>JAWZSL010000034.1:0-2657330 GCA_034769285.1 Lutjanus argentimaculatus | reverse complement strand
TTGCATTCATGATTTCACCACAATGGCGTATGAGTCTGATATCTCCAGAATCGAGTCTGATCCATTCATCAGTTGAAAAAGTGTCATCTTCATGCGCCAGAGCAAAAGAATTAATATTCAAACATGGCAACAAGTATGGATGAGATTGGCACAGCTACTTAGAGCTTAGTTGCTCTCAGTTGTCCTCCAGAGATAACAACTCTTAAATCTGCAATTTCTTCAACAGTGATTGCTCCGAACGACCCCTACTATTAACTGCTTATACTGACTGAAAATTACATCGACGGGACAGTTAGGTGAATCACTGCTGATTGGCTATTCAGTCTGATCTGAGGCTTACAAAAGCCATCCAGCTGCCCGTGATGTAATTGTCCATGTCGGTGCTAACGACTAAAGGCTCAGATAATCCGTTGAGCTCCGACAGGATTTTGAGACTCTAGCTGAGACAATTCAGAGTCTGGAGCATTTACTTAGTTTATCTTGCCCAATTCCTGCTCATAGGACTGGCTGTGACAATATCAGCCCTCTTCTCAGTGGACGCGGAGGAAAAAAAAAAAAAAACAAACAAAAAAAAAAAAAAAACAGGAACACGCATTCATCTCTAGTAGATTAGATTATTGTCATGTCCTCCACACTGCACTCTCTCCTTCAAAAAGTCTGGGTGATGAGTTAATTCAGAATGCCACAGCCAGAGGTTTAACAAGAAGGAAAAACATCATCCGAGGACGTCAAACCTGGCCTCAGATCATGGCATTGGCTGCCAGGTAGTTTTAAAATTGATTCCAAAAAGCCTCGCAAGGCCTTGCACCATAGCGTCTCCGATAGGCTTCTCAGAGATGAGTCAGACCTCTTAGATCTTCTTGGACAAGATTTTTGGGTGTTTAGAGGGTTTCATCAAAAGTTGGCGAAGCTGCTTTTACTTTTAATGACCCTAGTTGTTGTATACTCTGCTAGATTAGATGTACATTAAATGTGTATTACACTTGCTCTGATGTTAACATAGTTTAAAAGCAAGCTAAAAGCAAAACTAAACCTCACTTTCTTTTTTCTCCAGCACATTTCATTAACTTTGTTTTGTGCTTAATGTCTTTTCATTGTTTTTACTTGGTTGGTTTAATTAGCACAAAAAACACAGTCTGTACTTTTCTGTGAAGTTGTATTTCCCCTGAAACAAAATGCACTTTATACATGAAGATTTGCTTTGCCTGCTTGTGCTCATGCTCACATACAAATCACATGCTGCCTGTATGCTAACACATTCTTTTGTACTGAATGGATTGAAAAATCGTGCACTTCTGCTGCTGTTGGACTTGGCCTGTCTTTAAGTCAAAGTCTCTCCCTTTCCCCGAATTTCTCCTGGGGTCTGGTGGCCAATCCAGCACCACAGGGGTTGTACCATGGTCATCCCTGCTTCCTGAAAATCCTCTCAGCTCAGCCCAGAACATTCTTCTGCAGCACTCCTCTGCAAAAGACTCCCAGCTTTACGAATGGGTTTTTTATACTTGTTTCAATAAAGGTTTGTTGAATTATTGATCATTGATGGCAGCATACTTCCAATATTGAGCAATATAAAGTGGAAGATTTGATCAGTCCCAAAGACTGGAGGGAAACTCAGAATTGGTGATGCCCAAGAGTCAGACAGCTCCACTAATGGCACCTGCCCTCTTAGAAGCACTCAGGGAAAATGTCACAATTGTTTAAGACAACCTAAATCTTGAGATGGGTGAAACTAAAATATATATACATTCATTTCATTACTTTCTCTTCACAAAACCCCACACAAGTGCTTCGGCTCAATTTAGCGCTATAAACTTGTCAAAAAAAAGTGAAAAGTACACTTCAGTGAATCGAATCAGCACAGTGTCACAGAGAGGCTAAGCTGCATTTTTAACACCCTCGCATTATTCACTCTGAAGACTTCTACATTTACACTTACTGGTCCCTCTTGAGGTTAAACTGCTTTTACTCGAAACCTATTCTGGGGAAAGTGACCTTTTCAATCTGATGACCTTTGTTGAGCATCGCAGCAGCTGTGATTTGTTGACAGCCGACTTCAGTTTTGATTTTGAATTTGACAAGAACGTGTTAGACGATAGGTCGAAGCCACTGTGATGGGGAATCATCACTTTTCATTATCTCTGCTGTTGACACTGTAGGAGAGAGCAGGACGGTGTAAAGTGTGCCACTCTAAAGATAGATGACAATGGGAAACTATGCAGAGCAACTCTATTACTGTAGAATATGGATGCAACACAAGTGTCTGGAAACCCAAAGAAGTGGGACAAAGGAAGATGATAAGATGGATTACAGTACTTGGGTATTTTTGCTAAACTGCTTCCAGAATAGGGTGTTTAACAATCACTTCCAAGACAAATTCTATGACTCAAAACAGCAAAAGCGTTGCTGTGCACCCAAAATTTGTTAGTCAAGTTTAGGTAATCTAAACAACCTGTTTAGTTTTGGGTATCAAAACTAGTAGGTTAGGTTTAGGTTTCAAAAACTACTAGTTTAGGTTTAGGCACCAAAACTACTTGGTGAGGTTTAAGCACCAAAACTAAGAGTATTTGGTGAAGTTTAGGCAACAAGACTACTTAGTTAGGTCTAGGCACCAGAACTAGTGGGTTAGGGTTATGCACCAAAACTACTTGGTTAAGTTAAAGCACCAAGACTAATCGGTTAGGTCTATGCGACAAAATTGGTAACATAGGTTTTATTTGACATTTGAGTCATCTTCTCTGTTTCATGTTAGACTGGGAACTACAAGTTAATTAAATGACTGCCAGTGAAAGCAGTTTGCACTGTGGATTAGATGTGACTGGTTGCTGTACACTCAGGTGCATAAAAGGGGTTAGCTACAATTAGTCTGTCTAAACATTCTGACATGATTTAAATTATATGGTTGAAATGTTCATATTATCAGCTTAAATATTTAGTATATTTCCACCCAACATGGAAGGCTCATGAACTGTGCTTCACTGGAGTGGATTCCACTCACACACAAAGAAAGACAGACCTGATGCCAACTTTTAAAGTTCAATGCATGTATGGGCCAGTGGCCAAAACAATCTGCCAAGGGGCTATCCTTCTCTGTCAGTGTACAGAGTAGCTGTGACAGGAAATAGCCTTGAGGGTAACTAAGCAAGCGAAACACATCTTCAGACTTCTTCCAGCTCATCTTGATTTAGCAGTTCAGCTCAGAGGTCAGGATTCCTCAGTTCTTACGGAGAGCTCAAATTCCCTGTGGGGCAGCATAAGAGCATCTAAACCAAGTGAAAATGATTCTTCCACCACTGAGCGAATATTAAACTCCCACTTGGGAAGAAATTGTTATCTCTTGCACATATATTGTTACTGGTGCATGCAAGCATTAAGCATAGGTGGGTTGACTACATAATTCATTATGATACACAGTATTTATCACACTCCAGATAACCTTGCCACAGTCTGTAAAGGACAGCTGCCCAACTAACAGTGTACAGTAGCTGTAATCAGAAAACTGAAAAAAAAAAAAAACTGAAAAGATTTTGTGCCCTTGAACTAAATGTAGCCTCCCCACTGGGCCTTTCAGGTGAGCAGCTATTTAAATGTGCAATGTCACCGCAGAAAGCTCGATAACAAAATTACATATTTCTGTTTTTGCAAAACATTTCATGGCTTAATGGCAGATATCATTTAAAATACATTCTCACTTTTGTTATTAATCAGCTTGACCTACTTGTTTTGTTAAGTTTAGGCACCAACACTGATTGATAGGGTTTAGACACCAAAACTAGTAGGTTAGTTTAGGTACCAAAACTAGTGGATTAGTTTTAAGTAACAAAACTAGTTGGCTAGGTTTAGGCACCAAACCAAGTCAGTTTGGTGCAGGTACCAAAACTAGTAAGTTAGGTTTAGGCACCTGACCTAGTAGATTAGGTCTGGGTAACTAAACTAGTAGGTTAGGTTTAGGCACCAAAGCTAGTGGGTTAGGTTTAGGTACCAAAACTGCTTGGTGAGGTTTAGGCACCAAAGCTTCTCAGTTAGGTTTAAGAAAAGTTTATAGTCTGGGTTAAAATAAGTAGGTTAATTACATAACTTATTATGCATGATGTAAGTTAAGTGTGTTCCGTGAGTAAACTTACTTAAGTAACTTAAAATAAGTCAACAGTGGCTTATCACTTCTCATATGAAACATGAATGCGGCCTCCTAGGTGAAAGTCTGGGTGTCTTTGACCTATGCATCCACCCTGAGCTCCTCTCTAGGCAGACTTTGTTACACTTCCTCTTTTGCTCTCGTCATAATCACTACAGCCACAAGAGATCACTGCCTAACAATAAACGTAAATATGGGTCATAATAAGCTGCTTGCACAGATGACCTATATGACTGTTTTTTCTGGTGAAGACAGCCTGACAGTTAAGACCCCTTTAGGCAAGAGTCTCCTAAAATAGAAAATCTTGACTTATGTGTTTCTGACAAGTGTTATGTTGGTGGTAGTATGTCATAGATGATACAGTTAATCAAATGTGCTTGTGAGAATAATGTGGTTCTTCAAATTGTGTCTTAAAACTGCCCCCTCTTTTAAAAAATGCACGGCAAACCTGTATCTTTGTTAGTCTACTTCAAAAAATTTGACTGATTACAGTTTTAACATTATTCTAGTCCAATCAGCATAAAAACAAATGAAAAAAAGCCCAAGCTGTTTTACAGCTCTGCCACATCATATTCATCATTTTTCATTTCGAGGCCAAAATGAATCAGCCTTCAGGGATAAAAGATTACAAGTAACAGTGGCACTTTTCCACAAGGGTGGTGCCCACTGAATCAGCTCTACTATAGAGTAACTTTCAGGTCAATACACTTCACTGCCTTCACTGTAAACCTGGTTACCATCAGACTCAATGAGCTCCACATTTGCTCATGACTCCTGAAAAAAGACACAAGCCACAGCTCACACAGTTCATGGATTAAATATGTCATAACTGACTACAACTCCAAACAAATGTGTGGGGTATATCTGTATACCTCACAGCCCCTAAATATACCCTGATCCATTATGGGCAGGCCAATTGCTCTGGGGGTGCGGTGCGGTGCGGTGCGGTGCGGTGCGGGAAATTCTGCTTTTCAAAGGTAAGCTCTGTTTTGGTGAATTGTATTGTCTTTGGTATCTCCAAACAAAACAAAACAAAACAAAACAAAAAACAAAAAACAAAACAAAACAAAGGGACAGGAAAAGCAGGGGAAAAAAAAAGAAAATTTTGAGCAATTTTTCGCTGCATCATGTTCCTCTGGTTCTGGCCTATGTGGGAAATGATTTTCCTTTAGTCTCTGACTGAATATGCTGGGATGCATCTTCAAGTCAACATGTGTCAGAAAATAAATCTGCTATTTTGATCACTAAAAAAAATCTGTCAAGTTATTTTACCAGCAAAAAAAAATGTTAAATACTCCTGTTTCTTCAATGGATGGATCTGCCACTTTTAATGTCTTGCGTGATAGTAAAGTGGACAGGTTCACTATCAGATGTCTGAAGAACAAGCGATTAACTAATTAAGGTAATAAACAGGAGACTCATTGATAATGAAAATACTTGACAAAGAAAAACCACACGTTCTCATACCCAATGATAGAGGGTGGATTTACAATGATCTCCAAAACAACATTAGACCTTTGTAGACAGGCAAGTACTGGACCATGTTACATAAGTCACATGATGTTCAGCCACAATTTGGTTAGGATGTGGCTTCAAAACTACTGGGTTAGGTTTTGGCACCGACAAGGTTGAGGAAAGATCATGGTTAAGACTAAAATAAAGACATTTTATTGCATAAGTCAAATGACTTGCTTGTCAGGGTTAGTGTTCAACACGTGGTAAGCATTTTAAACATGGTCGCAGTTTGGTTAGACTTGGGCGACAAAACTCCTTGGTTAGGTTAAAGAAAACAAAATGGTTTGGGTTAAAATAATACTACCTAACTAGGGCTGTGCATTATCACGAGTCTGACAATATGATATGCATCATGATACAGGGGTTACAATCAATATACTGGAATTTATTGCAATACACAAGCTGATGTATTGCTCATTTTATGAAAACTGTCATAAAAAACACACCGTCATGTACATAAAATCTGAGTTTAAAATGTACTTTTTTTTATGCAATCAGAACAGTGAAGATAGATAAGAACGCTGCTATAAAGCCATGGCATCATCCACTGGCCCAACCCTATTGCATGTATCACAACATTGTGACCATACTCAAGTGTATCAATATTTTCTTACACCCCTTACACCTCTTACACAGCTTAATTTAAAACTAGTCAACTATTACTTTTGGTTTCACACAGAACTTCAACCACAGTCTCCAGGGTGAAAGTCCTGTGACTTGTCCTGTTTGACCCTTCTATCCACTTCAGCTGCATAGGCAGACTTTCTCGCTCTTCATACTTCTCTCTCATATAGGTTGCCGCTCAACAATAAATATAAATACGGGTTGTAAAAAGCTGCTTGCACAGACAACACAATATGGCCATTTTTCTGGTGAGGACAGGCTGAACAAAAAATGTAAAAGGTTTTGGAACTCACCACCACTCAGGGGAATTGTTTTGGTCTTTAAGAACAAGAGCACAAATCTCGTTGCCTCGGTTTCTGTTTCCCACAAAGTTTCTTCAAGACTATGGCAATCAGTCATCATTGAGAGCGTTGATGTTCTCCTTCATACACTGCCATGTGGGTGATTTTCATCAATATTTAATTGCTTGAAATATTTCCTGACAAAGGACTTCAGCAGCTCATTACTAGAAATGGATTTCTGAATTTCAAACCAGCACTAGAGAGATGCACTCCTCAAACACAATACATTGTTTAGGAGTGTGAAACACACCACACCAAGGACACCACAAAGCGAATGTCACCTTTAACATTTCAGAGATACACTTATAATCCTGCGTGCCACATCAGAAATCATGTATTTTAACCAAATGATCCAAAGTTAATGTTATAGAAGGTGTTCTGAATTGGGGGTTAGGTGGATCCAATTTTAACAGCTTGTGAAACATGAATTACAATCAGCCGCCCAGAAATATTCCAAACCATTATCATAAGCAACAAACCACAGCAATAAACACAACAAAGCCATCTGTGCAAACAAACACGACATGAGGCCCGCCGCGATCAAAGTGGTTATTTTGAGGTAGCTTTATCTGGAGACCTCTCCTAGCCAGCACCTCATCTACAAGCTAAGGAAATAAATGGTTTCAAGCCACAAAAAACATCAATGTTGAATATTTCTGACTGTCTCGGCTCTGTAAAGTGTTTCATTTCCTGCTTTTTACTAAGACTTTTATGAATAGCAGAGCAGATAAGGGGCCAGTCAAAGTTCATTTAGTATTTCACATCAGAGAGATAGCTCAAGGAATAGAATAAATATGCATTTTTAGTTTGAGGAGTTTCAAGTTATGACTTAGAAGAAGTAGGAATACACATTAAACATGACGTTTGTTTCACATGTTAATGGGTGCATTATTATTATTGAACAATAATGGGGTACAGGTATATTAGTGACGGTGTCAATAGCGTTAGAAAGGAGGAAAGCAGCTCATTTATTCATAGGCTAAAAGGGGGGAAGCCTTGGCTGAGCTTGTTGTCGAGGAGGTGGGGTGGACGGGCACACAGGCAAAGTGATTAGCATCCATCACTGTCGGTTCCTCTCAGACAGCGAGAGGGCTGTGACAGATGAAGGAGGCACAATCAGGGGTGAAACAGCAAAGCATGGCAGGAGAAAGAAGCCCGGGAGGGAGGAGGACATGAGCCTGGCTCCGATGAAACAGATGACAAAGTTGGGACATCGGCTTTTAAAGGTCAAGAAGAGGATGGGAAAAATGTGTGCTTTGTGAAGATGACAGAAGTCTGAGTACCAATTGTTTGTGTGTGGGAGAGCTTGAGCAGGTGCATTAGTAAAACCTGTGGACTGTATGGTACAGGTGGAATTTTAATATAAGCCTATTATGATAATCTGTCAGTGAAGACAAACATCAGTCTGGAGGGCATCCCCGCATCTTAACACGGACTACAATGCATCTGAATGTGACAGAGGAACAGCAGCACGGTCAGCAGAGTTATCAAACAATATGCCAATGCAAATGTAGGGCATTTGCACTTAGAGCAGGGCTGCAGAGCGTGACCATTCCCTCATATTTTGTTTCCCTCCCGAGTTGCGGCACTCCTTTGGTCACAATAGTGTGACTAAAAGGCCTCAGCTAAGTGTCTGGAATTTCTCACTTCTAATTTTCCTCATGATAATGGAAGTTTCAAGGCAGTGTTTTGGGGTTTTTAAAGTGATTTAAAGGCCGGGCTGCTTCTGGTAAATGACAGTCCATTATAAAAAGACAAAAGCTGCGAGAGCTCCATTTGTTACTGCTGCCATTTTTTCATGCACTGAAACCGACTACTCTGCCAGCATGTAATTAAGAATTACAAGTCAAAGCAACAGTGGCAATATAAAAACCTTACAGTATGTTTGATCTATCCAAAATATTCTTTTATTATGTCATGATGTCAAGTAGTGTTGGACAGTTTACCAAAATTAGGTACTTCTCTGATACGTTTTTGTTATATATGGTATTACAAGGGAAACGCTGCGAGGTGGTGGGAATGGGTTGACCACCACATGGCTCTTAGAACACAGTTATCACTTGGATTTCAGCTCCACATATATGCAATCTATACTGCTATTATGTGATGTGTTACTGATATCCAGCGAAAAGTAAAAGCGTGTAAGGACTATAAAAAATGATCAACATACTCTCTGTTGGACTGTGTGAATATTAAACAATCGCTGCCGTAACCACATTAACTTTGTGTACCGATGACTATAAATAAAGATGGACAACACTCCTCCTCTTCCTCCCATTGTACAAAACTGAAGCCAAAATATCACAGATGTGAGTACTGCCATCTTGCACTGGTGACATCATTTGGAGCCAGAATCTGTACAGGAGTGACCAGTGTTGGATCCGGTATCGAGTTCCTATCCTGCGGAATCAATCATGAGCAGAGCTCAGCTGTCTATCATGGCATAAAACCCTGTTTTTAATATCGTCAAATAACTAATTAAAACCAAACTGATAAAAAAATAAAAACACTTGAACGTACATTAAAGTGATAAGAACTAACCTAAGAACCTAAAATGACAGAAACCATATTTGTTGTTTGCATGTCTTTAAATCAATCACAAACATCTTGGGCAGTGCTGAGCCCAGCATTCAGCAATAGTGCTGCTGCACAATAGTGTAGAGGGGGAACTTGTTTGCACATCAGGAGGTGAGCTCTGGCTTTACTGACTACATGACTACATCACTGCAAAAGAAAAGGTAACTGCTGTTAGCTTGATTACATTGCACTATTAGTGTCCCAGGTGCTAATTCGCAGCTTGGAGGTTGTTCTTGTTTCCTGGGGACTTTGAAAACATAGATAGTGGACGCCACCATGTCCCTTGAATCAAGCGACTAATGGCAGGACTTATACCTGCAGTGTGCATCCGGTGAGTCAGACTAGGGAACTTGTGATCCTGCTGGCAAGCTGCTTAACTTATCACTTGTCGAGGACAATTTTTTAACAGGCAAATTACTGAAACAAGTCTTTACCGACATTACAGCGGAATCATAAACACACTTAACATCAACTAGACATTGCAACATCATGAACAACTAAGACAGACAGAGTTATTGTTCTACAAGAGCCTGACAGCACATTTCTGGTCCACATCTAAGGCAGAAACTTAGCACCAGGAAGCAGAAACAAACACATACTTTTAAAGTAAAATTTCAGAATAAAAGTCTCTGAACAAAAATGTCTGAACTTGAAGAATTCACAGTATAAAATGAAATTATTTTGGGGCCGCTCCCCCATAATTCACTTCACTTTCTGTGTGAACACAGAAACACTACTGCTTATTTAAACAGGTAAGAGCTAAATAGCATTGTGCTACTAGCACTAGCTACTAGTCACTTTTAAACTACAGCGGCTCAATAGCAACAGACATAAACCAGAAAAATAGGCTCACTATTCTGTTGTCTCTTTTCCTGTCTGCTGACTGACATTTCTTTCTCTTCCATCTGTCAAAAGGGTGTATTTACTGGCATGTCGATGAGTCCAGTCCACAGTGTGTGGATTAGCATCACCTGTGTGCAGTGTTATGTTTGCACACAACAATGACCTAAATCCAAAAACCAAATTACGTGGATGATCTAATGTGAAGTGCACACATCACACACTTCACAACAAAGGCAAGGTGAAAACCCGGCTGTCATGGAGAGGGACAACAATAACAATAGTAACAATAACAATAGTAATAACAATAGTAATCTCTCCACAAAGGCATAGGGTTGCATGCATTTGTTCACACAAAAAGTGACAGAAATTATTATGTGAATAATGAAAAAAAAGATGGTGTAGTGGCACTTGAACGACAAGATCTAGAGGTCTGCAGAAGCAGGTGAAAATTATTTGTACAGTTATATACATGTTAGTCTGACTCACAGGAAGTAGGCTCCTGGTATAAGCCTGCCATTGGCCGACTATTTCACTCTGCATTCTCCTCCTCTTCCACTTTCTGCATGTTAATGTTTTCAAGCCCCTGTCACATGTGAAACAACAACATTATGCTGAAAAGTTTTGATGAAGACAAAAAAAACAAGTTTCCCCGGAGACTATTTTGTATGATCACCGTTGCTGCATCATGGGCTTAGTGCCGCCCAAGATGACTGTGATTAGCTTAAAGCAGGGGTTCTCAAAGAGGCAGCACTCAGAAAAATGTGACATGAAATGCATGCATTATATTTTAATCGTGCCATTTCAATACTTGGACATTCAGCAGCTCGCATTTAATTAACCACTTGGTACTGTGTCAAACTGTGCCAAGATTGGGAAAAAAGCTGTGTGGTTGAGGCTAAATTGAGGTTTCAGGAAAAAATGGATCAACTCTTTCTTCGTCGGACCTCAGGGGACAGATACGGTGATCTGCTACATCTGCAAACAGGTGAAGTCTGTTGCCAGCAAATTTAATGTGTTAATGATTAATCATTAAACAATTAATCACTGTTAAGCATTTAATTGTGTGTAAAACATATATTGATCGTTAATTAATCGATAGTATAGTAAGTATAGCAGTAATTGTGCCTCATTTGACATTGCTTTGTCTGGCAGAGCTATTTGTTGAATAAGGACACTTCCAGTTAAAAAAAAAAATAAAGAAATGAAAATGAGGAAAAAACGAGGAACAAAACTTTTGTATCTTATTACTGATGATTAATCAGTTGTTCTTCAACCCTACGCCATTATGAGAGGTCATGGGTTTTCCTGTGTTCCTGTGTGTCATATGCTGGTTCCCTAAATTGGCATCAAAACTTGGAGCTAGGTCATCAAAACTTCGAGAACCCTCGATTTAAAGAAATACAAACAAGCCAGGGTGTTTCTTCCCCCTCTCTCCTGCACTGACACAGCTCTATATCAAAGTGTGGAGGTAGGTCTGGCTATGCAAGACTGTAAATGAGAACTCTGCCACAAAAGGATCAATAAATCTACTCTGAAAAGTGACGACTGTCTAATGACAACTCGTACATATAGATGCAAGGTTCAAGATTACAAATAATTGCATATGAGGGAATTATTAATAAAGTAGTAAACAATGGTGTTTATCCTTTGTCCTTGAAATGAATTTCATATTGTAATTATTTTTTTGCTAAGAGATCTAGAGACAGTTGTCAAAAAGCTGCCAAATGACACATATCGTAAGCTTCCATCGTTTGGTATTTGTCTTTTTTATATATTTATACACTGTGCAAATAAACTAAACTAAACTTACACAGGTTTTTTTCCATTCCCTGAAAAGTAACAGTTGGATAACTTTCTGCCCGACATCGACGCTCTGTTAACACACTATCAGCTTCTTGCAGTGGTTCTATATCAGACACAATTGTGCAGAGGCCAGTGTGGAAGTTTGATCTGACAGGGCTCCATGGAAGAGATGGTTATGGCTGATGCACATTTTGCAGCACAATCTCCTCTCTCACAGAAAAAGCAACTGGTTGCTTGAATTAGGTGAGTACTGACTAAGATGGAGACGAAATCGAACAGGGGAGAAGTAATTATATCTTGAGTCGTGAGTGTGAGGGAGGCAAAGCACATAATTCAGTCACAAATTTCATTTTATAATTCTTTCTGGAGAATGGTCTTATAGCTGCTGTGGCGGTGGGCCACACGGTCTCTCTCCAGCCAAGCTCGCATCAACAGTCTCTGAAGAGTCACCCTCCAGGTCTGTATCTCAGCCCCTGCACAAAGAGCTAACCCGGACTGCTGTTAGTGCTGCAATTACACACTAGATTTCCTCACTGGCCTCATTTTTGGCCATACTGCCAGAAAAGCTTTCCAAGCAACCACCAACCAAGCTGGTGATCTGGATACAGCAAGAAACGTCTGGGAAGAGACTGAAGACAATCACTGTTTAAAACAGGGGATGTTGTTTTCTTTGAAGATGTGTGGGGAATTAAGATGGGCCTGCGGACACACTGCCATAAAGTATGAGTCACTTTGTCCATTATCCTAAAAAGTAGACTCTGAACTGATGCTGTGAAAATTTTAATGTTTTATTGGTAATTGTGTTAGACTGGATGAATCCCACATTAGCTGGGCTTTTTAGCTGAAACTGGTTGAGGAGCTCTTGACTCTAAACTGTGGTTAGTGAGCAGACTTGATTTTTGCATTGTGCTTCTCCAGTTTAAAATTATTTTTAAATAATTACAGCTTTTTATTCATTCTTGTTAAATTATGTATTTGATTGCATTTGTGATTGGAGAGTTAAATTGCCACTAATAAGGTACTGAGAGGTCGTGCTGTTTAACTTCCTCACAGGGACTGTTGAGGTTTTGCTATTCATATTCACGCTGGTTATTTTGATGTACTGCCGCAGTATTTTTAGGTTCACTGCTGAAAAAACACAACGTACTAGTTTGCTCTGACAGTACATCAAAAACAAGATGAACCTACAGGGGTTTATCATTCAACTCTGCACAGCTGAACTTTATAATGTCTTAGAGCTCATTGCTTTAGTTTATTGACATAAGGCATTCATCGGGTATCAGACTCACAACACTGATCCGCATTCCATTCCAAACTCAACGTTCCAAGTGTTTTCCATTTGTAAACACAACCCTGAGAGCTGAATAGCACTTTTCACTTTTATTCTAACCCGTCCCACATTGCTATGGTACAATACAGCTTGAGTGAAGAAATGTACTGTCTACCTCACTTGGTGTAACAATAAACCCGGACAAAAGCAAACATAAGCCACCATGTTCTGAACAAACCACATTACAAACACATTAAAACACTAACAAACAGTAACATTTGCATTTTAAAACATAAATAGCAAATTTAAACTCACAGCAATGCATCATGGGGGATTATGGCAATGATGACCGCCTCTTTGTACATGTGAATATCACAAGCCAGAATCCTACAGTGCCCTATGATGATTGAAAGACACCGTTATATAAGTTACATTACACAAATGACACAAGCTTTCCAGACTGAAGTTCAGTTTCAGCCTCATTTAAATACAACTACTTCTACTACTACTGATCTCTAAAAACACAGTACACTAGCTGCCCTGCATCAAATAGCAGACAGAAGAAGTCAGTGACAAGCTGGTGAATATTAAAAGTCTAAAGAGACTGATATTACCCTAAGGAGTTGGTAGCAACAACAGCAGAGCTAAAAGGAGAGTGAAAATTGGACTTAAAGCCAAACACAAGACCACATGAATGCTTAAGTTGCTGTCTCTGTTAGATATGTAAACGTAAATAGACAGTCAGTCTTCTGTTTGCAGCATGTTTCTGCTGCCACTATGGTGCCCTGATGAAGACCTAGAGTCAACATGCAAAGGTCTGTTTATTTGCCTTTGTTTGAGGAGTAAATTTCATGTGTAATTTCACCAGAAGACAAAGTGCCTTAGTTTTTTTTTTCCCCCCCAAGGTTGTCTGCACACCTTAACATTCAGCAAGACTTCCTGGACCTTGTTGTCTTTTTGTACTTTTAGCTGCTTCACTAAAGAGCACTTGTCAGATCAGACAGCAGAGATGTGCAGCCCTTCCTTCTCCCATTATGAACTGGACAAAAAGTCTGTAAGAGCAGGTTTAAAGACACATTCTAGAACACTGTGCTAGTGTATGTCATCACTTCTTCTTCTGCAGTGAAGTTCATCATTTACCAGAGAAGTGCTGTGCTGTATATGTGGTCAATGTGAAACTTGTGGTTTTGTCATTAACATGAAACTTGCTGTGTGACAACAATATTTCCATGTCAACTTTAACCAGGAGCTCTGGTCATGCCTGTGCCATAAATGATTTGTATCATTCAAAGGACCTTAGTCTAACTGGTGGCCAGCAGTCAAATCTGCAAACCTGATTGGGACAAATTCAGAATATACGTTATCTCAGCCTATTGTCATGCTGTTAAAGTTGGACAAATTTAGACTGTATAAAGCAGGGGTGTCAAACTTAATTTCATCCCAAGCTGCATCAGTGTTATGGCTGTCATATTACATTATTTCCTCTGCATTAAATTGTTATTGGTTTTAGTCAGAACTTAATAATTAATAAGTAGCTCTGAAAGCAGTAGTCTAGTCTTATACAACTTATTAAAAAATTAAAAGAGGCTGTAAGACAAAAAAGATACCGGCTTGTCTCCACGGTTGGGTACCGAGACCTGCTGCCCACATATCACCGGATCATATGCATCCAGTACCTACTGGACCGAATCACAACACAGATTGCAGTGCCTCACTCACCAAGTTCAGTCTTGTACAGCCATGTGCAGTATCTTAAGTCTGACAGCCATGCTGGATCAAAGCCAGACTGACGGTGGTGACCCGTCTGCAGCTTCTTACTACGTGTCTCGGTGGGAGGGCTGGAACAGGTGTGTTTAGTACTAGTTGTGGCGACGTTAACCGGGGCAGGGGATTGGCAAGCGCTGTGGCTAGCACCCACCGTAGAGTTAGCTGTGCTCCCCGCCTCGCCACGTACGGTTCGTTTAAAAAATGCAGAGATTTTTGCCTGGGGGGCAGAACGTTTGGGGAACCTCCGGTCATCCATTAATAATTTGTTTGTTTGTTGTTGATTTTTTTTTTACCGTAGGCAACACTCTCTCTCCTCCGCTCTCTGAGTGTGGGTGGGTGTGTCCGTACGGTGTGAGTGCATGTGTGTATGTTGTGAGAGAGGAGCGAGGGGGGAGCCCCTCCCGTCGCAGAGAAGAGAAGAAATGCATTTTAATGAATGTAATGAAACGATAGCGACGCATTAGACTCTGAAATTGCGCAAATTAGAGTTCGCTTTTTTTATTTGATAAAAAGAACGCCTGTTATAGGCCCTTTTGATTAAAATAAAAATTAAATGATGGAATTTTTTTTTAATCTATGACTTGAATTTCTGGGTGGGGATCCTGTTGGCAGGGCGGGGGTGTCTGTTGGGAGGGCGGGGCGCCCTCCCAAATAATCTATAGGGGAAACACTGCTAAATGTACCTCATTAACACTATTGCAACACTAACCCTACATGGCTCTGGCAGCAGCTAGCCTATTGCTCGCTTGTAGCTGTTGTATACACGGTTAAAATGCAGAGCTAAATGGTCTACAGTGTGGCTGTATTTCACTCGAAAGGATTCCAACCCCGGGCGGGATGTTCAACAAATATTTAGAAACAACTGCGTGTGAAGGGGGAGGGGGCATACACCTGACAGCAGAGGGATGCACCATGCTCGACTGCTTGTGTGAGCGCTGTGAAGATGGGCATAGCTATGCGAGACTACTGCTTGTGTGACCCCACGCCAAACGCATCAGCTGGCAGTGCTGGAGTCCCTGGCCCCAGGGGTGAGGAGCAGAGGAATAAAACATGATGTGACGTGGAATAATGACTCGACATTTCTATCTACAATGTGGAGACACTGACAAAAGCACTGTTGAGGTTTGAAGCTGGGGTTTTTATTTATTTTGCTCTTATCAGTACTGCAACTGTTATTGTAAGTTCCATCTTATTTATTATATGATTTTTTTTGTATTTATATTAATATTTGAGTAATTATTTTCGAGTGTCAATTTCAAGTCCAGAGTCTTCTTAACAATTTAAAAGGTCCTTAAATGTCACTGGCCATCATTCTGTGCTTCTTTTTCAAGAAGTATCAATTCAGGCGCAGTTTGGGCACCGTTACCATTTTAGAAATATTGTTTTAGCACTGGTATCAGATGAATCCTAAACAATGCCCAACCCTACTTGTCTCCATTAAGCACAAAAATGTATTTGATTTTCTATCACTTGTGAAACTGCTTTCCTATGTGGCAACTTTTCTTGAACATTTTGCTAGGCTGCTAGCTTAACATTACTAGCGACAACCACTTGGCTAGAGTACCACTGCTGGAAACAACTATTTAATATTGAGACGCTATCTAGCATATAATGACATTTAGCAGCTAAATATCTTCAGTGCATGGATAACAAAATCATGCTGCATTCTGGGACATGTAGTTTATGGACACAGAATTGCATTGCGGAAATCATAATCTTTGCATGCTCCTGCGGTCTGCAAAAAAGAAGGTGCTGGGCTGGATTCAGCCCGACACATGACACATGTGGTATAAAATTTTAACTGACAGTAAAACAAAAGGCTGCAACCCACTTAAAACTGTGCTCAACCATGCTGTCCTCAACAAGATTCAGGAAGAAGAAGCTATAAGAAGTAACTGGTTGAACTTGTGCCTAAGATGTGATAATTCTGTTTCAAAGTTGCCCACTTTTTGCTTGTTTGTTCTGGATGCAAGCCACAAGAGGATTTATTTCAACAAAAATTCACAGGTAGAGGGTTAATATTGGTTTAGCTCATTGGGTAACACACAGGTGCTGATGTTTTTTTTCTTCTTCTTCTAATTGTGTTTCAGCTATAAAAAATGTAGAAATGAAAGGAAATGGGGGAAGAAAAGAAATAAAAGAGGCTTTTTGCAAAATTGAGGTGAAGATTGTTTTCAGAGAACTGTTATTTCACTCCTGCAAAGAAAAACTGTAGATAGATCTGACGTCGTAAAACAATTCTTTGCTTTTCTGTTTCTGTGAACAAACCGCAATAATGCTGGGAAGTGACTGAGCTGAGACAGCCAAGTATATGTCAAAGTGATTAAAAAAAGGTTTATGCTATAGTCAACTTAGAGCACAAACAACAGCAGTAGAACAACACTGAAATCCTGACTGTTTGCACAGGCAGGCAGCATTGTAATGAGCCCAAATAAATCTAATTAGTTTTAATGTGAGTGATCTTTATGGAGGAAGCTTCCAGGCTGATAGTGTGGAAGAAAATAAATAATGTACTTGAGAAGGATAAGTATTTACTTCAGACTGCAGCCTTGGCAAAACATCTACCACACATAAATAGCCGTTCAGGCCTGCGAGGATGAGATATGCGGTATACTCAGAGAATGAACAGAGAAATCAGCCTCCCAACTAAAGTGCTAAACAATACCAATAAAACACACATAACTCCTGCCAATTCATTACCACAAGGAGGATAATGCAGTCATGTTGTCTCAAGCGGATAAAAAAAAAGCCAGCTGCAAAGCACTGAGGCCTGCCCATTGAAATTAATGGCACTCATGAAGAAATAAAAGAGCCATAAAAAGCAGTCTGTTTTCACCCACAACGGGATGACTTCTTGAATTAACTGGGGACGACTTGGACAGACGCATGCCAGTGATTTCTTTGGAGGTGTTGGATCAAGCAGACATGCGTTCTAAAGCCTCGGCCAAATTGGAACACCAATAGCGACAGTGTTAGTCTGTCACCCTGTCTGATTTGCTCAGAGCCATCAGCTCTAAATGCCGTTTGTCAGCTGCGTAAATGCCGAACACAATCCGTGGTGATAGGATGAAGTGCAGATATCTGACGCCTTCATCTGCACTGTGCTTTTCAGTAACATGACTGAGCAAGAGAGGCAGGGCAGCGCACGCAGGGGCCGGATGTGCCAAACTTCTATATGGTTGGGATGCCCAGGCTTTGTGCCCAAGTGCTTCTTCATAAAACAGAAATGTCACCGGATAATGTTTGCATAAAATGCATTATGTGCCTGTCACCTTCAACTCTTCATCTATCCAGTTCACTGTGGCAGCATCTGCTTGTGCATTCCAATCTCGCAATATTTAAATCTGGTCCACTGTCAACAGAGAGTGCAGAAAATCTCCATGTTTTGATTTCAATCACCTACTTCAACCACTGGCCTGAACTATATGCACACACAGACACCATGCATAAGCCATTTCCCACACATAAACCAATATTTATAAAAGAAGAATGACTAGCACATGCTTCAGGTCAGGCATACACATGGTTTTTCACATAGAGCTGTAGGTGATAATGATAACATGGTCATGAAATATAATGTGAGAGATGTAACCTTGTTTGTAAAACATGCATTCTGAAAAATATTACTCAGAGGTACTTTTCTGAACTTTTAAATTACATATGAGCGATGAATTCTATCGTCTTCTTTCATTTTCTCTTGAACTGTGAGACACTTTGCCTGTTTCATATATGGGGTCTGTAAACTAAAGGGAAAATTATGCACTTTTCATGTGGGTGTCCAGTGAGTGCTGATGATCTGGATGCACTGATGGACGTCCTAAGACCGAAATAAGTTTTCAGCTTGAGGGGCCATGACCGCTATCTGGATCTGTGATGGTCAGATTTACATGCATTCTGTCTCTGGCACATAATCTTCACAATATAATAAGGCCTGGCAGTAACCTGAGCACTTTTGGAGAAAATGTACAAGTTGTTCAATAGTCAGTCTTTTATCATAAACATACAATTTAATTTTCCATTAAAGGTTACAAAAATGTTTGTGTATTTTGCCAATTATAGTTATTCAAAAGCAAGCAGGAAAATTGGAATCGGTCTAAATCAGACTTTCGAAATATCAGACACTGGAATGAACCAAGAAGATTCCAATTGCTGCATCTCTAGTTGATGGTAAACATATTTAACTGAAGCATGAAATTTTTCAGTGTGTGCTATACTGACAGAGAAAGCTGAATACTTCTGCTGCAAAATCTGATGTCCTTCCTGGATCCAGAGATGTCACAGTGATGTTGTTCGTATTAAGGAAGAACTACAGGCTATTTCAGCTTGGATTACTAGTCTCTGCCTCTGGGTAGCCAGAGGATGTGCTAATGAGTATTTCTGTCATCTAACACTATGTTATGGCGGTTAAACTAATAGCTATAGGCGACAGCAGTGAGATATGGCTACATGGGAGCAGGGTTCAGAGGCTCACACGCAATGCATCCTGGTACATGTAGGCAGTTTTCTTGGTCAATATAGCACACACTGAACAATTTATTGCTTCAGTTGGCTGCAATTATCATCAACACCGACTGGACATCCACATTAGAAGTGCCACATTTCCCCTTTATCATTTATCATCTTCCACAATGATGGTTTATGGGTCAACATGTTAACAACGTAACCCCCAACTCATCAAATACAGCAGCTTGGTCAGTAGCCCAACACTTTAAACTATGATGCTGTTATGTACCCCTCTAGTGTCAGTTTTGCAGGCACAGGGCATTGCAATAAGTAAATAAAATAAACACAATGCCCAAAACTACTTGGTGAGGTTTAGGAAAAGATTGTTTGGGTTAAAAAAAATAAATAAATAAAAGTTAATTAGCTATGTAAGGTAATGCACATGGTGTAGCTTACATATGTTAAAGTAGGTTAACATACGCAAAGTATGAAAGTTATGTAAGTTACTAGTTAAAAATAAGTCAGTGTTGGCTATCGGTTTTACACAGGACATGAACCCCTGATTTCCTGGGTGACAGTCCAGTGTTTTTTTGACCCATCTTTCCACCCCACCTTATACTGTACAGATTTTCTTGCTTTTTTATACTACGTCGCCTGATTTCAACAGCAAATCAGAAATGATGCTAGACTGTTTACAGTTGAAAAATAACCCTGTCAGAGCTGATCGACTGACTGTGTAATGGCAACACTGTTTCTAAATGACGTCCAACATATTTTTTACATTCTTGTATGCCTAATTCTTGATATTTTTTAGACAGCACAAACGCATATACCAGTCTGAAATAAGCTAACAGATAATATTGGCCCATGTGTTGGTTAAGGAATACTTTTCACATGAAAAGCAGCAGAAGGTGTCTGGTTCCATTACAGCTAAAAACACAGCAACAGACTTTGTCAGAGTTCCAGCAAAGGAACACAGACAACAGTGAGGACGCCGTCTGTTAGATGGAGGTGAGGACAGAAACACAGCAACTCTCTGGTTTCACTTCTGAAAGCTGAACATAGTCAGCAGTCTTCTTCTTTATACTCTAGGTGCCTGATTACCACACACTGAGTCAATCAAAGTGAGGCACAGCTGGGTTAAGGGCGAACCCTGTCCTCGCTTGGCACAGCTCCCGCGTGGGACAGCGGTTCAGGTAGTGAGCAATACCCCCTGCTGTATGGCTGCAATTAGGCCTGTGCAATATGCCTGAAAATAGCAAAGTTTCATATCGTTAATATCAATAATTATTGATCATTCAGGTTGTGACATACAACACTACAGGGGGTGGAAGTGGCTGATGTGATAAAATGAGTAAATATAAATATTTTTGTCAAAATACCCCGATATTCTAACAATACTGCACTAATGATTGTTGTTGCTTTCACAAAATATTAACACAATGAGATTTTTGATAAATAATCAGCAGTAATGTGGACAAAAAGACTTAAGTGGGCAAAGACAAATAATGGAACAGCTAGCACAGTCCAGTAAGGTCATAAAATTACATCATTTTACTGTAATGCAGCCTTTAAAACCAGGAAAAGACAACAACTAATGCCATATCACATATAAACGATATCCACAGTCTATCACGATATCTAGTCTCATATCACGATACAATATAAGATCAATATATTGCCCAGCCCCAGCTGCAATACAGCCTTTAAATAGAGCATGGATTATTTTTAACATAAGTAGTTCAATTATATGTGATATGATATAGGGCTGGGTGATATGACTTAAAAATAATATATACTGATATTTTTTGGCTATTTCACAATATATAATATATATTAGGGGTGGTTAATCTGTCTGAACCTGCATGTTACCAGACAAGCCCTCCCCTTTAAGCCCCCGTACAGAGGGGTTTGTCGTGAAAGTGGGCTAGCTGCAGTAGTTAGCTGCAATGAGTCAGGGTAAAAACAATTAAGCAGCCTAAAACTGGAGGTCTTCCAAAACACAATTACTCGCAGCTACTAACTTGCCAAGTTAGCTTTTATTGGAGCGGTTCTGCTGTTAAAGAGTACAGGGAGACGCTGTAGTAAGTTACATAAACAGGTACTTTTTATTTCTGTTGCAGCAAACCCAAGACACAGCCTTTCAGTAACTGTTATATGGTGATCTGAGCTGATCTACACACCTTTTTTAGGCTTTCTGAAATTACTGCCCCTCAGCAGCTACCAGAGGAAACACTGAAAACTTGAATCAATATGGTCATCTGCTATATTTTGAATTCTGGAGTATTGTGCACAGTTTGGCTGTGTACTTTTCCTTTAAATATGGCTGGTGGCTATTCTTGAGTCTTCCTAGTCTAGCTATGGATGCCAGATCCAAAAAAAGAAAAGTCTCAGAGCATAATAGAGGATTTCATAGTTGTGGCTCCAGACAGATGGTTTTTTTTTGTTTGTTTTTTTGCTTTTTTGGCCAAAAATGACTCTTTTGTTAGTAAAGGTTGCAGAACCCTGTGCTAAAACATTTTAAAACCATTTAAGTAAAGGGGATGGGGTACTTTCTATATGTAGCCTACTTCATTACAGCTGTAGTGTAAGCTTCAGCCTTCTGATGGAGTACTGTCCCATGTGTATGCTGAGAACTGGGTAAAGGCAATAAAATGTTGCTAGCTTAACCTCTAACTGGATGTCTCATAGTTGTTCTTCATATGTTTTGTGCAGCCCTTTCATTTTAAATGCTTTTAATGATTTACTTAGCTGTGCATTTTCTTTTTAGCCAGCAAGTGTTTTCATTGAATGTTTGAGCAAAGTGGAAGAGTGACGTTGGGCTTTCTTGTCTGAGTGGAGCGCTTATTCTGCACTATAGTATGGGTAAGCCATGAGTCAAATAAGCTGCCATGGGGTCTTGATCGCGCACAGAGCTGCAGGAATACAAATTTACTCCTAAGCGAACAATATGCATCACCCTGTGGTGCAGTTTAACAAGTTTGATTCCCCAACAAATTAAAGGTCATGTCCTGGGAACATGTATGGGAGCTCACTGTAAAGAAAAGGACGGAGGTGTGAGGAATGATTCAAAACTGCAAAACGTTTAGCATTCAGTTCACGCATCTGCTGTGTCTAGCTACAGTTGCCATCGCTATCAAATTTTGATGGCTATGAACGCTAATTGTGAGAAGCCATGTTTCCCATCCCATTAGCTTATCTCTTACAAAGTCATATGCACATTCATCAGGAAATTACATTGCAGAGAGACTTTCATTAATCAAAATGTGCTATGACAAGCAATCCTCATTGACATTCAGCTGTGACCCATCCCTCAATGACACAAAAACATGGTCACAAGTTCATCTAAATTTAAACATCACAGTGTCAACAAAGACACGCACTCTTTAAAAAATGAACAGTGGAATGACATGCTATGAGAATAATGAGAATAAACGGAAATATCTGCAAAAGGATGAGGGCATTTCAGCTTCACAAATGCCATGCACTGGATTCAGACGGTAAAGGCATGAAAGTCTAACAGAGAGAGACAGACACAGCACACAGCGTGTAGTGCCGCACACAGAGCCAAAGATGTAGACCACATTAAATCAAATCAGCGGTTGTGATTTGCCTCAATTCAGAGGAAGTCTAAAGTCACAGTGTGAAAGCAATAATATAATGAGGCTGATGGGAGCTTTCTCCTCATCAAGCCTGCCTGCTCATTTTCCTCCATCATCATCGGCTTCCCTTGTCTCAGTTGTAATTTACTTACGAGATCAATCTGACCTATCCCAGAGACAGTGAAAGACATTTCCTCCAAAATGTCAATGGACAACAGATGGTGAGGAATACAAAAGCACCTTTTTGTATTCATTCACCTTTTCTTGTCTGTCTGAGCAACTAACGTTTAAAGAGCTGTGGGAAACGATTATAGATGCTGAATCATGTTTTATTCTAAATTACTTCCAAATGCCAGTTTGAAATTTCAAAGTAAAACGAGCCAATTGACTATCAGAAAATCCATCTGCAACGATATACGAGTACTCTTATGACAAAGGTAAGATACAAACATTCTTGGGTTGTATGTTTCTATCTTACATAAACTGATGCCTTTCTTTGTTTTATATTATTTTAAACTGAATACACAGAAGATTCAGTCTGAAGATAACACCATGGGCTCTAGGAACCTGTTTTGGGCACAATTTTCATTATTTTCTGACATTTTATAAACCCAAAGATTAATCTGCAGATCTATAATTAATAGCGATGCACCGGTTTCAATTTTCTGATTTCCAATTTTTTAAGGGTCTGACCTGCTGATTCTAATTTTGGCCCATTCCAGTTTTTTCGGTTTTTCTAAGAACTATAATTGACAGCATGCAATTTCACATGATCTTAATGTGGAAGCAGAGTAAACAAGCTAGAGACAGATGTGGTGCAACAGTTTGCTGTAGTAAACCTTTGCAGTGGGAAAAACATAAGCAGAAGTTAAATAATTCTGGATAAGAAAATGTTTAAGGAGACACATCAACACAGGTTATTTATTCTTCAGCCAGAACAGGAGGTGAGGTTTTAACTGTAAGTCTGTGAACAGCAGCCTGCTGCTGGCTAACATTAGCATGAAGAGCTAGAAAGTTTACCGCTGTTTGGCGACACTTGCTTGCTACTTGTTAACACCCACTTCATGCAAGCATGTGTCTTTGTGTGTGTGTGTCTGTGATTAGCGCTGTTGTGTGTGTGACGTTACGGTCAGTTTGTCTGCTGTGCGCATGGCATGACCATCGTGCAGAGCATGTGTGTGAATATGACCGGCAAAGAATTGGATATGTGACGGTGACTGGCTGGGTATCATTAGCTGCATTCTAACAATGTTGTAGTGTGAAATGGCAGGCCAATCAGTTGACCAATAGGAAGGTAATTTTCATCCCAGTCATGTAGTTGTTTGTTATTTCTCCAGAAATGTCATCATCTACATCATCAGAGTCTGCTGGTAAAAAAAAATACTGAATTTTGTCACTTTGGTTTAAAAAAAATAATAAATAAATGATGGCACTTGTCTATTTTTGACAGTTCTAAGAAATGATGCATTGATTAAAATGACAACATTCATTTACTTTTTGCTTCTTTTTACTTCCCTGAACATTTTGTTTGTATGCCTCCTGGCGTTTGAGAGAATCCGGTAACAGATAGTGCTCTTCACATGTAACTGTTAGCTACACAAATAATCAAGGGCCAATGAGGAAACTCCATCTCTTGACAGACCAATGGTTTAACTTAATCATTCACTCAGGGGCAGACTTCGGCATCTATATGCCCCGTTTTGCTGTGGTTTGGCAAAAGAGTGTATAAGGGGTTTTGTTCTCTTACCATTAATTCATAAGATAGGCTAAAACATATCAACACGAATTAAGAGTAGTGGCCATCACCTGCTGAGGTGAACACACACTACTTTTCCAATTGGTCAAGGCTGTGACTCCACCCCACTTTGAACTCAACACAAAGAAAGGAAGCGACATGATGCATGTGTGACCAGGCCCGTATTGGTTTCTGCCATTCCGAAGCTGAAAAAGTTCACACCCCACCCCATCCCACAGTTATCATGAATCATTCACAATAATTGGGGGAGCTACTGATAAAAAAGGGTTCAAGCTGAAAGGTGAGCATTACAGCCTCAGCAAACTCTCATTTGTTTATTTACCCTACATAAATCATATTCATTTAATTTTGCTTCGCTCTACACCCCACCCCCCCCCACCCCACCCCTGTGCAGTGGCTCTAACCCCCCCCCCCCCCCTTTTTTTTAATTCTTGGATAATATGCTTGGCCATATTGCAGTTTCAATTATATTTCAATTAATTGTGCAGCCATATTAACAATATTACCACACAAGGAAGACCGTACAACTGAATTAACACCGCATGCAGAAGCACTTCACAAATCCATGATAAAAACTGCAGGCACAATTCAACTCCCATTCTCCTGCAATAAGGTTTATTCATCGTGGCATTGCCATGTATTTGACATGCATGTCTCAACTTGTGTGCACATGGAGGGTGACAAGACTCAAGCAAAGCTGGTAATGGGTTAGACGTTGTTTCAGCTTGATGATGTTTGCCAGCCTTTTTCCTCCACTTGCAGAGAACAACAACAAAATGCATGGAAAGTGATTTCTTGTGTCAACATAATTCATAAGTATAGCCACAGTAGAATCCCAGGGGGTTTGGCAACAGGCCACAGAGGCCATGCTCGAACATCTTACAAATGAAATGACTTAGTATCTTTTTGTACACCAATATATTACTTAAAAATATTAGCACTGTAAGGTCAAATGTAGTGTGTTAAATAAATCATTCATAGATTACCTTTCAAACTTAGACTAATATAACTGTGCATCAGTCTGTGATTAGAAGACCGCTCTGACAGTTTGATTTCAACAAATCAATATGTGTAACTAACAGCTTTGTTCACATCTATGTAAACAAGTGAGTCCCCCCACATTACGCACTGAAGATACTCTCTATCAAGCATATGTCTGTGAAGGCTTAGTCACCTGATCAATGGCAAAACAGATCTGCACTTCCCCCAAGGCTGCTGTCTACCTTTGTGTCAGCACTACCCTTGAGGATTCAGTTTGCCACCCAGCATATTTCAACTTTGACTGTATTCACAGCAACCTATCAAAGTCTACTACCAATGAGGCTGACTGTATATTTCAGGAAGCAGGAACTGTGAAGAAATCAATTGGATCAAAAATCTAAAAACATATCGCAAACGTTGCTGGAGAGGTATTTAATTACAGAGGAAGTAAATGCTGATCCTGTACACTTTAAGCACAACTATCGGGAGTATTTTACAGAAAGGCCATTTCCATCCCAGTCCATAATGTGGCATCCAAGGAGCAAGGCCAATAAGGCGGTTCATTTATCAACCTGAAAGTTTTCATTAGGACCAGCGCCTTGTTCCATTCACTTATTCGGCAGATTTATTTACCTTTGACTCATTTGGCTTTTTAAAGGAGGAGGTCCAACTGCTGTAAACAGTCTGTCCAGACAAGAAAACGCCCATGACACAGCGTCGCTTTATCTTGTCTTACAATATATTTTATATTGTCCCATTTTCTATTAGTGGACATCAACCTCGTATTGAAATAATAGGCCTGCCGATTTTTAAAGGACTACAGAGAATACTTCACTTACTTTGATAGAGACCTTGTACCCTCCATGGGGTGTGCTTTGTCCAAAACAAGGTCCAAGACTGACCCCTTGACTAGACTGCAAATGTCAAGTCAGCATCATGCTCTTGTGACGACAGTGTTCACGCATTTCAAAGCGTCCAGCAGCAAAGGCGCAGCCAAACAATATGCAGTTTTCCTGAATATTCCTGATCTATTTTTCCATCAACATGATGGATGAGCAGTTAAGTTGTCTAGTGGCAGTAACTGTGCAGTTAGCCCATGAAAACACTGCTGAAGTCCCTGTATCTTGCCCTTCTCAAAACCCATACTAAATTAAGACTATGCCGAACTACTTCAACTAATATTTCACTTAATTTGCTCCATAAAATGTTATAATTTAACATCTTCACTATCGCAATTTCCTAAAGCTGAAGATGGCATCTTTAAACAGCTTGTTTTTCCCAATTTATGGTCCAAAACCCAACGATATTCAGGTAACACTTACATGAACAAAGAAAAGCAGCAAATCCTTACAATTTAGAAGGTTGATCTAGTCAATCAAAATCAGTTTATGTTGATCAACTAAATATTTAATAGACAGATGTGCACCAATCATACAAATACAGAATTTAATTTGGGAACAGGCATAAGTAACTGTACTGATGTGCATTGCATAGCAGTAACATAGTCTGAGTAATGCCTATAGCTTCACACAAAGAGCATCAGAGAGGAGGAGAGGAGAGTAATGTTAGAAGGAGACATTAGTAGAAAAAGCGTGAATTTGGTCATTCATTTAGTCTTTAATGGAGACATCATTTTCTTGGGAAATATTGTGCCTGAAAGAATTACATAGTAAAAGTGAGGGAACCAATATAAATGTGGATGGTGTCATTATTCTATATCTCACTGTGCAATCAACTCTAACTTCATAATGATGAGTCAATAATGAGGTTTTTTTTGGCAGTGTTATTGCAAAATTCAGTGTTTCTGCTATCTGTTAGTATACATTCATTTAGTCATATTGAGCTGCCAACTTTGCCAACTTTGTATACCTTATATAAATCAAATTAGTTCCACACTGGGAGGTATAAAGTGTTGGAAATTTAGCAAAAAATAGAGCACTAGTATTGGATTGGGACTTGGTGTCAGTACATCCCAACTGATACACTATGTTTCAGGTCTTGTGTGCTTTGTCTCTTTGTCAAAAGAATTCAAACTAAATGTTAGGTCAATAAACAGGAGTGTTTAGGTTCATTTATACAGCTACACACTGCATTGCACATTCTACTGAAACAGAATTGAAACAACCGTCCAGTAATGCTTTAATGCTTCAAGAAACGTTCAGCCGTCATGCATTACTACAGTTTGCTGTGTGGGTGTTTTAAAAGAAAGAAGAAAGTGGCCCTGAAGTCTTATTTTCATCTAAAACATCAAAGCACTGGATGTAACATATACCTTTTTAAGTGCCAGGGACTTAAGCTATATTAATTTATTTTTTTCTCTTTACGTGTCTTAACATACTTTGAGAGTGGCACATGATACGAGCAACAAAGAGGATCCATTAGCGCTGGAAAGGAGCCTCTATTTAACGAAAAAAAACCAGACTCCTCCAAGAAAGAACAAGACAAAAGAAGTGAGGCACGTGTATGGAAAACAGGCAGTTACATGCATAGACCCAAGGCTCCCTCAGCTGTCTCATTTGCAAAAGCCCATGATTAATTGAGATGTATAATAAATGCTGAGAGGATTAATTCCATCACAGAGATGGCGAGACAGAAGGCTTTGACATTTGTGGGAGTCAACACCTTAGCCAAGCAAGACAAAAATATCAATTATCTTGACTTAGGCAAGTCACTGGTGTGGTTTTAGCCTATAAGAAGGATTTTGTTTTGACACAGACATGATGATGATAAGAAAACTGAGCCAGCAATGAGCAGCCACGTAATCTTCCTGCTCATTTTTTGATTCCAGAGGTAACAGCAGCAATAGTCCTGGTGGATGAAAAGCTGTTTGATGTTTCCAAGTATGAGGCTGAAGTCACTTAAGCTTTCCAGCAATCTGACAACAAGCAGCTCTGGGTGGAAAGATGAGCTTGTTGTAATAGAGTTTTTTGGTGACAGTGAGGAACGGGGAGCATGGACTGATAGTAATGATGTTATCAGTCACTGTGTGATCTCGCACTGATAGATGAAGTGTCTGCTGAGCCGTCTGAAGGCAGTCGGTGAGTGGTAAACATGAGAGCTGTCAACATTACTAGTAGCAAAAAAAGCTGATTTTCTTAACTACCTACCTAATGTGCTGAAATGTAGTCATTTCTCAGATATATCATCAATGTGTGAAGCAGGGTTAGGCAATGTCTACCAAAACTGCTTATAATGATGTCCACAGTGATACATCACTGATGGATTATGATATTGCTGCTTTTTTTCTTTGGGTGGGGTGTTGGGGTGTCCCATAGCAGAAAGCCAACTTGCTCGCCAGTTGTCGCACTATCACTCCAGTGGCAACTTCCAACAAATAACAGCAGCACGACTGAAAGAAACACACTAACAGTCACCTGCAGAAAATAAACCCAGCTGCTAATTAATGTAACTGTCTTGGGTTCGCCTAAAAAAAATAATAAGAAGGAGAAATAATCAGCAGCAGCAGCTTCTTTTTCTTTACTCTCCCACAAGTCAAAAATGGAACTAAACTCCTGCCTTGTGTCAACTCTGAGGGGACACACTACCTGAAATACGGAAGGCTGTTAAATTACGATGTTACGATGGTAGAAGGCTCAGTGATCCATGACTGTCAGCTGTCTGCAATGGACGATGGCATCATACATTCATCATCCAGCCCTAGTGTGAACTTCATTACTGTAATCACTAGGGGGTGGGAATCTCCCGGCACCTCACGATTGGATTCCAATTCAGAGGGCTACAATCCGATTTGAAAATTATTATCAGTGCATCTTATGTTAAGCTTATGATAAATGTTAAGCTGGTCGTATTGGCATTTGATCACGCGCAGCCATCATCATCAAAACTCAAGAGATGAATGTGAAAACAAGGAACATGTTTACATCTGTTACGTTTCACAGCAGTAAGGAACATACAGCATGTCTTTCATAATTATTGCAGGTGATTACAGTGTAGCGAAATGGGTTTTACATTTCCAGTTACTGACTTTTCTGCATCAATTCATAATCTTTCAAGAGAGAACTGCGGTACATCTAAGAATCCATTATTCCCCTCACCCCTGAGCCCCTTTTACACACGACAAAAAACCCACCAACACCTGCTCACGTCTTTTCGTCAATGGGAAAGGGGACAAACGGCATTCAGTCCCGGGTCAAATGACTGCGGATGACGCTGGTATTTATCGTCTCCAGCTCCGATCAGCAGGACACCTGGGTGGATATGCTATTTTCACCCATTTTCAACAGTTAAGGCTTGTCACCTCTTTTGCTCTTTTTTCATCCACATGTGCTGTCAGTTTGACTTGGTGCTGCAGCCCAGTAGAGTGGAGTTTACAGCTGTTTGAAGGTATGTATTACTGAGGATGCGCTTGTATTTAGTCAAGCTACAGAATGATGTATAATATTATTAAGGTGCAGCAAAATCATGAAACGTTGCATTTTCATCAATGGTAACCTAACACGACTCCTTTTAGCTGAAAGCTAACATGAGATGGGCACACACCTGAAAAAACAAAACAGAAACCTTAAACCACAGAGATTAATTTGGAAGCTACAAAAGCACTGAGAGCTGAACACACAGACACTTTTAAAACCTGTTTCTCTCTGCTCTCCTGCACACACGTGAGCTGAGTCTCAGCTTTCCAGTCCACAAAAAAGAGAAAGGTAAAATGGGTCTACTTCCATGTCAACAAAAAGTACTTCATAATGTGCTGGCCACCTTGTAAACCAAACAACCTGCAAATGAATAAAAGCACAAGGGGTGTCATGGTACACAGAAGTTAGAGTTCAGTTCATATTCTGGTTCAGGAGTCAAGAGGTTGGTGACGGCAGTAATCTAGGGCTGCAACTAACGATTCTTTTAATCACTGATAAATCTGATGATTATTTTGTTGATCTATCAGTTATTAATCAATTATGTTTGGTCCGTAAATGTCAGAAATGGTGAAAATGTTGACCACTGTTTTCCAAAGCCAAGCTGGCGTCTTCAAATGTCTTGTTGTCAAAAACAAAGATATTCAGTTTATTACATTTGAGAAGCTGATTTCAGAAATTTTTTTCTGTAAAAAATGACTTAAAACATTTAATTGATTATCAAAATAGTTGGCAATTAATTCAATAACCGATAAATCATTGCAATCATTGCTAAATGTAACAAGTTACTTTTAAAAGTAAGGCTACCCAAAACTGGCTAACACATGTCAGCATGTAACTAACAGCAGCTGGCTTTTTGGGAGAACTCACACTTGTAAACTGCATTACATGCATCAGTCTACATACCTTGTAGTTTTTGTGCGGTTACGTATACTGTACCGTGACAGTCCGGCACAAATAAACAAGCCATAAAGCCTTTGAACAATTATGTTCAATCCTTCTCCCTTGTAGAAGCACACTTCAGCCAGGTGTGTATTTTAGAGTGAACACCCTCCCTTGCCTGAAATAGCCTCCGCTTGTGTTGGAAGAAATTAATATTAGAATGTATCTGTTAATTATGATGAATTAATAATTAATTTTTCAATTAAGGAAATAACTGTCTGTCTGTAAAATGTCTAAACATAGTAAAGTTGAAGTGTTAAAATGTCAGCAAATCCTTTAATCTGACAAGCTGAAACTACAGAATTTATAGGTTTTTTCACTATTTGTTGCTCGGAAAATGACTGAAATATTATCACTATAGATTCATTAATCAACTACTCATTTCTGCTCTAAATATTGGGCTTATTAAGCATCAGGAAACATGACAGAGACACTGCATCACACAGCAAAGGCCACAGTATTTAAAGAGTGAGGCTCTTATTCAAAGCATCATCCAGTACCAACACTGATAACAGGATGTGTCAGGATGTGTCTGATTCAACTCAGCAGGTGACTGATTGTGTTCAACACCTCCAATAACCAATTTCCTGGCAGAATTCCTACTACATGTCACTTTAAGTCAGAATCTGTGTACATGAGTGTCTGTTAAAGATGTACAGAACACAAGTGGACTCACAACTAACTCTCTTGATCTTTGCAGTACTCTGATAAAATCAAAATCAAAAGTAATCCTGTTCATTGTACATTAAAAGGATGTTTTGGATTATTTAAAGTGGGGATGTATGACGTACTTCTCAATAGTCAGTGATTGTATTACAGTAGATGGCAGTTGGCACACCTCCAGTTTGGAGAAGCAGCAGGAGTACCAGAGGAGGAAGCTAAGCAATGTACTGCTCTGCACAGGGTCAGCAGCAAAACGTATTTTAGCTGCCTAAAAAATTGACATCATTTTAAGTATATGCTACATTTAGAACTCAAACTTCGTTTGTGTTATTTTTAGATTACAATTTTCAGGTTTTTTTAAGAACCATTATTGACAGAATACACAAACTTTTCTTTAATGGAAAATTAAATTGGATGTTCATAATATAACACCAGCAAATAGCATTACAAGCAATACATTTTCTCCATTTTCTCCAGAAAAGCTGCAGGTTACAGCCAGGCCTTGTTGTATTATTATATTAAGAATATGTACCAGAGGGAGCATGATCTTGCGAGATCTCAGAGGGAACATGGTTTCATGTGATCTCATGTGGTAGCAAATAGGAGACCAGCATGGTGCAACAGTTTGTTGTAGTAATGCCTTTGCAGTGAGAAAAACAGAAGGAGAAGTTAAATGAGTCTGGATGAGAAAATGTTTGAGGAGACACATCAACACAGGTTGTTTATCCTTCAGCCAGAACAGGAGGTGAGATTTAACTGTCAGTCTGTGAACAGCAGACTGCTGCTGGCTAACATTAGCCTGAGGGGCTAGAAAGTTTACCATTGTTGGATGACACTGTCAGCTGCTCAGCTGCTCCGTCTCCTTATATATTGTCTGTCTTCTCTTTGTCCTGTTCTTGGAATCTATCAATAATGCGACTTCATGCAAGCAAGCGTCTGAGTGTGTGTGTCTGCTACCAGCGACGTTACTGTCTGTGTCGCTGCGTGCATGAGGTGACCATCAAGCAGAGCATGTGTGTGAATTTGGTAATGAAGAAAATTTCGGTACAGAATCAGAAATGTGACGCTGACCAGTAAATTGTAGAGAAGTGGATGAGAATCGTAGAGTATCATTAGGTTTCTATCTCTCTGCTGTCATTCTGCGAGTCATCACACTTTAAACAGCCCAGTTTTCCAGCAGTCTTTACCAGGCTTAAAATCTAACCCACCACTGGTTATGTGTGCAGCCTTTCACTTGATGTTGCATCAGAAACTCGACAAAAGACCGTATTGACAGGAAAGAGGCTGAGCGGAAAACAGTGAAATCAGCTGGAGCATTGCAGGTGGTGCATCAAGGCCACTGTCACCACAGGGCACACAATTTTTTGTAGGGCATAAGGCCAAACTGAGGGAGCACAGTGGCCATGGCCGTCGGGACCACAATGAAATTGCTGCTCTGGTTTTACATACAATATTAGCACAATGTGACAACACTAAAGCACAGAACGTCCAATCAAAATGGTTCTTATATCCCTTGAACACTGACATTCTGGTCGATTCATCTACAGATTATCACGTATTGAAAACCTTCAGACATGAAGCAAAAAAAAAAAAATCCAAATCATTTCAAACTGTGGACAATTCTAGAATATGTAAAGTGCCATTAACAAACCAAATGATGGCTGAAAATAACAATATTTGACATGTTTAGCTAAGACACATTGCTACAATACCAAAAGCCTGTACATACAGCAATAATGAAAATAATCGACTATGAAAATAGTTGCAGCTCTAGAGGTTCCAAACCAATATATTGCAATATACTGCAATACTGTGAGCAAAGTGATATTTTGCTGTTTTTTAATCTGATTTTAGGAAAACCGTCATACTATAAAGAACACAATGCCGTACACATTATATTTGAGTTTAAAAAGTTTACTTTTTTATGCAATCAGAGCAGTGAAGCTAGATAACAACACTGCGATCTAGTGGTCAGGGGTTCAAACACAACACAGAATGAACCGCTGCCACCAATCTTTGCATGTATCATGATATCGGGTAAACTGTTTTTGAGAATCGATACAGTTTATTACAACAAAACATGATACTGCCGCTAACTCAGAGGGACCTTAGATGGACTAAAAATATGCCCCTTCCCGCCAGCATGTGCACCACTGCAACGGTATCCTGTGAAATCTAAATCTGTGCTGTTTGTTTATATTTTCTCAAACAATGGTGACTTAAAGGAATTTTGCAGGAGATGTTTTTACTGCTTCTTGAGCATTCCCAGCTTTAAAACATTGCCAGCAATTCCCAGTTTTAGTATCTGGAGCACTGTTCAGCTCTACAATGAAGCAGCAGGTGCACAGTCTTTCAAATGCACCTGGATTGATGGCATCTGGAGCCAAATGACAGCAGACTTGTTTACAAAAAAGTCAATATCACGCTGCTGATGCATTTCAACCACATTCTAATGCTTTGTGGTGGGCAGAAAACTCATCAAGCACAGTAAAATTCCAGGAGGGGGCCAAGACTGTTTAATAACTACTGTCATTTAATTTAAACGACCTTTATTTAACTCTGATTGAAATCAGATCTCCATGACCACCTTGTTATAGTCCTGGCAGACTACTTGGAGTATGAAAAACTGCTGTCCTGAATTGCAATTTGTCAAAGCCTCAAGGCTAATTCATGCTGATTTTCACAGCATACCATATGAGCCACTTGCAGAGCAGCTATTCAATTACTGCTACCAGCGGCTGCAAAACATCCACAGCTCGTTCCGCGGCGGTTACACCATCAACCTGTTAAAAAGCCAGGCTGGAAATTTGAAATGAGCATTTGTGAAATAATGGTTATCGCTGACTACAACAAGTCTGCAAAAGCCTCTATTTCACAACCACAGAAAATGGTGACTCCTGAGCCATGAAATGAGAAGTGTAAGACAGAAACCAGAAGTGGTAAGATGCTTATCCATCCTCAAGGTAATAATGGCTGTATCCATTATTTTAAGTTATTAATATCTCACAGTCACAGCACACAATGGAAAACAATAATATGGGCAGAATATCTGACAAGTGAGGATGGAAGGTAAATGCCAGATAAGGCTGCATGATTTGATAAAAAGAAAAGTCATATTGTGATTATTTTGGCTGAAACTGTGATACAATTTGTGGAAATTATCAGTTTTGCATTACAATTTTCATGTTCACTGAAAAGAAAATAACATAAAATTGAGATGATGTGAGGTCTGTACCAAATAAACATGTTTTCTTTCATCAGAGAACAAGATTTTTAGGCCAGGTCTGTGCAGCATTACAGTGCCCTCATTGTGATGCCATTTTCTCATACATATTTCTTTCTTTTTTTTTTTTTTTTTTTGGCAATTTGTGATTCAGATATTGCACTTGGCCATATTGTGATTTTACTGCGATTGAGATAAACTGTGCAGCCCTAATGCCGTTTGTAGATCCTTGTTCATTCTCAAGGTTGAGAGTCACTCATCTCAGTATGCTTCCCTCAGAGAAAATAATAAAAGCGACACACATGCATGCATATTCCATATGAAGATTTCACACAGAAAATGAGCAAAAGTCTGAAACAGTGCCTGAGAAGACGTTTTATATTTGGTCACTGCCTAAAAATAGATGTTTTTCAAGTGAAGCAACTCCACCTGAGTCGTGCTTTCTCATTTGTATGTCAGTACAGACGGTGTAAGAAGTAGATATTTCTTATTGTACCTCCATCATTAAAGGGATAGTTCACCCAAAAATGACGATTCAGTCATTATCTACTCACCCTCATGCTGATTGAAGGTCGGGTTTAGTTTTTTATTCCACAAAACACTGCTGGAGTTTCACAGGAAAACAGCGCGGCAGAATCTCCCGGACAATTGCAGTGAATGGTTTCAGATCATAAAAAACAGCCAAAAAAATACATAAAATGCATCCATACTGCTTATCTGGAGTAATCCAAGTCTCCCAAAAACCCAACATGCTGTTCACTTGCACATGCACATGAACGTGGCTCCAAGCTAAGGATCTACAGTGAAGATTTATGCTAAAAACATGGTGTAAACGAAATCGCTTTAGGAGACTTGGGTTACACCAGACGAGAAGTATGGAAACATTTTGTGATTTTCGTTGTTTATTTTTGTTTGATAACTGGTCACCAGTCGCTCAAATTGTTTGGGAGGTTTTCCTGTGAAACTCCAGCAGCGTTTTGTGGAACAAAACACGAAACCCAACCTTCAATCAGCATGAGGGTGAGCAGATAATGACTGAATTTTCATTTTTGGGTGAACTATCCCTTTAAGTTGTTAATATCTCACAGTCACAGGACACAATGGAAAAGAATAACGTGGGCAGAATATCTGACAAGTGAGGATGAAAAGGTAAATGCCATTTGTAGATCATCGTTCATTGTGAAGGTTGCGTGTCACTCATCTCAGCACGCTCCGTCTGAGAAGATAATAAAAGCGACACACACGCATGCAAAATCCAAACGAAGGCTACAGATACACAAACAGCAAATGCAAAACTCAGAAGACGTTTTATACTGGTCACTGCCTAAAAATAGATGTTTCTGAAGTGCTGTGTCGATGCAGACAGTGTAAGAAGTCTTACTGCACCCCCATCATTGAATTCAGTGATTAAAAACACCTTTAACGTCTCCGAAATAAAATGACAGCGATAGTTTTTGGTCAAAATGAGGAGCTGGCACGCAAATACTCACCGTGTGTTTTTGTTTTTTGCAAAAAAAGTGACAACTGGAAAAAGATTTTCGACCGAGAAAGAGCGAGAAACGGACGGACTCCGCCGCTCAGAGTCCACCTTGCACGGACTTGCGCAACAAAGTTTCCCGTTAGGTCAGGGGTGTATTCAACACGGAAACACAAATGTAGCGTGTTTACTAACTTCATACAACATGTAAACACTCTGATGACTTCCCCACAGCGGCGATGTCAACTTCGCAGACAGCACATCGCTCGGGCGAGCGCGGCTGCACCGTTACACAAAAGAAAGCCGAGAAAGTCCACAGCTAACTCCACACACACACACACACACAAACACATACACACGCAGCCGTCTCGGTCCTCTCAAGCAGGAAAGAAAAAGACGATCGCCTTTACTCACACTAAAGAAGAAGTCCGAACGGTCCCGTAGCAAGAAAAAAAAAGCAGGTCCACGTCTCAGCGCGCCACAGACAGCCAGAGCTCCACATCCAGCAGTCTTCCTTCCCTCTCCTCCTCCTCCTCCTCCTCCTCCTCCTCAGCTCGCCTCCTCTACAGCTGCTGGAGAAGTTTGCTGACGTCAACAAGCACTCGGTCTCAACCGGCGGAGCTCTGTGGTCGCAACTTGAATAATACATGGAAGAGGAGGGGGGAGAGACCAGACGCGAGCGGAAAGAATCGGGGAGGCAGGGACCGCTTTAGAGGCTACCCTTTCACGACAATGGGTACTTTCATTTTTTTTAATAAGGAGAAAAAAAAAAAAAATCTGAATGAAGTCGACATTATGCATGCATTTCCATTAAGATAAAAAAAAAACAGTAAGTAAATCTCATTGACACACAAATCGTTGCCTTGTTAAGGAAAGTTAGGGGGTAGGCACTAGGCAGCCTCTTTGCCTGTTTAGACAGAGGCAGAGCTTCTCTGTACATAAATTTGACGTATTTTTTTCACATTTGAACTTCAACAAAGAATGCCCATGACGTACACACACACATCACTTAGTGCATACACAAAATAAAATGCGGATGCTAATTATTTTAAATAATATTCAATATAAATATAAACAATAAAAATAATAAGCATTTAAAATAGGTCTATTAAAAAACCTTAAAAAGAACAATAAGAGGAGTACCCCATATTGCAGACCTGGGCAAAATGTGGCCGGGGGGCCACATGCAGCCCACAGAAAGGTTTCATGCAGCCTGCAAGGCCATCATGGAAAAAAAAAACAAAAATTAAAAATCTAGCAAAGACAGTCAATAGCATTTGGTGTTACCATTTAACCATTATCAGAACTTTATTTTGAAAGGGCTTAGATCTGAGTTCATTGGTAATGATAATGAACTGTATCTTTTATATTAAACTGTAACTTCATTCACTCAGTGCTGTACATCCAAATTTTTTATGTTGTTCTTCCTCTATTTTTGCTGCTACTATTGTTGCAACCTGTATGCAGGTGCATGGTGCACCGTAAAACATCAAGTTTTCGACAAAATTTTAGCCAACAGGTCATCATATGGCGATTCAGAAAGGGTGACCAACAGTAGATTGGCCCTATATAGAACACCTCTGACCTTTCCATTATTAGAGATTTGGTTATTATTAGAACCTTATATCATTCATGTCTGGCCTACAGCAGCTTGATCAACTTCCTTCCAACATGTGAAAAATCATATGTGAAATTTATGTGGACCATGTGGTTTTGATATGTTATACATGGTCTCTGCACATGGGAAACATGGTTTTGGAACATTTTCATGCTGTAATATGTGACACCTACTGTATGCATTTAAACATGTGAAACCCATGAATTTCCAGTGGTGGAAAGAGTACTGAAAATCTGTACTCAAGTACAAGTGCTGTTGCATTGCTAAAATATTACTTAATTATAAGTAAAAGTACTGGTGTTTGAAAAATACTTAAGTAAAAGTACAAAGTATTTGGCATAAAAACTACTCAGAGTATTAGTTACTTTTAGCTAGTCACCTTTAGTCACCTCTCCAAACTGGGGCTGCAAATTTTGTGTGTTTTCCTTAACCAATAGTTGAAAATGCTAATAACTGATTAATCATTAGTAATTTATAAGATGCAAACCAAAACAAAAAAAAAAAAAAAAAAAAAAGACACCACAACAATCACAACAACAAAACAAAACAAAATTTTTTCCTCATTTTAAGTCAGCTCCGCCAGACAAAACAATGTCAAATGAGGTGCAATTCTGTGTCAATTGATTAAATATCCATGAATGTATTTTTAATTGGTTAAATTCTTGACAGCAAGTAATCAGTTAATGCTTAATTATTAACATCCTTTCTCCAAATGTGTGCTGCCACAGCTTTTTTTTGTATGTCTTTGTTTTCATTGGCCCGTTTGTGATCAGATCACCTTATTGGCTACTAAAATGCAGATGAAAGCTCTGGACATTAATTCAAAGTGTATTCAGTATTTTAAAAGTAACTAAGTTGATTACATCTTGCAGTGTATACTTAGATACAAGTAAAAGTACAGACTTGAAACTCTACTCATAAAAGTACAAGTACCCAAAAAATTACTTAATTAGTGTAATTTGAGTATTTGTAATTAGTTACTTCCACCCCTGTGAATTTCACAGGTGCAAAATCACATGTGAAATTCAAGTGTTTCACATGTGTTCTTCATATGTTAAACATGTTCTTTGCACATGGGAATTGTGTGGTTTTGGAACATTTTCATGGTGTAATATGTATATTCCCATGTGAAACATGTGCCACATGTAGTAACATGTTTCCTACATGTGATCACATGTTGAAAACATGGGAAATTCATGTGTTTTATCTGTAAGGGTTGTTATATGAACCTGTACTATGAAGCTTTATGTAATTAATTATTAAATAAATATTTTTTATGTTGTAAGTTAATCTGAAAACTTTTCAAGGACCTCCAGGCCGAGTGTCCCCTATGTGATAACCATTGTGTGAAGAGGTAAGTGTTTGCTTGAGGTTTCCGCGTGTGGATATCAAAAAATCTAAAAATTCACCTGGATATTCCCCAAAGGCAAAGACTGTGGAACAAACAGCCAGAAAAGCTATGCAAGTGAGTGAAATTAATTTAAATACATATTTTGTTTTGTCTCATGGTATGTATTTATATTTTATTATTAATGTTTTATTGTATTTTATATTTTTGTAAAGCTCTTTTTAACATGGTTAAGAAAAACACTATGTTACGGAAGCCAATAATGGCTGTAATTGCAAATTTCATTGTCATTTTCAATATATAGAGAAAACGAGATAATTAACCCATTATCATGAGAAAAAAATAATAATTTGTGATCTGAAGACAAAGACAAAGTATGACCAGTCCTGGGTTCAGTATGTAAAATCATGTTTATTATTATTATTATTATTATTATTATTATTATTATCACCATTAAGTCTATTATTTATTATAACAGTGGTGGACTCAGGCTGTCTGAGGGGCAGGGATAAATAAAATATAAAGGGCACCAGCTGTATGCGGTGCAGCACTAGTGCACAACAAGTCCTAATGCATTTATGGTAAAACACTTCCAAAGCCTGGTTAATATTTAAATTTTAATTATGTGACTCAGATTTAAAGTATGACTACACTTTTGTAATAAAAATACATGGGAAACTATTAACTAGTTAATCATTTTGACGCAGCTAAATTTCTAGCATATAGGGGAGCGTATTTGGCACTGCATCACATTTTTTCCACCAGTGGGCCCTTGTACAGCATGATTTTAGAAAATGGGGCACCATGGGGGGCAATGGCCCCTGCCACCTCCCTGAGTCCACCACTGATTTACAACATCAAATCCAAAGTTTATCATAGCTATCAAATCAGCTTAAAGGACCAGTGTGTAGGATTTAGTGGCATCTAGCAGTGAGGCTATAGATTGCAACCAACTTACCGTTCGCCTCACCCTCCCCTTCCAAGTGTATCGGAGAACCTATGGTGGTCACTAATTTCTGCAAAATGTGAAAGGCCATATCTAAAGCCAGTGTTCAGGGTGCAACATGGCGGACTCTGTGGAAGAAGACCTGCTCCCTCTGTTGATACAAAGGGCTCATTACAAAGTAATGAAAACACAATTCTTATTTTCAGGTGATTATACACTAATCACTTTTAGATGCCACAAAATCCTACACAATGGTCCTATAAAATATGTTTCTGACATTTCCAACTTGTATGGAAAGTTTTCACTCACAGTAAAGTATCTCATTTTGACAAGCTTGTTACAGTTCAGTGGGCTGATTTCTGAAGTCAACCTTCAAATTTAGGAGGTAAAGCATATTTCCATTTCAAAATTACGCGATGTCCAGCCATCTTTACAGTGGTGGAAGCTAAGACCCATTGCAATGTAATGTTAACGTTATAATCATAGGGAATGCCAAAATTGCTGTAAATGGGTTGTGAATAATTGTTGGGTTAAAAGTAATAATTGCGTTAAAAGCATTTGCCAACATATCAAATGTCTTTGGTCCAATAGTCAAGTAATTGCTGACCTGACCCCAGCAAGTGTATTGGTGGTGGAGCTGCTGCATTTGATACAAGCATTGTCATGATTAAGAGACTTTTTTTTCCAATTTGGCATTGGAGTAACAGGTTTTAGATTAAATCTTATCATTCAATGCTGAAGAAGAGTACTCTAAATGGAGCATATGTTCTCATTTTTCATTCACTCTTTTGATGCCAAGTTCTCCTTTCCACACAAAACTTGAGTGAGAGTACCAAAATCAAGGGACTGATTTGTGTAATCTGGAAAATGAAACGGGTGTACAGCCCACACTCATTACAAAGTTTTGCAAAAGATAAAACTATTTCTAACTATAAAGGTAGTTTATGGTGTTTAACCCCTTTTATGCCCACAAAGACATTGTCAGATCAGTTAGTGAGGGTGTAACTAAACCCCAATTCCAAAAAGTTGTGACTTGTGTAAAACATAAATCAAAACAGAATGCAATTATTTTCTAATAATTTTCAACTTGAGTTTAGTTGCATACAGTAAAAGGACAAGCTATTTAATGTCTGAACTGATAAATTTCATTGTCTTTTTATATATACACTCATTCTGAATTTGATGCCTGCAACATATTTCAAAAAAGTTGGGACAGGGGCAACAAAAGACTTGGAGAGTTGTCGAATGCTCAAAAAGCATCAGTTTGGAAGGTAAACAGGTTAACTGGTAATAGGTGAAAGTATCATGATTGGGTATTAATGGTGCATGGATGGGGTGAGGTTCATCACTTTGTGAAAAATGCATAGGCAAAAAGTCCAACAGTTTAAGAACATTGTTTCTCAACACAAAACTACAAGGAATTTGGAAATTCACCATATACAATCCATAATTTAAATCTGTCAGAGAATCCAGAGAAACTGGGGCAAGGCTGAAAACTAACACTGAATGTCTCTGACCTTTGACCCCTCAGGTGGCACCACATTAAACACCCACATAACTGTATAAAGCTACATGGGCTCAGGAACACTTTGGAAAACTGCCAGCAAACGCAGTTTGTTCCTGCAACTACAAATGCAAGGTAAGATTCTACCGTGCAAAAAGAAACCATATACTAACAAAACTGAAACACTCCAGACTTCTCTGGGGCCCCAAGTTCATCTGAGATGAAGTGAAAAGGCATCTGTTGCCTGATGAGTCCACATTTCAGATTGTTTTCAGAAATCATGGATGTTGTGTCCTCCGGGCTAAAGAGGAAAGAAGAGGATTGTTACCAGAGCTAACTGTGATGGTATGCAGGTGGGTATAATGGGTAACTGTGACATCTGTGAAGGCCCCATTAATGCTGAAACTTTAGGTTTTGGAGCGACATATGCTGCCATCCAGATGTCTTTTTCAGAGACGTCCCTTCTTATTTCAAGCAAGACAATGCCAAGACACATTCTGTACATGTTACAACAGCGTGGCTTCATAGTAAAGGTTTCAGGTACTAGACTGACCTTCCTGCAGTCCAGACCTGTCTCCCACTGAAAATGTTTGCTGCATTAAGAAGGGCAAAATATGACAACAGAGAGCCCAGACTGAAGCACCTTAAGTTTTATATCAAGCAGGAATGAGGAACAATTTCACCTTCAAAATTTCAATAGATTAGTATCCTAATGCTTTATGAGTATCGCTAAAGGAAAGGTGATGCATCACAGTGGTAAAGGCTGAACCTTTTTGAATTGTGTTGCAGGCATCAAATTTAGGAAGCGTGTATATTTATGAAAAATAATCAAGTTCATCGGTTTGAAAATTAAATATCTTGTCTGTCAAAAGTTTTTGCAAATCTTTGCATTCTGTTCTTATTAATGTTTGACATAAAGACACAGCTTTTTTGGAATTGGGGTTGTAAGTTCTAACCACAATTTGAGAAGCTGAGACTTTGGGGTGTGTACGAATGTTGGTAATGGCAGCTGAACCAAGATCAGAATGAAGTGAAAAACATGAGGATCTTTGCTAAGTAATTTTCTTGTGATGGAGCCACAGCCTTAACACCTACATGACATCTGTTGGATTCAAAGCTGCTAGTGTCTCACACACATAAAGTCTCGATGCTTATTGTGTAATTTTCTAATCAATCTTTGATTGAGTCTTTGTGTAGTACTTGAACGTTACTATGACTTTTAGGTGAACTATCAAAGAAGACATTGTGGCAGAACACACACTGCTTCTAGCTCTGTGAAGTCACTGTGGCCTTGTGTGACTTAGCCTATTGATTCATTAGTTAGAAAGGTGGAACAGTAAGAGCTATATTTCATTGTCATATAGCCTGAAGGGATGAGACTCCTATTCTGTAACAGTGTACTTTTGACTTTAACCACTTAAAGTAAGAAAGCAGTTTCTATGTAGTTTTGCACTTTGTCTTTGAAGTTAATAAATGAGGGGAAGTGTTGCTTTGAAAGAAGCATGGCTTTTATCTAACTTTACTTGTAATAAGTGGGATGAGAAATCATCAGTTCTTGAAGATCTGTTGGTGGCCTGTAAGTGGGACGAGACCCATAATGAGGTGTCTCTCCTAACCTACTCTCTGTGATCACATACTGTGTTATGATTAATACAGTCAAACCAACAATGTAGGCTACAGAGAGCTGATCAAATCATTATTTATGGCCCCAATGCTGTGTCACAAAACGAACAGCTATGTGACAAAAACTATCTTTTTTACTTTAATGCTGCTCAGTGGCTGTCTGTGGGGCAGGGTTGAAAAAAAACTGAATCACAAGCTCTATGTCCTGTGGTACCAGCACGTTGAAAGTCGTGATGCACTTTACCACATTTTGTCCAATGGGATGGCACTCTAGAGGGCACTTTGTCATCTTTTATCCACTGGATGGGCACTCTAGAGGACACTTTACCAACTTTCATTGACAGGAAGGCCACTCTGGAGGCCACTTTTGTCTACTGGAAGGGCACATTAGAGGGCACTTTACTGCATTTCATCCTCTGGGTATCTAGAGGGCACTGTATCACGTTTCATCCACCAGAAGGGCAGTCTAGAGCACAATTGACCATGTCACATCCACTGGAAGGCACTCTAGAGGGCACTTTACTGCATTTCATTCACTGGAAAGGCACTCTAGAGGGCACTTTACCATGTTTCATCCACTGGAAGGGCACTCTAGAGGGCACTTTACTGCATTTCATTCACTGGAAAGGCACTCTTGAGGGTACTTTACTGCGTTTCATCCACTGAAAAGGCCACTCTATAGCACTTTACTGCATTTCATCCACTGGAAGGGCACTCTAGAGGGTACCTTACTGCGTTTCATCCACTGGATGGGCACTCTAGAGGACACTTTATTACATTTCACCCACTGGAAGGACACTCTAGAGGCACTTTACCACCTTTCATCGACAGGAAGGCACTCTTAGGCCACTTTGCCACATTTTGTCCACTGGAAAGGCACTCTAGAGGCAATTTTACCACATTTTGTCCACAGGAAGGGCACACTAGAGAGCACTTTACTGCATTTCATCCACTGGAAGGGCACTCTAGGGGGCACTTATCACCTTTCATTGACAAGAAGGCCACTCTAGAGGCCACACTTCACTGTCTTTTGTCAACTGGAAGGGCATTAGAGGGCATTTTGTCACATTGTTTTGGACATTGGGCCACTCTAGAGGACATTCATCATGTTTTATATTCTATAGGGACATCCAAGGGGGCACTTTGTGTGCTATACACACTAAGACCCTAACTGGAGGTCTGATGAGTTCAGTGTTCCCCAAACACATATTCATCCACTCCAAAATTTCTACTTTTGATGACACTAGACCAAAATGGAGAAACATAATTAAGTGTAGCCGACTTAATGGAGAAGTACTGTGAGTTTGAAAACAGGAACTCTGAACACATTGCATTACTAATAGTTGAGCAACTGGTGATATCTGCATGAGTAAATCTATAAAATTTCCCATTTTTCTTAGAGTTCAAGTTCATATGCCAACAGTGGCATATCCAGTTAGACATACCCAAACTATTATTTACTGCAGCTGTACAAAAATAATATATATAAAAAAAAACAACACACTATTTATACAAGAAAAACAGTAATATTGTACAGTTATCACGTTATGACATGAGTTTGTATGCTATAATAGCGTGAAAATATTTTTGTTCTAACGTGAAAAACATCTGGTTATAACAATTTACTTTTTATGTTATAATGTGACACTGATCTGTCTTTCTTTTTCTGGCATTATAGCATTACACTTTCGTAATTTGTAAACTTCATATTTACTTGATTAATGTCAAAATAATACATGGAGTACTTAACGATAATGATTGTAATTTACAGCTCGAGCCTTTGAGGAAAGCAAAAAGACAATTTATTACAAGGATCAGTGACATATTGCATTACACCAAAATATAAATCCATTTCTTAAGGATTCTAAGGCAATAATGCCCAAAACAAAATCCAAATAGGTCATGATGACAGAATGATTGGCTTTGCGATTCCAAATGTAGGCTCTTGTTTGAAGCGTTTGCAAGAAAATTAAGTTTATTTCATGTCAGCCAAAGTCTGGCTCAGATATTTCACAGAGGATTATGGAGCCTGATCTCAAAGGAGCTGGCAGACACTCAGATTCAAATGACTTTCCCTGTCTCCCATTTGCTAAAAATGTATCAATATCACAGCAGAATCACCCCAGGTGCTGTCACAGTATTTACAGTCTCTCCCTCTCTGACCAACTTCAGAGGCTCTTTTGATGACATTGCAGATACAGTATGCGCCTTGGCTTCCAGATTTCGGGTTAGGGCCCACAATGTTCTCCCATCACAAATGATGGATTAAACTGTCCATGATGATAAACAATATGAATATCTGAATTATATTTTATAGATAGCCTTCCTTTAATTAGCATTCCTATCTTGTGTAAGTGTTGTTAAATCTTCGTTAAAGCTTCCCCTGAACTGCACAGTCTGTATATACCGTATGTACATCTCCCGGTAGGGGAGTGGGGCATCACTGTTTGGGTCAGTGTTACCAGATTTGATTTGATGTTTTCCAGCCCAATAATTGCTCAAAATCTACCAAAACTGATGAAAAACTGTTCAAAAATGATCTATAATCAACGATACAAATGAATTCATGAACATTAGCAATAGCATTGTGGTTCACATTGTGGCTTTTCAATAGGACATTATATTAAAACAACACTTAAAGTGTTCACAAGTGGGCTAAAGCACAGATTGGTGGTTGCATTGTACAATTCAACTATAAAATATATACAATGCCTTTTCTATTCTCTGCCTTAAAAATAAAGAAAAAAATAAAGGGACAGCTCAAATAACAAAAATAATAAGTGTGATTTAACTTGGTCAACTGCAACAAGCCTTGAGAGTACGCCAAATTAAAGTGTACCCCATGCACGCATGCATTAAGAGGGTGAAAGAGGACTATGCACAATCCCATGCTGTCAAAAAGCCAAACAAATAATGAGGTTGTCATTTTGCACGCAGTTTCTGTTAGAGTGAATATACAGATTTGATAGTCACAGATCTCTTCTCTGCAGAATAAATAAGGTTTATGTCATATCAAAGCCTGAGTCTTATGATTGACTGGATGTGTTCACATAACTGAGGAATACAATTTCCGAATATTTTTAATATACAGATATTTTTAATGTACTTAAAAACCTGCCAGCGCATGATAAACCAGCCCAAATTCAGTCCACCCGCCCAAGCCTATTTTAACAAGCATAATGCAACCGAAAGCAGCCCAGTTCTCAGGCAGGGATGAAAAAAAATAAGGCCACCTGTGCGCTGAAAGTCATGATGCACTTTACCACCTTTTGTTCAGTGGAAGGGCTCCCTGGAGGGGACTTTATCATGTTGTGTCCAATGGAAGGAGAACTCTAAAGGGCACTTTATCACGTTTCGTTCAGTGGATGGGCACTCTAAGCAGTCGTTCCCAAAGACCCACAGCTGGGTCATGGAAGATTTTATTTGGGTCTCCAAATAAATAAAAGACTGTGGTGGAAGTTCTGCAAATTTAAGGTTTATATCTGAAGTACACCTTTTGTAAAGCATTTAAAACATGTATATTGTTTTAATGATGACAGGAAAACATATTTTTAACATGTTTATGTCTTTAATAAAGTGTCAAGATGATACAGGGTGATGCAGAAATGGCAGTAAATTGTCAGGAATGTTTATTTACAGTATTCACAAATGAAGTCTTCCCAGAATTTATTGATAAGGTTTATTGTGACTTGGGTCATGATGGTTTGTCTTTTTTAAAAAGTGGGTTCCTAGAAAAAAAAAGTTGACTGCTCTAGAGGACACTTTACGTGTTTTCATCTACTGCACCGGCACTCTCGAAGGCACTTTATCGTGTTTTATCTACCGTAGGGGCATCGATGAGGGCACTTTTGTGGCATTCCCCCCCCCCCCCCCCCCGACCTTCAAGTGTACCAGCACCTGCTGGAAATGGCAGTTATCCTGCCGGGAACTGATGATGGAATTTCAGTCACTTCCAACTGCCACATTACGTTCTGGCAGAGTGTGAACTGGTGGCACTACAGCTTACATTTAACTGTGAGCTGGCTGCTGCTTGTTACTTGGTCCTGCCCCTATGCTTCAAACTCTGAGGCAGTAAGTACCCCTGTGTATCATTTCTGAAAGCAGGCCTTTGGTGTAAAGTTTTGACTGCGACTGAGAAAATCCGCATACAGAGGTGGTTGGGTGGATGGACTTTCACCCAGGAGTGGGATTCATGTCCCATGTGAAGGTCAACACTGACTTCTTTTTAAGACGTTACATAAGTTGCAATCAGCATGTGACTTCCGTGACTTGACAGTTCCTCTTTATGTTATGCAATGTTATAATTAAAAAAAAAATGTTGCTCAGGGAACATTCCCAATTACTGACATAAAAAGGAGATTTCTGGTTTGGATAACAAGCTTTAGTCCTTTGTGCTTTTGATCAGGACAGAGAATACATTTCTATGGAGATCAAAGGATTAATCAAAAAACAACAATCAAACAACATGTTTGATTTTTTTTTAGATTAGTGACTCTTATTACCATGGCAAAAGATCTTTGTCTGATTGAGAGATCTGCTAATAATGCCACCCCGCAGCTAAAACATCAAACCTCCTTGTGCCTCCAACAATATATTCCTGGACCAAAGCCCCGAGGCAGGCAAATACCCACATACGCTGTACTATATTAGGCATGTAAATTAGAGATCCGGCTTATTTATAAGTGATAAAGGCTGGTGGCACTTGCGGTCATGTAATATACCGCTGTAGATAGAGTGATGTAGAGAAAACTCCGGCGCCGCTGATTTGCGGGGCAAAGCTGCAAACAGCATCATCCACTTTCTCCCAATTTACTGTTCTTTTCGTCAGCTAGCTCCCCTGTTCCACAGTGCGTGGAAGAGAGAATATGCATTTTCAAAAGAGCTCCCTGCATTAGAGATGCTGTCTCCTCTGTATAATGTCAAAGCCTGCTGATTTTAGCAGCGTGCAGAACCCTGCTGCTTCATTGTTTTTGACATGTTTTGGTGTACAGTCAGCTTCACAGCTATTCACAGGTAAATAGCGGAAATTCACACCATCTCCGTGCTTCACATTAATTCTGATATAGACAGATATATGAAAGTGGATTTTCCTGTTGCACTGGAGGTCTGCGCAGCCTCGACCTTGCTCGAGCTACCTCTGGTTCATAATGCAATTTGCGATGCCATTCTCAGTCCATGACGGGGGTCTCCTTTCAGAAAATGCTCATCATCAACATCTCAGATCTTTCCATTTTCAGCCGGTGAGACGAGGCCGCACATTAAGAGCAGGCTAAAGACAGATCTACATATCCATCATCATTGCAGCTCATCAGCGCGGCCGTCAGGAGAGAAATGATTAATGCAAAAAAGTGCACGAGCAGGGACTTGCCATGCTTTCATTTCAGTATGAAACCCAGATGATAAGAAAATGATCTGTTTTATTGGAATTAGAAAGAAGAAAATGAGAGCCGTAATTGCCGGCATCCACACTGTCAGCCACATCAGCGGCATAGCACAACATTTGAAGGCTTCGGTTCTATCTGGTATGCAGGTTTTGTTTCTGTGTCTCATTGATGTCTCTTTGTAGAATGAGAGTGCTTTGTTTTACTGTGTTCCTATATTGCTTAGATCCTTGAACATATATGCTTTTTTTGATAGAGAGAGACTCTCATTGTCTTCAAAGAACTTCAAAGTGTTTCTGTAAGTTCTTCTGGTATAATACAGTGAAAGGTTTGCTTTCAATTCCAAAGACTTATGCGTCAAACACAGAGATGGGCACAAATACAGCACGCTGCCTGCCCAAACAAAAGTCACCACCTGGATTTAACTAAGCAAATAGGTAAGAGCCTTCCATTGGATAATTATTGCAGTGATTAATGTTTCAGCTAGTAATAAGTTATTTAACCCTAATTGATGCAGTGAGGAGGTTCTTATTTCTTAAACAACCAGGTCAGAGGACATATCCTGTGGTTGTGGAAAAGATGTTACTCTGTTTCAGAAGGGTCAAATTATTGGCCTGCATCAAGCAAAGAAAACAACTAAGGAGACTGATGAAACTTCTAAAACTGAGTAAAGATCTGTCCAACACATTATTAAAACCTGGAAGGATAGTGGTGAACCATCATCTTCAAGGGAAAAATGTGTTCAGAAAAAAATCTTGAATGTCGTGATCGGAGATCACTTAAAGTTTTGGTGAAATCAAATCACAAAAAAATCAACAGCAGAACACACGTTGTTTAATAGTGAAAGTAAGAGCATATACACACAATGTGAAGAGAACTCAAGGGATTGGGACTAAATAGCTGAGTAGCCTTAAGAGAACCACTTGTCAGTGAGGCTAATCGGAAAAAAAGGCCTCAGTTTACTAGAGAGCATAAAGATTCATGTGATGTTTTCAGATGAGTTCAGATTTACCCTGTTCTAGAGTGATGGGGGCATCAAGGTAAGAAGAAAGGCAGGTGAAGTGATGCTCCCATCATGCCTAGTGCCTACCGTACAAGCCTGTGGGGGCAGTGTTATGATCTGGGGTTGCTTCAGTTGCTCAGGTCGAGGTTCAGCAACATTATGTGGCCAAAAAATGAGGTCAGCTCACTACCTGAATATACTGAATGAGCAGGTTTTTCCATCAATGGATTTTTTCTTCACTGATGGCACGGGCATATTCCAAGATGAGAATGCCAAGATTCATCGGGCTCAAATAGTGAAAGACTGGTTCAGGGAGCATGAGACATCATTTTCACACATGGATTGTCCAACACAGAGTCCAGACTTTAACCCCAGTGAGAATCTTTGGGATGTGCTGGAGAAGACTTTACGCAGCGGTCCAACTCTCCCATCATCAATACAAGATCTTGGTAAAAAAAAAAAAAAAAGTAATGCAACTCTGGTCAGAAATAAATGTTGTGACATTGCATAAGCTTATCAAAAGGATGCCACAATGAATGTGTGCTGTAATCAAAGAAGGTTCAACAAAATATTAGTGTCTGACTTTTTTTTGGCCAGGCAGTGTACATCAAAAAATATCTTTTTATAAATTACAAATAATTCACATTAAATGTATTTCAATGAAATACAAAATAGTAGTACTTCTATGAGAAAATATATTTAATTAAAATACAAGTAATTTGTAATTTCAAAAAATACAAAAATACATGTTATATAAACTGATATTAGTACATTCTAAGTCTAAATATTAATCTGACCTTAAAGGAGCAATATGTAAGAACTTTAGTTTAAAATAGGAAATGTTAATTAATCATTAATCAAGTAATCGCCATTAAGAATTTAACCGATTAAAAATGCATTAATCAATAATTAATCAATAGTCTAGAAATGGCAGTAATTGCACCACATTTGGCATCATTTTGTCTGTCTTTGTTGCATAAGGACACTTAAACGTAAGAAAAAAATGACAAACAATGAGGGGAAAAATGAAAAACAGAAGAAAAAAAAGTGTTTTGTATCTTATTAATTATTACATTTATTAATTCATTGCTAGCATTTTCAGTTAAAGAAAATGCACAAAATTTGTAACCCTAGTAGTTCAAAAATTAACTAAATTATCAGAACAGAATGCGAAGAAATAACCATTTCTTCTACCCATTGTGTTGCAGAGATAGCTAAGTTAACATGCTAACAAGCTAGCCTCTGCCTGTCTGTAATTATACCACTTTGTAGCACAAAAGGCTATAATGATTCAATGTAGCATCCAGTCTGCCCTCAGTCCAACAACACAGAGGTGGTTTTCTTGTTGGGTTTGGCTACTGGCACCCTGGAACTGACTGATGCCCAACCTCCCTCTTGTTCCTCTGTAGCTTCAAGCTTCTCCTGATCTTGTCTCTTCATTGTCCACAGAGTCAGAGTTCTGGTTGGAGCCACTGTAAATCACCTCCGTACTGTATTTCCAGTAATCAAACTGGTTTCCATCGGTCTTGGATGCTGTGTTTGGTCCTGGTCCAACTGTGTGCAGTGATGTGTTGCTGAGCCTACTAGCTAGCAGCTACAGTTAACAGCAGTTAGCTGTTAGTCTGGTGATATGCTGCCCCCTTGGAGTTTGAATTCGACAAATGACCATTTCTTACCTGTTGCACTTTTAACCCCCCGATGAGCTTTTGTAATTTCCCAGATTTGAAGTGACCAGTCAGGATATTAGAAGCTAAATTGTGCATGCTGGGTGGTTTCTGTCAAAGTCACCACTGACTGACAGAGTGAACAGCCAATTGAAATTCAACAAGGGGAAACTCAACAGTTCTTTATGACAATAAGACTGGGCATTTAGCAGATGCCTTTTTCAAGAGTGATAAATATAAGTGCAGTGAAGAAAGTACATTTCTAAGATCACCATCTTCATAAGAACAATGATACAAAGCAGGGCCATCAGAGGGCAACCATAAAGACATCCTGGTGTCACAGTGTCTTTCACATTTACAATGCAGAAACCCACTTTAAAGTACTATATTTGTGAGTTCTAGAGCACATGTTTGGTGATTGTCCCTTTCTTGTTGTATTTTAGTGTCATTCAGTAAGCCTGGCTTAGCATGCAATATTTGATCATATCTTACATACCTTTATCTGATTTGGGGAATTTGCACCAAACATCAAAGCAGCTTCTTTCCTCAAGCTCTGTTCACAAGTAACACAAAGACATATGGTTGTTCACAATGAGCACATTGCTGGACCTGACAAGACATGTCATAAGGGGCACTTCACCATTTAGCCAAAGACTGTGGGCTAGGCTAAGTGTTATCTCTGGCAGGTGTAAGCCCGGTGGGGATCATGCGATCACTTGCATGTGCGTGCGTGGTCAATGGACCTGGAGCTTGTCTGCACCAAATCTTGCAAACTGCTTGACCTACCGGCCTATTTTTTTGTACACATTCATGACTGTATGCTGAAGGACCTCTGTGATTGAGAATTTTTGAAAAAATATTTATGCCTCCACGGCGGCGACAGCTGTGGCCAGAGGCATTAACGTGATATCTGGACATGGGGGAATTTCCTCAAACTTGGCACAAATCACCACTTGGACTCAAGGTCAAAGGTCATTGTGACCTCACAATACATGTAATTAGTGGCATGTAATTAAAATGACAAAATAAATGTAATTGTAATCTGTTACAGTTACTGACAAAAAATATGCAACTAACCAAAATGTTTGTGATTACAAAGGAGTTTACAATCAAATATTCTTTCTGGGTTGCCTGACAGAGAGCTGCACTCTACTGAGTGCACTCTAGTTGCACAACTTTTTTTCCCACCGAACCTGAGGATAAAAATGTGTCTTATTTGAGAATAAAATGCAATAATAAAAATGTATTTTTTATTATTCAAATACAAAAATACATGTACTTATTTTCTCCTAATCAACAATATACAAATTACAAAATACTAAAAAGTAATTACAGTAAATACATATTTTAAATACATCTAATTGGTCACACACAATGCAGAAATGTGTGGTACTAACTTTTTAAAATCATTAAATAGAACAAAAAGTACTTTTCTGCAGCTCCTCTTTCTAATGTGCATTGTACCAGAAGTACACCGAGTCACCTCTACATTTTATGCTCAGGGTATTTCAGATTCAGCTGTCCTGTGATCTGTTGCAGTAATAATTGGATTTGAAATCCATGCGACAGCATTGTGAGCTCGGGGTTGTTTCAAAAGTAGAGCGTTACACCCTGTATATCTGATCTCATGAGAAGATGAGAGTATTGATGTCATATAAAGCAGCCATTAGGGAACTGTGCTTCGGCAGTCTGTACCCGCTTTTGTGTGATGTTATTGGCTAAAAATTTCACCGGGATTGCATGCATTGTCATGCCTAACTCACATCAATTACCCCCTCTCCTCTGTTCCCTCTCTGGGTGCTCAGGATCCAGACAGAGGGGTGAGTCTGGGAGCAAATCTGACAATAATATAGAAGCATTTCTAAATAGTCACAGCATGGCAACTGTTAAAGACGTCTTGAATATAAATGGCTATCACTGCAATAATGAAATCTCACCATGATGGGAATTCACATCATGCTGTCTTCTGTCTGGAGCTGCAGGTTAGACTTCACCCTGTGTTGTAAATTTGCTGATCAGAGTTATTAAAATCAGAGTTGGTAATATGAGTCTCTTTATAGACAGCAAGACAAGTGCAGAGCCACATGCCCAGCCTGGTGGCAAAATCCATAATAGCTTCAGTAGGCGAAGAAATGGCCTCTTATGAATCATTAAAGAAAGGAGAGTTACAACACAGTGGCAGCAGCAAAATAGAAGACTGAGGACATTTGATGGAGACAGGATAAACAGCATCATAAAACTGTATACCCAACTGGCAGGCTTCTTCACTTTGTGTCACAATCAGTGTCATTGCAGGAACATGTAGCTCTGTGATGCAATGCCATCACGTGATTAAGACATCATCATTATCAGCTATTTTCAGTTCTGTTTTTCTCCTATGGTTTAACTGAATCTTACTGAAATGGTTGTGTTTTTCAGGCCATTATGAGGCAAGCAAGTTTCATCACAAAGACACGTCGTTGAGGCTGTCTCAGGGGACGGCAATCCGAAGTGATGGCGCTAATGGTGCTGCCCAGTGGTGGAAGAAGTATTCCGAGCTTAAAAGAAGCAATGAAAAAGTAAACTATTAGCATCAAAATATTTTCAAACTACCAAAAGTGAAAGCATTCACTGTCCAGAACGGCCCGTTTCATTTTATTCATTTTCAAGTGACTTTAATGTCAGCCCATCTGCTGCTGTATAAGACGCCCTGGGGCAGTTGATGTAGTATAAAAAGGGAGTCCACATGTGGAGCAAGTGAAGAGGGGGTGGACAGCTCCAACAAATTCAGGACTTTGACCCAGAAGACCGGGGTACATATCCAAAATGTTATTAAAAGTGGTAAGGTGCATTATGACTTTTATTATGACTTTTTATACTTTTGTTAGGATTGAACAGGTTTATATTGAAATCTCCACAAATGAACACAACCTTCTGATTTATCTTGGCAAACATTCCTTCCAAAGTATCCTAAAATTGGATTCTTGGATCCAGGTGTTCTAACAGTCCCATTTTTCTTTTTTTTTCATACAGATTTCAGTGATGATGCATTCCAGCACATCGTCAATAGTAACTTATGATTCAAGCTTTTATCCATGTACAGAGCCATCCCACTTCCTTTTTTGTTCTCTCTATTCATGTAGCTCAATAGACACCCATTCAACTCTAAGTCCACACCACTCACAGAGCTGACTCAGTCTCTCTTAAACATTATTTGATTTTTCTTTGAAAGCCTTTATTGTTTAGACTGTTGAAGAAATTATTCTCAGGGTCAATAATTTGTTCAAATTCATGCATATTATGTTCAGAGTGTTTGAAAGTTTTTGAGACACTAAAATCACTTCATTTTTACGTAGGCTTTCTGACCCTCTGCAACTGACTCCCGAGTGTCATGGGCATGGCTGTGCCATTTTCAGTTATTATCCCATCATGCCATCGCTTGTGTGTGTGCATGTGTGATCAATGGACCTGCAGCTTGTTCACAGCTAATCTTGAATACTACTGGACCCATAGCCTAAATCTTTTTGTGCTCAATCATGACTGAAGGACCTCTGTGACTGACAATTTTTGAAAAACCTTGAAAGACCTTTTATATGGCTCCACACCGGTGACAGCCACTGTCACAGGCATTATGTTTTCAGGTCATCTCATTCTTGTGAACACTATAACTCAACAACGCCTTGAGGGAATTTCTTCAAACTTGTTACAAATGTTCACTTGGACTCAAGGATGAAGGATGATTTTGGTGGTCAAAGGGTCAAGACAAGCGATCAGCTGCTTCAGTTTGTTGTTCCAGCTAGTGCCAACGTATGAGGGGGTCATAATGATGTTGGCATAACTTTGCAAATCTCCGCTGGTTGCATCTGGCAGTTCAGGTGGAATTGCAGTAGGTGCTTCACCACTCTTTTAGTTCTCCGTCACTGCGTTCTATTCCACAGTGTGGATAAACAGTACTCCCTGCTCCCTGTTCAGGAAACGTCTGTCCTCCATTTGTAACACCCTGCAACATCTCTAATGCAGACATCATTCCCCCGTCGGTTGGTGAATCGGTAAGTTGTCGGTAAGTTGTTAAGTACATAATGTTATGTGCATCATATGAATTTTGTAACACAACTTTCATGTTGCGAGCGTGAAGTGACACGTGAGTTACGTATGTCAACTTTCCTGCTCAGAGTTGCTTCAGTGACGTGACTTCTGTTAGTGAAACCTAACCAAGTAGTTTTAGTGCCTAAACCTAACCAAACTGTGACCCTTCACCAGTCTTAATCATCATATCATCACTGTGTGACAAGTTAGGATGTGTTGTCTAGAGGATGGCGTCTTTTTTGTTGTCTTCCAAAAACATAAAATATGGGAGCACACGTGGGGAATGGATTAAACTTTGTCTTTATCTGCTCTAATGTAAGCTGCAAATATTAGCATGCATGTTATGTGGAGGGTTTGAGGAGGAGGATGTGGGCTGGGGCAGAATTAAAGCGGGCCAGCTACACTTATGAAAGCTACCAGTGACAGTCATCATTTTAGACGACAATGTCCATGTTGGTGTCTTGCCTTTGGGTCCACAAGTGAACTTACAAGGATCTCTTTATGACCAACACTGTTAAATGGAACAAAGATATCACCTTTTCAAGGCTCATTTTCTGTTTTGCCATAAATCCATTTTATAATTTGCATTAATTGTACATCACCTTAATGTTGCTGCTGGCAAAGTTTATCTCAATCACTCTATGTACAACTAGGTAGCTTAACATGTCATAGTAAACAGTAATTTATTTTTTATTTTATATGTGCATCTGCAGAGTAACTAGTAAAGCTATCAAATAAATGTAGTGGAGTAAAAATACAGTATCATAAAATTGAAATACTCAAGTAAAGTAGGCCACAAATACCTCAGCTGGTACCTCAACTGTACATAAAGTAAAGTACTTGAGTAAATGTACTTAGCTACATTCTACCACTAATGCTGTTCCAACCTTGTCTCCTAGAAATTTTCTTTTTAATACAACTAATTTGCAACAGCAAATGTTTTGAAACGTAATGTCTGGATTATGCTTTCTATCAACATAACAAGGATGTGTTTTTAGCGAATGTATCTAGCAAGAAGTGAAAATGTTGATGCTGAATGTATTAGTAAAATGTTCACCGACAACATGGATTGTTCCTTTGTTTTCTCCCAAAATATCTGATATTGTAATTCAGTATCTGCCTGCAGTGACCACTGCATTATTAAACTTTGGTCATGTCAACTCTCAGCACTCGGCTAAGGTCAAGGAAAGATGATCGTCTTGGTTTAATACAGAAAACATTCTGTTTCCTAATCATTGTGCCTCCAAGGTTCTCCAAGTTAAATTTAAGACTTTTTAAGACCTTTTTGGACTGAAATTTAATGCCAACTTTAAGACCATACTGGCTGAAGTATTACAGATAACATTGAAAATCATTATTTACTAAGTAAATCATTGTAATACTCACATTCATATTGCCTGCAATAGGCTTAAGCCACTCATATTTTTGGATTCTGCTGCCACGTTAAAAACAGCACTTTTGAATCCACCAAGCACGGCATGTCTGCCGCACTATTCTGATCTGTCCTTCGCATGGCTGCAAGCCCCACCACAGCGTTTCAGCAGTAGAGCATTTTGCCTGCCCGATTATGTTGACTTGCTCAGATTTAGTTGATTAGGTCCTCTTTCCTTGCTCTTTGTGCTTCTACCATGGATAAGCGGGCTACGTGGTTAAATAGTTTCTTTTCTGTCTGTCTTTATGATCGTGAGTCTGCACAGGGTCTTTTATTTTGAAAATTAACCAGATTCTCCCTGCCTTTTCTGTGTCTGACTTCCTGCTGGTTCAATCTGCTCTGTGCTAATTGACGCAACGTCTGTCAAAAACTGACTCAGCGCGTTTTTGAAGTGGAGCAACGCAAAGAGCTGCCTCTTGGACGTGCCGAGGCGCTGCTGGTGGAATCACAAGCATTGTGTAGAATGGCTGCGATCAACTACGGCTGACGTGGTGCAGTCGTAACACGACACAGCCGCTCCAGTGGAATTTAGCTGATTCTTTTTCATCACTAAATAATTGCTTTTTAAAACATGTTTTGCTTTCAAGAAATATAAATTCAGAACAAGGTTAGAATTGAATATTTCAAATATAACTAAATTTGGTTTCTAGGGCAGCAACAGTAATGTTTACCACAGCAAAGTCCCTATATAAACTCAATAATATCTCAAACAACAATTTTGTTTCCAATGATTTGGAAACAAATCTAACATATTAATAAGATAAATCATAATCCTGACATCAAAATACTGAGTGAAGTTTATAAAAAATGAAGGACAGACATCGGTCACTATCCTCACCCTGTCCTCTGTCCTTTTCTGATGTGATTTACTGCCTGCAGGTACTGCTGGCAGAAAGAGGAGGGGCAGCTTTGTCTCATCCAGCAGCTCACTTTACAAGAAATTTGACTCTACTGAGTGCACTCTTCTAGTTTATAACGTTACAGTATTTATAAAATCCTGTGAAAGGATGAGAAAAAATTAAGGCCTTTGTTTATGAAAGTCAAGACTACATAAATGAAATTCAATACTTGCAGGCCCTGATGGTATCAGCCCAAGGGTTCTGAGAAGATTCCAAGATAGACAAGATGTCTATCAGTCTGTTGTGGCCAGTGCACTTTACATTGCTGTAGTCTGTTGGGGAAGCAGCATCGGAGCCGGTGAGAGAAACAGACTGAATAAACTCATTAAGAAGGCCGGCTCTGTGTTTGGCTACAAACCGGACTCACTTGAAGCAGTGGTGGAAATCTGTCATCTATCTATCTATCTATCTATCTATCTATCTATCTATCTATCTATCTATCTACTTAAGGCCTTAATTTTAGATTTTTAGACTTTTTCAATACTTAAAAGACCCTACAGGTACCCTGCTAATACACAACAGGTTTATTTATTAACCACCAATAATCCAATCCAAATTATTTAATAGAACACATTTTAAAAAAGTTGACCACCTGCTGTACAATAAAATAGAAAATAAAAACCATAAAAACAACACAGTAAAATAACACAATAAAAACAAACATAAAAACCTTTAAAAGTAGAACCATAAAACAACACAATAAAAACAATAAAATCTATAAAAGCGAAACCATAAAAAGCAATAAAGATCTGTTTTAAGAAAGGATTTACAAAAAGGCAGTGCTGGGGTCAGCCTGACACGCAGAGGCAACAACTGGGACGATCTCCTCTGTGCTGCAGCCTTGATTGTGGGGCAACACGGAGTTTGTTGAAGGTCAGAGAGAGACAGGATAAAGTGCATTATACAGTAGTCAAGTTGGGTTGAGATGAAAGTATGTATAACCCTTTTAAAATCACTAAACTTGGAAAAAAAAAGCCAGATCTTATTACTGACTTTGTCTGCTTGTCCAATTTTAAATCACTGCATTATCACACACAGATTTTTAGCAGTATCTATAACATATGCTTTCAGGGAACACAGGTCAATATGAGGGGCATCACATGCTTCAGTTTTCCTGTCATTAAAGATTAAAAAGTTTACAGCCATCCAAGCTTTGATGTCCAACAGTGGTTATACAGTTTGCATCTTTGCCTTCCAGTTCAAATGCAGGTAGACTTGTATATCGTCTGCGTAACAGTGGAGTGAGATGTTATATTTTCTAAGAAATACACCAAGACTTTAAAGATGTGAGTATTCACACTGATGAACAGTGGCACCAAGCACACACTGCACACTCCAGCTGTGTTGGCAGCTTACAAAAAAATGAATGAGTATATAAAGTAAGAAGAAAACAATAAGGATATGGGAGTTCAGTTGAGAGTTTTACTGCAACTATTGAAAACAATGGTTCGTGTTTGTGCTTCACCGAATTGCAAGAACAGGATGTCGCACAACACCCCATACAGCTTTCATAGGCTGCCTTTGTCGGACAGCAACATGCTGAAGTTGTGGCTAATTGTGCTACAATTGGATGCTAACGCTCCTGTCCAGACACTGCGCCTTGCAGACCATCGGGTCTGCAGTGCACACTTTTCCCAAGATGACTACTGCCAGCCCAAGAAGAGAAGACATCCAATCCCAAAACACTTCACCAAACACACCTCAAGAAAACAGCTGTCCCACTCACTGCAACAAAGACAGTCTTCAACAAGCAAAGATCCTGCGAGATGTCGCCACAGAGTCAACGGTAAAAGATATGCTTTGCATGCTGTTGACAGAGATTACACTGGCAATCTGGGCCGGACTGGCGAAAAAAAGCACTTTTGCATGAATGCACAAACTTTTACAGGATGTATTTGCCCTAATATCGTTATCTTTCTATTGTTGTTTTTGTGGTGTGGTGGAAATAACGATCTCCTCTGAATGTGACAAAAAATGGCAAAATTTGTATATTATTTAAATAATTTCAGCACAGCCACTCTCAGGAAGTGTTTCTACACAGGACGGAGAAATCAAATATATAAACACATTTCTCTAAATAATATGTTAGATTTACTAAAACTTTCCTGGACAAATTTACCCAAAGTTGAAGAATCTAACAACCACAAACACTTTGCCAGTGTCAGCGTATATCACCATTCAATCTGAGTGCGTTTAAGCTGTAAGATGTTGCGCAGATGTTTGTAGTTTGTTGCTGCTGTGCTTTTATAATGTTTTTGTTTCGTTGGACAAAGTTTTTGCACATAGTTCATTAATCAGTTCTGTATCAGACTCACAATAAAGTTTCGGAAGCATCTCTGGATATCATTAATAGTTTCACATTGACGCTCTGAGACAGTTTACTGCACTAAACAGCATTTTAAATGTAAAATTCTATTTTAACATCTGAGTACTTTGATTTCTTTTGTGAAGGGTTTTTACAAAAAAGGGTTTCGTAGAAAAAACATTTATATTTTTCAAAGTGAGCAGTTTAAAAAACCTCTTGCTTTGGTGTGCCAGCAGAGAAACTCAGTTACTGTCTGTGCACGTTGAAAGATTTAAAATAAAATCCAGGCTGATTAGACCAAACACCACAGTGAAAAATAAGAAAACTAACATTTCAGTATTATTTTTTACCCAGTCTTTTGGTCTGTTGTCTTGAATCCACCTTATTTACAATCCCTGTTGCTCTTTTCTGTCTTACGTATATTAGATTTACATATGAGTTGCCCCATCTGTCCACACAGTAACTAAAATATGGTAAAATAATTAATTTATCCATTTTAATTTGAAGCTTGTGACAACGTGCAAGAATATTTTATTTCTGATGTTTTTTTTCTCATTTGTGGAAATAAATTTTATATATACTCTGCAATTTGTATTTGTGAAGGAACATTAGTTAAAGTCATTAACATTTAATCAGTACAGTACTGATTGTATCACATTATTACACGGCATTGTCAAATGCTCGATCCTGATTGGTCAATTACAACATTCTAAGGTGTGTTATTTCTGTGTAGCAGACCGTTGCTATGAATAGCAGACCGTTGCTATGGACACTTCTGATCGACTCTGGCGGATCACGTCCTGTCATATCAATCCGCAGAAAGACGTTTACACCTGCGGCAAGAAATCGTTAATTTTCTGTTGCTCCATCAGAAAAAAATGGAATATTTTTCCAATATCAATTTTAAAAAAGTAGGGAGATTATGTCTGTGACTGGGCACACAGATGTGAGAGCAGTCTGAGGAGCTACTGGGCTCCGACCAATACAGAAAAAGAAAAGTGGAGCAAGATCCTGCCCTCTAATTCAGGCAGCAGCAGCAGATCGGGTGAGTGCCTCTCCTAAAGCGATAGTGATGAGATAATATCGATAGCAGTTGTAACAGTAAAAAAATGTTTCCAGGTGTGTCAGCTGCAGGCCCACAGCAAGGAGGAAATATGGACATGAATGAGGACAGAGACGTCAGCATCAATATTCCAAGGACGTCCATTCGCCTTGTCTCACTTCACCATCATGGAAAGTTCAGTTTAATGTGAATTACAATACTAAATAAGCTAATCTTCGCTTCGGACTTACCGTTGATTACAGTTATAATTCCAACCGTAGAAAAACTGACTATTTTTTCAAGCAGCGGACTATTTTTTCAAGCGGAAGTAATGAAAACTGACATGATGCTTCGAGTCGGGTCCTGCATCACCCTGTCAGGGTTTATTTCTCCATAGTGACCGGCTTGCTCTACATTATCCCTTACTTATTACATGGCTCTGTTGAATACTCAATTCTGATTGGTCAATTACATCATTCTAAGGTCTGTTATTTCTGCATAACAGACCGTTGTTATGAAGAACAAGCCGTTGCTATGGGCACAGTTCTGATCATAGGCTCTGGAGAAGCAATAAAATCATTATTAAATCACTACATTAAGATTTTGTGTCAAATTATTGGTTGTTTTTGGTACATAACCATGTAACAGGCAGGATAATGTACACTGAGCAGGTCCCTATTGCTTAATAAATATTATATTTTTTGTTAAATAAATGTGTGCCAAACATTTATTTTTGGGGGGTAAGTAACCATGTAAAAAGCAGGATGATTCATGACCTGCATCATCCTTGTGGGAGTTATTTCACAATAATGACCTGCTCACTGTACATTATCCCTCACCTATAATACTCAAAACATCCAGACAAATACTTGACAAAGCTCTACAAAAATACAACGCAACAGAAAGCGTGTTTTTTTGTTTGTTTGTTTTTTTCAAGAATTTATTGTTTTAGAGTTTTTCCAAAATTTGAACTAGTTTTAGTTTGTGGGAGAAACCGGAGTACCCGGGGTAAAACCCGCACAGACACGGAAAAGTCCTGACAGAAAGAAACCAGCTGGCTTCTGTCTGTCAAGACTTAATGTTGAACCTCCACGCTGCCCATGACTGATATTAACAGACACATGTAGGTGTCCGTGTGTCTTTTAGTCATGGCGATGTTCAGGAGTGAGCGCCTTCTTGAATCGTCTCTACAGAGACGGTTTTTGGTGGTAGCTCCTGGACCTTGTTTGATGTTTCCTGGACAGTGTTTGTGGCTCGTTTGATGTCTGCTGGACGTCATTTGGCATTTCAGGGATGTCATTTGACATTTCAGGAATGTTGTTTGGCATCTCCTGAATGTCCTTTGACATTTTTTGGCGTCTCCTGAATGTCATTTGGCGTTTCAGGGATGTCGTTTGGCGTCCCCTAAACATCATTTGACATTTCAGGGACGTTTTTTGGCTTTTTCTGGCTGTCCTCTGACATTTCAGAGATGTTTTTTGGCATCTTCTGACATTTCAGGGACATCGTTTGACATTTCTTAGGTGTCTTTTGGCATTTCAGGGTCGTTGTTCAGCGTCTCCTGAATGTCATTTGGCATTGCAGGTCAGTCTGGGTTTTGCTTTTAGGGTTGGGGGTTAGGGGTTCATTTTAGTGGTGGTCCATCCTGTCCCTTGTCTGGTGTTTCCTAGACAATGACACTGGCATTTCTGGGATGTCGTTTGGCATCCCCCATATGTCATTTGGCATTTCTGGGATGTTGTTTGGCGTCCCCCAAACGTCATTTGGCGTTTCAGGGATGTCGTTTGGCATCCCCTGAACATTATTTGACATTTCAGGGACGTTGTTTGGCATCTCCTGAACATTTTTTGACATTTCAGGGACGTTTTTCTGGCATTTTCTGACATTTCAGGGACATCGTTCGATATCTCCTGAATGCCATTTGACATTGCCTGTCAGTCTGGGGTTTTTTTGTTTTTTTTTTTAGGTTTGGGGGTTAGGAGTTCATTTTAGGCCGCATTGATTGTGTTTCTGTCTCACTCCTGGATCTGCTTCTGCTTCCTGTCCTTGTGTCTTCATCACCATTTTTTAAATTAACTTCTGTTACTTCCACCCCTCAGATTAATATGATATTTAATATAATTCTGTTTTAATTTTAGCTCCATGCAGAGTGAATAAATGTTATGTTTCCCAGATAACACATTTTTATTACTGTTCCTTTATTAAATCAGCTCTGAATTTGGCAGAAGACCTCAGAAATACATAAAAAATGGGTTTTGTCAGGTAATAAGTATTATCATTGTTTGAAACCCAATATTATACAACAATTAGTTTCAAGTAATTTGATTGGACGAGAGACATTCCATGAGTGCTGGCATAGAACTCTGGGATTTTTAATCACTCTGCTTTACAGTGTTCTAATAACACTGATGTTACAATGACTAGCAGATAGAGACCATAGAGGCAGGAGGAGACAGGAGGTGTCTGGTACATGATTGAGGGCTTATTATTGTGGGGTCACTGTCACACACTTTTTAATCTGACAAAGTACACAGAGTTGGATATAAAAACAGCAGTTTAAAAAGCTTTCGATCTGTTAATCAGGGAAAATACCCACACTTATGTGCATATGTGTTGCCATTTGATGATGATGAAGTGATTTGCATAAACATAGTTTATACATGGCTTAAAAAAATTTTAAGATTGCTCCTTGAACAGTTTTCATGATCAGCAGATGGATTTATTAGTAGTTTAGCTTCATAAATTTGCTAGAATAACATCGTAAAATCCTGTGGTTTTCAAAAATGCGCCAGAGTTTGCTTGAAAGTGGACCGAGACCCACTTTTTCATGTGGTCTCAGCCCTGTCGTTTGGTCTGTGCCACGGTGAGTCTCAAAAATTAAACACAGACAATCGATCTCTTAGGAGGTCCGAGCTGAAAACAGTCTTAAGCCAGTGTCATCGCACTATCTGGACAACTAAGCTGGAGATCTCTACTGTGGTAACGTGTAGACCCACACAAAGAAGCTAGCAGCTAACGTTATTGTGCAGGAAAATGTTTGTGTTGCTTGGCAACAGTTCAGATTAGTGGTGGAACTATTTGTTTTGGCGGAGCCAAATTAATAAGCAAATAAACAAAGAAATCATATGATTTCGGCCTCGTGTTTTAGATGGGTTTTTTTTTTTTGGCTTTTAAGCCTGTATTTACAGAATAGCTTGAGATGGACAAGAACACGTGCAGCAAAGGGCCACATGCGAATATTGAAGCCTTTGGCCACCGCTGAGGACCGACAGCCTCTGTACATGGGCCACTCGCCTGTTACTACCAGGATGCGCCCTTCTTTTACCCTAAATAAATTTATGTGGTGTGACAATACCACATTAAGGCAATGTGAAAGCTTCTTCTTGCTTGTTGTGTTGACAAATTTGACCAAACTGACAAAGACTAAAGGCCCAAACACACTAAAAGCCATAATTATGCATCAACTGATGCTCCTTTGGTGCACTTCAGGCATCAGATTTGAAATAACAACAGCACAGAACCAGCAGTACTCTGGGAAATGGTAGCAAAGTATCTGAGTATTTAAAAGTACACAAACAGGATTTTGATTAAAAAAAAAAACTGCACAATAACAGGATTCATGATCATAAAAAGTTTTTATATCACGTCAACATATCTTTGCATATTCACACACTTTCCATCCCTCTCTCTCTGTATGTTTACAGGCTTTTTTTTTAAAAACCTGGTTTTAGTTGTTGCTGTAACCTTGTCAGCACCCACTCCTCATGCTGATGTCTTTTATTTATTCATTTAAGCTGTCTCCAAACAGGTGCTGCAGCTGCAGAAAAAAGCTTTGGTCCTCATTTGACACTCCAAAATCAAAACAAGGTTGGAGTCAAGGTAGTTTGACACACCTCGAAGTGCTTTTAGTGCGAGTTCTGCCATTTAAAAGAACAGCTGTAACAACTAACCAAAGACATTTGCTGCATATGTATATTTTATTTTTTATTTTTATTTTGTAAGAATATAATACTGTATTGTTTCAGTTAGTTTTCATATTTTTCTCAAGTCAATTCTAGTATTTATTTTTATTTAAGTTAACTCCATCCATCTATTGTCTGTGACCGCTTATCCTAACAAGTTGCGTGGGGACTGGAGCTTATCCCAGCTACCATTGGGCGAGAGGCAGGGTACACCCAGACAAGTCGCCAGTCCATCACAGGGCTATTTAAGTTCACTAAAATACTAAAAAAACCTAACTAAATGTTTTTGTGTTTCCAGACCTAGTTTTAGTTTTTAGTTTAGTACTAGTCAACTATAGTAACCTTGCTGCTCTAACGCCCTTTGTCAAACGCATACAGACAGCACACTGCATGATCTCTTCCTAGCTTTTGATAACAGATAACAAATAACTAAGCAAAATCAGCTGAGTATTTTCTGATGAGACACCTCTCTGATTAGACACCCCAGCAGTATATTATTTTTCAGTGCCCCTCCAAAGCTTTTACAAATCACACCTCTTTCCTAATCTGACAAAATGACCTGGCAAGATCATGGTTTTGGGTTAAAATAACTACTTGTTAAGTTCGAAGCAAAATCATGGTCCTGGTCAAAAAGAAACCAGCACTGTCAGTAGCAAACAGGAGCAAAACCGTGCTCTCCAACAGTCAGCCTCCTCCCTCTGCAGACTTTGTAGCAGTGGAACCATGTCACGTAAATCCTCCTTTGCTCCTGATTGACGGGAGTCATCATCTCTGTGGCTGCTAGAGGGCTTTGTCACTTGACGTTGAGCTACTATCTGGAATTATAATAATCTGTTGTCAGTGTTTGGCAAAGATTTTTATTTTCTTTAATTTTCTTTGCTATCAAAATGTATGGCCCATTTGTCTGTCATTGTTCCATTTCAAGAAGTGACAGTTGTTGCATTGGTTGCACAACAATGTTGGGATTTTCCTACTTTACACCACAAAATCGAGGTTGTTTGGGGGAGTTTTAAAGTGTCTCTGGGGGCATGACTCAGTTTCAGCCAAAAGCGCATAGAAATGGACAACTCCCTAAAAGTGAAGGCAAAATATATTGATCGCCCCCTGATGGTGGGCTGCAGTATAGGTCATAAATCATGCATCTCATGGACATGAACCTGACTAACACAACACACATCATATATATGTGTTATATATATATATATATATATATATATATATATATATATATATATATAGCTACATATATATATATTTCTTTTTTTACAAAGATGGCTTCAGTCATTTTAGGTAGTTCATCACATTACAGTGATGTTTGTCCAAGTGTTAATTTTTTTCTGATCACTTTGGTTTTGATTAGTTATTTGATGCTATAAAAACATGGTTCTTTGCCATAATTGATTGAGTTGGCTGGCCATGTGGGCAGGAACTTGAAAAGCCTGGCTCCAACACTGGTCAATACTGAGCAGATTATGGCTCCGAGAGACGTCACCAGTGCAAGATGGAAGGGCGAAACCCTTATGAAAGACAGCAGAGTCAATCCAGCCAGGTGTAGTAGCTAATCAGCAATAGTGCAAGACTGCAGCCTTACAACAGCATATTATGGGGGAGGGGAGGAATATTATGAGAAAAAAAAACATAATTTCTGAGATTAAAGTGGTAAAAATATGAAAAAACCCTAATATTGTTTGAGATTATGAAGTCATATTGTTGAGCTTTGCGGCTTCTCCAGCGCTGAACAAGAGGCAATATTCTCTTTAGCCCTTCTGGCATTTTTATTTTGATGAGACTTTTTTCCTTAGTCATGAACTCCCAATGACAAAACAAGCCTGGGCGTGGCCTAAACAAAATGTGATGACACCTGGCCTGCCAACCTGCGACCCACTGCGGCGAAAACAAATCACTGCACCTCATCAAACAGCAGCACAATCACACATCGTACAACAACTGAGTACACCAAATAAAAGTCTCTTACCACCCCCATTTGTACTCAGGTTGTGGGAATCCAAACCAAAATACAATACAGATGTGGACCTCTTCCACTCTTTTAGACACCAAACATAATACCAAAACTTTTTCAGTTTTGATTTAGTGACAGGTTTGGTCATAACGTCTGCAACCATCTCCTCAGTAGTGTGATATACCAGGGTCACTTTCCCCTCGTTTACAATGGACCTTATAAAGTGATATTTAATGTCCACGTGTTTGTACCTTTGTCTGCTTACAGGGTTTTTGGCTAAAGCAGTTGTTCCCTGGTTGTCCTCATACACTACTGTTTGTGTGTATTTGTAATCATCAATACCTTCCAATAGCTGCTCTAAATATATACACTCTTGCATGGTAGAGGCCAGAGCCATGTATTCTGCCTCACAGGTTGAGAGCGCTACTGTAGGCTGTTTCTTAGTTTTCCATGAAACAAAAAAACTGTTTTCACTCAGGCTTACACAGTAACCTGTGGTGCTATGTCTGTCAGTGGTATCCGCTGCTCAGTCAGCATCACTACATCACTAGGCCTAACTCCTTACTGTCGTTTCTCCTGAAACACAACTCTCTGTTTGTAGTTCCTCTGAGGTACCTTAATACATGTTTCACAGTTACCCACTGTTCCTCTGTTGGTTCACAAAAATATTGTGATAGTTTGCTTACCACAAAACTTAAGTCTGAACGTGTACATGTTGTTAAATATATAAGGCTGCCTACAGCCTCTCTATACATCTTAACATCACACATCTTAACCGCATCTTCTGTGTAGCTCAGTTTTTGATCACAGGGAGTTTCCCTGGGTTTGCAGTTTTGCATATTAAGCCTCTCCAAAATCCTGCGGACATCTTTACACATCCATCAGACTGAGTGAAGGTGATACCAAGGAAATGCTTAAGTCTACCTAAATCTTTCATCTTAGATTTTTCTGAAAGCATCTCTTTTACATCCTTCATTACTTTTTCATTGCTGGCTGCAATTATCAGATCATCCACCCAGATTATCATAATCACCTTTCCGTGTTCTGTCTCCTTGGCATAGACACAGTGATCTGCTGGGTTTTGTGTGAAATCATTTTCAGTTAGACAGTCATGTAAAGTCCTATTCCAGTTTCGGCCATATTGCTTCAGACCATACAAGTATTTCTGCAGCTTACACACCAGACCTTCCCCTTCTTCATAACCTTCTGGTTGATCTGTGTAGATCTCATAATCAATGGGAGCGTGTAAATAAGCTGTTTTTACATCCATCAGGGTAAATGTGTTGTTTTCTTTCAATGACTGGATTTCTTCATTCACTGCTTTAAGCCACTGTTTTGAGTTAGCTGACTCCATAGCTTCTTTAAATGTACGTGGGGCACCACACATTGCTCTGTAACAGTAATCAGTGGTAGTATGAATCACATCACTATCACTGTCGTTAGTTACAAAATCCCTTAAATAACTTGGTTTCCTCCTCTCTCTTATAGGATACCTCCCACTGGCAGATTCACTACTTGTCTCACTTGACTCTTCTTGGTCACACTCATCAGATGCACCACCTTGTGGATTTTTGTTTCTCACCCTTGGCTCCTGAGACTTCTCAGTGCTCTCATAAACCTCCTGTGTTACTCTGTCAGCCCTTGGCTGTCTCACTCTGTCATCATCATCGTTTGGTTCTGTCCCGACTGTCTGTTTGCTTTTCCACATTTACCTTGTTCACAAATTTAACAAGTCTGTGTTTTTGAAACTTCTCAGTGTCAGGGTGATAAACCAAATAAACTGGGCTGTTCTTGTCATAAGCGACAAAAGGTCCCTGGTCACATCTGGAATCAAGCTTTCCCTTGTTCTGTTTGTATGTGTAACATACAGATCCAAACTTCTGCATTTTGGACAAATTTGGCTTTTTATCTGTCAGCATCTGGTAAGGGGTCTTCCCTGTTCGCTTATTATCTGCTTACTATCAGCATCTGTTGCATACTATGGCCGCCATTTGGACAGCGTAGTTCCAGAGACATTTGGGTAGCTGACTTTCAATTAGCATACATCTGCCCATTTCAAAAAGAGTACGCCTGCCCCTCTCAGCTGTACCTTTTTGGTGAGGTGAATACCGAGCTGATGTTTCGTGTTTAATACCATTCTTCCTTAACAGGGTCTGGAAGTCCCTGCACATAAACTCTGTGCCGTTGTCAGACCTGATACACTTTACCTTTCCATAAGGGGCTGTATCCGCTAGGAACTTTCCAGTTGCCTGCACCGTGTCACTCTTTCTCTTAAGAAAGTATACAAACACTGCATTTGAATAATCATCAGTGAATGACTGCACATATTTGTACCCATCAATAGACTCATTAGCTACTGGACCTGCTAGGTTTGTGTGCACCATTTGTAAGGGAGCCTTTGCTCTTGTATCAGGGTCTCTACTTCGGGTTTGTGCAAACTTTCCCTGAATACATACCTCACACTCTTGATCAGGCTTAATAGCCTTGCCCTTAATCTGCATACCATTAACAACATTTTGTAACCTTAGTACATCCTCATAGTTGCAGTGGCCTAATATTTCATGCCATGTCTGCATGTCGTGACAAGTATTACACTTATCACTATCCTCAATCTCAGTGTGCAAATAATACAATTTGCCATACACATGAATGTTAAACCTGGTACCGTCTTTATGTGTCAACATGTCCTGTCCTTGTTTAAATGAGACCGTTGCTCCAAATGTGGTGGCTGACTTCACTGAGAAAATGTCTTGGGGGTAAGACGGTATAAACAACGCGTCTCTTGTACTGTCTACCAGGAACACCTCTGTATTTTCCTTACGATGAGCGACGCCTCTGCACAGGGTGCCGTCTGCCAACTCCACACAGTGTGTCTCCGGCTTGAACGTGCTGTCGAAGCTTTTAAACTTGGCGATATCGGTAACAATGTGGGAAGCAGTGTCAACCATCAAACCCTTCTCGTTGATGCTGCACGCTGGTTGTTGCTGCTGAACCCCGATGTCTGCGTCCTTGATCTTGAAGGCATAATCCGCTGCTGCTCCAGATCCGTTGCCATTCTCATCTGCAACTTTCCTCGCCCCATCTTGTTTATCTTTACATCTACAAGTGTTATCGCTGTGGGTGTCACTTTTACAATGATTGTGTCATGGTTGTGTTTTTGGTTGGTTACTTCCTGTTTTATTTTGTAGTATTGGTTTCCCTTGTGTGTCCTTGTTGCTTTTACTTCCTGTCTTTGTCCTTTTCCCGCCCTTGTTGATTACTGATTTGGTTCACCTGTTGTTGTCCACCCACCTGTGTTTGATTACTTCCCTGTCTATTTAGTCCCTGTGTTTCTCTTTGTCTTTGTCAGTTCGTCGTGTTTATTTGGTGTTTCAGTTTCCCGTGTCTTCCCAGTGTGTTCTCGAGTGTTTTTGGTTTTCTCCCTTTTTGGATGGTTTGTGTTTCACTAGTGCTTGTTGGACTTATTTTTCCCCTCTTGGTGTTTTTTTGGATTTTTGGATTTGTGGACTTCTGCCTGGCTTTGTTTTCATTTGGATCTCTTCGTTCATGTAAGCCGGTGTTTTTTGTTACCTTTGATTTTTGCATTAAAATTATCATTTGAACTTGCACCAGTGCTCCCGTCTGCATTTCTGGGTCCACCACCTCCAGTGTTATTCGTTGTCTTTGCACCAAACGTAACAGTACGAACTGACCACCATTATGGACCCAGCAGACTTTGCACTGGCTTGCGAGGAGCTGATAGAGGCCTGCTCAGAAATTGAGCACTTGAACTCAATGTTTTTGGTCAGCAAAAATGTTCAGTGGAGGCTTTCCGTTTGCTCCCTGATGGAGAAGACGTTTTTCTCGAGGCCCCAAATTTTATGTTTTTCTGAAGTGACTCAGAGCCTGGACTTAATCATTAAAATGAAGCAGGACTTGCAGGCTGAATTGGACTCTGGGATCAGTACAGATTTTAAGCACAGCATGGACTCTGTTAGCCATCAGCCACCTGCTAAGCTAGCTCCTCTGTCAGCCAGTTCTCTGCCTGAACCTGCCCCGAACTCAGTATCTGGGAAGCCCCCCAGACGCAAGCATGGCTCTCGCCGACGTCGTGCCTCTCAGCTGCCCAGCGCCCCCGAACCCCAGCTGCCCAGCGCCCCCGAACCTCAGCTGCCCAGCGCCACGGAGGTTCTGCTGCCCAGCGCCACGGAGGTTCTGCTGCCCAGCGCCACGGAGGTTCTGCTGCCCAGCGCCCCCGAACCCCAGCTGCCCAGCGCCCCCGAACCCCTGCTGCCCAGCGCCCCCGAACCCCTGCTGCCCAGCGCCACGGAGGTTCTGCTGCCCAGCGCCCCCGAACCCCAGCTGCCCAGCGCCCCCGAACCTCAGCTGCCCAGCGCCACGGAGGTTCTGCTGCCCAGCGCCTCGGAGGCTCTGCTGCTCAACAACCCAGCCTCCGCATCTCCTGTCCTGGTGGGACGGCCGCCATCATCTCCTCTTCCGGTGGGGCCGTCGCCATCATCTCCAGTCCCGGTGGGACCGCTGCCACCATCTTCTCTTCCGGTGGGGCCGTCGCCATCATCTCCAGTCCCGGTGGGACCGCTGCCACCATCTTCTTTTCCGGTGGGGCCGTCGCCATCATCTCCAGTCCCGGTGGGACCGCCGCCACCACCTCGTCTTCCGGTGGGGCCGTCGCCATCATCTCCAGTCCCGGTGGGACGGCCGCCATCATCTCCTCTTCCGGTGGGGCCGTCGCCATCATCTCCAGTCCGGTGGGACCGCCGCCATCATCTTCTTTTCCGGTGGGGCCGTCGCCATCATCACACGTCCCGGTGGGGTCACCGCAGCCATCTCCCCTTCCGGCTGGGTCACTGCCACCATCTCCAGTCCCGGTGGGACCGCCGCCACCACCTCCTCTTCCGGTGGGGTCGTCGCCATCATCTCCAGTCCCGGTGGGGCCGTCGCCATCATCTCCAGTCCCGGTGGGGTCGCCGCAGCCATATCCTGTTCCGGCTGGGTCACCGCCACCACCTCCTGTCCCGGTGGGACCGCCGCCACCATCTCCTCTTCCGGTGGGGTCGTCGCCATCATCTCAAGCCCCGGGGGGGTCGCCGCAGCCATATCCTGTTCCGGCTGGGTCACCGCCTCCACCTCCTGTCCCGGTGGGACCGTCGCCACCATCTTCTCTTCCGGTGGGGCCGTCGCCATCATCACACGCCCTGGTGGGGTCACCGCAGCCAACTCCCCTTCCGGCTGGGTCACCACCATCATCTCCTGTCCCGATGGGACCGTCGCCACCATCTCCTCTTCCGGTGGGGCCATTGCCATCATCTCCTGTCCCGATGGGGCTGCCGCAGCTATCTTCTGTTCCGACTGGGCTGTCGCCATCGTCTCCTGTTCTGGTTGGGCCGCAGCCTCCTCCTGTTCTGGCTGGGCCGCAGCCTCCTCCTGCTCCGGTGGGACAGTCGCCGCCTCCTCCTGCTCCGGTGGGACTGTCGCCGCCTCCTCCTGCTCCGGTGGGACTGTCGCCGCCACCTCCTGCTCCAGCTGGACCGTCGGCGCCTCCCTCTGGTCCGGTGGGACCATTGGCGCCTCCTCCTGTTCTGACTGGGTCGCAGCCACCTCCTGTTCTGGTGGGATCATCAGTGACTCTTCCTGCTCTGACGGGGCCGTCTACATCGCCACAGTCACTTCTAGTCTCAGCTGGGCCTCAGTCACCTTCAGTGGGGGCCCGCCTTCGTCTTCGCATGCGCCACTGGCCTCCGGCACGTCTTCCCAAGGGGTCCCCTCTTCGCCAGCGCCGCAGGCCACCAGAAGGGCCCCACCTTCGTCTTCGCCAGCACCGCTGGTCTCCTGCAAGTCTTCCAGTGGGGGCCCACCTTCGTCTTCGCCAGCACCTCTGGCCTTCTGCTCGTCCTCCCGACGGGTCCCGCCTTCGTCTGTGGCCTCCTGCTCGTCCTCCCGATGGGTCCCGCCTTCGTCTGTGGCCTCCTGCTCGTCCTCCCGACGGGTCTCGCCTTCGCCTGTGGCCTCCTGCTCGTCCTCCCGACGGGTCCCGCCTTCGCCTGTGGCCTCCTGCTCGTCCTCCCGACGGGTCCCGCCTTCGCCTGTGGCCTCCTGCTCGTCCTCCCGACGGGTCCCGCCTTCGCCTGTGGCTTCCTGCTCGTCCTCCCGAGGGGTCTCGTCTTCGCCTTCGCCGCCGGCCTCCTGCTCGTCCTCCCGACGGGTCCCGCCTTCGCCTGTGGCTTCCTGCTCGTCCTCCCGACGGGTCTCGCCTTCGTCTGTGGCCTCCTGCTCGTCCTCCCGACGGGTCCCGCCTTCGCCTGTGGCCTCCTGCTCGACCCCCTGAGGGGTCTCGCCTACGTCTTCGCCTGTGGCCTCCTGCTCGGCCCCCTGAGGGGTCTCGCCCTCGTCTTCGCCTGTGGCCTCCTGCTCGGCCCCCTGAGGGGTCTCGCCTTCGTTGCCGGCCTCCTGCTCGTCCTCCTGAGGGGTCTCGTCTTCGCCTTCGCCGCCGGCCTCCTGCTCATCCCCCTGAGGGATCTCGCCTTCGCCGCTGGCCTCCTGTTTGTCCCCCTGAGGGGTCTTGCCTTCGTTGTCGACCTCCTGATCGGGTCTGCTCCCCTGGGTGGACTTCGGGCCGCCCGCCTGAGGTCTCCGGCTCTGCCTCTGCCCTGCCTCCAGGCCGCCCGCCTGAGGTTTCGACCTCGCCCCTGCCCGTCCACGGGTTTACAGACTTATGGACCCTGCCTTTTGTTGTTGCCAGGCTGTGTGCCTGAGCTTAGTGACGCTTTTTGTTTTGTCCCTCCTCCAGGCCCCCTCCACCCACCCAGCTCCTTGTGGACTCGAGTGACTTTGTTTTGGACTTTGGTTTTGGGACGTCTGGGATCCGTCCCTTGAAGGGGGGGTACTGTCATGGTTGTGTTTTTGGTTGGTTACTTCCTGTTTTATTTTGTAGTATTGGTTTCCCTTGTGTGTCCTTGTTGCTTTTACTTCCTGTCTTTGTCCTTTTCCCGCCCTTGTTGATTACTGATTTGGTTCACCTGTTGTTGTCCACCCACCTGTGTTTGATTACTTCCCTGTCTATTTAGTCCCTGTGTTTCTCTTTGTCTTTGTCAGTTCGTCGTGTTTATTTGGTGTTTCAGTTTCCCGTGTCTTCCCAGTGTGTTCTCGAGTGTTTTTGGTTTTCTCCCTTTTTGGATGGTTTGTGTTTCACTAGTGCTTGTTGGACTTATTTTTCCCCTCTTGGTGTTTTTTTGGATTTTTGGATTTGTGGACTTCTGCCTGGCTTTGTTTTCATTTGGATCTCTTCGTTCATGTAAGCCGGTGTTTTTTGTTACCTTTGATTTTTGCATTAAAATTATCATTTGAACTTGCACCAGTGCTCCCGTCTGCATTTCTGGGTCCACCACCTCCAGTGTTATTCGTTGTCTTTGCACCAAACGTAACAGATTGCACCATGTCTTTCGCCGACATGCTTTTGCTCGGTGACCCTTCATGCCACACTTGAAACACACAATGTCCGCATCCTCATTGCTCCTGACCCATGCACTTGACTTGGCGGGCCTCCGTCCGGCTCTCGCCACAGTCTTCATCACATTGTCACTGGACTCCGCTGCAGTTAGCTTCTCTGTGGCCTCAAAACTACACAGCTTTGTTTTGAATTCTGCCAATGTTATACTGTCCTCATTATGTGCTACATGTACTGCAAATGGTTTAAAGCTTTCAGGCAGCCCTTTTAAGACCATAGCAATCAGCAATGTTTCGCCCGCGTTCCGCAGCGCCGTAATGGCGGTCTCTGCCCTGGTGATGTAGTCTGTAACGGGCTCGCTGCTCGTCTTCTGAAGTGATGTCAGCATGGTGTACAGGTTGATAATGCGGGGCTTCCCCTTCCTGGCATAGTACTCCCTCAATATTTTTAAGGCCTTTCTTGCATTGTCAGGTGCATTTCTCATAATTAACGAGAGGCTTTTATCATCCAAAAGTTGAATCAGTTCGGCGTATGCATCTGCGTTTTTCTTACCGTCTGCCACTACCTCATCTTCACTGTTGGGTTCTCTCAGAACCGTATTCTTTAATCCTAATAAATGCAAATGTCCCAGCACTTTAGTCTCCCACAGTTCATACTTGGTTTCATCTCTGTCGAACATGAGTGGAGGCAGCCTGCTTGTCCCTCGTGGATCCATGATGCTATCTGTTAGCCGTTAGCACGCTGTCCGTCGCGACTTTCTACTGGCGATAAAACATTAACAAAAAAACCTCTTCCCCGAGTTGCTCCTGGGCCCATAACCTGTTGAGCTCCACGGCTTCTCCAGCGCTGAACTCAGGGAATAAACTTACAGAGGCAATATTATCTTTAGCCCTTCTGGCATTTTTGTTTTAGACTTGATGAGACTTTTTTCCTTTGTCATGAACTCTGAACCCCAATGACAAAACAAGCCTGGGCATGGCCTAAACAAAATGTGATGACACCTGGCCTGCTGACCTGCGACCCACTGCGACGAAAACAAATCACTGCACCTCATCAAACAGCAGCACAATCACACATCGTGCAACAACTGAGTACACCAAATAAAAGTCTCTTAACACATATATTTGCAAGAAAATAAAGTCAGCTTTTTTGTCAGGGCCAGAATAACTTATATGTACTATTAGCAACATCTGTGCATTTGTCCATTGCATTTTAGTTCCTGATGCATAAAAGTTATTACCTCATCCACCCCATCTGCACAGGGTCTTTTATTTTGAAAATTGACCGAATCCTCCATGGTGTGTCTGTGCCTGACTTCCTGCCTGTTCGATCTGCTCTGTATAGCTTGACACGCAACCGCAAGCCATAAGGTTGCATCAGGAACTATTAAGGTTGGATCAAAATCTTGCAAAGTGACAAAAAAAAAAACAAAAAAAAAACACATTTTGATTGACATGAGTTCTTTTCTCATAAACTTGTAGTTTTTTTCTCATGAATTTACCACTTAATCTCAGAGAACATCCAATTTTTTTTTCTCCTAAATTTATGACTTTAATCTTGAAAATATTTCTCATAATATTGACTCTGTATTTTTCCCCCTACAATGCTCTAATATGCCGTTGCAACAGTCCACATAAGGAAGAGTTATGAGTTTCTCTTTGCACCCGTAACTTCAGCGTCCTCCTCGAAGGTGCCAGCGGTGAATTATTTCAGGTTGTGTTCACACTGCGGCCAGAAGTTTCTTGAGTTTTTACTTTGACACATCATGACCACAGTTGTCTAATCTGCCTGAGCAGTCAAGAGCTGCACGGAGTCATACATTTTCAATTCTGATCTCGGGCTCATCTCATCAAATTTGCAGCATGCAAGCTGATATCTTAAAAATGACCTAGTTTCCCCTTACTCTTATCGACAGGTCTTATAAATAAACAGTAATTATGTTCCCCTGTGCAATTTGGTGCAAGAATGGCTCCTTATGCATTCAATACATGTTATGTCAAGTAATAGAAATTTACAGCCAACCAAAAACACAATAAAAAACTAAAAGAGATGTGAGAAGCCATTTGCAGAGCTGAGGATGAAAGCTTTGAGCGTGATTGCAGCCTCAGGCAAGTCAGACCCAGAGGGCAGATACAAGTAAATCAAATCTCCATTACCGAGTTGAAGAGTCCATGTGTTGCAGATGTTATTACCCTCGTTATTGTGCAAAAGGGAACAAGCTGGAGCTTTTGAATCTTATTTTCTGTCTGACGTAACAGCCAAAGCCAATGTGTCAGATGTGGTAAACCTGTTTAAATGGGGTACTGAAAATAGTAATCGGTAAAAGGCGAACAACACTGTAAAAAGAAAATATCTGACTTTTCAAATTCAGTCAACTTACAAATTTAAGGCAGCTAAGATAGTAACTTCTTAAAGTTAAAACAAACAGACTTGATATTAATTCAGTTGGACTGGAGAAAACGTTTTCGACAACCTTAAGATAATAATAGTAATAGTAATTCTGAATAGGTGAGTTTTGAGCAGCGATTTGAAAGTGGACAGGTTGGTGCAGTCAGGGGAGAGAGTTCCAGAGGGTGAGGACAGCTATGGAGAAGGATCTCTGTCTCCCCAGATCAGGTGCTTGGTCCTTTCGTGGTGTAGAGAGAAGGTGCCAGAGGAGCAGAGGGAGGGAGTGTGGCAGTGGAGCGTGTCAGTGAGGCTGGAGGGGGCCAGGTTATGGAGGGCTTTGTGAGTAAGGAGGAGGATTTTGAATTGGATCCGATGTGGGACAAGGGGCCAGTGGAGGTTCTGGAGGACAGGGGTGATATGGTCATGGGAGCAGGTGTGAGTGAGCAGGCGGGCAGCAGATTTAATTGAGAGCTTATTGAGGACTTTGGATGATGCGCCGTAGAGAATGCTACTGCAGTAATCGATTCTTAATGTGGTAAAGGCATCGATCAATTTCAGCGGAAGAGAGATGGACGGAGACGAGCTATGTTTTTTAGGAGGGAAAATGCAGTTTTGGTGATCTGATTAATGTGGTGTTCAAAGGAATGGTCGCTGACCAGGGTGACTCCAGAGGCTGCAGACTTGTGGGGTGGGAAACAGAGTGGAGTTATCAATGGTGAGGGGTGGGGCTGATGATGATGTCAGATTTGTCACAGTTTAGTTGGAGGAAGTTTGCTTGCCTCCATGATTTGATTTCAGAGAGACGTTTGGTCAGTTTGGAGTGAACTGCAATTGACCCTTCACTAAACCCCGCCCCAAACAGTACCTGTCATAGTACCAATTATAGGTTAGCAATCGTAACTAGGGCTGTCAAGCTTTCCATTTCTCTACGGCAGCATGAAGGGGGCTCTGAGAAGAGTGATACTTGGTGTTTCATGGGTCTGGACGGTTGTGTCTTTTTTGTCGTCTCTCAAAAACATGAACCACAACAGCACACATGAGGAATGGATGAAACTCTGTCTTCGTCTGCTAAGCTGTGAACGTTAGCATGTCCGGCTAACTAACACTAGCTTACTAGCTGCAGTAAGGTTACCTCCAGCCAAACTTGTTAGATACCACTGCCACTGATGTGGTCTAATGCAGAATCAAAGTGGGTCAAGATGATGCATCTCTCTCTGGCTCGCTGTCTCAGGTCTAAGCCTGGTTAGCTTAGCTCTTATCCCAGCTCCATTCCTGTGGCAATCACGGTCTGGCTGGTCATGCTGGGTGACCTGTCTCAAAGTCCGCTGCTCTAATCGAGTCCCTGCACTTCCTTTTCCCACGTCAAAGAGTGTATTTCTGTCATCTATGTAGATATACCTGCTGTATTTCACTAGCTGACCAATAAGTAAGGTAAGTTAGCTTTAGCCTCAGTCTTTTAGCATTAACATTATACCATGTGGGCAGCTGTCAAAATCTGCTTGTGAGTTATTATTTTAGCCGACAAAATCCACCGTCGTCAGCAAGAAATGAGAAGCCGCTTTTGTATACGTTTCTAAGGATTCAAAGGCCTCGTGTTTCAACAATTAGCCCCAATTTTGATGTTATATCTGCCACCGTTATCACTGTAAACTACATAAATGCAGTGCAAGAATGGAAAGATTGGCAGGTTCAGCAACAGTAACTAAGGAGGGCGGGGCTTAGTGAAGGGACATCATTGTAGCAGTGACAGCGGAGGCCAGAATGGCGTATGATGTTAGCAAGGGGAAGGATGTAGAGGATGAAGAGGAGAGGACCGAGCACTGAACCCTGGGGGACACCTTGGAACAAAGCAGCCGTATCAAGTTGAACCAACAGCACTTCAGTCACACTGACAAACATCATAAATTAATTGGATTTCCTTTTACATTTTCTTAGTTTGAAGTGCACACAAACTTTCAAACAGTGCATGCAGGGAAGTCTGCTAAAATGCTGATCATGTTTCTTCAGAAACTCAACTCATTAAATGGTTTGAACTCTATACACTGATTCAACTCATCATTTCAAGTCAGACAAGACTTAAAGTTAGAGGAACTCATGTTTATTAAAAAAAGTATTCTGTAAATTAACACTAGAAATTTTAAGTTTAATTTAAATAAAGAAAACTTGGAACATTTATTTCAAGCTAATCAGAAAAGTTAGTAAATTAGTTGATTCCACTAAATTCCTGTATGATTTTTTACAGTGCACTCTGTAGACTTCAATTTATAATCATAAGCAATGGTCCCACCTGCACCATTCCATTCTTTTGTTGCAGTACATCGGACAGGCAGACGGATTTATGCTCATCTCATGTTATTTTTCATTGTACCCCATGCTTTTTTTTAAAAAAGAGAAAAGACATGTCCCGATCCCATTTTTTAGCTTTCTTTTGTAAGGATCTGCTTTGTTACACTTTAGATGACAGATTAGGTCTACACAAATGAGTCATAACTAGACATTCAGCAAAAGCCATCAATCAAATTACAAGCCCTCTCTCCCAGAGACTAATTTAGAATACCCATCCCTTTAATTTTAATCGACTCTGTTTAAAGACATTGCCAATTTGCGCTCTTGTTATCAGAAGCCTGCAGGCCCGAGACTTTCCTCCGGAGAGTGAGACCGTTCTCCATCAGTCAGCACGATAATGCTGGGAATAAAAACCTGAATGTAATAAGTAAATCTAAGATCATCCCAAACATGCAATACATTTAAAGCAGAGATTATGTTGCTGAATGGAAAACAGATTTACTCCCCACCTGTAATTGGGATGTAGTGCTGAAATGTCAAGTGGGAAAAAGAGGAGACAGACATGTGAAAATTACTGTTAAACCAGAACACTGGCTATGAGATTTTGTGACCTGTATATAAAGCCTTTACGGTACTCTAGCGAAAACTGTGAGCACAAACATTTGCTTTACCACAGAAAGAATTCCACAGAAAACAGAGATATTCTGAACAGTCTGATGCGACTAAAAATGGCTCACAAAGCTGTCACTGAACACAGGGCATGTGTGCACACTCCTGGAACCAGTTTCTTTCTTTTATTATCACATTATGATAATAGGATGTTCCTCAAATTGTATTCTGTAGATTTCAGCCATTTGGCTACCGTGCCTGCTGAATCAGGTGTTCTGGCGAGCAGCGCACCTCTGCTAAAAGCGGGCAAGTTGCCTTTAGTAGAGGTGGATTAGAGCAGAGGATTAGAGGAGCTCACTGTCATTTTGCTTCGGTGCGTGTACCAGGTTCTGTTCTTGATCCCAACAGCAACAGCTTTGAGTCCTCACAGCTCTGTGTGGCCACGTGACGCCATTCTAGTGAAGAACTAAAGCATCCAGCTGTGACTGCAACCTTAAAGAGTATGTTTGGAGAACCCCCTTTTTTTCTATTCTCTGCAGCAGTGTGGTGGAAAAGTGAGCTAATTGCTGTAGTCTGGAATTGAAAAGATAAAAGCCAGGAAATCTGTTGATAATTGAGAAACTCGCCCTGTCGAATCAAATCCATGAAATCCCTGTGGTGAAAAAGCATGTTTTGCTCCAGTGTCTTCGAAGTCAGCTCCTGATTTGATGTTGCGTCTCTTGATCTTTCTGCGTGTGACATGTTTTTGGCTAATGTCAGATAAAATTAATTCAGCGTTACTAATAACTTAACATGACCCCATCAGTTTAAGCCTGTTTCTATGACAAACTTGAATAATGGATAGATGTAAGAGGCTGCAAAATGTGTTAGTGCCGGCTTAGAATGCTTCATAATATCAGCACTCACTTGCCAAGAGTTAGATGTGAGGATCAATATCCCTGCTATGTTTTGGTGATAAGTATGAAGCTTCAAGAAAAGAGGCGATTAGCTTAGTTTAGCATAAACACTGGAAGCAAAGGCACTTAGCATGGCTCTATCTAAAGTTCAAAAGTACACATAACAGCACATTTAAAGCTCACTTTTATCTCATTTGTTAAACTCTACACAGGCAAAAAATAACATATTTCTAAGCAATTACCTCAATTACATGCTGTAAATATTTCTTGGCAAACAGCTGCCATGTGACGAACTAAGCTAATTACCTCCAGGCCATCCTGCAGCACTGAAAAATGAAGCCAACAACTGCAGTTCCTCCACTGGCCACTTGAGGCCATTTCCAAAAGCAAGTCAATCCCCACAGACCCACACATTAAAATGTATTTCCAGCAGGAATAATCATGTTTACAGCCTGGTACGAAAATGGTTTTGGGCTTTACAGTTAATTTCCCCGTTGTATGGGAAGTGAATTTTTATACAGCTCACCCGTTTAAATTATATTAGTACGTAAAGTTATGCATAATTAAGGGCTTGTCTCTTTTGAATGATAAGTGGGTGCTATCACAGGTAGTAGCCGTTTCATTCAGCTGACCTAGCTCCACCTTTTTGCCTATTTCAGGCATTGAAACTTAAGCCTGGAGGGGATCATGCGATCACTTGCGCATGTACATGACCTACAGACCTAAAGCTTGTCCGCAGCTAATCTTGGATACTATTGAACTGATCAGCCTATTTTATTTTGTGCACATTCATAACTGTATGCTGAAAGACCTCTGAGATTCACAGTTTTTGAAAAACCTTGGAAAACCTTTTTTTTTTAATATGCTTCCATGCCAGCATTAATTCTTGTCAACGTGATATCTCAAGAACAGGAAATTTCTTCAAACTTGAAACAAATGACAACTTGGACTAAAGATGAACCGGTAAGATTTTGGTGGTCAAAGGTCAAGGTGACCTTATGTCCATCCCATTCTTGTGAACATGATAGCTCAAGAAGGCCTTGAGGGATTTTTTTCAAACTTGTCACAAATGTCCACTTGGACTCAAGGAACTAGAAGTGCTGTTGAGTAACTACTTACATGTAATTACAAAATAAATGTAATTGTAAGGGGTGCTTACTGTCACAAAAAATATTGTTCACAAATCTATAGATTACATTTTCTGACTGATTCACTAAATGCTGTGATACCGGGTTGATATAAAAAGTTCAAACATGCTTATGTTAGTGTGTGTGTGTGTGTGTGTGTGTGTGTGTGTGTGTGTGTGTGTGTGTGGGTGGGGGGTATATTCATTGATACAGGTCTTGATTTCCTTGTCCACGCTGACTGGTTGCCCGCTCGTTACAGCCTGTCCCTTGTGATATTCAGGAGCGAACTGTGTTTCCTTTGATTCTCAGTGCGGTAGTGCAGCTCAGGATTCGTGGCTGCTGGATAATAATTGCCTTGAATGCTGTCAGAGGCGTCAAAATCAAATCTGGCACAGGACCTCGCAGAGGTTGAAGGTGGCTTCAGCGACAACAAAGCTCTAGTAGCTTTAGTTAGAGCTGCAGCAGCACGTGAAAAAAGACTGATAACTATGTAGTGCTGAATTGTGGAGTTAGACCATTGTCTGTTGTTCATGACTCGTGTTCATGATTTTTTGGGCGGCCTGAAATATGGGTCGGTCACGTGCCAGAGCCATGGTCCCCCAACACTCAGGGTGTAATGATTCACTCATGCATTCAATGCATCGACTTTAATGTGTAAGATACAAGTCCATCGGTTCAAACGGCCTGTATTGATAAAAAGCTGAACATGAATCGGAAAAAATCAATGCAGCACTAGTGTATCAATACATCTCATTTGGACACACGTTTCATTTTTGGCATCAATGAACTGCCGCTGTAACTTTCCTCTGGTTTCTCTCTCCTCCTGCCTTTGCCTGCACCGCTGTCGCTGGACGCCTGCTGCATCGCTCACACAGAACAAGCGCTCCCTCCTCCCTGTCATGTCTCTCCTCTTCATTTCCTCAAAACAGACAGTGAAAGAACTGACCTCGCATCACCAAACTTTCATAACGCGCAAGTGTAGAATAAGTTTTGGGTTTTAGGAGAAAGATGAGAAACACTGCTGCAAATCATTTATGCAAAACGTGTTGGGCATCAGAGCACAGAGCCTCGAGTCTGACCCACAGATACGTCATGTCACTGGGAGAACACATAGCATCACTGTTCCCCTACACTAATCCAAGCCACAGCGCTCTTCATATGGAACAGAGCAGCAGATCATCTTACTGCAAAAATGCATTTTAAACAGTTCTGAAGTTTGTTTACAGATTCTCATTTAGGCTACAGTATCTCACATGAGATGTAAACACCACTGTAATGTCTCCTTCTCTCTGTCTCTCCTGTTACTGGATTTAGTAAAACTATCAGGATTTCTTTTTGCAGCTAGTAGTACCCTACACTTATAGCATTATTGACATCATCTCATATTGCATCATATCATATTGTGACAGGGCTGAATTGTATCGTACCAAACTGTTGGCTATTTAAAAATTTAAAAAGATATATCGTATCGTTGAACATGTTTCGACATTCATATCACATCGTCTCAGTCAGTGAGATACACACCCCTACCCAACACTATATAGGTCCAACAAAGCAACACACAAATGACACCAACTCCTCCTCCCCTCACCCTCCCTAACGGTCAGTTATGAAAGTACCTTCAGCGACTCTTTTGGTCCAAATCAGCCCAGCAGTTCACTTCTGCTCACTTCAATGCCAACAACCCAACACAGAAGAACAAAAAATACCATCCTGTCACCGTACTCTGGCTCTGGTGGCTCAATCATGTTTCAGGTTGTTTTCAGGTTGTAGTGGTGTTTGACGCTGAGACAGTGGAGGGGACACACCCTCAGTGTTTCAGAGCAGAGAAAAGCTTAGCGATTTGTCGAAATTTGTCTGGGTGGTGTGACAAACTCCAAACACACATTTATTGTTGCTTCATATGACCTTTAAATCACTTTCTTGGTTTCTCATAAAAGGTTTTGAGTATGCAACCACAGGTCTGGTTGCATACTCAAAATACCTTGAGGGGATTGTGGAAGCATTTCCAATTTTGCCTTTTCTTGCTATATTATGAAAAATGTATAGGATGAACAACTTAAATATTGCTCTGCCTCTATAACACTTTGCTATGCTTTGCTACTATTCTCTGGTATACTGCCCATTCTAGAGAGTAAAGAACTCCACTGGGATCATCCTGAAGGGCATCATGGTTCGTTGCCTTATTGCAGCCTATAAGCTACCACTGCACTGCTCAGTCTCTCACTGTCCACTTAATGTCATCTATAGCATCACACTGCAATGTACACAGCTATTTTAACACTGCACTGACCGTGACTTTCTCGGTAAACTGAATTATCTCAGCCATGGTGTATAAAATGTGTTTCTGCATGGCTTGATTCCACTAACAAGGTCATATGTGGAGCCCAGTGGTGACTTTGAAGCTGATTTATGCACAAATACAATCGCAGATCCATCGGTCAAGCCGTTTCAGCCCAGCTGCCGCGGCTTGTTGTTTGTGTGACGAATCCGAGGTGCTGCTTTGAAATAAAATTATTGAATCCGCGCGAAGATATATTTTTCAAGAGTGTCGTCGCTGATTCATTATCCAGCCCTGTGCACCAACAGGATGTGGAGAACACAAGATCAAAGGCCACAAAGAGATGACTTTTCATCTTGGTAATGGTGAGTAGCTGCTACAGAGTCAGCATCGGTGTGTGTGTGTGTGTGTGTGTGTGTGTGTGTGTGTGTGTGTGTGTGTGTGTGTACGCTGAACACTCCTGCATGGTTTATTTTCACCCAGGAAAGCCTTAAATAAAATATAAGAGTGTGGAGTTAGTTATAGATGTAGGCGACTGTAGAATCAGTGATTTAAGACACAACATTTAACACTTACTCCTAAGGTACATCACAAAGGAGAGGTTTATATGTGTCAGTGTGTGTGTGTGTGATTATTCCAGTTGTAACTTTAACAAAAGTGAATGGAACTTTCCAAGTTATACATTCAGTAATGAGTAGTACTATTCTGACTGTCAGCGGGCCTCAAGCAAGAACCAACTGTACAGATTTGTTCTTAAAGAAACAATATATAACAATAAGTTCAGCAGTCCAAATAGCAAGTTTGAGCCATAAAATGTATATTAAATTGGTTGAAGCTTTCCCCCGCACCCTCCTCACGAGCCCCCCACTGTTGCGGATCATCTGTTTATAACTGTCAATTGTCTGTAAATTTAAAGTTAAGCCTGTTATCCTGAAAACAAACGCCCACTGCTCTGAAAATACACAGTCTTGACTGCAGTTAAGTGGCTGCCTGTCTCACTGCCTGCCAGACTCCATTAACATTTTGCTCAATTTAGCCATTATAGACATCTACTCTTTCTAAAAGATAATTGATATGTCTTACGACTCATAAACAGATACTAATTCATTCAGCGAACATTCGGCATTAATTTGAACTCTAGTTAACATGACATGGGCAAACTAAAACAGTAATTCCAGCCTGGAATAAAAAATTAAAAGGGGAACACTGTGGTTGTAGTGTTGTTGTCAGAGAAGCAAGTATTTCAGTGCAGTGGTTAGCACTGTCGCCTCACAGCAAGAAGGTTCTGAGTTCGAATCCCCCAGCTGGCTTTGGGGGGCTGGGGAGTTTGTGGCAGGGGCAGGGCCTTTCTGTGCAGAGTTTGCATGTTCTCCTTGTGTCTGTGTCAGTTCTCTCTGGGTAATCCGGCTTCCTCCCACAGTCCAAAGACATGCAGTATAATAGGTTAATTGATAACTCTGAATTGCCCGTAGGTGTGAATGTGAGCGTGAGTGGTTGTCTGTCTCTATGTGTCAGCCCTGCGATGAACTGGCGACTTGTCTGGGGTGTATTCCGCCTCTCACCCAATGTCAACTGGGATAGGCTTCAGCCTCCCTGCGACCTGTCAGGATGACCGGTTACGGACAATGGATAGATGTTTCCTAGATCTCTGATGACATATCATGGTATTTTATGATTTATTAAATATATTCAAGAAGTTTTTTTTTTTCTGAGTGATTCAGGAGATTTTGCCATATTAGTATTCTTGTATTTGGAATTTTCTCTTCTCTCAAACACAATATACAAGTGATTCAGACCTGTTGTAAGAGTCATGTGCAGTTAGTCCACTGTTATCCAAAGTTTTTCACTAATGGATTGTATATTTCATAACTTTGTGGCAATTTTGAGTGTACATGATTCTGTTTGACTCTGCAGTTCTCTCAATTATAATTCTAAAATACATCAAAATTTGTTCATATAGCATGACAATAACATCATTAATTTAAACTGGCATTTAACCATTACTGTCAGGCATATTGGCCTAATCTTCACATGCAGCTTTATGCAAGTCGCGGTCCTGAAGAACATCTTCCCTTGCAATTGCCTGACAGTGCAACCTCATCTATTATGGCACGTATTCTGTAATCCATCTCCGTGATGGAGACTTCCCCTTGACCCCCTCCTCCTGTTGCAGTCATTGATCGCCTTGCTGTGGTGAGACTTTTTTTTTTTTTTAAGCTATTTTCATATTGACTCTCAGGCAGCATGGCATTAACATTACTCGTTATTTTTTCCCATTCCTTGGCTTTAGCAGCAGTACTTCTACTGCTAACGCTGCTAAAATAAAAGGCCTTCTTTTAGGGATCTCTTAAAGCAAGACTTATCTCTCTTTTCACTTTTTGATGCATTTTCATGAACTAACACCTCTGACATATGGAGCAGGACATGTAGGCTTAAATGGTATTACTGGGGTGCTAATTGTGCTCATTTACAATTTTCATGAATGAGTGCTCACATACATCAAATTCTTCATGTTTACATGGGTCATTTGCAAAGTTATTTGGAGTTAGGAGCATTTGCTAACTCTTGTAAAAGCCCACCATATGAAAAAGGCAAGAGAAAGTTAAGATAAGAATATGTTCTTGCATGAGGCTCAATAAACAAAACTCCAAGTCAGTGTTACAGTACAGGTTTTTGTCATTTTGATGATGAAAAGTAAGCAGTAAATCAATAGTACATTGTACTTCTCACAAGGATGGAAAAGTGATAGAAATTCTCCAGCATGATAGTTCATGGGCTTTTGTTGAGTTAATAGAAAAGTTAGAAGCACATTACAGGTCAGAAGGTTAGGTAATGGTTACAGACTGTGCTCAGAGCAACTTAAACCCTGCATGAAAATATGAAGCCCCGGAGCCACTCAATTGGCTTTGTGCCAACAGGGTCACCAGGTTAAAGAATTTAACCTGGCTGAACTTTTTCTGCAACAAAACATCTTCTGGCAAGGTGCTGGTCAATCAATTATAAGCAAGCACACATTAGTGTTGCGAACTGATGTTGATAAGAAAAGAGTCTTTGTTGTCTCTGAGGATCTGGATGAGGAGTTGACCACAGAGAAGGGGATCCACTGACAGCAGGAGTGATTATGGAGATTTCGTGGCTGGCGTGGGTGGAGGGATTGAGGCGAAGCATGGCTGGCAGGGATCAACGTGGAGGCTAGGAAGTGGCTGGAGACAGACAGGCAGGCAGTGATCCTGGGACACATGAAATAGCATGAAATGCAAAGAAACCGAAGTTCCACAGACTTGAAGACAGAGTAAGCCAAGAGAGTAGCGTCCACTGAGGCTGAAACAACAAACAAAAGTGGTTGTAGTCAAGCCGGCAATGGCAGTGCATGTAGATGCCGCAGCCTGTAGCTCCTTCCAACTCTGCTACCACTACCATGCTACAATTAGGACTTAAGGCTGCTCCTGGATAGTGTCCGGTGTGTCCAGGAAAATGAAATGGCCGAAACAGGACTTAGGCTGGCCAAGGGTTAGGAAACTGGAAACCAGAGACCGTTGTGCTCCACACCATCCAGGAGCAAGGTGTTGCAGGCGGATCATGTGCAAACTGACAAAAAGCAACAAGCAAGACTCAGGGGACAAGGGAAGGAGGACTGTATTTACATTGATGATGCTTTGCGCTCAAACACAAAGTGGATAAAGCTTCCAGATGCTGAACTTCTCACATGAAGATGGAGATGTTCCCAATATCATCATCAGCATCTTGCTGCTATTTACAGTAGGAACTTGTTTTATTTTATTTTGTTAAACATTTTATCCTAATTCATTCTGAATTTATCTACTTATCTGAATGGCCTACATTGTATTTTGTTTGTTGCATTAAGTAACTACAACTGATCAGCCCTGTGATGAACTGGTGACTTGCCCAGGATGTACCCCACCTCTTGCCCAATGTCGGCTGGGATAAGCTTGAGCCCCTGCGTGACCTTTCAAGGATCGGCGGTTACAGATAATGAATGAATGAACCCTGTGTTGCATAATAAATGACCTTGAATCCTTGAACATACCACAGGTAGATGATGTGATCAAAGGCAGGTGAGTGGACAGGCAAGGACGGACCATGCCCATACATGTGCAGACGCATACACAGAGAGAGACAGGCAGGGAAGCACTGGAAACCACAGACTGTATCTGAAAAGTGAAACCAAAGCAGAAGTGCCTTAAACCTGCATTCTTTCTAATGGCCAGCAGGGGGCGACTCCACTGATTTCAAAAAGAAGTCTAAATGCATAAAAGTCTATGTCAAAATGACCCTACTTCTCACTTGATTTATTACCTCAGTAATCAGTTTAAATGTGTTGCCTGTTCCAGTGCACGAATTGGAGCTTGACTGAGCACCGCCAGTCCAAAGCCTGGAGGTCATGCTGGGGCACGCCCTGGCTGGCAGCCATGTGTGGGCTGATATTCCACCCGCTTCTGTGGTAACATCTTCACCCTTTGTTACTGAGTTGCCTGATGAGAGTGCACAGTGTTTTCCTGGGCTTTTCACAGCTTGTGCAGTTACACAGGCTGCGTCCCGTGAGATGGCAGAACCTGAACTTGAGCAGAGTAGTAGCACAGGGCAGGGTGGGGCTTTCTCTGTGTCTGTACCCGACTCTTTCTTGTCTGTTTCTCGCAGCGGCCTGGAAGCAGAGCAACGGGCTGATCTTACACTTAGTGAGCTGTTTGACAGAGTGCTTTCAGATGTTAATGTGAAGACTGCCTTGCAGGGGTATTTGCTTCAGGACGGGTTGTTGGTGTAATTGGGTGCCACATGGGGAAAATTTTGTCAGTAATCCTGTTTTTCCAGGTTGTCATCTCGGCCACATTTCGTGAAGAGGTCCTGAGAGCGTAGCACGATTAATTGGGGCATTTGAGAGTCCGTAAGATGCACAAATTTCAAGTATTTCTTTTGGCCCTTGGTGAACAGGGATGTGTCAAGTTACTTCAAAACATGTCACTCATGCAAAATGACAGGAAAATTCAGACAATTAAGCTGGCTCCCCTGTTTGCCATCCCAACGATCACACAGGTATATGAGTATCTCAAAGCTGACCGTGTCGGTCCTTTATCATGCATAAATCTGGGAGTAATTATTTACTAATTGTAATGTGCCAAAGCACAAGACATTCAGCTGCGTGTCCGTTGTGTACCATTACTGTTAAGTCACACAGTTCATTTCAATCTTTTTTTTTGCTCAAGTTCTGAAGCAGGTACCGGTTTGACATAAGAAAGCTTCATGCTCAAAGCTATCAGCTATCATGCTCAAAGTCAAGGGGCCTTAGAGAGATTCCGCCAAACCCTGAAGTCTCTGTTGCACAGGTATAGTATTGAGCTTGATCAGGATTAAGAAGAGCGGGTACAACTGGAAAAGGTCACTCAGAACAGCACAGATCTCAGCCAGGCAACAGATGGTGAAGCACCTAGTGCAGTGCCACCACAAGTGCCACATGCAACCACCAAAGACTTGCGAAGTTCCGCCAGCATTAACATGACCTCCACATGTTGTCTCTAGCCAGAAATGTGTTTGAAGAAATTCCTTCAAGGTGTTCTTGAGATGTCATGTTTGCAAGAATGGGATGACCTAAAAACATAATGCCTGCTCCAGACAAGATGAAGGTTTGACAGAGAAGAATTACACTGTATACATATATGGACATGGAAAAACAATCATGTTATGTGAAATTGAAACACAGCTCAGGATGCAATGACCTCAGCTTACCTCCACTGTGCTGGCTTGCCCAAGTTTAGGACAACACAATATACACAACCAAAAACTGTGAGGACAAAGCTGGCATTGTAAAGCCTTTTAATGTTTTATTAAAATGATCAAATCCACATTAACAAGCCACACCATTGCAGTGGGTGTCTTTCATTACAATGAAAATGGCCCACATAGTGTAGTCTGAAACCACTCTATGACTGCATTTTATATCTTTGGAGAGTACAGGAGCTCCGTGTTGTGCAGACACCACTGCCACTGAGGATGCTCAGGGATGTAGTTCCATATTCACGCCGTGTTGGTAACTTGCTGAGCTTCAAGGAGTGCCTGACACTGGCCATGTTAATTATAATGACAAAGTATGTTGCAATGAGATAATGAGAATTGTTGATGGGATAAAAAAAATGTGATATTGCTGCTGCATCTTGTAAATTAAAGTTATGACATGCACATTCTGAGTGTGTGTATGTGTGTGTCTGTGTGCTTACTCATCCATCTTAGGCTGATAATGACAATTTTCCACAGGCACATGTATAAATTGGCATCTACTGACTATTATAAAGAATAAATATCTGTGTCTCTGTGTCTACATGTGTGTGTTTGTGTTTTGGCTGGTTATATACTGTATGTATACATGTATAGTGTAAATGAATGTGTGTGTGGATGGTGGGCTGATGTGAACCTTAAATCTCTGTCTCAGTGGGCGATGACCAAATGTGCTCACCACACAGGATGGCGCCCACGAGCACAGAACACATGGAATTGGAAATCCCATTAAAAATAGGTCAGCTGATAAGAGAGATGAGCACATAGCGCTCCAAGTGATTCCCAATTTCACACCTCAACATTTTTCCGCCTTTCAGGGCAAGGATTGGGCTGCAGTTGGAAAGTGAGGAGAGCTGCATATGCAACACAACAAATCCTATTTAGTTTGAAAACAAACACTGCACGCTGAAATATTGCACCAAAATAAAACTCTGCCAAGATTTTGCCCTCCTACCTCCTAGCTGCTGTTTCAGGCCCATGATCTGCAAAGTGGGAGAGGATTGCAGATGGTTTTCCTCCATCATCATTGTTCATGACAAACTGTCCCAGCTACATGATTATAGCCAAGCCACAGCACTGTGGCCATAAATTGTGCTGTGGGTGATGCTGCCTCCTGCTTGGCTTGTGTTCTATGGATGAGCTGAGTGCTGTGTTATCTGTGGTTTGAATGGCACATGAGCTCCTTGCCCAGGCAATTTTGTGTGTCTCATTTTCTAATCATTGCAGTTAACACCTGTTTATGCAAAACCATAGATTGCACTCAGATATTCAATATGTTTAACATTTAATGCAACAAGGCAACTACAGTGTGGTTAAAAAGTGAAAAAAAAGCTGAGTTAATCAGTTCTCTTCGGCCCATTAAGGGCAGAGCTCCACAACAACCACAACATTTTCAAATTTGCTATGGCAACAGCTGCACATGCACATGCAGATGCAGCAGCTTGTAGTTCTTTCTAACTTTGCTACTTTACTCTTTTGAACTGTTATTTTTTCGGTTTTATTGCTGAAATGCACATCACACACTACAACAAAAATACACTCCTAGTTATTGGAAAATGAGGCGTGGGGATTGGATTAAAGAGCAGTGGACCCAGAGACAATCAACAAAAGCAGTCGGCGTCTTTCGAACATGCAGTCAGTCCAGCTGGACATGGAGAACCCCAGGAGGAGAGGAGGTGGGTGGGGACAAGAGCCGTGCTATAGCTGGGACTGGAGGCTGAAATGGAAGAAAATGGAATGTCGAAATGGGACTCAGGCTAGTCAAACACAGCATCACGTATCAAGCTGTTGCACTTGACGGGCGGATTGCAAGCAGAGCCGACAGGACACAACAGGCAAGACTCCAGCAAGATGAGGGGAGGAAGACTCTGTTTATTTTTTCATCATCTTTTTCAACCTGATGCAAATTCAAAAAATGCATTACACAATTATTTTCTGGTTGTATACGCATGTAAATAACTGTACATATTGTTTTGCTTGGATTTTACTTGAAATTCTAATTTGGTCGTACAATCCGCGAAGGGATGATAATAATGTTTAATGATAATAAATGACTTAGATTCCCTGATTATTGGCAAACATTTGTATAAAAGTAGACACACAGCAACGTGGCAATTCATGAGGACTTTCCACCCGATGAGTGAAAGTTCATTCCTCTTCTATGTCTGTTTTGGTCTGCACTAACTCCTGTGCTGCTCAACGCTCCAGCAGCTGGCCCCGAACTTTGTCTGTGCCAAAAGACACCAAAACAATGGTAACGCCATGCATTCACTTATTTAAATGTTCAGAGGGCATACAAACACATTTCCGCCTAAAAATGAAAACCTGAAACTTGAGTAAGAAGTTACTTTGAGATAGTTCTAGTAGAACAATATGGCAAGCTGCATTGTTATGCACTGTGACAAACTGCATTCATGCTAAATGAACAAAAGAAGGATAGGAGGGCATATTTCCCTTCAGTAACAACAAATAAAAAAAGATTTGAAAAGGAAAAATGAATCTGAAATGAATTTCTGGCAAGTTGAGTTATTGGCCACTACTGTGACTGAGTTTGATTGGTCTGGGCTGTAGGTTCCTGTTCCTTGGCTTGTAAGCTGTGAGCCCAGAGTCAGGGTAAGATTTGGCTGCTTGCTGTGTTGGCTTCCGACATTGACAGAATCACAGTTGTGCACAAAACTGCTTGTGTGCTCTTTGTTTTGTTTTTTTGTGCTGGTTAAAGGGACAGTTTGGCTTTTTCAAAGTAGGGTTGCATGATGTACCTTTTCGTAGTCGGTGCTTTAACTACGGTGGATAGTGGTCGACAGGCTCCCAGTTTGGAGAAGCAGAGAAGAGTACCAGTACGGAGGCTAAGCAATGAACTGTGGCAAGGCAAGGCAAGGCAAGTTTATTTGTATAGCACATTTCAGCAACGAGGCAATTCAAGGTGCTTCACACAGGACATTGAAATACAACAACAGGGGAAAAAGAAACACATTTAAAACATTATAAAAGAAGCATGTAAAAGGTGATTAAAAACAGCAAATAAGAAAACAACACATAAAACCCAAAAATATAAAAACACACACATATTAAAATAAGAGTTGCAGTGTAGAGTTTCGAAGGAAAATATAAAATTTAAAAAATAAAAAGCCTTTTAGTCAAAGGCAGCAGTGAACAGGTGAGTCTTTAACCTTGACTTAAAAGAACTCTCAGCAGACCTGATATTTTCTGGTAGTTTGTTCCAGATGTACGGAGCATAGAAGCTGAACGCTGATGTTTAGATGTTTAGTTCTGACTTTTGGAACACGGAGCAGACCTGCACCAGACGACCTGAGTGGTCTGGATGGTTCATACTAGACTAGAAGCTCTCTGATGTATTTTGGGCCTAAACCATTCAGTGCTTTATATGCTAGCAAGAGAATTTTAAAGTCTATTCTCTGAGAGACAGGGAGCCAGTGTAGAGACCTCAGAACTGGAGTGATGTGGTCCACTCTCTTGGTCTTAGTGAGGACTCGAGCAGCAGCGTTCTGGATCAGCTGCAGTTGTCTGATTGACTTTTTAGGCAGACCAGAGAAGATACTGTTACAGTAGTCAACTCGACTAAAGATAAATGCATGGACAAGTTTTTCAAGGTCCTGCTGCGACATCAGTCCCTTAATCCTAGAAATATTCTTGAGGTGATAGTAAGCTGACTTTGTAATTGTTTGTATGTGGTTTTTAAAATTCAGGTCTGAATCCATGACAACACCCAGATTCCTGGCCTGGTCTGAGGTTTTTAACTGAAGTGACTGGAGCTGCATGCTGATTTTAAGACGTTCCTCCTTGGGTCCAAAAACAACTACCTCAGTTTTTTCTCTGTTTAACTGAAGAAAATTATGGCACATCCATTCAGATATTTGCTCCAAGACCCTGTGGGTCTTGCACTGGACAGCGTCACCAGCAAAACATATTTTAGCTACCTTAAAAATTCAAAATCAGTGTAAATGCGTGTTACATTTAGAAAAATTTCAACTCCTTGCTTGCTTGTCAGATAGCCTTTTCACACGGGAAACCACCGTTATATAAGCCATTATATTGCAATTTCCAAAGCAACTAGACAGAAACAATAAGAACACAAGAGTTGATGGTCTATTGCTGCTTTGATCAGTCAGATTGTCTTTGATATTGTGTGGCTTTGGTGTTTTAAAAGGTTAGTTCAAGTGTGATGCTTTGGAGAGAACGATATTCTGCTTCAAAAAACTTAAAGAATTACTCAATCAGAGGAACCGGCTCTTAACAGCCCTTAAATAATATCTCAAAAAGGCTGTGTTTAAGACAAAAAGTAAACAGAGATACAGTTGAGAGTGTGTCTCAGGAAAGAATGTGTTCCTCTTGTCAGTGGTGAAATGTTTCCCTATCAGCTGCAGAGGAAATGATGAATTGCGCTGCAAGAAAAATTAATTTGTCCAGAGCCAAATCAGGCAGGCATTAGCCAGCGGGAGCATGCTTGTATTGATAAGGATGTCATGGTGAGAGGGTCTTTAAAGGGTGAATTATGGCTCATCCGTGAGAAGCGAAATTGTTTTCCTGCACATTATTTGGAGTCTCTTATTTGGAGACCCTCACTACCCAAGATGCACAGCAGGCAGTGCCAGTGCACTCGCTGCTGCAGGCCAATAGGAATTCATTACTTAGCTTAGCCATTGATTTTCCTCCTGCCTAGAAAAAAAATATGAACAGCTTTCAAGATAGATTGCCAGCATTCAGAGGGAACTTGAAGGACATTTTATCATGACAATACTTTGTGCTCGAGGCAAATAGAGTTGGCTCTCCCAAACATTGCTGGCCTTAATATGAGGAACTTTTGGTCTTTGCTTATTTCAAAGAGGCTGTGTTGAGTACTTTTTTCCTAGACTACAACAAGTGCAATAAATATCCTGAAATTTCTTGAAATAAAACATCTCATACATCATGTGCAATTCTGCTCTTTCAGAATCTATCTACACGTAGCCGTGACTGTGAAATTCCAAAATACATCACAGCTTAATCAATCAAAACTCAATCCGCACAGAATTCAGAGAAGCCATATCATTATCCATGTCGTATCAGGGTTCCATCAGGGGCTCTTATTTTTTTAGTGTGGTCTCTCACAAGGTGAGAAGCAATGTGGTCCATATTAGGACGCGTTAACACTATCATGAGCAAGATTTTACAGCAGGGTGCCAGCAGATTGGCTCATTAAGAGTAATCACACCATATAAGACTTCATCAAAACCAAATTTGCAGTCAGATCATTAAGATTCCCTCTGGTGGGGAAAAGTGCATAAAAAACATAAAGCAGCTTTTCAGTGAACACCGCTTACACACATATCCGTTGGTCGCCGCCATCAGACGCGCTCAATAGAATCAGCATAATAAAATTACATTATGTTTCCCACCTGTCACCCAGTTTATGAAGTGTGATGAAGCAGCCAAAATGTTTATTTGATGCATATTAATTCAGGTCAATGAGCATGTGACGCGTGTGTGTGTGTTTGTGCAGCAATTAATTCACTTGAGTATGTTTAAAGCACCGTCAGCAGAGAGAGGAAGACCACAGGAGAACGAAGGATGTTTTCTTTGCCAAATGTTGTTGAGGTACATGCAGAGATGCTCAGAAGTAATTTTTTGCAAGTCCAAGTCAAGCCCCAAGCCTTTGGTCACAAGTCCAGGTCACATCTCAAGTCTCTATTTGTAAGTGATGTATCATCTGCTGCATGCTGTCCCATCTGCTTAGGGATTCAAAGCATGTACTGGATTATCATCACTCCTTTATCTAGCACTGTGGTTCTCAAACTGGGGGTCGGGACCCCCCAGGGGGTTGTGATATCATTTCTAGATGTTGCCAGATGGTTGTGGTGAAAAAATAAAATAACATTGTGGCAAGCAGCACAGCATGAGAGCCAGGAAGCAACACTCAGTGATATCATTCAAATTAAGGGACAAGCACTCACAAACATACAAAATACTCCTGACTCAAGAAATGTGACAGCCACCTCAATAATAGTTAAGACTATAAACCAGCAAAAAGCTGACAATTACCAATGTAAACCATCATGTTCTGAACAGACACAGACACTAACAAAAAGTAACATTTGCATTTTGTAGCTTAAAATAGAAAAGCTTGACAAACTACTCAGTCCTGCACAAAGCATGATGGGAAATGAGGCCTGTTTTACACTGGGGAATCTTTTTCACATTACACTACCTGTACCACTGGTATAATTTGCCTTAGAATAGATAAAAAAGTAAAAGCAATGGTCTTCGTGTTTGAGTTTCTCTGGCAGATGGGGATGGGGGTTGTGATGACCAAACTGATTATTCTGGGGGGTCGCAACTCCAAAGGATTGAGAACCAACTGTATTAGCATACGATATCAGCATAGATTTACATGTGTGATCACTTTAAACAGGCTGTTGCATTGCAGTATGAACTTATGCCCAGCCACAGCGTCATGCGTAATGACGCATCACAGAAACAAAAATGTGTCACAGTCATGCATCAGAGTAGAATATCTAACATAATGTCAATAATGTTCTCCTGGGAACAAATAAAGCCTACAGCTGTGAGAAAAAGGAAACTGTGGTTATGTCCAGCAAAGAGTATATTAGGGGAAAATACAGCTCTCTGTGTGCTGACAGGCAGGAGGGAGAGTGCACAACTGAATCACCTGACATCAATCATAAAAACATTCTGTACAGAGTGAGCAACAGAAAAACTGGAGACATCGCACAGATAAAAGGTAGTGAAAGAGCAGTGAGAAGACCAAGAAGCCTCCATCATTCCTCCTTGCAAAGCTGTGGAAGATTAAATTATTTAACATGGCAGCACTCTACATGAAGTGTTGCATTAGATAGAAACTACATTGTGGTTAAAAAGTGAAAAAAGCATAATTAGTCAGTTCTCTTCAACTATTAGGGGAAGAATCCCACAACAAGCAAAACATTTTCAAATTTGCTATATCAACGACTGTGCATGTAGATGCTGCGGACAGTAGCTCCTTCAAACTTTGCTACTTTTCTCTTTTAAACTGTTTTTTTTTTGGTGTTATTGTTGAAACACATACCAATTATGACAGAAATACACTCATAATCACTGGAAAATGAAGCGTGGGGTTTGGACTAACGAGCAGTGGACCCAGAGACAATCGCAAATGCAGTCGAACATGGAATCTGACCAGCTGGATGCACCAACGCGGACCACCCCAGGAGGAGAGGAGGTGAGCAGCTGCTCCTGGCTAATGTCTGATTAGGGAAAAGAAATGGGTCTTTGGGTGGCCAAACAACGGGAAACCAGAGACTGTTGTGGGCAGATGGAGATAACCGCTCCACAACATTGTGGATCAAGATGTTGCACTTGACAGGGGGATCGTGCTCTGAGCTGACGCCATGCAACACGCAAGACTCTGGCAGGACGAGGGGAAGGTGGACTCTTGTGTTTATGCTTCATGCTCAAACTCAGTCAAAAGTTGAAGGACAATGTTTTCCCATCACCAGCTTGTTACTGAGCTAAACAAGTTTGCTAACTGCCTGCACTAATGTTAACTTTCACATTAAGTTACAAAGTAAATCATGTGTCCAGGTGAGTTTCCAGGAACCTGGTAAAGTTTGATGTGGTTGATCTAGCAGACTTTTTCCCGGCAGAAGTTCCATTTAGTGATTCTTGTGTTTGAGCCCTGTGCAAACTTGTTAAAGCCAAAGGTTGTGACAGATGGCACAGCAGCCACACGTGTGCTTGTTATGTGATGATGCTGCAGCTTCGATCGATAAGGTTACACGTGATAACAATGATAATAAAATAACAATTTCCTTGATTATTTCCTGGGGACTCGAGTCCCCATCTCTAGATATAGTAAGTGCTTTGAAAAATGGGTGAAAAAATAATGGCTTTGTTGGCTAAACAACATACTGGACAGTCTAAGCTCCATGATAGTGATGACTCCATGACAGCCCATCATGCTGTCGGAAAGCCAACCCAAGCTGTTCAGCACGATTGGAAACGGCCTGCAGCAATATCGCACTGGCCAGCAGAAACACAGCTTTTGGGGGAATGAAATGACAATTCAGTGGATGAAGAACACATCTAGAGATATTTTTCAACATATTTCCTCAATGAGGGGTTTTTCACCCTATGGCTATGTCAGCCAAAACTTGAAAAAGTGGTTAGAAAACAAATAGAAAAACACTTATCACAGCTGTCATTCATTCTTCCAGAGTCCTGCTGGATTTGGCCCACTGCTTACCCCCTATTATGCCCTGAATCCTAATGCATTTTGATTTTTTTATCAGAAGGCAGAGGCTTAGGTGCGTCGGGTGCCCAAAGGGGAATGGTCGATACCTGCCTAGTGTGGTAAGCTGCTAAGTGGAGGCTCTGTGGCAGCTATGGAGGTATATCACCATGGCTACCTAATTTCACAGCTTCACTTAAGGGACCAACAAGGGCAATTTTCTGCTCTATCAACACTTCCTTCATTTTTCAATGTGCTGAGACCACATCCTTTGGCCTAGGTGTCAGAGAGCGTGTTAGCTGCAAAGAGAGACGGAAAGGAAAGAGCCTGATAAAGACTGAGAGGGGCTGAAGAAGATAAAAAGAGAAGAAAAGAACAAACGTGCTAAACAAAAACAAAGCTGTTAATGTTCAAAAGAATATGCAAGAATGTGGGGCAGGGCTTTAATGAATCATGGCAACCCACCAGCCGAGCATTTCCCCGGTGGAACGACCCACTAACGGAACAAAAGAGTGGTGATTTGTCCGTTTCCTTCTCTCCAAAGCCGAGTGGTCCTGTGTAAGGCCCAGTTTTTTGAGGCCAGCGTGGTCCGGGTGAATGAAGCAGTCAGGGTTTTTTTTCGTGTGGTCCAGCAATCAGCCCCCTCTCCACGCCTCAAGTGAAAAGCACAGTGCTTATTATCAGTGTGCACGGCTGGAAATGATACACAGTGCACGCATTCTCAGCGAGGACACAGTGGCGGGCCGCTCATTAGGGGCTCTACACAGAGCTGAGATGCATCTTATCGCTTTGCGGGCCATGATTAATGTGATTCAAAATGCACATTCGGTAATCCTTTTATTATCACGCTGCTTGATTAAATCTGAAATTGCTCTTCAGCTTCATCAAATAAGACACATGAATTTATGTTGAATTTTAAATTGAAGAAATATTTTTTATTATCAAAGAATCCCATGAAAAGACACAAACTAACAATGAATGCATCTTACAACTATGTACTGTGTGCGCAGGGTTGCCAGGGTAACTTTTAAAATGTATTCCAATATAGTTACTAATTATCTGTTAAAAAATGTAATCAGTAATCTAATCCAAGTACTTGAAAAGTTTCCATTACTTTTGGATTACCTCAATATAACATATGGTGAAACTGTTTAGCCTAAAATTGTGTTTTTAGTTCTGCAGCTATTATTTTTTTCAATTAATCAATTAGTTGTTTGGTGCATGAAATGTCAGAAAATGGTGAAAAATGTTGATCAAAGTCCAAGATGAAGTCCTCAAATGTCTTGTAAATGTATCTGTTACCTGATTACTTCTTTACCTTTTTTGTATCCAGATTACATAATTCTGTTAAATGTAATCTGTTACTCCCCAAGCCTGATTGTGTGTGTATCCAAAGCTTGACATATCTCTTTCTTCTGTACCACAGAGCTACACTGTTGTCCTGAACTATTAAAAACCCATCACTGAGCCACACTGTGGCAGTGGGTGACATGTTCCTTCATTACCATGAACAAACACACACTGTAGTTTATTCTGAGTAAACCTCTCATACAAGGCCCTGCTGCTGTAAATACACGCCACAGCTGAAAATAGTCCCCAACAAATGCACTATTTACTCTTGTTTGAGTAAAAGGGGGTGAATGCCACAGACAGGCTTGGGAAATCAGAAAGTATTGAGAGACGGACAAACAAACTCGGCTCGTCCTCACAAAAAACAACAACAACAACAAAAAACAAGCATGCAGGCTGTCTGTGCCAGCAGGTTATTACAACAAATATTTAAGTTTATTGTTTGGTGGTGACCTTTAGTGGCAAAGTAATTATGGCAGAAGTATAAAGAGCGAGAAAGTTCACATGAAGAGGTGAAGGGGCTCAAACACAGGGCTTTCTCCCAGGAGTGTGGGAGATTGAGTCCCATGTGAAGTCAAAGGTCACCGTTGACGTTTTGTTATTTGCGTCACGTGAGTGATGTCACTTCCACTACATAATCTTTTCCTAAACTTAATTAAGTAGTTTTTTGTGCCTAAACCAACAAAACTGACCATTTTACGTTAACCACATGTTTAATGTCACTTGATTTATACATGTGACTTATGTAACATAGTTAAGGTCCAGTAAGCCTGTTGCTTTCGGTACTGTTCAGTGTTAAGAGTAATAGGGATTATGGTCCCTGTTTTTTTTCTTGCCCCCTTATCCCCTCTTAACTGGTTTTTCAGCGAGAAATAATAAGGCTTACTGGTTACGTAGGTCATGTGACTTAATACACATGAAGCTCAGCTAAGTTCAATCAAGAAGACCTCCTTTACGCTGTATTCATTCACAATTTTTCCTCTACTCTCTCACTCCTCCTACTCCCTCTAATCAGCTGATTGTGGGCGTTCACTTTCCTCTCTACTGTCCAATCAGATTTTGCCACAGTCTCGTTGCCAGTCAATTGCCGCTGCTGTCAGACTTTAAATCTCCACTGTCTTTGCTCCATCAGTGCCATACAGACAATGCGCAACCCTCCTCCACCCACCTCTCCTCCAGTCTTCGGACCTCACCTCGACCCTCCCCGATGCCAGTCATCAGGCCCAGACAGCAGGAGTTTGGAGCTTCTTCACCTCACCTAGCCTCTGCATCGTCATCCCATTACCACCACCACCAGTGTCTAGACCCCCGGGGGGATTTCCTCTTCACTCCTGCTTCATCACCCCCTATTTATATTCGTGCAGATTCTATTCACTACTATGGGGTCTAACCGCCAAAGACTTTCTGCTTTGTGATCTCATGCATGTGCAATTTAATCTTACTCCGAAGTCTCTCCTGATTGAAATGGTTACGTTGGAAAACAGTTTTCCAGTGTAACCATGTGTTATGTTGGAACACATGGTAAGTAACAACAGAATCTCACATACATCTAAAAGCTATTGTTCAATAGTCTGAACAATAACAACAGTTATGTTTACGTAATGTTATGTTAGTCATGTGATGTAAATGACGAAGTTCATGTATGACTTAAAACTCAAGATGAGTCAACACGAGACATGAACTGTTGTCTCCCTGTGTTTGTTTGAGCCATCCATCCACCCCTTTTCATCCATACATGGACTTTCTCACTTTTTGTACTGGTCCTGTCATAATAACTATGGCCAAGAGGTTGCCACCTAAAAATAAACGTAGCTATACAATGTTTTTTTTTTTTTTTTGGTGAGGACAAGCTAGCATTTTTGCTATACAGAGTTCAGTATCAAGATAGGTTCTGCAATATGTATTCTATAATGTACTGTGGTATATTCATGGGGTGTTTTTGCTTTGTAACAAAATCCATAGACCCAGGGGTAAAAAACAAGACTGCAGTCCAATGCACATGATATCCACCTATATAAATAAATAAATAAATAAAAACAATACCTCCCTCCCTTCAGCCCGCCTGCAGAGCCGACTGACACCGCCACACAGAGCCAGAGCATCTGGTAAGATTTCCATGCCAAGTCTTTTTCTTCCCGTCTCCCCCCTGCGTCTCTGTCTTGCCTTGGGCAGCAGGTATGTTGGCGTGGCGTACTAAACACTGCGACTGTATGCTGTGACATCTTCTATTGTCGTCTTTCTGACAAGAGCGTATTGTATCCTGAGCTGACGAGCAGGCATTCAAAGTGTTGTCAGGAGCCACTTGGGGCACACCCTGATTCCAAACAGATTCTTCTGAGGGAATAAGGTCTTCTTTGTTGTTACTGGCAAGCCTCAGACAACAAAGACAGTGAACTGTTTTTTTACTTGACATGTGATGAATAAATGAAGCGAGTCACTCAGCAAATAAATATATTTGAGGAAACCCTTCGATTTGATTGTGTGGGACTACACAGACAAACATATGGCAGGCGTGCAAAGTCAAAAACAAGTAGCTGCATTTTTGTTTTTTTTAAAAGGCAGATTGCTCAGGTTTGGAATTTCCATCGATCTACAGTACAGCACAAAGTGAAAACTATTGACAAACTGCAGAGAAACTCGCCTCAATGTGGCCTGAATCAGGGTTTAATAATTGAACTAAGAGACTCTGCTGGCTGCATCAAGTGAGTGGTGATGGTCTGCACACACATACACACTCACACACACACCAATACTGACAAAACAATACCAAACACAAAAACCACCCTGACTGGGATAGTCCACAGTTCTGAGTTGCAAGATTGATGGACTGAAAACCTGGCAGGATGTGGGATTCAAGCTTGGTAAATAATGCACATTTAAAATCAATGTATGGTTAGAATAAATGCTGCAACTGTGTGTTGAAAATATTTAAAAAGTCTTACTTTAATTTCCTTTTGGTGCTCATCAGTTGTCAAAAAAGTCACGTGGCAGACGGCAAAGCATTAAGTTTCTTGAAAAAATAAAGTCGTATTTAAAGGATGTGATAATCACCCAAATATTGTGATCTGGTAGCTTCAGGCAAATGGCACTGACAACAAGTAAATCCATTACATTCTCAAAGCTACAGAGTGCTGCAGGGATGATGTATTTTTGTTGGTCAACCCAGGTGTTAGCATCACTCTGCGTCCCTCCACAAGCCAACAGGAATTTTCCATTGGATTTTGGATCAGTGCAGAAAATAAACTCTGTGTTAAACAAAAGTTCAAGATACCTACATGCTTTGTTCAGCAAGGAAATCTTCACAAACGAACACCTCTTTTATATTTTGACGCGTAATCGCCAGAAGTTAGGCTGAAAACAAAGAAGACGTTAAGCTGTAAACAAAGCGCACCACGGTCCCATGACTTAAACATCCCCACGGCTAAGTGACTAGTTTTTGGCATGAGGACGTTTAATGTCCCTGACAGCCTCTGTAGTCTCATTAGCTGCTTGTTAGCAATCACCTTGTAACTCTTTCCCCCCAGCGTTTTTTTTTTTTTGCTGTTGTTGTTGTTTTTAAAGTTGCCAGCCAGCACCAGCATTTTTGACTAAATTCACTGATTTTTCAACACCCACAGAATATTCAGTTCTGTGAATATGTTAACAAGGAATATATCAAAATAAAGAACAGATTGGATAGTTTCAGTCACAAAAAAACACAAACAAACAAACAAAAAAACGTTTTCTTTTAGCCTCAGTCATTCTTTTTAGAAGTATTCCAATGTTTTGTTGGTTGCATCAAAAAAATCCACTGACGTTACCAGATAGAAGTGGATGTTATTAATAGACAAGGATGACTGACTGTTACACAAATTTGTCTTACATGAGGGCACAGGTTAAATAAACACACACGTGGTTATTTGCACACATGTATTTATTGATAATTGTTTGCATGTTGCAGTGTGCTGGGAGCGCTTGTTTCACTAAGCTGTTTAACCTCATCCTGCACCTGTGAAACAAGTAAAAAGGCGCATGGATTTCTGATTCGATAGCAGCATACAAGGTTTAATAACTGAAGAGTATAATATGAAATGTATGTGAAGTGAATGTGACAGTAAATTGAATTTTGTTCGTGTCCTGCACAAACTTATCTCTGCTTGTCTCCTTCTCCCAGGGTGTTTGGGTAAAAGAATTCCCCGGACACTCGTACGCCTTTTATTAGTTCTGGGAGGGTACCAACAAGTGGGTAATGGGTAGAGGGGAGTCTGGCACATTAAAATATTTATGGTTATTTATTAGTGTAGGTTTGGGTGTGTAAATATTTATTAAGACTATATATATTTTTGGTAAGGGTTTTATGTAAATATTTATTGTGTATGTATGTGTGTGGATATCTGTGATGGTCCTGGTAATGGTATGTGCCACCTGATTAGGTGAGCAGCCAACCTTATAAAAGGGGATCAGTCTGTGTGGGAAGCGGGGGCTGTAAGGTGTTGGGCAGACCTGTAAACCATGGTACTGTGTGGAATAAAGGCTATCATCCAGGACTCTGTGCTCCTCCTTGCCTCATTGCCTCCTTGACCGCTCACCTCTCGACATTATGAAAGAGACCTTTTTCAGCAGAATATTGACCTCATGTTTTTATTTATTTTTATTTTTATGACTTCATATTACATGTGTGACATCACTGTCACCAGTGTGGCTAACTTTGCTCGGTCCTGCCTGCAGTGTGAGCAGCCTTGCTCTGCCCGGGTCGCGGTGCTCTATGTCCCGTGGATCTGCAGATGAGCACCCATGTATTTCACGCTACATAATATCAACTTCTGCTGCTGAATTCCGGCAGTTCTCTACTTCTTCGAGTAACAAATTTTTTGTCAGATGACCCGTCACAGCGTCCCCTACCACTTGAAAGTGAAAACAGCAGTCAAGAGAATATCTCATCATTGGCGGGGAGAGAGTTAAGGAACGCAAAACCTTCAAAATTCATGAGTAGGATATTCAGTGACGCATTTTATGTCACAGAAAGCTTTTAACCAAAAACCCAGTTAAAAAAAAAATAATCATTGACTTCATGACGAGGGAACCGGTGATCCTAATACTCTTTTTCTGGGCTGTAGGATGGATTCCTGCAGGACACTATAGTTTGCAACTTTGAAGTGATGAAGGCACAGCATGAGGAAACATTAAAGCATGTGTTTCAGGTCCACACAAACTCAGTCTGCCCATAAAATAAACTATAATAATGATGGAAACAATGCTGAGTGTGGGAGTGTGGTAGCAGAGAAGGAGAAGTATAAATTATTTAAGGGAAACTTATGAAACACAATGTACCATTTAAATGTTATATTGTTGAGTTTAGTTTAGTAAAAGTTTTGGTGGAAGTAAGACTTTGGTACTTATGTGAGGAAAACTGAAATTTCAAGTATTAGTAGAAGTAAAAAACAAAACAGAACAAACTGTGAATTAAATTTTAATCTTCTCTGACCTCCACACCCTGAATGTCCAACATCAAAATCAAAAGCTGTCTCACATGATTGACATTCATAATGTTGTTAATGTTGCTCTCTTACTGTAAAGAGTTACCCTGTGTTTGATTTGTAGCATTTTTAAGTGTTAAATTGTTATACTGTGGTCATCTACATAATATGCAACAGTGCACGGACTCCGCAGGTCATTAATGACTTATGTGGTGTTTTGTCAGAGTCTCATTTGCTGCTGTTACTTTTACAGTCAGTGAGTGCAGGCTGCCAGTGGGCCAGTTATTGATGAGCCACAGTGCAGCCAAACATCCTGCAGGAGCCTTGAGGACAGGACAACTTGAGCTGCACTCACTATAATGCAAACACATAAACTGCAAAAAGGCATGTTGTAAAAAACACAACTACTACTGGTTAATGTTCAATGTCCTGAGAAAAGACACATAAGACAATATGCAGGAATGTGAATGAGATTATCAACACCACTCCTATGTTATGTTGTGTGTTGGTAAAGTTAAAAATTTAATCAATTGCTCATTTAATATTACTTATTGGAAAAGTAATTGAATTATTCAGCAGCAAAAGTAATTAGTTAGCCTGCATTATTCATTACATTACTTTCATTGCTCTGCCACTTGCCAAAAGCTTTTAAACTCCAAAGTCTCCACACCCACACGTCACATCGTCTATGTTTAGCATGTGTAGAACTAGAAAATGAGACGTACAACAAGCAAGCAGCTACAGTTTCGAAGTGGGCTGTTTACCAGAGATATAGAAACATAGATACCATGTTAGCGATTTGATGTGCATCTGCCTGACCTGAACGCCCCATAATACATGAGAACTGCAGGGAGATAAGACAAAGGTCTGTTTCTCACTGCAACACAATCCCGTCTTCAGTGTAGTTCATACACTTCATGCTGCATGATTAACCAAAGTTTTTTTGTTTTTGTTTTTTTTCAGTTCCCCGTTCCCAAAAAATATGAACACGTTCAATGAATGCCGCTCTTGCGTGTTCATGCACAACACTCAGGAGCAATCAGCTCTGTGTCAAAAAAATTTACCTTCTGAAGAGCCACAAATTCCACTGGGACATGCAGGCTCTGATATTTGAATAGTCAAGAATTAAGAATTTCAGTTTTTGTAACCAGCCAAATAGCAGATTAAAACCAAACTAATTACTAATTACAATGCTGATCCCCCCCCCACAGATTGCTTTTTTTTGGCCAATCTCTATTCTAATTTTATTTATTTGTCATTTTATTTTGCTAATGTAATCGCCTACAGAGTGACAGCCTCTGCTCTGCACCACACTCTCATCCAGCGGCGCAGTACACACCCGCTCAGCCAACTATGAGTGCTCTGAGCTGGGTGATGAGTGAGAGGAAAACAGCCTGCAGCATCAGACTCTTTACACTCTTTTCACACGGTGAATTAAGGATTTGTTTTGACCAAACCAGAGTTTGTGATTGTTGGAAGAGTGGACAGACTAACAAAGACGGTTTTGGTGAGTTTAAATGAAGTGTGTTTTCCGAGGCGTTAACGAGCCAATTAAGGTCGTCTTAGATAGGTAAAAGAGAGAAACCTGAATTCAGACGGTGTACGGTTGTATCTCTGTGTTTAAAATGAAAAATAAGTGTGAGAACGTCATTTCTAGACACTTTGTGAGTTTATTTTGTCTGTTGGATGTAGTGAATGTACGCAGCACGCGTAACATAGTGAATTTGCGACTTGCACACATCTCCCAGCTGAGACTGGAGAGGACGGGAGGAGGTGGGGGGGGGACAAAGATATCACGATGGATGGACGGACAACGATTTTTTGGAAAATTTTAACATATCGCCCAGCTCTACCTGAGACGGTCCCGCAGCTCACCCAGATACGTTTTTGTGAGTCCCAGTTTCTGGAGGCGTCAAAGTCATGCGATGCAGTGTAAAGCACGAGAAAGCCCACGTATGGAGGAGGTGAGGTAGATGTAGGGGTCAAACAAATGTAGGACTTTCACCCAGGAGTACAGGGTGATGTGAAACCAATAGTCAACATGACTTCCTTAGGTATAGTAGTGTGCAAGTTATGTTAACTTGTGGAAGTTGTGTTATGTATGTTAACGCATGCAAATAACATACTAATTTTAACCCAAACCTACATTTTTTTCCAAATAGTTTTGTTATCTAAACCTAACCAAGTCATTTTTGTGTCTGTATTTTGTAAGTCGACCCAGACATTGCATAGTTATTATTGCTAACTTGAGTGTGCAGCCCTGCACGTAAAGAACTGACAGAGGGACGTAGAACGTAGGGTCACTGACCGAGCTGCTGATGAGTTGAGAGTGAGAATGCACTGGGAAAAAATCTGTCCTCAGCCCATGCAAATTTGACCTTTCTTAAGAGTACTGTAATTGAGCAAATAGACATTTCACGTCCTTTATCTTGACCTTAATCTGTTATTGCATTCGTTCTTTTTGAAGGTCAGATTGGGAGGAGGGAAGGAGAGAGGGGGGAGAGAGAGAGAGAGTGAGGGGGATACTTGTTTCACCAATTAAGCCTCAAATCATGCATCACGCCTCATGAATAAAAGGAATGAGACTCCATCAAGGAAATGAATGAATAAGATTATCAATCAAACAGGAGCACTCAACCTTTTAAAGGGAGCCTCCACAGTGCCCTCGTCTGATTGGTGTGGTGCATCCAGCACAGTGTGCTGTCGTTCATGCCCAAAGTAACAGGGGAAACAGCTGTGGAGGCAACAGGTCATTTACATTTGACATCAGTTTTACTTCATACTTCACATTACTTGCCTCTGTACTGCTTTGTTTGATATCCAAAGCAATGTAAAGCAGGGGGTCTTATTGTGAAAAAAGATATCTTTGATATTCTTCAGGAGGTCCTCACTTTATCCTCATAGCTTTCAGATGAAGGAACTGGAGATGAGACATACCCAACCTCCTTCAAAAGATGAAGCCGGTGATATTTCATCATTTTCTTTTTGTCGATAAATCTCATGAAAAGGCCAGCACCAACAATGAATTCATCTCATTAACGCCCTGTGTAGCCAAAGCCTGATTTAGCAGTTTATTTTGAATTAATTCCATACAAACCGTTCTGCTGCTGGAAATACTCATTAGCAACCAAATGTGTATCAATACACTCCTGAAAATAGTCCCCCGACAAATGCAGCAATTCCTCCTGTTTGAGTAACGTTTGCTTAAAACCACAGTGCTCGGCTGTTTCAGGAAATTACTGTGTGATTTAAAAAAAAAAAAAAAATTAAACAATATATTTGTACCTATTTTTTTTTCTTCTAACTTTTGCCTTTAGTGGGAGCCAATGGGGCTTGAGGCTGATTCCAAATTCTGAGTGAGTGAGAGTGTAAACACACAAGCAAGCTTTGGGATGGATAGAAACAGGAGCATTCATCAAGATGGATACTGTAATTAAATAAATATTAATAAATATAATAAAAACTCACTCCTAAGCTCTCTGGCCACACCTCCGTTTTGGTGACAATTGTTTCGTCATGTTTTTCCATCATGTGTGCATGGAAAAATGTCTATCAAATGTCTGTTTGTGGGAAGATTACTTATTACTCGTCCTTTGAAAATAACTGCACCTCACCGTGAAGGCTGAAGTGGGGGACTGGAACTGGGCCTAACTATCACAGACAAGAGAAGGAAGTTGGAAAACCTTGAGAGACAAAATGAGGGCTTTGTTTTGATTTTTTAAATGAGATTTGTTGACAATAAAAAAAGAAGAAGAACACCAGCTTTATCTTTTAAAGCCATGAATTGCACAGCGGTTGAAATGAGGAGATTAGTGTGGGTAAAAATCTTTTCATTTTTGTGTGAGACTAATAGAAAAACAGAGTAATACAGAAAGAAAGCCAAATAGACTTAATTTTCAATAACAGATTAACACCATTCTTAAAATGAATAAACCAACACAGTTTGATTGATATTCCCTTAAAGAAGAAAATCTGTAATATGTTTACTGTAATAAATCATAAAATTACCTTAATTTATAGCCACGGTGCCCCCCTTTGAAATTTACATTCCAGACTGGGATGGATTTGTTTCAAATTAAGACTGAATTCTTGCCGAATGAGTAATTGTCTGGTTATGAATTGTAAGAAATCATTAATATTCTTCAAGAAGGTATAGATGTTTAGAAATATTAAATTGAGCAGGCAGTGAGATAGGCAGCCACTTAACTCATAGTGAGTCATAGCGACTGATGGTCATAAACAGCTGATTAACTAACAGCGGAGGACTCGTCGTCGCTTGTTTTTCTCAGTTTATGTGGTTGCGCCCATCCTGCGCTCCTGCTGAGCTCTTGCAGCCCATCTGTCTGTGCCGTGTCTGGGGAGGAGGAGGCAGGGGTAAACAACTTCCTTCAACCATAGATCGTATATTAAACAGGATTACAGCCTATTTAATACGAAGTCAGTGGCTCCAACTCACTATTTGAATTGCAGTACTCATTTTTGCATGCGTAATGCCTACAATATTGTTCCTTTAAGTGCACAATAAAATGATTTATGATAATAATAAAAAATGCAGTGAAGGGAATAAAACGGTTAAATAAAAATGTATATATATGCCACATATATACACACACACTCACAGAGTTTACTGCAATGAAAGGGTGATAAAAAACTATGTTGACTGCATTTTGAGTGTCGTCACTTGAGGCATCAACACTGTCAAGCTGTTACTGTTGAGTTACAGCTATAGCTCCCATGTTGCTCTTAAAAAGACATTGAGAAAATACAGTGTTCAAATATAAAACATTGCAACAGTGAGAAAAATTCCATGAGGAACAAGCACTGACCTATTCGGTACTCAAAAACATATGCAATGGTGTTCACCTGCCATACACATCCCCCTCTGCATTCAGGCGCCATCAGCACCGTGACAAATTTCTTGCAAAGTGAATGTTTCCCAAGGTCAAAGCGCTTGACAGAATACATTCACATTGTCAAGTGTTGAGGAGCCTGAGAGAAGCAATTTAGTCTTAAGCGGACAGCTATCACTTCTCTGCCATGCTCTAAATTACCTTTGTACTTGAAGGAGAATGAAGCACGGTGGAAACTGAAACACAGGTTTGGGCAGACGGGGGAGGAGGCCGAGCGCGAGCAGGTGTGCGACGGCAGCTTCGGTCCCAGGAGAGATTGTTAGCACCGGCGTGCGGTGAGAACTGACCTGAGGTTTAACACTCAGCAGACCTTGTAAAGCTCACTGTAGCGTGGTAGCTTGTGGAGTGTAGAGAGTATATAATTGGAAAAAGCTTAGACATACTGAACTAACTGCTCGAGCTGAGTGGTCAGGCTGGAAATTAAGAGTGGGCTCTGTGGAGATTGGCTGCTGTGGATTTATGCCCACATCCGTTACCAAGTTACTCAATAACAAAGAATTTGTCTTGTACAAGGTGTACAGATGTGGGAGATGAAGACAGCTAATAACCACTTATTCAAATGAAACCTGACAAACACTCATCATTTTCCTTGAAGCTGAATCATCAGGTTGTCACATGATTCAAACTAATGGACAGAAATGTTAATAGCTACAGAGACACATTCATCTTGGAGATGTTCTGATGTAGCTATGATGTAGCTGCTACGGATCAAGATTTGTTCCTGAGAGTCTTCAACTAAGTCCCATGTTTTTCAGAAATTTATCATGAAACAAAGTTAAATTGATTTTATTTATGAAGGGGAAATAAATAAGAGTTTGCTGATGCTATTATGGTGACGTTTATTACACTGAAATTCAACTTGAATCCTGGTCTCCATGGTATCCATCCTGGTATCCATCCAGTCCATGATAGAAATCAGTGGCCTTAAGGATACCATGTAGAATGAAATCATAAAAAAAAAATCATGGCATTGATTGTTGAAAAAGACTAAACACAGCCACTCCTACATTGTCTTTAAATGCTAAACACACTAGACATGTTTCAATATAATTATCAAGCAAAGTCCTTGTTGCACATGTGCCTGTCTGGCATTACGGCCACCTGCAGGTCAGTGGTATAGTATGAAACTATTAGCAGGGATGTACCAACACGTTCTCGTACCAGATGTCTCATACCAACAATTTGTCAGCCCCCTCAGCATCTGATACTGAAGCACAAGCTAGCCCTTTAGCGGCCATTCTAGACAATGCTTGTGAAATCACCAGAAGCGCCGCAGCGTGCGCCAGAAGCAGCTCTCTGCTTCAAATACACGCTGAGTCTATTTTTGACGGATGCCGCGTTAATCGGCACAGAGCAGATCGAACGGGCAGGAAGTCACGCAGAAAAGGCAGGGAGAATCCAGCTAATTTTCCAAAAAAAAGACCCTGTGGAGACTCATGATCAAAAATACAGACAGAAAAGAAACTATTTAACCACATAGCCTGCTTATCCATGGTAGAAGCACAAAGAGCGAGGGAAAAGGACCTAATCAACAAAATCTGAGCAAATATACATAATCAGGTGGGCAGAATGCTCCGCTGCTGAAACGCTGCTGGTGGGGCTTGCAGCTGTGCAGAGGAGGATCAGAACTGTGGCGCAGATGTGCCGTGCTTGGTGGAATCAACTGGTTATACAGCTGAAAAAGCCTTGAAACCTTGAAAAGGCCTAGTGCATCACTTTCAGGCACAAATGGGTATTATCCGTCTCTTTATGAGTTGCCAAGGGGTAATGACAAATCAGGTCGTCCATATGTGCCAAGCTGGGAATGAGACCAGGCTGGATATACACCTGGATCAGTTGCAACACATATGCATCCACATGCACTAGATAAACAAAATGGGGATCCCTCCTAGACAAACAACTCCAGAACCCTACAAACTCAACAGGTACCATTAACCTCAGTCTCTGCTTCTCTGACCTTTAAGCACTGCTTCTCAGCACTTCATTAAATGTACAATACATAACATTTTCATTAAAACATAAATGGCTAAAAATGACTAGACCTATGTTATATACTGTATTTTGTTGAGCTGTGGTCTTAAATTATCCCAAATGTTTCCATCAATGATTTCTTCGCAGTAACAATGTGTTCAGTGTGGTCACCTGTTGCTATGATCCTGAAGGATGTCGGCGAACGTGACTAAACACATGAATGAAACTTTACTACATTACCTCATCTGTGAACGTTATTTTCGCCTGAGTCACATCCGATAGATTTTGATCAGCGAGGGCGGCTGTTTAAACATGAATAAACTTCCCATGACTCAACTTAACTTAGTGACTTCATCAAAGTATGTCTTTTATTATTGTTTTGATGTGCTCTGCATTTAAGATGACATATTTAAAGAGGAAATCACACTTTGGAAATTGAACGCATTGGGGCACGAGCAACAGACAAGAGAAATGGAATATAAACAATCCTGCACCGTGGGGTCATGTCCCTGAGAAATTCATGTGAAAATGAAACTCAGATGGAAACGAGATAACAGGTCCTCCTCTCCACTTTGAGCTCATTATTTAAGGCGGTCCAAAGCACTTTTCATTTTCTCCATTTTTCGCACAGGCATGAAACAGCTGCATAACAAAACGACAGGGCGGCTCAGTTCTGATGTGACTTGTTCTCTGCGTATGAGAATATATCAGTAAAGAGGGAATGCTCAAAAATGTCTGAGTGTAGTCGAGTGAGATTATAGTTTCTCCACGATCACATGCAGCAACAGTGTGGTTTTTTTTATTATTTCAGCAGCATACTGACATTTGAAAGCGCACTTGCTCAATTTTTGTTGAAGTGCACGTCTTGGCACTGTCAGGGCAATAATGTTGATGTCACTGTTGGAGTGCTGAAGGGAATCTGGCTTTGTAGGTTCCCAGGTGCTCATCAACTTGCATGGGATTTCAGGGGAGACTGAAGACATCAATCAAGAAAAAGCAGGTTTCGACTGTTCGCTGTTGGTGGTGCTCTTAATCCTGGAATTCAGAGGCAACCTTAGCCCCTGGAAGGTTTATTTTAGGTCAAACATGACTTGGTTTGAAATACAGAGCACCTAGGTCCCTGTTTGTTTCATACAGCCCTGTTTTATTTCCTGGCCTGTAAACAACATTCTGCCACTTCCAAAGAAAAATGGCCATCCAACAAAAATCAGCTGCATTTACCTAATGAGACAACAAGCTCAAATTTGTGTTGTGCCCAAGTCTCTGGGACCAGGGGTATTTCATCAAGGTGGCTCATGGCTTATTTTGATTAGTATCACTAATTTAAGTGAGAGATCAATTCCATCGCTGTGGCTTATAGGAATTCCCGCACAGTAAGTTACGGGGACTTTCACACCTGCCTCGTTTGCTCCATTTAAAATGGATTTTAAAGGGATAGTTCACCCAAAAATGAAAATTCGGTCATTGTCTACTCACCCTTATGTGAAGGTCAGGTTTAGTTTTTTAGTCCACAAAACACTGCTGGAGTTTCACAGAAAAACAGTGTTGCAGAATCTCCCAAACAATGGAAGTAAATGGTGACCAGTTTTCAAATGTAAAAAAAGAAAACGATGGAATAAAAACATAAAGCCACAACATGCCGAGTTGACTAAAAAATGTTATTTACACCATGTTTTTAGCTTGAATCTTTGCTGTAGGTGCTTAGCTTGGAGCCATGTTCACGTGCACCTGCACACTGTCTGAACTGGGTGTGTGTGTTGTGATGGTGTGCAAATGGCACATCAGGACTTTAGGAGACTTAGAGAGCTGTCAGCTGAACTCTGACAGAGACCAAACAACCCACCACATCTGCTTGAAAAGGTGGGCCTCAGTCTGGTTCCAAGCGGACACTGGTGCGGTTTGGTTTTATGATAGAGCAGGGGTCAGCAACCTTTACAGTCCAAAGAAAGGCAAAAGAAAATGTCTTTGGAGCCACAACTGTTAAATTCTCTATTTTCCTTACAAAGATTGTTTTCTTTGCATTTGATCCATAGCTACTCAAAGGACATAGACTAGCACCAGCATGGACGTAGTCCGATGCACATTTTGTTGACATTTTTTTATTTTAATAAATTGGGGTATAGGGTAGACATTTCTACAATTAGAGAATGTAAGAATCACTTTGGGTCTACAACAATGACAAATTATTAAATAATAATAAATAATCAATAAGAGCTGTTATTTATTTCTATTTAATTTTATGGCAGAGTCACAGGGAGCCACTGGAGAGGGGCAAAAGAGCCGCACGTGGCTCTGGAGCTGCAGGTTGCAGACCCCTGTGATAGAGTATATGTGATTGTAGCATGGTTTCAAAAGAGCTAAACTACTAATAAATCCATGTGCTGATTGTGAAATCTGCTCAGGAGGTGATTGTGTGTAATTGATCTGTATAAGTCATGTGTAACCTTTATTTATAAAAATGAATTTAGTAACAGGTATGCACTTCAGCGCAGGTATTTTCCCTGATTAAAAGGTCAAAAGCTCTTAACACTGCTGTACTTGTATCCTACTCTGTGTACTTTGTCACATTAAAAAGTCTGTGACAGCGATCCCACAGCAACAGCAATACTGCATGTCACACACATGAACAAATCAGGTGAAGGGCAGATGTGCTCCCTCCCTCCCTCACTGAAAGAGGGAGAACAAAAATCCAGGTGCTTTCTGGTTATTCTGAGCTTCTCTTGACAAAATCCTGCAAACTCAATATATAAAGATATACAGTGGGGCTGGCAGACGCAGCGCTGGAGCATGCTGTCTCTGTGTGGACAGTGGACACAGTGGCAGTTACACACAGGTGTGCAGTGTACTGTGGGTTACAAGACGCCTCCTTTTCGTCCTGTCTCTATCTGTTAGTCATTATTCATAACATGCAATGATTTGCTAAATAATGCAGGCTTAAAGTTAGGGACTACTGGCAGCTACAGGCGTGGTTTTAGCTGTGACGACAGCGAGAAGAAGCATCCTTGGTCCTGAAGAGGTTAGTGTAGATACTGTGAAAGCATCAGTTATGTCAGAACTGGAGAATATTTCTTCATTGAAAGAAGAGCAAAAAACGACACTGAAGGCTTTTCTCCATGGAAAAGATGTTTTCGGTCTTCTTCTTGCTGGCTTTGGCAAGAGTTTAATCTGACTGGTTGAAGTTAGCCAATATTAGATATGATAGACAGATGGTTCATCTAATCACCTGCCAAGTGTTTTTGAAAGTGCCTGCCCTTTTCCAAACAGTTTCTGGGGACAACTTCCCGAATGGTTCGATGGAAGATGTAACAAACCATCTGGCATGTCAGGTTATGTGAAAGTCTAGGACTAGATACAGCTGAATTGCATTAGGGGAACAGCTTGAGCCTCGAGCGGAAGTCAGAGTTCATTCAAACAGGGGTTTTTCACTTCCATTTTTATTATCAGCCTCGATGGAATACACCCCCCCCCCCCCCCCCCCCCCCCCCCCCCCCCGACATAACACAGCGAGGTTCTCCCCTCTTTCCTGTTCCCAGCAATGACCAATTACATCAAAGTTCAAGCTCAAAAGTTTTTGTTTTTCATCCCAGAATTTAGCCTCGGGGTGAGCTATTTCAGGAACAAGACAAACACATGAAGGCTACACCTAACAAAAATGGCTTCTCACCCTTCATAAAATTGCTACAACAAAAAACATACAGTGAGAAATAAGTGTTATAGGGGCATCCTGAAGGCCTCAGGGTTTCTGCACTGACCTTATAATTGCAAGTGTCCCCAGTTTGAGTCAGAATAAAGCCCACTGTTGCATGTCATTTCCCATCAGCCCATTAGGTAACATTAGTGTGTGAAGCTTTGCGGCTCAAAGGCTGTCTGCAAGAACTCCATTTATTATATATTGCACTGTATTTTTTATTTGAGTATCTGAATTATTAGTGTGAAATGTATGCTCATATCCCCACAATGGAACAAAGAAGGTCAGTCCATGCATGATTTTCTGATAACCATCCCACAGTGCAACGGATCACATTTTCATAGATGCAAACATTACAGTTTTGGAACTCTTTCAGAGAGTTCTACCTAGAACCCAACTTAAAAGGTTATACGTAGAACTGTCTGTGAGAGGTTTCACCAAGAACCTGCTATAAGAGGTTCTACAGAAAACACTTCTATGGTGTAATGGTTCCACTCAGAACCTTCTCCGGGGGTTCTATCCTGAACATTTCCACCTTCTAAGGGTGCTAACATGAACCCAGAACCCAATAACCTTTTTATATTCCATCAGTTTTATCAAGCACCAATCAGGGGCTCCACGAAGATGATTTTTTTATCCTAAGGGTATTCTCTAGAACAAACTCACGGTTCTAGGTAGAAACTCAGCCCTTTAGGAAGAACCCTTTGGAACTCTTATCTCTAAGAGTGTACATCTGTCAGTGATGAAGAAAAATGATGAGGATCAGCACGTGTCTGATTTATTGCTCACTATACAGTAAACTGTTGAGCCTGTGTTGTAGAGAGCACTGCATGAGTGAACAAGGGACATGAACATCTTTGAACCACAAAATCATGTTACATTTAGATGGCGAGAGATAACTGGTGTCCAACTTTTGAGTGCATTCCTGCCAGCTGACTGAGCTTATTCTTCACCTTGGACACAGCCTCTTAACAATACCATCAAGAAATCTTAACACAAGGTCCACTCACTCTTTTGTTTCTGAGGCTTTCAGTCATCTCGTGGCCTTGTGCAGATGGAGTTGCATTTCCCATTCTTCATCCTCCTCTTCACTGTTTTTCTAAAGGAGACAGTGATTAAAGTCTCTATGACAACTGAGCAACTCCATGAGGAAGGCCATGAAATGTTGTTGGAGGCTTCTTAGACTAGGCCATAGTAGTTCATCAGGCACAGGTTGCAAAACAACAAACATGAGCAATTGGACCTATTTTTTAAACACTGGAAAAGCTTTTTTATGAGCAGAGTTCATAGAAAACAAAGCACTTCATTAGCCTCTGGAAATCAAGCAAAAAGTGGATGATGTGAGTAAAAGCTGGACTTTAGTCTTAAAATGTAAATGATATTGGATATAAAGTTTAACCTTAATTAGCAAGTGTCTGTTAGCGATCTGGTTCACTAGTTTCACTACCCCTTTAAAAGAGCGATATGTAAGAATTGGGCACCTGTCGAATTCATACTCCCAGATAGGAGGCAGCAGGTCACCAGAAAGTTACAACGTGGTATCTCCGTAGATTGGAGACTTTGGAAGGGGCGTAGTAGCTGTCAGTCATTTTTTAATTAGGTCAATCGGAGGCTTACACTCTACAGTTTAGCCAATACACTGCCTGAACCTGTGGTCAATCACTTTTTAATTCAGCTAATCATCCGCTTCATAGGAGAACGGGGATGTTTGACATTAGCAGGCTGAAAGCTGCTGTAATTTTTGCCTGTTAGACATTAGAGCCAGTGGTAAATTATGAAAGAGCTGCAAAGAGCACAGGATCATTTTCTCCGGGATGACGACAGGCGTTGACTGGCCAATCATCTCAGGAGTCGGGCTACGAGCAGCTGAAACAGCCTGCCAAAGGCTGCTCCTCACAGCTTCAAAAAGCACTACAAATTCATACAGAGAACCAACAAATTTGTTATTTATTAAACTTAAGGCCCTGAAATTTGAAGATTTGGTCAACTTTAAAACAGCTCAAATTGTGTACAGAGCAAAAAAACAATTATTGTCTGAAGGTATCCAAAAGTTGTTTCAAATAAGAGAAAGTCAACATGCTTTGAGAGGTGTCTTTATGTTCAAAAAACCATTAGTGAGGACTAATGCCAAATTACACTGTATTTCTGTTAAAGGAGTGAGTATATGGAACAGTTGTAATGAGGATCTGAAAACATGTAGAACACTAAGTAGGTTTAAACAAAAGTTTAAAAGAAATGTGTTGATCAAATATGCAAATGGTGATCAGATGGTAATAATGACATGGAAGGACGGGGTACAGGAACTTCATTTGTGTAAGTTGCCTGTTGCTTTTTCTTTTTTTTTATGGTGCATTTTGTCTTTGTTGTTATGCTGATTGTTTTGTTTGTTTGTAAAAAGGGTAGGTGATATAAGCTGTAGCTTCAGCCTACACCTTCTTCGGACTGCAGAAGTGTTTAAGTTGTGTTAAAGTACTTTATTGAACCATTTTGCACCACACTTTTTGAGTGTCTGCCATTTTCTGTAATAAGCTATGCATTTAATTATATGAATTTGTAGATTAATGCATGATGTTCTTATTTCTATTTGCAGACTGAAATAAACTCCAATAAATTCCAATAAAATTTTCAAATAAGCATTATTTGGATAAACTGACCACATATTGAGAATCTACATGGTTACTTTCTCACCTGAAAAAATACTAAAACTTAATAAAGTGGCATTTAACAGTCTTAGAGCAAAAATCACAGCAGCATTAAGCCAAAGTTAATAAATCTTCCCCTTCTCCTATGACTAACTAAATGAAAAAGTGATTCACAAATGGTTCAAGGGGCATATTGGTGAAATTCCTTTTTGACTGACACAGGAATGTGAGCCTCTGATCGGGCAAAAAAAAAAAAAAAAAAAATATATATATATCATAATATATATATATATATATTATATATATATATATATATATATATATATATATGTTGGCAGCTAAAGTCTCCCATTTGCCAAAATGCCCTACTCAGAAAATTAAGCTGACGTAACCACTAACTGCTGCTAACTGTAGCTGCTGTTAGCTAGTTAGCTCAGTTAGCTGTGCAGTTGGTGATCCAATTACCTGACTCCTGGTCTCAGGAACGTTGGACTGCTGGGAGGACGAGGATTTCAGGCCAGTGGCAGGGGTAACCCAGCAGGGAATGCTGATGGGGAGCAGTGCGGGAAATAAGCAACTGAAGCGGAGTCAACCGAGCTGGCAACACAGCAAGGCTCAGCAGCCTCTCAGTGAAAATGGGCAGATCCTGGACTGACCACAGCCTCCGACTCCAACAGAGGCCAGTGTGATGACAGGAAATACTATACCGAGGTGATTTACAGCAGCTCTGACCAGGACTCGACCAAGACATATTTGGTTCTGGACAGGGACAGGGACGAAGTGAACCAGGAGAGGAGCAAGAGCATCAGTCAGCACCCACCTCCAGAAGCCTGAGAGGTGGTTACAGCGAGGTTAGTCCTGGGGTGCCAGGAGTCAAACCCAGCAAGCAAAACCACCTCAGTGTTGTTGGACGGAGGACAGAGTGGATGCTACACTGAGTCACTGTTGCCTCTTAAGGTACAAAGTGGTATCACGAGACAGGACGGGCCAGGGCTAGCAGATTAGCATGCTAACTTAACCCTTGTGTAGTGTTTGGTTTTAATATTTACTAAAAGAAAAATTATGTGATTAATTATTTTTTCAACCTGAGACTCATTTTCTGTAAAAAACATATAAAAGAACACATTTTCAGTGAGTGCACACTGTGCACCCCCCTACACATTTATATACATATGTGGTGTTCGGGTCCACTGGACCTAAGGATGATTAAAGCCACAGGACCACCCCTAGGACCAGCCCTTCAGCAGCCAGCCACAGGACCAGCCCTTCAGCAGCCAGCCACAGGACCAGCCTGTCAGCAGCCAGCCACAGGACCAGCCCTTCAGCAGCCAGAAACAGAACCAGCCCGTCAACAGCCAGCCACAGGACCAGCCCTTCAGCTGCCAGCCACAGGACCAGCCTGTCAACAGCCAGCCACAGGGCCAGCCCTTCAGCAGCCAGCCACAGGACCAGCCTGTCAAAAGCCAGCCACAGGACCAGCCCTTCAGCCACCAGCCACAGGACCAGTCTGTCAACAGCCAGCGACAGGACCAGCCTGTCAACAGCCAGCCACAGAACCAGCCCTTCGGCAGCCAGCCACAGGACCAGCCTGTCAAAAGCCAGCCACAGGACCAGCCCTTCGGCCACCAGCCACAGGACCAGTCTGTCAACAGCCAGCGACAGGACCAGCCTGTCAACAGCCAGCCACAGAACCAGCCCTTCAGCAGCCAGCCACAGGACCAGCCCTTCAGCAGCCAGCCACAGGACCAGCCTGTCAGCAGCCAGCCACAGGACCAGCCCTTCAGCAGCCAGAAACAGAACCAGCCCGTCAACAGCCAGCCACAGGACCAGCCCTTCAGCTGCCAGCCACAGGACCAGCCTGTCAACAGCCAGCCACAGGGCCAGCCCTTCAGCAGCCAGCCACAGGACCAGCCTGTCAAAAGCCAGCCACAGGACCAGCCCTTCAGCCACCAGCCACAGGACCAGTCTGTCAACAGCCAGCGACAGGACCAGCCTGTCAAACAGCCAGCCACAGAACCAGCCCTTCGGCAGCCAGCCACAGGACCAGCCCGTCATCAGCCAGCCACAGGACCAGCCTGTCAGCAGCCAGCCACAGGATAAGCCCCACAGTATGTATTTTTACATACGTTGATATGGCTGTATTGATTTAACCAAATAATGTAGTGGGTCCACCAGACCCGCAAACATTGGCGAAGTAACAAAAACATGAACACCACACAAGGGTTACGTAGATATTTAAATACACAATGTATAGATTTCTTTGACATAATGTCAAAATTGTAATTTCTTCACATTTTGTTGACAATTTTAGTTAATTTTTGAATGTTTTAAAGTAAAATTCTAACATACAGCTCCTTTTAAAAGTTACTGCTGTGCTATAATATAATATATTTTGTTTATAAAACCATTCCATATTTGTTCAGGTATTTTGTGTTTGTTGTTTTATTATGTTAATAAAACACACATTTATCACAATTAAAACTTATTTCTCATACAAAAACTGCACAGCCTACTGTTTGTTTTATTGTTGAAATCTGCAAATTGTTTATGATCTTTTTCAATATTGTTCATCTTTGCTGCTTTGCTCTGCTTTGTTGTTTTTATTGCCTTATATTGTCTTAACTTTGTTATACACAGTTTGTTTTGAAAAAGGCTTATAATAAAGAGGGTTTATTGTTATTAGAGACCTTTTTTCACAGCATTTTGATTTGTCAAAGGAGGAAAAACACAAAAGCACAGGTGTAACTAATGACATTAACGATGGCTTTACTCCATTTAGTTGTGCCTGTAAGCAGCCACAGTGAGCACAGCAGGACACTTGAACACTTAATTTGGAGCGCACACATTATTACTGTTATTAGTTACACCTTTTTGACAAGTAAAAATCTCAAGCTCCAGAATAAAGCCTCCTAAAATCTACCCATAAACGCACCACTCTTACAACTGCGGCTCCGAGCTGTCAGTTATCTTCACACGAGTGAAAGACTCTGTCAGGCTGGATCACATTAAAGCTGTCACGGTCGCTGGGAGCTGGAATTAGAGTGAGGCCAACCTGTGCTAACAGTTGCCAGTCAACAGGTGAGACCCCTCTGCAATCAAACAGCCAATCACACAGCACTGCCTGCAAGTCATCCGCCACACACACAAACACACAAACACACACACTCCCAAACAAGTGAGATGGGAATACAACGCTAGAGTGCTATAAAAATGCTAAATAAACAAAGATACCGCACAGTGCCATAACAACTATAAATAAGATGGTGTTATTTTTACACAAAATTCTTAGAAAGCAGTAATAAAATAACTATCATTTTAAAGCTGTATATTTTGCCACAAAAAAAACTGTTGAGTGCACATTGTTCTGACTGGAGTCATACATATGGAACAGTATTTCCATGCATACAGATCGACTTCTTTCCTCAGGGAATGAGTTCAGGGTAGTGCTGTACATATAGGAAATCGATACGAGTGAGATGCTGCCTAATGCTGATGCGTTCGAAAGGTCTCTATTTACATACTGTAGAAAAGTGTATGGCTCTTGATATGCAGCTTGTATCCCATGATGCCTTATTGTATTTTCCATAACTAAACAATATATGTTTCTATTTCTATCACTTAGATAAAGCACATGACAGAAAAGTAATGCATATTTGGTACCACTTCATACTAAAGCTGTTCGTATAAATGGTTTATAATTAGGTCGTAAGCACTATAAATCATTAATAAGCTGTTACAACACATTAGATAAAAGGGGAGACAGTGACCTGTTGCTTGCCAAATAGTGAGCCCACAATTATCTGTACTGCGAAGCCTCAGGTCTCAGTGCATACACTTACTTTGCCTTCTCCATCAGCATCATCAGCATTTATACCTGTCAGCTTCATCAAATATTTGTCAGTGGGTTGCTAGCATTTAATTACTGTCAAAATACACAAAGTGTAGTAGTGCCTCTGGTTGTTGTGTGGGCGGCGTTGCAGGGAAGCCAACAGTTCAAGCGAGACAAGACCACAGGACACAAAGATGAGTGTTCCACATGTCACAATGGATTTCATGTCTGCACAGACCACCTCCGTCTAGAACGCTGCTTCAGTTTCACAAGAGTGACATTATTAGAGCCTCCTCCAGGGTCACCGTACTTATTGTCAGAGACGTTTAACTCTTCATCTTCTTTGGGGTAACTTTTGACTCTGAGCAGCGACCTCTGGAAGTATTGCTTAACATCCATGCCAGCATGAGGGAAGTGTGTGGGGCAGTGACGGTTTCATTGTTTGAAACAGCTGTATCTATTTGGGTACGTACGTGGGGCATAAATGAGCCTTAAATTTTGTGCAAAGGGTGTTCTGAGTTTGCAAGCCAAATCTGAATAACTAAAATATATTGCAAAATTACGCCTCTAAATCATGAAAAAATTAGCAGTTTTCTCCGCTCTGAAATGCTAAGGGTGTGTCCGCTCCGCTGTCTTAGTGTCGAACACCACGGGGAGCATACGTCAGTCCGACTACCCAATACTCCGACTACCCATTTCTCCGACCGAAGTTACCAGTTATCATTACTTTGCCCCTTTCTACTAGACAGTTACAGCTCTACTCGACTCGGACTCGGTCTCGCTCTCTTTTTTCTATCCTCTCCTCAGCTCCAAACACAGTCGTCTACACCTGTTAACTCAGGTGACAGAAAAACAAGTGTCAGTAGATCAGTGTGCGCTGCTGCCAGTGTGCTTTTTAAACTTAGCGGGTTTCTTGTCGGACGTCTCTAGAGTGTGCAAGAAAGCAAAAAACAAAAAAAACAAAAAACATAGCCTAAATAAATAAAAACCGAGTAGAACTAGTGGGAAAGGACCATAATAACCCCCCTAAATGTTTCTCAATCCGTTTTGTTTTTCAATAAACATATACATAACGTTATTATAGGGCTTGTAGAGCGTCAATGGTGGTTGTGGTGTGTGTGTGTGGTGTGTGTGTGTGTGTGTGTGGAGAGAGAGAGTCTATTTCTTTTACTCTGTGGGAGATATCCAACAACGGGGGGCTGGGAACAAGTGGGACAGATCTGACCAGTCCATGAGTGGCCATACGCGTTCACAGACAGTCTGAAATCGCAGAACTTGAACATTAGCTACATACACATTATAACAGTAAGGGTCTTTACATTAATATTAAATTAGCTACATAATTTCAAACAAAGAGCAGGGGTCCCAAGATCAGCCACCAGAACCACTACTTGAGAAACGGAGGGCACTGGGGCCGACGCTGACGGCTGATAAAGGTTCGAGGCTCTGTAAATATCAGCCTGACTTTTTTAAACAAACTAATAGTGAGATCATAAGTGCTTGTCTGATTTCTAAATGCGACGTACGGTGTATTGATCGGGCGTTGTTTCAGCACCGCGGACAGCGCTTTATCCATCATGCGTTCACGATGTGTGTGTGTGTGTGAAATGGGCAGTCGGAGTATTGGGTAGTCGGAGTATTGGGTAGTCGGACTGCTGCTACGCACCCGAACACCACTACAATCTGAAAATGACCTAAAACATGAATGCTTCATCTCGCAGCTTTGTTTGCTCAAACATATCCATGGGTTGTTGGAGCTGAAGTGAGCTGGAGTGAACTGCTGGACTGATTTGGACTGAGAGAGTAGCTGAAGGTACATTTGTATCTCACCATTAAGGAGGGTGAGGGTTGCCAAGGATGTGTGATAAAACCACCCCGATGGCAGAACAAAACCAGCCCAACAGGTATTAAAACCAGTGCTGGCAGGCAGAGGGCATAGGCACATTGTATTTGTGTGTGTTTATGTGGGAATGCATGCGATGTGTGCCAGGTCCGTGTGTACACCTGCTTATCTGGTGTCAGTTTGGTAGGATTTTTTTTTTCCAGTTTAAATAAGGATCTTTATTTATATTGTGAATGTCATTTGCATGCAAAATGGGTCTTAAAAATGTGAAACACAAGAGCACATGTGTGGTTAGTGGATTAAACTCTGTCCTCATCTGCTCTAACATAAGATGCAAACACTAGCTTACTAGCTGCAGTAACTTTACCTCCAGCTTGTTAGATACCACTGCATCTGCATTTGTTCTGTGGGGGGTTTGAGGAGGAGGATGTGGACTGATGCAGAATCAAAGTGGATTGACGATGATGCATCTCCCTTCTGGATCGCTGTCTCAGGTCTAAAGTGAATTAGCTTAGCTCTTTTCCCAGCTGTCTTCCGTGATCATCGTCCGGCTTGTCTGGCTGAGTGACCTGTCTCCATGTCCGCTGCACTAACCAAGTTCCTGTGCTTCCTTTTCCCACATTAGTGTGTGAGTAATACACAAGTGTATTTCTGTCATCTATAATGTAGATATACCTGCCGTATTTCACCATCCGACCAGTGTTTGCTAAGATGTAAGCTAGCTGTAGACCTCAGTCTTTTAGCATTAATGAATGCAGCTGTCAGGTAACTTTACATTTGCACTTTCACAGTGTTCTTGTTTTAAAACGTGTCAGATGGAAACATTAAAACGTTAGCTTGAGACGGACTTTTGGGCCGAGTCAGCGGTAGCTTACATCAGGCAGCTACACTTATAAAATCTGCTTGTGAGTCATTACTGTAGCCGACAAAACCCACCGTTGTCAGGTAGAAATGAAAAGCTGCTTTTGTCTCTAACACCTCATGTTTCGACAATTACTCCCAATTTCAATGTTATATCTGCCACCGTTATCACTGTAAACTGCATAAATGCAGTGCGAGAATGGAAAGTTTGTCAGACTGAGCAACAGTAACTAAGGAGGGCGGGGCTTAGCAAAGGGTCAATTAAGGATAAGTGGTCACACGAAGCTGGTTATCAACTCGGTAAATTAACCCAGGGCTTCCCAATCTAGACACAAGCGCGTTCACATAAACGGGGCGGTGTTTGCAGCATCTGACCAATCACAGCATGGACAGGACTATTGACAGCACATCGACATATTTTACAAATGAAGGGCAAACTATAATATTCGACAAATAATAAAGAACAGGGTGGTCATAACCATTATAATCCAGACTTGAAGGAAACAGTCATGTAGCTGCCACATGCAGGAAGGACACATGGCAAAAGAAAAAAAATGGCTTTGTGGATAATAATAATAGTAATGATAAAACTTTTATTCTATAGAGCACTCTTCAAGATCCTCAAAGACACTTTACATCAGTTAAAATGATCACAGAAAACACACTAATATTTTCATAACGCACAACATTACACATTAAAATCAGCTGAAGGCGTAAATTAAAATCTTCTCACTGCATCTCCAAAGCCTCTCATGCGCTCTCAGCATGTGTTTTCACAAGGGTGCCTGATGTTTTCAGCTGGAAAAAACACTTTGGACACAGAGCCTTAAAATATCACTGCACCATCATTAGAGCACTGGTAGATCTGACTATAATTATTTGTGTATTCAATTAAATTAATGTGCTGCTTAGACGTATTCTTACGGTATGTGAGATGGTTTTAGTCTTATTCTTTCAGTTGCACTCAGCGCCGTCAAACTGACTTGGGAGAGAAATATATAATTTAATACATTTACTAATCATCTGTCTGTTGTCTGATCTGCAGACAGACGATCAAATGTATTAAATTATTTAGGTGAGAGTGTGGCCCTCTCTTTATATGGACACATTTACAGTAGGATAACGCACCAGTTGGTCGGAGCGAAGCATAAACCAGACTTGAAAGCAAATAAAAGGTAAATATAAAAGCATAATTCAAAGTGGTCAGTGGGCTGACTTTCATATGTGTTTAAGTTCAACAAGTTCAATGCTTTATGTCTTCAATCAGTCGTTGCTGTAGGATGAAATCGGTGTATAAAAGCACAATGAAAAAGAAGCACCAAGAAAAACACTTCCTCTGCACACTGTGCACCAAGCTCCACAGGATCTTGGTGACGCTGAGTGCCATTTAATAAAGTGATGTGATTGGTTAGCAGGCAGTGCTTTATCCATATTGATCTCTTACCTGGAACATAACCTGCTCCAGAGCAAGTAAGGCGTTCAGCGTAAGTTACCATGGTGATCAACCCCAGTAAGTGGTGAACCACCGCCGGAGTTACTCCTCAAAGTTGCCTTGATAACCGCAAATCCTGCTTTGTATTTGCAGGATTCCCTGGTGTCATTTGTATGTCAGTTTGTGGGACTTAAATAATGTTGGGGGACCATGGCTCCGGCGAGTCAGCCATATTTCAGGTCCGCTCAAATATCACAAACAGAAATTGTGAACAACAGTTGAACGGTCCAACTCCACAATTCAGTTCTACATAGTTGTCAGTCTTTTCACGTTTCCAGCAGCAATGTTCTAACATGTATAATATGATTAGAAGAAAAAAAAAAGAAAACTGTGTTATAACTTGTTTACAATTGTTTATTAATGACTGTAATGATGTATCCACTTTATCTTTACGACCTAATTAATAACCTGATTATAAAGCATTTATAAAACAGTACAGAATATTTTAAGCAATAATTAATAAATAACACTGCGTCTGTTTTGTTTAAAAAAATGGTATTCAATTTATGTAAACATTCAGTTTTGGTTTAGTAATTACTAGATTAACTTGTCTTGCCCTCATTTTCTCTGCTTGAAGAAGGTCATCCAATTGCATCTCTGTGTTGCTCTCCATTTGCACAACACTGATGCAACCTTTCCTCACGGACCATTTTAAGAAACTTCAGATGTAAGTGCTGCTTGGCCGCAGTTTGAAAGGCCGTCGCAAATATGCCGTGACCCGGGAGATTTACATAATGAAGAGAAAGTCCTTTCAACAGTTGCCATCAACAATCATATGTATGGCAGGAAGCGAGCGTGTACTTGTTATTCAAAGGAAGTACACTATTGGACACAGATGTGAAACAGCCCTGCATGCGCCTGCCAAATCCAACACTCAGCATGACACTAAAAGCAACAAAAGGCTCTTATTTTATTTACACACTGTCATGTGGTGTTGCAACATATTTGTGATGTTAAGAAGCACATCGCTCTGGATCCCCCCCACAACCCCCATTACAGTAATTCAAGGCTAAAACAATACTCATGACACAAAACAACACAAAAAATACATTCTTTGCCAAGAACAAACTCTTCAAAACAAACCCTGTATCAGTAATTTAAGATCTCCTTGAATAACAAGAGAAAACAGAGGGAGAAAATTCAGCATATGCATGCAAATGCATTGCAGTTTTTGTGCAACTTTGATCAAATATGCTTTTTTAAAGTATTCTGTGTGGGTTTGGACGAGATTGTTAAATCTGGATTTAAGTCAAAAAGTTGAATATATATACTGTTTTATGTCTGAGTGTTTTGAACCTAATTTACCAGCTGAGATGTGTGTTTTGACATCTCGTCTGCGCACCAAAAGCTGAAGGAATGAAAAATGAAAAATGCTGTGTGCTTTAACACAGTTTTGAGAAAAGGCAGGAAATGCTCTTGATCTTCACACTGGGAACACTGGATATATTTACTGAGATATTAACAAAGAAAGACATCAGCAATTACCAGTGATTATGTGTAGTATCTTCATTAATTCAGGTCCATGAAGGTTTAAAGTAGGACACGGTTCTCTGGAGTCTAGATGCAGGTCGTGGGTGGAAGACGGAGCGTTTCAGCTGAAACTTCCAAATTAATTTGAATATCACAGTAGTCAGGTTTCCATCCAAACGAGGGGCAAATTTTGACAGAATTTGCAGAAAAATAAAATGCAAATTTACATCCACATCTCTTAGAAAAAACAGCTGCTGGTGGTAATTACTTCCATTAAACCGTTGCAGAGGAAGAAGGCGCAACGAGTTGATGCAATCAAAAGATCAGCAGTCAGACCTTAAATTGTGGAAAACATTACTGAGAGCCTGATGGAAATATGGCGTTTGTGTTTGTTCACTTGAGCAAGTGTCCTCAGAAGTCCTCACAGAGCCCATGTTTTCATCTGTTTTTCGTCTCTCCAGTGAACACTCACCCTTTAACAGGCATTGTAACTGCACCGGTGACCTTTTTTTTTCGTGACCTGAAGTCAGCAAAACACATATTTGGCTTTTTAGCATTATTCCCCTGACTGAATAGAGCGTCCAATGCCAATTATATCCACTCGGTGGAATTGTTGTAAAAAGATATTGTTGTTTAAAGGCTGAGAAAAAATCATTCTCAAAGACAGAAATGAGTGGAATAGTGTATGTGTCATTTTAAAAATTGTGTAGATTCTACAGTTCACATATGGATAGTTCAGTCAGACAATTCACGTTTAAGAATGTTTATTGCAGCAGCAGAACATAGTTAGAGTTTAGCGTCTGGGCTCCAACCTCATCACTCCTCACAGAATATGTTTACATGGAGATATAGAGAAGTGATGAACACATATTTTAGACCCCCTGTTGGAGCCTGCAGGTGGATGCTGGGGTGGTGGTGGGGCTGAATGAGCAGGCAGTGACGCCGTTGCAGGGCAGCAGTGGCATTGACAGGCAGAGGGAGAGATGGGAGGTTTCAGCCGTTTAAATAGACCACCAGACTGGAAGGGTGCGTTTGATATGTACTACAGGGAGTGAGGCGTGTTACATGTGATTGCGGTGCAGCTCGAGTTGACTGCCTGAACTAGCTCGCAGGCGTCGCCACATTATTGCAAATTTCTGTGAGATTCAAGATGTATTATTATTTGTATTCATTTAGCTTAGCTGTTGTTTTTTTTATTTTATCAAATTACTTTTATTTTTAGATTTTGATTTTTATTAAATTGACTGTTTCAGTTTTTAATAAATTGATTGAATATTGAATATTGTCAACATATGATGTTTTTTTTTAAAAATGTTTTTAAATTGAAAAACTTTAACTTTAGTTGCACACATAGAACAATTACATGGAGGCTTAATACACCTAGAATTACCCTAACGGGGCAAGTCAGCCGGCTGGTTGAGTTGCACATCCGCATCTTGATTTGGCCATGAGAGAGAAAAAAAGAAGAAAATTAGCAAAATGTAGTGCTGGTAAACTCAATTTTACCAATAAATTTTTTTTTTTTTTGTAAATGTGTCGCTTGGTCTGCATTACAGTAAATATATTACAGATTTCTTCTTTAAATTGAGAAAAAGGATCAAATATACATAAAAATAACAAAAAAATAAAAACAATCTGTCCCCCAATGTTGAATAGTTTAACATTACAACATTAGTTTTGAAGCAGAGTATGTTTTAGGATGTTCATTTTTTTAAATATCTAATTAAATTTGTTTGTAAATTTGTTTCAGACACAATACCAGATGATCCAGATATCCCTTTGAGAAACCTCTGCTGGCTCAATACATCGAAAATCAGGTCAAATAATAAATGATATTTATTAAGACAATAAATACAAACCACCACAAAATTAATTAAAATTAATTAGTCTAATGAATGAAAATTAAATGTTCTATAGCCTGCATATTCCTTTTGCATAAAGGGTTTATCTTGCTATTAAGGAGTCGACAGTCCACATGTCTTGCCCAAGCTGCTTCAAGCTCCATCATCACAGTTTATTATTTGCTCGGCTGTCACTGTGAGGAAAGCTCCTTTGTGCGTGTTTTTCTATTCCTTCCACGTGCTGGGTGACATCTTTTCTTTGGAATTAATGGGCACCATGTAGGAATATAATTTCCAGTGATTTCCTTTGCTCAGGCTCCAGGATCACAATAGAGGTGGTCTGTGCTCTGTTGTCACAGCACACAGCACAGGGCCCAAGCTGTTTCTTTTCAGCTCCGGTGCCACCATGAGCACCGGCCCTGGCTCTCTCATCACAGTTAACAGCAGTTCAAGCTCAGGCATCGCACTCTGTAGTAGTGTGAGCTCTGTCATCACACAGTGAGCGAGACCTTCATTTTACATCACATCACAAGCCCTTCATTGAACACAGTACGGCTCTGAAAAGTAGTGGAGCTGCAGTACGTTGCCCTGAGGCAATGTATATTATATATAAAACATCTGCTTTTTTGCAGGTTCATACAGATATTTTTATTGTCAAGTTAGGTTCAATGTTAAGAGAATCAGGTTTTCTATCGCTGGATGGCAATGGTATGCAGGACAGGGTTAAATACATGCGACACATCCCATAATTCTCATCTAACTCCAGCCTTTGGCCTATCATCTCGTCAGGGAGACGGCTATACTATAGATTAGGTCTTTCTGTTCATGTATTAATCTCATGCATTAACTCAGATGTTGCTGATCAGACTCTGATGAAACTCATTAGACATGTTAGAGGACCCACACCGGTCATTCGTTTTGCTCATGAGTCATTTGCATTTGTTCCGACACATCTGATTGAATCTTAACAGGAACAAAAGTCTGACTCATTTCATCGGTTTCAAAATGACACTGACAGGTGACCTTAAGAGCCGCCACAATCATGTGGTGAAGTTACAGGAATTTGTAACCGACTGGCTGTTTGGGACGACATGTATCATGCTGCCTTTTATTATTCAGACACTATTTCTTGTTCAAATACGGAAGCAGAGGAAATCTACAGTATATTAAGTAAACAACAGACAGAACAACAGAGAAATGCAAAAGAAAAAAAAAAAGAATCATTAAGATTTAAGATTTAAGTTGTCTATCTGTCATTTCTGCATACAGAGTACACAGGAACAAAACCTTGTTTCTCACAGCCCAAGGTGTCAACATAGACATATAGAAATATATAATGAAGAAATATAAAAATATAGAAAAGTAAACATATAAAAATATTTTAAAAAGACATTGTGCACACAGGAAAAAACACTGGAGGTAAGAACATAAACAGAACTTGAGGCCTACTGGCATTTAAAGGGACAGTTCACCCCAAAATTTACTTGTTAAAATTTGGAGTTATCCACCATAGAGATGTCTGCTTTCTCTCTAATATAATGGACTAAATGGCACTCAGCTTGTGGTGCTTAAGGCACCAAAAAAGCAGTTTCATTTCTTTCTAGTAGTGAGAAAGTAGTTCTGGTACATTCTAAAGTAGTTCAATTAGATTCTATTGCAGAAAGAAAGTAGCTCCTTCATGAAACTGCAGAGTTGCAGAGTTTTGAAGATATCGGCCCTAGAGATGTCTGCCTTTTTTCCAACATAATGGGGCAAAATGGCACTCAGCTTCTGGCGATAAAGGCACCAAAAAATACATTTGAAAACCAGTGTCTGGAACTACTGTCTTTCTACTAGAAAAAGAAAGTAGTTCCTATATCAGACTGCACACAACAATGCTGAGAAACCTGGTCATGATTTTTGGAAAGAGACACTGGTTTTCAATTTTTCAAATGTATTTTTTGGTGCTTCGAGCTCCACGAGCTGAGTGCCATTTAGTCTCAGTATACTGGAGAGAAGGCAGACATCTCTACGGCTGGCATCTCCAAAACTCTGCAACTTACAGCAAAACTATCTAGATGGATAAATAGCACTACAGTCCAAGGGGGAAATACTATGTATTTTGATTTTGGGGTGAACTGTCCCTTTAAAGTGTGGTGTGTACACCTGTATGTAAACGTAGAGACCAGTGTAGCAGAATGAAGCAGAGGCAGAGTTTGGAACAATCAGCACTACGAGTAGTGTAACAATTATTGTTAATATTGCAAAGGGTAAACAAAATCTATATTATACTATTATTTTGGATATTATGATAATGTAGATAGGAATATTTATTATAAAAAAAAAATTATTCTACACAGATGAATTACAAAATCTATAGAATATCAGTGTAACTTAATATAGAAAAAAATTATAAATTTTGTTTTGATGAAATGAAGTTTTGCATTTTCTATCTAAACTTAGTTGTTATTTGCAGAACTTAATAGTGTAAAGACCAACCATAGACTGTATATAGAAGTGGACGGAGCTTCCGGCTCTGAAAAATGAAGCCAATGCGGAAGTGCAGTAACGCTGTATTCTCACCGAAATCCAGCAGGGGGCGCGCGAGCTGGTTGCAAAAAGAAGCCCGGTTCCACTGACACCTGTTCTAAAATGCTGAACTTTACAGCTGAAATAAACATATTTATAGCCCGTGTCAAAAAACGATTTTGGTCTCTATCGCTAATATCCCCCACCATGTTCACTGAACCAGACTTTAATTTTCATATAAGTCATTCGTTGATTTTATATTAAGGCTTAAAGTTCTGTATAATTAGGGGCGTGGTTTCGTGATTGACAGGCGTAGTGCCCTATGGTAGTGCCACTCACTCGCTCCCTTAGACTATACCGTCTATGCTCGCCCCCCACCACCCCACCCTGCTCCCCCGCTCCCCCGCTTGTTCATTTTGGATCTCGGTTGTCCGTTTCACGGAGACAAGTTGACGTGCAGTGATGGCCTCGCCTGACCTCGCCTATGCCTCGCCCACACAGTCTATGGTCCCGCGTATGGTCCCGCCCTGCTCCACCGTCTCAACCAATCATATTCACATCCGGTTTCAAAACTGTCAAAATGGCGCTGGCCAAATCTGAAACTCGAGGCTTCAAAACGGGTGTTCAGAAACCAATGGGTGACATCACGAAGGCTCCGTCCACTTCTATATACAGTCTATGAGACCAACAGAGGAACCTAAATGCAGGACACAAACTCAGGAATAGGAATGCTTGAGAAAAAAAAAGGGCTCATTGTTCGGTTTCCAGGGGATGAAGGTGGATAAGGGTAAAAATCCAGGTATCGGACACCACGGGGAAAAGGGGTGCTGATGGCTGCTGAAGCGAGGCAGAGCAGGGGGAAATGGCTGGTACTGATCCTAAAGCACAGCCAGACAAAGTTAGAGCTCACAGAAAAACACACAAGAGCAGAAATAACTCGAATACACAATTCAAGGAGCCCGAGATGTGATCTACCGCTGCTAGCTGAAACAACAATCTGGCGATAAAAGGGTGAGGTTGAAATACTGCAGCACTGATTAGTAGTAGCTTGGAGCAGGTAGACATATATGTACATAAACGCTGCATTGACATTTGGATCAGTTGCCACCATATTGAATAGGGCACAACTAAGCTGTGAGCAAATGGATGTAAATGGTGGAGCTGCAGTTTTTCTGGACGAAAAGCACTATAACGTTCATTTCTCAACCAATGAATGGTGTTATATTCAAGGGCTCATGATCTATGTGGAGAAAGTTAAAAAAAATAAAATAAATTCTTACTCTATCAGGGAGGGACTCGCAAGGAGAGGAGGCGAGGAAATGAAACTGGAAAATGAGAAAGGCCTGTACACACAGAAAGAAGCAAACAGTCAAAAGGGAAACAATGAAAATAACCAAGGACACGGGCAAAGCTGTGACAAATAATTTTGTTGTCTGTTTCTATTTTCTATTACCTGTCGTCTGATTATGAGAATTTGCTGGGCAAATCCGTGTAAATTACGGATATTGTCTGCACATATTTTTCCTGTATACCTGAGGGGATATATATTTTGTGCCATTTCAAAAAGATCAACTATTAAAAGGATAATTCCACTTTTATTTCTTTGCTTTGGCCATCATTTCTATTCAGCTAAGCATCCTTAGAAACTGAGTCCATTTAAAGTTCTGCAAGAATGAGTCCTAAAATTTAGGTATGAGTTAGCATTATTAGCACTTCCAGTTCCCTGGTCTCAAAGGTTTTTGTTGAATGTTTAATGTTTTTGGTTTTTTGTTAGATGCCTGAAATAAGGTCTCGTTAACACAAGGGTCAGTATGGTGGCTGACAAGTACAAACGCGCTGCATATACAGACGCGCTCCATATAAGAAAAGAGATGCAAAAGGAAAACGCTGCAAATACAGAAACGCGCTGCAAATAAGAAAACAAATGCAAAAAGAAAACGCCGCATATCCAGTCATACAACGGAAGTGCTCCAGGCCTCTAGGGGCAGTGCTGAGCGTCCACCCGAGAGACAAACAACGGACGTATCAACCATAGACTGTATAAAACGGTATCAACATATGGAGCAGATTATCCCTGTAATGAATTCATTAACAGATTTAGACCTGAAGTGTCCATCCATAAAGCTAGATTTCTCCAGACTATGCCAAATGAAACTTTGTTTTATGTGGAACTTAAATCTTTTTATGAATCTGTCTGTAAAATATGTAAAAACAAGAAAGCTTTCAAGACATCCGGTCTTATGGAAAATATTATGGTTCATATTACTAGATAAAATCTCTCAATTTTTGCATATATATTTATTTATTTTCTTAGTTTCTTTATTGATTAAATTTATTTTTATGCATCCTGATTGTAATTTTATTTTATTTTATTTTATTTATTTATTTTTGTCAAGCTCTGGTTTTTGTGTGATATCTATTATGCACTCCCTGTACTTCACTGTTGTTTCATGTCTGTATGATGTCAGAATGTTTAATGTCATGTTTATTTGTATAATGTCTCTAATGTGATAATAAAGAAACGTGTGGAGCAGATGTGTGAATGAGAAGAAGAAAGTTATTGGTGGGAGGAAAATTGGAGTCGGCTGCACTTTCATAATACAGTAAAAGATTAGGGCCACACGTGGAAAAAAGAAAGAAAGAAAGAAAGAAAAGAAAAAAGAATACGTACTTTTTCATACAGCCTCTACCGACTCCAATTTTCTCTCGGGTGGATGCTCAGCACTGCCCCTAGAGGCCTGGAGCACTTCCATCGTATGACTGGATTTGCTGCATTTTCTTTTTGCAGTTGTTTTCTTATTTGCAGCGCGTTTCTGTATTTGCAGCGTTTTCCTTTTGCATCTGTTTTCCTATATGCAGCGCGTTTCTGTATTTGCAGCACGTTTCTGTTTATGCAGCGCGTTTCTGTATTTGCAGCGTTTTCCTTTTGCATCTGTTTTCTTATATGGAGCGCGTTTCTGTATTTGCAGCGCCTGTCTGTATATGCAGCGCGTTTGTACTTGTCGGCCACCGTAGGTCAGGGATTTTCAAGTTTTTTTTCTATAATAGAAAATACATCAGTAAGTAGCCAGCGTGTCCTTAAAAAGTCGGTTGCTAACATGCAGCCAAATGAGACTACAGATATTAAAATGCCATCACACTGAATCACTTTGTTGTGGATGTGAAATCGTGATGTGACAGAGCTAATTTTCTGCACTAATCCAAAATCCGGTGGAATAATCCCATTGGCTTTTTGTGGAGGGAACCAGAGTGCTGCTAACCTGTGTTGCCCTTCAAAAATACACTGCCCCGGCAGCACTCTATTGACCATTCCTAAGTCCCACCCCTTTTTGCTCTGTGCTCCAATAACAGTTGAGCAAGCTTGGTACCTTGGCCATCTTTCTCTTTTCCTGTTTCCCATAGTATTGTTCGACATATAAATATTAACGAAAGCTCGTTAACGCTCATTAACCGATTAATAACTGTTAAACTGATCGGTTAAAAAAAAATATATTCAGAATGTGCATCCCTAATCAAGCAGTCATTCACAGCTACACCATACACTACTTTTAACCCTTCTTCTCATAAACAGGTCACTGAAAAAAACATACATAAAAACAAGATGTTTGGCACCGATCTACCAGGCTATTGTTAGCCATTGTTAGCATGCCCTGCGTTGTAGTTCGCACGCACCACATGAAGAATGTAAATAACACTATAGCAGCATTTCCATATATATATGGCAAACAATACTATGTATACGGCTGATTTAGTGCGACAAACACTAGTCAGAAGTGCTAATAAACGGAATATTACAGGAGCTTCTACTTACTGTTTACACCCGGGGCAGCCATCTTTTATTGTCAACTCGGGGGTGGTGAGGATTCTCCGACTTTCCAACTCGGAATTCCGACTTCAGGATGGCGTTCCAGTTGAAATTTCCCACCCAGAACTCGGAAATCCCGACTTCCCAGTACAACTGGAACGCACCATTAGGAAGGGACAATTGGACATTTCAGCAGCTTGTGAGCAGCAATACAGGGAGCTGTGTGCCTTTTATTCAGTGAATCAGAATGTACACATCTGCAAATAATTTATTTTTATTAACTGAACACAGTCTTTTCCAAACCTGAACTAGGATAGTTAATTTGCCAGAACCACGATCTTTCCCCAGCCTTAACCATACCATAGCTGAGAAAGCACAGAAAATAAGTTTTTAAAAAGCTGACATAAGAGCTGAAACAAGTCATTAAATCAATATAAAGCCATTTTTACAATTCAAAAATCAAAAGCAAATGCTTCCCAAGCAAAAGACAATGCCTGAAAATAGGTTTCAGCTGTTGAGAACACAGCACTTGCATGCTAAAACCAGAGTAACGATCCTTGGCAGGTGACGTAGCATCGTGCCACACACAACGCCATGTGCGTGTATTCCTCAGAGAGTTGTTAGACTCTTTCAGTGGTCTAGATTTAATGTGCTGTCAAACACATTAATTACACACTACCCGCAAAATGTTCCAGCCCCTCTAGCCTCAGCATCTGGATAGTAATGTCGGGACGTGTGCATAGCAACAACTGAGGGGGAGCTTGTGTCAGAGGTGTTGGGAGGTTAACACAGAGGCACTGGCCCTGCATTAATCACTGAAAGGTCAGGCGAGGAAAGGCCACACAGAGCAACTGATCCTGGCCGGACTTCAGGTGATCTGAATACCCATGAACTGAGGGAACACATCAATGTTAAAATGCAATTAGTGCATGAACAGTGTAATTAATGACTAGCATTACATTGTTCATCAATCTGATTTAGTGTGTTTAATTATGTCACAGGTTTTTATGTCTAAAGGAGACTCTCCATCAGTTGTTGTAATGCTGAAGATGAATCTTAAATTTCAGCATCAATTGACTCTGTTCCAGCCTGTTCTCTTTCCCAACTCTTCGAATACGGATGTCTTGTGATCGCCCCTCAGCAGTATGAGATGTACCTGGCTCTCATCATAGTGTAAAGAAGGAAGAGTCCACATATGGAGGAGGTAGGGAAGATGGATGGCTTGAACAAACACTTTCACCCAGGAGGTTTGTGTCCCATGTGAAAACTGAAACCACATTGAAGGTTTTAGGTACACATCACATGACTTGTGCCATGTGACTTTCGTCATGCGCATTACATGATGTATGTAACACAAAGCAATGCAGTTCTATGTAATGCAATATAATGCAATTGTAAACCTACCTAAACCACAACCATTTCACAACACTGATCACATGGTATCAGAGCTTTCTGGCAGCATCTCATACAGCCACTAAAGTGTACCTTGTGATCAGATGCTGAGCTGAGAAAAATTCCTTCAAATCATATGAGTCTGGACATGATATGAGTCTGTACTGGAGACATACAACTGTGAGGTAGTAATTCTATGTTTTATACGACTATTGACAGCTAATTTCTCGCTCTTCTTAACTGGCCACTAGGGAGTGCAAGTGATCAACAGCTGCTTCAGTTTGAAATCTTGTTTTGGTTAGAGACAACTTATGTGGGGCTCATGATAATGTTGAGAGAACTTTACAAATCTCTGCTGGCTGCATCTGGCAGTTATGGTGGCATTGCAGTAGGTGCTTCACCATCTGTTGCCTGGCAGGGATGTGCACAGTGGTGGAAAGAGTACTGAAAATATGTATTCAAGTACAAGTCCTGTTACATTACTAAAATATTACTCAATACAACACAATACAAGTAAAAGTACTGGTGTTAGAAAACTACTGAAGTACAAGTACAAAGTGCTCTTCTCAAAAAGTACTCAGAGTATTAGTTACTTTGGTCACACAATTTCATGGTAAATAGGTAGTAATTACCAAGTAATATATTTGAAATTTCTTAGAACATTTAATTGGCATTAAAAGGAACAGCACTAAGCTGGTTTAAATCCTATTTATCAGATCGCTTCCAGTTTGTACACGTTAATGATGAATCCTCTGTGCACAGTAAAGTTAGTTATGGAGTTCCACAAGGCTCAGTGCTGGGGCCAATTTTATTCACTCTGTATATGCTTCCCTTAGGCAATATTATTAGAAACCACTCCATTAACTTTCACTGTTATGCCGATGATAGCCAATTATATTTATCGATAAAACCTGATGAAACAAATCAGTTAGACAAACTGCAAGCATGTCTGAAGGATGTTAAGATCTGGATGACCCACAATTTTCTGCTTCTAAACTCAGATAAGACTGAAGTTATCATACTTGGCCCTAAACAACATCAAAACAAACTAATCAGTGATATAGCTACACTAGATGGCTTTACTTTAGCCTCCAGCACTACAGTAAGGAATCTGGGGGTTATTTTTGATCAGGATTTATCCTTTAACTCCCATATTAAACAAATCTCAAGGACTGCCTTTTTTCACCTCCGCAATATCAAGAAAATCAGGCACATCCTGTCTCAAACGGATGCAGAAAAACTAGTCCATGCATTTGTTACTTCTAGGCTAGACTACTGCAACGTATTATTATCGGGCTGCAGCAATAAGTCTTTAAAGAGTCTGCAGTTGATTCAAAATGCTGCGGCTCGTATACTAACAGGAACTAGGATAAGAGAGCATATTACTCCTGTATTAGCTTCACTGCACTGGCTACCTGTAAAATCTAGGATAGAATTCAAAATCCTTCTCCTTACATACAAAGCGCTAAATGATCAGGCACCATCTTATCTTAAAGAGCTTATAGTACCTTACCATCCCACTAGAACACTTAGGTCTCAATATGCAGACTTACTGGTGGTCCCAAAGATCTCCAAAAGTAGATTGGGAGCCAGAGCTTTCAGTTATCAAGCTCCTCTCCTGTGGAACCATCTTCCAATTTCTGTTCGGGAGGCAGACACCATCTCCACATTTAAGAGTAGACTTAAAACCTTCCTTTTTGATAAAGCTTATAGTTAGGGCTGGCTCAGGTTTGCCCTGACCAGCCCCTAGTTATGCTGCTATAGGTTTAGGCTGCTGGGGGAATCCAAGGCACACTGAGCTCCTCTCTTTCTTCATCTCTCTCCCCAGATGTTTATGTTCCATTAATGCCTGTTACTGACTTGATTCCTTCCCCGGAGTCTTTCTGCTTTGTCATCCTGCAGATTCCCATGGACTGTGGCCGCACATGGATCGCTGATCACAGCTGAACCTCCCACTGTGGATTATTATAACTCACCTAATCAATCAAACATTCATCACATTGTTGTTGTTACTATTATTATTATTATTTTATTATCATTATTGTAACATCTAGTATTAGTATTATTATTTACATACAGCTTACATATTTATATGTACTACTTTTCCGCACACATACTGTAGTTTTACTATTGATGTTCTGTTACTACTGTTCTCTCTGTCTCTGTTCTTTTCTCTCTCTCTTCCACCCCTCCCACCTCCCCTCTTTCCTCCCCTTTTCCTCTTTCCCTCTCAACCCGACCGGTGCCGTCAGATCACCGCCCACCATGAGTCATGGATCTGTCCGAGAATTCTGCCTGTTAAAAGGAAGTTTTTCCTCGCCGCTGTCGCCAAAGTGCTTGCTTATGGGGGAGTTGTTTCAACTGTCGGATGTAAACAAAATTATTGAGTGTGGTCTAGACCTACTCTATATGTAAAGTGTCTTGAGACAACTTTGTTGTGAATTGGCGCTATATAAATAAAATTTGATTGATTGATTGATTGATTAGAAATTACCCCCAGATTACTGCCAAATTTCATGGTTAATTATGTTAGCAAGTACCTTTTTCATGTAGTGGGTGGTAATTGCCAAGTAACATATAAATTTCAAGTAAAGTTTAAATATTCAGTATTTAGTTATGATTTTGAAAATAACTAAGTGGATTACATTACTTAAGTATAACTATATAAGCACAAGTAAAAGTAGAGACTTGAAAATCTAGTACCCAAAAAGACTGCTCAATTACAGTAACTTGAGTATTTTTAAATCCACCCCTGGATGCACTCTTGTGCACTCTTTAAGTTTACAACTAATTAGCAACAGGAAATAAGGGGATTTTTTGGGATTAATATGACTGTTCATTTACTGATGTCTTCTTTACTGTGCAGTATCCACTCATGGCAATACAATATCCATTCATGACAACTAAAGCATGATTAACTTTTTAAGATAAATCAAGGCACTGCTAACAATGAGGGAAAGACACTGGTCTTGATTAAATCTTTAAGTCAACAGTGTTGACTACACCAAAACATATGTGGGTCATTAGACAGTGGCGGTAATTATATTTACTAACCAACAAAAGAAAGCCTTTCAGTAACAGAATTTCTTGTAGACAGCATTGCAAGAGAAGCAGCCATTTCATCACATTCCTTCATCATCGCTACCTTGACTTCACTTCTGTCTATGTGGTGCAACTGTGTGTTGTGTGATGCCAGCATCAACAGACTATTTACTAGTTTTAGGGATTCATATTTTCCCCAAATACTCAACTTTTCTATTCCAGGAGCAGAAACACACTATCCTGAAATCCCGAAACTTGTTAGAACAAGTCATGTGGTATTTTCAAAGTCTTTTTAATAAGCTAAGACAGATTCCATATTCTGTCAGTGTTCAGAGGCTGCTCCAGCGGAAGGTTTGCACCTTGCAGGCCAAGTAGTGTTGGATGTAGGTCTAAAAAAAGTCAGTGATGAGTCAAAGTTAAAAAGCAAAGCTCTCAAAAAGCTCTCGCTCACTTGGTGTGAAATTTCAGATGGATTTTTTTTGGGAGATTATCGTCATCTTTCTTCACTGCCAGTCTGATATGCTGTTGAATGTAAATCAATCATACTGTATGCTGCCATCGCTGCATCTTTCACTCAGGGAAGTGTTTTGAATATATGAATCCGGTGTTGTTGCACAGTTTGATGGGCTTTCACTTTGAATTTTGTCTGAGATTCCAAATGTTGCAGCAAACCGCTTGTTGAACCACAAGCACGTTTTACATCTTCACCGATAAAATTCAGTTCAGTCAGTTTTTCTCTCATAAAAGGCACACACAAGTCAAACAGCCTTGTGCAAACAGGGCATGTGGAGAAGAAAAATTATTAAGACTACTGAAAATACATTGCAGGAATAGTGGCAAAGCCTTCCTATCAGTTTGATGTCTAAAATCGCACAAATATCAACATTTTTGATCAGTAGCTCAGTTTGAAAAGGAAGTTCCTGTTTAAAGTTTAACTGAAAAGTTAAAGTACAAAGAAAAAAACTGCTGTTAATTAGAAAAGCAAGATCTTATTGACAAAGGAAATGATTCCTCTGGGAAACAGAGCAGATGCGCTGTGTGATTAAGTCCCTAAATAAGAACCCTGAAACCACCTCTCTCCACTGAGGCAGAGCAACGTGCAGTCTGCACAAAACAGCACCTACAAAACAGAGCACATCATTACTATTTCATTATTCACACTTTGAAGTCTGACTGGTCAGTCACAGCATTCTACAGTCTATTGAATAGGAAACTGCTTTTGTGAATAACAGGCTGCTGCTCTGGACGTAGTTCTGATCAGAGATTCTGGAGGATTCAGTGGAAGCAAGAAAATCATTTTCAAAACAATAAAATCATTTCAATGTTTTGTGTCAAATTATTGTTGTTGTTTTGTTTTTTTTTTGTATTACAAGTGTGATAATGTACAGTGAGTGGGTCATTTTGTTTCAATCACCCTGTCAGGGTTTATTTTGCCATAATGACCTGCTCACAGTATCCCTTACTTACTGCTCTCTACATTCATAAAAAGACAGGCCCAGAGCTATGGGTGGGTTTTATAGGGCCAGGTTCATCCTGGACGACCTCTGCATCCCCCTGCGGCATCCTGTCCCCTCCCCTCCCCTCCAGTTGCTGCCTTATAATAATAATTATTTGTTATTAGCAGTAGAAGTAAACAAAGTAATACAGTATTTTTCAAATTAAAGAAGTAAGTTAATTAACAAGTTTAGAACTTGATGATTGGCCAGAACCAGCCAACAAGACTCTTTGGCCATACTTATGTTACTGTCTGAGTGTGAGGATGCAGGTAGCTATACACAGAGTTGGCCATGGGAAAAAAAGCTGAAAACATGATGCATGGATATTCAAAAATGGCTAAAAAAGGCAGAATCTATAAATGTAGCGCAAGAGGCTGCACATCAATCAGCAACTTCTGCTGCATTTTCTACAGAAAAAAAAAACTGCAAATGTGTCAAAACCAAAAAAAATCAGGCTCTGAGCTGCACTACTCATGCCCCAGTGATGTGGGTACTTAAAAACCTGGTAACACATTAAAATATCCATCATTAGTGAATGTAAATTTATAGTTAATTAAACTTTAGTTAAATGATTTAATTGTTAATGAACAACGAAATGATAATTAATGGTGTTTGCTAATATTAGTATTATCATTAGTTTGTGTAATATGAAACAATTAATCTATAAATTATGTTGTATGACAGCTGATAAATTTGTAAACTAACAGTTTATTGTTATATATATTGTAGAGTTTTGAAGTTATCGGCCATAGAGGTGTCTGACTTTCCTCCAATATAATGGAACAAAATGGCACTCAGCTTCTGGTGATGAAGGCACCAAAAAATACATCTGAAAAATCCCAAACCAGTGTCTGGAACTACTGTCTTTCTACAAGAAAGAAAGTGGTATATCAGAGTAACCGGGCCATGGTTTTTGAAAAGAGACACTGCTTTTGAATCTTTCAAATATGTTTTTTTGGTGCTTTGAGTGCCACAACCTGAGTGCCATTTAGTCTCATTATATAGGAGAGAAGGCAGACATCTCTACAGCTGATATCTCCAAAACTCTGCAACTCACACCCACACAGTCTGGATGGATAAACAGCACTACAGGCCAGGGGAAAATATGTATTTTTGAGCTCTAAGCATTTGTTAATGATTACCAAATGACTGGTAAACTTTTAAGAAATTGTACAGAGATGGATCATTATCAATGATTAATAATTAGTTTGTAAACCGTCCATAAACATTATCTGGATGGTTATTGTAAAGTTGATTATAATACCTTACGTACTCATGTACTGTACATGACTTTCGTATAAGTGCATTAAACTTGGTAAGTAGTACTTATCTTAACCCAAAGTATGATCTGTTCTTAAACCTGTCCAAGTAGCATCTAACAACACTGTCTGGATAGTTATTATTATGTACTTATTATTATTATGTGGATGGCAATTATGAAGTTGCAACTGATGTTAATAAAACTTTACAATTGGTTAATAAATGGTTTATAAAGCATATATAAACATATTTTGAATGTTTAACAGTAAAATAAGTATTAACTAAAATTTAATTAATTATCAATTTACGATCTATTAATGATGGTTATTATAAATTGTTGCTGAGATTGTACACAAGGTAACAACTCACAAAGGAAATATCTATTTTTAAGACAATATTTTGATGTCAAATGTTGTGAAAAGCTGAACAGAAGATGGACATTTGGCAGGGATTTTTTATTTAAATGTCAGTCAGTGAGAAAAATTACGAGGAACAACAAAACTCACTTGAATTTCTGTTCACAACTTGTATATATTTGATTCACATAATTCCCGTTTTGTTCTTTTATGTGTAAATCTAAAGATCATCCATTCCAGAGTCCATCCAGATCCATCCACACAGGCTGAGTGTACTTTTATCTTAACATGTGTTTCAAAAAAGACAAAACAAAACAAAAAAAACAAAAACAGTCCCAGCTGAATTCTCTCCACGTTGCTCTGAACTGATACGAAGAGAAAGAGGCATCGCTAATCATTTTGGACAGATGATACTATCTCTATAACTGCCTTGCTGTCTGTTTGTGTGTCTCTGTTTGTGTTTGTGTTTGTGTCTCTCTCTCTGGCTTTTTTTTTTCCCAGCCTGGATTTAAAATGGCCTTTAACACTGAGGAAGACAATAAACAAGAGGCTCAGATGTCAGATGAGACGTCCCTTTCCGGGAGATAAATGGATTTCCACTACATAGAAGTTTTTCCTGTTCGTTCACATTATGGAATCCGTTGATTGGCCCAATGGACAAATCTTAGAACAAAGTGTGAGCTAACAAGGAGCTGGATGGCATCAGAAAATTACCCTTTCATTTCATCTGAGGTGACTGCTCTTCCTACTTAAGCTTTACAGAATCCAATAACTATTGTCCTCTGGAGAAACATAATGTTCTTTGCCCGGAGGTTTTTTCTTTTGCTGTTGTATGTGTTGGACATTCTCAAGATCAAAAATACTTGACTGTTTTTAATGAAGAATTTTGGTAAGATTTAACGAAACTGATTAGTATTTTAGAAGCAGTGCCATCATTTTGTCATTCATAGCAAATTTATATATTTGGGCTCATAAACATTACCAGATGGCAGTTGTAACCCCACAGGCACATTGTTAGCTATGACATGCATCTTCAAAAACACAGAATCTTCAGGGGTGCAATAATCTGACAGAAGAAAGACTGCGACTGATCAGTTTGGGCTGTTTGTGTTTCTTCACACTTCTTCAGATGCCGCTGGAGATCACTGATGATGAAGATGACATCTGAGACAGTAAAAGGTCCAGTGTTTAGAGGCATCTAGCGGTGAGGTTGTGCAATAAACTTAAATACGAATACGAATACGAATACGAAATACTTTATTGATCCCCAAGGGGAAATTCATTTGTCTGTAGTCTCATCTATTTGTATAAGAATTATAGAGTCTGATGGCAGTTGGTATGAAAGATCTTCTGTATCTCTCTGTCCTACAACGAAGAGAGAGAAGCCTTCCACCGCCATTATTTTCTTTGGTCCATCAAGGTGTTATGCAGTGGATGATCCATGTTGTTTAGGATGGCCTCCACCGTCCTCATTGTGTCTCTCTCCACAACTTCCTCCAGAGAGTCCATCCTTTACTCCGATCACAGAGCCAGCCTTTTTCACAAGCTTATCCAGCCTCCTTGCTTGCTTTTTTCCCAAACTTCCTCCCCAGCAGACTGCAGCATAAAATAAAACACTTGCCACAATAGACTGATAAAACATCTGCAGCATCTTACTGCAGATGTTTAGAGATCTGAGCTTCCTTAGGAAAAAGAGGCGGCTCTGCCCCTTTTTGTAGAGTGCATCTGTGTTAAGGGACCAGTCCAGCTTGTTATCCAGGTGTACACCAAGATATTTATAGTTTGTTACCACCTCGATGTCCACTCCACAAGTGTTCACAGGCTGAAGAGGGGGCTTGGATCTACGGAAATCAATGACCATTTCCTTTGTCCTTTGATGTGTTTTTAGGTATGAGGCAGTTTTTATGACTCCAGTCACTGAAGGTTTTTATCAAATCCCTATATTCAGATTCCTGTCCATTCCTTATACAAGCTACAATAGCAGTGTCATCTGAGTATTTCTGGATGTGGCAGGACTCAGAGTTATATTTTAAAGTCTGCTGTATACAATGTGAACAGGAATGGAGCCAGGACAGTCCCTTGTGGAGCCCCTGTGCTGCTCATTAATGTCCCAGAAAAAACAGTTCCCCAACCTGACAAACTGTGGCCTTTCTGTCAGGTAATCCGTGATCCAGGAGACAAAGGAAGAAACCACTCCCATCTCTATGAGCTTGTTTTTGAGTATGTTGGGTTGGATGGTATTAAATGCGCTTGAAAAGTCAAAAAAACATAGTTCTTACATAAGCGCCAGATTCTCCAAATGAGAGAGGGAACGGTGGAGCATGTAGAGTACTGCATCATTCACTCCAATGTGTTCTTTGTAGGCAAAAACTGCAGGGGATCGAGTTTGTCTTTGACCTCAGGCCTCAGAAGACGTAGAATCAGCCGCTCCAGGGTTTTCATGATGTGTGAAGTAAGGGCCACCGGTCTGTAGTCATTTAGTTCAGCTGGACATTTTCTTTTTGGTACCGGGGACAATACAAGATGTTTTCCACAGAGCCGGGCACCCGCCCCAGCTGTAGACTCAGGTTGAAGATTTTGTGAAGAGGTTGGCACAGTTGGGCAGCACAGTCTTTAAGCAGCCTTGGACACACACCATCTGGGCCAGCTGCCTTCCCAGACCCAAAGTCTCCCGAGCTCCAACCTCACCCTGTCTCAGTGACAAACAAGGGTGGGGAACAGGTGTGTGAAGAGGAGTAGCTGCGGTCGCGGAAATGTACCCATGTGGAGGAGGATGGTGGAGGCGGAGTCATGATGGAGATGCCCAGATGTTGTTGAAGAGGAGCCATGGTGGAGGAACACACTTGTGGAGGAGGAGGAGGAAGAGGAGCCATGATGGAGATTGCCCAGATGTTGTTGAAGAGGAGGCATGGTGGAGGAACACACTTGTGGAGGAGGAGGAGGAGGAGGAGGAGCCATGGTGGAGGATGCCCAGATGTTGTTGAAGAGGAGCCATGGTGGAGGAACACACTTGTGGTGGAGGAGGAGGAGGAGCCATTGATGGAGATGCCCGGATGTTGTTGAAGAGGAGGCATGGTGGAGGAACACACTTGTGGAGAAGGAGGGGGAGGAGGAGGAGGAGGAGCCCATGATGGAGATGTCCAGATGTTGTTGAAGAGGAGCCATGGTGGAGATGCCCACATGTTGAAGAGGAGGAGGAGGAGGAGGAGGAGCGGCAGTGGAATGGGGAATGTGACCTCAGTGTCAAACCTGTTGAAGAACTGATTGAGTTCATCAGCTCTTTCCACATCAATCACGATTGGCTGTCTTTTCTTTTTGTTGTAGCCAGAGATGGTATTTATTTCTCTCCACACCTCACGGATGTTGTTATGATGTAAATTCTTCTCTATCTTCTTTTGTATTCCACCTTTGCCATCGTCAATCTCTTCTTCAGCTCATGTTGCACCTGTTTGAGCCGTTCTTTGTCACCCTCTCTAAAAGCTTCCTTTTTCTGATTGAGGATTGCCTTTATGTCACTTGTGATCCAGGGTTTGTTATTGGGGAGGAAACAGCGTACAGTCTTTGTAGGTATGACTGTGTCTCTACAGAAATTGATGTACTCAGTGAAACAATCAGCCCTGTCTATCAATGTCCATACTGTTCTCATCTGTTTCCAGAAGCACATCCCAATCAGTGCGTTCAAAGCAGTCCTTTAGAGCCTCACTAGCCTCAGGTGTCCATTTCCTTACAGTGAGTGTAGTTGTAGGTTCCCTTTGCACACAGGGTTTGTAACAGGTCTGCAGAAGAACCAAGTTGTGATCTGACCTGCCCAGTGGTGGTAAGGCAGTATCTCTGTAAGCTTCTTTGACATTGGCATACAGCAGATCAAGGGTTTTGTTTTCTCTTGTAAGCACAGTTAACAAATTGTGTAAATGCAATCAGGTGGGAGGGAGGGTAACATGGTTGAGAAATTGAACACAGATACTTAATTTGTTCACAGAGTTTGTTTATTTTTGTATCCAGAACCAATTTTGCAGTGTTTCAAAGGATCACCATTCCAAGCCTCCGATCCTCGCACAGGCGATGTATTTTACTAACATTGTTTATATACCAAATTCCTAAAAAAACAAAATAACGCCGCGAATTTCCAAACTGCCTCTGAACTATACGGGAAAGAGGTACCCTTCTTTGACAGTGAATATCTCTATAACTGACTTACTTCATTTTGGTTCACAAATATTGTTTGGTTGTCTCCTCCTTTTTTTTTCCCACTAGGCCTTTTGCATCACTCTGTCGATGACGTCCCTGAGAGTAAGCAGGATTCCACAATAGAATTCCGTTGTTATTATGGAACCGGATCTCCAGGTAAAACAACAATCTGAGCTTACAATAGCTGGATGCATCAGAAATTCCCTTTCCAATTTATCCTGAACTCCTCATCTTTAGTTTACAGAATCTAAACATTGTCCTCATGGATGAAACATGATGTTCTTGCACGGGTTGTTCTCTTTCTTTGCCTTTAAATTTTGGGCACTCAGATCAAAAATACTTGCTGTTTTTCAGTGAGAATTTGGTAATGATTTAACGACCAGATTTGTCATTTTAGAAGCAAAGCTCATTTTTTTCAAAATTTAATCTTTCTCATAAAACATCAGAGGAGTGTAAAAAAATTGAGCTATGAACATGCATCTCAAAAAAAAATCTTCATAAAACTACAAAAAAAAATAACGATTGATCAGTTTTGTTCGTGTTTACCTCTTATGCCGCAACCTGATTAAGTGCGGACAGTATTTCTAGAACTACAATAACAAAGGAGAAATCTGTAATATATTTACTATAATAAATCATAAAATGACCATCATATGTCATCAGAGATAAAGGAAACTTGTTATGTAGCTCTATAATACTCACTGCTCTGACAACAACATTATAGCTGCAGTGTCCTCTTGAAATGTCTATTATGGGCTGGAATAACTTGCCCATTACATGTTAATTAGAGTTCAAATTAATGCTGAAAGTTTGCAGAATGAATAAGTGTCTGTTTATGGATCGTAAGAAATCAATAATAATCTTTTAGAAGGAAATAAATGTTTGTAACGGTTAAATTGAGCAAAATGTTAATGGAGTCTGGCAGGCAGTGAGACAGGCGGTCACTTAACTCAAACTCCAAAGTGTGTTATTTCAGAGCAGGGGGCTTTTCTTTTCAGGATAACAGGTTTAACTTTACATACAGATAACTGATGGCTATAAACAGCTGATCAACTTAAGGCTCCCACACATGATCAGTGGTAAAACTGCTTTGTGCTCGCTGTCCTATTGTTTTCCTATGGAGAAAGCAGTGGCAGCCCAACTAAGGCCCAACCCTTGGCGTGATGCAATACTCGGATTTGCCCCTGAGCACTGCGCTCAAATTTCAAATTATTTGAAATTTGACCTCATTTGCCACTGACCTTTAAAAGCGCAACCAATGGGATAACAGCTGTATGTGATGGTGTAGCCAGAGGCGACCATAGATGTATAAGTAAATGAGGGAAAGATGATGGTTGAGTCTTGAAGGGAACCCCAGACCCACGAAAGATTTGAAAAATACTTTTGTACAAAAATGATACAATGTGTACAAATCATGCGAGAGTTTTGCAAAGCAAGAGTTTCGTGTTACATCCTGATGCCCGAGTTAGGGTCATGTTTTCCTTGTTTTCCAGTTTTCTGTCAGTATTTCCTTTTTATTTTGATACCACCTTTGTCTCTTATTTCAGATACTTTACTTCCCGACCCTGTGTGTTTCCCGCCTTTGTGATTACCTGCCCGACTCTACTTGGTTTCATTTTGTCCCCATTACCCCTCCTCCCTTGTATATATAGTCCTTGTGCTGCCCTGTTGTCTGTTGCCAGTTCATCTCAGTTACTTGAGTGTTAACTTCTAGCCGTTATTCCTTGTGTTTTCTTTCAGATGTGACCTGATTTTTGTGTATTGACCCTGCTTCAGCCTACTGGTCATTGGATACCTTAGTTTCTCTTTGGACTGACATCCTGTGCACCCAACTCTTTTTCATCGAAAGACCTTGCGTTTTGAGTCCTTTGTCTGTTGGCTCCAGTCTGAAAAAGAGTTCCCTTCCAGACACGGGTTCTCAAAACTCTATAACACAACATTAATATACACCACGATCTTGCTAGTAAATACAGTGCATGGTGAAATGTCAGCAGTCAGATCAGACTACAAGATTTGTGAATCACATAGTTCATGTACTTTAGCCATTTGTACACCAGACAGACGTACAGCGCTGTGCTTTTCTTCTATGTGCTCTACCTTTTGGTGAACTAGGCACAAATTTGTTATCATGTGAAGGCCCTTTACAGTGGAGGACTCCTTGCTGCTTGTTATTGTCAATCTACAGTTTTTACGAATGCGAGCATCCTGTGCTCCTGCAGGGTTCCTGCAGTCAGCCCAAGCTGACAACTTGCAACAACAAGCTCTGTGGGCTATCTTGAGTACCCGAGACATGATTTCTGGAAAGAAACACTGGTGTAGAATCTTTCTGATGTAGACTATCGTTTGAGCACCACAAGCAGAGCGCCATTTAGTCCCATTATTATTCGAGAGAAGGCAGACATCTCTATGGCTGATATCTCCAAAACTTGGCAACCCAAACCAAAAGATGGGTAAGTTGCGCTACAGGTAAAGAGAAAAATTGTTTTTGATTTTGCGGTGAAGTGCTCCTTTAAATTGTAAACTAAAATGCGGTTCATTGTTACTATTGAAAGAAACGTGTATTTGGTGAACTAATGAAACTTCCTGTGATAAAGGTTAAACCCATGTGCAGTCCAACAATGACCTTTTCACCATGCTTCCATCCAACAGGACATGTTGCCAGTCTGTCAGCCAGCCCCCAATTCAAAAAAATCTAATGCACTCTTGCTACTTTTAACCACACTGGGTAGCAGTACCCACTAAGTACATTTTTCAATTTAATTTATGGGCAAAAGTGTTACAAAACATAAATCGTGGGCATGTTCTTAATGATGCAATCACACGTGGGGAAAAAAAAATGAAAGCGGGAGACAGAAAAGCGCTATTTAAAGGATCCATTTTCCACAGGCTGCCACGCAAAGAACATTTATAAACATAATCCCCAGCTCCCTTCATGCTATTTAGTGCTGCTGATGTGTATGAGAGACAGGGCACTGAGAATCTCATTACATCTGCTGTCACTTCCCTCAGGTGTTGTGAGTAACGGCGCCTCACCCACTGACACTGCAGAATCCATTGCTGCCGATTAAAACCGGGCGGACTTAGAAATTGATTCCTCAAGTTTGGGGCCGTTCCTGCTTTAATTGAGTTACAGGGCGGCGCATCAGTATCCCGCCTCGTGGCGTCACTGATACATGAACCTGCCGACTCGCTGATGTCGAAACTTTCCCTAAGCAGCGAGGAGCAGAGATCCGTCAGCCGGGGAGACATCAAGGTGAGATAGTTAATCATGTGAAGATGCACTGTTGTGATACATATATTAAGTTCCACAACTTCATTAGATGAAAATGGTTGTCTCACTGTGACCCAGATGATGAATAATTTGTTTCTAAATGTAGCACTTGAAGCTTTTCAGCAGATTTGTGAAGCTGATGTTGTACTTGCAGGATTATTGCAATTGTTGGGTCGTATCCACATGGCTGAATACATGTATTATGAGTCGCTTAAGATCAAATAAATGTAATGTGATGTAATAAATATAATTTTCCATTATTATCTGCCATTTTTATACTATTAATAAAGAAGAATTAAGAGATTTTTTTCCACGCTTGTTAACATGTGTGGAAAGGCAATTATTTCTTATATATAGCAAATATACCTTGACAAATTGAATATCTTTGGAACAGTTGGAACATTTTAACATGTTTTTTTGTGATTTGATGCTAATATAATTTAGATTAATTCATTAGCTCACACCCACAGTACACTGAGGTTCTACTGATGGATTCAAGGGTTACACAATGCATTTCACAGTGGGTTTGTGTTGCCAATAGAACTGGAAATCAGTTGGCAGGGTCTTAAAAAGGCGGTTGCTAACAAGTGGTTAAATGTGACTACAGTTGCTGTTGCAGACATCACTGACTGGAGAAATCTGTAATATATTTACTGTTAAAAATCATAAAATTACCATATGTCATCAGAGATGACAGGAAGGGAACATGTTTTTTTAAAAATAAACTTTATTGAACAACAATATATAACAAAAATACAGACATTAGTACTAGATAAAAATAAGAAAACACTCATCTCATAACAGTCATACAAACACTGACAATTTAAAAGTTATAGGACCCTATCTTACGCTGATCTAAAGCACAAGTGGAAAGCGCGAGTCGCAATGGATTTGATTCATTCAAGGCGTGTCCAAATCCACCTTTGCCGTCTTACGTCAGGGGCGCAGGGGGTATCCTGCCCTGCCCCACCCCTCGATACACACCGACCCAGTCTGCACACCCAAGTGCTCTCCATTTAACATGCAAAACCAATTCAGATGACGGGAACCAGAGGAAAAAAGATTGTTAAAGCGAGGAGACAGATCTCCTGGTTTGAAAACTAACGTGCGAGAGCGCGGAATATATGGAGACAACAAGACGTCTCCAAAGCAGCGTCATGTGGATTTTTTTTTTTTTTTTAACATGAACACAAAGCAAAAAACAATACAATAAATAAACTAAGTGTAAATGAAGGTGTTTTGTGATTGTGGAGACGTGTGTGTGTGTGCTTTGGCCAAACGTGCCGGGTTCTATCTTGTGTATTCAAACCGTTTGCACCACAGACTTTGCTCTTCAACCAGCTTTTAGCTGGTCTAAATGCGCCCAATGCCACACAAGATAGAAAACACGCCGGGCCACGCCTTCATTTTGCCTTTATTTTTAGACGTTGTGCCCATGGCTGCACAGACCAGGCGCAAGTGCATTTGCTATCTTGCAGATGTGGCAAAAATGGTACTTGCGCCGCTGTAAGAGAGCAAATCCACCTGCAGCAGCAGTGCAACAGGCTTTGCACCAGTTGTAAGATAGGGCCCATAGTTTTAAGTCTTCATGTAATTTAACTGCAGACATACATACATTTTTTAATTTGTTACAACATTTCAGAGTCTCAGTTAAGGAATTATAATCAAATAAAGTACTTTAAAGCTTGGTTCAGATTTTTGAAATTTTGATTTATGAATATAATATTTTCCTAATAACTATCATAAGGTTAACAAATCTTTTCAACAATACATCTTTGTGATCAAAACCAGAGACAACGTCCTTACATTTAATTTTAACCTCTGACTTGGTTTTGCATAGTACAAATTCCTCAAGTTTGTCCAAAGCTTCATGGAATAACAGCATCCATAAAATAAGTGTACCAATGTTTCAGTGTCATGTCAGTATCACAAAAACTGCATTTGCCGTCTATCTCTGTGTATTTGGATAGGTGAAAAGTGGAAGGATATATTCTATGCAAATTTTTAAGATGTACAGTATGCCTTTTACTTTGTTATTAAACAGAATCTGAAGGACAAAAGCCGAGCATTTTTCCATTGCACCTCTGAAAAGAAATAATTAGATAGGAAAACATGTTAAGTTGAATCACTCGCTCTGCTATCAGACGGTGTTCCCCTTTGAAATTTCTATTCTGGTCCAGAATAACTGTTTTTGTTTGCCAGTTTCATGTTAATTAGGGTTCACATTAATGCTGAGTGTTCACAGAGTAAGTGTCTGTTTATGAATCATGAGAAATCATTAATAATCTTGTAGAAACAAAAAGTGCTTGTCATTACGTATTTACTATGCTGCATGCATCCTGCACTCCTGCAGTGCTCCTGCAGCCTGTGTGAGCCTCCCAGAAGCTGGGGATGAGGGGGTGGGGCAAAAACAATATGCTGCAGTCATAGACGCTATAATACATAGGATTTCAGCTTATTGAATATACACTCTATGGCTCCAACTCACTGTTCAGACTGCTGTACTCATTTTTGCATGTACAATTGCTGCATATTGCTCCTTTAATGGGAACGATGGTGAGTCATGCATCTGTGGTGTAGTTTCTTTGCTTATAGTTAGCTTTTTATTGTACTTCCAGCAATTTCACGTAAGTGGTGTTAATTTGTGGAGATTACCTTGCTGTTTTACAGTAATAGCCTTCAGTAATTAAGCTAGTTAGCCACGTATGCTAATGCTTTTTCCGACATATTATTGTAGAGAACACAAACCCACTGTTTAATCCATTATAATTTAGCTTTTGTGTTTTTGAAATGGCAAAAACACCACCCTCCAATCTTTAGATACTGCGTATCCTTCTTACTACAGCCTGCATACGCTTCAGCATGTTGAAAACTCCAGTGTTTGACAGGCTTGCCGTGCCTAGCCATGGTGGCTAAGCTCTGATTGGACCATCACTGTGCAGTGGAGGGGTTTAGTAAATACTGATGGTCACACTGCTCTGAATCCATATTAACGGCTCATTTGTGAGAGAGTGAAAGAAAAGTACAAGGATCCTCGCAAGGTCACCATGAAAAAACATCAGCTGAAATTAAAGTACTTTTCAGGCTGTTCGAGAGCACACAATGTTTCAACAACAACAGATGAGTCCACGAGGTTAAAGTCAGCAGTCAATAAAATGCTCTGACAAATAAATAAAGAAATACTCTTAAAGTTTGCAACAGAAAATAAAACGGCAAATCGTCACACTATTCCTTCAATATCCATAATATATGAGTGAAATTCATAAGCTCTTCTTTTCCCCTCTCAACCAGGTGTCAGCCTCGCTTTGTTTGCCTGATGCCAGAGAGCAGCTTGGCTGGGGAGAAAGCGGTGGCAGAGCAGGAGGGCTCGGGTTAATCCTCAGTGCCACTGGGAGAGATGAAGTGGGCGTGAGCCAGCAAACTGCAGGCCTGCTGCATCTCAGACTGGATGCCAACCGCTGGCCCCATGAGCGGCATTACAACTCTCTGCTCCAACCACCGACCTCAGGCACCGGTCCCACCTCCGCTGCTGTGTGTGTGTGTGTGGCGAGTAATGCAGTGAGACAGAGATTGAAAGAAACAAAATTATGGGATATGATTGTGTGCTGTCCTGGGGGACATCCCCTGTGCTAAAGAGATGAAAAGAATTCCTTTGCAAATGGGCAATTGCTTCTCAGTTAAACGTGTTTGCACAAGCTGACTGATGGAGAAAATGTTAAAAAAAATTTTTTTTAAAGAACCCAGTTGTGTGTTGCATCATATTCTCAAGTTGCTGAGAAATGTGAATCCATGTGATAATGTAGGGAAACCCGGGCAGCTAATTAGCAGGAACAAAAAAAAGCTTTGGCAAATGCCACAATTCAATCAACTTCACATTTTCTACGGCTCTTTGATGTTAATACTTGACGGGGCTGGTGTGCTTCTCACGTCATACTCCTTACAGGAACAAACCTATCTGAAATGAAAATGTGCCTCTTTCATTTCGAATGTGAATTGCGGAAAAGTCTAAATCTGTATGCAAATACAAACAAAGGGATCAGTCACATCCCGAGTGCACAGAAGGTGAAGCCAAAAGTCAAATATTGAACTAAGTGGATGTTTTTGTTTCCTTTCATCTGCTCTTCCTTCACCTTATCCAGTTATTATTTCAGATTTTTCAGAAATTAAACAATTGAACATGATAAAGGAGTTTTGAGACTGAAGTGCTTAAAGGAACAGTTCACCTACCACATCAAAACACACACATTTTTCCTATATCCTTCTAGATAGTTTATTTTTGAGATATCGTCCTCTCTCTCTCTCCTCTCTAATATAATAGGATGAAATGTGCTCAAAGTGGCAAAAAATACATTTGAAAAATTCAACAGCAGCATCTGTTTCCAGAAATCATGACCTGGTTACTCAAGATGATCCACAGACCTTGTTGTGAGCAGTTTGATGTGAGAACTACTTTCTTTTTAGTAGAAAGAAGGAACTGGACTATTTTGTTTCTTGTAGTCTAGCAGAAAGAAAGTAGTTCAATTGCTTCTACCACTGAAAGAAAATAGTTCTGACCTTGAAACTGCCCACAACAAGGTCTGTGGATTTTCTTGAGTAACCAGGTCGGAGCTATTTTCTTTCAGTGGTAGAAAACAATGGAACTACTTTCTTTCTACTAGAAATTAACTGCAAGAAAGAAAATAGTCCAGTTCCTTCTTTCTACTAAAAAGAAAGTAGTTCCCACATCAAACTGCTCACAAGAAGGTCTGTGGATTATCTTGAGTAACCAGGTCATGATTTCTGGAAACTACGACGGAGGATTAGGGCCACATTTAAAAAAAAAAAAAAAAAAATTCACATACTTCGAGATTAAAGTCGTAAATTTACGAGAATAAAGTCGTAAATTTATGAGAATAAAATTGTAAATTTACGAGAGTTAAAGTCATAAATTTACGAGAATAAAGTCATAAATTTATGAGAATAAAGTCGTAAATTTGTGAGAATAAAGTCATAACATTGTTGTTTTAGAGGAGGAGAGTTAAAATGAGGGACGTGGAGCATTTCGTGAAGTTGCACTTCAGAACAGGTTTCACAAACAAAGAGATACTTAATCTTTTGGCACATCAGCATCACATCATCATAAGTATCAGGACTTTAAAAAGAATATGCAAGAAATTGCATCTTTTCCGGAGAAAGAACCAGGCGGACATAGAGGAAGTCGCTGCTATTGTGGAGGGGGAGATGGCTGGACCCGGTCGCCTGCAGGGTTACGGATGCATCAACGGGCCATTCTGAGAGGTTTCATGGTTTCCCAAGAAACTATTCGGCTGATCATCAAGATTTTAGACCCCGAGGGAGTCGAGCTCCGGCGAGCAAGGCGTCTCCAGGCTTTAGTTTATCGTATGAATCCATATGCCATAAGGCATTGGGACCTCTGGATGTGTACTGCCAGCGTCGACATTAGTGCTGAATTTTTAAAAAATGTATTTTTTTGCTGCTTTAAGCTCCACATTTAGTCCGATTATATTTAAGAGTAGGCAGATATCTCTATGGCCGATATCTCCAAAACTTCACATAACAGATCACACCGAAGCAATCTAGATCCTAGATTCTCAAACTGTAGACCATGTACCACTGGTGGCACAGGAGCTGCCTCTAGTGGTACACTGAGAAATGTCAGAAATCTTTTTTTTAAAAACTGATATTACTTTAAAAACATAATACCATCAAAATACTAATAAATTTCAAATGAAAATGCATAAAATGTGAGGTCACTGAAATGTAATATAATACACAATGTAAATGCATGTAAAACAAGTTTAATTGTTCCTCTATTTTTGTTTTAATATCAGCCTGATTGCTGGTTGTTACGAGCTAAACTGTGATGGCAAGATAGAAAGTGGAGATAAACTGTAGAGAAAATGAAAAATGGATGGTGCAGACCCCCAAACAGGAACTATTACAAAGAGAAGTGCGGATCAGGAGCTGAACATTAAGTGGATGACAGTCTAGTGCAAGTGCTAGTGGTTATTTAAGAGGTGCCAGTGAAGTGTCCACAGCAGCTACTTGCAGCAAACGGTGGTACTTGGAGAGCTCAATGTTTTCTGAAGTGGTACACGGTGTAAAAAGTTTGAGAAACACTGATCTAGATGGATAAACAGCACTACAGGTAAGAGGAAAGATATGTCATTTTGATTTGGGGGTGAACTGTCCCTTAAGTGTAGCAAAATGAAAAATCATGGTGGTTAAATAAATTGGTTCACTTAAACAATATTTGCTTGGACAGTGAGTGAAAATTGTTCTTGTTTATGGACACTGACTCGGGTCTGATTTTGGTATTTTCAGTTATGCTGTACGTGCGCATGTCCTTAGCCATGTTTCCATCCAACTGTATTGCAAATTTTAATCAGATTTTGAGTGAATAGGCCAAAGAAAATGTATGTAACACTGTGTTGGACCCCCTTGTGGTCCACCTTCTAATAGTCAACAATAATGCAACAATAATAAAATGATCACTGTTGCAATGATATGGCACTGACACCATGTTACTGAGACAAATGCTTTTACTGCAAAAAATACCAATCAGGGTATTTTCTGCTAAATATGGTATATTGTTGCTGTCCAATAAGAAACGCTTATCTTCAGAAACAACCTACACCCAACATGTTTTAGCCTTGCGGCAAAACATTTTCGGATTATTCAGTGGCTTTGTAAACAGTTGTTTTGGATTAAGAAATAGGAAGATAGTCTCAGCTGATAAAGGAGTGAGGAGCGCTCCTTTATCAGTTGAGACTATTTTTCCAAATTTTCACACAACAGCAACAAGCAAAGTAGCATATTGTCAAACTCTTTGTATTAAAAAGTAAAGACTTTCAGTTTTAGTGGACAAACTTCCTTCTTTAACCTCTTGCCAGATTTATGCAGTGTCCATAGATCCAGTTATAAAGCAGAGGAAAAAAGCTCCTTAGAACTAAAGAACTTGCCTGAGAATCATCATGTTTCCAGTTTTCTTTAGTATCAAAGTAATTCAGTGATATTTGTCTGTATGGATACATTGCAAACAGGAACTTCTGATTAAATAATGTTGGAATATTTTTTAATTTTTTTTTTTTTGGTGTGCCCAATTTTGCACTAAATATATAAGCAAATCATGGCCTTGTTGTTATGTTCTTTGTTTTTTTCTGCTCGGTTCTGTAAGTGTGCGTATGTGCTGCCTCGGGTTATTTTTTTTGTGCACCAATTACTTTCCCGTTCAAAAGTGTGCCCCACATGACAAAACAACACTTTACCCCATGTCTCGTCGTTCCCCCTGAAACCACTACTGTTATGTGATTATTAGAAGTTGGCTCATCGAGATAAGCAGTAGGTGCCACCAACTGTCCAGTCGGACAAAACGTCATAACCGTTATAAAAACAATGTATAAAACAGGATGGAAAGAGGACGTTTCTGTTAGTTTCATGAGTTGATGCGAGGATGGTTCCATCAGATCTGCGTGGAGTGATCATGGATGTATTGTGGAGTCATGGCAGTTGATCAGTCACGTGAGTAAAATGTTCATGAGAACTTATTTGGAAAAAGTGTTTCCATCTCCCATTATGCACATTAACTCTTATTCACCAAAGGTCAAAGTGAGCTTAAAAAGTTTTTTGCAAAATTGAGGAAGCATTTTGGAATTTTTCCATTTGTAATAGGATACTTAAAATGTTCATAAAAATTTGTTGGCTACTGTAATACAACATCACAGGCCTGGAGCCTCAAACCAGGCAGAGTTAACTGCCAGTTGGAATCTGTATTAGCTGCTAGTACTTCTCTTCTTAAAAACTTTTTTGCCCTAACTTTATTAACTCATAAAATAAAAAAACAAAACAAAACAAAACAAAAAAAACATATCGATACATACACACATTGTCCTATATTTCAAAGATCTTCCAAACCAATTAACTAACAAGTGCAAACTAAACCCTTTTCCAGAGCACCCCTCATTCATAAACACCATTACTATCCTTAAATGTTCACTGCCCCTTGTCTTACAGCACAGATAACATGCAGTTCTTATTCTGCAGAACAGCATGGGCAGAGAGAGAGAGAGAAAAAAAAATTGTTTAAGTGAGAGAAAAATAAATTTGAATAAACAAAACATCTCATGATCTTGCTCACCTACATATGTGTGTGCGTGTGTGTATGTATGTACATTACCCCTAATTAGCATAATTGTAGTGACATTAAGACTTTTCCACCAGTGCCCAGGTTTCCACATATTCTGCCTCATTATTTTGCAGCCCAAAAGGGACCTTTTACAAATGAATCATTTCTGTTGCTTCACTGATCCATTCATTCTGAGTTGGTGTGTTTGAGGCAATCCAGTTATTCATGATTACATTCTTTGTAACCAGACATAACATGAAAAGATCTTTTTATCCTTTAAAGATTCACTGCTGAAGTTATGCAAATCCCCCAGGATACATGATTATGGTGTGAGTGGAACAGTTACATTAGCTGGTTCATCGCTTGCTTTGTTATATACCTATCCAAAGATCTTGCAATTTTTACTATCATCCCTTATGCCCATTTTACGTAGTTTTGACAGTGTGTAGTATGATCTATTAAATATTTTAAATTGCCTAAGTTTATTTTTTGTACAATAAAGGTGTTTACTTACATTTTTCTATATATTATTCCAGGAAAGATTATCCTCTAGTTTATGGAGATCCCTAATCCATTTAATTGCTCAGGTCTTAAATTGATTGTTAGGCTTTCATTAATATTGTGCAACACAATTTACCAATTGTTTTATTGATCAAATTGTGGCTGAAAATGATATTTTCAAATTTGTGCATATCAGTGTTCAACTTATCTATGTGAATCTTCTTAAAAAAACTGAAACACTGTCCGTGCACATTGTGAAACAACAAACACAACACATTGACTTTAAGTAAAGATGGATGACGTGTCTCCACGTACTCCCAGAACCAGTCTGGGCAGCATATTGATTGAGTTTGGAGCCGCGGTTTCAAGTACCCGCCCATACACCCAACTGTCTCAATCACCAGCAGGGTTCAGCTGTCAATCATGACATGAAACCATGAAAGCATTTTTGGGAAAAACTTATTTCATGTGTACTTTGAGTTTTTAGCTTGGCCATTTCCCCATCTGCTAACATGAAGGGGGCTGGATGTATGACCTACACTGCATCCAGCCACCAGGGGGCAATCAAGATGTTTTGGCTTCACTATTAAGGAGCTGTCATGTTGTACATTTTATATATGTCAATGGTAACAACATAGAAGGTCAAGCCACGTGCACAGCAGCACAGAAGTGCAAAAAGAGGATATTGTTTTTTTCTTCATTTCTTGCAGAATTTTAATCACATCTGTTGATATATGATCTATCATCTATGTAGCGCATCTCTCTGAGTCTTGTTTTGGTTTTCCAGTATATCAGTCAGTTAATCATTTAGACCAACACCGAACAAGACAAAATGTAAATAAAAAAGGAACGAGAAAACAATACTTGCATAATTGTGAACTATTTTATAGAGAGTAAATACATAAAGCTGTACAGTTCATCATATGAAACAATCATATATGTGGTTTCAAAATAGGCTCTACTATCATTGTGCAATGCAGCCTCTTGCAATCAGTCTTTATGAAGTTTAATCCCATCTATAAACAGCAGCCAAAGAGATGCCTCCACCATCCTCCATCCTTCATCACAAGGTAAACAGCAGTGACGCTCCCATTACACTCTGATACCAGATACATTTATCTACAGTGTCTTCAAAGTTTTCGTCTACCTCTTCATTTCTCCCACATTTTGGTGTGCTGCAAAAACAAAAATGAATTTAGACACTGCCTGGCCAAAAAAAAAAAAAAAAAAGAGTCACATATCTAATATTTTGTTGGACTGATTACAGCACATCATTCACCACGGCATCGTTTCAATAAGATTATGCAATGTCACAATATTTATTTCTGTCCAGAGATGCATTAATTTTTCACCAAGATCTTGTATTGATGATGGGAGAGTTCGACCGCTGCGTAAAGTCTTCTCCAGCACGTCCCAAAGATTCTTGCCCTCATTTTTTGGGAACATAACGTTGCTGAACCTCGACCTGAGCAACTGAAGCAACCCCAGATCATAACACTGCCCCCACAGGCTTGTACAGTAGGCACTAGGCATGATGGGAGCATCACTTCAACTGCCTCTCTTCTTACCCTGATGCCCCCATCATCTGGAACAGGGTAAATCTAGACTCATCAGACCACATGACCTTTTTCCATTGCTTCAGAGTCCAATCTTTATGCTCCGTAGAAAATTGAATTGCATGTGTGTGTGGAAATGCTTTTACTTTCCCTATTAAACATAGCCGAGAGTTCTACTGTTGATTTTTTATGACCTCTGATCATGATCATTCAAGACTTTTTCCGACCACATTTTTCCCTTGAAGATGATGTTCACCACTATCCTTCCAGGTTTTAATAAAGCGTTTGGACAGTTCTTAACCCAGTTTTAGTAGTTTCATCAGTCTCCTTAAGCTGTTTTCTTTGCTTGATGTGGGCCAATAATTTGACTCTTCTGAAACAGAGTAACGACCGCAGGATCTGTCTTCTGACATGGTTATTTAAGAAATGAGAAGCTGCTCACTGCATCAGTTAAGGTTAAATAACTTGTTACCAGCTGAAACATATTAATCACTGCAGTAATTATTCTGTATTATTATTAATTATACTGTGTTTTCTGTCATACAAAAGAAAATTCAATTGGCTTTAATACATTTCATTAATTTGAATTCATTCTAATAAAGGTCAGTGAGGTCCCAAGTATGAGTAGGTTTTATCTAGAGGTTTGTGCAATTATTTGCAATCAATAGGCTACTGTATTTGCCTTTCATTTAAAGCAAATAAAAACTAAAGAGCTACAGAATTTGAATTGATTTTATGGTACATTCATTTTGGAATGTAAGGTTAAGGTCATAATGCTTACATTTTTAAATGCATCTCTGTCTTTTGCTGTATCTGATAAGATACACACAATTTGTCTTATTAATCTGTGGCTCTATCTCATTATTTTCTGATGAAAATTGTTTTTGCCGTTCTCAAGTCACTCTGTTCCCTTGTTCTTGATGTAAAAATACAGTGCTCACCTCCGGGCCACAGAGACGTTGTCTACTGTCATTAATCGGTCAAAGTTGTCAATGTGAACATGTTCCCAATTTGCACCTTAACAGGACCACTCTGTCAAATATGTTAATGAAGCCTCACATCACCTGCCCAGTGGGTTTCCACACACAAAAAGGATTGTGTGTAGGTCAGCAGCAGTGTATGTTCTGTGCCATTTTTTTTTCCAAATACAGCCCCTCACTATGATATAAAACGAACATGTGGATGTGTGTCTGTGGCAATCTGCACCCCAGTGACAAAGACAAGGATGTTAAAAATATTTAAAACATCAGTAATCGGTGGTGATAGAAGTAGTCAGATCCTTTACTCTGATAAATGTACCAATACAACGATGTAAAAGTACTCCACTGCAGGTGAAAACCCTTCAATCAACATCCATCCTAGGAAAGTAGACAAGTATTATCAGAAAAATGTCATTTAAGAGTCAAAGTAAAAGTGCTGCCTCTGCAAGAAAACCATTAGATTATTTTTGCTGGTGCATTTATGCATAAGTCATTGTACTGTTGTGGAGGTGGGGCAAGTTTTGACAACTGCATATCCCAGTAGCTTAATCTCTAACAACATGTCATATTTTATAAAGTTAAGGTATGTAACTTTGAAAAGTACACACATTCTTTCCTCAAATAGAAGTACAGATAGAAGTAGAAGTACTGATTCAACTTCTTTATTTAAGTAAAAAGTACAAGTCAGTACTGAAATGTACTCAAAGTATAAAAGTAAAAAGGTAGCCCTCTGTTTCAAGCAAAGCTAACTGACTCACCTTTTCTGCATGATCGAGGTCCCTCTGCCTGTTACATCTTTTTCGTCTTGTTACGTCTTGTTTGTTTAGTTATGTCCTTTTTGTCTTGTTACTTTTTTTCATTGTTTTTAGTCTTTTTACATCATTTTTCATTTGATCTTTTACATGGTTTTTCATCTTTTTGCATAATTTTTCATTTTGTTGCGCCTTTTTCATCTTGTTCGTCTAGTTGTGTCCTTTTTGTCTTGTTGCGTCTTTTGCATTGTTTTTGTCTTGTTATGTCATTTTTCATTTTGCTGCGTCATGTTTGTGTAGTTCTGTCCTTTTTGTCTTGTGTCTTCTACGTTGTTTTTCATCGTTACATCTGTTTTCACTTTGTTACATCTTGTTCATCTAGTTATGTCCTTTTAGACTTGAAATTTTTTTTACATTGTTTTTAGTCTTGTTATGTCTTTTTTCATTTAGTTATCTTTTACGTTGTTTTTCATCTTTTTGCATAATTTTTTGTTTTGTTAAGTTCTCTTTCGTCTTGTTACGTCATTGTTTGTCATGTTATATCTTCTTCATCTTTTTACGCAATAATTTGTCCTGGTAGGTCATTTTCTGCTTGTTACATTTTTTTTTAATTTTCTTATTTTATTTTCTTATTATATCATTTTTAAGTGTGTTTTGCCTTGTTGTGTCAATTTTTGTCCTGTTAACATCTTTTTTTTTTGTCCTGTTACGTCTTTTTTGTCTTTTTTTTAATGAAAGAGACTATATTTGCAGCGCCCCTACATACAAACAAACATACAACTATATACAAATAAAACATACATACACTGGGTATGTACAGAGGTAGGTCAAATAGCCAAAATAAGTAAAAGAAGAATTATATATAGTAATAATAAAATTTATAGTTAAATATTAGATAGATTGTTTTATGTCATTACATCTTTTTTGTCTTGTTACATGTGTCATGTGTGATAAGGAATTGTCTTTTCTGAGTTACTGTCCCATCCATTTTGGCTGAAATATGTATTGATGTTGGGAAGATGCAGCACAATGATGCAGAATAAAAATAACAAATAATAATTATAATAATTAAAATATAGAAAGTACAGATATTTGTGTTAAATTGTTGGGAGTAAAAGTATAAAGTCAGAAAAACAAATACTCACATAAAGAACAGATACCTGTAAACGCTACATACGTAGCGTACGTAAGTATTTGTACTTAGTTACTTACCACCTCAGATGTAAACAGGAAGTGAAGTAATGGAGTACTGTATTTCTTTGTGGAGTAAAAGTTTAAGCTCCAAAATGTAGTTAGGCCTTCTCCCCACCACTGTCTCTATTTCAATTAATGCTCTGTCATCTTTGCTCATTTCTACAGATGTGAGGGAAAAAAACAAGTTAATAGTTTTTACAGCAAGAGGTTGTGTCTCACTGGGAGTTTTCTGATATAAGAGTAAAAGCTCAACATTTAGGGAAATCCTTAATCACTTCTCACAGAGTTAAAAGAGAAGATCAATACCAAAACTGGAAATGAGGAAAACAGATGACTTAGATCTACGCAAACATGATGAAGTCTGCCCACCAGAACATCTAAAGCTTACTAATTAACATGTTGTGTCTGACTTGTTTAAACCATACAAAAAACAAAAAAACAAAAAAACAAAGTGTAACACAAGAATTTGCCGTTTACGGGGAGTTAAGTGCTATTTCTTGGCTGGGAGCAATTTCCAGGAAACCAGCGGGCACTTCAGGCAGTTACTACTGCAGACTCAACACTCATATGAGTGAAAATGAGACTGGACAGGAAGTAGAGACGTGTCTGACAGTCCAACAGCTGCACCATCAACTGAGAAACTCAAAGCACCAGCGTTTCCATCAGAGCACTGAGTTCTCGCCAAGCATCAGAAATATCACCCTGACTTTCTGCAGTATGGATTTTTTGCAGGGGGCTTCAAACACCTACCTGGTTATTCTGGGCGGTTGTGGCTTGAGAAGGTTGAGGACGACCACCTTACAGAGTGGATGAGAGGTAACTGTCAAATAATCAATGAACTTGTTTATGACAAAACAGCATCACTGACAGGCAAACTTCTTTTTTCTCGTAGCTCCTTCCATGTTTTTAACTTTCTTTTTAAAACAACAAAAGAATAATGTTCCAGCCTCTTCCTGGTGACACCTACCAGTGACACTTTCTTGACTGGAGTGAGTGTGTTTTTGTTATATTCAGCTTCAGACCCTGTCCACACCCTACGCAGGTATTTTTCAAAAATGGAGCTTTTTGAAAATCCCTGCCATGGTGAAGATTTTTGAAAACTCATGTTGTTGCGTAGACATGAAAACAACAGTTTCTGGCCTAACATCAGAGTCTGTACTGCTGTCTCCATGGTTACCCTTTTTGTTTACATGAGGGGCTGTTTTGTGGAAGCCGAGGAATGGCGACAAAACTTCCTTTGTGATGACAAGTGCTGTTTCATGGACGCTATCAAAAATGGATTTGTTTTGATGCATTAAAGTTTGCTGTATTTAATGTATGTGTTCTTTAACATTAGCTTCACCAACTAAAATACTGTGTGTCTGTTAGTGCTTAGCAGTGCGGCTAGATACAAACATATTGTAAATTAGTTTAATAATGAAATACAATAAAGCAAAAATGTGACTCTATAATTCAAATGCAGTTTAATGAATAGCCTACTGAAAGAGTACATGTAGACTATAAACATGAACACAGGGTATGTGTTATGATACTGCAGAGTACTTGAGTTTGTACATTGTCAGAATGATGACAATTAGAAAATACAAGGATGGAAAAGAAAAAAAAAAGCTGTTGAAAATATTTTAATAAAAATAACATTATCTGGTGAATTTTCATGTGATATGCTTTTTCAGGCGTGTTTATATGGAGATTTTGTCTGAAATGGTGCCAAAACGCTTGTCTGGACGGAGATTGTTTTGCTTTTAAAATGTCTTTTTTAAAAATATCCGTGTACGTGTGGACTAGGCCTCAGTGTGGTGTGTTTTGGTTCTGTCTGTCTCTCTGCTGGCTCTCCCTCTCTGTGTTTTTTTGTGGGCGGCTCCCCCCCTGGTTCTTGCCTCAGCTCTCACTACACACCTGACGCAGATCAAGAAATCAGCACACCCGCCTGTCTTCAGGTCTTCACTTCCTCAGTATAAGACGCCAGCTTCGATAGGTAGTCCCTGCCAGATCATTGTGCTGTACTTCCGTTGTCTGTACCACAAATTCAGCTCTGAGCCTTTTTGCTACTTTGTTTAGGTTTTTTTTTTTTTTTTTTTTTTTTGACTCAGTCTTTTACTGGCCTGCCAGACAGCTTTTGCTTGATGCTTGTTGTCTGCCTCCAGGATTCATACCTTCCTGCCAGCCTCTGTCTGACACTCTACCCTGCCAGAGAGCTCACTGCCCCTGGATTCCACCAGCCACCAACCTCTTTGCTTATTTTTCCAAATAAAAAGCTTGCTTTTTGAACCTCCAGAGTCTGCATTTGGGTTCAGCCCTGATCCATATATACAGGAAATATACAGAAATATACAGGATACGCATACAAAGGGAAAAGTTCCATACAGTTTTAAAAGTTAACCTTTTTGCTACTCAGTAAAAAGTGATTTAAGTAGAGACTAAGTAAGTAGAGTTCTAGGAGAAAAGGAGGATCTTGCAAAAATGCAAAAAATAAAATAAATAAATAAATAAATAAACAATCAGATATTCACCATCATCTGGATTATCATAGTAACTTTTTTTTAAAAGTGATTCCAAGTTTTCCCCAAGTAACCTCTTGTTTAAGAATTCCTCATTTCCCTCAGGCACAGCCTGCAGAAATGCAGTCTTTTGGAAAGTGTGCTTAAGGGCTCAAAACGTCTGAGACAGCCATCATGCGCTCGACGTTTTGACAGTGGGACAGCCATAAGCCCCTCACAGACTTACCGGGAACACACCTCAAAGTCTGAGAGTACATGAGTGTGGATGTTGGGCTCAGGCCAATCTGACTGACTGGGGAAAAGGGGCTAGTATATGTACTGACAAGGTAATGAGGGAAATTGAGAACAGATGAGCAGGTGGGCGGGGAGGGAGTGGAACTAATGGAAAAGTCTGAGGGCATCTGGTGGCTGGACAGGGAATGGTGAGTCCAGTTGTTGCGTTTGGAGATGCATGGCGAGTGCAAACTGGCTCGAGACAGGGACCCAGGGGCGGAATGAGTAAGATGAAAACAACCGAGGCAGACATTGTGACAAATGTAATTACTTTAATGCAACTTTGAAGTGTGCAGTCAAGTGTTCCTGTACCTAGTGCTGTTGTACAGTACTCTTGCTCTCAAGACCACTTTTTGAAGGTCTCAGTCTCATCTTGAAATCACCGCATTTTTACTGTAGTTAAGTTTCATACAAAGAGGACTTGATTTTATTTCAAGACGACAAGTGCAGGGATAAATTGCTTCAGCATTATCGATTTAATAGCATCATTACTGTGACTAGATGTAAATCGTCTTGTCTCAAATGCAACCGATGACTTGACTCATTTCTAATTTGAAAATTTTGTGACTGTCACCCCTCTCTGCCCTCCTTCACACGCACTTCAAAAGTGCATGCTGGAGACAGGAGAAAAAGCTGTCTGGGAGGAAATGTCAGCCGCATCTTCTGTAATCGAATTAAGCTACCTAAACCTCAGAGCTCATTTGCAAAACAATGTCCGCAACGCAGTGCTCACTGAGACAGCTGGCAACATGTCAAACTAATCGACACTTGGAAGGAAGCATAACGAAAGGTAAGCAAGTGTAAGTGATGCTGCAAACCTAGCTAGTTAAAGTTAAGTTTATGTTCATGATAAACAAAGATGAGACAGCCCCAAATGTCAGCTCCAACATAAACATCACACACCGTGGTGCCGCTCCCTCACTTGGGTGAGAGAGCTAAAAGATACACAGCACTTGATCTTGACTCAGTCTCGCCCCGTTTGGTCTTGGCTTGAACTTGGTCTCGTCTCCTCAAAGTCTTGCTCTCGATTCAGTTTAGTCTAACTTGGTCTTGGTTAGGTAAGTGACATTGACAACAGTCCAGGTTGGAGCCATAGACAGTATATTAAATAGGTTGAATCCCTGTTTGATATGCAGTCTATGGTTGAAGCAGATTTTTTTCCCCAGCCCCCTCCTCCCCAGACTCGAGGATACTAAGGCAGGCTGCAGGAACACTGCAGGAGCGCAAGACAGGTGCAACATTTTAATTTGACGATAACAAGTGACGATGAGTCCTCCACTGTAAGTTGATCAGCTGTTTATAACTGTCAGTTGTCTTTCAATGTAAAGTTAAGCCCGTTGTCCTGAAAACAAAAGCCCACTGCTCTAAAACACACACTCTGAGTTTGGAGTTTGGGTTCAGTAACTGCCTGCCAAGCCCATTAGCATATTGCTCAATTTAACTGTTATAAACATGTACTCCTTCTTAAAGATTATTGATGATTTCTAATAACTCATAAACAGACACTTACTCATTCAGTGAACATTCGGCACCAATTTTAATTCAATTAATGTGAAACAGGCAAACAGCAACACAAATTACAGGACGGAATAGAAATTTTGAAGGCGGAGACCACAGCTGTAGCATTCTTGTCAAGCAACTTAGCATGTTTCTTTAATCCCTGTTGACACATCATGGTCATTTTATGATTTACTACACTAAATATGTTTCAGATTTCTCATTTAATCACTTTAGTGTTGAGGTATTGATATGCAAATTCAGTATGTGAAAGGTACATGTGGGTGACATGGTGGCTCAGAGGGAAGGCGAAGGCTGGAGCCTTTCTGGTGGATTTTTCATGTTCTGCTGGTGCATGATTTCCAATGAATCAATAAGTCTAATATACAGTCTGATGTGAATGCTTGCCCCCGGGGCTGCCTCTGTCTGGATTAGGTTAGTTAAGGCTGCCGTATTCATGCTCCAACCGTTCATCCTACAAGTGAGGTACAGTACATCGCATACATCGCATTGATTATGCAAGATATTCCCCCCCTCCCTCCTCTGTAGCGCCGCTATTCCCTGCTAATGCTTCTTGATGAGGCTTGGCAGATGCATTAAGGAAGTGTAACCCAAATAGATCTCACAGCAGCTGAACAGCTTTTCATCTAGTTGAAAGGACAGGGGAGAGGGGGACATAGGGAGCTTAAAAGAGGAGGGGAGAGATTTATTTATTTACTTCATTAGTCATGTTGCTGAAGCCTGTGACAGGTAGCAAATGAGGGATCGAGCACAGTATTGACAGCACGCATACATAAAGTCCCGCCATGATACTTTGAGAGCAAATAAAAAGAAACACATCGAAAAAGAAAAAGAGGATGCAGCCCCAGACGGATATGCATGATTCATGGTGATTACTGAAGCATTTAATACCGTATACTGTAAGTGTTTTGCAACTATAAGAAATAACTACGAATTAATACATGAAATATTAAGCACTGATACATTTTTTACAAACGATCTTTGTCATCTTGCCTGTGTTTACATCATGTCTGTTTTTGTCATTTCCCTAAATCGTCTCATCTCTTGGAAATGTTTCCTCCGCGCATTTTGTGCGTATATTTGTTTTGTGCCTCCCACTGGTATGAACTGTACCCTCATTCAGTCAGCGGGGAGCGGCAGTCATTATTTGTAGCTTACCAAGAGATTACTCTGTGGAGCTGCGTCACATCCAACTATTGGATGTCTTGTTTGATTTAATAAAAGATAGCCCTCACAGGCAAAGTCCACACCACTAAACACGTAATGTTTCTCCCTGACCACTGGATCCCTCTGGAGAGAGGCTTATTTATATCTGACAAGGCCTGCATATGAGCGCCCTCCATGCAATAAAGGACTTTCTTTTTCAGTAAGGTCACCTGCGAAGCCCGAGATAGAAATATGTTTGATTGATCTGCTTTGTCTGTGGTACCTCTGACATAAACAGAGAAGTATTGATCAAGCAAGGTCCCCTGACAGGATCCAGATGTATTGAAACATCAGCTGTCTCTCCTAAAAGCTATGTTCATACAGTGAAAAATGCACTGACTGAAGTTCATCGTTCAGTGTCTTGAAACTGACAACTAAACACTCATGTGGGTTCACACCTGAAGGTTCAGTACCTGAATTGAACCAACGTGAGGATGATACACTGGGCCTAGAAACTTTATTTATGAACAAATTTTCTTTTTTTTGTTCATATCCATGATTTGTTCTTATTTTGTGAGTACCCACTGTTTTCTTATTTTTGCTGTTCCCTTAGGTAAGAGTAAATTATACAATTGCTCAAGAGCACTCTTACCAAGATAAGAGAAAAACATCTTGTTTTCACAGTCCACTAATTGTTTGTCCAACACAAGGACAGAAAAGTTTAAAGAATATTTAACTTTTATAATAATAGTCAGTATACACAGTACATTATTTGTTAGAATTATAATCAAAATACATGTTTAATATTTATAAATATTACAGTAAGACTTGTAATATAGACATTTCTGGCAAAGTACTAGAAGTTCACAAGTCGCCGTTGCTGCAGTGGCGTCTCCCTACAGTATTAGCTGAATGAATGCAGCCTGCATTAAGAAGTTTACAATTTTCTGCTTTTACGTTTACTTTTTACGTAGTTTTGACAACAATGTCTAGGAAGTCAGGAAGAACCTCTGCAGTTCATCTGCTCCAACAGTCATGTCAAACTTCGACTCTGGAAAAAAAAGGGAATGAAAAATACAGAAACCTTTACTTCATGAAGAGTGTCACTGTCTGAGAGCAGAGACTCTAACTTAACAGATTCACTGAGTGTACAGAGAGCCACGATGTGTCAGAGTGGATCAAAAATTTGAACGGAAAGGAAATTTGTTCATGAAAATCTTGAATACCTGATGAAAAATGTGAATTCATATAGATTCATATAGGTTTAATGTTGTCAATCCAATTATCCATGCTGTCACTATTAACAAGCAACAGCAGACACGGTGTCTAGAAGGGAACCCCAGATCCGCAAGATCTTGCAAGAGTGAACATTTTGACCGAAACCATGAAAAATCTTGTGGGAGTTTTCCAAATTTGGGGTTCCCTTCTAGACCCAACCAGCAGACACCGAGAGCGACAGACACAATGTGCCTCCGCGCCGCAAGATGGTGGAACACACAAAGCGGTCGCCAGATTCATCTATATATTACAAGTCTTCCCACATCTATTTCCATATCTAATCATGTCAAATAGTTTTGGGGTTTAAGACTGTTGATCACACAAAACAAGTAATTTGAAGGTGTCTATGGAGCACAGAAAATGACAATGATATAATGTAATAAAAAGTTATGAGGCAAGTCAAAAATGTAACTAAATTTATAATTTAATAAATAATATTTGTTAAATATTTTTAAATAAATGTGTGAAAATAAATATAGTTTATCCTCTAACATCCAATCAGTTGGTAAAAAACAAAAGATATCCATGAATTAAAAAAAAAAAATTAAATGCATCTTATGCACATTGCCACTGGTACTGCCTGTAGGCACCTGACACCTATCCGACTTGAACTTTACTCCATGGCACTTACTCGTATTGTTCTCTCCTGAGTAGATCCTTGCTTGTGTTGTATCAGCTCTCAGATGTACGTCGCTTTGGATAAAAGCATCAGCTAAATGAAACTGTAAAGATAACAAAAATCCTTTAATTTATTTTCCTTTACCACCAATTATTTGATAAAAAGTAATAATAATAAGATACATTTTTTTAAAACGCTTTTTATCTCCTTCATTCTCTCACTTCAGTTACTTTGTGTCTCTCTGCTGATACAGTTTCTTAACATGTGCTTTTCACTACTGCTGAAGTTCTTTATCTTAGTCTTTTATAATGGTGTCTCACCCGTTCTTGGGCGTGTACCAGAGTGTTTGCACACGGCACAACATGTGCCGTTATATAGTGTTTAGGACATGTTACCTATACTAATAACAAACAATTGGCCATAATCAAGGGAAGTCATCATTCAGCTCAGCTGCGTAAGAGCAGATTTGGGTGGTTAAGAATATTTGGAGCATCTGGAGTTGACTTCTCTTGTTTGTTCTCTGAACAGTAAATTAAGAGAAAATATGAGACAATTTAAGATTGTTGCTGCATGAGGCCCATTGTTCTAGTTTCCAACAGGTTCAGTTTATGTTCACAAGGCAAAAATAAAAAAAAGAAAAAGAAATTGTAAACATAATTCATGTGATAGTAAAGCACTGTGATGTTCTGTTCATGTTGGTGTTGGTCTAGAGTGCATATCGGCAGACTTTAGATGACTGTGTATATTAACATCTCATAAGACAGTGGGTATTAAATAGTTTTATGATGCAGGTCTTTCCCACTTTGTTTTGAGTCCAGGTTTGTCACCTGCTAGGCCACATTTTGGTCGCAAATACGCTTCTTGTTCACCACCAAAAAAAGGAAAAGAACATGTTTTATTAAGCACTAAAATGACACAGAAAGCCCCCCCCCCACAAAAAAAAAATCTAAAAAAAAACCAAAAACAAAAACACAGTTTAACCTTGTTGTTTGTGAACATGTTTTATATCTGCTATTCAAAGGATAACTGTTATACTGGATAAACACAAAATTAAATTAAAATGTTCCTAAATGTCAGTGACAGTCACCAGATAATCTATGATTACTTGACTGATCACCTTTAAAGAATGTTTCAACTTGAATTTAAAATGATCCCAGTCATGATCCTTTTGTAATGAGTTCTGCGTAATGATCCCCCTCCAAGAGAAACAGCTGTTTTTCCACATGAAGATTTGCAGAAACGCCCGCTTATGTTTCCCCGAAGACACACTCCGTGTTACTGAAGCAGAAAGCCCGAGAGGTTCCACAAAATCGCTGAGCAGCTCAGGAGCCTGGTTGTTTCAGCATTTATGTGTTTATATTAACAAATTTATTGAAATGATCAAAACACAACATAATGTGGCAGTAGTGAGTGATGGATTTAATGACATGTGAAAGGAGGTCGCTTGTGGTGTAAAATCAACAGAGAATTCAAATCTGTAGTTCCTCTCAGCTCTGCAAAGCATTTCAGTTTTGTTTTTTGGACAAACTCCGCTCTCATAGCCTTGTTGCAAACAGGTGCTTTCAGGAAAAAACCAAAAAAACCAAAACTTCTGATAAACCCATTGTGCACTGCTACCAGCCAGCACCAAATAGCAGAGAGATTGTTGGCAGCCAGCTTGGGAACATAGTGGAGCATTTAGCAGCTAGAGACAGATATTTACCTCAAAAGTTGGTGGAGACTGAAACAGAAAAAGGAAGATGATATAAGACTTTCATGCTTAAGGTAGACCGAAACACAACTCCCAATGAATGCCAGTGTTGCTGGATGTGTCATTTGGCAGTTTGTGCAATTTGCACACGTTAGCCATAAACAACTTTATATGGTTTGAAATATGTCATTGTTTCAACTTGTTCTGCTGTCAACAAGGAGACATAAAATCAGTTACCTCAGCTTTAATGTAGGTCTTACTTTGGCTAAATGTTTTAAAAGAAATACAATTTATGTTGGTTCATTTACAGAGAACATTATTGAATTTCACAAATTAACTAGAAGAGGTCACTCAGTAAAGTGCAGACCAGTGAGGCAACAGATGGTGAAGCACCTACTGCAATGAAGAACATTATGATGTCAAGTTGGCCTTTGACCTTTTGGATATAAAACGTCATCACCTCATCATTTTATCCTATTAGATATTAGTGCGTAATGTTTTCATAATATGCATTTGGATTCTTGAGTTATGGACAAAAAAAATGTTTTTTAGGATCACAAAGACCTTTATCTTTGACAACCAAAATCTAATCCTAACATCCTTGAATCCAAGTGGATGCTTATACTAAGTTTAAAGAAATTCCCCCTAAGTTTTCCTGAGATATCGCATTCACAAGAATAGGACAGACATGAAGTCACAATGACCTTTAACCACCAAAGATTAATCAGCTCTGTCTCATACCCCAGTGGTCATCTGACATAAGTCTGAAGTAATTCCCACAAGAAGTTCTTGAGATATCGTGTTCACAAGAATAGGAAAACATAACGCCTGTGACCATGGCTGTCACCGAGCCATAGATAAAGGTTTTTCAAGGTTTTTCAAAAATTGTGAATCATAGAGGTCGTTCAGCATACAGTGATAGATGTGCACATAGAAAAGTTAGGCCCAGGGCACGCCTATACTGTAGAAGAATACCCCTAGAACACTTCTTCTCCTATACTGTACAAGAAGAAGAAGCCATACTTTATTAATCCCCGAGGGGAAATTACATTCTTTTCACTCTGTTGTAATTTTTGTACATAGGCCCAAAACACACACATGTACAAACAAGACCTATAGACATGCATCTGAGGGAGGTGTCAGGTGAGTCAGATACCCGAGCATTAGGAGTTCAGTGCCCTTCTCAAGGCCCACGGCAGTGCCAGGAGGTAAGCTGGCACCTCTCCAGCTACCAGTCCACACTCCATACTAGGTCCATGTGGGACTTGAGCTGGCGACCCTTCGTTCCCAAACCAAGTCCTTACAGACTGAGTACTGCCGTCCCCCAAGCTCAGTTGGTGGAGCATGCGCCCCATGTGCTGAGGCTGTTGGTCCTCTGCAGCGGAGCGCTGGTTCGACTTCCACCTGCAGCCCATTTGCTGTGTGTCTTCAGCTGTCCCTATCACAATAAAGGCAAAAGCTCAAAAATAATCTTTAAAATAAAGGAGAGAGAGATTAGCTGCAGACATGCTTTAAATCCATCGATCATACACTCACGCACGCACATACGCAAGCGATCGCATGATCCCCTCCAGTCTTCCGTCTGGCAGGGATAATAATAAAATGTGCAAAAGAAAACCATCCACTGGCACACAGATATATTTGTCTAACCCTGACAGTATCGCCTCACTGTAATTTTAAGTATAAGACAAGGAAAAGTTATTCATTCTGACACATGATAAATACCTTTGGGTGACAAGCGGGCACAGAGTTATGTTCTGAACAACGGCACAACACTGCCCTTGCTATCAACAGCTGCAGTCAGACCAGGTGCACTGAATTACATCTCAGCCTCCAGATACTCCAGAAGTGGATACATAATCAGTCTTCAGTCAAATCATGTAACTTTTGCTGAACTCATGCTATAGAAATAAAAGTATAAAATCCAAAGTGCAGTGGTTCGCTTAAGCCTTTTATTTTTTGCTCCCAACATTTTAGCAAAGTGTAGACCACCTTTTCTAAATGGTAGAGCTTTTGTCCAAGAACACAGAATGACAATAGCAGCTTTTTCGGTGGTGGTGGTGGTGGTGTTGAGCTCAATATTTCTTCAGCAGTTTGAAAGATTTCTTGCCTCCTCAATTACTTTGCAATCCATACAGTAAGTGGGGAGTTTTGTCTGCACAGAATGCCCAATGGGGACATTTCAAGTGACATTTCAAGACACCTCTGGGTTTAGAGAGCTCCGAGTCTGTAATGACAACACCGTTTGTGACTTGCTGGTCCTAATTGGCAAGGTATGGTACACAGTTTGCCAGAATCAGAAGTGCACCTCTCACTGAAGTCATCAGTGGTACAAATCTATGCTGTCACTGTAAAGTTCTTCACCTAAAACGACTGCCACCAAAGGATAGGGTGCGCATAATAATACTGAACTCATCATTTACGGTGCAAATCTATCCATCGGATGGGTCACAGCCCATTTCATCCCCTAGCTTTGGATCCAGGAGGAAATGATTAAAACAGGTTCAGAGAGTTGGCTTTGCATTGCATGATGTGATTGCATCACCTCTGAAGGAGCCTATTATTTGTGCAAAGGGGCAGAATAGCTCGCAAAGGGAAATCACTGCCATTTGGCAAAATTTGTTGAGGATGGCCTGTAATTTCAGCCTGTAATGTAATTATTTCACCACAGCGTTCACAGCGTGTTCCCTCTGACTGACAGACCCACTGGTTAATGTTAATGTTCCCTCTCGGGCTTTCACACACTTCTGAGATAGCAGAAGATGGATTTTCACAAAAGGGATAGTTCACCCAAAAATGAAAATTCAGTCATTATCCACTCACCCTCATGCTGATTGAAGGTCAAGTTTAGTTTTTTAGTCCACCAAACACTGCGGCTGAGTTTCACTGGAAAACAGCATTGCAGAATCTCCCAACTGGTGTAATCCAAGTCTCTTAAAGCCCCAACACGCCAAATTAACTAAATACATGTTATTTATGCCATGTTTTTAGCCTGAATCTTCACTGTAGACCTTTAGTTTGGAGCCACTTTCATGTGCACATGCACACTGTCTGAACTGGGCATGTGTGTGTGTTCTGACAATGTGCAAAAGGCATGTCTGGAGTTTAGGAGACGAGCAGTATGGACGCATTTTTTTCCAGTTGTTTTTTACGTTTGAAAACTGGTCATCATTCACTTCCATTGTTTGGCTTATCAGTTTTCCCATGAAACTCCAGCTGTGTTTTGCGGACTAACAAAATAAACCCAACCCTCAATCAGCATGAGGATGAGTAGATAATGACTGAATTTTCATTTTTGAATGAAGTATCCCTTTAAGGTAAGTTCAGCTATCAGAAGTTTGCAAAGTTTTTATTGAAGTGAATATACATTTATGAGGAAAATATGATTTCTACTCAAAGAAACACAAGTGAATGCATTTTCCAGTATATACTTTCACGATGTGAGCTGTGAATTGAATTGCCAATAAACTCCAGGATAATGGCAGCATACATTCAACAGCTGCTGCAGATGGTACTTCAGGGAGACAATATAACCAAATCATCTGCACATAAAATTAACATAGGCTTAACGTAAAATAATGTGATTACTAAAGAAACAACTTGTTTTTACAGTCATTTAGCTGCCAGAACAAGTTAAACATCAAGTGAATTAATATAGCTCCCTGACAGGCATGTTAATACACAGTTATTCAGGATACATAGCTAACAAATTAAAAGAAAAAACAACATGAAGTGCCTTATTCAGGTGATGGTTTACCATGATCTGCCACAACTTTAGCAAATCACTCCAATATCTCCCATATGTGTTCAGTAGGGCTGAGATCTGAATCTTGAGATCTTCTGTTCTGAGACATAAATTGAATGTACATCTGTTAAATTGTTTAATCTAAAAGTTGAATTTTACTGAGTGATATGTTTTTCTGCCAAAAACCCTGAAAGAAACGAACAAAAACTGATGTGATTTTAATTCTTTGTTCATTTTATTTGTGTGAAATATCTCCAATGGAAATGACTGTGAAATTAGCAACAACCTAATATTCTCACAATTATATGAATATATGAATAAGAATACAATTAAAAGAAATTGCCCAAAATGGAAATTAATTTAAAAGCAAACTGGAACATGGAAGTAATACTGCTGGTGGTAAATGAGGTACATGGGGGAAATCATTATAAGGAAAATTTTGGTACCACTTTAACAAATGCAGACAATAAAGATGGCAAAATGACTGTAAACAAATCAGTGTCAGCTTTATTCTTTAGGATGCAGTGAAGGCTTTCATAAGGGACAAAACAATTTGATTTTCTTCCAGTCTACACAAATCCATGCTGAAACATGTCCATAAATTGGAAAAGAAAATTGCAGAAACCGAGAGTTGCTTTGAATCCCACGCCTGGTCTCCTTCTTAAAAGAGAATTATTGAATGAAGAACCTGATCAATCACTTTGAGTCAGAACAGATTTCCTCATCTGCAAAACCATTACCTCCACAGTGCACAGCCAAGTTATTTGGCTCTAAACTCAAATCTAACAGACAACTAGCACATATAACCACAATCAAATCACCCACAGGTAATTTGTGTATTTCAGAGATAAATCACAATGTTCTGTAGTGTAATTCTTTTCTGAGTGCCTACAGCTAATGTAGCTTCTTGTGGCAGTCCACTTTGACTTAGATGCTCCTAACGCTTTAAAGCTCTTGATAATATGAGCAAAGGGAAATCACCAGGTCAAGATGGTTTACTGCCTGACCTTGTCTTTTAGCCCCCATGTTGGGCCCTCTTACTCTTTAGATCATTTATTCGGCTCTCAAAAACCCTCATAGGTCTTATCCTACCGCTTCTAAAAAAGGGCAAGGACCCATCTGTCTGATCAGGCTTCCACCCCTTATCAATTTTGAATGCATATGCTTCACACCACAATACTACTTTCGTGATTGGAGCCATGTATGACCTCTCTGGTACATGAGGACAAACAGATGTAGTTTTTCTCAGTGTTACAGACACTTCACATACTGCTGAAACACCAAGACAAGGCATATGACTGCATCAGCGTGGGAAGGGGTCAGAACGACCATAGAGGATGCATTATTCTGTTGTGGTTCAAGTATGGAAAATATGGCAAATTTAAAGGATAAACATATCTTGTTTTAGTATCCTGACATGACCGCCTGCCTTAGTGGACTCCTGGCAGTCTTTAAGCTGTTGTGCCGTCATGTAACAGAGATTGTTTGGATTATATTTTTATATCTGTGTTCCCAGAAATAAAACAGTGTCTTGAAAATACGTCAAGTGGTTCTTCTTTTTCGGCATCAATTTTGGAAATCATTTCTTAGCAATGGTCCAACTACTACAGTACCAACCCAACAAACATGGTCTTGAAGGGTGACATTTGCTCCAAACTACAATATTTACAGTCTCACATAGCTCTCACCAAGCCTGCCTTCTCCCATGTTTGTTGTTTGCTCTATTCCTTGAACCTGTGACCAACCATGACCCCATAATTGCTGTAACTGTTCACAATATCAAACACCGCATTCTTTCGTATGCAGATGATATACTCCTCTACATATAGAATGTTACTCAGTCTGTTCCCCACCTTCTGCAAATCTCAAACAATTTCAGCCAGATGACTGGATACAAAATGAATTTGAGGAACTCTGCAGTATTGCCCCTGAAAGCCTAAACCAGATATTCAGCTACCCCATTTCATATCTCAGTGGTTCAGAATCCTAAAATTTGGGGGTTTCACTCTGTATCCGCCCCTTAGTTACAAGAACAATTATTCAATTAATGGTAATAACTTACAGAGGTGAAGACTGATCTACAAAACTTGAGCACCACCCCCCTCACATTCCATTTTCTTATTTCAGTCATTAAAATTAATGTTCTTCCACAAATAAACTTTTTCAGTTCCATGATCCCTCTGGCACCACTATGTGGTTACTGGAAGGTATCACATTCTGCAATCTCCAAATTTATGTGTGAGAGAAAAACAGATATATATGAAGATTGACAGGGACTGGATTCCTCCTCTTCTGGGTCTCCACTGCCTCTCTCTGCTGGCCCCCAAAATTTTGCTGCATCATCACTGAAATGATTTCTCACCAATAAATTGAACTAAATTACCTCCAATTGGTATCCTCACCCCCCCCCCCCCCACATTCCAAAACTAAGGTCTCCATTTGGTAGGACAACTAATATCATTACCCTACTAGAATAATAATGTTGTACACCCTCATTCCAAGACATTCTGAAGCTCTTTCATTTACCTGGATCTTCATTTACTCACACAGCATTGCCTAATCCCAGTGGTCTAACCTCTACTGCTCAAACTATCCTGGCGAGGGCTTCTTCTGAAACTTTTTCCATTAACGTCTGTGGAAGGGGGACCTGTCGTCTAATAACCCCAACCTGAACTGGCAAGTCATTTGAAACTGAAATGAAAGCCTTACGGTCACCTAAATGGAGCGTCGTCTGCGAGCTAGTTCAGGCAGTCAACTCGAGCTGCACTGCTATACACATGGGACATGCCTCACTTTCCACCATCATCTCCCAAACATGCCCTGCCAATTTGACAGCCTTTTTAAGCAGCGAAATTCCCCATCTCTCCCTCTGCCCTGTCAATGCACTGCTGCCCTGCATCACTATTACTGCCCGTACTTTCAGCCCCACCACCACCCCAACATCCAGCTGCAGGCTCTGGGATGGGCGTCTAGATATTTGCTCACCATTCATTCAACATCCCTGTGTAAACAGGTCTGCAGGGAGTGATGAGGTCGGAGCTGAGATGCCAAACTCTAACTATGTTCTGCTGCTGTAATAAACATTTAAAATGTGAGTTATCTGACCGAACTGGTTGTGCACTCATAACACCCTGGGCACTATGGGAGTGCCCAGGGGTTGCGGACTTCTGGATGGCTTGACGTATGTTGTCCAAACCAACCCCATACTCCCCATCTTCTCTCTTACCTAATGACAGCTCTGCTTGGATCTTTATTTCAATCAGCTTTATTCTTGTTGTTTACACACAAAAGAAAAGAAAAGAAAAAGTGGCATAATCATCTTCATCACGACGCCTTTCTGTACTTCAGCTCTAACTGCCAGCTGTTCAGACTTTGTTTTGTAGTGAGATATAATTTCTAGTGTCTGTGAGTGTGGCTGAGTGAAGGGAGAGACAGAAAGAGATATAGTCATGTCTAGAAAAGAACCTTAGATCCAGGAAATCTTGTGAGAGTGATTATTTTAACCAAAACAATGATCTTTCCATAACCATTGCCCAGTGTTTTTTGTCCCTAAACATATCCAGATTTTAATCACAGCTTTGTCACATTATAAAAGATCATTAGTTTGAACAACGTGCACAATGAAGACAAACACAGATCTCACAAGGGTGTCACAAATCAAGGGTTCCCTTCTGAACACGGCCAATGTGAAACCGCGCCACTATGGGCTGGTGAATCCAAGAAGTAAATTGTAATTTTCTGATTGTTCGACACTTCTGTTTTCAGCACAGCACCTGATTCTGACTGAATGCACCCTAAAGCTTTGTGTCATGCAAACACGTCTTCCTTAAACACGATGATGTGATCGGCTCTTTTCTCCATCAAAAGCTCTGCCACAACTGACAGGTTACTGACTTTGCTACGAGCTGATTGGCTGTTTAAGCGGGGGACATTCTAAAACCCCCAGCAGCTGACGGTGTGACAAGCTGAGTCACAGGCAATGCCATCATCCAGGCTTGATCTGAGCTGAGACGGGCCAGTTCACACTGCTGCAACGCTGTGTCTCATCGTGAGTCTTTGGTCTGAACTGAGCTTTAGTCTCTGTACAGAAATCATCTAGGTAAACTCCTAATCAGATTTTGTATAAGGTATATGAATACACAGTGTGCATATACTAAATTCTATGTGTATTTACTTTAGACTCAGTGACAAGCCTTTGGAAAGTTTTCAGAGGTTTGTGCCCCGATATAGGTTAATAGTTGTTTTGCACTCGTCCCTATTTCCACAATGAAGGTGGCGAATGCAAAGTTAAGAATTCTCCCAATAACTCTGAAAACTAATTAGGGCTAATTTGCCCTATTTTATCTTTTTTTAAAATCTATTGTACTGTGTGTTATAGTCTGTTCTAGTCTGGGTTATGTCATTTGCACAGAAAAACAACAACAAAAATTCAACGGTAGCAATTTGCAGCTCACCTTATAGCACAGTTTGTATAACCAGACTCCATTGTACCATGATCCACTCAAAGTTGACTGGGTTTATGTTCATCCCCAGACAGCTCAGTGTGGGAAAGCTCTGACTGTTAGTCTGACCCTCTCAAACTAAACCACAATAAGCAATAAGCACGTGTTTTGAAAGCGCAACAACCAGGATTCCTTTTGTAATTCACCACAAATTGTGTCCTTTGTGGTCCCAAGCTGAGACCGTTGTTTCTTGAATTTTTCTAATGGGTAAACAAAAACTTTCTTTCGTATGGGTAATCAGAACTCTAGAGAATTATATTATTCACATTAGCCGAGGGATTTCTTCTCTCTGTAGTGGTGTACTTAATGCTGCGGGCCCATAATGATTTGCTGGCCACTTAACAGACCTGGAGTCAAAAGAAAATTAATTTTCTTTGTAGTCCATTGTAATGCACTTGTGGTTAATTATCACTTTTGTGAACAGAGCGCAAGGAGAGTCTATTTCAATTAAAATACATTTCATGTTCCTAAAATGTAGCTTCATGTTTGATCTCAAGACAGTGAGTCGACGAGATTCTCTCAGTCTCTCAGGATAAAAACAATAGCAAAAGCCTTTTTCTTTCCAAAGTCGCAAGCAAGCACAAAATAAACAGCACAGTGTGTGTGTCTGTGTGTGTGTTTGCCTGTGATCCAACTTGGAAGCTTATAACTGACTATGCTTTCGAATTAACAGTTTCTTCAAAAGTGAGACTGCTGTGTCATCTGAAAACTCAGAATAAGCGTAAAATTCACTGACTTCATGAGTGCTTTTATTATGCTTGATTTTCAATTTCCTACTTTTAGTTTTGCCTGTAACTACAATCAGATACACGTAAGTTGGGATAGAACAAGGACCTTAATTGCAGAGCAAAGCCTTTGTACTCCTATTTCTGTATAAAGTAATTGTCTGAGCAGGAAATCCCCTCAGGCTTCTTTGTTTGACATTAGCCTAGTACGTAAATCCATTTTAATCAAGTTCCAGTGGACTTTTCCTTTAATGTGTGCATATCTGACCTATTCTTGCTGACAGAGATTGCTTAACAACAAAGAGAAACTGCCTTTCCTTGAACTTGGTCTGGATGCAACAACAGATGTGTTTGCAAAATGGGCACACAGTGAAATGATTTACTGCAGTGATTCCCACATGGTTTATATGTAACACAGAGATGCATTTGCCACTGGGTACGCAATGAGAAAGTATTGTGGAGTAGCTCAACTAATACAAAAAACAGAAATCATACTTCGATTTAAAAAAAAAAAAAAAATCAGCAAATTCCTGTATAGGAAGAAATAACTATAGAAACAGAATCATCAGAATTGGTATGATATGACCAGTATGCTACCAGGCTGACTGCACAGTATAACCTACACTGACCTGGGTCATTTGATACACCTCATCACCGCGTGTAGCCACTAAGATCGCATGAAAACAGCAAACTATGGAGAAGTCTAAATAATTTTCTGGCAGTAATGGATAAACAGTAGCTAGCTAAAAGAAACTGCACAAATATCTAGCTAAAAGTAATGGATAAACATGATTAGCTCAAATTAATGGATAAACAGTCATTAGCAAAAAGAATTTGCAAGTATATCACATTCTATGTGGATGTGTGTATGTATATGTATGTGTATATATGTATGTGTATATGTAAGTGTATTTGCATGTGTATGTATGTATTTATATGTGTATGTGTATGTGTATATATATGTATATGTGTGTGTGTGTGTGTATGTATGTGTATATATGTATATATATATTATTTTTATTTAGACAAAGGGGTGAGAGGTAACAAGCTATGCTTCTTCTCACTCCTTTTCATTTATCATGTCATTTATTTCTTTTTTTTTCTCTGTTTTATTATTATGTTGCTTCCTCACATTTTCATTTCTATATTATGTCGTGCAAAGAAATTGTTTAGTAGCAATTAGGAAGCCTTGTACTATTTCCATATTCGGAATAAATTAATAAAAAAAAAATCTAGCTTAAAGTAATGTATAAACATAACTGAACATGATGGCGAAACCGTAGTTAGCAAAAAGAAATTGCAAATATATCTAGCTAAAGGTAATGGATAAACAGCAGTAAGTTAACAGAAACTGATAAATATATCTGGCTAAAAGTAATGACTAAACATATCTAAAGTAATTGATAAGCATAACTAGCTAAGAATAAAAGAAATGAAGCAGTAACCTAACTAAAAGACACAGTACAGTATACAGGATACAGTAGTTAGCTAAAAGAAATGGGTACACACATCTTGGTGAAAGTAATGGATTAACAGTAGTTAGCTAAGAGAAATGGATAAATATAGCTTGAAGTGAATTAAGGATAAATATAACTAGCTAAAAGTAATGGATAAATAATTAGCTGAAATGAATGGATTTTTAAACAGGTAAAATAGTTTGCTAAAAGTAGTCAGTATGGAGAATAGTTACCTAAAAGTAATTAATAAACATTTGAAATACTTAGCTAAAAGTAATGGATAAACTAGTGTTTCCCAAACTTGGGGTTACAACCCAAAGGGGTCACAGACTCATTTTATTGGGTCAAAATGCATACCATATTGTTGGCCAAAGTTTAATTAGTTGAATTTATGCAGCAAGCACGGAATGAGAGACAGGAAGAGGCGCTCAGCGACATCAACCCTGATGATGTTCAATATGAAGGACAATAATTCAGCGTTGGATTTGCAACAGTTAACGCAAATTCAAACAGTCCCCATGAATCGTGTACGACCTTGCAATTTTGTCTAACTTTTCCACAATTTTTTTTCACATTGGGCACGAGGCGGGGTACACCCTGGACAAGTCGCTGGTTCATCAAAAGGTTCAATGTTTTATTGTTTATTTCTTTTTTTGTTTTTTGCCATTGGGTACTGAACACAAAGTTTGCCATTGTTATGGACATTTAGCAATGCTCTGCACCCTTTCATATTTTATAATTTAGCTGTTTTGACTGAGTTTGAGCTCCAAAAAGGTTTTACTTCTTTGTGGAATACTCCCCCACCCCCCAGGCGAACTTCTTCATATACAAATAAAGCATATTTTGTTAGAACTTTTATAATCCTTTTTGTTAAGGTTATTTGGAACACTCAGAGCAGAGTGTGGTTTTATTCTCTGCAGCACATTGCCTTTGATTTTTTTTTTCTTTTTTTACAATTCAAATATTTATTGGTTTTGGTCGAGTTGGTACACGACAGCTTCCCACATCAGATGAGACATTTCATCCAGACAGACAAACGAAAAAAATACAATGATCACAGGATTACAGGGAACCATACAAGAGGGGGCACAGCACCAGCACCAATCCTTCCAAAAACAACCAAAGTAACAAAATTAAAATTGAATAAATGACCAAATAAAAATTTTAAAATAATGATAACAATAATAATAAAAAAAGAATAAATAAAAGTGAAAAAATAGGCAGGGCAAGACAAAACAACAAAACCACTTCAGGGTTCCCAGACAAAATAATTCCAAAAATCCCCCCAGATTGGTCCCTTGGCGCGGTCAGGCATCCTAGTCAGCATGGATTCATAAGAGACAGTTTTTGTCATTGAATTGACATTCTTTTATTTCCGGGGGTTTTGTTGATTTCCAATACCTGAGCCTGAGTATTGTTCTAGCAGCTGTAATGACTCCAGCCATAACAACTGAGAATTGTTCTCTTGACATGTTACGTGCTTGTGATCTGTCTCCCAATAAACACAATCTTGGAGACACTGACAATGTCTTACCAGTTATACCTGTGTATTATTTCATAACTGGCTGAAATTGCTCTTGGATTCCCTGGCATATTTACCACTGTGGGACAGAATTTTTAACCACTGCTCTTCGTCCAGTGTGCATCTCAGGTCTGTCTTCCTTATTATTTTCAAGCTATCACAATTATCTCTGAGCAGACCATTAGTCAGTCCATAAAAAAAAATGAAGCACAAAGCCACTCCGCTGGCAGTTTGAAGAAGTCCATAATGGGATTTCCTTCCAGATCCAGAGTCCTTGAGGTAAAACAGCTCCTTATTTGGAGATATTTCCAAAATTGGTCTTTTCCTGTAAGAGCATATATCCTTATCAAATCAGAGTATGACATAAACACACCATCTTGGTACAAGTCACAACATAACAAAGCCTGTAGAGGTGACATTTTTTCCAGTACGTTGGTGCTCCAATAGTAATTGTAGTGTTATACCATAGAGGAGTAAGACTGTCTACAATGTGGTACTTGTAACATCTTATGTATTCTGGTCCAGACCTCCTTAGAGTGAGACAAGATGGGGGCTGGAGGAGCTACTGTTGAGACTGGGATGAACTATCCACAGGGGTAAATGGAGAACACATCTTATTTTCAATAGTATTTTCTTTAATCCAGTGTTTGACTAAACGATAGAACCTCGAGTCAGGCAAACCCAGACCTCCTTTTCCTTTGGGAGAGTGCATTTTACTTAATCCAATCCTTGGTTTCCTCCAATCCCATAAAGTTCTTTAATTATTGAATCATATTGTTGAAGATCTGAGGTATTATAGCAACAAGCAACGGCATAATTATATAATTTAACTGGAGAGCAACAACCATATTAATAACACTGACCTTGCTCCATAATGTGAGCTTTAGTTTATCTAAATTACTTTTAACTTTTTTGTAATGCAGGCATGCTTTTTATTATAATGAATTATTATTATATTATTAAAGAATTAATCACAACTTTTTTTTTTTTTTTTCAAATTTTACTTGCTCCCACGATTTCATTGCAATACGCCTAAAAACATTGCAACATGCCTCACAATCTTTTAGAAAACCTGCCATGAAATCAGGCATTTTAGGCCGCAACAATCCCAAAAAAGGCCCCTTAAAATCCTGGAGGGACTGGTTATTGTTGGGACCAGTTTCCATTTTCTTTGGATCTTAGCAACAACCAGCTACACAGAACACACAGCGTTTATTTCCAGATTTCTGTGAAGAAACAATGAACAGCTCTTTGCACAAATATTTCTTCTCTCTTATTTCCAAACAAAGAACTACAACAGGATGTAGCATCAGGGTGGAGGGAGGAATAGGAGGAAATGTGAGGATAAAAAGCATGACTTTATTCATTCATTTAACGGAGAATGAAAGCAGATAGAAATTCTTGACTTGTGATTGAGCCTTCATTTTCAGGAGCTCGTACCCACTGAAGACAGAAGTGCACTTTCACATGTTTGCATGTTTGTTCCCAAGCACATGATTCATTGGGAACTTGATCTGACTGCTTAATCTGTTGTTTTGGGTTTGAATTACTCTCAAGTCCAATTGGCCTCTGCAAACTGCCTATTAATAATGCTCTTTCATGAGATGGTGGCTGCATTAAAATGACTGTGGTACTTGATGGTGGTGAGGATGTTATACTTAATGATGTTTGATTTTTCCTTGTTTTCACTGGCATAACTTAATGCTAATTGCACAGAGGGAGGAAAATCCAATTAAAATGCACTTATCCATCAAGACACTTTAATCCGTCACTGCTTTAAGTCGTGACATTTAGCTCAGCAGGCATCAACAGCTTTTTCTGTATATATTCAGCAGTGTAAAATATAATATTAGCTGCCTTCTGACGCAAAATGACTCATGCTGTTGAGATGCAAATAACACAACTCATACACTCTTAGAATAAAGGTGCTAATTAGAACCATATAGGGTTCCTCGGTTTGCCCCCAGTGATCTACCTGGAACCCATCATAAAAGATTATGCCTAAAACTCTGTGTGAAAAGTTTCATCCAGAAAGGTTCTACAGAGAACCCTTTCATTGTTTAATAGTCCCACACAGAACCCTCTCTGTGGGTTCTATCCAGAACAGTTCCACTTTGCAAGTGCGCTAACAAGAACCCACCAATGGGATTCTAACAAGAACCCTTTTATATTCCAGTAGTTTCATTTGGAACTGTCCCAGGAAGTTCTGCTTAAAACCCATTTGCATGCCATGGGTTTAATCTAGAACCCATTCAGGGGTTCTAACGAGAACCTTTTCATATTACAAGGGTTTTTTCTAGAACTCTCCCAGGGTGGTTCTACTGAGAAACCATTTGCATTCCAAAGGTTTCATCTAGAACACACCAGTGGTTCTACCAGAACCCTTGTGCATTTCAAGGGTTTCATCTGGAAGCCACCGGGGTTTCTACTAAGAACCCTTTTCTATTTTAAGGGTTTCATCTAAAATCCACTCAGGAGGATTAACAAGGGACCCTTTAATATTCCAGTTTTTCAGCTATAATCCTGCTAGAAGGTTCTACCAAGAACCCTTTTGCCATCCAAGGGTTTCATCTAGAATCTATACAGAGGATTCTACCAAGAACAATTTTGCAGTCCAAGGATTTCATCAGGAACCCACCCATGGGTTCTACCAAGAATCGTGTTTGCATTCCAAGGGTTTCATCTAGAATCAACCACAGGTTCTACTGAGAACCCTTTTATATTCCAAGGGTTTCATCAAGAACCCACCAGGGGATTTTACCAAGATCCCTTTTGTAATCCAAGGGTTTAATCTAGAACATATACAGGAGGTTCTACCAAGAACAATTTGCATTTCAAGGATTTCATCAGAAACCCACCAAGGTGTTCTACCAAGAGTCCTTTTGCATTCCAAGAGTTTTACTGAGAACCAACCACAGGGTTCTACTGAGAACCCTTGTATATTTCAAGGGTTTCATCAAGAACCTACCGGGGGCCCTAGCAAGAACATGTTTACATTCCAAGGTTTCAACTAGAACCCCCCAGGAGGTTTTACCAAGAACCCTTTTTTATCCAAGAGTTCATCTGGAGCCCACCACAGGGTTCTAACCGAGAACCCTTTTTTATTCCGAGGGTGTCATCTGAAACCCACAAATGAGGTTCTACCAAGGACCATTTTGCATTCCAAAGGTTTCAACTATAACCCCCTTATCATCTGATGGTTCTTGGAAGAACCATATTGTATTATACAGTTAACAATGTTTAAACTGACCTATTTGAAACATGGTTAATCATTTGAATATCTGAGGGTGAGAATCTTTTAACACCCATGCTTTCTTCCAAAAAGGGTTCTTGAGGGAATCTTACTTTCTTACAAAGACCTCTTGAAGAGAGTTCTTCATAAGCAAATGGTTTTGGGTAACCTTAGCCCTTCAGCAAGAACCCTTTGGAACCCTTATTTCTAAGAGCGTATATTTAACTGAGACTTGAGGTTAATGCAGCCTGGGTCGGGATGGTGCTGAGGAGACAGCTGTACTATAGGCTATAAACAGTAATGAACAGCATGATGTTGTGTTTCCTCTTAATATCTGAGCAACAGCAGCTTTGTATTTGAGCCTCAGGTAAGAGGGCCTTTGTATGCGCTGTGTCACTGTTGACAACCGATTCCAAGTTTCAAACATATCAGTAGGTGGGGCTGCCCACAGTGAAAGAATGAACTGCTCGGACATTTTGTAACGCTGCGGTAGGTGATATAAATTGTTTGGACCGTAACCGTGGCACCATTCGACATCAAAGGGAGCTGCTTATTCACTGGCCCCCGAGCCCCGAGAAGTTACAAAGATTATATTGAGACAAATAATGAAGTGCACCAGGTGGTTACAGAATCCAGCAGGGGAGTTTCACATTAAAGCCAGCAGGTGTTGGAGCTGTGACTCACGCTCTCTACCTTGATTTATAAGTGGCCGCATATTTCAACCCACACTGCAGGCCTGTACTCAAGTATCTGCTCTCTCCTCCACCGCCAATAGGGACATCCATTGTCAAACTCAGACTTACAGTGAACAGAGGTGACAAAAGTACAGGCATTCTTTCCTCAAGTAGAGGTGCAGACACTTGTGTTAATAAAAAGACTGGTAAAAGTAGAAGTACTGATTCAACTTCTTTTTTGCAGTAAAAGTGTAAAAGTACAGGCTCTGAAATGTACTCAGCCTATAAAAGTAAAAAGGCTTAATGTTTTTGTCCTGTTACATCTTGTGTCTTTTTACATCTTTTACATCTTGTTACATCATTTTTGCCTTATGTCTTTTTTTCATCTTCTTACATCTTTTTCTTTTGTGGAACTTTCATCTTGTTATGTCTTTTACAACATTTTTTTGTCTTGTTACGAAGGACATGACATCTCAAGGACATTTCTACCAGCTGTTTCTGTGCAAAGCTAACTGAACCTCAGCTTTTCTCTGAGGCCGAGTCTGCTGCTCTCATCTGTTTCATCTTGTTTCATCTTGTTATGCAATTTTTTGTTTTGTTTAACCTCTTATTTCATTTTCTTCTTTCTTTTACGTCTTTGGGTTCTATCTTACACCCAGCGCAAAATGGACACGCCGGTGTTATTGCTATCTTAGAGCAGCGCAGTTGTCATTTTTGCCATGTCTGCAAGATAGTAAATTAATTTGCGCCTAGTCTGTGTGGCAATGGGCGGGAGGTCTAAAAATAAAGGCAAAATGAAGGCGTGGCGAGGTGCATTTGGTATTTTGTGCATGGAGGATTGGAGTCGAAACCACTTGCACCTTAGAGCGGCTAAAACCTGGCTGAAGGGCAAAGTCTGTGGTGCAGTGGGTCTGTCTGCACAAGATAGCAACCAGTGTGTTTTGCCAAAGACACAGACACATCTCCACAGTAACAAAACACCTTCATTTATCTTAAGTTTTTTTTTCCCCACACAGAGGTGAGGATTAGCAAAGAGTCATTTGAACATATCAGAAATAAAGAGTAAATATCAGCATATTCAGAAACACTTTCTGATTTTAGATGGATGAACAAGGATGGAGGGAGGAGGAGATGAGCAGAAAAAGGAGAAGGAGATGGAGAATGGGTGGCCCCAAAGCTTGTCTCTTTGTTTCCTGGTAAATCCTTAAAGGTGATGAGAGCTGACTTTCTGATTGGTTTATGTTCAGCGGGACAGGGCAGGATACCCCTGCGTCCGTGGCACAAGATGGTTAAGGTGGATTTGAACACACCTTGAATAAATTAAAATAATTGTGCCTTACGCTTTCAACTTGCTTGCTTGCTTTAGATCAGTGTAAGATAGGGCCCTTTGTCTTGTTTACATCTTGTGTCTTGTTATGTCTTTTACGTCTTGTTTCATCTTCAATGTCTCATGTTTTTTTGTCTTGTGATGTGCTTTAGGACATTTTTTGTCTTGTTAAGTCTTTTACGTTGTGTTTTGTCTTGGAATGTCTTTTGCATAGTGTAATGTCTTTTATGCCATCTTAAGTCTTTTACATCATGTTCCATCTTTTTTTGTCTAGTTAAGCCTTTTATGGCTTGTTAATTCTTTTATGTTGTTTTTCCTTTTATTACATCTTTTATGTAGTTTTTCGTCTTGTTATGTCTTTTGTCTTTTTCTTGTTGTGTCTTTTGTGTCTTCTTACATGTTTTACATCTTGTTATGTCTCTTTTGTCTTTTGTCTTTTTTGTCTTGCTACATCTTACATCTTTGTTGTCCTGTTATGTTATGTTTTCAATGTGTTACTGTCCCGTCCATTTAGGCTGAAATCAGTCTTGATGCAGGGAAGGATTGATACAATATAAAAATAATCAATAATTCCCATCAGATGCATTAAAATTAAAGTAACAAGCATGATTTGGAAATGTTGGGGGAAGAAAGTACAGATATTTGCGCTAAAATGTAGGAAGTAAAAGTAAAAATTTGTCAGAAAAATAAATAAAACACAGATACATGAAAACTCTACTTAAATACCATAATAAAGTATTTGTACGTTACTTCCCACCTCTGCTAATGACTCATTAATTGAATCAGTGATCTGGGGGATAACTCATTGTGGAGTCTTATGTAAATTAGTAGCTGCTTTGTTTGACTTTATAAAGGAGCACCACTGTGATGTTGAACTTTTATGAATGGTATGTGTTGTTTGAAATTATGAACACAATAGAGCCCCATGTAAAGCTCTTGGCTCAAAACAATAAGCTTCATTACTCCCCTTGCTGAATCATTCAGAATGAGTCGACCCACTAACGTCATTTGACTGCTTTCAAACTTCTTTTCATTACATCTTGAGACGTGTTTGGCTGCTGCGGAGGATTTCCAAAGGACTGCAAGTGTTATCTGAGCCAAACAGGGTATGACAGAGTGAAGTAGTCTTGAGCGGGGCTTAATACAAGTCTTTCGGGGTGAGCCAAATAAGACAGAGGATGATGGCTCTGAAGACTGAGACTTCAACCTTCAGAGGACCCACAGACACTCATCAACTGCCTGTACTTCTGTTAGTATAGTTACATGTAGCCTATGTGTGGAATCAGAAACTTTTTTTGTTTTTTCCTCACTTTTTTAGATGCAACAAGTTGAGGGAATTAGCCACTGTTTCACTAACAAGCCCACACTAAACATTTAATAGCCTGCTGATTATCCATAAGAGGGAGCTACTTGGGTCAGTCAGACTAGTTTTCATGCTAACCTGCACCACCTGATGGAAATCAAAGTAATAGCAGTGACCATTTAGACCCCCAGATGTACACATGTTGATGTCACCTGCTAAAGCACTGCTTTTTAATGGGATAGGGACCAGTTTAGAGAACCAGCAGGAGTACCAGCACAGAAGCTAAGAAATGTACTGCTGTGGACAGGGTCTGCAGTACCTAAGAACAAGGCCCAGGCAAAATAATCAATATCAGTTTAAGTGTACGCTATATTTAGAATAGTGTCACCACTTCATCAGACAAACAGCCTTATATTCCATAATTAACATTTCTTATTATGGGTTTTATCATTTCATAATGCTCAGGCCTGCAACAAAATTTCATTAATAAAAAAAAGTACTCGCTCCTTTCAAAAAAACTCTCTCCAAAGCCACCCGACTCCTTTGGCTAAACTAGAATTTTACTTTGCAGAGCACTGTTTTGAATTTACCCCTTATATCTATTACTTGCGAGCAGGATAACCAAAGGATGATGTGTCTTTCTTGGAGAGTTTCATTTTGATGGACTTTTAAGGACTTGGTGGTTTTTTTCCCAAGTAGATCAGAGCAACCCCTCTGGGTACTTAGTTCCTGCGTCATCATTCCGCCCCTTTTTGGCTGAAAACAACCAGTCTAATTTAAGTGGCAGTCGATACAAATTCCAAAGTCTTTGCCGGTTTAAACACATAAAATAAGAAAACTGCATCACTGTTGAGGTAAATCCTGTGGGCAGTCAGGTGAACAATATTGCTATGTCTTTGCTGATCAACGATCGGCGTCATTACGCAGAAACAATGACAGAAATACAGGTTGATGAGTGTCTGCCTCCATCAAACGACTTCACCGTGGTCGGTGGTGGCATGTCCTAATATACAAGCACCTTATCAAATCTCCTGGTGATGTATTTCTGTCACTTTTTAAGACACTATTTTGCTGTTTTAGTAGCTTGTCCACTGTGGCATTATGGTAAACTAAATACATCACCAATATTAATATAGATATGAATTACACTATTCTTCTCTATTTAGTGCCAGCACGTTTTCACCCAAAATGAATTGTGGTTGAGAGAACTGACATGTGGCTGCACTGATCCATCCCAACCTGACAATCATCTCAGAACTCCTCAGATTTAACTGAGGGTCCCCTCGGGGGAGTCCAACCCCCAGGCTGGGAACCACTGTCCTGAAAGACATGAACTTTTAGCCGCAGTTTTAATAGCTGAACCACCTGCAGGCAATAAATGTACAGCTGCAAGTCTTTTCTCTACAAATGCTTTTTTCTGCATGTGTTTCAGATGTCGCAATAAACTACCTGTTAGCTATAATAAAATACAAAAACAAGTGAACAAGTATGAATATTACATTTTATTTTATTTTTTTGCTGTAAAACACCAAATATAAGCTTTTTTAGGATATGTATTTAAAATTTATTTCCCATTCTAAACATACTGTAAATGAACTGAACATCTCTACTGATGAACAATAGATTTGTAAAAAAAAAAAAAAGGGCATCATTTTCTTTTGGCGTTATTCCCAATCCATATTTTTGTCCTCGTCCTTGAGAGCAGAAGACAGACAATGACATAATTTCATCTGCTGCGAGCCATGAAGTGTCTTCTCCTCCAACACATTGTTTCATGTAAGAAATATTGAGGTCATTATACCGTGGGAAAATTCGCACACAGGAAATTCCATCAGAGCTTTGCTGCAGATCTGACCATGTGACTTTTACTCTCTCTCGTCTAAGACTTTCCATGCAGAAGGTGGGGGACCACAGGGGCACTGTTTCCCTGAGCTGAGTGAGTAATAGCACTGGGCTGATTAGTCTCACAGAAAGGCACATTCTTGTCCAATGACATCCCACACATGTGCATGAATGTACAACCGAGCATGCACACACTGACAAAGTGCCCAGGCTGTGGACTGGTGTGCTAAAAGTAATCCAGTGTCATTCTCAGCCTTCAAAGCTCTTATTTCTCAGAGCAGAACAGATCTGTCAATGGGCTGAGATAATTCAGGCTGTTCCCATCGCAGTTTGTTTTATTTCAGCAATCTTAAAAGTGTTATTATCCAGACACAAGACAGAATTTTATTTGACAGTAGGCCTACATATATTTCATTTTCATTACATTTGAAGGACCATGTGTAAGATTTAGAAGGGTTTATAGGCATAATATATCAGAAATGGACTGTAATACTTATAAGTATGTTTTAATTAGTGCAGTGGTTCCCAATTTTTTTCTGGCATCGCCCCCCTTTCAGAAGCTGAAAAAGGTTTGCACCCCCACACCCCACAAATCTTTAGCAATTATTAGCAATAATTGGGGATGGAACTGATAAAAAAGGATTCAAATGTTGAATTTTAGTGAAATAAAGGTTAGCAGGATAGATCACTGAACTCTTGCTTGTTTATTTCCCTCACATAGATCATATTCATTCAACTCTGCCCCCCCATATAGCAGTTTGGGAACCACTGCATTAGTCTATAATCACCTGAAAATAGGAATTGTAGTGTTTTTGTTACCTTAGAACAAGCAGTTTATATCTGGAGAGGGCTGGTCCTCTTTTATGGAGGCTGTGATGTTGAACTGCCATGTTTATACAGCAGCCCTGAATGGACAAACCAATACTGGCCAAACAGGGCCTTTCACTATTTCGTAAGTTTCGCAGCCACTCTTTTTTCTTCTACACACTTGGAAGGGGAGGGTGTTGCAAGCGGCATTCAGTTGGTTGCGATCTACAACCTCACCACTAGATGCCACTAAATCCTACACACTAGTCCTTTAATGTTAATTCTTACTATACATATTCATACACCACACTGAGACATCTTAAATTAGTTTACTATAGATCCTCTAATACATATTACTCAAGCACAAATAGCAAAGAAAATAACTAGTTATGTTCTTAGTCAGGCTATAAAGGTAATCCAAAAGAGCCCACAATTCAAGCTTGGCTGAATAGCATCAGAGAAATAAGAATTTGAGAAAGTAAAATGCATTTTAGGTGAAACATAATTCTCACTGACAGCATTCACCAAGTGGTTATTTCTTCGACAATGTAGGTGCTGGTGAATTAAAGTATGATTAACGATTAAAAAAAAGGCAATTAAAACCACCTAATAACATTTGGGGAAACAATGTGTTATTGTATTGTGGTTAATGTAGACATAGAAGTTTTTAGCCACTTTGGGGTGGTGCAACAAGCTGTCAACAAAACATTTACATATTACTGACTTTTGTTGTTAGTGGTAAAAGTGTGGTCATGTCTAGGAGGGAAAGCTAGATTTGCAAGATTAGTACACGTTTCTTAATTGTGCATGTCATGTTTTGTGCAAGACATCCTCATACTTAAACGGCAGAATGGGTCAATGGCCAATTATTCCCAAAAACTATATATAATATGGCCTGGCAGTGACAGACTTACCGGACCTTAACTGCATTGTATAAGTCATGTGACATAACTCATGTGACATTACACATGCTTTATGTTGTAAAGCAGTCACAGTTTGGTTAGATTTAGGCAGAAAAACTACTTGGCTAGGTCTGGGGAAAGATCGTGGTTTGGGTTAAAATAACTCTGTTATGTATGTCATGTGACAGAAGTGCGTCAGGCAGAAAAACTACTTGGTTAGGGTTCAGGAAAGATCATGGTTTGGCTTAACATGATCACTCTCGCTAGTCGGGTTGATTTGCACTCACCTTTCACATAATAAAAATATTGACTGCTGCAGCTTTAATATGTAAATTCTGCTGCAAGGGACTAATCAATTACAAAAGATGTAGTTTGATGATGTCGTGAAGTAGCGTGGAATCATGGGAGTTGTTCTCTTCATTGTTATGCAAAAATCATAGCTGATGAAAAATCTATCTCATATGAATTATGTTCAAGAATGAGGTAATATCAAAATGTTATTACACTGTTACACTGAGTCATGTTTGCTGACTTCCTTCCTCATTCTGACACATCCCATGAATCCTGTGTCCTCCCTGAAGTTATAGTAGGGCTGCCAACTTTTTTAGCTTGGCTGGGGGGCCCTACTTGCCACTAAACCCCAACCCTGAGTAACAACTTTATTGGTTTCCCTTTTACCACTTTGTACTTCCACTCTACTACAGTTTAGAGGAAAAAAAAATACTTTTTACACCATTTTAACAGCAGTAGCTAACAATTACTTTTCAGATTTTTGTGGCCCCTTGTCATGTTTCAGATGTCTGAGTTGTTGTCAGTTCCATCAAAGACACATTTCACCCCAAAACCTTTCACATAGTTTCATTTAAAATGACTACCTGAGGTCAATTAAAGAGGTCAAATTACCCAATATTTCACAAAAAGGGAAGGTTAGAGAAAAGTCCAAAATATGCAAAAATAGTTGCGTATGAGAACTTGCTCCTATTTATCATCACATGGCCCTTCAGATTAATCTTGTGACCCTTTGAAAGGGCCCAGCCCCTAGACTGGGACAGAGATGAGTAACTGCTTAGACTAGATGATGATGAATCATCAGTATTAACAATCTAATAATGTCATATATAATGTGGTACTCACAGGAACAACAATTCAGCAATGTGCACTTTTACTTTTGATATTTTAAGTACTTCAGCTGGTGATACTTCTGTACTTTTACTTTGGAAAACTTTAAATTCAGGACTTTTACTTGTAAGCTAACAGAGGCTAGCAGAGTATAGTAAAAGTAGCCTATCGTACTGGTAGGCTACTTTTTTTTATGTAAAGGATCTGAGCACTTCTCCCACCACTGCATACCTGTCAATACATGAATGAAATCCGTGGTCAGTGATTAAACTCCGAGTCACCCCCACCACACACACACACACACACACACACACACACACACACACACAAAGAAAGACAACACTTGCCCCATAATGATACTAAAAGCTGTTCATTGATGAAGACGCTCACCTGCTGAATATTGAATCCTATGACTATACTGCGCTACCTGCAGCGCAGATGTAATGAGACACACAATACAAACAATGTGCGCTCTGTCCAACCTTGCTTGACGTATCAGTGGGTTAGTTGTTCAACCACAAGATCAATGCATTGTGCATTGTTGCTGTACACTATTGGTTCAAACAGACAGGTGATGACTGGTGTGTTCATAGACAATCTGTGAAAAGGGTTGCTTTTATGCTCTGTGCCTCACTATATAAATAAAGAGGAAAAGTTAGCATGAGAACAGGCATGTGTTAGGTGAGAGCCTTTGATATGTGTCAGTGTGTCTCACGCTCAGTACATGAGAGTTAGAAGCCCTCATTACTGTAAGGCAGGCTTCTCTTTGCCTTAACTATAAACTTACTTATTACTAAATTAAACTATTGTAGGGCTGTGGGTAAAGCAAGAGCACAGAGACAGCTTCACCTGTGTAACTCCGACTCAGCTGTAGGACAACTCAACACTGACGACAATAGTGGCACATTACTTCTTACATCATGTCACTCCACCAGGCTTAATGATCACATTACATGCATGTAAATTGCACCATATTACATAGTTCTTGATCTAAATAAACTAGCAGAACCGAATATGTCTGAATGCAGCTACCGCAACGGCTAGCAGGAAATGAACTTTTACTTTGAATAAATTATGTATCTCTCTGCATTTGAACATTGCCTGAAACATTTGGAATAATGTAAGTACAGAAATCAAACAAAATATAAAACATACATATAACATATTCAGTGCTTTTAGACATTTTAATGCAGAAGTATTATATATTTAATGTAAGTCAACAAAGATGCAATAACATTTTTTTAAACCAAGAACTCAGACTGAGGGTTGCCAGAGTGGAAAACAAATATTTAGGCTGTTTTATCTTTTTGTGACTTCATATGAATTCAAACTACTTCCTACGCTGGCAAAGAATGATGCCATTAAACCTAAGCTGCTGTTTGGGAATAGTTGCTAATGAATGTAATTAATACGAGACACCTGCTGTTTGGGACCACATGGGCACTGTGCTTTGAATCTATTTGAATAGAGTAGGCTGATCTGACAATAAAGTTGTACTTAATACTGCAAGTGCTGCTCTTTCTCGTCTCCGTGCACTCTGGAAGTCAGTGAAGTTGTGGCAGAAAAACCAACTCTGCCTCTGCAACGCAGCAGGCTGCAGCTCAGAATATGAAAACTTTAATAACAATGACGCACTATTTCTCAAGAAAAGCACTGCTCAGGTACAGTAGATACTGGCCCATATGAAATGAAATAGTCATAGTTTGCTCAGGGTGGGTTGATGTGATTTAAATGACTCATATAGTTAATAACATTTCCAAAGGAGTATCACAGTCATTATCTTAACAACCTTTAGAGAGATATAGCGCTTTTTATGTTTTTATTACTGTATTTCCAAACCTTTAGTTGCCAAAGAAGGCAGCTTATCTGCTCTTTTCCTGCTCCACATCACACTCATAATATTTCACACAGTCACTCCTGGGAGCTGACCAGTGTGACCACTGTCTTCTGCTGCTGGCTGTTTACGAGCTCCATTAGAGCAGTTGGGGTTTAGGAGGCTGGCTTGACGGCACCTCAGCGTCGCTGCAGGGAGTGGAAACAAATATTAACTTTCCCTGCACAGATTTTCCCAGCTGTTCTGGGGAATTGCACCAGGACCACTTGTCTAAGCCTTGTCCGGAAAGACGGCTTGTCTTGGCAACGGTGACCCCATCTGAGGACAGTAGGAAAAAAAAAATGATTGTCGCCTTTAGTTTTGGAACAATGTCAATTTACATTATATTTCACTTTCTTTTAATAGCTTTCATTTTCTTTTAATATATAAATATCTTAAGAACATATCACTTTCTTTGACAGTAGTTCAAATTAAACTACAGAAATTTAGTTAAGTTGAACAATTATAAGGGTCACGTTTCCATCAATGTATTTTTATGGCACATTTTGAATTTTTGTGTGACCAAAAAGTTCCAAAAGGACTCCCGCACACTGTCTAACTTCCAATATATCATTTATTTGCTATGTTTCAGTACCAGAACTTCATCAGGCCTTCATCAGGCCTTCAACAGTTTTTTGTTGATGAGAAGCCATCTTAAATATGGAGTGGTCGTCTGTCCACAGCCAATCACATTTCCTGTGTGCAAACAAAGAGGGACAAAATTATCAGTGGGTTAACAAACAACAATATCCCAAACAGAGACAAAAAAGAAACAAAGCTCTCTGTGTGACAACAATCTAGAGTATCCCCAAGATGTCGGAATGGGGAAATACATAAAATAATGAATCGCATTCACAACAAATATACAAATTACAAATAAATATTTCTTCTGCAAATATTGCAGATTTCCTTTGAGAGTGGGTTGGTAGGGGTATATTTACATTATAAGTTAAAAACAGACATATTAAATAAACAAATGTCAGATACAAAAAGACACATAATTCATCAAAATATACATATAATAAATAACAGTGATCAAAATTAACTTGCCCTATCCAATCTGCATACAATTACAATAAATGATGGCAGTGAAAAAAAAAACTCATTCAAATTCCAACAATTGTGGCTGTGCCTAGTTTCCAGAAACATGGCATCTGAAAAGATTAATATCATCATACATTTTCTATAGTGTTCGACGGGGGCTCAAAAAACATGCAACACGGATGCATACATGTATAAATGGACACAATCAGCGGTCACATTATTAGATGAACCTGATGATATATGTACATATTCATACATATCCAGAACTGTCTAGAACTGGATAAAGAAGCCCTCCAAATATTCTTAAATCAAGCAAAGGGTACATCAACAATACATATTTCAAGACAACATTCAGTATATAAAATCACAGAAATATATTCAAGAGAAATTCATCATTCAAACCCTTAGGAGCCAGTGTTTGAAGAGTATGAATCCAGTAAGCCTCACGCTGTTTTATTAGCTTGTCATGGTCACCTCCCCTAGGCAGCAGGTTTAGAAAAGGCTTGCAGAAATGGCGCGTTCAGAAAAGGTAACAGCAAAACATCAAAACATGCAAAATTTGATCAAAAAGTTTTTTAGCTCGCATGAGGTGGTTTTTGCTTCAGCTTTTGCATCAACAGTCTCCTCAACACTCACATGGCCTGTAGTAATATCCATGATGGCCCCACACAGACTTGATGGAACCTTCCTCACATTAATCTATGAAACAAACAAAAATCTTTCTAAATTGTTTTTTTTTTTACCATTTAAAGTTTCGACTGATGCTGATGAGGATTCAAAGACCTTGTGTTTCAACAATTACTCCCAGTTTTGATGTTAAATCTGTCACCGTTATCACTGTAAACTGCATAAATGCAGTGCAAGAATGGAAAGTTTGGCAGGCTTGCAACAGAACTAGAGGGCGGTGCTTAGCAAAGAGTCAGTTCTCATCAATTAACTGCTTATCTTGATGAACCAACCACTAATAACTGCACAACAGTAGTGGATGGAAATAAGCATTCATACACATTATCTTTTGCAAATGTACTTGAAATTCGCTTAAAATTTTGTCGATACATTTGAATGGAAGCACGCCTAATCAATACTTGTAGGTGGCATAGTGGTGTGGTGGTTAGCACTTTTGCTTCACAGTAAGAGGGTTGTAGGTTTGCATCCCTGCTGGGACACAACCTTTCTGTATGGAGACTGCATGTTCTCAGAGCTTATGTCAGCTCCGTTTTATGCTCAAACCAGCAGCAGATGAACTACAAAAACTGTTGCAAAAGGGTAAAAAATGAACTCACATACTTAGTGTCTTTGAACTCAGTCAAATTTGAATTTGAATTGGAATCAAGTTATTTGTAACCTCTAATTGAAAACTACATGAAGCAAAGATATGAACTCTATTGCGAAAGTGCAACAACACTACAACATTTCATTCCAAAATCAGCCAACTAGATGTTGGAGCCTGGCTGCAGGGATTTGCTCCCACTCAACCACAAAAGCATTAGTGAGGTTAGGCAGTTTTATTTGGTGGTAATCCCTGACTCAAGGCGTTCAGATTTATCCCAAAGGTGTTGAATGGGGTTGAGGTCAGGGCTCTGCGCAGGCGAGCCAAGTTCTTGCACGCCGAAGTGTGAAAACCAATTCTTCGTGGAATGGACTTTGTGCACAGGGGAACTGTCGTGTTGAAACGGGAAATGGCGCAATAAAAGTTGGAAGCAGTTTGTCCAAAATGCCTTTGTATGATTAAAGGAATAGTTTAACATTTTAGGAAATACACTCATTTAAGAGTTCAATGAGAGAATGGATATCACTTCCAAGCATGCATGCTGAATATACAACCCATTCTCATCTCAACTCGTCACATACCAACGATTTGTCCTGCCCTTTGGTGTCTGATACTGTAGCATGAGGTACCCTTTAGCAGCTGTTTCTGACACCACCAGAAAGCCTTTTCAACATGTGGTTAGTGTTGTGAGACGCACGTAATGTTATGTACCTTAAAACTTTTAATAACGTTTAGTTTGCACATATGAAATGAGCCCTGTGTTTGTTTGAGCTATCCACCCACCCCACCTCCTCCATGTGTGGACTTTCTCCCTCTTTATACTGCATCGACAGCCTGGTGCGTCTCATACAGCCGCTAACGGGTGCCATGCACCATATGAGTCGTCAAGGGTGGTGACAAATTGTTAGTTTGTGACCAGCTGAGAATGAGACTGGCTGGAATATGAAACTACAGCAGCCGGCTAACTTAGCCTACAGCACAAAGACTGGAAAAAGGGGGAAACAGCCGACCTGGCTCTCTCCAAAGGAAACAAATTGTAGCACCTCTAAAGCTCACTATTTAACATGCTATATCTTGTTTGTTTAAACAGTGTAGAAGTAAAAGTGTAAAAATGACATTTTGTGGCCAGGACCAGTAACTTCCTGGAGTTTTTGCTGGTTGCCTAGCAACTGTACATGGGTATAATACTCAGTTTAATTCAGTTCAATTTTATTTCACCATAGCCAGCCCTAACTACAAGCTTTATCAAAGGGGTGTCCACCTCCTGAACTCGGAAGTGGGAGCTGGTTTCACAGGAGAGGAGCTTGATAGCTGAAGGCTCTGGCTCCCAGACAACTTTTGGAGACTCTTGGAACCACAAGTAGCACAGTGCACTCTGGGAGCACAGTGTTCTGGTGGGGTAATGAGCTCTGTAAGATATGATGGTACCTGACATCAATCACATTTCATGCTTTTGCTAGTTAGCTAACTAATGAATCTCAGGTCTGTGTCTCTAACATTTGAAGATTATCTAAGCATGTGACCTTTTGTCTTACTGGATGAAAACATGGATTTTGATATAAGAATTGTAAGAAGTGGGTTTTTGTATTTTTTTGGCCTTGTTAAATAGGTGCACAACACTAGAGGACTTCAGAGGGGAGATGGCCACTCCTGGTGCCCCCATGTTTGAAATGATGAAAGAAAAGTGCCCTATTGCAGTCATTCCCAAAGACTGGGTCAGGACCCACCAGTGGATCACAAGAGATTTTATTTTAGTCCCAGAATAAATAAAAGATGATGGAAGAAATTCTACAAATTTAAGATTTATGTCTACGGTACACCTTTTATAAAGCATTTGAAATGTGTATATTGTTTTACTGTTGAGAGGAAAAAATGAGAGCTTCTGTCAAGATGCACTTTGTCTCATTTATGAAGAAGGGTAAAATGTCTTATGTTGTTTTTCTAATAGAGGAAATCAAAACAATGAGATGGCCTGTTAGCTCAGTTTAAATGAATTTATTTCTCACTCTAAAGTTCTAAAGTGTATATATTTTCAATAACATGTATCGAGATAATAAAGTGATTTGGACATGGCAGTAAAAATAGACGTTTGTGCACAAATGAACTGTTTGCAGATTTTATTGATAAGGCTTATTGTGAACTGGGCCGTGATTGTTTTTTCATTTTTAAAAAGAAGATCACCAGGAAAAAAGTTTGGGGAATGCTGCTCCTATGGTAGAGAGAATTGATTAAGTGCCCTGTAGGCTACCTTTGCAGCGGACCAGGGATTCGAACTGTCTCAATACAAATGCATCACAACTTTCACCCCACTGGTGCCCCATAGGAGTGTAATCAATCTGGATCAATATATTGATTCCAGGTTCAGCGACCTAATGTGATTGATGCAAAGTGAAAATACTGGTCTATATCGGCATCTTTAAGTCAGCCTTTAGTTTGAAAATACCACGGCATGTCTGTGTCACTAATGTCTGGGAGAGTTCAGTCATAACATTCTTGAATCTTAGAGTAGCTGTTTTTTTTTTAATTGACATAAATGTAACTGGGTGTATTAAATGGATTTATGATATCATCTGATATCGCTCATAACCCTGAATTTAATTGAGTTGAAATTGTATCATGGCAGACTTTAAGATTGGCAAATATCATATCGTTGTCCAAAGAATCACTATAATTGAAGAAACTTGTGATTTACATCCCTAGCGCCCCACCTTATACAGCTGGTGGTTAATCTTGACTTAAAGACACATGTATTCAAATATTGATGCTCAAACGTTCTTACTATCGTTGCAGCTCGTGGGCACACGCCTGTACTGCGGTGGCTTTAAAACATGCCATCGCTTTTGCTTTCATCGTAAAATGAGTCAAGTTGATTTAAATTATAGATCCCACAATGTCAAATTTGTCTCAGAGGGCTTTGCAATCTGTACAGCAGATGACATCCTTCTTTAGTCAGTGAAAGCCAGAATATTTGTTCTGGTCGACCCCCAACTGTGTATCGAATCTCCAGCCTTGGCAGTAGTGCAGCCATCCGTATTTATGGTGCGTTATTGTGCATAAATCCAGTGTGGTATTTAACACAGCATAATGAATTCATTCAAGTTATGAAAATATGGGGTATAAAGTGGATGGCAGACTATAATTTCAGCCTATATACGGCAGCTTGAAGCTCAATTACAGTTTGTGTCACTACTGGCAGAGGCCTGGAGGAGCTGAAAGGGGGGTTTGAAAACCTCTCCAAAGGCCACGAGTCAGGTAAGAATGTCTTGAATGAAACAGACAGCTGAGTCTGGGTAATGGGCTTCAGATGAAAAATTCTCATCGCTGTGAGGTGAATTGCTGCAGATTAAAGTGTTGTTGGGGGTGGGAAAAGATGCAACCAGGGGCTCCTCTGGCTGCAGCTCCCGATGGAGAGACAGAAGTGAGAGAAGTACCAATTAGAACCTGGCTCGGTATATTCAAACCCATCACTGAACCCACTGCATTACATGACAGCGAGGTGCGACAAAAGATTGGACAGAATGGGACCCAGTGCAGAGTTCTGCCAAACTGTCCTCCATGTGTAGAGGAGAGCTCTGAACTCATGCATGCATGTGGAGCTGAATTAGGATAATATCCTCTACTGTTAAATATTCAAAAACGAGCCCTAATTTTTAAAAATTATATTAAAACAAGTGAACCACTCTCATTTTCCTAAAAAGCCCTATGTGCTGCCAGGAGTCGAACCCACAAAGGAATCCCCTCTGCCAACTTGTCATTTCACCACGACCACCTCAGCCTCAGGATGCATACAGCATAGTCAGAAAAATAGGCTCAATCAAATTACGATGGAAGATGTCAGGAGTAGAAACTATCTGTATTGACCTATGTCCCACATGGACTGAAAAACAAGTATTAAACTTTTAAACTCTCTGAGGAAGCATTAGTCTTGCAACACATAGCTACATCCTTAGTGACAGACTTATGAACCACCGAAACTGCCAAGGTGAACTCCAGATCACGCTTGTCCTCAGAGATGAACTTACGACCTAATGAAACTCCACAGATACTCGAGACGAACCCCAGATCACACTTCCCCCTTTTTCGCAACATTCTAGAAGTAAATGGACAATTGGGCAATAGGCCAGTCAAATTTGGCATTAAGACATAGGATATGAAACTCTACAGACAGTCACGTACAGAATATCAAATTTAGGCAAAACATCAGGCACCTAGCTGTTTTACATTTCAGGGCGCTGTCACCCTGGATTGGAAGAAACAAGTGTCAAGAAACTCGGACCAGGCCATGGACCAGCGAAGGGAGAGCTAAGTCTAAACCACGGCCCTCCCCACCACTATAGACCAATTAGATAATCGCACATTTTCATTTAAAATACTGTGTAACGTTAAGTTAGACACTCTTTCTTTGTGAGGTGGCTACAGCTAACTGCTAACGCGGACTGTTGGTTTCCGAACAAAGAAAGATCCATGTACATGTATTTCTATTCTGCCAATGTCAATTAAATACTTTGAATCAGAAAGAGATCGTCTCCTGGTTCCTTGCAACAAAAGAACACGACTCAACAAATTTGGTGACCCCGACGTGATTGCAGAAGGACCAGAGAATTGGCGGCGTCCACGGCTGGACATTTCCAGAGGGACCGGACCCTGAGCCAGGACTTCTCATCACTCACAAGGAGCGCTCCTACGATCAAAAGGTAAGCAGAAAAACCTGTTGTTCTATGAACCTAATTTCTGCATATTGGGCATTTAATCAAATTTCTGTGAGTGTTGAGAGGTAAGGGTGAAGAGGTCAAAATTTTATGTAAAAGTAACTGTAACAATAATTATAACTACTTTAAAGATAACCTAAGCATTGGCAAAATAGAATCCTTTAAGGTCTACCAAAATAGAAGAGAATAAAAGAAGTTACAAGAGAATAAAGAGTTACAAGAGAATAATGAAGAAATGATAAAAGAGAATAATGAAGAAATGAGTGATAATGGAAAAATACTGAAGAGTATTATGAGAGAATTCGGCCATTGGCGGCATAGCACGTATCTGTGATTCCAGACAGAAACTTTCAGCAGAGACTGACTGAGTACCCTGTAGCCTGCAGCGATGGGTCTGTTCTGTATAGGGTATGTGCGTGTTGATGCGAGTCCAAGCAGAATTGGGACTGGTAGAACTTACTAAAGGTAGTTCGTAATTTGAATTGTCAGGCCATATTGTGCCTGGCCCCAGACCATTCCAAGCTTGTAGAGCTCCAGGGTAAAATTGACTATTACTTATTCGGAAAAAATTAGAGAGTATAGAGTAAAAATGAATTGAGCATTGAATAACTGGAGGGGCTTCGGATTCAAAAATAGAGAGTGGGGGCTCCAAATAGTTAAAAGCAGGCGGAGTAAAAAAGAAACTAAATTGAAGAAAAGTGCACAAACAAAACAGCGCTGGGTTAAATATTGTTGCAACATTGTCTGTTTGTCGGTTTGTTTTGTCTGTTTGGATGTTATGTGTGAATCTGTATTATATTTGATTAAAACAAGAGATAAACCATTACATCACCAGACAGTAAATTACACACATCCAATGCTAAATGCTTACACATAATCTAAAAATACATGCGCACTTTGAGATAGCACTCCTGTGCCAATTTGCATTAGTCCGTTCTCAATAGGAACGTAAACCAGTAATAATGATTGGCCAAAGCAAAATGCTCATTTTGACATTTAAATGTGAAAACTTTCCCAGATAATTTGTAAAAATCATTGTACATAGATGAGAAAATACCAAATTAATCAGTCTGAGTGATTCTAGTGATATTGATAGTTAGACTAAAATATTTGATTTTGTGCAAAAGCTGTATATGTTGCTGTTAAGCTGAATTATTCGCTGTATATATATTGGCTAGATGTGTGATGTGAGAGCTTGTGAGTTCACTGTACATTCCTAGTTTGTGTGAGAGTGGCTGCATGTGCCTAGTTTGTGTGAGCGTGGCTGTGTGTGCGTTTTGGGTATTCCCCGGGGAAGTGTGAAAGTGACTGATGACTGAGTGAGATAAGTTTGAAATGTCTAAGTGCTAAGATTTGAATGCAAGATCGTTCTAAGTTTTGTGTACGGAATTTCATTGTTTACAATTCACCTACTTCAAACTCTAGTCAATAAGCGTCGCCGCACGATGTGAAAAAATTGGAAGAAATATTCACTTTGATGTCTGTTACGACGTGTCCTGCTCAGACACAGACTCTCAAATGTTGGAGTGGTTGGCTGATGTTTTGTTTGAACGTCCAAGTTGAAAAGCTGCTGACAGCCGCCGTGCTGGGTTGTTTGAGTGTTAAGAGACATGCCAATTGCTGCAACGTGTTGCTATTTCCTCTGTGTCTAGAGCAGGAGTGACAAAATTTGGATTGGACTATGGAAGCCACTCAGTGGGCGTTGTCTAGTTGAGTAGAAATTAATATAGCTCACTCTAGAGGCATTTAGGCCTAACTGAAACCATAGGCTGTTAAAAATAACAGTATTCCTGTCGACTGTATTAACTAAGAACCGTATAGAGCAATAATAATAACAGCACCATCTCTCGGCTGAATTGATTAAGTAAAGTTGACTGGCGATTTAAAATCTACATGTGAACATTGCTGAGAGGCATAATAATAATTTACCTTAACTATTAAAATCCTAACTTTCACATTGAGGTAAATTAACTAAAGTAACGTCGCATTAATAGAGTAATAAAAAGTAGAAATATTATTAATAATAATGGTAGTAAAAAAATGGTAATAATAATAACAACTTAATAAGTGTGTAGTTAATATACGTATTAACGCAACACTGAAGGAACCAATAATGGGTAAAGTTTACGTATACTGCATTAAATCTCACAGTCCTACTTTAGGATCACCAGAATAACAATGAGGGAGTGAGATCCATTTATGTCCAGTATAATGCATTTCTGATGTGTATTTTGGGAACTGTCTAGATATCAGCAGTGTCTCTGGGTGGCTCGTTAACGGTGACTCAGTGGAGTAGGTTAGTTCTCCGCCAGCTAGCCTACGTCACTGAAGAGGCAGTTGCCTGGCTGTGAGCCATTTCCATAAGGGTCAGATACTAGGGTGAATTCCCTACTAACTGACTGGCTGTTGAGGGGAGTACCAGTGGCGACTGGCCACTGGGAAAGGTTGAAGGGACTGTTTTGATAATTTCATGCATTCTTGACTGCTTAGATGATTTAATGTTTATTTTGATTGCCTTAACGATTTTGTGTGCTTTGATTGTTTAGGTGATTTTGTGGATCTTTTGACTGTTTGAAGTGAGTGCGCCTGGGGAAGACAGCCAACCTTAAATCTTAGTTTTTTCAGCTAGACTTTTACACACACACATGCACCAAATTCTGCTTCCCCATTTTGACCTAAATTTAGACATCCTGACTCAGTTTGTGACAATTTTGATTAAACTCTCACTGCTTTACTTTAGTTCATGATACTACTAAATATAGACTTAATTTTTGATACTACTGCTTAATTCTTGGTATTTTGTTATTACTTTCAATTTTCTGTGTCAATTTTCTTCTTAAACTCTGTACATTACGCTTAATATTCTATACTTTCTTTACGTTTCAGACTTAATTCTTAGCATTACGAATTAAATTTTAGTATTTTGACTTTGTTTCTAAAATGTTCTATAAAAGTTTCGAATACTTAGTTGTAGTAGTGATTTATGAACACACACACACACACACACAAACAGACTCTGACTACTTTTAATATAAGGTTACTATTTTGGATAGAACATATTAGAAAGGCTAAGGTCAGGGAGATTTAGTTTCCATAAGTTCATGATAGTAAGGAACAATTGCCACAAGGATCATAATGACAGTAGTGTACACTGAAGTTATTCTTTGTGTTTACATCATTACCTTCATGAGAACTTTACAGACAACCAGCTGGAGGTCCTCCTCCTAGTACGTTTTCACACCTTCTTCACACTGTGCCTTTTACCTCTTATAATCTGTGTTATTGCCACCTGCATTGCATCCTGATTCTGAATAACCGCCCTAGAATATCCCACATTAAGAAGAAAAGAGCTATTGGCATGGTAGCAGGAACTTTAGCTGTATTCCTTAGTTGCATGATACCTTATAACTTCTCCCATTTTGTGGGTTTTGTCCAGAATTAGAACCCACAATGGAGGTGTTACACTCTATTGCTCACTGCCCTTAACGCCTGCCTTGACCCAATTATTTTTTACTTTTCCTCCCCCTCTTTCCAACGCAATAGAAGAGAGAGCACACAGTTACAGCACATCAACACTTATTAGTATTGATTTCAATGTCCCGAGCTAATGCGCAGCAAAATAATTAATAAAATAAACAAATTAACACATAAAATGTAAGCACACTATGGTCTAGGGACACGCGACAGTAACACCATTTTGCCATGTAACATTAGCACCATTCCACCACATCACGCACATACCAGAAGTACATTAACCTGTAAATATTCACATCTAAATATTCGGTGCCACTTTTTACTACACTCATCATCACCATTAAACATTTAAACCATTTTTGCCGTAAAACACGAATTTAAAATTAAACAAAAGAAGTTACAACTCACATTATTATTAAAATTAATAGCATAAATTACATATCAAAATACATACAGGTACAACACTTCAATTAGACACTGTGCCATTTTATTTTCTATCAACATTACAAATCCAACAGACCTGCTCATTAAAGGAGAAGTCGTTTCTGCCTACATCGATCAACTCCACTCAAGAGGAATCTGCGGATACAGCTCATCATCCAGAAGAGGAGCTTAGGCTAATACAGGTCCAATATTGAAATAACAGTCAGAGCCAGTCCAGGCTACAAAGGGGACCCTCAGTTTGGCATTAGGAGGGTTGTCTCAAACCTGGTGAAGATTTTGGCAAAATAAAAAACTAAAAAGGGTTCTGACTGCATAGGTTACACCTGTAACAAGCATACAGCCTTGGATTCAAACTCAGGATTCAACCCCAACAGCTTGGAACCTAGAAGGACGGAAAACTCAGGAGTTAAGGAGGACTGTACTGGGGAAGGATTACAACCACGAACCAGGAAGAAAGGACTCAAGGAGGCTCAGACACCATGGAAGACATCCAAACAATGGGAGACCTGAAAGAATGGGTAACCTGGCAAATGGAGAAGAAGGTTGAAGGAAAGGACAGAACTAAAGCCAGAAAGGAAGCATTGATGATGTGAGAAATGTGGGAAAAGCAGGGTCTCATCGCCAGGGATCCTCAAGCTCCATTCCCAACCAATGTCGCTGTGTCCTGCATTGTCAGAAATGCAGTGGGTGCATCGAAGATGGCCACCTCGGAGTGGGAAACTACAGGAAGGAAATCATGGGGGTCTGTTCACGGTAAAATGAGAAAGAAACAAGCTTGCCTAATAAACACCAGAATCATGTGCGCCTTGATAACCGATGCTAAAAGAAAAAGTGCAGCATGCTGAGCGGAGACAGGAAATTCGACGGGGAGGCCAAGTCCCCTTCGGCACCACTGCCGCCGCCACCACCTCCACCACCTCCACCACCACCTCAAGCATTGGTCACCTATTCGACTGGTTTGTACCCAGCACTGCCTGATCCACCCCATATCCCCCATATTCACAACAACCACCAAACTCACCGAACAATATGAAGCCACAAGAGCAGCCAGCCATCCAGGCCCTTTGATGGAGGTTAAAGGAGGAACATTGGATGTGGATGTGAAAGGAGAAGAGGACTTTAAAGCCGAAATGACACAGATTAACAAACAAACTGCATCCAGGTTGGATGATCTTGCCTCCAAAGTGGAGCGCCTGACCCAGGAACTGTCACAAAACCAAACCAGAGCAAGCATTCAACAACACCAAGCAGCCTCTGTTGGAAGAGAGACGGACGGAGAGGAGGAGACTGAACATTCTAGGTCCTCCCTCTCGTGCTCCCCGCAGTTCGGATCAGCAAGTGTACAAAGGACTGACGTTGAACCTCAGCCACAGAATCCTGCATTCATCGCCATTGACCAGACTCTCGAAGATTCTATTCCAGCACATCATTCACCTAGACCAATGCCACAGGATATCCTGCTCCTGGAGGAACCACCTGGGTGCACTCTGGCAATCTCCTGTCCATGAAAATTCTGGTGAAGAAATGACAGACGAAGAGGAATATGACGACGATTGGAAACAACCAACCGGAGACTGACTGCACTGTGGAAAGGACTCAGGAGTGCCAACAGAGCAAACCATTCAGCGGAATGCTGATGGGACAGTTCTCAGGAACCATAACACCAGCTCCTGGAGCCAACCAAAGGGCTAGGAGAACTCAACGCCAATCTTCACAGCCAGCAACCAGCACCCACCTCATGCAGGCTACGTTGAGCTCACCCAACCTCTGAGGGACATCGTTGCTGAAGTTGGTAACAGAAACTTGACTGCACAACTCCACTGGACCACTGCACTGTTTCAGAAAGAGCTGGCATCGTGAACGCTGTGCTTTTCCAGAAAAAGGAGGGAGAAAGAAGAGTCCTGATGTACCACAGCTCAAAACTCGACAACATGGAAGCTGGCCAAGCAGGTTGCACACGATATCTTGCAGCTCTGGCAAAAGCAATCAACAAAACCAGCCATATCGTAATGTGCCACGAACTCAAGATCAACACAACACATGGGGTAGTCGCCTTCCTCTCATCCAGTGCATTCAACTTTTCGACAGCACGCAAAAACAAAATCTCGGAGACACTGCTCCAACCACACATTACCTATGGCACAGACGGAGTCAACATGGCAAGAGGACTGGACACTGATCCATCACAGCCACACAACTGTGCAGAAATAGCAGAGAGAGACATAAAACTCAGGACTGATCTTGAGACTGAACCATTGGAAAATCCAGAGCTCACCCTGTTCACAGACGGATGCTGCTACAAAGGAGAACACGGAAATGTAGCATCCTATGCAGTAGTGGAGCAAGATCTACGGACCAAGACACATACCACGAGAGACCAAGGTGTCATTCCCCAGCCTGCCTCAGCCCAACTAGCAGAGATAATAGCTCTGACCAAAGCGCTCGAACTAGCCGAAGGAAAAAGAGTGAACATCTACACAGACTCAGCCTATGGACATGGAGCTGTACATGTTGATGGTCCACAGTGGTTGCGAAGAAAACTTCCTGACCACAGCAAACACACCTGTCAAACATCGAAGCCAACTGGAAAAGTTGATACATGCCATCTCCCTGCCCGCCGCAGTTGCAGTTATGAAGTGCAAAGGACATCAGAAACTAGACAGTCTAGTGGCAGAAGGAAACGATGCTGCGGACGCAGCCGCCAAAGCAGCCGGAGGATACACACCAAAACAAATGATGATGAGAGACACGCAACTTCCAGAACTGACGGAAGAAGACATTGTGAACATGCAAGAACATGCAGGAGCATATGAACAGAGTGAATGGAAAAGAAAAGGAGCCACCAAAGCAGAAAATGGACTATGGAGAGCCCATGATGGAAGACTGGTTGCACCTACCAAGCTGTGTAATCTGCTTCTCAAACAAGCTCATGGACCAGCCCATGAGGGAAGGAAAAGAACACAGGCTAACATTGAAGCTCTATGGGGCATCCACACATGACAGCAATGGTGGACAACTACGTGACCGATTGTGACACCTGCAATGGACACAACCCAAAACAGACCTACAAATGTCCCATGGGTCGGTTCCCAGTTCCTGAAGCCCCCTTTCAAGACATCACGATCGACTTCACGGACATGGGAGCAGACAACAGAGTCAAAGGGTACAGATATCTACTGGTGATGGTAGATAGGTTCACCAAATGGGTTGAAGCAATTCCCTGCAAGAATGAATCCTCCCAGACTGTTGTTAAATGGCTAAAGAACGAGCTCATCCCCAGATATGGAGTTCCACGCAGCATCAGGTCTAACAATGGCACACACTTCAATAACAAACAGTTAGCCGAAGTAGAAAAAAACATTAGGCATCACACACAGGTTCGGTTCAGTCTATCACCCAGCATCACAGGGGTTGGTTGAGAGAGCAAACCAAACACTGAAAAGAAAGATATGCTATGGCACAAAACTAAAATGGAGAAAACAGAAGAGAGCTCCAGTGTTTAAGCTAGGCCCAACCCTGAAACAGAACTGACCAGATCCACTTGCATGAACGACCACACACCCATTTGAGAGATAGTAGGTGGTCAACGCTTGTTAAGGAGGAGCAAGGAGTATAGACGTAGAGTACTTGTATACCTTATATCCTTGCAACCTCTCATTGTTGTTTTGCTAAGTTTTATACTATTTTACGTACTTAAGATAACTTGTAAGAGATTTTGAGACTTCTGGCTTAACTACTACGCTTAAAATGACTGTGGTGACTCTGGGGCGACCTGAGCTGCTCGTATTAAGACAAATACTTTTTTGTATCAGAGGGTTGACTCTAGTTCTGCTGGCTTGGCAAATGGGCTGGCGACATGACCTTCTGAAAAGACAAGAAACCCGGGGAGACTATGACATGGACTACTACGACTGGAACTTTGACTTAACCTCGACTAAACATGACCGACTGAAAAGAGCAGTCTCAACCCAGGGTGTTAACATAGTCATATCTGCTGGCGAGACTACGAGCTTCACTTTTGATTTTGTAGAGGCTTTGACTCCGCAAGGTGACACACGAACTGTACAGACGCAGGACTGGTACTCTCAGGTGCCCAAATATTTCTGTGAGCCCCCTTGTAGTTGGCCTAACATTTTTGCGTCCTCAGACAACGGATGGACTCACCCCGGACACCCAAAGACCAAACGTTTTACCATTATCCGCGGAGCTGGTTGCCCTTACAAGGGTGACAATAGACAAACCCGTTGTAATCCCGTTGTAGTAACTGTAAAGAACCCCCAAATGAGTGATTCAGGTATTTACATGATAGGAGCTTCAGTGAGAGGGAAGGATCCCCTTAGAACATGGTCATTGTTAGTTGCTAGAGGGTCTGAAACACTAGAACCAGAGCCTATACCACCTACCCCTGCTCCTGGAGGCCCTAGAGTTACCTATTTGCATAACGTCACGTACGAGAGCAAACTGGCGCTGGAGACCGGGTACAGTGATAGAAATGAATGGTTGGAATGGGTTCGATACACAGCTTACACCACTGAACGATCTGATTGCATAGCATGTGCCAAGGCTAGACCTGTGTTTAGGAACTGTTCCATTTAGACTCAATGACGCTAATGACCACAAAGGACTACAATGTGTAATAAGTCTCTTTAGTACCACAGCCACACCAAACTCTGAAGATTGCAAAACTTTGTCTTATCTCTTCCCTTCTGTTAAAGACCCAGCTATCCCACCATCTATTGTTGTTTACTCGGATAATTACACGTTTCACTCGCTCTGGCAAAGGTAAGAACGTGGATCCTACCCATCGCCGCCGACCGCCACCAGCTCAGCTCTCATTTCCCAGGCCATCGCATTACCAAACGTGACGTTCCGGGTGGCTCGTTTGATTCACACATCTACATTGATGAAATAGGCGTGCCCCGTGGAGTCCCAGATGACTTTAAAGCCAGAAATCCAGTGGCAGCAGGTTTTGAGTCTCTTTTACTTTTTGTCACTGTTAATAAAAAATGTTGATTGGATTAATTACATCTACTATAACCAACAGAGATTCGTTAACTACACCCGAGATGCCGTCAAAGGTATCGTAGAACAACTTGGTCCAACCTCCCTGCTGGCCTGGCAGAACCGCATCGCCCTTGACATGCTACTAGCAGAAAAAGGTGGTGTTTGTCATATGTTCGGTGATTTCTGTTGTACTTACATTCCCAACAACACGGCCCCCGACGGAAGCATTACTAAGGCCTTAGACGGTCTTACTGCACTCTCCCAAGAACTAGCTGAGCATTCAGGAATAGACGACCCAATAGGAAACTGGTTTGATCGGTGTTTTGGCCAGTGGAAGGATATTGTTATTTCTTTGTTAGTCTCTGTCGGTTGCTTTTTGGGAATTTTGGTCTGTTCTGGTTGTTGTCTCATCCCTTGTCTCAGAACGCTCATTAACCGCCTGATTGTCACTGCTCTGTCTAAGGAGAAGCCAAGCCCTCCGCCCTACCAGATGCCCCTGCTTCTGGACACTGAAGGGGACCCGACTGTGGGGGAGGGACTTGAGAGAGTTGAGTCGATCTTGTTTCTCGAGAGTCCATGGGATCCATCTCCTGAGGCCAAATTTAGACCAATCAGCCCACCACCTTTCGATTATGACGCAGACACTTTGGTTTGAATACTAACCATGGACCCTCGGGGAACAAGAGTGAGTGTGTCAGTTTCTTGTGCCTTGATAAAATACCGGATCCCTCCCTTTATTATTGCATGTTAAAAAAAAAAAGAAAAAAAAAAGAGAAAATTATGATTTTTGCTTATATTCTTTTGATTCATTTTTGCTTCTTGTTTTGTTCACACCTTAAAAGGTGTGAAAGGAGGGATACCGCAAAAAACTTATACTGCACACATTAATCATTTATATGACTATTTCGTCTCGAATATTAATCATTATTACTAGAGACATTGATTACTTATTCAGTTATTCTATTTCAAAAGTTAATCATAAATCAATTAATCATTTACTCGATTTGGAAATCAAACATTCAATTTTTATCCAACTTTTAATGATATTAATCGTTTTTGATTCTTTTAAGATTGTCATTTCTTCTGTTTTGAATCAATCAACATTTATTCAATTATTTAGTTTTGAAATCACAATCACTTACTCATTCATTCAATTTTGAAACGTTACCTGAATAATCATTCATTTTATTTTTGATCATTATTCATATACACAAGCTGAAAAACTGATTGCTAATCAAACCGTTGATTCCTAACATTTTCTCTCATTTATATTATCATTGAAGCCATTAATCAGTTACAGAGCTACTAACATTAATCACTCATCCAGCATTTAGACTAATCATATATTTAGCTATAAGACATTGGTAGACTATCCAGTTCTTTGAACAACATTTGTCAATTGATTTCCCATTCACATTTACTTACGTGTTATTGCTAGCTAACCCTTTTGCCCAATATCAACCACACATACTTAGATAATTAGTTTACACCTTAAAAGGTGTAAAAGGAGGGATTTGTCAGGAGTAGAAACTATCTGTATTGACCTATGTCCCACATGGACTGAAAAACAAGTATTAAACTTTTAAACTCTCTGAGGAAGCATTAGTCTTGCAACACATAGCTACATCCTTAGTGACAGACTTATGAACCACCGAAACTGCCAAGGTGAACTCCAGATCACGCTTGTCCTCAGAGATGAACTTACGACCTAATGAAACTCCACAGATACTCGAGACGAACCCCAGATCACACTTCCCCCTTTTTCGCAACATTCTAGAAGTAAATGGACAATTGGGCAATAGGCCAGTCAAATTTGGCATTAAGACTAGGATATGAAACTCTACAGACAGTCACGTACAGAATATCAAATTTAGGCAAAACATCAGGCACCTAGCTGTTTTACATTTCAGGGCGCTGTCACCCTGGATTGGAAGAAACAAGTGTCAAGAAACTCGGACCAGGCCATGGACCAGCGAAGGGAGAGCTAAGTCTAAACCACGGCCCTCCCCACCACTATAGACCAATTAGATAATCGCACATTTTCATTTAAAATACTGTGTAACGTTAAGTTAGACACTCTTTCTTTGTGAGGTGGCTACAGCTAACTGCTAACGCGGACTGTTGGTTTCCGAACAAAGAAAGATCCATGTACATGTATTTCTATTCTGCCAATGTCAATTAAATACTTTGAATCAGAAAGAGATCGTCTCCTGGTTCCTTGCAACAAAAGAACACGACTCAACAAAGAAAAAGAAAAATACATTGATCATTGGACAGAACTAACAAAATGCCAGAGCAAAATGGAAATTTACGTAGTCCTGAACAGGCCAACACATCCTCATACCTAGACGACAGAATACATCGATTATCAATGACATATAGCAGCGACAGGCTTACCAGAACTTCCTCATGTTATGTAAGTCACATGACATAACTTGGTTTGCACTGTAAAACGTTCGCAGCTTGGTTACATTAAGGCACAAAAAACACTTTGCTAATTTTAGGCAATAAAACTATTTGGTAAGGTTTTGGAAAGGATTTGGGTTAAAATATCGGAAGTTACACAACTGACTTTATACCTGTAATAAAATTTAGAGTTACTCAAAACTTTAAATAACTATATTTACTTTTTGTTGCACACAGGACTCGAATCCTGGTCTGCTGGGTGAAAGTCTGTCCACCCCACCTCCTCTAAATTCAGACTTTCTTGTTCCTGATACGTCTCTGACTACGTACACAAGGGGATTTTCTGGTGATGACGGGCTGAAACAGACAGCACACTTTGGCTACTTACTTGACTGCAGCATCTGAAAAAAACTGAGGAAAACACTGAAAAGAGTCAGCACAACCTGGCAGTGGAGGTCAACTGACGCAGACAGACCAGGCTGCCCGGAAAGGAGAGGTTGTGTACCCACTGTGACCAGGGAACAGTTGAGACAGAGCTGCATTATCTAGCTCAGTGTAACCAATATGAAAGTATTACAGACTAATATTTTAGAAAAGTAATAAACTGAATTCCTCCTTTTCTCTATCTCGGTGACTCTGAGAGACTTCCAGTCCTGCTGGTAGAGACAGAGGACTGCTGCAGACTGGTTGCTACAACATTACTGCAACAACTTTGCGTTAGTAGGGATGTAAGTCATATGTGCAAGCAGCTTATTCAGACCCATATGTACATTTGTTTCTAGGCAGTGACCTCTAGTGGGCATAGGAAGTATGACAGGATCAGTATAAAGAGCAAGAAAGTCCATGAAGAAAGGAGGGTTAGGGTTAGTTAGGGTTAATGTTTTTTCTGAATGACGTTACGTTACTTTACGTTATGTCATGTTACATTATGTCATGTTACGTTACATTACGCATCATGTGTAACAGTTATCTTAATGTTAAACCAAGCCAAATAGTTTTTATGGCTAAACCTAACCAAACTGTGACTGTTTTACAATGTCAGCCGCGTGTGTAATGCTCATTGTCTGTAACCGCTTATCCTTGAAGGGTCGCGGGGGCTGGAGCCTATCCCAGCTGACGGCATGGTGGTGCAGTGGTTAGCACTGCTGCCTCACAGCAAGAAGGTCCTGAGTTTGAATCCCCCAGCCGGCTGGGGTGCTGGGGAGTTTGTGGCTGGGGCAGGGCCTTTCTGTGCGGAGTTTGCATTGTCTCTGCATGGGTTCTCTCCAGGTACTCCGGCTTCCTCCCACAGTCCAAAGACATGCAGCGTAATAGACTCTAAATTGCCCGTAGGTGTGAATGTGAGTGTGAGTGGTTGTCTGTCTCTATTTGTCAGCCCTGTGATGAACTGGCAACTTGTCCAGGGTGTACCCCACCTCTCGCCAGCTGGGATGTGTGTAATGTGACATGAGTTATTTCATGTGACTTATGTAACACAAGATTATATGATATGTGTCATTTTGGGAGTAATTGGCAGTCGACCTATTGTGTCGAGTAGGTATGAGGATGTGTTGGTTGCAGCCTGCCATGAGGTCCACAACATGTCTGATGATTAATGTTTATTAATGAATAATCCCTTTGCTGTCATGTTCATAGGCATATCTAGAGGGGGGCTTGGAGGGGCACTGGCCACCCCTGAAATCTGATTTGTCACCCTCAGTGCCCCCTCCCATTTTCCTACAAGAGAGGTGGGTCATTAGTTTGAACCAACTTGTTGACGAATACTTTTAAATGTGCCTACTTTTAATTTTTTATGAGTTTGATTTAATAATTTGTGGATCACAGGGCTGTATAATGAGATTTTAGTTGTAGTTCCATTCATGGTGCTCGCAAAAACTAAAACCAAATGAAAAACTGTATACAGCAAATGCATAAATGAATAATATATTTTAAAAAAATATAAATTCACAGTGGAATTCTGGTGATGAATTAAGGAGTCTCACAGCCTGAGGAAAAAGTTAGATTGGATGTATAATTTTTTTTTCAGGACTTCAGGAGAATAAACTGGGAGCTTTATATTTTATTTGTATGGTTGATTGGTTGGACTATTTATCTTTTAAATAACCATTTTAAACACAAGAATGTAAGAAACTATAAGATACTGTTAGCAATTAAAGTAGACATAAGAAATTGTAAATTAATGCTATTCTGACATGTGTGTTTGTGCGTCTGTGAGCGTGCATGTGGACTTCATGCCACCCCTGCATAAGTCAGTGCCCCACTTGGGCCACCCCAGTCAAAAAAGGCACACCCCTGCTCATTACTCACCCACCCTAAATAGCCTGTCTTCCTCTCCATGCCCTTTTGTAGGCTTGATATTGTTTATTGTTCATTTTGTTTATTTATGGTCATTACGATCAGACAGTTTGTGTTTTTATGCTTTGGCTATATTGTATTATATGCAGTCATCCAAATAAAGTCAACTGCTGATTTTTAATTCAGATTCAAACTTAAAATAGGTTGCAACATAAACAATCATAAATTATGATACGAAAGCAAAAATTAATTTAAATTAGATTAAAGCAACACATCTGCAAAAGTGATTTTCAAGCCTTTTAAAGAAGAAAGTTTGCCTTCATAATCTCACCTTTTGAAAAGCATCCAAATCTTCCATTTTGACGCAATATTTATATTGTCACAACACATTCGCTCTAACTAGACTCTAAAATGAGTAAACAATCCCACCCCTGTCCTCTGTCCTCTATTTGTTCTTTCCTACTCAAATAAATTACCAACTTTGCTCAGCCAAACAGGAAATCCAGTAAATCTTTTTTTCATCTGTTTTTTTTTCTTCCTACAATAAGAAAGACAAACATGAACATCTGAAGGACATTAATCTAGAATATTGTACAAAGCAATGAAATATGGTCTCTTACAGACCAAAAAGGACAATCATCTGAGGCTGATTTAACACTGATACAAATGCATTCACTGCCAAAATTCCATGTAAAATATGTTGTTGTAAATAACCAGTGTTTTTGATATGAAGCATGCTCCATACCTCACACTGGACTTTAAATAATTCATCCATGGTGTGTCTGCTCTGTCTTTAAGTTTTTCCTCATTTAAGGCCTTGACACCCCCCTAGTAAAGTGCTTTCCCACTAGAGTCCAGTGGCAGGCATACTTGCCCACTTCCAGCAGAGCACCCAGTCTTTCACCGTCTTTAAGTTGTGGCCTGATGCACAACCTGGGAAACAGTCAGTATCATCAGGTGTTAGTTGTCCAGTAAACCATTCTGCTAGCAACACTCTGTCCTCGTCTAATAATGCCTTCCTGAATCTCTTCAGCATCAGCCCCACTACTGGAACAGATCGGACCTCCAGTCTTCTTGCCAGGGTTAACAGCAGTATCCATGTGAGCTCCAGCCAGTTTGGACTGTAGTTATCCCCTTATTCATTAATGTCCCAGACATCATTGGTACCTCTTTCCTGGAGTTGCCTAAAAGTGCACCCTTGAGAATAGGCTCCATTAGCAGCCAGTACAAGGATGCATCAGGGCCCGGTCTGCTGGTTTCCATCAATCCTCACATTTTCACTACACTGACAGAAAACGGTGACAAACAATTCAGACTGAAACTTGAACAATCAAGAGTAAACTATATTTTTCCAAACCCTAAATTATCAACCTGACCAAAAATAAACTCTGCCACACAGAAAGAATGACCAAATGATAAGAAAAGAAAAAGGAAACTATTTAACCCTTGGAAAAAAAATCAAGGAAAAAAAAAAACAGAGCAAACTAGAATGCTATTTGGCCTGAAAATGTAGGAAATCCCTGACCATGTACAGACTCAGTGAGCACAGCCATGGGGAGAGATGCCACAGGCAGACCTGACTCCCACAGAAGAAAGGCTGCACCCACTGCGCATAGCACATGACAAAAGTGAATTACTGGACCAACCAACCAAATTTCTTCAATTGGTACAAATGAAACTGAAATGAAATGGAAGTAAGATTTTTCAAGTAACAAGTTAGACGAACACTTGCTTTAAGTTGGATGTACTTAATAATCTAATAATAATCCTAAATTTGAGGCAAGTCAACTTTTTCAATTTTCCAACTTTTTATTGCTTTACACAAAAGTAAAATGTTGCTCCTTAAAATCTGAACAGTGTGCTTTCAGGAAAAGTAGTAACCTTACTTTAGTTTGTTAGATATAATTAATATAAATGCTAATGTTAGCCTGACTTAACAATGGCTAGTTTGGTTCAGTGAGTTCAAGAACACTTAAACCACACTATTCAACCAATCCAGGTGGAGGATATCTAAACATAATACATTATTTTCACAAAACACAACTGTCTTTACCTTCTGAAAGAATGGAAACTTAACTGCAGGGGAAAAATCTGTAAAAGATATGGATGTCATGTTGCTAGTCTAAGTGACGTGCTTTTACTGAAATAAGGATAGCAGATTAAGGTAACAGAATGTAATTTAAAGTTGTTATAATCTACAAAAGTAGACTGCCATCACTAAAGCAAAAAACTGAATGGGACTCATTCAAAACTTGAAATTACTTCAAAATCTAATAAGCTACACTTTTTACATTGCAGGACGTGGAGATTGAGCTGCACTTTTTTTTTGAAACAAAAGAAAATAAAAGAAATTAATAAAAATTACATTTACAAAAAAAATTTAACAACCTGCCCACTGCACCAGGACATCAGAGACAGATGCTACCCAAAGTTCACAACCAGCCGAAAAGACTTTGAAAACATGGCTGATGACAAAAAACAAAACAAAAAATAACCCCAAAACAAACAACAAACAAACAAACAAACAAACAAAAAAACTCCCATATCATCTGGCCAAATACAACCATGTGCAGCAGCAAGATTTGCAAGCTGTTCTGACCGGAGACGGGTGTCCGAATGAAATACAACCACCATAAACACTGTCATTCACCTGTGTACTCCTGCACTGACCATCCTCACCTCTGTACATGGATTCACTCACTGTACAGTACAAACAGCTTATAATTATATTGCTCTCCTCCTTATATTTTGCACAGTTTTTGCAGTGATGGTACAGTAGTGAATGTTTGCACCTACAGCAGCTTAAAGGAGAAATCTGCAATATATTTTATTCTAATTTATTAGAAAATGACCACATATGCCATCAGAGATAAAGAAACACGGTAGTTGAAATACTCACTTCTCTGACAATGACGCTACAGCCGCATTGTCCACCTTCCACTTTCTTTCCCGGCCTGGGATGACTGTTTTTCTGTGCCTGTTTCACATTGATCAGAGGTCAAATTAATGTCGATTGTTTCCAGAATGAGTAAGTGTCTGTTTATGAATCATAAGAAATCATTAATAATCTTGAAGGAAGGATAGATGTGTATAACGGTGAAATTAAGCAATATGTTACCAGAATCTGGCAGGCAGTAAGGAGGGAGTCAGTGGACTTCTGTTTTCAGCATAACGGGCTCATCTTCACATTGAAAGACAACTGACAGTTATAAACAGCTGATCAACCATAAACCTTTCATTAAACATGGATTCAATATAATTAATATACAGTCTATGGCTCCAACTCACTATTTGGACTACTATTTTAAAGCTACTACAAGGAGTTTTTAGTGGTTATGAAATAGTCTCAAATATTACTACTGCCTCTATATGACCTATGTAAGTGAACAAGACCATTAATGAGGTGATCGACTCTTTCTGTACTGTTCTTAATGTCTGTCACCAGGTCAGAGTCTCCGTGAAATCAGTGAGAAGAGCCTTTGTTTTCATTTCCCTGGGCACAGTTACAGTCAGTAGCATGTTAGCCACTTAAAAAGAAGCAGGAGGAAATTTTTATTTCAGTCATTTTATTTTTCCATCATATTTGTTGTTATTTCTGTGGAAACAGTACAGCTTTGAAACTTCCTTGTAGTAGCTTTAACTATTTTCAGCAGTCTTCAAACTTTGGACTGTCTTGGCAGCTTTTTTTTTTTTTTTAGACTTTTTTTTTTGCACTATCAAGTATCTGTCTGTCTTTCTGAACATCTTCCAGCTCAGTGTGTGATCGTGATCCGGGGGACACACTAGGAACAACCAAATAAAAACAAGAAACAGAACAAATATCTGTAAATACATTCAGAGAAAAACAAAAGATGGCATGTGTGTAGTTCTAACTTATTTGTATTTATATGTTTTTTAAATTGAACATTTATATTTTTCTACTTTATTTTAAAGTTACAACCAAGGAACTTTCATATTTTGTTGATTTTGGAGGTGCCAGTTGTTTCCACTGTATATTAACCACAGAATCTAAAGAAAAATCTGAAGAAAAACCTAAAGAAAAATTTGCTTCTGCTTCTTTTTAACTAGCAAATGTACTACTCACTGTAACTTTGCCTGTGAAAATTTAAACACAGGCTAATTTCATCTGATTTCAAGGAGACACAACTGTGGGTCATATAGAAGCATCAGTAATGAAATGAGAACTGTTTCATTTCATAAGCAGTTAAAAAGTCCTTGTCATAGCTTTAAGCCATTTTTGTATCCATTTTTATGTATAGATATATTTCTGTTTTTTATGTTACACTTATTTTGCCATTTTTTGGCATTTTTATTTTGTTTCCCCTGCCAATGAAGCTCTTTTGAATTGGACTGAATTGTGCATGTGTTGAACAGCACGATCAAATTTTCAGAGGAGATGACAAAGACATGATGCCATACTCCTTATTTGGCGAAGAAAAGATAGAAAAGAAATATGATGACATAAAATAACTGGGAAAGCACATCCTCATTGCTTTTCATTTTCCTGGAGAAAATAAAATGAGCATAGGGGAATACTTTATTGTCAAAGGCTACATTGACGTGTCCATCCAGGAAATTACTGGGAATTTCAATTTGATAGAAGCCTGCAGACTGGTACGGTGTTATCAGGCGGAAGTACGCACCCACACGCACACTCACACACTCTCACAACTTCGGCCCTTTAAGTTGATGAAGTTTTCCTCGAAACTTTTACAGTCAGTTCGGATCGGCCCCCCGTTCAGCAGCAGCAGCAGCAGCAGCAGCAGCCATGGCTCTGTCCAACAAGTGGTGGATTTTGTGCGCCGTTTCTCTCTCATGTGTCGCCCGCTTCGGGTCTTGCAGAAGAGGCAGAGAAGGTAAGATGACTGTAAAATAATTTACGTCTGTGAAGATGTTATTTTAACGGGATTCCCCGCGTTCACAGCCCGCGTGGGCTGTTGTGCGGCAGAGCAACGGGAAGTTTTCGTCCCGAAACTCGTGCGTAAATTGGAGCAGGGTCCGAAGTTTGGACATATTCACACTTTTGTATATCCTGGCTTCAGTTTATTCTTGTTTGAACTTTGCATATATTGTGTCGTCATGCGATACATGTTATTATCGCTGTAGTATCCCTGTAATATTCATTGTTTTGGTGTGATATATTTCAAATTTTAAGCGTAAACTCCTTTTCAGCCCCTCAAAGTGACTCTTTTGACAGGCTTTAACGCGTTAAATGACAAATCGGCGCCTTTATCATACAGTTTTTTCTCAAGGAGTGATCAAACACAATGTGTACTACCTAACACATTAATAATACACAGTGCTTTCACTGAAAACCGGCTCCGTACGCACTACTAAGCTTGCTTTGCTGTGTTGGAGACATTCTTTAAGGCCGTATTATTGGAGAGATTTGTGCGTCAGTCAGGGCCAAAGTCCACCCCGACAAGGCAGTTCTCATGCCGGCCACGACCCACACCTGAACCGCCTGGCACCTCCTTCTGTCCTGTCATGTCGCAACAGCAGCCTCGCGGGCGGTAATGAGGCTGTTGGGATTGGATGTCAGATACTCAACAAGCTGAGAAAGGTCGGAGTGGAGGCAGGTGTGGTCCAAAGTGGAGGAGAAACTGTAGCCGAGCGCTCCTCTTCTACTCCTCCATCCCTGAGAGGAAAACACTGAGCTGCTCAGACTTTGAAGCTTTGCAGTTAAAAGGGAAGTGCAGAAAGGTCAGATACTGGCTGAGGGCAGTTGAGAAGATGAGAGGATGGATACATTCACTGTATGTCTCATAAAAGACAGCTTCCTCTTATCTTTCAGCGACATACAGACGCTTCTATGCATCATTTCCCTGTATGGAGGGAACATTAACAGTCTATTTATAACAAAGCATGAAGACTGAAAAATTTTATTATGGAAAAAGAATGTGACACTTTTTGTCTTTAGAAACACTTTTACAAAGAAATACAACTTTTGAAAGCTTGGTTCTTAAAATATTAACACTCTGTCAACACTGTCAAAGCCCTTTTTTGAATTTATGTAAACTTCCCTTGCTTGTTACAAAATATTTTCTAGAAAAAGCATGTATATTCTACCATTAAAATGTTGTTTTTAAAAGTTGTTGTTTTTAAACTTTCGGTAAAATTGAGCTGTGGGCACCTTTTGGCTCCCTTGGTTCTTCTCCTTCTTTGAGCATTGTGTATTGTCGTGTTCCCACCAAGCTGTCAATTCAGTTTGTTACAATTTAGAACAATTACTTACATGTTTGGATTTGTCAGAATTGTGGATGGTACCAACCACTAGAGCTTTGATGGTTTGTATTTTTACCACAATGGAAAAGCGACATATTCCTGCGGGATGGCGTTTTGCCGCAACTGCCTTAAGAATGATGTTTTATTTGACTTCATTGAAGCATACTCTCATGAGCGTAGCATGGCTTCTTTAATTGATAGGGCATCGCATAAGTAAGTGTATGGTGTGCAAGTGAGGGAGAGAGCCGTAGACCGCAGAAACTTAAACTTAGTAGGGATGTCACAATACCAGAAATTGTGACACCAATACTGGTGAATACTGGTGGAAAAAAAAAAAAAAAACAAGAAGCCTGAGGTTCGAGGACAAAAGACTGAGGGAGAGATTTACTGAGCCTGCCAGAAATCACTGTCAGGAGAGCGTGTTGCCATGTCTGGAAAGTAATGCAAAAGTGATTTCTGCTCAGATATTAAGTCTGTTGCTTTTTCTCTCCTCTTTTTTCTTTTATATTTGAACAGTTAATTTTAACACAATAGTAGCACACAACTGTTGCTCTACAGTGTATTTAGCCTGGTGTTCGGCTGCACAGTGCAGATAAAGAATAGAAACCACAGTTTCAAGATTTAACCTGTTTTTTCGTGCTTTGAGCACCGATCAGCTGAGCTGCCAGAGCGCACTGGATGTGCTGCTGTGAGAACTGCTGCAGCCAGTGTGTGTGTGTGTGTGTGTGTGTGTGTGTGTGTGTGTTTAACCAGAAGGGAGAAAGAGAGGTGTACAGGAAGGTGGAGGGAGGGCTATTGCACACTGTCTTTCTGGAAGTCATTAATACTTACTCCGACTACTGCTTTGTCATTTGACCTGCCTGTTTATAACCCGTTGTATATTCCAGAAAGTCAATCCGAAGCCACCCTGTGGGTTAACTGGGTCGATCCGCATGTCACTACTTTCTCTTTTGAATGAGTGGAAGCGGAGCTGTTGTTGCAGCTGCACATGTTGCTATCTTACACATGTAGTTGTTGTCATTCCATGCTGGTAGGCATTCTTCTCCTTCCATTGGTGTTTAACAGCAGGCTATACCACTTGTAAGCATTTATGCATCCCTGTCATGTCCAGAAAAATTGCATCTCTGTTACCTCTGGCGCCAAGGATACTGTAAGAAACGAGCGCTGTCGTGTTTTCAAGATTTGGCATCGTCCCGAATTACTGGGTTCCCATGACATCCCTAAAACTTGGTAGTGAGTTGTCAATCTGGCAGTAAATGTACAATATATGTTACAGCGTGTCAGTTAATAGATGCTGCAGCTTCTCAAGACCAAGAAAAGTCTCGCCTGTTATTTTCCAACTGCTTGAAAAGTCCAGCAGAAAAGGATAACTAATGAGCTAATGCTAGCATTGTACCTGAGTGATGTTGGCTTGGTGCAATCATATCCCATTCAGAAGCTTTGTAATCCAGCCTTGAACTGCAGCATCTTTTCTGGAGACGTGGCACAATAAATCCATAATGATAAATCCAACACTTAATGTCTCCTGTGATTGTTGATCCATTTTACCATCCTGAAAGGAAAAGTTGTTGTTAGCGTGTTGTTAGCCACCCACTGGTAGTCTAAAGATGCCTTGGGTTAAGCATGTTAACCAATCAGAGACCGTGAGGAGACTGAGGTTAACAAAATTAAAACACTGCAGACCACTGACTGGTCAGTGTAAATCGGAGCAACTAGAGTCATCTGCTCTGATGTAGGATTTTCCAAACCCTTCTCTTTTTTTTTTTTTTTTTTCAGCAATCTTTTGTCTTGCTGCCTTCAGCCTTTTCTCAAACAAAGCTTGTCTCCTTTTGTTATAAACAACCACATACCATGAAGAAAGAACACGAAGCACATGTGCGTAATGAGTGTGTCGTGGAGCAAGCAGCAGAAAAGTCACGGTGAATGCTAGCAGAGCAGAGGAAAACATTAGCAGTAAGTTAATGGTCAATCTGGCCAAGGAAGTCAGGGTCACTGCGAAATTCTGACCTGGCGCTATCGCTATTGCCATGCTAATGATGTTGACCAATCTGGTTGCCATGGTAATGGATTGCTTCCAATTATTAACCACACCCATATTCTCAGTTTGAGAAAGAACCTCAACCCAAAAACGGTTAAGTTAACAGTTAACACTGGCTGGAACGGAGCTTGAAGCATCCATCAGCTACAGTGCACACTGTAGACACTACATGGCAACTTTGTAATATTCTGTCCAGAGGCTCAGAAACCAACCACTACTCTTGGAACACTATCTAAAGTACTATTAATCAGAATACCACAAAGTAATAGCCACACAGTCAACCTGAGGCATTGCAAGGTCAAAGGTATAATAATGATTATAACAGTGTATTTACAGAGCACTTTTCAAACAAGAAGCACAAAGTTAGGGAAACTAAGAGGTTAGAAGTTCAGTGATATACTCAAATATGTGATTAATAGTACTTTAACAGGACATCTAAAAGAGATTGGAAGCCAGTGCAGTGAATGCACCCACATTTTGGGGGACTGACATTATGTTCAGACCTCTGTTTTGTCAAAAATACATTTTAAAAAAGTTATGGAATGTCCAGTCTTTTATTGTCATACATTTACACAGCCATGCAGTGAAGCCAGGTCGCCAATGTCAGTACATTTGATGGGACATAACTAGGGCTGCACGATTTGGTAAAACAAAAAAAAGCCATATTGTGATTATGATATGAGATATGATTAGTGGGACTTGTCATTTTTGCATTACAGTTTTCATTTTTACTGGAAAAAAAATAGAATTGGGATAATGTGATATTTATTGGGGTCAGTACCAAACAAACATGTTTCTTGCATCTAAACAACAAGATTTTTAGGCCAGGACATTTCCGCAGCACTGCAATACCTCATTATGCTGTTTTCTCACACATTTTTCCTTTTTCAAAAAATTCAATTTGGTTCTGGTTCAGCAATTTCAATATTTCACTTGGCCATATTGTGATTCTAATGATATTGTGCAGCCCTAGACATAACTGTGCAGTAATTCAGATTCTGAACTAATTCTTCAAAATAGAGAAGCCAGACAATAACACAAACAATCTAACTGATTGAGGCAGTGGTAGACCTGTAACTCCTGTGATCTGTGAAGTAAATTAAGAGTCTGGTGGCTTTGGAGTGAGGGTAACTGACTTATACAACTATGGTTTCCCATTTGAAAAGGCTGTCTGAAAGCAAGTTAAAGCGGTGACAATATTCTAATTATAGCCTACACTTAAACTGACATAGATTTTTTTTCGGTGGCTAAAATACATTTTGTTGCTGAGCCTGTCCACAGCAGGACATTGCTTAGCTTCCTACACCGGTACTCCTGGTGCTTCTCCAAACTGGGGGCGTGCTGACCGCCATCTACTGTATCTAGTATGCTGACGATGAATAGATACCTTCCAACAACCCATCTTCAAACAATCTGAACTATCCCTTTAAGCCACAATTTAGTTCCATCAGTACAAACTACTAGACAGTGTGTTTATCCTTAGGTGGAACCACAAAATAAGTGGTTTTGCAGATACTTTTACTGCAATTTGAAATGACTATTAAATGGAGCTACAGTACTATGTTTTTGTGCTGTAAGCGTAAACATCACATGTTTAGCAGAACATATTGTGTCTCATGTGAATATATTTGAATTTAAATGTATTTGAACTTTATTCACGGCAGGATTGTTCTCATACTCATTCCCTAAGCAAGCATTTAATATACTTTGCATATAAGAGGCTCCAGTTTCCCACAAGCCACCAGCTGACATTTATTGATGGTTAACATTTGCAAACCACACACGTTTAGCGTTTTAACCTTAAAGCGCATGAGGACAAATATGCTGAGTGTATAAATATTCCAAAACAAAAAATAGAGCCTCCAGGCAGTATTAGAAAAACACATTACCATTTGGCTATTATACTTTGCATCCATCAGAGATATGAGAATACCGACTCATAGGTAAACGCGGAGAGGCAGTTTGGGCTACTTACATTACAGTGGCCTTCAACATGGTTTTGTTCACTGAGGAACATTAGCTTTCACTATTTGCATATCATTTAGGTCCTCTTGAGAGGTAAAACAATAAGGGACTCAGCGAGCCCCTTTGAAACTGAACATCAGTATCACTGGAGCACGGTCTCGGTAGCTTCACTAATCGTCTCACAGAGGCGTAAACATTGTGTCTCATTAATTTGTAGAGAAATTTAATTAGATGCTCACTTGCTGTTTGAAGTGGTAGTTTTATTAGGGAGCCTCAGGCCATAGACAGAGAGGAAATAGTGTAGCATGTGCCATCTTAATTAGCGCTTGCAATAAGGAGTAGACTTCAGAGAAGTCCTCACCTAAACTGTCACTAAAAACCATTTGGGTCCATTAGATGAATACACCCATAACTGAAAAGCGTAGACACTTCACTGTATTGCCAGTTAGTTTTTATCTAATGTTTTGTGCACTCACCAGTATGAAGGCCTTTGGGTTTTTTAATGAGAAAATGACTGTTTTGTCTCAACGTGAATCTCACCTTGAAGTTATTTCACTGCAGCAAAAGCAGCAGCTGTTTCTGGGGCGAAACAAGCATTAGAATTCTATTAATGAATCAAATTGCAATTTTCTCTGAATGATGCAATTCACTAGTCTTTGTTCTCTGTTTGTATACGCACCCGCATCCACTTCCTATTTATTTCTTTCAGTCTTTCCAGTCCGCGTACAGCTATACAAATTCTGCTTTTTATGTGTAATGCCAACTCATTTAATTATTTCTTAGTTTGTTTGTTTGTTTGTTTTATGGCCGACTACTGCAGTCTTTGTTGTCCCCAAGTAATTCTGGTGTTAACATTTAATTAGAGCTGTAAACTTGAGATTGGACATGGGTTGCAAAAATGAGGACTTGCAACTCATCTTGGACTCAGAGAGGCTGGACTTGCTGGAGACTTGACTGCCTGAGGACTTAACTTGATTTGAGACTGAGGTGATAGGAACTGGTGACCCATATAATATATCATACCCATACTGAACGATGCACTGTATTGTTCTTAGTTTTGGAGATCTGCCAAATTGTCATGACTTATTGATGACATAATGATGATGCACACAGCATTTTGTATCCTTGTACAAACTTGCAATTGTAGTGGGTTGTGTAAAAATGAAACTCCAGATTTAGATTAAAGAATGGACAGCTGTAAAACATAGTGAGTTGACTGAACTTAAATAGGTTAGACAGACTTCAGTTCACCTGACTGTTAGAGTAGATTGGTGAGAGCGCCCAGTTCAGCTTGATTTGCAGTTATGTTTATTTTTACACTAGCAAAGCTAGTGAAAATGGAATTGCAATATGATGTTTTGATACACTGACTGACAAGTTCTATCTCAAAGAGACTTGACTTGAACTAGAGAAGTTAAAGACCTGAGACCTGACTTGGACTTGCTACATAAAGACTTGAGACTTGATCTGGAGAACATTGATTTGGACTTGCCCTCAATAAAGACAGAAATGACTTACTCTGTAAAGACTTGAGATTGGACTTGGACTTGCCCTGTAAAAACCTGATTTATGACTCTGACTTTCATAAAAGATTTGACGCTTGGCTTGAACTTGCCCTCAAAAGACCTGAGACAGGACTTGGACTTACTCTCCAAAGACTTGAGACTTGATCCTGGGAAAAATTATTTGGATTTGCCCACTCTAAGACATGTCTTGCTCTGTAAAAATTTGAGCTTTAACTTGGACTTGGCTTCTAATGACCCGAGATACTACTTTGACGTTTAATAAAAGATATGAGACTTGACCTGAAATTGCTTCCAAAGAGCTGAGACATGACTGGGACTTGCTCTTTAAAGACTTGAGACTTGACCTGGACAAACTTGATTTGGACTTTCCCTCTATAAAGACCTAAGACATGATGTGCTTTGTAAAGACTTGATTTGAACTTGCCTTCTCAAGACCTGAGATGCAAGTTGGACTTCCCTTAAAAAAATTGAGACTTGACTTGACCAAAGACCTGATGCAGGATTTGGACTTTGTCTCCTAGAGGCTTGATGTGGACCTTCTCTCTAAATATTTGAGACTTGACTTGCTATATAAAGACTTTAGATTTGACCTGGGCTTGCCCTCTAAATACTAGAGACTTGATTTAGTCTTACCCCTACATTATTTCAAAACTTGACTTGGACTTGCCTTCTGGAGACCCAACACATTACCCAAGACTACAAACAGCTCTGCATTTAATCCCTTGAAGACCAGCACGTAGGATGTAGGCTTATTTATTTCATACAAAAAAAAGGTCCCAGCATGTCTGTTTTTGCCAGCCAATTTTACAGAAGCCTGCTCTCTGTGGCGCTGCTGCATGAATTAAACAATAATGGTCGGGAGTGCAGATTACTTGTGTGAGTCATAATAACAGCAATTTTTGTTATAATAAAGCAATTTTGTGCCCAATAATAACAGCCCTCAAAGTGGCTCCAGTCTTTGTCAGGTAGAGATCGCTGATCATTACTGTGTTGCATTTTACCAAGAACCTCAATATGTGACACTGTTTTGGAATGGAAAAACAGACTTGATTGATTCCCACTGGTGCATGTGGCCTAGTATTGACATCCCTGGGACTTGCGATTGAACTTTGACCTGCCCTCCAAAACCTGAGATATCACATGGACTTGCTCTCCAAAGACTTGAGACTTGACCTGGAGAAATTTTATTTGAACTTGCCCTTTATAGAGACCTAAGACATGACTTGCTTTGTAAAGACTTGAGATTGAATTTTGACATGGTCTCTAACCTACACCTTGGACTTTTCATAAAGGATTTGAGACTTGACTTGAACTTGCACTCCAAAGACCTGAGACACGAGTTGGACTTTCTCTCACTGAGACTTGATACGGACATTCCCCTGAAAGACTTGAGACTTGCCTTGGTCTCTAAAGACTTGAGACTTTATTTGGTCTTACCCTTAAATTACTCAACACTTGACTTGGACTTGCCTTCTAGAGTCCAAAGACATTACTTAGACATGTTCCAAGTAAGACCTAGTTTGTAAAACCTTGAGATTGAACTTGGACTGGCCTTCTGAAGACCTGAGGTATGACTTGGACTTTTACACAAAACATTCAAGAGTGGTCTTGGTGTTACACATAATACACTCAACACCTGACTTGGACTTGCCTTCTAGAGACTGAAGACATTACTTGGACATGATCCAAGTAAGATTTGTTTTGTTAAGACCTGAGATTGAACTTGGACCACCTTCTAAAGACCTGAGATACAAGTTGGACTTCCCATAAAAGATTTGAGAGTTGATTTGGTCTTACCATTAGAATACTCAGCACTGGACCTGCCTTCTAGAGACCTGAGACATTACTTGGACATTATCCAAAGGACTAAAAACAGCTCAGCATTTAATCTCTCGAGGGCCAAGAGGGAACACGTAGGCTTATTTTCCTTTTACACTAAAGGGTCCCAGCACGTCTGTTTTTGCCAGCAGAATTTTACAGAAGCCTGCTCTTTGTGGTGCTGCTGCATGGATTAAACAATAATGGCCAGGAGTGGAGATTACTTGTGTGAGTCATAATAAGAGCAGTCCTTGCTGTAATAAAGCAATTTTTGTGCCCAATAACACCAGCCCACAAAGTGACTTTCCAGTCTTTGCCAGGCAAAGATCACTGATCATTACTGCGTTGCATGTTACCAAGAATCCCAATATGTGACATTGTTTTGAAATGGTAAAAACAGACTTGATTGATTCCCACTGGTGCATGTGGCCTAGTATTGACATCCCCAGCTTGCTCCTAGCACAGCATCACTGTAGGTTACTGTACTTTTCAGAGGAAAAGCATTCAATTCTGCTTGAGGTGATGCCTCCAGCCAGTACACTGGTAGTCTAGTTATGATGTGTTTATTGTCTGTCTTTCCCTCTCACTGTCTCAGTAAATTATATGAGTGTACAGTGTATATCACCATGCAGTTGATATATAATATGAATACACAGCTGAATAAGGATGCCCCACAGCTGAGTGGAAGTCATGAACTCATGGTGACACGTACATTATGTAATCTACTGACTGCGAATAACTTTTAATTTTGTTTGAGCTTAACAACCACAGTGTGACAGGCTACAGTTCAGAAGTCCTTGTTGATTCACCCACTGCAGAAAATAAAATAAAGGACACCTCTGTGAGAAACAAGAGAGCGCTAGTTGACGTTGTTGTCTGGGCGTGAGTGGGCATTATGAAACAAATACGAGAATACAAAGGAGAGACAATGTCTCCTGAGTTAGTCAGTGACCTCAGAGCAATTTTCTGAACAATAGATAGTAAACAATAGACTGTAACGCAACATTTCCACATGTGATTTATCATATGTCGAACACAGATGCTCAACCGAAAGACTTTGCTCCAGGGGACTTGCTTCTTAGCTGCAAACCTTTGAATCATTGTTATCCTACTTCCAGATAATAGGCTTAATACATTGCAGTAGGGCGAAGATATGTGTCCCGTGTGAGAAAATGCCTGTCAACTCGAGGTTGACACAGCACTGAAGATGACAAATGCACTTGGAGGAGCATGAGCCACAGGTTAATCTGTTCATCCTGTGCACTGTCTCCTGTTAGAATTGGCAAAGGATACTAGCTTGGCTCTATATTTAGACTGAACATAGTATCTCCTTGGTCAACCTGAAAAGATGGTTTACTTGGCCTTTTCCTTTACTGTTACAACACGGTAGCATAAGAGCTGATGGCACTTTGAGAGAAGACTTGTTTCCAGAGCTGACAAACGAAATCTCTGTGCCATCTTATTTGCTCACTAGCAGGAGAAGATAGCTCAGATGACAGGCAATCAGCTGATAGTGATATACCGGACCAAATGGATATAAATTACTTTTATGATGTAATGTTACTGTTGGAAACATATGGATATAGAAACATTAAGCGTTTCCATAAGTGGCCTCCATCAGTAGAACATTTATACGTAGCTACCACTGAACATGTCCCATACCCTGTATTAAAGTTGGGGTGCTTTATGACCTGGGGTGTGATTTACAGTGTAAAATGAAAAGTTACCCATGGCAGGTTTTCAAAGAGGCTCATACAGTGTCTCCAAAACGCCTTCTCTGTTCGCTCTTATTTGTTCACTAAACACTTGTTAATTTAAGTGAGCAGTAAATTGAAATGTAGTCATTTAACAATTCAAAATGCCAAACATTTTCTGGTTCCAGCTTCCCCAATGTGAGGATTTCACTACTATTCTTCATTTTACAGCATTGTGATTTGAATGTCTTTGGGTTTTTGACTGTTGGTTGGTCTAAACAAAACCTTTGAAGACCACCTTCAATTCCGGATGGACACTTAAGCAGAAAGGAGTACCAGCACCAAAACATATTTTAGACACTTAAAGAAAGGCCCACCTTAAAAATCAGTTACAGTTTAGGTGTATGCTACAGTATCTAAACATTTTCACACGCTTTACCTTGAAGTTAAACTCTTTTTGCACATTGCAAAATAAATTAATTAAATGCTGTATTCACACTTCACTGGCCTTTTTAGTCATGTTCAACACCTGTGGTATAAATGAGGAAATTCAAAAATTCTGATAATGCTTGTAGACAAACACATGTGAAAGAGCCACTTGTAATCCATGTTCTGTCTTTTTCCTATCAACTCCTGTCTCCTTTTGGTTTCTGTTTGAGTTGACTGACCTTTGAAATAATATTCCAGATGAAAGCACTGGGTCAAATTGTTTGAACCCTTTGAATCTTTTGAGACGACTTGTTCAGTTCTGACAGTGAATGGATGGTGCATCTTGATACTGTGTTTGATGTTTAATATTGGAAGGACCAGTGTGTAGGATTTGGGGGGATCTTTGGTGGAAATGGAATATATTATTCACAGTTATGTTTTCATAAGTGTATAATCACCTGGGTCATGTTTTTATTAGCTTAGAACGAGGCCGTCATTTTTACATCAGGAGCAGGTCCTCTTCCATGGAGCCTGTCATGTTGCACCGTCGTGTTTCTGCAAGCTCAGAATGGACAAACCAAAGACTCCAGAGGAGGCCTTTCACATTTTTATGTTATTTGAAGGCCATGGATGGAAAGAGAGGGGTGAGGCGAGTGGTTTTCATCTAGTTGCAATGTGCAACCTCACCGCTAGATGGCACAAAATCCCACATACTGGTTGTTTAAGCTACACTGATTGACCTGATTGGGGCACTGTAATTCAAGGACAGATTTCTGGAAATGAAGACGTGCTGCTATTCCACTGGTCTTGGTATTCCACACCAAGACAGATAACTACAGGGTGTCCATAAAGTCTCTTACAACTTAACAAATTTATTACAAAAGCAAATGAATAGACAAATTTGTGGAAATTTTTACAAAATGAAAAGTAGATATTGATGTTTTTTTGCCTCATTTAATACACCTCTATATGGGCACCATTAGTTGCACGAAGCACATCAAGATGGTACTTGATTTCTTGCCATGTTTGCTGTAACAAGCCTCATCAGTGGTGGCAATGGCATCAGTGATCTTTTGCACGAATTGACGGACGTGACGGTGGATGTCTTCCATACTTAATCCTTAGTTTCGCTGAGTCTGCGTATCCGATTTTGTTTCAATAACCATGATACACATTGTGCCTTTTCTTGAGGAGTAGCCATCTTTTAGGGGTTTATTTAACAGAACCTATTTCATCAACAGGGTACCTGAAATACACAAATGTAATGTGATTAAAAACTTTGATAACCACTGAGTACATAGAACAAATCTGATTAACATATCTCATCAATGGCTTTTGTAATAAATTTTTTAAATTGTAAAGAGACTTTGTGGACACCCTGTATAACTTAGCGTTGGGCAATATGTTAATATATCCATACTGTGATATGATACTAGATATTACCTTGTTGTTTTTTCCTAGTTTTAAAGGTTCCATTACCATAAAGTGATCTAATTTTCTGAATTTACCATGATCTTTCTTTACCCACTTAGTCAATTTATCTACATTACTGATGATTATTTAACAAAAACCTTGTGTTAATATTTTGTGACAGCACCAATGAACATCCCTACAATATTGTCACAATATCAATAAATATCGATATTGAGGTATTTGGTATAAATTGAGGTATAAATATATATATTTTTAATACCGTTTTAACATGAGGATGGCGGATTCCGTAGCTCAACAATAATGACAAAAACGGTGGCCAACAATATCATTGGGATCACAGATCGATTTGACGAGTGATGGAAACACTGACAGCCATTCAAAATCTGCAAAATATTGTGGTGTACAACTTGCTTATTAAATATATAAAGTAATTATATTATATAAAGTGATATTTTGGCAGCAAGTTACACATAAAATTTTACCTGAGACATAATGCCAAATGGTCACTGGCGCTGGTGAGGTCTCATTTGGTCCTTACTGATGTCCTCTTTGACGAGCGACAGGATTCCATCAAATTGATGTTGACTCATACTTACAGAAGTATGAAGAAAATTTGTCTTCAACAGACGACAACTGTGCTAAGAAAGGATTCTCATGACTCCTGTCGTCTTTGAAGAATTTTGTGAACACACATCCTTCTGATTTTCTTTTTGTTACTTTTGCAGAACATCCAGCAGTGACGGGTCATTATCCACTTTCCCTCTTTGCGCCACTGTTTGCACAATGTTATTCATCAGCGTGGATGCTCACATCATTAGGGTTAGGGTTGAGGTTGGGGTTAGTTACAGCTCTGGCTATTAGTGTGAACAGCCTGTGGACAGACTTTGGCGGTGTAAAATTGGCTCATGTGGTGCCTGCATAATTTGTGTAATTTATTCATTTTGGTGATTTTGCGTTATTTTTCCAGGAGCGAAAGCAGACAAAAGTAAGCTATTTGTTCAATGTCCCTTTATCTGTCTGTATGCACAGTGTGTTGTATCTCTCAGGGCAGTGGGTGAACAGCAATGTCTGCAGCTGGAGATACATTATTAGTGTCACTCTTTAGCTTACAGGAAGCTTTAATCTCTCGCGTGTTGACACATTATTGCATAAATATTTTGCATTTTCCACAGAGGGGTGAATGACACCAGCAAGGATACTAATTAGGGATGTGGTCCTGTCCTACACATGCCTTCATGACTCACACACTTTGGTTTGTTTTAAAAGATAGTGCTATCTTTTCTGAAGCCTGGAAAGTTTTTGCAACAGAGTCATGGGCAGACGGATAAGGCTGAGCAAGTGTTTCCTGTACGAGTCGTACTGACAATAACTGTAAGCATTATTTCAGGGAGAGAGTTTCAGGAAATGATGCGTCTTACAGGATACTGAACTTGCGAGAGATACCAATTATTGGAAGTCACTTGGAAAAGAGCAACGGATGCCAAAAAATGTAAATATATATGGTTTGATATTGTTGTTCGATATTTAAAGGCGCAATATGTAGCAATTATGCGTACAAAAAGAAGTACTGTAGTCCAAATAGTGAGTTGACGCCATATACGACATATGAAATAGGTTGAGATCCTATTTAATATAGGATCTATGGTTGACATAGGTTGTTTCCTCCCGCCCCCTCCTCCCCAGACTCGGGGAATCTGCAGGAGCACAAGATGAGCGCAAGATCATAAACTGACAATAACAAGTGACAACAAGTCCTTCACTGTAAGTTGATCAGCTGTTTATAACAGTCACTTGTCAGCTGATCTTAAGTTAAGCCTATTATCCGGAAAATGAAAGCCCACTGCTCGGAAAATACACACCCCCAAAAAACTCCATTTACATATTGCTCAGTTTTACCGTTATAAACATCTACTCCTTCTACAAGATTATTAATGATTTCTTATGACTCATAAACAGACAGTAACTCATTCAGGGAAAAATTTGAGATAAATATGAACTCTTATTAATGTGAAATGGGCAAACAAACAGAAATTTCAAAGGGGAACACCATGCTGCCAGAAAAGCAAATATTTCAACATAACGTTTCCTTGATCTCTGTTGACATATCATGGTCATTTTATGATTAATTACAGTAAATGTGTTACAGATTTCCCTTTATTAATGCTTGTTTTATTCTATTATTTTAATTTAAATATGTTTTGCAATGATTATAATGAATAACAAACCAATTTGTAGTTGTGCTGACACAAACATTCAGCCCAACGTGTCTCGATCACCAAGAAAACCTACCTCTTATCCTAAGACGCTGTGCAGACTAATTGTAAGCTTTGCACTCAACCACAGAAGCTCATTTTAGCAAAGTCTACAAAAGGTTTAGGGAATAAAAGGAGGAGGTGAACTAAGTCTGAACTTGTTGAAGTAGCACTCAAAGAAAATGCTCGATGAAAGGGTGATGACTTTGTTCTCACTCCAGTGCCAGTTCAGACAAGGCTGGAGTGGATGCAGGGCTCCTTGTTTTGACTCCTTGATGTTGATCGTCATTCAAGTTGAGATTTTTCCACTAGGGCTGCACCTAATGATTATTTTTTAATTGATTAATCAAACAATTTTTTTTTTGATTAGTTGATTAATCTAAGAACCGATTTATCAGTTAATCAAAGGATTCTTTTTTAATTACTCGATTAATAATAATTTACCCAAAATGAATATCAAAAAATTGTCTTATGAATATTTGTTTTTTTTTATTTAACCATAATCCTGAAAAATAGGCACATAGAGCACATGAGAATAATGATCATAGTGGCATAATTAGCCTAATTTACACCATATTTAATAGACTCCATTTGTCGAATGCCTGATCAGAAAAATACTGGACCTTATATTCAAAAGGTTTGCTGTGACACATGTTAATTCAATCACTGTGGCAAACCTTTCCTGAACTGGACAATCAGTATTTTTACATAAAACCTATCATGGTCATGACATGGATTTATCACTGCTGTAATCTGCAGTGAAGATAATCAGAAGCAAATGTATTTTTGCACCAGCAAAAGCCATTTTGTTACTCATACATGGGCGTGAAAGTAAAAAGCAAAATCTAAAACAGATAAGAGCCAGATAACAACGAGATGACACATGTACTGTAATGTTAATAAGCAGTGCTGCAGAAATTACATTTGAAGAAACATTTAGATAATCAATTATAAGTGACTACTACTAACACAAACATGTTCTGCCTTGTAATAGGCTTAATATATCTAATATATCGTGCTTGGGTGCTGACAAAAAGCAAACAGGACGCTGCTGTCTTGCTGCGGCTGCTGCTTGTCTACGGTGTTTTCATTCCAGGCGCTCATGCTGAGCAGTGGTACTGCTGTGATAAAGACATTTCCAGTTTGCAGATGTTATAGAGAAGCATAACGGTGTGTCTCCGTCTAAAATAATCTCACACTTCAGGCTATCGAGGGCGAGGTTTGTTCGCTGCAGCTTTTTCTCCAGGTGAATCCATGCTCTGACCGCACGTTGACCCACATTAAGCAAATAGACATTTCTATAATCTCCACTTTTACACACCAAAGCTACTCAGAATAAGTGAAATTGCTCTAAGTGAATAAATGAAGGACTAGTATATAGCTTGAAAAACGGATGAGGCTGAATTAATATCAAGCTTAAGTGAATATTTAGTTAAGCTGTGTATAGCTATGGAATCTTCTTGAATCTGTCTTTGTTTATTTTCAGCTCTGCAGTGTTGAAACACACACAGCAGAGCTGTTGTCAGGTTCAATGCAAGTGCATCAAAAGTAGTAGATGTTGCACAACTCCTCCTCTCCAGAACAGCACGTTTTATTAACTTCACGTTTTCAGCTATCATGCCTTCATCAGCCGTACAAGACCTTTAAACAGATGGACATGATTAAGAGTCAGATAAAATAACAGGAAAAATACAAACCATGTCAACAAGCTCATTCACATTTCCAGCATTTTGAGATAAAAAACTGAGCAGCTGGCCAATGGCTCAGAGCATGGTTAAATGTAGAAAATGGTGTGACTTAACACAATATGTATGACTGGTGGAGAGGACCTTAACTACATTAACTCACATGAAAGAAGTCATGCAGCATTACTCATGTGGTTAACATTATAAAACAGTCACAGTTTGGTTAGTTTTAGGTATGTTTTTGGAGTTACATATGTATGCTACATATGTCACATGACAGGAGTAATGTAACTCAAGTGATGGACATAATATAAAGTAAGTCACGTACATAGCGAAACTTGAGTAACTTGACTTTTCGTTCCACACAGGACTTAAATCTTAGTCTCGTAGGTAAAAATCCTGCATTTGTTTAAGCCATCCATCCACCCTACTTCCTCTCCTGTCGTAGATACTACACCCACTAGAGGTCAGTGCCCTAACGATAAACATAAATATGGCTTGTATGTCTTCAATGACACTTGTTTTTATGGTGAGGACAGGCTGCAGTCTTCATACACTTCAGTGATAAACCACAGCATTTTAACGTTTGATGATCAAAAGGTTTTGATTTCATGTAGTCAAAACACACTCTCTCTCTCTACTGCAAGTCTGCATCACACTTTTTTTTTTATCAACTGATGCTTTTTATAATGCCTGGTTATAAGGGATGCTGCAAACCCCTCAGCTCCCGGGTCCATGAGCGCTTTGAATTTATCAGTGATTCTCTGTCAAAAGTGCTCTGTCTCATCTATGACACAGGTGTTTACATTGCCAAAGCATTATCTCTCTGAAGAGAATGTGAACAACTGTATCTGAGCAATGTATAGCATTAACAGGTCATCAATATCCATTTTCCTAAGCTCCGTGCCGATGCTCATTCATCACATTGTTGCTATAGTTACTGTGCTTGGGGTGGACCAGTGTTAATTCTGTCAATGAAAATGTTCCTGATAAGTAATCGTTGACATCCTTTTATTTCATGACTAAATTGTGATGCCAGTGTAAATGACAAAAGAAATCTGACTACAAAAATGGCAATGAAATCTTAGTTCATTATGCCCTGACAAGTAAAGATGACATGAAATAATGGGCTCTGTTCGAGCGGACAACATAAGTTAATGGGCCATCTCAAAGCACTAATGAATCTGGCAAAGTGCAAGCCTCATCTTCACCTGCGGCCTATCAGGTGTCAGGAAAAGAAAAGAAAAGAAAAGAAAGAGGAGAGACGATCTGTTTGTGGACACTTTTCTTTATATAAATATGTTAGTAATGTAAAATGATTGATTTGAGTCATATGATAATATCCTTTTAGGACTACGTTTAATGATACTACAAAGTTACCCCAAAGTTGTGTGTGGATTCAGGATGCATCGCCATGCTCTATTAACATAATGTTAAATTTAACGGACCCGCACAAAGCATCTGCTCCTTCTAAAGGATGATTTCTTACGACTCATAAACACACACTAACTCATTTGGTGATTATTTCACATAATTTTGTGTTGATTTCAGCTCAGTGTAGAGTGAATAAATGTGGCCTTTTCCCAGATAATGCTCGCCTGCCTTAATTAAGCAGTTTTCACATTTTTACTAGTGTTTTATTAAAACAGAATTCAGCTAAGTGAAACATGACATTAAATTTAGCAGAAGACTTAATATATATATATGATATGAAAGAATGACTCAGTAACACAGGCTCAGTCTAGATGACTAAACACATATTTCAAGGTTCACTGTGCAGTGGAATTTTTATAGCCAGGAGAAACATCCTTCAGCAGAATCCTTTACACTCTCATGAAACTGTAATGGATGAGGAAATTATGACTAAAAGTATGACTAAAACATTGACTTAAGTTACGACTAAAGTGAAACTGAGTTCCTGACTAAAGCACAATAAAACCAGAAGACTAAAATGTGACTTTAATTAACAAACCTTTTCAGTAAGCGACTAAGACTAAAACTACATTAAAAATTCCTGTCAAAATTAACACTGGTCCTTAAAGATATAATGAAAAATCAGTCATTATCTACTCACACTCATGCTAATTGAAGGTCGAGTTTAGTTTTAGACTTGGATTATACCAGACGAGCAGTATGAAGGCATGTTTTTCTTTTTCTTTTTGGTTGTTTTTTTCCATTTGAAAACTGGTCACCTTTCACTTAAATTGTTTGGGAGATTCTGCCAATCTGTGAAACTCCAGCAGTGTTTTGTGGGCCAAAAACCTAACCTGACCTTCAGTCGGCACGACGGTGAGTAAATAATGACTGAATTTTCATTTTTGGGTGAACTATCCCTTTAAGAGTACCGTTTCCTCTGCAGACTGGAGACTTCTGAGAGGAATTTGCAGACATGCTCCAGTGAGTCCTGTTAATCCTTTCTGTTGAAACGTCTACCACAATGACAGGGACACAGTGGCCACGTCAGGGTGGACAGAAATAGATCCTGCTGATTTGGAAAAAAAAAAAAAAAGTGGAGATAAAGACACAAAATACCTGGAATCTCAGCTGAACCTTAAGTGTATTTTATGTGTAATAATTTTCTCCTTAGGTGTGATCCCAGCAGCGGCAGGCTTTCAACGTAAAAACCCTCAAGCTCAACCGATTGCCAATAGCAGAAACGTTCCCTTTTTCTCTCTTTGCTGTTGTTTGAATTATAACCTGCATTGCAGAGAAGGGCCACAATATTGATCGTCCCTTCTAATCAAGAGTGCATCTACAGTACAATCAGTCGAGGATGACATTTGCACAGAAGGGGAATGAGCCACTTGCTCTCGCTTTCTGCCCGTCCCATTGATTCAGCTGTGTAATCACATCCACATGAGGAGAGGAGGCTAAGGCACAAACAGTCATGGCTGCGGGATGCAGAGTCCTTGAGGGTCCATTCAGTGCCCGACAAATGATGTCTTCATTGTATGTGAAGTATTGAAGATGCGTAGAAAAACAGAGTTTCCAGTTTTAGCAAGTTATTATTTCCATGTGGTGAAAGCTCTCAGCAGCTGCTCAGAAACCTGCGGCGTGGTCTTATCATGTGGGAATTATTGACTTGCTACAGTGTTGTGGGTTTTTTTTTTTCCTGATTTTCTGACAGCAAATAATGTTGACTTGTGGCAAATAACACGCTTTGAAAACACTGCTCGCACAACACAATGGTGTGATAGCATAGATAGGGAATAGGCTTATATTTAATTCATATTGAATTCATGATCTAGCAACGAGATAACACAATATGACAGTATTGCAGAGACTGTGATATGGATGTTTTAAAATTCAGGTTTTAAATGAATTTTGATGATAAAATTAAACTCTGAAGAAAACAATGAGATTTTCTGGCCTCACTCACAGGCCTATAACACTAATACCACGCCTTCCTATGTAAAGCACATATGTCTGTTGCGGGTCATACGTACTGTAGCCAGTATGACTGAGTGGCACGTGGTGGATTGTGTGAAGCAGAGAGTTCAAAAACCATTTCTAACATCCTTCCTGATACTGACCAAGAAATCTAAAAAAGAAGAATAAATCACCATGCTCTATGACTTCGGTGTCTGTTCTATTGAAGCTTATGGGAGATTCAGTGTCAGACATGCTATTTTGAGACCAACAGCAAATAAATGAGCACACATTCAGCATGCATTCCCTTCATTTTTTCAGAGGCAACAAAGTACAGTAGATATGTTGGGTTCTAGTGTACTTCTAGTGTGCTTCTCCCACAGGCTTCAATAGAACTGGCACCAGAGCAGCAGAGCATAGAATGTGCTATGGTGATATAATGTCCCTTCCTTCTATTTTATCTGTTACCAATTCCAATACCAGAACTTTGTGTATCAGCCAATACTGAATCTCAGTCTGACACCAGTACTGATACCAGTGTGTAGTATACAGCTGTAACCTAGTGTCCTTGTATGGATGTGATATGATTGCTATCATTGCTCTATAGCCTGGCTCAGGTTAAACCTTCTGTAAAACATGAACAAATACATTCAGAGGATGAATACCATAGAACAAGAATTTGCCATCCTGGGACTGAAAAATGGCACTGCGGGGAGGTAGTAATGAAACTATTACACTATTTTGATCATCATGGTTAAAATAATTTTCCATGCAAAAATGGCACATGTTCTGCCCTTTTTCTGTTTATTATCATATTAAACTGAATATATTTGAGTTTTTCGGGGTCTTTGGTTCAGATTAAACAAGATATCTAAGGACATCACCTTGGACTTTGAAAAACCGGGGTTTTTGACCGACCAGCCAAGTGAAAAAAAAAAAAAAACAAACAAACGAACGAACAAAAAAACCCTGCTCATCCTTACCAAAAGAATATTGATTTATTATCACAGACCTTGAGAAGTCACAGAGGTGTGGAAAACTAAGAAGTCCACTATTTATGAGTTAGGACTAAAAATATATCATTTTAAATAGTTTTGTGTAGAGACTTTTGTATAAGTTGTGATTTTTAGCTACATGTCCAGATCTAATTTTGACAACCTCAGAGCAGACAGAGCCTTGGTGACCCCCTGTGATTTTGATTTTTGGGTGAACTATCCCTTTTCGCTTGACTGATCCCTCATTATGCGGGGCTGAGTGTTAGACAAATGGTACGATAGGCCAGATGCCAGTTTAATGGTTGGGGCATGTACACCGCCGTCTCCTGCAGGTAATACACTGACTGCGGATAAGTACCTCATACAACCCCACTTCAGATAATCTGCACTGTCTGTTGAAGGGCTCCTCAAGCCGATATAAACATTCATATACACCTGGGACAGTCAAGCTACATTAGATCTAAAGAGCTGTTGGCCTCAGGAGTTGTGCAATATGTCTTTAATGCCACTTGAGAATGTACTTGTGTTTGGGATCAGTGGATTGGGATTGGGATTGTTTAGTGTGAGGATGTGTGCGTGTTTATAGGCTCATGTACTTATTTATGTTTGTATTAATATTGTTTATTTACTTACATGGCTTATTATAATCAGAGCTCATGTACAGTCACAAAAAGCCCAGACAAGTTTTCCATAAGGGGTTAATAAATGTTAGAATCAGATTAATAAAGCATACTTTTACTTTGTTTATATTCAGGTAACAGTTTTGCCTTTAAAGTTAGTTTTTTTTTTTTTTTTCACGCAGGCTTCACTGTGTAACAGGCTCTTCTACTGTAGCAACTGAAATGAAAATAATCAGCACTCACCTTTACATTAAATACACAGGAGATGTGACTGGTTTCCACATAGCAAGTGACTTTGTTTGAACTGTGCACTCTGCGCTGACTAGGTTTTATACACATTTTGGATAAGAAACCTTGTCTGTTCCCCGCCCTCTGTATCTAATCCCTGATCTTCTGGAGACAATCAGGGGGCATGACCATTCTGGTAGCTCCTGATGGCACCACGATACATGGAGGTGAGCCACCTGCAATCCTTTAAGCTTGGCTGCCCCCCCTTTGTGCGGGGCTGAATGTTAGACTAATGATAGGCTACATGCCAGTTCATATCATATGTGGCGTGTGAGACAAATGGAATGATAGGCACGATGCCAGTTCATATTTTCCTCAGTGCGCTGAGTGTGAATTAAAGGGTCAGTTCACCCCAAACTCAGAAGTACATATTTTCCCCCTGGTCTGTAGTGCTGTTTATCCATCTAAATTGTTTTGGAGGTATCAGCTGTAGTGATGTCTGCCTGCTCTCCAATATAATTTGACTAAATGGCACTCGGCTTGTGGTACTCAAAACACCTAAATAATTCATTTGAAATAACCAAAACCAGTATATATTTCATGTAGTTTCATGTAGGAACTATTTTCATGTAGGAACTATTTTCTCTCAGGCCGCAAAATCTACTGGAACTACTTTCTTTCTGCTAGAAGAGAAGAAAATAAATAGCATATCTCACAAATACTCTGCATAAACGTGACATGGATTGATTGATTGATTGAGATTGATTTTGGATGAACTGTCCCTTTTTTGCTTGGCTGGTCCCCCCCCTCCCCCCTTGTGCGGTGCTGAGTGTTAGACCAATGATAGGCCACACGCCAGTTCATATTTTCCTCCGCTTTGTGCTGTAATCACATGCAGGAAATCGGCAAGTGAGATTTTCTTCGCATCTGTGGTTTAGATGATCTTAACTCAGCTATTCAAATTTGCAAGGAGCTTAGTGCAAATTATGTTATAAGATCTGGAGACAAGTGAATCATTTGGTACGTGGAGCAGGGCAAAGAAACCTGAGCAGCAGCCAGAACGGAATTAAATATCCCAATATATTCTCAAGCAGATATCACCGAGAAGCTTCATAAACCTCGTGAGAAATCAGAAATAAAACATTTCAGAAACTGTCATAGATTTTGCTACCTATGTGTTTAAAGTAGTTGTTAAAAATCCTGCCCCTCTTTTGCTATATATCCTGGCCGGCCAGGGACTCAATCCCACTGTGGCTTTTCTTTCTACTGTTTCCTCTGTTCCTCGTAGCTCTCTTTTGTGTCATTTAAAATAGTTCTTGGTTTTGTGGGAGCAGCATTATGTTAATGCATTCTACTGGCCTACATTGGCTTACAAATAAGCAGCTGCTCACAAATTGCTTTCCCATTGTGTTAGATTAAAATGATGTAGTAAGATTTTATGAAACATTACAATTTTCTTAATTAAAACCACAGTTATTCAGAGCTCTGTTTCACTTCAGGCAGTTGCAGGAATTTTAATCTAATTGCACTCTAATATGCTGGTACTCTTTGAATTGAAAGCTTTTGATTTTTCCACCCTTGAACATGCTGGTTTGAACACCTTTAGTTTTCCTTGTCAGTTGGTTATTATTGCAAGTGATTTGATGAATAATTCACTAAGTGTTTTGTAATTGGGATGTTCCCAATTTGGCAGATGGCGCCTTGATACATTCTCCCCTACAGGCTTGTGCAACTTATGGCAAACTTATGCCCACATCATTGTTTGCCATATGCTCCTTCTGCATTGAGAAGTTGCCATCTTCTGTCAAATTAAAGGGCCAGACACCCTTTTGCTCACACAGATGCACGCTTGATTTCTTGCACAGGCATGACCGGGTTGAGGATACATGTCACCAACCTGCAGTTCAGCTAATCATATACACCCCCATTAGAGTACATCCCAGAAAACGCACTTTGTCCAATTGATTGGCTGGGAGGCAACCGAGACTGACTCTTAATTGGCATTGAGTGGGATTGTTCGGTTCGGCAGCGCTCAGACTTTGCAAATGTCAGAGCGCGGATTTGGCAGAATCACTGAAGCGAGAGGGATTTCTGGTTCCCACTATTGTTTTGTTATCCAGACCAAGTGGGAAACAGGTAGGGGCTCAACTTAGATATTGTGAGGAAAAGATAATGCCATTGCAGAGGGAGCACACAGATTTCCACCACTGAACTGACATTGGAAAAAAAAAGTCAGTTGATGAAGACAGTTATTCAAGTTCACAGCTGTTAGATACAGGGAAGAGAGTCAAAGTAATGAAAAGGCAGATAGAAAGTTTGATTTTTTTGTGGTTTTTTTTTAGTTATCTGTCCAGAGTCTTCTGTTTGGTAGAGCGAGACGAAAAAATCTTAAGAAGTTGGTCGAAAAGACAAGCTGAGATGAATGTTAAAGCTGTCTTGGCACGGACAAATGGGTCTACAAAAGCTATCGAGTTGTGCAGCGACAATTAACTCACTCATTGCATCCCTCCTCCCTCACCACCTGCCATACCAACATGCAAGCTCTGATTAAAAATGCATGGGACTCGCAAGCCTTTTAGATAATTAAGAAGGTTTGCCTGCAGTGCTACTTTTCAGAGGAAAGGAGAAAGCAAAATCAGATAGAACACAAGGCATGGGCGATATCAATGTATTACAGTTTATCAGGGTATTTAGAAATCCCAAAGGTATGGTTTTCAGTACTGTCAAAAACACAGATGCTTCTCTTTCTGCTAAACTGATATCAAGATGCTGTATTGATGCGATCTATTGTAGTGCACTGCATGTGCCACCAGAGGTCTGAATTTGCATATGACGATGTCCACTCCTCACCAGCTCACGCTGTAGTCACCGGCACTTCCCACTGTCGTTGTCACTCAGCTGAGAAAGCCAGTGAGTCAGCAAGTGTCACCCAACAGACATTCCTGGGCCAGGTGAAATTTTTGCATTCTGTGAGTTGAAAATATTTAACTTGAGTGCTAAATTTGCACCAGGAGGAGAGCTCAGAGTTTATGCCTCAAACTTTAGGGATTAAAAAGTGGATTCATCTTCACTCTTGCTTCTCAACCTGTCTGCAGCAGCAACCCACAGAGGTGTCACAGGCCCATTTAACAGCAAGAGGAGAGCACAGATTTTGTTTTTAAAACACTAGGGATTAAATAGTAAATTTATCTTCACTCTTGCTTCTCAACCTGTCTGCAGCAGCAACCCATGGAGAAGTCATGGACCCATTTGCCGGTGAGAGGAGAGCACAGAATTTGTTTTTTAAAACTTTTGTGATTAAAAAGTTGATCTATCTTCACTCTTGCTTCTCAACCTGTCCACAGCAGCGACCCACAGAGGAGGTGACCTTGCTCAACTTTTTACTGTACGCTAATTAGTCTCTCTGTCCATGTTGAATGCTAGCTGGAGGAGAGTTAGCATTACTTTGTGAACGCAGAGAGAGAAGGACGGGAAAGAAAAGAGACAGGAGTGCTGTCAGAGGCTGACACACAAATACAGTTGGTGCCTGCCGGCCAGTGCTCAATGACTGTTAGCATTTTGTTCATTAGCTTATGGCTGCCTACTTGGGGGTGGATAAACACACTCACTCGAGTAACGTGAACAACCACAAGTTTTCCAAAATGATCCGGTGATCAAAATTGTGTGAGTAATGTGAGGTGAATATACGCTTTGCTTTTGGTGTGAACACAACATACAGCTGCCACCAATGTAACCAAGTGTCTTGTGTGTTCACCTAACAGGGCAGGATAAATAAGAAAATAATGAAGTGCTTTTTATTTTCTTTCCCACATTAACAACGGTACTTTGCCAACAACTACTGCCTTAAGGCAACTCTGAGGGGACACACTTCCTCAAATACAGAAGCCTATTAAAACACAAACACTGTATACTCAGGTGAAATGCCAGGAAGGTATGAAAAAATAGAAACCACCCAGGCTATAAAAACACACACAGTAATGGGTGGCACAGAAATCTGAACTAACTTTGTGGTAAAATATATTATATGATCTTACATGTGACTCTACAATGAGGGAGAAGTTTTTCCACTTGGGCGTCTCCAGCGATAATCAAAGCACCGATCTTGGCAGAGTTTGTGTCACGCTCTATGCACTGAGCTGTGCAGGACCGGGCCTGTTGCTGCCCAAACGCAAGTAGGTTCACTACTCAGTCAGTCTTCAGGCTAGCCCCCAGTCTGTTCCCTGAACACACAATGCGAGCTCTCAAAGCTTTAATTGTTCGTAGAAATGGAAACAGATTTCTCCTGGAGGCACAAACGTGTCCGGGTTTCCCAGGGTTCCCTTTGATCTGCTGGAGATAGCACTTTAGAAGGTGCTTGAAGCCCACTTTGATCTCCCAACATGAAGCACCATAGGAAGTGTTCTCCCTGTTTGCAAGATTGCTGCAAGAATGAGGTCATCTCTCTATAGCTGCTTAAAGGCCAAAGTCTATTACCTTAATGAGCTGAATTTGAAATGAACTGCAGGGTCATTGTCATTGTTTCTTTCTAGTTTTCCTATAGTACCTCTTTTTCAGGTTCACTGTTATTGAGCTGATCCACCACTCATTATGCTGCTACCAGCGTGGGAGTCAAGAACATTAAGCATCTATCTTCACACCTGATTTAAGTGTTGTGAAAGGAGCCCGGCTCTTCTTGAATTTCACTTGAGCCTCTTATCATAAAATCTAAAGTGAAACCAATATGTTTCACAATAGACCCACTAACAAGTGTTATCGTGCAACACTGTACCACCACACTCACCAGTTTGATTCCAATCAGTAGTCCCAGGTTGTGGTGTTTACATGGTCATTGATGATGAACTCAAGTCTTTAAATGAGAGTAAAAGTCAGGAGTTTATTTGTCTGACATCATTTGGCATTCTGTGTGAGTAAATACTAGTGTTATGTTTTGATGTGCCATGAAAGTCAGGTGACGAGGGGTAGGTACAGTTAATATTTAAGGGAAAAAAAGGCCAAATTCTCTGATTTCAGCCCCTTAAATGTGAATATTTTCTGGTTTCTTTACTTCTCTCTGACAGTAAACTGAATATCTTTGGGTTGTGGACAGAACAAGACATTTGAGGGCATCAGCTTGGGCTTTGGGAAACACTGGTGAACATTTTTCAACATTTTCTGACATTTTATGGACCAAACAAAGAACCGCTTAATCTAGTGAATAACTGACAGATTAATGAACATTGAAAATAATTATTTGTTGCAACCCTAAAAGACAGTAGTCTTGAAAAGTTGATTTCAACTGTTGCACCCTTCTTACACCTTATAAATCCAACTAATATTTGACATTTTCTGGCGATGAATCTAAATTTTCTTATCTTTGGACTAACCCCCTCCATGATAGCTGCCATGTGCTTTGGCCTCTGCTGGTCTGCCTATAAAAATGCAAATGTTTAATTTTAAAAAAGTCAAGTCTTTTTGAGTCATCTGTCTAAATTCAAAATCAAGAGTCTCAAGTCATGAATACCAAGTCAAACATCAAGTCGAGTCATTAATCAGTTTTAGTCAACCAGTCTCAAGTCTTAAAATTTGTGACTTAAGTCTGACTTAAGTTAAGTCTTATGACTCAAGTCCCTCACCTCTGCCGATACCTTTACCTGGAATTCGGTATTGGTACCCAAGGTACAAGTACCAACTAACGTGCTAAGCCAACCACGACAGTTATCACAGTAAAAAAGCCCAGTCATCTCCAACAACAGATTATCCAACAAGCTAATTAATAACGTCAAGAAGTCGAGGAAATTGTCATTGCCGTACTTTACCTTACTACTAAGTTTTGTTGTTTATGGAGGGTTAAGTTACTCTGTTTAGACGCTGGCTACAGGCGTGCTAATGTTGGCTGCTGCTGCTGTGGGGGACTTAGCTTTAAGGCTATGAAAATGGTGCATTCTTTAGCTTTTAGATAACTGTATTTTGTGTTTGGTCAGATGTGTTGACCTCGCCAGTTTTGCATTTCACATATTTCAGTCTGTGCTGATACATTTTGAAAAGTTTAACCACACCGCTTTCAGTTCGCTCTTGCTCTGACTCACTGACTCTGCTCTGTGACAGGACAAGCTGCTGCTCGCTCTAAAGCCACTCTCTTTCTTTTTCTTTTCTTCTATACTCTCTAACCAAATTGAGGTCCTGGGTCTTGAACTTTAGCACAGATTGATTTAACGTGAATTGGTACTTGGGAGTACCGAGTTCGGTACCGAACACAACAGGTGACGCAGTGTAAAGACTGGACTTGTGCAGTTCATTTTGGCTTTCCATTGGCACTCCATGTATAGAGGAGGCAAGGTGATTGGGTTGAACAAACACTAGACTTTCACTCAGGAGACCAGGGTTTGTGTCCGTCTTTGACGAGTTGGGATGCTGATGGGGATGTCTGACAAGCAGACGGCATTAATGGGACTTTTGAGACTTTTGCTGTGTTTATATACAGCAAAAAATAAATGAATACAAGGTTGGAGCAAAACAAGTGAGAATGAGATGAAAGAACCCAAAATAATTTAAGAAACAGAAGGAAATGGAAAGATATTCCAAGTTAATATTGTATAAATACAGTAAATCAATAAAAAAAAAATAATAATAATAAATCAGTTTTTAATTTCAACAATTCTAATTTAAAAAAATAACATTAATAGGGCTGAACAATAATTCATTTATATCCAAGTCAGAATTTCAAAGTGTGATTTGAGTGTATTTTTCAAACATTTCAAGAGCCATGATTTTAATAACAATGTGAACATAATTAACTTTGTCTTAAAAAGCTATAAGAAATTTTAAAAAAAAATAAAAACATCTGTTGTTTTTAATGACTGTAATGACAACTGTCGCCAGCAGATTTACTCAGCTGTAGCTAATTAGCATTAATTCTGTGAGTGCAACTCAAACAACAAAAAACAAATGATTTGCTCTTGCCTGGTTTATATGCCCTTTATATGCCTTTGTCTGCATGCTTGGCCAAAGGTTGTTTAGTTGAAGAAGAAATATGTACTTTAATGCGTGAAAAGATGATGTCTGCTGTTCATAAAAGACCAACAGAGTGCTGAATTTTTAATACAAAGACCAAAGTGATTGCCGCACATTACTTTCAGATAAATAACTTGCAGGTAGCTCTGCAGTTGTGGAGGTAAACAGATTTGATTCAGTCTCCCAGTGAAGCTTCCAAGCACAGTGTATATTTGTTTTATAAGGTAAAGGTAAACTTTATTGTGACATTTACAACCACGCAAAGTACAATTATATTGGGAGATTCATTCTCTGCATTCACCACTGTCTCATCTCAAAAGATCTGAATTACGACTTCAAGGTTCAGACAGCTCGTCCTGTCGGTCTGGGAAGGTGACATTAGCTTAAAGGGATAGTTCGCCCAAAAATGATGTTGACTGAAGGTCGGGTTCACAGGAAAACAGCGTTGCAGAATATATTTCAAGTCAACTTGGCAGCCATGTAGATTTTATCGGAAAAAGCCTACTGAACTTATTCAGTAATGGCAAATATACAAACTTGCCACTTGGGGCAGCGGACAGAAGTTGATGTATGATCCTTTTTAGGGCATATTCAGGCATTGCTATGAAAGTTGCAGTCATCTCATTTATTTTGAACGGTAGTAGTCCATTCATTGTACCCAGCTTTGACTTTTGGGTCTGGCTTGAAGTTTATGCTGCAAAATAGTTATACTATGAAGCTCCCTTTTAGGTTTGTGTACATTTGTATGAGAGAGAGAGAGTGAACAGCAGTGGTTGAGAAAAGTAGAGGCTGAATGAGGTGAGGGGGCTGTGGTAGTGACAAAGCTATTGAATCAGAGCAATTATTTTCTGATTGTTCTAAGCACAAACACCACCCACACTGCCATACAATTGGGCAGCTAATCGCTCCAATGATTGTGTCTGAATACAGCCTAAATATGTCAAACTTGTCAGCAATGAGTTGCTTATTTACACACCCAGCAGTTAAAGAGCAATATTAAGAATGAATGTAAATCCAATAATTCATACTTTTTGGCTCTTGTCTTGGTCTCTACCTTCTGAGGGAAATATCTGCCTCTTTAACTGCCAAATGCTACTCTGTGTTCACCAGCTACTTTGTCTTTTTGCCTTTCGGTGAGATTTTAGAGCTTTCCGGCAGTCCAAAGCAAACCGACTCCCACACACTGTCATCTGCACTTTACTTTGATGAAAATAACCAGATGAAGGTCATTGTACCAAAACACTGTTATTAAGTCTTTGATTGCGATTGCAGAAGACAGTGTGCGTATTGTCAACCCATGGTCTCCTCCTACGCACACGTTGATCTACAGGTGTGCAGGAGTTTTGCTCTTTGAGAGTTTTTTGGCAGGAAATAGCTTCCTGCTGCAGCCAAAAAATGACTATACAAGTGTGAGTCAAACTGGGAAATTTACGGGATGGGCAGCTCGAGAGTGTATTAAAGTCAATGTAAAGGAAAAAGGGAGTTTTTCTTCTAAATATATTATACATGTTCGAACATAGTTGCTGAAAACATTTATAAAGTCTGAGAACTATGTAGTACTGAATTGCGGAGTTAGACTGTTAAGCAGCTGTTCACAGTTGTGTTCAGGATTTTTTGGCGGACTTGAAACATGGCTCAGTGATGTGCCGGAGCCATGGTCTCCCAACACAATATAAGAGCCACGAACTGACATAGTATGAATGATATCAACCCACAATCCCCCCGCCCCTCAGCCTGCCTAATGCTCAGTTACGAACGCAAATTCAGTGATTCTTTCAGTCCAAATCAGTCCAAGAGTTCACTTCAGCTCACTTCAGTTCCAACAACCTGACACAGAAGAAAAAAAAACATCCTGTCACTGTCCTCTGGCTCTGGGGGTTCATACATGTCTGCACATGTCCAATAAAGCTTCGAGATGGAGCGTCCATGTTTCAGCTCATTTTCAGGTTGTAGTGGTGTTTGATATTGCTCATTTTTTCATGATTTTGAGGCCTAATTTTATATACTTAGCAATTTTTTTAATCATTCAAATTTGGCATTTTTTGTTGCTTTATGCAAACTTTAAGCCTCACCATAAAGCTCCATAAAGCCAGGGGGAGCTGTAGATGTGGGTGCAAATCTGTAAATCTGTAGGTTCAGTACTACTGCCCCTTTCTCATTGTTTTCATATTGTGGTTTGATATATTGTTATTATAAAAATATTGATTATTGACGCTTTAATAAATGCAAAAAACAACTGCATAAATTGGATCTGATTCTATTCATGTGAAAACACTATTTGTTTGTGATAAGCAGTGGAACAATCAGATATTTTTAAATATTATACAAACCACAATGCAGCCGATGAAATAATCAAATGTGAATCACAATTTCAAAAACGAGGAAGCCCCTCCCACATATATCCACACTCACACACAGACACACTTACAGCAGTTTGTTCAAGGATTGGAGATTCATTTGAGACAGATTTGAAGAAAGTTTGGTAACTTTATCCTTGATGCTTTTTCTTTAGTTAAAATGAAATATTTATTTGTCTGAAACTAGTGCAAGGACAAATCTCACCTTTGTGTAGCTCATCTAAGTATATGCATCAAGTATTAGGTATTTCAGCCTTTATTCAGTTTTTTTCAGTTATACACTCTTGGTCAAATTCTTGGAAAGATTTTCTCTGACAGTTAACACTTCTCAGACTTCCTTTGTGGGCTCACTATCTTCTAACATGACATGCAGTGACACTGTTTTACTTGGATACTTGACAGGTGGCTGTGTCCAGCAAATATCTGTGGTAAATAGCTTATGTCAGAGACGCTTGTTGGGAAGTTACACATTTCCTACACTGTAACATGAACCAGCAGAAAGCTGCCCTCAGTGGTTAATCTGTGCACACTGCATGGTACGGCTTGGCTTAACTGGATTTGTGCAGCTCGTTTTGGTTGTCCATTGGCAAAAGTTGGTACTTTTTTGGTACCCATGTGGTTTCAAGCAAGCTCAGCGATAGTAAACAGTGGAATGAAAACACTGCAGACCACTGATTGATCAGAGAGAATCATCACTACAGTCTTCACTTGCATCCTGCACACCAATCGCAAATTGCAACTGTTAATTCTTTAAAGTTTACTCGACCAGATTTTGAAAAATAGTAGCCCGCAAAACCATGCCTTGGTGACAAAGTTCAGACAATCCTGTTTGTTTGCCGATGAAAGGATTGTTTCCTGTGTGTTTATGTTACGTTGAAGATGTCTCAACAGTTTCATCAGGTGTCACTATGACAATCAGCTAAGAATCCCACCTACATTTTCGGGATACCAGCCACATATCTGGTATCAAAAACGCCAAGCTAACTGCATCAGTGTTGGGTTAATGCATTACAAATTAACACATACTGTTATTCCACTACTTTTGGTGGTAACTAGACATGTAACTAATTACTTTTTCACATTTATTACAATCACTGAAATTTAAATGGGCTCATTGCTCGTTAATTTTGTCTCACCTGAAAACAGTGAATGACTGCAGAGGTTAGCAGTCGTAGCAGACAAACGTAAGCCGATTTCCCCGATCTATGATCTAACATCACCCAAGCTTATGGTGGCACAAGCCAGTTAGGCAATGCCAGCTTGCTTTTCATTAAATTGCTATCATAAAATTATTTATTAATGCTCAGTTAACATGTATGTCCAGCACTGTCTCTGTTCTTCTTCTACTGAACCCTACTGTGTTAATCGTAGGTTCCCAATCTGGGGTCCAGGCCAAAAGTCAAAGTGGAGTCCCCAAGAATTCGTCTGCTCCAGGTTGTCAAAATTAGATCTGTACATCTCAATAACAGTCACGATTTATCCAGAAGTCTCAATATAAAACTATTTTAAAGGTTGGGATCATTGGTCTGCATCATAGGCAATAAAAGGAAGCTGATTCGTGCTGCCCTCAGGTGGTCAGGAGTATTAATAACTCCCATCAGTGGTAGTAGGTACAATCTTAGATAAAAATTTATCAGTTTTCACTCAAATATTATAACTACACTAAAACAATTGGGCTATGTGTACATTAATAGGAAAATTAAAGCATACATTTCAAAGTCACACAAAAGTTACTTTCCCTAGAAACTAATTACTTTTATATGCAGCAATTGGGGAATTAATTACTTTTGAGAGAAGTAACTAGTAGCTGCAAGTAATCACAATTTTTAAGTAACTTGCCCAACACTGTGTACAATGCAGTGGACACACAACATTTTTGTACTGCCCTGTTGTATCAGACACACAATAGTAGATAAACAGATGAATCTACCTAGCCTAGCAACTTTAAGGCTATAAATAACCCATAATGCAGCACTCTTTTAAAATAATATCCTCACTTTGTAGCACATAAGCTTGGTATTTTCTTCATCAAAAGAAAAAAATTCTACTCTTTTTGAATACATAAATGTCCTCAAGGATTCAGGGACATTTATTATCATTATACAACATATAGAGTTGATCCTTCATAATACACACAAAATACAATGAAGATGATTAATTATATTCTGAAAGGAACAGGAATTTGGAGCTACTTCTGACGGTATGTTCTTGAAAACAGAGTGACACCCTTGAAGTTATTTAAAAAGACAAACAGAATACACACAACACACAGATGCATATAATGAGGGCAGCCTCATTTGTTCTGAGTTCAGCTGTAAAACCTTGAGATTGGCTCTGACTCACCGTCAGCCCTTTGTCCGCTGGCCTCAGGGCACGGCTCTGATAAACACTGACAGCATTACTTACGTTGCAGGCATATCTCTGACACCGCTGATGCACCCTTTTTGTTTTCTCACCAAAGCGTACACATACTGCTCTGGCGTACTGTTGCAATACCTTTATTTAATGGGGTTTGTACTCTTTGCTTCCTGAGCCGTTTAATGAAGTGAGTCACTAAAGAAATGATTGTTAGAACAGTGCTGACTAACTTGTCCATTGATATATGCACTGCACGCAGGGATTGTTTGCTTCAGTTGTTTTTCTGTTGTTTTTCCTGTGTCAGTGACGTCATCACATGAATATGCCATGTCTAGATCTATGAACATTTGTTTTTAGTATTGCATCCTTTGAACATAATTGGGATGATGTCATTGATTGCAGAATTAGCGGCAGATGGTGTACTTATAAGGCTGTATTTTACACTTTTGTCACGCTTGTTACAACAAAGACTAAGTTGACTCTTGATATATGTGCATAGCATCATGGTGTAACCTGAAACAGGATTCAAAAAGTGTAGTGTGTGGTCACCCTTTGTTAAAATAGTCAATGTCAGAGTAACAACAATAAAATAACAAAATCAAAACGCTTAACACATCCAGGCCCTCATGACCTTCATCATGGAGGTTTATTAATGTATGATGAGTGATTAAATCTGAGTATGGAGGCTGGATGGATGGGTCAAACTTTAATATGTAACATACTTAACTTGTGTCACATATGTCATGTAATTTTACCTACATATACAACTCATATACACAGGCTAACTCACGTACCTAAGTTAACTCATGCAACATACATCACATACATAATGTAACTTAACCTAAGTCACATAAACAAGTTAGCTTCATATGTAACTTTAATGTTATGTGACATGCTAACTTATGTCGCATATGTAATGTAGCTTAAGCTATGTATATAAGTTAACTTATGTAACATAGGTCACATACATAATGTAACTTAACCTAATGTTGTTATGTGACATGCTTAACTAATGTACATGATTTAACTTATATATATAACTAATGTCAGATACATAATGTAACTTAACCTGCGTATGTAACTTAGCTTGCATATTTGAACCTAAACCATCATTCTTCCCTAAACCTAAACCAAGTAGTTTTGCTGCCTAAACCTAACCAAACGTATCATAACATGTACCACATGACAACAAGGTATCCTTTAACAAAGGTCCAGTACAGACAAAGGTCCAGTTGCTGGTCAGTCATGTCACTTTGGGAGTGGTCATATATACTGTTTTCAGTTGTTTACATATGAGAATGTGCTGCATATACATACTGTAACAGTACCTGCCTTATTCTTTATTTATATTCTAGTATTATGTTTGTATGCACCAACATGCCACAACAAATTCCTTGTAAGTGAAAACCTACTTGGCAATAAAACCTTTTCTGATTTCTGATATATATTAATTATCTGATATATCATTAAATATGGTGAAAGTATAAATGAATTTTTCATGTCCTATACCCTTTCTCCATAAGTAGTTGCTATTTCTTGTTGAAAAGTCAAGCCATTTTATATAGCCCAAAATCAGAGGGCTTTACAGTCTGCTACCCCTCTATCTTTGGTTGGTTAAAACTGTGGAAACAATGAGAGTTCTAAAAACCCGCACTGCCAATCCATCCAGTCTTTAGGGTGGTCCTTCATGTTATGGCGGTTACATTGTGTCCTTACTACTGACAAGAATAGGGGCAGAGCATCTTTTCCTGTAATGAGTATCCTTGAAATATTGTAAGGGATGTGGGTTTGTTAGCGGCCATTCCCGCCACTGTTCAAGCAGCTACCCTGCATTCAGAAATCCCTTTTGTCCATTGTCCCCCTGTCTTGTATCACGAGGCTGTGCTTTTACGAACACATTTAGAAGGGGATTTAAGTTGGTTCTTTATGAACTTGAAAAATATATCAAAAAGTTTTCTTTTAATGAAAATCACAAATTCTGAGAATTGTTAGCTGTGGTGTGTGCTGTCTGACTCCTTTTTAGTTTAAGCTTTTTCCTCTGCTTTTACTCCAATTATCTCAGTGTTGTTTCTGTCTTTTTTTTTTTGGTTTAGGACTCGCTGTATTTCAACTGTGAACACCAGGATTTCTGCTCCACTGTTTTTTTTTTTTTTTTTTTTTTTTAATCACTCACTGTGGTGTATATTAGCGCAGACTAATCAGACTCAATAAACACCTCAGCGCTGTAGGGAGGCATCTGTGAATAACTGAATTAGATCATATGAATGATGTCTTTAATAAGAAAGAGTGCCCATTAGTCTGCACTGGTACTCTTGCCTGTTGTTTTCTTCTCAGTCCACTCCAGTGACACAGTTGTCATTACTTTCCTTTCATAGTTTCTACGGGTACAAAGGTCTATGATCATTTTTTGCACTTATTCACTTAGTCAGCAAATATTTTTATGCATACGCTTTACTTTTCCACTTGTTCTTACTAAGTTTCCTTCTCACTTACACAGCATGGGGAAAATGTTGAGAAGGTTACCTTAAAGAAAGTATAGGCACTATTTTCCTCCCATGGAGTGTGAAGTCATATAGTTAGGGCTGCAGGTGAGAAAACCACTGGGAGCTGTCAAGACTTTGGCATCGCTCTGCTCTTTTTTGCTGTTGCTGTCTGCATCTGTCTCACTTTCTCAGGCTGTTTCATTAGTACATCATACTTTACTGTCATCCTCTTACCGGCGTGTGCTCTTTGGTGTTGGTGCTGAGTCATGAGTAATAGGGCTGTTCTTCGCTGTTTGCTCGTGGCTGCCGTACAGTCAGCCGCCCCCCGCCCCCTTGCTAAAAGATCTAGAAATGGAGATGCAGGATAATCTTCGTGTATGCTAAACAAGCTGGGACTGGGCCTCAGACCGACTCAACCTGCCCATATCTGGAATTACAGATCGAGGTGCTTGGCACAGTGCACATGTTGAGCAACTCAGATCTTTATCCAAATGTGTGAGTGCGTGTGCAAATCTTGGCCAAGGCGAGCCTGTCAGCAATACTCGGGAGACCAGCTGCCAATGGAAATTTGACGCATCTAAAATCTGTTTCCCTATTCAGCATCGTACATATTTCAAGGGGCTGGCTGATTTGTTGGTCGGCTTCCAAGGGTTTTGCTGATGCATTGTGTGAGCGGGACTATATTTATTTACCGTCTGTTCAACAATATGTGGAGGATTCCTCATGACAGATCTGGATGGATTGCATGGGAAAGTTGTTTGCTTTCAGAGCCACTGCAAGGAGAATGAAAATATGTTTTTTTTTAAAAACCCAGTTAACTTCAAATATTAATCGCTAGTCTTATTTTATTCATTTGAAAAACTTCTTATTACATAAATACTTGCTAAGTCATCTTCTGACAAGTGTCAGCCTGAAAGAATGCAACTAGTTCTGCATGCATGAGTTGGGGACCAACAAAAAGGACAGACTAAATAATAATTCATGCTGTTCCTTTGCTTTAAAGGGGCAATACGTAACAAGTGTCTGTCCAAAAACAAGTAGCCATAGACGGCATATTAAATAGGTTGAAGTCTTATTTGATAGATGTTTTATGGTTGAAGCAAGTTGTTTCACTCCGCCCCCTCCTCCTCAGACTAGGCGAAGCTAAGACAGGCTTCGGGAACGCTGCACACGAGCACAACGCTATAATTTTACAATAACAAGTGACAGTGAGTCCTCTAATGTAAGTTGATCACCTGTTCATAACTGTCAATTGTCTGTCAAGGTAAAGTAAAGCCTTTTATACTAAAAACAAAACCCAGTGCTCTGAAAATAAACACTCTGGAGCTTGAGTTCAGTGACTGTCTGCCACACTCAATTAGCAATTTAACCATTGTAAAAAGTCTTCCTAAATAATAAACAGACACTTACCCATTTCGGTGAACATTTGGTGCTAATTAATGTGAACCAGGCAAACAAAAATCTGGAATGTTAATTTCTAAAGAGACATCATGGCTGCAGCGTTGTTGTTGTCAGAGAAGCGAGTATTTTAATTTAGCATGTTTCCTTAATTTCTGATGACATTTCAGGGTTCGTTTTATTAGTTATTATAGTAAATATATAACAGATTTCTCCTTTAATGTGAAATTACTGTGTAGTCTTTAGCACTTCTTGGTGCATAAGTGTGAAACTGCACCATGCAACCTGAAGCAGAGTAGCTAGATGGGAGCTATTGTTAATTGCTGCAGACTGAGGCAGCAGTAGATCAGCATCTTCCATGTCCTGTGAGGTAAAGTTGTTGATTTAGCTCAGACAGACTTAGAGGCACACTCAAATAATAATTAAGCCAAAAATGTGGACTTTATGTATTTCAATCACATGTAAATTTTCCATGTAATTCCACCACATAAGTTCAATGTAAAAGGTCACATTAAACGAAATGTTTTTCTACCATGTATAGTTAATGTAAATAACATAATTTTTTATTAAATGAAGTTTAAGTTAAAGTTAATACAAATTTCTACATAAACTTCATTTCATTAATACACATAAAGTTAAGGTGAACTTTTACATAAACCTTATGAGTTTATTCAATAATTACATATAAAGATAAGGAGAAATTTTACCTAAACCTTATGTGCTGATTAAAGTTACACAAACTTTTATATAAACCTTATGCTGTTTCTCCATAATTACATTTAAAGTTAAGAGGAAGTTTTACATAAACCTTATGTGTTTATTTAAGCATCTCACACAAGAAAAGTTCTGAAAAAGATAAAACTTTATTGAAACCCAACAGTACTTGAAATGAAGCTCATTTACAATATTAATGAGGTAATAATACAAAACCATGAGCCCCAAGTGAGGGCTAAAGAATATTGTTTAAAAATAAAATGAGCTGGGGTCCAGCATAAACAAAGTAAAACAGCATTAAAGTGTGCTGTCCTTTCATTTTTTTTCTTGGTTGTAATAAACATAAAAACAGTCTGTTTAGACATGAAAATCCCTCACTGAACATTTTTCCCCCAAACTACATTGTGCACCTTTAATATAAGTACAATTAAACAACCTAAAGGCTCTAGTGCACAACTATTACTGTTATTATTATAACTATCAGCTCCAAATAAGTCTGTATTTCTGTGATTTCTTTTACCTCACGACTAAGTGGAGAAAACGGTCGCAGTCTGCTAGCAAAGGGAGGCAAAGTAGATGGCTGCAAAAAGCTCCTGCTCCTCCGTCAGTCTTGAGGTAAAACAAACCAGCACCAGCACAGGAATGCTGCCAGACAACACAAGATCCAAAACACTGCTTATAATGAGAAATACAGAGAACTATGTGGAGCTGAGGCTTAATCAGCATTGTGTCAACTCATTTGTCAATGGCTTGAATGTACTGGACATTCTTTTGCAATGGCTTGAATATAACAGTCATTCATTTTTATGTAATAGTTATGCACTAGAGCTTTAAAATTCACATTAAACACCTTAAAACTTTTAAAAACATTTGGCATTCATCAGGAACAATTTAAAAGGGTTTCTAATACATAAAACCTATCTGTATTCACTAACAATCACAAATGACAAAATAAAATCATGAGGCTTTCTTGGGTGTTGATATCACAGATCATAATCAAAGCAGAAGACTATCATTCCACCAAGATTTCAACCAAAAAACCAACACACATTTCAAACAAAAACACCACTTGCAAGTTCAATGCCATTATACGGGTTGCAGAATCCTCAAAAATTAATTGGAAACAAATGTAGTTCCAAGGACAGTTAAGGCATCACCAGAATGGACAGAACAAACCCAGCTTACTTGCACAATAAAAAGTGAGGCATGGTTACCATCCAACAGTCCATAATGCTAGGGATGAGTGTGTGAAATAGCAGGGCAAATATGGCGAACATATCTGTGCACATGCCAGACAAGTGTCCACCTAAATCAGTCTGGCCAAGCCCTATAGAAGGCAGCTCACAGCAGCTCTGAGGCTGCAGAAAGGGGGAGGAGGGTGGACCAAAGAGAAGAGAATGAATCCACATAAGTAAACAACTATCTAATGAACTCTAAACACCAATGTTGAGCATGTGTAATGTAAAGCCATCAGGATCACAATGAAAATGGACATTACATGAAAGCATCTTCTTATGCTGGATTAACATACAGTGGAATTCCATGGATGTCATTAAATAACGCCTAATGACATTAACATTTGTCCTTCCTTCAGTTTCCAAACTGACTTTAAGTTGAGGAATCTGAACTGTCACTTGGTAACATTTAAAGGGTAATTCATGAGAGTTTCACAGAAACCTTGCTTCTTTGTGTCACTGCCGAACAAATAACAGTGATTCATCTCCCAGTTCAAAGTCGATGGAACGAAAAAGATCTCCAAAGGGTCCAAAAGCAGTTTCCTCTTAATGTTCCATCCCTGTAACATGAGATCCTAAGAATCAAGAGTTCAAATGGAAGTGTCAATGGAAGATGCCAAAAAATAAAGAAACAACCTTTATTTCAAATCTTTGTTTTGGTCATGGGCTCCGTTCAAATGATTTTCCAGGTCATCAAAATGGCATTGTCCAACGAGCCAAAATGTGGCTAGCTCAACTATAGAGCGCTGTACTTGTGAGTACTTACTGGGCATCTTACTTAAGTGTTTGGACCTTTGGGGACAGTTTTGTCACCATCCAAGGTCATCAGCACTTTCTGGAAGAACTCGAATGTGAATTTGAGTTCCTGGGGATAACTCAGGTTGAGTGTGTAAAGGAGTCCAAAAAGCATGGCAAATCCAGAGGAGATGCTCCTCAGGTTGCTTAGAGACTCAATCACCACTCCAACAGCCTCTGGCTCATCCTCTCATCAGCATCTTCTTGGCGAATCACGTAAATCCCCATTGTGGTCTGTGCAATCTCTCTCTTAGCTTCCTCACTGTTGACGGTCTAATGGTGAAAAAAAGACCATTATGAAATAAAGAAAAAAATGCAAGTTAAATACTGAAAGCTTACAGTAAAATGCTATTACTAACCAAGTACTCCTTGACAAGTGTGTTGCTGTCCTCGTTGAGGTAGACGCACAGAGTCTTATGACATAGTCTCTCTTTACTTCAATGTTGTCCCGCTGAAAAAGAAGGCATATTAAATAGGAGTCTCCAACCTCAAATTTAAGACATTTTCCAGGACACGGTCTTATTCTTAAGCAGTGATTATGATAGCCAACTAAAAAATAGGGGGCAGCACATTTATGCATGCACAAGGTATATCCATATTTGAGCTATCAGATTTGATCAGAAATTATGGTCCAAAAGAAAAAGAATACATATAGTTGCATTTGAGTTCTGTTCTGGTTCATGTTCACATAGACCAAACAGAACTAAGAAATAACTGATTAAAAACAAGTAGCAAATCAAGAAAGAGAACACTGGAAAAATATTCCCTTTCACCTAATTTTTGTCTGTGTGTGGCATTATTGTGGGATTGCTTTCACCACTTTTTAATGGACTTAATGAAATGACAAAGTACACGGAGTAGGACACAAGCACAGTAGATTGACAGCTTTTTGGCCTATTAATTATTGAAAATACCCACGGTGATGTCCATACATTTTACCCAATTATTTACATAAATAAGACAAAAGATAGACGTTATTAAGATCAAATAAATCATCTGTTCCTGGACGGATTTTATGATTAGCTGATGAATTTTCTTAGTGGTTCAATTTTTTGAAATGAGCTAAAATCACATACCTGCCATCATAAAATCCTATGGTCAGCTGATTTGCTTTCACACCACAAATGAACCACATCAGAGTCTATTTGGAACCAGACCGACTCATACCTTTTCAAGCAGTCTCAGTCCAGTTTTTTGGTCCACACCAAAGTTCAAATGACAGCTTTCACAGTAGTCCACATGAACCAAATTAGCTGGGCAAATGGACCATTGCCCAATTTAACTGAACCAAACAGGATAGGTCTACAGTCAACCTCAGGAATGCTGTCAACCTGGTGCAGACCAAACAGCCAGCCTGAGATCGTCTCAAAGTGTGATCCCAGCCCACTTCTGTTGTGGTTCATTTGAGGTGTGAAAGCAAACCAACTAACCACAGGATTTAATGATCGCAGACAGCATGTGATTTTAGAATAATTTTAGATGCTAAACTACAAATAAATCCATGTGCTGATCTTGAAATCTGTTCAGGAAGCCATCTTTAAACAGCAATGAATAGGCTCTGTATTTTTATGCAAATCATTTGGTAACCATTATAACACAAAAGTGCGTCAGTGCGGATATTTTCCCTGAACAATGGGTCAAAAGCAGTTATAACTTTTGTGCTCATATCCTACTCCATGTACTCTGCCAGCTCATAAAGTTCATCAAAAAGTGTGTGGCAGTGATCCCACGGTAATTAGCCCCAAATCATTACTGTATAAGCCACATCCTTTCATCCTATATCTACCCATTGGTCATTATTCATAACATATAGTCAAATTGCTTTCAAATACTTATGTTTATAATCAGTTTCTTTGTCACACAAGGAACATAAACACATCAGAAGGATTTCACTACTTCATAAACTTCTGTTAGTCACAGCAATTTTATTTCCCCACGTGGGCTTCGATAATGCTGGATGGTAATCACCAAAGCTGTCCAATCGAAGAGTTACCTTTCAGTCTGTATAACTTAATGCTTACTTCTCTTGATTCGTTTGTAAAACGTCAGTATCAACATGAACCACACCAGGACTAAAATACAACAAGATGTCATTTTTTCCTTGGTTTGGACCACATGAAACAAACTACAGCTGTGAAAACACCCAGAGTTATATACTGATTTGTAAAAAACTTAGCGAAATTTCATTAAAAGAATTCTAGTTTTAAGAATATGGGAACCCTTCTCAACTAAGTGTTAGACTGAAAGAAAGATTTTACTTAGTTAAATAATGCAACAGTTTAATGCACTTGCCTTAGCTATCGGAGCCATGAGCAATCGGATCTTCTTTCCAGCAGCTCCCCCTCTGCTGCTGAAGATCTTCATTAAGTTAGCTGTGTACTGGTCAAGTTGTCCAAAGAACTTGGCTTGAAGCAGCAAAGTTGTTATACGCATGAATTCAGCATTTATCTGTAAGAGAAAAGGTGAAAGAAAATACATGAAATATCTAAACAATAGTGATCTAAATGCTTTATGAAGAAACATTTTCTGAGCTGAAGAGAAGGACAACAGACTTTTGACGAAAACAGGAGGATTGCTATTGGGGCAATATCTTTTATAAGCCCTTGAAACTTGCAATGTTTTAGTAATTCATACCTGCTTACTACACCTTACATTCCCACACTCCCATTCACATATTGTACCTAGAAAAGAAAAATGAACATGGTCAAGATGCAAGTTTGCTGCCATTTTTGAAGAAAAAGAAAGAAAAAGAAAGAAAGTGTTAATATAGATCTTACTCACACCATTACGTGTACTCACCCAAATTGAGGTTGCCCTTTCAAGATGCAAGCTACTCTGTTGATCTGGCCCTCTGATGTTGTATCTGTAAGTAAGAAAAAACAGGGCAATGTTAGTTTCCAACCAGGATGAGAAAGAGCCAGCTGCAGAGTTTTGTGTGTATGTACCAGTAACTCTTTATGGGAAAAGTACATACATTTCTATGACATCGCGCATCAAAAAGAATGAATACATGAATGTAATACTTCATGAACTATCAGTCACGTGCAAAAATTAACAGCATCCCACGCAAGACTTAATGCAAGATCAATACGTAAATTAAGCAATAAATCTAAGCTATTTCAATCATGATTTAAATTTTTACCATTCATGTCTTCATAAATAAGTCTGGCATTAAAAGAAAAGACCAAAAAATTGATCAAAGCAATGCATATTCTTCCAAATTCTAAACAGTTTTACGAATGATCGACAAGGCAATATTGAGGAAGGACAGATGACTGTTTTGGTCTTATTCCCAAGTAGTCAAATGAAAGTATTTGATCCAGAATAGTTTTTTTTTTTTTTGTTGTTTGTTAGTTTGCTTCATTTTGTTTTTTGTCTAACTTGCAGGTGAATGTGAACATTTTAATAACACCATTGCTTACTATTGTGTATTTTCTAGCCGGTTAGTGAAGCAAATCCAAATTATTCCACTATAGTATTTTTTCAGGATTTGGCTAGTCCTAAATTTAGTCTTTTAATGACACTTGATCGACTATTATGTCATCCGTGAATTTTAAATACCAACCAGGTCACTTCAGTTGAGGCGTAAACATAATTAAATAATAATGACGTGTTAGCAGGTTGAGGGGCGAGTCAGAACAGCAGGTGATAGCCGATTAAAATTAAGCGCTAACATTAGCTTCTGCAAATTCCGAGCAGCAGCGTCACCATCGACTCTAATTCGGCACCATTTTCCCACTCGTTCAGGTAAACGTATACCATGCGTAGAGGTCGCGGGGTCGACTTCACCAACGCCCAGGGGTTACTTCGGTCTTCTTCTACTCTTTCCAGTTTCGGGTGGGTTGCAACCAGTGTTAAGGTCCACTACCACCACCTACTGTGCTGGAGTATGATGCACGTACCCGCCTTATAGGGTCTGGTCACATAAAGGTTACTCGATTTGTTTACTTTCAGTTTATACTAAGTAGTTTCACATTGTGTTTTATTTGTTTTCCATAACTGCAGTTACATTTTACTTAAATATATTGCTTCATATTTATGAGGGCCAAGAATCATAAGAGGAAATAGAAACAATGAGATGGCCTGTTAATTCAGCCTAATTAAAATTATTTCTTAAGTTTTAACGTGTTTATGTTTTCAATAAAGTGTCAAGATGTTAAAGGGTGATGCAAAAATGGCAGTAAAGGAACGTTCATTTATGCACAAATGAAGTCTTCCTAGAATGTATTGATGAGGCTTATTGTGACAGTTTGTCATTTTTAAAAATTGGGGCAACAGGACGGTCCCCTAGGAGTCCTGTGTGAAACTAAAAGTTAAGTTGAGTGTTGACTTTTCATTTTTAGACTTATTATTTTCAGTTTTCAGTCAGTTTTGTATGGTTCTGCAACAAAAATACTTGGTTAGGTTAAGGAAAAGATCATGGTTTGTCTCTGCCACACATAAAAATAATTAACCCATTACATGTAAATTTCCCATGTAATTTTATTACATAAGTTTAATGTAAAGAGTTGCATTTAATACAATGTTTTTCTATCATGTTGAGTCAGTGTGAATAAATTAAATACCTTCAGTCAGATTTGCTTTAGTTTATGCAAACTTTTACGTAAACTGTGTTGGAGTGTGATGCACAGCCTCTTTATGTGATCTAGTAAATAAAGTTTACTTGATTTGTTTGGATTCAGTCTATACAAAGCATATTCACATTATGTTTGACTTTTTTGGATAAATAAACTTTAAATTTTATATATTTCAGTTACATTTTACTTTAGAATATTACTTCATGTTTATTAGAGCCAAGAATCATTTTTTTGAGTGCAGATTAAGCATTTCTGTTATATTTCCAGTAGATTGTGGTACTGTGTGTAAATAGTTCCAGGTGATGGTAGTTCTGGTTTTCAAAATAAAGGATTCTGGATTTCAAAGTAAGAATTTGAAAGTAAAACATAAAACTGCATTTATTTAACATTAAAAATGAAAAGAAATGAGTGAAGAAACAACAATAACAAACATTATATGCAAAGGGCGGTCCCCTGAATATCTTTTGGTGCAGGTTTGGAGGGGATGGAGGGGACTGGAAGAAAGTGGATTGGAGGAATGGTGTGACACATAAACAGGTCTCTAGCTGTCACCACTCTGCTGCTCTGAGTTTCTCTCTTTTAACAGAAATTAACTCCAGGCGGTTCCACTTTGCCGTTATCTCGATCAATCTTAAGCCACCGTCAAAAAAATCACCCTGATGTTTTTTCACATTAAAATTGGGAATTGGAACGGCTGACATGACTCATGCTTTACACGAGCTTAAATTCTGTATGCTGAATATAATATATAGAATATACGTACATTAACACACTTTTTTGTTATTATCCATTATACATAAAATGTTGCTTTAAAGCTAAAAAATAAAAACAATATGTTAATAATATCGCTCAGCTGATGTATTGGTTGAGCTCTATGAGGTAGCCACTATTTGAGAATGTCATAAATGTCAAACAACACAATATCATAACAATAAACAACTACCCAACCAAGTAAAATTGGTGCTGGTGACTGAGTGATCACTGCAAGTCTTCACAGCTTCTTCATGTGTCCATATTTCATGTTATTGAAACTGTCTTTGCTCACAAGACACGACAAAATGAGTATTTTATATCACTGTATGAAACTACTGAGTGGTCAAAGCATACAGGGGGCCAGCGCTGCAGTTACAGTCCGTAATTTTTTTTAAGTTTACTTTACTATGAAAGCGTTTTTCTATATGTGTTCTTCAAGGACCACTTCTTGTTTACTCTTAGAGAATTTGGTTGTGTTTATTTTCAGACTGCTTCACAATACCTCTGTCTGGACACTGAACATTGAAGTGATTGAAAAACACACTGCTTATTGTTCTTTGGTCAGTCTCAGACAAGACAAACAGAAATCAATAGGAGGGATGTTTTCTTCCTAGTCCTTGGGCGGCCAAAGTCTGGCTTCATTGAACAGCCTTGAACACAAAATTTACCAGTTTGCACCACATCTGGTGGGAATGATTCCTTTGCAGCCATGGTAGCTAAAGGCATTCATTGAGTGCAAACAATCTCAACTTGTCATTATTTCTCTGTAAAGTTTGTTCAGTGACATTGAGCGAGTGGTGTGTTTGCATAGCCGAAATGGGGTTGGGTACTAGACAGAGGGCCAGATTGCCTGTGTTTGCTGCGTAATTTCCCCCTGCTAGTCGACCCGAGCTTGAACTGCTTATCAGACATGACAAGAAGAACGTAAATAAAAAAATACCACAGTCTCTGCAGGGAAGCCCCGCTGCCCTCGCTCCACCTCCCACGTGCAATAGCAACACCGCAGGTCGGGTGGAAGGAAAGAAATTGGGAGAGTTTGATTGGTGTCCCCAGTCCCTGGTTATAAGTTAAAATTGGACGGGTGAAAGAAGAAGGCAGGTTGTAGCAGTGAGCTGTTGCCCTCATTACCTCGCCTGGCAGAGGGACTGTTTGTTGACTGCTGTGCTGATAGGACAGGGCAGGGTGGCTCCCATTAGAGGATGTGCTTTGATAGAACTTTGTACCTTATAGGAAAGGGAATCTAATGTTTGTTATCCGAGCTTTCTAGTTGCACCGGGAAAAGCGAGTTCAATGATCCAACAACATATTTTATTGCTTTAGTGTTTATCAAAAAGCTCAACCCAAAAACACTGAGAGTGTACAGCCATGCTAGCAGCTCTGTGAGGCTGCAGACACAGAGGTGCTAAATTCAGTATATCTAATATACTAATAATGATGATGTTTAGCAGCTTATATTTTAAAACATGTTCACCATCTTAGTTTAGCATGTTAGCAGGCCAAAATTAGCTAAAAACAAAGAGCTAGGCCTAGACCAATAACTCATCCAGGCCAATAAAGTAGCTCATGTTAGCTTATTGACGATATATGTGTATGTTTTTGCCAAAAGGCAGCAAGATATTTCAGTATAGAAATGTTAAACTAGGCTTGTTACCTTTACATAGTTTGTCCTCTAGTGAGCACTAGTAATTAGGGCTGCACAATAAAAAAGTCACATTGTGATTATTTTGACTGAAATTGTGATTGCAGTGTGCAATTCGATTAGTAGAAATGATCCATTTTGCAGTACAATATTCATGTCCACTAAAAATAACCTATTAACATCTTGATGATGTGATGTTTATTGAGGTCTGTACAAAACAAACAAGTTTTTTTTTTCATCTGAAGATGAAGATTTTATGGCCAGATCATCTATGCTGCACTACAGTACCTCGTTATAATGCTGTTTTCTCACACATTTTTCTTTTTTTCCAAAAAAAAAAAAAAAAAAGCGATTTGGTTCTGGTTCTGCAATTTGGATATTGCACTGGGCCATATTGTGATTTTATTGCAATTGCGATTAACTGTACAGCCCTAACTGGCAAGCTTATTTTTAACCAAAAAATATTCCACTTGATATGTATCTTGGTTATGTGATTTTTCTAAGATGATGTTTTAAACAGCCAACTATTGATCAGCATCAGCTTAAAGGTGCAATATGTAAGTAGTTTAATTGAGAACAAAAATTAACTAAAATTATCAGCAAAGAATGTGAAAAAAAATTGACAGTCGTCTGATGTATATATTGCAGAGATACCTACTGAAGTTAGCACGCTAACCAGCTAATCCCGGCCTGTCTCAAAATACCTCTTTGTGCCTCAAGAGGCAATAGTCCGATGATAGCTCAGGCCTCCCACCAGTAGTTTCAGCTGAGAGATCTGGGCAAGTGGTGAGTTCTCTATGTTCCATAAGCTCTCTTAGGTTTATAGTCTAATAAATAAACCAAATAAACTTCTGAATACAAGTTTCTCTCTTTCACCAAACTAAGACTAGCTTAATTGCCTTGTTAACTCACTATAAAACACACTTGTTTCAAGCTTGACAGAAACAAAATAAACCAAAATCAAACCAAAACCATGCTGATTTGTCTTTCCACTGTTCCAACAATCACCAACACCGCTGAGCTCGGTTCCATCGCCTGCTCATCTGGCTCAGGTTCTGGTGCTGATTCTGGCGCCACTCCTATCCAACATTACCTGCTGGGTCCTTATACCACCAGGCCCGAAAACCTCCAATGGTGGTCCAGGGTCCCAGTCCAGACTGGCAAACGGCAGCTACAGTTAGCAGCAGTTTGTGGTAATATGCTGCCCCCTATTTGTTTGGAGTATAAATTCAACAGATGGCCTATTCTTACATATTGAACCTTGAAAAACATCCAGCACTGGTTGGGCAATACAAAGTACAGCTGAGGCTCATGGGAATGTCTTTAATTTTGTAGTATTTCCTCAAAACTGCAGTATTGGACCAATGGAAATGTTGACCTGATGAAAAGTCAGAGAAAAAACCAAGTTATAACAGTTCAAAGAAAAGAATGTTGTAAACAACAGTGTTAACACCATTCTACATTACAAAGAACTTCAATGAGCCTTTAAAAAATAAAGTTTACAAGGTGCAAAAAGTGAGCTGCCTGGAAATGGCAATGCTAACAGGATAAAACATCAGTCAAGTCTTTTTTTAAATGTGGGAATGAGTAACTTCCAGATTCTCAAAAACAGATACCTGTGGACCTGTGGACAACACAATGGATTATGTATACTTAATCCTCCTGTCCCCAAACTAGCTGTGTCTTCATTGCCCCCAGAATCAGAGTCCTGGTCAGAGTGTCTGTAATCACCTTGGTACTGTATTCCCTGGTTTCCATTTATCTCAGAGACTGTATTCAGTCTGGCCATGGTCACAAAAAGGCTGCTGAGCCCATTTCATTTGCTCACCGGGCTCCGGTTCTGGTGCTCCCCACCATCATTACTACTTTAACAACACTGAATGGGAGACCACAGCAAGGTTATCGAATATTAACTTGCAATGCAAAAAGACATTTTTAAACACTGTCGCTCAAGCCTGGGCCGTCTGCAAATCTCTTTGGACAGAGATCCTTCTCTTCTCAGTTCGTTTTTGAAGTAACTGCACAGCTACAGGCGGGCATAACTGAGACCTGACCTAAAAACAGCAGGGATGAGGGCAGAGAGAGCCATTTCCCAGCAGCACACCGAGATAGTGATTTAACATTCGCAACAGTGGTTAGTAGAGCTCAGAGGGTTTTATGTCACCTCTGTCCAGGATCTGACAAAGGCAGCTTTTATGAATGATAATGACAGCAGAGAAGTGTGTCTAGGCAGAGCTAATTCATTGTCCACAACTCTATCTGATCTCGGCAATTATGAATAATTTGCCTCTGTCCAGGGGAATATTCACCGTACAGACATTGATCAAACATGCTCTCCTCAGTGGGGCACATTATTTAAAAGACATTCTGATCATCCAGTATCTTCATCTGTACAATATACGGTTGCAATTTTACATCACATTATACTATTTTTACACTACACCATACACCTAACAATACACTAATAAGATGTAATAACCCATACTTTGTATCAAATTAGACAAAATCTAGAAGTAATATGTTCTATTAGACACCATTAGACCCTTTATCAGACCCTTATTAGACTGTCTTACGGTCTTTGATTCCACTGGGTACGACATGTGTGCACCATGGTTTTGGTCTATCCTCCACACGGTTACAGGTCAGAAGTGGAGCGTTTTGCCCACCTGATGATGTTTACTTGCTCAGATTTTAATGATTTGGTCTTCTTTCCTTGATTTTTGTGCTACAACCAAAGACAAGCAGGCTACGTTTTTGTGACAGCATGAGGTGTTTTATTTTGAAAACTGACTGGATTCTCTCTGCCGTTTCTGTGTCTGACTTCCTGCATGCTCGACCTGCTCTGTGCTGCGTGATGCGGCATCCGTCGAAAAATATTTATGGCACGTATTTGAAGTGGAGCAGAGCGGAGAGCTCTGGGACGAGCTGCAGTGCTGCTGGAGGAATCACAAGCAATGTGTAGAATGGCCACGATCACCTCCTGCAGACGTAGCACAGCCATAACATGAGCAGCCATACCTGGTTGAATCAAGATGTTAATGGGTATTTAGGAACATGTTGCAACAAAATTGCACTTTAAACTAAAGTGAAATCACATGTCTGCTATGTGACACACAGTTTCCTTGGCTGGTCCCATACAGTTGGCATCACATTATCTGCCTGCAGCAGGAGTCATCAACATTTTCCAGGCTATTTTTCCAGGCCTTAGCTGAGAGCAGGAGCAGGGTCCCGCTGCTACATGTGTTGTAGTATTCTCTTGTTTGCACATACTTGTAGCTATCAAGTTAGCAACAGTTGCAGCATGCTAAAGTTAGTGGCAACAACACTTGGGCTAATAATGCAGCTAAGTGGCCAAGATGTCTTAATAATACATAGCTAACTAGTTTTCTGTTATGCACAGGTGCAGCAAAGTGATGTAGTTGCTCCCTCACATGATTGCTGGTTTATCTTTGCTATATTGGACAGACACATTTAATTTAAAACACAACAAAAAAATATAGTCCTTCAAACAATTTGGGGGGTGACTCAGCAACTCTGAGAACTCCCTAGGACAGGGGTCTGCAACCTTTACTCTCAAAAGAGCCATTTTATGCCACAACCTCCCCAGAAATAATCTGTCTTGAGCCACAAACATTAAATTCTCTATGTTCCTTGGAAAGATTACTTTTTGTGGCTAGTCTACAGAGATTTAAGACTAGCCATCAGCGAAATTGTAGAAGAAAAAGTGGCGAGCCAAAGACAGAGGCAATGAGGTACATCTTAGTTGACAAAACTAACTTTTTTATTTAAAATTCAGTGTATGGGCTACATATTTTTTATAATTGGAAAATATAAGAAAAAAATTTATGCATACAAAAATGAGAAATGAAAATTAAAATGTTAAAAACACATCCTTTTTTTTCTGTTCCATATAATTTCTTGTTAAAGCCACGGGGTGCCACTGGAGAGGGCCAAAAGAGCTGCATGTGGCTTCAGAGTTGCAGGTTGCTGACCCTGGCCCTAGGGGGCCCAGACCCCCTGTTGAAGACCCACACCCTACAGTGTTAGAATAAGTCAGTGCATTCACCCGTGTACAAAATGTTCCTCTCCCCATTATTTTGGCCTTTACTTGGTAAATATGATTCACATATCGTATGATTTTACTTTAGTTTACATTACAGTTCTGTCGTAATCTGGTCCTAATTACCTCTAATAAGGCATAATAATGGCCTAATAAATTCTGTCTAATAAAAAAAACATATTATTTGTAGTTTTTGTCTGACTTTATACAAAATATGGCTTGTTACGTCTTATTAGTGCGGTGTAAAATAAAGTGCAACTACATTTACTGTTTGATCTGCTGCAGTTCAAACGATTGCTGTGTGCTGCATTCTGTGAGATTTCTGCTGCTTTCACTCACCCCTCTCCTCCCAGCTGCAACGTGCCTGGATCTGTTTTTGTGTACTGAGAGATTTAGGTGCTCCCTGATGGTTCATTATTCTCCCTGCAAGTACAAAAGAAACACCCCCCAAAAAACACCTGTAGGCTCATTTCTAAACAAGATGTTGTATTTTACAAAAATAAGAATAAAAAATTGCAGTCTTCTGACTTTACAATATTGCACATTTTTAAATAATCTGTCTAAATGTTAAGTCAGGTCACACAGCTCACCATGCTTTGCCGTTAACAAATCCTTCAGACGGTCTCCCTCTGCAGCAGGGTATATAAAAACAGTTAGCTGTCAAACCGTGCACTGAAGTCTTAGAAATTATAGTGGCATGCAACTTTACCTTATCTCAAAGCCCGGGGTTAGAGTTTGATGCTGTGACCTAATTTTTTTTTTCCCGCACACACACACTCACTCAAAAAAAAAAACCTTTTTCACAGAGTGCCATGAAAAGCAGAGTACTAAAAGTTGTCTTTCTGTCCCACCTTATCAGATGGACCACAACCCGAGCTCTTCATCTTCAATGAGCTGTGTGCCCTGAAGGACGAGCCGGGGCCTTGCAAGGCCATTAAGGACCGATTCTTCTTCAATGTCGACTCAGGACGCTGTGAGATGTTTGAATACGGAGGCTGCGGTGGAAACGCCAACAATTTTGAGACCTTGGAAGCTTGTGAGGAAACGTGCGTCGTCTCAGGTGAGTGTGACCCTGTGGGTGACACTTGACGGCCGCAGGAAGAAAAATGTTTTTCACGTGTTTCCACAGATTCACCTTGACACGTGGTGAACAAATTCTAACTACATCCACCTAAATCGACAGTAGAAGTGACACAGACAAAGAAGCAACATCATTAATACAAAGGGAGTATTTTTCTTAATAGTACATAGGACAAGGATTTATTAAAGCTTTGCATTGTTGTGTTGTTGTTAGCAAATGATCAGTTTTGTTTTCAAGGACTGTACTTCCTCATTAGACTTTATTGCCACCTTGGGCATAAAATCCTATTACAAAGTCATTTTGTTGGTATGCGGCTAAAATGGAACATTGCCAGCACATTAATTCTGAACAGATTTCCTGGAGGCATCTGGTTAATGAAAAATATGGGCACTTTTAAGAGAGACGGCCAGGATTGTATTATTCATAGGTTACACATACTAAATGATGACAAATTGAAGTTAAATTAATTGATAAAAACTAATAAGAATAAGAGTATTCAAACTATTGGATTTCCTGATCCTCCTGTCACCATCTGAAAATGATGTTTTAAACCCACCATGAGCTGAAATTGTTAATGAAACAAACACCTCATAACACATGCTGGATGTGTGCAGCCTTGAGGAAAACGCTATCTGAGGATCATCAACAAGGAGAAAGAGGAAAGGGCCTCTTGGTCATCCTGACAGAGAAGCTGTCCTCGTGGGTTAAGGATGGAAAAGTTCTTACGCTGGGGCTAACCACTGTGCCACTGTGTGTCCACCAACGGCCATCTGTCCGGTTGAAGGTTAATAATGAGCTCACTCGCTGTGAAGAATTTTCTAAGCCTCGCCTTTCTTAGTTTCTGCTGCCGTGCATGTAAAGCTTTGAATTCTAGATTGCAGAGTGTAAGGGATAACTGGTGCCTTGAGATGAGGTTGTTGCAGCGCAGTGTTTACGAGATGAGCCCGTTTGAACGCCGAGTTCACGAGTTGCATTTGAACGCAGCAAATGTACAGTGAGCAGGTTATTGTTGCAAAATAAACCCTGACAGGTTGATGCAGGGCTCCGATTGCTCACTGTAGATTAGCCTGCTTGTTACATGGTGACTTATGACTTACTTCAGCAACACTCTGCTATACAGTAATAACAGACCTGAGAATGCTGTAATTGACTATTCAGAGTCGAGTATTTAACAAAGCCATGTAATAAACAACAATATCATTGGCTGGTTTGACAGTGGAAAGTTCTGTCTATTGACCCTTGTTAAGCCCCGCCCCTTTTTTGCTCTGTGCTCTAATAACAGCTGAGCAAACTTAGTACCTTGGTCAACTTTACCCTTTTCCTGTGAAATTGAGCCGCATCCTAAATTAACTAATGTTAGCAAAATGCTAGCTAGCTAGCTAACTAGCTAGATAGTGTTAGCATAACACTAGCTAACTAGCTAGCCAGTGATTGATATAGATTAGCTAGCTAGTTAGTTCAAATTTTGCTAACATAAGCTAACTAAAGATGTGACTATATGCCACTTGTCCCCCAGCGACATCTTTTAACCATCTTCGAAATGTGGTTTTCTTTTCAGCATAGACGATCCTAGCTTATAGCATGTCTAAGTACAGGAAACTGGAAAGGAGAAAGATGACTGAGGTTGCAGGGTTGGGCTGGTGAACAATGTCATCGTCTATTTTGATGCCTGACAGTCATCCACCACTGAGCCCCAACATTGTAACATTGTGATTTAAAAGTGTCTTGGAATTGATGAATATGTACTTTAAGGAGTGTCAGCCAGAGAGTGCAAAAATGAGAGATGGGTTTATTATAATAGCACCTTGTGCTTGATTTACTAAAGGAAAATCAGTATAAAATACTGCCCAATTTTTAAATGATGTCCATCATACTTCCCTTTGGATTCCCAGTATGTTATCCTAAGCCAGTTGGCAAGGCATGGTAGCAGTTAGCCAAGTATGTTAGCACTGTGCCTTCTAATGGACAAACTAGGGTTGCAAATTTGATGCATTTTCCTTAACTGATAGTCAAACATGTTAACAAACAATAATTGGTTAATCATTAATAATTAATCACAAAACCCAAGTTTTTTTTTAATTTAACAATTCTAGCTGCACATTAGTCATGTGAAACATTCATTCATGAAGCACAAAACAATTTTAACAAACAATAATAAAACAATAAGGCTCGTACAAGAAACAGCTGCTGTTGTCCACCTGTACATATAACAAATGGCTCTACCAATCAAATGGGGTGCTATCACTGCAGTCTCTGGACTGAAGACCAAACCAACCGAGAAATGGGACACAAAACATTTTTGGTTAATACATATTTAATTGGTTTAATTCTTAATGATAATTAATTGATTTATGCTTAATCAGTAACATCCCCAACAGAAACACATGTTTATATCCATGCCTCTTTGGATACCAAGTTCACTTCTCAAAATGTAGAAAGGAGAGTTCTGAAGTTTAAACGTAAGATTACGGTATGCTGCTTACATTAACAGGCAGACATCTTATACAAACAGGTGGCATAATTTTTCATTACTGGCAATATAATATTTTATTATGCGATAAGATTTGATAAAAGTCATACTGGAAAAATAATTGCATCAGTCAGTACCATAGAGAAAGCAATAAATCTTACCAAGGAGGATTTTAGATCATGAAGTGCACATAATTAAAATATGGTCACATATGTTCCACAACTGCAGTCTGTACACAGCACTGCTCTGTGTTCCTCAGTATTCATCTGTGTCTTTGTGTTTGTGCTGCCTGTATATAGGAGAGGGTGTTCATTCATTCAGCTAAGACCGTAAACAATCCTGATTCTGGGCTGTTTTTTATAGTTCAATTAGAATGAAATGTAAAATGTAGCTAAAAATACAGCCCCCCACCGGATTCTGAATGGGTGAAGAGAGGAGCTGTGGCAGAGTTCCCAGGTAAGTGTTGAGTTCAGAATAATGCAGACGAAAAAAACATCCAGATATTTATAACAAGGATTCAGTTTATTTTCTCTCACACTGTGCTGGAACAGTGTAGGTGGTGTGCCTCCCATGCATGGACTTGATGGTAACTGGAAGATGCATTGTAGTTTTTGGATTTGTGAAATCATCAATATTGTCATAAGCCCTATTCATAGAGGACCAATATCGGGTATGCATATGACGTCACTGTAGGTGGAAGTCTCCGTGACATGGTGGCAGTTACACCCACAAAGCAGCAGTGTTAACATTCAGCTTTAATTACATTAAATGCCAAACTAGCTGAATCCAAAACTTTTTTGTCCATTAATGCAGGAAATAATGGAAATGTCGGGGTATGTCTCTCCAGTAATGTCATAAAATAAAAAACATGTGTTGGACTGGCTCAGTTGGTAGAGGATGTACTGAGGCTGTGAGTCCTCTGCAGCGACTGTAGGTTTGACTCCCCCCCACGGCCCTGTGCTGCATGTCATTCCCCCACTCTTTATTCCCCTTTCCTGACATATCTTCGGCTGTCAGCTGGCATGATGTCCCCCGCAAAAAAATCTTAAAAAAAAAAAAAAAAAAAAGAGATATCTGTACTAACCTGTCCACATACAACCAGCATATCTTTGATGTCGTCATCACTTTAATTTTGCCAACAAATCCCACCTTGAAGTAGCATTACAGCCAAACGTCCAGCCAAATGTCAGGAAACCTGATTCCTCGCCACACGTTAGTGTCCATGAACCACTGTGTCTTTCTAAGGATCACTGTCAAGTTCATCTGGCTTTGACTTAAGCACATAATCCTTCTAAAGGCCTCCTCTACTAAAGGCAGCTGTGTTGCAGGATGTTTTGCCACTCAGTCTGACTGACAGCTAAATTTTCACCAGGCGCGGCTGTGTCATGTTATGGCTGCACCATGTCAGCCGGAGCTGATCGCAACCATTCTACACATGCTTGTGATTCCACCAGCAGCTCAACAGCGCATCCCAGAAGCGGCTCTCTGCTCCAATGTGCTTCAAATATGCGCCGAGTCTATTTTTGACGGATGCTGCGTCAATTAGCGCAGAGCAGATCGAACGGGCAGGAAGTCAGACACAGAAAAGGCGGGGAGAATCTGGTTAATTTTCAAAATAAAAGACCCTGGGCAGACTCACAATCATAAAGACAGACAGAAAAGAAACTATGTAACCACATAGCCTACTTATCCATGGTAGAAGCACAAAGAGCAGGGAAAGAGGACCGAATCAACAAAATCTGAGCAGGTAAACTTAATCAACTGGGCAAAACACTCCGCTGCTGAAATGCTTCTGAAACGCTTCTGAAACGCTGGTGGTGGGGCTTGCAGCCGTGCGGAGGACGGATCAGAACTGTGGTGCAGATGTGCCGTGCTTGGTGGAATCAACCGGCGAGGGGTCATGTTCCGGTGGGAAACTGATGTCAGTGCATACCTTCGATTAGCTGGGGATCTCTAGCAATGAGCAATAATTGTGGAGGTCGTCTGTGATCCGTCATATGCCAATTGGCATGTCTGTGATTTGGGCTTATAATTATTTTAACATCTGTTTTCTGTATGCTGGCCAACTGAACAACTGAACTGAAATTTAACTGCGGTTCATAACCTGTTGAACAGCAGTCAACAGCTGTGTTGTGAGATTGGTTATACTGACATTTAAAATGAGTCATGATGACAGAAGGAAGTGGGCTAAACAACTCTAAACCACATTAATAATGTGGCAGCTGAAGAACACAACTTCTGCTTCTGCAACACTGATGTTAAGCAGTGCCTTGATATTATATCCAGGGGGTAAATTTGAGTAAATTCCAGACCTTGCTTATCCTGTGCAAACACACTGCACAAAACACAGGTGTGTAAATATAATTTCTAAATCACATGAGGTCCCCTGGAAGCAATATTACTACAATTGACAGTGAGTGTGCCCCATTTGACAGTGTTTTGTTTGTCATTTGTTTAAGGACAAGAGCAGTGAGTTATTCTAAAGTCAGAGTTTTCAGTGTCACAAAGGTGGCTCTCTTTCTACCTGGCTAGAACACCATGGTAACTTATGCTGAACTCATACGCTGGTCCGGAGCAGATTATGTTCAGAGTTTTGGATTAAATTGGCTGTAAAAAGCACCGCTCTTTAATTTATTCTTTTTTCCGACGATGTTCCTTTTAAATTTTACACCGTAGACCATCCACACACTGACAGAATGATGAAGCAGCTGCTGCACTTTGAATGATGTTTTGATCCTGATCTGCTGCCAAGTCTGTTTTTACTGCGGATATTGAAGTTCAGAACACTGATAAGAAAACTGATTAGTCTATCCGATTTATCACAAATAATTTTCAATCAGTAACATTCAGTTGGCCTGAAACTAAAGTAACTTATATGTCTCCTTCATTATGAGACAGTGTGAGACAGACAGCATCATGTTTAAATCTGCTGAATCAAGTTTAATTGTTTAAAGGGATAGTTCACCCAAAAATGAAAATTCATTATCTGCTCACCCTCATGCTGATTGAAGGTCAGGTTTAGTTTTTTTTTTTGTCCACAAAACACTGCTGGAGTTTCACAGGAAAACAGTGTTGCGGAATCTCCCACACAATATAAGAGAATGGTGACCAGTTCTCAGTTTTTTTTTGTTTTTGTGTGTGTGTGTGTGTGTGTGTGTGTGGTGTGGGGGGGGGGTCGTTTTTTACGTTTCAAATTTGGTTACCACTTCAATATGTTTGGGAGATTCTGCAAAGCTGTTTTTCTGTGAGACTCCAGCAGTGTTTTGTGGACTAAAAAACTAAACCCGACCTTCAATCGGCAAGACGGTGAGTAGAGAATGACTGAATTTTCATTTTTGGGTGAACTATCCATTCAAAAACAGCAGGCATTAAAAGCCCATAAGTCGAATAGTGATTTTTTTTTTTTACATTCTCCACAGTTCTCCATTACGAGAACTTGTTCATCTTGACTGACGTAGAACACCAAGTGCCCCACAACCTGAAGAAGAAGAAGTCCTGGGTTAACAAACAAAGTTGTTGACCATTGTCATGATAGCCGTTATCTCCGACTGGTGTTTTAGGGTTTGTCGAGCCAGCACATGCAAAGAAAGCCTGGCTGTGTTGAGCTTCCTTCAGCTGTCCTTATGGCTTATTCCTTTGTTTGTGCTTCATTAATTAATGTTTCACATACTATTATGTAATACTGGAATTGTTTAAATAAATCTTAAACTAAGACAAAGAAATGTACCATATAAATATTAATTATTAATCAATTATTAATTGTTAACATATTCAACTATCAGTTAAGGAAAATGATCAACATTTGCAACCATGTCTCCTGGTAATACTAGAGCCATGAAGAGCTGCTGTGAGTTACTCACAGACTTTTATGCATCAGCTATTTTGCATCAGTAGCTTATAAAAGAGGCAGATATATGAACATGCATTAAATGTTCTTTTTTTTGTATCAAATGGAAAAATGTACTCAGCCATCAACATTGTTATACTTCTCTGCTTCTTCATGCAGAACCCAGCTGAATGCCACAGTTAGTTCAAGCATGTTATGTGGCAGCTGCTGAAGGTTGTTCTTTGGTGTTGTGCGGTAAATGGACAGACACACACACAAAAGCTAACCCCTGGATCACACAATCTCGAAATGTGATGTTTTACAGCAACACAAAAGCAGCTGAGGCTGACTAAAAGTAGAGGGTCAAAGGTCACCATTAATGTGTGTGAGCATGACAAAGCGATGGACTAAGAGCCGCGCTGACAGAAGACATTCGCTGATCTCTGCTGCAATCTTTCTTAATCAATTGTTGGTAAGAGCGCGGTGCTACCTGTTACGTGTCACTCACAACACCGCACTTAGCTGTTGTTAAGTGGGATGTCAGTAATATATAATAACAGTGCTGCTCTTGACAAGCAATCAAAGCTGCAACAATTAGACCCCTCACCCCTGGGATTTATCCACTGTAACGGGGAGTTGTTCTGCGCCGGTCGGTTCAAAAGCACTCCAGGTGAGTGGAACAGTTCCGAGATGTGGAAAACACTGCACGTCCACAAAAGGAAACTGGAAAATGGCAGAGAGACACCTTTGTCGCCAGCATAACAGCTGCGTACAGTATCTAACTGTATCTGTCACCTATGGCAGGAAAACAATACATCTTTAATGCTCATGCCTGTCTGATCAACATGAAATATGCCCTCTCATGCACAGCAATAACACATCTATCAAGGTATTTAGGTGGTGTGTTATTCTGTGGTGTGACAAAGCGCTTTTTCTCCCACTGGCAAAGAATAACCTTCACCTTCTTATTGCATGCCATGTGATACATTATGCAGTCAGACAAGAGGGTCATGAATGAATTTGCATCCTGCAGGCATCATCGTGCGCAATAGATGCCTCCATTTCATGTCCCCTCATGAGTTTCCACACAAACAAATCTACACTGTAAAGACCAATCTGGAGGTGAGGAGTTTCCAGCTCCGGCTGATCTCCGAAGGGCCCTTAAAGGGACAATTCACCCCAAAAATAAATGTTTTTCCTCTTACCTGAGTACTGTTTATCCATCCATATTTTGGTGTGAGTTGCCAGGTTTTGGAGATATTGGCATGAGAGATGTCTGCCTTGTCTTCAATATAAGGGCCCATGTCCACATAGTTTTATCATCTTTTTGTATCTACTTGTTTGACATTTATTTCACTGTGAGGACCAACCCAGAAGATGTGCTGCCTCGGTTTGACTGGGCTCGTCAGGCCAGCGGTCCGGGGATCTGCATCTGCTGGTTAACCGGATGCCACTTCCTGTAAATTCTTCACAATAAAGGTCCCTTGATATTTTGTTATCCCTACAGCCTTTATTATGAAACAGCAAAATGAATAAATAATGTATGATTGGTAGCCTGGAACAAAGTGCCGGTGATGACACCAGCACTTTTCTGAAAAGTTCAGATTTTTAACTAGAAATGCTTTTAGTGGCCCCTCGAAAATGCGGCGTGCTCGGGAAAAAAAAAGTAAAAAAAAAAAAAAGCCAGGTGCAGTGCCTTTTCTCTGTCCCTCAGCAAAACAGACCTCAACATATAACAGTAGCCTAAAAAAGACACTATGGCCTAGTTCACACGGCAGTGAAATGCGACCCAAATCCGATCTTTTTGCCTACATGCGACCCAGGTCTGATTTTTTCATGACCGTGTGCAAGTCACATGAAACAGCTCAAGTCACATGAAATCCGATTTTTTTAAATCCGACCTGGGTCGCTTTCAGAGGTAGTACTAAATCGGATACGTGTCTGATATTTTGCAACGCGCCTGCTGTCTGAACAGTCATGTCGCATTTAATGCCACTTTTACGTCACTCTAGAGCTTGTGCGCCGGTTCCTTGGCGGTAACTACAGCTGCGCGTGACGTCCTCTAGGGTTTAATCCCGGGAAACGGGAAATGTAATCAAGAAGTTCTTTCAGAACATATTAAAATATATTCCGAAAAATGTAGGGCGACAGTTTACTGTCAGAAAACATGCAGCAGATATGTGTGCGTGCATGCTGTGCATCAGTAAAACACAACACAGCCTATTGATTAACACAAAGCGCTATGATTAAGAAGCACATGCATGATCCGGGTCTGACCTTGTGGTAATCTCACTAATAAGGAAAAAGGAATTATTATTATAATTGTAAAGCCCGATAAATCTCAACAGACCTGCAAAGTGCGCGCAACTCATCACAACTGTCAGATCGTCTTTAACAGATCAGGCAGCATGACAGCTGGAACAGCTGTACTGTTTGTGTCTGCATGTTTATTGGGATTCATATCATACAAAATGATCTAGACGTTATATCTGATAGCACGAGACCGGCCCGACCAGGGAGAAAATTGGTCTGTGTGCTATTGTTAGAGCTGGTTGGATATACCCGTGTGTAATTTTGCACAATTCAAACTTCAGAAACACTTTCTGATTCTGTTTCCTCCACCTACAGTAGTGTTAGCGGGACAGAGGGGCGAGGATGGGAGCTGGATATAAGGATGAGGAGAAAGAGGAGAAGAAGGAGGAGCACGGGCTGCGTAACTGCTCCTCAATCCCGATTGCTGTCTCCATATATTGCGTGCTCTCGCGTTTTCACTTCTCGAACCAGGATGTCCGTCTCCTCTCTTGAAAATCTTTTCTCTCTTCTCTCTTCCTCCTGGTAAATTCGCCGTCATGCTGGCACGCCTGCTTCTCAAAGGTGATGACAGCTGACTTTCTGATTGCTTTATTGCATGTTCGGCTTAAGCTCGCTGGTGAATGAGGGCACGTTGGCACACCTGATAGGTGTATCCCGCTGTGCGCTGGTTACGCAAGGGGCGGGACAGGGCAGGATACCCCTGTGCCCCTGGCGCAACATGGCAAAGGTGGATTTGGACACACCTTGAATAAATTAAATCCATCGCGCCTTGCGCTTTCGATCAGAGTAAGACAGGGCTTAGTGATGTTAAGCTCTTAAAAAAGTTAATTTCCCAGGATTCCCGGGATTCCCGGGATTCCTGGGAAATTTGGCTTCTTTTCCCGGGCTAGAAAAAGTCTAATTTTCGGGAAAAATATTAATCCCTAGTCCTGACATCTTTGTTATTGTTCTTCTGCACATGCGGGTCTGTTCAGGGCTGTGGACTGTTCCAAACAAAAAAATCGGATCTGTTTAAAAAATTGGAATTGAGCATTAAGACCTACCGTGTGAACTAAGCCTATGTGGACATGGGCCCTAACTGAATTAAGTGGCACTCTGGTTGTGGTGCTTAAAGTGCCTAAAAAACCTAATGGAACTACTTTCTTTCTACCAGAATAAAACTGCTCACAACAAGGCCTGTGGGTTATCTTGAGTAATCAGGTCATGATTTCTAAAAAGTGTCATTGCTCTTTAAATGTTATTTTTTTTAGCACTTTGAGCACAACAAGCCAAGTGCCATCTAGTTCCATTATATTGGAGAGAAAGCAGACATCTGTCAAATCTAGATGAATAAATAACATTATAGGCTAGAGGAAAAAATATATGTTTTTGATTTTGGGATGAACTGTTCCTTTAAATAAAACAGCTTGGATAGAAATGTGAAGGTGACGTGTGTGTATGGTCTTACTCATGAGTGTGTGTAAGCTCTGAGTGAACTATAAAATTTACACATTTGTACCATGGCATTTAAAGGGCAGTTTCAGGATGGTTTTATTGGTTTGTTGCATAACAGCTAGTTGTGGTTGCTTTTATCTACACTGAACCACACCTCCATGTGTGTAACCATTTGTCCTGTGTTGGGTGGTGACTTTGGCATGGTGGCCAAAGTCATGATTAAAAGGGAAAGAAATAAACCCAATTCTGTCCTGATTGTAAGCAGGTTTTTACTGTGAGCACTGTAAAAGTGTCACAAACAACCCAGGCTGACCCTTTCTGTTATCACAATTTGATTGGTACAAGCAAAATTGAATTAAAATCAAAAGCAGAACCACATTTTTTTCTCTACCTACTTGCAGCATCTGTTGCATGTCCAAAGAAAAAAAACACAATACCTAGTACATACAGAATAGCTTATGCAGACCATCATATCACACTTGATACTATTAACGAAGAAATTAAAAATGTAAATTGTCAGGGCAGAAACAGAAACTACAGAAACAGAATGATCTGTTGATCTTTTCAAATCAAGACTCACAAAACAACAAAACAAAACAAAACAAACCAAATTAAAAAAAGAAATCTTTAAATTGAAAAATCTAATTGTGGATTTGGAAAATCAGGACACTTGTGCCAAAGATAATTTTGCCTGCGTACAAAAACTTTGTGGTGGTCAACAAAAAATGAAATTACAGATGGAGACGTAACAACTTCCAGTTTAGTTTAGTTGAGGAAGCTTGTTAGTCTTGACTTGGGACTTGCAAAAAAATGACTTGGTCCCATACCTGTCCACTAAATATGTCCACAGGTGATACAGTGACAGAGAGATCTTGAGAAATAATTAAAAAAAAAATCTTTACTCTTACAAAGACAATCTTACAAAGACATTTTCTGTCTTTTTGTAAAGTGTAATTAGTAATGTCTTTCTAAAGTTGCATATTTTTATCATTGCATTATATAATTTATAAAGTATGTTCATTTCTAGGATACTAACTGAAAACACGGTATACTACAAAGATTAGACTGATGTATTTAATATATACAGTCTCTAAACTGAAGTGGAACACAGCTGTATTTAACAAGACAGACTGAGATCGCTGTAAACAAATGAAGCCATTAGTGAGAAAATGAGTTAGCCCTGAGCTCCACTGCAGGAACAATTAATGATCTTGTCTTATTAAGTCTGATGCATTTCTAAATTAAATTAAAATCAAACTAAATTAACATCAGTCTTTTAATTTTCACTGATCAATACCACCCATTAATAAGTATTTTCCTGTTTGTTTGTTTTTTGCCCCTACAGTATGATTTTGAATGTTTCTTTGTATACAGTGAATACTGTATAAGCGTTCACTTCTGTGTTTCAGTGTCGTCGCACTAACAAGAAAGTGAAACTAGACTTCTCCAAGAGGGGTTTGATTTAACAGCTGCAGACATTTGAAAATGTCATCTCATTTGTAACTTACAGAAGGCAGATCTCGAGGGCTAACGTTTTCTTCAGCACTGCTGTTCATCATCAAGTCAGTGATATTTTCATTCCCACAAATAACACACGCTACGAAAACTGCTAACTGACACACTCAAAATGTAATTATTCCACCTATCAGTTTGTCACCCATTCATGAGAAATAAGACAAATCAATGTCCTTCCAAAAAAGCATTTAAATATGATTAATACCAACACTCTAATTCCAACTATTTGGTGAAAATTATTCTTATGAAATATATGGAATTTATGAAATATTTTGGTTTGCTTTAATTTTTTTAATTTCTAAACTTGCTCTGTGCCAGAAAACTATTTAAAAATGTAGCCTTCAAATCTAAAACTAACTACATGGTAAAAAATGTGCTATTATAATCATCTTTGTGTTAATTTTTTTTTTTTAATGAAAATGTTGGCCTTTTAGAATTCCTGGATTTCCGTTAACTCTGTCAGATTTTTACAAAAACATGATTTAGGAGCCCCGTCTCACTTCCTGGTTTAAAAAAAGGCAGGAACATTGCACAAGTGCTGGTAAACTTTCTATTTTTCAACAAATTTATTGAAGTAAACTGCTCTCAGATGTGTCTCAACCATAACATGACCAATGCCATAGCCCTTCTTAATCAAAGTTAAATAAGAATTATGGCTTCAAAATGTGTATATTAATCAGCATTAAGAGAACTTTTAGCAACTGTAAAAAATAAAATGACTGCTCACTGTGAATTTGCTGTGAAATGAAAAAATGAATTATTTCTTCAACTCTGTAAGACGAGGAGGTTGGGCCATTACAGGGTTTTATATCCAAGAGTTTGATCTTTTAAACATATTTTCCAAGTGTAATTGAAGAGTAAAAATCTAAAAACCCCTCAAAATACAGTTTTGCCCCAGTTCTCAAGACTGAGTGACCTACATTTCTTACACATGAAGACACAGTCACAGACAGCTTAACAAGAATGTTCTTGCAAAGGTCACAAACGAATGCGAGGAAAATTCTGGCTCTCAGTCTGGGGTGCTTTTTACTTTTATCTCTGAGCTGGCAAAGGCTTTTTTTCTCTCCAGCCCTGATGTTTTACTGAAACCCCGATGAGTCATAACCATTGTGTCCCAAACTCTTCCTTTGGTCTGATGTCCCTTTTACAGCTCCGCTTTGAAGAGGTCCGAGACACAAAACACAGCGTTTCTCTGTGACAGTCGCACTTTTTTTGTCCTCGGCTCGGGGCGTCCGCTCGGTCTGTGAGCACAGACGTTGTTAAGAAACAAAGTAAGCAAAGGAAAAAGGGGCAGAAGAGCCAACGGCAGAAACAATATGATGTTGCTGGAGGTGGCAGAACTGGGTACACTGTTGTGGAAATAAAGTGGACTGGAAAAATGTGAGCTGACTTTATAGAACTGCAGGACACTACAGGTGAAAAGGGCAAATTAATAATAATAATATTATTAACATGTTATTTTTATTATTGCTATATTATTGTTGTTGTGAATCAAAGTTTTCTGAACTTTTATGTTTCAATATGTAAATGATGCATTATGTAACACAGATTTGCATCAATTTCACAACCTGTTCTCGTCCGAGGTTGTAAAATACTGACATATTTGTCACATCCCTCAGCATCTCATACTGATGCATTTCAATTACTCTTAGCCACCAAAACTACTTGGTCAGGTTAAAGAAGGGATCATACTTTAAAGTAACTATATTATGTTTGCCACGCAAGTCACGTGATATAGGGCTGTTATGGTCTGGATTTCTTTCTTTCTGGTAGCATGAGAATATATATTTTTAAAAAAACGAACTCTTGGATATTAAAGCTTGTAACAGGCCAAATTCCTGGTGGTTAAATTTTTAATAAATGTAGATGTGGACTCTGTCAGGTGGAAATTCTAACATACTTACATTTTTTTTGACGCATCTAATAGCAACATTATTTAATGAATTTGCTGAAAAATTAAAAGCTTATCTGTGCTTGAGCAGCATTCCCGCCTTTTTTTAAACCAGGAAGTGAGACAGGGGTCCTGACAGTATAGCTAACCTTCTTATACCTGATTAAATTATGTTTTTGTCAAAAGTTATAAATTATTTTAAAACAAAGATGATTATAATAGCACATTTTTAATGAAGAAATTAAAGCAAACAAAAACATTTAATGATTGCACGTGTTTCATATAGATAAATCCTTAAAGAGTAACTTTTTTGGTAGGACATGACTTGTCCCAGTTCTCATGAATGGGTGACTTCTAATAACACACAAACAAACAAAAAAAAACATTCATCATAAAATCATTATATAGCAGAAAATGGAGGGAAAGTGGACCGGGGGGGTCACTGAAGTTATCCAGGGAAAGCCTGGCCCCATAATCCCCTGGTGTCGTGACTGCTCCACCCAACGCAACTGGAACTTTTATGCTCAAGTTTATTTATTTTGCTTGAAGTCCTATTCTATTTGAGATCAGTCGCCTTTTTTTTCCACAGGGGGTCAGGCCCAGATAGTGTCAGCACTTTTAGAGGCAGAACAACGATAACCTTTCAAAATATGCTGAAATGTATTGTTGAAAACTGAGGGAAAGAAATAAGCAGCGAGAAATCAATTCAAGTGAGGAGATAAGGGAGGGGTGGGGTGACACAAAGATGCTGTAAACATTGTTAGTGTTCAATAAATTCATTCTACATTGTCGCAAAATCTCATCTTTCTCAAAGGAGCTCAAATATTAATGAAAAAAACACAAAAATATCTGTTTCTTCACACACAAACCAGGCTCCACCTCACAATCATCTGAATTGCTCTTAAATGTTGAAGTCTGTTTTGCTGAAATATTGAAGTTCTCTTTGGAGAGCAGCCAAAACTCTCTGGAACAACGGACCGTATAATTCACACCCAGCGCTTGAGGAAAAAAAAAAGAAAAAAAAAAAAAAAAGCTGACCGATAATTCTCCTCAAAACACAAATCACCTCTTCCACCTTCACAGCTTTGATAGAGAATTGTGTCTCTGAATTATTCATCACTGCATTGCTCTAGAGAGTGTGCTAGACTACCCTTTGACACATCTCTTTGCCCATGCTTTTAAGTCAAAGTCACCTCATAAAATGTATTTAGATGTTACAATGATAGCCTCTTAATCATGGCAACCCTTCAGTGGAGTGCGGTTATTCAAATACTTAACATATAAACCAAATCGGGCGTGTTTAGAAGGTGTAAGGCGTCCTCATCTGTTGGGACACATTTGCTTGAGACAGGCAGGAAATATCATCTGAATTCTAAATTTAGCTTCTCAGAAGCCCATTTTGTTTTTTGTGCTTGTTAAGCAGTAAATCACACTGTCTGGTCGGCTAATTGTCACCGTCTCGTTGTAAAACCATTATGGCTGCATAGTTTATAGAAACTACACCCTTAGGAATAAGGGTTCCAAAAGGATTCTACCCCAGGGTAGAACCTCCAAAACCATTTGCTTCTGAAGACCCCATTTTGAAGAAAGGGCTCATCAATATTTCTTTGTAAGACGGGTTCAATTTAGAACCCTTTTCCTCCAAACAGTCCTTTTTGGAAGGAGTTTTCTTAAAGGTTCTTTGTAGCATAAGAGATCTCAGTAGCACCCCCAGGGTGGGCTCTTGATAAAACCCTTGGAATGTAGGGAGGTTCTCAGTAGAACCCCTTGGTTCTAGATAAAACCACTGGAGTATAAAAAGGTTCTTGGTAGAACCCCTGGGTGGGTTCTAGATGAAATATTAAAAGCTTCACCGTAGCACCCCTGGGTGGGTTCTAGATAAAACCTTTTGAATATAAAGGGATTCTCTTTGAACGCCTTTGGTGGGTTCTTGTTAGCACTCTTAGAAGTAGAAAGCAGATAAGCAAGTGAAAAGATTCTGGATAGACCCTCCAGAGAGAGTTTTGCATGGAGCCATTACACCATAGAAGGGTTCTCCTTTAGAACCTCTTATACAGGGCTCTGGGTTGAACCTTGAACAGATAGTTCTACATACAACCCTTTATTTATGTCTTATTTATGTCCCTGTTTTTTTTTTTGTTTTTTTTGTTTTGTTTTTTTGTTTTTTGTTTTTTTTTTTTTTGGTTTTTTTTTTGTCTTCTTTTTTTAACGTATTAAGACCCTTGTATGTCTTAATGGCTTTTAACACCATGCCGGAGGACTACAGTTGGAAACTAGGCTTTGGCTAACACTGGCACATTTACAGAAATGTGTGATGAATGTGCACTGTCCTCTTTAAATAAATAAATAAATAAATAATAAATAAATAACTAAAAAAAAAAAATTATTAACCTTTTTAAAATGTACGACCAGGAACCAGAAAAGGTTCTCCTGCATGGTCCAGCTGAAGAACCCTTTATGATTCTAGTTAGTACCTTTTTTGTAAGAGTGTGGATGACAGTTGCAGCTTAAAGGTGCAATATGTAAGAATTTGTCACCTGTTGAATTCAAGCTCCAAACAAATAGGAAGCTGCAAATCACCAGAGTGACCGCTAACAGCTGATAACTGCAGCAGACGTTAGCTAGTTAGCACAGTTAGCCATGCAGCTACTGTAGTGGTCCAGATCAGTGACCCACTATCACCTTTTAAGGTACAAAGTGGTATCACAAGACAGGACAGGCTGGGGCTAGCTGGTGACTGTGGTAACTCCAGTAGATTTAACTGCAACACAATACATAGACGTCTTTAACATCATGTCAAAACTGCTGCTTCTTCCTGTTCTGTTGATAATTTCGGTTAATGTTTGAATATTTTGATGTTTTGATTTACACAAGAAGATTGATACCACTTTTGTATCTGTCCAGAAGGCTAGCAGCTGGTTAGCTTAGCTCTGTCCAAAGAAAATCTTCCTGCTAGCACCACTGAAGTGCAAGTTATATTTTGTTTGTTTAATCTGTTTCCATCCATCCATTCATTGATGCACCACACTATTTCTTGGCCAAGAGCTGCAATTTTCTGCAAGTTCCTAATACATAGTTTCTGGAGCTGGAAAGCAGATTTTGTTACTGTGAAACAGAGCAAGGCCAGCTGTTTCCCGTTATTTCCAGTCTTTCTGCTAAGCTAAGAGGGTGTGGCTCAATCGACATATTGAGAGTGCTATTGATCTTCTCATCAAAGTCTCAACAAGAAAGCTAACATAGTTCCCTAAATAGTCTACTATTTCTTTGACATTAGTTTCTTTCTTAAATTAGCCTGTGGGCTACAGTTAGCTGTTTACTCAGGTTTACTGAGCCGATATGCTTTGTTTTACATATTTTTTTAAAATTATGAAGATTATGGACTTACACCTAAAAAAACAGACATAAAGGTTTAATATGGGCAGACAGTTATAGCATTAGATGGGCAGTTGTTGCACAGAATAATACAGAGTAATGTAGTGCAATGCTATACATATTTTAACTCCTTAAAATCCTTGTGTCACCTTTCTCTTTTAAGGTAGTTCACTCCCTGTTTTTTATGGCTGCAGCCAGTCCATGAAATGAAAATATTCTACACTGTGGATCATTTTAGAGCAATTTCCCCAAAATAGCCTACAGCCTGGTATATTTTGTAGTTTTGGAAACTTTGGGATCTCCACTAGAATTTAAATTAAAGTTTTGTCGGCATGATCAAAGTCAGAGTTCACAGCATGGGTTTGAAATGACTAATCCACTGGAAGGTCAGTGAGGTTTAAGAGGCTTACTTATTTATTTCACCGCCTCAACAATCTTTGGACTACAGATTTCCAGAATAAAATGCCTCATCGTCATTTCGTCAGATGTGAAGACGCTTCATTGTAGTCATGGAAAAAACTTGTTACCCTCCAGGATTACTATATCAAACTTTCACATGTTGCAGACATTTAAAGTAACTGAAGTTAAAACATTTAAAACATTTTTTCATAAATAAATCATTATGCAGCTGTGTGGATGGAAAGAAGGTGTTCTCACTCTCATCATCTCCTCAAATAGAGCAGCTTGATCAGTTGCCCTACACTTGAAAATATGACTCTGTAGATACCCCTGTAGTGTCAGTTTTGCACATGCAGGGCTCAGCGGTCAAGTTAGCAATAATACAGTAAATATGTAATGTCCAGGTAGACTTTCTAACTGTAGGCACAAAAACCATTTGTTTAGGTTTAGGGAACAAATAAGGCTGTGATGGTATGGATTTTCCTTACCGTGGTGACACAGCAACATATTCTCGCTTGGTCTCGGTTTACTGCGACTGCCTTAATAATTATATTTTAATGGACGTTACTGAAGCATGCTGTCATAATCATAGCAGAGCTCCTTTAGGATAGTATGTAACTGTGTGTGGCGTGCACGTGAAGGACGGCCAGTGGCATACTGCTGGTGTCGCTCATAATGGAGCAGAAACTTAAACTTTGCAGAAAGTTGTCAGTCTGGCAGTAAATATACAGTACAGGTTACAGTGTTTCAGTTAATACATACTTCAGCTTCCCAAGACCAAGAAAAACCTAATCTGTTGTTTCCCAACTGCTGGAACGTGACGGGATTAACCCTGAAGTAAGCTGAGCAGGAAAGGCTAATGTTAAGTCAATGCTAATGCTAGTGTTGTATATGTGTTGTTCATATCGTCAGCTTCTTTACGTTCATGTCTCTTTTAGAAGCTTTGTAATCCAGCCTTGAAATCCACAATTATGAATCCAAAACCAATTGTTTATCATTTTTTCTGTCTTGAAAACAGTTGTCATTGTCGTTCTTAGCATGTTGTTAGCCACTCACTGACAGTCCCAAGATGCCTTAGCTTAAGTCCAACCAATCAAAGGCTATGTTCCTGACTTGTGTGTAGTAGCACCAATTCTTAGGTGTATTAATAGATCTCAGCATGAGATTGATCCCAAACTACTTGGGGAGATAGGAAAAGATCATAGTTTGGGTCAAAAAAAAGTATGTTAGTTATGTAGGTTTACATATGAAAGTTCTCATACATAACATACGCAAGATATGAAAAAGTTATGGAACTTTTGTAATGTCTTAAAAAGAAGTCAACTTTGATGGTAAATTATGTAAATAAGTAAAAAATAAGTATGTTATTGATGGAAGTTCACAAATAAGTTCACATATGTAGCGTAGCGTATGCAAGTTGACTTTTGGTGTCACACAGGGCATGAGCCCTAATCTCTTGGATGAAAGTGTGGTTGTTCTACCCATCCATCCACCCCACCTCCTTTATATGTGGACTTTCTCACTCTTTGTACTATGTCACCTGACTTCAACAGCACATCAAAACATAGAGGACCAACTCCAGAAATTATACTGCAGGGGTACCTGCCGCTTCATATGTCATACATAGTCTGAAGATTAGGCCCACTGACCCAGCTACCATATTTCATGTGCTGGGCTGTGAGGGACCATACAAACCCAGTGCACTTGCCATGAGTGGATGCGTTCTCTCTCTACTCTGCCTTTCAGAGATGTTTATTGGCTAGTCACCGGTTGTCAGGCTGCACCTGTCTCGGTTGACGATGCCTGTAAAATCTGTCACAAACCGAGTCAGTCAGCTGCAAGGGATGCATTTCACCCCATGGCTGTGATTGTGTTACAGACTCAAATCAAGCATGAGCCTGTCACCAGCTTGTAAATATCTTTCTGTCGTTTCATGAAGGCTTATTCAAATAAACAGCAGGGTTCCTGACAACACCCCTCAACAACACCGCTGTCTTTTCTGCTTACTGCTCCAGAAGGTGATAGTATTTAGAGTCACAGATTTCAGATTAAAGAGTCTGAATGCAGTTTGCATGACAGATTTGAAGTTCGAATAATCCCCAACTTTTCGAATTTCCCTTTCAAAAGTATCAAGATTGGATTGACAAATATGAAGAGTTGCCATCAAGGACAGGCAGACTAACAGGAAACAAAAATGTTCTATTTCAACAACCTTACATCAACCTTACGCAATGAAAAGATGCAGAATTTAGATTAGCATCAAGCCGTAGCTTAGAGCTGCAGCGCCCTGATCCCAATACTCGGAGACCCGAGGGAGATAATGTATGCGACGAGCGCTAAGAAGTGAAACATGGAAACTGAGAGCTAGGAGAGAGGTAGAAGAGTTGCGACAGAAAAGAAAGCAGAGAAGGGAGACATGGTAGGGGAGGTGATGTGGTTCACAGGGGACGAGGGAACATGAGGATGTTCTTGCTGGGAAGTGTTGATTTTTCAGCTTTTAGAGAAAGGATGGGGAGTGAATCTGAAACCTGAATGGAGTGGAAATGTCACCGTGCTGCTGAGGAGACAAGAAGACAATGGCCTCAGTTCATTTATTGGACCTCGTACTCTATACGGGCTTCAGTAGCTCTATCTTCCCTCTCTGTCTTTATTACTGTCCTGTCCTTGGTCAGTCCTTGCTTGCATGCTTTTTCTTTTCAAGACGTGTTTATCTGACTGTACTGAACTCTATATTTCTTTCAGATATGTGTGATAAGCAAAAACTGATCGCTGGCTTTGTTGCAAGATGTTTCATAGAAAGAAATTTAGCGATCAGTAAGAGCTATCAGAGCAAAACTGAAAACTCAATAGAGGCAGTGAAGTATTTCATGTCTGTTTTATTTCTATTTTGCTCTCATTTCACTCTCTTACGGAAAGTCAATTTCAGAATCATTGGAGCCTTATGTTCTGAACAAAATGAAAGAAAATGAAAAATGACATTGAGCGATGTTCAATCAATAAATCAATGAATCTTCAATCGATCAATGCCATGCTTTGTCAACAAACAAAGCATAAAAGAAAGTTTTTTTATGTTCAGTAACTCTAGCAAAAGTTGTTTCAGACCAAAGTTGAATATGGCCAAATTGATGTGTAAGTGATACTGCTCAAATATTATGGTGTGTTGTGAACAAAGGTTGGCATCATTTTGCAGCTGTGCTTGTGCCCGTTTACATTATGGGACAGACATGTACACTAATGAATCGCACACGTACAGTATGGTCCTGTGATTGTACCTAGATACATGCAACACTTAGTATAAGATCCGCTGCAAGAAAAGTGGGATATTCATCAGTACGCAACACTATAAATTGCTGTGGAAGTTTAGGCTAACAACTGTTTATGGAAGTTTGCAACCAGCACAGAAAACTGCCAGCAAGCCTGAGAAGCTCCCACAGCCCCTGGATCAAGGGGAGGCTTCCACATATAAATGAAATGAAGTGAGCTATACAAATGCAAATCAGGATCGTAGGGGGATTTTGAGTCACTACTGGTGCGGCGATTACACCATTTTCTAAAAAGTACTAACTCTATTTTAAGAAAATCTTTGGATAATAAAGAGTCGCAAGATGCAATACAGCATGACGATAGGGGAGATGTAGGCGTGCGCTTTTAATGATGTGTTTGCGTACACATGATGTCTGCCTCGAGTATTCCTGCGTCCATTTGGAGCGTCAGTTGTGCACGTTCTCAGAACGCGTCCACAAGATGCAATACACACATGACCGATAGGGGCAGTGTAGGGGCGGAGTGCAGTGACCGGGTCAGGTGACAGGAGATACGACACCAGCAACAACAATGTTGGAAAAGTTTTGAGGACAGGCTCATTGAACAGGTCCTCAACTACCCTCATCTTTACGAAGTACCGTTGCCGCTACACAGCAACAAACATGCCTGCCACGAAAATGGATAAGTTCAGTTTTGAACGTCAACGTCGAAACATGTCGAAATAAATGGAAAGAGGTTCGAGACCGCTGTGTACATGCACGGCGGAAAAAGATGGAAAAACAGAACTTCTTTTCTTCTTTTTTTGTTTTTACGGGTGGTTTACAGTCTGAGTTCTCTGTTGTGCCCTCTAGTGGTGTTTTGCAGTAACACACGTAGACAAGTGGCCATGCTGTGAACAGTTCACTTCGCTACGCAGCCAGTTGTCTAAGCGAACGTGTGGCCAAACAGTGACTATATCTCCGGCCTTGTAATTATAGACTTAATTGTAGCATGAATAGATTTACTTATGTAAGTAAGTATGCTATGATACATGGAGTCCATAGGAGTGCCATAAATAAACAAACAGCAAAATATAAAAGACTATTATGAAAAAAAATGTTCTGCATATAAATTTCATTTTTTCTGAATATTTTGTTTATTTTATAAAATATCACTTATTTATTTTCACCCTTTGATTTTTCCTGAGTGATATCACTCAAGACTGTGTCATTTTCTCACTTGCCTCTCAGGACTTCCGTACTCAACAACTGAGAGCTGTAATGGAGTCTTTTCTCAAGATTTCTTATAATTGTTCTTCTTTTTCCCTTTCCTAGATGACAAGGACCCGTGCCATTTAGCCCAAGCTCCTGGTTTCTGTCGAGGGCTGGTGTCACGCTACTACTATGACAGCGAAATTCAGGAGTGCAAGCATTTCTTTTATGGCGGCTGCTTCGGCAATGCCAACAATTTCAGGAGCATGGCGGAGTGCCAGGCGAGATGTCAGAACCCAGGTAGGCCAGGTTGATCTTCTGCCCTTTTTACAGTAAAGACTGACTGACACCGAGGTTGTCCAGACCGCGGCACTGTACGGTTATATTTAAAGCCACAAATTAAGTCTGGATGAGTATGTTCTGCAGCTGTGAATGCTCCAGAGGTGTCGTCATATGGTGGAAAATCGACTGCGTCTTTGGGAAAAAAAGGCAGTACGAGCCAACACATCTACACCTCAGCTTTAACACCAGAACTAACAATATTCTATAACTACCAGAATGGCCGTAGAGGTCATCTGACCGCTCACACTGGGCTGTACTAAATGTCATTTATGTGATGTCATATTTACGGTCGGGGCTTTTATTGAGGTTTTGTTTGGGAGATTCTGCAGCGCTGCTTTTTCCTGTGAAACTCCAGCAGTGTTTCCTGGACTAAAAAACTAAATCTGACCTTCAGTCAGCATCTGGGTGTGTAGATAATGACTGAACTATCCCTTTAAACAGCAGGAATGAAATGTGAAATGATGCAGTGTTTATGCGGTCAATATGACTGCTATGGCCATTCAAGTTAGAGATAGTCAGAACTGTTTTGTGTTTTGTAATTTTAATAAAATGACAATGTTAGAATAAAATATACACAAATTAGGAAAAGTCAGGGTATATATAGTTACATGGGTTTTATTTCAACAAAGTTGAAACACTCCAAAATTTAAAAACAGTCAAATTGACTGCCTCAGTAGTTCTAGTGTTAAAAGTCAGCTGGAGATGTCTGAACCAAGATTGTGCCTTGGCATCGTAAGCCAAACAGAAATAATTACTTTCCGTGCCTTCACCTCAAAGTAGCACGCTAGGTGTAATTTACGTACATACTGGGTTCACAGGCAGCCAAAGCCGAGGCAGGGCACAACAAACGCAAACTCATTTCAGAGTGGTGACATAATCAAAATAGTTCTACCCCAGAAAATTAACTTTCTGATGAATTTTAGCTGACCATGAAATCGCATTCCACCTTGATTTAGCATTTAAATCGTTTTTAAGTGACCAAAGCACACTCAATTATACTAGACTTAGGCATGACTTAGAAGTCATTTAGATATTGAAATTGTCAAAGAACAGAACGAGTAAGTTGTTCAGCTGTGACCAATTCTGCCGACAGCCTATGTTGTGCTGAAAATCAATTGGAAAAGCTTTTTTATTTTTTTATGGATAACAATTTCAGATAGATGACTCTGTCAGGTTTCATTAGTAGATTATATCTGTTTTCAGACCAACACCCTTTCTAGTCAGATACTAATGAAATTAAACTTGCATTAAATATGATTGATCACTGGGATTTAAGGAGATCTGGTCTAAATTTAGGCCCATGTAAAAACCCCGGTTCACAATCTGATTCCTGGGATTTATGTTCAGGATAAGCAGCCTCTCAGTGTGTCCACAGCTGCTCTTATGTGGCTTTTTAAAAATGTATTTTATTTTTATTCTTTTTTGTGAATATAGTAAAACCCACTAAGGCACCAGAAGTCCACACACAGTCTACTAGAAGACCCAGTGAGGTGCAGCCCACCATAGTAACTGGTAAGACTGAATGTACACCACACTCCGCACCAAGTATTATCATGTTTATGTTCTGTAGTTATCCTAATAACTACTCACTGCATCAAAAGTTTGTGTTAAATGGACAGTTCACCCCCAAAATCAAAAATACACTATTTTTCCTCTCACCAGTAGTGCTATCTAGCCATATAGATTTTTTTTGGTGGAAGTTGCAGAGTTATGGACATATCTGCTGTAGAAGCGCAAAAAAAAAAAAATTGAAAAATTGAAAACTCAACAGCAATGTCTCTTTCCAGAAATCATGACCCAGTAAAATAATCCACATACTTTGTTGTGAGTAGAACTACCCTGCAGTGGAATCTACTGGAACTACCTTAGAATCTACCAGAAATACTTTCTTTCAATACAAAGTATGATTTTTTGAAAGAGACTTTCTTGTTGAATTTTTAAAATGTTTTTTTTTTGGTACCACAAGCTGAGTTCTATTTTGTCCCATTATATTGGAGAGAACGCAGACATCGCTATGGCTGATATCTTCAAAACTCTGCAGCTCACACCAAAAAAACTCTAGATGGATGAATAGCATTACAAGCCAGGGAAAAAAAATATGTATTTTTTTTAATTTTGGTGAACTGTTCCTTTAAAGTAAATCAATCAAACACACAATAAAATAAGCATTCAGTTTTGCAATCATGTGTAATTAAGGTTTAAATTTTGTACTTAGATGTAGAAGGTGAAGCTCTCCTCAAAATGGAGAAAATACTCCTTAAAGGAGCGGTTCAACATTTTGGGAAATATGCTTCAAGCTTCAATTTTGTTCTGAGAGGGAGAAGAGAAGATTGGCACCACTCTCATGTCTGTGTGTTAAGTAGGGAGCTACAGCCAGCAGGCAATTAGCCTAGCTTAGCATAAAGACTGGCAGGGGGAAACAGACACCAGATTTGGCTCTGTCTAAAGAGTCAGATTGCCAGGAAAGTGGAGACACTGCAGGAAAATACTACAGAAAGCCCTTTCGGACACGCAAGTTCAGATCCGAACTAACCCTTTTAAAGGGACAGTTCACCCCAAAGCCAAAAAATACATATTTTCTCCTGGCCTGTAGTGCTGTTTATCCATCTAGATTTTTTGGCATGACTTGCAGAATTTTGGAGATAACAGCCATACAGATGTCTGCCTTCTCTCTAATAAATTGGGGCTAAATTACACTTGGCTTGTGGTGCTCAAAGCACCAAAAAAAAACAAAAAAAAAAAAAACATATGAAAAATTCAAAATCAGAGTCTCTTTCCAAAAATCATGACCTGGTTACTCACAGACTTTGTTGTGAGCGTTTTCATGTAAGAACCATTTTCTCTTTAGTTGAAAGAAAGTAAGTCCGGTAGATTCTACTGCAGAAAGAAAGTAGTTCCTACATGAAACTGCTCAGAACAAGATCTGTGCATTATCTTGAGTAACTGGATCATAATTTCTGGAAAGTGGAAAATTATCTGTATTTGCGTATGTGCCCCCATGAATTACATTGCAGAGATTGCAGTCTGTTTCACAGCTGAGGCAAGTCCAAAAACTTTTTCCTGCTTAGCCACTTGGAGCCGAAATTCTGAAAAAAATAGTGCCAAGATTTAAAAATACCAAATAGTGCCAAGATTTAAAAATACCAGAATTGCCCTTAAATGCACAGACATCAGAGTGGTTTTGATCTTCTCATTTCACTCTGGGAAAGAGAGCAAAAATGTTGACAAAATAACAAAATGTTGAACTTTTTCTCTTAAATGACACATCCCTTTATGTGTGTGTTTTTCTCTCAGGGGAACTGACTGTACCTGAGCCTCAGGTGCAAACGAATGACACGAATACACAACCAAAAGGTAAGAAAGTGCGACTCTAAAGGTGTGTTCAGACAGAGCTGTGGGATGATTAAAGTCAATGGAGAGACGCAAGTGGGCGAGAATAAACATGTATTTTTTGCAGTGCAAACTGAGGTGAAGACACGTCCGCATGAGTTGAAAAATGTTTCGACTCGAGCAAAACCTTGGTCTTTTTTTGTTGCTTCTTCCATCCCATTTATGAACGTACATGGATGCACAGAGACAAGAGGAAAAGAGACAGCGAGAGAGAGGAGAGAGAGAGAGAGAGCCTGGAGAAAAATAATAACAGACAGAACTGAAGTGCTTGCTGAGTTCAGAGATCAGTTAGAGGCTGAGCTGCTACTCTGACCACACACACACACACAGTGGGTGCGTGTATTACTTGCAGCTCAGTATCACAGCAGTTGGTGAAGTAGTCACAAAATGTAATTTATTGATGTGTGCACATGGACAGGAATTGTCAATATTTTTGAGTAAACAAGACTTTTAAAGTAATAAGGATGAGCGTCGTAGAGTGGGAAAGTCTACTTACTGAGGAAGAAAGAGTGGATGGCTGATTGATTTAAGGAACTAGCAATTTTAGCTCAAACCACGATCATTTTCAAAACCTAACCACCTAGTTTTAGTGCCTAAATCTGCTCATGACCTTTTACTTTGAGAGCTTAACCATACACTGCATGTTATTGCTAACTTGACCACGGAATGAGATCAACGTGATAATAAGTAAGGGATAATGTCAAGTGAGTGAAAATAAACTCCGACATGGTGATGCAGGAGCGTGACACGAAGTGAAGGAGTCTTGAACCATGCTGAAGTGGTTTATTTTGCCATAATGACCTGCTCGCTGTACATTATTCTGCTTATTACATGGCTGCTTACTAAAAAATAGAATCTGACACAAAATGTTAATTTAAAAATGAGTTTATTGCTTTAAAAATGGTTTTATTGCTCCTCCAGAGTCTGAACTGTGTCCATAGCAACAGCCTGTTCTTCATAACAATGGTCTGTTATACATAGCGAAAGTCTGCTACACAGAACTTACAGACCTTAAAATGCTGTAATTGACCAGTCAGAAGTAAGGTAATAAATTAGTTTGAAAGTGTAAGTGTCACAAAAAAAAAATTTGTGGGAATTTGTGTCAGTGTACACAAATCTTTTTGTGTCTATTTCACAAACTGCTGTGAGATTTAGGGTGGGTTCACACCAGCCTTGTTTAGTCTGGATGTCAGACAGTGGATATAAATTAGTTGGAAATTCATGAGTGATGCAAAAAAAGGAGGAATTTGTGTCCATGTACACAAATCCAATACATTACATTCTGTGAGTATTCACAAACTGCCTTGAGACTTAGGGCGTGTTCACACCAGCCTTGTTTAGTCCAATTGAACGTTTACCCAAAGGGGTAAACACTAATAATAATTTGAAACCACTCAGCGAACTACAGCTCTCATCTCGCGAAATATACGCAATCAACACCACATCGCTCTTGTAACATTATCTTACATGAAGTGTTTTATCCAGCGACTCCTGGTCCTTTTATCAGCTGGGAAGAGACAGAACGAGTGAGACCCACTTTTGTTTGACTACGTCCCAGTACAAAAATTACAGGCATCATGGCTGCAGTGGCTCACTTTAGCATTTGGAGGGAGAAGACCATGAGGTCACTTTCTTGTAAAATTATCTCTTAATTATCAGATACAGTACTATTGTGTGATTCATGGCACAATTCAAATAGCATCAAAAATCATTTGTCTGTCATCATAGACTACAGTTCATGTTTTCCCTGAACTTGGTGGAACTCATGGTGGTCCGCCAGAGGTGGCATGACTTCACCTCTCTATTTTTAGACTGTTTGAGTTTTCCCTTTGTGAACAAAAACCATGAAACCAAACTGAATGTATCATCCTCACATTTGATCGATTCAGGAACTGGACCGGATTCAGGTGCGAACGCGCCCTGAATTGTTGCTTGCTAGATTGTGCAGCTGGTACATTTTCTGCCCGGGGCAATAAAACATGGGCCGCACAAGTGGTCTCAGAAAAATAGCTTTGCTCTTTTCAATTTTTCCTTCACTAATCTTGATCAGTGAGGAGAATAAATTGTGACTAATAGTTTTTTTTTTTCTTTCAAGATGAGACAAAACTCTCATAAATGCAGACAGCGTGGCACAAAGCCTGAAGAAGTTAATTCATTGCAGACATCACGGAGCACCAGACATTTGGGATAGATTAACTGTTGTAAGGCGTAATTAAATCAATCACCCTGTCCTCAGAGCTGCAACCAGTCCGTGCTGAATTCTGAATTAAACCTCAAAGTAAGCAAATCCAGCTCATTTATTAAAGCAGTGCATGCTGCCAATAATGTAACTGTAATAAAATAAAATAAAATGCCAAGGTGCAGTGATGCATAGATGGTAGACAGCTTGGAAAATTGCTTCTGTTGTGCGAGGCAAAGGGCAGAAACAGAGTGCATCAGTGTCTCCTTCCCACAGCCCATTTGTCACATATTCCCACACTCACTAATTTTCTGTGTATTAGGAGTGAGGGAGCATATATCACACTTGTCACGTTCCAAGGCTCCTTTGTGCCGCAGCGGGAGAGCACAGGGACACCCTGGCATGCCTCCCTCCGCTCATTCAAGGTGTTATAATTTTAAGAATTCAATTTCACTCTTGTCAGAAAATACAGAGAGGGAAAGATTCAGGATGAGTTAGCCTCGATGCCGCTGCCGCCTCGTAATCAATCTGTTTTTCTGCTTTTATTTCTGCGATTAGATCAACAGCATGTGACAAAAAGATCTCTCAGAAAGAATGCTGGCGTGAAAGCAACACCCCTTAGAGTAACGATGAATTATTCAGATCTTAAATTTGATTTACATGAACATATGCTAATGATTCATGTCCGTAATAAACATCAGACCGCAATTGTTTTTCACTGCTGGATTGAAAAGTCACAAAAGCAGGAACATGAGCTTTATAGAATTGGCATACTTCATGAATATGGTGTCACTCTACCAGGCTCATGTTGCAGTGTTGAAACCAAAGACTGACATCTAGTGGTTGTACGATGAAGTACACTTTTAGTGTCAGTGGGAGAGGCTGTAATGCAGATACCTGTGTCAAAATAAAGGAGCTAATTACAAACCAAAGCAGCTCTGGGTTCAGGCCACTAAAACAAACTAAACATGCCAAACACGTGCACATGAGGGTTTGTCTTATTATGCGGTTTTGTGTTTGCTGAGGTGAGTTTTTAATGGTTTTGCAGTGAAAGGAAAATCACAAACAATGTTCATTTAATGATTTTGATTTAAGCTTTTTTATGTGTACAATTTGACTACATAGTTGTTATTATATTATAGTATAAATCATTACTACTACTACTACTAATAATATAATAATAATAATAATAATAATAATAATATTAAGAATATAGATCTTAAGTTTTTGTTTAAAATGAAAGTTATTACAAAACCACTATGTTAATCACTGTGGACCTTGTGTTTCTCACCTTTCATAAAACAAATCAATAGTTTTACATAATTTTTTAAATTCCTTGCAAATATACATTGTTATGGTGACTTATAAAAAAAATCTTATAAAAAGATTTTTACAAACACAATAAAAAGATTCTTTCTTGTGGCAGGAATAGGTCATATTCTGGAAGTTAGAATGACACTAGGCTGTCAAGACAAAACATAGGATCAAGCTTTTTTCCTCATTTCTGCCAGTGGTATAAAGAGTTTTCAGATATTCATTGCAAATATATTATTGCAGCGACTCACAAAATTGTTCAAAGATAATAATAACAATGTTTAATGGCAGGAATAGGTTATATTCTGGAAGTTATAATAGGTATAGGTAGGTATACAGCAAAGGGATCAAACTGTTACCTCCATTGTAAATCAGAATCAGGATCAGAATTTTAAGCTTTTGAAATGTTTAACTTATATAAGTATATTTTACATTGACAGAGTAGTGTAAATCACATGGGTATAGTCAGAGGGAAGTAGGGATCTGATTTTGTACTCCTTTTCTGTTTCATTTTTGAATTTGACAGTTTTTCACCATATTGCTACATGAGGTGCATGATCCACAGGGAAATTTCACATAATGAATGCCTTCGCTGTAACTGTGAATCCTTCATCGCCAAGCGATCTCTCAGGCTTCGTGACTTATTGCGTGTAAATAAAGGAGGATGCAGGAAGCTGTTGTTCAATCTCCTATCGGTTAGTTATGATTGAGACATGATACGATGAATGAAAAACATATTTTGAGAAACTGTTGAGCTTCTCCTCAAGATATTATGACCACTGGCGCCTGAGCAGTGGAGCAAGTGGAGCAGCTGCACCCCCACTATTAGACAGGGGGAGCAAGTGCTTTTGCATCCCCACATTTTGATCATATAACTTTGCTATTTTGAAACATTTGAGCCAGTTTGAATCAAAAATAGTTTCTAGTCATAGTCATTTCTAGTAATTTCCTAGTCATAATAAAAGCAAACATTTGATATTTTCAGAAGGTTGGTGCACTCTCCCCAGAGCCAAACAGGAAATCAGCAAATGAGGTAGTTACTTAACGTCCAAAAGAAGCACTTACTTTAGTCAGAAGTCTTCATTTCTGAAACAGTTCTCCTCTCATTCCTTCTGTCTTCTCCCACTAAAACAGCACAGCTAGCCAACAGAAGCTGGTAACAAGTTGAGGCGACAAAATCAAAAATGTAAAGTTTGTACAGTACTACAGTTTCTCTTTATGGATTATGTTGATGCCGAACTGACAAGAAGACTGTCGACATATGAGACCTTTTATCTTGTGTTTCTAGAATTTCGTGATTTCTCAAACATGTAAGGAATTGTTAATATGTCATATTTCTTAAAGGGAGTTTGGTGTAATCTCAAATCTCTGCTACAGAAAAAAATCCTGCCATACCTTGCCTGGCCCTAATCTTGCACCCCCACTTTGAGCTATTATTAGGTTTTTGTCTCATGAAATAATTCTTAAACTGAGGAGCAAAGTACAATAGATTAAGAGATTTCTTCTGGTGTTCTGTAAAGTCATAATGTCTAATACTTTGTTGCTATTGGTAGCAGTATTAATGGCAATTAGTCAATTTATTTGTTCTGATTGACCCCAACAATGAAATAATAATGATGTGAATATTGTTAAGTGTTTACCTATTAAAATCCATGTGACCACTTGTGATTGCTAACAAGCTTTTCCTACGACTCGACTGCAGCTATTTCTCACCATGAAGAAAGCTCCAGAATGAATCAAAGAGGATAGCTTACAGAGCCCTGTGGGAGGCCGCGATAACAACTCTCACTTCTTTAAATCCGTCAATTTAAGTCTGAGAGCCGGCAGACACTGGGCGAAATCTATTCCAGAGTCAGACTGAAGCATAAATATGTGAGGATATGAACCCATGTGGAGTTCAGGGCTGTTGTTGCTGAAGATGTTGTTGAAAAGCAAAGAGGATTCATTAGTCTTTAGGTGCTTTAGGGCCATGCATCCTCCGGCCCCCTATTATGATACATCATTTAAAGGATGATATGCTGTACATCATATCAGATTCAGACTATTTTTTAGTGAATGCTAATGAAAATAATTGTGGGTTGCTTGCTATTTTAAAGCTTTTCTATTTGACTGTGATTTGCAGAGCTGAAGCCTACAGAGGTGTGTCTCAGTCCTGTGGAGGAGGGAACGTGTCACGGTTCAGAGAGGAGGTTTGCGTTCAACCCCAGGACCAAGAGATGTCAGATGTTTCACTACAGCGGCTGCGGGGGAAACGAGAACAACTTCAAATACCGGAAAGACTGTATTGTCAAGTGCATCAAGAGGAGAAAGGGTATGAGTATGTTAAGAGGTTATTTCCTAATTGCCTGTTTCCATTTTATGAAAAAACAAAACAAAACAAAAAACAAATTTGGAATTCATTACTAAAAAAAAAGTAATATGCATGTACAGCCTGCATAAGTGTGTCATTTTGTTGAAGGGACAGATGCATATTTTTCATCTTGCCTGTGGTGATATTTATCATTGTTTTGGTGTGAGTTGCAGAGTTTTGAAGATAACAGCCATAGAGATTTCTTCCTTCTTTCAAATATACCGGAACTAAATGGTGCTCAAACCGCCAAAAAAATACATTTGAAAAACTCAACAGTAACTCCTTCCTTTCTGCTGATCTACACCTGCCAACTGTATCTAGCTAGCTAGCTAACTAAGTTGTGCTAACATTACAGCTCAGCCGAGAAGGACGCCATTAATGTTTATATCCCGCTGAGCGTGAGCCTCTCATCCATGAGCAGATGCACACTTCCTTTTGAGCAGTGATACGGTTGCCATATGGTAGAAAGAAAATAGTTCCTGCATGAAACTGCTCACAACAAGGTCTGTGGATTATCTAGGGCTCAGCGATACGGACAAAATCTAATATCATGATGTTTTTGACCAAATACTTTGATCCTGATTTTTATCAATATTGTTACAATATTGTAGGGATGACTACTGGTGTTTTCATGCATGCCAGGGGCAAGTAAAATGTCATGTCAGGCTAGTAAATCTGGCAACTCACTTGCCTGAATGGGCAAGTCGTAAAAAAACAAGAATTAAACTATTTAACTATTTTGATAGTCAATTAGCCTAGTCATTTATGTATGTTTATGTTTTCACCCTCTCATACATGCTTTTCTTTTCTACATTTATTGTTATATTAAACTGAATATCTTTGTGTTTAAGACTGACAAAATGAGACATTTAAAGACATCACCTTGGACTTAGAAAAACTGGGATGGAAATTGTTCACTATTTTCTGACATTTTCTTACAGCCCTAGATTAAAGGTGATATAAAGCTAAAGGTTAAGGTTATTGCCACATACACCAAGTATGAGTAAGAGTACAAGAGATGTGAGATTCAGTCTCTACATTTAACCTCTCCTAGAATTAGGAACAGTATAGGCAGCCGCTGTGCAGCCCCCTGGAACCAACTCAAGTTGTACACCAGCACTTCAGTCAGGGGTACTGACTGGAGAATTTACTAGACATACTACAGTGCATGTTTTTGATGGTGGGGGCAACCACAGCAAGAACATGCAAACTCTACACAAAGCTTTATGATTTTGATATCAATACATTGCGCTAGAATAATCTTGTGTAACTGGATGATCATTTCTGGAAAGAGAAGTTGAGTTTTTCAAATGTATTTTTTGGTGCACACAGGTTGAGTTCAATTATGTTGGAGAGAAGGCACGATACGGCTGATATCTCCAAAACTCTGCAAATCACACCGAAACTGTCTCGATCAGGGGTGGGAGATTATTTTTCATGGGGGGCCACATAATAAATTGATCAGGCTGCTGTGGGCCAGACACAAATGATATAAGGTCCCAGTAGTGGCCAGATCTCTCATAATGGAATAGTCAGAAGTGTTCAAGGCACTTCTACTGTTGTTCACCCTTTTTGAATTACCATGTGATGAACAGTGGGCTAATACTTTGTTGGTAATGACCAAAACCTGATGTTTTACAGTGTAGCATGCAGGCTGCATACAGGTTGCAACGATAGTAGAAGCAAAAGTAGAAGAAGAACATAAACAACATGAATGCACAGTACTGAGTGAATAAAGTTACAGTGTAATATTAAATATACAGTTCATTATCATTACCAATACAGCACTGACCACTCAAAATAAAGGTCTGATAACTGTTTGATGATTGACTGTCCTTGCTAGATTTTTAATTTTTGGTATTTCCATGATGGCCTTGTGAAACCTCTCAGCGGGCCACATCTGGCCCTCAGGCTGCATTTTGCCCAGGTCTGAACTAGATGGATAAATAGCACTACAGGAAAATATGAAGTTTTGATTTTGAGGTGAACTGTCCCTTTAACCAAGAGCAGACGTAGGTTATTTTAATTGCAGGTGTCTAAAATAGCATATATTTTGTTGCTCTCTTCTGTTGCAGCTCATGGGAAGAAGATGATCCGAATAAGGAAGAAAAACATAGACAACATCGTGAATCGCTCAGTCTGAAGACTCTGCATTAGACCTGTGGAGCCCCCTGTATTTATGTCCATATTTTATTTTTTAGCTTCACCCACATCTTTTGTTTTGTAGTGCACCAGTACTTGTATACGAGTGCAATTATCATCATTATCCACATTTTTTCATTATATCTCACTGACAAAAAAACACGTTAGTTTTGCTGATGTCTAATATAGCAGCTCTCTGAATGTTTTTGACTGTTTTTGTATGAACAATATCTTTTTAATTTTAAAGCGTCTGTTATAATCATATTGATTTCACTGTTACTTTTATGGGAAACACCAAAGTCGGAGCAAGTTTTTTGTTCAATAAAATGAATGCTTCTGTTGCATATTTACCATCTGTACAGCTGAACAACTGATGCTTTTCTACAAGCTCTACTGTTGTTAATCAATGCAAACAGCAGCATTAGCAGATTAAACTGGTGGACAATCCTTATTCTAGGATCAACAGCAACAATATATAGAATCTTTTCAAGCACACACATTAATCAAGACGACCATGTCCTCGCAGCTATAAATCAATGTGAACAAGGTAATGACTGCTTTATTTTGTCAGATTAAACGTGAACACTTTTTTTTTTTCCTTCTTTTTAATCAATGTTATGCAGTTTCATAAATCACTGTTGCAGTCCTGTAGATGTTGTTGATGGAGGAAACAGAGGAGGCAGTGTTGTGTAAAGTAAGTTTTCAACGAGGTTGTCAGCACTGGTCCGTTTTGGCTGCACAGAATTTGCTTCACTGTATTTGTTTTATAACCATGGCTGTAATGTATTGGACTGTAAGAGTTTATATAATAAAGTTCAATAACAATATTCTTGTCTTTTTTCTGGTTTTACGTCCCATCAGTCCCATCTTCTGCATGTTAGTGAATGTAAATTCAATGTTTTTCACAGTAAAAAAGCAAGCAAGAAAGAAAAAAGGCGATTAAAGATAAAACACATTAAAATAATATGATCACGGAGATCTTATAGCTTCCATATGCCTTAGAAATTATTTAAAGCTTTTTCATTACTTATTAATCATATAAGAAGTGGTCATCAACACATCAAACACACCCAACACTCGACAAAACCACGCCCCCATCCATGGCAAGACAGCTGAGAAGGTGAGCATGGCTGGCCCCAGGGTGGGCTTGACTAATATGTGAGGAAGAAAATTCTTGTGTTTTCAATAAAAGCAGACAGCACACGGTATATTCAATATAAATGTAGTTTTTCATTGAAGTTGGACAAGTAATATTCAGCAAAATAGCTAAATCCCCAAAATCAAAAAAATATATTTTTCCTCTGGTCTGTACTGCTGCTTATCCATCTGTTTTTTTGTTTTTTATTTTTTCTGGAGGGGGCTTGGTGTGAGTTGCAGAGTTTTAGAGATACCAGCTGTAGAGATGTCTGCCTTCTCTCCAGTATAATGGGACTAATAGCACTCGGCTTGTGGTGCTCAAAGCAACAACAACAACAAAAAACCCATCCGTTTGAAAAACTCTAAATCAGTGTCTCTTTTCAAAAATCGCGGTCTGGTTACTGAAGATAATCCACAGACCTTGTTGTGAACAGTTTCATATGGATATTTTTTTCAAATGTATTGTTTTGGTGCTTGGAGCACCACAAGCCAAGTGTCATCTAGTTCCATCATATTTGGGAGAAACAGCACTACAGGCCAGAGGACAATGACAACAACAGCAGACAACAGTGCATTAGTGATAATATTTCAGATGAAATGGCTAACAGAACGTCAGAAATTAAATTAATGACATCCAAAGTGCAGCCAGAACGAGAAGTGCAATGCATGTAGCCTCTGTATGTTAATGATGACGATAAACATCTGTCCTGCTGCGCGTTGGTTAGAATGTTCATTTTCAACATGGCTGCTCAAAATGTTCTCCTACTGATGTGCCCTTCTGCTCTTAATAGGTCCTGTTTGGAGGCACGATTGCAGTGTTTGTGAGGCATTCATTTACATTCTCTTCATTTTATCTCTGCTTACTATGTTGCCATCACAGTTTAGCTTGTAACTGCCAGATGGATGACATATGTGCAGGTTACATGCATGATTGTGACTACAGAGCAGGCTGACATTGAACAATTTCAATGAGCTTATGTATTTTCATTAAAATGTTGTAGTATTCAATTTATAAAAAACTGACATTCCTTCATCTGCCACTAGAGGGAGCTTGTGCACCACCAGTGGAACATGTACCACAGTTTGAGAAGGATCTAGATTGATAAACGGCACTATAGGTAAGAGGAAAAGTGTGTATTTTTGATTTTGGGATGAACTGTCCCTTTAAAGTCTCCAACACAAATTAACTTAACAGCTCCTTCTCACAGGCAATCTCTCTGACTTGAACCACAGACCTATTACATGCCTTGCACTCATGATAGCAAAGGACACTGATTGCTCCCCTAAACAGCAGTTCATATAACTACCATCTGGACAGAGACACGGGACTTGATTCGATTCATATGTAAATCACTGTAATATGACCTCAAAAAATGGAATTTTGTTGATGTTAAAAACTAAAGAGTTTTAAAGGGACAATTCACCTCAAAATCAGAATGTTTTGCCTGGCTTGTTGTGCAATTTATCCATCTATATTTTTTTGGTGTGAGACGCAGAATTTTATATATATAGATATCGGTCATAGAGATGTCTGCTGTCTCTCTAATATAATGGGACTAAAAATTTTGGGGCGAACTGTCCCTTTAAAGTCACTACATGAAACCCAACTATATCGAGCAACCTTGTAGCTTATGTCTTATGTATTTTTCATTTCAGGGACTGAGAGTTTGTGTATATCGTAGATTTATGTTTTGAGACTTAGTGTATTGAGATTTGTCTAATAAATAAAGCAAATGATTTAGTATTTCCCTTCTTTTTAATCCCTGGCATTATGAAGAAAGCTTGTCTGAAAGCATTCACATCTCTGTTAGGAAATGAAATTGGCAACAACACAATAGACCGTTTTCGCAGCAGCCATTTTGACATGAAATAGTCATGTAAACACAGGTGTTAACAATGATACTAATTAAGGTTCCATTCTATTCTGGTCAAACAGAGTCAGGGTGCTGCTATTGTGCATCTTGGCTTACTGGAAAGGCTCTGCTACACTAAATTAAAGGGGTCTTAATTAGTAATTAGTAACACATGCGTTTATCCCACTATTTCATATCAATATGGGTGCTGTGGAAAAGGTCCACTCAATATTTTCATGTAGAATGATCACATCCATGTGAAAGGTGTCCCTCATAGTCACAAACCCACAGAGAGTTATCACCTGACTCTGTTTTGGTTTTATGGCCCACAACTTTACGCTTTAATTTGACTAAACTGCTCAACATAGTTATTAGCAGCTGCAGGAAGAAGCAATTTTCAGTGAAGAAACTCACCATACCCTACCTGCCCAGCACCAAACAGCAACCACACAAAGTTAGCAATTAGCTGGTGAACATAATGGAGCATTTAGCAGCTACAGAGCCAGATAGCCTGCTCCCTCAGGTCTTGGTGGAGACCTGGCATTTAGGGGATAACTTAAGAGCATATATTAAATAATGAATGGAGCTTCTGGGTCTGCAATGTGAAGCCAATGTGGAAGTGCTTTAAACATGCATTCTTTCTAATGGCCACCAGGGGGCAACTCCACTGGTTTCAAAAAGAAGTCAGGTTGTATGTACTCTTATGGCAAAATGACCATACTTCTCACTTGATGTATTATTTCAGTAAACAGTTTGCAGTCTCAATCGCTTTCAAGTCTTCTTTAATACAGCACAATGTTCATTTTGTAAATTATAGTCCCATTTAAAGAAAAGGAGCTGATAAACCAGGGTATCTTGTGATTGACTGGTTACTCTCTGTCCAGCACAACGCACAGGGTTCATGAAACTCCGATCAAACTCTGAAACTAGACGGTGCTGATCAAATATGGATCAAGATCAGATGTTTTCAGAAACATGTTTGGTGCACTGTTTAGCTGTAATACGAGAAAGGTTGTGCCAAAGTTGCAGCACGTCACGGTACTGTGCATGTGTTCCGGTTGCAAAAAACCAAATGTCAACCCACATAATGCCAAACTGGTGCTTAAAAACGGTGGTCAACAAACCATTGGGTCAAAGGCATATATTTCATGCCGCGGTTGGTAGGGACAATAAACATGTGTCATGTCTGTTATTGCATGTCTGTCACACAATCTATCAAAACTTGAAAATGCATTGTTTTAACCTTTAAGCCTAAGTACATGCAAATGCACATTAGGTTACAATAACAACCACAATTTCTTTATTTTACATTAAGAACTTCTCACATTATGATGTCGTGGAAGCTCCTTGTTGGCAGCACACAACCTATATAGTTTGTATTTCTGACATTTTATATGAAACATTAAATGTGCTGAAATTATGAAATTGGTTAACCAGATTTCTGTTTTGTGACATGTTGATGTTGTAAGCGGGCGGAAAGATGTCTTAGACATTCAGACTGTATGTCCTGGTTGGTTCTCACTGGGTTGGGTGATGTCATGGTTGTGTCACACATGGGCATGACCGACTCAGCTTTCTTTACAAATAAACAAAAATTGAAGTTACTGAAAGTCGTATGACGTCTGTCAGCCTTTTTTCTTGTAAGGGAATGGGGGAACTTTACACAAGTCCTCAGTATTTCTTAAATTGTGGTTACAGCCCTGCCTTTCTTCATCACCCATTTCAAGGCTACTAATGTGGTCCAGCTGCTAATAGCTGTCAGCTGGAAAAATGACAAGGTTATAAAAAAATGTACTGAATGTCTGAAGTGCCCATGAGTAAGCCGCGGCATCCCGACCAGCTGCATGGAAGCTGTGCAGACTGGATTTGACTGTATGAACCATATGAGACACATTTTATCAACACAACCTGTACTTCCAAGTGTGTGTTGGACAGGCATAGGAGGTAATTTAGTAGAAATACTTTGTTACTGTACTTAAGTAGATTTTTTTAGGTATTCTGTACTTTCCATTAGTATTTCTTTTTCAGACAACTTTTTACTTTTACATTTTAAAACAACTAACTGTACTTTCCTCACCTTACATTACAAAACAGGCTTGTTAGTTTAGTTTCCAGACAAGATGAAAACAATGTAAAAAGATCTGACAAGACAAAAATGACATAGCAGACGTAACGAGACAAAAAAGACGCAACAACAGCAATGGTGTAAAAGACGTAACAGCGCTAAAATGACTTAACAAGATGTAACAAGACGAAAATGCTGTAAAGGACGTAACAAGACGAAAACAATGTAACAAGATGAAAATGATGTGTCAAGATGTAACAAGATAAAAACAGCATAAAAGACATAACAAGATGGAAACAACCTAATGAAAAAAGAGCGTAACCAGATGAAAATGACACAAAAGGACGTTATGTAAAAAGACAAAAAGGACGTAAAAGCTGTAACAAGATGAAAATCATGTTACAAGATGAAAACGTTACAATACCTAACAAGACAAAAATTACGTTGAAGACATAAGAAGACAAAAACTAAATAACAAGACAAAAGCAAGATCAAAGATGCGACAGGATGAAAATGACTTAAAAATGTAACGTTAAAAACGACAAACAAGACGTAACAAGAAGAAAATGGCGCAAAAGACGTAACAAGACAAAAAAGACCTAACAAGACAAACGCATCATAAAAGGTGTATCAAGATGAAGACAAAACAAGACCAAAGATGTAACAGGACGTAACAAGATGACTTAAAAAATGGAACGTGTTAAAAATGACAGAAACAAGACCTAACAAGACGAAAACAGCATAGAAGACGCGACAACATGAAAACGACATAAGACAAAAAGGACAGAAAAGACATAAGACGAAAACAACTTAAGATGACAATGATGTAAAATATGTAACAAGACGAAAATGATGTAAAAGGTGTAACGAGGAAAATTATGTAAGACGAAAACGACGTAACAATATGAATATTACATAAAAGAAGTAATAAGATGAAAATGCCAAAAAAAATGTAACAAGACAAAAATGATGTAGCAAGATGTAACAAGAGGAAACAGACTCCACTGTGGACAAAAGGTGAGGTTCAGTTAGCTTTGTGCAGTATAAATGTCCTCCAGAGAGCAACTTTTTATTTTTCTATGTGTTCAGAGCCTGTACTTTTTTTTCATTTTTACTTGGAGTTAAATCCGTTCTTCTACTTTTACCAGAGTCATTTTTACATAAGTATCTCTACGTCTATTTGAGTACAGAATGCGCGCACTTTCGCCACCTCTGGTGTTAAGAGTGTGGGAGTCAAACCATCCTGCTCACAGCACCCAGCTCCGTGCAGCTCCTCAGCTGTGGTGATGTAACAGGAAGTAGTGGGTTGCCTTCCAACGTCAACCTGACAGCCGCTTCAGCTGCGCTCATTGAGAGCCGGAGATCCGCTGTGTTTGCTTCTCCGACTGCGCCGAAGCCGAGGACACTCAAGAAGACGCTTTGGGGATTGCCTTGCCTGCGAATCCAGATTCAAAAACCCTGCGCCGCTGCTTTTGGATTTCACTCTCTGGTAGGAAGGCTGAGATCTGTGCGCTGCGTTCACGTCCGCGTTCTGTGGCCAAACTGAGCTGCAGTAATGTCGATAGAATGAATGCAGGCTTTGACAATGCATCTTGTTCATCGGTGTGTGCTTATCGAGGTCATTTCAACTGTATCTGCGTGGATTACAGAGTCGAGGCATGTGCATTAACAGAATACGCTGGGATGCCCTCAATCCAGTAGAAACGAAGGGAGCACCGAACATCCGTAACTGGGTCCAGTTAATCTGTATCGTCCTTCTGCCAGGTTCTGGATGTGAAAATATGGATGTGATAGCAGAATATTGTGAGACGGCAGTCTTTTGTGGGTTTTGGATACCATTAGGCCGTCGTGCGTCAACATCTGTGCTATATGATTATAAATATACCCCAATGCATAGTTTTTTGACTCACCTTTATCAGCTTTATGGGGCTTTTCCCCCCACGATACGCCGAGTGATGTACTGAGAGTTTACTCAGCTGCAGCCTGTTGTATACTCATGCTTTACGTTAATGCGTAAAGGCCCTTTAAATTGAATAAAACTAACGTTACGCAGCATTTTCCAAACGCGCAGATTAGATTAACATTGTTGATAGGCTACATAAACTCCAAGGGTCAATTGTAAACATCGGCTTTCATGCATATTTGATTATGTAGCCGCGGGCTGCTGATATAAAATCCACCAGACATCCATTCTATAGATGAAATAATCAGCAGTAAAGTATATAAAAGGATGAACCACACAGTAAGTGAGCTCCATTCAGCGCTGAGGCTTTGATGTAAGCGGTGGTCACTGGTTGCTAAATCATCTGCATGGTTACATAAGCAGCAGATTTGGACATGCTGGAAGTTTGTGGGCTGGACAGTAAAAGGGAAAAAAGAAAAAAAAAGAATGGTGATGGTGAATGATGATGGTGATGATGGTGGTGGTGGTGATGATGGCGCGTGGGAGGAGGATGTGAAAACGGCGGTGGTCACCAGTTGGCAGTGGAGGATACTGTGCTGAAGGAAGATGCGCCGGAGTCATTGTGAAGGGAGGTGGCAGAGCAGAAGCCAAAGCAGATGATTGGCCGTTCACTGCCAAGTTTGTGGACTTTGTCTGTCAACACGTCAAATTTGATCTAATCCTGATGCAAGCTGTGCTGCAGATTTCTCATGGGTTTTTTTTTTGGTTTTTTTTTTTGCAATGATGTGAAGTGTTCCCAGATAGCCTGTTGTACTAACTGCAGTTTAGTTTAAGCCTTAGATATTAATGAATGAGAATGCATGAAATTATCAAATGATTTTGTAAAAAGTCAACAGTTTTCTTTTGTGTGCCGTTTTTCATATGCAACTGTGCCTTTAAAGGTAGGATCGGTGTGATTGGTTCTAGCTGTTCGTAAATGCTCCAGAAAGATAGTTTATCGTTGTGTCTCATTCCCAGGATGTCAAATATGCAAGTTTTTGGTTGGTAAATGTCCAGAGCACAGCAAAAAATAATGAGAGAATAAGGAGATGGCGATGTGTCTGCAGATACAGCCCCCGCCACCACACACTTCTGCTGGGTCATATCAGTCAGTCTGTGCATTCTTGTTGGAAAATGTCGCATATTATGCCTTAAAATTTCGTTCCAAATCATTTTACATGTTTAAAAGCCAACAGGAAATGACATTTTTTTAAAGACGTTTTTCTTTTTCCCCCACAATATCTGCTTCTGCAACAAAATGAAACACAACGCATTGGTTAAGTTTGGGGAACTAAAACCAGTTAGATCAGTAAACATTGTGTTCGTTGTGAAATGCTGAAAAAGAAAACAGAAACTGTTTGGCCCTGAAAACATGACAGCTTAAAGCCCCTGTAAATATGGATTCCAAACTTACATTTTATCTTATTAATATCTAAGGGATAGTTCACCCCAAAATCAAAAATACATATTTTCCCCTGGCTTGTAGTGCCAGTTATCCACCTAGATAGTTTTGGTGTGAGTTGCAGAGTTCTAGAGTTATCAGCTGTAGAGATGTCTGCCTTCTCTAGAGTATAATGGGACTAACTGGCATTCGCCTTGTGGTGCACAAAGAACCAAAAAGATGCATTTTAAAAATCAAAAACCAGCATCTCTTTCCAAGAATCATGACCCGGTTACTCAAGATAATCCACAGACCTTGTTGTGAGCAGTTTCACGTAGGGACTACTTTCTTTCTGCAGTAGAACTGACCAAAACTACTTTAGCGCCTATACACTCACTGCTCACAAAACTCAAGTCAAACTGTCAAACTAGGAAGTCCTGATCAAGTACAGATCAAGATTATGTTACCACATTGCCTATTTCTCACTTAAAATGTTTTCCAACTATGCTGTTTAGCTGTAAAACAAGAAAGGTTGAAACCAGGCGGCCGATTGTTTGGCTTGTGTCTAGAGGGAACCTCAGACCTGTGAAAGATCTGGTGAGAGTGATCATTTTAAGTTTTTCTCTATTCCCAAACCTATCCAGATCTTAAGCATTGTCATAATATAAAAATAATCAGTTTGTACAATGTGCACAATGAACAAATAAAACACACAAATCTTGTGAGACTTTCACACATCTAGGGTTCCCTTCACTCTCTGCTCAGGAAGCCACTGGAACTCCGCTGTATCTTTACATAGCAAATAGCTGTTTGCTGACATCTAATTAGGCAGAATTTTGTATTCAACTCCTTTAAATATGTATGACTAAACAAACAGCGAAGTTCAGTTTTGTAAAAACATCATTATGTTATTAGTTTAACACTTAAAAAAACCTCTAATCTGCTTCATCAGGACTGTGTAGGTGTGGTTTGATAAAATTGCGCTGACAGCAGCCTGGCCACACAGCAAACGGCCTCACATCTGTCATTACACGTTCATTCAGACGTCGTTAAATTTTGATTGGTGCAAGTAAGTCCATGACATCATCTCACACTTCAAACCAGTGAGAAATCAACAGGATGTGAAATAACTGCAAAATACACTCAGCAGATTATTTTGTGATCAAGTAGATTACTAGTTGCATATGTGAATGTGTCATAAGCAGTGAAAAAATTTTTTTTTTCTTCTATTTGAATAGTTTTTAGAGGCTTGAAGAGATAAAGTCGGTCTGGTTTGGTTGAAATAAACCCTTAATTGGATGTCAATTAGATGTGAAAATACCAGGAGAGAAGCAAAGGAAGGCAGGGGGAGAAACTTCATGTAAAGCCAGAACATGATAAAGCAAAAATTTCTATGTAACTTTACATCACGGTAGTGGTATGTATATCACAAAACAGTAATTGTTCAGTAAGTTCAATTAAGAAATGGTTTAAAATAACTATATCGTACTGCTCTGTATTGGTTGAATCTAGAAGGCAACCCTTGATTTGCAAATTTGGCCAGATTACTACCTGTTGTTTCTTCATTGTGCACGTCATACAAACTAATTATGTGTTTTATAATGTGACAATTCTGTGGTTAAGATCTGCTTAGGTTTAGGGACTCTCTTTGACTTTAAATTGTGCTCAGTTTTGACTGTTTTCTGAGTGTTTTCTGACCTTTAAACTAGTCAAATAGTCTAAATTAAAATTTCCATTTAGTTGACAGGGAAATGAGTCAGGAACATCCCTAGTAAGCAGTCTGGCTGCCCAAATCACAACCTTGTGACCTTTGGATTTGCGAGATCATGCGAAAATACAGCCCTTACTGTATTTGCTACATAGTCTGCCCTGAATATAGAAGACGCTAAGGTGGGGGTCTACAACCTGTGGCTCCAGAGCCATATGTGGTTCTTTTGCTCCTCTCCAATGGCTCCCTGTGACTTTGGCAAAAACTTATGTGAAAATAAATAGCTGTTTTGTTTTACATTTTAATCATCATTTTAATCTGAAGTGATTCTTACATTCTCCAACTGTAAAAATGTGTACACCAAAACAAAACACAACAAAAGTTACTAATGGTTAGTCTCCATAAGCTATCTCTGGAAGCCAAATCCAAAAAAAGAAAAGTCTCTGGAGAAAAGAGAGAAAATAACAGTTGTGGCTCCAGACAGACTTTTGGCTCATTTGAGCATAAAGGTCGCAGACCCCTGCACTGAGGGATAACTCCCACAGCGTAAACCGAATCTGTACTGGTGGACAATACTTTGGTGCTTTTTCAATACCACGTTTAAAATGATACAATACTCCTTAATTTTAGTATCTGAAGTACTGATGTTATAAAAAGAAATGATCTAAGTGCTCATTCAAGACATCAGTTCAGCTCAGTCTTTATTGTCCTGCCTGAAATTTGTCTTGTATCAAAAAACAGACAATGGACTGTAACTTTTCTGTACCAAAAAAAGAGGAAAAAAAGACCTATTTTTTGTTCCAAGGTCTTTTTGTCTTTTTGCCATAGTATCAAAAAAGGTATTGAGTATTGTTTTTTGTTAAAATAATATGGTATCAAAGTTTAAAATTCTGGTATTTTGACAATTATTTTCAAGTCTCGACAATTTCATCATTCCTTATTACACTGGATTGTAATTTGTAAACTGTCACAAATGTTCAGAAAGACCAGAGAGTAAGGCTGTTGAAACTGGGTTTTTACTTCACTGTCCATGCATGTCAGCCATCAGGACACTTTGGACCGTGAACATGTCCAAGCCGCCAGTTGGAAACACCGTCAGATGAGTCTGTGAGGCCCTTTTTTTTCTCTGACATCTTCCAATGGCCCGGGCTTATGCTAAATACACGAGCTCATTGTGCAGTGGGAAATGTCATGCAACCCATCAGATTGGAGCCTCAAACTATCACGCTGAGTGTTTACTGCCTGAGTCCAGAAAACAGCTATTTAAACGTGGGCGAGACAAAGGTCTTGGCAGCATAGCTCCCAAAGCCCTCGCGATCTCCATGGCATGGTGGGTCTGTTCCCTAAAGCACTGGCATTTAGAGGGTTGTGCCAGTGGAATCTCGTTCACACTGTAGTGGATTCTGTCATACAGTAGCTCTGTGGTTCAATTTTAGGACCATGGCTTTGCAGCAAAGGGATGATATTCTTTCTGCCTTCCATTTAGAGCAGCCTGACCTCACCAGTTAAACGTGCATGTTAGTCAAAATTGCAAGCGCCTCATTCTTATTGACATGTCCATTTATTGTTAGGCAGCGCCCCCTTGTGGATCCAGTAAACATCACAGGAGAACTATAAGGAGCGAGAAAGTCCACATTTAGAGGAGGTAGGGTGGATGCATGGCTCAGACAAACACAGGACTTTTACGCAGCAGACTTGGTTTGATTCTTGCGTGGGAAAAAAAAAGTATAGTTACCGCCACCACGTTACATGAAAAGGTGGAAAGCAGTACGACTGCCCAGATCATGTAACCTTGCGAGGCAGCTGGATTTTATTGTCACAGGGCTTTCACCTAGGAGACTGGGCTTCGAAACCTATGTAGAACAAAAATTAATCATACAATTATTTAACGTTTTGAGTAACTTAAAATTTGGTTGTGTCTATCGCATCACTTCTGTCACACGAGTGACGTTACTTCTGTCACATGACCTACATTATATAGTTACTTTAACCCAAACCACGATCTTTTCCTAAATCTGACCAAGTAGTTTTGTGCCTAAACCTAATCAACATGCAACCATTTTACAACGCAAACTACATTTGTCACTTGAGTTATGTCGTCGCGCAAGTGACGTCACTTCTGTCATATGACATAGCTAACGTAATTATTTTAACCTAAACCACAATGTTTTCCTAACTCTAACCAAAGTGATTTTGTGCCTAAACCTAACCAAACTGCAACCATTTTACAATGTAAATTGTGTTTCGTATTATGTTGTCATTGAAGACATGTTACTTCCTTCATAGTGACATATGTGACATAATTATTTTAACCCAAACCACGATAATTTCCTAACTCTAACCAAGTAGTTTTCTTTGCTTAACCTAACCAAACCATGACCATTTTAAAAAATGAATTGTGTCAAATGAGTTATGTTGTCATGGAAGAGACGTCACTTATGTCATGTGACATATTTAATGTGATTATTTTAACCCAAACCACGATATTTTCCTAACCCCAACCAAGTAGTTTGATTGCCGAAATCTAACCGCAGTGCAACCATTTTACAACATAAACTACGTGTCATGTGAGTTATGATGTTGCGTGAGAGATGTCACATCCGTCACATGACATACGTTATATAGTTATTTTAACCCAAACCATGGTCTCTTCCTAAACCTAACCTGTGCCTAAATCTAACCAAGCTGTGACCTTTTTAAAACGTAAACCACATGTGTAATATCAAGTGAGTCATGTCATGTAACCTACGTAAGTAGTTAAGGTCTGGTAAACCTGCTGCTGCCGGCACTCTCCTCCGGTATTGCATGTCCTTTGGGGGGGTAAATGAAAATGATCTATTCTGGCGTTTAGGTGTGAGAATGTGTTGATGTAGGAGCAGTTGTTGTGATATTAACATGCCTGTGCTGACACTGTGGCGATGTTGGACTGATTATGTGTGTGTGTTTAACTGATCCACCGTCCTAGAAACACCACTGGCAACCGACTCTGATGAGAGCAAAGGCCGCCCGATTCACAGTCACAAGAGTAATGACGGTTCTCATGAAACTTCACCCCTCATAAATCATCGGGGCGCGCTGGGCTTCTGCAGCCTTCTTCTTATTGATTTACCTCCCTGTCCTGGTGTGGACGCTCTACAGGCACTCACATGTATTTATTAAGGGGTGCGAACGCCAATTTCATAGTCTTCCAGCTTTTATCTGTCCTTCAAACTCATTCACGTCAAACCTTCATTGTGTTCCAGCTGGGATCAAATCAGCGAGTATACATTATATGTTTTTTCCTGTCTGCTAACCCCAGGCTGAAGTTATCATATTACACAAAAGCACGGTGATGCACATATGCACCGGTGTCAAAGCGCTCCCTTCAGGTTCTGGATTCAGTTTCGGGGATGTGAGACCTTTTGAGGTAATTTTTCCGCTCATACATTATGGAGGGTCATTTTTCTTCCTCTCCAGTTTAATTTCAGCACACAAGGTGCCTGGCGAGGCCTGTCATGGGCTGATGTCTTCAGAGGCAGCATCTGGGGAGCTGTGTTAGAGGACAGTGAAAAGAGGCTGTGCGGTTTCTAAGGGTGTTCCATGTTTGTGTGAGCTAAACAAAGCGTCAGTGACACAGGCTTCCTGATTTACTGTGTGGGAGGGGGCCTCTGGCGTACGGAATAGAGGAAATGGTCCCTGGGAAGGTCTGCGTGTCTGTCTGTTTGTCTTCTAAAGGTGAACCTGCAGTACCCCTTTTTAATTCCTCTAACACAATTACATTGAAACACTCAATCACTACTGAAAAGCTCCCTTTCCGGCCAATATGCACTGCTCTGGACCTCTCTGTCACTCAACATTATCTGCTGCTATGAGCAAATGTCTGCAGCAGACATTTCTGTTGGATCTCCAATTAGCTAACGTACTCTACTGTGAAAATGTAGCTGTTATTATTGTCAAACTCAGGCTGCCGTAAGCCGTGCCAAAAACTCTCCATATTATTGCAGTTAATTGGTTTCCAAGGTTAATAAAAGTCCCAAATTACTTTTGTGTATTATTGTCCATTCTCTTAATCAGTCCTCTTAATCAGTCCCACTAGAAAGTTGCAACGTTGGAATTGCAACCAGTTCCTGTGAATTCTGCATGACCTGAACATGACTGCAACTCTCCACAAATTTGACATCATCCAGTGTCTTCCTTCCTCAAATCATAGCAGTCCCCCACACAAATGTCATACATGTACGTCATAATGAACCGACTCAGTGATTTATTAGGTATTGTCTTTTTTTGTATTATTTTTTTGTTCTGTCACGGGTACTGAGAAGAGCACAAGAACACAAGGTATGTCATTGTCGAAAAGATTTTGCTCCTTTGTGGAAACGAGCAAAGAAAGAGAAAGAGGAGGGGAAAAAAAAGCTGCTGTGAAATCAGGCCGCAACAATCACCAAAAAGCCTGTGAAATCCTGGAGGGACTGTTTTATGCTGTTCATTATCGCAACTCATAGTTGGACGTGGATGAAAAGTCAATCTTAAACTTAAGGTTATTTTTGCAGGTATGTGAGCTTGAAGCACATCATACCTTGTTGAATTTGTATTTAGGTGTATTGTCCCTATATTCGTTGCAATGTAAAATTGTCCAAGAAGGAAGAAAAGGCCATCTATTCGGTGTTTAAAGTAAAAGTTAAATGTTAAAGTCTGTCTAATTTCTGCTACTGTATACGTATCTTCTCTGTAAATCAGACATCCTGTTCTCTCCTGAAAAAAAGTTGATATTGTTGGCAGTCATAATGGCAACGCTTTTTTTGCATTAAATAAGGTTATATAGAGCGGAAACTGCTTATAGTGGTCAGATGCTCATGTGGATCAAAAAGTTTGGGACAGAATCATTCTGATACACGTTTTTAAAATCATTTGGTTATAGTAATCAGCGATAATTTGGGATCTTTTAGTACATAACAACATATTGAAAAAATTTGGTAGATGTCGTTTTTTACTCCACTCCCACACTGTACTTTGCCTCGTGGTAACCTGTTGGCTTCCAGCTGGCTACCTGTGGCTGGTGCTGTAAGCATAATGAAATCATGACAGGAAAAATAAAGTCATCAAGGCTGAAACTGCTAAAAATGCAACATACAAATCACTGGAGGATTTAGACATTGACATAGCAGCTAATGACATCAGTTTTAGTATGGTTAACTCCAGAGCATTTTGCTTAATGTCCACTCACTGGCAGTTTTACCGCCACCTACTGGACTGGGCTAGCAGAGCAATAGACTGCATATAAAATATAAAGAACAAGAAAAATAATAATTATAGTTGCCATCCTTACAGCTAAGTGTGAACACTATGAATGGCTTTCAGTGTAAAAAGCAAAGCCATAAAGCCATCTTTCTAGATGGACAACACGGCTGCTTAAAAGGTTTCATTCTAAACTGTTTTTGTGTTATATTAAAAGCACACAGTGTAAGTGTGGTGGGCTGTGGGTGCTGCCAAAACGTGGCTATGAAAATATTCCATGTAGGTGGCCCCTCTGGCCACCAAGTTTTATCCCCATACTGTGAGCCTTCGCCAATTTAACGTTGCAGTTCCACAAACATCCCATTTCTTTGCAGCAAAAACAGTGAGCTGTACTCGTCACTGGCTAGCTAGCAACCGATATGTTGGGGCTACTAAAGTGTGGGTTTACTAAACCTAATCAAATTGTAACACCATGCTTAAAAAAGAAGCACAAAAGGACTATAAAAACTACTATAAAAAAAACAAAATGGCAAAGAAATGAGTCAATGGAAGCAGGTGTCTAAGTGCTGGAATATGAAACATCTAAGAATACTGTGGTGTGTTGTGCAGTTTCCTCAACCAGCTGAGAAGCCTAGCTAGGTTTTCATCATAAACAATGCCTTTAGGTAACATCACATCACGATTCATGGGAAAAGTAGACAACACAAGTGTTAGCGTTAAGTTTCTGCATTGTTTTTACATTTGGACAACCAAAAATGTACTTTTGCCGCCAAATTTAGGAGCTCGGTGGCCTGTGGGGCCAGTGCATAAAAATATTAGCATCTATACCTGTACTCATAGCCTGCTAACGTGCTGCTTTCCCTACACAGCCTGTGTTGAGGACAGCCAGACAACAACCTGCTGCACATGACAAGAGCCAAAGACATTGAACAAACCATATTAGCTTCCCTGCTAATGTCTCAGTCTTGTCTAACTTTCAAACATGATCATGTCTTGTTCAGCTTCATGCTGCTAGCTGTTATGTCAGTTTGCAGGCTGGTTAGCTAATTTGCTAATTAGAAGCTCTTTTTCCCTTAAATCATACCCACAATTCCAGTCTGCCTTGTTCTATTGGTAATGAAGAAGCCTGCTGCTGTGAGAGGAGGCACTTGCACTATGGCTGCTACTATATGTTGGCACTGGTGGTTGCTATCAACATTTTTCCCAATTCAGATTTTTCCAGTCGCTCTTGTACAGTATTTTAAGATCGGTGTCCTCTATTTTCGTAGTAGCTCACTCATGTAAGCAGTTAAATGTTTTTGTCACACAAGCCCAGGGCACACAGGGAAACTTGAGCCTGTTAGTAATGACGTGAATAGCTCCCCTGGAGGTCAAGTCTAGGGCCCACACCGAGCACATGGAGGATATTCCTTGGCTTCCTTGGGGCCGTTTTTAAAAGTGAATTTGACCGAGGTCCAGGGTTATTTTTGTTGTGGCAATACCAGGAGGGAACCACTCACAGGACCCTGTGTTCACTGTTTGTGTGGTCTAATAAATGCCAAACGAGATGTAATCAGGCAATGAGAATAGTCTTAAAGTCCCTACCACAAGGTGTTTGTGATGAGTATTTTTTGCAGTGTTTTAGCTGACAATTACAGCTCTCTGATTGACTGCTCCATATTCATTTTTGATTACAATAACATAGAAAATGAATAGGGTATATTACATGGGCATTTTTTTTCCATTACTAAAAAAAGGTGTGAAAATTTGTCATAAATCAGGAGAAATATGGGATAATTGTGACTCCAGGAGGAAACCAAGAGAGGGCAAGGAAAACTGGGAGTCTCCCCAAAGAATCCAGAGTGTTGGCAAGCATGCCTTGGGAATTTGAGAATTCCTTTCACTGACACAGAATGTGAGTGCTGTTGGAAATGCTTGGATGGATAGAATGACACTGAACATAGGGAGGATTAGTGCGTGGTGCTTGCAGAGAGATCCCAAAGGGCATATTTCCGGGTTTATGGCCTAATGTTTCCACAGCCCGAAGAAAGACGGCTGATAATTGAGTTGAAGCATCGTCGATGAAATCCACTGATACGAAGAACCATTTCCCTATCGTCACATAAAATGTGAAAGAACATGCTAACACCCATTTAAACTCTCTGGGCAGTTTTTGGCCTGTAATCTCCTTGCAGCTGTATGCCAATTTAATGACTGCTAATCCCTGCAAAAAAAAAAAAAAAAAAAAAAAAACACGCCTGTGAAACTAAAATCTGTGAAAAGCAACAACCAGTTTGGAAGCCCTAAATATCACAGAGGAAGGAAGAAAAACCCTGCTGAGAAAACTCAAGCCATTGTGTGAAGCTCTCAGCCTGTCAGTGCACTTAATGCACTTGACAAGGAAAAATCAAGTGACCTGTGAAAATGGGGCTCCTTGTAGTGGAAAGAATTGGCGGAATTAGCCACACTTTTCCCATCAGACTGTAAGTACTGCCTCAGGTTAGGCAGTGGGCACATGCACAGCAAATTAGGCTATTTTAAACACTGCCTAGAAGCCCTCTAGCTACATCAAAACATTTACCTTAACACCAAGGAGAATTACTAGCAGCTATGCAGGTGCAACGCATGGAGGAGCCCGGTTTATTTTTAACCACTGTATTTTTATCTCGGTATTTGTGCTATTTTTTCCTTTGCGTAGACTACAGGCTTCTGGAATGGGATCCTTTTTCAATGGTAGGACCTCTAGTACTCCTAACCTCCTTTAAAAGTAACTGAAGACGGCCAGGATGTTTGATGTTTTAATGGTGATGGCGTGGTGTCAAAATGAAGCATGATCATCACTGTTTGCTATCTCCTTTTGCAGATAATTTGTTTGGGGAATACACAAGATTTATGCTACTGCCATGTCTGTATGTTAGCCAACTTACAACCAGGAGACTGTTACTTGGCATGGCATTAAGACAGGAAACAGGGGGAATCCTCTCTCTAGAGGTACAGTAACACAATTCATCCGCCAGCACCTCTAAAGCACACTAATGTGTTACATCTTGTTTATTTAATTTATAGAAACCAAAGCATGAAAACATCAAGTTGTGGCTTTATGGAGAGCTAAGCTACATGCTGGACTATTATAATGAAACATTATTTTGTTTTGTAGGGATCAAACAAATATTGCAGGACTCAACAATAAGGATTGCCCACTTGCCCGGGCAAGTAAAATGCCACATTGGGAATATCTTTGTGTTTTAGACTAACAAAATGAGACCTTGGACTTTTAAAAACTGGGATGGACATTTTATAGATGTTGCAGCTTTTGATTAAGCATTGACAGTTGACTTTAGTCTTTGTTGTTACTTGATAACTGCTAATAAATGAAAGAATATGTATGGGGGCAAGTAAAAATTGACTTTGGGCAAGTAGATTTCTAACCCACTTGCCTGTCAGGACAAGTGCTGCAGGGATGACTTTTTTTTTGTTGCTGTTCAGCACAATAATCTTCACAAATACACAAGTAAACACAACCTTTATGATTTCTGAAGCGTAAATGCGATCGCCAGAAGAAAAAAAGCTAACGTCAGGCTATAGACAAACTACACCACGGTTGCTTGACTTGTTTAACGCTTAAATTTAGCTGCATATTTTATGTCGTAGAACAAAACATGAAGATCTCGTAAGCTAGTGCTAACCACAGACCTTGTTTCAGGCATCTCACCAACAGCCCATTCTAAAAACTCATTAACTTTGAGATGAGGGAACCGGGAGTGCTAACATGCTAACTCATTTCTGGGTTTAAGGATTCATTCCTGCAGCACTCTATTAGAGAGCTTTAGAAACTACGCTAACCAGCTGTTGGCTCCAGCTACATTTTTACTTTAATTTAATTTTCTTTTAATTTTTACAGTGAGAGTGGTAATTGTTTCATTTTCATCAACTTTCTGCAAGAGAGAGAATATTTCCCCAACTATGTCTTTATTTCTTTTTTTTAATTATTTGGTTGAAAGCTGGAAGGTGATAGTAGAGAATGAAGAAAAACAGACTGAATGAGCTCATAATTTCACTTTACAGGGCTCTTTTTGATTATCATTTTGGATGATGGAACAATCATGATGCAACAATACTCACAGCAGGTGTTAATTTGATCCTGTGTTTAGTTCGAGGACATATTTTCGTGATTGTGAAGCAGTCATCCTGATACAAAAAACAATGCCTCCGTCTCCACCAGTGAGCTGTGACTGGTGCCCACTGTTCCCTCTTTGATAACGCTGCTGCGTTTGGCTGTTTTGCAGACCGTTCCCCTCGGTACACGAAATAGCTTTGTGACTCATGCACCTGCCGCAGAGTTCAGCCGCTGAATATTTGGCATCATTGGGAATTTGTTATCCTCTTCATAATGTTTTCAAAACTCGCATTAAACTGGCAGACCTTTTTTTTTTTTTAAAGCTGACACGTACTTGACTTTCAGCACAGCATGACTCACTTGTGTTACTGCCATTTTATGGATGCTTGAAAGTGCAGTTTCATTATGTTTTTTGCTCATCTTGTACATACTGCGTGTGGTAGTAAGGATGTGAAACCACCTCCTGTAGGACGCACATGAAACTTCTCATATTCAGCAAAAGTATGTTTAGAGAACCCTTTTCCTCTGAGATGAGTTTTCAGTTGTTTTGAACAATTGAACAACAGCGTTTTCTCCTCATTCAGTGTTCCCCTGATTGCTGCACAACTTGGCAGGAACTCTTCATGGACTGAGCCTCATACTGCCAAAATGATTAAACTTATGAACTGGCTGATAAGAATTAGTGAATATTAGTGAACTGCAAGAGACTTTATAACAGTTTAGCGGTAACATATTTAGATCCATTTATTTTACATGGCAAAATGAGTCAAAAAGAGTTAAAAAATGACCAGCGCGTATCGACCAACATAGGTCTTCATCAGGGTCAGACAGGAGTAACTTGCACACCTATGCTGTGTAACACTAATGAGTTGAGTGGGCAGGAAGTTCCCTGTCAAGGCACACACCCACTGGCCAGACACCAAGTGTATCAAAGTGAAAAATGGGGGTGGGGGACAAGAAAACAAAGAAGAAAAAAAGAAAAACTAAAGAAGAGAAATGAAATAAAATAAAATGAGAAAAAAAATGCTAGGGCATTGGTTCCCAACCTGGGGTCTGGGTCCCCCTTAAGGATGCCGGAAATCACTGAGGGTCCCCAATACTTTGTCTGTTCTGAGATCCTCAAAATCAGATTTGCACGTCAACTAAAATCACAATTTCAGGGTTCGTACATTTTTTCCAAAGTTAAATTGAAGCACTTTTCAAGCTTGTCTAGCACCTTACAGCTGTGGTAAGTTATATATTTATGTACGAAATGATTATTTCATCTCTTCATCCGCTAAATCAGACGTTATCGTGCTATTATCCACCAAAATTATGTTTTGTGACAGAATTCTATAGATGGGAGACAAATGAAAGAAAAGCACGACAAAGTTTCATGTTTCAAAATGTGTCACCTGTCTGTAAGTAGACTTGGCTCCCCTTAAGGGTTTCGCATTTTATGCATTTTCCTTCACTAATAGTGGGAAATACTAATAATTGATTAACTGATGTATTATTAATAATTAATTACACACTTTTGATCTCATTTTTACCTAATTTTTTTCTCTTTTTTCTTATTTTAATAAATAAATAAATTAATTAATAAATAAATGGCTCCACCAGACAAAGCAATGTCAAATGAGGCACTATGAATGTCATTCCAAAACTACTGATTAATTATCAATTAATACATGTTTAATTGGTTAAATTCTTATCAATTAATAATTAATAATTAAGTTCCCATACAATCTGGCTCAGTAAATATCTACATTTTTGAATTTGTTTATCTAAAAAGTTAACAAACTAATTCAGTCAGGCTGCAGTTTATTATGACAGTAATGCAATTACAGCTTCAAGCAGTTTATCCAAAATTACTGTTCCAGGGCATTCACGACTAGGCCTACTGCATTTCACTAATCATCAGCAACTTCCAAAAAGTGATAGTAAAAAGTGATATATTCTTTTTTTCATCCAACAACAATGGTCAATCCTCGCCAAAAATGTCCCAGAGGCAACCAATAAAGGGTCAACTAATATAGGCGAGACCAACCTGGGTGAGAGTCCACGATTGGCTCTGAGAGGCAAATTACAAATAAGCTGCAAACTGAGTGGACTAAAGCCCCACCAAGCTTGTCCGAACCGGAGATACCGTTGCACTGCAGTAACAATGCCACTGCGCTCTTGCAAGGATAGGTTGAAGATACTTAAAGCTGTCATCAATAACCAAAACTGGATATATTCATCAAAATGTTGAGATCTGTGATTTCTTTTTCTGCTGTTAAACCGTGGGACCCCCCCGACTCTCACTGCCCGAGGCCGACGCTGTCATCTCAGGGGAGGCGCGCTGTAGAGTCAGGTGGGACAGCTGACCGGGTTGCAACTTTTCCACATACCAATTCAGTGATTTTTCTACCAGCAACACCATTCTGGAAATTGACAGACGTGAGTTTTTTTGTTCAAAATCACATCACATAATCACCATCAGCAAACAGCGGGAACAACTCGACTCTCGCTGCCCCAGATGGAGGCTCTGAAGTGTGATGACGAAGTGGTAGGGATGACTGATTAGGTTCCACGTATAAATTCAGCAGTTTTTCTTGTATAAGTTGCCAAAAACACTACCTACTGCCACATTACTGCTGCTCGCTCTTATAACAGAACTGTGTGGGTTGAAGTGTGGGATATTTCTCTTTTATTTTGAAAGCCCAGCATTATCCAGTGAAGGATCTGTTGTTGTCAGACTCTGAATGTTGACCCAGGAAGCGAACAGGGAGAAATGTGGTTCATATTTGTTAGAGAACTGACCTAAAGTTACTTTCTCTTCTTTTAGGGAGACTGGGATTCATTTCATCAGCTTTTTACAGCAGTTCTAATGATACTTAAGTTGTTTTGTCTGGTGTTTTTAGAAACAGGTTGAATCAAACTTGGTCTAAAGAGCCACACATGTGACATATTTGGCATCAAATTTAAGAGGAAATTGTGGTTTTTCAAGTGAAAACCACCTGTGATTGTCCATTTCTTTCTGTTTTGGGGTTTTTATTGGGTTTATTTGGGTCAAATAGAAAAATTCTCATTTAACTCAATAAACTGCATCAGCATTCTACAATTCTGTTGGGTCTGGAGGGTTAGAAAGTAATGCAGACACTATTGATTGGTTTATAAAGGGACAGGAAGTCTTATTGGCCCATCCACCAACCCACACATTTACTATCTGCCTCGCTATAAAAAGGGCACATGATGTTCTGAACTGGCACTAAACGTCGGCACTGGAAGAAGATCGTGTGCGACAGAATCTTTCAATATTCATAAGTCCTTGGGATACTGGGCTGCATCATCTGTCCTTTAGCCGTGCAGCCTCAAGGGCTTGAATGACCGTGAACAGTCGTACAGTGTATCCAACATCTGACATCATCAAACAATATTTAGCACCAGTGTGAGCCTGTCCTGTCTGATTTCCCCATGAGCTATTAGAATGCAGTCTTTCCCTCACTTTCAGCACTGTAATTGTAAGTAGATCCATGTGCTCGCCCTGAGAACATTGGCATGCTGGCAACGAGGGCGTGAATGCAGTGACACGAACGCTCGGGCATCTGGGTTGTTGCCTGCGCCGCGGCCGCTGGAACACAGCCTCCCTCTCGCCACGTTAATGCAAAGAATATCGCGTGCATCAGTCGGTGGGGGGGCGGCTGGATCGAGAGTCGAGGAGGTCTTTTCATGCAACAAAGAGGACTCCTCCCTCACATCTGTGTGGGATTGTTATTGTTTTCCCTGACATCTGGTGGTGCCCTTGGCAACTTCGAGGCTCGCATGAGGTCTGCTCTCATGTCCGGGGCCTGGTAACATCAACGAGATGTTTCTGTCTATTTCAGATTTTTTTTTTTTTTTCAGTCACATGGGAGAGATTATCTGAATGTACAGCTGATCCTATGGGAAATGTCCACAAGCTATTTTTGGGCTTGTTGATTGAGAGAGGAAGCTGTGAGAGGGACCATGTTTCCACATCATCCTTAAAAGCTTCTCCTTCTGTTTCTTGTATTCACAAGCCCAGCATCTCTTGCACACAGCGATGAGTTTTTTTCTTAGAGTTTCCTGTTCTATAGACCCTCTTCTGTCCACTGTCTTCAATCATCAGCTCTCATTGTGCTCACGAAATGACAGAAAACAGTGGGAGACCTAGCTAGCTGGAAACTGAACCCATTCCTTCCTCCCTGTCCATGTCAAGACTTCCTTGTCAGAAACACTCATGAGAAGAACTTTACAGCACCAGTCAAAAGTTAGGGCACACTAATAATCTGATTTTCTTATTCTAGAATGGTTCAGATTATACCAACACTGTACAAAGCTGTCATCAAAGCAAAAGGTAGCTACTTTGAAGAATCTAAAATATTAATCACTTGTAGGTCAACAAGTGCGTAGAAAAAGACCATGGGTCAAACATACAAATGACTCTTGCACACTGTCTTGTGCACTTGCAGTTGAAGATTTAATAACAACCAAAAGACAGCGTGAGGTTTTTGCTTTTTAAGTATCTTAAACATAAAACATATTTAGCCTTGTTTTTTTGCTTACTACATAATTTCCACATAACTCCATATTTCATAGTTTTGATGTCTTTGTATTAATCAGTCCCTTTAGGATTTCGCAGGCTTTTTTGGGGATTGTTGTGGCCTCAAATGCCTGAATTCACAGCAGCTTTTCTAAAAAATTGTGATGCATGTTGTGATGCTTTTAGCCATTTCTTGCAATGAAATTGCTGAACCAAGAGAAAATTGCAAAAGAAAGTTGCGATTCTGTTCTGAGGGTTCTAACTAAGCTTACCAAAAAGGTTCAGAATTACAAAAACTCTTAACAAAATATGCTTTATTTGTAAATGAAAAGTGCACCTGAGAGGCAAAATTTTTTTTGGAGCTCAAACTCAGTCAGAACAGCTAAATTATAAAACAAAAGTGCATCGAGCAATGATAAATGTCAATAACAATGGCAAATGTGTTCTTTTCAGTTCCCATGACAAAATAAAAAATATATAAATGCAGAAAAAAAGAATAATAAAACAAAACATTGAGTCGGTTCATTGAGACATAGGTGTTTGACGTTTTGTGTGGAGGACTGCTGTGATTGGTGGAACTTGCAGGAGGCAACAGTGATTGGTCAAACTTGCAGAAAATTTGCAGAGTGGGGACAAAAAGGCCAGGTTGCACAGAATTCACGGGGATTGGTTGAATTTGCATGAATTGTTGCCATCGCAACATCACAGCTTTCCGGAGGGCTGATTAATCTACAATGTAGAAAAATTATTAAGAATTTACAGTGCATATTCTATTATATGGACACGGCTCAGGTTTAAAAAAACAGACAACAAGCAGAAAACAATCTGTAAGTCATGTCAGATGACAGTGGTAACGAGGGATTGTAATACCTGAGAAAATACACTTATTTTTCTCTATTTATTCCAGTTTTGCACATCAGAAGTTCTTAAAAAACATGTACTATGTGAAATATGTCCTAGTAGTACAGTTAAGAGTACAGTAATAACTGCTGTGTGGAGTGCTTTACCCATTCAGAAGCATTTATATTGAAATTTTAAAGAAACTAATATACCATGATATGTACCATTACTGTCTGTGCTTCATTTATAGCGTTATATAAGTTTGAGGTCAGCCCTAGTTTGCGCAGACAGTTGAGCTGGATGCAGGATGTTGTGTTGCTCATAATCTGCTGCACCAGCACCTGCACTCCTCAAGCCGTTTCCCAACAAATGCTGTTTTCAAGGTAACGTAACCCCAGCTGATAAAGGCACGGACCTGTGGCACATGTTGCACGTGCTGCATGTAAAGTGAAACTGGGCTCGCTGGTGTCAAGTGAACACGTCATGATCCGGAGTATGGATGGACCGCTGTTGGTCACATTTGATCCATATGACAACCTGGGTTTATCAGAGGTTACAGAAGACGTTTTTTTCTGTGTCCAATGTCACGTTGACGATGAATTTGAATACTAACACAAAGAAATCCACATGATGGGATGCAGCACACGAATGTATGCAGAGAAATGTTGAAATATCTCTGTGGGAGTGTGTTGCACTGCCAGAGGGGTGGTGTGCATTCTTACATCAGCGCATTTTATCCAGTTACATACAAACAGGTTTTTTTTTTTTCCAAACTTGTCAAGTCACATCACATCTTTCATGTTTTAAAGATATGTTGTGTTCATGCTCGGTCTTGGTTAGAGCGTGACCTCCATCATCAAACCAAATATATTACCCCACCTCACCCCCCCAACCCCTACTTCATTACCCAGCTGTAGACCTCAGGTGCTGGACAGTTCCCCAGCTACTGAACAACTCCATGTGAGGCCTGTAACTGTTTTTCTTACAGCCTAACCAATACTGGATTTTTTGAGGCTGATGGTGGCATTGATATCTGAGAGTTCAAAAAATGGCGAAATTTTTCTACATAAATACTTAAAGGGTACTTAAAGGCCCTCATGCAGATTGAAGGTTGTTTTTTTTAAGTCCACAAAACACCACTGGAATTTGACAGGAACAGTGTTGCAGAATGACCAGTTTTCAAATGGAAAAAAACAACAGAATAAAAACATAAAATGCTTCCATACTTCTTGTCTGGTGTAATCCAAGTTTCCTAAAGCCCCAACATGTCAAGCTGACTAAAAAAAGGTTATTCATACCATGTTTTTAGCCTGAATCTTCACTTTAGATCTTAAGCTTGGAGCCACGTTCAAGTGCGCATGCACACTGTCTGAACTGGGCATGTGCGTTGTGACGGTGTGCAAACAGCATGTCAGGACTTATGAGACCTGGATTATGCCAGACGAACAGTATGGAGGCATTTTATGTTGTTTTTCCAGTTGTTTTTTTACATTTGAAAACTGGTCACCATGCACTTCCATTGTTTGGGAGAGTCTGCAACACTGTTTTCCTGTGATACTCCTGTTCAGTGTTTTGTCGACTAACAAAACAAACTCGACCCTCAGTCAGCATTAGGGTGAGTAGATAATGACTGAATTTGCATTTTTGGTTGAAGTATCCCTTTAACTATCTCTTAAATCTTACAAAGGAGAAGGATATTTTACAGTCAGTGCTCTCTGGTTGATTAATTATGTGATGGTGACATTTTTTAATTGCTTCAAACTTTGTTTGGGCTGTGCTCTGCTTGTGCTGCAATTTCTCGTTAGTTATCAGCCGACGTGCTGTATACACCCATAACAATAAAGTAATATCATCCAATTACTGGTCTAGCTCTGTTATTTTTAATTGAAAATGAAATATTTGACCCTCCGTTGAAATTGAAAAAGTGCAATACGCTGTGTCCCCTCAGTAAACTAGGCTATTGTTGCCGCCAAGTAGAAAACAAGCAAGCTGTGCAACATATATTTCAAAAAATAGTAAATATGAGAGTAAGGCTGTTTGCTGCCTTTTAAAAATGCATCACAAATAAAAGAAGAATGATTTCCCCAGCATAGTTTAGGATTAGGTCATGTGGTCAAATTAACCCAAACAAATGATATGTTAGTTTGAATAAGTTGTTTACTGATTTTTTTTTTTTAAATAGACCCACCACTCAGTTAAAGGACCAGTGTGTAACATTTAGTGACATCTAGTGGTGAGCTTGCAGATTGCAACAATCTCACCTCAGTCTCCCCTTCCAAGCATGTAGAGAACCTGTGGTGCCAGTGTTTGGTTTGTCCATTCTGGGCTTCTGTAGAAACATGATTCAACATGTCAGCTTCTTTTGCAAAAAAAAAAAAAAAAAAGAGAGAGAGAAATCTTTCCATATTAAACCCTTTTCACAGTGAGGTATACAGCTGGTTTTTAAAACATGCATAAAGGAATCAAGAATCCTGTAGAGATGCAGTCTGTTGGCAAAACATACATGCTATATTTATATGTTTATGTATATCTAAAGACCCTGACTCAAAAGGTTCCCTGATTCCCACTGTTAATCAAAATGATATAAAACCACAGCTCATGTGAAATTACATACAGTAGGCACAACTGTGCTATTCCCCAGAAACTCTTGTCTCTTGTTTATACATCAAACATACTTAATCCAGAGACTAACTTTGTGTTTGGCTTTCAGAAACTGATAAAATAATCAAGCAAACATTGCAGTGCAACAGAGCAGTGTTCATCAGATGCTGCTTGATGCTTCACAGAACATATACTGTAGTATTATCTTTTTTGGCTTTTGGTGAAAAGGAACATTTTTCTTAGTATTAGCAGCAGAAAAAAAGGCTCATTCTTTGTCTCGGACTATGCAAATAGGTGTTTGGTCTGCTTTAATTTTTTAATTTCTAAACTTGCTCTGTGCTAGAACACACCCTTGTCCCAGACAAGAGTTCACAACTTTAAACAATTAAAAAATGTGTTAAAAGCCTTCAAAATCTAAAATGAAAATATGCTATTATAATCATCTTTGTCTCAAAGTTGTGTCCCAGAGTTCTGCCTATTTTGTCGGATATTTACAAAAATTAAATTTTTAATCAGACATAAAAAGGGTTAGATATACCCTAAGCTCCACTGTTTCACTTCCTGGTTTGAAAAAACAGAAATACTGCTCAAGCACTGGTAAGCTTTCCACTTTAAGACAAATCCTTTGGGCTCTTATAGCAACATTTGGTTATATTTCAAGCCAAGGATGTCAAAAAAAAAACAAGTCAGACATGTTGGAAACTTGATACTTCTTGAAGGCAGATCATTCCAGTTTCTGCTTTAGTTTTTAAGATTTAATACATTTGAGCATTCTGCACCCGTTTCACTAAGTTTGGCCTTTTTAACCTGCAAAGTTACATTAAGCTGTTTTTCAGGCCCAAGTTCATCAAAAATATACATTTCCAAGTCAGAAATGTTGGAAACTTAACATTTTTTAAAAATAAAATGGCTACTCACTACAACTATGCTGTGAAGTGAAAAAATGTCTCTTTTTATGGAGTTTTGCCAACTCCATCAGATTTAATTTACATAAAAAAAACTAGGAGTCTGTCCTGTTACAAGCCAAAGGTTTCATCTCTTAAAATATTCCCAGCTTAATTGAAGAGCAAAAATGAAACCCTGTCAAAATCTGTTTTTGTCCCAATTCTCAGGAGGACATATCAACAGGACATATCTTGGTGGCCTTGGTGAGAAGTAACCTTAACAACATGAACAATAATGAGAGAGACACAGAGCAACAATAGCACCCAGTTCACTTATTGATTATTAGTGCTTCTACATGCAGGGACTTCATCAGTTCTTCTCTCTCTGGTTAAGCCTGCATTCTGCTATAGAACAGGGCAGTAATGATGTTACAGGCTCCCACCAGCCTAATAGACATCCGAATGCCACTGAGAGGAACTTGGGAGTGTGGGGCGCCAAACATCCTGCGAGGGCAGAAGGATGTTTACAGCACCGTGCAACATCTCTGCAGGGACAGTGGGAGTTAAAGTGCAGGCTGAGCTCTGGCACCGGCCGAGAAGACAACAGCTGTTATGCGCAGGCTGTTTTTCCAGGTACCTCTCTCCTTGCTGGCAGATGTAATAGGTGATGTCAGCTCTTGTGCAAAGTGTACATGACTAACCACTTCTGTGAAACCCTCTGAGGCACTACAGATAATAGTGGACCACCCACAGTTCGCACCGGTTTGTGGTTGGATGAAGTTGACCCGAAGAGACCAGTAATCAAGTGTTGTGCCTCTGTAGAGGCTGCTCTCTTACTTTGAGCTGAAATTAACAAGGAATAGTCATGGAGTACGTGATTATTTGAGTTATTTTCATGATTTTTGGTTTTGTGGACCATCATTCATTTATTATATGGACTCACATTGGTGCTGATGTCTGCTTACATCTGTGACGTGGTAGAAGAAAAAAGTTATGGTTGACATTTTGATGACCTTAGCTTGTAGCTAGTCATGACAGCTGAGTTCTGATGTAATATACAACCTGGGATATTAAGTAGTCTTTGACTGCTGTTGTAGAAAATAGACGCATTTCCACCTAACTGTCAAGTGAATTTGAAAATGAACTTTTGAAATGTCTCAAAAAAAGAAACAAAAATTAGGTGTGTTTCCATCAGCTGGTTTGGAGTGTTGTTGTCACAATGCATTTGATACCAATGCCCAGTTTAGTATCATGATACTCAATACTAGAGGATGCTTGGGACTGAAACATTTCTAGGTCAATACTCCACACAGATCAGAAACAGAACGTCCACAAAAGACATGAACCCTGTCATTAAGACTGAATGAACACAGGATACAGATGTACACCCTTCGTGCTGCGGGAGGCGAAAATTCAATCCACTTCCTTTGTGAACACACCAGGACTAACCCCTAAAAAGTATCGAATGTCGAGAGATTCTAATTCCATACTGTTCTTCATGAAAAGGTATTTTAAAAAAATACTGAAATTTCAGTAAACTGTGCCACAATATTTTGGAGTGGATAAACTGAGCTACTCAAAGCGTGGTTTCATCAGAGTCTATGTCGCAGATGGCTGTAAAAAACAGGGTAGAAAAAGTAGAGGTGAACCACTTGAACCACTTGATTAATGAAACCTTGAAAAATGGAAAAAGGTTTTCAGGATTTTTTTCCAATTGAGCAATTGGAATTATTTTTTCATATTAGCTGTATTCTTGGCCTCTTCTTCTTCTCCTCTCGGAACAGAAACAGCTGAACAGTCATGCGAGTTAAATGTTTTTAACTCGTTTTTGCGAAATTTTGGATTTTTTTTCTCGAATATTGTAGTTTCTATCAACATTTTTTAATGTGAATAATATGTCAAAGACTTATCTTGATCTGCAGCTAATGAGGAGCGAGCAGCAGAGGTACTCACTCTCTTTTTTGGCATTGCTTTCAAGAAGCTAACTAACTTAATAAATAACTTTGTATTGCTTGTGTAGACGGGTTGTCTAACTTTATTATTTCTGCCACAAGTTATTTTTCCTGTTCTAGCTACAGATATGTATCATAAGAGTAAATGTGAACCCGTACATTATAAGGCAGATTTTGTTTTCTAAAAGTGTTATTTTTCTTGGTCATGACTTGCTAACCCTTTTCAAAGATACATTCATTCCGAACAAAATGCTCAGAAAGACTTATCTTACAATTTCATGGAGACCAAGTCAGAAATGAAAGTCTAGTTAATATTCTACTTAGATTTGTCTGGTAGCCAGGAACACAGCTCCAATGTTGACAATAATGGCAATGTTGCCGTTGGCAATTGTTTGCAATAACAATTTTGAAACATTAGAATATATCAGGATGTATGTCTTTCAGCTGGTTTTGGAGCTCTGCTGTCCCCTAGTGGTCAAAATAGTTCACTGCAGCTTTACGATAAGGAAAATATTTTGTCCATGTTAGACCACTGACTGTATAAAGATGGACAACATGACAGCTCCCTAATAATGAAACTAAAACATAATGATCACCCCCTGGTGGCTGGCTGCAGTATAGGTCATAAATCCCACCTCTCCATGTTAGCAGATAGGACATGGGCCAAACTAAAAAAAATCAATACAGTCAAATAAAATTTTTCCCAAAGATTTTTTTTCCATCATTCTAGGTGGTTCTCATAACCCAGATGTATGAATGTACTTACTTTTCTGATCAGTTTGGTTTTAATTAGTTTCTTGATGCCATAAAAAGGGAGTTTCACACCACGATTTACAGCTCAGTCCTGCTCCGCGACTGAGTCGGTCGGGTGTGTGGGCGGGACCTTGATACACCAACCCGGATCTCCACACACAGACTGGCTCCAAATTACATCACGGCGTGGAGACATCCATCTTTATTTACAGTCTCTGTGTTAGATTACATAAGCGCACTACGGTTAAGGTTGAGCTGGGACATCCCGGTGCTTCCTGAACTAGAACTAAATGTTTCCAGTGAACATAAATTATTATTATAAATGAGCTACATGCTGAATGACGGTAGGAGACGAGGTTGGTTTGGGACACATAGAATTGGAACCATATTCTCTGTGTAATACCCGGTGTCATTGGTTAGCTATTTTAAATCTGGTTTCTAAGGGAACTGAGAACTTTGTTTGGACAGAAGGTATTTAAGACCAACCACTCTTCATTCTTTGATCGCTTTCATTACCTGAGGTCACCATTCAAAAAAAGCAGGACTGATCATGCTCTTCTTTATCTTAGCTATTCAATGTCAACACAAGTCACTATGTGGCTACAGCATGTGTTGTTGTGTCTATAATTTACTTTGTTTCTGTCATAAACAAGGTATTTATGGCATATATGGCATGCTGAAAATTCCTGTTTTTTTCCTAGACAGAAAGGGGTCAGGTTTTTCCTTCAGTGCCACCTTTTGGATTAGCTGAATGGTGCTGTATGACCTCTAAAAATGAAGCAATAGCCAAAAAAAAAAAAAAAAAAAACTAGCACAAGCAACATTCAAGCAGCTATTGGGAAAGCATTCTGTTCTGTGTTGACACCTGACAAGATACCGTATATCCTCTGTATCGCTCTGCTAATGTATGAAATACGGCCTTTGTCGAGAAACAGCGAGGGAACTTGGCAGAGTAGTGCGCTGTGTATGCATCTGTGTGCATTTTTGCGTGTTTGCATGCATGCATGTGTGACAGAGCAGCTGATCTTTCTCTGGCTGTTTCTAATTTTCACATCACCGTAATGTTTTACAATCCCACTTTCAGTAAGCCCCTCCTCTCCCCAGAGTAATGCAGATTTAACTCTGAGCAGACTCGAGGAGGCACTGGGCCAGTCCCCTCAGCGATAGAGCTACAGGGAGACTCTGACTGGGTCAGATCTTTCACTGATGTTCTGATGATGGCCCCCTGCTTTGCCTCCTATTCCTCATTTGTCATTGCGCTGGAAGCAATTTGTACCAAGTTTGTGTCAGTGGAAATGGTTTGTTTTGGCAACCAAACAATGAATATTCAAGTTTTTAGCTGCTGGGGCTAAAAGTACATGTGGTTATACATAAAAAACTACCACATAAAGTAAGTTATATGAACATTTAGTAATTATTTTAATCAAGGATTGGCATATACTCTGTTAGTGGGGCAGAGAGCATTGCCGCAGATTTCATTTTAGCCTATGGATATTTTCAGTTTTAAGAAACAAAGCAACTTGCTGGAAACCAGAAAAATTACTTTTAATAGATGAATTCACATGTTCTCAAAAACACAATTACTACAAGTTACAAGGTTAAAGACATCTGCTGGGGCTAATTCTCTAATATGACTCATGGAAACCTAGGGAGGAATGGAAACTGGTAGCAGTTGCAACACCAACACAGAAGTCATTGACCGCCAACCCACACAGAAACTCTAAACACAAGTCAAACCGATCAGCCAGGCATTGATCAGATCCTGACAAATGTTCACAACATTCATTAAACACTCATAAACACCGAGTGCCAGTTTAAAGCGTTTAGTCTTCATCACTTGTGTGCAAAGTTACCCACCACTTTATTCAAAGTCAGAGCTTTTCTCAGATCACTAGCTGCCAACTGGGGCCAGTTCTGCACTCTAAGCTTGGGGGGATGTTTTGTTTTCTTGAGATATTGACGTTTTCCACCCACTGGGACTCAACACAAACTTTTAAAAGTGGTTGCCTAGTTGGCAAGCAGGGATCAGCTTTCAGTTGCCGAAACTGAAAATATGGTTGCCATTTTTAGTCACCTTATATTTTGGGTAATTAAAGGAGAAATCTGTAATATATTTATTGCAATAAATCATCAAATGACCATGATGTGTCATCAGGGATCGAGGAAACATGTTTAGTTGAATTTTCTCACTTCACTTACTTCATGTTAACACTGCAGCCATGCTGTCCTCCTTTGAAATTTCATTCTGACCACTTTGTTGTATGTCTGTTTCACATTAATCAGAGTTCAAATTAATGCTGAATGTTTGCTGAATGAGTAAGTGTCTGTTTGTGAGTCATAAGAAATCATTAATAATCTTGTGTGTCATTTCAGAGCAGTGGGCTTTTGTTTTCAGGATAACAGGCTTAACTTTGCATTGACAGACAACTGACACTAACAACTTAGAGTGGAGGACTTGTCATCACACGTTATTGTCAGTTTACAAGGTTGCGTGCATCCAGCGCTCCCCGTGGAGCTCTTGCGGTCTGCCTGTCACTGCTGTGTCTGGGGAGGAAAAAATAAATAAAATAAATGATGATAATAATAATAATAATAATATAACATAATAATAACAATATATCACCTTGCCTCCAGTATTGCAATATATTGAATTGCTAACAGCAATATTTAAATCACTAACTAGATATCAAAAATATATTTTGTGCATTTTTTGATTTTTTTATGCATTAAAAAGTGGTTGCCACTGAGAATTGGTGGCCAGTTTCTCAGATTGGTTGCCAATGGCAACCTAGCAAACACTGTGGAGTCCTGCCCACAGCCTTTATACTCCTTATTCATTCATGCAGTTAATGGCACAGTTACAGTTTTTCATGCTGATCTCTCATAAGTTTTGAGTTTTTCTAAACAGTACCTGTAGCAAGAAATGACCTTGTGATGTGTGAGAATAAAATTATAGTGTGTCTTTTTTTTGGTGTAAAGTGGTAAAAAATGAAAATGATGAGCTTTAAAACATATCGTGCATCTACTTCTTTTCCATATTTGTTAATCATCAGTAATGGAAAATAAATATGTGTTCCTAAAGTTAAAGGTCCTGTATCCCAAATTCATTTGACTGATTTCCTGCTGCAGTGTTGGTTTAGTTGTTCCATTCCACCAAATTTAATTAGACTTGAGATGTTACAAATACAAGTAATGACTTACTTCCTTTAGGGAATGAAAGATGTTATTAAATTTCGCCTCTGAATGAGGTGTAATCCACTCCAGAATGCCATGTATCTTCATGCATGTCATCCTGGGTTCAGGTTCTCTCACTCTCTCCCATCCTTCCTGTCTCTTTTTTCTTCCTCAGCTGCTCGGAGTGAAAATACCTCTTACATAGTTTCACACTCAAAGCAATGCTGCTACAAGAGCCTAGCATTGTGATCAGGTATTCTAATTACGCTAACAACCTGTTTCTGGCTACCTCGTTTGCCAGCACGGATCTCCCGGCTGGTGCTGTGGTACATTCATGGCAAAAATAACAAATAAAAAGCAGGAAATACATTTAAACCCTAAAGGTGTAAAGGTGTAAATGTACTTTACATAGTTGCTGAAAACATGAAAAGACTCAGAACTTTGTACTTCTGAACTGTGGAGTTATACTGTTAAACTAGTCAGGATTTTTTTGGGCAGACCTGAAACTTGGCTCGGTGATGTGCCAGAGCCATGGTCCCTCATGAACCCATGAATGACACCGGTCAACGGTCGGTTACAAATGCACCTTAAGCGACTCTCTCGGTCAAAATCAGTCCAGCAGTTCACTTCAGCCCATTTCAGTTCCAACAACCCAACACAAAAGAAAAAACAAAATATTGTGCTTTCACGGTCCTCTGGCTTCGGTGGCTCAAACATGTCTGGACATATCCAGTGAAGCTCCTCCACTGAGACAGTGGAGTGGACATGCCCAGCATTTCAGAGCAAGGAAAACTGCTCATTTTTTCATGATTTTGAGACATAATTGACTATACTTCACAATTTTTAATCATTTAAATTTGTCTGGGTGGTTAATAACATGTTCCTGTGTTGGAACAAACTCGGAACACGCATTGATTGTTGCTTCACATGACATTTAAGATGTTACAGAGCAGTGTGTGGTTCAAACACAAAGCAAAGGTTGACTACATATGGCCTCTACACGGAGCTTCCGCACTCTGAAGAAAAAGAGCTGGAGCAGTCGCAGACCTGTAACTCTTTGATAGGTGAAGCAGCCGTAGCAGGCACGTTTAAACTATCTAAAGCTCCCCGAGCATTAGCACATCCACCGTTTTGCAAGGCAGATTTGTACAACCTGGGGGATATGTTTCCATTTGAATTTTGTCTCATTTACTATGCAGCAACAGTGACATGAAATCCCAGTGGCCTGCAGCTTTGCCGCAAACAACTTTCTGGGATTCTGCTTTGATGAGACACCAGCATCACCTTTGAAAATGAAAAGTGTAACGCATCCACTAACCGATTTAAAACTGCTGCCACGTTTGAGAATTCATGATAAAGTGCAAAGGAGATATGGCCCACAAAACCCTAGCAGCAGTGAGAGCGGGGGATTTTTTTTAAAAGTCTCAGCTGTGCTTACATTGCTTTTGTCAGGGAGCTGGAACTTTCATAGATTGATTGGGTTTCGTTGAGTTGATTCCAACTGCTTTTTATGTCAGCTTTGTCGTTCTTGGATCACCAAGACAAAATACTCACATTCTGGGTAACTCAAACTGACTTGTACATGTACAGTCAGTGATGGCATGAGTTTTCCTGTCAAGGGATAGACATACGTACATTACGATTGTTGAGTTGGGATTTCAACAGATCAGATCAAGTTAGATTCATGTTGTTGCTGGTGACAGTGGGGAGATTTAATCATTGGGTATGGAAGGCGCATGGCAGCTATTTGGCTATTCACACCCGACCCCCTTATTTTAGCTAAAGACCAACAAATTTACTATGTACATTGATTGTGGATCAGTGGATTAATTAGAAAGTGTTCCTGGCGGGATCTGGGTTCAAATCCTGCCCCAAATATTAACATTTGACAGTTGTGTGAAATTACATGTAAGTGGTATCTGTTATTTTCTTTTTTTCAGTTTAGGCAACAGGTTTAGGTCTTGGCAACAAACTACTTGGTTACATTTAGGGAAAGATGGTGGTTTGTTTGTGCCATGCAGGTGTAAATAGCCACAGTGGTGGGTGCAAATAGCATTGTTGCTATGGATATCTGGGTGCTTGCTTCTCCCATGCTAGGCTCTATACAGTATATGCAGGTGTAAATTGCCACACTGGATATTGCTGTCACTGTCTGGTTCCACTTTAAAGGGGAATTCTGTAATATATTTGCTGTAATAAATCATAAAACGACCATGATATATCATCAGAGATCAAGGAAATGGGTTATGTTGAAATACTCGCTTCTCTGACATCAATGCTGAGCCGCAGTATCCCCCTTTGAAATTTCTATTCCAGGCCAGAATAACTTTTTTGTACACCCGCTTCACATTAATTAAGTTCAAATTAATGCTGAATGTTTGCCGAATGAGTAAGTGTCTATTCATGGGCTGTAATACAATCATTTATAATCTTGTAGAAGGAGTAGATTTTTATAACGGTTAAATTTAGCAATATGTTAAAGTAGTCTGGCAGGCAGTGAAAAAGAGACTCATTGAATTCTGCGTGTGTATTTCCAGAACAGTGGACTTTTGTTTTCAGGGTAACGGGCTTACGATGTTTACGATGCTGCACATTTCCTGCACACTTGCGGCACTTCTGCAGCCCGCAGAGGGGAGGAAAACTCACTTCAACCATTGATTGCATATTAAATAGGTTGCAACCTACTGTATTTAACATACAGTCTATGGTTCCAACTGTTTGGACTGCTGTGCTCATTTTTGCACACGTAATTGCTATATATTGCTGCTTTAAGATTATTTTTTCCCATCTTATTTTTCTTTGCCTTTCTCCTTGAAGTAGCAATTTGTTTTATCCTTGTGTATTTCCAGCACGGCACAGTCACATACCATTTCAGAGATTGCCTCTAACGGTAGAATACCTGGCATTCAGTTTGCAGTTCAGTGTCCACTACATGAGCTCAGCTATTCCTTGCGTGCTTCTTTGTGACTTTCAAGACTGTGACGGTAATTGATGTTGATTCCTTTTAAGCCAAAGGTTTTTGATCTTGCACACCTGTCAGTCATATTGATCAAAAGATCTGTGCATATTGTTGGAAATAAGTCTTATGCGTGGGCTGTTTAGTCTAGGTTTCAATAATAATGTGGTCCGTTCCCAGTTTAATTGACTGCGATGGTAAACAGAGTAGCAGCATGTCAGTAGATTAAAGCCACTGGGTGAAACATTTATCAACAGCGGGAGAGATAAGGCGTGCTTTATGAGCGGATTTTATTTCTCTTTGATGACAGGGCCTAATTGTTCATTCTCCATTCCAGATCTGCAGCTGGTATATTATCGACCAGCTTTGACATGGCCAAAAGGAAGATGGATAGCATTCGGGCGGAATGGGCTTGTGGCACTCATACTGCTGTGTAATTTAACCAAGGTAAGAAAGCCTGCATGCAATCAAGCAAGTAAAAACATGTGTGAAGAAATCAGATTTGTCTCTATTTAGTAGTTGAAACAACAGATTATGTATTTTATGTCCATGGTGTGTTAGCATCTTAACTTCTGAGAATATGTTTGCACGCACTGACATGGTTCCTGTAAAACCCAGCTGGTCAGTGATCAGGTTTTTGATACAGTATATTGATATTGTATAATGCCATGTGACACTTCTATGAAAGCTGAGAAGGGCTATGCTTGCAATTTATTTTTTTTATGTTGTTATTCCATGAGTTAATTATCTTGTTTGCTTATTTTGGACATGTGTCTCAGAGACTGTATGGTCGAAAGACATACAGCTTCATTTATGGACAATCTATTGCGAGAACATGGACAAGTGAATATGGACGGTATAAAAAGGGACTGGGAAAAAGAACTGGGGATGGAAATAGCAGAGGACATCTGGGAAAAGGGCCTGAAATATGTTAATAACTGTTCCCTTTATTAGACACTGGTTGATCCAGTTTAAAAATTTGCACAGGTTGCATTATTCAGGCGTGAAGCTACATAAAATATTCCCACAAATGTCACCGGTTTGTGAAAAATGTAGCCAAGTGAATGCAAGTTTACATATTTATGCACTCTGCCCTAAGCTAGAGAAGTTCCTGGGTTGTAATATTTTTATTTGTTGCGGGTTGTAAATTTTTGCTGTTTCATTTTGTTTGTTGTGTACTTGTGTCTTTTCTGGGTGAATATTTGAAATGAGGCAGGAAATCCGTTTTACTGTCTGTCTACTGTAGTCTGTCTCACAATAAAAATATTTGAAAGAAGTAACAAAATTTATCTTGTTATATTGAGAAAAGACAGATTTAAAGTCTTGAATTTATCATAAGAAGATGACTTTTGTTTTCTCAAGATCACATAACAGTTTGGAGAATTTAAAAATGAGAGTTTGGCTCATTTGTGTAATGTAATTACAGCAGACAGTCTCGTTCTAGTAACCAGAGATGAAAGGTTGACTGACTCGCACAATAACTCATAAAATGTGATTTAATGGTAACAATAAATTCATTTACAATGTAAATACAAATAACTTGTATTGTCAATGATTTAAGGCCGATAAGTTGATCTTCATTTAAGGGTCAAACAGATCAATAATGGGCAAGCTTCTTCTTGATCTGACATATGCAACTTAAATAATTTGCTACAGTTGTACGCATCTTCGCATGCTGGAAAGGTACCCCTGATGTCTGTTAAACATTACAAGTAATCAGAGGAAACAACCTTTTGTTTTTTCTCTTTAAAAAAAATTGCAGGCAGGTTTATCCTGCACCCTGTAGAGTATAATACAGTGAAAGTAAAGGCTGTGTAGTAAAAGATCACAAAATCTGTGCATGTATCTAAATGTTAGAATAATGTATTTAACTTTTCAGCTGTGACTTCATTTGACCTATTTAGACTTATTTACATCTGTTTATGTTGGAGATTTTTTGAAGGAGTAAAGAGCTTCTTCAGGTTGGTATTTGCTGCGTAATAAATAAGCGTGACATATCTGGCTGGCAGTATTTCTGCATAGATGTCATATTTTCCATGGAGCGCAAATGGATTTAATGGAAGCTTGTGTATGTTAGACTCCCTTTCCTGGCGTCCGAAGTAGGCTATAATGACTGTCTCACTTTAATGCATCCCCGTAGAGTCCGGAGACACAGATGAAATTGGGTCCAGACACTTGCTTGCACGCAAACATGAAATGAAGCCCTGTGTTTGCTCCCAAAAAAACATTTTACTTGTAAATAAATTAATTTGATCTGGGATACTACAAGGAAGGGGAACACATAAACTTCAAAATCTCATTTTCTTTGCTAAATTTGACCGTTTAGATGTGTTCATGCCTAATTCTGTGAGACATTAGCCGGAACCTTCTTTGGACGAATAAAAGCTTAATTAAAACAAGAACTGAACAGATGTATTCACCTTTCCTCTCCTTCCTTGCAGATTTTTGTGAAGGCAAGCCTGGAGGTCAATGAAACCCAGCAGCAGCATCCAAACAACGTCTACCATGACATGGGACTCACCAGAAACAAGATAGTTACAGCACAGTTTGAGTGCTATCAAAAGATAATGAAGGACAGCACCCACAGCAGAGAAGGTAGTTTCGTATTTCTGACATTTAGGGCTGCCTGGGCTAAATGGCAGCAAGAAGTTTAACACTTACCATTCTGGCCTTACTGTGTTCACTGCCTAAACAAAATCAATTTGACAGGATAATTTGATCCTTCTAATCCCTCTGTGCAAAGTATTCATAAAAAATATACAGTTAGATTTATTAATTATTAAATATTTGAAAATTCTCACTGACACAGCATATCTCCCAACACCTTCTCTGTGGTTTTAGAGCCCATGTGTAATCGCACTTGGGATGGCTGGCTGTGTTGGGACGACACCAAGTCAGGTGTTATTTCAGAGCAGCACTGCCCGGACTACTTCCAGGATTTTGATCCTTCAGGTGAGATCTGTGTTTATAGCAGCTCTAAAGGCGCATCTGCACTCAGCATTTTTCGGTTTAACTTTAAAGTGACGCTCATCTGGGCCCTTCGTCTGGCACACCAGATGTAATCGGTGGGTATAAGCCCACCATCGGCCGCTTATTTCAGGTGGCATCTGCTGTCTGAATTTTACTGTTTCCAAAAACCCTGTGGGACACAATAACTACCTCCTAGCTAGAAATCTGCAAGCTGAAAGTGGCAAGTTACTACCTGGTCACTAATACCCCTTTTCCATACACACGTACTGGCTCGGCTTGACTTGGTTTGACTCGGCTTGTCACCCCAGCACAGCAGGGATTTGCATCTCTATTACAAGGGGGCTTTCCACTTGCAGGTGTGTCATTAACTGAAAACAAGCTTAGCCCGAGTTGAATGGCTGTAAAATGGCAAATAAACACTTAATTTCTTTTAACTTCTTAACAATGAAAGTTCCCCTGTTATTTTGTTATCTTAAAGCTTTTATTATGAAGCAGCAAAATCAGGAAATGTTTGGCTTTCATTAACAGTTAACAATCATGCTGGAATGCTGGAGAGAAGTTTCCCCCAACACTATTTTGCAGGGGCATGCATCTGAGGCTTAGCCCCCCCCCCCCCAAGCATTTTTTTCTTCTGTAGCTAAATGATGGACCCGTGACGCCGGACCGCTGTGGCTATGCCAGACTAAGGTCGCTCTACAAGGACAGATCAATGAAATAATGTTCACAATAAAAACAGCAGAGGCAGAGATATCTTGACTTTGACTTAAGGTCAAGTTCCAAAATTGCCAGACGCTACACTTCCCACGATGCAACTTGATAGCATCTTTCAGCAGACTCTACCAGACGGGTAAACCCCACATAATTAGTAGAACTCCCCATGACAAATAAACTGATCTTCATGTGTGAAATTGGTGGAGTGCCCCTTTAAAAGTGGAAATCGATGAAAGCTCTTTCTGTTCATGATGCAGGCTTTATGGGAATTTCTTAATTGTGTTTCCGTGTGTGCTGTTGCGTACAGTAAATGTTGTGTACAGTAAACAGTAAATGAGTAAATTGCTGGGGCATTCTACAGCACATCCTTCAACAGGATGTACAGATACATAATTAGATTCAATCCCTCTAATCACTGTGCTAAGTAGTTTGATTTGTATTAATGTGTTTGTTTGTTTCATGGACTTTCAGACATAATTTTAAGATTACAATGCCACAGGGGTAAACTATTGAATCTCTTGTTCAACAGTCTGGTTGTGTGTCAACAGGAAACTTCCTCTTGACTCTGTTTTCAGTAGCTCTCAGCCTTTTGATTTTATGCTTTTCTTACTTAGCCTCCATATTTTCCACCTACTTTGCTGAATATAACAAATACAAGAGAAGAAGAAGAAATTTCCTCTGTGATTCAGACTGCAGAATTGAAATTTTCTTGTCATTTTTACCTGCAGAGATGGTTACAAAGATTTGCACCGACAGCGGTCATTGGTTCCTGCATCCGGAGAGCAACCGGACATGGACCAACTACACCCGCTGCAATGAACACACCAATGAAGGCAGAGTGGTAGGTCACTTTGTAAATTGGAATTAAATACATAGAGAATATAAAGAACTGAGTTAAAGTTAGCACTTAGTCTTTAAGAGTCGGCTGGGCAGTTATTTGTAGTGTCGAGAGGATAGTAAACAGTCACTAATATGCATATCACATGCATCACTTTGCAGTAGATGGATATTTCTTATAAATAAATAACACAATTATACACAGATGTCATGCTCATGTCGGCTGAAATGGACTGAAATGTTTCTGTAGTGAGGCTAAAATGTGCAGTTGGTCCTGAGGGTGGCCAGAGAGGAAAAAAAAAAAACATGAACATGAACATTTATAAATCACTGATAAAGAACACAACAAACCATGAATATAACATGCATATAAAAAGGTATATATTTAACTATAAAAGTACATCACTGCAATAGTCAGATTTGCATAATGACTAATGCTTTTTAAGGGTCAATTAATAAACAATAGCTAATGATTAATAAGCATTAACTCACAGTTAATTAATAGTTAACTAATGTTACTGGTGTCTAACTAGTGTCTCTGGTCGTAATTAATTTATTATCTATAGTTTATAAAGATGCTATTAACATTAGCTATTCTGTGATAAGCTTTAGTTAAGTGTTAATTGATGCTATAATAAGCAAGAAGAGATATTGGTTAACAGTTATGTAATGCTTATTATAGCATTAATTAACTGTTAATTAATGCTTGTTATGGCTTGTTTTAATTAATATTAATAGCACCTTTATAAACTATTAACTAATGTATGACTTTATGCCATAGTTAACATGTAGACCATTAATAAATGACTACTGGACACATTAGTTAACTGTTAATTAAGTGTGAGTTAATGCTTACTAAGCACTTACTAGTCAGGGGGGTTCAGTACCTTGCTCAAGGCACCTTGGCAGGTGAACTGGCACCTCTTCAGCTGCCAGTCCACAGTCCATACCGTGGTCCATGTGGGACTTGAACTGGCAACCCTTCGGTTCCCGAGCCAAGTCCTTACAGACTGAGCTACTGCCTCCCCCAAAAGCAGCAAACAAGAGTGGATCAAATTGAAGCTTCATAGTAAAATGTTGTAGTGAGAGTCACCACATTTCCCATCATGCCTTGACTGAGTAGTTCAAGTTTGCTGTTTAAAAGTTGTAAAATGGAAGTGTTACTTTTTGTTGGTGTTGTTGTAATGTGTCTGCTCAGAACAGGGCGGTTTATGTTAGTAGCCTAATTGTCATTTTTGTGCTGGTTTATACAACCCCAATTCCAAAAAAAGTTGGAACATTGTGTAAAACAAATAAAAAACAGAATGCAATAATTTGCAAAAACTTTCAACTTACATTCAATTGAATACAGTAAAAAATACAAGATATTTAATGTTTTGTTCTAATTTTTTTTGTAAATATATATATTGATGCCTGCAACATGTTACAAAAAAGTGATATATCACCTTTTCTTTTAACAAAACACAGTGAGTGTCTGGAAACTGAGGACACTAATTGTTGAAGTTTGGACAGTAAAATTCTTTCTAATTCTTGCTTTATATACACGACTTCAGCTGCTCTACAATCCGGGGTCTCTGTATTTTGCAGGTGGCAGCATATGTTGCTCCAAAACCTGTATGTACCTTTCAGAATTAATGGGGCCTTCACAGATGTGACAGTTACCCATAATGCCATGGGCACTAAAGCAGCCCCATACCATCACAGCTACTGGCTTTTGAAATTAGCGCTTGTAACAATCTGGATGGTCCTTTTCCTCTTTAGCCCGGAGGACATGACGTCCATGATTTGTGAAAACAATCTGAAATGTGGACTCATCAGACCACAGAACACTTTCTCACTTTGCATCAGTCCATCTCAGATGAGCTCGGGCCCAGAGAAGCCTGCAGCGTTTCTGGATGTTGTTGATATATGGCTTTGATGTTGCATGGTAGACCCATTTAGTTTCCTTGATACAACTGATACAGGCATCAGTTTCAGAATCAGCGTATATTTACAAGAAAGCTAAAAAGCTTATCAGTTTGAACAGTTAATATCTTGTTTTTGTACTACTGTATATTTAACTGAATAAAGGTCGGCTTGCATTCTGTTTTCATTTACAATGTCCCAACTTTTTTGGAACTGGGGTTTCAGTTTTAAACGTTAGTGAGGTGCCTGTTACATATCGTGACCCCAGCTATATTTTAGAGTTCTTTTTCCTTGTGGCATTAAAGGTTCGACATCACTGAGAGCTGCTGTCTGTCTCTCATTCTGTGCTGTCTGCCACAATATGACCATATACATACAGTATATTAGACTTACCAAACAGAGGGAATTAGAAAAAATGCCACCTCTAATATAATCCTGCTACAAATAAATGTTGCATGTTGAGGTAAATAAAGGCCCTGGTTACTATTTGAGGAAATTCAGTATACATTTTATTCTGTCAACTATTAACATTATTTAACATATGTTAAACTTTCACATGATTACAGTGCCGTCTTTCCATAGATTAAGGATGTAATGTAGGAGTAAAAGATTAAGCGTTATTAGATTATCTTGGAAAATGAGCTGTCATTCCAGATAATCTCATTTGTGTCTCTTCTTTCCTCCCAGACCGCAATGAATCTTTTTTATTTAGCTCTCATTGGACACGGGCTGTCACTGACCTCCCTCTTCATCTCCCTCGGAATATTCTTCCACTTCAAGTGAGTCAATAAACCTCATTTTAACATGCGTTACAGACAGATAGTTCTCATAACTGCAGGGATTAATGGCTCCTCAATGTTATGTCGCCTGTTGTCTCTTCTTGCAGGAGTTTAAGTTGCCAAAGGATCACGCTCCACAAAAACCTCTTCTTTTCCTTTGTTCTGAACTCTGTGATCACCATCATTTGGTTGACAGCAGTGGCAAACAACCAGGAGCTGGTGCAGAGGAATCCAGTGAGTTTATGTATTTGTTTATAGTTTTTTTAATTATTAATAATTATTTTTACATTCCTTCCTGGTTTCAGTGGTTAAAGATAAATCAGAGTAAGAGCCGCTCTAAAAGCTGCACTCTAGGGGATGGGGGCTTTAATTAATTTTTCATCTCTAAAATAGCTAGATTAATCCACTTGTTTCACATAACTGTGGAAGTACTGCACAGGGAAATAACAGAGGCAGAGGACAACATGTAACATTCATTATGTGTGTGTGTGTTTTTCTCCCTCAGACGAGCTGTAAAGTGTCCCAGTTCATTCATCTGTACCTGTTTGGCTGCAATTACTTCTGGATGCTGTGTGAGGGGATTTACCTGCACACTCTCATCGTGGTGGCTGTGTTTGCTGAGAAGCAGCACCTGATGTGGTACTACCTGTTAGGCTGGGGTAAGTCGGGATGATTTATGGCAGTCGCGCTCTCGGCTATGAATCATTTTTTTAATCAGTTGATGTTTGACTCAGTCTCTTGGTTGTAGTTTATTAAAGAGACAGTTCACCCCAGAATCAAAAATACATATTTTTTTCCTGGCCTGTAGTGCTATTTATCCATCTAGATTTTTTTGGTGTGAGTTGCAGACTTTTTAAGATATCACAGTAGAGATTAGGGCTGCAACTAATGACTGTCTCGATACTCGCTTAGTCGTCGATTATTAATCGACTAGTCACCTGAAAAATACACCTCAGACACAGAGAGGGTTGTGTCTAGAAGGGAACCCCAGACCCGCAAAAGATCACGAGAGTGATCAGTACAAATCTCACAAGAGTTTTACAAATCAAGGGTTCCCTTCTAGAATAGGGCTGCACAAGTCATTGAAGTTCCGGTACATTCTAAAGTATTTCCACTAGATTCCAACGCAGAAATGTATTGTAGAGAAGGCAGAAATCTCTATGTCTGATGTCTACAAAACTCTATGACTCGCACTAAAAAAGCATTGATCAATCAATAGCGCAGCATCACAAAAATCCCTGCGATACACTATTATCATGATGCTTAAGTCACAATAGAATGTTATTGCGATTTTAAACATTTTGCATTACGATGAGTGTTGTAATAACATAATTTATGATATATTGTGATGTATTACCTTTTTTCACCTTTTTGCAAATAATATCCCCAAAACAAAACTTTGTCAACTTCTCTTTTATCTAATAAGATAAATTCTTCAGTCTGTTCATCTCATTTCAATAATTTTATTGCAGCAAAAGCAGAAAAAAACTTAGAGCCATCTAGTGGACTGAAAAAGCAATTAAGTTCATTATTCTAGTACTAAAAAGTTTAAATTTGTACATGCAATGTTAATAATTTGTATAGTATTATTATTATTATTATTATTATTATTATTATTATTATTACCCAAGCTGTCGACCATAAACATCACTCATGGTTTAAAGATCACATATGTACGTTTTGGTTCTCCTCAGTTTAGTTAATCTGATTAAACTTTTGCCTTGTTCACAGCTTGATCGTCCACCTGCTTTCCCCATTGGACTTTGTTGAAGCAACGTTACAGAGTTGTAATATTTCAGAAAAAAAGAAGAAAAGAAGAAAGTACAGCATTAGTGGAAAAAAGTTGTATTAAAGCAGAATTGTATTAGCCTGACTGCAAAACTTAAACTGCAACTGTAATCATTTCTTTTTTTTCTGCTTGTTTGCAGGCTTTCCTCTAATTCCAGCTTCCATACATGCCATTGCTCGAAGTTACTACTACAACGACAAGTAAGCATTCAAGTTCATTTAATGTTACATCATTTCATGTTGATTAAGGTAGTGAAATATATTTAATGACAGCCAAAGAATAATAATAATAATAGAGGTGAGTAATATAAATAAAAATGCATTTACAATGTGAGATGCTGCTTATATGGTCAACGTAAGATCACAGTGACGTATTATGTAAATGTGATAAAGATTGTTTTTATATCTGCATCTTGCAAAGTTCAACACAGCCTTCAGAAACAACTATTTGATTAATCAAGAAAATGATCGACACATGAATCAATTATGAAGATATTTTTTATTTGCAGCCTTAATTGCTTCTTTTATCCTCAGCCCGACTAAGCTGGTCATGCTAATTCATTTCTTAGGAAACGCATTGATCTGCATCAAAGCTCAGCTGTCATGTGATGCATTGATTGTCCTCTCTGTTGTCTTCTCTTCTCTGCTGTAGCTGTTGGATTAGCTCCAAAACATCGCTACTCTACATCATCCACGGTCCCATCTGTGCTGCTCTTTTGGTGAGAAGTTTCAGTCTTTTTCCTGACACCAATCAATCACAGCAAAGTAAATCACAATTATGTCTATTTACTGAACTGATTTGTTCCATACTTCTCTCGGTTGAGTGGTTTTATTGCGCAAAAGAGTCTGCTTTTGCTTTCTTCCATTCCGAGCAGACGCTGTGGGGGGCCTGAAAACAGGACACAGTCTCATAGCATGCATAATTGTGTTTATCTTGTGAAATCAATACATCTGCCCCTCTGAGGATCCACCCACTGGTCCCCAGGCCCATGTTGTATTCTAGGAATTCACCTAATCAGCACAGCCGGGCACGCTTCAGAGAAAACTGCTCCCATAAGATTCTCGCAGGACTAAATGTTCAGCATTTAGACAACCTTTTACAATAATTTGTTCAAGTTTCAGGTCCAAAAAAACGTCTTGCTCATGATGGATTTTTTTGTTTAAACCTTCCTCAGATTTGTTTCATTTAGAAATAGTAAGAGTTTCTGTCAGCGTACTAAAATCATCAGAGCAAACCAGTAGGATCTGTATTTAGAGCAAAGATTAATTTAATCCAAGATTAGTTCTTATCAAAAAGAATCTCAGTTTAGTAAATTTAGTAAGTTTAGTAAAAAAAAAAATTGATGTAAACAGAAACTGAATAGAGTTAACTCAATATGGAGATCTTTTCCTTCTGACAATAAAATTTAGAAATAAATCTAAAATAAATTTGAGTGCTGTCAGGACTAAGAAGTATAAAAAGTTGAAATGTTACATTGTTTGTAAGTTAGCTAAAATGTTAAGAAAATGTTACACTGTAAGTTAGCTAAAAAGTTAATAAAACATTACATTGTGAGCTAAAAAAAATAAAATGTTAATTTTTTTACAAATTAGCTAAAATGTTATTAAAATATTACATAGTTTGCGAGTTAACTAAAAAGGTAAAACACTGCATCGTTTGTGAACAAACTGCTACATTGTTTGCTTTTGGTTCAAAAGGAATAATTTCAATTGAGCTTCAGAGTAAAACCTAAACTGAGGTTTAAATTGAATCTTTTAATTTTAAGATTTAAGTATAAAAGTTTGGTGCAGCATAATTTCAAAAGTTAAACCATGACTTCATTGGGTTTTCAAACTAATCTTTGTTGGTGCAACCCAGCCTCATAGTGTTTATAAGCCCTGTCATAAAGATTTCCAACCTATAATCATCATAAAATACCATCCTGTTCTTTATACCTTTAGCTTTAACTGTCTACTCAAGGCTTATTTCTGTGGTAAGGTACAATTCACTGGCATATATATTTTAAGGTTTTAAGAGGATGAATTAACAGCTCATCCTAACAAAGTCTTTAACCAGCTCACAGCAGCTAATAGCCAGAAGATTATGCTGATTTATTGATGTCCTCTCTGTCGCTGTCCCCTTAGGTCAATTTGTTCTTTCTCCTTAACATTGTGCGAGTGCTCATCACCAAGCTGAAGGTGACCCACCAAGCAGAGTCCAGTCTCTACATGAAAGCCGTGAGAGCCACCCTCATCCTGGTGCCTCTTCTGGGAATCCAGTACGTCCTGCTTCCCTACAAGCCGGAGGGACGCGTCTCCTCTGAAATATACGACTACATCATGCACATACTGATGCATTACCAGGTGAGACCATGCTCAGCGGCCGGGGTGAAGCTTTGAGTTGTGAGGTGTTTTGTCAGCACCTAGAGCGCCTCATGTGATTTCACATGTGTTTTAGTTGTGGCGCGGTGGTTGTTAGCAACTTCCATTTTTAAAAAAAAACATAAACAGCTGTACATTATGTCATGTCAGGGTTTATTTGTGGAACGGTATTCAAAGTTTACAGTCGGTTGCATGCACTGCAGTCTTCCTGTGCGCGTCCTGTTGTTCTTGTGACAAATATATCATATATTATAAACCTCGATGACAAGTTAGTGGCTCTCTCCTCCAGTGCCAGAGACATTTATTTTACTAAAATGCACTGTTGCTGGGATATAAACCTCATTTTCCCAGTTTTCAGTTAAGAGCCAACCGTTCCCATCGGCCTCTGGCTTTGTTTATGTTGTAGCGCAGGCAAGAACAGCAGGAAGGAAGGCATGCATTATCTGTGCTGAAAAGGGCTGAAATCAGTCGGACGTTCGCGAGGCGTTATCTGATCATCCTGAGCCGTCCCAGCATGGGCAGCGCAGGAAGAACGTCTTGAGCAACAGGCCGAATCAGCTCACAGAATGTCTTCAGTGTCTCTGGTTTAAAGGGCAACCTGTTGTGCTCATTACCAGCTCTACATTTTTATTCTGAGACTAGAATAGCTTTGCATGATTAATGTAATATTTTTACGACTGCAATTAACAATTATTTTCATCAGTGATTAATCGGACGATTATTTTTTCCAATTAATCTATTAGGGTAGTTACTTTTAGTGAAAAATCTTGATCAGAGCTTAAGATGACGTCCCCAAATGTCTTGTTTTGTCCACAGTTCAAAAATATTCAGTTTACTGTCAGAGAGGAGACTGTCAGAGAAGTTAGACTTTTTTTTTTATCTTAACCACTTAACCAAGACTGAAAGTGATTGATTATCAAAGTAGATGCAGATGAATTATAAAAGAGACGTGTGTAAAACTGTTGACAGGACACCTCCAACTGCAAACAAGCTCAATTGTGACTCTTTCTATAATGAATTTTTGATCCATGGAGGTTTAATTTTCCAAGAGCAGAGAAAGCGATTTAAAAATCTGTGTCACAAAGTAAGTCTCTGGGCTGAGCGGGAGCTCTCAGGTGGGGGCACGGGGGCAAATAGTACTGTGCATATTCAGTGGGCTGTGTATCTAGGAAGTAAACCCAGATGCTAAAAACTCTTTAGGTGTATGTGCTACAGGAGCAACTCTCATTGAACTGAATGGAGGCCATTTTTGTGAGCTGTATCCAGTTCATTATAATACATCTATGGCTCAATACCACGTAACAGCAAAGCTACAGCTAACTTTATAAATCTATTCATTTATTTTGGTGAAACTGGATGATATTTTATGAAGAAATTAACCCTGGTTCTTGATGGACAGATAGCTGAACTTGTTGCTAAAGTATCTGCTGCTAAATGTAGCTGCCGTTATCTAGCTAGCTCAGTTAGCCGTGCAGCTAGCCATCCTGTCAGCTCACTCTGCACAAAATGGAAGCTGTGAGAAACGTGGGAGTGTTGGTGTGTACATCCCTTGCACAAGGGCTTTAGACCGTTGGGAAGAGAAGGTTTTCAGGCCCAAGGCGGCAGGACCCAGCGGGAAGAGTAAGCTAATAGGACAGTTAAATGCATGGCTAACTGAGCTAACAAGCTGACAGCAGCTAAGTTGCATGTAATGCTATCTGTCCATCCAGACACTCAGTAAAATCACAGAGAGTTCAGGCAGAGCAGCCAGAGGACATTGGCGGAAAACCAGAAAATATTTTCTTAATAATAAAATACGATCCAGATCAGAGTCCTAGTCAGAAACGTTGAATTCATAGCAGTCTTACACGTTTACCTCATTATTTGAAACTTTGGCCATTTTTAATCTGAACATCAGACATTGTAACATTATGACAGAGTAGGAGGCCAAGCATAATATCCAAGTCTTTAAAATATCACCTACACACTAATGATTTTTGATGCACAAGACCATTCTTAGGAGTATATCATCTCTTTTCATGTGTTTTTTTATTTTTTTTATTTCAGGGTCTGCTGGTGGCCACTATCTTCTGCTTTTTCAATGGAGAAGTAAGTTGGGGTTATGCCCTTTTGTTTTGTGTAGCCCTGCACGCACACATACACACACTCGCCCACACTTCCCCTTTCTGATCAGGGATAGACTAGGCAATTTCCTCTGCATGACCCTCGGAGGAGGATGGTGAACTCTGAGAAGGTCTTGACATGCTTGACATGGGAGTGAAGATTATTTACAGTTGGCAAGCAGCCATGGCTTGTACATTGATTACTATCAATTATTCAGGTTATTGAGCTGCATACAAAATAGGCTGTTTTGCCTGAAGTGAATGTCTTACAAGAGCCACTGAATCACTCTCTCTCTCACTCTTTATACTCTGAAAAAGGGTTAATGCATAGTGGAGCTTTACTGCAATCTGATATAATTAGATTCAAAGTTCGTATAAAACCTCTTAACATAATCCGGAACTCATTACAGGCTCAAAGAAACAGTGACATTGTTATTCCTATACATGGGAACATAGGCACATACAGTGTTTGTATAAAGGTCTTTGATCAAGACACGTGGTCAAACCTGCAAGACGAAAGGAGTCCAAAAGCTTCATGTTTCACATATTCACACATATTTATTTGTATTTACAGAATATACAAATTGTTTTCTTCTTTTCTCCCGGACAATTTAAAAAGAGAACAAACATTACTGTTATGACAGAATAGTTAACATTTTGAGAAATAGCTTTATTTCCTTTCTTTATGAGAGTAAGATGAGAAGATTTTCTGTCTCACGTCCATGCAAAAGGTACAGGTATTAAGCCTAGCTTAGCATAAAGACTGGAAACATGGGGAAACAACTAGCGAGCTGGTTCTCACCAAAGTGAAAAAATATGCCCAACAGCTGGGCAGGGTATTTGTACTCAATACTTTTAAGGTGTCGACAGAAAAAAAACAGTCCGAAGTAGTAAAAGAATTTCTCCAGTCAAACGATATGATGCATTTGAAACTTTTTCAGTCCCTCCAGGATTTCGCAGCCTTTTTTGGGGGGATTGTTGTAGCATAAAATTTCTGATTTCACTGCAGCTCTTTCATGTGTTTTGCAATGAAATTGCAAGAGAAAGTAAAAATTGCAAAAGAAAAAAAAAGTTGCTTTTTGTAGAATGCATTCAAATTTAAAGACAACTTGTTCCGGTGAGTGTTTTAAGTAACCTTACCAAAAAGGCCCAGGATTTCAACAAATCTGACCAAATATGACTTATAATAATCATAAACTCTCAAAATAATGACTTACTTATCTTGAAGTAATGACTTGGTATCTCAAAATAATGATTTTTATCTTAAAATAATGATTTGATATCTCAAAATAATGACTTTTTATCTCAAAATAACAACTTGGTATCTCAAAATAATGACAAAGTAGTGTTAGTACTGCAAAATAATGACTTATATCTCAAAATAATGACTTAATATCTCCAAATAGTGACTTTTTTTTTATCTCAAAATGATGACTTAGTTTTGCAAAATAATGGTGTACTATCTCAAATAATGAAGAACTCAAAATAGTCTGTCATTATTTGAGATACTATGTCAATATTTTGAGATATTAAGTTATTAAGCAAGTTTCTCATTATAATTACTCTAAGATCTGTTGTTTTTTTTCACCACATTGGTAGAAATTTGCTTCCATAGAAACTGAGCTTGAGCTTGAACATTAACATGTAAAATGTGGTTTCTCTAAATAGGTCCAAGCGGTTCTGAGGAGGCACTGGAACCAGTACAATATCCAGTTTGGCAGCAGCGTAGGAAACCACTCAGACGCCCTGCGCTCAGCCTCCTACACAGCCTCCTCCATCACAGAGGTACAGGGCTGCTACAGCATCGACAGCCACACAGAACACATGAACGGCAAAGGCTGCCACGACGCAGAGGCCTCCATCTTAAAGTCTGACAGCCCCTTCGCCTGACAACAACACTCTCCCCAAACCCCGCTCGCCCCGACCCCCCATTAAAAAAAAAAACTGCAGCATGTTTGGAGCTCCATGGCAACCAGGGAAACTGGCCTCTTCCTATAGATACAATGTCAGAAGCCGTGAGCGAGGAAAAGGATTTTTCACCCCGGCTGTCACCCACCTGAAGGAAATTGTCACCTGTCTGTCACACGGACACAGGCCCTTTAACAGTACTGTACGGTGAGCTTGATGCAGCTATTCCTGCGCTGTGTTTTGTCTACAATTTGCAACTGAACTGCTTCACTCGGACAAAGATGCATCTGATAATCACAATATGGTTGCGATCTATCTGCCTGACAAAATTGTTTTTAAATGGATGAATATTAACGGCTTGACTGTCCTTTTTTTGGGGTCATGTTGTGCACAAAAAGCCTTTGGTTACACTGTAAATTCTTTTGACATGGTTAGTGCCAAACCAAGAAATCCTTGCCTGCCTCATTTATTTTTTATATTCAGTACAGAATCAGAACGAAGATAGGACGTCTAACAGGTGCATAATAATATATTAAATATCTTATAGCTTTCACATGTTAAACTTAATTTATCTGAACATATTCTTGTTTATTACATGAAAATGAAAATAAATACCATACAGTATTTATTAAAGGTGACATGCTACATTTTTTTTAAAAGTTATTAAAAACCACTATGATCTGCCAGCTTCACATTAACTTTCAGTATATTTGTTTGTTTCAGTGTTCGTTTGCAGTTAATGTGTGCTGATGATTTACACAGTCAGACCGTTTGCAGGCTTCATGTTTAGAGATGTCCTCATGCTAAAGTTTAAGTGTGTTTAAGTGATCCTTACTGACATGTGCATCCTTTATACAACACGGTAGGTTGTAGTGTAACTTGTCAACACAGTATCATCACCGAGAAGCCATCATGCAATCACATGTACTCCAATAGCTACTCCTTACACTCGAATGTAACAGGCCCGGGCTCTGGACATACAGTTTGCGTCACATTCCCCCATTCACTGCTGTCTTTGGCCTCGCTCTTCTCAAATTGCTCAGATTGAACCGATATATAAGCATTTCCAGGTGTGCAGACCGAAAACAGCGCTGTGATAAAAATGCAGGGGCTGCGTTCATGTGGGGGAACAGTGAGAAAATGAAATGCGATCCAGGAAGGCCAGTCTGAGTGATACAGCCATGACCTTTAAAAGATTGTTTTGGATATTCCATGTCCATAAGTAGCACAATAGTCAGGTGACATTTAAAGAGTTATTACTGGCTGTAATAATTCCTTCTGTTCTTACTAGCCATGAATTGGTCCCTTTGTAGTGTAACTACATTGACCATGTTAACATGCACATTCATTTTCCTCTATTACTCCAAATATGACAATATTACAAATTTAACATGGGTCATGTAAACTAGGGCCGATAGGGACGATACGTATCACAATACAGGAGTTATGATTCAATTATTGTGATATATTGCAATACTGTAAGGAAGGTGATATATTACTTTTTAAAACTGAATTTTAGGCAAACTGTCATTTATATAAAACACACCATCATCTGCATGAAATCAGTGTTAAAAAAAAGTTTACTTTTTTATGCAGTCAGAACAGTGACACAACACTGCTATTTAAGGTTCAAACACAACAAAAAAAAAAAAGAACCGCTACCGCGAATCTTTGCATCTTTCAGGATACAGTTTTTTGAGAATCAGTCTATATTTTCTATTTAATGTAAACAGGCTATTCTGTTTGGATATTCCAAAACAGGCCTCATTCCAAATGTTGCATTTTCCGACGTGGGATATGTCCATATTATTCAGGTTTTAGGAGCATTCTCTGGACATGACTACAGCACCAGGAATATGCATCACAATTGGGTTTTGTACCGCAGATTGTGACACAGCTTTTGCCTATTTGCCGTCAGCTCGGTGTGCTGCAAACAAACCAATAGCCAAATATTTTCGAGGCTGGGCAAGAGACACATAAACAAAAGAACGTCCTTCAGTTTCTGGTCAGAAGGAGAAACACACCTACGTTTAAATATTGGAAGTAGATATGCGCAAATTTAAAAAAATAGGACGCCTTTGCGTTAAAAGAGTGTGCACAGCTGCATGTAAACGGGAATATAAGGGAATATTTGTTTTCATCAGCCATGTAAACAGCTTAGTAAGAATATTGTCTTTTTTGGAGTAAGGGGGGAAAAATTGAATATTTTGTGCATGGAGTCAGTTTTAGAAATGGGACACAAAATCCACAGTCCATGTCCAGTGCAAAAATGTGTCGCAAACGTCAGCCGAATCAAATATTAAGCCAAATCAAATGAGTATGTTCATGTTAGCTAGTCGCGTGTAGTTTTATTGCTGGTGTTTTGTTTTGTTTTTTTTAAACAAAGGAGGAATTTCATAATAAAAGGGCCATACAGCGACCAAAACCCTTTCAACATACATATGGCATGTGAGTATTGAGTATTCTCTTAAATCTGCATACAGATAACATGACTTTACACTTCCACAGCCATGTGAACTTCGTCGTGGTAACAAAGAAACTTGATTTGAAAAAGACTTGGGGTTAAATAAGAAAGTTAAGATATGTTGCATTTGTGAAGTTAGTTAAATATGTTACACCTAATAAACAGAGGTACATTAAAACAAGTCTATATTGACTTGACATGGTCAAGGTATCCTGGATGAAAGTCCAGTGTTCGTTTGCCCCGTCCATCCCAGCCCCACATGCACTTTCTTGCTCTTTATACTACGTTACCTGACATTTTCCTTGCATGGTATTTGGACACATTTTCTCTCCTCAGAAGTTAATAGGAAGGATTGGCGCATCATCTGCACCCAAAATTGGACTTTGGCTAATGGGTATGGTGTAAAGTTGTGTTATTTGTACACAGGTTAAAAAGGCTTCAAAAAATCCAAACCAGACCTATGAAAAGTGACCATCTTTGTCGATGATAAGAAGTTGTACAATAGACGTTAAAAAGAAATTCAAAAAAGAAACACAATTTGAGCCAGGTTTAACTCTTTTGTTTATTTGTTTGTTTTTGCTGGAGCCCTTAATGGAATAAATGTGGGATCTAAGTTTATTCATGCAGGGCTAACATCAGTCTGAACACAGCCTTATTCAGAAGTTCATGTGCTAATATGTCATGTCTCACAGGAAGCTGTGCAAAAAAATACTGCAAAAAAAAAAAAAAAAAAACATTCTTTGTAAAGCATTTAGGTAAAGCAGGCTGTATGTAGACCTGGTCAGAAATCATTGCACTTATTTACTGTCATTTCATCCACCCGAACCCAGAACCTTTATTTACTTTTCTTCATTTGAGAACAGTTTAACACATTGTCCACAATGCTGGGAACATAAGTCACTAATAGCTGATGTAAATATTTTTGTAAATTTAGCATTTTTGAAAAGAGGATAAGATGAATGTGTGAGTGAGTGTGTGTGCGCATGATTTATATATACAGTATTTATGAGTACATTATACTCTGAAGCATTCAACCATGAAGCAGCCGTCTTATGTGACAGTGTGTGGGACGTTGATAAAGAAGTTGTTTGTTCTACTTCTGTGTTTTAAAAGGGGAGGGGTGGGAAAGGGGCTGGGGTTACTGGTTAGTGTGGTTCCTTCTGTGTAACTTAACCATGTCATGTTATCAGAATGGACCTGGCACAATTAGTGTAAGTCTGACTTGTGTAGGCTCACATTCAACCTTCCAAAGGCCATGTTTTCTATACTATTTCAATGAAGAGTTTCAATAACACTTTTTTGTTTGTTCTTTTGTTTGTTTGGTGTTTTTGAAACAGGTATGTATGTATACAGAAAAGTAGTAAAGAAAAATTTGCTTGACTTCTGAGTTTGAAGTCAGAGTTCTGACTTTAAACTAAGTATTCTTACTTGACACTCAGAATTCTTTTTTTTCTCATAATTCTGACTTGAAACTCAGAATTATGTTTTTCTTTTCTTCTTGGAATTCTGGCTTGAAACTTGGAATAATGTTTTTTTTTCTCAAAATTCCAACTTGAAACTTGGAATTATGTTTGTTTTTTTTCAGACTTCTGACTTGAAACTCAAAATTCTAGCTTTTTTCCTCAGAATTCCAACTTGAAACTCGGAATTATGTTTTTTTTTCCCCCTCAGAATTCTGATTTTAAACTGACTATTTTTCCCACAATTCTGACTTTAAATTCAGAATTCCAACTTGAAATTGAGAATAATGTGTTTTTTCTTAAAATTCTAACTTGAAACTCTGAATTATGTGTTTTTTTCCTCAGAATTCTGTCTTGAAACTCGGAATTATGTTTTATTTTCCTCAGAATTCTGTCTTGAAACTTGGAATTATGTTTCTTTTTCTCAGAATTCCGACCTGAAACTTGAATTATGTTTTTTTTTTTCCTCAGAATTCTGACTTGAAACTCAAAATTATAGCTTTTTTCCTCAGAATTCCAACTTGAAACTCGGAATTATGTTTTTTTTTTCCCCCTCAGAATTCTGATTTTAAACTAAGAATTCTGACTATTTTTCCCACAATTCTGACTTTAAATTCAGAATTCCAACTTGAAATTGAGAATAATGTGTTTTTTCTTAAAATTCTAACTTGAAACTCGAATTATTGTTTTTTTTTCCTCAGAATTCTGTCTTGAAACTCGGAATTATGTTTTTTTTCCTCAGAATTCTGTCTTGAAACTTGGAATTATGTTTCTTTTTCTCAGAATTCCGACCTGAAACTTTGAATTATGTTTTTTTTTTCTCAGAATTCTGACTTGAAACTCAAAATTCTAGCTTTTTTTCCTCAGAATTCCAACTTGAAACTCGGAATTATATTTTTTTTTCCCTCAGAATTCTGATTTTAAACTAAGAATTTTGACTATTTTCCCCACAATTCTGACTTTAAATTCAGAATTCCAACTTGAAATTCAGAATGTGTTTTCTCCTAAAATTCTAACTTGAAACTCAGAATTATGTGTTTTTTTTCTCTGAATTCTGACTTCAAACTTAGAACTCAAATAAAATTTTGTCTCTCTTCCACATATGTTAAGTATGAGGTGGAGAAGCTGTTGGTTTCAGATACAGTCTAAAATTACAACCCCTCACATTGCTTGATATGATAAGTTTGGAATGTCAATTTACTCATCAGTCCGTAATACAACTGTGATGACTTTGGCACACACAAGATGAAAGGTGACATATTTTTTATGAAACTTATATATTATTTTCACCTGTGAAAAAGTTTTGTTAGCTGCCAATGTTGGAGGTAAAGGGTTGATTTCAGACACAGCAACATATTCACAGTACTCTAAGCAACAGGTATCATGTGACATGTCATCAGTTTGTACTTTTTTTATGTCAGATCTGCAGGACAGTTTCTTTGTTTAATCATAAACTATACAGCCTATACAGCTGTCGCAGCACTGAAGCGAGTGATTAATGTACAATGACAGCATAATGAAATCTTCATAAACCAAGTCATTTTACTGTGTAGTGATGCATCATAATCATTTATGATACAGTAATTACATCACAACTGTGGAAACGCCTTTTGGCAAATGTAGTAACTCTTATGTACCATTTAAGTTGTGTATTATGTGTGAAATATTTTCATATGACTCTCCAAAAGGTTTGTGAAGTCCCCAGTGACATGTTGTTAGGTATGACAAAAGCATTATGGACAATGTCTGTAGTTTTTGTTGATACTGTACTGTATTTAACTTTGGTAGTCTTGATACATTGACTCCACACTGCTGTTTGAATGTAACTGGTTGTGTTTTATTCTCTGGATGTGAAAAACTTATCTATATATGTATATATATACAGTATATATATTTACGTACAATGTCTCTTTTTTATTATTTCACTGAAATATTCGACAATGTTGCTTTCTTGTGTGTATCTGCATACTAATACAGGACAGCACAGCACCAGCCATCAACTCTAGTACCACTAATTTTTCTTTTGTCTTAATTGTGAAACTACTGCACAATATTTCTGCACGCACACTGTCACTCATTTTGGTTTGTTTTTCTTCGGGACTTTGTGTGAAGGTTTGTCCAGCCCAAGTAAAATGAATCCAAGTGGTTTTATTTAAAGGGACAGTTCACCTCAAAATTAAAAATACATTTTTCCTTTAACCTGTACTGCTATTTATCCATTTAGATATACTTTAGAAAAGGGTATTTCAGTAGTTCTTGAAGTAATGTAATGTTTTGTATGAGTCCCATTCAGCTTTATGCTTTGGTGATGGCAGTCTACTTTTGTGGATTATTGCAATTATTATAACAATGTTATTACAACTTGAAATGACATCCTGTCCCCTTAACAGCTATTTTTATTTCAGTAATAGCATGTCAATTACTTTTCTCTTAGTAGCGTACGTCTGACATCATGATGTTTCCAGAAAAAAAATACAGTTTATAATAACCCAGCAATCCAGAAATCATGACCCAGTTACTCAAGATAAACCTTGTAGTGAGCAGTTTAATCTAGGAACTATTTTCTTCCTGCCATCCGCCAACCATATCACTACGCTGAAGGAGGTGTGCATCTACTCATGAGGTTACAACTCAGCCGAGGAGGACGCCATTAATGTTTACATTCTGTGTTGTCATGAGCACAAGTCTCTCATCCATGAGTAGATGCACAGTTCCCTCTGCACAGTGATTCGGTTGGCATGTGTGGTTTGGTAGAAAGAAAATAGTCCCTGCAGGCAACTGCTTGCAACAAGGGCTGGATTATTTTATGTAATCAGGTCATCATTTCTGGAAAGGGACATTGTGGTTGAGTATTTTTTTAAAAAACAATTTACTGTGTTTTTTTTTTTTTTTTTTTTTTTGTGCATTAAAGGGGCATTATGTAGCAATTGCAAAAATTAGTACAGCAGTCCAAATAGCAAGTTTGAGCCATAGACAGTATCATTAAATACATTTTAATCCTATTTAATATATGACCTACGGCTGAAGCAATTTGTTTCCACCTGCCCCCTCCTCCCCAGAGTCGGGATAGCGTGGCAGGCTGCAAGAACACTAAAGAGCGCAGGATGAGTGCAACATTGTGAACTGACAATAACAAGCCCTCCACTGTAAGTTGATCATCACCTGTCAATTATCTGTCAATGTAAAGTTAAGCCTGTTATCCTGAAAACAAAAGCCCACTGCTCTGAAAATATACACTCTGGACTGAGTTAAGTGGCTGCCTGTCTCACTGCCTGCCAAACTCCATTAACATTTTGCTCCATACTCATTAACCATTGTAAACGTTATTCCAGCCGAGAATAATAATAATAATAACTTTATTTATATAGCACCTTTCTTAACATAGTTACAAAGTGCTTTACAGAAAATAAAAGCATGAGCAGGCAAAACAAAGAAACAACAAATAAAAAAACAAAAGTGCTGATAAAATACATAAGTTAAAAGAACCAAATAGAGACATCACAGGGATAAAATTTGTTTAAAACCAATCAACTTCAATTTAGCAATTCACAAAACCCCTCCTATAAAGGAAAGTCTTGAGCAAAGATTTAAAAGATGCTAATGAAGTCGCCTGTCTTATCTCGATAGGGAGACTGTTCCAAAGCCTAGGGGCTCTTACAGCAAAGGCCCTGTCCCCTTTAGACACAAGCTGGGATCTGGGGCAACCAGGAGAGCTGCATCCAAAGATCTCAGTGATCGCTGAGGCACATAGGGAACCAAAAGGTCCTTTAAGTAATTTGGGGCAAGGCCATTCAATGCTTTAAAAGTTAAAAGAAGAATTTTAAAATCAATACGAAATAAAACCGGGAGCCAGTGTAGGTTGGCTAGCACCGGAGTAATATGTTCATATTTTTTTGTGTGCAAGACAGCATTTTGTACAAGTTGGAGGCGATGAGGGAGCTCAGGTTGATGCCAGTAAAAAATGCATTGCAGTAATCTAATCGAGAAAAAATAAAAGCATTGCAAATCAGCAGGGGACAAGAAGGACCTGATTTTTGAGATTTTTTTGAGCTAGAAAGAAGCAAGACTGGACCACACTTTTAATGTGAGCCTCAAAACCAAGATCCCATCAAAAATTACACCAAGATTTTTTGCAGTCTGCTTAACATTTTGGCTAAGAGAGACAAGTTCACTGAGAGGTAGGCTCTTTGGGTGATTTTGACAGACAGAATAGAAATTTCAAAGGGGGACACTGTGGCTGAATCGTTGATGTCAGAGAAAGAAAGGAGTATTTCAACTTAACATGTTTTCTTGATCTCTGATGACACATCATGGTCATTTTATGATTTATTACAGTAAAATTATTACAGATTTCTCCTTTAAGCACCACAAGCTGTTGCCATTATGATGAAGAGAAGGCAGATGTGTCTAAAACTCAGCAGCTCACAACAAAAATAAACTAGGTGAATAAATAGCACAACAGGCCAGATGAAAAACATGTATTTTTGATTTTAGGGTGAACATGTTTTCAGTAAAATCTGCACGAGTGACTTTTAGTGACTGTGCGAGTCAGTCAGTCAGCTTTGGTCAGGTTATTACAGGTCCAGTCCTTTCTCAACCTCACAAGCAAATCCATTAACAGACCGTTCGAGACATTACAATACACATGTTTAATATTGTTCATGTTTGTCTCACTGACTGTTTACAATCTGAGTTTAGTGAAGTCTGCCAGATCATTAAGAACACAATGTAACTGCTTTGTGTAGCTGCTTAAACACCTCTGTGGCTCCGAGGTCGGGCGTTGTAATGAGAAACATCTGCTGCACTGGCAAACAGTCCCTACAGTAACTGTCAGAAGGAACAAACACGCTTTCTGTTTACGTCAACCACGTCCCCAATCCTCATTGTAGTGAGTAGTTTGAGGAAAATCCATTTTAAAAATATGGGATAACAGGGGATTACAGCCTGAACTGCACAGTCAAATTTATTGTGAGGAGCAATGTTCAGTAGTACAGCCCATTTTAAGTGTACCATCTGATAAAATCTAGAAGAGGGCAGTTTGCAGAAATTTTAAAGTTGAAACAGAGAGAGAGAGAGAGAGCAGCTGTCCCAAACTTTTTTGACTAGAACAGGTGTGCATTTTTTTCCCTGTATGTATTTAATCTTTTTTGTAAGTTGCATATTTATATATAAAGCAAATATTTTCACTTAATACTGCACAGTTACCTTAAAGAGTTTTAATGAGTAGGATTTGTCTGAGCTGTTCGTGAACACACCAGAAAAATGTCAGGGCGTCAAATCCCAATGTTTTGGGCTTGGTCCCGAGCATCCTGAACACAGCAAAATAATGAGAAATTAAGAAAATACAGTACAGGCGAAGGGCGGAGTCTCTGCAGACACCACCACATACGTCCAGTGAGTCCTAAGTGGTGATTGAAAGGGATTATGAGTCTATACATTATTCTTTTGGGAAATGTTGCATATAATGTCTCTAAATTGGTCACTGTACAAGTTGTGGAATATACCAATCAAGGCTCAAGTCAACATAGTATCCATTACAGGATTTTTGTCATATTTAATGAATGAACTACCAGAATGATGGGATTTCTAAATTACACAAGAGCAAATATCTAAACTGAACATGGTGTATATTTGTTTAGTGGTAATGTGCCTCTGATGCTCATTTATTGCCCTATTTGACAAACTGTCATCTTGTTATTTCAAAAAGTTTTTTTTTTTTTGTTTTGTTTTCTGGTAAAACATGCTCAAAAAAATCGTAATACTGCTTCACCTGAAGACAGTTACATCACATGCAGCAGACCAAAATGTGTCCTGGGGGCCAGTTGCAGCCCAGTGAAAGGTTTCATATGGTCCCCGAGGCCATTAAGGAAATACGAAAAATCAAAAATCTAGCAAAGGCAGTCAATAGCATTTTGCTTACCATTATCAGAACTTTATTTTGAAAGGGGTTAGTGCTGTGTTCATTGGTAATGATAATGAACTGTATCTTTTAAATTAAACTGAAACTTATTCACTCAGTGCTGTACATCCATGTTGTTTATGTTGTTCTTCTTCTACTTGTGCTGCTACTATTGTTGCAACCTGTATGCAGCCTGCATGGTACACTGTAAAACATCAAGGTTTGGACATTGACAACAAAATATTAGACCACAATTCATCACATGGCAGTTCAGAAAGGGTGACCAGCAGCAGAAGTGTCCTAGAACACACCTTGCCATTCCATTATTAGAGATCTGGCCATTGTTAGGACCTCATATTTGTGTCTGGGCCAAGGCAGCCCGATCAATTTCTCATGTGGCCCTTTGTGAAAAATAATTGCCCACCCCTGACAGACCAAACCGTCGAGGATTAAAATTCATAACAAAGGCCATTGTGATCCTCTAAGGGTCACATACATAATTTAGCATGTTTGTCATTTCATCTACATTTAAAAAGAACAACAAAGAGCTGCTGACATTTAAAATTACAGGCCGAATGATACTAGATTTTTGGGTCCAATTGCGATGCCAATATTGGAATATATTCCTGTGATTGGCCCCATTTTCAATACATCAATAATTAAAGTTTCGATAATAAATCAAATGCAATTCTGAAATGATACATTATTAATACAGCTTCCAAATGGTCCTCATGGAATATTTAGTGATGAGACATTATGAAATTATGAGACACATTAGTACAGGACTGCTAGATTCTGCACCTGTAGCATATTTTGTCATTGCAGGTGTTACCAACACACTCGATCCACAAGCTCCACAAACTCTGCTTTGGCATATGTGCCCATTCAGAGAGATCCTAATGATTTGTTGTGACCGTCTTTTCTTCCAGTATCTGCCTTAAAACAAAGGAGTCCACCAGCAACAGGGACAGCAGTGTCTCCTGTTATTTAATGCTGTGTCTCCGCAAGAATGCGCTCATGCTGTCATTTCACAAGCTGCTCTCACATGAGTTCAAAAGTTCACTATCGACTCTTAACAACTGCAGTTGCAGAACAGCATAGGGCTGAACACACGTTCCACAGCAGCCCCCTCTGTATCCATTCTGTCAATTATACACCTGTATGGTCATTAACTACGCTCCCACTGCCTCCCACAGCCTGAGCCGACATGTGGATTTCTTATGACCCTTACTAGTTTTCAGCATTGGCAGCTCAAATTAATCACAATATTTAACAGCTACCTTTGGCAAAAGTTGTGAAAATGAGGCACACATTCCTTAGTCAAACGTGCTGCTAGATCAGACATTCGTTCTTTTTCTCTGGCTTCTGTGCTTGTCTTTTCTCTATGACCTGAATAAGTAAGCTGACCCCACTGCTGTGCAATAGATGTCAGAGCTGCTTTAGGGCACTGTCACCTGCACTTAGCTCAGAAGCAGTGATACATTTGTAACTGTGCAGTTCAACATGGGCTTTGTCCTCATTTACACATTTTGACTGGATGAGAAAGTTTTTTTTTCTGCAGAGATATACTGAAAGGTATATTCTAGATAAAGATTAGGAGCATCAAAATTGAATGCCATAAAACATTGTAAATGCGCACCTGATTAAACATCAGCGTTGTGCAATTTCGTGACCATTTTAAAAAAAAAGGTGCAGTGAAACATGGAGCTCCATTAAGCCATGGTAATAGACAAAAAGTGGCATTTCACTTACTTTATGTGTATCATGGGTCTTCACAGGGTCGGGACCCCTTTTAGTCCACGGGAGAACCCATATGGTCTATATGAAATTCCTACAACATTTGTTTCTGTGGAACCTTTTGATAAAGTAAATAACTATTATATTAATTTAATAATAATATAATAATATTAATATATAATATAATAAATATAATAATAATAATAATAATAATAATAATAATAATATGTAATGAAAATAATAGATAATAATACAGAAGAAAAGAAGAAGAATACAATAATAATACTACAAAAATAATAAGTTTATAGGCACTTTATTCAAAACATGCAGTCAAAGTCCTTTACATTTTATAAAGGAATAAGCGGCAAAACAATAAAAATAAATAAAAAATCAGGCAATAAAATTGAGATAAAACAAAAAATGTCTATAATCCAAAGGCTTAGCAGATGAGATTAAACTTGGTTGCTAAGAGCTGCGTCTTGGGCAATTTGAGTAATTAACATAATGAGCCAATTAACTGCCAAAAATTGGAAATTGCTCTGATTCTGCTTTTAGTTGACTTAAGGTGATCTAAGAGGCTAAGTCCATGTGATGTCCAGGAATCCCCAATACTATTATAATTTTTTTTTCTATTATGTTACTGCACCGTAACATAATCAGACTTGAACTCTGCTCCATGGCACTTACTCGTGTTGTTCTCTCCTAATTAGATCCTTGCTTGTGTTGTATCAGCTCTCAGACGTACGTTGCTTTGGATAAAGCGTCTGCTAAATGAAATTATAAGAGTTGTAACAGCATACTAGTAAATAACGTCTCAAATAAGCCTTTTTTCCAGCTTTTCTACATTAAATATGGTGTTATTAATGATAAATATGCTAATTAAGGCATGGCAAATGGGGCTGGAGATGTTTTCTTATATTCTATATGCACTATACATTTCATTAACATTAAATTAAATGTACTCTGGCAAGTCTACTGACCACTTTGTCTGGCAAGACCATTTTTATTTTTCTTCTTTATTTTACCACATAATGAACTAATTTTACTAACTGCCCAACATGCATCTCTGAGCAAAAAGAATTTCATGCACCAGGCCAATAGATGACATCCAGTCCTAAAAGTTTCCTGGAAACACCATTACTGGGTCCAAGAAATTTCTAGTAGACTCCAGGGAGTCCTCAGAGCTACTGCATGGGGTCCTCTAAATTATTGTTTGATAATTCTTCAAAAGTTCTCTTCCTTTGGTAGATCACATAAAAGGGTGTTTCCAACATGTACACTAAGACAGCCTGCCAGAACATTTGTGTTTCGACATTACTCTACCACTGTGAAGCCTAGACCTTGTATCATCGCCATTGTTGCTGGGAACTTTCACATCAAATTTCTCCTGGGTAATCATGTGCCACATGTGGAAATACTGGCAGAAACTGGTAGTAAGAGTGTCTGGCCACATTTCTTCACACCTACTGGTTGGCCATACCATCAGGATGCCAGAGGTTCGGCTTCCATGCCTGCTCCTGTACGGTCAACTGCACCATGGCCGAAGATCTGCAGGAGTCCAAAAGCGGAGACACAAGGACCAGCTCTAAACGCACCCAAGAGCTGTGGGATACAGCACACAAAGCTTGAAAACTTTATTTTCAGAACACCTTCTTTGGAGACAACTGTGCCAAATTGGACAGCAGAGCTTTGAAGAGGAGAGCACTGAGGCAACAGAAAAGAGTCGTCAAAGGACAAAGATGGTCACTGCAGCCCAAGCTAACCCTGATCACATATGCCCTACCTGCAGTAGATTATGTGACTCTCATATTGGACTTAAGAGTCGCACCAAAACTCACAAAATAAAATGGAAGAAGAAGCAAGCACATTTCCCAAGTGCACACTCGTATGAGCCATAACAGAAGTTTTGTGACTTCAAAAGCAAGACAAACCTGCCACTTCAGACACCACTGAAGTTCAGAGGGTGAGGTGACGGCTACTAACATTAGCCATGCTACACATGTTGCTGACTCAGCAGCAGCAGGTAAGCACAAAAGAGAGAAGACCCGAAAGTATTCAACGCAATATGTCGTAGGATGTTGCGCCACATCCAACAGAGACCGCCTCATCATGGATCAAGCTGTTGCACTCGCCAGGACACAACACGCAAGACTCCAGCAGGACAAGGGGAGGAGGACTTTACATTGATGATGCTTCATGCTCGAACGCAGTCACAGTTGATGGACAGTGTTTCCCAGATGTTGAATTTTTATGTAAGGATGTCCAACATAATATTATCACCATCTTGTTGCTGTTCAATCTGACGTTCAACCCTCAAAAACTACGCTACAGAATTATTTCCTGGAGGTATGTGTGTATATGTGTTAAACAGTTTGTAGGCATGTCAGGTGTTTCTTCACCTCCGCGTCTGCCTCTGTGAAGTGATTTCAAACTGTTTAATGCACACCTATAAGTTGATCATCCACTAATACCATGATCATTTGCCAACAATATGAAATAAAAGCATTGACAGATTTTTTGGTGAAAGTTCTGCACTCAAAATTGAAAGTTATGAAGCAAGAACTTACTGTTGTCATGACAAGGAATAATTATAGTCCTTTAACAACCAAAACTCAGCTGGCTTGCTGCAGGTGATAACAAGTAACACCGCTTCCACTCCCGATACCAGAGTTATTTATTCATAACTAACATCATTTTCTTAGTCTTGTTTCTATAAAATTCACTTTCTTGTAACTCCTAAAAGTTCCCTTTCGTCCTTCCAAACCCTGTCCTTTCTGAGAATATTCCTGTAAGAAAGGCTGCTGTTGATCATGTAAAAGGTGAATTAGTCTCTCATCCTCCTTTTGACTGCTTTGATGAGGGGAAGGAGAAACGTCATGGACATCACATCGATTTTAACCAGATAAAATAGGTTGGAGGTCCATGAAACGTCGCTGAAACAGCCAGGACGAGCGATTTTTTCAAGCAAGCGACACGTCGCTCAGCCTGTTCGCTGATGCACGGAGCAGGTTAGGACGTCTCCATTTAGGAGAGTTGAGGCAATCAGCTGTTCACTTCTTTGCATCGCCTCCAGTTAGGATGTGGCGTGAGCTTTGACAGCTGTGCTCTTTAATGTTGCTATGGTTACAAGCAGATGAACTTCCAATGGTGATTAAACTTGAGCTGAATGTGTTGTGTTAAGGGGGTTTTAATGCACACCTACCAGCCAATCAGAAAAGAATATTCACCCAGACTATGGTATAAATATATGTGGATAAATGTATATATTATTTTAGTTGATTTCTGTTTAATATATGATCATATTCTGGTATGTTGTGTGCTGTGTGTAACATGAAGAAACTACAATTCTAATTTCATTGTACAACCCTGTGTTGTGCAATGACAAATGAGCGCGATTACTTGATTCCTTACTGTGCCTAACTGAACATGACTGAAATCTTCAATGAATCAAGCGACTGAGAATTAACTTCAGTGACTGGCTCAGAGAAATGAGTGGGAATCGCATTCCAGGCATGGAAAAGGAACAATTTTTCATCTGCCAGCGCCTCATTAGACCAAAATGTGCTGTAGCCACGAGAGAGGCTGCATTCCTCGCAGTGTTACAGGGTCACAGTATTACCGCATGAGCTTCCCATTGAGAAAAAAAAAAAGAGTCCCCCACACCCTCCCTTGTTCAGGAGTACAATGTAAGACAGGTTTAATTCATTTCAACACGACAATGTAGGCTCAACCCTTCGCTGCACCACAGCGAACAAGCTCCACAGGATGAAAAGGCGCCAATGTGTGTGCTTGTCGCTGTCTAATCACCCCCATCCGGCACCCCTCCATGACAGCAGAGGAAATGGGGACGGAGGGAGGCCTTTAACTTAGTGAAAACATTTACCCTGTCTTGTACTGATAACTGCTGTTGTGTATATGTAGGAGAACAGCCAACCTTGCTGGAAAGACGCTGAGCGAGACTGTTTACGTTTGGGAGAATCTCGGAAATTACTATCAAAAGGTCAGACAGGCGGGATTTAAAAGAATGCAGCCAGAGTTAAGGGCATATCTGAGGCTTTAACAAGATTATCTTATCCCACACTGTAAAAATGAAAAAGTTGGAAAAACCAAAATTTCAAGGCGACAGACTGTAATAGATTTTTTTAGTTTTGAGCCAAACTCAAATTCTTAAGTTTTGGAATGTTAAGTTTTACCAATTGCTGATCTTTTGATTAGATAATTTACTTCTTGTCTTTAGATAAACCTAAAGCTTTGAATTTTAGAAACTCAAAATATGATATTTAAACAAAATAGAGTAAATTCATAGAAGTGAAGGTAAATGTTAAAAATGTAATATTTTCAATTAAAACTTTTTAATTTTTTAGGCACTAAAAACAGACAAATCAGGTTCACAGCTCAGCACAGTTTTTCAGTTTCTGAAACTCAAAAAATCCAAGTTTATCTAAAGCAAAATCTTTTAGGTTTATTTCAAAACTTAATTGTTTGAGTGGACTCAGAACTCAAAAATCTATTGCAGTGTGTTGCCTTTAAATTTTAATTTGTCTCAACTAATTGTTTTTACAGTGTACAAATGTTTAGGTGGATATTTTAAAGTGTGCTAATTTTATATAGAGATAACATGGGCCTCATTTCTGAAACACCTGTGTACTCAGATTTGATCTTGGCTTGTGTGTAGCAACTAATTAAGGTATATGTAAAGGAAAGAGGGAGTTCTTCTTCTAAACACATTATACATGTTAGAAAATAGTTGCTCAAAAGTTGTTAAAACGCTGAAATCTTCCTAGTACTAAAATGTGGCATTAAACTGCTAAACTGTTAAACTGTTGTTCACAATTTCTGTGTTCAGGATTTTATGGGCGGACTTAAAATATGGCTCAGTGACATGCTGAAGCTATGGTTCCACAGCGATATATAAGTCCCACGAACTGACTCACAAATGACAGGACCTCCCCACCCTTCACCCTCCCAAACGGTCAGTTATGAACATACCTCTCAGCTACCATCTCTGTCCAAATCAGCCCAGCAGTTCACTTCAGCTCGCTTCAGGTTCAACACCCCGACACTGAAGGAAAAGACAGTACCATCCTGTCACTGTCCTCTGGCTCTGGTGGCTCAAGCATGTCTGGACATGTCCGATAAAACTGGTGGACAGAGCCTCCATATTTCAGGTCGTTTTTAGGAAGTGGTGTTTGACACTGACAGCGGGGAGGACACTCCCTCAGCATTTCAGAGCAGAGAAAACTGCTCATTTTTTAATAATTTTGAGACCTAATTTTATATTATTATTGTTATTGATATTTGATCATTCAAATATGTCTGGGTGGTTAATAACACGTTTCTGTGGTGTGACAAACTCAGAATACGTTTATTGTTGCTTTACATGACCTTTAAGAACATTTATGATATTCATAAACATTTTCTTTATTTAAAAAATGGAAGTAAGTGAATGTGAGTAAGCTCATAAACTGATGTAGCGTGGCATTTCACTTATTTGTCCACTCTAAAGGTGTGTTCACATGACACACAAAGCTAATCTTCAAATTTGACTCATAAAGCAGTTTGTGTTGATTCACCATAAACAGCCAGTGCTTCCAGCTGGTCACTAGCCACAGCTAGTTGGCAATGTTTGCGCCGACCACATGTAACTAATTAGCCTGAACGTTTTTGTGTGACAGATCCGACTCTGGCGTCTGAACTCAGCAGACACTCCAGTGCTTTCTGTATGTTTTCTCTCCAGGAGCTCTTCTTTTCTTTTCCTTCTTTGTGTGCTTGTTAGGCAGATTCATAAGGTGTCGTGCCATTGCTCGTGGCTCATATACTGAAACCTCAATAGCCCAAAAAATGTCCCATTTGGAGTGGAAGCCCTGTTTGTAATCCCATGCACATTGCAACAAATACACACACTTTGTCTGCAGTAACACACTAACCCTAACTCATAATTGCAGGGAGAGTGTGTATTTTTGGAGCACTGGGCCTTCAGAGTAATAGCCGTTTTCAGGGTAAAAAGGTTGATGGAAAAAATGGTCTTTCGGTCCAATTGCAAATTTTTTGGGTTATTTGGGTTTTTGAATAATGAGCCACTGGAACAATGGGAATAAGCCCTGGAAAAGGCACAAATTTTAAAGTAAAACATATTCAGCTTCCACACTAGTTTTATGGCATTGATAGTTAATTTGGGCCCTTAAATCTTAAATACACGTTGATTATGTCAATGCTCCAGTCAGTACTCCTGACCAAGGTGCTGGCTTACAACTGGAGTTGGTCTTCAGATGCTGTACAGTAGCTGACCACGGTTCCTTGTCATATGAGTGTTAAATGCAGAGAGTTGTTTTGACTGTGTAATTGTACTCTATATGATCACAATAATGTTGGCCTTTATCTTTCGAGGGACAGCTGACCCCATAATCAAAAATACATATTTTTTTCTCTGTCCTGTAGTGCTATTTATTCATCTGGATAGTTCTGGTGACAATCAATCATCATACAGAACCCGTAAATTATCAATTCAATGGTTATGATTGGCCTGAGCAGATCCAAGGTTGATGGAATTCTGTCTAAATTGAAGTGAGGCCAGACGTTTATCTGCCAAAGGAAATGAAGACAAGAGCTCAGGAGATTCATCTGGGAGACACTGGTTTAAGATTTTGGCTTACTTGTTTTTATAAACTAGCCTACAGTCACGGGACTAATTTAAAAATGTGAATTAGTCTGGAATCTCTCAGATCATTTTCAATTTCCCATGGGTGATATTCTCCACACAGACCAAAATGCTTCTGGACACAACTGAATAGACCTACAAGCAATTCAAGCAACAAAATGTGTAGCACGATGCTGGATCCGTTATCAAGCAGGACGCAATGCGTCGGCCACTTGCTCGCCATCTTTCTCAAGTTACAGCTAAATAGTACACTAAAACAGTTTTTGAAAACATTTGAGGCAAGAAATAAACAATGTAGTAACAGAATGTTGACCCATATTTGATCAGCACAATAGCTTTACAGTTTAAGTCTCAGGAGCTTGGTGCATTTGCTGGATTGACCTTCTGACCGGACGCAATTGGAAAAACCTGCCAACAACTTTTCAAATCTGGACCAGTGGCACTCTTCCATCAATTATTGTGCAGAACCAGCCAATTATAATAAAACGTTTATGACTGCCCAACCAGATCCAAGGCTGTTGGAATTCAGTGTAAATTTAAATTTAATTGAGGCCAGACGTATCTGCAGAGCAAATGAAAACATAAGTTTTGCAGATTTGTTTTGGAACCACTGCTTTAAGATCTTGGCTTACTTGTGTTTATGAAATAAAATGTTGACACAGCTAAATAGAACTAGCCTGCCATTGCCAGACTAATTTGAAATGTGAATTAATCTGGAATCTCTCAGTTAATTTTCAATTTCCTATGGGTGTTATTAACCCACACAGACCAAAATGCCTCTGGACAGACCTACAACCAATTAGAGCAACACCAAGAACCAAGAACCAATCGGAGCAACAAACCATGACCTACATAGCGGGGCTTGGTCCATTTTCAAGCAGGACACAACAGAAATAGGCAATGCGGTAACAGAATCTTGATTGATATTTGATCAGCACTATAGCTTTACAGTTTTACCTGAGTTTCTGGAGCCTGGTGCGTTTCGCTGGGCAGACCTTCTGACTGAACACAAGTGGTTAAACCTGGACCATTGATGCTCCTCATATAGAACCCTCCAATTATTAAATAAATGATCATGTTTGACCTGACCGGATCCAAGGCTGGCGAATTTGGTCTGAATGGAAGGGCGGCCAGAATGATTGAGCAAATGAAAATATAGCTTGGTAGCTAATAAATGATATACTAATTGAAATTTCTCCTGATTAGGCACAAACAAAGCAGATTTGGAGTTGATGTTGCTCCTACCAGCGTTGGAACTTGTGCTGACGCTGTTGGTGTCAGCTGAAGCGCTGATCTCTTCCGGGGTCCAGGCGACAGATTTAGCAAGGAGTTAAATCTCCAAACCTCTGGTGTCAAATCCAAGGGCACAGGAAGTCTGACAGCACACAGTGACTGTATGTTTCGTTGCCATGGACACAAATGTGCAACATGCATGGAATGCTAAATTGCACAAATATATATTTTTTCCATTGTTACCTTAAATATGTGGCGTAATTATTTCTCAGTGGGGTTGCTTACTTGCACTGCACAAATAAGCAACACTATTCACCACATGCACACACAAAGCTTTTCATACAAAAAAAAAAAAAGAAACATGCTGGGACACACACATGCACATGCACACGTAAAAACACACAAAGCTCTCATTACACACACGCAAAAAGCTCTGTCACAGCTTATCCTTCTATTCTCACTTTCTGCAGTGTCCGTGCCACTGTTACGATACACCTGTCATCACACTCTCCAACAGCAGCTGCCAAACAGCTTTCTGGCTGATGTGCATTAGCTACTTCCTGGAAGCTCTTCAAGCTGGATATAGACCCACAGACATAGCACAGTTTCACAGATTGACCAATAAAGCTGCTGACAGAAACTTCTCTTTAAAGACAAACTCTCCTGAGCAGGGTGCATATAGCAGGGTTGAGATGAACCCAGTTATCTATAGATATTTAATGTAATGCTTCCTTGTTTGAGACAAATGGAACACTGAAATCATGAATGACGTCTCTTCAACTGTGCAATATGGTGCTTTGCATTCATGAGCACATCAGAAAACGTAACAGCGGTTGATTGCTCAGCCAGCAGAGTGATAAGACTGACACATCAGCATGCATAGAAAGGCAATGACTTTGTGTGCAGTCCTGGCAGATTGCACTGCAATCACTAGGCTTTTCAGTGCTTGATTAGCATGTGATCAACTCCAGCTATATACCTATATATATTATAGTATTTTACTCCCTTTCTCCCCATGTGATCTCATCGGATGGTGTATAACTTCTTAGTTAGTTTTTTGAAGTGGGGTTGTATGCGGTACTTAAATATTGCTCTATATTATTATGTCCATTTCTTCTTTGATTATACTCTCGGTCTCAGTCAAGCAATCCTACTGTGACGGCTCAATTCTTCAGAAACTTCCGAGACGCCTATAAACTCTCTTGTCTTGCTCCTATTTTCTTCAAAGGGGGTTTAGAAGAACCAAATGAGACTTCAGGAAGCTCAAAATAAGAATCCCATTTATTTCTCATAAGAAAAAGAAAAGACAATTATGAGAAACAAAACTTTCCTCCAGGAGGGTTTTTTTTCACTCCATCTGAAGACCTCTGAAACTCTGAGCCCCAATTATGTGAGACTTCTTAACTGACCAAAAATATGAACATCATCCCATTTTTTGTTCAAAATGTCCCTTACTTGATCTAAAGCAGCATCACTGACTCAATTAAATTCACTTGAACAGAAAATGCTTGCACTGCCTCACCGCTTCACATCCTGTAAACCAAAGCCCGCTGGGTGTTTCCTAAGGAATGGGAAGGCTTGGTGAACCCCTCACCCCACACACACGGTCAGAGGGCGACAAGCAACAGCAAGACTCTCAGATATCTGCACCTGTCCATGCTGTGATCCGAAGGAGGCCCCTGCTGGGAAGCTACGGGGTATAAAGAGAAGTTTGAGAGATGCACAGATAGACCGGGAGCAGAGAAAGAGAGCTGGGGGAGGTCAGACAGAGTCGAGCTCAATTTCCTGGTGCATTATTTTGCTCAAGTAATAACTCAAATTACCCAAAATAGGCTGATCTGGTGCACACCAGCCACTTTGGATTATTTCATAACAGGAAAATTCATCAACATAAGATTAGAAAAACACAAGACACGCAACTTTGAAGCAAATGTTTTCATGAGCAAAGTCTCATTTACAACCTTTACCAGGGGAAATAAACCAGAAGTTTACACAAACAGGATGTTTGGACATAAGAACATAAGAGTTACTCACTTGTTGATGTTGTTATGATGTTACTACATAGACATCAAGGCAGAGAATTAATCATGTAAACTGGAGGTCTCACAGCCAGCCAGTGGCTGACCTAACAGAGACTTTTAAGCAATAACACATGAGTAAAAGACTCCAGCCACGCTATCCACTCTGTTAGGCTGTACTTAAAGAGAGACTGCGCACTTAAACATGTTTTTTTGTGCTGTAAACTAATTTACATTACTGTGATGAAACATATCAATGCAGGTTTTAATACTGACATTATACATTTATAAAAATTTGTGTTTCATGGGTTGAGAACTGCTCAAAATGTTACCTACTGTTTTAAATCATCCTGAGCCTTGCAAAGCCAATGCTGAGATAGAACCAACCATTTGAGGGGCATCTACGTCATGAAATCTCTAAAGAAAAGCAGGTTAACACCCTCTACTCATAGCTGGGTGGCCCACCTCCAACAGCCCCCACTTTTGAATGGAAGACTGTGAAACTGCGCTCATTTTCAAATGCTGATCAAGACTCATCATTCACAGGAGTTTATGCTAATGTTTGCTAACCCTACTCAGTATATTTTAATTTTGGTGGTTTTCTGTAGAAGCTCCACTAGACTGCATTCATTCCCTTGATGATGAGAAACAGGAGGGCTATGGCTATGTACTGACAGAACGCCACAGACACACACACACACAGAGTGAAGGGAGCATCCTCTCTGAGCTGCTAGCATTAGCTTGGCTTGCTACAACACAGGAAACAACAGGAAACTTTTACAAAGAGGGCCACAAATGTACTTCTTGTGACTGTCAAACCTCCAGCGGACTCTGTGTCTCCAGCGCTTCTGTTTCCAGTATTTGGTATTTGTGCTGCCACGTTTAAGTACCAACCCTGCTCCACTTTAACATGCACAGATAGGGACTCCCTGAAAACTTGGTATTTTGGCCAGATGGGCATGGTTTTGCAGAACATATCAGTCAAATATGACGTATTTCAATAAGTTGGTGCTCTCCTCCTTACTCCTCTTGCACCAATAGCAAGCTGTAAATTTTTGCCCACAGTAAAATTGACGAGTAACCTAGATGATGAATTGCTGTAAAATTTGCTACAGATGTTTATTTTCTCCTCAAAATCAATTCCAAAAATATTAGTGATCTCCAGACACTTCATTTATCGACATCATCGAGTCAGAATATTTAATTTGTCCAAGACATCTGCTAAACTGATAAAATTCCCACCAGCCTTAACTGTACAGTATGCTGCATTTACTGCTAATGAGCAAATGTTACCATGCATCACCAACAAACAAAACTAAATTGAGTTTTGAAAAAAACCCTAACATTCTAATATTACTAATACTAATATCACTATGAGCATGTTAGCATGCTGATGTTAACATTTAGCTTAAAGCACCGCTGTGCCTAAGTACAGCCTCACAGAGCTGCAGACTCATGGGGTTCTATTTAGACAATCTATAGTGCATGTGCATGGCGCACCAGCATTTAGGGCGTATCCAACTCCAATTTACTATTTAAACAGCACTAAGTAAAGCACAAGGTGCAAGGGAGTTATATTTAGTCTCTTAATTAATCCTACGTGTGTTTTGGCCATAACCATTCCCTTTAAGAGCCAGTGCGCCTGCCTGTGGCACATTGCTATTTAAATGATGGATTACACAAGTTGGAGAAGCGAACAGAGCTGAAATTACCCACTTGTAGTGATGCAAATGATGATGATGATAAAAATCAACATTATGATTAATAACGGATGTGTTACAGGTGGGTAAAATAGATTGAGGCATCTTCCCAGAGATGGGGAGAAACATTGTGTGTGCATTATAACCACACGATCCGAGGGACACAAGCATGACTGCACTTGAAAACTTTGTTAATGGAATGAAAGTAGCCTGCACTGAAACACTAAAATACCTACACACTGCTTTTTTGTTTTAGGTTCTTTCTTTGACTGTATGGAGACATGATTGACAACCTTTCTCCCAGAGATAGTCTACCCACACACTGCTCGTGTGTCTACGTAGATATTACGTCTGCACAGGATTAAAGAAAAGAACTGGGGACAAAGAAAATAATTGGAAACATTCACATTTCTGACACAGAATAAGAGATGAATAGGGAAAGACCAAACATTGTGCAGCCTGGATTGTATTGTTGTAGTATCAGCCAGTAGGGTTAGTATTATAGATCATTCTGCTGCAGAGCTTTACAATGGAGATGAATGAGACCAAGGTGAGGTGTCTTTATTTTATAGATTTTTATACATTAGACTGTATGGATGTTGTGTTTGAGGCACAACGCGTGTGTGACCTGTGCTTATTTGGTTGTTCAACAACTTGTTCCCTGTGCTTCATGAAGACTAAACAAGATTTCCCTTAGTGAAGTCTGTCATTTAGCAAGCCATACTGGAATGTTCAACAATTTACACAAATCCTGTCAGTTAAGCGGTGAAAAAGGGGAAGAAATGGCTTGTTTGTGGAGCCGACTACTCAGGACGTCAGCTAATGAGCCTAACTGCAGAGTGCAGCTCTGTTACCACACAAGGAAATGACTGCCCAGGTTTCTCACTACTGAGAGGGCCATGAGCACCGAGGAGTCTTCCTGCAATTGTGAGAAACTACTGCCCTGAAGTGTGTGTACTCTCTTTGCTTGTTGTTGTAAAGATAGATATGATTCTCTGCCCAAATGAATCCAATACCAGGGTGTAGTCAAGTGATAACTGAAGGGAAAAAATACATTAGGGCAGTGGTTCCCAAACTGGGGGGCGGGCCCCCCCTGGGGGGCGCGGAGCCACTGCAAGAGGGGCACGAAAGACCAGGGGAGAAAAAAGAGTGAAACAAAGCTGAATGAAAATGATCTATGTAGGGGGAATAAACAAATGAGTTTGATGTTTCTATCCAACTGACCTTTATTTTGCTAAAATTTAACTTTTAAATTCTTTTTTTATCAGTTCCATCCCCAGTTATTGTTAACAATTGATTGAAAATATTGTGGTGGGGGGCTTAAACTTTTGTTGGCTTCCGAAAGGGGGGCATACTGGAAAAAGTTTGGGAATCACTGCATTAGGGGAAGCAAAACATACAACTTACTGCTTTCTGTTCCCAAACAAAAAAGGTTTTAAAGATCCCGTAAAAGAAAAAGGGAGATTTTCTTCAAAACACATTCTACACGTTTGAAAAAATGTGAAAAATTCTCTCCGGGTTGGATCCAGGGCTGCAACTAAGAGTTATTCATTATCCATTAACATATAGATCAATTCCTCAGTTAGTTGCATGGTCCATTAAATGCCAGACAAATGAGTGAAATGTTGATAACTGTTTCCCAAAGCTCAAGGTGACATCTACAAATGTCTTGTTTCAACTACAAACCGAAGATGATCAGTTTCCTGTCTTAAAGAAACCAGCAAATATTCACATTTGAGAAGCTGAAATCTGAGAAGCTGAAAATTTGGACATTCATACATTCATTCATTGTCCATAACCGCTTATCCTTGAAGGGTCACCGGGGGGCTGGAACCTATCCCAGCTGGACATTTTTTTCTTAAAAAATTACTCAAAATAATTAATTAGTTGTCAAAATAGTTGGCAACTGAACAGCTAATCGATTAATCTACAGATTGTTGCTGCACTTGGATCTGACAGAGAACCCGAAGACACCTTGTCAATCACAACGAAGCCCCGCCCTAAAGCATATGCTGCTTTATCATCTATTTTACTCTAAATAGGACCTTCATGTACAAAATGAGCATCATGTTGTGCAGAAGAAGACTTGAAACTAGGAACAAGACCACAGGAAACTGTTTACTGAGGTCATAAATAAAGTGAGAAGTAGAGTCATTTTCTCATTAGAGTACATACAATCCGACTTCTTTTTGCAACCAGTGGCCATTAGAAAGAATGCTGGTTTAAGGCACTGCATATTGGCATCACTTTTTAGACCTGGAAGCTGCATCTGCTATTACAGTCTATGGTCCCAACCCTGACTGACTTCAACATCCCTGGTGCAGCATTCGGTAAGCGAAGTGATGACATCACTTCATGAGGTTCAGCATTTGTCACATTGGAAATCTTGATTTACCTTCTTAACTCGTAATAGTTTGAAAGTCTTTATAACCAGTGCACAATTAATAAAAATTAATTGTTATATCGGCATAGGCATATTGCATTGAACGGGCCCCATCAGGATGTGTGATCACCACAGTCCCATCACCAGACCGGACAACAAGGCTCTGAATTGTCATGTGATTTGGACACCGCAGGAAGGAGTTTGATACCACTTCCTGTCTCCACTAGGTGACACTGCAGAACAGCCACTAATCATATGTTATGTTCCAGTATATTAAGTGTAGACAACACTGAAAAATTCATGTAAATCAGATGAAGACTGTTACACAAGGTTTGCTTCCTGTTGGCAGTAGGTGGCGCTATGTGTATAACTCCAGATTGGGATGTAAATGTGATCATGAAGGGACTCTTATCAAACACGTGAAGGGACTGATTGGATCATTTATACTCAAATTACAGTAACTTCCTGTTTCATGGTGAGACATGAAAACTCGACACCACAAACTAGTCTAGATGTTACACACCAATTTTGATGTCAATCTGAACCATTCTCTAGGAGGAGATTGTTGAAATACAACAGTGTGGAAAGCACCAAAATTGACCACGAAATTCAGAAATGGCTGACTTCCTGTTCGGTTCAGGCTGTGGCTCAAAGAAGCTTTTTGTAAGCCTGGACATGAAACATGTACCTACTGATTTTTGTACATGTTGATGAAACGTACTGCAGGGGCTGTTTCATTGAAATACTGTAGCGGGCGACACTGACTAAATATTGTCCTGTAAATGTATTTAGGCCGGGTATCTGATCAAACACGTTACTTTTGAGGCAGCTTCCAGAGAGGCAGAGGACTGTGAAGGTCTTACCACAACTTCCTGTTTCATGGCGAAAAATCAAATCTTGACAACACACCACAGTGATGTCCTTTAAAGGGGCTAAATGCGAAATATAGCCTCATTAGCTGTCAGGAATTTTACTTTTGCTATGTACACAACTAGTGGTGTATTGACCTCTGAAGTAGAGAGTCACGTGACATGCCCTCTGTGTGCGCTGTTCTCGAGCCTCTGTTTTGGTAAGCCAGTCCGGCCGTGCGTGCATGTTAGTGCATGTGAACCCCTCCTCCTCTCCCCACCGGAACCATTATGCCACCCCCGCCCGCCCCCGTATGCAAAAGCGCCGCGGTCACGGAGGTGTGTCTGCTCACTTTGCGACAGCAACATGTCAGCTGTTTCTTCACTGATGGGAAGTGCTGAAAACACGCAGGTAGAGGGGGAGGAGCAGACGGAGAGCAAGGGGAAGGCGAGCGGAAAGGGGGTGTGTGCCTCTGAGCCAGTTTTGTTTTGGTTTGATGCAGACTAGAGCTGCAACGTCTAGCGGTGAAATTGAGATCACATTTAGCCCCTTTAATGACAGCTAAATCTTTCAATAGCTTTTAACACAGGAGTACAGTGACTGATAGAGAACTGAACATTATGATGTCACAGTGAAGTTGATGTTTTGGATAAAGATAAATTTAAAAAAAACCTGCGGCAGCTGCCTCAGGAGGTGCCCTGGAGCTACTGATTGGCTTCTTGTTTGGCTCCTTGATAGGCTACTTCCAACATGGAGGCCAGGCTCAGTTCTTCACTACAGAATCTTTCAGACCTCTTTCACATCAACTGACCCAAGTAGGTGCTATATTTTATGTCAATTAAACAGGCAGGGTTAGAGACACTTATGCAAATAATTCAGATTACAGTTGTATTCAAATTGTTATGTGAAGGCTTTATATTGCGTTTTTTTTCCTTCCCCTCAATTTCATGTTATTATACATGATTCAAGATTCAGAAGCTAAGTTATAAATTAGAGTTCATTTGCTAAAGATACATTTACTGTGTTTAGAGTTAATTATTAACCATTTTATGTTCACAGGAGTCTTTAAAAACAGTTAAATTTGCTGAATCTGCCTCACACATTTACCTCAGTCTACCTAAGTTTCTACAGCAGTCAAAGGAAAGTAGGAGAAACGAGAGAAATCAGTAGAAGTAGAAACAAGGACATTTGGTCACACTGGTTTCAACAGGACATTAATGTATAAACCTGCTACAGGCGATGAGGCCATTGTAGACTACAGGAAATTATTGCCTGAAATAAAGATAAGACACTAAAAAACTAAACTTCAAATAAACTAAATGACACTAGACATTAGAGTATGATGAAGTCTGTCTTGTGCAGACTGGACAAAAGTTTTAAATACACACGTGAGTTCAGGCCAGAGCCACAATAACATTTGGGAAAGCTACAAAAGTAAAAGAGGTTATCCTCTATTTGTCACCTCTAACATTAACACTCAAACACTACATACAATTAATTAATTAAATCTTGAACATACCTGTGAATCCATAAAAAGCCTCTTTCATGGAGCAGCTGTCTCTGTGACCAAGGAGGGAACAAAACTGTTGTGTTCTTCATCTCATGGGTTTCCGGCAGGCCAAAACTGTTGTGGAGGCAGCAGTGAACATATATAGTGACCAGGTGGACAAGATGGACGCCAACTACAACTGATACAAGGCAAAAACTATCTAACACCCCACCCCCGACTTGGCAGCACATGGTTTGGTCTGATGAGCTGGCTTTCAGATTTAAGAGTCTCCACCCCTCAGACACACCTTTTGCTCAACCAGGAAGTGAACCGCCCCCAACAACCACAGTAAGTCAAAGACAAAGAAACACATGGTTAATATAACAGAAAAGAGCTTGTTAAAGGCCACAGTGTGAGAATGTGTGCGCTCCATTTAAACAGTGTGAGGATACAAGCTAATTAACAAGATTTATATCAAACAAACTGTGTCATGTGAATTGTTTGGGTGTGGTTGACTGCAGATGATGAAAACCTGTGCAGGTGCGTGTGAATGGCTGTTAGCATGTGTAGCTGTTAGCATAGCTTCTAGCATGTGTGGCTATTAGCATGGCTGTTAGCATGTGTATCTATTAGCATAGCTGCTAGCATGTGTGGCTGTGGTCATCAAATGTTTAGCACTCTATTTAAAGACACCACTTGTACAGAGCAGCAAAATATTCTCTGCATCACCAACCATGTACAGAAATTTACCAAAAATGGTAAAACTATTGGTGTTAAAATGTTTAAAAGGACATTCATCCCAAAATCCATTTTTCCCCTCATCTGTTTATCCATCTAGACAGTTTTAATGAGTTGCAGACTTTTGAAAATGTTCTTCTCTCCAGTATAATGGAACTTAATGGCACTCGACTTGTGATTTAAAAAAAAACAAACAGCAAGTTTAACAGCAGCGTTTCTTCTTCTAGTTTCATGTGGGAATTGTTTTCTTTCTGCAGTCATATCTACAGGTTTTGGGAGGGTTACTTTAAATATATATTCCAAGTTACTAATTACCTGTTTAAAAATGTAGTTAGTAGCCTAATACAGTATCACAATATAAATATTTATTTTAAAAAGCCACAAAAGTAATATCATATGTTCAGGCCTGGACTGTTATAAACCATGTGAAGTTTCAGGGAGATTCAACCATGTACACTAAAGTTAATACAACTTCCTGTGTTTTGGTGAAACATGGAAGTTCGCCATGCCGTCATGGACACGCCGTTGGACAAAAACTCACAATCTTCACAATATAGCAATAGCAAGGTCTTAATGCCTTTTGAGTTGGAATGGTCAGCCTGCTAGGAGGAGCAATTTCATATTTCATGGCGAGACTTCAAAATTCAACGCCACGCCCATCAACAATAGCTAAATCACTCAACGACTTTTGATCACAAACTAGTCTAGATGGCAAACACTGATTTTGAAGTCATTATGATGAATCCTGTAGTTCATTAAAATACAATGTGTGGAAAACACCAAAATTTACCACTAAATTGAATAAATAAAAGAAAAGTTTCATGTGCCATCAAGCATGTTTAGCCCCTAAAAAATGCGACTGAAGAGGGCGAAAAAGAAGAAGTAGTACATCTGTGCTGCAGGGACTTACGCAAACACCACACATTGCAGAGCTATAAGGCAAACATAACTGGAGGAGATGGCTCCTCATTAAATTATGAGGTGATCAGTAACGATAAGATCAGTGTGTCCCAGCCAGCTTGTTGTGAATCTTAAATATTCATGTGAGTCATGCCGACAGGAGGAAAGATAGAAGATTGCGTCCTGAAAGCTCCATCTTCCACTGAAGTGAGTTGTAAGTTATGTGTAATACATGAACAGCAACAATATAAAGAGTAAAAGTCTGTCCATACCAGGAACGATGACTATAAATATATTATTTTAAAAATTGTTATAACTCAAGTGGATGAGTCTGCAACACAAGTCCACACCACAACTATGAGCTATCAGCTGAAAGTTGATAGAGAGATGAGCTGAAAAATGTTGAGGTTTAGATAGGAGGGCAGACGTAGGACCAAGTCAATGTTTTGCAAATCACATGTAGATCTTTTTGCTTTCAAGTCCCAAGTCAAGTTTCAAGTCCTAAACTTTGAGTTTTGAGTCTGAAACAGGTCAAAATTTAACAATTAATTTCCAGACTCATTGATTTACAAAGTTACTCAGCTCTTAGGCTCATGTTAGCTACGCATTGGCTCACTAAATATGTTAATATTAGCCTCAACATCTCGTTCTATGTGTGGTGTCAAAGTGAACAAAGTTTCAAGTTGTTCCATCCCCGTCTGTCATTTTAAACCTGCACATTTTACATTCTGCAATTCATTTTTTGTCGACCACTGCATAGTTTTTGTACATTAATAAAACAGAGTGCCTAAATCACAGCCACTCCAGTGTGCCCCTTGGGACCTAAATTCCAAAAAAATATAAACCGTAGTCTAGCAAGAAACATTTTTTTTTATTCTGTTTGATCTGTGCCACAAATTACACATATGTTGTTTGTCAATTTAAAACATAATTTTACAAGTCAAGGAAGTTTGTCAGAGTTTAGTTTAGTTTTGTGTGAAACCGCTCAGTGAACTACATCTCTCACTACTCACTTGACTTGTAAATGTATGTTTTAAATTGACAAACAGCATGTGTGTAATTTGTAGCACAATTCAAACAGGATCAAAAAGTAAATTGTCTCTCACCACAGACTACAGTTCATATTAGTTATTCAAGTCCCATGGTGGTGCATTTGAAAAGAGGCGTGACTTAGGCTCTTGGTGGCCTTAGGTCTTGGTGGTTCTCTCCCATAACTTGATTTGATGCTGTGATCCAAGTCATGTGACGTCCACAGCTCTGCTTCAGAGAGCCTTCATTTGACTCTGGGAAAGATCTCTGAGCAGCCAATGACGGCAGCACACTGCAGGTAGAAATAAGCGGCATACCAGTATCAGCAAGAGGCTTTAGAGATGATCTTACCAAGTAGCAGACTGTGTGCTGCAGGTCTTGCAAGATCCAGCCAAAGAGCAGGTCATGTGCTGTGAATACACCATCATGTCATGGTAATGAACTGTGATGGGTCTGCAGCAATCAGCTGAATGAGCAATGCACCTTGTAACATGTATTACACATGAATGCACACACAAAGTCCAGCTCATATAGGTACTCTTAATAAATAATACAGCGTGCGTACTGTAGTTTTTCTTTACAGTACAGGAGAGATATATGCAACAGACTTAGCTGCACTAGGCTGCTAAACAAATAGTCAAATATTTCCAAATTGTCCATAAAATATATTAAAGCATCTGAGGAACAGAGACCATGAAATAAAAATAGATTTTGCAGGGGCGTTTATTTCATCCCTTCAGATGTGCCGTGCATCAGCACAGGGCAAGATGGCAAATCAAGGTTAAATGCAGATATTTATTCACTGTAATGCATAGGTTCCCAACCTTTTAGGCCTATGACACTTTGTATCCAGGCACTGCTTACATGTGACCCATCTCCTCTGGTTGTTTCATTTTTTTAAGATAAGATAAGAAAAGATAATATTTTGTTAGTCCACGATGGGGAAATTTGCAGTGTTAGAGCAGCATAATGCACAGCAAAAATATAAAGAAGCATCACTAAAAGAAAATAAATAATAAATGAGTAAACAAGCAAGTTAAGTGAGGAAATATAGGAAGGATAAGCAGTAAATAAACAGTCCCAGCAGTTGATTTTACACTATTACACAAAGGGAATATTGAAATTGCACATTGAAATGATACATAATAATACACCCTATTGAAAAATTGATATTAGATATTAGATTATTAGGTTTTACAGTCCTGAGCAAGTAAATCTCTCCAGTATTATATTAGAAAAGGAACAAAGATTGAGAAAAGCCAGAAATAATAAACAAATTAATGTGTAGCAGTGATGTTTTGTCTTCTCCTTTCCTATGTTGTTTATCATCTTGCAGCCTATTGAGATTTATCTTGCAAACACTCAACCCCTGGGTTGAGAACCACTGTAATTGAGTTTCATACGGAGCAAGAGATGTCAATCCCAAATGTAACCACTAAAAATGTTTTCAATGGAGACATGGAAAATACGCGACAGCACTCAATGTAAACATAAATAAATGTAAGGTAGAAATGTGTTCACTCTGGCAGAACTGATGTCATGGTTTAATAGTGTTAAATCCATGGTTAAAATGTCTTGTTTATGATTTTACCCACCGGTTTAGTAAGTCACAGTCCTTTTCCCTTTTTGAGTCCCAAACAAAACAAATAAAGCTTAATTTTAATCTCCTGCACATCCCCAGATAAGGAACTCCCGTAAACACAGGATGGATTGTTTACCAAATCTCCGCTCCCCCCATTTTGCCCTTTGCTCATAATTGAATGCAATTAGGGAAATTATATTGAATGAATGTTGACTTTAATGTGGGAGCGCTGCCAGGCTTTGTTAGAGGAAAGACTGAAAAAACAAAAACAATGCAATGGGCCTTTTCCACTGGCGCTTTTGGCTGCGCCGAGCCATACTGCACCGCGCCCAATTGCATTTCCATTATCACTTTCAGCGCGCTGAGCTGTGCCTGGGATGGATCTACTCTGGAGTGGGGCCAAAGTGAGCCCGACCCACCTCCAAGCAGGCTGCGGTGATGTGCAGGTGCAGGCGAGCAGAGAGAAAAACATTTTCTAAAAGTCGCTTTATGTTCAGCTCTCAGTACTTTTGTAGCTTCTAACAGAATCTTTATGTTTTGAAGTTTAGTTGGCTAACTGCAAAAGTGGTAATGATTGAATGTCTGGGAGCAGTCAGCAAGGAAACTGAGCGTGTTGTTAATTTATTTCAACACAATATGACTTTGTTGTTCAAAACACGGGAATAAATAACATCCATAACTACATTTCTTTCTACTAAGAGTCCTGTCCTTCTGTCAGCTTCATCTGGGATCTGTAATAGTCTTTCATGGGTTGGTTTGCTCGTCATGAGTGATCAAAATGTTAAAAACTGTTAAAAATGAATAAATCACATACTGTTCATCAGACAGTAGGTGTCCAAGGAATTAAATGCTCAACAATTATCAGACCAGTCACAAATCGTTCAACAGGTACATGAGTTTTCTGTGTGGCTCTAAATTATAAGTAGTGTTGGCTTAACTCACTTTAAAGAATGTGGATGATGTCAGGTGAGGAGTAAGAGAAATACAACCTTAATGCTTTAGTATAAACAGATTCAGTTTAACTCAAGTATGACAAGTAGATCTTTGTATTTAAGCAAATGGACAAAGACAGAACAAAAAACAGAAACCACAACCTTTTAGTAACCTCGACAACTTAACACAACATAATATCTCTGCTTTGATTTCTCAAGTACTTTATGCAGCAGTTTTTAACTTTATAAAACACTGTTAGAACTTCCTGCCAAAGCATCTTTCATCCTAAGTGGTCCTCTTCTCTGGCACTATTTCAAAAACACTTTGTTTACATCAGGAAGACGCACGAAGACATTTTTGCTGCAGTGCATCAGTTTGGGGTTTACAATTCCAGCTCAGTAAGGGCCAAATTTATTCAAGTTCTGAGTTTAAGTCAGAATTCTGAGATAAAGTTTAAGTCAGAAATTCATCTTTAATCTCAGAGTTTTGACTTTAAACTCATAATTATGTTTTTTCCCCCAAAATTCTGACTTTTTCCCCTCAGAATTACGGCTTTATCTCAGAATTCTGACTTTAAACTCAAAGGTTAAATAAATATTTTACCTGTGGCTCCTTTTCATAATTCTGACTTTAATACCAGAATTTTGACTTTAAACTCAAAAGTCCAATTTTTATCTCAGAATTGTCACTTTAATCTTGGAATTTTGGCTTAAAACTCAGCTCAAATTTAAGAGTTTTCTCCTCAAAATTCTGACTTTATTTCTCAGAATTCTGACTTTTGTTCTCAGAATTCCTATTTTACACTTCTAACCTTGATATCAGAATTCTGGCTTTAAAACACAGAACTTAAATAAAGTCTGACTTTAATCTCCAAATTCTGACTTTATGCTCTGAATTTTGATTTTTTTTTTTTTCCCTCAGAGTTCTAACTTTATTCTCAGAATTATGATTTTAAGCTTTGAATTCCGACTTAAATCTCAAAATTCTTACTTTAAACTTACATACATTTTCCACATGTGGCCCCATTCTGACTTTAATCTCAAAATTTTGACTTCATTCTCAGAATTCCATCTTTAGTCTCAGAATTCTGACTTTAAACTCAGAACTTAAATACAACACATCTTTTCTCAAAACTCTCACTTCTCAAAATTCTAACTTTTTTAAATCAGATTTCTGAATTAACACTCAATTCTGATTGTATTCTCACGATTGTGAGAATATACAAACAAATTTCCACATTTTTCTCATGTGGCCCTAATCTTCCTCCATAATTCTGAAATCAGACTTGTCATGCATGAAAGTTCATTCTTAGTCCTCTCTAGTAGAGTGACAAAACATCTGAACTGCAACTGACTAAACTCAATGCACTGATGAAGACCATTGGGATACGACTAAAAGCTCTAGAAAGCTGCACTTGAGTTTAAATTTTTCTTTATGGTTTGTCACATGCGTCATGGAACTTAAACAAATGTATGAACTGGATGCTTCATATTTTCGGGCCTCTGAATGTTAGACTGAGGATATAAATGCTATCAAAAATAGATATCTACTGTAGTGTTTGTAGAAAATAAACTCCACTGTATCTGACGCAGTGCTCTTGTCCCGTTAGTTCCAGCACTGCAGCATGAATGACTCATCATAACAATGACTAACATGACCTGTGAGCCCACTTAAAGTGACAGTCAACTCACGGAAAATAGAATTTGCTCTCACGCTGTTGCATTATGGAAAACAGGCAACGCAGCTCACCCACGATTTCGAGCACTCAACACACAGGTTCTGATGGGCTTCAGGAATAGTGCAGCCACCCCCACTCAAAGCTCATGCACAAAATATGAAATCATGTCCTTAATTGTTTTTTTGTGTTTTGTATCAGTGGATGTACATGATCAATTCTGCATTGCGAAGTTTGGTATCAGTCAGGATACAAAATGACACACAGTCGCAGAACAATATTCTGACAGGAGGAATAATAAGTGGTGTGTCATTGGTTCAACTGTTCTGATGCCTCTCCCTGCTGGAGTATTGGCTCACTAATGTGGTGTTTTTTTTTTAACTTTATTATATTTGCATAGATTTGCAATTTATAATCATTACCTTAGTCATCACTGTTGTCTTCACTTGTGTAGCAGCATATAACAAAACAGTTACAAAGTGCTTTAGAAACAATAGAAAACGCTAATTAGTAAAGCAGAAAAAGCTGGATCGGAAAATAATTATAAAAAGTGTGTGTGTGTGTGTGTGTGTGTGTGTGTGTGTGTGTGTGTGTGTAAGGTTAAAAACAAACTAGAATTTAAAGGATGTTTAAAACAACAATAAATGTGTCATTCGAGTTTGTTACACTACAGAAACATGTGTCATTAACCATCAGGAAAAGCAATGTGAAAAAGACACGCACATCCTTGAGCCCAGTGGTTTAGGTGCAGAATCACGAAATATCTAAACAAAAAAGGAAAAAATCTGCACACTAAAAGAGATCCTGTTCAAAAAAAAAATTATTAGCATGATGTTTCGAACTATCGGCTCTTCCTGTGAGGAAGAAATGTTTTGAACGGGAGCTCTTTTGGTGTGCAGTTTTTTTCCTTTTCGGGTCATCAACCACCAGGGCAAAATCTGGTAAAAAATTAGCAGTTTTCTCAGCTCAGAAACGCTGGGGACAAGTCGGCTCTGCTGTCTCAGTGTCAAACACCTCGACCTGAAACATGGACGCTGTGTCTAGCAGCTTTATTGGACATGTCCAGACATGTTTGAGCCCCCAGAGCCAGAACTTCAATCGGGCCTGGAAACCGACCCAAACCGAACTTCATTAGCATATTTCGGCCCAAACCCAATTACAGGTCAACATCTTTCTTGCAAGCATCTTTCTTGCACAAGCTGCCCTCTGTGCATTGTAGCACAAGTGACAAAAACATGGAAACAGCCTATTTTCCCCTCATTAAATCGCATAGAGGTAGGATAGTTTATAAGGCAAGAACAGGAGTCATTCTACCATTTTTAACGTTCTTTATTTATGAAAATGGATCTTTAACCGTAACAAAAAAAATTCAAACAATTTACATGCGACATATCTGCGGACAGAACATTTACACAGTCTCACTCTTAAGCACTCAAATAAAATATATCTTGGCTAAATACTAAAAATACAGAACCTTAGGGTTTTAACATATGCCATGTCACGAAACAGTTGCACAATTGACAACGATACAATGAGGCTGTAAAGTGTGGCTGCGCTGTCTGAACAAAGGATCAAATGGACTGAGGATCAACAAGCGGTTTGCTGTGACATTTAAAATCTCAGGCAAAACTCCAAGAGAAGCCCAAAGTGTGCAAAAACAGTGGATTCAGACTTTATCCAAAGAATGCATCTGAAATCTCACACCAAGTGAGTGAGAGCTTTTTAGAGTTTTGCTTTTTAACTTTGAGTCATCACTGACTTTTATTAAGCAAACATACATCTAACAGCATGGTGCGCACCGTGCAAACCTTGTGCTGGAGACAGCTTCTGAATGGGAAGAGAATATGGAATCTGTTTCAGGTACTAGAATGACTTTAAAAACACAGAATGACTTGTTTTAACAAATTTTGTTAGTTTATAATATGAAGGTGGTGCTGTGGTTAGCACTGTCACCTCACAGAAAGAAGGTCCTGGGTTGGAATCCCCCAGCCCGCTTGGGGGCTGGGGAATTCGTGGCTGGGTCAGGACCTTTCTGTGTGGAGTTTGCATGCTCTCCTTATGTCCACATGTCCAGTTCTCTCCGGGTACTCCGGCTTCCTGTCCAAAGACATGCAGCATAATAGGTTAAGTGGTAACTCTAAATTGCCCGTAGGTGTGAATGTGAGTGGTTGTTTGTCTCTATCTGTCAGCCCTGCAATGAATTGGCAACTTATCCAGGGTGTACCCCGCCTCTCACCCAGTATCAGCTGGGATTGGCTCCAGCCTCCTCCCCCCGTGACCCGTCAGGATAAGCAGTTACAGACAATGGATGGATGTAAAATATCTCTCCCATGAGGCTGTTAGACAGTGACAGATCATAGGCAATAAACTTGGCATTGCAGCTGCGTTCATGCTTTGGTTTGCAGGCCCTATACAGTGTTGGAGGGACCTGGGTTCTTTCTTATTTAAGATCTGCTCAAAAAAAAAATCCTGAATGCAGAAATCATGAACAATAGCTTAACACCACAATTCAGAACTACATAGCTCTCAGTGTTTTCAGCAACTATCTAACATGTATAATGTGTTTAGAAGAAAAACTCCCCTTTTCCTTTACACAGGCTTTAAGAAGTGAAAGACAACAGATTTAGCCTGAGAGCTCCTCATGCAAGTTGTTTTAAAGTTGACAAGCCCTGATGGCAGGGGCCAGATCATTTGTCTTTAATCTACAGCCAGTAAAACCGCTAACAATAAACTGCTGGAGGACCTGAGGCTACAGTCGAGCTCATCTGGAGTTTAACCAGCTGCCACATCAGATGACACTGCTGTTTAACTTTAAAAGGAAGTGCTTTCTTTGCAGAGCTGCCCCGGGGCATTGGTGAATTTAGCATCTGCTTCGTGCCACTCAGAAACCAGCGGCCCGGATACAGATGTGAGAATATAAACAAGTTCTCTCATATTCTGTAGTTAAGCAGAGGTACTGTTACATTGATGAAATGCCAGTTATAAGTAAAACTACTGGTGTCAAAAAAAAGTACTTATGTAAAAGTAGAAAGTATTCTTCTCAAAAAGTACTCAGAATATTAGTTACTTTATAACCGTATGCATTATGAGTCACAGGCATTCAAATGATCTTTAATCCGAATTACTCCCAACTCTGCTCAGTGCTCACACTCACCTCTCCAAACCTGTGACTGCTGCAGCGTTTTGGGTTTTATTTTGTCCGTATGTCACTGTTTTCCTTGGCCCATTTGCAATCAGATAGTCTGATGAGCTCCAAAAATGCAGATGAAAGGTTTGGAAACTAATTTAAATTGCACTCAGTACTCAGTTATTTTATCAAAGCGGAATACATATTGTGATGCATACTTAAGTTCAAGTAAAATTGCAGACTTGAAAAAATACAGCAGTTTGAGTAGTTGTAATTGAATACTTCCACCCCTGGTGTACAGCCATGCTGGTGGCTTTGTGACACTATGCACAGCTGTGCTTGAGCTAACATGTTTAGTATGCATGATGGTTACCATATTCCCCATCTTACTTTCATCTTGCATTAGCATGGTAACATTTGCTAATTCACAGAAGATAGTTCAGTGTAATAGTACGTTAATTTTTACTTAGACTGAGAAATGGCCTTTGTCTTGTCTCAGCTGGAGACTAATTTGAACCAAACTGATGATCTTAAAATGTTTTTTTTTTTTTTTTTTTTTTTTTTTTGGTCTCACTGATCTTAAATTTGTTTTAAATAATCAGCTCATGAGATTGACAGGGAGATCTAAAAGAAAACTCTGTGGTCTTAATTGAGATCTTAAACTTGTCTCAGTGGTCAAATTGAGGTCTTGTTGCTCCTTACGGTCGTCAAGGAGAAACCTCAACAAGCTCAGCAGAAGATCTCCTGCTTTTCTTTTGTTTTGCACGTTTTTTCTCCTAAGGGGCTGGGGGTTTAGGAGAAGCAGATGAGACTTCAGTAAGCTCAAAATTAGAATCTCATTTATTTCTTATAAGATGAAGATGATTGTTAGAAACAAAATTTTCCTCTGGGACCCTCTCTTCTGTATACATGGATGGCTCAAACAAACACGAGACTTTCACCCAGGAGTCCAGCGTTTGTGTCTGTGACAAAGCAGTGTTGATGACCTGGAATGAGAACAGGTTGGGGTTTAAGGGTGTTATGCTCAAAAACAGTTGTCTAGTGTCTCTGGAAATTACATTAAAGTTCCTGGATAGGCATAACAATGAGCTAAAAGAAATTCTCCATATAGCTGAGGGAAACTGCAGTCGAGTGAGAACTTTTGTGGGTTCATAACTATGAGTCACAAAACACATGGTCATTTAATCCATTGTAAATATAAACATATTGATAAGAACGGCTGTAAAGACTGAAAACTATGTAGTACTGAATTGCGGACTGAGACCATTAGACTGATTTCTGTGTTCAGGATTTTTTGAGCGGATGTAAAACATGGCCCGGTGACATGCCGGAGCCACGGTCCCCCAATAATATATAGGCCCCATGAATCGACCCATGAATGACACCGCCTTCCCCTCCCCTCATCCTCCTTAACGGTCAGTTATGAACGTACTTTCAGTGACTCTCTCAGTCCAAATCAACCCAGCACCTCACTTCGGTTCCAACAACCTGACACCGAAGAAAAAAAAAATACCATCCTGTCACCGTTCTCTGGCTCTTGTGGCTCAAACATGTCCGGAAATGTCCAAGCTTTTTTAATCATTTAAATGCAGCTGGGTGATTAATAACACGTTTGTCTGTGGTGTGACAACCAACACATTTAATTGCTTCATACAATCACCGTACGGTAGGAGCAGCAGATCAGAAAATGCTAATAGGAGCGGGTCAAAGGGGTCACTTTGGTGGACAAAAGACCTACTTTGTTGTTTATGTCTGAGGGCTTGCGGTTATTGTAACTTCTGTCAGATGGCATTGTGGGACATTTGGTGTGTCAGCGTCATTGACCAGCAAAGATTTACAGGGCAATACATTCCATCTCATCCCACTCTGATTACATCAACTGTGTTCTTGGCAGCAGAGCGCGGCACGTTCATCTAAACTCAACCCCATACAGAAGACAATGAGCCTATTCATGCCTTTTTCTGTCACAAATAATTGCTACGATAAGATTTACAATAAGCTTCATTGTGTTTGTCACAATCTGTTTCCTGCCTGTGCAATTTGCTGATATTGTGACAATCTTGATCTGACAGCTACAGCGAGCTGTGTTTGAAAAATGATGTGTTCTGGGTGGATCTGATATCTGAATTTTCTAATAGTCAGTACAAGACGATGATTGCCTGAATGTTGAAAATGAAGGCAATTTTATGGTTCTGCAAATGCTAAAATTTGAAGTTTTAAGTATGTGTTTTTTATTATATATTTACATTCATTTATAAAATGATGTTGACAATGTTATGTTTTATCTATATTTTTAAGTAAAACTATATCATATCTTGACATATCTGTTTCAGTCTCTTCTAGTATATTTTTAAGAGTGTAGCCTCTCTAAACCATTTACAGTATTTCATGTATATCTTTCTATTCAGTATATTATTTTAATGACCACCTGCCACACTGCCTGTTTTAAACACAGTCACTCTGTACATGCACAGCTGGAAGGTTTCATTTAAGCATTTCATAATGAGGGCTTTAAATAGCAGAGCAGATAAAATCAACAGAATAAAGGACAGGCGTCACTGAAATGGTGCCCCAAGGTCCTCAGCGGTACCCAATACCACACTGGTCGACTCAGAAGTGGTGCTGGGGGGGCCTAAGGGAGATAAAACATGATAAAATGTCGTAGGATGCCTTTTCAGTGGACAAAATGTGATAAAAGCCCTATTGGATGGCCCAGTAAACCAGACAATGGGCCTTATGCAAGAACCACTCATACAAACAGATTTGTTCTTAAGTGGTGCATACGAGTGATTTAAGAGAATTTGTCGCATTCACCAGTTTTCTCGTATTTTGAATTTTCTTTCAGATCCAAACACAATTCATGAGAGGTCCAGACCTGCCTTTAGAGTCATGTGCAGTCAGTCTGCTGGTTTCCAAACCAAAGTTTTTCACTAATGACTGTATATTTCATTAGTTTGAAGACATTTTGAGTTTGAAAAATAAATTATACTTAATAACTCTCCTGTTTGACTATATCTCAAATTCTAATGTAATTTTAATTTTACATATAAAGCCTATCGTCATTCATTCAATGATCCATTATTACCTGCTGTCAGGTGTATTGGCCATATATCTGTACAAGTGGGTTTATGAAGTCTGTCCGGGTGAACATCCTCACTTATTCCATTTCCGATCTCCGTGATGAAAACTTCCCCTTAACCCTCTCCTCTCGCTACAGTCATCAATCGCCCCTTATTGTGGCTGTGGCAAGTGTTGTTTTTTTTTCTATGAAGTCACTTTCATATCAAGACATGTCCTCTATTTCAGTGACAGTCCAACCCTCAGGTAACACACAATTAACAGCCCTCGCTTTTCCCGTTTCTTTTCTTTAGCAGGTCTTTTAATTCCACTGCTGTCGCTGTTAAAATGACAGATTTTCCTTTATGGCTCTCTGAAAGCAGGACGTCAAACTCCAAATTCATAAAGGTCTTCTTTTTTTCTCTTTGATGGCATTTTCTTGAGTGAACACTTCCTGACATATGGAGCAGGAAGGGCAGCCATATATGGTATTTTTGTGGCGTTAATTATGCAAAACTCATGCATGTGCACTCAAATACGCGCAAGTGGATCATTTACAAAGTTATCTGAAGTTACGAGTGTTTGTTGAATCTGACATGGTGTGTTTGTAGCCCTTCATACGAAAAAAAAAAAAAAAACAAGGGGGCAAAACATGGTAAAGTGCCCTCTAGGGTGCCCCTCCGGTGGAGAAAGTGCAATGCAGTGTCATATAGGCTGCCCTACGTGCTAGAAAATTAGTTGGCTTCTATATGCTTCTTATGTGTTAAATACAGAGGTGTAGTAGTTTTTGTACTTTAAGTCACGCAACAAAACAATTTTAATTGATCCAGAGATTGGAACTAATACTCCATAAATGCATCATGACTTTTGGCATGCCGGTGCCCTACCACATACAGCCGGTACTGATTTTTTCCTCTCACATAGCCTGAGACCCCCAATGCTATACCATTCTCATTCCTGTCTCTTTTATATTGTAGAAGACTGAGTTTTCAAGCTCTCTCTTGAAAGCTATACAGTAATAGGTATCATGTCTGCATTAAAATGTCTAAAAACAACTAAACTTATGTTATACATTGTGTTGGGTTGTATACTTACGTTATCCCAAATGTTTCCAACAATGGTTGCTATAACTTCTGTGGAAATACAGGATAAGTTGGATAGATCTGAGAGTGAGGAAGGGAGCCGACGAATGTGACTAAACATTACATGAATAAAACTTAAATACATAACCTAGTCTGGGAACTTTGTGTTAATTTTGTTAACTAATAATTTTCATTAACTCCCACGATCCCATGTTACTTCAGTGTCATCATACAGACTCAATGTACAGTATTCATTCATTCTAAAAAGGTCCTTTCAAGGGCAAAAACGTGGAGGAGGTAAAAGAATCACGAACTGAATGACTTCAAAATAACAATATGGGTGAGCCTGAACTGGAAAATATTAACAGTGCTGCAGCGCAGAGGCTCTTGAAAGATGAATGCTCTTTGGCTGTGAAATGTAGGTGTGGTGAGTGAAGATGAGAATGTTTTGTGTCCTCAAGGCGCTTGGAAGGATGGGCAGGAAGGATAAGGTGGAGCTAAGACAAACTAAGAGACACTGACACAGAAAGAAATGAACATCATGAGGTCAAATCTGTGCTAAAACCAAAACCCTCTTTAACCTGATTGTTGTATCACACAGTGTGCCGTTGTGCAGTGCATTGTGTGTTGCTCAGATAAGTATCAGTGACAGCAGAGGAGGGAAGAACTAAGAACAAATACTTCCATACTGTTGAGCATTTATTTCTTTGACAACTGTTATTTTCACTCCCATTTTAACACAAATATCTGTACTTTCTACTCCTTAAATTTTCTAAACAGTCTTGCTACTTTGGTTTCAATGCATGTGAGGAGAAGTATTTATTATTTTTATTTTGCATTATTCTGCACTGCCTTCCCAAAATGACTCCTAGATGTATCCATCAGTATCCATCAAACACAACAGATGTAATAGATGAAAACGATGTAAAAGATGAAAAGACGTAACAAGAAGAAATACATAACAGAATAAAAATGTTGTGCAAGCAATGACAAGATGAAAACAACAGTAAGACGTAACAAGAAGAGAACAATGTATAATATGTAACAAGACAAAAACGATGTAAAAGATTAGACAAAAACAACGTAACAAGACAGAAGTGATGTAACAAAACATTACGAGACAAAGACATAACAAGATGAAAACAAAGTAAAAAGAAGTAACAAGACAAAAACAATGTAAAACATGTAACAAGACGAAAACTATGTAAAAAGATGAAATAATACAAAAATAAATATGTAACAAGAAAACAACATAATTAGATGAAAATGATGCAACTAAACATTACAAGGACATAAAAGAGGTAAAAAAGATGAAAGCTGTGGAAAAGATGTAACAAGATCAAGGTGTAAGGCAATGTTAACCATAAAACAAGACGAAAACAATGTAACATGATGTAACAAGACGAAAACAACAGAACAACAGGAGAAAGACAGTGGAAGGTGAAATATGTAGCAAGACAAAAAAATCGTGCAAGCGATAAGATGAAAACAACAGAAAAGACATAACAAATAGAGAGCAACGTATAATATGTAACAAGACAAAAATGACGTAACAAGATGAAAGTGATGTAACAAAACATTACAAGACAAAGATAAACAAGAAGAAAACAAAGTAAAAAGATGTAACAGTACAAAAACAACATAAAAGCACGTCATAAGATGAAAAAACATAACAAGATAGTAACAAGATGAAAACAACGTAACAAGAGAGAAGACGTACAGACAAAAGAATAAAGACAAAAGAGTAACAAGACAAAAATGACATAACAAGACAGAAATGTAATGAAACGAAAGAGCCATAGCAAAGCAAGATAAACAAGATAAAAACATAAAAGATGTAAAAGGACGAAAACTGCATGAAAAACACAGGGAGACTTGTCCACACAGAAAATGTGAGGTTCAGTTAGCTTTGCACAGAAACAAACAGGGCTACACAACTTTATGTACTTCTACATGAGTGAAGGAATATGTGTACTTTTGCCACCTCTGAGTGACAGAAAGCTATATGCAAAATACTGTCAAAGTCCTCCTGTGACTCTTGAAGGCACTTAATGTATTGTCTAGAAAATGTGTGCCAGTACAGTTGACTGGTTCACACAGGTCCCCTCTCACAGTCAACACTGAAACAAAATGTTCTGATATCTTCCATTCAGCCACACTCTAGGACTTTGCGCAACATCCATCCCAGAGATTAACTGCATCCCAAAGTGCTCATCGAGTGGTGTTGGAGTGTCATGTGAAACAAGATACAGCGAACCAACCCAACCTCTTAAACAAACTCACAGCAACTGTTGAAAGGAAATGGGAGTTGGTGGTGGTATTAAATGGAATTAACAGCCTAAGTGGTGTGCCTGCACTGGGGATGGCCTGTGGAAACTTCCTGCATGTGTTGAAAAAGTTCCTGTGCCCTTGATATGGACCCGGCAGTGCTGGACAGCCCCCGCCTTCTCCTTATCATAGAACAGTGGCTTCCCTTAGCTTCCCTGAACTTCTGTTTTGGAAGCCTGCTTTGTTGAATGAGTGAGAGTGTAAACCTAGTTTTGTGCCAGTGAGCATTTCTGCGAAAAGTCCACGTTCTATAACACGTAAGAGAGTGTTGTTTTGCTGTCACAGCCATGGATGTCTAGAGTTAGTTAAAAAGTGGGGGTGCAAGATTAGAGCCAGCAAGGAGAGGTATGGCTGGGATTTTTTCTTCCTGCAGGGTTGACAAAATGTTAAAAAAATATACATATTACCAGTTTGAGTTAACTCAAGCTCCCTGTGCTTTCCTGGGAAAATATTATGCCAAACTTCATTAAAGAAATATGAAATATTAACAATTTCTTACATGTATGGAGACCACATAACTTTAGAAATACAAGATAAAGTGCATCACATGTCAACAGTCTTCTTGTCAATTTCGGCATCAATATAATCTATAAAGAAACTGTATTTCTGTACAAACTTTACATTTTGAATTTTGTTGCCTCAACTTGTTACCATCCTCGTTGGTTAGCTGAGCTATTTTAGTGGGAGAAGACAGTGGGAATGACAGGGAAACTGCTTCAAAAATGAAGATTTCTGACTAAAATAAGTGCTGGTTGGTAGATCAGATACACGCCGGCTTACACACAGACTCAAAACACTATTAATTCATGACCCGTCATGTGTGTGAGAGCACATCTGCCTTCCGATAATATTAAATATGTTTGATTTTACTATGATTATGAATTATTTTTGATCCACACTAGATCAAATGTTTAAAAATAGCTAAATTATATGATCAAGATGAGGGTGCTCCCGCGAATTTGCTCCCCTGAGTCTGACAGTGGGGGTGCAGCTGCTCCAAGAACCTTGATAATGGATAATTATGTAAAACCCCTGATTACACTCGGTGACATCTTTTGCCACTTTCTGTTCACTGTGTGGTTAAGGTTGGAAGTGATTATGGATGGCAAGTGGGATACTGGACTGTATTCTGAAGTGTGTTCAGACTGAATGTGGAGTGACACTTAAAGGGATGGTTCCGAGGCGATTTTGTTGCTCCAGCAGTGTTTTGTGGAATTAAAAAAAACAAACCCGACCTTTAATCAGCATTTTTGTGAGTAGATAACGGCTGAATTTTCCTTTTTAGGTGAAGTATCCCTTTAAAGTTGGTGCACATGACATGACATATGAAATATGTCATGTCATGTGCACATGACATGACATATGAAACAGATGAAAGATGAAAGATGGATTTGGTAGCATTTTTTCAAAATTTCTATAGATATCGGAAGAATATTGTTATCTTGAATATTTTGGCCACGGTAATTGTGTACTGAAGATCAGATATTGCAAAAGCCCAAATATGAAGTAACTTTCAGTTTGGGGCTGATTGAAATGGTTGGATGAGCTTGTTACAGGCCTGTGACAGCCACAGATGCCATTTTTGTTTTTTCTTTTCTTTCTTTTATTATCAGAGCTTTTGATTTATTGATTGCTGTTGGATTGTAAAGAGAATTTCAACAAACATAACACCAAAGTGCTTCTGAAATACATACCTATCCTAGGTTTAATTCAGTAAATTTCCAGGACTTGAGCGCTAAGACAAGCCAAGTTCAATGAACTGTGATGTTAACAAAAAGGCTGACCCTGTAGACAGATTCCTCTCAGCGAGACTGCTGTTTTTCTTTCCCATACTTTTTTCTGATGCGGTTTTAATGGAGTGTCGTGTTTACTGAATGTGGAAATTAAGGAAGCATATTTGCAACTGAGAATGTGGTAAAATCCTATTGTTTTGTTTTATCTGAGGGCAAGTGGGTCAGTTTTAATAATGATTATGGGTATGAGTAACAGTGTACAGATGTGGGAAATTCATTTGTGCCACAGCTGTAATGTGCAAGTACGAGAGAAGCTGTGGAATCTGACAGAGTGATAATAGGCCATTTCTATGGTCTTCTTTCCTGTGCAGGAATTCCCACTTCACGAGACATGAAGTGACTTCCTGTGGGAGACGTATTGCATAACGTGCACTCAGTGTTGCCAGACCAGCTCTGAGCTGTGCACTATCTTTGTCTGTATTTGGACAACTTTATGTACCTTTCTTATACCTTGTGGCCATGAGTTGAGAATTTTAGTTAAGGAATTTGATAAAGAATGGAGGCATGTGGGGTTAGGAGACTGGCCAAAATTTGAGGGGGTATTGAACAGGATTGGGAGTGTTACTTTAAAAATGTATTCTGATTCAGTTACTAATTATTTTAACAATGTGGTCAGTAACCTTATCATCACCTATCACAGTATTTTGTCGCTGTAAAAAAACACTTATCTCCAAATGTGGTGATTTTGAATTTTTTGCTAAAACTAAAGGAGGGAATGCTCCTTTATGAGTTGAGACACTTTTCCATGTCTTAAGCCAAACAAACCATTCACAAAGTCACTGGATCATCTGAAAATGCACTGGCACAAAGCTGAAAGCATGGTTGTTTTTTCAGCTCCTGAAAAGACATTTTGGACAGTTTTTTTAGTGTTTTTTATTGGACAGCGACATAACGTAACTTTATTTTCAGCTGCTTTTGGATTACATCTAACGTTAATGGTTGTTCTATGTCGCTAACATTACTGGTTGGTCTGTCTAGCTAAGGTTGGCAGTTGGTCTATGCAGCAAGAGTTAGCAGCTGGTCTGTGTAGTTAATGTTAGCAGTTAGTCTATTTAGCTATTGTTAGCAGTTATTCTGTGTAGCTAATGTCAGTGGTTGATATTACTTGTTATTTGTAAATGTTTCTTTAAATTAGATGTTTAAACAAGATAATAGCGAGATTTCAATTTTTTCAAAGAATAATAAATTGGTAACTGTAAGATTAGCTGCTTTCACTGCAACCAGAGTGGTGTTGAGACTCATGAAGTGTTATAATGTGTGTACACTGCACATGGTAATATATCTTTCTTTATTTTAAAATGTATTTTAAAATTGTAACCCTGCTAGTAATTCCCATTTTTACTAAATGTAACTAACTGTACATTTTTTTGTACACTAATTACATAATCCTGTTACATATAATCCATTTCTTCTTGCCTGGTAGTGGATAACAATTGAAGCACACTGACCATAAATACATCCGCCATGTGGTGCACAGTATGATTTATGGGTTAATGACAACCAATTAAAAATAAAATGCATAGTGGAAAAACACTAACCAAACACATAATGGCTCACATAATAATCAGTGTATTGACAGTATGAGTCTCTTCATCTAATTGTGCTACTCATCTCCCCGTATGTCTGTCTGAACAATAATCATCAGGGGATTTCATGTAATTAGTATTTGGAGTTTCCTTTCCACTGTTGTCATCAATGCTCATTTACTGTCAGTATTGCCTGAATGAAAACTGATGCCTTCAGTGTCAGCTACAAATTTGTGTTTGTCTCCTGGGTAATAAAAAACAGTTTGACACCGGTTGTGCAACATGCTGTATCTGCTGCAGCTGAGACCCACTGCTTATCTATCTGTCGTCTAGCAAAAATACTTATGGGCTTTTACTGAACTTGATTATACAGTAATCCTTGCTGCCCTTCATTAGTGGCTGTGAGTTTTATTAAAAATACATATTTTTCCCCCGGCCTGTAGTGCTGTTTATCTATCTGGATTTTTGTGGTGTGAGTTGCAGACATGTGGAGATATCACCAGTAGAGATGTCTGCCTTCTCCTTCAGCATGATGGAACTATAATGGCACTTGGTGCCTACATGACATGAAACTGCGCACAACAAGGTCTGTGGATTATCTTGAGCAACTGCATCATGATTCTTGGAAACAGACACTGGTTTTCAAATTTTTTTATTTTTTTATTTATTTTTTGGTACTTTGATTTAAAATTTGGACTTTGAATTACTGAATGGCAAAGCCCTTTTCATTGTAGAAAGTTTTTTTTTCCAATCTCAAGTAGTAACATTAGTTTGTTTCATTGTATTATATGTTCTATGTGTATTTGAGAAAGTCTTATTTTCCTCTGAGATGGGCCGTACACTCTGTGACCTCTGACCTCAGAGCTGAGGATCCCCAGATGCGTGCAGTTGGCTCATGTCAGTTCTCCTGCAGCAGTGACCTCTCACTGTCCCGTCAAATATTCTTACAGCTGTTATTGTTTTGTTGAGCTATCATAGCTAATTTCACATGGCCATCTCAAATATGAATGGATTCTTTTGGTCAAGCTTTTTCTGAAGCCCATTGTTGTTACATCAGTTTGAAATGCCTGTATTCCAAATTGTCACTGACAACACAAAGAAACAAAATGAAATTGTGGTCTGACAAATAACAGTTTATTAAATGTGCCTTATAAGAATAGCAATAATTTGAATTTGATGGAGTTGTGCAGGAAAAACATTAAATGTGGTACTTAAAGTGCATGCATAATTCTTTCTTATTAAGAAGGAAATGATTTCTATGCTGAAAGGCACCTGCCGTGAATAAGTAAATATTGAGGACTGCACTTGGAATCATTATAAGACAGGAAATGTTATTCTAAGCCCTAAATGTGTGGGACTAGTGCTACCTGGGGACCTGTGCTAATTTGTACTGATTCATCTGTAATAGGTCGTCTCTGATTTTTAATCCTTGATGAATCTGCCATGTCTGTAATTTGTAAAGTAAAAATTCCAACGCAAGTTACCCACCATATTTCGCTAAACACAGAGGTACTGTGAAAATATATCACCTGCTCTTGAGAATTGGGACAAATCACATGCAACCAAAAAAAAAATAATAATAATAAATAAATAAACATATGAATACAAACACTTTAATCTCAATTTTCTGGTGAAAAACTGTTCTTTAAGGATTTATATATTTGTAAATTATGAAATATATAGGTGTGTTTTAATGTTTTTTTTATTTCTAAACTTGCTCTATGCTAGAACACCCTTGACAATAAGAGTTCACAACTTCAAACAATTTAAAAAATGTTTTCCAAGCCTTCAAAATCTAAAATTAACAATAACTTCTGATAACATAGGTGTAAAATGGTGCTATTATAATCATCTTTGTTTTAAAATCATTTTTTTTAAATTAAAATGTTGGCCCTTTAAAGTTGTGTCCCAGATTTCTGTCAACAATGTCAGATTTTTTACAAAAACATGATTGAATCAGGCATAAAAAGTGTTAGCTCTACCCTAAGGACCCCTGTCTTTAATAAAGGCGGGACAACCGCTCAAGCACTGATAAGTTTTGGCCCATTACAAGGTTAAATAGCCAATAGCTTGATGTTTTAAAACCGTGTTTTGAGATACGTTTAGATTTTTACCCAGCAGATTTTTATGCTGGGAAAATATATTTTAGACCATTAATATGTCAAAATATTAAGTTAGTATCTTAAAATAATGAAAAACCTTCACAACTTGTGTACTAAATCATCATTTTGAGAAAGTTTCTCATTATTTATTAACTCAATATTTTTAAGCCAGGGGAGACCAGGGGCAGTCATAGCATTTTTTTTTATTTTTTCCTTCATAACTCATGGAATACTTGAAGTATGTCATCTTTTGATGTGAGAAACATATATAAAAATATATATTTTAAGCCTGGCCTGTAGTGTATCCACTGTTTTATCCAACTGGATTTCTTTGGTGTGAGTTGCAGAGTTTTGGAGATATCAGCCACAGAGAAGTCTGCCTTCTCTATGATATAATGGAACTAAATGACACAGCTTGTGGTGCTCAAAGCGCAAAAAAAGAAGAAGAAAAAAAAAAAAAATGTGCATTGGAAAAAAATCAAAATCATTGTCCCTCTCTCCAAAAATCATGACCTGATTACTTAATCTCCAAAACTCTGCAACTCACACCAAAAGAATCTGGATGGATAAATAGCACTACAGGTCAGGGGAAAATATGTATTTTTGATTTTAGTGTGAACTGTCCCTTTAAGTATAAAGCCACCAAAACCTTTTTAAATTGAAATGTCTCCAGGTATTCATGGCACCCACTGCAACGGTCTTTCCTAATTCTTGCTAACTATTAAATGATCCTGCTGCTGGGTCTGCTCCTTCTCAAGACGGGGCAGGAGACGGCGACTGCTCAGGGTGATGCTTGTGTTATGAATGACCGGGCTTCTCCCCAACTAGCCAAAAGCAAAAACAAGACAGAACAATAGAGACAGAAGGTGTGGAAGTTATTCCTGTCCTTCTTTTGTCCTCTCCTTGAGTGAGAGAGTGTATGAAAGAGAAACTCTGTTTTTTTTTTGTTTGTTTGTTTTAGGTGGGAAATGTGGTTGAGGGCGTTGAGGACCCACACTCTGTCCTTTCAAAAACACAGGAAGCTGAGGGAAAAAGAAGGAAATGCTCATACATTTTGTGTGCTAGAAAGACAGACGGTATCAGCTCACCAGACAGAGCTTCAGCATGTTTCCCACTTTGAAGATGGGCAAACAAAACGGTCTTGTTATTGCAGACAACATCAGTCAGGAGACTGAAGAAAGGGAAGGAGTCAATAGAGGAAGGAAGTGGTCATGGTGCCGACTGTCTGCTGACTGGCTTGAAAGGCAAGAGATACTCTGTCAAACAGGGTGGAGAACAGGTTTACAGGAATTTTTTTTTTCAGTCGCATTAAACACTCAAATAGGCCCAGACAACATATCCATTGTCATCATTCCACCATTATAAGTGTCCACATTCTCCAGGCAAGGCAAGTTTTTTTTATAGCATGTTTCAACAGCAAGGCAATTCAAAATGCATCAAGACAAAATGTAAAAGAAACACAAGGCAATATAAAAAATATTCCAGTTAATTCCAGTTTAAAGAATTAAATAGAAAATGTATACAAGATAAAACTAGAAAGTAGAACTTACAGTGCAGTTGAGGATATTAATCAAAATTTGGCTTAATGAAAGGCAGAAAAGCTGTCAGCCTTAATTTAAAGAACTGAGAGTTGCAGCAGACCTGTAGTTTTCCGGGACTTTGTTCCTGGTTTGTGGTGCATAAAAACTAAATCCTGCCTCTTCATGTTTGGTTCTGACTTTGGGGACAGAAAGTCAACCTGTTCCAGATGACTGGACAGGTCTCGATGGTTCATAACGTAGCAGCGGATCAGAAATCAATTTTGGCCCAAAACCATTCAGTGTTTCAAAAAACAACAGCAGTATTTTAAAATCAAGTATTTGGCAAGAAGGAAGCGAGTGCAAAGACCTCAGAGCTGGAGTGATGCGATCCACTTTTTTGTGTTAGGTTTAGGAAAAAATTACTTGGGTAGGTTTACTCAAAAATCAGGTTAAAATAAGTCTGTTACTTACCTAAAGTAAGTGTATAAGTAAGACATGAGAGTTGTGTCGATCTTCTCATCTAACTCCTGTAAGAAGGCAAATAAATGTATTTCTCTCAACTAGGTTTGGGCGGTGTAAATTAGGGTATTACGAAATCCCGACAGTATGATTTTCAATGCTGTCCTAAATACAGACGCTCCTCTTTCTATTAAAGTGGTGGGGAGACGCTCTTTTGTAGTGTGCAGCTTACACCAGCAGGGGTCAGTCTCTGCACGACAGCACAGCTGAGCATACAAACATAGCTCTCATAAGAAGAAGGGAGAATACTGCTACAATAACCTCCACCTACATTAAGGGAGTATTAAGTACGGTGGAGTACAGTCGACTTGAGCCTTTCAAACAAGTTTTACACAAATACCATCCTAATACCATATATCGCAGTAAAATGTCAGGAGGATATGAAAGTATGAAAAAATGGATACCGACCAAGTGTAGCCACAACACATAATCATACCAGCACCAAACAGGTTGAGCGCAAAGCACTGACAACACTGGAGAGTACCAGTGCGCCTAAATACATGACATAAAACACATGGTTAATATTGTGAAACAGCAGCAGTTTAGGCATGCTTAGGCAGCAAAATGACTTGGTCAGTTTTAGGAAATTGTGGCTCGGGTAAAAATAAGTACCTTCCGTCACGCAATGGAAGTGACATGATTTAAGTTACACACATAATGAAACTTAAAAAAAAGGTAAAACTTTAAATAAGTCAACGTCAACATTTGCGTTCCAGATGGGTTTCTAACCAACATGCTCCTTGAAATTCTGGAAGTGCAGTTCAGTGTTGGGCTTGAGACAGAGGGGCAACAGATCTGCAGTCCAGCCCAGACCCGATGAAAAGCCCCCTCGCCCTTTCACTGTGTGCTTTTTGAGGCACTCAGATAAAGAGAAGATCAGAAATGCGGCCCAGGACAAGGGGAAGGTGATCATCATATTACGTCCTTCCTGGATCACTCTAGGCTGTTGAGGAGAAGTGCCGGCAATTTAACAAGTGCAAGAAAATGCATGAAGTGTTCACTGACTTTTCCTGCTACTCTGGTTGGCTGGAAGATGTGTGTGTGATGACCACGCAAAGGCACTGGCATATATTTAAGGATTATAGGAAGCTGGCTGCACAGCGCGATCACTGCAGAACTGCAACACTCGCTTTTCTTGTAGAAGGCTCGGTTACATGTGAGAACTAGATTTCCGATTGTCAGGACAATGGAGTGAACTGAATGGCTACATTTGGACAATGCTACACCTGTTTCACATCTGGACGATACATTTAGACCTGTGTCACAGATGCACGCTGGGACCACTAACAATGTTTCCTCTTTATTTAGGACCGCTGTCCTACTTTGTTCCTGTTGCTTTATGCTTCTTTTCCCAAAAATCAGGTATGATATGAGTTTTGCTCAAATTCTGTTAAAGCATACATTGTTTTTCCCAGACATTTCTTGCCTAATAGGTTAAAATGTAAACATAGATACATAAAAAAAGCTTTGATAAGAACGTCATACACAGTATAGCTTAATCCCAAAGGGCTGCACTGCAAAGAATGTTTCCCATCTTTCAAGGATTTGATCTTTCACTAGAGAATTTGCTGTTCATCTCCATCAGCAGCAGGTCCTGTCTTCAAACCCAAGCTCCATGAAATGAATTCCAGATGTTACCCCAGAAGATTCTCACAGAAAAAAAAAATCACAAGGTGAAAAAACAAACCAGGACAAGAACAGAGCATAAATAGCAGATACCCTCATGGGTGAAACATGACAACAAACCAGTACTAGGATGAGGACAGATTTTTTTCTTTTTCTGTTTTTCAGAGAAATCTTTGTCAGCTCATTTTAAGTGCTGTTGTAGGACTACATAACACAATTTAAGAGCATGATCATTCTCAAGCATTTTCTAAAACTGGATAGCAAATACACAGAGTGAAAGTAAATGTCAGCACCTGAAACCTTGACAACCAAAAGCACAGCTAGCGGGCTCTGCCTCAGAGCAAAGTTACCCGGACAACTGATGACCTGACCGCATATGTTGGTTGAACCTTTGTCATGCCTCTTCCTGTGAGGCCTTTGGGTTGGGGAGGGGAACGTATTACACACTGCAGGCTCTGCCTGGCCTGCACAGTATTAAGAGAGAAAGATCCTGCACAGAATTTACTGTAACAAGAAGTGACTGTGAACAATCAAATGTTTTTTACACGTGGAAGAAAACATAATCATGACAAGAAAAAAAAGACAATGAAGGACTTATAAATCATTTTGAGATATTAAATTGGAATAACTCAAACCACAAAAACATAATAATTAATATCAATAAACACAATGCCCTTCGCTTTAATACATAATTAGCCTTTCATCAAGCCCTCTCAGACGTAGATCCCCAGTAGCGGGTTGTGTAATATCATGTAATGAGCTTTGCATCTCCTGTTTTCCTGTACCCGTCTATTCTGGCATTGTGGTGTTCCTACACTTCTTGTCTATCTGGTAGCATTTGAAGACACTCCTGATATCTGTTTTGCTTTGCTGATGTTGTTTGTGGTTGACTTGGTAATTTAGTTCCATTTCTTCCTAAAACACCGAATGAAAATATTTTTCCAAATGCTTAATTATCAGTCATCATGGATCAAAGGGACCTAGTCCTTGTCCCCCTTTGAAATTTCCATTCTGGACCAGAATAACTGTTTCACATGTCCATTTCACATTAATCAGAGTTCAAATCAATGCAGAATTTTCACCAAAATGAATAAGCTCAAAAATGAATTTCTTTGTAAACCCAATAAATCTTGATATATAAAGACAAATAGCCTAACACAAACAGTTATGAGTGGTCTAACAAGTCTGTTTATTGTCGTAACAAATCATGTACAATCTTGTAGAAGCTGTAGATGTTTATAACTGTTAAATTGAGCAAAATGTTAACGGAGTTTGGCAGGCAGTGAGACGGAAAGCTGCTTAACTCATCACCCAGAGTGTGTATTTTCAGAACAGTGGGCATTTACACTGACAGACAATTATAAACAGCAGATCAACTTACAGTGGAGGACTCGTCATCGCTTGTTAGTGTCAAAGTATAATTTTGTGCAGACATCCTGCAGAGCTCCTGCCTGTCCCTGCTGTATCTGGGGAGGAGGGGGCGGAGGGAAATGACTTGCTTCAACCACAGACTGTATATTAAACAGGATTACAACATGTTTAATAAACAGTCTATTTCTCCGACTGCTGCACTAATTTTTGCACATGTAGTTTCATATTGCTCCTTTAAAAGTCATGCTGAGTGTGAGCTGAGTGGAGCAATTTAAAAAAGCTAACTTTGTCTCTACACACATGAATCTCATCAAATAATTGGAAAGGTAGCACATCTCAAGTCTTGAAGTCAAGGGGGACAAAATACTCACAATTCAAGTATTTATTTGGCTCACATCACAATAAACGAATGCTTACATGTTTTGGCACAGAGGTTTTATTTTATGAATATTTCACAAACTGCTGTGAGACTGTGAAGGCATGTTGCGTGTTCTTCAATTTTTTCCTTCCCCAGTCATCGGCGGGTTTGCTGGTGTGAAACCAGGAAGATGGATTTGTAAAACTGAACATTAACCTGTTTGGGCATTTTTATTTGGTGCTAACTGAATAATTCATTCCTTGCAGCTGAACCAGTCTGTGTGTGCTTCTCTAGTAACTAATTATAAATAAACAAGAATACTGATAAAATGAACAGCAAACTCCTAATAAACAACATAAATAAGTCATGTCTGAAAAAAGCAATACTGCTGATTTTATTCATGCTGGAGTCAGTGAGGATGGAATTTTATGCTGCAGAGTAAAATCTTGTTTATTGATCAACTCAGATCCTTGGAGTTCACTATCCTTGATACTAAAGTGATGCTGATGTTAATGCTGTTTGTCAGGAGGATTACTGCCTCACGTGGCCTGTCTGATATTTCACAGTGGTAGACTAGTGTTTAAGACCAGTAACACCAGGCTGGCTATGCTGATCCTGATGTGGCTGAATATTCTGCAGCAGCTGCTGTAAATGGAGGACAAATCTCTTCTCTGTTATCTGAAGAGACCCTGACAGGGCACAGACTGATGGCACCTATCATATAATATTACACTGACATACAAAATGAAGCTTCAGACAAATATATGATATTATTATGTAAGATAAATTACTACTAAGATAATGTTGGATATACTATGAAGTACAGGTGTAAATACAACAGCAAAATCATGAATTATTATATAAATATCAGAAATTACATGCTAGAATGTGGTATTTTAACTAATACAGTATTAATACAGTGTAGGCTACTAAACTGTACCACACATGTTCGTACAGTCCACACAGAATTATGCAGCCTGGTAGCTCAGTTGGCAGAGGAGCATGTGCCCCATGTACTCAGGCTGTGAGTCCTCTGCAGCCGCTGTGGATTTGACTCCTGCCTGTGGCCTTTTGCTGCGTTTCATCTTCCCACTCTCTCTCTCTCTCTCTCTCTCTCTCTCTCTCTCTCTCTCTCTCTCTCTCTCTCTCTCTCTCTCTCTCTCTCTTCTGTACTCACTTCAGCTGTCCTGCAGAATTATGCAGCCCGTCCTCACCAGAAAAATGGCTGTACAGGTCGTACTGTGCAATGAGTTCATTATGAGACATATTTACGTTCAGTGTTAGGTGGCGACCTCTAGTGGGCATAGTAAATATGACTGGAGAAGTATAACGAAAAGACAGAACTTTCTGCCAGGAGACCGGGCTTTGCGTCCCAGGTGAAACCAAAAGTCAAAGTTACATAATGTGTAACATACTTATTTTAACCCAAACCATGATCTTTTCCTAAACCTGACCAAGTTTGTTTTATCTTATTAACGATTAATCGATTAATTATTAGCATTTTCAACTACTGGTTAAGAAAAGCTGAAAATGTGTAACCCTAGGTTGTGGAGGTGACTGTGACCACTGAGCAAAACAAGAGGAAGCTAATTTAGACTGAAGATTTGGAAACCTTTTCTAACACCATTACTTTTATTTGTAATGGAGTCATATTTCAGTAATGTAACAGTACTTGTACTTGAGTACAGATTTTCAGTATTCCTTCCATCACTGGTCATCACACATGCAGCCAGTGTGGCCCAGACATAAACCTAACCAAAGTGCGACTTTTGGTGCAACATTAACCACATAAGGTCACAAAACTTATGTCATGTGACTTAGTACTTAATGTCCCGTACACCTGTCACTGCTGGTACTCAACCTGCTCTGTCATTCAGGTATGAGGATGTGTGATAGGAATATTGGAGTAATTTTGTATATAACTAGTGCTCTGATGTTTCAGTTTTTGTATTTTCCTACTGTGTGTAGGAACAATATTATGGATCAGATTATTCAGTGACAGAAGAAGAGGGCCTACAAACAAAGATCTGCCCTTTGCATCAGCTGGCTTGTCCTGCCCCTGTGGATGCCACATCCTTTTGCCATTCATACACACACTGCCACTGGTGCTGCAAAAGTGCTCTCTATTCACTAGAGAACAGTCTAGATAGAAAGGTCTCCCATGTCCAAACGGTCCAACAGTCCAGCAATAAATGTGCAGGCTGGTGGTCTTTACACATGCAAGTCAGATACCCACGCAGCACTATACCTCCCACACAGAACACCCACAAACCCCCAATGAAATGTGACTGAGATGAAATCTGCCTGCCACTTTGAGCAAGCTCAAAAATTAATTTCTTTGTAAACCAAATCAATCTTGACATGTAAAGACAAATAGCCTAACACAAATAGTCATGAGTGGTCTAAACCTGCATGAAAAGATCTCCCAAATCACAGGTAAAACAAGTCCCAAAGGTTCCCTCTGGACCACACCTCATGTAAGAAGTGCATAGTGACAAACGTACTTTTCTGTTGGTTTTTAATCAAGCAAGTAAATCATTTGACAGCTAATATGATGTAGACAAAATACTACTATTTTGCAAATTAAATGTTTAAGGTGCCCCATGCCACATACATGGTTAATACAATCATTTGATTAAATGAAGAGGTGCTACTGATAACACTGATAACATTCAGCCACAAGAGGTCACACTCCCCATTCCATTCTGTTTTTGCACCTGTCAAAGTTTTCAAAATGATTAATTCACAATTATTTTCATTTTATTTATTTATTTATTTTTTATGAAATGCAATACTTTTATTCTGCACTTTCCTAAAAGCTCTGTGGATGTATTATTTCCTGAAAATTATTTGATTATATAAAAATTGTTATCAGTTTCTATATACTTAGAGAAAAACAGGTGAGATCAAGTACAAAAGTTAAAGCTTTGCCATGAAATTTATTTTTGTAAAATTTGGGATTTTTTTTTAAGAGCTCCATGTCAAGTTAGCTCATAGTTCTTAGCAATGTATGAAGTTGGTGTGAATGGTAATCGTTGAATCAATTGGGCTACTGTCAAAAGGCAAAGATTCATGATAACAAAGAGGCAGCACAACGACGACTGTCTCAGGAAAAGACAGTCAGCTTAAATCGAAAATGTTTCAACCTACACAGAAAAATTGCAAAATTGTTTTTGCTGCTTCACAAGGGGTTTTAGCTGATGCATAAATGATTGTATCATCAGCGTACATTTGACAACCAGATCAATTACAGCATGAAAGTGAATTATTTGTGTGCTGAAAATTATGCTGAAAATAAGAGTCCCAAATATGCAGCCCTGTGGAATACCCATTCTGGATCATCAGAGGATATATTTTTTATTGATTTTAACACGTTGCTGTCTACACTTGAGATATGATGCAAATCAGCGTGAAAACTGAACGTTATGAAGTTTGTGTGACATGAGCCACAATGTCAAAAGTATTTTTTAGGTCTAAAAACACTGTTCCCACTACATTACCCTTGTCTAATGAGCTGCTGATGCTTTCAGTGAGTTCACCATTTCTGCTGAGTACTGTGGCCTCAAACAGAATTGCTTACAACAAATGAGTTTTTTTGCTTTCGAGATGGTCAACTAGTTGTTCTATATTAACCTTTTCCAGTTATTGAGAAAATTGGTAGAATAGAAATTGATCTATAATAGCCTACTTCGTCCGCTGCTCCAGCCTCCAGCTTTGTGGGAATTTAGCAGCTGTAATGGAGAGTTTTGTCAGATGTGTTACAGGTTTGACCATTGTGGAGCTGTGTGTTTTAACAAGTGGAGGATCCAAACCAAACACATGCTTTGGCTTTGAATTACTCTGTTGCTGATTTAACACTTTCTCTTAGTCATTAACTGACCTCTGAATTTACATGAAGTTCTCGTTGTTAAATTCAGAGGCATTAAACAGTAACTACAGAACAGAAGTTTGGGAAGATGAAGTTAATATTTTAATACCTTGGAAAACAATTTTGCAGAGTAATTTTCAAAACAATTGATTCCTACTCCAGAATCTTTTACTTTAAGATATTTTTCTGGTTTGTATTGTAATGTCTTCATATTGTCACAAGTGTTATGTGTAATATTTTCCTCTATTAATGAAATTAAAAATGCCAAGAGTTATTCACATTTGTGCTGGTAGATGAACTCACTCCAAAGTCAGGCTCAATGTGTCACCTAAAGGATGAAATGAGCAGAGGCCATTCATTTTGAAATGCCTGTATGTGCAAGAACAAGGTGTTTTCAAGGTGTCATGCGTATGAATGTCAGATTAATTGCTCGAGTATTAATTTACTAGGGCCAATAAACACTGCTGAGTTTGACAGCCATGCAGCAGGTGAAGAGGACGTGGAATCAGCTAAATCCACCAAAACTAAAACTATGATTAACAACAATAGACACAAAAAATACATGCACAATTAATGATGACATACAAAAAATGAATAAGATGTTCACTAAGGGTAGACTTAGTAGAATGTTATTAATCGAACCTAAGATTTGCAGAAGATAGGCCCTCATTCCCAACCTTGCAACTTTTAATTGTTGCAATAAAGTGGTTAAAAAATGGCAGATTAACAGCATTTAACAGTGATGTTGTACATGCGGGATATGAAAAGGCGTCATCTCTTGAATTCTGGCCTTTTTCCGCTTCATTAAATTCAGAAGGCCTTTTGTGACAAAGCTTAATATCTCTTCATTGCTGCATTATGTCTCAAATCCACAGGGGCTCCTGCGAGACAGCTGTGGCTATCCCAAAACAAAATAGGCTTTGGCAGCCAAACAAAAGGAGCCAAAGGACAGCGAAAAAAAAAAAAAAAAATACTTGTTGAGGTTTGCTTATGCTTAGATTGTATCTTTTTTTTTTTTTCTTCTCTTGCCTCCGAGCAACCCCTGCAGTCTAGAGATAACAGCGGTACAGTTCAGTCTGGGGGACGGCAATGTCATGGGGCGACAGGGGCTGGAGAAAAAACCCAGGATTGCAAAATTTCCTCCAGTACAGTCAGCATAGTGGCTGTTTTGTGAATATTATATTATACTGGCTCACCTGTATATTTCCCTTATGACAGTGGCTGTAATTTCACCCCAAGTTGTTCTTTTGCAATACAGGGCAGTTTCTGCTAGACTGCATTAACGCTGCGTTGAGAGAAAGGCTGGTAGGACCGAATGAGATCATTGAGAGGCTGACATGCTTTATGACCATGGACCATTGGCTAACATTAGAGTTACATAAGAACAACCATTTCTACACCAAGTGTTTCGATGATGATACCAGACAGGAGAGGGGAGTCAGATTGTGAAATGAGCAGTGTAGCCAGGCCAATAACACACATCACCTCTTGTCTTTGGGGAAATAAATGCTTAGGAAGGGAAGTGTTACAAATACAAGTAAACACTTTTTTTTTTTTTTTTTTAACTGTGCTCCACCACATTCAGCTCCTACAGGGATCATGTCAAGTACCATTATTGTCTTAGTCCTTGTAACTTCAGCGGACTTCACTTTCGGTGCTCATGTTCTTGTTTGAAGACGAGGCCTTGGCTTCTACTTTAGACAGCCACGTCATTTTCAATTAATCTCAGTCTGAATGAAATACTAAATATTATGTTGAAGGCCGAGTGGCTTCTTCTAGGATGTGGCAATGTGCTTCAACTTTACAATTTTACATGCCACCATTGAATGAAAGTATTGATTCTTCCTTTCATCAGTAATGTAAGTCAGTGGTTCCAAAACTTTATCTGGCATGCCTTCCTTCAGAAACTGAAAAATACTTCCTGAAACTTTTTGTAAGCACCAAAGCCAATGACAATGTTAATCTCTTAGTCTTCGAATGCACCATAATCCTCCCAAATGTACAAGCGGGCCTTCGATGATGTATTGTCCGCAGTTTGGTATCCTCTGCAGCCTATTTTTTGCCAGTCTGTCAACAGTTTTGGCTATCAGTTAGCCTTCATCACTGTCTGATCAAACAGTGATGTCCCATTGTTTGCCAGGATGTGGGGTCAAAGGTTGTATCTCAGACTTTCATAATGAAACCCTGGTAGCTGATTTGACTTGATATTACTGTATGCATGTTTGAGCAAAAATAAATCTATAAAAAATTATAAAATTATATGATTGTTCTCACCTGCTGCCTGCTCCTAATTAGTTATTTTTTATCTGTGCCCACACCTGTGAATTTCTACAAATACATTTTTATCCATAACTTTCAGGCCATGCGCTGGGTTCCTGATCTGGTGCAGGACTCTGGGGGTTGCAAATTAGCCTTGGCTAGAAACCCTACATGCAATGCATTGGTATCCTGTTATTGTTTCCTGCTACAATGTCTCTTACAATGTCCCTGACATATAAATTAATAAATAAAATAAAAAATTCAATTGTGTGTGTCATTTCTGACGCCAACTAGCAAACAGGTGAATGAGCAATAGTAAGCTGATGTAAATAAATCAAACCTGTAAATTGTAGGGTGGTAACAAATGCTTTGAAGCGTCATTCACTGCCATCGTATTTGAACGACAAAATTTAAAAATTACTGCCCTGTCACTTGACCCGCCCGGCCAAACTAATGATATATTCCCGTGATAAAGGCAAAGACCTTTTAATTGCACTGTTAAAATGTGGAAATATTTGGGCGCCTGACATCATTCTCACTCACAGCAGTGAATGAGTGAACGTCACGCTTCAATTCCAAGTCATGCCCCCAGTATAACAGTGGTATATGTTCCTGTAGAAGCCACAAATATGTATGATATCAACCTTGTTTCAATAAAAATATGTTTTTTTATGATATCATGGAGAAGTACTACATTACCCACAATCCTAAAGTGTCTACGGCGAATTGGTAGTTCCGCTAGCAGGCTGGCAAGTTAGGTAGCTAACATGAATTGCACTAATAATGTTGTTATGCTGCAGTGAATATAATTTATATATATAGTATAAACACTATAATGAGAAAAGTTAAATTTAAGAAGTAATTTTGTACACAGTCTTGTACATTTGCCTTTCTCCTGTTTTCTAATCAAATGTTTTATGGTCATGATTCTTGTTGTAGTTGGTTGGCTTGGTTCCAGGCTCTTTTTTTTATATAAGGATTTTCTGAAACAGTGATGGAGTGCATGTTTTGGGAAATTCACTTCTGGAACAGGAGACGCTGAAAAAGTGGGCGGTCACTGTTGAGCTCCATATAAGGCACTAGCCAGTGCAATCCAGGGGCCCCATTTATCAATTCACACACTGGAGCTGTGTGTAAGAACTGCTGGTGTGCACAAGATAATTGGTATTTATCACTTAGGACGTATGCATAGTGTATGCAAATCTGTGTGCTATCAGCAATAATAAATCCTATGCTGTGCTCAGGCATGATTTGCCTATTTAACATAAAGAAATTCTGCTATGATAAAAACTCCCCTTCAAAATGTTCCAGTGGCTTGTTGGCAACATGCAGAGAGTGTAGAGAGACTTTACTTAGAACAAGATAAAGCAGACTCTCAAAGAAAAAAGAAAGGATATGGCTTTGGCATGTGCAAGAAATGAAGTGAATGTTTTTTCAGAGCAACAAAAGATAAAAAGAGACGTGCCACAGGAGGGAGCCAAGTTTCGATTTCAGCCAATGATGAAAAAAAAAACCTTGTAATTATGTACAATCAGTTCCGCCAGTGGCCCCTCATCAATCCCATACAGAGGGGTTCCTGCAGACACATGGTCAGGAGTGCTTCTAAATTAACACACACTGTCGCACGCAAGAGGAAGTTAATAAATCACATTCTGTGGGTGGAAATGAGTATGCACGTTTAATGCAGAAATCTGTGCATACAAACTGTTGATAAATGAGGCTCCAGGTCGGCACGCTGCCAAGAAAACTCCTTATTAAGCTCTCTGCAGACACTGAAACTTTTTAATGCTGCAAACACATAAACCTAAAAGAAGCAGCCAGCGGGTTGAAAAAAAAAAAAAGTTTCACTGCCTCTATTTTGGCCACATTTTGCAGATGAAACTGTTGTTCAAATTCTGTCCAGATCTTCTTGCCACATCAGTTCCAAAATGATATTCCTGTCCGCATTGATATTACATGAAATGTTGTGATGCTGAATGTATTTTTATTAGCTTTCACAATGCAATCAAGCAAAGTAATTTAGCTGTCAAACAAGCTTGGACTGGCTTCATTAATTTCATTGTTGGCCTGCACTGTGCTGCTCTATAAATTAAAAAGGAAACACCAAAAGCACAAATAAATACATTTGTTAAGCCACAAAACTTTTAAAATATCTTACAGTAAAGTGCAGTAGCTCACTGAAAATTTTACAGCACATTCATGAACATATATTTCATAAACATTTTTACATGAACTGCAACATTTCTTATTATAAGATAACAAACTCACTCTCAGTCCAGCGTGCAGCTTGCATGCAAAGATGCAGAAAACTGGACCGCAACATAGCTTTAGATCTCCCCTCTGGGTTAGGAAAAAGCATACAACATATACACAATTTATCAAAATAGTCAGCTTACACAAGTAAGATATGATTCTGTTCATAAGTGTACTTTATCATCACTTACGCCAGCCAACAGTTCGGTCTTTCCCTCAGCGTGATGGAGATATCACACAGCCAAAACATTTTACAAATCTACTGCAATTGGCAAGAATACAAAATCATCACTCATCATCCTCAGTCTGACAGCTTCATTACACTCTCATCTACTGGCGCTGGTGACTATTTCTGTGGTTTATCAATGTTTATGGGGTATTTTCCTGAACATAAGCAAAAATACACGCCTCATTTTTTGCCGGTACAGCTGCTGCTGTGTCTCAAGCATCTTAACGAGCTCTCGCATGCGCTGTTCTCAAAGTGACTACATATGTAAGGATACTTTTCAGGAAACTGAGAATAGCTCATACTGTAGATAAACACTTGGTGTACAAACAGGGATCATTAAAAAGTTTTTCGTGCCTGAAGAGCCACATGACAGCATGATTACCAAAGAACTTAAAGCACATGCCCCATGATTTATCAGAAATTAATCTTAACATGGAGCAGCAGACACAGTGCAGACGACTGTGCACCTGTTCCACAGATTGTCGATACATATGCCTCACGGCCTCTTACAGTACATCAAAAGGTCGATTCTCCTCTGCACAAAAGGATAAAGTGAGGTAACCAAAGGATTTATTCTTATCATATCTCCCACTTGGCCACGCTGCTATAGATAGCCTCATCTTCCTGACCTCTCAGCGCAGCCCCTAACAACATTATTTGGCTCAATTAAACTGACATTTGCAACTTTGCCTCAGTCTCATATTATCCCGTTTCGAGCCGCGGCCGCTGCACGTACACACAATCATCTGTGTGCAGCCACCAATTTGCGATTCAGCCCTATCGCCGTAGCTAGGAGGAATGATTTATTTCCATTATTTTCAAAGCCAAACACTGCCTGTCTGCTTATTGTTTTGCCGATAAACCGGGGCTGGCTCACCTTCAAAAGGCTGTTTAATGTTCAAGCAATTTCATCCAAGCTTTCATCATTGGTGCTATATCATTTCCTCCTATCATTTAACAAAAAAAAAAAAGAGTTGTAAAGCAGATGTGTTAAAGAGTTCACATCCAGGAACCAACCGCCGTTCTTAGGATCAAACCCTGAGCTCCCCTTTTCTGACCCCTTATCTCCCTCCATACAGGTGTCAGACCACAAACATGGCAGCTCAAACACATCATCCCAGAATGGAGCCTGCTTCCTTTTATTTGTACAGCTGAAGCCCCGGTCGCCTTGGTTGAAAGGCACCGATGATGCACTTGCATTACCAAACAGATGAGTGACCTTTGCAGCCAGACGACCATGAGAAAGTCAAGTAAAATAAACACGTATGTCTGTGGTTTGACTGGTTCTGCTTTCATTCATTCATATCTTTTACAAAGTGCTTTGGGCTGTTTGATTTTCAGACTCAGCTAATGATGCTCACACGTACAGAAACATTTCCCATGACTCCAAACTCACCTCTCTCACGGCAGATTTTTCTTTTATCAACAAAGCGAGGAACGTCTCTAATCAGCTAACAAAAGACATATGACTATAATTTTACAAAGGCACCTGAAACTAGACAGTGCTGATCAGATATGGATCAAGATTCTGTTGCTACATTGCCCATTTTTCACCTAAAATGTTTGCAGAAACATATTTTATTGTACCATTCAGCTATAATATGAGAAAGACTGTAACCAGAAGGCACTATTTTATGCCCTGCTTGGAAATGGACCAATCATCGCTACATCACATTTCATTGCTCTGATTGGTTGTAGGGCATGTTTTGTTGCTCTGATTGGTTGTAACTCTGTCTGATTGCATCCTGAGGTGCATGTTGATAACACCTTTTGGATGCCAGGCGAGGTATTCAAAGAAATTCCAATTCAGTTTTATTGTCAACTGTCCATCAAATGATGTACTGCATTTGAGAATCATGTATTTTAATTTGGCACTCGTTCTTGAGAAGTGGGACAAAACCATATTTTGAGGGGTTTTGATTGTTTCTCTTCAATTACGCTGAGAAAATGTGATCAATCGAACCAGCCTCCAAGGGTGGAAGTAACTAATTACAAATACTCAAATTACTGTAATTTTATGAATAGATTTTCAAGTCTGTACTTTTACTTGTACTTAGGTATGCATTACAAGATATAATGTACTCAGTTACTTTTAAAATCATAGTACTGAGTACAATTTGAGTTAATATCCAAACCTTTCATCTGCATTTTAGTAGCCAATCATGTGATCTGATCACAGATGGGCCAATGAAAACAAAGACATACAACTCAAAAACAAAACAAAACGCTGCAGCAACACACATTTGGAGCAAGGATGTTAATGATTAATAAAATGTGTTCATGGATATTTATATCATATTTTGACATTGTTTTGTCTGGCGGAGCCGTTTGTTGATTAAGGAAAATTAAACTTGGACTTAAGATTAGGAAAAATGACCAAAAAAACTGAAAAAAGTTGAAAATGAGGAAAAAAGCATGCTTTGTATCTCATAAATTATTTATGATTAATCGATTGTTAGTGTTTTCAATTATCGGTTCAGGAAAACACACAAACTTTGCAGCCCTAGTTTGGAGAGGTGACGGTGACATCAACTGTTAAACGTAACTAATACTCTGAGTAGTTTTTGAGATGAATACTTTGTACTTTTGCTTAAGTATTTTTCTAACACCACTACTTTTATTTGTAATTAAGTAATATTTTAGCAATGCAACAGTACTTGTACTTGAGTACAGATTTTCAGAGCTGTTTCCACCACTGCCTCTGAGTGAGTGAGAGCTGACATCTTATGCGGTTGACAAAGTGATTTTAATTTCACAGCATAGTCGTAGTGAGTAGCTATTTTATTTATTTTTTTAAAGTTGCTCAGAGTTCTCTTAATGCTAATCAAAATACACATTTTAAACCATAATTCTTATTTAGCTTTGATTTAGAAGGGCTACAGAGTTGACATGTTATGGTTGAAACACATCAGCAATATTACTTAACAAATTCATCGAAAAATAGAAATCTTACCTGTGCTTGAGCAGTATTCCTGCCTTTTTTTTACACCAGGAAGTGAGACAGGGTCCATTGGGAGGCCATAGCCAACCTTTTTTATGCCTGAATAAATCACGTTTCTGTAAAAATCTGACAGAGTTTACAGAAATCTGGGGCACAACTTTGTAGGGCAACATTTTCATTAAAAATATCTATTAAAATACAGAAGATTATAATCGCACAATTTCATACCTATGTTATCATTAAGTATTTTTAGTTTTAGGGTATTTTCTGGCACAGAACAAACCAAAACACTTCATAAATTGCATATATTTCATATATAAAAACCCTTCAAGAATAAAATTTCACCCAAAAATTGGAATTAGCTGTTGTTTTTAATATTTTTTTAAAGATTTTTTTGATAGGGCATGATTTGTGCCTATTCTCAACAAAAGACATCAGAATAAAATGTAGCCACTTTCTTTTGAAGACTACCAAGCACGAACACTCCAGATACACACAAACAGGGAATCAGCCACCATCTGTCAAATATGTGACTGAAATGAAGTGGAACATGAAAAACAAGCCAATGTCAATGTCATCAAAGCTGATCTCACATAACGGAACGTCTGTTGAGCATTTTAAGCACAACAGACCGCAGACGGAGCGAAACCCGGTGTCTTTACCGAGCACTTCTTGTGGCATACATTGGACCCAGAACAGCATGAGAAACAGCTGCTCTGCATTTGCTCCTCAAGCCAAATAAATACTGAAACACGTTCCAGCAAAACATTAGAAGCAACGCTGGCCCTCTACCCCGTTTGTTTTTAATTCAGTCAGCTGTAAAAGGCTGAAACAGAAATCCACCATCATAAATCAATTTGGTGTTTTTTTGAGGCTTTAAAGCTATCAACAGCCATCTTTGATCCACCCTGTCTGCAGAGCACATGTCCCATTTTCTAATGTTCACAGCAGATCAGAGTCCCTTTGTCTTTTGAAATTAAGATGTTGAAATCAGCAATTACATAAATATTTAATTGAAATAGATGTTCTGTCATGTTGTACAAGTTTTTAGCCATGCTGCATTGGGTGTCTCAGATGGCAGTGTCAGTTGGTCGGTCAGTCCAAACGCTAATCCAGTCTGAAATAACCTCAACACATACTGGATGGATTGCCAGAAAATTTTGTACGGGCGTTCATGGTCAACAAATGATGAATTCTAAAGACTGTGCTGTGTCCATGAGGTTAAAATGGTTTAGTATTGTGTGAAATCACTCAATAACTAGTGGATGGATGCCTTAAAATATGGTACAGATGTTAAAGGTTCACAGAGGAACAGTTGTAATAACTTCACCCTGTCCTCCCCAGAAATGGGAGTATACGTTTTCTGTACAAACAGCATATTCCGACCAAGCCCGCAGGTTGAGCGCCAGGCTTTGAAGACAATTTTTCATTGAGGGCGAGCCGCGTGATGCACAGCAGCCCAAAAAGACTTTTTCCCATAAGCTTACATTGAGAAAGCAGCTCTAGATACATTTTTTGAGCATCAAAACCCCTGTGAAATGACCTGTTTCACCATCAGGATTTGATTCAATCTGCCGAATAACATTTGGAAAATCTAGAAGAGTTGCACGATTAAGTTCCTTTTACCCCCTATCCAGTTAGCAGATGGCTAAACCAGAGTTAGCCCCTCGGCCAGTGCAAGTCTGTAGTGTGTTTGCTCCGTGGGCCACACAATACAGAAGCATACAGTATGCGACAAGAAACTGGCACATAAGTCAGCTTCATTCACCACTGAGCAGCTTTTACAGGCCTGCCTCCAACTCTGCATCCAGTTTTACTGAGTACATCTATGATTATGACCCATATGTACATTTATTGTTAGGCAGCGACCTCTAGTGGCTATAGTAATTATGACTGGAGAAGTATACAGAGTGAGAAAGTCTACCTAAGGAGGACAAATAAACACAGGACTTTCACCCAGGAGACTGAGGTTCATGTCCTGTGTGAAACCAAAAGCTTCACACGTGCGTAAACTTTCAAGTAAATAGCCTACAGTATGCCACGTGTTACGCCACATGACTGTTGTCACATACAGTAAGTTTTTCTTCTAAACACAATATACATTAGAAAATAGTTGCTGAAATCATGTGAAAACACAGAACTATGCAGTACTGAGTTGTGGAGTTACAGTGCAGACACCAAATTGTGCGAATACGGATCTTGACGCAATGGAACACCCCATGCTCCAGCCAGTGGGTGGTGCTTCATTTTGGCTTAAACTTTCCAATGTGGCTGGGTCAAAAACTTAATAATTTTTCAGGTAAACATTACACTAAAATATGCTTCTGAAAACATTTTAGCCAAGAAATAGGTAAAGCAGTACCAGAATCGTTTCATATTTGCAGTTTGACAGTTTGATTGGACTTTCATGAATCTGCTACGTTGCATTGGACGGGCCTCATTTGCATAAAGTAGAGATCAGATACGAAGAACGGTCTGTCAACTTGCCACGCCATACCCATCATGCACTGCGCAGCCAGATCTACACCCCTCCAATGAGAAATGAATGTGTCAGATATCTGTCAACTTGATGCACATCAACAGATTTGTTGTGGCTGTTGTTCACAATTTCTGTTTCAGGATTTTTTGGGTGGACTTGACATATGGCACAGTGACATGCCGAAGCTATGGTCCCCCCAACACTATATAAATTGCATGAAACGACACACAAAAGACCCTCCCCTCCTCCTCACCCTCCCAGATGGTCAGCCACGAACGTACCCTCAACACCTCTCACTTCAGCTCACTTCAGTTCCAACAACAGAACACAGAAGAAAAAAAAACACAACATCCTGTCACTGTCCTCTGTTTATGGTAGCTCAAACATGTCTAGACATGTTCAATAAAGACACGTCACATCACTGTGGTGTCTGACACAGAGACAGCAGAGCAAACATGCCCCAATATTTCAGAGCAGAGAAAACTGCTCAGTTTCTCATGAATTTTCATGGTATCATTTTGAGACCTTATTTTTACATCATTAACTTTCTTTTAATCATTCAAATTAGGCTTTGTGGTTAATAACATGTCTCTATGGTGTGACAAACTCAACAAACCATTTTACTGTTGCTTTACATGAACTTAAAGGACCAGTGCGCCTGTCATGCATGTAATTTTGTGTGTCACTGGCCACCTATTTTGTTGTTCAGGTATGAAGATGTGTTGAATAACTTTGATGATTCCTTACTTTTCCTCTGGTGCCACCATCTGATCATTTTTTCTGAAAAACGACATTGAGCAGCTCTGACAGTCAGCAGCTTATATGATATCGCTGCATATTCTCTCCAGTTTTTGACAAAGATAAAGTATCTTTTTGAAAGTGTACTTTTCATTGTGTTGCATTTCAGTCTGGTGACGCGCTGGTGCTTTTCACTGTCAGCGAGATTTTTGTGTTCAGATCAGTTACTGTGAGTTCATCAGGTTGCTTCCTATTTGTGTTAAGCCAGCAGAGGCTTCATATTTCCTGTACATATACTGTAGACCAACAGACTGTGACCTCAGATTCCAGCATCTCGACCCCAAACCCTCATCACATGTTGAACCAAGCCAACTGTAGCATCATCAAGTATTTCACGAATCACATCCAAAAGTTTATTATTATCCCTCATGAGTATTTTATTTTATTTACTTCATGAAATTTGGCTTTTCATAAACTTTGTATTAATTTTTTACTTTAAAGGGACAGTTCACCCCAAAATCAAAACTATGTATTTTTCTCCTGGACTGCAACAATAACTTATTTTTCCATCTAGATTGTTTTGGTGTCAGTTGCAGAGTTTTGAAGATAGTGGCCTGAATGATGTCTGCATTCTCTCTAGTATAATGGGACTGAATGGCACTCGGCTTGTGGAGCTCAAAGCGCCAAAAAAACCCAAAAAACAATACATTTGAAAAATTCAAAACCAGGGCCTGTTTCTATAAATCATGACCTGGTTACTCAAGGTAATGCACAGACCTTATTATGAGCAGTTCCAATTAGGAACTACTTTTTTATGTTAGAAAGAAAGTTGTTCCAGTAGATTCTATTGCAGAAAGAAAGTAGTTCCTACATTAAACTGCTCACAACAAGGTCTGTGGATTATTTTAAGCAACCGGGTCATGATTTCCTGAAAGAGGCATTGCTGTTGAGTTCTTCCACACATTTCTTTTCTTTTTTTTTTTTTTTTTTTTTTTTTGTTTGTTTTTTGTTTTGGCTTTTTGAACACCACAAGCCGAGTGCCATGTGGTCACATTATATTCAAGAGAAGGCAGACATCTCTGCAGCTGATATCTCAGAAACTCTGCCACTCACACCAAATAAATCTAGATGGATAAACAGTACTATAGGTATTAGGAAAAAATACGCATTTTTGATTTTGGGGTGAACTGTCCCTTTAATAAATAAAATCATCACTGTATCGTTTAATATTTTAAAATTGATACCAAGATGGTGCTGATAAGGTGAGAGAAGTCAAAGTTAAGACAGCAAGAAACTCGGGTGATACAGATGACAGATAATGAATGATGCAATTAACCTGCAGGATGTCCTGTGTACGTTTTATACAAATGTACATGAAGTGGTTTCTAACCCATCACTTCTGTTTGTCCCTCAGGAAGGGATGGGCTGACATGTTGGCCTTTTAAGTGGAAACCTACTTCATTCCACAGTTGGTGGAGAGAATAAACATACACAGGGAGACGGAGAGACACTGAGCTGCTGCCAGAGGAGTGCTGACTAAGATTACAGTAATAAATGACTAAATATACTTTTCATAGCAGTTTGTCGTACTTTTGTTCATACTTTTGTTTCCCTGATAGTCTGAATAACTCATTAGATTTTTAGCTAGTTCCTTAATTCATATATTATATATTTTGGCAGTAAAAAAGAGACCCAAGTACAAGTAGTCAGTGGACTAATCCGATGTGAGGCACAATGAAGGGGAGCACACAAAACTCAAAAACATATTGTCTATAACATTGACTAGCCAATGACAGACACCAGTTGATATATTCTAATATTCTGATGAAAATTTTTGCTATGGCAATTCAATAATCCCTGGATATTGGCCGGGACATGTCCCTATCATTCATACCTAATCCCACACCCTTGGTTGGGAATGAGAACCTATATGCCTGGTAGTTCCATATGTATGTCTGACAAACAAAATGAAGGAAGTGACATGACACTTTAGACCCAGCAAACTGTCAGGGTATCCATGTCCATCCCTTTTCAACTCCAGGCTATTTTTGAGCCCATTTACGCCAAGCGGTGCTATTCTGGGACAACTGGGGGACTGGTGTGCTTTGTGTGTGTGTGTGCAAAGCAAGGGGGGTTGTGTTAAAGTATCTTTGAGTAGTGAGAAAAAATGTTACTAAATGTAATATTGTTACAGATTGCTTTATACATTCAGGTGATGAAACCTACCCATCTAATTTAGCGTCTCCAAACACAGCCACCAGCTTTTATGTGTCTTAAAAAAGGCAGTTGCTAAAAAGCAGGGGTGGAAGTAACTAATTATAAATACTCAAGTTACTGTAATTATGAGTAGATTTTCAAGTCTGTACTTTTACTGTACTTGTACTTAAGTATTTATTACAGCATGAATCCTACTCAGTTACTTTCAAAATCAGAACTGAGTACTGAGACAAGTTGAATTAATGTCCAAATGTTTCGTCTGCATTTTTGTGGCCAATCAGGTGATCTGATTGCAAATGGGCCAATGAAAACCAGGACATATGGATGTATTGCATCTCATTCAACATTGTTTTTTCTGGTGGAATCATTTGATGAATAGCGAAACTAAAACTTAAAAAAATCACAAAAGAATGTCTTCAATTGATAATGTATTAAACATCAACAGTTAAAAAGTAAGATAACGCTTCAATTTACAGGCCCCATAATTTCATGGTAAATACGTGGTAATTACCAAGTAATATATTTGAAATTTCTTAACAATTTCACAATTAATTAACCACAAATTACCCCCAAATTTCATCGTTGATTATGTGATGATTAGCAAGTCATGTAGTAGATAGTAATTACCAAGCGACATATTTGAAATTTCTTAGAAATTACCCCCAAATTTCATGGTAAGTATAATTCACATATGTCATTTTTATGCAAGTAGGTGGTTTTCCATTTTCCAATTTCCATTTCACATAGTTGAACTTTCTTTGAAATTAACTGCAAATTTAATATGTCACTTGGTATTTACCACCCAGTACATGAAAACGGTACATAATTAACCATGAAATCTGAGGTTAATTTTGGGGTAATCTGGGGGTTATTTCTGAGAAATTTCAAACATATTATTTGGTAATTACCAACTCACTCACTTGTAAATGCCAACAAATTCATTTCTGACATTCAACAAATTGAATTAGCCACCTCCTCCTCCTAAAATGTCCTGCTACTTGCCAGAACACAATCCACTTCAGAGCATACCAATAATAATTTAATGATCCTATCCTTAATCAACCATAAAACCTAAAACATTTTTAAAAAGTTGAGACAACTCAAAACAACTCAAACGTGTACATTTTGAAATAAACATTTGAAAAAGTTTTGCAGAACTCTAATCTTTACTTTTCTTCTTTTGATAAACTTGACAAAAAAAAAGAAAAAAAAAAAAGAAAAAAAAAACATCTGGTAGCAGTGAGCTGTGAACTTTATTTGTCTTGGGTGTCTGAAAATTAAATTAATTAAAAAAAATTATCCATTATTCGCTTTCACTTCAAAAAGTTTTCTTTTTTCTTTTTTTTAAACACTTTTTTGTGACTAAAACTCAAAGATTTAAGTTTGTCTAAAGTAGAAAAGTAAATTATAACAATCAAATAGTTTGTAACACTATTAATAATATTTAATTATAATATTTAAGAGTTTGAGTTGGGGTCAAAACTCAAAAATCTATTACAGTAAGTTGCCTTGACATTTTGAGTTCTCTCAACCTTTTCATTTCTACAAAATATCCGATATTGGATATTACTATTTTTATCAGTTTAATTCTTGTTACGATGGTCTTTCAGTCTTCAGTTTTGAATGAGCCTGAATGAAATCACAAACAGCCTTTTATTTTTACTACTGAGGAGGATTTTTGACATGATTGGAAACTCTTGTAAATACAAAAGACAAGCATGCCTGCTAATAGCCTGCTGTTAAAACAAATACTGTTGGGCTGGCCTCTTGCCTGTGTAACAGATACCCCCGTTTCACTGCTGGGTTGCGTTCGCTGTCTGGCCTGGCGGGGGTTCACGTTTCGAAAGCTTGGCAGTGCAGCGGCATGTGAAAAATGTCCCCCATGTTGGGAGGCGGCAGAAAAGTAGAACAATAGGCCACGTTAATGTATTCTGATGTTTGGTGCCACCAATACAAAATGCTTCATCAGTGGGTAGGATGACGGTTCCGTTCACATTTATTTTAAATTATGTTTTTCGAGGAGGTTTTGCTGTCATGCTGTAATCTAAAATTTTAAGAATTTATTCCCAGTTTATCAACATTAGAAAATCATGTATTGATTTGACCAGAGGAAGAGCTAGGAAAACTCCTTATTTACACACACATTTAATGGAAAATAACTAATGACTAAAGGCAATACATCTTTAAGACAACTGTGGAAAATATTTGCCTACTCCTCCGTCCCGCCCAGAGATAAATAAAGAATGTTACATTGCACAAGCCTCACTTGTTTGTTTAAGAGTGTTTGGAGTCAGTTTTACCAAAGTCACAAACCACAAGGTTGAATTATTTTAGTTTTGTTTTGTATCATCTGCATTCTCATAATAAAGGGGAAGACCACCCAATTTAGACATCACAGTCTGCGAGCATGTGAAAAAACACATGCTCTACATGTATCAGGAAGTCAAATGTAAGACTTAAGGCCACCGTTCAATGAGCTATTACAAGGAATTTTCATATTTTGTTGGTTCTGGGGCCCCTGTGGACGAAAGCACTCGTGTTTCCACTGGAATAACCACAAAATATAACTGCTGGCACAACGGGTGGGACAGGGCAGGATACCCCTGTGCCCCTGGTGCAAGATGGCAAAGGTGAATTTGGACACACCCCCAATAAATTAAATACATTGTGCCTTGCGCTTTTAAGTTGTGCTTTAGATCAGTGTAAGGTACAGCCCTCAGTCTTGTTAAGGACATATAGCCACCCTTAAAAAGGCTTTTGTGGCTCCAGAGGGAGCTGTGTGAAATCTGATTTAAAAAATGACTCAAGTAATGTCACTTGAGTCAGTATCAGCTGGTGTCGAAGACTACAAGTTTCAAAATGAAACAAATCTGGGGGTGTGGAGTTAGAGACAAGTGAGCTTACCAGATCTCTATAGTCTCCCTCTCATCTCTGATTGAGGCTAGGGGCAGGAAGCTATTTACCGCTACAAGCATAATAGGCCTAAATCTTTGACAGAACTGCTGGTGGTGGAGTTGCATTGTGGGTAATGTAAGCACTGGTTTTGACCAGGAAGAAGAAGAAGGTGTGGAATAAAAGACAATAATCTCTGGTCTGGTGCAACTTTGTCCATCATGAATCTGACAGCGTTGCAGGTGTGCAACGCTTAATCAGTGGAGTAATGTTTTATCACTGTACCGTCGATGTATCGCGAGACTTCGTATATCTCTTAAAGGATGCACGTGTGAAAATACACATCAACGCCATGTTTACATCCTACCTGAGAGGCTACAGTTGACATTTTGGCTAAAAACATGGTGTAAATGGCATCTTCTCAATTTTAATATCGCGGCTCACGGACACTTGGATTACACCACACGAGCAGGATGGAGACATTTTGTGTTTGTTTTGTGTTCCTTTTTTTTTTTTTTTTTTTTACATTTTATCCGTGGTCACCATTCACTGCCACTGACTGCAACCCTGTTTTCTGCTGAAACTTCAGGATTGTTTTGTGAACTGAAGATCTTCACCCATCCTCACATCAGCATAGGGGTGAGTGCATACTGAGTGGATTATTATTCTGGGGTGGAATATCGCCTTAAAAGTGTGTTCTTTCAGCTGGTATTCAAATGTCACATAACAGAATTTTTAACTGACATGGAGTTTTACACTAAAATACTTCTGACTGACAAAAGTGAGATAAAATTTTGTTTCTCTCAAATACAGGGTTAAGTGTTACCTTTGTCACCACAAAAAAAACAATATCATCATTGAAACGTCATGTTTCGGTTGTGACAGTTTTAGTAGTGAAGTTTCCTGGCATAACAACCAAAAATATTTACCTTAATTACAGAAAAGGGATGTTCATTAGACACGTTCTTTAAAGTTACACCCTGATTTTCAGACATTTTGAACACATTAACTTCAAAATGATGGTGCTTATCTCCTCACAATCAAGATGTTTTTAAAATCAACAATAGAAAAATTTGCAAAAATCACTTTAGTATCATTTGCATGAGTTGAAATTTAGGTGTTAAGATTCAGGACAGCCACCTCCCAGTTGAAAGCACCCTACAAATGAAGATTTTATATGTTAAAATTACTGCAATCTCAAATATTATAATAAGAGGATCTTAGTGATCATCTGTGATTTGTGCACTTAGAAGTACTTTAATGTGTCTTTGGTTGAGGGACAGCAATTTGCACCAATTCATAATGGCCCACATATAGAAAAATGTGCCAAAAGTGGTTCAATGTAAATCTCTTGCGTGTCTGCAAAAAGCCTGCCATGTGATTCTAACAGTTCCCCCAGCAGATAATGTACATTAGGGTACATTTGAGGTAAGATGGATAAAAATGCTTGCGAAATGTATGGTAATATGGCGAGCGAACAGTTCACATGAGGTGTAGGAGTGTGCTTGTCATTCACTGTCCCCCATAGGCCAGCGCTAATCCTGCTGCCGTTTTATGATCTACCAAGTGCGTCAGACTGTTTCCATTCCAAGCGGATCCTCGAGCCACCATGCCTCGGCACTCTTACTCCACACGTCCAGAGCTCCTTGGTCCAAAGCCAGGTACTCAAGGCCTCTTTCCAGGACAGAGAGGAGGGGGTGTAGGTAAAGTCCAAATAACTACATTCACTTGTCAGTATTTCTACTGTATGTGGCAACAGAAGCAGTTGAATGTGATCCAACAATGAATGTCCATCCATTAAATACAATTAAGTAAACCCTGAGCCAGGACCAATTAAAGGTTAAGCTAACTTATTTCCCAATTAAATCAAAAATACCTGTCAGTGGAGAGAGACACAAAGTACAATGGTGTGTAGTTTAAAGAGCTGATTTGACCACAACAAACACTCATTCTTGAGAATTTTGACAAAACCAAGAAAATATTAAAAAAAAAAATATATTTTAAAAGATCAAACTCTCACCCATTAAACCTTGTAATGAGCCATCCATCCAGTAATTGAATTTTTTATTAAATGTATCTGTTGTACACAGTTGACAAAATGGTAAATGCTCAGAGTTCTCTTAATGCTAATCAAAACACACATTTTAAAGCATAATTCATATTTAGCTTTGATTTAGAAGAGCTACAGAGTTGAAATGTTATGGTTGAGACACATCTGAACATAAAGTTTACCAGTGCTTGAGCAGTATTCCTGCCTTTTTTTAAACCAGGAAGTGAGACAGGGGTCCTCAGGATATAGCTAGCCCTTTTTATGCCTGGTTTTTGAAAAAATCTGATGGAGTTGAAATCCAGGAAACATCTTTAAAGGGCCGTTTCATAAAAAAAAAAAAAAAAAAAAAAGATTTTAAAACAAAGATGACTCAAATTCAAATTACTCTAAGCAAATTCCTACACCTTTGTTATCAGTTGGTACTGTTAGTTTTAGATTTTGAAGGCTTTTAACACATTGTTGAATTGTCTTATCTGGGACAGGGTATTTTCTGGCACTGAGCAAGTTTAAGAAAAAAAAAAAAAAAAAAAAAACCTAAACATTTTATAAATTACATATATTTCACATATATAAATCCTTAAAAAAATGGAATCAGAGTTTTGGCATTGATCATTTTAAAAGTTTTTTGGGGTTAGGACATGATTTGTCCCAATTCTGAAGAGCAATGAGTGTGCAATGAGTGCAAATTTACATATCTGAGTAACAACATATAAACTCTATTAATGTGTGTAGTTAGGGGTGAAACCTTTTCTTGGATGCTTTAGATAGAACCTGTGTGTATCATATAACTCACATGTTTCTGTCCCCATACTGTAGTTATAATTAGAATTCAATAACCTGTCAAGTAAATATTCATTAAAGTTGAATCATGATTTTAACACGAAAGGTCACTAAATTGATCATAAATTTTAAGTACACTGTGTTGAATTTGATTTCCATGGCAAACCTAAAAATTGAAAAGCAAAACCTTGTACAACTGTGACCTCTAGTGGCTCAGTAGGTTCTGTGCATACTTTGAGCTAAAGAGGTTAAGTCAGAATGTATAAACATGACACCCAATTGACAATGAATGAGGCCTTAAGTCTGCATTTTTACCACACTGGTCAATCATAAAACTGGGATTTTTATGTTTGTATAATTGCACACATTGATTTTCATAAGATAACGACCCTTTCCAAGTATGTTAGTTATATAAGGCACAAGTGAAAAAAGGCCAGGGTTTTTTTTAACCAAAAATGTCAACAGTAATAAACTCTTCCCAGTAGGATGGATTTATGCTCCCCCACAGAAAGAGGCGGACGCTGCCGGGCCATCCCTCTCATCTTCAGCCCAGGTTGCCATCGACAACAACAAGGACACTGGTAGAAAAAGGGAAAATCACAATTATAAAACATCTCCAGGGTTAACACACAGTGGACAGACAAGGAAAACATGTTTCATTTCACATCACAGTGATTTAAATGAGCAACTTTTTCAGGGCTCAACAAAAAGGATGAAATTATTGAAGTAAAAGTAAAATTTTCTTGCAAAAATGGCAGAAAATCCATCTCAATATGGTGACAAATATGGTGATATACTGCTTTTAACCATTTATTATCAGATTAAACTGAATATCTTTGGGTTTTGGACTGACAAACAAAACACTGAAAGACATCACCTTGGACTTTGAAAAACTGGGATGAACATTTTTCAAGATTTGACATTTTATTGACAATGCAGCGCTAAACATGACAATTAACTTTAGTCTGTCATTGACTGCTAACCTGACATGCCAGATGGTTTGGTAAACAGAACCATCTGAGAAGCCATCCATAGAAACTGTTCGGAAAAGGGCGAGCACTTTAGAGAAAACCTCTGGCAAAGCAAAAACTTTTCCATCAAAAAGCCTTCAGAGCTCTTCTTTTGCCCTTCCTTCAATGAAGAAATACTCTCCAGTTCTGATATAACTGATGGTATCACAGTATCTACATTAATGTCTTCGGGGTTAGGGTTACACAAATGGATAACTCGGAGCCTGGCAAGATGGATTCTCTTGTGATCTTGCAAATCAAGCTGCCTTGCACAGTAAAGAAGATAAAAACAATTTGTACAAGGGCAAGTAAAAGTTGAATTTGGGCAAGTAATTCTTACCTACTTGCCTAAAGAAAACAATTATTTACACTGAACTCTGTAATTTGTCTGACAAAATGTCCCTCCAAGAGCTGCACCCCACTAAAATAAGGTGTGACTGTGTAGAAATAACTAAATGTGTACAAAAATTGCAAAAATAAGCTTATGTGCTGCCAACAATGCTGAATAAACAATGGGTATAATTTATGAAGTCATGAAGTATCTGCTTGCTGATCTATGTGCAATGTGAATGTAATGTACATACGGCCAAAAGGTCAAACTAAATGAACCATTAAAGCTGCGTTTCCACCACAGGAACTTCCCAGAGGACCAGGAACCTTTGGAGGAATTCAGTACATTTCCACCGCAGGGACCAGGGTCAAATAAGATCCAGACACAGTATCTTACCACCAAAAAAGTCCCTGCTTGGGGAGGCAGTACTCTACAGGACAGGAACTTTGGTGATCCAGGCCAGCAGCATTGAACATTTCTGATTGGTCAAGTACACACAGCATTTTATTTCATCCACCATTTTAAAATATCAGCAACCGCTGCAGTTTGTTTTTCGTTCATTGTGCTGCAACACATCAACACGGGCCGCGTGTCAACCCAAAGTGCCTGGAACTTTTACTCAGGGTAACTATGTTTCAAGGACCTTAAAGGACCCTTCAGCCCATTGTTGTTTGCATTTCTGCCAGGGTATAAACACTCATGAAAATTAGGCAAATTTATCTGACGTATTAAAAAACGTTAGCTCTTAGCACACGACTATACAGCCATGTCCAATTCCTGCTGGATGTCATCTTGAGAATAAATGCTGAATGAGGCCTGGACTTCATCATCGGGACATTTGCAATATGCTTTTTGTGTGTTGAAGCACGGTGAACAAACAACAAACTGTTTTGCAGCTGAAAAAAATTTTAAAAATGGTGGTTGAAACAAAGCGCTGCTAGCCCCACCCTCAAAGTTCCCGTACTTATGTTACATACTACACCCTGAGCAGGGACTTCCTCCAAAGGTTCCTAGTCCCCGGCAACAGTTTTTGTGGTGGAAACGCAGCTAAAGAGTAACTAAAGGTAAAGACCAACTTCATTGCAATATTATAATCATACAATTTAACCCATTCTAGTACTAGGAGCCAGTGTACAGCACCTGTGGACTCCAGATGTAAGCCAGCACCTTGATCAGGGCTACTGACCGTAGATTTGACCTAGCACAACCCTCAAAACACTTTTTTTTCACCTGAAAATATGGTAGTGTTGCACAGTACACCGAAATGTAGGTACTTTTTTGATACTTTTTGTTCAAACCTGTTCAGTATTAGAATTTCTCAAGGTTTGGTACATGCTGTGAGTCATTATTTTGGTATTCACACATGAATTTTCACCTCGTGCAGGGTGTGGGTCTGTGTTCAGTTCAGCCTATGGCTGAACTCTGCAGTCAGACAACCCACTTCCGTCTGACATTTCCCTTCAGTCTTTCTTCTTCTTCTTCTTCTTTTTTTTTACAACAGTGCCTGCAACAATGTGCTAAGTGCAAGTTATTTAGGGGGTTTTGTTTTGGTGCTTTTTAAAAGGCTTCATGGCTAAAGAGCATAGGGCCACTAGCAGCTACATGTCACTTTTAAACTTTGGGTTGGCAATTCAGCACGCAGAGATGCCTGTACTGGTATCAATATCACTTTAGGTGCACTGGTATCATCATTTTTTAAATGACAGAGGTCAGTTTCTTTTAGTGTCACCCCAAATTGCAGAGGCATAAAAAAGTCATCCTTTAGTTTGTCTCAGAAACCAAACTAACCCATCAATGTGCATCTTAATGTGTGAGGATTTATAACACTAGCATGTGTATCTTATGTACTGTACCTTAGAGGCAGGCAGTGTCTCATCTACTGGGCCTGAAACAAAGCAGAATTAAAATTTACTGAATTTCTGCTCACATAAAGTTGTTTTATTATTAAAGGGACAGTTCACCTCTAAATCAAATCGAAAATGCATATTTTTCCTCTAGTCTAAAGTGCTGTTTATCCATCTAGATTTTTTTGGTGTGAGTTGCAGAGTTCTGAAGATATTGGCCGTAGAGATGTCTGCCTTCTGCTCAAAGCACCAACCGGGTCATGATTTTTGGAGACACGGTTTTGAATTTTTCAAAAGTATTATGTTGGTGGTTTAAGCACCACAAGCCAGAGTGCCATTTAGTCCCATTATACTGAATACTTTTTATGGGTGATAAAATATGTATTTTGGGGTGAACTGACCCTTAAAATGATTTGCTTTATAAATGAGACTGACACAGTGTACAACACACACACACACACAGGTACCCACAAAGGTTGTAAGAAGTTGGCAAAACATTTTACACGCACTTGTGATGGTTTGATTGACACCGACATATCGATATCACCGTCAATATCGAGGTTGGATATTTTCTCAGCACTTATCACACTACCATCAGTTGCAGTGTAATATGCTTGGGGAGTCTGTGCAACAGCGTTCTCTGAAAAAGCAAGAAGAAAATAAATAAAATATAAACATGTCCAAAATACACATCAAAATGCTCAAAACAAAATTATGTTGAACAGCGGGCAGAGTCGGGTAGAAAAGAAACTGTCACAGTAGTTTTAATGCAGCATACGTTTTACTTGAGTAATATCTTAGAGAAAAAACACTATTTTTACTCTGTTTCATTTGTTTGCATTCAACCAGCGTCTTTTGCAGGTTTTGGCTACTCTCCCCACCTCTGGCTACAGGTTTTACTTTTGAAACCAGAACAGCTACACAGTTCACTGAGCATGATTATCATTTTATATACTACAGGGAATACTTGAAAAAAATGGACCGCTTACTAGGTGAACCTCTTCCAGGACCACTCACTCCTTCGGTCTTCATGATGAAGGCCTTTCCTTTTACATCCTTTATTTCTCTGGTGCTCACAATACTGGTACCATCAGTCACCACTGGTCTGGGAGGTCCTGCAGATACTGATGACAGTCATCATAACTCATGTGCCACTGTCCCTCAGAAACTTTTCCTACTATCTATAGGAAAAGGAGACTTGGAATTCTGTTTCTTAAGTTAACCATGTGGAGGCTCACTTACAGCTTGTACAATAGAGAAGAGCTGTATACAGGAATTTTGCAGCCTGAGCTTCATGGTCAGTGCACTTGGCAGCCAACGGATTTCTGTTTTAAAATGAGAAAACCAAAATCGGTTTCCTGTTTTTTACTACAAAAATAAATAACGGAACAGAGATAAAAACGGAAAACATTCCGTTCTGATGTTAAATTATCATTATCTGTTTTTCTTGGACTAACACATGTGGGTCTATTTTATTTCTCAATTTGCATACAGAAGTACATTGAAGAAAGACAGATATCGGGTCATTTTTTAATTTAAGATATAAGTGCTTCTGCCAGGGCCTGATGCTGGTTGGATATATCCACTGGACAAATTCAAATCCAAATATTATTTTTGATATTTTTGATGGCCTATTTTTTTTTATTTCTACTTTTGGCGTTTTAATTTTTAAATGGGAAATGGGTCATTTTCAATTTTTCATTTTCCTATTTCTACATGGGATTGAGTAAACAGCTTGTTTCCCGATTTGTTTTCTCATTTTGAAACAGAAATCTTCCACCAAGTGCACTTTGAAAACAAAAAACGGGAACTGGTTTTCTTTTTGTCCGTTTTTGTCCAAAATGAAAATGAGAAACAGGTCGTTCCTGTTTTTGTGTTTCCCTATTTCTAAATAGGAATCAGTGAACAGCTAATCCGATTCAGCTTGTGTCCCAATATTTTCTTTTTCATTTTAAAATAGAAATCCAGTGGCCGCCAAGTATGCTGACCCTTCACCTGTGGTGTTCAGCTCTAAAACATATCCCCTCCATTTTGAATTATTTTCAAAAGCACTCTCATCTTGTTTAATGCACTGCATGCTTCTATACCGCTACGAATTCAGAGTTATTCCCACAACTAATTAAGAATGTAATCAGGGTCACCTTGAAACCATGACCAAAGTCTTGTCGCTAATGGCCACAGCCATTCTGACCACAGCCATTGCCAGCCCATGATCTGCAAGGAGACAGAAAATATTACAAAAGGTGTAAATAAGTGTATAAGTGTGCACTATATTTAGAATATTTTACCTTTTACCTTGCTGAAAGACAGCCTTTACAGCTGTTATATAAGCCAAATATCACTTTTTCAAACCAACAAGACTCATTGGGCAATCCTGTATCAGGCTGTGTGTGTGCTTTTTTCCATTGTTTTTTACTTTGGAAATCTGGTCACTATTCACTTACATTGTTTGGGAGATTCTGCAACACTGTTTTCCTGTGAAACTTCAGCAGAGTTGTGCAGCCTAACAAAATAAACCCAACCCTCAATCAGCATGAGGGTGAGTAGATAAAGACCGGATTTCGGTTGTGAAAAAGGAACGCTCAATCCTTTATTTAAGGGAAATAAACAAAATTTTAGTCCATTTTTGTTAATCAAAAGTATTTTAGAATTTACTCCATGTCAGCTATAATTCTGTAATGTGACGCTGTTTGAATACCAGCTGAAATATAAAATTTTTAAAAATCAAAACATGGCATGTTTTGAAAAATATATTAAATTATCAACAGAGATGTTATTATAGTGTCTGGTTCAGGGTTTATTAAAACTAATTGAGCCTTAACTTTTTAATAAGTATGATCAAATTGAAGCCCTTTACAAAAACAAATTGGATTCAAATTATAACGAATCTCTTTTTATATTATTAGAATTTTTATTAATTAACCTGTGGAAAAAATAAAAGTAAAACATATTTTTACACTGTAGGTGTAATCAAAAAATGAATAGGTAGATGTATGCCCTCTTATTATGATATTTATTATTGTGTTTCAGTAGTGACAAATTTTGGGAGAGGAAAAATATTCTGAAACTGTCTGAAAACACAAAATGTGAATTAAGTCTTTCAGTTATTTGAAACTGAGTACCAGGTGTGACAGAGTGATGTAGACTTATCTTATGAACTCTGCCAAAACATTCCAATTTATTGGTTTGTTTGAATCAGTATCACTCTAGCATGCTTCTGATTGAGGAATAAGCCTTGTTGTAACGGACCCCTGTTGCAACTATCCCAGTCTGCCCTATCCTATATCACCTAATACAAAGATTCATGAAATTGTAACAGATTAGTGGATGTTACCAAATCATTCCCGTTTTTTGTGTGTTGTTGGGTTTACATCTCCTACCTGTGTCCTTGCAGTTTGTGTGTGTGTGTGTGTGTGTGTGTGTGTTTTAGCGTAGCTGCCATGTGTGTGTGCGCATGCACGCGAGTCAAAAGTCTTTCCAACTGTCTGTGTTAATCATTGTTGAAACGATGAAATATGAATCATTTGCTCACTTTTTTGTACTATATGATTAATTATGATTATTTATTATTTATATGCCAGTCAGTATCATAATGTCATGTTGTTATTCATGGTGATATAGCTGCCAGGTTTTGTGATTTTTGCTGCTATGTCTGAAATTGAGCTTGATTGTGTCCAGGGTTGTTGTATTTATTTTTAAGTATAATTTAAAAGACAAAAAAAACTTTCCAGCTGACAGAGGGGGGAGCTAAGCAGACACACACACACACACACACACACACACACACACTGTCGACTGATGTTCTTGTTTTGTATATATTTTTTACCAGAGAGCACGACTGAAGACCTGACATCAGTACTGCCTCCTGCTAAAAAATCAATCAGACAACTGCAGCTCGTCCAGAACGCTGCTGGCAGCTTCCTCACCAACACCAAGAGAGTGGAGCACATTACACCAGTGCTTAAGTCACTGCACTTGCTTCCTGTGTGTCAAAGGATAGACTTTAAAATCTTGTTACTTGTCTATAAAGCACTAAATACATCTGTGATTTACTTGTATGTTATGAAGCACCCAGACCCCTCAGATCATCTGGAACAGGTTTACTCATGTTCAGTGTTCCCAGGATCAAAACCAAACAAGGTGAAGCAGCCTTTAGTTTCTATGCTCCTCATCTGTGGAACAAACTTCCAGAATATCTGAGGTCAGCTGAAACTGTCAGCTCATTTAAATCAGGGCTAAAAACACTACTGTTTACTGCAGCTTACCAGTGAAGTAGATATGTAACTTAGTGTTAGAATAATCTGTAGCTATTGTTTTTATATTTGTCTGCTGTTGCTTTTGCTTTATGTTTGCTTTTTAAATGCATTTTTGTATTTATTGTCTTGCTTTTGTCTTTAATGATCTGAAATTTTTATGTTTTATTTTAATGTATTTCTAAGTTCTTGTAAAGCACCTTGAATTGCCTTGTGTATGACTGGTGCTATACAAATAAAATTGCCTTGCCTTGCTACGCCAAGAACACAAAACAGAACACCATGGGCGAGACGCACACGTTATACATGGATGTTATAAAGTTCACATAAATACATATAAAGTTTGGGGTAAATTACGCATGTTTTAAGATGTTGAACTAATTCTGTAGAATGGCCCATATATAATTTTAATGTATCCTGATGAAGACGCACATGGCGCGCGCATAAGCGCATATATGCCCGTTCATGACGGCGCGGTACACTTAACGGCTTGAAAATAACAGATACACTCTAACACATCCTGAAGTTTGTCACGTCACATCAAAGTACTAAATTGTTAGATGATCATAAGTGGCATGTGAAACAAAACAAAATACGGCTTTAATGAATTTAGCCTACTTAACTTACCACGATCCAAAACAGTCCTGGCGCAGTCAGGCGGACAAAGAAGGAAAAGTTTCTGTTTCTGGATGGCTCTTTGTTTCCTGGCTCGCAGCAGACCTAAGGTGTGGCGACTTAAGTTGGGCGGAAACCCCGGCATGTACATCCGTTGTTTAGAGATAATCTATAGATATGTGAATCTCTGGCGAGGCTGTAGAAGTTGTTTCATTATTGTGCGCGCTGGACCAATTAACTGGGCTGTGGTTTATAATGGGTAGGTATGTCTGGGACATGGAACACTTGCTATCCTTGGGGAAAGATCATAGTTTGGGGTAAAATGATAACCATCGCGAGAGCTTTGAGTTTTCCTCTAGAAACAACACACGCAGCACGAGCGGGGTTGCTTTAAGTTCGTTTCTGTGGTTACGTGACGTGATGTAGTTCATTTGAGTTTCTCAAATCCTCTCATATGATTCTTGATAAATACATATACAGGTGATTCTTCAACTTCGGGCAGTTTTGGCCAGGAAAGTTTTAGAAAAATCTAACACGTTATTTAGAGAAATGTATTTATATATTTTATTTCTCTGTCCAAACACTTCCTGCCAGTGGCTGCACTGAAATATTTAAATAATATACAAATTTTGCCTTTTTTTTTTTGTCACATTCAGAGGAAATTGTCATTTCCATCACACCACAAAAATTGTTTTTTTTAAACAAAATTATAAACATACTTTCTGTTTTCAAAATATTTAATGAACTTCACACACATATGTGACCAAAAGTATGAAAACAATATATTTTCAAGGTTTTAGAGGAAGTATTTTTCCATTGTTAAGATGAAAAACAGCTTTTAACTGTTTATCTTGAGTCTTTCAATCAATATCTCAGGCGGCACAATCATGATTTTTCCATTTTAGTAGATTGATTGTAATAATAGCTGCACAATTTTAAAAACCACAAAAAGTTCAGAGCTATTGTGTTATTTCTAGGAATTTTACTTAAAAATATGTACTGTGGTGGACATGACATTGTGTGGTGGAAAAGACCATGTGTTGGAAATGACACGTGACAAACAACATTGGTGAGCAAAGTTCACTTTAATTATTTCTGACACAAAATAATATCAATTTTGAAACTGAACTTTGTTATCCAAACTTAAACCATTAATGCACATTAAATCAGAGGGCAGAAAACTGATTGAAAATGGATCTTTATGTGCTGAAACATACAAGATAATTGTATAGATTGAACTTGCTACAAGTAAAATAGAAAATGAAAAAAAGCAAAGACAGTTTGCTGTTTTTAGATGTACACATCTGGAAATTGAGTAATCAATTATGAAATGAATCGCCATCTGTTTTGATCGTCAAATAATTGGGTTGAGCAATGTTTTAAAGAAAATAAGTCAAAATTCTCTGATTTCAGCTTCTTAAATGTGAAGTCTAAATTTTCCATCAAATAGTTAAAACCATGAAATTCCCTGTATTTTATTACTTTAGTATTTACAGTGATGCACAAATCTTGATGAAAATAAATTTAAATGTATTAAAATTTTAAAGAAATTTGTCCTTACGGCAACATAATGTTGCAAAAGAATAAGAACATGGTGAAAAGCATAGTAAAATAAACGTGTTCCAGATTAAAATCTTAATGACCATGTAATATTGGGTACCTATTTATATTTGTTACAACCTCTGATGGTTACAATTAAAATTCATAGAGGTTGATTTTTGCTAATTTTGGAGAGTCACAAATACCTGTAGAGGCAAAAACATGCTCCTTATTTTTACATATTATTATATATTATATATTATTATATATCAATAGCTTAGTCTGTTTGAGCTCCTCACTCCTCTTGTTTATATTTTTAAAACTTTTTTGAGTCTAGGGGAGACCAGGGTTTGTTGGTGCAACTATTTTCTGGCCCTTTTAGGGTCACAGAAACAAAAATATAACATCGAAATGTTTGCATTCATGACCTGCACTCATCTAGGTTACAATTAAAACGTGATACTCACTTACTCCCCAAATAAGGTGAGAATAACATGTACTTTTACAGAATCAAAAGTGAAAGAGAGAGTGAAAGTAAATACATTGTCAGAACTAGACTACTCTGCCACTCCTTGCAATTTTCATTTGTCACTAAACAAGCTTTGAGGCGTTTCCACCAGATTTGCATTTTTGTGGTTGTGAAAGTTTGCCAGGTCAGGTGTAGTGGCTCAGCTGGTTGTGTAGGATTTTCCAAGTACCACAACTACTTGGCGGTAGCGCCCAGGCACAAACATCCATGGATGTTTTGCTTGCTTATTTCACTTTCTCCAGACAGTAGAGATGCCCCAAAATAGGCCATCAAAAATATCAAAAATAATATTGAATTTGAATTTGTCTAGTGGATATGTCCAACCGGCGTCAGGCCCTGGCAGAAGCACATACACCTTTTTCTACCTGGGTCAGGCCAGTCTAGTGCTCAGGTATAACGTACAGGCTACATTATTTTAAAAATTTTCTAAGTCTAGGGGAGACCGGGGTTTGTTGGTACAGCTATTTTCTGGTCCTTTGAGGGTCACAGAAACAAAAATGTAACATCAAAATGTCTGTTTTCATGACCTGCACTCATCTAGGTTACAACAACTGATAGATGCAAAAAAAAGGTGAGGATAACGTAGTTATTAGTAGTTTTACAGTATCAAAAGTGAAAAAGAAAGTGGTCTGTGGACTAAACATAAAAACACAACACTTTACCAGCATCAACAAAAATAGACATGTTGTCTTTTTTTTAATTTAAACAATAGCACATCACAAACCACAACAAACAAACCACAACAAACAACAAGCAAAGAACCCTGTTAACAAGGACAGTATTAAAAATCACATACCAAAAAAAAAAAAAAAATCATCACAGACTCACCAAAAACTAATGATCAGTTATCATTCTTCTTATAAACTTGGCCTTAATATATTCTATCTTTTTCATAGATATTCATTTTCCCCTGCCTTCTAAGTAATGTTTTAAAAAGGAGAGAAAATCTTTTGATAATCATCCAAAAAGTCACCACATGAGGACAGAACCAAAATAAATGCAACATATCTTCATTGTCCGATTTACAGAAATGACAGTTTCATCCTCTTCCACACCCCAAATAAAAGGCATTCTTCTTGTTGGCAGCATTTTGTATAGAATTTTTAATTGAAAGTATTGTCACTCAAAAATTTGTACTTACAAGTGTTGATATTTTTTTTAGGTATTTTTTTATTGGTCCATCTGACTGTATGTGTGCATAAACACCCTTCTTTGTCTATTTTTTACATTTATTATTATACCTATTTTCTTAACATTTTTCTCCTCCTTTTCCTTTTTGTGGAAAGAGGAAAAAAGGATTTCTAACTTGTAGAAACAATAAAAATCAAAACATAAATCTGTATAGGACCAGGCCAAAGAGCCAAAATCTTACACAATCAGAATAGGGTAGATCACAATTAAGAGTTACATCAACCAACTGTACATTGTTTAACCTTTCTATCTCAATATAAATGCTGATATTGGATCCAGTTAATATTAGTCTATCTAAACATGTAAAATATTATCTTCCACAAGCCCAGCCATCCTGTAACAACTTTTCCATTATCCTTTACTGGTCGTAATATGCCCCACTCACCCCTACAGCTCGTTCATAAATCGACTATTAGCATATTCACATCAGAGACCCTCACAGTTACATGGGCAAATAAAATAATAAATCATTTAAACGCCCATAGATTGATGTCTGTTAATTACAGTCTTGATGATCTATCTGGAAGCAAACAGCCATGGTGTAATTTCTTTGTCCTTAAATAGCGTGCCGTTTATGTAAAGTTTATCCCGAACAAGTCTTACCGCATCTTTCTTTTCACGATGCTCTTTCAGTTTGGGGATCAGCTTTCTCCTTCTTGCCAGAATTTCTTTTGGAAGCTGGTCATTCAGTCCATATGGCTTACCCGCCAGGTGTTTGGTGAAACCTTTAATGAGAGCTTTATCCTTGTAGTGCACAAACTTCACCAACAACAAACCTGGTTTTCCTTGGCTTTCTTGGCTGCGCTGGATTATGTGTACACTGTCAAACTGGATTTTTTCCACAGTCTCCGCATCCATCTGTAGCTCCTTGATGAAAAACTGTCTCAGCGTTGTCTCCGTGTCTTCACCTGGAGTTTCTGGGAGCCCGGAGAGAATGATGTTGTTCCTCATCGATCTGCACGTCATCTCCAGCACTTTTTCTTTCATCTGACCATTTTCAGTTTTCATCCCCTTCACCGTAGTTTCTAATTCGGCGACTGTGGTCTCCAGTGTATCTGTTTTCTTTTTAAATTCATCCAGTGTAACAGTGGACTCAAATGTCTGTTTTATTTGCTGCACTTCTTGCTGCAGCTTGTCCAATATGTCCAGCTTTTCGAGCCTGGCATTAATGGAAGCCAACATGTGATCTACCTGTGTTGAAGGTGGATTATCCAGTGATCTTTCTTCTGGGCAAGATTCAGGCTTATATGGTTTGGTGTCTTGAACTTGATCAATCTCAGTACAGGTGTCGGAGGGCACGCTGGCGGTCGGCGTCTCGGTCCCCTTGGTCGGTCATCGTGGGCGATATTTACTCAGGCTCGGCAATGATTTTGGTCATATAGTTCCGCTTAAAGTTTAAGTCAAAGTTTATGCCCAAATCATGAAGAAATCCAAGCTTTGGACCAAGTATTTACTTTAGAAGCTTGCCAAACTTAGACGCCTGCACACTGTGTGCTGTGTAACTAAGTCTCATCATTCCGTTGTCACAGCTAGACTACTCTGCCCTCCTTGGAATTTTCATTTGTCACTAAACAAGCTTTTGGGTGTTTCTATTGGCATCTTTGTGGTTTAAATGAAAGTTGTCAGGTCAGGTGTAGTGGCCCAGCTGGTTGTGTCGGATTTTTCTAGCATTACGTGGTGGTAGCGCCCAGGCACATGCCTCCCTAAAATCACATGAACACCTTCCTGGATGTTTTGCTTGCTTATTTCGCATTCTGCAGACAGTAGTAACACCAAAAAATAGGCATCAACAATATCAAAAATAATATTTGAATTTGGGCAATAATATATTACCTAGTAATATTGCTGTAATATTATTGCTTTTTCCAGTAACGAGTAGCGTAAGGGATGACAATTTCCAAGACAGTAATTATATTACAGTTAATAATCCAAGTAAGTCTGAGTTACTGAGTTACTTTTTGACCTTGGTAGACTGTCTTATAATGACGGGTACATGCAGCAGGTCACATCAGCTGCTAGCCAAAAAGCTAAACAAAGGATGCAGGATGAGGGAGAGCAGTTGGAAGCATTGTCTATTGATGTTGCTACCGAGACAGAATATGTAATGATGGAATCAATCTGAAACCCACATCAGAGAGGTCGACTTTGTTTCCACCACAGTCGACATCTGAACATCTAAATACAAGTTTTCTGGGCGTTCACAGTTCAACGCTTCACTGGATCTGCAGTTCAATTTTGGAGCGCAACAAGGCCACCAAAAAGGTACAAAAAGTAATATAACAGATAAGCTAACTTATTAATTTTACTTTTTAAAGGACTGTTAAGTAAAACATACCTTATTACACTTCCTGAGTGCTTACCAGTAGGTTATCTGTCCTCCACAGCTTTCTGGTGGATGTATGACAGCCCTCTTTTAATCACATTTCCTCAGCTGTCCGAAGGCAGCAGGACCAGTATGTCATTCTATCTCATTTGAGGAATCGTGCACTTCTTTAAAGCAAAGTGCAATTAAACACTCATTATTCAAAGTGGATACTTAAACTACTGCCACACAGTTGTATGTCTCCACCAGATTCATATAATCTGTATTCTATCTGTAGTGAAGATGTATCTTTGAAGGAATTTAATGAAAGGTATTAAGCGTATTTCTTGGCAAAATGGAAGTTCTCACTATACATGTTTGATTCCAGTGAATAATTTCCAGTGAGGAACATGCTGTTTTCACTTAGAGACTATTTTTACAGAAAAGGACAGAGGACTGATAGACGAATGAACATTATGATGTCACAGTGAAGTTGACCTTTGACCTTTTTGATATAAAAATTTCATCACCTTATCATTTTATCCTGTTTGAGTGTGTAATTTTGTTGTAATTAGCATATGAATTCTGGACTTAGGACCAAAACTGTGTTCAGTGAGGTCGCAGTGACCTTGACATTAGATCTTTGACAACCAAAATTTAATCAGTTCACCTTTGAGTCCAAGTGAACATTTGTGTGTGTCAAGTTTGAAGACATTCCCTCAAAGCTTTCTTGAGATATATTATTCACAAGAATTGGATGCTCTGCATAGATAGAAAAGAGAAAAACACCTAAATAAATACAACAGGAATACACTTTGCAGCCCAGTTCCACACCAAATCCTAATCTCTGCTTAAATGGTTCACCCAAAATCAAAAATACATATTTTCCCCCTGACCTGTAGTCTTGTTTATCCATCTAGATTTTTTTGGTGTGAGTTACAGAATTTTGGAGATATAGGTGGTAGAGATGTCCGCCATCTCTCCAATTTAGTGGAACTAAATAAAACTCAAATGATGTGGTTACTGAAGATAATTCACAAACCAGAAAGCAGTTCCTACAGTAAACTGCTCACAACAAGGCCTGTGGATTATTTTGAGTAACTGGGTCATTAGTGAATTAGAAAGAAAACACTGGTTTTGAATTTTTCTATTTATTTATTTATTTATTTATTTATTAGTGCTTTGAGCAGCACAAACCAAGTGCCATTTCATACCATTTTATTGGAGAGAAGGCAGACATCTCTATGGATGATATCCCCAAAAATCTGCAACTTACACAAAACAATAAAGATGGATAAACAGCACTATAGGCCTGGGGAAGAAATATGCATTTTTGATTTTGGGGTGAACTGTCCCTTTAAGTCAGAATTATGTTTTAAGTTTTCAGCTGAACATCTTAAAAGACTATTCCATAATTCACATTTTTGCTTCATTGCAAGCATTTAAATGTAGTCTTAACTAAAACTTAAACTGATGTTGATTTTTTTAGGTGGTCCTTTGTTTAGGTGGCTAAAATATATTTTGCTGCTGCCCCTGTCTTCAGCTTCAGTATGCTGTTTACATCAGGTTTTCTAATAGTTATGAACGTTTATTTTCAGTCATATCTTTGTGGACGCTCAATGAGAAACTAAACTTTGATATCCGGTGCATTTTACTATTTAAAGCCATATTTCCAGGGGCTTTAAGTTAACTAATGTCAATAAAATGCTGGCTAACTGGCTAGCTAATCTAGCTCAATCATTAGCTTAAATAGCATTTTGCTAACATTAGCTAATTTAGGATGCGTGTGATATATGTTTTGTTTACAAGGAAAAGGGTCAATTTGACCGAGGTACCAAGTTTGCTCAACTGTTATTGCAGCACAGAGCAAAAAGGGGCGGGTCTTAGGAAGTGTCAGTTGTGACCTTAAATTGTTTTGTCAATAATCTGCAGCAGCCTGCTTTGAAATACACTGTGTTAGTCTATTCATGTAGGAGAATCCAATCGAAATGTATCCACATGACACTCCATGACAGATAACAGATGAGGCCTCCAGACTGTTATTTTACCAAAACTGGGAATTTTATTTTTCCATAATTGCAAACATTAATTTTCATAAGATAACAATACTCTTTCCAATTGTTAGTCATAACCCTTCAAAGGAAAATTTAAGAAATATATTTAAGATATAATATAATAAAAATATTTAATATTTTTTAATTAGAAAAATTAGCAGGTACAAAATGATGCACACAGAAAAATAACATCACTTGCGTTGTTTGTTCACTATATCTGCACTCGGCAAATTTAGCCAACAGTTGTCTGTTTTTCAGTCACATTACAATTCATGGCTTATGCATTGTTCCACTGTTGCTCAGCACCAGTTTGAGCTGAGGATAGGTCGTCACAACATCAGCCTTTTTGAGAACCTCAAGAAAACGAGAGCAGGATTCTTGACCGTTAAAAATCACATTATCGATCAGTTTAGTGATAGCTTGTTCTGGCTGTGAGATATTCATCAGATTCTGATATAGTTTGTCTGTGATGATTTGTTTGGCATGCACATGCTGCAGAATGAAGGAGTGATCCGCCATCAGGTACTTGATGAGTTCCACCTTGTGCTTAGTGATCATTTCCACAGCGGGGCCCTGTAAAAGACAGCAGGTTTTGTTTATCGATCTGAAATGAACGAGGGTTTAAGGATTTTTTTCTTTCTTTTTTTTTCTGTTTTTGTATGAAATGGGTCATCTGCTTTTGGGAAATGTTACTTTTTGATACTGTGGGACAAACTCTTTATGCTTCAGTATGCAGTTTGTAGGCGTGCATGTGGAGCTTGCCAATTTTCTAAACGCCTGCCTGAGTGTGACTGTGCTAGACAGTGCTTAGACTCTACATTAAATAGGTTGAAATCCTATTTAATATACCTTCTATGGTTGAAGCAAATTGTTTCCTCCCGCCCCCTCTTCCCCAGACTCAGGGAAAGCTCTGCAGGCTGCAGGAGCTCTGCAGGAGGATTTATTACAGTAAATATATTACATTTTTTCCTTTGAGTAAAACTTAACTTAAGCCTACGCTACTAAATAAAGGTGTGACTGTGTAGGAAGTACCAAATGTGTGTGCTACAAATAGAAATTGATGTACTACCAACAATGCTAAATAAACTTTGAGTATTATGTGTGAAACAAAAGCTGGGTGTCATCATGTAAATGTCTGCTGATGTGTGTGAAATGTGAAGGTAATGTACACAAGGTCCAGAGGCAGAGATGGCAAAAGTACACAGATTCTGTACTCAAGTAGAAGAACAGATACTTGCATAACTACTCTGGTAAAAGCAGAAGTCCTTATCCTACTTTTTTACTCAAGTAAAAGTGAAAAAGCACAGGCTCTGAAATGTAAAAGGAAGTCATCCTCTGTGGGACATTTCTACAGGCTCTTTGTGTGCAAAGCTAAGTGAACCTCTGTTTTTTTCCACAGTCGAGTCTCCCTCTCTTGTTTTGTCTTGTTACATCTTTTACTTGTGTGTGTGTGTGTGTGTGTGTGTGGCGTGTGCGCGTGCGTGCATGCATATTGTACCTTACAGGAAGGGAGTGTCTCTTCTGCTCTTCCTGAGAGGAAAGCTGTGTTAGAACTTGCTGAGTTTCCCTCACATAGATTTGTTTCGTTATTACATGCTTTCGTTTTTGAATGAGACTCTGACACGCTGAGGGAGCGCACACATAATGATATCATAAAAATATCTAACAGATAAGAAGTTGTAAGAAGTTGAAAAATGTTACCTGCATGTGCTTGAGATGGTGTCATTGTCACTGACAAATCAATAACACCATCAACATCAACGTTGGATAGTTTCTCAGCACATATCACACTGCGGCCAGTTGCAGTGTACTGTGCTTGGGGAACCTGTCCAACAGCATTCTCTGAACAAGTAACAACAAAAACAAAAAAAACACGTTCCCATCAAAATCTGGTTTCGAAAAGCTCAAGAAAACAATGTTGTACAACAGGTTTCACTTTTGAAATAAGAACAGTGACGTGACTTACTGAAGCTAAGCAGTTTACTTAACAATGAAGATTTTATTATTTCATACTACAGGGAAAACAAAACCGTATTCTTAAGGAGTTTGATTTTCACTTTTCAGTTACACTGGAAAATACATTTAAAACATCATCTTGGCTATTAAACCTTGTAACGGGCCATCCTCTGTGATTTCACTTTTTAATTAAATAGCTTTTTTTTTTTTGCAGCTGAGGAATTTTGTTAGCTCTGTGAAAAACAATCATTCAAAACATAAAGAACACTCATTAGGTGTTTTTGTGTTGTTGTTGTTGTTGTTGTTGATGTAAACTTATTTTATAAATCCTTATGAACATATATTTAATGAATATAACATAAAAAAAAATCTTAATAACTTCTGGGACAGCCAACTGACAGAGTTGACATCACATACAGGGGCATGTCCAGACTTTTTTGACTGGTTGGCCTGAGTGGGGCACTGACTTATTATTTATTTATTTATTCAGTTTTATTATATTGGTTTCAAATACATTATACAATTATTAAAGAGAATTGAGAGTTATGTCCACTCTGTCAGCATAGATGTCAACTCTGACAGATGGAATATCTGATGGATTTGATAAAATGTTACGATTTTTTATTTTATTTCAGAGAATAGTGGTAGTAAGTAGACATTTAAGTTTTTAAAGTTGCTGAGAGTTCTCTTGATGCTAAACCATAATTCTTATTCAGCTTTGATTTAGAAGGGTTACAGAGTTGTGTTATGGTTGAGACACATCTGATAGAAATGATATATTTCATGAATTTATCAAAAAATAGAAAGTTTAGCGCCACTTGAGCAGTACCCTCACCTTTTTGAAACCAGGAAGTGAGACAGGGAGGTATAGCTAACTGTTTATGTGCCTGATTAAAATGTGTTTTTCTCAAAATCTGACAGAGTTGGGGGACAACAAAGTTGGGACACTACTTTAAAGGGCCAACAGTGTCATACAAACTGAATATTTTAAACCAAGGATGATTATAATAGTACGTTTACACCTTTAACACATTTTTAATTGTTGAAGTGGCAAATGCCTGTCTGGGAAAAGAGGGTTTTCTGGCACAGAGGAAATTTAGTGGGAAAAAAAAAAAGCAGAAGAAAACATTGTTACCTGATGGACCAGCTCCAGGATCACACACTTTGTAATGCATCACGAGGCCCTTTCCTTTTAGATCTTTTATGTCTCTGGTGTTAACAATACTGCCATCACCAGCAAACACTGTTGGCGGCTCTGTAATACATTGATGACAATCATCATAACCTGTGTGGCACTGTTCTTCAGAAACTTTCATTACATTCAGCATGAAGGAGAAACTTGAATTTCTGGCCTAAATGAACCCAAATACATGTTGAGGCTCACTTACAGTATATATAATACAGACAAGAGCTGTACAGGTACTTTACTGCCTGAGCTTCACCATCTAGTCTATTTGCCAGCCAATAGAGCCCCACTGTGAACCCTGAGATGCTGAGTACCCCAGCGTTCTGTTAGAAATGTACAGTATGGGTCCCCAGCATTTAGAAACTGCCAGATGCTAACTTGTATACATCGGGCAATTTACATAATTAGCATAATCATATATATGGCCAATATTTTAATGAAAGATTGGCCGATTTGGACAATATTGGAGTGGTTTGGGGGGTTCTTGACCATGCCAAATCCATTTCTGGCAGATTTCAAAAGGGCTGAAGTTTTAGAGGATGCTGATAGGTTGGACTGGACAGATAACTTATGTATTTAAAATAATTTAAATAACTTCAACTTTGTTATAAATTTGTAGGATATTTATGAACATAATCATATCCTCAAAAAAGAGAGTGCACTGCAAGAAAAAAATGTTTACCAAGTAAAACAAATGAGTCCTGGAACAGGTATGCCCAAAATGATCAAACTATGTGCATTAGTTACAATCAGTGCAGTACAACTGGAAAACTTTCAAGAGGAGCACCTTGAAATGGATCCAGCATCCTCAAGAACCCCCCAAAAAACGCTCCAATGTTGCTAAAAATCATGCTAATTATGCCTAAAATATGCAAGTTAGCATCCAACTGTGAAACACTGGGAACCTAAACTGTGTATTTCTTCTTTCTTTGGGGCACTCAGCATTTCCAGCTTCACATCGCTGGCTCTGACAAGGATCTCCTTCATTTTGAATCATTATTTTCAGAAGCACTCTCACCTTGTCTAATGCATTACCTTGACTCTGTACCTGTAGGAATTCACTCAGAGAAAGCAAAAAAATTCATACATTTATTAAAAATGTAAGAGTATTAGGGCCAGGCAGGAGATTAAAAAAAAAATGAGAAGAGGAAGATTTTGCATTTTGAGAATAAGGTGAAAGTCATGTTGAGACTTTTGACTTCATTCTCCACATTTCAGCTTTACAATTAACGTTTCATCCTCATTCTTGACATTTCGACGTTTTTTTATCTCGACATTTTGAAGTTTTTCATTTCAACTTTAATCTCAACATTTCAACTTTATTCTTTACATTTTGACTTTAATCTCGAGATTTCATCTTTATTCTCGACATCTTGACTTTGTTCTCAATATTTTGACTTTATTCTCCACATTTTGACTTTCTTAACATTTTGAATTTATTCTGGACATTTTGACTTTATTCACAATATTTTAACTTTACTTTTGACATTTTGACTTTATTTTCGACATGCGGAATGAAAAGAATTCTTCGTCCTCACATATTTTTTCATATGTTCATGCCTGGCCCTAATATTCCTTTGTCATAAAATAGGTCACCTGTAGGCTGTGATGGAAGTCTGTCTGACATCTTGTTGTCCTCGATCTGCAATGAAAATATTGCACAAAGAGTCATGACGTGACTATACTGTGGATTTGTTAAGGTTCCCTCCTGTAAAAATAACTTTTAACCATTAATCCATCTACTCTGTATATGTTTTATATATTATATTCACTGATAATGTACAATACAAAAGTGACTTAGGCCACTTGGAGAAATATTGTTAAGTTACTCAGTCAACACATGAATAATATACAGTACATATCCCATTATTTTAGCAGTCAAATCTGTAAATCATCTGCATTCAAAGTTTAAGAATTTACAAAAGACAGAGGACTGATGTAACACCAGGTTGCATGTCGTACGCTCCTATTTCCTTTCTGAGGTTTTTTCAACCAGAAAGACAGTATTTCCTACATAAAACGCACAACAAGGTCTGTGGATTATCTTGAGTAACTGGGTCATGGTTTCTGGAAAGAGACGCTGGTGTTGAATTTTTCAAATCTTTTTTTTTTTTTGGTGCTTTGAGAACCTCAAGCCGAGTGCCATTTAGGTCCACTATACTGGAGAGAAGGCCGACATCTCTACAGCCGATATCTCCAAAACTCTGCGGCTCAACAGAAAAATCTAGGTGGATAAATAGCACTACGGGCCAGGGGAAAAATATGTATTTTTAATTGTATGGTGAACTGTCCCTTTAACAATCTAAAACGAAATAAGTGGGTTTTTTGTCGCTCTAAATTTTTCACTCTATTCAAACTGTTTATTCTTTATTCAATTACATTCTCTGATAAATTGCAGCAAATTACCTCTCACCTGTTACATCTATCCCCAGCTAGTGTTACCACTCACTCCAGTAGTGGGGTTAGTTGTAACACTGGGCGTCTAACTCCCATAATCTGTGATTGTGAAGTAGATTTTCAAGTGGCTTTATTTGTAGCAGACAAAAATACCTCGTATCAAACTCTGAGAGAAAAACTACATGAACAACTGCTGAGTTACTGATGCTCAAACATAAAGTGTTACTACCATCCCTGGTCTCCCCTATACCACAAGGCTGTCTTCAAGCATTTCCTTATGCATAAAAAGGAATTTATGTTCACCACCCGTAGTTAACCACATGGCAGCCTCTGCCTGCGCGTTTCAACATGCAGAACAGATGTGCAGAGAGTGAGAGCACATCAGGAAAATAACTTTCCTTCACTTCACTTTTTCATGTCTGTGAAATATTTTTCAGATACAGACATCCGAAACTGTAGTTAAAGGTGTTATTTTTCACGAGGTACAAAACAAAACAAAACTGGTGAGTCTCTTTGTGGCACAATCCATAACGCGCATAACTTACCTTTCTTTACTGGAGCTCGTCGTATAGTGGTCGAACAAAAGCTTCGGGTATGACAGTTGATCTCAGGATGTGAAAAATGTAAAGTTTCGCTCTTGTGTTGACAGACCGCAACAGTTCACGGTTTCCCTCCAACTCAGAAAAGTTTACAGGGCACGAGAACGCAGGATTTATCGCACTTCCTCATTTACAAGTGAAACTAAACCTATGGACAGAGAGAGAGATAAACAGGCGCCATGCAGCACGAGTCGTGGCTTCGAAAGGGTGGAACCACTTATGGTACAGGCAATGTTCTTACAGTGGGGCCCCAGGGCCAAATGTGGGTGACAAGGGGGGTGATTCAGGCAGTCACCTCCAATAATACCTGTTAGACCTGAAAAACTCAAATGAAAGACTCTCCATTCTTGCCTTTCTTTCTTTCTTTCTTTCTTTCTTTTTATTTAATAGTATAGTACTATTAAATAGTCAGTAGGGAACACTGTGGACACTTTCAACAGGGGACAGTTGCAACAGTCTTATTCCTCCAATCAGCAACATATTATTATTATTATTATTATTATTATCATTATTATTATTATTATTATTTGTTAGACCATCTTCCCACCAGAAGGACAGAAGACACATTCAAGATGCTGCATTTACTGAAATAAACTTGTTTTGGAGGTATGAAAGTCATTTTCTTTATGAATTGTATTTTTGTCACACTGTCCTGACTTTTTTTTTTTTTTTTTTTTTACGAATTAATAAAAACATATTGAGTTTAAAACCTTGTTTTGCTCATTTCTAGGAGACAAGGTTAGCATGTGTTTAGATCAAAGTGTCTAGCTAGCACATAATGTCTCATACCTCCAATCAGCAACACGCCAGCATTGCATGCTAGTTGCTGCTGAAGTGCAGTCAGTAGTAACGAGGTTGTTTGTCAGTGGTAGTTCTAGTAGTAATTGTACTGCAGTTTTAAGTAGAAGTTTTAACGGGTGTCTTTATAGTATTTATTTATAGGGTAGACTGGGGACGCTTGCAACAGGGGACAGTTGCAATAACTCTTATTCCTCCAAGGCTACTCAAGGTAGGCCTATGTTCTACGAATGCACTGACAAAACTCAATAACTGTTACTTGATCATATTAATAAATAAATAAATAAATACTATAATATTATTGTAAACAATGAATATTTTCAGAGTACCATGCTTATTCAGACAAAATGTAAAAGATAATTAGCGATATTTAATGTATTTTCTAATCATGTTGCAACTATCCCCCAGGGTTAGGGGTCAGTTGCAACATCTGACCTCTTCCTATCAAATAAATATTGTAAATGATATGTCATATATAATCATATTTAAATGGTGTAGGTAATTAGCAGATAGTCATAAGTTCGATTTGGTCAGTCTAGTCCAAATAGTCTCTGAATAACTAAGAGACATGCAAAAAGTTGTGCAACCATCCCCATCTCCCCTAGCAATCTACATAAACTATAAAAACTATATCTAAACGACATAAAATTACAGGTAATATGTATGTTGATGTTGAATGGGTCTCTCTTTGATCATCTGACAAGCAGTGTTGGAAAGAATACTGAAAGTCTGTGACCAAGTATAGTACTCAACTACAAGTAAAACCACTGGTGTTAAAAAATATTTATAAAAGTATAAGCACAAATTACTCTTCAAAAGCTGCTCAGAGTATTAGATACTTTCTAACTTCTTATATGTAATGCATTATCAGCAGCAGACGTTCAATCAGTCAATTGAAAATGATTTCTTTTTCACAAAATCTTCCTTCTAAATTACTTCCAACTCCTGCTCTGTTCGGTGTTTTTTCATCCGCATGTAACGATTTTTATTGGCCCATTTGTGGTCAGATAAGACTTAAAAAATAAGACTTAAAAAACACTAAGACTTAAAAAATACTCGTAAAAGTCTGTAAAGTAAAAACTGACTTGATCACAGTGACGTTAATACTTGTAATTTATTATTTCCACCCCTGAGTATTACTACTTTTATTTAGAGGACCAGTGTGTAGGATTTAGTTGACATATAGCAGTGAGTTTGTAGATTCTGACCACTAAAAATCCCTCGCCTAACCCTCCCCTTCCAAGCGTGTAGGAGAAACTACAGTGGCTTCACTAAAGTCCCTCTCTAGAGCCAGTTTTTAGTTTGTCCGTTCTGGGCTACTGTAGAAACATGGTGGAGCAACATGGTGGCTGTAGTTGTGTGTCACCAAACTGTGACGTAAAACTGAAAATAATAAGTCAACTAAGTCTAATAAGCTTCACGTGGGACACAGCGGCACAGCGTCCTGCGTGAAAATCCTGTTTTTGAACAGTCTTGCTAAACTTCCTCAAAGTGCCAGTCTAGGCTCATGCTCACAACCAATCAGAGCACATTAGTGGTAGCCAATCACAGCACATTAGAGCGGACTGTGGGGAACAGTCTTTGCAGAAAAAAAATATGGACCTGCACCCTCTGTAGATATATAGGGCACATTTTAAGGTAATGACAATACATTATTATTATTTTCAGGCGATTACACACTAATGAAAACACACTTATGAACATTTCTGCTATATTTTTCCAATAAATCCTCATAAATCTTACACACTGCACCTTCAAGTATAAGATTTGAATACTTCTTCCACCACTGTCCACTGGGTTGCTGTAAACATCTAGCATTAATAATAATAATAATTAATATAATTAGATTTTTAAGTTTACATTTAAAACATGAACAGACTCATATGTGTCCTTGCTTGCATTATGATTATAATAATGAACAAGTAGCAATAGTATTTATACAATTGTATGTACATAGTAAGCTACCAAAAATGCTCATCACAAAGGGTTTTTTTTTTGTATTAAAATATAATGAAATGATTCACCTCATGACAATATACACAAAAACAAGCATGAACAAATCAAATGCCATTGTTAAAATACCAAATATTCAGTCATGTTAAGTTAGCCATGATAGTCTGTCTGTTCATCTTGAGGGGATAAAAACTGGCTTTTCACTGTGGAGGTGTTTGACCTCTATGTAAACAACCACTGTGTTTTATTACAGTTTCCAACATATTTCTGGTTAAGACACTTTTGACACAGGAGATAAGAAATAAGACAAACTGCTAAAAAGGAGTACGGGTATGAGCTTAGCTGCCAAAGTTCAAGATGGGTGTTCAACACTCCCCAGTCCCGAGGCAAACCAGGAAAAAATGCAGTTGTACAGTCACACTGCCATAGACTACTGAAAGTCATTGGTGTTTTCAAGGACCATAAATAAAGCTGTAGCATATGCTTTATTATTGTTAATATATAATTTACACCATGATTCATAGTGTGGGTTTTGTTGCTCTTATGTGTTACCAGCTGAGCACACCGAGCACTTTAATTAAGCGCCATAAATTCAAACACTTAAATAGCTTAACAGAATGACTTTGAAAACACTTAATAACTTGTTTTAATAGATAGAAAGAAAGTTTAGATAGAAAGTTTATGAGAAAAATATTAATCCCCTCTCCTCACCACATCAGATCATCTAAACACCCCCCCCCCCCCCCCCCAAACTTGGATTGGCACTTAATAAGTAAACAAAAAAAAAGATGGGATAAGGTAAATATGTTACTTGTCATACTGTATACAGAACTGATGCTGTTGAATCACAGTAGGGGGCTGTAGGTGTGGAGGCGTTAAAAGAGTTTTTACTGTGGAGGAGCATGTTTACTGCTGGACGTGCTTTTTACAAAAGTAGCTTTGCGCTCCAGTGTTACAGTCCTCCTTCCAGATGTCTGGTTCAGTTCGCTCATATCCACTCCGGAATCTAAGCTGGTTTCTCGACTCTCGACTGGCCTCCGTCTCCTCTGCTGCTCTGACACAGCGTAATGGATCTCCGCTGCGGGTTTGCCCTCCAGTGATACAAACCAGGCCCGAGGAGGCTGGAGCGAGGGGATTTTAGAAAGTTCTGCCAAGGCATGCACAGAGTGTCTGCTGCCCCCGATTTTATTTAATGTTCCTGGCACGGAAACTGACTCTGGGAGGCTGAAGTGACTGCTGGATGTGCTGGCGGAGGTTGCTGCCTGAGAGCCCTCTAAAACCTTGGGCTGGTCCTCCGTTTCCTCTGCCTGATTCTGACTAGCAGAAGGACCGGAGGTCTGGGTGAAGCTGTCTTTACTCGGCGGCTCTGTTGCAGCGCTGTTTGAAGCCCCCGCACGGGGAAGGGTGGCCGACTTGCCCCACTGGGGCTCCTCTGGCTGCTCCTCTAAATGGAAGAATGCTGGAGCGTGAAGAATGGCAACAGGCTGGTTGTAGAAAAACAAGTTCTCCTTGAGAGAGGCTGGAACTCTGATCTGCTCTCCAGTTTTCATGTCACTGTTAAGTTCCAGTTCGTTACACTCCACTGCAATGGCCACAGCATTGGGGTTGGCTATTACATTGCCATTGTGGATAGAAATAACAGAGGCATTGTGTCTATTATCCCCCCTTTCTGTGAACGATTGGTTCAGTCCATCCTGTGGATGAGAGAAGTCCCCTATAGAGAGCTCAAAGACATCATCGTCACACGTGGAGGTGGTTTGGTCTTTTCTCATCACTGGTAGGATCCTCTTTGTTTCACTTTCACTGAGCGAACGTCTGTAGACAAGACAGAAGAACATTTGCCTTAAACAGTGGCAGCCTGATATTTAAAAAAAATAAAATATTGAAATCATGTCAATAATACACATGTAAATAATCCAGTGCATCTTTTTGTTTTTTTCTTTGTCTTTCCCCCGACATAACATTACAATACTGTAATATGAGTAATTAAAGTACATATGAGAAGTGGTACATTAATGTGTGTTTGTGCGTGTGCCCTGCATACATGCGTGCGCATGTGCATACTTCGTGAGTCAGTGTCCCACTTGGGCCACCCCAGTCAAAAACGTCTGGTAACACCCCTGCGCACAAAATCATGTTTGTCCAGTAATGGTTACAGGCATATTTTGAGTGTAAATCATTTGCCAAAAACAGAAACAAAATGCACAATAAATAAAGTTAAAGTCAATACGTGTTGTGATAATATATTGCAGTTTTTAATTTAATAATTGTGTGTGAATAAAAATTGAATGTCATACTGTAGCATGATAAGTGGGTCTGTCTGTGTCTCGCAGCTTGGTCTGGTCCAACATTTCTCGGTCCTGCGTGAGTCCCAGGTTTCAAATAAAAAATGGTTGTGGTTCGATTCCGTGAAGTATATTTCAGGTAGGGCTGGGCGATATGGCCCTAAAATAATATAACAATCTTTCAGGGTGTTCTGCGGTAACAATATTCTTGACAACATGACAAAATACTAATAAATATTTTTGGTTCAGAACTCACAATAGCTGTTGAGCTCTCCTCATACTCAACACGGTGCGTCTGCTTGACGTGGTGAAATTAGTTTGTTGTATTGCTCCTCTGTTGTTACAGTCTTGTACTTCTTACATTACTGCGGTTCTTTTGAAATCAAACCACTTCCACACTACTGAGGTCACTTCCCTTTTTGGAACTAACTCCTCCATCGTAAGCATTATCACAATATGAATTTATAATATTGTAATATTGCTATTATCATGATCTGATTTTTTTTTTTATCCTGAAAAGAGTATAACAATAATCACATATCCCTAATTTCTGTGTCTTTTTGGGTTCAGATGCAAATATTTGGACCCCTGAGGGCCTTAATTACCAGTAATCATACAACATCCCACAACTTATATTCACATGGACCAGTATGAGATGAAAGCCTTTGTTACCTGCGATAAAATAATAACCCAAACAGAAGACAGATGACAATAAGAAGCATTCCTCCGAGGATAACCATCAGGTAAGACGAATGGTGCAAGATGAAGTCGATGGGGATGGCAAGTCCAAAGAAACCTAAAGCACAGACATGGTAAGACGGAAAAGTTTGGACGAAACATAAACATGCAATAAAAATCACTGTAGATGAAAATGAACCAGGTATATTTTGTTTCTAAAAACATTCACAATTTTTATTATATCATTATTTTTTTTATTATTTATTATTAATGCTGTCCCACAACAAATAAATAAAACTAATTTAAAATACACTTAACTGTGCAAAATCAAATAATATTTGAGATAGCAATCATTTTAATATACATAAAAGCACTTTGAATTGGGAGTGGGCTGTCCCGGATCCTAACCTCTAAATTTCAATTCATGAAAATTATACTAAAATGATTTTTGCTATTTTTTTTAATTATTTTTATTTTTTAAAAATATTTTTGATGTTGATGAAAGTGAAGTTGTAAGAAATACATTTATCTGAAATATTAGTTATAAAATTGTTACTACCAAAACATGGGATATTTTGTCAAAAATGTATCAAAATCATCAACTAAGATCTTTTTATAGTGTTTGATTCAGTGTATATTAAAACTAACGAATCCTCAACTTTTAAATTAGTTTGATCAATTTTTTGCACTATACAAAGAAAAATTAAGTAATTAGAATACAACAAATCTCAAAAATTACGCTTTTAACATTTTGTTAAAATGTAGGTGTAAACAAAACTTTTAATAAGAATAAACCTTCTTACTATAAATATTTGTGATTGTGTTTCAGTAGTGAAAAATATTCTGTAACTGTCTGAAAAACTGTCTGAAAACACAAAGTATGAGTTAACTGTACATGTGTACCTTGGATGTTATACAGTTAACACACATACAAAATTTGGGAAAAAGAAACTTTTATTTTAAGATGTTTACAACGCTGGCTTTGAACCAGTTCTGTAGCATGGACCCTATGTATTTTTTTTATTTTGTATTTTTTATTTATCTAACACATCTTTTGCGAGTTCCAGGCCACTGGATTAATGGATTATGAAACTTTTTTTTAAATAATTTTTCCTTATAATTGTTTTTTTCTTTCAACAACTTCCAAGGTTAGAAAAATTGAATTAGCACAATCAGAACAATTCTATTAAACAGTAGGTTTACAACAACCATCACTATATCAATGCTTGTCATTCACTAATTACCACCTGATACATTTGTATTGATTACCACGATACTCCCAAGTTACCGCTGAACATGCCAATACTGGTAGTATTAAAAAGTATAAGAATATTGCATTGCATTTACAGCACGTGTCTTCAACAGGGGGTCCTCAGAGTTAATGCATGGGGAATCACTGCAGAAGCTATTCATAATAGCTAACTAATTAGCTATATATTATTGTAACATATTGGCACATTGGTGTACAGACACTCAGTGGATCACTTTGTAACTTCAGGAGCAAGAGACTCTGACATACCCTCCACCTCAGAAACCACTGGCAAAAGTGCTGAGGGTGAAGCTAATTATGCTACCATTAGCCATGCTACAACTGCTGCAGTTACAGGTAAGAGCTAATGAGACAAGACAAGAAAATATTCAATGCAATATATGTAAGCAGGGGGTCTCTGCTCTGTCTCTCTATCAACTGGGGTCCATGAGCTGAAAAGGGTTGAAGACCCCTGATTCACAGTATTTTAACATGTTGAGGGTGAGCACTTGCCTCTGGGGGATGACAGTGGAGCTGCTATCCAGTACCCAGTGGGGAGCTGTGAATGTCCACACGAGTTTTCCCTCTACTGACACCACCGTCCCCAGTCCTTTTCTCATCCATCCACCTGCACAGGTAAAACAAACACAACGACATTGTTTGTATGAAACTGACTTGAATTTCCCACGTCTACCACAATCCTGTCAGATCTCAGAATAAATGTGCTCATTTTCTTCCAAAGACAGTTGAGGTTAATGAGACGAGTTCTGAAATTAATGACTGTATGATAATAAAAAAAAAAAAAATTAATTAGCCTAATTTATCTCCCATATTAAAGTTTGCTACTGTTTTTTTGACAGTTCTGTGGACCCAAAATGACCCAAACCTGGCTTTTGAGAATCAAAACAATGGTACTTTTTAGCCTTATATCTACTGTATCACTTACACATAATCTAAAACTTTAAGAAATCACTGTGAGTTGGGGATAAAAGAACTTCTAAATAATAAATGAGGAAGATTACAGAGGAGTCAAAAAATGTCAAATATCACTTAACAGACAACGTTTTCTGTTACACCAATGCCAAGAAGATATTTTTTACAGAATGGTGCTTAAATGATATATATGTAATATATTTACCATAATAAATCATAAAATAACCACAATGCATCATCAGAGATCAAGGAAACATGTTGAAATACTCACTTCACTTGCCATGAACACTGTAGCTGTGGTGTCCCCCTTTGAAATCTCCATTCAGGACCAGAATAACTGTTTTGTATGTCCATTTCACATTAATTAAGAGTTCAAATTAATGCCGAATTTTTTACCAAATGAGCAGTATCTGTTTATGAGTCGTAAGAAAACGTAGATGTTAAATTGATTACAATGTTAATGGAGTTTGGCAGGCAGTGAGACAGGCAGCTACTTAACTCATCGTCCACAGTGTGTTATTTCAGAGTAGTGGGCTTTCATTTTGAAGATTATGGGCTTAAATTTACATTGGCAGAGAATTGACAGTAATAAAGAGCTGATCACACACCCCGAAAAAGAAGGCAAATGTGTCTATATAAAACTTAATAAATAAACTATAATTACAGCTTCAGTGTTGTATCCTCCAACCAGTCAAATTACAGTTACAGTTACTGTCTGTACAAACTCATATAATATACAGTACGTAGTGAAGACTTTGAAGGAATTTAATAAAAGGTATTAAAGGAATAATATGTAACACCCTGGCATCCAAAATGAGTTCTGCAGTCTAAATAGTGAGTTGTAGCCATATACCAGGGGTGTCCAACTCAACTTCATTTCAGGCCACATTAGCATTATGGGTGCCTTCAAAGAGCCTGTTGAATATCAGGACTATATAAAGGTGCCTGCTTGTTATTATATTACATAATGTCTTTTGCATAATTATTAATATGTTAATAATAAACAGCCGGCTCTGAATGCAAAAGTCTCAGAAAAATACTAGCAAGCATACATTCAAGAGTACACCTATTAAACATTATATTAAAAATAATGAAATGTACATAGTCAAAATAACAATAAGGACTGTTTCAGTTTGGGTGATCCACAAGTAAGATTTTAAATGCAAAATGTAAAAATTCCTTAAAAATGAAATGATAGCATTCTGCTGACATTACTAGCTACAACCACTTGGCTAGAGTGGCACCAGCAACTGGATGCATTCAGTGTGCAGATGACAAAATCAGGAAGCATTCTGGGACATGTAGTTTATGGACTTCCATCACCCAACATCGAACTGTATTGCGCAAATTATAGTCTTTGCGAGCCCTAAAGGGCCATGTAAATGGAGGTATAGTGGCCTTGAGTTTGATACATGTGCCATAGATTGTAAAAGTTAGGTTGTTACCCTATTTAATATACAATATATGGTTTAAGAGAGTTGTTTCCTCCGCCCCCTCCTTCCCAGACTGGAAGAAGCTCAGGCAGGCTGTAGGAACATGAACCTACATAAACGCAATACAAGCGCAACATTCACTTAGACAATAATAAGTGACGAGTTCTACGCTGTAAGTTGATCAGCTGTTTATAACCGTCAGTTGTCTGTCAATGTAAAGTTAAGGCTGTTATCCCGAAAACAAACCACACTGCTCTGAAAATACACACTTTGGAGTTGGAGCTCAGTGACTGTCTGCTTTCTGCCCAGACTCCAGTTACAAATTGCTCATTTTAACCTTCTAAACATTTAAAGCTGTTCTATGGCATCTTCATACGACTCATCAGCAGATATTAACTCATTCAGTGAACATTTAATGTAATTCCGTATTGATTTTAGCTCCTTGTAAAGTGAATAAACAATCATACAGGCCAAACAAAAGCAGACGTTCCGCGCCAGAATGGAAATTTCAAAAGTGAACATGCTGGCTGTAGTGTTGTTGTTGTTGGAGAAGCCAGTATTTCAACTTAATGTGTTTCCTTAATCTCTGATGACATATCATGGTCATTTAATGATTTAGTACAGTATATACATATATCACAGATTTCTCCTTTAAAAGATCAAAATAGGCTAGATTTCAGTGAGTGCATGATTAACCTCTACTCACCAGTGGTTCGGTTAAAGAACCAAGCTGGAACAACATTTGAAGTGTGGAGTCCAGAGCTGTCAGGGAGGCTCAGGTTAATCTGTATGGGCCCACTCACATGTAACTCTGTGTCTCCGGAGAAAAGCTGCACACTGACAGCCGCCACCGGACTCAACTCCACACTGACGTACCCTGGAAACACAGGGGAGGTAATGCTTGAGAGAAGATGTGGACTAGACTAATGCAGTTGATCTTTTCTTGGATGAAGTCCTCCTGAATTTAATGTTCATAAATAAACATCTGAGCTAAGTAGCGCAAGTTTAAAATTTTATAGTTGAATCTGTTTGTTACAGCTTCTGATGGCATATGCTTTTTGGGGATTTTCGGAAAATGAGATTCCTGGCAGTAACTTGTGTGGTCTATGTGTTGTCATTCTTTATGCTACCACTAGATGGAACCATAGGGGAAAAATCTAATCTTACACACAGTAGGTTTTTTTTCGTTTGTTTGTTTTACTTTACTCATCCTAAGTCTTCAGTGCAATTAAAATTGGGACAAACCATATCTTACCAAAAGAAAACTTTTAAAATAATTAATACCAACACTCTAATTCTAATTTTTTGGTGAAAATGTATTCTTTAAGAATTTATATATATAAAATATATGTAATTTCTGAAATGAAAGACAAGAATTCACAACCTAAAACAATTAAAAAATGTGTTAAAAGCCCCTTAACATCTAAAAACTAATGATACCTACTGATAACAAAGTAAAACTGTGCTATTATAATCATCTTTGTTTTTTTCATGAAAATGCTTTCAAAAACATGATTTAATCAGGCATAAAAAGGTTTTAGCTATACCCTAAGGACCCCCGTCTAACTTCCTGCTTTAATCAAAGGTGGGAATATTGCTCAAGCAGTGGTCAACTTTCTATTTTTTGACAAATTCATGAAATAATATTGCTATCAGATGTGTCTCAGCCATAACAGGTCAACTCTGTAGCCCTTCTAAATCAAAGCTGAATATGAATTATGGTTTAAAAATGTGTATTTTGATTAGCATTAAGGGGACTCTGAGCAAATTTAAAAAATAAAATGGCTGCTCACTATGAAAAATGTCCCATTACAAGCTTTAATAGGCAGAAACTCAAAATATGTATAAAAATATAAAAATTAAATGGCTGCTCACTAAAAAATGTAATCACTAGGAGGCTGGTCTGTTACAAGGTTTAATACCAAGTTAGTTGATCTTTTAAAATATATTTCCCAATAATAATTGAAGAGTAACAAATCATTCTCTATAGTGCTTTAAAAAAATCACAAATAAATTTCTAAAATGACAAAAAGGGTCAGAATAATGTCTCTACCTGATTTACTGCTCATGATGCCCAGAGTGTTCTGAAAGCTGTCCTCGTCTGACGGCAGCTTGGGAACAGTCAAGTATGCTTTAACAGAGGTCACGTTACTGCCATCCGTCAGGTTCAGCAGCCTCTTGGGAAACTGGACAACAGGCCGCGATGAAGCATCTACAAATAACAGAGAACATGATAAATAACAGTTGAAAATATGTTCAGAAAATCAACCGTTCTTGAGAATTGGGAAAAAGCCACATTTTTGAGTTTTTGCCTATTAAACCTTGTATGGGCCACTTTTTTTAATTAAATGAAGACATCAACTCAGATGGAGTTGACGTCTTACAGAGTTGACGGAATGCTAAATTTTTTCATTTAACAGCGTAGTCATTGTGAGTAGGCTTTTTTTTTTTTTAATTTGCTCAGAGTTCTCTTAATGCTAATCAAAACACAATAATTCAGATTTAGCTTGATTTAGAAGGGCTACAGAGTTGACATGTTATGGCTGAGACTTGTCTGATAGCAATATTATTTCCTGAATTTGTCCAAAAAATAGAAAGTTTACCAGTGCTTGAGCAGTATTCCTGCCTTTCATAAACCAGTGAGACGGAGGTCCTTCGGGTATAGCTAAACCTTTTTATGCCTGATTAAATCATGTTTTGAAATAATCTGATGGAGATGACGGAAATCTGGGACACAATTTAAACTGCCAGCATTTTCATAAATAACTAAAATTTTAAAACAAAGTTAATTGTAATAGCACATTTTTAGACCTGTATTATCAATCAGGTATTGTTACCTTTAGATTTTTTTTTACACATTTTTTAATCGTTTCAATTTGTGAATTCTTGTCTGGGACATGGGTGTTTTCCTGTATGGAGCAAGTTTAGACAAAAAAAAAGAAAGGCAAATCCAAATATTTAATACATTTCAAATATTTTCTACATACAAATCCTTAAAGAATAGATTTTCACCAAAAAAATGGAATTAGAGTGGTGTACTAATAAATAAAGGGTTTTTTGATAAGTAATGATCTGTCCCAATTCTCAAGAATGGGTGAAATACATGCACTTTAAATATGATGTATATCCTTAAATTGCTGATCAGACAGAGCACGAGCAAGGAAGAAAGAGAAAATAAAAGTGTGACATAAACAACATATACAGTACCAGATGTTTTGCCAGTGATCAGGACAGAATCCTCAAAGAGCCAGATGTTCCCCTGATTCAGACCAATCAGTGACATGGTCACGGATGAAAATACTACAGCAAGAGGAGAGGAGAGGGAAAGGGAAGGATGCAAAATTAGCAGAGTACTTCAATTAAAATGAGCTGTTTTTTCCACCAGATGGCAGCGTAACATTGTGTTATAACAAGTTGGGTATTTAAACCTTACACAGTGGCAAGAAATCTGGGAATACAAAATAATATTTCAAGATTCAGTTTTTTGTTGTCAGTAGAAATGTATAGCACAGTAGATGACAGATAGACGTCAGCGACAGAAGACAAATTCCAGATGTGTGTTACAGAGCGATCCAAAATAGTTTTGCTCGGGTGCTGCGACTAATTAGGTGTCAAATGCAGTGGTGTGGAGTAAAGTTTGGCCTCGCAATTACAACCAGAAAGTTTAGAAAACCACTGAAGTATATGAGACTCGGTATTTTCTGAGATTGCATTTACATGACATCATTTGACACGTCTTGATAAAAAAAAAAAAAAAAAAAAGCCTGTTGGTGCCGTGGAGCAACAGATTTCCTGAGCTGACAGAAAGAGAAAGCAGCTATCATAATGAAGTCTAGCACTTCTGCCACACAGCAGGAAACTTTCAGCCACTCTGCTCCAAGAACAGTCTGAATGTGCTCACTGATCATTAAAACTAATGCTGAATAAAAATGACACCGTCTTCCTCACTTTTCTCCACTTAATGAAGCTCATTATCAGTGGTGATTCAGTTAAACAATGTCTTCATTAAAGGGAAAGTTTGTATTATTTAAAGTGGGGTTGTATGAGGTAGTTATTCAGTTAGTTAGTCAGGCTTAGGGAGTAACAGATCACATGTAACGATTCACTCAATTAGGATTTTTTTTTTTTTTTAAGATAACTATTCCATTACAGTTACAAAAAATAAGACATAATCAGATTGGTTAGGTGTAATAAAAATTAAGATTATTAGCATTACAATGAAAATACATTTTGAAATAAGGAATGATATACTACCAGAACGGGGGGGATGTCACTCTTGCCTGCATTCAAAACTTGAGAGCCCTGTACTATTGAAAAATATTTTGGGACTGTAGGTGATGAGGTGGTGACTGAGATGGTGTGTGGGTGACTAAGTTTAGAAGTTTACCTTAAGTTTTAAGTATTAAGTGTGAATAACATAATGTTACTTAACAATGAGCATTTAAATGTGCATAATTACCGCTATTAATCATAATCAGAAATACTTTATTGATCCCTGGGGGAAATAATCAAAACATGCATTTGCATATCAAAAGACAGAATGGCTGGACAACGATTAATAAACCTACAACAAACATAAAACATTATATTAGGCTAAACAACTTCACCATATTTGGTATTGAGGTAATCCAGAAGTAACAGAAAGTAATCAAGTTGCATTACTCTAATATTGTGATGCTTGGATTACTGTAGGTTACTGCTACATTTTTAATAGGTAATTAGTAACCTTCCCAATCCTGTATCTACTGAAGGTACTACACTGACTGTGGATAAGTACCTCAGACAACCTCACTTCAAATAATCTAAAATAACCCTTTAAATATCTTACTTGGCATTCTGTTGGTTTTACAAGGCAGCAGACTGTAAATGTAGCCATCCTTGCTGGCCACTATTGTCATAGGCATTCCAGGTTGGTAAGGTACACGAAGCAAAACACCGCCGTCCTCCCCAGTAGGAGCCGTGTTGGTCCTGGTGTAGTTGACGTAGACCTCCACCACCGCCCGGCTCAGCTGCTGACGACTCAGGCCGTCGTTGACCTGGACCTTCAGGTTGAGCGTAGAACCTGGAGAACAAATAAACGTTGGGGGTTAGACAAAGATGGGTGGATGGTGCAACGGAACTGCTTTTAGAGAAACAAAACAATTTACGGAGTTAATGGAAATCTGGGAGACAACTTTGAAGGGCCAACATTTCCATAAAAAAATTATTTTAAAACAAATACGATTATAATAGCACATTTTACACCTATGTTATCAGTAGTTATTGTTAGTTTTAGATTTTAAAGGCTTTTAATACATTTTTAAACTGCTTGAAATTCTTGTCTGGGACAAAGGTGTTCTCTGACAGAACAAATCACCAGTGGTCTCTTGAGATGTATGTGGAGATGCATTCTAATGCCAGGTGTGAACTGACCTACCTAGAGCTGCTCACTTGTGATGAGATCACCCAGGGCGCATGTTAATGCCAGGTGTAAACAGGGCCTCCTGCACACTCTCGGCGAAATGTGACATTATAAGCTCCACAAAGGTAGCATTTGTTGTAGGTTGACTGCATTATAAAGTACTGAAAGGTGTTCCTCTTATTTTGTCCGTGATTTTTATACCTAACGACCATATGCTTTAATGCTCTAGCGGAGTGGAGTTGGCTGCAATTTCCAATTAACCTAGACGGGACCTTATTGACAACAAAACAGGAAAAGTAATTTGCAGAATCCCTCGGGGATATCAATCAATTAATCCCAGCGGATTTTAAAGAGGTGGACACAAATACAAATGGTAAAACTGGCCAATTAGTTCAGCAAAGCATGCATTCAAGACAGCATTATGTTACATTAGCATGCAGACTGCTAAGGACAGTACATATTTCCAATAATGTGACTCTTATGGAGGGTCCTAATCATTACATGTGTTCAGGTAGTTCAAATAGAATCCTAATTAGGGCCTACTGATAATATGACACTTTATCCATAAACTCAATTAGCTACTTTCACGCTGTGCACCAACACCCAATATCAAGTTCTTGACAACAATACTTTATTTGTCAGAGGTATAGTGTTTCATAACAATGTAGGATTGCTCAGTACATCTAAATACAATGCCTGAGGGACACACACAAAGTATTAAAGCTGCATTAAACAATATTTTTTATATTTTACAGTGGCTCAAATGACAATTAATGTAGAAGGGGTCAGTCAAAGGGACAAACCCACAGGGGATTATCAACAAGTCTGCAGTTCCCCTCAGCTTGACGGAATATTTTAGCCTCTTTAAAGGAGCAATATGTAACAACTGCGCCCTAAAAAAGGAGTACTGCAGCCAAATTGTGAGTTTGAGCCATAGTTGGGTTGTAAAAAAGATTGAAATCCTATTTAATATATGATCTATGGTTGAAGAGAGTTATTTCCCCTTGCCCTCTCCTCCCCAGACTCAAGGAAGCTCAGGCAGGCTGCAGGAACACTGCAGAAGCGCAAGATGAGCACAACATTAGAATTTGACAAGAACAACAAGTCCTACACTGTAGTTTGATCAGCTGTTAATAACTGTCAGTTGTCTGTCACTGAAAAGTTAAGTCTGTTATCCTGAAAATAACATCCCACTGCTCTGAAAATACACACTCTGGGGTTGGAGTTTAGTGGCTGATTGCCTGCCAAACTCCATTAACATATTGCTCAATTTATCTGTTATAATCTTGTACTCCTTCTACAAGATATTAACGATTTGTTTCAAGTCATAAACAGACTCTAATTAACGTGAAACGAGTGAACAATAATAAAACATGGGCCGAAAAGTAATTTACTAGCAGTAGTTGACAAAATGTCAATTTTTTTAATATTTCCGATTACATAATAATGGACATATTATTTATGAACTCATGAACAGTAGAAATTGATTAGAATTTTTTCTTTCATGGTTTTTTTGGTTTTATGAAAAAACAAAATAAGTCTGTGGTTCAGAGAATTTTGTCTCATCGAGCCTCTTTTTAGCAGGCCAGTATGACAGCATTTTCTTAAAAAGTTAATCTATAGCTAGATTCATGTAGATCGACAAAAACTGTCAATTTTTTTATGACTGTCAGCACAACTTTCAACATAATAAGGACAAACATACTATCGAGTACTGCAGGAATGAGTACTGAAATCCTGAGTTAGGAAACTTAGCACTTCCCTCGTCATGAAGTCAGTGGATTTTTTTAATGGGTTTTTGATTAGAAATCAAGAAATAAGGTCTGTGGTTAACATGAGAGATTTTTGTTCTATGAATAAAAATACATCAGTAAATACCCCATTGAATTTTTACATGTTTTATAAATGAAATTGCAAAAGTTGTTGGGGACATTAAACATCATCCTGCCAAACAACAGTCACTCAGTGGTGCTGATGGTGAGTCATGTGACTGTGGTCCATTGGCTTTTTGTGGAGGGGACTGGGGTTAACCAACAAAAATACTTTATCACTGCATCACACTATAAACAGCAACAATTGACTGTTTTAGGGAAGTAGCCATTTTAAACCAATCTTTTCTTAAACATAGACCAAGTATTTTTGTTGACTAAACTTAACCAAACTGCTTTATTTTGAAAGTGTAACCAGACATTGCATATTTATTATTGCTAACTTGACCACAAATGGGGATGATGGTGGATGATACAACAGTTTGAAAGTCATGCTGAGTGTCACAAAAAAATATTAAAAATTGTGTGGATGTACACAAATATAAAGCTATCATACACAAAAGGTACTCTACTCAGCTCCGATCTGCAGACAAAGTTAGCTTTGGTTAGGCTAGCTTCTAATGAATGGACAACAAAAAGGAAACAACAAAGTAATAAGATAAGAAATCGTTCTCCTCAAAGAAGATGAAAAGCTCAAGCACATAATCCAAAGCGAATTCATCGAATCAGCCTTAACAAATACACACAAGGGGAAGATGTGGCAACAAGTAACTGACAAAATCAATGTGAGATATTCCTGTGAAACAAACCGTTGATGAAGTAATAAAGACATATGAAAATACATTACTGTGGCAGCAAGAGAGGAGACAAATATCAACAAAAAAATGGCGAGTTTCAATAAAAGCTAATATTAATATTAGCTAGCTAGCTAGCTATGTTGCTAGTGCTGAGGTCAAATCTATACTCTAACAAGTTTTACGTCTCAGTGAAATCTTTTTCTCCTCTTCAGTCACCATAAATTCAGCCATTTTCTTATTTACAAATGACACAAATTATTTGACTTTTAAGAAACTGTTGGGTCCCAACAGAGGACCAACTTGAGGACCCTCTAGGATGATTTTAGGCAGCAAACTACATAGACATCCTTAGACAAACATTTATCTTGTAAGGCAATAATAAATGTTTGTTCTGAGTTTGTCACACCACAGACCACCCAGCAAAATCAGGTCTCAAAATAATGATAAAAAGAGCTATTTTCTGAAATGCTGGGGGCAGGTCCGCTCTGCTGTATGACTTGAACATGATCTCAATCACGGGAGCTCCGTCCAGTAGCTTTATTGGACATGTCCAGACATGTTTGAGCCACCAGAGCCAGAGGACAGTGACAGGATGGTTTTTTTTTTCTTCTGTGTCAGGTTGTTGGAACCGAAGTGAGCTGAGACGAACTACTGGGCTGAGTTGGACTGAGAAAGTCCTACGTTCATAACTGACCAGTAGGGAGGGTGAGGGGAGGGGGAGGTGGTGCCGTTCGTGTTTTGGTTTGTGGAGCTTATATAGTGTTGGGGGGGCTGTGGCTTCAGCATGTCACTGTGCCATATTTTAGGTCTGGCCAAAAAATCTTGTACACAAAAACTGTGAAAAACAGTCTACTGGTCTAACTCACGAATTCAGTACTTCATAGGTTTAACATGTTTTCAGCAACTATGTTCTAACATGTATAATGTGTATAGAGGATAAACTCCCTTTTTCCTTTACAGGGACCTTAAGGGAAACCATAGCCTAAGTGGTTTTATGCGACTGGGCACAGACTAAAAGTGAACATTTGTCAGGTGGTCAGAAAAGATGACCTCAGATGATTGCTAATGTTAGACATGTAAATATGTGCTAAGATGTTCACCATTAAAATTTTACAAGGTGATTAGATGTCAATGTGTTTACAGCTTATTCTGCCTCATGTTGACAAAAAAATTAAATTTGTTAAGTTTAGCAGTCAGGTTAAAAAATTGCAAACATCTTGATGTGGACAACTGTGATGGCTGCATAGCATGAGGCAAGAAAAACATATTATTTTGAGAGGCCAGCTGGCAAAATCTGAGCAACTTGTGCCCCATGACAACTACTGATAAAGCCGCTGAACAATGTTTCCGAGAAACTGCTCAGCACCATGAGTCCTGCGTGCAGCTGTGAAACTCTGCTGGATCTGGCCGGTGCCCAGGTATCTTCCTTCACCTACTGCCCTGCTATAAATATTCTCTACTGAACTCTGCTGTTGCAGTCTGGGCTGGAAAGCCAGTTTCGGGAGCCATAAATCTCAGCAGCTGGCTCATCACCAACCCTCTACAGTTACACTATAGAATAGTTATTTTGTGCTGGGCGGAGGCCATAAAAAGGTCCTTATTGCACTTTTTATTAGCAACTAAATGCTCCAATATCACTATAGCAGCGATCTCACTAGTCACAATATAGTAAGCATCTTTTTCTAATGGTGGCAATTCAACACTGACAGCAGCAGTGGTTGAGATCGCTGCTGGTCTGATTGCTCATAATCCTGCTGCTAAAAGATCTGGCAAAGCTTTACTGAAAACTCATGAAGCCATGCCTTATACCATCAGCTTTCACAATATTTCAGCAAGTGCCAAAAGCAGATAACCAGATCATCCCATATTATTGCGCCCTAACAATTCTCTTTGATCAGAGGCAGACAAGGGCCCGGAGCTGCCTGTATTTTCAGCCACAATATGAAACAAACATCTACACTTGGCAGCGTTCGTGTCAACCCACTGGGATACATACCCCAGTGCAGATGGACAAGAGGAGGCTTGTTTTGGGTGAGGCAGCCTCCCACTTTGTGTGTGTCCTGCCTTAGTGGCCAAACAGAACAGAAGGGGGTCACTACATCTGAAGTGGAGGTGTTTCGTGCCAGATTACTGTAATCTCCCCATTTGGCGAAGTGAACCGCGCCACAAAGAGGTTTATGAAGTAGATTGAAATGGGCCGTCTGAGGCCACTGAGGCAGATGAGAAATAGATCCCATGTTGAGTGTGTGATGATGTGGGTTGAATGCTGTTATTATCAGGCACATGAGAGCACTGGTGTCCAATTAAAGGACTGCATGTCCACTGAAGTCGTGCACACGTTTTAATGGATATGTGAACTTTTTCATTCATACCACCAGGAAGACATTTTCACTGATCAAATGTTAAATTAAAAAGCTACACTCTTAGAAATAAAAGTGCTAACTAAAACCATAAAGGGTTCTCTGGCTTGTCCTCATGGTAGAACCTTCTAGAAAAGTTCCATTTGGAACCCTTTCAGAAAGTTCTACCTAGAAACCTAGAAACCAAAATAAAAGGTTATGCCAAGAACCATTTGTAAAAGGTTCTGCCCAGAACCCCCTATTGGAGGTTCTACAGACAACCCTTGCATTGTGTAATGTTCCATCCGAATTCTCTCTGGGGGATCTATCTAAAACATTTTTATATTCTGAGGGTTTTTATCTATAACTGACCAAGGACGTTCTACTGAGAATCTTTTTGTATTCCAAGGGTTTTATCTGGAACCCACCCAAGAGGTTCTATCGAGAATCCTTCTATAGTGTAACAATTCCACCCAGAACCTTCTTTGGGTTTTCTATCCAGAACCTTTCTACATTTTACGGATGCTAATGAGAACCGACCAAGGGGGTTCTACAGAGAACCTTTTTATACTCCAAAGGTTTTATCTGGAGCCCATTCAAGGGGGTTGTACTGAGAACTTTTTTATATTTCAAGGGTTTAGTCTATTACATACCTATTAGAGAACTTTTTGATATTCAAAGGATTTTATCAAGAACACACCCATGGAGTTCTATCAAGAACCTTTTGATATTCCAAAGATTTTATCTAGACAGCAAGGGCGTTCTACCGAGAGCCATTTTATATTCCAAGGGCTTTATCTAGAACCCACACAGGGGGTTCACCCAAGAATCCTTCTATAGTGTAATGGTTCCACCCAGAATCCTCTCTGGGGTTTCTATCCAGAACCTTTCCACCTTTTAAGGGTGCTAACTAGAAACCACTAAAGGGGTTGTACTGAGACCTTTTTCATATTCCAAGGGTTTTATCTAGGACACAGCCAGGGGGTTCTACCAAGAACCTTTTCATATTTAAAGGGTTTTATCTAAAAGACTATAAGTCTATAGAGAACCTTTTAATATTCCAAGGATTTAGCAAGAACCTACCCAGGGCATTCGTCCAAGCACCCTTCTATAGTGTGGTTCCATACAGAACCCTCTCTGGGGTTTCTATCCAAAACCCTTCCACCTTCTAAGGGTGCAAACAAGAACCCACTAAGGGGATTCTACAGAGAACCCTTTTATATTCCAAGGGTTTTATCTAGAACACACCCAGGGGGTTCTACTTAGCACCTTTTTGTATTCCAATGGTTTTAGCTAGACCCTAACCAGGGGGTTCTGTTGAGAACCCTTTTATATGATGGTACAAAGGAGCCTTGATGAAGACTTCTTCAAGGATTTCAACAGTCCTTGAAAAACTCTTTCTTCCAAAAAGGGTTCTAAGCAGAACCCTTAGTCTTACAAAGAACCCTTGACAAACAACATGTTTGTGGCTAAAAGCTTTATAAAGTGTTTTTGCTGACGTATCAGCAGCGTTACATTATTATCATTTCACCACAGACTACGATCAAATTCAAAACCACAGGGAGGAGGAGCAAAAACATGTTGACTGGTCATTTCTGTGTGATCAGCACAAACAGATGGTCCAACAGGGACTTATCTCTGCCGAATCCCCCCCCCCCCCCAACCCTCCACACAAACATGCTTGTTTATGTGGTGGAATTAGGCCATACATTCCACTGACGGAGGAAAACACAAGTGCACCCTTTGATATGTGGGCCAAGTCATCCTCGAGCACGAGTCAGCAATATCAAATCCAAGTGAGACAAAGGATGCTTGGGGTGGAGCTGGGTTAAGGGGAGGGGGCACAAAGACTTAATGTCCTAACAACCACCAGTCCTGTGGTCTAATAATTACAATCCTCCCCTGGGACAAATGATTAAATCTTTAAGTCTGCTGCTTTAGCCACTATGAAGGCACAACATTGACGATGTTAATCTCAGCATGGGAAAACTGACCATCTGGTTCATGAGAAGAGGTGGGTGTTGTGCATTTGTATTTCTAGATTTTCTCTTTTTATTTAGCACGAGAGCAGCGCCTGTTCAAAATGTGCCGATTTCTTGGTCTCTGGTGTTGCTTTTTGCAGCTTCGCCTACGTTAAGACAGTGCTACAGTACAGTGGAGACGAGGACAAGCTTTACACAAATACCACCTAATATGGTATACTCCCATAAAATGTCAGGAGGGTATGAAGGAATGAAAAAATAGATACCGCCCACACATAATCAAAATGTTAACATTAAAACTGTTTAACACACACGTAGTTTGGCTCCAGTTTAATCACCATTCGAAATTCATCTGCTACCCAACTAGCAACCATAGCCACATTTAAGAGCACAGCTGTCAAAGCTCACATCACTTCCTAACAGGAACAGGCTGAGCTTGAAAAATCGCTCGTTCTGCCTCTATTTCAACAAAGTTTCATGCACCTCCAACCTATTTTATTGGGTTAAAATCGATGTGACATCCTCGACATCCTTGCTTCCCCTCATCAATGCAGCCGAAAGGGAGGACGAGAGACTAATTAATGACGTTGAGAGGAAGCGACAGCTTTTATATGATCCACAGCAGCCTTTTTATAGGAATATCCTCAAAAAGGACGGGACTTGAAGGGGAAAAAGGGAACTTTTGGGAGTTACAAGTACATTCTCCTCCAACTACATAGAGAGACTGATTTCAGAAAATTATGTTAGTTAGGAATAAATAACTCAGTCACCTAATGTACTTGTCTACAGAGGGAGGAATCTCAAGTGCACTGCTGCAACATCGCTCCCTTATGTGGACAGTTGTTCTCTCACATAGCTTCTAGTTATGGAGCTCTTTATCAACTGCCAGCTGACTTCGGTTGTGGGAATAGAATTACTCTTTGTCATGACAACAGTACGCTCTTGATTCATAACTCTCGATTCTGAGTGCAAAATTTTCACCCAAAAATCTGGAAATGCTTTTCTTACATATTGTTGGCAAATGACCGTGGTATAAGCAGGAGAATCAAAGTCTCCCTCCGTGTGGGGTAATTCTTCACCTCCACGTTGTGCATTCACACCATTTAGCAGTTTAGCAGTTTTGATTGCGTCCTCAGTCCAGTCAACATATTTAATAGCTTGCAGCCATAGACACTACCGATTGCTCTGAAGCAGTCGTGATGCTGTCAGAATTCTGAACAACTCAAGTTGACCAGTGGAATATCAATTCCGACGTGTTGTATACGCAACAGTCATACATTTTGGTGATTTTAGCGCTGGTAAAATGTTTGATTCAACATTTGAACCTTGCTAACTCGTCTGGATGACTAGGGGAGACCGCTACTTCTGTTGCCGAAATGCGCACACAGCTTTTCAATGACGTCGGCTGTAAGTGTCTGTAGAAATTGCTGTCTGAATGTTGCAAATTTTCAGAAATTTTGCGCATTCTTGCAGTTAGGCTTGTGCTGATTGGCGATCCGATCGTATACTGGCGATTAAAGGGATGAACAACGATTGTTTTTTTTTCCCTTGGCGATGCTACCAGAGGTTGTGGCGAATGCGCAGATAAGAGAGAGAGAGAGAGACAGAGCGACAGAAGGAGAGGGAGAGTGTGTGTGTGTGCGTGTGTGCGTGCATATGATGGTGGAGTTTACTGCGGCTATAATTAATTAACAAGAACAAAGCACCATGAATTCAGACACTTCTGATCTTTAATGCAGTTAGGAGAGTAACCTGTGGCTCTACCATATTAGACACAACACGATGTCTGCCACCAGTTTTGCGTGGAAATACTTCATAATACTTCAAAATATTAAATGATGAGTATGCGAAGTGTGCGATGTGCTGTGTGAAGTAGGGATCAAACGCACCGAACTGAGGTTCAAGGAGAACTTTGGTGCCACATATAAATGTCAGACTAAACGCCAAGTGAAAGCTAAAATTAGGGTTGGGCGATTAGAGGCCAATTGCTTTTTTGGACAATTTTTAAGGCGATGTTTGTCATTTTATTTTGCTAATGTAACAGTCTGCAGAGTGACAGCCTCTGCTCTGCACCGCGCTCTCATCCAGCGGCGCAGTTCACACCCACTCAGCGGACCATGAGCGCGCTAAGCTGGGTGAGGAGTGAGAGGAAAACAGCCTGCAAAGTCAGACACTCTTTTCACGCGGTAAAGTGAGGATTTATTTTGACCAAACCAGAGTTAGTGATTGTTGGAAGAGTGGACAGACTAACAAAGATGGTTTTGGTGAGTTTTTACACGTTTTTCTGTCGAGTTTGAATGAAGTGTTTTCTGAGGAATTAACGAGCCAATTAAGGTCGTCTTAGTTCGGTAAGAGTGAAACTTGAATTCAGAAGGTATGCGGTTGTATTTCTCCATTTAAAATGGGAAATAAGTGTGAGAACATGCAATTTCTAGACACTTTGTGAGTTTATTTGTCTATTGGACGTAGTGAACGTACGTAGCAGGCGTAACAGTGAATTCGCCGCTTGCGCACATCTCCCAGCTGAGACTAGAGAGGATTGGCCCACCAATGGATGGGCTGACGATGATCGTTTGGAAAATTTTAACATATCGGCCAACTCTACTTGCAGTATTTGAGAATTGAAGTGGCATCCATATGAGATGACAATACCATCAGTGGCCCCAGCCCAGTTAGAGTTTGAGACCCCTGGTTTAGGACTTGGGACTTGCCTGTCGTGACTTCGTAATCATTCCTGTGAGAGTTCACTCTGTACAGAACGAACAGGAGGGCTAAGAGGAGAAGGTTTGGCAGGACACTACACATCCTGGCACTAGGGGTGGGGGAGTTGGGGGGGTGGTGCTCAAGACAACAGCATGCTTGGGTACATTTCCAAGAGTTTCAGTCGACAACACAGACTGGAGGATCATGTGATGACGGATGGTAATGTACTCCTACAGCAGCATGAATTAGTCATGAAGGAGTTGATAAGTGAACGGGGCCACAAATCCCTCTTTCAGCTCCTCTCCGCTGTTCTGCTGTAAACAAGAAGATTGTCATGACGAGCGTGTGCATCTGTGTGTGTGTGAGTGAAGCAGAGGGAAGTGCTTTTAGAGACGGAGGGAGAGCATAGATCCACTTTGAAAATTAAAATAGCCAGCGGGACACAAAGTGAAGACGAGTGAAGAAGTGAAGAAGAATGAGTCTGCTGTAATGTAAAAGGCAGGATCTGAATGCATCACAGTATTGCAATACTTTATTTGGCAACATTGTATCTATACATGGTTACCAAGTATCCATCTTTAATTATCACGCACTCTTGAGAATTGGGACGAAACCGAGTGGGTTTTGAGTTTTACTCTTCAACTGTGCTTGGAAAATATATTTTAAAAGACCAAACTCTTGGCTCCTCCTACTGATGAAATTTTTTATTAAATGTGGGTGTCAGCTCCATCAGATTTTCCATCCATATGTTAAAACGGGATAAAAAAGTAATCTGTCTCTCGACACTGACTGCAGTTCATATTTTTTCCTAAATTAGGTCCAGTTTTGGATTACTTTTTCCAGCAATGAGTAATGTAAGGGATTACAATTTTCAAATCAGTAAATATATTATTGCGAATATGTCAAGTAACTCTTGAGTCACTGAGTTACTTTTTGTCCTAGTTAGGCTATCTCCTGATGACGTGTACATGTAGCAGGTCAGGGCAGGTCACATCAGCTGCTCGCCAAAAAGTTAAACAAAGGATGGAGGGCGAAGGAGAGGCAGAGGGAGGCAAACCTTCCACAGGTTGAAGTATTGCCATTACTTTGAGTTTGTTCTCTTTCCTCCAGAGAGAATATGTGGTGATGGAATCTAATCTGAGGGCCAGAGGGGTCGACTTTGTTTCCACCACTGTCGACATCTGGACAGCTAACAACAAAAGCTTCCTGGGTGAGAATAGTTCACTGGATCAGCAGTTCAATTTTGTGGTGCAACAAGGTAAAAAAGCAACGTACTAATATAACTAGCAATGTAACTAATTACTGTTGGTACCAAGTAATAAGTGAAATGATACTATTCCTTTTTAAAGGTGTAAAAAGTAACTTTTTACACTTCCTGAATAACTTGCCCCACACTGGTTGGGTCCCATGGTGGTCCACCCAGGAAGAGGCGTGACTTCGCCTCTGTATGAGGCATACAGAGGCGAAAAAAATATATATGTATATTCTAAGATAACGAAAACAAGATTATTTTCAGGTGATTAGACAGTAATGAAATCGTACTTACAAAGATTATATTCCATTTTTGCCATATTAATCCAATAGATCCCCATAAATCTTGCACACTGGATTTTTACAATCCATATATTGTTTTATATCTAAAATAACAGAGTGATATATTTCTTCCTTGTTGGTGGTGATGCAGTAAAAAAGGGACAGATGGACAAACCGTTACTCACGAGGTGACCACACAGCTCCCACACCACTTATTAGTCACCAGCAGATCAGCAGATTTGCGAACAAATCCTAATACAGATGGTCGAGGCGGACTAAATGAGGACATGTATAATCTGCTGGAAAAAAAGACCTCTAATATGGTAGACGGAGTAAAAACGAGGTCAAAATATACCCACATTGTCCAGCTCACTCATTTCAGCTGAAATCCAACATTTTACGCACACAACAAAGTCTGATTTTGAAGTTTGACTGTAGTTTAAGTTTCCTTGCTGTGACACATGAAGCCTGTACAGACCTGACAGCGCAGCGAGCGCTCGTTGTGGGTGCTGAACGGCCTCTTGTTTCATGTGATCCCGCTTTGAAAAGTTTCCGTCATTGATATGCAGCGGGTGTCCGGTCGGAGTGAACTCTCCGGTCGCTCTCCCATCCTCACAGGAAACCAGCGCGGGCAGCAGACAGAGCAGCAGCAGCAGCGGCAGCGGGCGCATGGCTTTCACAAACACTAACAGTTAATAATCGCTGTCACTTTTTACTCGTCACGGCTCCAGGTTTCATCTACAACTTCAACACGAGCAGAGACGATGCCCGCTGCGCTGCCATCCCCGACCCGCTCTCCTCCTGTCAGCAACCAGTCTGCTGTGATAACTCCTCCCCTTTAATCCGCTTCACACAGAGCTGCTCCATCCATCCATCCATCCATCCATCCATCCATCCATCTATCTATCTGTAAATAATAATAATAATAATGTAATAACATAAAGCTGGTAGCTCCTCGTATTAACTATAAACTTTATTGTTACTTCTTCTTTTTTCTTTTTTAAATCTTTGTTCAACAGTACCTCACTTACAAACATGTGACAGCATTAAAAAATATACAGCTTTTAGACCTCAGAAGAATACATAAATATATAAAAAATAAAATCCCGATGTGAATATTTTGGTGGGAGGCTACAATTGTGCAGGGGCGTTTCTACTGGGGAGATCTGTCGGGGCACTGGTCACCCCTGAAATCTGATTGGCCACCCCAAGTGACACTCCATCATCATGAAGTATGATTAGTTATCTGTCCAGTGAGAGGTGGGACCTAAGTTTAAACCAACTGTTTGATGAGTTTTTTTGTTTGTTTGTTTGTTTGTTTGTTTTGTTTTTTGTTTTTGTTTTTTTTTGTTTTTTGTTAAACTTGCATTTCCTTCTTTTATATGTAGCCTATTTTTTATTTTGATCATAAAATTTTTAATTTTTGAATTTCTCACAGCCAGAGGAAATTATATATATATTATATATATAATATACTCCCCTCTGTTATTATATATATTATATTAACACAGGAATATAAGAAGTTGTAAAATACTGTAATGTTAGTAATTAAAGTAGATTTTAGAAATGGTACATCTATGTGTGTACATACCCGTTAAGGCACGCACGCCGTTGTTTGTTTGCCAGTTTGTTTGTTTGTTTGTTTTTTGTTTCTATAGTTTCTTTTGGTCCTTTCTTTTATATTTTTATATTCAGTGCATTGTATTTATTTTTACTCTTCTCCTTGACTAGGATGTATTTATTCTAATTTTGTAACTGTATTTTCTGTTTTTATGTCTGTGGGGCCCTTTGTACTGTAAACTAATTCTGACTTTTGAAAAGTGCTATTTACTGTAAATAAAGGGTAGCACTTTAATATTATAATGCACCTACTTGTGCAGGAACTGGTTTAAACCACTTTATGCATTGCTGAATACTGTGCAAAATGCAACAACAATCTAAAATTTACATTTCTGTCTATAATTGAGTCCTAAATACCAAAGAGAACATTTCAACTTGTAAAATCATAAGACAAGAAAAAGAAAAAGTCAGTGCAGAATTACATTGTGTAAAAAGCTGAAACCTGATTTTATAAAATGGTTGAAACGAGCTGATTTGAAAACATATTTCATTAGACGGAAGTTACTTGATAAGAAGGATGTTTGTTTGTTTTTGTTTGTTTTTTTCAAACAATACATCATGTTTGCATCTGCAAAGTAACTTATAACTGTCAGATAAAGGTGCAAAAACTTTTAATAACATAGAATTAAAACACTAATAAAATACTAATAATCAAAATGATGCTGTCTAATACTCTTAAAGCAGGACTACACTATGCAGTTTTACAACTAAACACTTGCAGTAACTAATTTTAACCACTAGATGGTGATAATGCAATGTAACCAACAGAAACTCTAAACTTTCAGATAGTCATTACTGTAATAATCCATTAAATTATTCAATAACTGATTAACATATTGATAAGAACTTTGACTTCAAAGATTACCCTTGAAGACTTTGACTTGTACATAAACCTCAACCTGAATGATCAGTAGTGGTAGCAGTGAATGAAGTGTCAGTAGTTGTAACAGTGGTGGTCATAGTAGTAGCAAGGGTAGTTATGTTATTAATGATAGTGCTATCAATAGTAGTTCACATATTGTTTTTTGTTTTGTTTTTTTGTTTTTTTCACTTTTAAGCAGGAATTCTGATGGGTGTCTTTATTTTAAACTTATTCATAAGGTAAATAGAGGACAGTTTATTTCACCAATCAGAAACATGCTAGAGTGATGGTACTTTTACTGCACATGCTCAGTTAGACCCTCTACTCACCAGGAGGACAGAAAACTCATTCAGCATCTGCTTTTTATATCATATTATCCTGTCCTTTAGTAAGAATTAATAAACCCTCGATGAATCCTTGTTTTGTTGACTTCTCAGTTTCATAGTTAGTGTTTGTCTAGATGGGTCTAGTGAGTATTAGTTTTGTTATGGCTGATAGAGCTAGACAACAGTATTTTTAGTGCAGTTTTGTACAATAAATACATGTTTAATAAAGTTTGTTGCATTGCAAATAGTTCTATAATCAAGGGAGTAGGTTTGATTTTGACATTGGTGGGGACACAAAAGCGCTCCACCTGCCTGTCCTTTAGAATTCTGAGAGTTCGAACTGCCACTAACTGCCATAAACGACCGCGTAAACCCAATCAGTAAGAGCCATTGTTATGTCACTCTTAATATTGAGAGAATGTTGGTAAAATGTGCGTTTAAAAGCCACGAAAACAGTCAGTTTATCACATTAAAATCCCACGTTAAGGGCAATTACTGTTCAGAACACATTAATTTAAGGTGAGACTGATATTATAATCATAATATTCATGTTGATTTCTGGAAATAAATTTTTCGGTTGCCCTCCCTACTTACACTCGCGGTTGCAGATACATGCACTGCCTCCTGTCCTGTCCAACTAACAGGTTGCAAGTAGCTTTTACAAGCAGATGGAGTGACAGCGGGGACGGCCAATCACATGTACGTTAGTGAGAAACCGGCAGAGCCAATCGGAGAGCGATATTTAGGTTAGAGGCAGGGCTTCTAGCAGAGACCGACTGTTAACCCTTTGTGTGCCATAATCATTGACTAAACACTACGGACAGCGGTTGTATTGATAGTGACTACACATTAGTGGCTAGATATTGGTAGGGACATGTCCCTAGCATCCCTACCCAATTCTACACACCTGTCTATAATAATATTATCACCCATTCTTGAGAATGGATTTTTCCAATTATCTGGTGAAAAAAATCTTGAAGGATTTATATATATGAAATACATGTAATTTATGAAATGTTTTTGTTTCCTTCAATTTTTCTACATTTCTAAATTTGCTCTGTGCCAGAAAAAAAAAAAAAAAAAAAAAAAAAACTTGTCCCAGACAAGAATTCACCACTTCAAACAATTTAAAAATGTGTTAAAAGCCTTCAAAATCTAAATCTAACAATATCTACTGATAGTATAGGTCTTAAAATGTGCTATTATAATCATCTTTGTTTTAAAATCTATTTTTTAGGAAAATATTGACCCTTTAATATTGTGTCCCAGATTTTCGACAACTCCATCAGACTTATACAAAAACATGATTTTATCAGACATAAGAAGGTTTAGCTACACCCTAAGGACCCCTGTCTCACTTCCTGGTTTAAGAAAGGTGGGAAAACTGCTCAAGCTAAGCTACACTTTCTATTTTTCGACAAATTTATTAAATAATATTCCTATAAGATGTGTCTCAACCATAACGTGTCAACTCTGTAGCCCTTCTAAATCAAAGTTAAATAAGAATTATGGTTTCAAAATGTATATTTTGATTAGCATCAAGACAACTCCGAGCAACTTTAAAAAATAAAATGGCTGCTCACTACACTTCACTGCTGTGAAATGAAAAATTTAACATTTTGTCAACTCTGTAAGACATCAACTTCATCATCTCACGGAGTTGACATCTACATCTAATAAAAAATTGAATCACCAGGTTGGCCCCTTACAAGGTTTAATAGCCAAGAGTTTGATCTTTTAAAATATAATTTCTCAGCATAATTGAAGAGTAAAAAAAAAAAAAAAAAACGCTCTTCACTCTTCAAGAATGAATACTATAAGCATAAAACAATGCATATTTAACAGAATAACAGAATACTATGCTTATTGAGACAAAAGGCAAAAGTTAAATAGTGTCATCGTATGTATTTTTAACATGTTGCAACCGTCCCCAGGGTTGGGGTCACTTGCCACATCTGACTTCTTCCATTCAAATAAACACTGTGAATGAGATGTCATATGCAATCATCTTTAAATGGTCTGGGTAATTAGCAGATAAATCTAAGTTTAAAATAAATAAACATTTGTGTAGTCTCGTTCAAATCGTGTCTGAGTAACTGAGAGAAATGCAAAAAGCGTTGCACCTATCCCCAGTATCCCCCTCATTTGCATTTATGGGACTTTCCAGGTCTAATAAATGCATCCATTAAATATTAAACATTAATTCTGTATCTTTTATTAAGCTCTCTTTTTACTTTGCTCTAGTGTTCTAATCACAGACTCAGAATCTGTCCACACTGCAGTCTTTACACCTGCAGTACGGAGCTGCTCGCCAAAGGCTGTGTGGTTTTGTGGAGTTAAAAATGACTATAAAAACAGAGGAATACAGACTGGAGAACTGACAGAGTGTTGTGTCAGCGGAGCTCCACCTCTGTCTGTTCTAGTCCCTGTTTCCAGTATCTTCTACTTTTCTTTAGATGTTTTTGTCTCAAAGTGATCTCCAGCACCAAGAACAGGCTTCAATAGCAACACCACCATGTCCACGTAACTCAATGAAAATACACATTTTTCATGAGCTGAAGTAAAAGATCTAAGACATTTTCTATACTTTATTTCTCTCTGATTTTCTTCACAAATTTGTCAAAATGTGTGTTCTTTTTTTGCCAAGGTAACACCAGTGTGGCGTATCAAGATCCTGATTTAACAGCGCAGGCGTCACAATAAAATGTGCAGTTTTATCACACAACGCAATGCCACGGATGTCACAAATTTTCAGTTAGTGTGCAAGTGGCATGCTCACTGCAGCAATGTCCCCCAGAGGATCTGGCGGTACATCCAACTGCTCTCACAACTGCAGACCTCACGACACCACGTGGACGACCACATCCAGTTTCCTCACCTGCAAGACCACACTGTGAAAAAAAATCATATTGGAATTTAGTGGAATCAATTCATCTTTTCTTATCAAATTAACATAAAGTTGAGTTTTATTAATTAAAGTTAATTAAAAGTTTATAGTATTTATTTTCAGAACTTATAATGAATTTTTCCTAACTTTAGTTATTTGGTTTGAAATGATTAGTCGGGTGAATCCACTGCAGAGTTCAGTCAACCCATTATTATAAGTTTCAAATGATCAGCACAGTCATTCCCAGAGACTGGGTCATGACCCACAGGTGGGTCAGAGGAGATTTTATTTTGGCCGTCAAATAAATCAAAGACTAGAAATTCTGCAAATTTAAGATTTATATCTGCAGCACACCTTTTATAAAGCATTTAAAATGTGTATTGTTTTATAGATGAGAGGAAAAATCATGAGCCTGTTATTAAAGCCTAAATCAGGGGTCTGCAACCTTTACAATGAAAAGAGACAAAAAAATAATAATAATAACAGCTTGGAGCTGCAACTTTACATTCTCTTTTTCTCTGATTTTTTTCATTTGGCAACCAGAGCAAGCTTATGGAGACACAAAAGACTATAGCACCAAATTTAGAAAAGGAGGTTGCGCTTCAACAATGGGATTCTCGTTAGTTCTGGTTTCATTTGGAATCCAGAAGCAAGTCTAAAATAAGTGAAAGCAGCACAATACAAGTTCAAGTCAGGACCCAAAATTACTCAACAAATGGTCAGTTGTTTAGTCTTAGCTAAATAACAAAAAACAAATCTACGCGAATTTCGACAAATTCTCAGTTAATCTCAGGTTCAATTTGGTGATATATACAAGGGCAGAGAAAGCACACAGCTGGGGGCTGGACCCAATTATTCAAGGACCAATCACTTTTCTTTTTCCATGCCTTACAATACAGGTATCAATTACAGATGACCCCCTTCCATATGACATTACGTTTCACAAAGCATTATTACTGGTCATCTTTCAATATTGAAACTGTACCTTACATGAAAAAAAAAAACACAAAAAAATTAAATTCTAACTCAAAAAACATTTTAGACTAAAATCATCATTAAGTCCATCTGGTGTCATAGTGTTGAGTGTGTTTATCCAAAACATTTCTCTTTGGGCCAGTTTCTTCAGGACATCTCCTCCTCGAGTGGGTATAGTGATTTTCTCAATCCCACAGATTGAGAATCTGTGGGATATATCACCTTGTATATATCACCAAATTGAACCTGCCGCTCTGATGAAGGCTTTGTGCCGAAACGCGTAAGCGTTTGCTTTTTGTGATGTGAGCTTAATAAACAACTGAAATGTGAGTATTCTGTCCTCCCTGACTTGAAGACTTGAGATGTGCTACCCTTTCAACTTTTTTGGAATAGACTATAGCAACCATCAGAATTTAGAGGAAAAGGCACCGAGCATTCTACATTGGTAAAACTTTTATTTGGTGTATAGGCTACATATTTTTACAGTTGGCAAATGTAAGAATCACTTTACACTGTAAAAAAAAAAAAAAAAAAAGCTGAAACAACTCAAAATTTCAAGGCAGCATACTGCTATAGATTTTTGAGTTAGTTTTGCCAACCTATAATCTTTAGTTGAGATAATTTACTATTCTTCTTCAGATAAACTTGAATCTTTGAGTTGTCAAAACTCGAAAAAATGGATTTCAAAATTTTGTCCCACTGAACCTGAATTGTCATTATTTTGGGTGGCCAAAAATTAAAAGGTTTTAATTGAAAATGCAAAAATTTTACCCATTATTCACTTTCAATTGAATTTACTCTATATTGTTCTATTAAGTGCAGTTTCTCAATTTTCGAGACTCAAATTTTTAAGTTTATATGAAGAAGAAAAGTAAATTATCTCAACAAAAAAATTAGTAGTTGGTAAAACTTTTTCAAAACTTAAGAGTTTGAGTTGGGCTCAAAACTCAAAAATCTATTGCAGTACACTGCTTTGAAATTTTGAGTTGTTTCAACTTTTTCATAATGTTAGTTAAGTTAAATTTAGAGCTGCATGCGGCTCCGGAGCCGCAGGTTGCTGAGGCCCACCCTTGCTGAAGAACACTGTCAGTTTAAGACTATATACTGTATGAGAGAGCTGTGTGCTTGTTAAGATGCTGGAGACACATAACCAGCTGTAATGAGAATGGTGAGTGAGCAGATCTGCATTTAACAATATATATGTAGTGCAGATACGATCAGTGTTTGATTATGGATATATTGCCTGTGGTTTTGCGGCAAAAACCTCAATTAAGAAGGTGGACGTGGTGCTTCTCTCCTGTGTTTGCTCTGTAGGTGGAGGTGGGTGAAATGCTACTGCATATTAATGCAAGCAGTTAATGATGAGGGCATTCTGAAGATCGACATCCAACAGCAAAGGTACTTTTACCATGTTGGGAGAGAGAAAGGGCCAAACAGAAGAGTTTTGGACCAGTGAGAAAGTAGCCAGAAACATGACTCTGGGTGAAATAAGATATACCCCTACAGCAACTTAACCAGTTTCCACAGACAGTCGAGTTTTATTTTCTGGAAAACAATGAAGATCCATAAAGGTTTTGGAAACATTGCAATATTGGTTGAAGACAGATTCCAAACTTTACATCAAACATTTGTTTCAGTATACTGATGGATTCAGGGATCCTCATACACGGATTTAAGGCAATAATGCAATGGGATAAAGGAAACACAGGACGGCACCTTTATTAAATACTGCAAGAAGTGGGCACACTGAGGACAACAAAACCGAGCGCCAGAGAGGAGAACATCCAAACAAGGTTGAGAGTTGGGCAGCAGACTCAATAAAACACTTCACCGAATACACAAACATCCTTCAGGTCTGTATGAAAACAGTCAAACAGAAGAATTAGCTGAGCATGAAGTGGAAGCGCTAAGCCTAAAAAATATATCCTATGTTAATAGTCCACATTCAGACCTTAACACTGGTTGCTGTAGAACGGAGAGAAGAAGAAGAAGCAGATGCAAGTACACACCAGACTCATATAACGAGGTATGCTTACTGAATTTATGTTGGTTCCAGCACATGCAGGTCTGCAGGGTAATAGGGAGGTGGATAAATCTGCAAAACAAGCTTTATAGAAAAGCACCATAAATGTACAAATCCCATTAAGCAAAGCAGAAATCAAGGCAAAAATTTGGAATAAATCAATCAAAGAATGGTGAAGGAGGCTGAACAAAGAAGCAAGGGGGAGGTTTTGATATAATTTATTCAGTAAGGTAAATTCAACAGTAAGGAATGTAAGAGGGACAAGAAAAGAGGAGGTCATCTGCAACAGGATACAATTAGGCCATTACAATTTTAACATTATGCTCATCCCAGTTGGAAAACACCCAACTGGTTTATGTGAACACTGTCAGACTGAGGAGACAATAGTCCACACAATCATAGAATGCACCAAGAAAGACATCACATGGAGGAGGAACTTAGACAGACTGGAGAGCAGGATATTAATATTAAAACTTTGATCAGTTTGCCCAGTGGGCTGAGCACTGGAGTGAGTTTATCAGATGGACTGGATTAATAGAATTTAATCTCTGATACAAACTCTGGAGCAGATGATAGCGGTAATGCACCTACTACGCTGTTTGCCAACTGCTGTTAAAGGGATAGTTCACCCAGAAATGAAAATTCATTCCTTATCTACTCACTCTCACGTCGATTGAAGGTCGAATTTAGTTTATTTAGTCCACAAAACACTGCTGGAGTTTCACGAGAAAACAGCGTTGCAGAATCTCCCAAACGATGCTTTACAATGCTGGGGCTTTAGAGACTCGGATTACATCAGATGAGCGGTATGGAGGCATTTTGTGTTTTTATTCTGTTGTTTAATTTTTTTTACGTTTGAAAACTGGTCACCATTCACTTCCATTGTTTGGGAGATTCTGCACCACTGTTTTCCTGTGAAACTCCAGCAGTGTTTTGCAGACTAACAAAATAAACCCGACCCTCAATCAGCATGAGGGTGTGTACATAATGACTGTATTCTCATTCTTGGATGAACCATCCCTTTAAAATCCACAAAGAAGAAGCAGCAGCTGCAAGTGACTGCTGAGATGTGTATTTTTGCTCATGTTCAGGAAAATACCCCATAAACATTGATAAAACACAGTAATAGTCGCCAGCAGCAGTAGATGTAATGAAGTTGTCAGACTGAGGATGACGAGTCATGATTTTGTATTCTTGCTGATTGCAGTAGATTTGTAAAAAGCGTTGGCTGTGTGATATTTCCACCACGCTGAGGGAAAGACTGAACAGAGGGTTGGTGTAAGTGATCATAAATTTCACTCATGGACAGAATCATATCTTGCTGGCTATTTTGATAAACTGTATTTTTTGTATGCTTTTGTCTAACCTGGAGTGAGAGCGAGCTTGTTTTTTCATGAGAAAATTTATATAAAATATATTCTGTTCATGAATGCAATGTAAAATTTTCAGTGAGCTAATGCACTTTATGACATTTTATATGTTTTGTGGCTTAACACATGTATTTATTTGTGTTTTGTGTTGTTGTTTTTTTATTTAGAAAAAGCCACTGCTTGTCTGCTGTTGTCTAGTATACTCTGTAAAACTGAAGTTCATCAGAGTTGTTAACAGGAGGCACTGTAGTGAGACTTACTTACTTTACTCATTTGAAAGCTGAAAGTTGATTGTAACTGCAGAAAACACAGGAAAAGCATAGAAAAAGGTAAAGATATGTTTCTGTTTTGTTCCCATTGGGATTTGTAAAATCCTCAAAATGCATAGTATTAATTAGACCTGCAAAGAGTTTTATTTTGTGTCTCGCCCCGTCAGTTTTGATCTGGCCACATATATTACAGATTTCGCTTTAAAGTTACAGGGGTTATCACAGGTAACTGGACTTGTTGTTCTGTGAAAGTGTCATACTTATGATATAATTAAAAAAATGATATAAATTCACAATTTACAGTATTAATGCTGCCTTTTTTATTGCAGTGGGAGGGGGAATAAAGAAATTTTATTGTGTCTGGTGTCATCATTTTGGCCACACCCACATGAAATACTGTAAGCCTTTTGTGTGCACAGAAAAAGTTTGTAACACTGCAGAAACATGTCATTAACCACCCAGACAAATTTGAATGATTAAAAAAATCACAAAGTCTATATTACAAGGTTTCAAAACAATGAAAAAATGAGCGGTTTTCTCTGCTCTGAAACACTGGGGGCGTGTCCACTCCACTGTCTCAGTGTCAAACACCACTTTGACCTGAAAATGACCAGAAACATGGACGCTCTGTCTAGCAGCTTTCCGGACATGTCCATACACATATGAGCCACCAGAGCCAGAGGACAGTGACAGGATGTTTTTTTTTTTTTTCGTCAGTGTCGGATTGTTGGAAATGAAATGAGCTGCTGGTACCGAGCCATGTTTCGGGTCCGCCAAAGAATCCTGAACGCAGAAATCCTGAACAACAGTTTAACAGTCCAACCCACAATTCAGAACTACAGTGTTTTCACATGTTTTTAGCAACTATGTTCTAACATGTATAACTCTTTTTTTAAGAAGGGAGCGAAAAAGTGTTGCATTTATATTTTTGTCAACTGTACGTATACTCTTCTGGATGAACACAATCCTCCCAAAAGATATTGCTTAATTTGTTGTTTTGATGATGAGCTACAGAATGTCTCATGGGTAATTCAACTGTGAGATTGATCTTGAGATCTGGTGACTGTGATTCACATCATTTTCTCATCAAACCACTCAGTGACCCCTCAGTCCCCGTCCATGTCCAACGACTGCATTCATTATCATATTTGATGAGCTGGGAGGCAGAACATGTTGCTTTCTCCACTCATTTATGTAGGTTTTTCTTTTAATTTATGACCAGTCTGGTCATATATTCCTTAGGGTAGGAACGTATTATGCACACACATCATTGGCAGGATAACCAGGTAGCTGACCTTTAATCCCTGATGTCTTTAGGAGCATTAATCACATTTCTATGGTCTGACGTGCACTTAAAATGATATTCCACCCCAGAACGATAATCAACTCAATATCTATTCACCCCTATGCCGATGTGAGATCGTCAGTTCACCATGATGGAGATTTTACACGTGGTCACCATTCACTGCAATTGTTCTAGATTTGGCTGCAACCCTGTTTTCTGCTGAAACTCCAGGATTGTTTTGTGAACTGAAGATCTTCACCCATCCTCTCATCTGCATAGGGGTGAGTACATATTGAGTGGATTATCGTTCTGGGGTTGAATATCGCTTTAAGTAGAAAACCACATACTGGTAATTATTTATAAAACCTTATTTTGACGTGGAAATGATCTTATCTTTGCAGTTTGCAGTTTGGGAAGAAATGTGGCCAAGTCTGTGGTGACCTTTGCATCAGCTTTATGAACAGTGTAATAGATAAGAATGATCAATTCAAGGTGTGACAAATTAATTGTGACACAGTCCTAAGCTTTGTGTTTGGCTTTGTTTCTCCCCACTATTTAGTCCACAGAATAATATGTGTTGTGTGGCTTCAGTCTCCTCTACCATCGCTGTGATCTCGTCCTCCAAATGGTTCATTTTTCTTGTTTGGTCTGTGATTATTCAGCGTGAGAAAGGAGGGCAGGAAAGAAGGTCGTAATTTCAAGGCAATAGTCTTCACTAAATTTTTGAGTTTTGAGTCAAACTCAAACTCTTAAGTTTTGAAATAAGCTCAAAAAGGTTTTGCCGACCTCTAAGATTTTATTGATTTAATAATTGACTTTCTACTTTAGATAAATTTGAATCTTTGAGTTTTAGAAACCCAAAGATTCTGTATTTCAAAAATTGTTCACCCTATTTTCCATCATTTTGGTGCTTGAAAGTTTCATGGTTGCAAATGTAAGTCAAAAATATGAAGTTATTAACCATTTTTCACTTTCACTTTAATGAGTTTACTCAACAATTTTTTTAAATACAAAATGTTTTGTTTCCAAAACTCTACATTCATATAAAAACAATATCGCTGTAAAACCAAATGCTCACATTAATTGATTGTAATAAGTGGCAAAAACTTAAAACTTAGACTTTTATGTTTAAGCTTTACTGAACATGAATTTTGTTTTTATTCTTAAAATTAATCAGTTCTGTCCTGTTTAAAAAAAAAGCTGAGAAAACTCATAATTTCAAGGCAGTTGCCTTCACTAGATTTTTGAGTTTTCAATCGAACTTGAACTCTCAAAACTCTGAGAAAGTTTTGAAGTAAACTAAACAAAGTTTTACCGACCTATAATGTTTTGTTGAGATAATTTACTTTTAGAAACCACCAGAAAAAAATGTATCTTAAAAATTGTTCACAGTGCACAAAACATTATTAGTTGGTAAAACTTTTTTCAGAGCTTGAGTTTGGCAAATTTATTGAATTAAGTTGCCTTGAAATTTTAAGTTTTCTCAACTCTCTTGTTTTTTCAGTGTGTTAACTTGCAGTGAGAGGGGTGAATAAAACCTCTTGTTGCATTTACTAAAAATATTTAATCAAAGATAACATGTAACACTAACCATATTTAAGGCGATATTCCACCCCGGAATGATAATCCACTCAGTATGTACTCACCCCTATGCCGATGTGAGGATGGGTGAAGATCTTCAGTTCACAAAACAATCCTGGAGTTTCAGCAGAAAACAGGGTTGCAGCCAAATCCAGTACAATTGCAGTGAATGGTGACCCAGTTTAAAAACGTTAAAAAAAGAACACAAAACAAACACAAAATGTCTCCATCCTGCTCATGTGGTGTAATCCAAGTGTCTGCGAGCCGCGACATTAAAATTTAACCACAAAAGATGCCATTTACACCATGTTTTTAGCTGAAATGTCAACTGTAGCCTCTCAGGTAGGATGTAAACATGGCGTTGATGTATCGCGAGACTTTGTATATATATTCATATATATAGATGCACGTGCGATCTCTTGTGCATCTGGCTCGAGTCTGAGAGGCTACAGTTGACATTTCGGCTAAAAACATGGTGTAAATGGCGTCTTTTGTGGTTAAAGTTTAAGGTCGTGGCTCACGGACACTTGGATTACACCACACAAGCAGGATGGAGACATTTTGTGTTTGTTTTGTGTTCTTTTTTTTTACATTTTATCTGTGGTCACCATTCACTGCCATTAGCTGCAACCCTGTTTTCTGCTGAAACTCCAGGATTGTTTTGTGAACTGAAGATCTTCACCCACCCTCACATCGGCATAGGGGTGAGTACATACTGAGTGGGTTATTGTTCTGGGGTGAATATCGCTTTAAGCTAAATTTATCAACTCCATAAATTTGTGGCAACCAATCGCCTCATTTTTTGTAAGTATTACTAAATTATTTGGGTTTATAGTGAAGTAAATTATGTCAACAAAAGATTATAGTTTGGAAAAACTTTTCTTCAGCTTATTTCAAAACATAATTTTGGATTTGATACAAAACTCAAAATTAAGTAAAGTCATCTGCCTTGAATCAAATTTGTTTTCTCAATTGTCTTTTTTTAACAGTGTATTTGATGAAACCCTCATTTGTGCTTCATAATCTGAGGGAAAATCACCAAGAATAAACTAAGATTTATAAATTACAGATGCTAAGTTACTTTTTTCTACTTTACTTTTCTCAGAACTTGCTTGAGCAAGGTTTATTATGTTACGTATATTTTATGAATCAAACAGAAGCACACTGTCAGAAACAATCTTAAGACTAAGTTCAAGTTCAAGACTAGGAACATTTATATAAATGAGGCCCTGCTCTGGTTTCCCATGTATGTAGTCACTGTAGTGCCCTCTACTGACATAATCAGATGAAATTGTAAAATACATTAGTATTATGTTTGATTGAAAATCACACTAGTTTAAAGTCCAAAAGTCTCTTTTCTTGTCTGTTTTAAAACATTTTCCTCTTTGTCAATCAATCACCTCACCAATAGATTACCCATTACCACTTCTTTATTTTCTCCTAGCCTGGGAATCACGCCCTGCTTCACTTTATATCCTTCAAGTTGCACCTGCAGGTCGGCTTGCTCCGTGATGTCCGCCCGCGGCGCTTCCTGTCCTGTCGCCAAAACATGAGTGAATCCTTCCTCGGCTGGCTTCTTCACCATCATAGCTCTTCTGTGACAGGGGCCTCAGAGAGGCAGTGAGCTGACACATTTGTCCTCCCAGCTTTATTCCCCTCTGACAAAGTATAAATTGCAGTCTAAACACACAAGCAGGAGGATGGATGACAGCCTGAGTCTCCAGGATCAATTTGCCACAAATTAGATACAGTAATGGTTCATTTCTCCACATAAATAGCTGCATCTACAGGGACTATTTTGGAAATCTGCTCGTTTTCACCCTGGAAATCTGCGCCGGCTCTCTGCTCCATCCCTGGCTGCTTTCTTCTATTAATCTTATCAGAGCACAGATAGACTTTCTCTTTGTTTTTCTGCACACACCGCTGCCTGGTTTATTAGTTTCTGTTAATAAAGCAAAGAGATTATTCAGTTCCACAGTGTGAAATGTTTGTCATTTTTTACTCAGTCTCAGACATCTTTTCCATTTATGTAAATTTCTGGTCAGTGGCAATCAAGAAAATTAAACTGTCCATTCCCTGTGAAATAAACGGTTTTCTCTTTCTTAAAAGGGATGAAGCTAGTAAACACTGGCTGAAAATTATTTTAATTAATGAGGATTAATATCAGCATTAAAGGGATAGTTTGGATTTTTCAGTCCATCCTCACCAGTGTAAACGTGTGTGTTGGTCACAAGTGCAGGCAGGTTATTCTGACTGATATGTCCGTTTACTGTTAGGCGGTGCCCCCAGTGGGCACAGCAAACACGACAGGAGAAGAAGTACTGGTTGATTCCACCAAGTAGACATGTCTGTGCCACAGTTCTGATCCATCCTCTGCATGGCTGCAAGCCCCACCAGCAGCATTTCAAAAGCATTTCAGCCATTGTTTTGCCCACCTGATTATGTTTACTTGCTCAGATTTTTGTTATTAGGTCCTCTTTGCTTAATCTTTGTGCATCTACCATGGATAAGCGGGCTACGTGGTTAAATAGCTTCTTTTCTGTCTGTCTTTATGATCGTGAGTCTGCACAGGGTCTTTTATTTTGAAAATTAACTGGATTCTCCCTTCCTTTTCTGTGTCTGACTTCCTGCCCATTCGTTCTGCTCTGTGCTAATCAAACGCAGCATCCGTCAAAAATAGACTTGACGTGTACAGTATTTGAAGCAGGGAGCAGCGAACAGTCACTCGGTGGTGGAATCGCAAGCATTGTGCAGAATGGCTGTGATTAGCTCCAGCTGATGTGGCACAGCTGTAATGTAATGCAGCCGCGCCTGGTGGAATTTAGCCGCAAGGAGTGAGAAAGTCCCCATTTGGAGGATGTGGGGTAGAATGGATAGCTCAAACAAGCACAGCACTTTCACCTAGGAGACCAGGCTTTGAGTCCTGTGTGGAGCAAAAAATAAACGTAGAATTATTTAAACTTTTAAATAACTTTAAATTTCTCATGGATGTGACGTCCATCATGTGAGTGATGTCAATTCCATCACATGACACCCATAACATAGTTATTTAACCCAAACCAAGATCTTTTCCTAACCTATTAATAATGCTATTAATATTTTCCTCCTGATCTACACATCTCATCTTTTTCATAACAGTTCACATTTGAAGGCAAGATTTTGCATTTGTGAAGCATTTTTTCATTCTGTTCAGTTTACTATTTTGCCATCGCAGTTTAGCTTGTAGCTACTGGACGGACAATGTGTGTGAATGGTTTTCATTAGAAATTTGGTGGTATTTGGATAGTATGATATAGTTTTAAACTAATTTATTTTTTTGTTAAAAATATTTCTGCCATTCCTTTGTGTACCACTAGAGGGAGCTCATGTACCATCAGGCCATAAACAACTGCGAATGATACCGCTTCTTCTTAAATTTAACTTTTGTCATTATTATAGTGTTTACACTGTAAATATGTTTGTGTTTGTGTTGTGTGTGTGTGTGTGTATAAATTATTTTCACTGCAGCATAACGTCATTGTTAGTATGACTCATGTCAGCTGTTGTTAGCTACCTAGGTATCCAGCCTGCTAGCAGAACTACTCATTTGCGGGTGCAGTCAACATTTCCATGGTAACAGTGAACTCCATCAATCAGAATGACGTTGCTGTTATGCTGTAGGATTGTGGGTAGTGTAGTACTTCTCCATGACACTGCAAATAAAACATGTTCTTCCTTAAAACAAGGTTGATATCATACAGACTTGTGGCTTTTACAGGAGCATATACCATCGTTTCACAGTCTCAGAGCTCGTGGTCAGTCTATCTTGGATGGTTATGACACTAAGGCTAATAATCTACACCCTGTATTCAGAACATAAATGGGGTTTTCCCTTCCAGAACCTCACTGCTTCTCCAAATCGAGGACATATTGATCAGCATCTACTGTAGGTAATACACTGACATCAACAAGTACCTCATACAACCTTACTTCAAATAATCCAAACTATCCCTTTAATATATTACCTATAGGTGTCTTCAAACTCAAATAAAAGCACTTGATAGAGTAGACCTCTGCCTTATCATGTCTGATGGTATCTCTCAATGGGAAATCAATATTTTCTTCTTGAACATAGATGAGCTCAACATTTCTTGCCAGTTGAGCCATCAGTCATCTAAGTCTGTGAGTCAAAGCTTAATAGGTAGTTGAAAAGACAGATGATAGATGAAATATAATATTTTGTGGAGATAAAAGTATCAGTGTCACTTTTCAAAATGCCACACAGGTTAAATGTAATTCAGAGCTATAATAATCCATTAAAGCAATAAAAGATTCTACTGATGTCTTGTATCACAAAACTCATTTAAAGTCTTTGATTTATAAAGTTTTTAAAGTCCCTTTAAAGTAAATTATGAATTTATCACAACTTTTTAATTAGACAATAACTATGTAACTTAGAGGAGAAATCTGTAATATATTTTTCCTGTAATAAATCAGAAACTGACCACAATAGGTCAAGGAAAAATGTTAAGTTGAAATACTGCAATGCTGCAGCTGCAATGTAACCCTTTGAAATTTCCATTCCTGACTGGAAAAACTGTGAAATGTTCATTTCATGTCAGAATTGGAATTAATGCTGAATTTTTAATTGAATGGTAAGTGTCTGTTTATGAGTCATGAGCAATTATTAATAATCCTGTACAAGGCGCAGAGGTAACTGTTAAATTGAGCAAAATGTTAATGGAGTTTGGCAGGTGGTGAGACAGGCAGCCACTTAAGTCATCGTCCAGTGTGTTATTATTTCAGAGCAGTGGGCTTTAGTTTTCAGGATAACTGGCTTAAATTTACATTGAAAGAAAATTGACGCTTATGAACAGCTGATCAACTTACAGTGGAGGACTCGTCGTTGCTTGTGATTGTCAGTTTATGAGGTTGTGCACATCCTGTGCTCCTGCGGAGCTCCTGTAGCACTGCCTGTCTCTGCCATGTGTGTTTAGGGAGGAGGGAGTGGGGGCAAACAACTCACTTAAACCATAGATTGATATTAAATAGGATTACAACCTATTTAATATACAGTCTGCGGCTCCAAATCACTCTTGGGACTGCTGTACTCATGTGCAATGGCTGCATATTGCTCTTTTAAACTATTTTAAATTATTATGACAAATTTTCTGCTAATTGGCGTAAAGCCATTTTGGCAGAGACGACAGGCTGCCAGGTGACGTCCGCAGCTGGTGGAACACATTAAATGTACGGCTTTGCAGCTGGGATCTCTTTCAAAATACCAGAGATGAACCAGAGGCAACAAACTGACGTGAGGGTGCAAGACAGGAAACATGACAAAGTGAGAGACAATGTCACACAGTGAATAAGCCCTTGCCCGGAGAGACAGGTGCATGACTGGCCATTAATAAAGATAACATCTGCAAGGCTCTTGAGGTATACTGACATGCCGTGGAATATTATTGGAAGATAATAAAGACTTCAGGAAAAGTTTAGAAAGTCGTGAAGAAAGCCAGTCATTGTGTTCCTCTGTACAGGGGAGACATTGCAGGACATTGCATCAGGACTCTGTAAAACTACACTGATGATTTTATTTCAAAGTAAAAAGTAAGAAGTCTAGTACAAAAGCTTAGGATAAAACTTTGTACAACTTTTGGAAGTCTTGTGACTTTAAATGCAAAACATGTGCCCATGGAAATTCTTGTGAATTGAGAAAAGGGATATTGGTAAGCACACTGAGTATTGGCACCTGTTGCATTCAGGCTCTGCAAGCATCTGTTTGAGAATCAAAGAGGTGTTTTGTTCTTTTGTAATCCCAACTGTATGATTTTTCATCTGTCTAGTGAAATCTCTCTGTCTCTGCTTGCAGATGTTCGACTGCTAACAAGCTAAACTAAGATGTGGATCATGATAAACAAACATTACTTTGTGAGCATGTTAGCATGCTCATTGCGTAGATGTAGAGATGGAAAACATTTACGACTTGCTAGCGTGCACATCATTGGACAGCTCAAAATTAAATGATGGGTATGATTGCAAAGCTGGTCATGTGAGGGTTAAAAATATTATACATTGACAATATAGCACTAAACAATATAGTACTAGTAGCTCTAGTAGTGTTATGGAACTGTTTTTCTATGAGTGAAACTTTTATTTTTTTACTAGACAAATCCAAATGGCACCTTTAATTACCTTAAATGATCAAATGAGGCATCCATATACTGTATGTGTGTTTTTTAGGCACTATTGTTTAATTTAAGTTGAGATTAAATGAAAAATGCCCTTTTAACCTTTTTAGATTATATCTCCAGTCATATTGTGCACCTAAAAATACAAAAATAAATTTCTTTGTATTCTTATTAAAAATCCAATCATGTTTTTGTCTTTAAAAAAAAATATAACAGGTGCTTGTAGGATTCAAACAACCAGTTTCAACCAATAATATCATGACTTCCACCCAACAATCAATCTTCAATTTATAGTAGCACAGAGTTAAGATTCTTTCATTAGCTAGCTAGCAAAAGCATGGTAAATGCATTCTCATCCCGTCTTGTCACACAACGATTTGTCACTGCCCCTCTTAGCGGCTGTATCTGACGTGACCAGCTGTGATTAACGCTGTGAAACAGTCGCATTTTGATCAGGTTTAGGATAAGATCATGCTTGGGGTTACAATAACTATGTTACGTTTCGTAACATACGTTATGTTAGATGACTGACTGAAGCAATTTGCAAAATTATAGTCAACGAAGCTAGAAACTCTTGAGATGGGTGTTTCATCTGAACTTTAAGAACTAAATCAGATATTTCTGAGCGTATAGAAAAGACCAACCTGGATGTCGACATTCAGCCTGTAAAGCCTGACTCGCCAAATAATTGCCAGACAATTCTATTTTTATTGGACACTTTGACAAAATAAAAAAAAAATGCTATATCATTTACATATATGATATTTTGTTTGTATCATATTTGATACATTAATAGTTTTAATTTTAGAAACAACAACAAAAATTATTCATTACTTTTTGGAAAACTGATACATTTCAATTAGTTTTGTTTTTTTCTTTTTTTCCAAACAGGGGCCATCTTTGTTTCGCCTTGCGGTAGGAAAAAACAGTACAATCAGTGAAATCTGAATTGGTCAATAAAACATACAGTTATGACAACTGTTACAGTGAAAATCAACTATAAAGACAAATATTAGCAAGAGTTCACTTACTAATAATTGTTTCCAACATCCAAGTGATTATAATTAGAGCTGGTTGCATCGAAATATTAGTAACAATATAAATGTTGGGCGGCACGGTGGTGCAGTGGTTAGCACTGCTGCCTCACAGCAAGAAGGTCCTGAGTTCAAATCCCCCAGCTGGCTGGGGCAGGGCCTTTCTGTGCGGAGTTTGCATGTTCTCTCCATGTCTGCGTGGGTTCTCTCTGGGTTCCCCAGCCTCCTCCCACAGTCCAAAGACATGCAGTGTGATAGGTTAACTGGTAACTCTAAATTGCCCGTAGGTGTGAATGTGAGTGTGAATGGTTGTCTGTCTCTATGTGTCAGCCCTGTGATATAACTGGCAACTTGTCCAGGGTGTACCCCGCCTCTCGCCCCAAAGTCAGCTGGGATAGGCTCCAGCCCCCCGTGACCCTTCGAAATAAGCGGCTACAGAAATGAATGAATATAAATGTTATTCTTACTGTAGCTTTTTCAAAACTTGCAAAGATTTCCCTGCCAAAACCGTATGAGTCAGTACATGAAGGCAGCCATGTTGGATTCTGCGCTCACAGCTGCTGCCTGCAGTGCACTGATAATCCACTAGAGGGCAGAGGCATGTTTCAGGTTGCATACAACAGCTTTTTCAGGAAAGTAGTGATCATATACATACATACATTTTATTGCAAGGTGCATTAATACAGATCGAGGTGGAGACGTTAAGTGAGAGACAGTGTGACAACAGACATTACACATAGAACCATAATTAAAGTGTCTTTATGTTCAGTTCTCAGGACTTTTGTAGCTTCTAACAGAATCTTTATGTTTTGAAATATAGTTTCACTCCTCTGTCGGTGTTTGTACTTTTGGGTATTTGCATTATTTTACTGTTTCATATTCACTTCAAGCTGTGTCAGAGTCGTGTTAAGTTACCGTTGATGAAACCCCCCAAATGAAAATATTTCCTATTTGTGCTGCTTCATAATAAAAGCATTTAAATAACAAAACAACATGGGACTTTTGTGAAGAATTTAAAGAAACAGCATGTTTGTCCCAAAGACGTATATGAATGGTTTATCCACCACCATACAGCCGCTCACTTGAGCCTCCTCAAGCTCATCTTCAATTAAAAAACACCTTCAAGTGTGCAGCCCTGTTGTAATGGAAATGCAAACCCCTGCTGTGCTGGGCTGATGGGCTGAGTCAAAATGAGCCAAGCCAGGCCAGCTCTGTGTGACAGAAAAGGGCCATAGGGCTGGACAAGGGTCGAGTGGGTTGGGCCTGTTGTTCACACACCACATGCATTTAGCTGGTCTGCTAAGGGCCACACCCTAACCCTTGGAAAGTATGAGTATTGATAATATTGACGTTGTAGAGCTCTCAGAAACTCATGTATCAAATATGATGCAAATGGCGTTATAGGACAATTTAATTATTTAGTCTGAAACTGATGATTATGATAACTCTGTTCTGAAGATGAGTACAGCTCACAGAACCAGCTAGCTGAAGTCAATTTAGTATCATATAACTGATCATTAAAGAAAACCCATTTGTTCAGCTGAGCTGATGGTCTGTCAAAGTCATCCGTTGCCCACTGTCAGCGATGACATATTGCCCTGTGATGATGTCCTACACATGCCTGTTTGCTCTCCTGAGCTCAGATAGCGGATGAGCACGGAGGAAAGTTTTCCCGACACTGTAATTACACTGCCAAGGAGGTGGTGTTACCTGACGTGAAAAACTGAGCTCCTCCAGCAGTAACCTTTCGCAGTTCCTGTTCTGTAACACCAGACGTGACGCGACTTAATAAACCCGTGGCAGGCGGACGTGAGGCCAGTCAGCTTCAGGGTGGAAAGGTGGGGCGGGGAGGGATGCCTCGTCCTTCTCTTACTCAATCTGCGGGTTGATTTATAATTTATTGACCTACTTCAAATTGGATTTAAGCATTTTGCTTAAAGAAACTCTACATGGTGGATGCGTTGCAAAAAGTCAGGTTAATTGAGTGTATGTTGAATAAGGGGAATTTAAACAGCACAGCACAAAATGATTGGATATCTAAACCCTGCAGAACATCGAGAATTCAGCACACAAACTTCATCAAAGATAGCCAGCATCCCTCCTTACATTAGCTAATACTGAGACTGCAGTCTCCAAAAGTGGGCAAATTTGCACTGAGCTTCAGTGGAGCTCGATATATAAAGATTTACCCAGCCTGAGACATCGAATCTATCCCCAAAAGGCTTTTGCTGATTAAAATGCTTGTTGATTGTTTGTTAAAACAACTTTATTTTTTTATCCCAGAAGAGATGAATGCTAAATCTTTTCCGCACTGTATTTGTTCTCTGAAATGAACTGGATTTGGAGATTAGCAGAGAAAATGAGGGCAGGCAGAACAGGCCGTTAATTGATGTTGTTTATTACCTTATTATATTGTCGATGCCGCTGCCCCACCAGTCCGTTTACATCAGTGCTAATGCTGACCCCCTGTTCAGCAGTCGTAATAACAGGGTTTGGAGCTGATGTGCTTTCTGAATGATTGATAGAGCTGGTGTGCAGAGCATCAGCTACAGTGCGATGCTCCAGACGGGCATGATGCAGCAGCAAACTATCAGGGCTGACTTCCCAAGAGCAGCATGCAGAATCTCATCCAATTGCATTATCAAGGACAGCTGCCTCATTTCCATAAAGTCCTTTGCAGGAGAAGTCAGTGCCTGTTTCCCCTGCATCTTTTATTTAATCTGAAACTGACCAAGACCTGATCCTGTCTTCAGAAGCGTATTACTTCTGCAAAAAAAGCATGTTCTCACTTCTGCCCATTTGTATGCCTGTCTGTCTGTTTCTGACTAGTATAAAAAGAAAAAAAATAATATATTTGCATGAAATTTTCTGTTCAAACCAAAGTAAGTCTAGTCTCTGAAAGTACTTTGCAGTAAGTTCACTATGTACTGAAGGTCAGTGTGTAAGATTTAGGGGGACTTTTGGAAGAATATGGCAGAAATGGAATATAATATTCAAAGGTACATTTTCATTAGTATATAATTATCTGAAAATAGTTTGCTGTACCTTAAGATGAGCCTTTGTATCTACAGAGGCTGCGGGTCTTCTTCATGGATATACTATTAAGAACTGGATACCAGACACAAAGATAGCACCTATTCCGTCCAGTGAGAACTGCTCACCTGTCGCATATGCCCCAAATGTTTTCAAAATCCAGGTTTATTTTTGCGTTATGCGGTCCACTCAATATGCACAGTAGTGTTTTTTCCGATGGTCCCATCCATGAGTTCCCACTTGGCCCATAGACTTATTGTGATGACGTCACAGGAATCACTATTCTCTCCTCAAGGAAAGTGTTACAAATGTGAAACCTCTATGGATCAAAAAATCATAATAAAAAGAGATCTTGTTTGAGATTTACTGCCAACCAGAAGAGGTCACTCAGTAGAATGCAGATCCCCATCAGGCAATAGATGGTGAAGCACCTACCACAATGCCACCACAACTGCCAGATGCAACCAGCTGAGATTTTGCGAAGTTCTGTCAGCATTAACATGACCTCCAAATGCGTTGTCTCGAGCTGAAACAAGATTTCAAACCGAAGCAGTTGTTGATCACTTGCGGCCCCTAGTGGCTGGTTAAGAAGACTGAGAAGTCAACTGTCAATGGTCGTATAAAACAGAGCAGTCAAAGAATCGAATTACTGCCTAAAAGTTGTTTGTCTCCACCATACCAATCAAGTTACAGTTTACGTCCATGTCTCTCCAGATTCATATAATGTATGTAGTTAAGAAGGAATTTAATAAAAGGTATCAAGTGTATTTTTGGTAAAATGGAGTTGTTACTAAACATGTGTGATACCAGTGAGTAATCTCCACGTAGAAACATGCTGTCTTCACTTAGAGACTATTTTCACACAGGAGGACAGAGGACAAATGGACAGCTATGAAGACACTGTGAAGCTGACAATTTACCTTTTGGATGTAAAATGTCATGATGTCATCATTTTATCTTATTAGATATTTCAGTTAAATTGCGTCATAATTGTATGAATTCTTGAATTATGGCCAAAAAGGTATGTTTACTAACATCACTGTGACCTTGACCATTGACCTCTGACAACCCAAATCTGATCAGGTCATCTTTGAGTACAAGTGGCCATCTGAGTCACGTTTTAATAAATTCCCTCCAAGTGTTCTTGAGATATTGTGCTCACAAGAATGGGATGGCCTAAAAACATAATGCCTCAGGACATAACTGTTGCCAGTGTATAGAGCCATAAAAAAGGTTTTTCAAGGTTTTTCAAAAATAATGAATCACAGATGTACTTCAGCATGTAGTCAGGAATGTGCACACAAAGAATTACGCTGATCTGTCCAGTGGTATTCAAGATTAACTGCGGACAAGCTGCAGGTCCATTGATCATGCACACACACACACACACACACACACACACACACACACACAAACACGCACACACACATAAAAAAATTTGGGTTTTTGAAAATAGCTTAATCTTCCTGCTTAATCATTAGGGGCTGGGTATGTAAGCCACAGTGTGAGAATAAGTTAATATCAATTTAAAATAATGCAAAATTCATAGTTTGTCATTTCTATTAATTGTATAAGATATAGGCCGTGTATTACACATTTAAAAACCCAGATCATGTATATTGACAGAAAACTGCATATACTCTCTTTAATTTATTGAGTGATGTACTGTGCAGTAGAGTGGAGCAGAGCAGAGAGCTGTGTCAGGCACAAGAGCATATAGTTTTTCTACCATGTGACAAGATGTAATTTTTGAACTTTTTCTTCAGTGAAGGTTTATGAACTATATTACATGTCCTATCATTTGCATCAGACTGAAGTTACTGTGTGTACAGCTCCTTAGTAGCTTTTTGACATCCAGAAGGGATGCCTCTACAGGCGTGATAATGACTGCTTCACTGTAATTGTTGTGCAAATGACAATAAAGAATTCAAAACTTGAATATAACGACCTGCACAATCTGCTAAATGGCCAGCTGAGTATACATAAACACTAAGCAAAGTGTTTGATATTTGTAGCATTGGATGAAATGCCTCCTTGTAATGTGAAAGGTTTGCTGGTCCCGCTGAGAATTACAAGTCGAGGTTGATGCTCAATTTGAAGCTTTCAGCTCATTTTGTGTCCTTCTGCTCTGTGTGGTTGAATCCCACTGCCTCTCACCAACTCTGCTATAAATCCATGGCCAGCCTCCCAGCGCGTAACCTCACAAAAGCCAATTATATACCACCTGAGTGCCCACTTCAAGTTGCTAAATGACAAAGAGCTGAAAAGTGGCTGGTGAAAAGTAAAAATCCAGAGGAGACCCTGATTTTTTTTCCTGCGGAGCTGCTGTACCAAAGTTCGGACTAAACTTCGGACATTTGCTGTGATATTGTACATGGTGTTATGCTATTATTATCCACACTGACAACGTGACAAAAAAGCCTGGATCTCTCTCTTGCCACCACAATAGCTTCACAGTTCATTAACTGGCTCCCTAAAAGACTACTTCGGGTTGTTGGTCACATGTTCTGTCACATGTACTGCCCATGCATGTGGTCAAGTGCTACAGAAAAACACCAAAAAACTGATGTAGGTGCTCTCAGTAAAATGCAGATCTCTGCCAGGCACCAGGTGGTGAAGTATTTACAACAATGTCAACACAACTGCCAAATGCAACCAGTGGAGATTTGCAAAGTTTTGAATCAAGTCTTTTTATTGTCTCCATTAGAATACCATTACATTATTCTATGCATCCTAAAGAAAAGCACTCTGGGTTCACCCTGTATCACCAAGTATAAACTTAACATTGAATCAATCACTAGGGCGGTGATTGATTGATCTCTGATTACTGATTATATCATAACGCTGCAATGCTGTGTGCTAGAGACTCACTTTAAAGATCGTGAATGCTCACAGCTGTGCCGTTTCATCGAGGTGTCAAGGTGTGATCATATCCCTTTCAGAAGCTTTGTAATCCAACCCTGAACTTCGGTGTCATTTTGGAGTCTTTGTACGATGAATCCATTAAGATACTGAATGTCATTTGTAATTATTTATCTATTTTTCCATGCTGAAAATAGTCTTTGTTGTCTTTAGCTCCACTGTTAGCTCTGCCATATCTAACCAATAATACTTTGCGTGTCCATCAACCAATCAGAGTGGCCATAGGCATCATGTGCTGTGCGCAATGGAATAACATGAGGCTCACCATATATTTGTTTCTGTACATCTACACTATACCCTTCCCTACTGAAGCAACCAAAATAAGAATAGAATTGCGTAGATCAAGTAAATAATGTGCAGATTCTCATTTGCGCATCTGGATAGCATGGATAGGCGTGTGCCCAGGATGCATGGAATATTCCACGGATATACAGTTTTGTTTACGTGGACCGGACCTGATGTCAGACGAAAGTCAGCAGTGTTGACCTACTTCAGAGAGTCAGAGCATCTGCGTCACTTCACCCAGAACAGAGGAAGAGCACACACAATCAAAAATCTTCATCACGGCGAATTTCCACAGAAAATAACCCTCGAAATGATTCTTGAAAGTGATGATGATGAGGAGTGAGGGGCAGAAAACATTCTCCTTGATGATGAGTTCGCTAACCAAGAGGGACTTGATTATGTATATGTAAAATGAAGTGAATATGAATAAATGAAAATATGTACACGTGTACACACACATACCAGCACACAGTTTTGGGGTGTGTGGTGAGGGGCTATTGTTCTCAGGTAAAGTAGTTAACTGCATGAACATGATGATGATTTGTTATTGCTCTGTAAGCTTTGCTCAGCATACAGAGTGTGCAGAGTAGATAGGCAGGTTTCAGTGGGATGAGATGAGAATACAAAAACACTCTTGTTTGATATATACGATGTCATATTTTTTTATTTATTTTATTTGCTTTACAGTGGTGATGAGCCTGGCAACTCTGCTGCAGGACAATAAGCCAGTCCCATGAACCACAGGGCCTTCGTGAAGGAGCTGACAGCCCAGCTGTGTGCTGTTACAGCTGTGGTCCCTTCTGCCAGGGCACGCAGTGACCACGTACCCGTGCCAATCTCTGCTCAGGCTGACACAAGCAGGGGAGCCTCGTATTGATGCAAGACCTCTGTACGCTGCAAGTTCACGAGGCAGGCCAGTCAGTCTACCCCCGGGAAGTGTAAGGAGTGTGATGTGGCCCTCTGTCTCATTGCAGACACGGGATATGACCGCAGGCCACATGAATGTATCACTGCAGCTTACATATTCTGATAACCCAGGTTGTCCTGAAAAAAAGATGTTTAGAATGTGATTGTGCATTTCAGGATTGAGGTTTTATAAAAATTTTACTCTAGGAGACCAGGTGAACAGGAGAAAAATGGGGAAAAAAAGGCCTCCCACCCCCAGAGCGTTAAACATTGTTATTTATTTAGAACATGTTGTTATTAATTTATAACATTACAAACAACTTTACAGATCAGCTTTACAACATTATAATTTATTTATAACAGGGACAAAGCATATTAGTGAACATCAGTGTGTAATACATGATGTAAATATGCCAAGTTAATAAAAATGTTATACAGAATAGATTTGAAAGCAACATTTTTGATATAGATATAAAAAAACAATTTTTTTTGGAGCCTGCATGTCCCAGTAGAAGCTGTGGTTATTCAGAGGGCTGATTAGATCACCCCCAATTACCAAATTTAATTCCAACAAGTAAACAGTAATATGTTCAGTTTCTCACATTTATAACAAATCAAATTTTATGAAAATCAGTTCAGAATTAAGTGAGTTACACTCAACGTTGTTGATAACCTAACAGGTATGGAATTAACCTGCAGATGCTGAGGTTGTCTTTTTGTACTGCCTTGTGTTCCTTTTACATTTTGTCTTTTGTCCTATGTTTTATATAAAGCACTTAGAATTGCCATATTGTTGAAATGCGCTATAAATAAGTACAGGTCATCTTTTAGTAAGTCCATGAACAAATTGTGTAACGATTGCTGTGCTGTTTTTGGTCCTTTTTAGCAATTTTTTTTGTTGCCATGTGTTGAATTTCATTTTTGCTTCCATTTATTGTTTTGCAGATGCTATTTGCACCCGAGTCTGAATAGCCACATTGCCTATTTGCACAAGGGGTGGAATACCCAATGTGGCTATTTACACCCAGGTGTCAGTTACGTAGCCTAGCACGTCAGAGTCAAGTGTCTGTAGCCAAAAATGCATTTTTTTTTCACCCATGGTGTAAATAGCCGATGTAGCAGAGCAGAGATATTATGATCTTTCTCTAAACCTGTAGTTTTGTTCCCCAAGCCTAACAATCTGTGACTGAAAACTGAAAATAATTATTTTTTTTAAAACTGTAAATAATGGTACCACTGACATGTAATTTCACACTACAGTCAAGCTGCAGTTGTCCAGGGCAGAACTCACAGCCCACTCTAAATCCATTCATCCATCACAGTCTCTCTTTAATAGTGAGTTTGTCACTCTTTTTAGCTAAAATAAGCGGGTCAGGTGTGAATAGCTAAATAGCTGCTGTGTGCCTATTTATACTTGGGTACAAATAGACACTCTATTATAGTTTCATTTAACTTATTTTTGGATCTTTATATTTGGCTCTTTATTGCTTTATACACATCTTGCTGATACTGTGTTGTTTTTGTGCAGACCTCAGGAAGACTAGCATCTCCTGTGTGGAAGCCAATGGGCACCCAAATAAAGAATAAATACTAGCGACCCGAATGGTCTCTAAACAGCAGTTGTAATAATTAAGTCACTGTTAAGCATCAGTTTTGCAGTTAATGTAGAAAGTGTGCTTAAATATAGTGCAGTTCTGATGATGTTGCACCTATACCTGACCTTAGCTCGCCTTTCTGTAGAGTCTATGGTCTGAAATTAACCATCCCAAGTTGGATCTCTGTGTTAGCCCTGTGGTAGACTGGGTAAGATCCAGTCCCCCTGTGATCCTGCACAAGATAAGTGGTTTGGAGAATGGATGGATGCAGTATTTAGAAATTCTTTTAAAGTCCAGCTTTTCTTAGCCTCCTTTCTAAAATAGCACCCTGCTCTACATTCCCGCCCAGCGGTTTCTCAGGGCACTTAGCAATGCATGAAACCCTACATGATGCTACATGAGGTGTCTTTGCTCTGTGCAGGCGGCCTGATCAACTAGGGGAGGTTGCAAGTACAGCACTGAGGATGTGATCCCTCACTGGCTTCCCACATACCAGAACTGGGACCAATTCTCTGTTTTGCATGTCACAAGTAAGTCTCAAGTCTTTGCACTGAAGTCCCAAGTCAAGACAGGGAAGTCCGGAGTCAAGTCCCAAGTCTTAAACTTTGTTTATGACTGAGTTCTGAGTCTTAAACAAGTCATAATGTGCTCTTCGCTTCAATATAATGTCATTTTAACAGCAGAGCCTCAATTTTCCAATCCATTTTTTTTGTTGTTGTTGCAGGCTGTTTTTGTGTGCAAACGTAAAATTTTTTAGTAACCTAGCGTTCTCGTCTGCAACTTGATTGGATCCTGTCAGATTGGTTCAAACAAAGTGGATTTGGATAATTAAATGTCTACTTGCTGATAATGAATAGCGTTAATGATAGTTGATTCAGGAAATGAAGGGAAATTAATTGATCCGTGGCACACTGAGGGACGGAGCCTGCATCCTGTTCTCATCCCAGCTTTGCCAGCTACAGATGTTGCTTTGTCACACCTCTTGGCGTTTCATACTCATGCACAAGGCCTTCGGTGGCTGTATTACACTTTTCTGCCAGGAAGCCTCTTAAACATGTGGCTAAAATTCGCAGTCGCAGTTTGGGGAGGTTTAGGAACAAAAATGCTTGGGTAGGTTCAGGATATCATCACCTGACATCACTGAAGTGAGGAGCAAGATGAAAGTAAAATGACACAACTCATGTTATGTGCCTCACAACATTATGGTTCCACATGAGACATGAAGACGTGAAAGTCCACCCCTCCTCCTCAAATGCAGACTTCTACCTCTGGGTATTTGACGTGTTTTGAATGAGAACAGGCTGTGTAGTGAATAAATTGTTCAAACATTTAATCAGTCATAACTAAAATCCATCCCACCCATTCGCTGGACTCTTTCAAAAACTACGGCAATAACAAACTTTGATTAAAAAGTAGCTCTTGTAGTCAGAGAAGTGTTCTTAGGGATTTGGGAGACAAGCTGGCGGACAAGAGTTATGAAAGTCATTGTGTCCTAAGGAACTACTTTGCAGGCATATTTTGAGTATTGATTTCCTTGTGATAATTCAATAATCCACAATCAAGCTACAATGTAATTGTCAGAATGGTACAGAGTGGTTCATGCCCACATTATCCAAGTCTGTTTGCTGTTTTTCTTCCCACTCAGTCCTTTCTTGACTTTACCAACCTTTCCCCTTTCTGATTAACGCTTATTACCAGCATACGGTTAAGATTTTTCAGGTCACCTACTTTGCAATCACACGGCTTCAATTACTCAAGCTTCAGCATTGTGCTCATTCCACTTTTACTGTCTCTTCAGTGCTAATTTAACTCTAATGGGTTGTGTAACCATCTCAGTATCCTACAGTGATACTTAGAAAAGTATTAGCATGTGATAGCTGGACTAGTTACCATCTGAGAGAGACAGACTGCTTACTGGGGAAGCAGAATTTAAAGTCTGTGTAGAAGGAAAAGGGAATTTTTCCTCTAAACATATACATGTTATAAAATAGCTGCTGAAAGCATGAAAAGACTGAGTACTATGAAGTACTGAATTATGAAGTTAGACTGTTAAACTGTTCATGATTTCTGTGTTCAGGGTTTTTAGGCAGACCTAAAACATGAAACCTGAAATATATGAGCCCCACGAACCAACACACAAACAGCACCGTCCTCCCCTCACCCTCCCTAAGCGTGAGTTATTGAAGTACCTTCAGTGACTCTCTCAGTCCAAATCATCCCAACAGTTCACTTCAGCTCACTTCAGTTCCAACAACCCCACACAGAAGAAAAAATTACCATCCTGTCAAAGTCCTCTGGCTCTGGAGGCTCAAACATGTCTGGACACGTCCAATAAAGCTGCTAGATGTCTCACAAGTTTCTGTGGTCTGTGGTACATGAACTTTAAGCAATTTCTGTAACTGTCAACAACAGATAAATGCACAGAAATCTATAAGCATTAAAAAAGCTAAACACAATTCAAAAGATTAACAATTCTATCAGAGCTGGAGCCTCACGGAGTGAGCTGCCGTTGAACACACCACTGCGGGACAGGGTCCAATGCACCATTTGCCTACTTCATTAGCAATTAGCAGGAATCTGCCATCAGCCCATTAACAATAGCATGAACCCTAGAAAGACTCTCTGCCCGTCCCAGGATCAGGCTAAACTTTGGCGATGATAAATGATCCAGCTGAGCTGTACAGGAAATTAGGATTTAGTGATAGTGTTGAACCTTGATTAAAAGTGAGCATAAAGATATTCTATATCCTAGATTCTCAAACTGCGGTACACATACCACTGGTGGTGGTATATTATTCAATAATTTTTCATTTTAAAAATGAAATGACTTTAAAAAACATATAATAGTGTCAAAATAGTACACAATTTCAAATGAAAATTCACAAAATATGAGATCACTTAAACATAATTTAAAATAAAATAATCTGCCTGCTATGTAGTCATGATCATGCGCATGTGTACCAGTAGTTACAAGTTAATCTGTGATGTCAAGATAGTAAGCAGAGGTAAAATGTAGAGACTGAAAAAGAATGCTTCAAAACCTTTGCATGTTGAAAATGAAGTGGACGACGATGAAATAAGCACCTCATGGAAATACCAAAAATTAAAAATCTATCAAAGTGAGGCCAATTTTGGTTACCATTAAACAGTTATTAGACCTTTATTTTGAAAGGGGTCAGTGCTGTGTATATTGGTAATCATAAAGAACTACTTCTTTTATATTAAACTGTAAATTTATTGACTCAGTGTTGTACATCCATGTTGTTTATGTTGTTCTTCTTCTACTTTTGCTGCTACTATAGTTGCAGAATGAATGCAGCATGTATGATATACTGGAAAGAAGTGAAATCAAGAGCAGTTTTCTTCTCAGCCGCAGAACAAACCCTGCAAACTATGTAAAGACTATAAAGGGCTCATCATGAAAAAAAGGCTAAATTATAAATATATGATATATAAATAATAATAATAATAAATACAAAATATCATTATCTGGAAGGATTATGTGAGAAGCAGTCCCATTTCCCTGCCTCATCATTTTTGTCCTGTTATCTGACTGCTTCCTGTTTACACCAGCACACGTACATCCTGTGTACACGAAAGATCACGTGATATGCGTTTTTGGGCGTGTTAGTATGGACAGAGATTATTCCTAAAACTGTGCTAAAACGACAGTCTGGAAGGATCATTTTTGTTTTAAAAATCTGTTTTAAGATGAAAACATAGTAGTGTAGATGTAGCCTCAATCTCTTGTACCAGTGTGTGCAGCACAGGTAAAGGCAAAGGTAACTGCATAAATCAATAAATTAATATCTTACAGTCTCCTTATCTAATCTCTATCTAATCAAATTTGATTTACCTACTGATTTACACAAAATGTTGCTTTCCTTTTTTGTTTTATTCTTCTTAAATCACATAAAAGATTAAACAAAATGAACCCAGTGCCAGCTGAATGCAAACATCAAATAAAATAATACGCAAAATATGTTAATGTTTCTTTGCTTTTTCTCACTGCTTTCTGGCTGCACAGATACAGCTGCCATAGAGCATCATGTTCTTCAGTATCAGTATGTGACGAGTTGGGATGGGAATGCGTTGTGTATACATGTTTTTGTTTCATTTTATTAGATATTTTATTTTATCCTATTTTATTCTCTGTTTAATTATCTGTTATATGTGCTTAGCACGAAGGGACTACAACTCTAAACTACAACAAATTACCTTGATACCTTGATAACTTTGGAGGAAACTCACTTTGCCTGATTAAAGGAGCAATATGTAGCCATGAGCGTGCAAAAATTAGTACCACAGTCCAAATAAGAAGTTGGAGCCATAGACTAATGCTGTTTAATATACAATCTATGGTTGGAGGCAGGATGCAGGAGCTCCACAGGAGCACAGGATGCACACAGTCTTGAAGATTTACAATTACAAGTGCCAACGAGTCCTCCACCGTAAGTTGATCAGCTGTTCATAACTGTCAATTGTCTGTCAATCTAAAGTTAAGTCTGTTATCCTGAAAACTAGAGCCCGCTGCTCCGAAAAAAACACTCTGGACAGTGAGTTAAGTTTGAAACGGACATACAAAACATTTCAGGCCAGATTGGAAGTTTCAAAGAAGTGTTCATGTCAAGTAAAGCGATTATTTCAACTTAACATGTTTCCTTGATCTCTGATGACACATTTTGGTAATTTTATGATTTATTAGAGTAAATATATTACAGATTTCTCTTTTAAGACTGCTGAAGCCTCATATCGTGATTGGCTGAACTTAGGAATGCATCTTTTTAAGTTCACTATTTTTCAGAATTTTTGAATTTGGTCTTTATCCAATGAAAAAGAGGGTAAGAGAAACACACCTTAATACAGACAATACAACCACTATAAATAATTCCACGTGGAGATTGGACTATTTCTAGCATCAGTAACCAGGACAGTCTAAGTGTGTATATTGCAGGGCAGATACAAAAGGACATTAAGCTTCCCAGATGTTCTCAACAGAAGTTTTATGAGTCATGTTGCCTTCACAGACCACAGTATTTACTGTGATATGTTCACCTCATTTGGAAATAGGTTTGTCAAGTGTTTATTTCACAATGCATTGAAGGCTACAGTGCTCAGTAATCCAAAAGCACTCTTATCTTGTTTCGTACTTTTCTAAATTTGGACAGTGTAAAGAGGCTTACCCAAGGCAACAATATAGACTGATTAAGTGAAACATCCTAAAAAGTTCCCTATACTCTCATTATTTTCTCACTCAATAAAAAAGCAAGTGAAATGAATAAAAAGACTTACGGCAGGTTCTTTTCTCTGTTTCCTTTCTTTTTTTTTTTTTTTTGGTCCCTGTCCCAAAATAGAGACAAAGTCAGATACTGCAGGTGTGATTAATTCCACTCAGTGCTGAACAATCTGCACAGACACAGCAGGGGCCAATGGCTGACATATGCAGGTATCACAAGCTGCTCATCTTCCCAGAGGGAAAACAGGGCAGACATATCTCCTCTTCCCTGCCTCACTCCTTTATTGGTTAGAACCTGGCGCTAGGTAAGTGCACGTCCCTCTGTTTATCACTTCAAGGCTGAGGGGCCGGCTCAATAAAACCTCCCCGCGTGCATTATAAGATTGATCTTCCTTTTATCAAGAAACACCGCGGCAGTTTTGTTCGTGACACAAATCTTTTGGTTTCACTCTTTTGAAATGATAGGCGACGTGCCAAACGGGGCGGGGAAATGGGTCATCCCCAGGTGCTAACCGGGATGGAATTTTTCCGAGGCCCTCGTTATGCATCACATGATTTGATTAGATTGCAAAATGAGTGGACATGCTGTCATTAAAAAAAAATGTGTTTTCACTCCTGTTGTGGCTAACATGGGGTCATATTGAATCAATAAGTGCCAGCTGACAGCTCGGGCACATAATGGATGCACAAACAGAGGCCCAAATGGCCCCTTTTCAACAGTTTTTCAGCACAGATGGTGCACATGTCACGCTTCCAACATCTGACATGAAGACATTCCTGAATAACATTGATTATCTGCCTTCCTAATGCACTCAGGTTCTCCCAGCTGATCTGCAGAATCCAGGACTGGAAGGGTTATTTTAAAAATGTTTTCCGATACAGTTACCAATTACCTGTTAAAAAATGTAGCCAGTAACGTAATCCAGGTAAGGCAGTATTAGAGTAACACAACTTTCTTACTTTCCATTACTTTTGAATTACCTCAGTAGAAAATATGCTGAAATTGTTTAGCCTATTATAGTGTTTTTAGGGCTGAAACTAATGATTATTTTCACTATTGATTAATCTGTCGATTTTCTCAATTAATAAATTAGTTGTTTGGTCCATTAAATGTCAGAAAATGGTGGAAAATGTTGATCAAAGTTCAAAATTACCTCCAGTGTCTTGTTTTGTCCACGTCTCAAAATGATTCAGCTTACTGTCAGAGAGGAGTAAAGAAACCAGAAAGTTTTCACATTTAAGAAGCTGAAATCAGAGAATTTTCAGTTTTTTAATTGAAAAAATGACTCAAAACACTTAATCGATTAACTAATCCTGCCACAATCTCGTCACTTGAAAAACAGGTCCAAACATGGGGCACACAGACATACGTTGACCGTTCTTGATTATTTTCTCTATTAATCGGTTAGTTGTTTGGTCCACAAAATGTCAGAAAATGGTGAAAAATGTTGATCAAAGTTTCCCAAAGTCCAAGATGATGTCCTCATGTCTTGTTTTGTCCACAACTTAAAAATATTAATTTTACTGTCAGAGAGGAGAAAGGAAACAAGAAAATATTCACATTTAAGAAGCTGAAATCATAGAATTTTGACTTTTTTTTAAAACAAAAAATTAGTCAAAATGATTAATCAATTATCAAAATAGATGCATATTAATTTAATAGTTGATTAATAATAGATTAATTATTGCAGCTCTGTGTTTTATGTTCTTTCCTTTGTTGTGCTCACCCACTGAAGTATTTTTTTACTTGAGGCCATGATAATGAATTGGCAGCTGTGTGTGCTCTGTGCATGGTCGTATATTGTTATTTATTTTAAAATTGTAATCCTACTAATAATCCCCATTTGTACTAAATGTATCTGTAATCTGATTACATCTTTTTTTTTTTATCTGTAACTGTAATGGAATAGTTCCCCTTTTTTTGTATCCAGATTATCCCTTTTACATGTCATCCATTACTCCTCAAAGGCAGAATCATACAGCATGCTTGATTTAAATGTGCTTTTCTGACCTAAAGAATTTAAATCATTTTCATGATAGTCTAAAGTGAGATATTAACACATTTTTCACTGTTGACTTCTGGGGGTTACAAGAATGAATTAATGCCATTTTTATCATATCTGATACATGAGTTTCTAAGAACTCTGTAACATAAATATGATCACTTCTTTCCTGAAAAACCCGTTGTATAAAATCTGACACGTCTTCTGTTCTCTGGTGGATTATCAGTGCAGTGCAGGCAGCAGCAACCCTGTGAATGAAAAATTAAACATGGCTGCCTTCTTGTAGTGACTCATACGGTTTTGGCAGTGAAATATTTGCTACTTTTGAAAAAAATACTGCAAGAATGACAGTTATGTTGTTACTTATAGTTCAGTATGAATATTTACTGTATTGAAACAAACTTTTTTTATTGTAAAATCATATTAAAAAATGTGTGCGTATCAAACATGATGATAATTTATCTGTAAATCCCTGTTCTAATGAATATCATGATGCAATCTGCATTCTGCCTACCATAATTACAGGCACAATATTAAATAAAACTAATCAGAGCTTGAAATCTTTATGCAACCTGTGAGCCGTTCCTTTCATTTTCACTAAAACAATCCGTTAGCTATAACTGTATGTTATATTGGCCAGTTCAGATTATATTGACCAAGCTTTTTTGCCTATACCACAAGGTTTAATAAAAAGATTCCTCTTTGAAGAAAATAACCAAATGAATTGAAATGTGCCGTATTTTTCAAAAGCTAAGAACAATGCTTGTTTTTGTCTCAAAATATGATACAAAAAATACATATATGTAAAGGCGATAGATCTTTTTGTTTTTGTCAAAAAGTCCAGATTTATATCTTTTATGCCCTTTAATTTGTATTTTTATGATCCTTGACTCAATAAATATACTTTGGGGGGAAAAAAGTCCAATATAGACTTCAATCTTAAAAAAAAAAGTTTGAAAAGTACTTGATGTGTCAGGCTTTACAGGCTTCTTACTGGTTTTAGCAGTATGACATCACATCACCCCAATCCTGGCTTGAATTGATTTTAAGATTTTACTGATCACTTTTTAAAGCCCCAAGTTACATAGTTGAAATGTTAACCCCTTATGAGCCAGTACGCAGCCTTAGATCCTCATGGGCAGGGCCCTCCTGGCTGTTCCAAAGTCGAGGCTTAAATCTAAAGGTGACCATCGCTTTTTCCATCAGGGCCCCTCGACTTTGGAACGACCTGCCCGAGGAGACAAGGCTTGCAGAATCAGTGACATCTTTTAAATCACTTCTTAAAACCCATTTTATAGACTTGCTTTTATGTGATGTTGTCATCTCTTTTTAATATATTTAATTTTATTCTTTTATTTGTACTTATTTATATTGACACATGTGATCACATATTACGTGATGTTGTCCTATTTCATTCCTTTTATTTACTCATATTGACTAGACAACATGATGTAATGTCTCTGCAGTCTCCTCCCTCTATTTTCATTTATTCTTATTGTCATGTTTTTCTTATCTTACCGTTCTTATCTCTTTTGCTGTTGTCTTATTTTACTATATTTTAGTGTCTTTTGCTTGTGTCCCAGTTTTCCTTAAATTTTAGCTTAATTTTTTCTTGCTCCTGTCTGCCCTTATTGTGTTGGCCTTCTGTTGTTTTTGCCTCTATGTATCCTGCTCTTTTGCTTCGTCTGTCAAAGCACTTTGTAAACTCAGTTTTTAAAGGTGCTATATAAATAAAAGCATTATTATTATTATTATTATTATTAAAGTTAAACTGAAAAAAAAACAGTTTAAAGCAGCATTATTAAAAAACCACCTTATAAAGTTGTTGTGGCAAACATGTTAAACAGTTTACACACATCCAGCAGACACAGGAAACATTAGTATTCATCCAGAGTCGTGCATCCGGTGACATGATGAATGTAAGTCCAATATTCAACAATATTCAATATTCAATGCCACCACACTGAGCGCTGGGGCCCCCCAGGGCTCTGTGCTCACTCCACTGCTGTTCGCTCTGCTGACTCTCGACTGCACAGCAAGGCACAGCTCGAACCACATCATCAACTTCGCTGATGGCATGACCGCGGTGGGTCTCATCAACAAGACTGACGAGTCAGCATGCAGAGAGGAGGTGCAGTGGCTAACGGACTGGTGCAGAGCCAGCAACCTGTCTCTGAACACGGACGAAAAAAAAAAAAAAACTAGCTGTTGACTTCAGGAGAGAACAAAGCCCCGAATTTTGTTAGTGTTCACCTGGCAGACTCGACCCTCAGCACCAGCGTCACAGCCAGGCAAGCCCGACAGTGTCTCTACTTTCTGTGAAGGCCAAGAAAGGCCATTCTCCCACTCCCATCATCAACATTCTACAGAGGGACGATCAGGAGCACCCCGAGGAGCTGCATCACTGCCGGGCGTGGAAATTGCACCATCTCCGTTTGCAGTGGATAGAGAGGAAAGCTTAGAAGATCATCAGAGTCTCTCTCTCTTCCCTCATTCTCAGACATTTACACCACCGCTGCATCCCAGAAGCCACCAGCATTGTGGATGACCCCACACATTAACTCTTCACCCTCCAGGTACCGAAATATTCGGGCCTCACAGCTAGACTGTGAAACAATTTCTTCCCCCAAGCCATCAGCCTCCTTAATGCCCAGTGACCAGACTGACATCCTCCCTCATCGCTCCTGTTATTCTATTTAGCACCACAGTCCTGGAGGAACATTGTTTCATTTCACCTTGGACTAGCTGTAATTCATCCATGACACAAAATATTTGCGTGTAGTTCAAAATTCCTCATATTGTTTCTTTACATTACTTTGTTAAATACCCAATTCTGATTGGTCAGTTACAGCATTCTAAGGTCTGTTATTTCTGTGTAGTAGACGTTGCTATGGACACAGATTTGATAGACTCTTTATTCAATAAATCAAATAACTTTGTGTTCACTTAACATAACAAACACGCATTTTTACAACAAGCAGTGGTTTTACAAACATATTATTCTCTTGTTTAGTTTAGTGAAAATGACTCAAAGAAAAGTTTATTTTTGAATGCAGGTGCAGCACATTAGCAGAATTCCCAGCATCCACTACTTGGGAGTTGTAACTCTCTTGAGACATGTATTTCTTAATAGTTTGAAGAAAACATGCATTATGGAAACTTACTGTGTGTCTCTAATACAGTTAAGATAAGGCATGGCTGTTGGTTAGTTAGTTCAGTTAACTTCCATTTATTTACTGCACATTAAAAGCTTTTGTGTGAAATCTGTTTACAATGAAGTTTTAAGTTCTGCGAGCAAAATTAGTGTCTACAGCAGGGGTGTCAAACTCATTTTGGTTCAAGGGACAAATACAGCCCAATTTGATCTCAAGTGGGCCGGACCAGTAAATTAAAGCATAATAACCTATAAATAGCGACAACTCCCAATTTTTCCCTTGTTATGGTGCAAAGAAATACAAATACATTCTGAAAATGTTCACATTAATGAACTTTCTTTTCACAAAACATATTATGAACAACCTGAAATTTCTTAAGAAAAATAAGAGCAATTTCAACAATATTATGCCTCAGTTTATCATTTATACATGTGCATTACAATTTACAGATCACAGTGAATGTGGATCCTCACAGGCACAGAACATTTAGTAACATGTATCTGTAATTGAACAATATAGTCTTTTACTTTTTCCACATCTGTGTACTAATTCTGACCACCTGAACTGACTCACCGCATCATACAAACTAAAGTGGGAGCTATTAAGAAAGGTTAAGTTATCCCACTGCCTTATAAATGTATAAAATTTATACACAAAAATGTGGCAGTTGTGGCAGTCCATGAGCAATAGGGTTCCACCAAACCAAACTCTTTTGTACTGAAGCTGCTGACATTATATTGCATAATGTTCAGTGTCTTTAAATATTTCCACAGTAAGTATTCATTTTCACAGAACTGTATTCTTCAGGGTGCAAAAGTGTCTGAAGCAGCATTTTACATGAAGTAGGCTTACTCACTGTTTAATTTGCTCCTAAAACTTGGCATCTTTTAGCATTCACAAGTGCATCAATATCAGGCGTCAAATCCTGAGTAACAGCCAATTTCAGAATGTCATTAAAGTATTTATGTGTGGGCCTTGAGCGCAGCTTTGTTTTGTTGATGCTCATTACAGAGGAAACTTGTTCACAAAGGTAGATAGTCCCAAACATGCACAAAACTTCTGCAGCCAGGGCTGTCAATTTGGGGTACCCTGGCAAGAGATACTGATAAAATGTGTCCAAGCCCGCCGAGGCAAATTTGTCCTTCAAATCTGAATCACATTGCAAGTCAATTATTTCAAGTTGGATGTCGACGGGCAGATCAGAAGCCTTGACTGTGAATGGTGAGCAAAAAACTGCGAATTCTGTCTCAAGTTCACCAAAGACCTGAAACCTTTGCTCAAACTACCGCAGCAATCCCGTAATCTTGTCTTTATAACGATTCATGTCAGCATTAACTCCAGTCGCATGCTCATCTCTTAGATGAGGAAAATGAACAGGGTCACCATTTGACAGCTGTGTCTCCCACAAAGTCAGCTTCAACTTGAGCGCGCATATGCTGTCATAATACTGTGTGACAACTTTGTTGCGACCTTGCAACATTTTGCCTGTACTTTCTCTCTGAATTTTATCACGACACCTGCTTTTTTCCTGATCATTGATGGCGCGCCGTCTGTAGCCAGGCTGACAGCACGAGCCCAGTCTATTCCGACCCTGTCCAGCACTCCAACGAGACAGCTGAAAATGTCATTGGCTGTTGTGGTGTCCGTCATAGGCACCACCTCAAGGAACTCCTCGGTGACGGTCAAAGTCTCATCAACACCACAAATGAATATGGCCAGTTGAGCAACATCTGTAATGTCCGTGCTCTCATCAATTGCAACTGAAAATGCAACAAATGACTTGACTTTGTGCTTCATTTGGCAAATCTGCCGAAAGATCTGAAATCCTATCTGCCACAGTGTTTCTCGTCAGGCTAATGTTGGCAAAAGCCTGTCGCTTCTCAGGTCACACGATTTCTGCAGCCTTCAGCATGCATGTTTTCATGAACTCACCTTTACAGTATGGCTTTGAGGCTAATGCTATTTCACTAGCAATAGGGTAGCTAGCTTTCACTGCTGCATCATTGATCTCTCGGCTATGGGTAAGAACAGACTGCTGTTTCCTCAGACCCGCTAACAATTAATTTATCTTCTCTCTTCTCAGTTGTCCTTGCAAGCCGTTGTGTATTTCGCCATGATGAGTCTCATAGTGGCGCAGAATATTATATTCCTTCAGCACTGAAACTTTCTGCAAACACACCAAGCACACAGGTTTCCCATTCACCTCTGTGAATAAGTAGGAAGTGGTCCATTTTTGTTGGAAAACTCTACACTCTGTGTCCACTTCTCTCCTTTTTGACAAAGACATTTTGGGTAATGAGGGTGCCACAGAGGGTAATTTTGACAGCAAATGAACAGCAGATGGCGCATTGTTGCCATCCTAAATATTTAGTTACGACCTAAATATTTAGTTATTAGACCTTACTCAATCAGGAGTAAAGTAGTAGTAGTAATTTGTTAGGGACTATTTTCAGCTATGGATTGATACTCACTCAAAGATCCACTGAGTGTTTACTGCAGCAGGACAGTGAATGTGGGATTAAAAAAAAATTAAAGTAGTTTGTGTTCATGCTAATGAAGGAAGGTGTCACCCAGTGCAACAGAATTTCTCACTGATGTGTCCAGTTTTTGGACAACATGGCACAGAGGAATAATATATGTGAGGAAGTAGTTGCACATTTGTAGCCATTTTATCACACTAACCAGGCCTGACCCTGCTTTGCTTTTGATCTTATTTGACTATTTTCTGCCACAGCCTGTGCTTTTCCATGGTCATAGTGAGGAGGAGCCACAGAGGAGGGATCCCACTCACAGGATGAACAGATGCAATAGATGTCGCATGTACAGAACAAAGCAGCAAAATTACAAAAAAACAGTAACAAACTGTATTTGAAGACAGAGTTTGTAATGCATAGAATTATAATATATAAGTGAAGAATGTGAGTCCAGGAGGAGCCACCTGTTGGACCACAGTCATATACGACCTCTCCACCATGGAGACCTGGAGGAGGCCACAAACATTTGATAACAACATTTCTGATACATTAAGCTATAAAGTATGTGAATTATTATGTAGAGGAGTGCAGATGGGGGTCTCGGGTGGGGGTACAGGATAATGACAGGATAATGTAAGGGTACTTTGTATAAAGATTTTAGAGCTTTAACACAAAAATCCAGTGAGTTAAAGGTGCTGAGACAAAACGTGTTACAACCGTCCCTGGTCTCCCCTACTTTATTTTTAATTAAGTCTAATTAAATAATTATTTGTATTTTTATGTCAGGAAATTGGAAACTGAGACAACTGGTGAAGTTTCATTGACAGAGATGGCGATAGTTGCTAAGCAACCAAGATGCATCTCCAAGTGTGCAAAAAGAAACAATATAACAGCGGTAATTTCTGTGTGGTCAATATGTATATACATATGTATATGTATAAATAGGTATAACTGATGTATATACAAACATTTTACATGGAAATGCAGACACTTTAGGAAAAGTTCAGGTAACAGCCACATTATATTTTTTTAATTCAACAAAGTTATTGCACATATAAATGTGAAAACAGTCTAAATGAAGCCCTGGCTGTTCTACTGTTCAAGCACAACTTGCATTGTATTCTTTTTTGGGAGAACAAATACAAGTCATCTCCTCTGTCCTGCAGTTGATATTCTTGCTGATATGTGCTCTCAACATTATTTTTTCATGAACTATGTCTCAAGACACTGCACCACTCTTAAGTTTTTTCCCTCTATGTGATTTTAGCAACAATTGTGTACATCTGTTTTCAATCTACTATACATACTTAAGAGTTCCTAGCAGGCTTGATACCAAGGGATGCATTACAGATGCTAGCCTTTCAGATTGAATCAGTATTTCAAGAGCACTCCTTCCAGGTAATGCAATTTCAAGTATCTAGTGAGAATCATCTTCTCCAGAGCTGATAATCCAGCCCCCAGCAGAGGCGGGCTCATATAAAGTACTGAAGGTTTGAAGTATTGGAGATTCACAACAAAAATTGTGGCTTGTATTCTGGGTGGTCATTCGGCCATATATTAGAGTGCAGCGACCGCACATGATGTGACAAACATAACATGTAATCACCTTTGTGTGCTTTGTTGCACTACATGTCTAAAATTGCACTTTGCTTTCAATTTTCTGCTCCATGGTCTCATTGCTGTGGAGATATTTCTCAGGAAAGCGTCAGTAAAAGACTTCTGTCAAGAATATGTGGACTTTTATGAGCATATTTAGTGAAAGCAAGCTCTAGAGTGAGTTTAAAGTGTAAAATAAGGGAGCATAAAGAACTACACATACAAAAGCGATCTTAAAAATCGTGCTGTATGCCCTTTAGATGCCCTTTAGCTGTGCAAGCAGGCCATCTAAAAATAGCTCCACTTCCTGCTTTATTAACATCCTTAAAGGAGTTGAGCTGGTCCAGCTAGCATGAAGCAGAGAGGTGATTGGATGATGAATATCAGGGTGAATCAATACCACTGTCACAGCAACACTTAGGAGTAATCACTACGGTGGATGAGAAGCAGGAAGACCAAATCTTTGTCATTATTCACTGGGGATGGTCGTCCTCTCTCCAAGCAGCTGGTTCAATAGAGTGAAGTATTGAAGAGTGTATGTACGCCACTCTGGGCTGTGGTTCTTTTTCACTGATGATAAGAAACAGACGGAAGGCATCACAATGGATAGTTCAGTCTCTGCAACAAGAGAGAAAGAGGAAAGGGAAAAGGCCAGTCCATGGTGTGTTTTAATGCACCCTGCCTTATTATGATCATTAGCAAAACCAATTAGCGATTTAAAATGAAACCTAAGCCTCTTACACACATGCACTACAACTCTGCACTTACCTAAAAATTACCCGGAGAGCTGTATGTGTGAACGCAAATGTTCACATCAGTTCCCCGAGACTTGACCCCAGTTCCAAAATCTTATTTATCCAGATCTTTAGATATGCATATGGATACAGATGGAGCCTTCTGTCTGTACTAAGTGTTCATTTTGTCCGTATTTCTGCAGTTTTCTGAAAACTTGAGGATGAAACGGAGCAGTGGCAGACTCAGGAAGTCTGAGGGGCAAGGGCAAAAAATAAAAATTAAAAAGGGCACCAGCTGTATCTGGTGGAGCACCAGTGTGCCACAAATTGTGATGCAACAGTTCCAATCATTGGTTTAATTAAAATAGATTCATCATTTGACTTTAAATACAAGACCTGCACACCTCTGTAATTAAAAAAAAAACAGAAATATTAACTTTTAAACCATTTACAAGCACCTTGACGCCAGCTAATTTTCTAGCATGAAGGGTAGTCTACATATTGCTGCAATGCATTTTATCCACTGGTAGGACACAGTAGACGGCACTTTAACACATTTTTCTACAAAAGGGCACTCTAGAGGGCACTCTATCATGTTTAACCCACTGGAAGGGCACCCAAGAAGGTACTTCATCACATTTTGCCCACTGGAAGGACACCGTACAGTGCACTTCATCATGTTTTATTTACCTTAGGGACAACCAAGAAGGCACTTTCACAACATTTTTTTGAATATGGGCCCTCTGCAGAGGTTTGATGACGAGCTGATCATTTGAATAGATGTGCTGGAGCAGGGAAACATCTAAAACATGCAGGGCAGTGGGCCCTGAGGACCAGGATTGGGAAACACTGGGTTAGTGTAACCGTATAACTGTGTAGTCAATAGTTAAAGCGTGAGACAACCACAGGACATGATGAAGAAGTTCTAAAAATCCAAATGTATTGATGTTTGACGACAATTAGTTAGTGAAAGTAAGACTCCGTTCACATGCCACATGTATTTAATGGCCGCACAGACCACAACACTGCCTCCTCCAGCATATTTGTTGTTGTCAGACACTTACACATCAGTGCACAGAGCAGGTCCTTGACCTGGAGTGAGCGATGGGTAGCTGCTTTGTCTGCTTGTCTGTTCATTGCCTTCCACTCTTTTACTGATCAATGAACTGGCTGCACAGCATTTTGACTTGTTGGAGCAACAAAATTTGCATTAAAATGCACTTTTGCAAGATTTTTCTCTTTAAACATACCATCATACACCTTCTGATAAAAAAAAAAATCGAAACTAATAGTTACAGAGTAATCTCAAAGTTCTTGTTTTTATCAAATACATCTCCTCTTGGACAAAGTCAGCATCTTGGACAAATTTCAGCCATATTTTAGAATGCACCATAGCACAGAGTCTGCTCTCCTGATGGTGACAAATGGTTTATTCTTTTCTTTAAACTCAGGAAATCAAACTAATTCTTTTTTGATCTCTCAGCACAATCAATCACTCCATCCTCTTTGAGCTTTGTTGACATTCAAAATGTCACCTGAATAGATCCTTTAACTAACCTCCTTGAGGAAACGATCGCACACTTTTTCCTCCCCATGGATGATTTCCTTTGATTTCTTCTTTTTATCAAGAAAATTCTAAGTAATTATTTCCCCATTCGTTATGCAGAACGTTACAACGACACGCGCTATATCACCTTGTGAACCTTGTGATCCATGCTGTTGTAACTCTGAACCACACTGAGGATGTAAAATCAACAATGGCAAAATGCGCCCTACAACTTAAACCAGAGTTAAACTGAAGTCCTAATCTTCAGCCCTGAAGACTACCCCAACTCTGTGATTGAATCCAGATTCCTTGCAAGAAATCTCAGTTATCCTTGATTCCGGTTTAAATATTTATACGATACATTATGATACAATCAACATGTGTGCCAAATTTTATGGCAATCCATACAGTAATTGTTGAGTTATTTCAGTAAAAGCCAAAAATGTCAACTGAGTGGCACAGGATAAAAAGACAAGACATCATTAAAGTCAGTAGGACTATCTTTTGTGTTACATGGATGTCTAATACAAATGTGGAAATCCATCCAGTAGTTAGATTATTTCAGTCTGAAGAAATGTGGCAGATTAACCTAGCGACAGACCGACATTGCCACCCCTGCAACCACAGCGCCGGTGTGAATAAAAAATAAATAAATGAATGACTGTAACACAGCTGGTGCATCCAAGTTAAAGTGATGCAAATCCAGTCCCAACAGATGTAATGCTATTTTCTTCAACCGTCTTCCACTTGCCAATTTGCATACAGACACAGGATAATCTAACGGTGCAATGACATCTTTACAATCACGCACTGCACTGTGTTGAGGAGCATTGAAGCGAAAGCTCTAATCAATTCTGTCTCATAAAGAGTGTGTTCGGCTGGCCATAGTATAATAAGACATGCTTGACTGGGAATGGACTACACAGATAGCAGGTGACCAGCCTTCCCCTCAAATGTAATTTCCAGCACACCGCTTTGACTATGATCTACCACTAACACAGTGTGTCGACGGCGGTGGAGAGAGGGATGTGACTTCTGCCACGGCCTTAATTTGATGAACACTGGCGTGATGCAAAGCAGGCGCAGTGCCTTCGAATCTTCAAGGGCGCCTCTGAGAGGCCAACAGCTGTTCGGATAGATTGCAATCAGATGATAATTTGATTAGAAAACGGAACATTGTCTGGCCCAGGTTAGTCACTCAACCAGTTTAGCGTCGCTGAGAGCACGGACCACATGCACTGATCCCTCAACGCTATATGTGCTGGCAAAGAAATGTGTGTTTTAAAGGGTCAGTTCACACAGACTTATATTTTTTCTCTTACCTACAGTGGTATCCAGCCATGCAGATTCAGATATGCCTCGTGAGGATTTGAGATATCTGTCTCTGCCACCCAGATAGAATGGAGGTGAATGGAATTTCATTCAAGGTGCACAGAGCATTGGAAATGACATGTCAAAAGCTCAACAGCAACTAATCTTTCTAGTCCTGGTTGTACATGAGGCTCCACAGTTTTCATTCAACAGCAGTTTTGAGCTACTTTCTACTGAGGAAATGGTGGGACCAAGTTATTGTCTTGCAACTCACAAGTAAGTCTCAGGTCTTTGCATGGAAGTCCCAAGTCAAGTCCAAAGTCCTAAACAAGTCTTAAGGTACTCTTCACCAAAAGCAATGTCATTTTAACAAGGAAAACCTTCGACTTACTGTTTTTGTCAAATGTTGAAGGCAGATGGATGAATTTTGTATATGCAATATGCATGTTTTTGTGTACTGCAATTGTTTTTTGTTGACCATTACCTTTTGTGCGCAAACAAAATGATCTTTGCTTTCATTTTTTCCAACCGGAGCTCAGTAACATAACATTAGTTCTTCATGGTTCTCTCCTGCAACTTGATTTGGACACTGTCATATTAGTTAAAACAAATTGGATCTGGGGAATTAAGGCGTTGACTTGCTGGGAACGAACAGCGTTAAGAAATTAACTTTTTGACTCACGGCCAATGGGACTGGTAGATGAAAAACAATCCACCAGCTGAGCATACTTTTTACTGACCAAAATGAATACATATTGGGTATGACATGAGCATTTAATCATCATCATTTGATCACAGTATTCAATCATTTAAAAAAAAAAAAATCAAAGAGGTATTTGAGGGCTCATAGTACAAGAATATGGGTGACTTGCTGATAACAGTAAGATTTTGTAATAGAATTTTTAAAATCTGCATATTCGGAAATCAGTGGATATTGTCATGATTTTAGCAACCGTAAAAATGCTGTCATGACAGAACAAAACCCCAGAAATAAAACTGACACTACCTGCATTGCCAATAAGTGAAAAAAACAAAACTTGACTTTGTGATTTCCTCCTCGTGATCATTTTCAAGTAAAATTATAGATTAAAAAATAAAGTATGAAACTGCCTATGAGCACATTAGTGCACTATTATTAGCATTCAGCAACTGTTAATCAGAATCAGTTTTGTTGCCAAGTAGGTTTTAGCATAAGAAATTTGCCTTCGTATACTGGTGCTAACAACATATTATGAGAAAATATAAAGAAAAATGAAAGTGCTGTTCTGCCTGCACCAGGTCACCAGATGATCAGTCCCCCAGCTGTAGACAGACACACGCCCATCAGAGATGATCTACAAAAGATGAGGGTGGTGCCATCCACAAACTTCAAGAGCTTGACGGACTGATGACTGGTGTGCAAAACATGTATTCTGTACTTAAATGAGCAATATGTAGCAATTGTGCGTCCAAAAATGAGCACAGCAGTCCTATCCAAAGTGAGTTGGAGCCATAATCTGTCTATTAAATAGGTTGAATCCATAATATACGATTTATGGACACTCAGGCAGGAACAGCTGCAGGGGCACAGAACAAGTGCAACATTGTAAGGTGACAAGCAATGATGAACTGTCTGTCAGTGTAAAGTTAAGCCTGTTATCCTGAAAACAAAAGCCCACTGCTCTGAAAATGCACACTCTGGATTTAGTGGCTGCTTGTCTCACTGGCTGCCAAACTCATTAACATATTGCTCAATTAAACGTTATAAACATCTACTCCTTCTAAAAGATTATTAAAGATTTCTTACAACTCATATAAAGACACTCATTTGGCAGACATTCGGCATTAATTTGAACTGTAATTAATGTGAAATAGGCAAACTAAAATAGTTATTTTGGCCCGAATAGAAATGTCAAAGGAGGATAATGTAGCTTTAGCGCTCATGTCAACTTAACATGTTTCCTTAATTTCTGATGACATGTTTATTTTATGAAAAATTACAGTCCATATTAGAGATTTCTCCTCTCACACTACACCTGGAAAAAAAATAACATAAAGAAGGATAAAAATGAATAATTATTATGTGGATTTTGTGTGTGCGTTGTGTGTGCCCTATGTGCTACTGAAATACACTAAGGAAGCATCTAATTGGTGAATCCAACTCCCTTGCAATGGTGCACCTATTCAAGGCAACACTGTGGATTTCTTGCGTGCAGAGAACCCAGCAGCAAAGTTTCAGATGTGCCTGGCAGGCACAGGTCTGCATCAGGAAGAACAGAATGCTTCTCCATGCTGCAGCTCTTCACTTTGCTCTACTGTGATTCGGTCAAATTGCTTCCCAGCTGGTCAGGCAGATGTTTTGCACAAGGACACTTCAACCGAGATCGACACTGCTTGTTGATGGAGATAGGCCCTGTGACCTTGTTTTTCTTCCCATTAAAGGACCATGCTAAATTGCACACTTACGGGTGACCACATTGTTTTGTCCTCTATACAAAAGATGGTTTTGAGGCCTTGATTAGGCGCTGTGACGTCTGAGACAGGAGAGAATAGCATTACCTTTCTGAGACCCTTATAGATCCATACATCCTTTGAACACTGCATGTCGTCTCCACTGCTAATTATATGTTGAAACATACCATATGGTACATGCAATCAAGAATGTATGATAGATGTGTGAAGCTACATGTTGCCATGGTGCTAAAATTACCAAGTTAGAAGACAAATGCTTTAGGTATGTGATCAATAACTGTGTGGAATATCACTTCAGTTCAGTTCAGTTCATCGGCAGAGCTGGCACAAGACAATAGAGTTTGATATTAACATAAAATATTTTTTTTGCTTCTTTTCATTCAGAATATATGACAAAAATATGCTATACACTTGCAAGTCTTTTCTGTGCAGTTCTATCAAAACTGAAGTGCACTCAGAGGGCCCATGCAAGCCACAAATTCCGGAAACTAGAGCGCACTTGGACTCCCAATGGACAAATCAACAAAACTGAAAAAAAAAAAAAAAAAAAAAAAAAAAAACAAAAACACTTTGGAATTTGAAACAATAACAAATAAAGGTCTATGGAAATGAGGTTGCTGTTAAAAGCTTCCTAAGTATAGTTCCTTTAGCAACTCCTTGCGAAGTTGTTGGCGGGTCCTGACCATGCATGCAAAAGCAGCTATATAAAGATGTGATAAACAATTTATTTCTCATTACTGCGAGATATCATTCAGATGAAGGTGAAAGGAAATGGGACACGAATGCAAAGTCATTAATACATCCTCTGTGTATTGCAATACGGTTTTTAGTGCTACAGTAAAGGTGTTCTTCCACAGTGAAGGCCACAATTATTAAGTTAATACTCCAAGTGCTCGACACAGGGACATATGTTTGAGTCATACGGACAGTCCAAGCCCATACTATCCACAAATGGCCTTGGGCTGGACAGAAATACATAATTGAGGGGAAAGATACATTCTTGTGTCATGGATGAGATGGTGCAATGTCATCCCAAGAATAATAAGAGCGCGCCTTGAGCAACCCTGAATCTGGGTAAGGTGCAATCTTATCTGTCAGCCCAAATCTTGTCTGTCAAATTGTGTGTTCTTTTTACATCCCCGGAGACAAACTTATTTCGAGCAAATAAAAACACATAAACCAGTTTGAGTGGTCCAGTAAAAGCATATAATCAATAAATTGGTCAAACAAATGAATATTAAAACACCCAGCTGCAGGCTGCAAGGAAATCATTTTCATATTCAATTGACTGTTGATATCCTCTCCCTCTCTAGTTAAAAAGACTGTATACAAATGAATTGTTTTTTCCTAATTATGAGTGCATGATGATACAGCAACAACTTAAAAGCCCTGAAACCCATTTTGGTTTCAATCAGCTTCTTACTATGAAGGATGAACACTTAATAGTAAGTGAAGATGTTTTCCTAAACTTTAAGTGTGATTGCAGCTTATTTGGTCATTAATAATGATGATGACTTAGAGAAATACTGAAGAACTGAAACATTTAAAGATAATCCTAAAGATTTACATGAAATCAGACCTTTGATATTATTTATGATCAGCATTTTCTTCTGCAATTCGCCACTCCATGTATTTACATTGAGTAATTACTGAAATTAATTACTGTGAGTGTGTGCGTGCGTGATCAACGGACCCGCAGCTTGTCCACAGGTAATCTCAAATACCACAGGACGGATCAGCCTAATTCTTTTTGTGCACATTCATGACTGCATGCCGAGGGACCTCTGCGGTCCACAACTTCACACCTTTTTTTATGGCTCCATGCTGGTGACAGCTGTGGCCAGAGGCATTATGTTTTCAGGCCATCCCATTCTTGTGAAGGCGATATGTCAAGAAAGCCTTGAGGGAATTTATTCAAACTTGGCACAAATGACCACTTGGATTCAAGGATGAACTGATTAGATTTTGGTGGTCAAAGGTAAACTTCACTGTGACATCATAATGTTCAGCTCTTTATCAGTCCTCTGTCCTTCTCTGTAAAAATAGTATCTTAGTGAAGACAGCATGTTTCTCACTGGAATTATTCACTGGAATCACACATGTAGTGGTAAGTTCCATATCAAATTCCTTCAAAGTCTTCACTATATTCATTACATGAGTCTGGTGAGACATGGATGTAAACTGCAATTTAACTGGTTGGTGAAGGCAAACAACTGCGAGGCAGTAATTCAGTTTTTTTGACTGCTGTTTTTTTCATGACTATTGACAGCTGACTTCTCAAAGCTGATTTCGTTTCTCAAATCGACACAGTTGGACCCAGTATTTTATTGATTATTAACAGCTCTTTAGCAAAAGGCATTTTTCCATCTTCTTTTAAATGTGCTGTGGTCCACCCTCTTTTAAAGAAACCAAACCTTGATCCTTCTGTTTTTTAACAATTTTAGACCAATTTCTAAACTAAAGGCTTTAGAAAAAGTGGTTTCAACCCAGCTAACTGGACTTCTGTGTAGCTAATATTAGCGTCTGGTCTATGTAGCGAGTGTTGGCTGTTGGTCTGTGTAGCTAACATTCACAGTAAGTCTGTGTAGCTAACATTAGCGGTTGGTGTGTGTAGCTAATGTTAGCTGTTGATCTGTGTAGCTAATGTTAGCTGTTGTCTCTATAGCTAATGTTAGTGGTTGGTCTGTGTAGCTAAAGTTAGTGGTTGGTGTGTTTAGCTAACATTAAGGGTTTTTCTATGTAGCTAATGTTAGCTGTTGGTAGTGTAGCTAATGTTAGCTGTTGGTTTGTGTAGCTAATGTTAGCGTTGTTATGTGTAGCTAACATTAGCAGTTGGTCTTACCTTTAATTGTTTTTGTTTGGTTTTTTTTGCAGCTGAAGGCAGAACTGTCACAGTACTGTGCTGTTGTTTCCTTTTTCTGATTTAAAAAGAAAAGGTAGTAAAAAACATCACACTTTGGAACATATGGTGCCAGTCAACATAATGGATTTCTTATTCCTCCATAAAGTACTTGCCAGTGAAAATGATAAACGTATTTTATAGGAGAAAGGCTTGCTGTTGTGTAGTGATTGATGCTCTTTCAGTCTCTACAACCTATATACTTTGGTCCCTCTGCGCGTCTCCTGGCCTGGCATTCACCACAGCTCTGGATGTCCCCATTTTAAAAATCCATTTGCTCCAAAGCAGGTCACCTCCTTTATTGGCTACACTGAAAATCTGATTTACTATGCTGCACCGCTTGTCAGTTTCTGACATCATGTTATTGAAAGTCGGGTATTGATTTAGGTCCAATGCCCTCCAAATCCTGCAGTCATGTATGGATAACATTTACACACACTTAATAGCCTGCCATTAATCTCTGCTCGGAGAGAGCGAGTGTTTGGAGACAGGGATTTGGAGTCTTTGAGAGTGCACAAGTAAATATTTTGTGTTAAAGTGCCGTTTTCTTTCATCTTTCTTGGTGGAAATTGCCAGTCTTGGCAGAAAAAGCACGCTTCTCTGAGTTATCTAAATCAATACCCTTCATGCAACTGGAAACATACAGACTCTTCAAAAGCCATTACTATTCACAAATAGGAATATAACTTCTCATAAAGTCGGGTATAATCAAGTCAGAGAAACGGTACTAAGGCACCCGCTTACTCCCTAACTACCATCCACAGAAGTGGAAATGATTGTGCATGAGGGAGACTGCCTGAGCCTGAGCTGGAACCAAAGCAGTGGTAGCCACTGTGTCAACCGTGAAATGTGGTGGGGGGTTAATTGAACACAGCATCTGTGGAGTTGACATGATGATTGTGGTTTTCAGAGATGGCGCAATGATGAACTACTCCTGATCCTGTGGGATAACAAAGTGCTTTCTCATCTAAATGTAATTAATGGGAAACAATGCGGAAACTCCCTCCCCGCTTACAAATAGCCTGCTGATGGTGTGGTGTCAGAACATGTTATTAGAAGTGCAGATGACTATACTTTGAATTCAAAACTACCCACTGCTTTGTGTTTCAAATGTCCAGTGTGTGAGATTTCCAGGGATTTATTGGCAAAATATAGCAGAAGTGGAATATAATATTCATTAATATGTTTTCATTAGTGTATAATCACCTGAAAATAAGAAAGGCTACGGTCAAACATGATCTAGATTGATTAATCAGCCACAGTTAACTGAGTAAACTTTGTTACAGTGTTGAATTCCTGCAGTTTGACTAACACACATATACATATTATGCACACACCAATGATGAAGGTCAGACTAGCTTCCAGATATAAACAACACTCAGCGCTAATGCAGCTCGTGCTTCGCATAAACGTCCACAAAAAGTAAGATGAAAAAACAGTTACCAACATCCAAACAGCTACTCTTGTACTTGGCTTCAAGTGAGGCTCAGCAATCACACGGTTTTCTCTTGACTGTCCCTCAATATTACACCATTAGTTCAACATCACCCCAGCCTGTGTAGCCACATCAGCAACATGCTAGCACCAAATTCATTAGGGTAACTTCCAAAGTTAACACTAAAACAGCAGCTGGTATTTATCCATCATTGAGCTTGAAACGTCACCAGCAGGCGCTCGTAAAGGGAGCCGTCCCGCTGAGCAAGATCCACACACATGCTGTCATCAAAGATAGACTTTTTATCCACTCAGGTCTTCTGTCCTCTTCAGCTGGGGGCCAATGGAATGTTCTGGGCTGGTCCTCTGACATGATGTCAGTTAGTTTGGAGCTGAGTAAACATTCAGGAAAATAGCCTCTAACTTAGAAATAAAATACATCAAGTCTGCATATGTCCCGCCCCCTGACAATAATGTATTAAGAAGCCTCTCTCCTTATTAAAGGAACACCAGCAACTGTCCAACCAATGAAGCATAACGGACAAGAGCATAATGACCAATCCAAGCCACCAACCGACAACAAGGTGTCAGCCCTAAAGATAAGAATCATTGTGCTCTCGTCACCTGAGAAGGAGCTGTTTATATCTACAAAGGTAGCAGGTCCTCATTCGCGCTGAGGTTCTTGGAGATTTTTCATCTCTAATACAAGAGGGTTCTAACTTGGGGAGTTCAGGTATTTAACCTCTTGATCTGATACCTTTTTTGAAGGTTCGTCTTTATGAAGAACGCTCGTGGTGATTGGCTTCAAGCAAAACCAGTAATAGTAGTAATTTCTTCAAGATTTGGGTACCAAAAGAATTTAATGAAGGTATCGATTCTTGGAAAGCTGCATACTACGTGGTACTGGGTCATTTCAATCTGTACCTTACACACTTTGAGAGTCCTGTGAGTCGCTGACCCACCCTGCCATCATGTAAATCGTGAGGGACACAGTAAAGGCGTCAGTAGTCAGTTAGAACTGAAGAAGCCTCTTGGATGAGAGGTGAAACATCCTCAAGAAACTTCAAGGAAAGTCCAGTTTCCTATGACAGCTCCTTGCAAATACCTAAACTGGGATGACTGAGAATCTCCGCAGACAACAGCAGTGTCCCTTTTCAGAAATCATGACCTGACTATTCAAGATGATCCACAGAATTTGATGTAGCAGCTTCATGTAGGAACTATTTTCTTTCTACCGAACTACACACGCCATCAACTCATGGGGCTCGTGCTCGTGACAGTTGGAATTTAAACATCAATGGTGTCCTCGGCTGAGCTGTAAAATATGTTAAGGACAATGCCTGACGAGTTGTCCATTATCAAGAATTAATTGACAACGTGGAGGCCAGAGCTGATCAATGCGCAGCTGGGGATGGCTGCCTCTGTGGAGTCCATTTATTCCTCATTATGGACATATCGAAGGGCATAATCCCACTCACACCACGGTCACTGCCCAAATTTAGAAAAATACTCTAGAGAGGTGCAGTGTACTGCTCGCAGTTGTGTGTTAACAATCATCTCCTGTGGTGCTCAGAGGATCAGACACTCAGTGTAGTAAATAGGTATAATTTGTTAAAGTGCTGCAATATATTATAAACTGAAGTTTTGACTGCATCCCTGTTGCTATGGTTACTTATATTAAATAGACTGTGCATTAATTTAGAACATTGAACAGACAGTTTCACTGGAATTTTTTAGTGGGTGTCAGTTACCACACTGTAAAAAAATAGTTGAGACAACTCAAATTTTCAAACAAAAGATTAATAGTTGGCAAAACTAAAAAAAAAATTGAGTTGGGCTCCCTACTCAAAAATCTATTACAGTTTGTTGCCTTGAAATTTTGAGTTTTCTTTTTCATTTTTACAGTGCAGGAATTAATGGACACCCTGCAGCTAAATCAGAATCAAGTATTCATTCAGACCATTCATTCAGATCAAGGTATAAGTATTTTAGATATAGGGGTGAACTATCCCTTTAAATGACCTGAGCCATGAAAAATAAGTTAAAAAATACAGTCTTCCATATTTTCTAAAGCTGCTCTAACTCCTTTTTCAACTGTCAAGGTAGCATAATACAGTTTGTGAACATAAGTTCCTAAAATGGTAGCACAGTAGATGTCTGAAATGATTCAGCATCCATTTGAAGTTGGAGAGATTTTGGCTGGTGGCTGGTTATCGCCTTGCTCAAGGACACTTTGATGTGGCTTGACACGTTCGCCATTTCCTAGATTCTAACTGTGACCTTCCTTGGCAGTCTCTCTGCCACCTGCTACCCATGCCCTCCAAATGCCCCGTACTGTCCATATCCATGAGACTTGAGAGTTTGAACTGCAGGAGGGGTTACAGCTAGAAGTGATTCAAGACGACCCAAACTGTCATATGTCATAAATGGTGTTGTCATTTCAGGCCAGTGTAAAGTTTTGCCCTGCATAAAGGTTCTTCAGTGTGGAAAGTTGCAGAAAAGTTGTTGTTGTTTTTTCTTTTTTGTACATTTGTGCAAATTTGAAGGAAGAAATCAGCATCACAAATCAGCAGTTAAGATTTTGACATTCCCTGGTAAGCCTTGCAACAATGTTAGAACTATTGTGACAATTTCATTAAAGTTCCCATGAAGTCAAACTCAGTCACATTTGCCTTGTGATATATATAATCTATACGCCAGTATCTAGCCCGGCAATGACAAAAAAGTTGTTTTGTAGGTATTTTTAATGGTATTTTAGAGTTTGACATTTCATGGAGAACAATGAAACAAAAATGTTAATGACTCATCTGGCTTTTGGGGGTGTTACTAAATTTGCGTCCAGTGAAATGAGCTGTCATTTATGACAATACCGCAGCTTGGATGACAAGGAGAATACATCCCTGCACCGAGCAGAGTGTTTCTGAAGGCTGGGCCTCACTGTGCAAAAGAACAACTCTTGAATTTGCACAAAAACACAACTTTAACTGGATCTTGCTTTATTGCAAAAATATTTTTCGGTTACTCAGCCTCAATGTCTCAGTGATTTAAATATAGAGTATCCTTGTGGACAGAAAGGTTTTATACTTACTTTTTGCGCAAGCAGTTTACAGTAACTGTTTGCTGACATCAGTGATCAGTGGAACACAGTGCAGCACCAGCCAGCATCGGGACCGAACAAAGGCATAATGCAGATCTGCAACAACTCCCTCCAGCTTGTTTTTTCAGGAAACACGTAATATGCATAAGTAATAAGCACTCCCCAGTCGTTTCGCCTTTAAAGCTGCACCAGTCAGTATTTTTATGTGACAATTGATCAAAATGGCTAGTTGTAATGTGAAAGGACCCACAGAGAATTTTATAGGGCTGCACCTGATTCACAATTTTGCCAGCTGAATCAGATCTGGTTCTTCAATACAAATATTCAGCTGAATTCGTTCCTGTTTTTTTATATAGACTTATCAAGCAACATTTCACTGAACTGCCAGATTTCTGAAGGGCGTTTGGCAGGACGTTCAGGATGCCAGAGATGTTCACATTAAACAACTCAAGTTAAAGGCTGGATGATACTCCTAAAAGACAACCTCTGAGCTAATGCATGCTAACAACACTGATCAGAAATGTGCAACATTTTTTGCAACAGTAGATATCAATTTTTTTAAAAATCACCACTTCTAAACAGAAGATGTAAGATAATGTTACCTCAGGGGTCTGATCGGGCAGGCCTCTCTTCCTCCAAGCTGCCTCTGTCTCATTTACTACTGTTGCAGACATCTTCACTGAGCATAGGACAATTTAAAATGGTAAAAGAACTGCATTTATATAGTGCTTCTTTTTAGTCTACTGACCACTCAAAGCACTCTCACACCCATTCATTCATATACTAACGGCAGAGGTTGCTATGCAAGGTGCCTCTGCTCCTCACAAACTAACCATTCGCACACAGTCACACACCAAGGGCTATTCCACTGGGGGAAATTTGGGGTTCAGTATCTTGCCCAAGGATACTTTAACATGCAGACTCGTGGAAGCCGGGGATTGAACTGTCGATCTTCCGATTAGTGGCTGACCCCCGACTCTGCCACTGAGCCACAGCCACCCCGACATAGAGGAATGATTTTCTACCGAAGGAAAAAAAAGGGAAGCTGCAGCTACTTCTGGGGACCAAAGTGTACCCTTTAGTATACTGCACACAGACTGATAACAACAACAACAAAAACTGAGGGGTGTCCCTCCAACTGAAGGGGGGAGTTCAAGAATTTTACCATCTAATTCTGTCATTGTTTTGGTTTTCCAGCTCACAAATTTACTGCTGTCATAAACCTTGTTTTTGTGCAGCAGGCAGCTGTTTTTATCAAAACTCTGATAAACTGACTGTACCCTACATGTTTGGACCCCAAATGGCCAAAAACATTGAGTATTGTGATATAGTGATATGTCTGTATAGTGCCTCCATTTTCATTCATTTTACAGCATAATCACCCTTCAAAGTTTATACTGCTTTATCAGGTATTAATTGAAATTTTTTTATGGCTGTTGTAAAGTTGAATTATCAATCTTCATTCGATTATGCTGAGTGTCCTTGTAGTGTCTTCTACAAGTACAAAGTGAATATCAAGCACAGAGCAGTTGAAGGAAGAGGTTAAAGCCTGTATAAAGGAAAAAGAGTTTTTCTTCTAAACATATTGTACATGTTAGAACATAGTTGCTGAAAACATGTGAAAAGGCTGAGAACTATGTGGCACTGAATTGTGGCATTAGACTGTTGTTCACCATTTCTGTGTTCAGGATTTTTTGGGTGGACCAGAAACATGGCTCAGTGACATGTCAGAGCCATGGTCCCAGACAAACATATCTTCACCAACTGTTTTAGTTCAAATCAGTCCCACAGTTCATTTCAGCTCAGTCGAGTTTCAACAACCCAACATGGAAGGAAAAAAAAAAAAAAAACATCCTGTCACCGTCCTCTGGCTCTGTTGGTTCGAACATCTCTGGACATGTCCAATAAAGCTGCTAGACAGAGCTCCATGTTTCAGGTCATAGTGGTGTTTGACATTGTGGCAGTGGAGCGGACACACCCCCAGGTTTCAGAGCGGAGAAAACTGCAAATTTTTGCATTGATTTTGAGACCTCATTTTATGCACTTAGTGATATTTTCAGTCATTCAGATTTGGTGGTTAATAACACGTTTCTGTGGCGTGACAAACTCAGAACACACGTTTATTGTTGCTTTATAGATCTTTAAACGCGCTTCAACCGACTCACAAGGAATTGCAGGGCTGTCCAGTGCTCTCAAGGGTAGGGGAAATCTTGTAAAAGGAGAGAAAGTCGGTCCAAACTGTATGGAGCACACAGACTTAAGTTAACTTTATTCAGTGACTAATGTTTCAGTGCAAGATGCATCTTCATCAGAGTCAAACAGAACAGAGACTCACATTCTCTTATATAACCTCCTCTAATTAGAAACTCATTCAGCAAAGGCTGGAAAAATAAGGAGGGCCCAAGAAACTGCACTGGGAAATTAAATATATAAACAATTATTCATGAATGGCTGTTAATATAGTTACTTTTCCTTTTGTCTTTTCAAATATTGTATAAGTGTGACCCTGTGTGAATACAGTTTTTTAGGCCCCTCCCGGCCTGTCCTGAGTGAGTTTCTAATTAGAGGAGGTTATATAAGAGAAAATGTGAGTCTCTGTTCTGTTTGCTTCTGATGAAGATGCATCTGGCATTGAAACTTTAGTCACTGAGTAAGTTTGTTGTATTTAGTCCGTGTGTTCCAGTGGACTAATTTCCCATGTCTCTCCTATCACCAGAGCAGAATCTCACAGATAGTAAAAATGAGCTCTTATAAAACACATTTTAGACATCTTGTCATGTTTTAGACAAATTATATCCATTAGAAATCCTGGCCTGTAATAAATGGCAATCGCTCTGAGAAGATTTGAAGTGAAAACAAAGTGTATACTGTCAGCAGATGGAATTACATTTGGGTTTTTGAGATGCCATTTTAAAGAGAACGACAAAAAAAAAAAAAAAAAAAAAAAACTGCACTCTGACAGATGTTAATTTCTGGCAGGATAGAAAACCAGAAATAATATAGAGACGTCAAAAATCTCAACTGAATATTGACTCAGTTCACACAGATTTGCGTCCAGGTACAGCTTACTGAAGGCAACAGGTGACAGCATGACACATGAAAACACTGTAAAACAGGTGACAACACACCTTCACACATGAAAATACTATAAAACAGGTGACAGCACACCTTAACACACGAAAATACTATAAAACAGGTGACAGCACACCTTCACACATGAAAATACTATAAAACAGGTGACAGCACACCTTAACACACGAAAATACTATAAAACAGGTGACAGCACACCTTTACACATGAAAATACTATAAAACAGGTGACAGCACACCTAAACACAGATGAAAATGTAATCACTGAGGACACACCTGTACATTGACAACATTACTCATGTCAGCAAAGCCATTAGCCTATAAACATACAACCCATGTCTGTGGGTTGAGTATTCGTCAAATAATTAATAAAATTCTACTTACCCTATAGGGTGAGAAGCTCAGTCCTCCATGAGGAACTCAGAGTAGAGCCGCTGCTCCTTTGTGTAGAAAAGAGCAGGTGAGGTGGTTCGGGCGTCTTGTAAGGATGCCACCTGGTCATCTCCCTAGGGAGGTGTTCCAGTCAACGGGGCAGACCGAGGACTAGGTGGAGGGATTACATCTTTGCCCTGGCCTGGGAACGCCTCAGGATCCCCCAGTCAGAGCTGGCTAATGTAGCCAGGGAAAGGGAAGTCTGGGGTCCCCTGCTGGAACTGTTACCTCCGCAACTCGATTTCAGATAAGCGGTTGAAGATGGATGGATGGATGGATGGATGGATTCTACTTACATTATAGGGGCACTTTCCAGGTTTTTCACTGTGCGAAGTTGTCTATTAAGTACTATAGATCCAGCTGGCAGGCACGGGCGTTCTCGATTGACAACATGGCAAGTCCATGTAAACGGGTCCATCCCATTGAGCTTCTCAGATAAGATTTCAGTTTGAAAAAGGATTGTTCGTCAGATGCCACAGTCACTGGGATGGTTAAGAAAAGCAGTAAAACTGTACAGACTTCCCCAAAGCTCGCAGCGATGCAGCTGTTGTCATTGACCAACATCTTGGTTAGTTCTTGAATCATTTTCACTTTTGTGATACTTTCTTTCAGACAGCCATGGAATGACAGGAGCTGCGTGGGGAATGCTGATGTTATGTCATTTTTGTAAATAAATGTAAAGTTGTTTGTTTGCTCAAAAAGCTCATCGTCTGCTGCAGTGCACAGTGTTTCAGGCTATAAAGGTTTGAATGTGTCCACTGTTGTCCTCAAACCTGTGAATCTCTGTGTCAGCTGGGACGTCACTATGTCAAGACAGGCATTAAACACAGTCACACAAAAAATATGACTCTGTGTCTGCTAAACGTTCATCTTGACAAAGTTCATTGAAATGCCCCTTCACTGTCCTCCACCTAATATCCTCAAATGTTTTGCGCACCCCCTATTTCTGTGAGAGGGCCTGCACAGTCTGTTTGGTATCCTCGAACCGGTTTCGGAAGGCTTTCAGGTCTGCGATGGTGCTGTCCAGCAGCCTAACAGCTGCGTCTTCAGCTTGGAAAAGTCTGGACACGACATTTGTGCATTCCAAAATGTTATTTTGGAGCACAAAAAAGCAGATGAAGCTGAATTTTTCGATTGTTCATTTCAGTGAAAGCCTCATCTGCCTCATCTTTCCTTTCACTTGTCAGTGAGATGTTTATCAGTGCCCTCAGCACATCAGCGTACCGGTATCTCAAAGTCATGTGACATTAGGATTAATGTCGAAGTCGGACGGGATTGTAGGGCTATTTGAAAGCATTGCCCATCTCTTTATGCTGTGTCCAAAAAACACATACAATCGCTCAACTGTCTCATAAAACTTCCTGATCTCTGGTATCTTCACAGAATCTTTTAGGATGAGGTTCAGATTGCGAGAGGCACAGTGCACATATGCAGCCGTCGGCTCCCTGGCAGCAATTCTAGCTTGCACCCCGGTGTATATCGTACCCTCGTACCCTTGCCCTCTGCACTTTGACAGATCTAATCCGTTGTCCTCTATAGATGCAATTATTTCTGCGGCAAGTTCACTGGCTGAAGAATTGCACACCTCACGGAAACCAGCAAATGACTCTTTTCACGTCACTGGCTGCACCGCAAGCGTCTCTCTCCATGGTGACATATCTGAAGATCTGACTCATTTGATCTTCTGTAGCTACATCCTTGGTAGTGTCCATGATAACAGAAAAAAATGGGGCTGCTTGTATTTCATCCAGAATATCTTTTTGAACATGTTTTGCAAGAATGTCGATAAGTTCATTTTGTACAGCTGGGTTTAGGTATTTTAATGAGTGAGCTGGGTGACTGATTAAATCTAACTGATTAAGGACCAGGTCATATTTTGGCATCAGCTCAGTGATACAGAGGAAATTACCACTGTTCATTTGGCCCGATATTTCCCAGTGTCCTCTGAATGGCATGTTGTTCGTAGCTAAGGTAAGTGTGACATTAATCAAACGGTCCAGTACCTGCCTCCAAAAGTTTGCTTCTCGAAGAATGTCCTTCTCCATGTCCCTGTCGATAGTTCCATGTAAACGCCACTAGTCATATAACACACATGCATTGGTTTGTACAGTAGATGTCTTGTGCTGGTTTATTTTCATGGATAAATTACGCCAGTTGTTTATTTGCCCCCTGTCAGTGGGATACTCATATAGTGATGCGATTGCAGTTGTAGCAAATGACTCTGGTGGCTCCGGCTGGTCCATGTGTAGCTCCGGTGGGTCCAGCAAGTGGGGCAACTCCGGGGCTCTGATGGTTCTGGCAGGTGAGGCGGCTCCGACTCTGGCCCATCATCTTGTACCGCCTTCTCCACACCCTCTCTAAGAGTGTTGGATGGCATGCTGGTGCTTGTAGTAGGTGTTGCTCTCTTGCTCAGTGGAACAGCTCGCCATTTGGTCTTTCTTTTTGAAGAAACAGTCCATTTTTGGCAGCTTTTCTCTCTCTTTCTCGGCTGCTTCTTTCAGTTTTCGCTTCAGATATCCGCTTTTGTGTTTGTACTCCATTGCTTGTCCTTTTTCACTCAAACTTGACACTTGCTTGCCAACTCTTCTGTGTGGCTTTTGCTTCGCAGCAGTATTGCGCATGCCCATAATTACAATAACCCATGATTCCGCATGGGCACACAATGTCTTGCTCCATGCTATAAATACCTACCACTCCACACTGCAAAATGTGACAGGTTGTAAAGAGATAAGTACGGTTAACATACAAATATGTTGTTACCATACAGAGATAAAAACGGGATTTGTGGAGAGTGGCTGTGCATGCCGGGCCCTGATTAGCTGCAGGCCCTAATGCAATTGCATTACCTGCATATATGGTAGTTCGCCTCTGAATGCACTACATCAGTGTTTCTCAAACTTTTTATACCATGTACCGCCTCAAAAAATATTGAGCTCTACAAGTACCACCATTACAACCACTGTTAAAATATAGTAGCATAGGCCAGTCTATTCAGTTACAGAGGGTTCACAAAAGTTATTTTAAATTAATTTAAACTTTATTTAAATTAATCTAATTTGGTTGTCTCATATTTTATGTATTTTCATGCAATTATGTGTAGTATTTTTACAGCATTATGTTTCTTTAATTGCTTTATTTTGTTTTCAGATATTTCTGAAATTTCTCCATGTACCACAAGAGAGAATTTGCAAACCACCAGGGGTACACGTACTACAGTTTGAGAATAGAGGCACTAGATAGTGAATGCAAAGATGTGCCCATTCAGTTCAATGAGAGTTGCTCACCTAGCGCATACAGTATGTCAAAAAAGTTTTCTAGCTTCTGTGTTTACCTCTTGGTTATATGGCCCACTGAATATACACAGTGGTATTTCCCCCCTTCCCTCGCCCAGAGGTTCCCGCACAGCCCAGAGACTGTACATTTTGGAAATTTAAAATTGTTTCCAGGCCATGGCCACTGCTGAGGTCTCTTAACCTCTGTAAATGGCATGTGCACTGTACCAGCTGAGCTACCAGGGCACCAATGTTTGAATGTTTTAAAATAAAATTCTGACATATAGCTCCTTTAACCACAGTTGACTGAGGTGACTTCCTGGGGAATAACTTCGCCTGCAATGATGCACAGTAGACGTGAGATAGATTCTGACCCATAATAAATTACAATCCCTGGAAATGTAGGGTTGCTTGTGGAGTCGCTACCAAGGGCCTCATTCTACTCATACTATGTTTTATACACAGAACACCACAGATCCCCTTAGTATCTGCACCCCCTCACTCCTTTCCAAGTTGGTTTGAGATTTAAAAACTTATTTAAGGATATGCACAATGTAAGCATTATAAAGCTGACAAAGGTCTCACAATGCAGTTTTGACACAGGGCTCATCTACACAACAGGGCCTCAAGAATAGTTAAAAATGCAGAAGCCCTGTTTTCTCACTTAATATGGTTTTTGTGGTGCATAGAATTGAGAATAACTTGTTGACAATGATATCACTGCTATGTGGTTAGTTCGAGCCAGTCCTATCCTTTCAATCTGGCTATAGAAAATATACCTACAACTTCAATCCATTACCATCTTCCCTCTGTGGTTCCCCCTAAGGTTTCTTCCATTTTTCCCTGTTAAAAGAGGTTTTGGGGGGACTTTCTCTTTACCCAATCAAGGGTCTAAAGGATAGGGGGTGTCACACAGTGTACAGATTGTAATTGTGATATTGGGCTACATAAATAAAATTTAGTCCAGTTTTGCATGCAGGAGATATGCCAGTCCATCCCATTAAAAAATGTCAAGTGATGTGGTATAAATAACAAGAGTCCAAATATGGAGGAGGCAGGTTGGATGGTTGGCTCACACAAACATGGGACTTTCACTCAGGAGACCAGGGTTTGTCTCCTGTAGGAAACCAAAAATCAGCATTGTTTAAATTTTGAAGTTACATAACATCACATTATGAGTTTTGTCACATGTTCAGGGGTGTTTCCAGATAATCTTGACTGGGGTGGACCAAGTGGGGCACTGATTTATGCAGGGGTGGCATGATCTACTTGTGCACGCACATGCGCACATTAATGTACCATTTCTCATATCTACTTTGGCACCGTAAAAATATAATATAAAACTTCCATACTTATGAAAAATAAGATTTATTATTTAAGTAAATTAACCTAAACAATATATATATAATATGTATGTATATATATATATATTATATTATATATATATTATATATACACACACACACACACACTATAGGCAACATAAGAAAACAATGCACATTTAAAAAGACTGATGATGTGACCATGATGTCTTCCTAGACCTAAGTAGTTTTGTTGCCTAAACCCACAGCCAGTCCTGACCCCGCTGGGGCCCTAAGCAAAATTCTACAAGGGGGGCAGCTTACCTGACCCGTGAGCCATGTAAACCATTTGCTGGTGGCATTTATCAAACGTGATAAATAGTTGTATTTCACTCTCACTTCTGTCGGGCACAAAAATATGACAGCCCTGGAAAGTACTGCAAAGCATGACACAGACAGACAGATTGCCCAGGCCAGCTAACGTCAGACAGACAGAGGGAGATCCATCACACACTACAAACTATCACATCAACCTACTGTTAATTGCTGAAATCAAACTTGGCGAGGAGGAAACACAAGTTTACCTGATTACTGTTCACCCACTTCACTCTCTAGATGTAACTTCTCTCTTTAATTCTACTTCATCCTCTCATCAAAGTTGTAAACATTGACACCAACTGTGACACAAGGGGCCCCACTGTGCCTTTCGGGGCCCTATGCAACTTGCATAATGTGCGTATAGGGTCGACCAGTTCTGCCTAAGCTCCAAATGTTTAGCACCTTTGACTGCATGTTTATTTTTGTAACCATGAAGACAAAAGTTACCTGACTGTGAGTAATGACGAAGGTCACCAGATCTGCTCTCTACAGAAGTAAATGGGAAGGATTTGTTTCACCTGCAAGCAAAAATAGACCTTGGTGTGATTTGAAAGCATAAAGTTGTGTTATTTGTACGCAGATTGAAGAGACTTGTTGGGCATCTAGCCTTGCAGATAGTTTTGAATTTACTTGCCCAGGTTTTAAGATGTCTGTCTCCATCCTGTCTCTGAGATTTTTGCCCCCATTCCATTTAAGGGAGATGAATATATGAATATAAAAAGTTTATTGTGCTCATAGCACTGAAAAATTACTTCTTAAAAATTCTGCAGCAGCATATCTTCAGAAAAATAGCCCTCATTATGAGAGATTTCCATGGGGATGATTATTTTTGTTTTTTTAAATGATGTCTGATGATTAATGTGCATATATTATCCATATAGTTTTTATTATTTGTATAGATTTTTAGCCCCCGACTTCAGTTTCAGTTCACTTTTCACTTTCAGTTTTTCTTAAGGAGCTTTACGTTTACTAAAATATCCCATTTTCTGCATCAGTGTATTCAAATTACATATTTGGTATCTTTGGGAAACTTTATGATTTCCATTGGAAGTTCTGTGGGTTTGAACCAAGCTGGGCTGCATAGCATGAACACTCACTGCCTCACCAGTGGGTCAGTGAGGTATGTAGGAACTATACTTTTAAATTGTCTTTGGTTTCTTTTCAGTTTGAGAGTTTGTGAGGGTTTCTATTTTTTTTTAAGTAAAAACAAAGTAAAGGAAAAAGGAGTTTTTCTTAAACATGTTAGAAAATAGTTGCTGAAAACTTGTGAAAAGACTGAGAACTATGTAGCACTAAATTGTGGAGTTAGACTGTTAAACTGTTGTGCATGATTTCTGTGTTCAGGACTTTTTGGGTGGACTTGAAACATGGCTCTGTGACATGCCGGAGCCATGGTCCTCCAACACTATAAAAGACTCACAAACCGAAACATGAACAACACCACCTGCCTTCCGTACCCCACCCTCCCCAACGATCAGTTACAAATTACCTTCATCGACTCTCTCAGTCCAAATCAGCTCCGCAGTTCACTTCAGCTCACTTCAGTTCCAACAACCCGACACAGAAGAAAAAAAAATAACCATCCCATCACAGTCCTCTGGCTCTGGTGGCTCAAACATGTCTGGACATGTCCATTGAAGCTGCTAGACAGAGCATCCACGTTTCAAGTTGTTTTCAGGTCATAGTGGTGTTGAGCGGACAGTGTTTCAGAGCAGAGAAAACTGCTTTTTTATGATTTTGAGACCTAACTTTATATACTTAGAGATTTCTTAATCATATAAATTTAGCTGGGTGGTTAATAACACATGCTTCTGTGGTGTGACAAACTCTGAACATACATTTATAATTGCTTTACACAGACTTTAAAAGCATTGCAATGCAAACAAACCACTCAGATTTTTAAAAAAGTATCTGTTAGACACAATATGTACTCACACAACTCTTATTATACCCAATTTTAAATAGAATTAACAGAAATCTTGTTGTGAAATTGCAAATTATCAGTAAAGGCTACAAAATGGATTAAAAAAAATGCAAAAGGAGCTTCATCCATCACATATCAGATTTGTATGTGGATTTCAATATCCGTACCTGAAAAAGTGGAGGATGTTTTGGCAGTAACACTCAAGGGCCTCTGAACATGACATCTACATTGTCTTGTCTTCCTCATAAGAAGAGTCAGGGTCTTTCCTGAAAATGTTAATGATGTTTCAATGAACAGATGGCGCAAAGGGCAAACAGTCAGGATGAACAAACACAGGAGGCCGAAAGAGTGGTTCATATTCCAGCCAAGTGTGTCGTTCTACATGTTAATCGCAAGAAGAGGACAATAGATTATGTTTTCAATAGAAGAAACCAACAAAAAAAAGTGATGTAGCAAGCCAAGTTAATAATCAGGGAGAGGACTGAGACAAAAAAAACAAAAAAACAAAAACACAACAACACAGAAAAACCCGAATGGCAATTATTACAACTAGCCAAGCATTCCCTCATTCCCTGCTCTGGGATGTTTGGGATGAGGCTAAACACCTTCCGCTCTCAGGGCATGGTACTAAAAACTAAAAAAAGATTACCTCCTTCTGGTTGGGAGCAAGGTGGTGCCCCTGTCAAGGATACTCCCTTTGGGTTTTTACTTTAGATGTTTGGTGTAATATAGCCTGGGAGAGACGCAGGTAATGCTACTGAGGAAATTAACCTGCGTTGATCGCACCGCAATCTGCTGCTACAGTTACATCATTTGGAGTAAAGTTTATACCTTCAGAATTATGGTTAAAAAAAGTCTGAGTCACAAACAGAAGATGACTGGATGTGACTGTTCGCCCTGATGTGGCAATGCTGTTTTGTAGTGTTGTTTTAATAGTAAATTGTACTACGTAATTTATGTTTGCAATTGTAATCAGTACTGTCATCAGTGGAAATATACAAATAAAACTGTAATTTCTGCAATATGCTGAGCTCCACCATCAGAGACATATGACGTGACTACAACTGAAGAAAAGAGATCGTAGCTGGGCTCCCAAGTGACCACCTAGAAGCCAACCATGAGACACACAGCCAGACTTTGATTGGCCTGGGTTGGGCCTGCCTTGACTGAGGGTGTCTTGTGATAAAAGGCCGAAACACCCAATGATGTCGAGGTCAACAACTGATGATGTGTTGTACTGGTAGCTTCATAAGTAAGTATAGTGCTGAATCTTCAGGGATTGTAACACCCAGTCTTATCAAATAACCTGAATTAAAATGCTGGTGGTGTCAGGGCAGGGGTTGCACATCGAGCCATCCCTCCTGTTGTATCTTGAAAATCAGTGCATTCTAATTGGGTAAATTTCACTGGTGGTTTTAGGTATGCAGAGGCCCCTGGCAGTTCAAGTTTTAAAACTCATCCGCAAACCAAAAAATACAGAAAGTCACTGCTGTCTGGTTTTGTAGGCACATTTGGTCTCAGAGCTAACCACAGCTCACAATTTCCCACTCCATGTTTTGCCAGTTGAATACTTTTAATGTGAAGCATTGGTTTGCTTTGAATTCCACACAATTGTAACAGCAATATGAATCCAGCATTGAAATAGCAGACTCTGCTATTAATAATGGAAACCACGACACATATGTTTGGGTTTTATAAGCTAAAAATAGGTGATTGACCCTTTTCCCATTGCCAGTAGACCCGTTTGTTCATAGATATGAGACAGAAATTCAGAGAGAATTTTTTAAAATGTCTCTGTGTGTTCAGCTCTCAGTATTTTTGAAGCTTCTCTTCCTGTGTCACAGTTTGTACTTTCTGATGTGTACCTTATTTACTGTCTCTTGTTTGCCTTCAGTTCCAGAGGAGTCATCCTGAGTTACTTGCTGATGAAAACCCAGCGTGAACCAAACAGCGCTTGATTCGGTTTTGATGTGCTCAAATCACCAAAAAATACATTCGCAAAAAAAATTGAAAAGTGCATCTTTCCAAAAATCATAACATGGTTACTCAAGAAAATCCACAGACCTTTTTGTTAGAAGTTTCATGTCATTCTCTTTCTAGCAGAAAGTAAGTAGTTATGGTTGATTTTCAAGTAGTGCCGGTCAATTCTACTGCAGAAAGAAAGTAGTTCCTATGAGTAACGGGGTCATGATCTTTGGAAAGAGACACTGGTTCTGTGTATTTTTGTGATGCTTTGAGCACTACAAGCAGATTGCTATTTAGTCAATTATATTAGAGAGAAGGCAGACATCTCTATGACCAATATCTCCGAAAAATAGCACTACAGGCCAGGGGAAAATATGTAGTTTTGATTTTGAGATGAACTGTCCCTTTAAGCTGCTGTATTTGATGCATTGGGAGTACACCAAACGCACACCTCAGCTACTGTATGTAGACTCATACAGCCATGACCGGGAAACTGATAAGTGGAAGAAGATGGATGGATGTTCAGCCTTTGTCTCTGCATTTGCAATGTTTCAAATCAAATTATATTGTGATGACTAAGTATAGCTCTGCAGATAACAGCATTAGAAGACTAAATGGATTGGCATCTTTTGTTGAGTCACTGCTTGACTTGCTCACATTTTAGGTCCAGACAGTGCCCCCACACACCCCTGTTGTTGAAATAAGCTTACTGCATCTCGGATTCATTAGCAGAAACGCTGAATGACAAAGAAGACATTAGGTGATGCCATAGTGTCCGGCACAAAAAAAAAACTTTGACAACAAACAATGCAGTGCTAAAGGTTTGGGAAGCTTTAGTGACACTGGCCTTTAAAAACCGATGCAGCAGACACAAGTTTCTCTCAGTAATGAGTCTCTTATCGATCTCCACACGGTTCACTCAAACTATTATCTGGATAAGACAAAAGCTTTCGTCACTTATAAAAGAGAACAGACTTGTCTGGACGCCCTGTGCTGTGAGGTGCCATTTCTTGTAAGATTAAAAAACTCATATTTATCATGGTAGTGCCAGCTCACTCTGTTCCAACATAAAACCTCCCCACAACAAAGAAATTGGCCGAAGTCATTGACGCTGATAAACCACCACAAGAAATGAAAATTAAAGATCCTCTCCAGTGAAAGTCAGTCAACCTTGTTAACATGTCCATGTGGTGTTTCGCACGTGTTACAAGACATATTAGGAGTGAAATAAGCAGTAATCACCATGTCTCGAGTATTTCTTGCTTTGAAACTGCAGTGAGCAAGGGCGGTCTCAAAAAAACAGATTCAGTCAGCCTGGATATATGATGTCATAAACCTAAGGAACCAATTCTGTTAATCATGGGGCTGGCGCGATACCTTTCATTAGCAGTGATGCCCAGCCCACGGGAGAAGCCAGATGTTAGTTACTGTGATTAACTCGCAAAACACAGGGAGAAGCCAGGTGCAGTTACTTTTCTAGAGTTGGGGGTGTGTGGAGAGGGCAGGGGCTCTTTGCATATTCGTGAATCCCTGAATACTATATGGAGGCAATGTGTAGAGCTGTGCAAGGTATTGTTACAAGGTATTACTTTGCAAAATAAACAGACATAATTTATCACGTCTTGCAAAGCTTTTTGTATTGTTTAAAACATGACTGGAGGTGGACTTTAAATTTAAACATATAAAATTAATATTTTTGTGTTTTGTGCATTAAGTTTATGTATATTCCCAACCTTCTCGAATTTCCAACAAGACTCTGGAGTCTCATCTTACGTTGCCTTCTCCGTTTCCTCCTGGGATCACAATTCTCCTGTATTTTCCCACTTACAGACAAATTGTTGCTCTTTTTTTTCCTTTTCATCACCACAACCTGTTTCTGACATTCTTCATTGTGTATAGGCCCTATATGACTCTAAAAATCTACTGCTTTCACTCGGACAATACAGCTACACCAAACCAGACTACCTTTCTCGAAATATAGTTCAACCAGAAATGAAAAAGAAATAAATGATCTTCTCACCCTCATGCTGATTGAAGGTCGGGTTTAGTTTTTTAGTCCACACAACACTGCTGGAGTTTCACAGAAAAACTTACCAAACAATTTCACTGAATGGTGACCAAGCTGGAAAAAATATCTGAATGAAAAAACAGAAAATGCCTCCACACTGCTTGTCTGATGTAATCCAATCCTAAAGCCCCGACATGCCAAAGTTCACTTGAAAAACATCATTTACAACATGTTTTTAGCCTAAATCTTCACTGTGGATCCTTAGCTTGAAGCCACGTTCACACGCGCATGCAGATCATCTGGACTGGGTGTGTGTGTGGTGTGACAGTGTGCACGTGCAAGTGATTGCGCCAGGCAGGCAGTTTGGAGGCATTTTATGGTTTCCTGTGAAACTCCAGCACTGTTTTGTGGGCTAAAAAACTAAACCCAACCTTCAGTCAGCATGAGGGTGAGTAGATAATGAATGAATTTTCATTTTTGGGTGAACTATCCCTTTATGGAAAGTTTAACAGGGGCGTGCATTTTGTAAATTCTTCTGTGCCACTTTTCTTTTAAGGGGCTGGGCAAAAAAGGAATGAAAACAGGAAGAAAGAAAAAGTTTATGCCAGAGATTTACACACAGTTCACGCTAGAGGGATGAATTATTCTGTATTCTTTTATAACTAAAATAAAATTAAAAGTATTCAACATAAAGATGCGGCTGCTGGGTTCTTTTTTTTTTATTATTCAGTAAAAATCACTAGAATGCCTGGTAGTTATGGTAGTTAAATCCTCATCATTTTTATGGTCTCACAGTTGGCAAGTATGCATTTATGTTCCATGTTTTACTTTTTGTGTTCCATATTGCTTTTTCCTTTGTTCAGATAAGAATGGGTCCTTTCAGTGGCACTGACATTTTACATCATAGATTGGAGCTTCCATTCAGCAGCTTAATTGTTTGTTGAAACCAGTGTGTGAATGAATTAACTGAGAAAAATATGAAACAAAGAGGGTCCAACTGATACACTTGTGAAAGCGAAAGCTGGCTTGAGTCAGAAGATATCTGGCCATTCATTGTTTGTGGAGCAAATATGCAAAAACGAGAGACTGAACTGTCTTGGAAAAGAATTTTTATTTTCAAATGCTGGTAAGGTGTCCATTGAAATCCAGAGCACAAAAACAAACCCACAGTAACTACTGAAACCGATAGAAAATTGATATGATTATCACAAACAAAATTATTAGAGCCCTTTCATTTCCATCACTGAAATACACAGCTCATAGACCAATTCTTCTGTAGATGAAGAAAAAGACATTGACCGATTACAAGCTCTTGAAGACATCCAAACACTTTGATATGGGTTTAGCTGAAGACAGATTTTACAAAATAACAACACAGATGGCGTGTGCATTCCCTTAGGTTGTAAAAGATGTGTACACATTGGCCGGCACAAACATATGACAGGTCAAAACCTCACACACAGATAGACACTTGTGTAACAAATAAACCTACAGTAGTATAAAAAAATGACTTTTTTGTCAGATGCAAAATTAAAATCTCTATCTAAAGTAGGTCAAGTATTAGTAGCAAATAATTATTTGTGTTTATTTTAACCTGCTTGGACTACTAGATGAGTTGGGATTCGCCACACGAGGACAGTTAAGTTGTCAATCACAGAAAAGCATGTAACATTAACTATCAAAAACTTTTCTGTCATTGTCTTCTGGCACTCGTCCTTGTCCTTTATTTTCCAATGAAAAATCCACCCATCTGGGGAATTGGGCTTTCACACTTTTACGACTCAGGTCCTCAGCCCTGCACGGACACTGGCTAGGCGTTCATTGTAAATGACTCTGAGTCCTGCGATGGCAGATGAGGGGAGGACTTGACACTCGGTTGTCCAACTTAGTGCACAGTGCTATGGCGTAGAAGTCCCCGAGAGTAGGCACTTGGACACAATCAACTCCTGACCAGCAAAGTAACCCATAATTAAAAAACATTTTCAGTTTGTGTCCAAACTAACAGTGTTATGCTACAATCAAATACATATGGCATTGTAATTCAGCTTTTTGTGGTTTGCTCTTGTGTTTCACTGATAACATAAACTGTGTGGTGTTTGACATTTCTGAATGTTGACATTCAACATAAATACATTCATACATACAGGAAACTTGGACCCCGAAAAATTGCTAAGTCTGAGCTACTTAAAAAACTGTACTGTTATATATATGTTTTTGCATGTTTCTCATACCACCATTAAGTTACAACAGACTGTAGATGATTTTTGAACTTCTTCCCAGGGTACCACAATTGTATCAGGCAATCACATAGGCCTTTAATTTTGAATTAAAAGACTGGTATGAGTTATCACTCAACTATGAGCTTTTTCGCCTCTTTTATACCATCGTATACTGACCAGAATCACTGGATCAGATAAAGAAAACAAGTATAATCTGATACAATCATTAGCATAACCTGTCACGTAAATGCTTAAAGTGTAATTTTACCCCCAGGTCTGAGCCTAACTCTACCCACAGCATTTTTAAAAATGAAAAGCAGAGTGGGGGTGCACATGACAACAACATCTAGTGGCTCGTGGCTACGTAGCATGTGAGGCAAGAGACCTAGTTGTCCCTGGATATATTAAAATGAACTGGATAGCATCGGCGAAGATGGCGCCCATTCAGTTCAATGAGCTTCCAGGTTTACTTCCTGGTTAATTTGCGTCTACCGCCTTGCCCCTGCCTGCGAGTTCCCACTTGGCACATAGACTATGTGGTGATGTCACAGATTTTTAAATGGCTTTTCAGCTCTATTTTTTTTTTTAACTGATCTTGTTTGAATTTCAAAGTGTCCTGTCATAACAGTTCCATGGGCGAAAATGCTTTTTGGGCTGGTGAGGATTTTTTCACTGCAATACCGCAAGTGGCCTCAGGCCTGAGCAGCAAAGCCCTGTCTAGTTCATATTTTTCATCTATGTGGTTAGTCAGAGCTAACCAGCCATGAGCAGCTGCTATAAGATTGTCCATGTCCGAGCTGGAAACAGAGAGAGTTTGCTGGACTCAACATAAAGCAAATTCACGGTATTTGTAAAAGTTTCTGTGTTGTAGTTGAGCTAACTGTTAGCAGCTCAGAGAGGCTGAGAGCGAGGCTCTCCGGTGTCAGTGAGGCAGTGTCAGTATGTAGCTGTAGCCACCGCTGTAAAGTTAGTTTTTAGTTGAAAATTCCAGAATATGCCCTGGCTCTGCCTGTTGAATATCCAGCTTAAAACTGACTTCACTGTGGTGCCATAGTCCTGCTGTTTTTTATGAGATCATCAATCGAGGGAAAGAATGCAGTCTGATGGAGCTCCCAAAGATGTCAAAAAGCAAAACTGAGAAGGAGGGTTGTCGAGGGTTAGCAAAAAACAGTGCAAACTCTGGTGAATGATGAGTCTCGATCAGCATAGATATGAAAGTGAGCACAGACTGCCCAACTGATTAGAGGGCAACTGTGGGAGATGTTGGCTGTTTTTTGACTGATTTTTACAACCATTGGGCAGGCGGGGAGCGAGAGGGAGTTGGTCAGTTGGTCACGAAAGCAGCGACCACATATGTCAACTGCATCCAGATTAGCAAACAACAAAATTCAATTGCAATAGCCAGGTTTCAACCAGTAGAGGGCATTGCTATGCACATTTATGACACAGTATGTATAATTCAAATACTTTGCACTACAATGTCAAGGCTTGAACCTGAATCAAGCAACACCACTAAAAGCCCATATACATTGGTTTTCAGCTGATAAAAAAGTGAACTGGGGGATTATTAACTCTTTACCTAAACTTTCAGCAAGAGGTCATAAAGAGAGATGTGTCACGACTAACAGCTGAGCAGCACGTGTCACAAGAACAGTCGCTAGAACGTGAGTGAGAACTGTCAACAACGCTGTCATCATGTCCGCTGTGTGGAGTTATTTTGAGCTCAGAACAGCAGAGTGCTATTTATGTGATTTATTTAAATTTCATTTTGAATATATGAATGGTGCTGACAGATAAAAACTGCTGCTGTGTGTGAAAAGGTTGAAATAAAAAGGAGCAGCAATGCTGCATAACTGAGTCATGTTGTGGGTTATATATTTGTCTCACAGTTTGAGCATGATGATTTTTAAATGGTTAGGTTAAGCAAAGCATACACATGTATTTATGAACAGTTTAGTTGTTTAAGAGAAGGGAAAAGACAGTGGATTGGTATCAGTATCAGCAAATACTCAAGCTTGCAGTATTGATATGAGACATGAAAAAGTGGCGTTGAGTCATCCCTACTTTTAAGCTCATTAATTTCGTTTTTACAGGCGCCACATTGAGGCTGGAATGATGGTTCTCCGGGCTGCATGTAGGCGAACATGCACAGGGGTCGTTCGATACATTGCCTCAGCCAATCATTTTGCATGACCCACATGTCCACATGAACGAAAATGCAATTAAATGGATAGTGAAAGGTGGACTTACAGTCATCAGGTGGTCACACAATCTTCAGTGAGATGATTACTTCGCTGCATGTTTGTTGTTTGTAATTAGGCAGTTGTTTGCAAGTACGTTAACCATGACAAAATGATGTGAAGATCTGAAAAAATCGAAAGATCTATGAGATCTACAGAAATTAAAGAGATACTTCAGATTATTTGAAGTGGGTCTGTATGAGGTGCTTATCCAGAGTCAGTGTATTACCAACAGTAGATGGTGGTCGGCACACCCACAGTTTGGAGAAACAGACAGGAGTACCAGCACGGAAGGTGAGCGACGTACTGCTGTAGACAAGGTCAACAGCAAAATGTATTTTAGCCACCTCAATTATCAGTCTAAAATCAATATCAGTCTAAGTCTATGCTACACTATTTAGACTATTTTCCCCACTTTACCCTGCTGTCAGTCTTTACCTATGCGAAACCACCATTACGTGCTCTCTCCAAACCAACCAGACTCCTTTTGCAAAAACTGTAATTTTACCTCACAGAACACAGGAGTTGCTGGTGTACCACCGCCTCCATCGCTAAGTTTGTTTGTGTCATTCTGTTTTTACATTTTTATTTGACTGCTGTAATTTTTGGCACATTGTGTTGTACACATAAAATAAGCCAGCAGGCTGAAGATGGTAGATTGAATTGATTTTAAGGTTTAAGTCAACCATTTAGGGAAGTGATTCCCAAAGTGTGGCCGGCTGCTGGTGGGCCTCAGAGGTAATGAAAAATAATTGAATAAAACAATTTTTAGTTTCAATTTTATAAGTTTGCAATTACAAAATATTATATTATTATAAAATATTTATGATTAAATCCCACAGCTTTGTATTTTTAGTTAGTTGGTTACTTTTAAAAATTAGATTATGTGTTCATCTGTTACACTGTGCTTGGTGACCTGCACATTAACACCAGAACCAGGGTTGCCAGGTCTGTGTTTTTCCCGCATAATTGTGCTACTTTTGAGGTGTTGCCATAGGATGATTTTTTGGTCCGCTGGTTGGGTGGATCTATTTTGAATTAAATTTACATTAATAATACCATAAATACAAATCCATACTTAAATGAAATCATTTATTTATACCCAAATCCTACCAAACTGGCTCCAGATAAGTATCAAACACACACGCCCGTAAGCACGACACGAAAACGCATCTATGCTCTTTTTATTGGATCGGTGGCCTGGTTTCAGATTGGTTTTGTCACACAGACCTCGAAACCTTGACTAAAACATGTCTTGTATCTCATCAGTGTTAGGATTAGTCTTGTGTGCTGATCACAGTTATGATTAAAGGTTTGGGTGAGCCACAGAAAAATTTCAAATTTAAAATTGGGCCATGGCATTCTTAAGTTTGGACATGGCTGATTTCGGGAATATCAGGGTCTAGCTATTTAAATGATGTGCATGTACAAAAAACGTGCATGGACCTTTTTCTGCACATAAACTGGTATTAATAACTAGTCTACCTTGATAATGTGCACCCATCGTGCATAACCATAGTTTACAAGAGATAACTGCATGGGAAATTATGGTAAAGTGAGAGGTAGAGCAATGAATATTCTAAATACATCATAGATTTAAACTGATATTGATTTTTTATGTGGCTAAAATACATTTTGCTGCTGACCCTGTCCATAGCAGTACATTGCTGAGCTTCTTTCACTGGAACTCCTGCTGCTTCTCTAAAGTGGGGGCATGTAGACTGCCATCTACTGCAGGATAAGTATACTTATATAGTAAATATACTGAGAAATATGATAAGTTGTAGTGTTTAAATTTCTGTTGTTATGTTCAGCCCTACCTCCATATCATCAAATATTAAAGTATGCAGATCTCAGTCAAGTGCAGGGGTCTGCAACCTTTACTCTCAAGAGAGCCATTATTGGCCAAAAAAAAGAGAAAAAACCTTCTCTATTTTCCCCCAAGAGTTTTCTTTTTTGGATTCAGCATTCATAGCTAGCAAAGGGAGGCTCAAGAAAATTTGACAGAAAAGGTCTAGGCTATGATGCATGTTTTAGTTGACGAAATAATACAACATTTTTGCAATTCGGTGTATAGACTACACATTTTTACAGCTGGAGAATGTAAGAATCACTTAAGGCCTAAATGAAAATTTAAATTTTAAATACAGAACTGTTATTTCCATATAACTTTTTGTCAAAACAACAGGGAGCAACTGGAGAGGGACAAAAGAGCCAAATGCGGCTCCAGAGCCACAGGTTGCAGACCCCTGGTCTAGTGCCTTCAAAGCAGGAATAACACCAGGTAAGAAAGCAGGAATGTTAACATTCTTGACGTAGGATGCTGAACTGCTTGATGAGATCATTTTTCAAAATCACATTAAGAGCTGCAAGCACATGGCATCTTTTTCCTTGTTTGACTACATTTTGTCTTTCACATGACACGATGCAGCGATCGCACAGAATAACCTTATTTCCTGGGTCAGTAGCTGTGTAAGGTTTCTCGGAGGCAGGGCTGTTACGAATGTGTTATGCAAACTGAATGTTAACACCTTGCCCTATTTCATATATTATCCGGTCTAAGTCTCGTAAAAATGCCTTTAACCGTGACGGTGTGACGTGGCGAACACACATCAGTCAATACAAAGTAAGTGGGAGACACAGTCGTTCTCCTCATTCGTCTCAGTCTAAATTCAATCACACTGTGGATCGACACCGGGGTTGGGAACATTTATCTCTCCAGTCTACATCTCTCATCTCTGTGAGTTGAATGTGATTCTGTTTATTTTGTGCTATCACTGTTGCCCTGTCGGGTTGTAGAGTCAGATTTACTCATATTTAATAAATTCAAAATAAATGTTTTGGAATATTATAAAAGATTTTTTTCAGATTTGTGAGGCTGAAAAAAAAAAAATCTGAATGACCCCGTTTTAGTCACTGAAAGACCTCAAATAATGTGCTCAAAAACACTGCTTATTCTGTGTTGCAACAGCTTTTCAGTCATTTTGTACAGAACCACACATTTACTCACGTATTTACAGTCACACACACACACACGCCACGTCCTCTGCTAGAGAACAGTGCTGATGGTGTCAAAGTCCTTGCTGATCTGAGAGCTGCTGGGCAGTGACTTGAGGTACTCCAGGTGCCTCCTGGCGTCCTCCTGATTGTGTCTCACGTAGTAGATGACGTACGCGATCACCATGGTGAACCATCCGAACATGGTGACGAACATGGCTACGTCGGTGGTCTTGTGGTGAAAGTTGCAGAAGTTGATCCCTGAGTCCAGCACCTGGATGACCGGCTTGCCCGCGTACTCCTCCTGCACCGCCGTGTGGCAGATCACCTCGTTCACTGTCTCGGGGTCCAGCCGCAGCTCCCGCAGGACCTCCTGCAGTGTACACTCACAGTGCCACGGGTTGTTCGAGAGGCTGATTTTGGCTCGTAGCCGGGCGAACGCCTCTTTGGGGACGCTTTGGATGCGATTGTTTGATAGATCCAGGACGAGGAGGCTGTCGGAGACGCCTTGAAAAGCCCCGACGTCCACGGTCTCTATGTCGTTGTTGGACAGGTCCAGCTCCTGAAGGTAGTGCAGCTCTTTGAAGGCGTGGTTGGGGATGTGGGTGATGTGGTTAGATGCCAAAAGTAGGACAACAGTATCTCTGGGAAGATCCGACGGGATCCTCTCCAAGTTGCGAGACATACATTGGACCACGGTCATGCCACTCTTCTCTATGCAGTGACAACTCATGGGACAAGCCATCACTGGTGTATTTGCCACAAATAATCCAAAGAGCAAGCCCCAAAAGAGGGCAAAGCCATCAAACATAGAGGTTTTCCTGGGCATATCAGGCCCCGCTATGTCCTGCATATTCAGCAGCGACCTCCCACAAGTCCTGTCAGGCCAAAGCAATCATAGTTTTACCTGTTTCTTGACATCAAATTGCGGTTTAATTATATGTTTACTCACAGAAACATAAGGGCCTATCTTGAGAGAATCCTTCAGAATTGATTTGATAGAGGTTTCATAACCTTTTGAAACAGATTTCAAAGGAGCTCATCCAAACATTGAGCTGCTCACCGAACATATTCCAGCAGGGAACTGTAATCTCAGGTCCTATTGTGAGGACGTTGAAAGCTTCAGAGAGTTAGGAGCGGGAGGGGAGCGACACTGGAATCAACACATCACGTCGTGCACTGAAAGAAACAAAGGATAGTGTTATTCTTGGACAGAAAAAGACATTTTTAGGATTGGGCATGAGGTTCCTGTCAGTGCGCGTATGAAGGATCAAACTCATCCAGACTCCTGCTAAGATCAGTCATCTTCTAAGTGCACAGGCTATTGTCTTTGTCTTCCCAAATTGAGCCGAGTAAATGTGATCCACACAATGTTTACAAATGGATAATGTGATTATTGAGAAAAATCCATTTCACTTTAGCAAATCTCATAAAGCGGCAGACACACGCATGGGTCATCGCCAGCATTTTCTCATTCAATTAGGGAAAACGTAATTTTGTTCTGCATTGTCTTCTGTAAACGTTACATGAAATCATTTTCTGATGCCACAGCACTATAGTGCATATCAATATTAATTACATTAGTTCATAGCTTGACAGAGAAGGACAAAAACACAGCAACGCAAACAGCTTGTCTCCCTTTGACTCCGGCAGTGAGGAAAAGCTTGTCTTTTTGCACAGCTCCCTCATTTCAAGGACTGCCGTCTCTCATTCACAGGTGATATGATAAGAATAGCTGCGGGCTCCAAAATGACTCCATCTGTCCTGCAGGAGGATCATCCTTTAGGACTGCGCACCCTCTGCTGGGCTAAACTGATCACACACAATGAACCCCTCGCTGCGTTCGAGGTCATTCGCCCCACGGAGCCACGTCTTCTGCACATTTTTCTTTTCTTTTTCAATTTCTCTTTGGTAAGGGCTTCACAGATTAGGGCCACACACACACACACACACACACACACACCACAATCACTCACACTCACAGAAAACGAGTCTTAAATAAGCCCTTCACGTTCTAATCAGTCCCAGCTCAGCAGGAGGTGTAGACAAGTTGTGGCATCTACACTCACAAGGGCGGCTCATACACCCCGCGGTTATGTTATGACACCACCAAACCATGAAGTAAAATAGTATAATTTAGGGGTTACACATGCACACTGTGCTGTAGCTTGTCTGAGCTGTCTTTTCCATCATACTTTAGTGGTAGACTGAAATTTGGGGGCAAATTGGCTCTTAAATAACCTCATCAACATATGTTTTCTTCAGTTTTGCAAGAAAATCATTCAGTTAAAACACAAATTTTAGTTTACAACGTTAAGCATGCATGTATCCTAAATCAGAATATTAGGTGAACCTGTAGTGGCAAAAAATATAAATTTAACATTTCATTCGGCTGATGTTGCCAAAGTGCAGAGTATAGTATAATGGCGTTTTTTTAAATTATTGACATTTTAATCACATTTACATGTAATTCTGGGGTGAAAATATTTTTTTTTTAATTACAAAAAATACAAATAAATATACACTAGTTAATAACTCGACTAACAAGTATAGTTCTTGTGAAGGTACTTACCGGAAAAGAGTTTTATTTTGGAATGCACTGATAACGATTTCAATCCAGACACTGTGGATAAAAGGTAGTGTTGTGGCAAAGAGGAAATATCGGGCTCATATCACATCTGTATCTTCGCTGGAAAAAAAGGCTGAACCTCTCTGAAAACACACACATTCTTCCAAAAAAAATATAAAAAAAAAGAGATTGAAAAAGTACAGTCAGGGACTTGAACGTGTCCTCATCTCCGCGAGGGAAGAAAGAACGAAAGGGTAAAGTTCCTCAGCTGCGCGCGGGGAAGTTCCTAAATCTCCGCGTGAGGTGATTCATATCTCCAGACGAGGCTCTCTGCACGTTTCAACAGTCACACTTGTTGATGATGATGGTGGTGGTGGTGGTCCGGAAAGGTCTCGAGGAGCCGGTCCTACTCATCATGCGCCTCTCTGTCCGAACCGCGCGCGCATGGCGCCAGAAGGAGTCCCGGCTGCGCGTGGAGTGGACTGCTGTTCTGCTGGCAGCTCTCTTCGTCCTCCAGTCCCCTTCGCCTGTCTGTCTGTCCGTCTGTCTCTCTGTCTGTTCGTACTCCTCCCCGGCTGCATCTCCTGCACCTCTCTTCTGCTCTGAACTCTTCTCTGTGCTCCAAGACAGTGGTTCTCAAATAGGGCTCCGGGGAGGGAGGGCCGAGGCGCTCTGCAAGGGGGTCCATGAAAAATTAACATGATATTAAAAAAAGGTTTGTTTGTTTATTTATTTATTTATTTATTTACAAAAGGCTTCATGAATCAACAAAAAGTTCAACAAAAAATATTTTAAGTTCTAAATCTAAAATAATTCATGGATTGCGTAGATTTTTACTCTTAATAAATATAAATAAATCTTCCTCTCTCCAGTGAACCACACGTGACCCATCAATGGTGGAAACTAGATCTGTCACATTCAAGTCCCAGACTAGGCTTATTATTGTTCTTTTTATGGTTTTTAATAGGCATATTTTATATTTGATTTTTTTTTTTATTGTATATTATTAAAAAAAATCAGAATCTGCATTTTATTTTACATATATGTACGTGTGTAACACGTGTTGCATGTATGTTAGGGGCACTCTGGGGTCAAATATTTTTAATAAATGCCTTATATAATTCTAATACATTTCTTAGTGTTACTCTTTCACATAAATTAGTAGAAGTGTAAGAAATAGGCCCAAAGCTACATTAAATTATTTTAAGGAACCTACATGAATGGATCCCTGATATGTTTCCTATCTTGTAGGGGGTCCTTGGCTGAGAAAAAATTGAGAACCTTGACTCAAAGACAGTTAACAAAATAATCATAATAATAATGAAACTAAATCTGGAAATTGTTCCTGCATACAAAACAAGAGAGAAATACTTACCATGGAAACTCCTGTGATAATGACTTTTAAAATGATTTTTGTCTTAAATCAAGTAAAAACAAGGTGTCAGTGAAAAGTTTTCAGATTCATTCATTTGAATTATCATACAATTAAAAAGTATTATTTATTTACTTATTTATTTATTTATTTATTTATTTATTTATTATTTAAAAAGGCTTCCTAGTTCAACAAAAAATATTTAAATTTTTAATTCTAAAATAGTTCACAGATTGCGTTCTAATTTAATAATCTATATAACTCTTAATAAATATAAACCTTCATCCCACCAATCAAACACACATCACCTATTAATGGTGGAAACTGGCTCTCTCTAATCAGAATCAGAATCAGAAATACTTTATTGATCCCTGGGGGAAATTGTTCACGTTACAGATGCGCCCATTCAATAATCAAAAATATATAACATAGATCAATTAGAAGAAAATATTTTTTTAAATGTGTGTAAAATCTATTACCATATATACAGAGACAAAATGGCAATAATTGATAACAGAAAAAATATATATACAATAAGAGTATGTAAAGATATCTGCCTTATTTTCCAAAACATCCAAGGGACATACATGATGGGGGGGTGCCACCATGTTTGAAAAAACACAGTAAAAGTGCCATCTTGGATTACCCTATGGTAGATAAAATATGTCCTCCCAGTGGACAAACTGTGATGTAGCGCGTCAGGACTTTTGGTGTGCTGGTGCCCTACCACATGGTGCCCTTTTTATTTTTTCACCCCTGCCCCTCAGACAACCTCAGTCTGTGACTGGTCATCAGTAAATTTTCTATCTCCTAAGGGGTCCTTGGCTGAGAAAAATTGAGAACCAGTTCTCCGAGGAGTCTTGTTTTTTGAGGGTGTTTCAGGTTGTGGTGTTATTTTTAGTCGGATTTTCTCATTCACCACATCCATGGCTGTTCAGCTGTACTGAAAACATCACCAGAATGCCCTCTGTGACATTTTTTTTTTCTTGTTGTGTCTTCCTGCACCAGTTTAATTTGTAGGATGATTTGTGTAGTTAGTTGCCCTCATTGCATGTTCAGTTTGTCAATCAAACCGGGCTGGGTAACACAAAGGTCGGTTGTCTCTGTAAGGCAAGAGTGTACACAGTGTAAACGGGCTGTCTGAGGAGTATGGGCAAAAAAATAAAAACAGCACCAGCTGTATCGGGGCACCAGTGCATTGAAATTCATGATGCATTTATGTGCAGTTCCAAACCCTGGTTTAGATTTTATTATGTGACTCAAGTACAATAACACACACTACATCTGTAATAACTGGGAACTATTAACTATTTAACCATTTAGAGGCACATAGAGGCCAACTAAGTGTCTAGCATGTAGGGCAGTCTACTGGGAGGGCATCCTAGAGGGTACTTGACCATGTTTTCTCCACAGGAAGGACACTCTAGAGGGGCACTTTATCAAATGCACCTCCCCTGCACAAAGGCTAAAGTTGCCCAAGCAAAAGCCCATTTGCTCTTTGGCTAAGCTGCCCCTCTGGAGGAAAAAAATAAATAATTTATTTTTGTTGTTGTGGTTGAGTAACCCATAATTGCTAAAGTTTAACCTAATTAAATCACCATATTATCCAAACTATTATTACTTTGTCTCCATGGGACGCAGAGATGGGGCAGCCTTTATGTCAGAGAAGTTTGCCTTTCGGGCTTACTGCCAGAAAGGGTAAGGTTAGGGAAATGGTTAAGCCCCGAAGGCAAGCCTCTGCCATGTGTAGGCAGCCCAGACAAATATTTAAAAAAATTAAAACGTGGAATAAAGCGCCGCCCTGTCTCCGCCGTTTATGCGGCACTGTAGCATCCAAACTTGGTACTTGGCTGAGCGAGAGCTTTGTGTGAGACTTTAGAAGTTATGGAAATGATTAATGATGAATATAATCAATGGGATGCCCCATGAATGAAAATCTCCACATACACTTCCACACAATGCATCACATTGTGCAACATTATCTCATATTATGCCAACACATGAACCAATCTTCCCTAGCTAGCTACCTGGCTAATGTATAGGCAGCAAGTTTGTGTTACTTTTTCAGGTTAGATCAGGGGTCCTAAACATTCAGGATCTGTACCCTTTAGTTGATAAAGATGCAGAGTACGGACCCCCTACTACATAATATTACATCAACACCAGTCTTCTCTTGTTTGTGTTTACTCGTAGTTGTCATTAGCAATTGTAGCATGGCTAATGTTAAGTGCATTACCGCATAGATGCATTATGATGAACAAGATACAGTAGACTATGGCACCCATTCAGTCCAATGAGAGCTGCTCGCCTGACGCATGCACCACAAAAGATGTCTAGCTTCCAGGTTTACTCCCTGGATATGTGGTCCACTGAATAAGGGCAGTTCCCCCCTCTTCCTCGTTCCCGCTCCACCCATAGACTTATCATTGTGAAGACATCACAGATTTTTAAATTGCTTTTCTCGTCTCAAGGAAAGTTTTACAAGTATAAAGACTCCATAGATTTAAAAAAAATCATAATAGAAAGAGTCATAATTGAGCTTGTTTGCAGTTCAAGGTGTCCCATCAACAGTTTTACAGATGTCTCTTTTATAATGGTGGCTTATGGGGGAAAATGCTTTTTGGGCTGCAAGGGAATTTTTCACATCAATACTGCGAGTGGCCACTGGGAAAAATTGGAGGTAAGGCTACGTGGCAATGCCCATACAGGTTTATGCGTTAGCCTCACCCTCTGCACTTTCACCATTGGTTTCTGAGGTGGAGGGTATGTCAGAGTCTCTTGCTTGTGAAGTTACAAAACAATCCATTGTGGCTCACTGCAGGGCCTGTACACTTGGGATAATAATAGAGCTAATTGGCCTATATGTTTCAATAATATGTAGCTAACTAGTTTACAGTTATGGGTAGGAGCTGCAGTGATTTAGTAGGTTAGCTAGCTTACATGATTGCACAAAGACTCATAGGTAAGCTTCTGTGAACGTTGTGTATTTAATGTGGAAGTATTTGTTTGTTTTTTATGTATTTCAAGACTAAGCTGATTCATCATTGCTAATAACATGTTTAATTTATGTTGATGTGTATCATTTGGCAGCTCCCCTGCAGTAACTCTGAGGACCCCCTAGGGGTGCCCCTGCTGAAGATCCAGAGATTAGAGCAACAGCCCCCTCAAAATGTCTGTGCATGTCCCTGCTGCAAGGTCTTCGCTAAGACAGGCAACGACCCATATCTGCTCGGCACAAAGCCATCCTTTCTGCTATCAAACCTGTGACATACCTTAAAATAGTGTAAGCTAAATGAGTACTATTTGATATTTTTTAAATAAAATAAAATGAAATGAAATAAAAATATTGTATTTTACTTCCTTTTTAGAAGAATTTCAGTATACTGTAATACTGAAGCTCAATGTTAATTTAAACTTCCTCCTCTTTTTTAGTGAAATAAAAGTTACTAAAACACTCTGAATCAATTCTCATGTAAAACATCCAACCTCCAGATCTTGTCCACGTCACATTGTGATATATTGATTAATTTAATCAAGGCAAGTGCTGTATCAAACAGACTACCAGAGAGCTGGGATGTTAGGGATTTGGGCTGCACAGTGGTGGATCAAGATGTCAGCTTTGAGTTCTGCACCATATTCTCGTGCTAATTGCCCTTTTCAAACCACAGAGGCTTATTCCACCCTCAAACTGCATGCAAAGTAGGCTGTATGTTTTCTGCTTAATGCTACATGACTTTCTGTGACTGAATCGAGCACCATGCATGTCTGCATCATCTAACACCAAATGGGAACACTCTAGGCTATTACTGGTGTTTCATTAAAATTATGTCTTGAAATTGTTATGCAGCATTTTACTTATTATAGAAGCAAACTTTTTTCCACCTCTTGCTGGAGGAGTGTCAACACCGCGATGAGTAGAATTGCATAATTATGGTAAATAGGATCAGATCCAGTGTGACCATTTGCCCCCAAATCAAAATACATATTTCCCCCTGGTCCGTAGTGCTCTTTATCCATCTAGATTTTGTTTTTGTGAGTTGCAGAGTTTTGGAGATATGTCTGTCTTCTCTCCAGTATAATGGGATTAAATGACACTTGGCTTGTGGTGCTCAAAGCACCAAAAAAAATTACATTTGAAAAATACAAAACCACTGTCTCTTTCCAAAAATCATCACCCTGTTACTCCAGAGACCTTGTTGTGAGCAGATTCATGTAGGGACTACTTTCTTTCTACAGCAGAACCTACAAGAACTATTTTAGAATCAACCAGACCCACTTTCTTTCTACTAGAAATCAAGTATTTCCTACATGAAACTGTTTTTTTCAAATGTATTTTTTGGGTGCTTTGTGCACCACAAGCTGAGTGCCATTTAGTCCCATTATACTGGAAAGAAGGCGGACATCTCTACATCTCAACATCTCTAAAACTCTGCAACTCACACCAAAAAAAAAAAAAAAAGCAAATAAATATAAATAGCACTACAGACCAGGGGGGAAAATATGCATTTTGGATTTTGGAGTGAACTGGCCATTTAACAGATTGATCGTACCTGACAGTGCATGCAGTTGAACATCCAGAATTGTTGTTTTCATTAGTGTAACTCAAACAGTGTTGAGGTAACTTATGTTGCAAAGTGCTCTGAGCCTAAATCACACAGTTGCTACTGTGGTTACAATTTAGTGCAGGTTATAAAAAAACTGTGGTGTCAGTCTTCCAGATGACCTTGACAAGAGCACAAAAAGCTGCAAATATAGATTTAGAAAAGTGAGTTTAACCAACCACTTCAATCCCATTTGCACTCCCCCCGTGTGATTCCAATGTAGGTCAGCTGGTCCCGTTGCTCCAGGTGTCATTTGAGCCACGGAGGAGCGCATGTTTTTCATGGGGGCCAGTCCTGCCACAGTCTCAAACTTGTGTTTGTGCCAGCAGGCATGATGAATTGCACTATATTAACTACTGAACTCTTCAACTTGATGTAATATGGTACACTGTAATGCATTTGGGGTAACCATGGGGCTGTTAGTCATGTAATATGTTCAATACAAGAATCTGAAGCTCTTTAGTTTACATGACATTATATTTGTAATCAGCCGTGTAATTGTCTCATAATGACCTCAGTGCGATGTATTTCATTTACTGAATGGCAAATTGTGTGGAGCTGGCTGGTCATAATGGCATCTTAAAGCAGCACTAATCCATATTTTTATATTAGCGATGGATCAAATGAGTGTGTGCAATGTGAAAAGTGACAAACCCACAGACAATTATCATCAATCTCTGCAGTTCCCCCTCAGCTTTACGGAGCGATTTTAGCGTCTTTCAGCCAGTTTTATGGCCCACAACTTGACTATTTTGGTTGAGGTTCTCAGCACTCATAAATTTCCTCCCACAGCACACAGCTGTTTTCCAAAAAAAAGAGGCTGTGACGGTAAACATAATGGAGCATTTAGCAGCCATAAAGAGCCAGATATTTCCCTCAAGATATGGTGACCAAACAAAGCTAAAAAGAAGATTAAATATTGGACTTGAATTGACAGGGTGGCTCCAAATGAATGCTAAAGCTGCTCTATATCTGCTGGATGTGTGAACAGGTTAATACGTTCTCCCTCCCAGTTCATTAAATATGGCAGCTTGGTCAGTGGCTCTGTGCTTCAAACAATGACCTTGTAGGCATCCCTCTAGCACCAGTTTGCAGGTGCAGGGCTCCATTTACCTTGCAAGGCAGCTGGATTCCTGAGATCACAACATCACACGAGAATCCATCTTGCCAGGCTTCAGGATAATCTGTTTGTGGTGCAGCCAATCAGCATCCGAGGAGGGACTACTGGCAGGTACAGGTGTGGCTTTAGGTGTGACAACAGCGAGAAGCGCCCATGGACGTGACTCTTCTCAAACACACAATGGCAGCTCCTGAAGAGGTTAGCGCAGATACTGTGATAGCATTATTTATATCAGAAGTGGAGAAACAAGAGCAAAGAACACAATCTTTTGGTCCCCTTACTATTGGCCACTTAGCTTTTGGTCTATGTATGTATAATCCCACATATTTACATGTAAATGTTCATCAATATGTACTGTTCCCATTTTTAAAAATAAATAAATCTGAAATCTGAACAGCACCGAAGCCTTGTCTCGACAGAAAAGATGTTTTCACCCTTACCCTGACCAGCTTCAGCAAGAGTTTGATCTGATTGGTTCATCCAATCACCTGCCAAGTGTTTCTGAAAGTTCCTGCCCTTTTCCAAACAGTTTCTATGGACGACTTCCCAGATGTTTCTGTATAACAAACCATCTGGCGTGTCAGGTTATGGCTTCATGGTCAAGTTAGCAATAATAATTATGCAAAATCTTTCAAAATGTTGGATATGTTTGGGAAAAGATCATAGTTTGGATTAAAATATCCACTGATGTAAATTCACACGCATAACATATGCAAGTATGCAATGTAATGTTATCTAACATTATCTTAAAAAGAATCAATGTCAATGGCCCTTTTAACACAGAGATCCCACAATATTGCCGCAATGATGGCTCACCTTGAAGCTGTCTTTGTATATTTACACTGCATTACAGAATTTAAAGAGGCATGACATAGCACAACAGTGCACTAGTCAACAGGTGATTCTGCTTGTCTGTCATATATAGAGCTGATAACCTCATGGATTTATAACAGAAAGCTTTTTATGCATTTCTGGACAAATGGACTGTCGCTTCTACTGCATCAGATGAGCTATGAGTCAAAGATCACCTTGTGTGATGATCTGTGGGGAGAGGTTTCTCTCTCCCCGTCTGCCTGTGTTTGCTTTATGTGCACACAGCACTGTGTCAATGCTGTAAAAAGTCTTCTCATCTCTCTCCCTCTCTCTTCCTAAAACAGAACACAATCAAAAACAAGTCAACAGCATCCTAAACCACCATGCCAGCTTACCCTTTTACACAGACGTTGGTTCAGCTCTGTTGTGGCTCTGGTAATACCTCCCTTGGTGGATCAGAGGCAGAATTAAACTGGAGTGGAAAACTGTTTGTAAAAAGGCCATTGCGCATTCAAAAAGTGACTTTGGAGCTATAGACTGTATATTTAATAGGCTGTAATCCTGCTTAATATATGATCTACGGTTGAAGGGAGTTGGTTACCCCCACCCCCTCCTCCCTAGACACGGCAGACACAGACAGGCTTCGCAGGAGCTTCACAGTGGAGTTTCACAGGAGCGTAGGCTGCACGCAATCTCGTAAAGTGACAAGTCCTACACTGTAAGTTGATCAGCTGTTTACATCTGTCAATGTAAAGTTAAGCCTGTTATTGTAAAAAAAAAACAAAAAAAAAACACTGCTCTGAAAATACACACTCAGGATGATGAGTTAAGTGGCTGTTTGTCTCACTGCCTGCCAAACTCCATTAACATTTTGCTCCATTTAACAGTTATAAATATCTATGCCTTGTACAAGATTATTAATAATTTCATAATCAAACATTTTGTCATTCGGCGAGTAATCAGCATTAATTTGAACAGTAATTAATGTGACAGACATACAAGACAGTTAGGAGGACACCGCAGCTGTAGTGTTCATGTGAAGTGAAGCAACCATTTCAACTAAACGTTGCCTTCATCTCTGATGACACATTTTGGTCATTTTCATATTTATCACAGTAAATATATAACAGATTTCTCCTTTAACACATTTAACATATCAACTTTATGAGGTGATAATATTCAACCTTCCATTTTCATCATGTTACGCTGCCCCCAAGTGGCCAAAAACTAGTTTAATGCAGGGTTAATGAACTGGTAATACGATCAACACAAACCCATCATTATAGTGAAAAATAACAAGGTGTGAGAATCTAAATGTTCTGTCTGCTTGTGTAATAGTCTCGACAGTTTTCGGCATTCAGCATAGATGTATTCTTTTGAGAAAAGAAAGACCTTGCAGACCAACTTCATTTTGACGTTAAAGTGAACTCCAAGGTCACCGCACAACGTCATCATGTGCATCAGCTGTTACTATCAGTTGTTCACTTACTGTTCTATAATAAATAAGCAGGTGAGATGTTGGGGTCAGGATTCAACAGCTCCAGGCTTTCTTGTCTTTATCTGGTAACTTCTATTAGCTGAAAAGGCAAGCGAAGAAAAAAAAAAGCAGCATTTCAATGGCACCATAAAACACTAACAGCAGGCCTTAAAACACCAATCTAATATCAGGTGTGACAGCTGTTATCATGGAAGTCTACTAGAAAATCAGTTCTCTGCAAAAGATGCCCAAATGTAAACAAATCCGCAAGGCAGAGACAGATAACTGTCAGACATGGATCTCAATTAAGATATAAGCTCTGATGATAATATCTTCTCTTTTGATTAGATTTCTCGAGCATTTTTTCTAATTTTATTTCTTTTTTTGAGTCTTCCGGCTAGGCACAGGACATCTAAATGAATGAACCCGTCACTGACAAAAAGGAGTCGGCCTATGGCAGAGTAGATAGTGTGGCTGAAGGAAGATAATATCTTCTCCCCATTCTTTGCGTTTTGTCGTGTTGTTGGAGTGAGAATGCGGGTGTTTAGATAAGATGGTGTTCATTTATAAATTTACCTATCTGCTCTATACAGCAGAGGTAAGGCCTGATTGTCATGCAGTGTGAAAAATTAATTTCCCCGTTTGGATAATGAAGTTTCCCAAGATTCCTCAAGATGATGCCTTACGGAGGCTTTATAAGCAGAAAAGGTGTAAAGCCTGCACTCAGATAGTGTCACTGGGGCAACTTTGACTTTATACATCCAATTACTACTACAAAAAGTTGGAACATTGTGTAAAACATAACTAAGAACAAAATGCAGTGATTTGCAAAACCTTTTCACCTTGTATTCAGTTGAATACCATACAAAGAGAGGACATTTAATGTTCAAACTGATAAACTTTATTGGTTTTTTTTTGTTTGTTTGTTTTATGTCCTTTTTCAGTCCCTGATGGAGGAAATTCAGGGGTTTTTTTTTTTTTCACTTTATTGTTTATCAAGGCTACATTGACAGGGCCCAGGAGGTGAACTGGCTTCTCTCCAGCTACTCGTCGACCTTTTGGTCTGAGCTGGACTCGAACCGCCAACCCTCCAGTCCCCAAGCCAAGCTCAGACAGACTGAGTTACCAAATGTAAATAAACACTCATTCTGAATTTGATGCCTGGAGCACATTCCAACAAAGCTGGGACAGGAGCATGTTTATAACTGTGACACATTACCTTTTCCTTAAACAACATTCAGTAAGCGTTTGGAAGCTGTATATCAAGCAAGAATGGGAAAGAATTTCACTTCACAACCTTCAACAATTCATGTCCTCAGTTTCCAGTGCTCAACAGTGTTGTCACATTTTGCGCTTCATAGTGCAGCAAACATTTTCAGTGGGAGACAGGTCTGGACTGCAGGCAGGTCAGTCTGGTACCCGTCTGGATGACAACATCTGTTGCTCCAAAAGCTGCATGTATCTTTCAGCATCAATGGGACCTTCACAGAAGTGACAGTTATTCATGTCATGGGCACTAACCATACCATACCCATACCATCACAGCTGCTGGCTTTTGAAGTTCACTCTGGCAACAATCTGGATGGTCCTTCTCCTCTTTAGCAAAGAGGTCACAACGTCCATCATTTCCAAAAACAATTTAAAATGTGGACTCGTCTTTCCCACTTTGCGTCAGTCCATCTCAGATGAGCTCGAGCCCAGAGAAGTCTGCAGCATTTCTGGATGTTGTTGATATATGGCTTTCTCTTTGCATGGTAGAGTCTTAACTTGCATCTGTAGATGCAGCAACAAACAGTGTTTACTGTCAACAGTTTTTCAAAGTGTTCCTGAGCCCATGTAGTATCCATTATGCAGGTATGTGGGTTTTTAATGCAGTGGGTCACGGGCATTTAATGTTAGTTTTGGGCCTCTCTGATGTCTCCCTCCCGTTCCTCTTCCAATATTTTCACATCTGAAGCTGTGAATTTAAGGTTTATTTCGACCACCAGCCAGAGTTAGTGATTGTTGGAACAGTGAAAAAATGAGGCGATACATTTTAGGTGAGGTTTATTTTGTTTCTGTCGATTTAAATGAAGATGACAATGTGAAAATTACAGTTTTGCAAAGGGAGTCTGGTTAGTTTGGCAAGACCAATACAACAGCTTAAAAAAAGGTCTATCTCTGTGGGGATCCTCTCCATTATGTTAATGGAGAATAACAATCTGAGCCTGTCAGTGGCAAAACAAGCATTGTTAGTTGACTTACTTTGACAGTGCAGTTGCCCACAGGTATTAAATTGTACCTTAGTTTTGCTTCTGCTGGCTGCAGCACTCTCCCTCAGTGGTGGGCCAATTTCAAAATTGTTGTTTTCATCAGCCACTTTGACACACAATTGGGAACTGAGGACACTAATTGCTTGCAATTGAAGTTTTGAAAGTGAAATTCTTTCCCATTCTTGCTTGATATACAACTGCGCTGCTAGCGTATTTTGCGCTCCATAATGCACTGCCATTCTTTGAGGGAGACAAATCTGGACTAAAGGACAGCCAGTCTAGTCCCTAAACTCTTTTACCAAGAATCCATGCAGAATGTGTCTTGGCATTGTCTTGCTGAAATAAGCAGGGGTGTCTTTGGCGGCAGACGTCTTCTGGATGCCAGCATGCTGCTCCAAAGCCATGTAAGCCATGCCATGAGCACTAAGACACACTTTGGGTTAATGAGGTCCAGGTTGAAAAATACCTAAGTTGCCCTTTAAAGAGGCTAAAACCTATTAGCCAAAGGGTCCATAAATAAAGATACAGTGTTAAGTAATACTGTAAGACCACCTGAGGTACTGCCAAGACCAATAAAAACACCCACAGACTGGTGGCAAGCTAAACTGGGAGTCATCGTGCTGGGCGGCAGGGTAGCTCCAGGCAGAAACAACAATTCAGAGAGCCAAAATCACTTACATCCAGGGTTTACTGCCTCAGACTGCCACACAGCTTTATTTTCATCCATTTCCTCCTTTTATATAACAAACACGGCCGCTAATCATCATCCGTCATTCTCTTAGTCCCAACAAAGAAAGACTCCAGCAGCTATAAATATGTTAAATTAGAACAAATGAGTCCAAAGATATATATAAGTTGAATACGAAAGCATTACTCAGAGACAACACAAGCCGCAAGAGGAGGGATTTTTATCTTAAGATATATCTGCTGAGCTTGATGGTTCTTACGCAACAATACACAGACATTCAGACACAAATTTCACCCTTTGTCTGATTAGATAAAGGGTCATAATGGGGCTCACTGGTGGTTTCATTCTGCCAAAACACACACATTTGCTGGGACAGAAAATGGGAGGTCTGTGGCAGCCAGATAAAAGAAAAGCCAAGGTCAGGAATTTGGAGCACAGCTGTTTCGTCAGCGGCAGAAATACCACACATTCGCTGCCAGAGAGATGCAGCAGGTTTTCCACATCAGCGACTTGGGCTAACCTTCTTCAATCACTATAAGGAAGCAGGCAGAGAAACACGGAGGTAGAAGGGGGGTACGGGTAAGTGGCTATTCATCTAGATGAACAACAGCGCCAGGTTAACCTCCATATCAATTTATCGTGATTAATGTAGCCACAGTGGAATTTCCTCTATGTCAGGATTTTTTTTTTCCTGCACAAAAAAAAACAGTTTTGTCCCGAATGCTTTTTGAGGCTGGTTGGTGGGACACTGAATAAGACGCTGTTATTCCACATTCGTCCCGTGATTAACGCCCTGGTGAAGTGTTTCTAATGATCACCATCTATTTATATTATGCACAGTTTAGGAAAAATTCGACTAGTCCCTGCCCGTAATTGCCCCTGGGACAACTAATAACAGCTCTGAACACAAAACACATTCATCCAACTCCGCCAAGAGCCAGAGGAGATGGGCCGCTGATGTATGACCAGTTGGTTGTGACAGTGAAGATAAAGGACTGATGTGTGGTTTGGTGTGTGTGTGTGTGCGTGTGTGTGTGCTGGCATTGGTAGAATTTGCTCAGCAGGCAAAAACCACAAGTCCAGTTGTCACCAGGAGGCCTTTGCCCTCATCTTCCTGTTCACCTGCGCCTTAATAGATCTCCAAATGCTTTAGAAGAGACAAATTACCCACGTCTGCCGCTTCCAGTCAGTTCAGCCTCCTGTCGCCTACTTACTTATCCAAGTGTATCACTTTGGATTCCCTTTGACAAAGCAGATTCATCTTTTGTTGAAGGGGGTCAAGATACTGATGAGTGGAGCCTCTAGTTTGGAACAATTCATCACAATTACACACTTAACTGTAGCAGCATCCAAGGGAGCAGAGCATTAGCAGCTAATAGCATTCACTCGCAGGAAGGCGGGGTGTAACTGTCTGATGAGCTGCTGTAATACATCTAGAGCTGTTTGTGTGTGACAGGATGACGTGTAATAAAACACAGATTCCACTGATGCGTGGAACCAAGTAAATTGGCAGAACATGTTTAATGTGTTATGACTGATGTTGAACCTCTGTACGTATACAGATTACCCAGCCACACATGCACACATCTTCCCCCACATGAAACGGGAAGCGGGGAGTGATATTTGCACTCACACACCGCCTCCAAGACCAACGGAGGTTTGAGGAATACAGTACAAAGGGGGTTTCATTCCCTGGCACCCCAGGGATGGGTCAGCTGATTTATCTACACAGCTAACCAAACTGACAGCAGTTAGTAAAGTAAGTAAAGCTATCTTTCCTTCAGGAAACTCCATAAATGACCTCAGTACCACATGGAGAGGCAAAGTCACACCCTGTCTGGTGGACCACCAAGGGACATAAGTTTTGAAAAAAACAAAACAAAAAAAAACTGTAGTCTAAGGCAAGAGACAAATTATTTTTTGTTCCGTTTGAATTGTGCCATGAATCACACATATTATGTTTGTCAATTTGAAAGATAATTTTACAGGTCAAGGAAGTCGCTGTTTGTCATAAAACTGTTTAAGCATCAGACTGTGAAGATATGTTATTAGAAAGACTACACACCCAGAGGTCATATGAGTGACATAATAACTTTCTCCCTCCAGAAGCTAACGTTAGCCACTGAAGCTATGATGCCTGTCTGTTTATGTAACCAGGATGTAGTCACACAACAGCAGGTCTCAGTCATTCTTTTTTTCCGCAGCTGATGACAGGACCGGGAGTCGCTGGACAAAACATTTCATGCAAGATAATATTACAATAGAAAATGATATTCATGTTGATGACACATATATTGTGTGAGACAAGAGATGTAGTTCACTGAGCAGTCTCACACAAAACTAAACTGCCTGAACCAGCCACAAATTGCAGCTTTCCTGCCTTATTAAATTATCTTCTAAATTGACAAACATTATGTGTAATTTGTGGCACAGTGCAAATGGGATAAAAAAAAAAGTTATTTGAATCTTGCCATAGACCATTCATATTTTTTTCTGGAGTTAGGTCCCATGGGGCACTTCATCTCTCCATTCCCTTGGAGGCTTACCCACAATTTCCACCAGGCACGGTGGACCCACAGTTTGACCCAAATCAGTGAATAGAGTCATTATGTTATTAATAGAAGTTATTAAGTTGTGCTTTTGTTTTATATGCGTGAAAGCAAATGTTGGCCTGGACTTAACCCTGCCAGGTCCCTAGTCCAACGTCCAGGTGAGCCACATGTGTGAATATATCAGCTCAGTGTCCAGAGTGCACAAGTGGACGTGTAGATGATGTTGCACCGTGTGTAGCTTCTTCATCTCCTCTCTGCCAGCCTGTACGTTGCTTTCCACTAAGTCACTGATCGTTTCATTTTCATATGGAGCATCTGCCGATCAGTATCAGCCTACATGAGTCTAATGTTTTTTTAATCTCACGTTGTAATGGCCTTTCCTTGTCCTCTGAGATGCGAAAACATCAGATTAAAGTCAGAGAAAGTCCCAGCAAATCCCAGTGCACCACAAAGCTCCTGCCGGGCAACCAGACTCGAGTAATCTGGTCTCTCTGTCAATCGCCCTTCTCTGCTTCTGTCACATTTAATTCATTTTGAGACTTGGTTTATATTGTTATCAACACAATTGGGAATAACGTGCTACTAAGTAACTCCATTACTTTTTGTGGTAACTAGTAGTGTATCTAGTTACTTTTCAAATTCAGTGATGCGGTTACTATTACTGAAACTTAAAAGGGTGCGCCTGTGGATGGTTAGCGAACATGTTTGGCTCAGTATGATTAGCGTGATATTTTGTAGAGTTGACTGTTTGGCAGATCTGAGAGAGCTGCTTTGCCGTGACTGTAAAATAATTTCATCTTCCTCTTTCTCTGTCTTCATACTCTGCTCTTCGCTGAACTGCCACAGCGCGCAGCTTTCGCCTACGCTGCCTAAGAGCTGTTGGCTTTAATTGTTCCCAGCCTGTATATATGTGTGTATATATGTATTTTATGCATTGGCAGGTGGATGTCATGATATTACTGGTTGAAAATGGTTGGTTCTAGCTTACATAAGCACATGACATGGTTTGTTTTACAGGAAGAAAACAAGGAGTTTGATACAAAAATACAAAGACATTGATTTTTTTTTTTGTAGTTTTTGGCGTGTATCATTAAATTAAGTGCACAATATTGCTGGAGATGATAAAAGGGTTAAAAAGGCATTTTTCATATCATCTTGACTTCAAACATTTATTGGCATTTCAGACATCCTCATGCGGTTACAAAAGAAAAAGACATTTTAAGACAATTAAACAAAAAGACAAATATACATATATACATCAAGATAATTTTAAAAGGGTCCCCATACTGTACCTCGTAGAATTCTGGAGTTACTTTTCTGCAGGAGGTATTTAATTTTACCCAATTTTCAAGTGAAACAGTAGATCCTTCAACCATCTGGCATGACAAGGGGGGTCTAGACCCTTTCCAATTTAACAGAATAAGGCAGCATGCCAGAGTGTTGTGAATGCTATCACATTATGCATATTAGACTATCATTTTGCATTCACACACCAAATAAGGCAGTAATGGGTTGTACATCAATAGCGATACCATATGCTTCACATAGAGATCCAAACACAGCCTCCCAATAAGAACAAAGGCTCAGAGCTGGCCCATAACATCTGAAACAGAGTGAATGGAGCCACTTTGCACCTCTGAAAGAGGAGTCAATATTAGGATATATTCTTGCCAGTTTAGTTGTAGAAAGGCAAGCAATGGGCTTTTTTCATTTGGATGAGACCATGTCTGCACCGTGGTGCATTTGTTCTACTGTTGCCTCCCACATATCCTCAGAAAAAAGAGCTGCCCAAGTCTTGTTCCCAAAGAGTTCTTAAAGCTACTAAAAGGAGTTTTGAACTGGTTATGAAACAGTCTCTGTTTATTACTGGCGCCTATATATGACCTACACAACCAAACAAGACCATTAGTGGGAAGACTGGCTGTTTCTAGTTATTCTTAACAGCTGCCACCAGGTCAGAGTCTTCTTGAAATAAGAAGAGATTTTGACTTACTTAGATTTTATTTATGTAGATTTTTGTTTATATTTTGTGGTCATGGTGGAGGAACACACTACTTATTCTTCAACCAATCGGTTGGTCCATGAGAAAAAAACTGCACGTTGTCTCTAGATTAACCAAATTAACTGAGTGGCTCTACCAGTTAGCCTAAATGGGTACCAATCACAGTTACACAAGCACATACATTCCTGCAGTTTGACCATTTCTTTTTCACACACAGCTATATCATTACCTTCGGGGCATTTCCATCAAGTAAATTTAGAGTTATAGCAGCGGCACACACATTTGTGACGAGGATCACAGAGCAGAACAGACTTCCATGTAATAACAAAACTGTAGTATGAACCACAAAAAGCAACATGAAGAAGCAGTTACAGGCATCTGACCTACAACTGTCATTATTTAGTTGGCCTCAAATTAGGCTTAACATTCACACAGTTTCTCTTTTCTGTCCCTAAATATTACAACATTAGCCCAACATCACCCCAGCCTGTGAGAGCAGCCACATTAGCAACAACATGCTAACACTAAATTCAACAGAATAATATTCAAAATAAACACAAAACAACCTAAAAATAGCAAAACCTGCACCTTTCAGGTAGGCTACTGTTACTGGGTAGGTGTCAGCCCTACATTAAATGCAACCACACATACACATTTATATTGTACATACATATATGCACAGTATAAGGTGTTGGGTAATCTTTCTGTTGGGTCAAATCAATATATCAAATATTTTTTTGGTTTTTACAAACCAGATCTTATTTTCATAGTTTTGTCCATAATAATAAAACATTTAATATTTTTTTCCAAAGTCTGTCTTAAAAAAAAAAAAAAAAAAAAGTTCGCTGTAGGTGCCCAAAAGAACCTTGTGACAGGTTTGGCTTGCTTTATGCATTTCTTCTGTTTATACTGGCCATTTTGAAAAAAACATTCATCATCCTCTATCTGTAACCATTTATCCTTGAAGGGTTGGGGAGAGGGAACTGGCGCCTGTCCCAGCTGACACTGGGCGAGAGGCGGGGTACATCCTGGACAAGTTGCCAGTTCATCACAGGGCTGATGCATAGAGACAAACAACCACTTACACTCCTATTCATGCCTATGGGCAATTTAGAGTCAGAGTGTGGTAATGTGAAACAATTTTGCATGTGGTATTAAAAAATAAATTTAATTGTGATACAAAAATAATAATCCACATGATAATGAACATAATATAGCCTGTGATATGGAAAAGTAATATTGTACATGATATTAAACTTGAAAATTTTTCCAAACTTCATTCCCCTACATAACATATCCAATAAGTATAGGTCATATCAGTCAGTGTCTAGTTAACATGTTTTCAGAGAACGCTGCAGAGTTTTATTGTCAGTGTGTAAATAGTTTTATCAGAGCAATAATACTGTAATACGTAGTTTTCAGCAGGGAGAATGACCTCAACTTCAACTCTTGTTTTTCTACAGTGTTTCAACATGAATGGTAGGGAATACTCTTCAAAGTAAGCCGAGGGTTTAATAAAGGATAAAGTGTTTACAGACGCTCATATACACTTTACAGCAGGGGTTCTGAAAGTTCTGATGACTGAGTGGCACTTCAGGGAGGCAGAATATGATTAAGGGCTGCAGAGGAAAACCCATGAACATGTTGTAGGATTTGTGATTGGTCTCATAATGATGTTTAACGTTAAATACCTTCAACACAGAATTCACCTGTGTGCAGATAAGGCAGATCATTTCATCTGTCCTCAGAGGTCAGACAAAGTAAGAGCTGATCCATTTTTCATGAAGGCTCCTTTTCTCCTCAACTATACGGCATTTTCTCGTGATGGTTTTTCATCTCACTTCCACATTAATCTGCAGAGTTCTCCACCAAAAGCGCACACACCAATGGGGCTTTTCCATTATCACTGTTGGCTGCGCCAAGTCAAACCGTGCCACATGATTGCATTTCCATTACCACTTTTAACATGCAAGCTGTGATGTGGGCACCCGAGATGGACCTTCTCAAGAATATGGTCAAAGCACATCCGGGCTGCAGTTGTGTCTTACTGGCTGTAGCCAACCTGTGACAACCCCCCTTCCTCCCCCAGCACATGTTGCGAGAGTCAACTCATGTCTGAGAGAAAAGTTTTCAGTACTTTTGTAGCTTCTAACTGAATCTCTGTGGTTTAAAGTTTAGCTTCTGTCCTGTGTTCCTATTTTTAGGTTTCTGCTTCAGTTTATAGTTTCATGTTCACTTTCAGCTTGGTAAGACTCATATCAAGTTATCACTGATGAAAAACCTAACATTTCCTGGTTTTGCAGCTTCATAATAAAAGCTTTTGAATAATGAAATAACATGGGACTTTTATTGTGAAAAAATTAAGGTGTTTATTCATGATTTTACAGTCGTTTGACTCAAGCTAAGCTCATCTTCAGGTAAAAGGCAAACCCTCAAGCCTTTTTTAACAAAGACGCAAATCCCTGCAGTTCTGAGCTGATGTGCCAAGCCAAACCAAGTCAAATGTGTATAGACTTTGGGTAAAATTGTGTCAGGAGTTACCACAGAGACAGATCTGAGTACTTTGCCAGGAGTTTATATGTCTGTTTGCCTGTTTGTCTGTCTGTGGACAGATATTGGCTGTGTTTCATCAGTCGTTCAACATGCCCTCGTTGACTTCCCCTTGGCACTTGCCCTTGGGGTATCACGCCATCATAAGTGTTGTTCCATTTGTGTGAAACACTGAAGTGAACTTGGGAGATTGATACTTGGAAGGCTGAGGTCAAGAATGGGCACTTCTAGGAGTCATATAAAAAAAATATATCCATTGTTAGGTGGCAGTAATGGACATAAAACGTTATTTTATCAATTAATTTATCAAGGTATTTAGAGGAACAATGCATATTAATCAACATTTCAGTTCACAGCTCAGTATAAATGTGGTGGAGTTATTGTCATCAGTATTAGAGATGAATTTGTCTTTTCACTTTCAGTTTATTTTAATCTGTCTCACAGGTCTGTACAGGTAGAATTACGTGTGTACAGGTTCACTCGCCTAGTTAATAAAGTCTCATTGATAGCTTGACATTTTACTGACATTTTAATTGTGCTTAATATTTTCTTAGAGTTGAACTGTTCAGCCATGTTCACAATACAGATCACAAACAGAAATGTCTAATTCAGTAACTAATGCAGCTCATTACCAAGTGCAGATGATGCTTTTGCCTCATTGAAATAAGTGTGCGGGTATTTGTTTTTTCAGATATTTTGTGGGGCTTTTCAAGCCTTTATTTGATAGTGCAGCTGACATGACAGGACAGGAAAAGGGGAGAAAGAATGGGTGGATGACACGCAGCAAAGGGCCGTAGGCGACAGTCGAACCCACGGCAGCTACAGAGGACTCACATGGGGCAAATGCTCTACCAATGGAGCTACTAAGCCACCGAGTATCTCTGATGATCATGGATCCATGTTACTTTGGCTTGAAAGAGTGCAAGTGCATTTCATTAAAATTCCCCACCACCCACTCCTCCCCCGCTCACTTTCCCTCTGCTCTCCAAGTGGCCTCCATGTGAGGCACAGGGTTGGCAGGGTTACTTTATAAATATATTACCTGTTAATAAAATGGTCAGCAACCTAATTCAAGTATTATAATATTAAGGTAATGTAACTTGATTATTTTCCATTATTTTTGGATTACCTCCGTGCCAAATATGGTGAAACTGTTTCACCTAATATAGTGTTTATACACATTTAAGAATCAAGTTGGACTCAGAACTATTTTAGTTGTCCCTGAAGTAATGATTCATCTTGTTAATGTGCAGACATTTTCTCCATCAATCAATTAGTCATTTGGTTCATAAAATGTCAGAAAATTGTGAAAAATGTTGATCACTGTTTCCTGTAGTCCAAGATGACATCTTCAAATGTCTTGTTTTGTCCTCAACCCAACGATATTCAGTTTACTGTCAGAGAGGAGTAAAGAAACCAGACTATATTTATTCTTTTATTTACAAAGCTGAAGTCAGGGAAGCTTGACTTTTAATTAAAGAAGGACTCAAAATGATTGATAGATTATCAAAATAGATGCAGATTAATTTAATAGTTGATTAATGATAGATTAATCATTGCAGCTCTAAGTGTTTTATATTTGTTGTTTGGTTTATTAGTTTGTCCAGCTGTTCCTGCCTTTGTTGTGCATAATTCATTAATTGATTGATGGATTTAAAGACAAAAAATTGTGAAATTTTCAAACAGTTAAACATTTTTTCACTAGAGGCCATGAAAATGAATTGGCATCTGTGTGCACACTATGCATAGTGGTATATCGTTCTTTATTTAAAAAATTGAATCCTACTAATAATCACATTTTTACTAAATGTATCTGTAATCTGATTATGTCTTTTTAATCTGTAACTTCAAAGAAATACAGTTACCTTTTTTGTATCCAGATTACATAATCCATTACTCCTCCACCCTGGCAACATTTGTTGTTACGTCATACCAAGGGCTGAGAGTCAGTAAATGAGGGTCAGTGGAACTATTAATGAAACACTAATGAAATACTAATGTGAAATAGTATTAGATGCTCAACACTGACTAGGATCAAGTAACTTTTACATTTTCTCTAAAAGTGCTCCAGATTACAGCCAAGCCTTACATATTATTATATTATTATATTAACATTATGTCCCAGAGGGAGCACGATCTCGCAAGATCTCGTCAGAAATGTGATTTCACGAGATCTCATGTGGAAGCAGATGTAGACAAACGAAGGCTGACGCGGTGCAACAGGTTGCTGTAGTAATGCTTGCACTGAGAAAAACAGAAGCAGAAGTTAAATGAGCCTCGATTAGGAAATGTTTAAGGAAACTAGTCAACACAGATTGTTTCTTCTTCAGTCAGAACTGGAGGTGAGACTTTCACTGTCAGTCTGTGAACAGTAGGATGCTGCTAGCTAATGTCAGCCTGAAGAGCTAGAAAGTTTACCGTTATTTAGCAACGCAGTCAGCTGCTCAGCTGCTGCGTCTCCTTGTAGACTGTCTGTCTTCTCTTCATCCTGTTCTTGGTATCTATCGCTTGTGCCGAATTCATGCAAGCATGTGTTTGAGTGTGTGTGGCTGTGACCAGCGCTGTTGTGGCAGTGATGTTACTGTTTGTGTCCCTGCATGCATGATGTGACCATCGTGCAGAGCATGTGTGTGAATATGACCATGAATATGACACTGAAAATCTGCTGGCTCCAGTCTCTGGTCAGTCCATCAGCGCATCCCTAATCACAGATGCTGGCTTTGAACTTAGTGCTGGTAACAATCTGGATGGTCCTTTTTCTCTTGAGGACACAATGTCCCTGATTTCCAAAAACAATTTGAAATGTGGACCCATCAGACCACAGCACACCATTCCACTTTGTGTTAGTCCATTTCAGATGAGCTCAGGCTCAGAGAATCAGTCAAATAAAAGTCAAAAACCATTGCATTCTGTTTTTCACAGTGTCCCAACTTTTATTGAATCATGGTTGTAGATGAATGAAATTATGTGGGAGGTTTTTTGGGGTTTTTTTGCACAGTTTTTACCATCAGCCTAATCAATTAAGATAACTTATGGCCCAGCAGTGAGAAAACATGAAGCATTTTGTCCAGGCAGTCTTGCCAGCACATCACCGCTAATGGACTGTGTAGCCTGGGAATCATTTTTCTACACCTTTGTGGACATCTTCCTTGTGGCAAACTCCATCTGGACAACAATTTCATGGCTGAAAACAAGTCAAATTTAAAGGATATGCCCGGTTCTATCTTCTCTTTAATATTATCAACGATTGCCCAAAACTAACAATAAATTTATCCTATTGGTATTGACATGAGCTTTTGTCTTTGTACCACAAAACTCTATTTTCCATTCAATTTCCACGCTCCATACTGTATTGTTTAGTTTAGTCTTTTTCAGTCATTAAATTAGTGTGCGCTGAAAAAAGGTCTGTAAGATTAACATGAAAAATATGTACATCTGATGAACATATTAAAATCATGTTTACTGAAAATTATCTAATCATGTTCAATTTGCTGAACTCTTATTTGTTAAACTAATATGACTTTTTCTGTCAACTTGTTTTTATGTTCAATAGTTCAATTACTAACAAACTTTATGTATTGCATGTACAATGTTTTCATGTTCTTTTTCTTTTTAGAACTTGTAGAACAACATGGACACATACACATACACTTGTTTTACGCTCATATTCTTTTCGTGTCTATTCTGAGCATTGTTATGAAATTATTCTTCTGCACTGGCAGTAATAACTTTCTTGTTACAGCTGGTAGCACCCTTGAATTAGCAATTTAATAATTACGGTATTCACTAAACATATTTTGTGGCTTCTCCCTGAGGTATAACTAAATAAAATTTTTTTAAAAATACAAATGTACCTGTAATAAAAATCAAGTAAAGATAAAACAATGAAATAAATATGTAAGCACAGATAAAAAGAGAGAGAAAAAGAAAATGGGGGCAAAGAGATCTGGCATTACCTGTATTAGGTAAAGGTGATCATCTTTCAACCAAAATGTCTGTTTTCAACTGTAATCTCACTGTGATTTTCTCCATCATAAAGACCTTTTTTTTTACCCCGTGTCTCCATTGCAATATGTTGGGGGACTGCAGCTTCAACCAGGAAATTTTTATCATTTTCTTTGCTGTGGAGAGCAAAGTTCTCAATAAAGAAATTCAATTCTTATCTGTCATATTATCAGGGAGTGTCCTCCAGTATATAAAGGGCAGGATCCAGAGCAAAGTTAATACCCAAAATCTGTTTTACAATCTTTTCATGTTCAGTCAATCTAATCTGCTCAAGTAAAAGCTCTGATGTGATTTCTTTAGCAATTTTATGATAATTTTTAGAATCTGATTTCTGATGAAAGTGTTCATTTTTTGAAAGCAAATAAGAAAAACACATTTCTCACAGAAAAATTCAAGATTTGTATTTGGCTAGTGAATATTAGACTCATGGAGTGTCTTCTCTCTTGCACATGTCACAGCAGATGGCAAATGAAGAAGAAGAATCTCAACAAACCAGCAGTGCTGTCTTCAGCCCTAACTTTAATACTAAACCATGAAAGATTACAAGAATAGTTTCAAATAGTTGGAATCACAAAACACACATTAAACGTTTTTTTTTTCAATACAAATATGATTTTCTGTGAAAAGCTTCTCTTGATATGTTTCTGTCTTCTTTCTGCAGGCGTTATGTGGACAAATTATACTTTCAACTTGGTAATTAAAGGAAGTTTGAGCCCGATCAGTCAGATATATCTGTTATTATTGCACAAGGAAAACAAATGTTGTTGTCAGACAGTTTCCAAGATAAACTGGAAGTAAAACAAGGCTGAGCAGCAGAAGCTCAGACCGACGCAGGCGCCAAGATGTCCAGTCAGTCCTCAAAATTAGAGCATCATTTGTGTGGGCTGCAAGTGTTGCCAATCAAAATGACTCCCACAGGGATGTCAAGGTTATTTCACTGTCTTTGCTCGCTGAATAGCAGCTTCATGGCTGAAAGTCATTTGTGTCAGATAAACTGCTGAGCTGAAACCACTTGTAAGGCTTCTCTCATAAATGCTAAGCAGCAGAACAGGTAACATACCTTATTAGAAATCAAACTACATCTTATAGCATACAAACTTTAAAAATGCATATTTCATCCCCTTGGAATTATAAGGTTCTATCTGACATTTTGGTCAAAACTGAGATATTCACGTGATTCTTCTTCTGTGACCACTTATTAACAATATGTTAGGTGTTTGTTTTTTTTTCAAGTTATGTGCAATTTGGGGCTTTTTATTTAAAAAAACAAAAGGTTGTGTCTGTAAGGTCAAACTAATTTGGTTTCATAATTCATCCATCTTTTTTTTTTTTTTTTTTTTGTCTTCCTCCCAAAACAAGATCTATACTCGGTCTATCAGAATCAACATTTCTGATACAAAACAAAACCTCATAAAAATGTCATAGAAAGCAATAAATTTGAACTTTTTATAAATATAGACATTCTGTCGCAACACTAACTTTTATGGTTTAAAACAAATTAAGAATAAACTGTTTTCCTTACTTGAAAAGAATTCTTTCTTTTAACGTTTTGCAGGTAGAACCCTATAATTCCAAGCAGAAGGTGAGTTCTTTGGTTTATCTGCATTTGACCTGTTCCAAGAATACCCATTTACAAATTCCATAAGATTTTGATATTGTACATTTAGAATACATCTAGAGTGTCTTACATTTGCATGTATGAAAGAGTCATTTTTTCTATTTGGAATGTGAAAAGCAAATATCTCAAAACCACTCAGAACGCAGATAGAACCTCATAATTCCAAGGAGATGATTTGACGATTGAATGATGTTAAGTAATTATACATTATTTAACTCACTAATTCACATGTTGCAGCACAGGTCAACTTCAACTTTCACTAATTTAGAAAAAACCTTTAATGGGAGGGCGGATGTTCTGGTTAGATTAAGTATAATTAGTTGAACATAAGACTCAGCAGCATCACTTACACAAAACAGACTTTTGTTGCCCCAAAGCCCCATGTAAGACCATGAATTATTCATGAGATAAATTACCTAATTGCATTCCATAGATGCTGTTATAAAAAAGGTTTTTTTGGTAAAAACTAATCTAAACCCAAGGGTGGATTCATTTCCTACCCAGCATGCCTTGCAATTTGCTCTGAGACTACTTAGGAGAGCTGCGTCTCTGTTCAGGGATGGAAGGCAAATGGCAAAGAAAGAAAAACACGAAGTGATGGAAGAAATTCACTCTAAATGAGAGGAGTAATTCCACAGTTTGACCCTGGAATCTTCTGAATGTGGACCACCGCCTGCACTCGCTCTCATAATGCACCACGACAGATTCATGACACTGAGATGTCTTCTTTTCAGTCTGCATATAGAATAAAAAATAAATTACATCCTCAGCGTCCTCCTCTGTCTGATGACAGGCTAATCTGGCCTTCTCTCTGACCTGTTGTTGTATCGACACCATGCGGTAATGACGCTGCCACTCGCATTACCAGTGAAAGGCCTTTAAACAAAGCCATTGATTTCAGTGTGTTTTTAATAAAGAATGGGTTGAAAGAAGCCCTCAAATGTCAATGGAAATTAGTGGTCGTCATATGATGAAAGCGTTAGCAGCTGTGTTTCCATGAAGGTATTTTTATGCGCATTTTGAAGTATCACATTAGAAAAGGTTTGTGGAAACAGTAAAATCTAAAAAAAAAAACACTTCATGCTCACTTGAGGTGGTTTTCACCTTTTGGATGTATCCTGATGTAGCGAACATTTAGCTGATGACAGATCAGCTGTTTCTGCTCTGATAGTCCTCATCACTGCCAGGCTCTGTGATGATGATGATGACATGATCCATGATGGCTCCACACAGATCTGATGGAACCTTTTTCAAATTCATGAAACAAACAGATGTGTCATATTTCCACTGTGTTTGATTAAGTCACCTTGTTGCTCCCTCTTCTTCTGCAGTGGTGAAATGGTTTTCCAGACATTTTGCAGCCATTTTGACATGAAATAGTAAACACAGGTGTTATCAGTGATACTAACTAACTCTTTTTTTTTCTTTTTTTACAGTTGCTAGCCAGGACCAGCGTTTTTGACTAAATTCACTGATTTTTCAACAGCCACAGAATATTCAGTTCTATGAATATGTTAAAATGGAACATATCAAAAGAAAGAAAGAAACAAACAAACAAAAAAAACAGTTTTGTTCCAGCCTCAGTCATTCTTTTTTTTAAAATAAGCACTTGAATGTTGGCTGGAAGCATCAGAAAATCAAAAATCAGACATTTTTAAGCAGAATATGGACTTCATGTTTTAATTTTTTTTTTTTTTTATCACTTTATATTACATGTGTGACATCACTGTCACCAGTGTGGCTAACTTTAGCTGTGTGTGTCCCCTCGGTCCCTGCCAGAAACACTCTTTTGTTGGAGGGGCTGTGGCGTGAGCAGCCTCGCTGTGATCCAGGTTAGGGTGCTCTCTGTCCCACGGATCTGCAGGTAAGCACCGATGTTTTCATGCTACACAACATCATCCTCCTCTTCTGCTCCGGTTCTCTTCTTCTTCAAGTGTCAAATTTTTGTCACAGCCTGGCAGCGAAAACAGCAATTGACACATAATCTCATCAGTGACGGGGAAATAATTTAGGTTCCATTTGTCAAATTGCTGCTACTGTGCATGTTTGGTCATTGGAAAGGCTTTATTACACTAAATAGAACAGGACCTAAAGTAGTATTGTTGGTAACACCTGTGTTTACCCTGCTGTTTCTTATCAATATAGTTGTTATAATAAAGGTCTACTGGCATGACTTATTGCATATCTTGATGAATCAACTCCTAATAATAATAAACTTTTGCCCTTTTTTTTGTTCATTTACTCAAAATTCTGATAAAGTTTGTGATACATTTGGATGGAAACAAGGCTGCTGTCTCACTCAGACAATGATAAATGCTTACTTTAGGATACAGGTTACTGTTTGAATTTAGAGGAGAATATATGTAGTCATTTTAGTAATCTTATAAAAATGTAAGCAGGGCCACGGCTGGAGCAACCTTAAAGGAGAAATATGTAAGACTCATGGTGTTCAAAAATGAGTACAGCTGTCCAAATAGCAAGTTAGAGCCATTGATGGAATATTAAATAGGTTGGGTCCCTATTTAATCTACAATCTATGGTTGAAGCGGCTTGTTTCCTCCTACCCTTTCCTCCCACACTCAGACAGGTTGCCTGCAGGCTGCAGGGACACTGAACCTACACAAAGACAAGACGAGCACAACATTACACTTTGACAATGACCTGCGACGATGAGTCCTACACTGTAACTGTCAAATGTCTGCCAATGTAAAGTTAAGCCTGTTATCCTGACGCAAAAGCCCACTGCTTCAAAAATAAACACTGTGGAGTTCAGTGACTGCCTGCCAGACTCCATTAACATATTGCTATTATAAACATCTGCTCCTAATAATCTTACTCCCAAAAAATGATTAATGATTTCTTACAACTCATAAACAGACACTACCTAAATGTGAAATGGACAAACACTAACAGATATATCTGCACCAGAATGGACATTTCAAAGGAGAACATGCTGGCTGTAGCAGAGAAGTCAGTATTTCAGTGGCCTTTTTATGATTTATGACAGTAAATATATTGCGGATTTATCCTTTAAAGCAGTTGTAACCTATATATAAATTAATAATGTATCACATGACAGGGGTTGCTTATAGTGGCAAACCCACTATGTTTGGTTTTACGGGTCACCACCGTACCGTTTTGGTTCACTGTCATCACACTCATCAACCTTATAACCAGCTACAGCAAAAAGTGGTTTTCAGCAAAAAAAGATGGTCCTGTTCAGACTCGGCATTAGCATCCTGTGTGATCCGAACACACGTGGACAGCTCTAAGTCCAGGTCTGAACACGCTCAGGACGCATTTGAAATCCAGTCTCTCAGACCACATTCAGCAGTGGTCTGAGTCACATGAGACTACATTCTTTGAGCAGCGTGAGCACAAATGTGGCCCGGCCCACATTGAAAGACCACCTGGTACATTATTTGGTTCACTGTAATCCAGATTACACGTTTGAGCTTTTACCTGAAGCAGGTGTTTGTGAAGACACGGATAATCCCAGACTCCATTAACAAATCATGCTAGTTTAACAGTTGTTGAGTGAGGAGAAACTTTATAAACTTTGTGAAACAGTGTCTATGACAAATTCTGAATTATTTGGGTCTAACTTGTAAATTCTACAGTTAAGTTGGCTATATACAGTGGAAAAAAAAAACATTGTGTTCCTTTGTCTCAAAAGCGCATTTGCTATGTCGAATTCATAATCTGTTGTTCTTTCTGTAAATCCATAAAGTCTGTTGCCAGAATTTATTGGTGCGTTTACATTTTAGCAAGTTTGTGTTTATTGTGTTATGAGAATTCATCCATGAAAGCGTCCTCTACCTGCAGAGCACCATGCATATTCCACTGTATAAAAATTAAGTTACCAAGGTCATTTCATCTTTCGCATTGATGCGAGTTGACAGAGATTTCAAGTGTTTATCTGTAGCTTGTAAATGAGTTTGTCTTAAACAATATCCAGCAGGCAGCTGAGAGTGTGCTGAGCATCTGATTTCACTAAGCTGCAAAACCAACCACAGAGACTATTTTACCTCACATCGAGTAGCAGATGGAAGGGACCCCTCACACACCAAAGCACAGCAGATTGTGTCACATAAGCTCTTAATTATAGAGTATCTTAAATTAAAGTTTCAAATAATTTTCCTCCATAAGTTGCTGGTATCCTGAGGGATGTCCATTGTTTGTATTTGTAAACACCATTCAATTCCAGCCATAAGATTGGTGATACATTAAGATTAGGGTTGTTCTGATACTGATAAATATCACAATGCCTCAGATGCAGCCTAAAATGCTGGATCAGGTAAACAAGTCTATGCATCCTGTACATCAGTTTATTATAACCAGGCCATACAAGTATAATAATCATATTACATACATACAGGGTTGGTTGTATACAGCTGTTCAAAAATAATAATAATCCACTGGTATTGGATCACTGTTCTTCATAGGCTGATATGCAAAGTTCAGGTATTGGGAAGGAAAAAATGGCATTGGAACAGCTATTGTGTAGGATTTTTCCAAGCTGTTCCTAAATGTACACCAAAGATACTTCATTGTTGTGTTTCATTCCCAGGATGTCAAATAGCAGTGGTTTGGGTTGGTAAAGTACGGTGGCCGACAAGTACAAATGCGCTGCATATACAGACAGGCGCTGCAAATACAGAAACGTGCTGCATAAACAGAAATGTGCTGCAAATACAGAAACGCGCTGCATATAGGAAAACAGATGCAAAAGGAAAACGCTGCAAATACAGAAACGTGCTGCAAATAAGAAAACAAATGCAAAAAGAAAACGCCGCATATCCAGTCATACAACGGAAGTGCTCCAGGCCTCTAGGGGCAGTGCTGAGCTTCCACCTGAGAGAAAATTAGAGTCGGGAGAGGCTACATGAAAAAGTACGTATTCTTTTTTCTTTTTCTTTCTTTCTTTCTTTTTTCCACGTGTGGCCCTCATCTTTTACTGTATTATGAAAGTGCAGCTGACTCCAATTTTCCTCCCACCAATAACTTTCTTCTTATTCACTCATCTGCTCCACACGTTGATACGTCCGTCCGTTGTCTGTCTCTCAGGTGGAAGCTCAGCACTGCTCCTAGAGGCCTGGAGCACTTCCGTTGTATGACTGGATATGCGGCGTTTTCTTTTTGCATTTGTTTTCTTATTTGCAGCGCTTTCTGTATTTGCTTGTATTGCAGCGTTTCTTCTGTATTTGCAGCGCCTGTCTGTATTTGCAGCGCGTTTTGAACTTGTCGGCCACCGTAGTAAAGCCTTCTGAGCACAAGAAACAGGCTTAGGAGTAACAAATTACATGTAACAGGATTATGTAATCAGGATACAAAAAAGGTAACTATAATGGAAAAATTTACTCCAACTATTAGGTACCTTAATTACCTCACAACTAAGCAGCTAAGCTTATTTATTTTTTATAGCCCCACCTGGAGAAAAATGCAACGGTCACACCTGCTCCAAACCACATAATGTTGACTGGTCAAGAGAAAAAACGTGGACAAAATTTTTTGTAATTCCTTTCACTTGTTCTTTCTAATACTACATTTTGGGTCGTAGTTCCAGTTAAAACCGTTTATTACTTATGCCAGATGAAATCCACCTCAGGGTGGCAGGTGGCACGGTGGCGCAGTGGTTAGCGCTGCCGCCGCACACAAGAGGGTCCTGGGTTCGATTCCCCGAGCCAGCAGGGCCCTTCTGTGTGGAGTTTGCATGTTCTCCTCGTGTCTGCGTGGGTTCTCTCCGGGTACTCCGGCTTCCTCCCACAGTCCAAAGACATGCAGCAGGTTAATTGGTGACTCTAAATTGCCCGTAGGTGTGAATGTAGAGTGAGTGGTTGTTTGTCTCTATGTGTCGGCCCTGCAATGAACTGGCGGCTTGTCCAGGGTGTACCCCGCCTCTCGCCCAATGTCAGCTGGGATAGGCTCCAGCCCCCGCGACCCTCACGGATAAGCGGTTGCAGAAAATGGATGGATGGAAATCCACCTCTTCTGTCTTCACTTCACTGGTCGTTACATGTACATAAATTTTTCTAAGAGATGGTTTCCTGTCATTTTCTGTTCATGCAGATTTGTATGCTCAAGTAATTCTTCTAATAAATTTGGTTTTAATTAGTTATTTGTCATTATAAAAAGATAGTGGCAGTTTGAAATTTGTCAAACCAACATTGCAAAGTTGAGTGAGTGAAGGTGAGAAGGTGAAAGTGTATTGTTTTTTAATTTCTGTGTCTTCTGAAGATAGCAGACACACTTTAGTTCCACTATAATAACACTGTGAGAAACCCTGATATGCAGTTTACTATTATAAATTATAAAGCAGACTGAAGCTGCAAGTATTCCATATTTCATCCTTTATTTTCTTGATAAATGACACGCTGATTGATTAATAAAATAACTGATAAACAAAGATAAGACAGCAACTCAAATAAGTAATTTCTTTGTAAATAACCTGACCTGCACGTCTTTGTACTGTGGGATGAAACCAGAGCACATAGAGAAAAACCCACACAGAGATGAGGAGAACATGCAAACTCCACGCAGCAAAACTGTGAGGTTAATCCCCCCAAATGCCTCAATGTGAAGGCAAAAGGGAAGAAACCTTGGGAGGGTATACTTGAAGCGAGATCCTGTTGTTGCTGTTCTTGCATAATGCAGTTTAAGGCTGAATGAAGGATTAGTTGGTGACATGCTGTACAGGAAGGGTGCGATTTGTCCTCGCTCTAAACATCACGTGGCCGCGTGGCATTGATGAGGCGCACACATGAGATGATGGTCAGTGTAGAATGGCTGTTTTCAAACACATCACTGGATAAACATCTGATCGTGAAGCATTTACACTTTGCATTAACATGAGTTTTTCCTTATCTGGATAACAAGATACAGATCACGTTTTAATACCAGGTGCAAATGGGGTCACACATTGTCAGTGTGATCACTTTCCACATCCCTTTCCGAATCACGCCCAGATCACTAAAGGGGAAGTCATGCCAGTCCCATTGAACCTTGTCTGCTAGGGTCCACTTTATCATTTACTTTATTACAGTTTGTCTACTGGAAGGGCACCTTATGAGGCACTTTACCACATTCTGTCCATTGAGGGGCACTCTAGAGGGCACTTGATCATGTTTTATCCATCTTGGGGGCAAACAAGAGGGCAGTTTTGCTGTGTTTTTCAAAACATGGTGCCACCAGGGGGCACCCATCAGTCTTCACGAGTGAAAAGAGGGTAAAACCTTTGCTGTTTTTAGGTCTTTACACTTCACCTGACAATTATATGAAAGCTATAGTTAAAATTACTTTTATGCACAAAATATAAATAATTTGGAAAATCTGAAATAATTTAAAGTCCAAACAAGGGGTATTAAATATCTCAGCTGCTATAGTAGTTCAGACAAGTTACAGTTGAATAAAGATAATTTTCTCCCATTAATTAAAGACCTTAGTCAAACCACTGAAAGGTGGTCTGAAATGAAGATTCATTTGATAGATAGAATAAACATTTTTTTAAGATTATTTGGCTCCCAAAATTTCTACCCATTACACCAACAAAATCTATTTTTAAAGAAGTGAATTATTTTTTCCTTTATCTGGTCCAATGACACTCATCAATGAAGGAGAGAATTGTTGCCTTAGTTTCAAGAGGAAGAATACTTAAATATCAACAATTTTGAGTTTTATCACAACACAACTCAAATGTTTTATACTGACTAGATAATCAACATAAATGAGGAGCCATGGATAGAAGAAAATAATAGGTTACAGTCTAATAGCTTCCTTCTAGCTAATTTCTCTAAACAAAAAAAGAAATTGGTACATTTTGTAATTAATGGTGCATTAATTACTTGGAAAAAAAGAAAAAAAAATATTGGGTCAAGAAATAGACGTTCCCAAACATATACAAATTTGAAACCATCCATCAATAACTGTTCTAAAACTCCCAACTACACTGGGAGACGTGGATAAACGCTGGAATTCAGAAACTGTCAGATATTATAAACCATAACCCAGTAATTTCATTTCAGGAACTAAAGAATAAATATAAGCTAAAAGATATAGAATTTTTTTAAATCATTTGCAGTTGAAAAACTGGATGACAAAAAAATTTGACCTTGGAAACAGCGTTCCAACTGAGATAGATGGAATTATAAATAAAAGCAATAAAAAGAGACTATTAGCAGGTGCTGTATACAATATTCTTACCACAAAAAAAAAAGAAAAAAAAAGAAAATGGAAGGAATGTTCACAACTCACAGAAAATCACCACTATTGAAAATTTATGTTTAATCCAATATAAACTAGTGACAAGAATATACTATAGCACAAACAAAATTCATAAAATTCACACCAGCTCCTCAGATAAATGTTTGATTACATGGCTTTGTTAAATATTTGATTCTGATTGGTCAATGGCAGTATTCTAAGGTCTGTTACTTCTTTACAGCAGCCCGTTGCTATTTACACAGTTCCGACCATAGACTCTGGAAGAGCAAAATAATCATTTCTAAATCAACAAAATCATTTTGAAAATCAATAATTTGGGTCAATTTATTCATTTATTTTAGTAAGTAACCATATAATAAGTGGATAATATACAGTGGGCAGTAGTAGAACAGAAAGTAGTTTCAGTAGATTCTATAGCAGAAACAAAAATAGTACATGAAACTGCTCACAACAAGGTTTGTGGATTATTTTGACTAATGGCTGATATCTCCAAAACTCTGCAGCTTTCGCCAAAACAATCTAGATGGATAAACAGCTCTACAGGCCAGGGGGAAAATGCATATTTTTGATTTTGGGGTGAACCATCCCTTTGTCTAAAATTGCCATAAATCGCTCCGGTGGGTATTCTGCATTCCAGCACAGGGACAATGAAAATGAAACCTGCAAACCTGTTGATAATGTGCCGTTCAGGATTTATAGCCACACGAGCTTGTTTGTACTGGGTGTTAGCCAAGTCAAGATAAAGTGGGAGGAATTTAATGCCAACACACGCTGAAAGATAACTGCGGGAACTGACTGTGCCAAAGACCAATCTCTGTTGTAGTTTTTATTCCTCATCAAACTGACAGACTATTTGAGGTTCTTGTTGTGTTGCGGGGGGATTTCCACTTATCTGGCAAATTACAAACATTTATAAATGACAAATTTAATTTGTATATGTATATTAAAAGCTGAAAGGTTCCCTGTCGATTTTCTGACCAAGGCTGATGTTACATTCAAGTCAGTTAGTGAAAGTTTGAGCTGAAAAGTCACCGGTTAAATTAAAACTTTTGTATTCAATGAGCAGGACACTGCCCTGAATAACCACTCTGCAGTATTTCACCAGTGGTGGACACAGTACTCCACCCCAGTACTTGAGTCAAAGTATAGATACTCCTGGTCAAATATTACTCAACTACAAGTGAAAGTTGCTCAGTCAAAATTTTACTCCAGTTAAAGTACCAGAGTACATGCTTTTAAAAATTCTTAAGTATTCAAAAGTACAAATTCAAAAGTACATTTTCTAATATCAATACATTGTTGTATTGTTTTCACAGTGCATTTACAGAACCTTGTAACTGTCTGAAACCACCTAATGATGCACTGACTTACTTGTAGAACCACAATGTTACACAAAGCCTGTAGAAACACCTGTAAAAACTTCAGCATAGAAATGTAATCAAAAACAAAAAGGAGAGCTGTTGTCATTTTCTGACGTAACTGTAAGAAGTTCTCCATGTCTTTTAGATAACTGAGATTTCTTTCTGGCTTCAGAGGCAGTATAAACATTAATTATAGCTGCTGCGCAGCAATGGTCGGGCCGGGCAATTTTAGGCAAAATTAGGCAATTCTGAGCAACAAGCAGAGTGTAGGAAGATGAAAAAAAGGTGGCATTCTAATGTGCATTTTACATCAGTTGAGGCTTGAACTCACAATTTCTGGCACAAGAGACTCTGCATATTGACTGGTAGCTAAGCCAAATAAACAGGGAAAAGAGACAAGGGATAACAGGGAAAACGTGTTGATAAAGAGTATTTGTCTCTTCCCAAAACTCCCTGAATCATAATTATTTAAATCTTAGCAGTCTCTAATCCACATAGCATGATACCTGAACATAAGGCTTTCACATTTGAAATGTCCATCCTGCCTTAGCTGAGACTCGAACTCATGACTTCTGACACTGAAGTCCGTCTTTTATCTCACTGAGCTAATCAGCAAGTGACAGTTCAGGTGTGGCTTCACAAATTGACTAAGCCAAGGATCAGGGTGCCAGGCAGCAGCCATCCATGCCATGGAAAAGCAAATTTCAAAGTGAAAGTTCCAAAGCTGTAGCACATATGGTTGATTTGTTGTGAATTTTCAAAGTTTTGAAATTTAGAGGCTTGCTGTAGCGCCACCATCAGGACTATTGTCTTGTGTCTCCAGTTGAGGACATCTGGCATGGGACTGGACCTTTGTGAAAAGTTTGGGTAGATTTCTCATATGGAAATGTTGTACAAGCTGAGGCTTGAACTCACAACCTTCAACACCAAGAACCATCCTCTATCTCACTGAGCTAATTGGCAAATGGAAATGTCACATGTAGCTTCACAAATTGACTAAGCCAGTCGCCTGTGTGCAAGACAGCAGCTGTTAGCATGTAAAGGCAGATTTCAAATGGCTGTCAAAAATTCAGTTATTGAGACAAAAATCCCAAAATACACAAATTGCATCTAGACAGCATGGAGATGTTGGTAATTTGTTTTTAACAATGGACCTAAATATGCCTTTTATTTTCATTATCTACGTTCAGTGGATGTATATGATCTAGTTTGTTTGTTAGTTTGCTAGAAAATAAATAAATAAATCAGCTAATGCTAATTGTAGTTGGTGGTATCTAGAGTGGTGATAAATATTTCTTTGCCTTTCAGGTGATCCACTTTACTTGAGGTTAAGTAATAGTAATTAATGAGTTGTCACTGGTTTGTGCCAGTAGTTGGTTCAGACTTAATCAGGAGCAACTTATGAAGCGGTTAGAATGATTCATACATATTTATGAACTTATCAATGCCTAGTGATTCATTAATATGGTATCTCCAAGTCTGTTCAGTAACTCATCATTATCTACTATGAGCCTCAAATCACAGTTATTCAGGAATTACTCATTAATAATTCATTAGTTATCAGGTTGTTCCTAAATTATTCCTCATTTGCTCTTTAGTAACTAGCACATTTTTGTGTGCCACATTATGAGGTGTTACCACTTAACAAGATCAGTGTTGAGTGTTGTTGAGTATTTTCAAAGTCTTGTCTTAGGCCTCTGTTTTCCGTTTTGGTGTGATGCATGTTTTGCATTGTGTAAGTTAATGTGCTGTATACTCAAAACAAAACAGAGTAAATAATCTTTTAAGTTACAAATGTCCCTAAAGAAGTAGGCCTATACCCCAATGGTACCTTTTGGCATAATTTTTACTAAAATATTGAAGCAAACATTCAAAATAACTTTTTTTTTATTGATCTTTTATCTATGTCTATTAATATGAAATAAAAAATGAAAAATTAAACACACGCAAAGTATGTTAAACCAGAAAAAAATATCTCAACATGACAACCACACTAGAAGTTCTTCTGTGGGTCCCTTCTAATAAAAAATATAATAATTAATAATATACAGCTTTTACCCAGACATGTTAGCAAAAGTTATATTTGAAGCACAATTCTGAATTGGCCCCCAGACTATGATGAAACCTGAAAGAATCTTTTTCATAACGGACAAATTAGAGATCATGGAGGCTACATTCACTGAACAAAGATTAAGAAACTAAAAAGTACATTTCTTGCTAGAAATTGCATCAGCTGTATCTTAATGCAGAAAAATATTGCATTTTCCATTGAGAATGAAAGGAATGTCAGCCATTTTGTTTGTTTTCACAGAAAGAAACTTGACAGTCATGTGACACAGACACAGGTCAGTAGAAAACAATAGGACAAAAAAATGTAAGCATCTCACCATTTTAGAGCCTTTGTTTTAAAACTAATACAATTTGCATTGTGGACCAACATAACTATTACACATTTTGGTGTAAGACTGGGTGTGGCATGCTTGTACAGTACAGGTTGAAATGGTTCTAACTGACAGCAAGAATTCCCACTGAATTTATTTTACATTACAATTTAAAACAATATGTAGCTTATAAATTGCAGTTCTTTGCCATATTTCAGGATTTTAATGCATTTCTTATTCATTCTAGAATTCATCATTGCATTCATTTATTCAAACAAACAACTGGTATCCCATAGCAACGAGATCAAATGGAAAGAATAGAATGAATGGAATGACGTCATCATGATGTCATACTGATGACATCATCATGATGTCATACTGATGACATCATCATGATGTCAAACATACGTGCTTTGATAAATTCTGCTTTGATGTTTGGGACTCTATAAATAGGACTCAAGGATTCAAAGACAGTTATTAACATTATAAAACACAGGCTCGTGTAACGAAAAGATACAGTTTGAGAAATAGACCCAAAACACAAATTAATTCAAAGTCATTCAGACAAATACATTTTCACAATGGAAGACAGGAAAAAGAAGAAACAGAAGAGAGAAGATAAGAAACAATATCTTACTTCCCTGGAAGAACAAGTAAGAAACGAACTGAAAGACAGTGAGGCAAAGCTCACCCGTAGTTCTGATGGGAGAGTCCTTCTGGAAATCAGAGAGGAGACGCTGACTGATTTCTTCAATCAGCAGCTCAGAGAGAAGAAAGAAGGAAACAAGTGGAAACGTGAGAAGGACCTGATGCAGAGTGAAATTTGTAGCCTGAAAGCCACGTTAGATGACTCTCAGGTCAAACATGTCTCCTCTGCAGATAAGGACAGCGAGGATCTGAAATCACAGCTCAGAAAAGCTAAGAGTGACCTGAAGGAAGAGACCTCCAACAGCAAGGATCTGGAACACAAATTGGAGATCATGAAGGCACAGAATGACAGCCTTCAAAATAAAATGGAGGCAATGAGGTTGGAGGTCCGTGCCGAAAAGGACGCAGCAGAATTTGAAGCCAGGTCAAAAGCTAAACAGCTGGAGAGTGACCTTGAATTTGAGAGGGCTAAATCTCAGAAGCTGTTGGAAAAAAATAACAACATGAAAGAGGCTCTTCGAAAACTGAAAGAGGGGCTAAAAAGTCTGTGGAAATATCCCAGGCTTCAAATGGAGCCCAGCTAGAACTACAGCTGAAAGAGGCCAAGGATCTGTTGGAGACTGAGCAACTCCGCTGGCAGCAGGAGAGGACCTCCCTGCTCAAAGAAATAGAGAAGTCCAACACTTCTAATGTGGCTCAGCTGAAGGAGCAGAGACAGGAGAACACCAATCTTGTAACTGCTCTGAAGAAGGCTGAGGAACAGTTTCAGAGCCAGCGGATCAAGTGGCAAGAGGAAAAGTCATCCCTCGTTAAAGCCACAGAGGGCCTGAAGAAGACTTTGCATAACAAGAAGCAGGAAGCAAAGAAGTCTGCAGAAAAATCTCAGGCTCCATATCAAGCACAACTCGAGGAACACAGGGCAAAGACCATGAAGATCACATCTGCCCTGAAAGAGGCCGAGGATCGATTGGAGAAAGAACGTCTCCACTGGCAGCAGGAGAAGACCTCCCTGCTCAAAGAAATAGAGAAGTCCAACACTTCTAATGTGGCTCAGCTGGAAGAGCAGAGACAGGAGAACAGCTCTCTTGTAGCTGCGCTGAAGGAGGCTGAGGAACAGTTTCAGAGCCAGAAAATTAAGTGGCAGGAAGAAAGGTCATCCCTGCTCAAAGAAATTGAGAAGTCTAACACAATCTAATGTGGCTCAGCTGAAGGAGCAGAGACAGAAGAACAACAATCTTGTAACTGCTCTGAAGAAGGCTGAGGAACAGTTTCAGAGCCAGCGGATCAAGTGGCAAGAGGAAAAGTCATCCCTCATTAAAGCCACAGAGGGCCTGAAGAAGACTTTACAGGACAAGAAGCAGGAGGCAAAGACTTTGGAAAAATCTCATGCTTCCCATCAAGCACAACTGGAAGAACACAGGGCAGAAACCAGGAAGATCACATCTGCCCTGAAAGAGGCTGAGGATCGATTGGAGAAAGAACATCTCCACTGGCAGCAGGAGAGGACCTCCCTGCTCAAAGAAATAGAGAAGTCCAACACTTCCAGTGTGGCTCAGCTGAAGGAGCAGAGACAGAAGAACAACAATCTTGTAACTGCTCTGAAGAAGGCTGAGGAACAGTTTTCAGAGCCAGCGGCTCAAGTGGCAAGAGGAAAAGTCATCCCTCGTTAAAGCCACGGAAGGCCTGAAGAAGACTTTGCATAACAAGAAGCAGGAAGCAAAGAAGTCTGCAAAAAAATCTCAGACCAACCATGAAGCACAACTGGAAGAACACAGGGCAGAGACCAGGAAGATCACATCTGCCCTGAAAGAGGCCAAGGATCAGTTGGAGAATGAGCAACTCCACTGGCAGCAGGAGAGGACATACCTGCTCAAAGAGATGGAGCAATCCAAAACTTCCAGTATGGCTCAGCTGGACGATCAGAGACAAAAGAACAACACTCTTGTAGCTGCTCTGAAAAATGTTGAGGCACAGCTTCAGAGTCATGAAATAAAGTGGCAAGAGGAAAAGTCATCCCTCATTAAAGCCACAGAAGACCTCAAAGAGACTTTAGAAAACAAGGATCAGGAAATGAAGAACATTGTGGAAATATTAAAGGCTTCCCATCAAGCCCAGTCTGAAGAACACAAATCAGAAATTAAGAAGACTGCATCTGCCCTGAAAAAAACAGAGGAGCTATTGGAGACAGTGCGACTCATCTGGCAGCAGGACAAGGAAGTCACAAAGACATCTACAGCTTTCTATGTGGCTCAGCTGGACGAGCAGAGAAAGGAGAACAACACCCTCCTGGCTGCTCTGAACACGGCTGAGCAGCAGTTGGAGAGTCATCAGATCAAGTGGCAAGAGGAAAAAATCATCCCTCATTAAGGCCACAGAAGACCTGAGGAAGACTCTCCAAGACCAGGATCTGGAGGTGAAGAAAATTGCATCTACCCTGACAAAGACCGAGGATCTCTTGGAGACCGAACGACTCTGCTGGCAGCAGGAGAAAATCTCCCTGCTCAAAGAGATGGAAAAATCCAGAGATTCCAATGTGGCTCAGCTGGACCTCCTGAAACAGGACAACAACACCCTGGCGCTACTTTGAAGAACTTTGAACAGGAGTTGAACCGTCACCATATCGAGTGGCAAGAGGAGAAATCATCCCTCATTCAGGCCACAGAAAACCTCAAGAAGACTTTGCTGGAAACGATCCAAGAGAGGGATGAGAACAAGAGATTCATGGTGTCTCAGCTGGAAGCTCTCGAGAGTCAAATCACTAACAAAAAGAATAGGCAGAAGTGGTACAAAAGACTGTTCTCTTGCACGTCAGGTGAACAGTCTTAGGACAAATTCACATCAACCTTATTTACAACCATTTTACATGTCATCATTGGTAAAAAAAAAAAAAAAAAAAATGTTTCTCTTCATGTTTTGGTGACTGCTGAACTACCAGCACATTTGCTACTAAAATATGGATTGACAAGAGACAAACCTGGACTCTATTACTAATTAACTATCATTAATACCTGCTATCTTACAAGATATGTGCCGCGGCCCTCTGAAGTCTGCTGATATACGCTCCAGATCAACACCAGCATGAACAGAACCTGCTGGTGCTTCATGATGGGCGATATCCAGGCAGACATTCAGCCGTTTATTATTTAACCTTTTTTGTTTTATAACATTTTAGACCATACACTACTTCCACTTCAATCTGGGTATATAATAATATATTAAATGGCGGCACGGGGGGATCAGTGGTTAGCGCTCTTGCCTCACACCAAGGCCCTGCCCCAGCTGGGTTCAAATCCCTGCTGGGGCAGGTCTTTTCTGTGCAGAGTTTACCTGTTCTCCCCATGTTTGTGCGGGTTTTCTCCGGGCGCTCCGGTTTCTTCCCACCATCAAAAATATGTATGTTAGGTAAATTTATCCTGTCAGTGCTGATGACCAAGACACTGTCTTACTGGCCCACTGCTGCTGTACTCAGGATGGGTCCAATGACAGGATGTATTTCACTATATATGCAACTGTGTATGAAATAAATAAAATTGATTTAACTTTACTGAGAATTTGAAGTTCCAGTCATTTGTAATATTAAATGGTTTGTTTGATGTATAGATGTATAATGCGCAAAAACGTTCTCACTTAATGGAGTTTAAATTGACACACTGATGACATATAATCATCACTATCATCAGACTGTCTGGCATCCCTGAACCCAGTGACATGTCAAGTACACTTATCCTTGCACTACTGGTTTACAAAAAACTAAACTAATGTAAACTAAAGTAAACTAAAGTTAACTAAAGTAAACTAAATTATTAGTCTACATTGGGTTGGCAAAGTTTTCAATGTGGTACCAAAAATATTTTCTACAGTGACGGAAAGTTACTAAATAAATTTACTCATGTATTGTACTAAAATAAACATTTGAGGATTGTTTTCCATTTGATGCTACTTTGTGCTATTCCACTCAACCACAGCAGATTAAGATTTTAAGATTTTAACTTAAAAGATTAAGATTTTAACAGCTCATTCGATAACACTATAAAACACAACACATTATTAAAGATAAAAGCATTATCTTGGAGTCTCTGAGTTGTTAGCAGTTCGGTCAAAGAAGATTTCCTCTCTACCCATGTCAGATGATTTCATTTTAAAAACTGTTGGTGGCACAAAGAGGTAAAATTATCCAATATCTAGGGGACAAGAAAAGACCAGAGGAAAAAAAAATCAATGCAAATCTGTGAGGTACAAGTTTTTGTTTTTTTGCTCATGAAACTTGGCACGGTTGTCAGTCGTGGACAAAAAATCTTCTCATTATTATTTTGTAAGTCAATTATATGTAACTAGTCAAATGTAAGTTGTTGCTCTCCAGCACTTATAATATCCTATTAAGCATTCGTGTGAAATTCTTCATAATTAGCATATGAATTCTTGAGTCATGGCCAAAAACATGTTTTATGGGTTTACGATGACCTTTGACCTTTATCTTCCAAAATCTAATCAGTTCATCCTCGAGTCCAAGTGCTTATTTGTGCCAAGTTTGAGGAAATTCATTCAATGTGTTAACGAGATATCGTGTTCATAGGAACAGGATGAACTGAAAACATGAAAACATATGCCTGTGACTGTTGCTGATGTGCAGCCAAAAAAATAAAAATAAAAAAGTTTTTCAGGATTTTTAAAGAATTTTGAATCCCAGAGGTCCTACAGTACACAGTCATGAATGTACACAAAAAATGAGGCTGGTCAGTCCAGTAATATTTGAGATTAGCTGCAGAGAAGCTTCAGGTTCACTGGTCACTCACTTAGGCATGTACACAAGTGATCGCTTATGCCAGGCAGAGATAATTCAGATTTGCTGCAAAGTTTCAGTTGTTTTTTCAGTTTAGTTTTTCTCCCTCAGTGTAAATCCCCCTCCCAACAATCTTAATTATAGATCTCTGGCAATGTGTCAGTTGTTTTCACAAACACAGAGTCAAAGATGGCCACAAATACATCAAAAAGTCTGGTCTGGTTTGGGCATCCTGGTAGTTCAGTTGATAGAGCTTGTGCCCCATGTACTGAGGCTGTCAGTCCTCAGCATGGGTTCAGTTCAAGCCTGTGGCCCTTTGCTGCACCCCTCCACTCTCTCTCCCCCTTTCCTGTCCTCACCTCAGCTGTCCTGTCAATTAAAGGCATAAAAGCCAAGAAAAATGTTGTTACCAATGACAAATACTTGCTCATCAAATGCTTTTAAACAAAATACAACAAAATACTTGCATGGAAAATGTATGGAATAAATGTAAGTGATTTGAAATTTGAAAATACATAAATACATTCTATACAAGCTGACGTCTCATTTTAGGCAGCCTCAATATGGGTCTGACCGTATAACCCCCTTGAGGAAATGTTCTACATCATAGATTTGAAGTGGCCAATCAGGATGTCTTGCAGGTGGGACTCTGTGAATTCAGGGGTGCACGATGGGTGGTTTAGGATAATAAGTATGTTAGCCAGTTCTACAGCACATGTTTGCTCTTTTCTTCTGTTGTATTTTAGTGTCATGCAGTGAACTTCAGGCCAAGTGTCTTATCAAACATAAAAAGTTTGGGGCCAATTGGACAATGTATATTGTATATTATATATTATTATACTGTTTCATGGGGAATTCAACTAAACTTTTAATAACTCTTGATCACAAAAGAGTCTAGATGACACACACTGATTTTGAAGTTAATCTGATTAAATCTGTAGGAGGAATTTGGCTGACTTCCTGTAGGTGTTTAGATTATGGCTCCAAGAGGCCTTTTGGGCTGCTTATTTGAGATTGTGTAGGGGCGCCATTGTGCCATTTTTCCACACCAATGGAATCCTGTCCACTGTCTTGGACTCTTATCAAACCTGTGACTGCTGGGGCTAGTTCAACCATGTAGCATCAAATTATGTAAACTTCCTGTGTCATGGTGAAACAACCAAGTTCAACATGCCGCCAGGGCAATGCCGTTTGACGACACATCACAATCTTCACAATACAGCATCATCAAGCTTTAAGCTTTTCTAACCACATTTGACCTGTTTATGGTCAATCTACAAGGAGGAATATTTTAATTACTTTTAATTACTTTTCATCACAAAGGTCTCAAGATTAGACACACCAATTTTGACGTCAATCTGATTCATTCTGTAGAAAGAGTTTATTAAAATACAATGCCTGGGAATGGCAAAAATGGTGTATAAACTGCACAGTATGTTCAAAATCGCCACTGTCCTGTTGGGTTTCAGGTATGGCTCCATGAGACTTTTGTGTACGTGTGCACACGGTACATGTGACTTTCAGTTTTTGAACATGTAAGTGAAATACACTGGTGGGGCTGCTTTGAAGAAATTTTGTAGGGGTACTATTGAGCCATTTTGCCACACCTGTGCACGAGATCCATGAAATATGTAATTTTTCACCACAACTAATGGGTGTGCCAAGTTTCATGCATCATTGAGCACATTAATTAGGACACCGTACGTGGCAGACAAGCCTGGTGCGTTGCACTCAAAAAACAGGAAATAAAACAGATTAAAGGTACAATCTACAGGATTGTTTGTAAATGCACCATTCAAGGTTGGCCCCTCTTCCCTCAATGTACAAGAGAGAGGGAGAGAGACACAGAGTGAATTAGGAGAGTGACCGCTGTTAGCAAAAACTTCCTTGACACTTACTTGAGTAAAAGTAAATAAATATTATCAGCAAAATGTATGTAAAGAATTAAAGGTAAAAGTGCTCAAACTGCACTCATTCTATGTCAGTGTTTTAATATTATATATGGATTTTATATTAATGTAACGGCTGCATTAATGTGTATGTTTCATTAGATTGCACTGTAGATGTTTAACGGTAGAATCAGTACTTGTCTGAGCTGTTTGTAAATGCACCAATGGATTGTTGACAGTTGAGTTTCATTCCCAGGACGTCAAAAACCAACATTTGGGTTGAGAGAGGGCGAGAGAGCAGCAGTGGTCGAGAGAGGTAGAGAGTGAATGAAGTGATGGAGCGGCGTTAATGAAATCAAAGCAGTGAATCCAAGCAATATAATTTTATTTTCTGATTGTTACATTGTAAAGCACAGCTAAACAGGTCAACACCTCTGCACAACATTGGATCTTGTGTGAATACATCTGAAGCGATCCTCAGTCTGCTCTGCTTGTCTGTGTGTATGTGGGTGAAACTCTTTCTGCAGCTCTCACAGCCAGAGAGCAAAGGAAAGAGTGATGTAACTGTTGGTGGCTACGATTTTATATACAAGTCCTGACCTCAAAATCAGTGCACTGCATTGGCTGGGGGCTACACACCTCTGCCAAACAGGCTCAAGCATCCTGGACACAGAAGAACAAGTTAAAATTATAGCTGCTGCGCAGCAATGGTCGGGGCCGGGCAATTTTAGGCAAAATTAGGCAATTCTGAGCAACAGAGTGTAGGAAGATGAAAAAAAAGGTGGCATTCTAATGTGCATTTTACATCAGTTGAGGTTTGAACTCACAATTTCTGGCACAAGAGACTCTGCATATTGACTGATAGCTAAGCCAAATAAACAGGGAAAAGAGACCAGGGATAACAGGGAAACGTGTTGATAAAGAGTATTTGTCTCTTCCCAAAACTCCCTGAATCATAATTATTTTAACCTTAGTAGTCTCTAATCCACCTAGCATGATACCTGAACATAAGGCTTTCACATTTGAAATGTCCATCCTGCCTTAGCTGAGGCTCGAACTCACAACTTCTGACACTAAAGTCCAGCTTTTATCTCACTGAGCTAATTGGCAAGTGACAGTTCATGTGTGGCTTCACAAATTGACTAAGCCAAGGATCAGGGTGCCAGGCAGCAGCCATCCATGCCATGGAAAAGCACATTTCAAAGTGAAAGTTCCAAAGCTGTAGCACATATGGTTGATTTGTTATGAATTTTCAAAGTTTTGAAATTTAGAGGCTTGCTGTAGCGCCACCATCAGGACTATTGTCTTGTGTTTCCAGTTGAGGACATCTGGCATGGGACTGGACCTTTGTGAAAAGTTTGGGTAGATTTCTCATATGGAAATGTTGTACAAGCTGAGGCTTGAACTCACAACCTTCAACACAAAGAGCCATCCTCTATCTCACTGAGCTAATTGGCAAATGGAAACACCACTTGTAGCTTCACAAATTGACTAAGCCAGTCACCTGTGTGCAAGACAGCAGCTGTTAGCATGTAAAGGCAGATTTCAAATGGCTGTCAAAAATTCAGTTATTGAGACAAAAATCCCAAAATACACAAATTGCATCTAGACAGCATGGAGATGTTGGTCATTAGTTTTTTAACAATGATTTATTGGCTCCAAAAGTGAAAAACTGATGTTTAAAAATGCAATTTTTGCATTGACTCCAATTGTTCACATGAGAGTGAAATTCAAAATGCTGTAAAAAATTCAGTTTTTGAGATAAAAATTCTGATATTTTTCAAACATCATCTACCATGACTCCAAAATTTTGTCATTTTTTTCATGAACATTGAAAATGTATTTAGCAAGAATTTGCAAGTATATGTTTATAATACCGTTTACAGTCAAACATTTTGATGCACTGTAGGCTCAATTTTCAATAAATCAAAAATCTGTGTGGATCGTTTGTGTAGGACAGTCTGAAGATGCTCTGTAGCAAGTTTGGTGTCAATTGATCAAAAATTGTGGGAGGAGATAGGTTTAATAAGTTTTACAGTTTTTGAAAAAAACAGAGTAATGGACTTCATAATTTGCAATAGGTTTAAATGTACAAAAGTTTCTTCAGTATTGGGGCTACATTTTGGTGAAAGTTGTAAATCTGTAGCACATATGGTTGATTTGTTATGAATTTTCAAAATTTTGAACTTTAGAGGCTTGCTGTAGCACCACCATCAGGACTATTGGCCTGTTTTTGCAGCTGAGGCAATCTGACATGGGACTGGACCTTTGTGCAAAGTTTGGTCATTTTTCGTGCATGGGAAGTAGGATTTCCTCGAAAGAAGAGAAAGAAAGAAAGAAAGAAAGAAAGAAAGAAAGAAAGAAAGAAAGAAAAGAAAGAAAGAGAAAGAAAGAAAGAAAGAAAGAAAGAAAGAAAGAAAGAAAGAAAGAAAGAAAGAAAGAAAGAAAGAAAGAAGAATGCAGGATTACAATAGGGTCCTGGCAGCTTAGGCTGCCCGGCCCCTAATTATGTGGTATTTTTCACCCCGATAAAAACAATCCAACATTAAAAACCTAACTGGAATTATTTCTCTTTTTCTAATTATAGTAACATCTTGAGATTTAATTTTGTCTTTCTCCTGCCGTCACCATTACTGAGTTTTGTTTGAATGAAAGAGGGAGAGCTTGTTTGCTCTTGTTACAGAGCACCTGGATGATGTATTTCTGCCTTTAAATCAATCCCAGTTGAGAGCAGGTATTGTGATTGGTTTCCTTCTGTGAGGAACACAGCGTGTGGCCAATTGAATTTTAGAAAAGAAAAAACATCCACAGCTGACTTCAAAGCTCTGCTCAGCCTAAAAGTAACGAGTAACGACAACCTTCCTAGAAATGTAGTGGAGTCAAAAGTACAATATTTGTTTCTGAAATGTAGTGAAAGTCATAAGTTTCTAAAAAAAAAAAAAAAAAGCAAAAAAAAAGCAAATACTCACATACAGCCTAGATACTCAAAAAATGTACTTAAGTAAATGTACTTTGTTACTGTCCACCACTGTGTTTCACTCATTCTTGAGAATCAGGACAGAACTGTATTCTTAGGGAGTTTTGAGCTTTACTCTTTAATTATGCTGGGAAAACTTACTTTAAAAGATCAAACCGTCTTATGATTTAATTTAATTTCAAAGACATTATTCAATTATTAAAGAGAACTGAGAGTGATGTCACCTCCATCAACATACTGAGATTTCAACTCTGTAAGAAGGAAAATCTGACAGTCTTATGGAGTTGACGAAATGTTACATTTCTTTTTTTCACAGCATAGTCGTAGTGAGCAGGCATTTTATTTTTTAAAGTTGCTCAGCGTTCTCTTAATGCTAATCAAAATACAAATTTTAAAATCTGATAGCAATATTATTTCATGAATTTGTCAAAAAATAGAAAGCTTACAACTGCATTTTTAAACCAGGAAGGGAAACAGGGGAGCTGAGGGTATAACTAACCATTTTTATGTCTGATTAAATCATGTTTTTGTAAAAAATTTGACAGAGTTGACTTTTTGTGAATTTTTGTGTTGGACAACGGCAAGTTTAGAATTTAAACAAAATAAAGCAGACCAAAACATTTTATACACGACATATGTTTCATATGTATAAATCCTTCAAGAATAAATTGAAGGATTTATTCCAGAAATGTAAACAGAGTGTTAGGAATGAAAAATGTTTAGGTTTTTTTAGTAGGAAATTATCAGTTCCATTTTTAAAGAATTAGCAATTTAGAGATTTATTCACCAGAATGAAATTACTTACAAAAATGTTAAGTGTAAAAAAAAACAAAAAAAAACGACCTCTTCCAAAGATGTTCATGTTTGTTTACTCCAGGAAGATGACACGGCCTGGTGGCTGAGCAAACAAGAAAATTGGATTGCTGGATGTGACACATGGCTCAATTCAGCCTCTTGGAAAACATAAACCAGTGAGGGAGGAAATGGGAGCAAGTCCTTCTGTTTATTAGGGGAGAATGAGATAAATAAATTTACACAGAAAGATCTTCTCATCTTAGTTGTTTTGATTGTCACATTCAACTGGATTCTTTCACATTTGCACTAATCAGTGTCTGAGCGGACACTTCTGTCACAGATGATGGGGAGTTTCCTCTGTGATGATCATCCTCACTCGTTCCAGCTCTGCTTTCACATCACAGTCATTGTAATGACGATGTTTGTCTTCTCATTTGTAAATGATTGGCTTCATCAATGGAACTTGATTCCACTCAGAAAGAAAAGTGACCCACCCACTGCACAAATAACAGTCTCACAGCTACATTCCTTTTAGTGCCCATAAACCAACAATTCATCAGTTATTGACAGAGGTTTTTAAAAAGGCTTTGTGTTCCTTTGCTGCTGATGTAACAACAAATTAGAAGATCTCCCAATGTTACTCCTGACATGAAAGCAGCAAATCAGCTAAACAGACAATGACAAGGATATCAATATTAAAGCTGCAAGCAGCATTGAATGGACCCTCGCACGCATCATGATGTGCGCCCGCCATGACCCCATCACCAGACCAGTGGGCTCTGAATTGTCATATGTTTTGGACACCACAGGAAGGAATTTGATGCCACTTCCTGTCTCCACTAGGTGACACTACAGAACAGCCACTAATTATATGTTAATTTCCAGTACATTAAGTGTAGACAACACTGTTGCCAGTAGGTGGCGCAATGAGTATAACTCCAGACTGGGATGTAAATGTGATCATGAAGGGACTCTTATCAAACATGTGAAGGGGCTGATTGGATCATTTCTACTCACATTACAGTAACTTCCTTTTTCATGGTGAGACATCAAAACTCAACACCATGCCACACCCTTCAAGTTTTGATCATAAACTAGTCTAGATGGGACACAACAATTTTGAAATAAATCTGATCTAGGAGGAGTTTGTTAAAATACAACAGCATGGAAAGCAAAATTGACCACGAAAAATAAAAATGGCTGACTTCCTGTTGGGTTTAGGTTGTGGCTCCAAGAGCCTTTTTGTACACCTGGACATGATAGATGTGCCTACTGATTTTTATACATGTTGACGAAACATACCGTGGGGGCTGCTTCATTGAAATAATGTAGAAGGCGGATGGAGCAACACTGCAACACTGACTAAATATTGCCCTGTAGATGTATTTAGGCTGGGTATCTTATCAAGCATGTTACGGTTGGGGCAGATTCGTCCATGAAGCTCAAATTTACAACAACTTCCTGTTTCATGGCGAAACATCAAATCTTGACACCAGACCACAGTGACGTCCTTCAATGACAGCTAAATCTTTCAATAGCTTTTAACACAGGAGTGACTGATAGAGAACTGAACATTATGATGTCACAGTGAAGTTGACCTTTGACCTTTGGGGTAAAGCTAAATAAAAAACCTGCAGCAGGCAGGCACCCACCCTCCAGCAGCCACCTGGAGGAGGAGGAGGTGCCCTTGAGCTACTTGATTGGCTTCTTGTTTGGCTCCTTGATTGGTTACATGATTGTTACTTCCTAAATGGCAGCTAGGCTCAGCTCTTCACTCCAGAATCTTTCAGACCTCTTTCACATCACTGACCCAAGTAGGTGCTATTTTTTATGTCAGTGAAACAGGCAGGGTTAAAGACACTTATGCAAATAATTTTGATAAGTTATATTCCAGTTCTTCAGTGAAGGCTTTAAATTTCGTGGGGTTTTTTTCCACTTCCTCTCAAATTTCATTTTAATTATACATGATTCAAGACTCAGAAGTGAAGTTATAAACTGAGTTAATTTGCTAAGATACATTTACAGTGTTTAGAGTTAATTATTAACAATTTTATGTTCACAGGAGTCTTTAAAAACAGTTAAATTTACTGAATCTGCCTCACACATTTACCTCAGTCTACCTAAGTTTCTACAGCAGTCAAAGGAAAGTTGGAGAACAGAGAGAAATCAGTAGAAGTAGAAACAAGGACATTTGGTCACACTGGTTTCAACAGAACATTAATGTATAAACCTGCTACAGGTGATGAGGCCACTGTGAACTACAGGAAATGGTTGAACATGTAATTTTATTCTGCCTGAGACAAACATGAGACACTTAAAACTACACTTCAAATAAACTGAATGACACTAGACATTAGAGTATGATGAAGTCTGTCTCGTGCAGACTGGATAAAAGCTTTAAATACACACGTGAGTTCAGTCCCAGTTCCAGTAACATTTGGGAAAACTACAAAAGTAAAAGAGTAGTGATGTGTCCTTCCGTGTCGAGGCTTCAAAGCGTGTGTCGAGTGATTTAGGAAGATTTTTGTGAAGCGCTTATCGAGGCTTGTGTTGATGATGTATGTGGTGACATTCCGAAGCCTCGCGAGCCGGCCGTACCATGTGACTGATTCAGAAAACAGTTCACGGGTTTGCCGTGAGATTCGAAATATAAGGGCCAGCGAAATGCAATGGATCCACCCTCACATTTTGTGGACTTGGGACTTTATCACATTATTAAATTCATAATTTATGTATTGGCATCACAAACATCATTAATTTATTTAACTCAAAGCTTCACACACCAAAGCCATGGTGTCATTACAATCACTCTGCCTGTTTCACATTTATTGTCCACTTGATGGCACAGTAGAGCAAATGAAGCACCATGAAGCTTCGGCCCATGAGTGAACCAATTGGATGGAAAGCTTCAATGCTTCATGAAGCTTCATCTCGCCATCACTAAAAAGAGGTTATCCTCCATTTGTCACCTCTAACATTAACACTCATAAACATTTCATACAATTAATTAATTCTTGAATGTACCTGTGAGTCCACAAAAACTCTCTATCGTGGAGCAGCTGTCTCTGTGGCTGAAGAAGGAAGAAACTGTTGTGGAGGCAGCAGTGAACATATATAGTGACCAGGTCAAACCAAATCACACACAAGGGGAAAACAAGATGGACGCCAACTACAACTGATACAAGGCAAAAACTAACTAAAGCCTGACCCCCCCTCTGACTTCGCAGCACATGGTTTGGTCTGATGAGCTGGCTTTCAGATTTAAGAGTCTCCACCCCTCAGACACACCTTTTGCTCAACCAGGAAGTGAACCGCCCCCAACAACCACAGTAAGTCAAAGACAAAGAAACACATGGTTAATATAACAGAAAAGAGCTTGTTAAAGGCCACAGTGTGAGAATGTGTGTGCTCCATTTAAACAGTGTGAGGATACAAGCTAATTAACAGGATTTATATCAAACACTGTAGGAGAGCAGGACACACACAACATTGTAACTTGACAACAACCAGAGGTGGCAAAAGTACACGCATTTTGAACTCAAATTGAAGTGCAGGTACTTGTGCAAAAAAAAATGACTCTGGTAAAAGTACTGATTCAACTTCTTTACTCAAGTGAAAGTGAAAACAGGCAGGTACAGGCTCTGAAAAAAACGTATAAAGGTCTAAAAGGTAAAAAGTCACTCTCTGATGGACATTTCTGCCGGCTGTTTCTGTGCAGAGCTAAGTGAACCTGAGAGTTCCTCCATGGTCGAGTTTCCCTCCCTGTTTGTTTCGTCTCGTTACGAAACACGTTCTCACTGCAAGCCTTAGTGCTCAATCTGAATTTATTGCTCGGCATTTAAAAGATAAGATTCCATGTGATTTGCTCTTGCTCACCCTGCTACTTTTGCCTGCAGTGTGAATGTGTCTTCTTGTATTTTGCAGGCACTTGCAGGCCAGGCTGTGCACCACGGTGGATGGACGTTTTCCCCCTGCCTGCCTCCGCTCCCTGGTGTTACTGCTGTTTTGTCTCCAGGTCACTGTCCCTACATCGATGGGTTTTACTTTTATTGTTTTGTTCTCTCTGCTGTCCCCCCAACTGGTTCGGCTCTGCACCTGTGTCCACATTTGTCTCAGCTGACAAGTGAACTGAAGCTGTCTATTTTGGGTTTTCTTTTACTTTGATTGTTTTATGTATGATTTGTGTTCCTTTTGTGTTTACATTTTTAGGTTTTCTCTCATTTTTGTTCCACTTTACAGTCAACTGTAAGTTGTCATGTGTACTTGCTTGTCACAGTTGACCATTGTAGTGGCATTATCTGGTGTTGGGGAGGTTGGAGTACAACAATTGTGTGGTTATCAGCGGGAACAGATAAGTGGCCTTTAATTAATTAGACATCAGAATTCGTTGTGTGCCCTCCACCCTGCATCACTTTGTTAACTGTTTGCCAGGACAGGAGCTGTGAGCCTGTGGGTGTGAGCTGATATCCCCCAGTGGTGGTGGTGGTGTCCCTTCACTGATCCCATACTGTAGCACTCATTTGGGCTGTGTGGGGTGTTCACACAAGGTCACTTTAGGACTCCCCCACCCCATTCCCTCAGCACTGTAAAAAGAAAAAAAAAAAGTTCAGAAAACTTTGAAACTGCCTTCACTAGATTTTTTTTTAGTTATGAATCAAACTCAAACTCTTAAGGGGGCAGTTCACCCAAAACTGAAAATTCAGTCATTATCTACAGCACTCACCCTCATGCCAAGTGTAGTTTTTTTTTTAGCCCAGAAAACACTGCTGGAGTTTCACAGAAAAACAGTGTTGCAGAATCTCCCAAACAATTTATGTATGACAGTGATGGAAAAAACAACCATCCTGCCCCCCGCCCAAGAAAACACTACAGTATGCAAGCGTCCATACTGCCGTCCAGTGTAATCAAGTCTCCTAAAGCCCCATCATCGCCGTTCACTTGCATGTTTGCACACCACTACACCACACACACCCTGTCAAACAGTGTGCACATGAACTGGCTCCAAGCTAAGGATCTACAGTGAAGATTTAGGCTAAAAAACATGGTGTAAATGATGTTTTTCAAGTCATCTTAGCATGTCGGGGCTTTGGGAGACTTACATTAAACCAGACGAGCAGTATGGAGGCATTTTCTATATTTTTTATTTTCTGTTGTTTTTTCCATTTGAAAACTGGTCACCGTTCAGTTAAATAGTTTGGGAGATCTGCAGTGCTGTTTTCCTGTGAAACTCCAGCAGTGTTTTGGGGACTAAAAAAAACTAAACCTGACCTTCAATCAGCATGAGGGTGAGTAGATAATGACCGAATTTTCATTTTTCAAATAGTATTTCAAAAACTTGGTCACATTGAGCTGTGAACGTATTTTGTCATTACTTTGGTGCTTGAACATTAAATGGTTGCAATTGAAAATATTAATATTATTAACCATTAGGCCTATGAACTTCCACTTCAGTTAGTTCACTCAACAGTTTTTGAACTAGTTCTAAACTTCAAAAGTTCAAGTTTATCTTGGCAATTCAAAACTGAAGGGCTGAAAACTCAAAAATCTGTTGGTGTAAGTTGCCTTGATATTTTGTTTTGTTTTGTTTTTTTTCATTTAGTACCCTTACCCTTATCATGGTAATCCCACCTGCTTCTTGCGTCTTCTGCTTTACATTGCAAACCCATGGGCCTGGTATTGTGCAATATTCAATGTACAGCTCAAACTTTGTGTAAAGCTGTTTATAGTTTTTAATTGAGTGTCTATCCGCCATTTTAAGAGAAAAATATTGTTAATAAAATGTAATCTATTTTGCATTTGGATTTGAACATGGATGATCCTTTGTTGAGCCCTTAACTGATTCAACTGGAGATGACCCACACAGGTGTCACAGCCAGTTCTGTTCATTCTCTTATCTGCTCTGTGGTTTTCCTGCCACAGAATGATTCTCCTGTCATTTCAAATCCAGCCGCTCCGTCCTGCCCTGCAGTAACCTCCTTCCCACCACTCCATCACCTGACCTGCCCCGCCCACTCACCTGTCTCTCATCTACCTAATCAGCCTAACAGTTCATATACTGGCCCAGCTCCACTCATTCCCTGTCAAATTGTCTAATTTGCATCCACCCAACTTTCCAGTCTTACTTTCTGCCTGCCTGATTCTGCTTGCCGCCCTGTTGTCTGACCCCCATCTGTTTTCTTACTGGTATCTTATTCTGTGTGTTTGTGTTTGTCTTTTTTTTAATGTTTTTCTGAGTGTGGACTCTTCCAGTGTATGCACTCAGTGAGAAACTTTTTCTTAAAGTCTGTGAAAAGGGAATTCAGAAGTTTTACTCTGAACACATTATACAGGTAGGAATATATTTGCTGAAAACGTGAGAACTAGTACTGAATTGTGGCATTAGCCTGTTAAACTGTTGTTCATGATTTCTGTGTTCAGGATTTTTTGGGCTGACCTGAAACGTGGCTTGTTGATGTGGTGGAGCCATGGTCCCCCAACATCATATAAGCATAAATGACACAAATGTGACTTTTATGCTTTGAGTGTCTTGCTGCAAGACTCTTATGGAGAGGCCCTGACAGATGTAGCAAAAAGTAGTCCTTTGACATCCTTAACTACTGGATGAAAGCCATTCATGCCACAAATCCATCACTCCTGGCTCTGACTCTGCATCCACACACACCTCCCTGCAGAGGAAGCGCCATTGCTCCACAAAAAGCCCTATTTAAAATTTGGCTGACGTCAGTTGCCTTATTTACTTTTGTATGACAGCGTGCTGCGTGTGAAGTCTTTGTTATTGTTCTTTTGTGTATGTGGGTCATTTCAGGACTGTGAGTTGTTCACGCGTAATTTCATTTTGGTCACATTTTAAGGATAGTGTGAAGATCCAAACAAAAACGACTCGTCCATCGGCTCACAGGAAAAACCTTACGTTCACTGCAAAGGCAGGGAAAATGAGCAAGTAAATGGTGAATAAGTGTCTGCACTGTATCAGACTCACAGACAATAAAAATAAAACTGTTGCATTGATGTGAAAACCTGCATCACCCATATTGTTCCACAAATTGATCAAGAATCAATAACGGAGTAAAGAATTGGACTGATAAGTCCACAATGGCATTGGTATCAATAAAATCTTAAAATTCCCATCATTAACTAAGGCCATGCAACCATTGGTTTGTTATGTTTTAAGTCCCTCATACCTCACCTGAAATATCTTGAACGATCTTAAAAGGACAGCTCATCTAAATGTGAGGTACCATCTCTTCCTTCAGAGGAAATGACAAAGGAGCCATGATGCAGTTATCGAATGTTGCGAAATCACAGCGAGCTTCCACTTGTCCTGGCAAGGTTGTCAATTGTGTAGCGCAGGGATTATCTCTCCGTATTTAGACTTGGTTAATGCTCTACTAAATGCAATCAGGGACTCTGGGAGCGCAATCAAGAGCTGCTTGAAATTGGGCACATTTAACAGGCATGAAAGAGTTGGTGCGGACTGATGGTCGAGCTGTGTACAAGGTGACCTCTTGTCGCCCCTGAAGAGCGACAATGTTAATTTGCAACATGCCTGTGGACAAAGGCGTCCCCTGTGGCTCCGTCCCTTGTGCACAGTCCAGCTGAATGTCAGACCATAGCATAGCAGCGTCCAATTACCAGCAGGGACTCTTTAAGATGAAACCAACACTTACTGTAAGAGAAACTATAGAGCCTTTTTATCTTACATCTTTTTATTTTTATTAGGACAGTGGTCAATTTAGAGAAATGTGGTAATATTAAAGTTTGTGTTACACAACAACAAATGTGTGATCTGAGTTTGTTACACGTTAGTGACCACCCAGACAAATCTGAATGGTTAAAAAAATCAGTGTACAAAATTATGTCTCAAAATCATAAAAAAAAAAAAAAAAAAAAAAGCACAGTTTTTCTCTGCTCTGAAATGCTGGGAACAAGTCCACTCCACTGTCCCCGTGTCAAATACCACCTGGAAATGACCTGAAACATGGACGCTCTGTCTAGCAACTTTATTGGACATGTCCTGACATGTCTGAGACACCAGAGCCAGAAGTCGGTGGAGGGATGTTTTTTTTTCTTCTGTATCGAGTTGTTGGAACTGAAGTGAGCTGAAGTGAACTGCTGGGCTGAATTGGACTGAGAAAGTCACTGAAAGTACGTTTGTAACTGACCTTTAGGGAGAGTGGGGGTTGAAGAGGGCGGTGTCGTTTGTGTGTCAGTTTGCAGGGCTTATATATTTAGGGAACCGTGCTCTGGAGCGTCACTGAACCATGTTTCAGGTCGGCCCAAAAAATCCTGAGAACAGAAATCATTCAGATTCAGATTCAGATTCAGAATACTTTATTGATCCCCGAGGGGAAATTGCATTTCAGTTACATCCGTCCAAGAAACATAAAAACAGACAGTGGTACATAACAGGGGGAGGACAGGAGCAGGAGGAACTGTGGGTCAGCCACCAGCAGCGCCCCGTTTACCTAGAGAAAAATGAGAACAAGAGGGAGGAAGAGGGAAAAAAACAAGCAACTCCAAACTAGGCTCCTGATTAACAGTTTAACGGTCTAACTCCACAATTCAGTACTACATAGTTCTCAGTCTTTTCACATTTCAGCAACTATTTTTTTAACATGTATAATGTGTTTGGAAGAAAAATTCTGAATTCCCTTTGCACAGACTTTAAAGTAGAGATTAAAAGAAAAATGCCTGCTTAACCCTTTCAGATCCCCAGTCATGTTGTGCACCTATAACATAGACAACCAATTATAACATGACATCCACCTGTCGCTAGCAACAGTATGGTACACTGATGTTCACCATCTGTTCTGCTTCACCAAATACTGTGGGTACAGATTTGCTGGATAGCATTTATTCTCTTTGGAGAAAGTGGTATCTGTGACAGTAGATTATGCATAAAGCATTTTTTACAGTGCACTGCTTCAGCACCTAGCTAATTTTACCTACATGGAGCATAAGGGTTGGGGACCCTGGGGTCATTACATTGTGTCTGTGTACAAATTAATTCATTCATTGATTTAGCTGATAGTGGATCATATTTTATGGAGCAAATACTTTCGGGTTTTCCCTCTTATGTCCTCCAGCTGCTCAGCTTCAAACCTGGGTCACAGTTTCTGCTAAATTAGCCGCCATTAGCTACAATTGAACCGTGCTCACAGCTGGGACCAAACACAGCCTCTGAGACCAGCAGGGAATACAGTATCAAGGTAATTAACCAACTTTCGTTATGCTTTCCTGAGCATCCTGATAACTTTATTTGTTGCTAAAGTAGCTTACCACTAACTGATGTTAGCACAGCAGTCTTGCTGTGTCCACTGGGCTCAGGTTAATGGACTGCTGCATTAATGCTCGTTCAGCACTACTGGCTACTGCTACAAGTCCCTCCCTTGCAGCCCATTTTTACGGGAAATAGTCAGAAAAGTCAGTATGCAGAAACAATTAGCACTGACTTCTGTTTCATGATGACTTTAAACAGTAGGCTCAAATTATTATACCTGAAGTATAGAGCCCCTCTATGAGCTCATGGAGGAAGCAAAGAAGGAGAACTTGTGATGCTGTTTTATGTCAAAGCTATTATTACCAATAGGATTATTAACAATTAACTGTCTTATATAGTCTGTTTTACCATCTTTTGTAGTCTGGGCAGAGAATAGCAGGCCCAATTAGCATGTGCTTAAATGGCATGAAAACATACCTCAAATGTTTCTGTAGAGTTGAATCCAAACCTCACTGACAGTCTCAAGACAAACTCAGCATTATTAACTTCATCAATTTAGGATTCCTTGCAGGGATGTTGCAATTGATTGCGTCATATTGCAAGGTGTTTCTGGTATTTTGTCCACCCCCTGCACATTCCCGTCTGTTGTTATAGATTCTGAAATAAGGGCGTAAAAAAAAACAGATCCAGGCAAGTGCACAAGCTTTCAGTCAAAACACAGCGGCTAAATTTCAGCACTGAAGGAGCACAAACCAAAACCCCTCATAAGCCTGACAATAATACTGTGAAACGCCTTATGAGAATACAAGAAAACTACCTTTCCCATCACTTTTAACTTTTATTGTGAGAATGAACATTTGGCACTGTGGGAAGCCTCTGCAGAATCAATCACAGATAGTTTAATGGAAATTAAGTCAAAACTCAGCTATTCTCTTAATTGTGTAACTTGCATTCCAGAGACTTACTGTGGCTATTTTCTCCACTTTATGGCCATTAAGTTGTGCATAAGTATGAACTAACTGACCCCATGCAGGGTTATCTTGGTCTTATTTGGAATCAGTTACACACAGTAGTAGAGATCCACTTACTGGGAGACAACCTTGGATTAATTAGAAAATCCTTCCTTTAATCAGACCCAGGTCTCCACCACCCATGTGATGCCACCCTGCTCTAGTGTCCTCGAGCAAGACTTGAGCAAGGGCACAGCAATGTGACTCTCCCTGTGGCGGGGGTAAGAGAAAAGCAGCGAGAATCAGAGTGAATCACGAATCATTGCATTAGATTGGTGTGGATTTGAATGTTACTCAGTCAAGACTTTGGAAAGAGTTTTTGATCCCTCTCCTAGTTTAAGCATGAATGGTGCCAAATCATCCTTTTCCTACAAGGACACCTAAGTCCTTTGTAGATCCTTTTATAACATCCGGAACGGAAAAGTGTAATGCACTCTCCCGATCCTCTGATCTGTCCGTGACAGCGACAATCATTTGGTCAAAAAAGCAGCTCCCTGAGTGCCTTTAAAAGTGAGGAACTGCCATCAGATTTCATCTATCCTGATGTCTTTGCATTACCTGGCAATAAGCCAAAACCAGTCCTCCTTCTGCCTTAAAGCGATAGTTTACCCAAAAGTAAAATTCAGTCATTATCTACTCACCCTCATGCTGTTTTTTAGTCCACAAAACACTGTTTCCTGGAGTTTAGCAGGAAAACAGTGTTGCAGAATGTCCCAAACAATAGAGGTGAATGGTGACCAGTGTTCAAATGTATGTTTGTTTGTTTTTTGTATGTGGATATTCTATTTTAATTTCTTTTAAAATGTTCAAACTAAAATTTAATTTATTCTAATCTAAACCTAGTTTTTTTTCCCCCTTCCTGCATTCAGGGAACAAACTCATGAACCACTCTTTTGGTTCTGCAAAGAGAATATTATGGATCCAAGATGAAACTGACAGAAGCAGGACTCCGATAAAAAGTTGGAATTTCCCCTTCCTAAGTCCCTCCCCTTTTTGCTCTGTGTTCCAATAACAGTTGAGCAAGCGCTGTAACCTACAGAATCTTTTCCTGTTTCCTGTACGTATTTATGCTATGTGCTAGACTCATCTATGTTAAAGAAAAGCAAGTTAAGATTAAAATTACTGGGGACCTGTGACATTTATATACTGTAGTCACCTGTTAAGTTAGCTAATGTTAGCTAAACTAGCAAACAGGCTAGTTAATAACTGATGTAGATTAACTTATTAGCTAGCGTTTTGCTAATAGTAGCTATGAGATGTAGCTAAAGATTGATGTAGGTTAGCTAGCTAGCCAGCATTTTGCTAACATTAGCAAACTTAAGATGTGACTAATAGCCTGTCGCTTTTACCCAACAACTTTTAACCATTTTCAAATAAGGTTTTCTTATCAACATCGACAAGTCTAGCACATAGCATATCCTAGTGTAAGAAACAGGGACAGAGAGAGTTGTCCAAGGTTCTACGGAAGGGTCATTACAAATCCATCTGCAACTTCAGCACCACAGACAGCGGCATGGATTCATCAAAGTCCTGATATGTTCAGAGACCATGTTGGGGGCCACAGATCGTCACTTCCACAACCTCAGTCTGAAAAAGGATCATTGAATCAGGCAGACTAGACAAAGATCTTCAACTGATCAACCCCTCTGTTCTTTATTAGACAGTATTAGCCCATTATTAGACTTTATAAGAGGGTAATTAGTGACACATTAGTGACACATTACACAGTTATAGGGGAATAAGCCTTGTCAGCTGTGTATATAAATTATATTCTTCACTTTTAAACCACCGACTTGTAGACCACCTTGAGAGGACAGGCTTGCTGGTGGATGAGCAAAATGGATTTAGGAAAAACAGAGCATGTATTGATCATATATATGCAGTAACTTCTATTGTACGTGTAAGAATTAAGTACAATCTGTCCACTTTTGTTTGTTTTATTGATTTCAAAAAGGCCTTTGATTGGATTGATGGGGAACTTCTTCAGTACAGGTTGTTAAATTGTGGTGTTAATGGGAAGTTTTATTATGCCATTAAGTCTCTTTATCAAGCACCTGCTGCCTGTGTTCAGGTGAACGAATACACAACTGGATGGTTTCCTCAACAATTTGGTGTGAAGCAGGGCGATGTTTTGTCCCCGACATTGTTTTCTACTTACGTGAATGATTTGGCTCTTCAAATTAAAGCGTCTGGTTTGGGAGTTAAAGTTGATGATCAGATTGTGGGAATATTATTGTACACAGATGATGTAGTTTTTACTTGCGGAGCAGGAAAAAGATTTGCAGATTATGCTGAACATTGTTGTGGAGTGGTATTGGAAATGGAGACTAGTGGTAAATCAAGACAAAACACAAATAGTGCATTTTAGACAGTCATTCTGAGAGAAGTTCTCAAGTTTTTAATCTTGGTCCAGTAATGCTGTCATATACTGATCACTATAAATATCTTGGTCTGACACTGGATGAGCACATGACATTCAAGGATGCGGTTAGTGCATTATCTCATTCAGCGGGTAGAGCCCTGGGATCTGTACTAAACAAAGTTAAACATTGTGGTACTCTGGGATTCAATACCTATACACAACTTTACAATGCATGTGTTTGTCCTGTGTCTGATTATGATTCTGGTGTTTGGGGCTTCCGTGAACATTCAAGTTGCAACACTGTACATTATAGAGCTATTCGATCCTTTTTGGGAGTGCATAAATTTTCTTCAGTTTTGGCTATCAGTGGAGATATGGGATGGGAGCCTCCAAACATCAGACATAAAACTGAAATGCGTCGACTTTGGAATAGATTTGTGAGGACGTCAGATCACAGACTTACTAAAAAGATATTTAATTGGGACATTTCACATGGTCATCCCTGGGCCTATGAGATAAATCTATTTCATTCAAATGACTTGTCATTTATTTTCTATAACAAGTTACTTTGTAATATTCAGGAAATTAGAAGGAAAATGTTTCTCATGTATAAAGAAAAATGGTCAGTTGATATATGGTATAAACCAAAATTACGAATTTATTGTCTTATAAAGAATTGCTATGATGTAGAATCTTACGTGAAGTATAATTTAAACAAAGGACAAAGATCATTATGTGTGCAGTCACGTTCAGGAACATTACCGTTGGCCATAGAAACTGGCAGGTTTAAAGATTCTGTTTGTTGTGTGAACTTGGTGAAATTGAGAATGAGGTTCACTTTTTGTTTTGCTGTCCTGCCTATGAGGACTTAAGGGATGTACTTTTCACTAAAATGTCCTCGATCGATGCTGATTTTTTTTGGTTGGATGAGTATGTGAAACTTGAGTTGTGTTTTAAAAAGGGGACCTTTTTGTGGCAGATTTTATTTTTCAGGCCTGAGAGAGAAGGCAGAATATTCTGTTTAAGACTGAGCTATGAAATGGACTGTAATTTTGTATTGTAAGGAAAATGTTTGTGCACTGCAACTCTATTTGGTGTCTTATAAACCCATGAGGGTTGGGCACTTTTTGTGCATGACATGAAAATAAAGAATCAATCATCAATCACAACAGACCTGTGCTGTAAACTAAAGTGAAATCACACATCAGCTGCTTGAGACACACCTTCTTTTACTGATAATTGGCAGAGTAGCTGAGACTGATGCCTACTCTTTGATCAGATCACATTTTCTGCCTACAGTATCACAATAAGTCTGTGAAGTCACCCACAGACAAAATATTCCTCCACCTCCATCACTAGATCTGGTTCACAATTGTTTTTAAATGGGGAAGCAGCAGATATGTGATTTTACTTTAGTTTGCAGTACAGTACCTGTAATGTGCTTTCAAAATTACCCTCTAATAAAATCTAATAAGGGAGACAGTTCTGGTGTAATGTGTTGCCATTTACCATCTAATAAGGTATAATGAGGGTCTAATTAAGGGTTTAATACTATCTAATAGAGAACATATTATTTTTTTGTTTTTATCTAATTTGATCAAAGGATGGCTTGTTATGTTAGTGTACTGCAAGATAAAGTGCGGCCCAATAAGGATGGCATCTCCCCTAAAATCACCTAATATTCCTATCTGCTTCAAATTGTGCACAGAGAAACTTGAGCAGATTACGTAATGTGAAAACAGCCTTCTAGCATTAAACTCTGCACAGGCATCATTTATCATAGTAAAGTAACAGCAAAACACATTTTTGAATGGAGGACAAAAAGTCTTTTAGGGTACAGCCTTTGCTGCGTACTGCAACATCAGGAGGCAGGACCTCTAAATCTATAAGATTAAACTGAATCTTTTTTTCTGTGGTTCCTCTTAGTTTCACTGGGTCCATAAATGTTTAGCTGACTTGTATTTGAAATCTAGAATATTAAAGGCGTCTTATGCTTTTTCTTATTTTCTGACATTTACTGGATATACTGTAATGTTACAGTGTTGGATATTCACACAGTGTGCACAGCATTCCCACCCACCCACTTCCCACACTGTCTTCACTCAAACCACTCTGCTATGTGTGTGTTCAGTATTTCTCGCAGAAAAACGTTTTTTTAGTCGCTCAACTTTTTTTTTTTTTTACAGATTGAACAAGGTATCTACAGTTGCAAGACTGAACTGAAACATTTGTTGCCATCAACCAAACAGGTTTAGGCCCAGCAGCTGCGGTGGCAACAAGCTAACTAGCAGTTAGCAGCTGAATAAAACTTTGTCCATCACCAAAAGTTGAGGCAGAGCAGCCGGGGGACATCACAGAAAATTTTTCTTCCATAAAATTGATTGAATTGAATGATTCCGTTTCACCAAAATCAGTGAATAAAGTTATAAAGTTGTCTGCTTGGTACAGTAATCTGTCCCCATTAACACAAATTTTTTCCAACCCAATTTCTGTCTTTTTTGTGATGTGACAAACAATAAATTGATTACATACAAGGCCCCATATTGCTATTTTCCACACTAAGAGGGTGCTTAGTAGCACTGGGTGCTGTAGTCTCCCAAAGCCCAACTTGTCTCTGTGCAAACTAGCCAACTAGCGGCTAAAGTAGCTGCTAACAACATAAAACTTGTCTGGCAGTCAGAAAACTTTGTTGCATAAATTGCCAAAAGTTGAGGCAGAACAGCCTGAGGACATCACAAGGGAAGAAAAATATTATCTAGTTGTGTTGTGTTCTGTATAGTAATCACTGAGGGTTGGCGGTCAATACTCATGTCTGTTGATGTGAAGCAATCCTCAAATCGCTCATGAGCAGAGTTCCTGCCCTTTGGTAGGCTTTTGGGAAGTTGCCCAATCAGAAGAAAGTTGGCTGTAGGGAGAGTTAAAGCAATATTCCACGCTTAGATAATCATCCACTCAGTATGTACTCACCCCTATGCCGATGTGAAGATGGGTGAAGATCTTCAGTTCAATATTTTCACACATTTGATATTTTGACACATGTGCGTCCATTAAGAAAATATACAAAGTCTCAGGATATCGATGCCATGTTTACATCCTACCTGCTACATGCTACAGTTGACATTTTGGCTAAAAACATGGCATAAATGGCATCTTTTGTGGTTAAATTTTAATGTTGCAGCTTGCGGACACTTGGATTACACCACACAAGCAGGATGGAGACATTTTGTGTTTGTTTTGTGTTCTTTTTTTAACGTTTTAAACTGGGTCACCATTCACTGCAATTGCACTGGATTTGGCTGCAACTCTGTTTTCTGCTGAAACTCCAGGATTGTTTAGTGAACTGAAGATCTTCACCCATCCTCACATCGGTATAGGGGTGAGTACATACTGAGTGGATGATTATCTAAGAGTGGAATATCCTTTAAAACACCTTGTTTCAGACAAGAGTGAAACAGTGTAAATCATTTTGCCTTTGTGTGTGTGAGACTCCCCAGGTGATGTTACGCTATAAATAAACTGATTTGATTCAACTTGCCCTCAAGCAGAAGGTTTGAAGTTTTCAGACGTTATCCCTCAAATGTATGTTTTATTTTAAAAAATGACTTTACACAGTGTGTATTGATAAATGTTTCATTTTTATTTTGAAAAATGATGTGTAGTGAAGCTAAATATTTCAGCACATTCAATATCTATATATAAAATAATCTAGTCTGTAACTTGCTTCAACAGACAAGGGGTGTCAGCGCTTCACCAGGGAAATCGAATATAACAACATTCTGTAGCTTATGTAATAATGAAGACACATATCCAGCACAATTCACAATAAGTACAAAATGGAAAAAATATGAGAAAGGTCCAAGTCAAGGGAAAAAACACAAACTTTATTCTCTTGTTTTTACAAAACATTTCAGAATCAACCTCAATAAATAATAAATCCAATACAGACCTTCAAGAAGCAAATGATCAAACATAAACATGACACATTCCCTCAAACAGCATCATACAGCGCTAGCCTTTAATTTTTTGCTGCTCTAGCACAGTAACAAAAAAGTGTTAATGTATCAGAATATGACAAAAGCAACACAGGAAGTGTTTGACTCGCGGGTGGATGAGCACACGAGCGATGCCATGATCATGACAGACAGAAAGTGTGACGATCAAAAAGGCAACTGAGACATTTGTAAAGTAGCATGACTGCGACCAGCAGATACTTTGAACCTCAAACACAACCATTAATGTGCACTTTACAGAAAATATGATGATATTTTAATGATGAAATGATGTGAATGATGAAAAGTTTTTAAATGGCACATTAAAAACTGGTTAGCCCTCGATCACCTGTTCCTCAGTTTGTTCATTTGAAACACATCTGGATGCAGCCAGATGAGCGCTAATGTACAGATTTACATTCGTAATGTAAATGTATAAATGTAAAGCAGCCTTTTTTCAACATATTACTGACTCACAACCTACCTATTGTGTAATCAGTTCTACCCAAAAGCCAAGTACCTGAGCCTAAACTGTAATGACGCAAATAATATTCCATCATTTCTATAGTTTTCATTAGATTAATGCATATCCAGACTTTGAGAATAAAATGTGTAATTGTATTGAAAGTGAGGTGGATTAAAAATAGTAGCTACCTGCAGTCAGTAATGCACAGCCGTCATATTGCTGCTGGAGTGTCATGTTTGATTGTGGAGTGATGGATATAGATATATTTTTTAATCTTGTAGCCTACATGTTGAAATAAGAGCCGCAGACACTAATGAGGCCATCCATTCATATGTTTGTAAAAAATACAGGAAAGTCTTGGTTTGAGTTTATCTTTTGTATTTAGTATAATAAATAGTCAGATTACATGACATTGCATGTAAATAGTGTAATAAAATGTAGATTACAATTTTAAATAGGTCATCTGACATCATTTTGGGAATAATCTGCCCCACCTTATAAAATTCAAAACATTTTGATATATAAGCATTTCAGCTCTACTATATCCATCAGTCTGCATCATATTCTATTATATTCATTCTAGCGCCTGATTAAAAAGACACCCATGTAGGTGTCATAAAGGTGCAATATGTAAGAATTACATTTTGGCCACCTGTTGAAATCATGCTGCAGACTAATGAGGGGCAGCATATCAGCAGAGTGTACTGTAGCTGCCGTTAGCTAGTTAGCTTGGTTAGCCATGCAGCTAGTAGCGATCCCGTTAGCTGACTCTGCTCAGACTGGGAGCTCCGGCACCAGGGAAGTTTCAGTGTTTAAACCTCTGGTACTAGAGCTTTGGACCGCCAGGAGGAGGTTTTCAGACCTGGGACGTGAGGCATCCGGTGGGGAATGCCAAAAACTCCTCCAAAGTCCCACCTCGTTTTGCTCTGTGCTCCAATAAGAGTTGAGCAAATTTGGTACCTCAGTCAATTTTCCCCTTTTTCTGTAAACATGATTTATGATGATTTGATGTTCACAATTTAAATGAGCTAATGTTAGCAAAATGCAAGCCAACTAGATAGCTAATTAGCTAGCGTTTTGCTAACATTAGCTCACTTAAGACATGAATATATGTTGTTTTATCCCTGTGTCCCAGTGAACACAGCTGGACCAGGACCAGACGCAGCCTTCAAGAATGACGGAGGCCATTTTGATGACAGGGAATAGGATACCGAGGTGATTTAAAGTGGCTTTGACCAGGACTTTGACTCCGGGGACGACAAAGACACAGTGGGTTCAGGAGAAGTTTCGAGTGGGAAAGGAGCAAGAGAGACTCATGATGATTAAGAAGACAATTAAGCTAGTCTTTGTTCTGTGAAAATGAGAAACCTGAAATCAGAAGGTGTATGGCTGAATTTTTCTGGAAAAGAGGTGTAGATATTCCTTTTGTTTTATTTTGTTTAAAAGTTTATTATGTTTATTATTAGATTAGATTAAAAATCTAAGGGAGCTTGTGTCACACTCAAACTTGGTGCTCACATACATCTCCCAGCTGAAACTATGGGAGGGGGGGCTACCTGAGCTACACTGTCAGACTATCGCTTCTTGAGGTACAATGTCGTATTATGAGACAGGACAGGCTGGGGCTAGCTGGTTAGCATGCTAACTATAGTAGATATCTCTGCAACACAATAGCTTACTGTACATAACCATACTGCACATTGTTTCTCCACATTCTGTTCATACTTTTATTTAATCTTTGAATGTTTTAAACGATTACATATTGCACCTTTAATTGAGTATATGACAAGTAAATGTTAGCCGTTAAAACATTTTGAAATACATTCAGCTTTAGTTTGAAACACGGACACGTGTTGGGTGTCTGTGCGTTTGGAAGAAGACAGCTTGATTGGCTGACATAACTTGTAAAACCAACATGTGGTTCATTGTAGATACATATGTTAAAAAATACTCCGATATTTCATACATGCTATGTATAGCCTGTTGCCTACCAGGCTTCTGTGAGGAAGGAACTGAAAAACAGACATGATTGACTAACAGAGTCTTGTTCCCAGAAGCTTTTCAGCCCTTTTGACATAGACTGAAAAACTACATGTGAGTGCTAATATACACCAGACAGTTCTCAGACCTTTCTATATGACCCTGCCTCTGATACATAATGAGATGGCAGCATGAATAACATGATTACACGTCTGTGGAGTATAGGTGAATAATGTATGGTTTATTTATAGCATGCATTTGGAGTTCACTTTCGCCGCAGCCATTTGCTCGGCTTATATCCATTTCTCCTCCCCACCGCGGTCTCGGGAGGGCTGATATTTGTGCATTACAGTGGATGCTTATTGGCCTGTACTGATGAGGTCATTTCAAATTGGCGTGATACATCCAGATCATGAATAGGCCATTCATGGCTTTGTTCCGTTCCCTTTCACCATTCAGTCGATCTTCTACCTGTTTGATTTTAAAATAAGCTGCAAATGCAATGTGTCATGCAGATCAATCTATGGTGTACATACAACACTGAGACAAACAGGCAAATGTCTACAGGCACAAAGAAAAAAAAACTGGAATAAAATATCTGCTTTGGAGCTGCTTATTGGACTTTTGTGTCTAGTAATGTATTGACGCAGATACTCAGTAGTCTAAGTATGGAATAAAAAATGTGCCAATATATTCAAGTGTAGGGCGACCTGGGTTTAAACTGTTATATCAGTCTTTAGGTTTACTTTGCATTGACTTTCAGGTGCCTGCAGTGCAAAAAAAGAGAAGTACAGTGACGTGTTAAAACATGAGGGAAAAACAAAGCAGTGCGGTGCGTGAGATGCCATGAAAGGTACTAGAGTGTCAAAAAAGTAAAGCGACCTTTCAGAAACGGAAACAGCAGGGTTGTCGGATAGGCGTGAGGAGTCCTAGTAACAGTGCAGATAGACATGTTTACAGTAAATTACTAGAAATTATAAAAGTTAAAGTCACTTAAATATTTAGGACAGTCAAATACAGAGAGATAAATAAACTAGGTGCAATGCCATTTGCTCAAGGGTCATGTGATGCACTGAGGGAAGATGGGTAGAAATTAGAGTGTGCCCATTCCAGTGACTTCAGACGTCAGCCTAGAACAGTTCAGGGGGAAAAGGCGGGGGGAGGAGGAAGGGGAAGGAGGAGAGGGGGTAGACAGAGAAAATAAAACAGCTGTGAAAGAAGAACTTTCGCTTGGAAGTGAAAGTTATGCTGCAATGGCTGGCTTTGTGCTCCTTTTTTTCTGAAACTTTTTTTTTTTTTACACAGATTTGATACCATATTTTCATCATACCTTTTCACATAAAACATCTTAACTTATCTAAAAAATATGGTAACATAACCATGCAGTACTAACCCCCTCGTGAAGCCATGCAGTGGACAGAAAAGAATGGCGGTGTCATGAAATGTCCAATGTACAAGTTTGCTGTATTTCCCTGACAGAGGCATCACATCACTCTTCTCTCTAACAGCATTGCTCAAGTGGCAGTCGTGTGTTCTTTTTTCTTTGCTTTTTTGTTCATTTTACATTTTTTATTAATTTTACTCTTTCCAGACAATGACACAATAGGACTAGGAATAGGCAAATTTATCTAATATAGTGAGGACAAAAAGAAATACAATATTCTTGGAATGAGGCATGCTAAATAAATACTTCAAGGAACAGTTGGACATTTTGGGAAACACGCTTATTTGCTTTCTTGCAGAAAGTGAGATGAGAAGGTCAGTGCCACTCTCATGTCTTTATGTTAATGCGGGGGAGATGGTTTCCCTGGCTTAGCATAGACTGGAAACAGGAGGAAACAGCTAGACAAGTTCAGTTTGAAGTTAGCAAAGTCTGCCAAGTGGCACCTATGAAACTCTCTAATTGACTTACCTGAGCTTGTTTGTTTCACTCATATACAAACTGCAGTGTAAAAATAACAAGTTGTGGTTCTACAGGGAGTTATGTGCCAAACTAACTTAGACCGGAGCAGCGACTTTGGTCTTGCTGTCAGCGTGAGCTTTAGAGGTGTTGGCATGCGGATTTTGCAGCCTGTCCTCAACAGAAACACAGGCATATGGCATATTTTAAATATTTAATTTGTGGCTAAGAAGGGCCATGAAAGGAGGTGGTTTGGTGGTACGTTACGTTACATTACATTATGTTACGTCAGGTTAAGTTATGTCACATCATTTTATGTCACATTAAGTCACATTATGTTGCATTATATTGTGTTGCGTTATGTTGCTAACATGTCTGTGAGGGTTCTCAGTCATCCAGGTCATGGTATTCGTAGAAAAGGTTGTTGTAGGCAACAACATGACGTTACGACAGGTTAAGTTACATCATATCACATTATCTTGTGTTACATTGCGTCCCACTGCGTTGCACTGCATTGCGTTGTGTTGTAATGTTGTTAGGCAGCTTCTAGAGGCCATCTTAATTATGACAAGAGCAAGAGAGGAAGTCAATTGGCATAATGTAAATAGTGAGAAAATCTCTGTAAGGTGTTGGTTGGGTTTAGTTGCTTGCGTTGCTGCGTTGTGTGCGTTGTGTGCGTTGCGTTATATACATATACACAGGACTTATGTCACTTCCATCACATTACGTACTAATTTTAGCTAAAACCATGCTCTTTTCCTACATTTTCTGAGTAAAATGTAGTTTTGGTACCTAAATCTAACCAAACTTAACCATGTGTTTAACATCTTGTGACTTACAACATGCGACTACGCAACATACTTAATGTACAATATGCCTCGCACTGGTGCTCTCCAGTGGTCATACATGTCATTGTGGGAGCCACTGGTAATCAACCTGTTCTGTTATTTAGGTATGAGTATGTGTTGGCATTTTGTTATCTCTGAGCAGGGCCAGGTTAGCTGTTTCCCCTTGTTTCCTGCCCTTGCTAAGCTAAGCTAACAATCTTCTGGATCTATCTCCCTATATAACTGACAGAGATGAGAGTGGTATGGATCTCTGTATATAACTCTAAGCAAAAAAATAATTATAACCATATTCCCCGAAATGTCTGAATATTCCTTTAACAATACACTGGCTACATCCACTTAAAACAAATCCCATTGTTGTGAGTCTGACTTTTACTATAGGTGTCCCACAGGCTAATGCTTAAGTGTTATGCACAACCAAGGGAGTCTAGGGGAAGTTCCATGGGATAACACATAGAGGTTAATTGTGAGGCGGTGGTTTTGATGTTAGCTTCTGCAAACAGAACCAGATTTGGGATGACTTCAGGATGTAGTCATGGATGAGGGGTCATTCCACATGGCAGCCACGTCCCTGAACCTGCCGTCGGAGTTGTGGGAAAGCAATAGCCATTAGTTTCTCAGCGGACGGCTGTCTGAAATCTCCTTAAGAAGTCGAAGACATAAAGTCCTGTTTGTTGAGTATGTGGGTTCTCCTGCTCTAACGCTGATAACATTTGGCTTTGAGGTGTAAGGTAGCCTGTGGACATCAGTGACGTCCAGTTTTCTCAGAATTGTGGATAATGCATTTATTTTCTCTGTTGATAATGAATCGGTGGACAGAAGGGAAACAGAGACATGGGCTGTGGAGCCTGGCATGAAAATTCAAATAAAAAATATTGCATGTTCCTCAGTATTTTATTTTTACTGTTGTGTATGCAGTATCTTACTGACCAGCCCCTGTTTATTTATTGCCAACCTCCACAGATTTAATCCTAGATTAAGTTGCTAATTTAATAAAATAAATGGCTCATGTGCAAATACACCAGGGTTAGGTCTTATGTATATCTGCTATATTAGGCCTTTTGAGGCTAGGGTTGGGTATCGTTTGGATTTCAATGATTCTGATTCCCATTCTGATTCTGCTTATCGATTCCAGTTCTTAACGATGCTTCATTCTGATTTCACTCCTGCATTCTTCACAGCAGAGTTGTGTGAAACACTAATTACCACCAGTAAATGTTACCAGCGGAAACACGGAGCTAAGCTAACGTTAACCAGATAATATGACGGTAGTCTGTTTTCTGGTTTCGTGAACATTTGGGGTTTATACTCAGGCTACTTTATTGTAACAACAGATGAGTATCCCACCATATTTGTGAAGCATTTGTGCAATTTCAACTGCACGTTGAGCAACTTAGCAACATCTGAGTAAGTTAGCTGAGCTCAAATGCATGCAACTCATGTGTCTATACATGCAGATAGATAGCCAGGTCCATATACAGTAGGTATTTGCAGTAAATTTAATTTGAAACTAGCGCAAGTGAAATTAAAATTTCTTTATGATTCCTATGGAATCATAATTTTGGAATCAGTTCTTATTTGGAATCAGTTGCTGATGCCCAACCCTTGTATTGTGTTACACTTTTATCGTGAAGAATTTGGCCATGAACTCTCCAAACTGAGGTAGGCAGTGAACATTTGATTATTGATCATCTCATTTACTAATCTGCAGGTTCTGTTCTAGGACACAGCTCACTTGTCTCAGTAGTTGGCATTGGTCCCATGAGCCACTTACTTGCACAGAGTGTGCTGGCTGAAACTTAATGCATTTTAATATCTATACTTGGATGGAAATAAGGAACAAAAGTGGAAAGGAACAACCAAGAAAAAAAAAAGCACGAATAGCCACATTATTCATGGGCTTATCTGTCTCTTGTCAAAACCTGATAGATATCATGCATTTTCTAGCAACTCATCGAAAGTGTCAGTGTTGTGAATGTTGGAACTAAACAAGCAAGATTTTTTTTTTTTTTTTTCAAACAGCACAATCACAGATAGCAGTTTTCTCAGATCTTCACTATGTGCTGGAGCCCAGCTGTTAGGTTAAAAGGTTACCTGGCATTGATGAGATACTGGGCCAGGCTGATGTTCGCAGGGGTCCCTGTGATGGTGATCTGGCGCTCTGATGAGCCCTCCATGGCGTTGGCAATTTTGATCTGCGCCCCAGACATCTGTCGAATCTCATTTATTTTGGTTCCCTGGCGTCCAATAATGCAGCCTATTAACTGGAGAAAAAGCAGAAGTCTTTGAACGTGAAGCAAGGAAATCTCTGTTTTGTCTCAATACATTCATGCTAAATGCTAAATACCTACAGTAACACATTTGACATTAGAAAGGAAGTTTAATGAGTTATGAAATGATGTGGGTTTAATTGAAATTCCATCATTCAGGAAATTAAGCTTGATTAATGATAGTATGGTCAATAGATCAGCTCATTGGGGGTGTTCTGCTGTGCCAAAAGTAAGAAATGAAGTCCACAGGATCATTGTTGGTAATGTTGTCGATCATTTGTTCTCATGACATTGATAAGTTTGAAAGAATATGATTATCTGAGTGTACTTTTCTAATTGCAAAACTTTTCCTTATCAGTTAATTAACAATTAAAAACTGCCATCCACCCTTAAAATTTCAGTTAATTAGATCGGTGTGCTCTATGACAAAGGTCTGAATAACTTTAGGCAATAAACCAGTGATCCACAACTGGTGGCCTGTGGGCCACATGAGGCCGTCAAAGCTTCTCATCTGATGAAAGTATTGCAATATTTATATATCTGCAGTTTTATGAAGTGGGCAAATTTCTGTTACTGCAAATGCAAACCGAACCTTTCCTAGTGGTGCAGCTTCACATTAAAAGCATTTAACGGTTAGCATTTATTTTGAAGTAGTCACAGGAAATGCAATGTGTTTGTCAGTGAGATAAGCACCTTGTTATTGGTATCATTCATCAAAAATGTGTCTACAAAACAAGATAACAGTCATTTTTGGCATTTTTTCACAGCAGAACAGTTTGAAATTTGCAGGGTAATTTATTAGACGCTGCAGATTTGTCAAGCTTTGTGTTCCCTACATGTTGAAATGATCTGTATGGGGCTCTAAGATGAGTGATACTCAGTGCTTCATAAGTCTGGACTGTGGCATGATGCTTTGTCATCTTTCAGAGATGTAAAACATGAGGGCAGTGGATTAAACTTTGACTTTATCTGCTCTACTGTAAGCTGCAAGCATTAGCATGTCCGCCTAACTAATGCTAGCTCACTAGCTGCAGTAACTTTACCCCGAGCCAAACTTGTTTCAGATAGCACTGCACTTGCCAAACTCACAGCCTATTCCCAGGGTTAAATTGGGATTTGTTATGTCGTGGGTTTGAGGAGGAGGATGGGGGCTAGTGCTGAATAAAAGCGGGCCAACAACAACACGCGTCTCTTACACTAGCTCTCTTAGGTCTAAGGCAAGTTAGGTTAGCTCTTATCCCTAATTAAGTCTTTCTTTTTTTTTTAAAAAAAAGTCTGGCCTCCATAGTGTCTGTTTAGAAATATGGCCCAAATGTGCTTGATGAGCCTTGTATTAGACTATGACATATCCTCTAAACAGCCTTTGAATTTATGTATGATTGAAAGACACGTAATTTGGAAAGTACAGACTTTTTGAAACAGTGTCACTCAGTCACTCTGTCTCATGAAAGCATTACTCACATCATTTGGAATGGTGAGTTCATGGGTGCTGGCTGGTGGACTGGCATCCAAACCTAAATTGGGGAGCAATGGGATAAGAAAGAAAATGTGACTTTCAGAAGTCACTTTAACAGAGCTGAAACCTCTTAAAGGAATATTTGGACCTTTCGAGAAATATGCTTATATGCTTTTTTGCCAAGAATTAAACGAGGACATTGACATGTCTCTGTTTGTATGTTGCATATAAAGCTACGGCCAGCAGATAGTTAGCTTAGCTTTGCACAAAGACTGGACACAGGTGGAAACAGCCAGCTTGGCTTTGTTGACAAAATCTGCCGACCAGCAAGAAAGCAGAGCTGCCAACAGTCTCCTGGCTCCAGTTTGGTATGCAACAGAGGTGGGACCAAGTCTCAAGTCTTTGCACTCAAGTCCAAAGTCGAGACAGGCAAGTCCCAAGTCCTAAAGTTTGAGTGTTGAGTCCTAAACAAGTCAGAATATGCTCTTCACAAATGTTGTGACGCCATTTTAACAACAGAGCCTTGACTTACCGTTCTCTTCTTCAAATGTTGAATACTGCAATTTGTTTTTTGTCACCACCACATAGTTTTTGTAGGTGAACAAAATTATCTTTTGTATCATTTTTTTTCCAACTGGAGCTCAGTAACTTAGCATTACTTCTTCATGGTTCTCTCCTGCAACCTGATTGGATGCTGTCAGACTGGTTCAAAACAAGGTGGGCGTGGGAAAATTAAGTTGACTTGCTGAGGATGAATAGCATTAACACTTTGCTGATTCAGGAAATAATTGATTCGTGGATTCGAACTTTTTAAAGGACCAGTGTGTAGGATTTAGTGGCATCTAGCAGTGACTTGCAGATTGCAAACCATCATCTTACTCTCCTCTCAAGCATGTAGACAGCCTAGAGAACACAGAACGAGTGCAAAACACTGAAGGCCATGTCTGAGTCAGTGTTTTGTTTGTCTCTTCTGGCCTACTGCAGAAACATAGCGGTGCAACATGACGGACTCACTCCCATCTGTAGACATTAACGGCTCATTCTAAGATAACGAAAACATGATTGTTATTTTCAGGTAATTATAAATTGAAAAAATACTTAGGAATATTATGTTACATTCCGCCATTTTCTGCCAATAAATCCCCATAAAGCTTACAAACCTTAAACTTTTTAATCTTTGGGTTTTGGGGAAAGTATAAAGTGCTTTCAAGTCAAAAGGCTCAAGTCATGAGTCACCGGTGTTAAAGTCGAGTTGCAAGTCTTTTTTTATTTTGTCAAGTCAAGTCTAAAGTCATCAAATTTGTGACTTGAGTCTAATTCAAGTCCAAGTCATGTGACTCGAGTCCACACCTCTGTAATATACAGATAAGAAGGGGGTATCGATTTACTTAGCTAACTCCCAGTAACTCTCTGTTTTCCTACCGTCTTCCGTCTTTTTTGTTTAGCTAAGCTAATGACCAGGGTGATGGTGACAGTATGTGTGTGTGTTTGTGATGGCTGATCCTGCTGACAGCGTCAAATTTGTCACAGGGGAGTTGCGCTGACTCAAAACAGCTTGCAGACAAAAACTGTGTGAACAAATACATTAATTTATATTAGCTTCTTAATAAATTAAGCAGATTTAAAACTGAAGTTAAAAATCCAAGTCCCTTAGAAGGAGTAAAATGCCACCGAGTAAAAGGTCTCTGGGTTAAAAGAGTCCATGCAGGGTCTAGCCCGGGTAAAAGCAGTCATATTTTAGCGTCTGACTACAGCCCGTGAGGTCTCCAGCCCCTCGCTGCCTCGTGGCGTCTTCAACTGGTGAATACAGAGGACGACATAAATCAGCAGATTTATCGCAGTCTCTCAGTGCATCAAGAGTTTATATGAAAAAGTAGAAAAAAAGCTACATTACCTAATAGGTTTGAGCCAAAATAATTTGTTAAACACTGCAACCAAAACAAACTGAATACACATGCAAATAAATCAAAAAGCAAAGAAAAATCTGAAGGAAATAACAGCCTATTAGTTAATATAGCTTTATTATTCCACCTTTTCATAAGTTCTTGATGCACCGAGAGACTGCAATAAATATGCTGATGTATGCCGTCCTCTGTATTTGAGTATCAGTTGAAGATACCACAAAGGGTCGGGGGACTGGAGACATCATGGGCGGCAGCCAGAATCTAAAATAGAATCGCTTTTACCCGGGCTCGACCCTGCATGGACTCTTTTAACCCAGAGACTTTTCACTCAGTGGTATTTTACTTCTCCTTAGGGACTTGGACTTTTAACTTGAGGTTCAAATCTGCTTCTAACTTTCTGAAAAGATAAAATAAATGATTTTATTTGTTCCACCCATTTTTTTTTTTTCCTGCATGCTGTTTTGAGTCAGCACAGCTCCCCAGTAGGAATGGTTTAATAATTCCTTTAAAGTCAATGTCCACAGCTGTGACAAATTTTGGCGTTGTCAGCGGGGTCAACCATCACATACATTTTCCACAAACGCACACCATCACCATCCCCCCTGTGTCTTCAGCTTAGCTAAACAAAGACACTAACTTGCATTATTGTGGTGTCAATATTCTCATTTAATGCTTGAAGCATATTTCCCAAAATATCAAAAAGTTCCTTTAGCATATTTATCAATGGAACATTTAACTGTACATGTTCACATAGTTTCAGCTTATGAAATACTGTGTGATGGGTCTGAGAAAAGTTGGCTAAAGTGCATTTAAAAGAGGGCACTTTTATTTTTTTTTGAAGAACCCATGTTGATTCAATAAATCATTCCATGTGTAATGGTAATTGCCACATCCTTTTAGAAAACTGGTGAAAAGAAGAATCAAACATGACAGTATTTATTCATGAGATCTTCAGTGGGCCTTTTGCCACGTATGACGTCCGTATGAAACACTTCAATTCAGATGTGGGGGGTGAGTCAGTTGGCTATTTTAGTACAATGTGGCCACACTTTTGAACTGGGGCTTTTCATCTTTAATTGAAAGTAAAACAACCTAAAAATGTGTACGAGGAAGCACGTATGCTGTTGCCAGGTGATAATGCCACTTTGAATGCATAATTTTAAAGTGAAGCCCAGTGCCTTTTTTTTTTTTTTTTTTTTTTTTTTTTTTTTGGCTTTTACTGGCGTAATATCCGACAGAGCCAAGAGAAAAATATATACATGAGAAAATCAAAGAAGGAGAGAAACCACAGGGGCCAAGTCATGCTGTGCCAAAAGAGAGATAAGGTGGAAGGTAGGGAAAGAGAAAAAAATGTTTCTCTGGATGCAAAGAGAAGGAATTATCTAAAGGGCCTCGTGGGTACGTACCAGGGAAAGCAGGGGTGGTCTGTCCGAGAGGGGTAAAGGGGGTTTGCTGCATAGCCAACTGGTGGAGCTTGGTCAACTGCTGAAGGGTTAGGAGGGAAAGTAGAACTAAGAGGTTACTGTTACACAGGTCACACCAAGAAATGAAGTCAACCAAAACTAGAGTGAAGAAACAGTGAGGAGAAAGGAGGCCATGACACAGGGTGGTGGAGGACAAAAAAGTAAGAGAAGAAGAGATACTGAGAGAGGATGATTGTCTGTCATGGAGTTGCAAATTGCTCGGTAATTTGATGCTATTTCCTTTTCTACCGTCTATTTCCTTGTAATTTTCACACACTCCAGTGTCATTTCTTTTCAATTTACAAAAATGGAGAGGCAAACAACTCCGCTCATGAGCACACTGACCAAATGCAGGGGGAAAAAAAAAAAAAAATCATTCGCATTTGCCCCCTCAATTACCGTGTGTCCTTCTAGTTAGCACTTATGACTCAGAACCGGAGAACCTTTTGGTTTTACATGCCTGTCAGAGCAGCCGCCCGCTCCCCCGACATGGTCGCAGGATGTCCATCCCCCGCTGTGTATCATTTCCATCAGGAACGGGGGGAAAGACGGATGCTTTCAAGCCTTCTTCTCCTTTTAAGAGGAGTTTTAATGAGGGTGTGAAGAGGGTGTCAAGCCCGCACTTGAGTGATTGTACCGTCAACCACCACCTCCAGTGGCATCAATCACAGCCCTACTTTGAATTAGTGGATCTGACACAAGGTAGCTCCTCAGATGCTCTCATGACAAGGACAGATGAAGGCAGATTATTAATGGAGACTATATGGTCCGCTGGAATTAAAAGGGTGTCTACATCAAAACTGCCATTACTGTCTTTGCCTTTATCATCATCGCATGGAGCCACTGTTTTGTTATCGGCCACATCTGGAAAGAGATCTTTCCGGTGGCTGAGCCGTAGTCCTCCCTTAACAAGGACAGAGATTTTTTGGAAGTCGTGATTTATGACTTGCTTCTTGGAGCTGGCGGGTCCATGTAATCAAATGTCTGCTACTATTTTTAAGTATATACGATTAAGATACAGGTTATAATTCTTGATTAAATTAGAAGGAGACCAAGAACTCACATCTGGGTGCGGTATGGCGTATTGTCCCTGAATTGTGTAGGCCTGGAAAGATGAAAAACATAACAGATAGCAGATTTTAGCAAAAATCACCCAAAAAAGCAGTCTAAGCTCTTTAGAAACCTTCTTCACACTTTCAGCTCAAGTAACCATAATAAAGTTGTTGCTTCAGATTTATTTTAATTTTCAAAAAGTGATATTACAGTGAATGATCTACTTATTCATATTAATTGTTACCATGTTCAAAGCAGTAACATCAAAAGCATATGATACGTAGATGATTGTGCAGAGCAATGCAACCTTGTACACACAAGCCTTACAAATTATGGACAAACATAATGCAAAATCAAAGTTTTTCGGCTATCTACTGGACTGGGGGAGCAAAAGAGACTGCGTATAGAAAAAAGAAAAGGAAGTGATCACCATAAGCGTTTTCACTATATTAACACATTAGAAACTGTCTTTAAAAAGCTGAACTCTATAATCTTTACAAAGGTAGTATTTCTGCAGGTGTTTTGCATTTGGCAGCCCTGTATTGCACAGGTGTTTGCATGTGTCTGTATACCCCTGTGTGAGTGTGTGACAAAAAAAGGCTTGAGTATTACTCTGTCTAAGGGCTTCAGTGGTGTTTTTTTTTTCTTTTTTTTCCACTTAATGCCCACTGGGTACAATTTCCAGACAAAAGGTCCCCAAATTGGAGTCATTACAAGTAGTTATGTGCTGTGTTTCTCAAATCTATCTCCTTTGTTTGCTAACTTCTCAAATGCATCCTTTACAGCTTTCAGCCCAAATCTGCTTGTAAATTACCTACATTAGCTGGACGGGCATTTGAATTTGTCGTGCAAATTGCCAGCTGACACTAATGTCATTGTTGTTGAATCAAACGTTATGGTGCAACTTATAGCTCACCCTCCCTCCCTCACATTCCTGTGTGCCGACAACAAGTCACACATTTTATACAGGCATTGAACCAAGCCTGGACGGCCTTTTGTGGCACTTAAATGTCACACTACTTCTGCCTTTGCTGCTGAGAGTGGACAGCACCCATTCTCAAGCATTGGGACAAATTATGTCCTACCAAAAAAAAAACATTTAAAATTATTAATGATAACACTCTAATTCCAATTTTTGGATTTTTTTTTTCTAAACTTGCTCTGTACCAGAAAACACCCCCATCCCAGACAAGAATTCATAACTTCAATTTAAAAATGGGTTAAAATACTTCAAAATCTAAAACTAACAATATGTACTGATAACATATGATAAATACAGATTTATTTATTTTTTTAAATGTAGGCCCTTTAAAGTTGTGTCCCAGATTTCTGTCAACTCTGTCAGATTTTCACAAATACACGATTTAATCAGGCATAAAAGAGGATTAGCTATACCCTAAGGACCCCTGTCTCACTTTCTGGTTTAAAAAGATGGGAATACTGTTCAAGCACTGGCAAGCTTTCTGTTTTTCAACAAATTTATTAAATAATATTGCTATCACATCGCGTATCAACCATAACATGTTAACTCCGCAGCTCTTTCAAATCAAAGCTAAATATGAATTATGGTTTAAAAATATGTATTTTGATTAGCATTAAGAGAACTCTGAGCAACTTTAAAAAATAAAATGGCTGCTCACAATGAATATGCTGTGAAAGGAAAAAAAAATTAATTTTGACAGCTCCATAAGACATAAACTCCATCAGATGGAGATGCTGATGGACGTCTGCATATACTAAAAAATGTAATCACTAGCAGGTTGGCCTGTTATAAGGTTTACTAGCCAAGAGCTTGATCTTTTAAAATATATTTTCCCAGCATAATTGAAGAAATCGAAACCCCCTCAAAATACAATTTGTCCCAATTCTCAAGAATGAGTGACAGGTATATTTGCACGACTACAAGAGGTCCCTTGTCAGTAAAATGAAAAACAGAGGTCATTGTAGTGTTTGAAGGAACAACTAATGCTGTAGTTTTTCTAACGAGGGCAGCCTCGTTTGCAAAAAGAGGTTTATGACAGTAGAGAGGCTCGCAGTAACAGGCAGCTGCTGATGCTGCAGTAAAAGTCTCAGGTTGGCTGTAGGCACAAGCTAACAAGCCGGAGCTAGCTCAGCTCTTACCTGGCCACCAGAAAAAATGACTGGGGTGGAGGCGGGCTTTGGGCGATAAGGGATGGTGGCACCTTTTGGTGGACACTAAGAGAAAAGGAAGACAGAGGAGAGACAGAGTCAGCATGTACTTAACTTTTGAACATGATTTCAAGTTTAGCAAACTGCTCCTGATTTAAAGGAGCAGTTCAACATTTTCTTTCTAGCTAAGAGTTAGATAAGAAGAGCAACACCACTCTCACGTCTGCATGGCATATATGTTAGCTTAGGTTTGTGATTTTTAAAGAGGTGTTACACTGTAGTCAGTGGTGTAGTGGTGTCTGTTGACAAAATATCCTGTGTTCTATAGTGACTTGTAAGACCACATTTGCATGTAAGTAGAATTTGCACATTGTCACTTAACTTCTGTTGCTTGAGTTCAGGGAGTAATGATCATTATGAACCTAACATCAACCACAGAGGTGGAGATTTTTTAATCAATACTGGCACACAGACTATAGGGTGAGACCATTACATAATTAGGCATATTGAGTGAACTATTACTTTTCCTTCCTTTCCTTTCCTTCCATCCACAATAAAAATTGGACAACTGCGCTGGACAACTATTCTCTCACTTTGCAGGTAATCTATGGGCCAGTAGTTTCTTTGTAAGCTGTGTCTTGGAGAAGCTGATTTACAACAGATAGTGTTGGCCAGAGTGAGCCACCATTACAAAATTAACTTTTTAATTGGTCAAGGGCCAGTTGGCAAGTATTACTGCTCCTACACAGGACTAATGCATGAAGAGAAGATTTATTTCAGCCAGAGATTAGTTTATTTACGAGGCTTTTTTAGGATGTAAAGCAAAGGTACAAGCTGCCTTACTTGTACCGTAACTCTAACCAGTCTCCTCATGCCTAAACCTAACCAGTGAAGGCAACAAGAACTAGCCAATCAAGGCAGAAAAGGTCATATCTTTGCCATCTTAGGAAAAAAAATTGGTTTGTACACTACTGAACGATGCGAATCAGAGGGGATTTAGATTGACTAAACCAACTAAAAATATATTCCATATACTTGCGTTTACTGCCAGAAGCAGTGACTTCATGTTAATAAGAGCTGGTGGGCAGATTTTCTCATCTTTGGACAGTGCCAGTCTAGCACTTTTCTCCAGTTTCCAGTCTTTATGCTAAGCCAACCCAACCATCTGCTGGCTGTAGCTTCATAGCAATGAACAGATGGGGTTGCAACTGATGATAATTTTCACTATCAATTAATTTGACGATTATTTTTCAATTGATTTATAAATCAATGAGCGGTTTAGTCCGTAAAATTTTAGTAAATGATGAAAAATGCGGATCACTATTTTCCACCGCCCAAGTTGATGTCCTCAGATGTGTGGTGTCATAAGAGGACTAAAAACTAGGAAGTGTTCACATTTCAGAAGCTGAAATCAGAGAATTTGGACATTTTTTATTAAAAAGTGACTCAAACCGATTAATCGATTGTTGAGATACTTGGCGATTGCTTCGATAATCGATCATTTGTTGCAGTTTGCTGCAGCTCTAGAACAGATATGAGAAAGGTGTTGATGGTCTCTCTTACTCTCAGCAAGAAAACTAATATGAGTGTTCAACAAAATGTTGAATTATTTCTTTAAAATACTGTAATGCCCAGTGTTTTCCTATCTGGTAAATTACTGAGTGTAATTAAACGTATGTGGAGCAGGAAATGTATAATAACACACATGACTATTCAGTTTTCCATGGGGTAAATACAAGGAAACATGTTTATGTATTCACTTGGTAATGCAACAGCAGAAAAACCCCTCTGAGGCAATGTTGTGTCTTGGTAACTTGGTGTTCTTACTGTGAGAAATGTTTTAATGTGCTGCTGCTTTTGAAAAAACTGTTATATGTTATTCATGAGAACAAAAAGGAGCCATGGAGGTCTCTATTCACGGACATGATAAAAAATACAAAGGCCTGGCATGTGTGAAGCCTGATGATCACAGATTAAATGCATCACCAGGTCTATAATTTTTTTCTTCCAATGGTGCAAGCTTTTCTGCTCAGACAGCAGGGAGATAGCTGACGAGATGAGAAGGCAGGGCAGGTCCAGGTTGCAAACTTACTATAATGACACACAGTTATTGATTCATGCCGTGTCGCAGCAACGGGGCTGCTCAAGACAGTGGAGAGGGCTTAATCAGATTTCCTCCACGCTCTCAAGGGAGGAGTATCCACTTTGGTATGTACGATATCATGTACCAGCAATGGTGTGCTTCAATGTTACACAGACAGGCCTGGGTTCCCCTGACAGTTCAGCTGGATAGTTATTCAAAATGATTATTCAGAAATGGTCAAGTGCCTCCTCTAAACTTTAATTAGATGATTTTACTCATTATTCTGAAAGGGTAGTTGGAGGGGTTGTATGAGGTACTCATCCACAGCCAGTGTACTAAAAATGGTGGTTGAGACCACCCAGTTTGGAGAAGCGGGAGGAGTACCAGCATGGAAGCTAAGCAATGTACTGCTGTGTACGCTATATTTAAAACAGGCCTGGGACTGCTTAGTTATTAGAGAGCTGGAGCAGGGACCTGCTCCTACATATATTACATTGAATATTTTAGTTTTTTTGCATGTTTATTCATACCCATAGATCCTAAGTCAGCAGCGGGGCTAATGTTAGCTGTGTTAGCTTCACCCTCTGCACTTTCATTGGTGAAATGATCCCTTGTGGCTCACAAGAGTGTCTGTACACAATAATAAAACATCTAATTAATTTTCCATTATGTTTTAATAATATGTAGCTAACTACTTTGCCATTAGGCATTTTTCTTTGCTATGTTGGATTCATGCTAATGTTTACTTTCAGACATATTTAAATTTTAGGGGTGGGGGGAATGATGGCACCTGCAGTAACTCTGAGGACCCACTAGGGCAACGATCACAGTCTTTTCTGAGGGTAAACCACCATTATATAAGCCAAATATTGCTCTGTCTCGCTCAACCAGACTCCATTGGGGAAATCATTCATTTTACCTTGCAGAACACAGGAGCTGTTAGTCTGCCTCTGCCTCATTTGGTTAGTTAGTTAGTGTTATTGTGTGAATTAAGAAAATCCAAACATCCGACCTAAACTTTTAAAACCCCAAATTCACACAATAACACAACTAACTAACTAACCAATGGAGGCAGGAGCAGACCAACAAATTCTGTCTTCTACAAGGTAAAATGGTTGATTTTGCCCGTGGAGTCTGGTTGAGTGAGAGAGTGATCTTTGGCTTATATAACAGTGGTTTCCCGTCTGAAAAGGGTGCCTGATGTCAAGGCAAAGTGGTAAAAATATTCTAACTAGAAACCACCTTTATATGAGCTAAATATCCCTCTCTCTCATTCAACCAGACTCCATTGACAAAATCAGTCATTTTACCTCACAGAACATAGTAGTTGCTGGTCTACCGCTGCATTGTTCGGTTAGTTAGTTTGTGTTATTGTGTGACTCTGGTGAGTCCGAACATCTGAACTAAACTTTTAAAACACCAAATTCGCACACGAACACAACTAACTAACCAATCAAGGCAGTGGCAGACCAGCAAATCCCATGTTCTGCAGGGTAAAATGATTGATTTCGCCATTGGAGTCTGGTTGAGTGAGAGAGAGCAATATTTGATTTTTATAACAGTGGTTTCCCATCTGAAAAGGGTGTCTGATGCCTAATTGGGGTAGTATAACCAATGGATCCTGCTGTACATCTTCTAAATGATGATTCCCATCTTTCCCTCATGGATAAAGCACGCAAAATCTGGCTGGCGGCCCTAACTGCAGCCAAGAAGATTGTAGTCCAGCACTGGAAACCTCCTCACAATATTTCAAATATTCATTGGCTCCGGAGTTTTTTGGACATTTCTTACCTGGAACTGTCATCAGCAAGGATTAATGATGCATGACCAAACACAATTTTAATGTGGACAAATCTGATATCTGACTTGAAAGCTCTTCTGTCTAAATAAAACTTCTCTGATCATCTATCCTGTTAGTTGGTGGAGAGAGGGCGGGAAGGGATAGGGAAAGGGGTTGAGGGTTGGGGGATATGAAAACTTAAAATGTAAATGGCAATTTGCTGTCCTGGCTTTTAGCCTATTTGTTATTGTTCCAATAAAAAATGAATGCTTAAAAAAAGGGTGTCTGATGCCAAGGTAAAGCGGTGAAAATACTCTAAATATAGCGTACAATTAAACTGATTGTTTAGCATTGCTTAGCTTCCATGCTGCTTCTCCAAACAGGGGGCGTGCTTAATACCTGCTACTGCAGGTAATACACTGACTATTGATAAGTACCTCATACAACCCTGCTTCAAATAATCCGAACTATCCCTTTAAGGTAGTACACACAGTATTGTAGCTCATCACAAATTGCCCTCTGCAGATTGCTCGTCAGTGTGACATTTATAGACAGCTATAGTCAGGGGTTTCTGACCCAGACATAGCTTAACTTGTCTCTTATGGTGGCATTTTCTCTTTCTGTGAAGCACATTTGAAACATCTGAAGAGAAAATGTGTTTTACCACCACAAGCAGTGTATACAAATGAAAACATGGTGCATGAGTGTCTAGCTAGAGTGATAACACAACTCTTATAGCCTCTAACTATTTAATACTAGCTTTCTTGGAATGATAGTTTGTTAGTTTTGATTATTTTAAGTGAGGTTGTATGATGTACTTATCAATAGTTAGCATGTTGATTACAAGAGATGGTGGTAGACACACTCATTTGGAGAACCAGCAATGTGCCATTGTGGACAGGATCAGCAGCAAAACATAGTTTCGCCACTTAAAAAATCAATGTCAGTTTAAGTCTATGCTATATTTAGAATATTTTCACCACTTTACGTTGCCACCAAACAGCCTTTTCGGACAAGAAAATGCTATAAAATAAGACAATTATTGCTCTTTCATTCTAAACCAGACTCCATTGGTAAAATCAGTCATTTTTTCTCACACAAAAGGATGCTAGTTTACCACAGCCACCATCGACTAGTTTGTTTTATTGTGTGATTTTGGTGAACCTGGACTAACTTTTTAAAACACTGAAATCACACAATAACAACAACTAACACATAACTATCTGACTGATCAAGGCAGCGGTAGACTAGCAACTATTGTGTTCTGCAGGGTAAAATTAGTGATTTTGCCAATGGAGTTTGGTTTAGGTGAGACAGAGCAATATTTGTTTTATATAATGGCGGTTTCCTGTATGGGTATTACCTACATCTACTGTAGGTAACACACTGACTATCAATAAATAACATACAACCTCTTTTCAAATATACCCCATTAAGTTTGTATGAATTTACAGTTTAACTTCATTCTTTAAAGTTCTTTTGATAAATCTTGACATACTCTACCTCCAGCATGACCACACAGATTTGTTTGACACACTGGATGATGGCTTCTGGGGTCCCAGAGATTGTCACTGCACGTTCTGTGGAGTTGGGCAGCATGTCCCCTGCCACCTGAACCTGGGCTCCTGTGGACTGGAGTAGAGTAAGGGACTTTGAGGGACACGACAAGGTTGTCAAGTTTCATTTCTATGTCACAGGCTGTGCAGCACTATGAAGGGTTGGACATGCTCATTTCTGTAGGGCAGCACATTGAAATTTAAATTTACTTATTCTGTCAGTCATCCTCTATCAAGAACCCCACCTGGTGCAGGCTGTATAAATGCCGTTTGTACTCTGCCCCTGTATCAATATTTAAAAGAGCACCAGGATAAATAAGTTGTTTAGCTTGGTCACTTGTTTGATATAACACTGCTGCTCTTGCCCTGAGCTGTGACATATAAAGGTCCATCTGCCTTTAGGACTACAGCAACGTGCCTTTGCTTTAGGCTCCACGTCTTCTACTGCAGGGGTGTCAAATTCATTTTCATAGCACGTTACATCAGCATTATGGTTGCTCTCAAAAGGCCAGTTGTAATTGTAAAACTATATTAATGCATCTTTTTTTTAATTATGTGACATAATTGCCTCTAAAGTGGATTATTATCTGTTTTAGTAATAACTGGAAATAACTAGCTCTGAGGGAGTTTGGGAAAATAATGACAAGTGTACAATGATTATACTTTTTTTTTTAGGAAATATACCACATTATATAAGTAATAAATTTAAAATAACAGGAAGAGTTGTTTCAGTTTGTGTAATTCGACTAGTAAGGTTTAAATTTTCCAAAATGTATATTTGCTTAAATGATATGAGCCATTTTGCCACTGTTGGAACGCACGTGCTATCTAGTGTCTACTGACGCAGTCTAGCAAATACTGACATCTAGCAGCTGGACGTCTTCAGTGCACAGACAACAATACTGGGATGAATTCTGGGACATGTAGTTCACAGACACTGTAGATCTGTATATTCACAGTGGCCATTAGTGTTGTGCATGTTTCACTAAAGGAGCGCGGTCATTGACGGCTACATTTTTGGGGCTACATTTTTCTTTCACTGCCGTTGATGATTCAGCCAAAAAGTTTTTCTCAAAGGAGAAATTAGAGCTTGTAATGTGATGTTTTGTTCCCTTTTTAGCTAGCTAGCAAACAATAAAACATTTTGTTTTTGTTTTTGTTCTTTTGACTTTTTATTTAGCCAGATTAGCATTTTCTTAACTTTTTTTTTATCTAGCTAGCAAACAATATAACATTTGTTATATTTGTTGTTTTGTTTTGTGTTTTGTTCTTTTGTTTTATCTAGTTGCCAACAATGTAGCATTTTGTAACTTTATAGCTGGCTTGAAAACAAGGTAACATTTTGTAAATAAATAAGTTTTTGTTTGTTTGTTTGTTTGTTTGTTTGTTTGTTTTTTGTAGTTGTAGTTGAAACAGTTTTCCCTGCTCATTTATACTTACTAGTCCTGACAGCACTCAAACTAGTGATATGATGATGATCCTAATTTTCGGTAAGCAAGCATTTTCATACTGATTAACTCTGTTTAACTTTTTAAATCATTAATCTCGATTTTACTAAACTGAAATTAGTTTTTAATTTTGCAACACAGCTCTGCTTAATTTCAAATCTTGATTTACTCATTTTAAACCTAGTTTTGCTAAACTCTTATAGAATTTACATGGAGCCACACTTGTTCATGTATTAATTCTTGGCTTGTTTTGTGCCCCTTCAATGCCCAAAACCTCCCACGACTGGGCCAGTCCTCTGACTTTGCTGGCCTAAACTTGTCGATCGATAAGAGGACAGCGCTTGTGCGAGATGGAGGTCAGAGCCCTACTCGTGCTGCATGACCAAAGGTGGAGCTCTAGCTGGGTCACCCCTCAAGTCACTGACATGGTGGATAGCAAGTATTTATACACCTTCACTGTAGGTGAGCCTGTCCTGATTGGGTGAACAAGCACGTAAAAAGTTCAGTGTGCTGCCCTGAAGAGCTGAATGGAAAGACGCGTCACAGGGCTCTGCATGGGCTTTTTAAACTGGAGCTGCAATGCTGTTGTTTCCAAGGTCAGAAATTTGTGCTGAAAGTCATTACATTATTTGAGTGAATTCAATTATTATTCAGTTAGATTCCTACATACTGCATTATCAAATGAAAACAAACAATAAAGACAGTTGGGGAAATCTAATAATTCAATCAAACAAATAGTCATCCTATTATTACAGTACTCATGGAGAATGTAAATTCATGAAATGTTGCTGACACAAGCGGAGATACAAAACTATTTGGCAGCTCTGCATTTTCTGTTTGACTGGGAAAAGGCCTGACTCATATATCTGGATAGAATTTTCTAAGTTGGCCCTAAAAAATGTTCTATATCCTACCTCTCTCATTTCTTTGATTTTGGAGCCTCCTTTCCCTATGAGGGAGCCACACTGGCTGGCTGGCACTACAAGCCTTAAGGTGACTGGGGGCTTGCTGGTTGCTGGGCTGTTGCTCATGGAATTGATGATGTCCTACAAAACAAGAACATATATTTATTTTTTTTTTAGCAGTAATATTTTCTCAATGCCATATCAATGCTTCTGGTAATGACTACCCATATGAATCACTTTACAAACTTCAAAGTCACTACAAATGAGCTGCAAAAACTACATGCGAGTCAATCATTCCGTTAGATCTTTTCTGCTCGGTGAATGAGGACTGCTCTTTGTCCTCTGTGAGGACACAGCGGTAGGTCTCCTCTCACAGCGCTCTGAGTGTATCAATTAGATGAGTGACATCAAAGACAGGATCAGAGGAACAGATAGATAGCTGAGAGGAGACAATTATAATGCACCTATTACAGCCATGGGATACAAATGTCTACCACAATGAAGATGATCGTGCGCCTTATACATATCTACTATATGTGAAAAGAGGGCAAACGGACATGAACTCCCATTTGATCTGATCGCTGCATGCGCCCGGCGAGCTCTGCGCTTTCACTTTAGATAGAATTCACAATCTTATATACCTCTTCAAATTTGTAGGCAATCATAGCAAAAGCCTTGAAGATGGTGTCTGTTGGTCCAGTGATGGTGACAATCCTCTCTGGACAGTTGCCCTCAGAAATATTGATTCGTGCTCCGCTCTGAAAAAGCAACACATACATGCTGTCAATGGACTCAGAGCATTTGATGTGAGACCTAAGTCTATTCAACACTAATACACCGAGGACACTATACAAGGTTATGAGTTTGTCGTTCTTTTTACGAAATTTATAGTTTTTTAATAGCTGTGACTTGCATGGGAGAAGTGTACATAATTATTTGAGAAACCCACCTCTTCTCGCATCTTTTTTACTGTTTCCCCTTTCTGTAAAAAACAAAGGAAACAAGAAAGAAAAATCCAAAAATAATTAAAAACAAGCTTCCATTTTTTTTCCTAGAGTACAAACATGTGTGATGTAATAAAAATAACATACCTTTCCAATTATACTTCCAACCTCCTGCAATAAAAAGAAGAGAAAAATATTGATTTTGTTCTATACTTAATAATGTCTGTGAAGGTTCTCAGTCATCCAGGTCATGGTATTCGTAGCAAAGTTTGTCGTAGGCAACTGGACTTGATAGAGTTCTTGAAGACGTTTCGCCTCTCATCCAAGAGGCTTCTTCAGTTCTGACTGACTGGTTTGGGAGTTCAGGTATTTAAACCACTGTGTGGTCGTTAACACCTAGAGGGGGCATGTGTCTCAAGTGCCCACCCTTCCATTGTGTGGACCTTGGGTTTCACCTGGGGGGGAGGTGTGAATGAGAGTCGTTAAGAACCCTGCCACCATGTGCCTTGTTGGAGTCACATGATTTCAGGTGGGTATCAAACTACCGGGTACCCACCTGAAATCAAACCAGTCAGTCAGAACTGAAGAAGCCTCTTGGATGAGAGGCGAAACGTCTTCAAGAACTCTATCAAGTCCAGTTGCCTACAACAAACTTTGCTACAGATACTTAATAACAGAATCTTCTGGACAAATGTTACAGTACTAAAACTGAAACTGCTATTTATTGTTTTTCCTGAACAACTTGCAAACAGGGGCATGCAGAGGTTGCACAGCTGCATGGCGGTGTTGGGGAGGCCACACTTTCCATGTGCATGTAATCACTCATCATGAGTTTCGGTGGTGGCACAGTGGGGAAAGGGCAGAGGGGCAGCGCTGGCTGCGAGCGTCAACACTCCCTGACCTCCCCTCGATGACTGCAGTGGTTACATCATTGTGGCGTTAAACCTTCAGGCCAGAGGCTGCATAGTGTCAGATTCTTCCCAAAGAATTCATTTATATTTGTCAAACATTATGTAGAGTCACTGAGTAGAGACACTTTGTTGTTGCCCTCAAATATTCTTGTGGACAGAAATAAGTTCCAGCAATAAGCGCACCGTTAGGCAACGTTACGCAAGACACATGGCATAAGTTGTGGTTAACATGAAACGAAAGTAGCTTGGTTAGGTTTAAGAAAAGATTTTGGTTTGGGTTAAAATAAATATGTCGAGGGAAAGACCCCTTCCTTTGCTGTGGGCGACAGAGCCAGACTTCATGGTCATGCTGCCAATGTCCCCCATCGCAGTCATACATCTTCTGGCAGGTCCTGGCTGGGCCTGTCCGGCTGTAAGGTTATTCAGACTGTCACCAGGTCACTGGTGTCTGGAGCCCTGCATGAGCAGCCGTGCGGTAGGTGAGTTCTGGGGCTGCAGACTGTTTGGCACACAAAGCAAGGGCAAGACTTTGGCTCTATTCTTTGTGGTGCGCACTCCACCGACCTGGCCAGCTCAGTGGGGGTGAGCAGTGTGGGTCTTAGAGATTTAGGCATTAAAACAGAGTGACTGTTACATTACCTTCATTCTATTTTAGTCATAGACATTGGCCTTTAACAAATTCTACAGAGTTAAAGGAGAAATCTATAATAAATAATAAAATGATGCTGTCGCTTGTTATTGTGAAATTACAATTTTACACTTGTCTTGCAGCCCTATATTGTTCCTGCTGCCTGCCTGAGCTTCCTGGAGTCTGGAGAATTCGCTTCAACCATAGATGGTATATTAAATGGGATTTCAACCTATTTGATAGACAGTCTATGGCTCCAACTCACTATTTGGACTGCTGTATTTTTGGACTGTTGTATTGTTACGTATTGCTCCTTTAAAAAAGGAAGTGAAGCCAGTGCCTGCAGCTGTTAGTTGTCACAAAATTGTGGACCAAGCTTTAGCACTTTACCACAGTATGGACATGAGAGCAACAGGAGAGGCCATGTTAACCAAGCATGAATGATCTTACACAAGTGAGCCAACCCACACGCCACACACACTCCAACTCTGACCACCTCTTAAAGAGTAACAGGGGAGAGAGAGCAGACTCCACTCTATGAGCACACTGCACATAAGTGCCGACGTTGTTGTCCACTTACGGGTTACACACCGTGTCCTGGGAAACATGAAAACACTAAAGGGCTGACAAGACAGGCTGATCAGAGTCGACAGAAGCCTGTCACTCTTTACGTCTGGGAAAAGAGTTTCTATTTGGAAAGGGCTAATCAACCATCTTGATTCCAGAGGCTCGGCCTGAGATCAGGCTGGTGCAGAGAGATTGACAGTGGCACTGGAAGACAGAAGACAGCTGCCGGGATGTTTCTAGCTGAGCCTAGTGGTGATGTGTCTTCGGCTTTCAGGATTGTGTTGTTTAGTTTGTATGTTGTATGTGTTGTGTTTCTCTGTGGTTTTTATTGCCCTTTATATCTTAGGACCATGTTGGAAAACTGTGTTTTTACTTTAACATGTTATCCTTTGTAATTTTTTTTTCTGTGTCTAATAATCCGTAAATAAAATCAACGAACTGATCAATTTTGCAGAGGAACAACAAGATCCTCTGTATCAGTTCTGTACTGAATAAGGGCTTATAAAGGTGCAAACTGTGGTGCAGATAATCAGCTTGTTTAGCCTGAGGGGCCACTGAGGGGCAAAATGACAGGAGGCCAGAGGGCAGTTAATAAATATACAATAATAATGCTATTTTTAAAATAAAATGAATACATATTAAGAGGCCCATCTTTCTTTGAAATTCTATATTTTAATTTACCAGACTTATTAACTTAACTTATTAACTATATTGACTTGGTGCAAAGGATTAACAGACATAGCTATTCTGTGACTGTGGAAAGCGGCGGTTGGTTTCTCAGTGGATTTGTCATCTATGAAAGTCAAAAAACAAATTTAGCCCCCATGCCCCTTGCAAAGATGCTGGCAAACTTTTTTAGAGCCCCAAATCCAAAATGTCTACCATCAGCCATGTTGGACATTTTCAGCTTTTCAGTGGTTTGGTTTTAGTACATGGCTTCTGGGACTTCTGGGGTCATAACTGATGTGTTTTTCATTATTCTACCTGTTTTTGTCCTTCAAATCAAAGATGGCCACCTATTCTCAGCTCCATAGAACCTTCATATTTGGCTCTAGTGAAAGCTCTGCTCATGCTGAGTTGAGTTATAAACAATAAAACAAGAAGTAGGAGCAGGAAGGTCATCTCAGAGGTCACAAAGGTCAGTGTATGTGGTTGATGAGAAACAAACCTTCACCACTGTGACAGATTTACTGGAGACAAGCCAACTAATTTATGATTGAACTGAACTGAATGATAATGTTTGATGTTTCTTGGAATACATTGGCCTTCATTTGCACATCAACATCCACTTCATGGAAATACTGTTGAACCTGAATTTGCAACTTTAAAATGATTACTTATTTAACTAATGGGCCACTACTCTTCATCTGAATCTGCTGATTCTCTGCATTTCGTCCGTTCATCATCGCTATTACTCTCATGTGAACAGTCATGAAGTGTGAGCTGCCGGGGCAGGTGGGGGTTGGTTATGACATAGTGGATTTCATTTCCAAGTCACGATTTCCCAGCCATGACCAGTGGAAGAGGGATGTTCTGGCAGGACGTAATGGAGCTGGACATTTGTGATATTGATTCTTCAATATAAACATACACTGGTCCTACCAGGGACAGAATAAAATATCTTAAGCTCTGTTAGTGTTAAATACACATCTATGGGATCAGAATTATCCTTGTTTGCCCCTCTTCAGTTAATAGCTGTCTTCTCCTGCAGAGCTCATCATCTTACTGCACTTTGCACAGCCTGAACGGCCAACACACAAAGATCAGCCTCCTTTTACTAACAGCCTCATTCATCTCATCATACAAAACTGGCATATCTGTTCCTCTTTCCAGTATGAATGAATTTATTTTTTATTGTGAATTAGAAAATGGTCAGAGGGCCTCCTGACTTTATAGTGGGACCAACAGAGCTAAAAGCTAAGGGCTGCCAGACATGGTAAAAAAAAAAATAAAATAAAATAAAATCATGTTGTGATTATTTTGACAGGTACTGTGATATGATTCACGATTAGTGGGAATTATCATTGTATCACAAAAAAATAAAATAAAATAAAATCAGGATGATGTGACATTTCTTGGGTCTGTGCCAAACATCTTATATCTGGAAACAAGATTTGTCGGCCAGGGCATCTCTGCAGCACTGCAGTCCCTCATTATTTTGCTGTTTTGTCACACATATTTCCTATATCACAAAACTGCAGCTTGTGTGATTTAGATATTGCGATTGGCCATATTGAGATTCCGATAATATTTGGATTAAAAGGCCAGAGTTCAGCTCCTTCATTCTTAAAGGTAGGATGTGCAGGATTTGTCAGTTCCTTTTTGTAAATCCACCAGAAAGACACTTGATTGTTGGTCTCATTCCCAGGATGTTAAATACAGACTATACAGAGCACAGCAAAACAATTAGGAAATAAGGAGGTATGGATGGAGGGCAGGGTCTCTGCGGATGTTGAGAGGGATTATTTTTGCATGAGTCTATTATATTGTTTTGGGGGAAAATCCTGCATAGTTTGCCTTTCACACTAAAGGTCATGTTTTATTCCCAGGCGGACATCACAGAACCCAGAGCTGTCATGGTGAGTCTGGGGCAGGAGGGGCAGCATCGCAGCGAGGAGATAAGATGAAGCCATATGTCTCATTTTTCACGTTGATCTTTCAGAATGAAAGTGAATACCAGTTTAGGATGTAACAGGTGTACAGCTGGTACAGAGCCTCTGATGTGAATATGAATCTGTCAGCGAAACCAATTTACTGGACTGTTGTGCAGAAAAGCAGAGCTATTCTTGCATAATCATTTTGAGTGCAGCTGAGATTCGTCCACACAGATGTGACTTCAAACGGAAATTCAGCAATTACAAGGAACAGATTTAGAAAAGAATGTTCCACATTAAAGATGAGATATCCTAAGTTTTTGTTTCTACTATGAATCAGAATTCAAAAACTCCTGAATCAATATACTTCCCACAATGCAACTAATAGAAAATTTTAATTAGAGCCCCCCGTCTTGTAAATATCTTTCAAGCTCCTTGCCTCCAGCTCATAACTTGGGCTCTCTGTTAAAGGGAAAGTTCAAATCAAAATCAAAATATTTCCTTCTTACCTGTGTGCTATTTATCCATTTAGATTTAGATAGAGATGTTTGCTTCTGTAGATTTTTGCTTCAGTAGATTTTACTGCACAAAGAAAGTAGTTCCCACATGAAATGGCTCACAACAAGTCTGTGGATTATCTTGAGTAACTGGGTAATGATTTCTGGAGAGACACTGGTTTTTAATTTTTCAAAAGTACTTTTTTGGCACTTTGAGCACCACAAGCAGAGTGCCATTTAGTCCCATCATACTGAAGAGAAGGCAGACATCTCTAAGACAAATATCTCCAAAACTTGGCAACTCACACCAAAACAATCTAAATGGAGATGCTATGATAATAACAAAATGATAATAATAAAATTAAAATTATGCTTTCTGGCAATGATATGGTGCTGACACCATGTCACTGAAACAAATACTGTGACTAAAACAGAAAACCAATCATGGTCATTTATGTTGTTTTTTGTGCACTATTTCTTTGTATTCTATTACTACCAGTGGCGAACCGTTACTATTGGAGCTGGGACTTCAGTTTGGCCAAAACTGATCCAGCAACCAGGTCGCTTGTGGCATGTGTTTGTAGTGTGTAGAGGCCATATACAAAAAAAAAACAAAAAAAACAATAGAGGGCAGCAAACACCACACAATGATATCGGAATAAGTAATGTTCTTTTCTAGATTTTTCTTTTCATAAACTTGCATTAAACAGATAGTCACCATTTATTCTGCTACTATAGTTTGGATAAGTTCCACTTTAGTTTGTGTTTGATATTAAGAGCTGTAATGATCTATATGAATCATTCTGAATTTCTTTTTTTGATCATTCTTATTTCTCTGTTTCAGTGGCGTGTCCAGGACATTTTTACTGCGGTGGCCAAGGTGGACCATAGAGCTAGTGTGGGGTGGCCATATCATAGCGAACCTTAATGAATGGCAGGTGATCAAAATGTGTAATACAGATGTTCGAAGCGTCGCATTGCTTTAACCAATGCACAGTTGAATCATAATTAAATTTCAAAACATCCATTGTCATCTTCAGCAATTAATGAATGGTGCCATGTTCACCACCACCACAAAAACTAAAGCTGATATTACAATCTGAACAGCACTAACATGCAGCTACCATTCTATTCAATTTTCTATCCGATAACCACCCATTACAGTCTCTGGGAAGCATTTTATGACTGAAAACTGAAAAGTGAAAAACTTTGTGCTGTTCCTCAGCTCTCATTGGTCAAAACTATGCTGACCAGCAGGGTTGGAATTACACAGTGGCTTTCGGGGGATCTTTATTTTCCAGTGCGCACAGCTTCTAAAACATACCATGGAAGTGCGCGTCAGCACAGGCAATTAAAGGATGACTCTGTAAATCATGTTATTGGTTACTATTACAGATAGTTCATACTGTCAATAACGTTTCATAGAGTCTAAATAACAATAATATATGGCAACTGTTTCAAAAATCAAAGAATGCGTTTATCAATCAGAGCAAAAACAAGAAATAAAACCACGTGTGTCAATTGAAGGCGCATTGCAGGCTTGAGATTTAAAATTCCAAAACCACAGAGCCAGCAGTGTTTTAGGAAAAGGTCATTATTTATATGCATCTATTTATTTGTTTAGAATTAATACTATAAAGAAGAGGATGAGGCAGAGATGGGGGTGAGGAAGAGGGAGAGGAGGAATGAGGCATGAAGTAAGTATTTAAAATAAAACAAATCGGACTTGGAGTAAAAAAATACGCAACACAGAAGTGTACAGTTATATTATGATTCATGATCATAAAAAAGTGTTTATATCAAGTCGGCATGTCTGTTTTTCGGGTGCAGAATAAAAAAAACTCCAAAATTAAAGCAAGTTCAGAGTTGGAGTGTTAAGGCAGTTTGACGTGTGTCAAGGTGCTTTCAGTGGCGTTTAGCCATTTAGAACAATGAGTGTAGGCTACTTCAAAACCCGAGTGTCAGACACCTACGGAGCGTTTTGGCCTTAATATGAACATCATGATCTGATCTTTGTGAATGTAAACTAATGTGGAGAGTTCTCAAATCAAAATTAACTCACATTTCTTTTTACATGGGAGAACTTCATAAAGTATCACATACACATAGAAACAGCTGTTCTGCTGCGTGCATCTCTCTCTCACACACTTTCTCCTCATTGACCGTCTCTTAATTCCCTGTTGTTTCCCTTCTGTCTGTGGATTGTTATAATCAGGATAAAGTGGCATTAGGGCCGAAAGTTCAATTTGCAACAATGAAAAGCAAACAGGTACCGAAGTACGTTACATGTTCCGTCTGTCTGTCAATCAGCTCTGCTCCGTGTCAGAACCGCGGACAGTGCAGTGGTCAGGGTGGCGCACAGAACAGCGCACACAACATGGTGTTAATTAGTGAAGATACATGGTCGGAAATTATAATATAATGTGCAAATAGACAGATAACAGATATGTAGATAACATTGCCATATTTTTACTATTATTATTTATTTCAGGACCATTGTGTTTTAGTGCTCCCCCCAAATGTCCCAGATTAGGCCGTATGGGTTGATGGACTTGACCAACTACAAATGAGAGTAGGGTCTGCTAGGGGTGGCCACTGGGGTGGCCAATGAGATTCTGGGGGTGGCCGTGGCCACCCCTGGCCACCCCTCTAGCCACGCCCCTGCTCTGTTTCAGTACCACACGCAGTTTCATGTAACATACACTGTAGCTCTCCAATGATATTATTTCTGTCTGTCAACACAGCTCTGTCTACTGTGCCACACTGTTGGAAGTAGCTTTAAAAACTAAGTTTCACATAGTCCTTTGCAGATCTTCCACAATGGCGAAAGTCTGCCGTGAAAAAGGCAGTGCTAACAAGTTAGCCACCTAGCAACAGTGTCAGTCTCGACTGCTTCGTCTTGAGCAAAATATCGCTGGCCTTCAAGAAGGCCTAAGGGGATGATTTTTGGTCCCACCCACTGTAAATATAAATGTGATTGATTAGTTCACCTGTCACTTTCTAAACAAACACACAGACTGTGGCCTTCTGTCCCAGTGATGAAGTCCTAACCAATGAGTGAGTCAGATCCAACCTTTCTCTGCCTAGAGACAACAAAAAAAATCTGATTGGATAACTCTATTTTGCAGTTTCCAGGACAGTAACCCTTCATTTCTGAAGCAAATTTGATAGAATAAGTAGTTTCCATAAGAATTGGAAGAAAATAGCCTAATAATTAAATGAAATAAATCAATTAATATATATTTAAATATAACATTTGAAATATTGATAAGTCAGGCCCTCTCTGAAGGCTTAGAAGCCCCTCAGGGTTCCCCTCTGGTTACTACCCGAGTCAAATGAGCCACTCTGATTAAACAATGGGCCACAACCTGACCCCAAAGTAAAATTGGTCTAGAAGTGCCGCTGAGTGTGGGCGCAGCTCAGGAGGGCCAAATGAAGTGGCTATAGCAGTTAACCACCTGTGACAGAACTCAGCGGGCATGCTCTTAATTATGCAAGTTTAAGCTTCATAGTTGTCTTGATCGTGGAAATTAGCTGTGCAGCCCAAAACCAATTTTTTTCGTTCCAGGCTGTAAACATGTTTATTTCTGCTGTGAAGTTGGGCTTTTTGGGCCTAAAGGGATTGAGTCAGCCTCAAGTGGCTGTTCGAATAACTGCAGTTTTTGGCACATCTGCAACAGCTTTACTTTTCAGTCCTGGAGCAGAGGTTACCACTTGGTCCTCCAAGTCCTAGCTGATATAAACCAGATGATTCAACAAAGTTCCTCCAGAGCCACAGAAGAAGTTATACAACTGTTTTTATGGGCTGAATAGATAACTCCAAGACTTATATAAGTGTAAAATCAGCAGAGTGACTCTTAAGGTATTGAGGCTTCTGTACTGCAAGCAGATAATAGGTCTGGGGGTATGCTTACGACATTTTAAAAGGTCATAAATAATAAAATAAGAAGACCTCATCAATAAAGTATAAATTCCCCACACGTTTTACTTTTCACCACAGTCAGTACAAAAGTCTGTCTGCTTACTTTTCCATGCATGAGGAGGCGGATGGTGAGGGTGACATTGAGACCACCCTCTGACTGGACTTTGGTGGGCTCCATGCTGTGGGGGAGGTGAGACCAAAGCACCGTCCTGGAGTGGGATGTCCTCAGAAGGAGAAGGAGTGGGGTGGTATTCCAGCCAGCCAGTCACCTGCAAACACAACATCACACAAAAACACATTTTTACACTATTATATTGTATATGTTCCAAACAGACAGAACATAAATACTAGATGATACACTCTTTGAAAGGTTCCAAAAGGGTTCTTCCTAAAGGGCTAAGGGTCTATCCAGAACCATTTGTTTCTGAAAACGACTTTTTAAAGTAAAGGTTCATCAAGGGTCCTTTGTAAGACTGAAGGTTCCTTTAAGAACCCTTTTCATCCAAAGAACCCATTTTGGGAGTAAGGGGTGTTTGAAGATTGTTGAAATTCTTGAAGAACTCTTTTGTTAAGGCTTTGCCAATGGGTTCTTTGTACCAGTATAGAGAGGTTGTTGGCAGAACCCACTGGGTAGTCTAGATAAAATCCTTATTGTATAAAAAGGTTTCTAAATAAAAACCCTGTAATATATAAAAGTTCTCAGTAGAACCCCCTAGTTGGTTTCTAGATAAAACCCTTGTAATATAAAAAGGTTTTCGGTTGAACCGTCTTGGTGGAATAAAACCCTTGGAATATAAAAAGGTTCTCAGTAGAACCCCCTGAGCGGGTTCTAGACAAAAATCCTGGTAACATAAAAAGGATTCTAGATAAAAACCATGTAAAATAAAAGGTTCTCAGTAGAACCCCTCCGTTGGGTTCTAGATAAAACCCTTGAAATATAAAAAGGTTCTCAGTAAAACCCACTGGTTGGTTCATACATAAAACCCTTATAATATAAAAAGGTTTTCAGTGGAACCCACTCACTGGGTTCTAGATAACACCCTTGGAATATAAAAAGGTTCATGGTAGAACCCTTTGGGTGGGTTTTATATAAAACCTTTAAAATATAAAAAGGTTCTTGGCAGAACCCCCTTGATGGTTTCTAGATAAAACCTTTGTAGTATAAAAAGGTAGAACACTCTGGGTGGGTTCTACATAAAATCCTCCCAAGTTGAACCACAAGGAACCAAAAAGGGTTCTCCTACGGGGACAAGCCAACGAACTCTTTATGGTTCTAGTTAGCACCTTTATTTCTAGGAGCGTACAAACTTCTGTTCGGTCGTGTTACCTTACAAGTCAACACACACACCTCATGTTGCAGATGATAACTTAGACAAAAATGTGGGCTAAAAATAAAACACTAGTTTAGTCTGCAAATACAGCACAGCTAGACATCACGTTCATGAGGTCCACACACAATATTTGCTCCATGAATGCTACATAATTTTGAAGAGAAGATCAGGAGATAACCGTGTGTAATTAGATTTGCCTCCCGTGGGTCTGTTTGATTCTCAAATGTTTTGTTTTTAATTGGACACCACAGTTCACATCACAAGGAGCAGTTCAGCTAACCTAAATATTTAATGGGTAAATGTACAGTTACTTTGCGGACGCTAAAGTGGTTTACAAATCATAACACTGACCACTATAGGATCAAAACTATTCACTTTTCTCAAAGGACGGTGCCAGAGATAAAACTCGACTAAACTTCTGAAAATTAATATCTCGCTGTAATAACGTTCACTTGATGGTGCAGCATGATGACTTGCAGATTCTTTAGTGGCAAAGTTTTAAACGGTAAAAGGCTCTTTTCTGTGAGTCAGACATTAAAGTTTCCCCCAGTGCCCTCATTACAGTCAGTCGAATTACTTTGCTCCTCTTTGCCTTTGCTACTAAGGCAAAGGCAAACAGGACAGTCTGTATGCATGGACGGCTGTGCCAAAAAGTGAAAGTTATTTTTTTTTTGTCTAGAATAAGTTATATAAGAAATGACCTATTGTTCTGTTCATTGTAATGTGCATGTATCTTGCCAAGCCTAGATTATGTATATCACAGAGAAACCACAGAAGACCGAATAAAGAAAGTTTCTACATGGTTGCCAAGAGACTGTTATGTTACTGATGTTTCTCAAACCTTTTCTGGCTTTTTCATGCCCCTGTCTAACCCCACAATTTTTTAAAATTATTATAGGGAAAGCAATTAATAAAAAAGGATCCAAGTACCTCCGTGGAATTGTTGTGATCCAAATTATAATCAATTCGTGCAAGGATTCAAAAATTAGAATTATATTTTCTCTATACCAAAAACTGATGACAAACAAACTTGCTAAAGTAAATTTTTAACAGAAAAATGGGAATTAAAGTTTAACAGGTGATGACTGGCAAGAAGTGGAAAATCCATCAGACATCCACCAACTCACGGATATGGAGGGAATTCTCTTTTTTTTTTTATTACACCTACAATCAAAAGTAAATTTAAAAATACTGATTTGCCATTGTTGAAGAAAAGGCCCAAAATCTTTGGCCAGTTCAAGAGTTTTATTTCCACATCACGGTGGCATGATACTGTCTACTGGAGTAGGGCTGTTTGTCATTTATACACAGTTTACAGGAAATGACAGAAAAGACCAGAAAGCTAATTCTCAGGACCCAAAATGTGCATTTGGCGCTAACCAAGTTGTAGTGAGCGTCTGAGGACACAATGTGAAAGACTTTATAATACAAGTTGTGTCCTTTTTTGGTCATCAGGAAATGCATTGCTATTGTAATTACAATGACTAAAATGGAAGAGCGGCTGGGGTTGGGTAAGGTGTGATTTCAAGGGACAACTGGGCTCCTTGCAATACAACAAAAGGTCCATTCACAGAGGTGATATTAATTCATGTAAAAAGATTGACTCTCAGCAGTCAGTCACTCAAATAAGATTATGCAAAAATTGTACTAAGATAAGAATTAAATTAGGAAGAAATTAACGCCATGTAGGAGAGAGTGTGGAGAAACAGATGCTGACTACTCACACATATTTTGGAAATGCCACAAAATACTGAAGTTTTGGAAAATTGTACATGAAACTATAGAAAAGATACTGGGGTATGATGTCCCTATGAGCTACATGGTACTGTACCTTTGTAATTTCAAGAGTGTAAGAATGAAGGATAGGGATAGGGATAGGTAACAGTGGATGGGAATAGCGGCGGAAATACACACAATAGAAAAACTAATGCCTGAGATCACCTGAGACTACAAGAAACACAGCTAGAGGAAAAGTGGGAGAAATGGACATTATTCAGATCCCAGAGATTAACTGCTTAAAATGAAATTCCCAAACAGATATTTTTCTTTTCTCTTTTTCTTTTTTGTATTTTTTATTGTTTTGGGGGGGCTGCTTATATGTATTTTATATGCATGTAAATGTTGAAATTATCAATAAAAACGTAAATGAGAAAAAAGGATCCAAGTGGATAGTAAAAATAATGAAGAATGAATGAGACCTTTATTGCCCCAAATGGAATTTGTTATGCACAAGGAGCATAAAAAGACATCAACGACCACACACGACAGCGCATAATATAACATAAAACATAAGTATCATAAAATACATAATAAAAAGCCTCATCTGGGAAATTCATACAGGATATCAGGTGCAGCAGTGACGTGCTAAATCCACCATGTGATCAGCTTGTTAAGCAGCTGAATGCGGCGTGGATGTGATGCCTCTGATGTGAGTCCACATACTGGGCATGCTGCACCTTTGTCCTGTACATATTCAGACCATAGAAGGTGCAATGGGTCTGCTATGATCTTGTGAGCTAAACTCATGGTAAAATGGTCTGGACTATTGTTGGATTTGTCAATTCTGCAACACTGTTTTCCTGTGAAACTCCAGCAGTGTTTTGTGGACTAAAAATCTAAACCCAACCTTCAGTCAACATAAGGGTGGGTAGATAATGACTGAATTGCCATTTTTGGGTGAACTATCCCTTTAAAGACGGATCACGGCCATAGCACATCAAGATTTTGGTATAGCATCTATACCCTATTCTTTTTCGACTTGGAGCCTGACAAGGGATGTTCAGGGAATGTGTTGCTAATTGTGTTGCTAATAAAACAGGCAACGTGAGGTTGGCATGAGAGCACCTCTGCCCCGCACAGTTAATATGATATGTTTATTCTGTTTATATATATATATATATATACATATACATACAGGGGAGGGAAGTGGGGCAGGTTTGGGGTAAAGAGCATGACAAAGTCAAATTTATGATCAAAGGAGGTGTGGATAGAGTTTAGAATTTTACTTTATTTTTGTTTTCCGTCTCTTTTTTCTTGTTCTTTTGGTAAGTGAATTACAATCTATTCATATGTGTTGGCACACCAATGCTGAGTGTATGGGTATAAGTATTATTTATTTGTACTTATTTATTTTTGGTTATTTCACTTTATTTCATGTCAATATGTGAATGGAAAACAATGTACAGAAGGTTTATGGAAAATTCTAATTCTGTTATGGTTATGGGTGAGTTGTTACCTCCAACATGAATGGAAAAGGAAAAGTTAAAATGAAGATAAACAGTTTCATTGTGAAAATGAATCTTATTTTAAAAGACAAGTTCAGGATATTCACGCTACAACCTGTGGTCAGCCTTGCGTATTTTTTCCCATGTCATTTAGAAAAAAGGATACACAGTTGATAAACGTGTGGAACTAATATTGTTTGTAATGATGCTATGATTTGTCGATTTGCTAACAAAATACGACACGATATACATTGTGGATATCACTTTACATGTGTACAATCTGGAAAATAATGTACAATCTGGTGATAAATTTTGTGTAACAGTGATTATTTCAAATAAAAATAACGAAGAACATGATTTTGATACTTGCATTTATTTCTAATTTTCTGAACACTTTCAGGAGGCAAACGAGCAATAAATGATGAATAAAATACATAGAGAAAAAATACATTCATTCAAACATAATAAAAATCAAATAATTTTGTCATTGACTAATTCAGTGTATCCTATATAAATACACAGAGTAAATACATTCATTTTGTTATTGCTACAGAGAAATCAAAAATGTTGAAATAATTTGTGTAGCATGCATAATAATAATAATACATTCGAATACTAAATAAAAACATTCCAAAAGGTAAATAGAAATAAAAAATCTAACCAATCAGTTGCGTCCAGTCCAGGTGTCTTTAAAAGGTCTGCTAAACCTGTGTGAGCCACTCAATTTTTTATTTTTTCTTGTGTTCAATTTGTCATAAAACTAATTTCATCATCTGTGACATCGTCCCCTTTATATTCTGCAATAGATCTCGCCAAAGTCTTCAAAACAGTTCCTATCCCAAGGGTCTGGAACTTTGCGATGCAGTGACAAGTGTGAGCCTCTGACCGGTTGATTCTTCAGGATAACTTCCCCCTGTTCTGTCCGTGATAATCAAATTCTTCTGTCGGGTCATTGATTCCAAAATGTATTCCTGCTTCTTTTAGGCATGACTTAGCACTTCTAGAAGCAGGTCCTTTTTAGTACCATCGCCAGTATGGAATCTGACATCGAGACTGCCCAGATCCTCGATCTACCACAGCCCTATTGTGTACGACACACCTCGCCCCCTCTTCTGGCCTGTCCTGTTCAGTGTCACAGCTACCGGCCATATCACACCTCGCCCTTTGTTCCCTGATCACAATAGGGGTTCTGTGAATGGCACAAGAACCAGAGTGATTTGCCATATCACACCCAGTAGGGATGTTGTGGATGGTTAGTGAACCAGAGTTACCTGCACGATCACACTCATCCCTATAGTGTGTGGCAGGTAAAGCACTGCTGGCTTCACTGTTGTTATCAACACTATCAGGCTTTATAGCAGCAGCAGCACGGCGTTTAAACATCAGGTTTACTTTCCTTCCCAGTAACAAGATTGTTTTATTTTGTATGTTCAACCAAGGCTTCAAGAAGAAATAACTACATGTCCTACCAGACCATTCCAGTGAATCATAATATATGACATATTCTTCACTCTTAGCCATCCATGCCTCATAAGCGTCATTGGCATCATCATCATCCAAATCATTAATGTCAGCAGCACAGCAGGACCAATCACTACATTTGAAAAATTTTCTTGGAGGGTCCATGTTGCCAACTAATGAACTGAGTTAATATATGTTAAAACACTATTTTGGTTCTGATAACGCACTTACAGGACTGTTGAGAGGACCTATTTAGGTTTGTTGAGTCCTCTTCAGATCACCAGATCCAAAGCATCCAAAACATCTAAAAATCCTTTAATTCTGGCGCCTCTGATAGGCCTTGAAAATCAAACTGTTCTAATATAGAGGCTAGTGAAGTCACAAGGGTATTGAAGGGGAGGTATCACGTTCCATTTTAGCAACTAACATGAGCGTCTCATCAAAACGCACGTGTGTTCACAGATGTGCTGGTCCTGTCATTTAAATTACTGAAAGAAAAATTTTGCTGGAAGTCGCCTTGTTGTTGAGTCCATTATATATGCTGCATGCTCCTCCTGCAGAGGGTCTGCTTGATAAAACACACCGTTCACAGACCTAAAAGTCAGGAAAATGTCTTCATTAATATATGAATAAGATGACAGTAAATTTCAGAGAGACTACATGTAATTTAGTACATACCCTGTATCACAGTCAGCTCACAGCGTCACCTTTTTCACTTCATCTTTAATCACTTTCAGCACTTTCAGAGAAAGCAATCTTTCACGCCTGTGGTTGCTGCAGACCTTAAAAGAGCACATGTACAGAGTTTGACTATAATAAGCAGCTGTATTAATTATCAGATAGAATTTATTATCACTATGTATATGTTACTCACTGTTTGATTGGCGATTGAGCTGCTGTTCTGCACAGATGATCCAGCACCTCTGGTAGATGGTTCTGTCAGTTAAAAAAAAAGGAAAAAAAGCTATACTAGTGTACACCCAAGGGAAAAAAAGAATAATTGATTAAAAACAACTGATAAAAAAATGGTATTACACTAACCTTTGGTATCAGTGTGAGGAATGTTTTCAATATTAACCAGGTTGTTAACACAGCTGCGGACACCTGGGGGATAAATTTTTTGAGAACACTGATAAAAATAGGATTTTACTAAAGTAGAATTACCAGAAAAAAAATGTAAACGGTAAAATGTTCATTCAAGTGTGCTATTATTTTAAACTAAAAATAAGAGAGTATACTTTCAGTTTACTTTGTATGTATTCATCAGAGATAAACTTGATAAAATTTACTTGGCTTAGACTTAAAAGTCAAAGTATATTTGGCTTATACTTGTATTTAATCTTTCCATCGAGATATTCTATTCTATCAAGATCAAGCATTAAGTATTCTTGCCTCATACAGACACTTGGCTTATAGTTGTGCTTACTTTTTTGATAGAGTAGCTTATTTAAATTCATATCGGCCTCTCTGAGGTAGTGTTCCAGCAAATATTTTACATCCTATCTTATGCTTGTTTTTTAAGAGAGGCTACTGTGACATAAATTCTAAAATCACCTCCATTACATACTATTTGTTTTATTTGTTTGGAGATTTCAGTTGTCATTATTATGTTCTTGCATCTTATATGGCATCAATATGATACCATATTGGTATTGGTTGTGTATATTTCAAGTCTAAAAAGAATGCATAAATACATTATTTAATACATAAATAGTGTACTTAAAAGTGGGAAAACTAATATATAAATAGTAAACAATAAGTATGATGTTAAGTTCACTTACATCTTTCAAATGAGTCGTTTGCTGAGAGTATACTGGAAAATATGGTTGTATAAATTAAAAATTGGGAAGCATATAAGTAGTAAACTAACAGTATACCCATTAGTTGGGACTTTGTGTTCCTTGCCTTTCCACTGTAAGTTTATTAAACTCATCTTTTTGTTAATTTACCTGTCTCTGCATTTTTGGGCCCACATCAGAACAAAGTTGTGGCACAGTACAGTTGCAGTACAAAATAAAACTTAGATATAAACTAGCTGTATACTCAAACTTTACTACACACATGCTTAAAGTATACTTTCAAAAACTAGAAAGTGGACGACTATTTCATAAGTAGTCAACTAAAAGTACATTTAAATTCACTTTAAATTGATATTAGTATACTTACTACATAAAGTATACTTTGAAAATATACTTGAACTTTACTGAGGTACACATTAACTTGAAATATACATCTTTTTTGTAAGGTAAAGTTAAGAGTATGAAGACACTAGAATACTCACCTTGATGACATGCCTTTGCGATGCTGTTCAGAAAATAGCTGGTCAGAAAAAATGGGGAAAGTGTGAGAAAAGACTAGGAGATACCCTGAGAGATACAACGGTTTTAAAATGCGACCCCGATCTCCAAGGAACCCTTCGCCGGTGAAAAAGAAGGGTTAAATTATTGAACACAGCTTATACTGTATGTTAGATGTTAACAGGTAAATCCACCCCCCACACAAACACCCACTACTGAACACACCTACAAGGCGGACTCTTAGTGAGAGGGTGGAGGAAAGGGTGTGTGGCTGTCCTCCATGAACTCCCGCCATCTCTCAATAAGGAAGTTGTGTATCCATCTTATGACTCACTGTCTTATGATCTACCTGGACAGTGATGAAGGCAGTTGGGAAATCAGCAAACAGCATGCGCGCATAAGATGACAGGCTTTCCGGGTTTTTGTCTGCCTGGTTCAGAAGAGTTATTGTTGCATCCTCCACACCCCTCTTTGCAAATTGTAAAGTGTCCATCTGACCATTGGTTTCAGATTTTAAGTGAGACAAAACACACTCAAAACATTTCATTATCACTGGAGTCAAAGATACCTCCAGTCTGAAATATTCTAGTCTAAAATAATTTAATTCAGGAATTATTTGTGATTCCAGTGATGCTTGAAAAAAGTTTAGTAAATACAGAGATTAGCTAACTGCTCAGAACACTTCTGCGGTGCATTCCCACCCATTCAATTAGAACCCATAGATTTCCTAGTGTTTATCTGGGAGAAGGTCAGCATGACATCAATCCATCAATAAGACTTTGTTTGTATAGCACCTTTCATACAGGTCAGTGCAATTTAAAGTGCTTTACAAGATGACTGACAAACCAATAATAAGTCAGAACAAGTGTAGACCGTAATACAGTGAAATAAAAACTACATAAAATAGAGTAAAAAGAAAAAACAAGGATAAAAATTATGAAGATGATGTACAATAAAATAGATTTAAAAGCAATGCTGATAATAATAATAATAAAATAGTAAGAAAAGCTATTAAAAAGTAGACAGAATAGATTTAAAAGACAAAAGAAAGAAATTTTAAAAAATCAATTATAGATTAAAAACAAATCAAAACTGATAATCACAAAATTATAGATATAGTGGAATAAAATCAAACAAATTAGAATTGTAATTATACAATGTAAACATAGTAAAATACCTGAGGGAAAAAAAAGTTAAAATGGCTATATCCATTCTTAAAATGAAGAGATGGGCTTTAAGTTTGCCTTTAAAGATTTCAGCACTTCCATCTGCCCTCAGATCCTCCGGTGGACTGTTCCAGATCATACAAGCTAAAAGCTGCTTCGCCAAAGGTTTTAGTTCTGCTCTTTGAAACAACTAACAGACCCGAGGACCTGAGGTACCATACTGATTCATACACTGAGCGCATGTGAGACATATATGCTAATAGCATCAGCAAACTGTTGTTGGTTTATTTTCACTACATAAATCATATTCATTCCACAGCCCCCAAGTGGCTCTATGCCCAACCAGGGGGGCCCGCCCCACAGTTTGAGAACCAGTGATTTATAGTGTATTGCTTCCATAAATGGCTTTATAATGCTCACAGCTCATTAGAAAGGTTGCATATCACACTACACATGAAAATATTTTGCCAATAACTCAAAATTGTTGTGATTTATGAAGTGAGCGTATCCATGCTAGACATTTTCAGTTTGGTTGCAGCACTGCTAAACTTTTCTTAGAGCAGAGGTTGCATTTACTCAAAGGTCCAGCGTTTAAGACTTACGGGGATCTATTGGTAGACTGTCAGGTTTAGTGGCATCTAGTGAGACTAAAGATTAAAAAATAGATATGTCTGGAGCCACAAATGTTTTTCATGGAGACTTTTCTTTTCTTTTATTTGACATCCATAGCAAGCGAGACTTAAGACTAGCCACCAGCTAAATTTAGAGGAAAAGATGCTAACCTGTAGACTTAGGCTGTGACACACATTTAAAAAAAAATGCTGTGTACAGGCTACTCATTTTTTATAATTAGAGAATGTAAGAATCACATTTGACTGACAAAAATAATAACTGCAAACTGAAATGTTAAAAAAAGAACCATTATTCATTTCCACTTAATTTTTTTTTTGTTTGTTAAAGTCACAGGGGGCAACTGGAGAGGGGCAAAAGAGCTGCATGTAGTTCAGGAGCTACAGCTTGCTGACCCCTGGGGTAGAAGAACCTACTATGACCACAAAACTCATGAAAAATCTCAAAAAGCTGAATCTAGAGCCAGTGTTTGGTTTGTCCGATCTGGACTACTGTCGAAACACGATGGTGCAACATGGCGGCCTCCGTGGAAGAGGACCTGTGCCCTCTGTAGATATAAAGGGCTCATTCTAAGGTAATGAAAACACAACAATTCTTATTTTCAGGTGGCTGTAAACTAATGAAAACACATTTACGAATATTAGATTTAATTTCTCCACATTATGCCAATAGATTCCCCTAAATCTTACACGTTGGACCTATGAATACAAATTTCTTAAGTTATATGTTTTCTCTGCTGTTATCTCCTGCACCATGTCGTAAAAGAATGTGAATTTGCCCTTTTTCAAAACTCCGAGTGGCTTTGAACTGCTCCCTTTGGTCACAAATGTTGTTCTCTAACCATTTGGCTATTGTCATTTCACAAAGACAGCATGATCCAAATGTTAATTTCAAGACATCAACAGATGCTCTACCTGCTGTCCTCCTCCACCCTGCTGGCTTTCTGCCATTATCATTGCACACGCACATGCTTACTGTTTAATTTTCTTAAGAATATCAGACGGCTCCTGTGAATTCACACCGGTCTCTTATTGTGCAGACTAAAACTGGGCCGTCCTGATATTTTTTGGTGGCTTGTTTGGCTACAGATTCACGTCCATAAGCAAATTCTAATTTTCTGCCAGACACAACCTCAGGCTATTGTTTGTTTTTGTGCTCATACAAAGAACAAGTCACCCCCTCTGTATCTCAAAATATATACTTCAGGCAATGTTTGCACTTATGAATATTTTTTTCCTTTAATGAGCCAATTTTAGTAGTAGTTGTGGCTGTACAGAAAAAGGATTTAATATTTTTGGTAAAACAGCGCCTCCCCCGGGATTTGTGGCAAAAGACGGTATAACACTCCTCGGTAAAACAATCATTCGACTGTGCCGCAGGCTGGTGGGGAGCCAGGTGGAGCTGGCTGTTTAATTATTTAACTATCAGCTGGATGTAACCACTTTCTTCCCGCTGCCAAACTGCGAATGGGCTGAGAAACCTGTTAAAGAAATGTGAAATGAAGCCGGCTATGATACAACACAGCAAGTTGGAAATAAAACAACTATCAAAGTCAGCTAAGAGGTGTGTCAGCGAACTTTATGTGCTATATGTAAGCAAGCAGCAATGGTCTTCGGCGAAAAATGACTTCAGAAAACTGTAGCTAGCTAGTAAGTTAAAATGAGCTTTGCTGTTAAATGGCGTCACATGTTAATTATCTGCACAGTTCCTGACGTCATGGAGGTGACAGCTTGAATGTACAGTGAGGTGCCTTGTTCGCCTGGATGCTTAAGTTGTCAGAGTGCCCCCCTGCTGTTCAGGGCCCACCATGTCACTGTGTGTGATCTGGGATTGTTTACAGACCATGTTGAGGGTCTAGTAGTTGCTTGTTTTGTCTCTGAACGCCTGAATAATGAATAAAGACATAGCATGCAGGATTTTCCAAAAAAAAAGACATATAAAAATAATTCCTCTAAATCACCACTTATGACCCACCAGAAGTGTGTGGGGTGGTGTCTGTCTGCAGAGACCCTACTCCTGCATGACCTTTCTTATTTTCTCATATTTTGCTCTACGTAAGAATCAGTCAGCGTCACACATCCAATTCTGTGCTCATCACATTTGCACACATGATCTGCACGATGGTCAGGTCATGGCGTGCAGCAGACACTGAGGTTAATGTCACACCCACTACAGCACTGATCACAGCAGCACACACTCTGGCTTGCATGAAGTCAGTGTTGGCAACAGACAAGAACAGGATAAAGAGAAGACAGACAGTCTGCAATAAGACAGAGCAGCTGACGGTGTCGCCAAACAGCGGTAAACTTTCTAGCCCTTCATGCTAATGTTAGCCAGCAGCAGTCTGCTGTTCACAGACTGACAGTTAAATCTCACCTCCTGTTCTGGCTGAAGTATAAACAACCTGTGTTGACATGTCTCCACAAACATTTTCTCATCCAGATTCATTTAACCTCTGCTTTACTACAGCAAACTGCTGCACCGCGTCTGCTCTCTGGCTTGTTTACATCTGCTTCCACATGAGATCAAGTGAAATGGTGTCCAGCGAAATCTTGCAAGATTGTGTTCCCTCTAGTACATAATAATAATATAATAAGGCCTGGCTGTAATATGGAGCACCTTTGGAGAAAATGTTATTTAGTTGTCAGTGTTTTAGTTTTACAAAAAAAGTTGCAAAAATATTTGTGAATGTTGTCAATTATAGTTCTTTGGAAGACAGAAAATCGGAATTGGCAGGTCAGGCTTAAAAAATTGGTATTGGCCAAGAAAATTGGAATCGGTGCACCTCTACGTAAGACATTTCTGGGCCTCAGGCCTGTGTGTAGTCGCCAGCCAATAGATGAGAGCAACCCATCAGGATATTTTGTGCCATTAGGAGCCCAAATCCTCTGGGTAGTCTGGACAGTAATGAACAATAATACTATGTCTTTGTCCATTAGTGTTATTTCATAGAAAAAATTACAGAAATAAGGGTTGATGAGTGTCTGGCCTCCTCAAAGTGGAAGAACGACTCAGTCTAGTGGCCAAAGGTGGTATATTCTGACATATACAGTACAAGTACATTATTGAATCTCAAGGTGATTTATTTCTGACATCTATCACTTTTTATGACAGTATTTTGCTGTTTTAGTAGTCTGTTAACTGTGGCATTATGGTAAACTAATTACATCGCTAACATGAACATGCATTAAAATGACACTAGCCTTCTCTATTTGGTGCTGGTGCTGTAACAGCTCTTCTTTTCAACCAGAATGCAGCGTGGTGGAGAGAAGTGACATGTGACTGCTCTGATCCATACAGCACACAAGTACTGATTCATCAAATGTTGAGCTAGTTTTTCATCAAAAGTTGCAAAAGGACTCCTGCACACTGTCTAACTTGCAATATAACATTTATTTGCAACGTTTTGGTCCTAGACTTTCATCAGACGAGGTCAGCAACGGTTTGACTGACGAAGGTCTCGTATGGAAATGTTGCATATAAATATTATATTGCAAGTTAGACAGTGTATGGAGTCCTTTTGCAACTTTTTGTCTACTTGCCCCTCGCCTACGCAGCTGTCTCATCTATTAGATGTGTGAAGTGTTCCTTTGTTCTAAATCAAAAGACATTATAGCTAATATTTATCTGATAGTGTACCTTGATATCAGTATAGACAGATATAGCTGTGATAAGCCAATATTGGCTGAGAATTTATTGGTAGATTATGTTAGTATAACACTATACCTAACTGAGGATAATGTAGGCTGCATTCACACAAAACCGGCTTCATGTGGAGGTGTGGGCCTGCTTATTCATGCTTTAGAACATCACTGCTGTGAGACAATTACAAAATAACATTTTATTTCTCTGATTCACTGCTTTGTTCTCACTAACACCACTTGCTGTCTTCATTCACTCTCTATGCCTCTTGTTTGTTGTCTTGGGGAGACAGGAGGCTTTGAATGGTTGATGGCATTTACAGACAACGTTGAATATTCTATCAATAAAAGTATCCTAATTACTATCCTAATTTTGTATGCCAAACATAATGAATATTGCCTAACATTTAAATGTTAGGCAATGTGAATTATGATTGTACAGGTGAATGTTACTGTCACCATTGAATGATTACACTTTTTCATACTTCTTCATACTTTCATATGTGTTGCATACTTTTTTCTGAGCTCACAGAAAGTTAACTTTTTAGAGATTATTATTTCTCACAGGACAGCCATGCTACAAACATATAGAATATTTTACATTGTTGTAGATTAAATTACCCAGAGTATAAAAAGTAGAGCCTTACTGATAAACATAATGCAATAATAACATAATGCAAGGTATTTGTTAGCTTTTATAGGCAGCATTTTATGTATATTTGATCTTTTTTCTTAATTCGGTTTAATATATGCATTTATTTTGCTCTATTTATGTTTTTTGTTATTTAATTATGAAAAATCAAAGTGAAAGTTTTGCCTGTTTCAGTGCCTTGATGGTATTTTGTACAATAACATTTATTGTTAAACATAAATATCCTGCCTCCGTAAGTGTGTCCACTTTTCAGTGACCGTTGCAAAAAAATTTGCTTATGTTTATGTAATATATTCTTAACATTATCTTCTGTATAAAGAATATTGGCCCATATAGCAATATTCGTAATTTTTTAAAACCCTAATATCGGTGTCAGCATCGGCCCAAAAATCCAGTATCGGTTGGGCCCTAACATAAAACTGTTCAAATGAGCTCAACTTAAAATATCTACAGCAGTAAAATATAACATACACATACTTTAACTTAAGAAAGGATTTGAATGCATGGCTTACTTGTGTTGTGGTATTGTTACTTTTTCTTCTAGTAAAGGTAAGCATTGAAATACTTCTCCACCACTGTCACCATGCAACTTTGGTAAAATAGGCTTTATGCCTATTTTTTTCTTTTTCTTTTTTTTTCTTTCTTTTTTTGTGAGAGAGGAATTGTCAGACGAGGCTTTCTAACACATTTTGCCAGGCTGTTGCTAAAATGATTTTGAGTGTGAAGGTTGATTTAACTTCCCCATCATACAGAACAGATGGTCCTAGTCCTGCCTCTGTGGTTTAAATGGGCCAAAACCACAACCAGCTTTACCCATCATACATACTGAATCTTAATTTTACCGGATGACATCAACACTTCCAAGTCGTAACACTGGGTATCTTTTAACATCTCACATCAGACAGCATTTAGGAAATAAGATTTGGTGCTTTTGGTCCTTGTGCCATCTCCTTTTGCCTAGGAATCACATCAGCATAGGAGGTACAGGTGTGTTTCAGCTGTATACAGTTGTACATTTTCATCTGACTTTTTGTCAGTCCAGAGAATTTTGACCACTTACATAGTTGATATATGACTGCTCTGTACCAAAGCACTATCTTATGATCTCCTGCAATGCTGTGATGTGTGCTGGACGCATTTTTGCGAATTTCTTAGCACTGTGGGTGTCCTTGTCTAATTTCTTACAAATTTGAAAGACTTTTGGTTTGACACAAATTTAATCAGCCAAAGTGACTGAAATCATTGGCGCATGGACAAGGCAATAATTTATTAAATAAATTTGAAGAGTCTGCGCGATTGATATTTGGCACATGGTAGAGATGTACCTGCTGCTACTTTCACTTTTTGTTCAAATTAGTTTGGTTGCTGCAAAGTGATAGATGTGGTGTCAAAACAAATTACTCATTAACAAAACTGGCGACTTGGTGCTTGTAGTGAGGCTTTTTGCACCTCCTGGTGATGTCATTTTTTTCAAACCAACTCGCAACACCTAAAGAGCAGTGAAAAATGATGTCCTGACTTGGAAAAATCAGGAAAAAAAGGAACAACAACTATTCATATCTGTCCTACTTGCTTTGTTAAAAGGTGGCAGACAGCAGGATGTGTGTAGCAGGCGAAGGTGCTAACAAGCTGATGTGTCAGGTAAACATTTGGACTCTGCCCACCCACGGAGCTGCTCATATCAGTATGGAGAAAACCTGAACAACTGCTCAACTGGTCTTGTTGCAAGCATTTGTGTGTGTGTTCACCTTGGACTGCAGTACAGGGGAGGCTGAAATCATATCCTGTTTGTTGATTATTGTTTGCTGAATCTTATCGCTGGATTATACTTCTCTTGATATTTAATTTATGTCACAATGTGCTTTTTGCTGCTGCTCCTAGCGATGCACCGAACCAATATAATGGTATTTGTGCTCTTGTCCTTGTCCTACAAGAAATTAACAAATACACAAACACACAATTTCCAAGGTCACATTTTGAGCTCAACTGCTTTTCATGATGAAGAGCAGTTGTGCTTAAGACAAAATGACACTGGAGCCCTGCAGTGCGCAATTCATTCATTTCAATATTTGCTCATTTTCAGCTCAGCCCCTGGCCTCTTTGGTTTGGATGTGCTTATATACTCATAGCCATAGTCAAGATCATGAGAACGTGTGTGTTTTCATGCAGCTCATGAAGCTTAAAGGAGTAGTTCAGGAATAGGAATAGCCATTTTGTGAAAATGGTGAGCAATGACATCAGCTTTTCTCTGCTTGGTTGCTTGGCAACTTAATGGTGATGAAGGAAGCCTCTGCCCCCAGCCAAGAAATAGTCTGTCACATAACCACCTAGAGATGCACCAATACCACTTTTTTTTTTTTAAATTCAGACCGACTACAAGTACTAGTACTTACATTTGGGTACCTGCCGATACTGAGTACCGCTACGAGTACTTAATAATGCGATTACAGTTCTTACAATAACTTAAAAAACATGTTTTATTTTCATCAGATATTCTTCACTTTCTAAATGTAACAAATTGTTGTTGCTAGTGTGATCATAGTTACTGTACACAGTACTTATTTGGGGTATTTGTAGTAAGTTACTTTACTAATTTTGAGTTCCTTATTAAGCTTATTAAGTTTACTGTGTACATGATGTAATTCAGTATAATAATTCCACAACATTATTATGGACTTAAAGAATTAAGTTTACTGTGTTGTTATATATGATAATTATTTCATTATAATTTGCAGCACTTTAACTAGTATTTTAATTACACATTTACATGTGTTGCTTCTTCATGTCCCCCTTGCCTAAAAGCTAATTAGTTCCTACCTGTCATTGTTTAGCGGGGGACAGGTATGAGTGTGGTGCCATTTGTGCAACAGTTTTGTTTACCCTGCTGTGAACCCCAAAGAGTGAAGTTGGGTGTACTGTGCTGTCAGGCCGTTTCAGTGAAGAATAACAGGAGAATAAAGAAGAGTACATGAAGAGAAGTTGTAGCAGCTTATTACCAAGAAAAGAGGGTGAAAAGAGACTGGTGGCAGTGGTGTTTTTTTCTTTGTCTTCAGATTAATTAGCCGAGGCACTCAACTAGTTTATGGCTGCTTGGGCTTATTGGACAGCGGTTGGCTAATGTCTACAGGTGCACTCTATGAGGTTGTTTCAGTTTTACATGGACTTACATGGAATTTTATGGACAGTTGCCAAAGTAGCTATGGTCATTAGTGGATGATGTTGAGGACAACGAGTCTCTCGCTATGACAGCGCGACCAAAAAAGAGGACAACCATTAGCAACCTTCTTGAACTCTATGTTGTGTTGGTTCTTTAGGTGCTTTATCAACTTACTTGTGTCGAGCAACTACTTTTCGTGACGTGATATTGTGTGGGGGGTGTCGGAGTAGTTTTGTGAGTACGAGTATGAGTACGTGAGGACAGCATCGGACTGTTGCAGTATTAGTATCAGTATAGTCACCTTTACACAAAAACCTGACCCTACCATTGATTTGTAATTAACAGATTTTATTTTAATTACCAGATTTCATTGTGATTAGGATCGCAGCATACACAAAATTATAACTTATTAACTTTGATCTGATAGATGTCCACATAATCAAGAGTTTGGATATAAAGGCCTGCATGAAATAAACAACAGCCCCGTCCCTACCATTAATTTGTAATTAACAGATTTCATTGTGATTAAAATTAAAGCCTACACAAAATTCTAGCCTATTAATGTTGATTGTTGATTTTCCGGCCTTGGCTGGACAATAAAATTGTAAAGTTATAGTACCTTCTGAAAGCAGCATCATCCTTATGCATTGAATTGTGAGAGGCTATTATTACTTATGTAGTCTGACATACAGGATGCACATTGTGAGTGTGTGGGCATAAGCCTTGCTCGGTTTTAGCGGCATCCACTATCTGTGTTTTCAAAGCCCCTGGGAAATAACAACAACCTCCGAGATAGCAACTTACACGCTGAAAATGGCAAATTAGCACCTGGGTCGCTAATAATATAAATGTCAACAAGCTGGCAGCTGTTACCTTTTCTTTCGTGGGGATTTGGACATTTCAGTGGTGCGCCTCCCCACGTGCAAATGTTCCACCAAAACAAGTTACCCCTGGCGCTATTTTGTGGGGAAGCCGGTCACTGCATCCTGGGCGTAGTTCCCCCCAAGACGATTGTGATTGGTTTAGAGAAATACAAACAAAGCAGGCAATTTTTTTCTTTATTGCAGAATATCAATGTGTGGAGCCAGACCTATCGCTTATTACTTATTTGTTTGGAGATGCAGTGGAGGGAGGCAGAGATCAGCACCAAGTGATTTAAAAAAAGGCACCCAGTATTTTGAAAGCTGACATTTGGACACATTTCGGACATTTTAGGAACTTAATAGCTAATAGAGAGCTCTTGAAGAATGTTATTTTATTGTGAAGGACAGAAGTATGGGCCTGGATGTGTTGACAGCATTGATGTTTTTTCTCCAGACTCAGGAACATCTTAGTATCCCGATAAAATTAGCAGCGCTCAATGTTTACAGTGACAAGACAAGGCTGGCAGATTCAGGACAAGCTTTGCGCACAGCTGAATTACTGCCTATAGCGTCCTTTTGTCAACTCTGGCAAAGACAAAGCTAAAATATTCACTTAGAGAGGTAAGAACTGAGGCTTTAGTTTTACACAATTCAATTAACTGAGAACATTGCACATTATTTATATTTATCACAAAATGAAATTTGAAAATATAATGTTGCCCAAAACTGTCCAACTCTGGACACATTTCTGCTAGTGTACATATATGACTATTCTCACCACCTCCCTGTTAACTGCTGATAACTCTAGCGTGCACGTGCCCCTTCTGTAGAATAAATCTAGTGAACACACACCTAAATATGGTAGTATTTATTGTCATGTGGCAGTCTAATGGTACTGGTGCAGTGAGTCATTGGCATTCTAATTAGGGCCCGAGCACCTCGGTGCGAGGACCCTATTGTTTTTGCTGAGACTACCAGGAAATAATGAATTGCATTTTTGGGGCTTAAACATACTCAAAAACTCACCAAATTTGGCACACACGTCAGTCTTGGTGAAAATTTACCTGGCATGTGGTTTCTGTTGGTGGGCGTGGCAAAATGACTTGGCCACGCCCTTTAAACGCCGCCATTACCGACACGTTTCACCGATTTGCACGAAAATCGCTACACACGTAGATCATGCCCAGACGCACAAAAAAGGATGTCATCCAGTAGCCTAAACCCAACAGGAAAACGGCTATTTTGAATTTCGTGGTCACTTTTTGGTCTTTCCACGTGTCGAATTTCAACTAACTCCTCCAAAAGGATACATCAAATCGGCTTCAAAATTGGTGTCTACCATTTAGACTAGTTTGTGATTAAACGTTATTAAAAGATTGCCTTTCGGTTAAAGGGTGTGGCCGTGAGGTGGCGGCTAATTTTGATGATTCACCATGTCACAGGAAATGGTTATAACTTTGGCATACATGGTCAGATCTGCCCCAACTTTACCATGTTTCCTAATACTCTTACCCTGAACACATATGCATGACAATATTCCACGATTTTAATAGAGCCTCCTGCTGGTGACAGGAAATGTCATGTTTTAGACATTGAGGTACTGCTTCCAACATGCTGACCATATCCAACTCAAATCTTGTCAGGAACACCATAAGGCCTTGATTATGTCATATTGTTAGGATCATGACACATCGTCAAATGGCGTTGACCTGACATTGCGGCAAAGGTCAGTGTTTCGCCAGAACACAGAAAGTGACATTAACTTTGGTGTACTTAGTCCAATCTGACTGAAACTTCTCATGTTTGTTAACAGTCCTGCCTGAATATATAGTATGAGTTTCATCAATGAGCATGGCCGTATGGCTTGGCCACGCCCTTTAAAGTGCAGCACACCCCCATAGCAAGATTCGCCAACATGCATGAAAATCACTACGCACATGTATCACACCCACACGCACAGAAAAAGCCTCTTGGACACATGGGCCAAACCCAATAGGTCATCGGCCATTATGAATTTTGCTGTCATTTTTGGCATTTCCCACGTATCATATTTTAATGAACTCCCCCTCAAGAAATGATCCCATTGACTTCAAAACTGGGTTGTACCATCTAGACATGTGTGTGACCAAAATACATTAAATGAATTGGTCAGCCTGGAACAGCGTGGCCGTGACGTGGCGTCAACTTTTGATGTCTCGCCATGAAACATGACACTGCTATACCATGGGATTTAGTGGTCAAATCTGTTCCAATCTTCACATGTATGAAAAAGTCTAGTCCTGAACACATCTGCATGACACTCACGAGTCAGAGTCATTGTGCCACCTTGTGGAGACAGGAAGTGACATCACATTCCTCCTATGATATCTGAAGGCCTTAAAAATTCTGAGCTTCTTTGACTGGGACGAATCAGGCCACGAGGCCGCGGCCGCAAGCACCCCGAGTGGCGTGGGGATGCGAGGGCCCGTTCAACGCAGCTTGCAGCTTTAATTATAATTAGTTTTTTTCTTCTCAACAGAACTTGCTGGTTTCTTCAGAAAAAGGATGCATAATTGTAACTCTTTATTGTAACTTTTTTTGTCTTTGACAGGTACTGTTAACAGTTGTAACAAAAGCACACCAGGGCACACAATGATTTTCTATTCCCTTTAATTTTTTTTCATTTTTTAAAACTGTTTAAACTTTTTAAACCATGGAGCGTTTTAAGGGTAAAAGTAGGAGCAAGGATTGCAAATTGCAAGCACTTTCTTTAATCCATCATTGGTATCATTAATAATCAATTAACCGGTTATTAGGAAAATCATAAAGATTGCTCATACCAAACATGGGTGGGGGAAATACTTGATTCTTAGATGCATTGCGATGGGACGTGGAAGATTCTGATTCGATTCATGAAAGTCAAAAAATTGGTTTTCTAAATGTCAATTAACATGATGTTGACAGAGCGAAAAAGGCGAGGGCAGCGCAGCACCTGGACAGTCTACAGCACAGTTATCAGCAGTTAGCAAGGAGATGTACTCCATCTTCTCAGTGGGCAGCGGTTGCAGTCATGTTTTAATTTAGTGTCTAAATAATTGCATTGGTATAATTGCAAGTCTATAGTGAATACTTTTTACCATCGCCCAGAGAAGTTAAGTCATGCATGGAGCGGAGCAGCAATCAGTTGTAACAAATGAGAGCTGCTGAGCAAAACACACACTGTGGCATTTAAACACTTCAGCCAATTCTTCAGTGAAGAAAATCACTCTCTACTCAATCTGTTTCACTGTTAAAACTTTGTACCTGCTCTGCATGTTGGACACCAAGGCCTTTTCTCAGAGCTGACGGTGCATCAGAGAGGCTGCTCTCCACTGCTGGAGACATAATGTTAATAACATCACACACATCCAAACACTCCGCCTCCCCCTCATTTTGTTATTGTCATACAGGCAGGGGACTATAGGATTCTTTCAAATTGATTAATTGATGAATTAATGCAATAAACTTTTTTTTAAATAAAAAAAAGGCTGCAGACCATCTAATTGCCAGTTATGTTTCATATTGTATTTCAGGGAAACTTGAGCAAAAGACTGAAAATTTTGCCCCGTTTTTATTGAGTCAAAAATGTGGCGACGCCTGCAAGCTAGTTCAGGCAGTCAACTCGAGCTGCTACGCCAACCTCACGTGACATACCTCATTCTCAATACTACATACCAAATGCACACTTCCAATCTCGCGGTCTATTTAAACTGCTGAACCTCCCATTTCTCCCCCTGCCTGCCAATGCATTGCTGCCCTGCACTAGCGTTGCTGCCTGCTCTTTAACCCCACCACCACCCCAGCATCCACCTGCAGGCTCCGACGGGGGGTTCAAGAATTTGCTCATCACTCCCCTTATCTCTATGTAACTTAAGTGACGAAGTCGGAGCCTAGATGCCAAACTCAAATCATGTTCTGCTGCTGAATAAACATTCTAAACATGAGTTGTCTGACTGAATCAGACCAAATAGATTCTGGATTCCCCCCCCAAAATGTATCATAAGCATCATGTTTACTTCTAAACCAGGCTACTTCTTGGGGAGAACAACTGAACATGAGCAGTTGCAGATAAATAAAATCCAACCGGCACCCCATGGCTTAAAAGTTCAAGATTTTGATACATTGAGATGCATTGAGATGCCTCAAGTATCGTTTTATCATCAAATCATTGCTCTCTGAATCGTAATCGAATCGTGAGGTATCCAGAGATTCCCACCCCTAATACTAAGCACTACCCTCCTCAATCAAAGCTTTATTTACACAGCAACATATTGCATATTCTCTGAGAGCATTACATAGCCTATTAAACGCATAAAGAGATAGAAGCCCACAAATTGAACATATAAAGTAGAATATCACATGTGGAGTGCGGCCATAAAAATCTGTTATATTTCAGATCTTTATTTGACAGTAGATTGATTAAATTTCACTTGATCAACCAAATTCTCCACACCCGCTTAATCAGTTATCAGTTAACCGTTATCATCCCTAGTAGGAGCAGAGAGTCAAATTGTGTTTGCTGGAAAGCTCAATGATGTCATGTTATAAATCAGCCTGGCACAAAAATTGAACCCACAATCAGTTTTTTCATTTCATTTGCTGTATTTTATAGTATTTGTTTGTCTTTTCTATGTTGTTTGCTTTTTTGTATGGTAGTCACATTAATTTCTATCACAGATCATCTTGTGAATATCTTTTGAAAATATTTTTATAGAGGCTATAACTGTTAAGTCTCTTAGGTGCACAGTTCAGATTCAGTACTTGATGTCCAGTTTCCATTCCCAGCGTCCATTCATGGTGTTTCAAGGACAACCATGGGATGCAGTATTCTTTGGCATACAATGACAGCACAGCAACATAAAGCTTAGGCCTAATCGGTGATGACAGGCAGGAATAGGAATAAATAAAAAAAAAAAAACCTCACAATTATGGTGCCAAGCAGAATACATGTGAATGTCACAACACTGATGAATGACTTGCCTGCTGTAAAGACAGCAAGTTATTGTTTTTGTTGAGCAGTTGTTTTTTTTTGTCCGTCCAAAAGTGGCGTAAAAAAGTGGCATACTGGAAGAGATGTCAGACTCCACTACGAACATTACATCTGCACAACAATAATACGCAGAACTGCATCATCAAATATGCACCATCAAGCACACAATAGATTGTATTGGCTCTATAAAGCTCAATCTGTTTCTGATCCTTAATTTGTTGTGTATGGAAAGCCAGCTGTCAAAATCCCCCCGTTTGCGCTGAGTTAAAACGCTGCACATGACTGTACATATAAAGGGAGCATTACCACTGTCAGTCACTAATGAACCGTCACAAAGCAGTTCACAAAGCGGACATCTAGATGAAAAGCATCCATCATGAGTGAAACCTCCATCTTATCTATGCTGTTTTTATCTTATGGGTCTCTCCACCAGTAAAAACGAGACTGTTGACACATTCTAATAGGATGTAACTTTAGGCTAGTATTTTCAGATTTCAGACCAAAGTGCTGCCACTTATGAACTCAGGAAGCCTATGTAGATGAACAGTTATGATACTGGCAATACTTAAAAATGTATTTTCCCTAGCTGAAATGTTTTGGTAGAAAATTATAGTATATCAAGCATTTCAGTAAGCACTTGGCTTTTCTGCTTCCTGTAGTGCGAATTATCAGAACATGTTATCTTTCTAAATATAGCAGAGGAGCAATTAAGTGCCTTTGCTTGCCAGGAACATCTTTTGAGATGATAACCTTGAACAAGAAGTGTCATCCTTTTGTTTGGGTTAAACATCACCTGCTAGCCACTGTGGCCTATCGGCACATCCCCCTGTAGCAGAGCACTTTCTAAGATTTCAAAAGCGGTCATTCAGCCCCCAACAGCCTCTATGCATTTGGCAAAATGACTTGTAGCAAGCAGGAGAAGGAGAAGGTTGAATATATCTGTAGATACACACGCTGAGCAGCCTTTTGTTGCAGCACGTCAGTCCTGCAGACAACCACCCTGCCAGACCTATTTGCCCCAAAAGCGGTCTGTAAACCTGTCATCTCCAATCAGCTGACCCGGTTGAGACCTCAGCCCAAATTACAATCACAAGCTGACGGCCCCATTGCATTGTTCCCCTGCCACCTAGCATTAGCTCAGGGAGGCTAACGTAGTTCATTGGTGCGTGTCTGCTAACAAGTCATGCTAGCTGACAGTTTTTTTTTTTCTTTCTCAGCCAAAAAATGCAAAGACGGTGCTTGTTTGATGCTGATGGTGATCACTAATGGCTAAATAAAACCTATCCCATACTGATTCACAAGTTAATGATGTAGACATGGCTGAACATAGCTTCCATGTTTCCAATTAAATGGAGATGTTTCAGTTTTTCAGTTGCATCGTGAATTGAAAATTCCATACAATAAACTATCATTCAAAGTAAATCTGCCACTCTGCAGCACACACCCACACTTGAAAACTGAGCACACATAACTGCCTGCATAATACAAGTAATTTAAGCAAGTAATTTAATATTTCTTGTCTTAACTGAAATGATTTTATTATAGCACCACATTAGTTTAGGTTATTGCCTGCAATAACTTAAACTAAGATGGTCTTGCTTTTTAATCTATCGAGTAATGAATCCATAGCTAAATTAATAAATGTCAGAAACTAACATGACATGACATAACCTATCCAATCAGGGCGATTCCCTGGAAAAGTTTAAATTTGTTATCTGCGCTGATTATTTTTTACCCCAAGATGTCACTCTGAATGCACTCACTAATAGTCGACAAACCAGTGAGCACTGGAGTAATACCTTTACTGTGCAAACCACAACATTTGACCACAGAAATATTCAATATAAACACGTTTATAATTATTTAGAAAGTATTTACCTTTTATGCAGCTCCCAACAGTTGATCACCACTTCAGCTCTTAATAAAAGATTAGCAAAAAGGAATTGAAATATTATATCCCCCCAACGCTAAGACAAGATGAAATACTGGAAGTCATTGGCCAACGTGGGAGTCACGTGAGCCATGCATCACAACCGTGACGTCACCTTTTGGCGTGTATCCCGAAAATAGTCCCCAGTTTGGACAAGCGCTACAGCCGGTCTAGCCGTTTCGTCATGCTTTAACCATTGCATGGGCAAGTGTCCTCATCTACGTGGGCAGAAGACATGATGGGTGCCCCAGATTAGGATGCCCCTAGGGGTCTGTGGGTTGGGGGGGCGGTCGGAGGTGGCACACAATTGAAATGGCTGCCTGGATATTCTGAGTGACATGTCAGCCAAGCCATCAAACGTGGTAGCTTGATGCTACTGTCGGCTTGTTGCTAAAATCAGCCTCTGTACTGCAGCTCCGTGTTTGTGTATTGTACCTTGAAATGGTGATATGACGCGTAAACATGAGCATTAGGGCTGGGAAATATAAATTATTTGTTATATATATCAATATGAGGACCAGATGTCATTTTAGAGTTTGGATATTGGTATATGGTGACATGGCATAAGTGTTGTCTTTTCCTGCTTAAAGATTGTATTACAATGAATTTTCTAAACTTAACAGACTTGTTTTATTCTTGGTCTTTACCCACTTAGTCTTTATATCACATGGCTAATTGTTATTTATCAAAATCTCTCAATATTAATATGAAGGACTTGGTCAAAAATATCTTTTCTCGGCCACTAATTGAGATTTTATGTGTTACTCTATTTTAGAGGAAATGTGTATAGTATATAGTGTAGATACATATTGTTTATCGAGGCATAGCCTAAAAAAATATAGAGATATTATTTATAAGCTATATCACCCAGCCCTAATGAGCATTACTTTGTTACTACAATGTTTGTTATGCACCAGAATATCACCAAGGCAAATGTGTAAAACTTGAGAATAAACCTGATTCTGATTACCTTAAAGTTGCCTATAACCCAATTTCCCTGCTTTTCATATACACACATCAAGCCCAGCATCATAGAGTACCACAATGCTTTGCTTCACAGTGGAGCTGAATTCAGTAATCCATCAGATTGAAATATTTTATTGGTTAAGCCATTACCAATGCTGCCTCAATCAGGTAACTTTTTCTTGCTACATATGCATAAAAATTACCGCACAGTTGTGATTCTTGTGCCACTATTTTGCCACAAGCAAACAGAATGAGTATTAATCAACTCTGAAATTAAACGATTTAATTTCTCTGCCTAAGGACTCTGTCCTAGACATTCTCCAGCATGTTTTTTTTTTTTTTGATTGACTGATGACACATTTGCAATTACTTTCCAGGTGAATAACGACACTTGCAGACCTTATTCTTATCTTCTTGTGCTGCTTTTATGTTTGTTTTATTAACTTCCCTCCATTCTGATATATCTGTCAATGTCTGTAAGACATAGATATGTCTTGTGATGTAACCATCCTCAACCTGACTCTGCATGCAAAATTAATAGTGTTTTGTTTGTTTTTGTGTGTGTCTGTCATTTATCAGTGAATCTGTCCAACAAGGTTTATTGAAAGTAGAACCATGAAATAACAGTTTTACCACAATCTAATTTATGACATCAACCCTGTAAGCTTCTTCAGCTGACTGCAGGAACAGCTAAAATTAGATAAGTCACTCTTTATTCATTTAAATCCTCTTGCACTTTTGTTAAACATATCGAATTTTGTGTATTTTGGGGGGTATTTATTTTCTACTGTCTTGTTCAGTAATTAGCACCTGCCCCCCACTGCTGATTGCTGATACTGGAGAAAATTAAGGCTAATGGACATTGCATACAGTTGAGATAATCAAGTCTATTAGTAAAGACTGAGTGAAACAAAATCAATTGTAAGTTAATTATTGTTAAATGATTTGCTTTGTAACTGGGCCAGTTGTGGTACAGTAAAAATCACCCACAGATATTTTAAGGGTTACATCTAAAAAGTAAGCCCGGGGCTGCTCCAAGTACTAGTTGTGCTGAACTTTAAGCCAATTTTGCAAAATTTGCAAGTGTAATATTAAAGATTAAATTAATGAATGAATTTAGCTCAGGCTGTGTTTAATACAATGTTGTTATAAGAACAATATAGCATGGGGAGTTCCAGAAATATTTATACACATGTGTATGAGAATTTAAGGTCTAAACAAAGACCCCAATATGGTTTAGAAATCTTAAAAACACAGGTATTAGCGCTAATATTTTCATACACTAGCCTCACAGGCCACCAAGCCCCAAAATTTGGAGATCCATATACATTTTTGGTGGCCCAAATGTAAACAAAACAACACAGAAAAGGCTAATGCAACCTGACACAGACTTCATTAACTGTGACACTGGCGTTTTCTAGTTTTCCCATGAATTTAATGTGGTGTTACCTGAAGGCGTTGTTTCTGATGAAAAACAAGCTCAACTTCATGGCTAGTTGAAGAAACTAGTGGCACACACCACAGTACATTATGTCCTTAGATGTGTCAGATTCTAGTCACTTAAACGCCCCCTTTTGTCCACCTTTTGTGTTTCTGGTTCTTTTGTAAGGATCACGTTAGTAGTTTGAGTGGGCTTAGTAAACTCATACTGGATACCTGGCGAGTACTGTTCGCTGTTTTCATATAATGTTAAACTGAAAAGGCGAGAAGGAAATGTGATGTTTGTGGAACTTGTGGAACAGTATGGGGATAAAATTTGGTGCTCACAGGAGGCCACGTACGTGGAGTATTTGGCCACAAAGTAACTTTTTGTGACGATGGGCCATGGCTAATGTTAGGGGTGTAAGAAAATACTGATAGCCTTGAGTATCACAATATTATGTTTCGTGATACTGTATCGATTTTCAAAAGCGCTGTCACGGTATTGTGATACATGCAAAGACTCATGGCAGTGGTTCATTTTGTGTTGTGCTTAAATCAGAGTTGCTATCTATCTTCACTGTTCTAATTGCATAAACAGTCCACTGTTTTTATAGTCAGATGTTCTGCACATTGTGGTGTTTTTTGTACTAGTAGTTCTAAAATTAGACAAAAAAAACAGCAGTAAATCACCTTGCTTACAGTGGCGCAATATATAGAATCATAAACCCTGTATTGTGATGCATATTCACACCCCATCACCCCTGTCCTCCATAAACTCCACTGGCTCCCCATCCCCCAGAGAATTCATTTCAAAATCCTCCTCATCATATACAAAGCCCTAAATAACCTGGCCCCACCCTACCTGTCTGAGCTCCTTCATCGACACACTCCCACCCACACACTCCGCTCTGCTGACGCTAACCTCCTGTCCCACCCCCATCCGGACTAAGCACAGATCCTGGGGGGACAGGGCCTTCTCCATTGCTGCTCCCACCCTCTGGAACTCACTCCCCAAAGCCATCTGAGACTCCTCCTCTCTCTCCATATTCAAAAGATCACTCAAGACTGACTTGCTCAATATTGCTTTTAATCATTGACAGTTTTGTCTCCTCATCCATGATTTGTTCTTTTATGTATCTTTCTTTTTTATTTTTGTAAAGCGTCTTTGAGTGTCCTGAAAAGCACTATATCAAAATGTATTTATATACTATAAGTATATTATTATTTATTACTATATATTATTATTATTATTATTATTATATTTATCTTATTGTTGTATCGCCCGATTCTTGCCAGTACACAGCCCTAATTAATGTCCAACCCTGAAACAGAATAAAGAATATATATGCATTAGCAATATGTTGTATCTGTCTCCAGTAGCTTTTAACGTAAGTGCATTAATCTTTCAAGAATATTAAGAAAATTATTAAGACACTAAAGCAGTGTTGCAGGTTGAAAAAATTGTAATGCTCCAGGCTCAAATGATCTGTCTTAAGAAAAGGAGGTCACTTTGTGTTTAGTGAACCGTGAAACCATGTGCAGCCAAAACTCTATCATGACACACTGATGCAAAATCGTGCCTGACCCCACACGTGTAACTCTACTCAGTCTGAAATGTAAAAAGACCTGTTAGAATTGGTCATAGCATGTTTTGTTTGCATAATAAATTATCAATGACCTACACAGAAAAAAAAAAACGCTGGCTGTGGTTGTGTAATAAATTAACATGCAGACACAGAAAGCGGCTTTTCTTTCCACACCTTTGTGCTCTTGCTCATGGGCTTTTTAGCAGTGTTTGGCAGCGTTAATACCAGAGCTTGAATAATAACCTCCTGGCAAGCTCTGTAAGAAACAAATAGTAAACAAGAGTATGAGAGAAAAATATATGTTATTTTACTAAATCAATAGCCAGACCAATTTCTGTTCTTAAAAACTGAATAATTTACTGATTTAAGATCCTACAGCAGAAACTTGTGTATGTTTACTAAGGATTTAAAGTCTTAGTCTACCTTTGACTGTGGCTTCTGTGACTTCAGTATTTCTCATGATGCTGTTAGTAAAAAAAAAACAGGCTTTAATATTTTGGTACTATGCAGGACCCAGTATAATATCACAGTAACACCCAGAAACAGCCTCCATGTTTTGCTGCTTCATGGTCCTATAGTTCTTAATAGCCTCTCAGGCTTAAGCTATTATCTTTCCACATAGGGTATACACTATCTCCATGAACCTTGACCTTTTCATAGAGGAAGACAACCTCTATACACACAGGGATGCTTTTCATTCGGTAAATTGGTCTCCTCGTCTCCTCCACTCGCTTCCTCTCCTCGTGACTTAGCTCCACCCAGGACATGAAAGAGGGATGCGAGGAAGAGATGCGAGGACAGAGGAGACGAAACTCCGAAATGAAAAATCCTCGGTTCCTTTTAGCATCAGTCTGAAGCGACGTCAATTACTGATGATGACCTGATAACAGCTGTATCAGCTGTCAAACTGACTGGCACCAATGTCCACAGAAACACTTATTTAACTATTCCAACAGCTGACAGTATTTGATTAGATCTGTAAACTGTTTAAAATAGATGATTAGTAGTAGTATTCTTACTGATGTTGATTTCAATCATCATTTAAGTAATTTAGAAATTATATCGGTTTTGGATCAGAAATGTTTGTTTACTTAGTTATTGTATTATTGTGCAGATAACCAGTGTTGTAAGTAAATAAATATGTGAGAATGTGTGTCGATTTTATTGTGAAATTAAAAAGCAGACAAACTGTTGCTTTGTGTGATGCCATCGACTCTCTGCATCAAATCAACTTATAGTGTTAGATGCTGACACATGACGTGCATTATATTGCATCTCATCATGTAACTGTTTTATTTTATTATCCGTAGATCCTGTATATGACACTACAAAGTAAGGATCATGGCCGCAGGTACGAAGGAGAGAGGAGACGAGGAGGCAAAATTCAACGTAATGAAAAGCACCCAGTGAGTATATCTAGGATTTTTTCCTCTTAAAAAAAAGAGTTATTTTAGCAAGTTACTCATCTGAAAACCAGTGTAAAGGCTTGAGTAAAAAAGGAAGGGCAGAGAGGCTATTTAATCATGCGTCATTTTCTCCTGTGCAGAGGATTATTCTTAATATCAGATTCTAAAGTGTGGCTGAGTAGGCACAGCTCAATCACAAACAAAAAACATCATTAGTCTGCACATGGATCCACCATCATATCTGTATCCAAAAAGAAGCAGCATTAAAGTCTATTAAAAATCTGAACAGGAGGTCTTTTATCAGATGTGATAAGGCTTTACAAGTAAGTGGGACAATTCACTTAACGGGAAAGGTGTAGTTCAGTGGATAACAAATTACCCTCAGGCAGTGAATCTAATTTCATTCGCAATGAAACATTTTTTTTTTCATGATTGCATATTCAAAGATGAACCACAGAAATCAAATGGCGAGTATACAAATAATAGATAATATCAACTGGAAGAACAAAGGCCAACACACTGCACAAGTACCCAAGCACAAAATAATATTACTTCCCCTAAGAGCAACATCCCTCTCAGCTCAAGTGCCCACAGTACTGTGTGAACTCTCTCATCACATCCCTCCTCTACGGGCCATATGCCTATTAAATCCTGCATCTATTGGCAGTAGTTCAGTGTTCATGGCAGGCACAGGCAGTCAGACAGAGCTCTCTAGCAAATGTTTTCCAAGACCGCACCTCATGCGTTGTTTGGACCTACTATACATTCTTGAGTTCTTTAATGAAAAGGTTTTGACGGCTTTGAAGACTGTCCTCGAAGTAGAAGTAGTAATAGATACTGAATATTTGAAATGGTTTCAACGCTCTTTTTTCACAGTATGATTCCAGCTGCACTTTCTCGTCTCTTTTCTTTTCTACAGTTAGCTGACACACATGGCTGCAATGCTTACATAGTACCGCCTCCTCTTAGTTACCCACAGTGCTGTCTTCTTCTCATCACTCGTCTCATTTGATATATCCATTGTCATGTTATAGCCTCATATATCTAAATAAAACTCTTAAATTTTATGCTCTGTCATGAGTCATTTTTTTCCCCGATCAAATTATCAATGTCAGTATCAAAAATGGTATTGAATATCAATATTTTTCGAGGTGTTGTATCAAAATTAGAAATTTCAGTATCATGACACCTGTAGTTATGATTGGCTTTTGTAAAAACTCCCCTGTTTTGTGACTGGCTGTTGCGTAATTCCCCTTTGTTGTGATTGGTTGTCGTAATTGCCCACCTGTCTTTTGATTGGCTGTTGTAAAACTCCCCGTGTTTTTATTGGCTTATGAAAAATGCCCCATGGTTTGTGATTGGCTCTTGTAAAGTCTCCCTGTTATGATTTGCTATTGTAAAACCCCCCTGTTTTGTGATTGGCTAATGAAAAATGCCCCATGTTTTGTGATTGGCAGTTGTAAAAACTGTATTTGCTGTGATTGGCCGTTATAAAATCCCAGGTTGCTGTGGTTGACTGTTGTAAAACTCCCCTATACAGTGATTGGTTGTTTTAAAAACACCTGTGTTGTGATTGGCTGTTGTTAAACTCCCCTGTGTTGTGATTTGCTGTTGTGAAATCCTCCTTTGCTGTGATTGGATGTTGCAAACACCACACATGCTGTAAATGGCTGTTGTAAACCCCCCTATGTTGTGATTGGTTGATGTAAAATGCCCCTGTTTTGTGATTGGCTGTTGTAAAACTCCCCTGTGTTGTGATTTGCTGTTGCAGAATCCCCTGTTTTGTGATTGGCTGTTGTAAAATCCCCATTTGTTGTGATTGGCTGTTATAAAAACTGCCTGGGCTGTGATTGGATGTTGTAAAATCAATCTGTCCTGTGATTGGCTGTTGTAAAAATCCATCTGTGTTGTGATTGGCTATTGTAATATCCCCCCCTTTTTGTGATTGGATCTCGTAAAATCCGTTTGCTGTGATTGGCTGTTGTAAATCTCCCCTGTGTTGTGATTTGCTGTTGTAAAATCAACCTGTCCTGCAACTGGCTGTTGTAAAAATCACCTGTTTTGTGGTCAGTTCCTTTAAAACTCCTCTGTGTTATGATTTGCTGTTGTAAAACCCACCTGCCTTGTGATTGGCTGTTGTAAAACTGCCTTGTTTTGTGTTTGGCTGTTGTAAAACCCACATGTGTTCTGATTGGCTGCTGTAATATCCCCCTCTACTGTCATTGGCTGTTGTAAAACTCCCCTGTGTTGTGACTGTGACGGTTAGTGCTGGCAACGAAAGAGAAACTTCTGCCAGATTGTTGTATACACTGCTCTTTGTTTATAAGAAAGGGAGAGGAGAGGGAACAGATTCACTGTCTGAACTTCACAAATCCATGTATTTTCCCAACCTGCGTGTCAGAAGAGTCGATCACTGGTGTGACCAAATACTTCATCACATCCTTCACAGAGAGCTTCACAAAATGCTCACAGTGAGACCAGCTGTGGTAAGTGAGAGTGCGCTACAAAACTAGTAGACCAGGGTGGAATAAAAAACTGGATTAGGCTTTTTATTAGGGTTGTGACAGAGGTCAATGTAAACCAACATGCTATGAGTGGAATTTAGTAACAACACCATCAAAAAGTCATATTTGCGTTTTGGAACATAAAACAGGAAACTTAAGCTGCATTCATGTGCTAATTGGATGGTCCCATTTCCCAATTTGGAAGTCATTCTTCCCACTTCAGTGTGTTTATGAGCTTTTAAGTCATAATGTGAAAAGAATATAGGCACTGCATCAGTACATTCCCTTAAACCACTGAAATATCGCTTTATCTGACTTGTCAGCAGGGTAATAAAGAAGTTCACTGACTAATCAAGGTCACTCTGTGTGGACAGCAATGGCTACAACCTAATACCATATTACACATTACATGTGGGCAAAAAATTGATATGTAATGCATAAAATAATAAAACGTTATCAGCCAAAAAATTTCCACGATGTTTCTGCATATGATGAAGTCAACAGAGGTCAAGTCATGTAACAAAATTTTCCCAGGCTTTCTGAGTTCTTGTTCCAAAAAGAGGGGGTGTTCTTGTGAATTTTCCCAGTTGAGAACTCATTATTTCAATATTCCGACACCCAGGATTCCTACAGCTTAAGGCAAGTTAGATGTAAGACTTTTCCAGACTTTTTTAATGCCACATGAAACAAAATTTAAGACCAAATTTACATTAACTGAAAATGGAAGAGCTGAGAAAAGAAAAATTCTGCATGGACCTGTATAATGGGTGTTTTAAATACGTTTTCAGGTTGTTTTTGCTCCACTGTAATATGTGCAGACTCAACAAATGGCACATGTTTTCATTTGCACTAGAAGCTGCAATTTCTGCGAAATGCCCCACTTACAGTGGACTTGAAAATCTGGTGGTTATATTGAAATCCTCTCAAATGGATTGAATGAAAATGAGGACTGTATATCTGTACCTATATTCATGTTGATGTATGTTACTGTGCTGGACTGGAATTATGGTATAATTTCCATCCAGATTGGGGGTAGTGTTATAAGAGAAGCATGGCTGCTTTAAGAGACAGGGTGTGTGTGCACATGGGGAGTGAGTGGGTGAGCAAGTGGGCATTACATATGACAGTGAGTGGAGCAGAGCAGAGAGACAGGTTTGCAGCCCACTGGAGATGGGGATGGAGGCATGGTGGAGACGAGGGTAATCAATACCTGCCGTCTGTTCGAGGTTTGACGGGGCAGTCTTGTGTTTTTCACTTTACATGTGGGACTCTACTGCCTTTAAACCATTCGGTAATTTATTATTTAAAAATAGATTTGAAATTTCAGTGTCAGAAAATACAGTTAATAAAATCCTACTTCCCATGCCTTTTTAATACAAATAAAGCCCTTATTTTTAGATTAATTAATTCATGCTTTTTAAGACTTCTTAAGGATCTGCAGGAATCCTGGACACCACATGAATGCAGAATTTACCTAGCAAAGGTAGTCTAGCATTGCATGATGGGAAATGTGGGCCATTGCTGTAACATTTTAACCATCATTACAAACTGAAGCAAAGCACCAGAAAGGAGCACATTACTCTGCTTCGCCTAGGCTGCAAAATGTGGAGAAATTTATTATTCATCGCCTTTTTATTGGGCATCATTTAAAAAAATAAACTTGAAACAGAAATAAATGCTTCAGGTCGTGGCTACGCCCGTGAGATACAACTGAGATGTAAGACTGTACAGAGTCAGCGCAAACAGCTGTCTATAGATTAAAACGAAAGTGTACCTGTAGTGTGAGTGTGTGAGTAAAAAACACTTCTGACACACTTAAGGTCTTGACATGCACAGGGCGGACAGGAGTAGTTGAATATATATGCAACACAGGGGTATTTACAAGGATACAGTGGTTTGCAACAAAAAGAGTGTGGGATGTGGCTGTAAACTGATTGGATGTGCCATCCATTAATATGACCCAAATAAGAACAAATAAAAGTAGTGCACACCCCCAGTCGCTAAGGTTAAAAGGAGAATTCTCTGCTTTTTATGTAGATGTCCAATCAGTGTTGATGGTAAATGTAGTCAATTGAAGAAATAAATTCCTCGGTGTGTCCTATATCGACTGAAAAAGCTGAGTTCTCTACTGCAAAATCTGTTGTTCTCCCTGCATCCAGTGATGTCACAGTGATTTAATTAGTGATAAAGAAGAACTACAGGCTGTTTCAGATTGGATTTCTAGTCTCCACCTCTGAGTAGCCAGCGGCCAAACCAATTGACAAACATCATGACCCAGTTCACAACAGGCCTTATCAATAAAAATAAAAAATATTCACAGTCAGCTGTGAACCTGATTTGTCATTATTCACTTTCATTTCAATGAGTTTACTTAACAATTTTTGAAATACATTTTTGGGGGTTTCTAAAACTCAAAGATTAAAGTTTATCTAATCTGATCTCAAAACATTATTAGTTATTAAAAGATTTTCAAAACAGTTAGTTGGACTCAAAACTCAAGAATAGTAAGTTGTCTTGAAATTCTGTTGTTTTTTTTTTGTTTGTTTGTTTTTTACAGTGTAGGACATTTCAGTCTTCTTCATTAATGAGACAAAATAAGTGCATTTAGGCAGAATCAACAGGCTTGTGTTTTTTCCTCTCATCGGTAAAACAATACACACATTTTTAATGCTTTATCAAAGGTTTGCTGCAGATATAAATCTTACATTTTGCAGAATCTCTACAATAGTCTTTTGTTCACTTGGTGACCCAAATAAAATCTCCTGTGACCCACCTGTGGGTCACAACCCAGTATTTGGGAATGACTGATCTAGATTGTTTTGGTGTGCATTGCCAATCTTTGGAGATATTTGCTGTAGAGATGTCTGCCTTCTCTTGATGGAACTAAATGGCACCCAGCTTGTGGCGCTCAGAGTGCCAAGAAATATATTTGAAAAACTCTAAAGCAGTGTCTCTTTCCAAAAATCATGACACCAGTCACTCAAGGTAATCCACAGACCTTGTTGTGAGCAGTGCCAGTACAGAGTAAGTACTTTATTTCTGCAGAAGAATTTAGTGGAGTAGAAAGACAGTAGTTCCTACATGGCACCACAAGTGCTTAGTCCTTGAGGAGAGAGGGCAGACATCTTTACGGCTGGTATCTCCAAAACTCAGCAGCTCACCCAAAAATATCCAGATGGATAAATCGCACAACAGGTGAGAAGAAAAATATGTATTGTATTTTTGACTTTGGAGTGAACTGTCCCTTAAAGACCACAATCCAGGTCAGAAATCTTGGTGTAGTCATGGACCTAAAAACTTTCAAACTAAAATAAGGCAGTTACTGCAATGCTACAGCAAGCGGTTGTTTAGGCTCAATTGATTCCCTGAAGTTCGTATTATGCCTCTGAAGTTCTGTGCCTATAATTGAGAGGACATGGTCCATTTGCTGTGGCGTCGTCCTGAAGTATCTGCTGCGATGAAGCTCAACTTCAAACTGCAGCTCTGCAGCCAGCTGATAAAAAGCACTTATTGTCTCCTGCGTTGGTTGATGGGATGCTACCAAATTCGCCTCCTCCTCCTGTGGATTCTCTTTAGTGGTAGAAGCGGAACAAGTGCTTTCCTCCTATTTAGAGCAGGAGCTGTCTAAACAATTCATATAGAAAAAAATTGCTGGCTACACAAAATATGAATCCAACTTTGCTGAAATTCAGTTATTCTGAATGACAATCGCTTGACTTAACTGTTTAATTGAGAGTTCAAATGGGTAACTAGTTTATTTGCAAGTTTCCATAACTGCAACAACAGTTTTAATTTTAAATAGGTATTTGTCCATTTATAATATTCTTTAATAAGAAACCAAAAATGTGTATTGGCTACTTCTATATCAATGTTGAGTGCCATTCACAAAAATGCGAACAAAATCACAATTTTACTTTTTGCTTTTTGCTTATTTGAAATAACATCATGAATTTTATTATCTATCTATCTATCTATCATTTTCTATCTATCTATCTATCTATCTCTATCTATCTATCTATCCCACAAGGAGTCTTGAGAGGATGCTTTAAGCTGATGATGATTGCTTCGAGCTGATTATTTACTAGTTTGCTCAAACCATTAAGCAAAGTATTTTTGTGGTTAACAAAACACATACACACAGGCACACTCGCATGCAAATACCACACACACTCACACCATACACATCATCATTATCTCTAAATTAAAGACATGCTGATTTTTAGCGTCTCATTCTGTAGCCTTATTTATTGCTATATTACTAAGTGAACCCTAACAACAGTAAATATACAGCTTTCAATCTGGTAGATGCTACTTTCATTTTTCTTTCTTTCCAATGATACTTTGAAAAAAAGTTGCTTTTGGTGATAGAGTGCTCAAAAATGACAGCCCTTGCCCTTTTCAATATGCATTTTTTTTAAAGCTAGGGTTGGCAGCTCCAGATGGCAGCAGTAGGTAAATGTTTTTAACTTTGAATTTTAACTTCAAAATCCTGAACCATGTCACATCATGTTTGCCAGTCTGACTGGTTTGTGATGTTCATATGAAAGGAAACTAAAGGAAAGAAGGAAGAAAAAAAACAAGCTTTCTCTGGATGCAGTATTTCCTGGTAACTGATAATGTGAAAGTAAACTGGCATAAATCATTGGTTTTATCATTTATTCACTTTATGTGGACTTTGCTCACCTTGCTCACTCTGATCATATGCCTTAAATGGAAATATTACTGCTCCTGCAGCTGAAGGCTGGCTCCTCCAGGGTGGGGGCTATAGCGAAAACATTGTACGGTATCGCACCAGTGTATTTTAATATACGAAAAGAGCCTTTATTTGTACTTGCAGAACTAAATGAACATGTTTTAGAACCTGATGGAATTTTTATTTTACAATTTATGCTGAAAGACTAAAGTAAGCAAAAGTACCCCAAAGTATGAAAGAATCGAATACCACAAAACAGTGGAAGAAAATTATAAACACACTAAATACATTAAAAATTGCCATTTTGTGGCTTAAAATTTACTTTTTGTACATAAATTCTCCCTGAGAGGTGTAAATGTCTCAGTGACTCTGTGGTTAGATGTCTTTGACAGATTATATAAGTACCTACTTTAAGGTGTGTCGCCCACTTTTCTGCACAAAACAGCAACTATTTAAAAGAGCAACACCACACATTCAGCTTCTGTCATCTCCAGTGGGGGAATGTAACTAAGTACATTTACACAAGTACTTTATCAAAGTCCACTTTTGAATTACATCTATATTATATTACTTTATAGTTCTACTTAACTTTTTCACTCCACTACATTTACCTGACAGGTACACTTACTAGTTACTGAAACAGGAACATTTTACTGCACAGTGGTTACTTCATGGCCTTGCCCAGTTAGTTCAATGATGTTTTCCCTTTGCAATCAGCCAATCATATTTCATTCTTGTGTTACTGCCTAATATAAAATGGAGAATTTCATGTTTGTCCATTGACTGGATTCTTATGATGAGTTATTTTTGTCTCCATATTGCACAGTATATTTTAATCTTTAGCCATCGTCATTTTTTCCATCACCCTAATATTTTTTGTGCACGTGTATGTCTGTATGCTCAAGGACTGCTGTGTTTTATTTGACCATTGACAGCTGACTTCTCACTTTTACGGCCACTAGGGGGCGCAAGTAATCGACAACTGCTTCACTTTGAAATCTTAAAAGACCTAAAAAGTTGTTTATTAAAGGGATAGTTCACCCAAAAATGAAAATTCATTCATTCTCTACCAACCCTCATGCAGATTGAAAGTTGGGTTTTTTTTTTAGAACACAAAACACTGCTGGAGTTTCACAGGAAAACAACATGGATGTGGCTCCAAGCAAAGGATCTACAGTGACGTTTTACAAAAAAACAAACACAAAAAAAACGAGGTATAAATGACTGTAAATGTCTTTCAAGTCAACTTGGCTGGTTGGGGCTTTAGGAGACTTGGATTACACCAGAGGAGCAATATGGAGGCTTTTTATGTTGTTTTTGGCCATTGTTTTTTTCTGTTTGAAAACTGGTCACCATTCACTTCAGTGATTTTTTTGGTGAACTATCCCCTTATCCTCTTACAGGTTTTAACCCTGGGATTAAACAAACTAACCTCAGATTGTCAAATGATTTTTACCTGACTACTGATAAGTTCTCAAATTGTCCATCATAACATTACATGTAATATGTACAACTAAATAGTGCTGAAATATATTGACATTTAGATGGACTAAATTATGTCTAACAACAAAAATCTTCTAAGATGGGTATCTGTATTCTGATATTAAAGTAAGTTAATATCTTGCATTAACAGATGCCCAAACAGACTTACGAGTCCATGTCCATGTACATAGATGTGTGACCAAATATACAAATTTATAAGAAAACTTATTCTGTATGCCTCTATACTTGACATGCATTAAATAAACTGACACACACATGCATGTGTATACTTGGGTTGAGATGGTCACAGAGCTTGCAGAAGGGCGCACTGCTGTGTCCTGCAAAACCACACCCATCCTGGTAAAACACCACATTTTTAGGGAGTCCTGTTTTAACACATTCAGTTATCTAAGCTGCTGAAATGCCACTGTCAGTTTACTTATCACTTATTGTGGCTATACAGTGGGCAACCTTTTTGTAACATCACAGATTAGACATAACATTAGATTTTTGTCAGTGACTGCTCAATCAGACAGTTTGTAGTCAGTCAGATCAACGTGTCACCTGTACACCTGAAAGGCCGATTTTCATTGTCTTCACATAACCTCCATGACACACGTAAGTTGGCAGTTTCAGAAAAAGTCTGTTTGCTAATTTAGCGGCCCTTAATTATTGATGATTACCAATTTCCATGTGTTTTGTTATTGTGAGTTGCTTAAGATACAGTTTAATGTGCAGTTTATAAGTGTGTAAGTGCAAAAATTACACTCCAAAGTTGTTTAGAGGCTTAATATAAGCTGCAATTTTGTTGTTTATCTTTAGTTTTCTGGTCACACTGCTCATCATGTACGTGTATGTGTGTTGAGTGTTTGCAGACAACAAGACAGTTTGCATTTAAATATTAATTTCAGTTCATCACTGTGCAAGTGTACATACCCCAGTGCCAGACTTTTCATTTTGATAATTGTGTGATTGTAGTGTGTCTCCATTGCTGCTGTGTTGAGAATGGTATCCTTTCATCAAAAAATAGTATCAGACTAAATCAAATGGGATCATAGTCTACAGCTGCTTTATCTGACTCAAACCAATGTCCAGGCTGTGGTCAGTCTTTTTGCCGTGTCTTGTCCAGTTTGTACATGATGACATCCAGTCATTGTGTCCGTCAGTGTGACAGCTGAGTTCTGACAGTTGCAGTTTAAGGTCGCTTTCACACCAGAGCTGTTTGGTCCGCTTTAAACGGACCAGAGTTTGTTTCCTCGGATAGTCCGCTTTGTTTGGGCAGGTGTGAAAGCTCATCCGAACTCTGGTGCGGACCAAACAAGCGAACTCTGGTCCGCCTGAAAACGTGGGTCTCGGTTCACTTGCAAGTGAACCCCGGCTCGGTTCGTATGCAGTGTGAAGCTCACCGGACCAAACACGGGACCAAACACCGGACCAAACACAGGACCAAATGCATCAATAATGGATCAATAAAGTATTTCGTATTCGTATTCGTATTCGTAAATATACGTAGTGACGCTATACACAGTGTGTACGAATAAATTCAATGGTAAATTATGCGAATTAAACAAATTATTTTCTATAGGTTTACTAAAATCATGTATTCTGTGCTAAAATACAACGTATCTCATCTGTATTTATAATATAGCTTGATTCTGCATCTCTATTTACAGCTCATTAGTCCTTACGTGAATGTTTACTGTTGCTATGGCAACAAGTGACCGCTGACATTAGCAGTTGCTAGCTAGCTTAGCTCAATTGTCTGAACAACAATAACCCATAAATTCACAATTTGGCATATTTAAACAAAATCAAATCACAACTACCAACAGTCACAGTCCTTAAACTCTGAGCTCATATGTTGTCACATGTTAGATCGTCAAAGTTAGAAAAATAACAGAATCAATCCCTGACAAGCTACGATAGCATTATAGGAACAGTTGCGTTCACTAACGTTGTAGCATTCCCTAAAATAATGTGACGAAGCATGAGGGATTTCCCCTCCTACTTTGTCCAATCGACGAGCGCCCCTTTCAACCACGTGATGCTGCTCAGAAAGTTCGGTGCGCTTCAGAAATCACAGTGTGAAAGCAGAACCGAAACAAGTGATAAATGCAACAATGTTGCGACTTTCAGCTCCCCAATCGAACCGAGTCCGCTTGGTCAGGTGTGAAAACGACCTAAGAATGATGATAAAGAAACAGCTTGTCGACGAATAGGAAAAGTTTATTCTGCTCAAAACGACAGGTACACTACTTAATAAGTCAAAACGGAAAATATAATTTGTTAGGATAAAAGACGCTTAGTGAACAGGGAGAGTAAAGGGAGGAGGAAAGAGATGATGGAAGGAGGCCATCGTAAGGCTTTAGTGTGACCCTGCACCGTAGGAAGCTTTTTCTCATTTGTGTAAAATTATCTGTTTGTTTTATCAGTAGTGGGTCTCAGTTTATAAAAAAATCTAATCATTATTGTGAGTACCTGTATTGTAATAGTAGGATTCAGTTGTGCAACTACTGAGTTGTGTACCAGTCTAATTATGTGATTGTGTGCAGTTAGAACCAGGGGTTCAGACTAAACTTTACAATTTGCAGTAGTGTTCCCATTTGAAAATTGTAGGAGAACGAGGCACAAAATTTAAGGGTATAGTTCATCCAAAAATGAAAATTCAGTCATTATCTACTCACTCTCATGCCGACGGTCAGGTTTAGTTTTTTTAGTCCACAAAACACAGCTAGAGTTTTACAGGAAAACAGCATCTGCTAAACAGTGGAGTTGAATGGTGACCAGTTTTCAAACGGAAAAAACATTAACAAAATAAAAACAAAATGCCTTCATACTGCTTGCCTGGTGTAGTCCAAGTCTCCTAAAGCCCCAACATGCCAAGTTAACAAAAAATGTTAATTAGACCATGTTTTTAGCCTGAATCTTCACTGTAGATCTTTAGCTTGGAGTTATAGTCACTTTTTTTTTTTTCCAGTTGTTTTTTCTGTATGAAAACTGGTCATGATTCACTTATATTGCTTGGAAGATTGTTCAGCATTGTTTTCCTGTGAACCTCCAGCAGTTGTTTTGCTGCTACAAAATAAACCCAATCCTCAATCAGCATGAGGTAGAGTAGATAATGACTGAATTTTTGTTTTTGGGTGAACTATCCCTTTATGAGCACCGCTTAAATTGACATACAATGCAACACATTGTTTTGTTTTTTTTCATCTTAACTGTATCACTGATAAATGTTCTTGTGGTGACAGTTTACATAAATAATTTTGAACTGTGCACATTCTGTGTCATTGCTGTAAGTTCACTTGAACTCCTTTCTTTTAAAATAATTCAGTGTGACCCTTGAATTTAGTGGTTGGCCTCCTTCACAATGTAATAGGCTTTTTTTAAATTTTGTCATTTTAGCCTCTTCTTCAGGCAGATTGGTAGGTACCTCTTTGCTGCTAACAGCAGTTTCATCAGTGCATCAATTTATATTTTATTCTTAGGAATATTTCATATTTAGTATGTGGTCCAGTCAGCAGCCTTAGATTTCCTCACAAATGTTAGGCCACATTGAGAACAGTACATATAACACATGGTGTTCCTTTCTTTTCAGTATCTCAGCCACGTACATTGCATGGGCCATTCCTGTGGGAAAGTATGTCTTTGCCTTTTTCAACACAAGATCATCTGCTGATTTCTTGTCTGAATTGTCCTCAGACATTTGGAACCATAGTGGCACAGGAGGGTCTGAATGATACCGTCTACCGAAAAACAAATCAGTAGTTTGTTTCATTGTCAGGGCCAAGCGAGCATGACGGCACTTATGGACCAGTCATAGGTAGACATGCTGTAAAGAATTTTTCTCCACAACGAAATGACAATGATGACAGCCTTCTTCACTCTAATCTCTCTCTATCTCACTTATAGACTCACACACACCAATTACCAGTGTTTTACTAGTGGTGTTTTACATATGGCTCTTTTGCCCCTCGCTAGTGGGTCCGTGTGTCTTTAACAAAAAATTATATGGATATAAATAACTTAGTGACATAACTTTTTTTTTAACATTTAAATTTTCATTTAGCTTTGTTTTAGAGATAAAGTGATTCTTCAGTCCCCAATCAAAAATGTGTAGCCTATACACCAAAGTTAAAAGAATATTTTAATATTTCGTAAGCTAGCTACGGATGCCAAATCCGAAAAAAGAACAATTCCTGAGGAAAGTAGAGAATTTAATAGTAACGATTGCTGATGATAGTAACTGATGAGTTACTGATGATAATTATTGCTGACCCCGGGCTATAATTCTGATTTTAAAAACAAAACGGAACAAAACGAAAAAACAAAAACAAAATAGGGGCATATCTGCAAGTAACGCTAGTTGTTCCTAGCTATAAAATTTTGTAGCACTGTCCACAAATGGTTGGAAAATGTAATACTTATATAATACTAAAAAAGTTATGCAGCCGAGATGCAACTGTACTCAACAAAATCTGCAATATGTGAACTGATGAGTTGTCCTCTCAAAGCTACAGATCACCGCGCTAAGTCTCTCCATGTTAGATATTTTGGCTAAGAATCAAGGACACCACGCACCTGTGCATAGCATCACTTGAAACATCTACAATCCATTGTTTCCATTGTTTTTTTAAGTGTTGATCCACGATGGCATCTGTCAGCTCTTAAAAGCAGCAGTTTTATCACATTTGGCCTCTAAAGTGCTACATCCCACCTTGATTACTTTTTCTGTCTGCATGACACATCCAGTCAGGGTTATGTGCGTCATTTGACACCCATCAAATGATGTGGGTTGAACTTTGTCATCAGAGACAACAGTGGCCTTTAAGCAGATAATACTAAATCCAATCAGATTTAAGAAAATCTACTTTCTGTTACTGTGCCTCACAAACTTGGAATTTGCTTCAAGAAAACTTTAGGATGACCTCATTAATACCACTAAGACAATTCCAGGGTTTAATTTTTAATTAGTCTTATTGTTTATTTGTCTTGTGACAATTAATGCACCTTTACCTGTTAACATTGCTAATTTTACCTTTCCTTTTTGCCATGTATTCCATTGGTGGTGCCCCTGAGCTTTTGTTGATGACTGATAGTTGTCTTTTCTCATTGTAACCCAGCACCATTCTAAATGAGGGTTCATCCTTAATGTGTTTTCTGAGGATTTTAATGAATAATTGCAGACAATCAGACGCTCATTTCAAAAGTTTGCTGAGTTTGCAGTTTTAAATCCTGCAGTGTAAGTGAATAAGTTTTGTCCAGTTGTAAAATGTCTGCTTAACTAATAATTTTGAATTAGCTCATCATCTTAAATGAAAGTGCCTTTTAAAGCAGGAACAAAGCATATTTCTGATTTAAACTGTCTCATGGTAGATAGACTGATGCCTTTAACAGCCACATTACTGAGGGACACAGTGTCTACCTCTCTAACATTAACATGCTGAACACTGCTGCATGTATTATTTGGATCACCTGCTGCAGGTGGAAATCCACCTGTGTCGCTTTCTCTCTCTACGCATTGAAAGCCAGGACTGACCCTAGAGTTGGCATGTTCGTGATGTTAATTTACAAGTTAAGCAACTGATATTATGACAAACTCCTTAATTTGTAAAAGTAGCCAGTCAGACAGAGGCGAGTAAACGGCTGTTTAACTCGCATTTGGCGCTTGGGAAACCCCCTCTGCAAGATTTGAGAGTTAAATAATGAGTCTCCAGGATCATGTTTTGAAAGCTAATTTCAACGAGTTCATTAGTATTTGACTAGAGAGCATTTCTACAGAGTTGGCTTTAGTGCTCCTTCTTGGCCAGTTCAGGGAGAGTGTTGGAGAGGGCAAAATAAAAGTTACAGCAGAATAATGAGGGCAGGGCTGCAGTATGAAATTATCATACATAAAAAGTTGTTTAAGACTGTGTCTGCTACTGTGGATTGTAGATTCATTAAGTCTCAGTGAGCTGTGTGTGATTCACATGTAATTGCTTTCATTGCACCATCCTTATACTCTATGGAAGTACTTGACTGATGCATAATGAAATCTATATGGGATTGAAATTTTGATGATCCTGTGTAAATCAGGTAAAAGACATCTGGGAAAAGACAGTGAACCCTCCACTCCATCAACAAGACAAGCAAAAACTTTCTCTGTGCCCTCATCTATGCCGTTTATTCCACAGTGGTCCTGGTAGAAACACAAACCCACCACAGTTATACTGGGCAATCAAGGTTACAATGTAAGCAAGTGTATCAAAGTGAAGCATGAAATTGCTGAGAGAGTATGTTAACCCAGTGAACCATCTTAAAACTAGAGGAGGTCACTCAGTAGAGTGCAGATTCCCAACAGGCAACAGATGGTGAAACACCTACTGCAATGCTGCCATGACTGCCAGATGCAACCAGCGGAACATTGTAAAAAGTGAGCTGTCAAGGGTTTTATAAACGGAGCAGTGAAAATATTTAATTACCATCCTGTAGATGTATGTCTCTATCAACAAAGTACCATTAGTAAAGTTTCAAGTTGAATTTAATGAAAGGGATTAAGTGTGTTTTTGGCAAAATGGAAGTTATGGGGCGCCCCTATAGCTCAGTTGGTAGAGCGTGCGCCCCATGCACTGAGGCTGTTGGTCCTCATTCCTGCCTGTGGCCCATTTGTTGCGTGTCATCCCCTCTCGCTCCACCTTGTTTCCTGTCATATCTTCAGCTGTCGCTGTCCAAATAAGGGAAAAATAAATATCTTCAAAAATAATCTGAAATAATCTTCAAAATTGAAGTTATCAATATACATATTTCCGTAATTGTAGCTTACACTAATGAATCACCCCAGCCCTAGTTCATTTTGTGGTTTGTGGTGACTTTGTCACTTTGCTCTTTGTACAATGATGTAGCTAAAAAACATGAGAGCTGAAACTTTTTTTATATCAACCACTCCTTTCATCTTCTCCCATCATTTAACCAACAGCACATGATGTCATGTCGTGATCAGCTAATATAAAATATGTGTACGATTCCCCTCATTTACAATTCCTCTTTGAAATGTTCTCCCTGTGCATTTCTGTAAATTCTATCTGTTTTATCCTGTAACTGTAATGCAAACTGACTGACAGAGGAAAAAAAATATAAATGTGTAACTGGAAGAATCTCAGTCAACTCAGTGGTCTGAAATTAATGATTGGACTATTCACCTCTCCAGGGGCAGACCCAGTTAATGAGCATACTACTGGTGACAGATATTAAAATTGACAGTTAAAGTCTCTCCTCCATTTTTCCCTGAAGAATAGACAACCCACGTTGACTGCATTCCCCCAACAGTTTCTTATCCAGGCATGTTTACCTTCTGCATTACTACAGCAAGCTGTTGCACCACGTCACACTTTGTTTACATACTTCCCAGTGAGATCACATGACTTCATGTTCCCCCTGAGATCCTGTGAGATCATGTTCCCTCTGGTGAGATAATCTTATTGACATCCAATAGTTTGTGATGCACCATTATTTTTAAATGTTGGAGTCAATGTTTTACCATGAAAAATACAATTTAATTTTCCGTTAAAGAAAAGTTGCAAAATTTGCATTTGCATTAGGGCTGCAATAATATTATTTTCATTGTCGATAAATCTTTCGATTATTCTAGATATAGATTAGTTGTTTGGTTTATAAAATGTCTTATATGGTCGATAAATGGTGCAGAATCAATGGATTACTTTTTTGATTAAGTGATCGATATCGATTAATTTATTGATTATCTACCAATTATTTTTTTATTATTCAATTACACTGCCTGACCCAAAAAAAGTCACACACTCTAATATTTTGTTGGACCGCCTTTAACTTTGATTGCACCACACATTCACCACGGCATCGTTTCAATAAGCTTATGCAATGTCACAACATTCAATTCTGTCCAGAGTTGCATTAATTTTTCACCAAGATCTTGTATTGATGATGGGAGAGTCGGACCGCTGCGTAAAGTCTTCTCCAGCACATCCCAAAGATTCTCAATGGGGTTCAGGTCTAGACTTTGTGGTGGCCAATCCATGTGTGAAAATGATGTCTCATGCTCCCTGAACCACTCTTTCACTATTTGAGCCCGATGAATCCTGGCATTTATATGGAATATGCCTGTGCCATCAGAGAAAAAAAAAATCCATTGATGGAAAAACCTGCTCATTCAGTATATTCAGGTAGTGAGCTGACCTCATTTTTTGGGTCATAACGTTGCTGAACCTCGACCTGACCAACTGCAGCAACCCCAGATCATAACACTGCCCCCACAGGCTTGTACGGTAGGCACTAGGCATGATGGGAGCATCACTTCATCCGACTCTCTTCTTACCCTGATGCCCCCATCACTCTAGAACAGGGTAAATCTGGACTCATCGGACGACATGACCTTTTTCCATTGCTCCAGACTCCAATCATTATGCTCCCTAGCAAACTGAAGGCTTTTTATCGATCAGCCTCAGTGATAAGTGATTTTCTTAAGGCTCCACAGCTGTTTAGTCTCAATCCCTTGAGTTCTCTTCACATTGTGTGTGTGGAAATGCTCTTACTTTCACTATTAAACATAGCTGTGAGTTCTACTGTTGATTTTTCATGATCTGATGTCACTAAACGTTCTGGTCGTGGTGGCGATCTTCAGTCACAACCACATTTTTCCCTTGAAGATGATGGTTCACCACTATCCTTCCAGGTTTTAATAATGTGTTGGACAGTTCTTTACTCAGTTTTAGAAGTTTCATCAGTCTCCTTATTTGTTTTCTTTGCTTGATGCAGGCCAATAATTTGACCCTTCTGAAACAGAGTAACATCTTTTCCACGACCACAGGATATGTCTTCTGTCTTCTGTTTAAGAAATGAGAAGCTGCTCACTGCATCAGTTAGGGTTCAATAACTTGTTTCCAGCTGAAACATATTAATCACTGCAGTAATTATCCAGTGGAAGGCTCTTATCTATTTGCTTAGTTAAATCCAGGTGGTGACTTTTTTTTTTTTTGGCCAGGCAGTGTAAATAACAATTTACCAAAAATATATATCAAAAATTTGTCTCATTAATATTTCAGTATTTTATTCAATCATAATCCTGAAAAACACACACAGTAAGCACATGAGAATAATGATAATAGTGGGATAATTTAAAGTTAGTAATTTCCACCCTATTTAATAGACTCCATGTCAGATGCCTGATCAGAAAATACTAGACCTCAAATCAAAAGGAGCTGTGATGCGTGTTAATTTAATCACTAATCACTGTCAACCCTTCACTGAACTGTAGCATTTTGACTTAAAACTTAAATTGGTTATGACATGGAGTTATTTAATCACTGGAGTCATATGCAAGGTAAGATGATCACCGGCAGTGTATTTTTGCATCAGTGTAGGCCAAAGAAAATACTTTCTGACGTTTTTTCTCCCGACTGAAATGAATTGCAGACAGTCTGTAATGTTATTTTTAGCCATTTCTCACTCATATGTGGCTGATAAAGTGAACAGAAGACAACCGTTAGACAACACCTTTAGATGACTCATGGTGTAAAGTTAACAGCAGCGGTGCAGACATCATTTTTAATACGGGGGTCATGAAGAAACTTCTAGAAAATCTATTTAAAGTGACTTCTACAAACAGAAACATATTCCACGTCTTGATAATCCTCATACATCGTGTTTGGGTGCTGACAGAAAGTAAACAGGACGATGCTGCTGCAGGAGGAGGACAGGTCGCTCGGTTCTTCACCGCTGCTTCTCTTCCAGCGCTCCATGTGGAACAGCTGTCCTGCTGTGATAAGTCACGTTCAGTTTGTGTAGCTTGAGAGAACCAACTGTTGTATCTCGGTCTAAAGTACGCCCACACTTAAGATGATCGCGGTGAGGCTTGCTCTCTGCAGCTTGTTCTCAGAGAGAATCGTGCTCTGACTGGGTGCATCTGTTCATAACAACACGCAGACGCACATATGCAAATTGATGTGTTTTCATAGTCGATTATGTTGATGGATTGCCTAGTCCTAATATACATACATACCTACATACATGCATACATGTAGTTCTTTAAAAAATGGAATCTGCCAAACTAGCTTGTTTGCACATGACGTCACGGCGCTGCATCGCTGTGGTGGGAAATGCAAATGGAGGGCAGGAAGTAATTTTTTCCTGAAGAAGCAGTCCAACAAAAGGCAAAATGCCCATGTTTTGCGTCATTTACGGTTGTTCAAATCGGTCCAACTGAGAAACAACGAAAAGTTTTTATTGAATGCCTTAAATTGTAGGCGAAAAATCTGACTGAAAAATGCCGTAAAAAGTGGATTTTGAACCTTCGTCTGTGGTCGGGAGGAGCAGAGTCGGATAATGCCTGTTTGTGCAGTGACCACTTCGTCAATGCTAAGTTACCTGTTGTGGCATTGTTTATGTAGCGTTAGCTTATAGTTAGCTGTTTCCTTAGTTTGTAATGGTGGAGTTGCGGTTTCTTCTTTGTTTGTAGTCCTGTAGCTGCGACACAATACGTGTCTAATTAGAGATTTGTTGGTCTCTTTAGGCTGCCCTAGCACTTTTAAAGGACGTTGACTCGGTAGACTGGCCTCCTACACTTAATCTTGGTCACCAGAAAAGTAAGCCCATGTTAGAGACATCGCGTCAACAAGAGGAGAGGATGAAAGTAAGGGAGGATCAACTAATAACATAAGCAACTTTAAAGTTAATGCTGAGAGGTACCGGGGCGGCGGCGTTGAATGTTTGTTGCTAACTGCTAGTGCTATGTTAACCAATAAAACAGTAAAAGGAAAAACACTCACTCTGGCGAAAACCAAACGGTAGTCATTGTGGAGCACTTTGGTACCGAGGTCGTGGACCCAACCGCTGACAAAAAAGTTGTATGCCTCCATACTTTTGTGTGCTTTCATCTGTTGTTTTGTGTAGAAAGAAGTCTGGAGAACAAGATAGTCGCTATTATCTACTGCCTCGATAGCCAGCAAATATTTCATTTCAGTCCAAAAATCTGTCTTCTTCATAAGATAAGGATCACGTCCAACATCTCCAGTTATTTTCTGTTTAATACTTCCTCTTGTAATAACGTCTAAGCTAGCGCAATACGGACTTTCCTCCATCTCCTCTGTACCATCTCATCCATAGCTGCTGTTTACTTCCTGCCCTCCATCTGAATTTTGCGCGTCACCAGCATCACGTGATTGCAAACAAGCTGTTGGAAGGTCAGACTTAAGTGAATCTCTAATTATTAATTAGATGTAATTGAAGACCCAGCAGAGATCCAAGAGTGCTCAGTATAGGGATGTTTTATAAGACAAGCCTCTTTCTATTATTGCCGTTTGACCATAGGCTTGGGCAGTATCCAATTTTTCATACCTTCACACCCTCCGGACATTTTACATTTAGGCAGTACAAGGTACGACGTAGGCAGGGCTTATTGTCATGGCGGCACTTTTCCCACAGCTGGGAAACAACGCAGCACACACAGGAGCTCCACTCTGGTTTTGAGAAGCTACAGCCTTAATTTACTGACAAACTCAAGCCTAAACTGTAAATTTACAGCACGATCTCTGTACATGTTCTTCCAGAATGACAACTTCCCTGCTCACCTTTCCCCCCACTCATCGCGCATTCACCAAAACTCTGTCAACATAGACAGTAATTAGTCTGCCCCTCACCCTTTGTAATGCTCGCTAAAGTTACACACTCACGACCAAACAGTACTCTGACAAGTCAGTAGTCTCTGTGTTTGTTATCTTACTTTTATCATCAAGGCTGAAATCCAACATAATCCAAAATAGGGGCAGGGCATTTTTCCGAATTATTCCTGTAACTTTATTACCAAGATGCCATATTTTCTTCTTTATATGTATCATCAAGCCCATCAGTTTAATAGAATACCCTGTATACCCTGGTATACTGTAATACCTTTATACCGCTCAAGCATATTTGACTTAATATTGAAGAGCAAAAGCTAATGCTCATCAAATCGTTGGTTCTTACTGTCCTAAACAAACTGCTCTGATCAGCTGATGTGCTTAAAATCTACAGAGAAACTTATTTTAATCATATCATTTAAAGATGTAATGTACTGTGTCACATTAACCTACCTACAACCAGATTGTGTGATGTATTTTAATTGCTAAACAATTATTCGAACTAATGAGTAGTGCATCTAGTTTTATTTAGGCATTGGTGTGGTGTGTTGTTTTCCTGTGAGCTTATTAATTGGCCAGTAGAGTTTACATGGAAAGGAACAAAGGAAAGTTGTTTGAACCATATGTGCAAGTGTGTTAAATCTCCAATGTGTCTAGTTAATCCGTCTGCATAGCATATGCTACTGTATTATGGTATTATGGCCAGAGTAGCAGAGGCACAGTGTTCTGGGAGCCAGTTTAGATATTCTTTCAGAGGATCAATCTGTAAAGCTAAGCTTTGATGCAAGAATTTAATAGTCAAATCACACATAAGCGTGTGCATGTACAAACATGCTCAAGGTTTTGAATACAAACAGGCAGACAGACTTTTGCACTTTGAATCCAGGCAATATCAGTCATAGCAACATATACAGGCTCCAGTGTAATGTGGGAAGTCATGGCAGGAACACACATATGAGCGTCTGAGCAAGAAGTACACTGATTCTCAGATTGTCTTAGTGGGTGGATTACTGAGTGACCAGCACTGCAAGACAGTTTCAGTGGGCAACTCCTCTGCATTGGTATTAGTACTGTAAATCCTGTTTACAGACGTTGCAGGCATCACTTCAAATAATTTTGAAGTGATGCCCAAATTTTCTCTTCAGAACAAGTCCACTTGGATGAAAGCAGCAGTGTGCGCTGCCATAACCACAAAATATAATGTCAAAAATACAATTAAATAACAAAAAAATGTCTTCCTGCTTAATTTCAACTGGCTATGTATGACTCACTGTAACTGCGCCTGGGAAAATATGAACACAGGCTGGTTTCATCTGATTTCAAGGAGAATCCGACCCGGTGGCTGGCTATTATAGAACTACACAGATATAGCCGATCATCTGGCTGATGGTCTCTGGTGGTCCTGATTGCTTGTGTGAGTCATATAGAGACATCAGTATTGAATTAAGACAGTTTCATAACCAGTTAAAAACTCTTGTAGTATGTTTAATTTTCCTCCTTTGATAAAGGTTAGAAGAGTGTAGGAAGTGCTTTTATGTCTTGCAAGCCATCTGGGACGAATGTACCGTCCCTTAAAACACATTAGCATAGTTTGAGTAAAAGATGATCTGGAGATAAAATGAAACATGAGTCAGATGCTGGAAGAGTGGTTGAGAATAAGAAAATTAAGCTTTGTACACAGTTGTACATAGCTGAGCAGGCCTCTGTTGTTATTGCTGATGGGCTTTTGATCCTTGCAGTTAGCTGGCTTAACATTTGAATCATATGGATAAGTCTCTCAGACAAGATTAAAAAAAAAAAATGTGTTCCTTTTCAAGAGTTGCCTCTTTGAAAGTCTGTATATCGAGGCTGAATGTGTGATGACAGCCAACAAGGTTGTCCTTTCCGATGGCTTCACCAAATATGTCTGAAATATACCTACTTGGTATCCCTTGTAGTGCACTGGTTGCTTTTTTAAAGTGATATTCCACCCAAAAATGAAAATTCACTCAATATATACTCACCCCTATGCCGATGTGAGGATGGGTGAAGATCTTCAGTTCACAAAACAATCCTGGAGTTTCAGCAGAAAACAGGGTTGCAGCCAATGGCAGTGAATGGTGTCCACGGTTAAAATGTAAAAAAAAGAACACAAAACAAACACAAAATGTCTCCATCCTGCTCGTGTGGTGTAATCCAAGTGTCCGTGAGCCGCGACATTCAAATTTAGCCACAAAAGTCGCCATTTACACCATGTTTTTAGCCAAAATGTCAACTGTAGCCTCCCAGGTAGCATGTAAACATGGCGTTGATGTATCACGAGACTTCGTATATCTCTTAATGGATGCACATGTGAAAATATTGCGAGATCGCTTGTGCATCTAGCTCAAGTCTGAGAGGCTACAGTTGACATTTCGGCTAAAAACATGGGGTAAATGGCATCTTTTGGGGTCAAATTTGAATGTCGCGGCTCACGGATGCTTGGATTACACCACACAAGCAGGATGGAGACATTTTGTGTTTGTTTTGTGTTCTTTTTTTTTATATTTTATCCGTGGTCACCATTCACTGCCATTGTACTGGATTTGGCTGCAACCCTGTTTTCTGCTGAAACTGAACTGAAGCTCTTCACCCATCTTCACATCAGCATAGGGGTGAGTAGATATTGAGTGAATTTTCATTTTTGGGTGGAATATCACTTTAAGGGTGGATTCAGGCTTTCTTGTGATATTTTGTGTTAACATTGATACCTACCAGATCCTTGTCATCAGTTACTCGTAAATACAATACAAATACAACAAAAAGCCACTTCCACAGTCAAGTAACACACTGTTAACATAAATTCCACTATTTATTTCACTTCACCGTTGGTATGCTGTGTCAATCATGCTGAAATGAGATATCACAATTCATACCACACAATAAATTGGCAGTGAATTTGCATTTAACTGCTATTTTTTAAATATTTTTTTTGATGTTTGAGTGAAACTTGGCAGTAAACATTTTTGTTGAGGGCAAATGCCAATGGATTGGCTGGGGAGTGCTGCTTCATGAATGCAGGTATCAAAAAACAGGTGCTCTTTGGTTCCAAGGACATATCATGAGACCAAAAAGGGAGGGAGAGAGGTTAGACTTTTGTTTTGTGATCAAGAAGTACTAACCAAAAAATAACAAGGCACACTGCTTAGTGAGAATTTGAAAAAAGCCTTAATAAATGTGCTTAGTGCCTACGCTCAGCAATAAATGGCAGCTCACAGATATACCAAGGCTGGTGTCAGCTGTCAGATGATCAGAGTAGCCCTGGGTAATTGTCTCCGGTGCAGTCATGATAGTGGGTGTGCACATAATTAGCCCTTTGATGCACAACATGGGTCAAAAGTGATCCGACTGAGTTTTTATTTTCTCTATCTTTGCAATAAATCAATTTTATCATTCAATATTCCAGGTATTCACCTCTCGTCATCACAAATCCTTATTTTCATTTTTCCTTTCTCTCTTTTTGAATAAAAATCATTTTTGCATCACTACCCCATTAATGTCTGCATGGGTCAAAATGACCTGTATTCATTCCCTGTGTTATTCATGCCTAAACCATAGGAGATATGGAAACCCTCGAGGAGAGAGGAGAAGTGGGTACCTGGAAGTATGCAGAGGGCAACCAGGGCAAAGCCGCAGCACTGTGCTTAGTTTAATGTTCTGAAATGGGCTGGCTAGGCCCACTGTCACCCGCTAGGATCCCAATGCCCTCTGCAAGTGCTCAGGACACGTAAAGTTTGTTAGCCCTCAGAGCGGGCTCAGCCGGGGCATAGTAGCACATTGGAGAGGGAGGTTTGGACGGAGGTGTCCAGTTAGAATGAGGCTCAGACAAGGGGGTTAACGATGCCCGCAGGGCAACCGCAGACCTGCAGGCGTGAGGGCAACAGATGTGGAAGGGGTGATGACAGACATTGCGCCTGGAGAGGCCAAGCAGGAGTGGATGGAAGGAGGAAGGCACAGGGGCCAGCTGACCGTGAGAGGCCACAACCGGACACACGCCTCCACCACGTGTTCATTTTTTGGCTAGTACTTGTTGATCACAATGCAAAGTACAAATATAACTTCTCTCCCTTCTTTTTTGTCTTCAGTAAATATTTTAAGCTTTTATTTTTGCCTAGTTGACATGGAGCGCACAAATACATTTTAAGGCCCAATTTCAGTCCAGCCCCTACGCACTCCCTCTACCCACTCTCACTCCATTTGTGCATTCGCGTAGATCAACCACATTGGGTGTCATGCCAAAAAGCCTTCTAAAGCTCTCCATCAGTGAGTCTGCATTGATGCATGATCACAAACTAAACTCCTCTCAGGTGCAGCACCTCTTTTGTATCTGGGACGGAGGAAACACCATGACAGAGTTCTGTGCAAGGTGCGGTTATATATTTTTATTACTTTACCTCAAACAGACATTTGACATTTGACATAGACATTTTTCGTGCACATATGAATATATGAATGACATGACAAAAAAAAAGTTCAACAAAATAGAGGTGTGGCCAAAAAAGCATGGGAGTTAGTTTCATTTAATTAATCATCTTTCCTTTCACAAGCTCACCAGGCCATGGATGTAATGAGCGTGTCATGTCATTGCCACTTAAATCTTTGTCAATGCTGTTTATAAGATTATTGTTGGAGTATTTATTTAATTACAACATCCATCATGATGATTGTTTCTGTTTCTATCTAGAAAGGCGAAGGCGTCCCAAAGCTTGCCGGTGTATTTACAACCTCTCCCTTATTTATGAGACCCTACGTGCTTGTGAGTGTGGCTCCACACAGAGTCACATAGTTGGAAGGTCTCAGGGCTGGATCGGAATAGGACCTTAGTTTTTGTCCCTGAGGACAGAGTATTTCATTTAGAGCGGAACTGCAGGTAGAGCCAACTTGCCTTGGATCACTAATCTGTTTGTACCTGATAGCGTTACAAATTATTCACTTTCAATTTAATTTGGTAAACTAATTCATTCTTCCAACTTAACAATCCTAACAGTTGTACACAATGGGTGTTCAAATTTGTTTATGTGTTTGTTTTGTGTATTTGTTTAAGTATATGTGTCTTTTTTTTTTTTCTTTTTACCCCATGGCTTTCTGTGCCTTTATCAGGACCTGGTGCTGAGTGCTATTTTCAGACCTGTCAGTAGTGCCTTTCCTTGGTGACCCCTAACTGCTGGTAAAATCATAAAAGTTGTTACATTGACAAAGGGTAAAATCTGCCTTAAGGAATTCTTTCTCACACTCTAAAGGGGTAAAGTGGACCTTTACTTCAAAAAAAAGGCCCATTGTGTTGATAGACATGTCATAAAATTATTTCAAGGGATGAATCTGGAAGTCCATGCTTGTAATTCATGGATGTGACTGATTTCACCATTGGCATTCATTCATCAACGCAGCTTTCATCCCAAGAATGGGATATTTTGATGGCAAAGTGGGCTGAAAAGATTTTAATGTTTTCTAGTGTTTGAACAACAATTACCTGCGGGAGAGCTGTCAGCTTGCAGTAACTGAATGGATGGCGTGAACACTACCTCTAAGCTACTCACTTCAGTTACAGGCAGCTTCTTTCACTTTGGTACAGCAGGGAGTAATTATGTCTCTGTCGTAGAGGCAGAAGACTGAGAGAAAGGTCTTTTTCTGTTCCCTGCTGTACAGAGGGACTGGAGACTACTGAATCTTTGCCTGCTGATGACTGTATAGCACACTTGCCTCATATGAAAGAGGCTATTGGAGCTGGTTCAGCCATGCAGCCTGTGCATGGCTTTGGATTTAAAAGATGCTGACTGTCACAGGTTGTACCCAGCGTAGGATGTAGTTAACTACATGTAGTTCAATTACTAGTCAAACTACAATTTGTAGCAGTTTGGTGGTAGTTTAAAGGTCATGTGAAGCAACAATAAATGTGTGTTCTGAGTTTGTCACAGCACAGAAATACATGTCATTAACCTCCCAGTTAAATTTGAATGATTAAAAAATATGCTAAGTACATAAAATTATAAAATTAAATGTTGAATCACTGGGGGGTTGTCTGGCCCGCTGTCTCAGTGTCGAACACCACTACGACCTGAAAATGACGTGAAACATGGACGCTACATCTAGCAGCTTTATTGGACATGTGCAGGCATGTTTGAGCCACGAGAGGACAGTGACGGGATAAGATTTCTTTTTGTTCTGTGTTGGGTTGTTGGAACTGAAGTGAGCTGAAGTGAACTGCTGGACTGATTTGGACTGAGACAGTTGATACAGGTATGTTTGTAACAGAATGTTGGGGTGGTGGTGGGCGGTGTCATTCGTGTGTCATTTTGTGGGGCTCATATAGTGTTGGGGGAACCTGGTTACGGCACGTCACAGAGCCATAGATCAGGTCCTGAACACAGAAATGGTGAACATTAGTTTAACAACTCTACAATTTATTATTACATAGTTTTCAGTATTTTCATTTCTTTTTAGCAACTGTTTTTTAATGTGTTTAAAAGAAAAACTACCTTTTCCCTTTACATAGACTTAAACTAGATGAAAATCTAAGTGGCCTTTTCAGTAGTTTACTACTTTGAGTCATGTAGTTTAGGTAGGTAACTACAAAATACATATTTATAGTAGTCAGGACCTTTTTTGCTGTACAATATGGCACAATGCCACAGCTTATTGGCAATGGCTGTCATTTAGTAATAATCACTTGCTATTTGATTAAAACCATGTGGTTTGTGATCAAGATGTCTGCGAGCGAACACTATTAATTTCACAACAAGCTCCAACAATTGCTCCCTAACCTTTCCTTAAAATACATTCTGAGGCTGCTTTTTGCAGATGATGTGGTTCTGATGGCATCACCGGTCTGTGACCTCCAGCTCTCTCTGGATCATTTCACAGCTGAATGTGAAGCGGCTGGTATGAGGATCAGCACCTCTTAATCTGAGGCCATGGTTCTCAGCAGGAACTCGATGGATTGTCTACTCCGAATAGGGAGTGAGTCCTTACCCCAAGTGAGGGAGTCAAAGTATCCTGGGGTCTTAAGTGAGGGGACAATGGAGTTTGAGATCACACTATATTGAATAGTAACCCTTGTATCGTGGTATGTATGCTATCACCAGATTCTTGCCAACACACAACCCTACCTTTAACTGCAGTAGTCAGAGTCTCTGCAGAGTAACTTAACTACAGCTAATAAGCTATAGAGCTAATTTAAAGAACCCATGGCTATCTGGTAGCTGCTCCATAGACAATGAATACACTTACAACAAAAATCATCACTCACAAATGATCTCACAAAGCATAGGCTGCTCTGTAAGGTTGATTTGGGTTGTGGTTTCTTAATCCATTTTCACATTTGCACTCCAGACAAAGTCCTGAGAAGATCAGACAGGTTGAGACATAGGCTACAGGGAGCGTACAGGAGGAGAGGAGGACTCAACCATAATGACAGGGTTTGGCATTGATTTTAATACACACTGAGTCTCAAAATTAACTAACTGGGATGGAAGCGGAGAAGGGTGATGACACGGATGGCAGTGTGACTCCAGGTTGCCTGCTTCTAGGAGACACACTTGGTGCGCTGGGATTTGCAAGGACACACACTTGCACTTTCTTTGACGTACCTAGAAAAATGAGACTCATGTAGGCTGATAATGATGTGCAGATAGTCTGTATGGAAATGAAACCATCACTGACTGAGTGGAAAGCAACAAAGCAGCTACTGTACACACTGCTCCTTCTGGTCAATGACCTCTTCTATTCACACATGTGGCTTACAGGACTTTTGACTGGGAAGCTGGCAAGTTCATGTCTGGGGCAACTGACTCGGTCACTTGCGTTCACACTTCCTCTCCTCTGGGGTAATGCACAGAGTTGTGGTGCATGTGTGGAAGGAGAGTTGTAGTGTGCAAATAAGTTTGGAAAAAGTGTTCACATCGCTAAATGTCTAATCCAGCCCCCTACCAGATCAAGTCTAAACTGCCAGTGGGAAAGAACCCTAAACCCTGAAAGCTCATGGGAGATTTTGTTTAAACCCTCAGTGTGAAAAGATACTGTGCTACAGAGAGTGGAACAGAAAAGAGATGAAGTATATGCCTTGTTACTTTATCTAACAGTACAAGAACATTGAAACAGGTATTTAGACAGGCTGAGAGAGGCAAAAAAGAGATAAAGAAAGAGGAAGGAGAATATGAGAAAATGCTGTGCAGTTATTTGATTATTTGGTGTGTAGTCACAAATATTAAACATCTCTTCTGTTTATGACAGCTACAGGTTTTCCACATTGTATCACTGACAGTTAGCCCATGCCTTCCAAGCAAACAAAATCATACGATTGAATGTCAACGCTTATTCAAAATGGTCTGACTTATTGTCACCATCATCCAGCGTAGAACTTCAAAGCAAGGACGCCTTCTTTGCTTCAACGGGAGGGAAGCACATCAATTTACCACTGACAGATCAAAATGAGCGTCGTTACTCACCAGGTTTGCGCTGGGTGTTCTCAGGGCATATAGGACACTAGAGCAATGTGGTCTCACGCAGACACAGATCAGTTCATCAGCCTTTGGACTTCCCTTCAGGTTGATAGCCAGCCCATGCTAAAGCCCAGTGAAAAATAATAGACATGAAAATGAAGTCAAGTAATGTCTTTATCGAGTTTATGTTCATCCAGGTAATTTCTTGTACTAGCTATCTATTTTTATCAATTTTTATATAAATAAACATTACTGTCTTGACATTAATATTAATGCATAATACATTTTTCACGGTAAAGCCTGTGTTTCTTCAAGTTCTCTTTCTGCGTTCAATCAGAATAGATCAAGCCATCACTCATGTTGCTCATAGTGTGTGTGCATGCAATAACAATAAGATGGTGTGTCTGACCGAAGAGGGATCCGAAAAGTCTCCTAGGTTTTTTCTTCCAGGTCATGTGACCTGTGGCTGACAGCCTTCCAGCAGAATGGGGAGACTGGACGTGGGGTCGATACACCTAAACACACCACAGATGACAACGTAGTAAATTGGTGTCTTTTCACAATTCGATTAAGGGAGGCGCTTACAATTTACAACCCCTATGGTAACACAAGTTGGCGCCCTTCTTCCCATAGCCAAACTAAACTAAACCAAAGACTTGAGACTTGACTTGGACTTGAAAAAACAATTACTTGTGAGTATCTATGCCACCAGTGGTAGGTGACTATAAAGTTGCATAAAATGCAAACATTTAAGTAGCCTGTGAATGCAGTAGAATTGAACACTTGAGTCAATGCAAAATAAAGTACTCTGAACACAAATATAAATGCAACGCTTTTTGGTTTTTTGCCATTTTTCATTAGTTTAAGACATTTTTCTGTGTACACAAAAAGCTAATTTCTCTAATTCTTTTCACAAATTCGTTTAAATCTGTGTTAGTGAGCACTGAGCACTTTGGATAGGTGTCATTAGGATTTACCAATATTTATGCTGATACTGCTTATAGATAACGATCTAGATACTCTTATTGAAACAGCTCAACATAATTTAACACAAAAATAGGCATGACACAAATATTATCTCTTTTTGCTGAAAATAAGTTAAATTAAAGTTAAATAAAAAAAAAGTTAAATTGTTTCCTGAGTTGTTGCATTTAGCTGCTTTTTCATCAGATTTCATAAAGTGAATCCACACCCGTCTAATCCTGTCAGCTGTTTATGAACTATGAAATACTAATAGCATCTAATATTGTTTGTCCAGGAGCTTATCCATAGTTTGATTCCGACCAGTCAGGAACCAGTACAAGTTTAGTGTTAGTTCTTGATACCCATTCCAACTGAGCACAGAGAACTGCACATTTTAGAGTGACCTTTTACGTGACCAGCCCAAGGCACACCTGTGTAATAATCATGCTGTTCTAAAATGTCACACGTCAGGTGGATGAATTATCTTAAGGAGTGCTGCTCACTAACACTAATTTAAACAAATGTATTCTCAAAAATTTGAGAGAAATAAGCCTTTTGTGTGCACAGAAGAGGTCTTTTACTTCAACTCATGAAAAGTAGGGAGCAAAAACAGAAGTGTTGCATTGCGTAGTTTTATTCAGTGTAGTAACATTGCAAACGTATGGAGCATAATTAATTAGTTAGGATATTTTCTTTTCTGGAGATCTTCTGTACATGAAGGATTTATAGATAAAAACTCTTTAGCAAAATGTATGTATATATTTTGGATAAAACTTTTCTATTATTAATATTCAACCTCACCAAGCATCTGCTAAATTAATGATGAGGAATGAGAATTTTTGATATCATTGTAATGAAAATAATCGCACTTTAATGTGTTTGTAATGCCCATGTATTTCATAACCGTTTATACAGTTTCTCATTGTAAATTCTAATTAGCCTGTAAAAATATGTGGCTGGGGCTTACTTAACCCCCATATAATAGATAAATGTGCTTGATAATTCAGAGGGCCTGCATTACTTTTAATATATGCATTAAAAGGGCTGCTTCTTAAAATTTCCACAAGTGTGAAGAGCATAAAAGTGATAAGTGAGTGGTCGAAGGATTGTGACACAGACTGTATATCTTTTGACAAATGTGGACTCTTCTGATGTGAGGATAAACGCTGCACCTTTTACTGTTTGTGCTCAGATAAATCAAATTTAATATGATCACTTACTTTGCTGCGCCTGGCGAGCAGAAGTGTGTTAATCTCAAATGAGTTGTGGGAGTGGATTCAGCAGATCTGTCAAAGAAAGGGAAATGGGCAGCACTGAATATGTGAAAGTACACACTGCACTCCTCTGCTGAATTAGTACATCATCACACTGCATGAATGGTTCACTTATGAATATAGCCAAAATTAATGATTCATCAGTTGTACTTATGTTTCTTACTTTGTGCGGTTGAGTTGTTGTTGACAGACAGATAGCACTCCGGGGGAGGAGAGGAGAGGAATTCCTGTGAATGAGATAAACAAATTAATTTTGGTTTAATTGTGACTTCAAATTTGTACAGTAACAGCTCCCTCCTTCGCCATCTGCCCGTAACGCAGAGTAATCAGAGCACAGACATTCCCAGCCACACCCAGCTGTACAGTACACACACACACACACACAGACACACAAGCACTCACACACATACACACACAGGGTTTGAGTTCCTCCTTCAGAAGAGGATGACTGCCCTCTGTTGGTGCTTCACATGACAAACAGTCTCCAGTTAGAAAGAACTTTGATTTTGAACAAATGAACACAAATTAATTTAAGAAAATAAATAGTCGTATTATACTATCAGGATAAATGCTTCTACTGCTGTCATATTTGTCCTTAGTGATGACAGTGAAGTGCATATGAAGAAGAGTGATGCTGAAATAATTTAGCTGTAATGATTTGTTTAATAACAGAAGAATAATATGAATATTATTATATGTAATAGTAGATAAATGCAGGTATTACCAATTAGTTCCATTCCATTCATGTCAAACATAGTCAAGGTGCTGCTACTGGGCATGTTGGCTCACTGGAAAGACTGCATTAAATGGAACAGGACCCTAATTTGTATCACTGGTAACACCCTACTATTTCATATTTTTGTCAACATGGCTGCTGTAAAAAAGGTCTATTGACCAACTGTGTGTACATATGCACGGAATTTGAGTTGGTCTCAAAGGTACACACAGTTGCACACAAATCAGGGCTGCAACTAACGATTATTTTCATTGTCGATTAATCTGTAGATTATTTTCTCAATCAACCGATTAGTCATTTGGTCTCTAAAATGCCAGAAAATGGCAAAAAATGTCAATCAGTGTTTTCCAAAGCCCAAGATGACATCCTCAAATGTCTTCTTTTGTCCACAACCCAAAAATAGTCAGTTTACTGTCATAGAGGATGAAAGAAACTAGAAAATATTCACATTTAAGATGCTGGAATCAGAGAATCTTGACTTTTTTTTCCTAAAAAAAAAAACAAACTCAAATAGATTAATCAAATATCAAAATAGTTGGCAATTAATTTAATAATCAATTAATAATTGATTAAGCAATAAATTATTGTAGCTCTAATGTCAATAGAACTAGATATGGAGCTAAAAACAAGGACAACACAGAGAAGTAAAATTAAACGCAACCCTTATTTACATACACATAAAAAAAATATAGGTATATAAATACAATACGAAAAGCATCAACGACCAACAACATATGATGGCTTTAAACAAGTCAGGTGTTTCTGTTAAATGTAAACGAATAAAGAAAAAAAAATGCAAAGACATAAATATTAAATGTTGGTGGTGCTGTAAATGCGTGTGCCCATTAAGTCCTTCTTTCTCACAAAAATGCCAACACTCCCCTTGTTCCAGCTTCGTAATCGTGTGGATTTGCTGCATTAGTATGTCTTATTAATAAGGAAACTAAATATTTTACTCTCTAAAGTGTAGGTTGAGGAGAATAAGCAGTTTTATGACATTACCTTGGACATCTTTTACTATTTTCTGACTTTATAGAGACGAAATGATGATTTAAAATAATCAGCAAATTAATTTATCATTTATAATTGTTGCAGCCCTGCTGAACTGCATCGCTCACATTCAATTCAATTATTTTATTTATTAGATATTTTCTTAATTTTATATTAGTTATGTTATATAATTTTTTATTATATTTATTATTATGTATTTTGTTACTTAGGGATCAGGTTTCTAAATAATTACTAAGAAGCCTGCTTTGTACATAAACATTAGGGCTGTGTATCAGGAAGAATCTTTGGATACGATACATATCACCATACAGTGGTGATGAGTCAGTATTTTGCAAAACTTTAAGCAATGTGATATATTGCTATTTTTTAAATCCAGTATTAGGAAAATTGTCATAGTATAAAGAAAACATCACCATATGCATAAAATCTGAGGTGAAGAAGCGTGGTATCTGGTCGTCGGGGGGGCTTAAGCACAAACACAAAATGAACCACTGCCACATATTTTCATACACCCCTAATACACACTGATGAATCCACACAAAATCAGACAAATTAGCAAATGATGTACTGATACAGAATATAACAAGTAATGAGAAACGTTGAAGTCTCGATCATTCTTAGTGTAAAACAGAGCAGAAGTACTTTGATAATACTTAAGCATTACTCTGCAAACACACAAAACTAACTTCATATAGGCAAGTATTTGAAGTGCTTCTCTGGATTAAATATTGAATTAATATATGCAAGCCTCTGAGGGCCTTTAATAGTTTTAGAATAGTTCTAATATGTGTGTATCATACAGCATGAGTAAAAGACAGGAAGGAAGCAAGAGCGAGTGCGTGACCTCACATAATCTACAATTAGCATACACACACACCCACACACATGCACAGAGAGAGAGAGAGACAGACCCACTAATCTTATCCTCAGAAGCGGGGTGGCGATCTGATCTTCCCTCAGCTTTAGCTCTGTGCTGAGGGCTGCGTGGGGGGTGCAGAGGTCCCCAGAGGTGAAACTCTATTAGCACGCAGCATGAAAGTCAATGAAAAGGACCCCAGTGTGCTCCAGTCCCCTGACAGTATTAATGTTTAATGATATCTAAAAAGGCTAATACTCATCCCCCCTTTTCGCTTTTGCTTTTATCCTCTCATTAAATATCCTCACAATATCACCACCTCCTCAGATTAGAGCGCTGACCCCGTCTGCTGAAGGACTCGCCCTTCACTGATGCTAAACGCACATCTCTCCCTCTCTCCCCCTCCGTCTTCCACTCGCACACACAAGATTAATGTACTGAGGCATTTGAGATGTGTTCGAGGGGAGGCAGCAGAGGACCATATATTGGAATATGTAAAATGATACCTTGTGTGCACACAGAAAATGATCTTTGGGTTTATACCAAGTGTGTAGATACATAACTCTGTCCGTGTACATGTCTATTACGTTACGGTCCAGTGTCTTGTGTGTGATAGGGGATTCATTTAAAAATAATAGACTAGTGGGCCACCAGTGGGACTCCACTCACAAGCACCAGTGGCAACAACAAAACGCATTGATTACATGTGCTGACTTATTACAATTTGAACATTAGGTCTGATATCTATTTGTAAACCACCAAGATCAATAAAAGTATAGCTTAGATTTTGTGCTATTCATGTGTGTGAAAACTCACCCAGAGACACTAATGTGGATGAGTAATGAGAAGGAAGTAGGGCTAGGCAATATGGCTTAATTAAAATAATATCTCAATATTTTTAGGCTATTCCGCCATATAAGATATATATCTCGATAAATACATTTTCTCTAAAATAAAAATCAAATATCACAATATTTTGACCAAATACCTCTATCGATATTTATCAATATTGCATCAATATTGTATGGATGACACAATGAAATTTTTGATAAATCATCATTAATGTGGATTTGATGATCAAGTAGGTAAAGGCAAATAATAGAACAGCTACAACAGTCTGAGTTCAGGTAATTACATCACTTCACTGTAAATCATTCTTTAAAACCAGAAAAAAGACAATGCTTCTATCATGATATAATGATATCCAAAATCTAAGACAATATTTTGTCACATATTGATATAATACCCATATACTGCCCAGCTCTAGAAAGAAGCGGGTGTTAGGGTTAGTTAGTTAGGATTATTTGAGGTGGGGTAGTTTGAGGTGCTTATTCATGCTTGGTATATTAAGCGATGTACTACTGTGGACAGGGTCAGCAACAAAACTTATTTTGGCCACCTAAATAAAATGCCCATCTAAAATATCAGTTTAGGTGTATGCTATATTTAGAACGTTTTCATCATGTATCTGTACATACAGCTCATCTTTGGTCTAACTACAGGAAAAGGAGCATGTGGAGGCAATGATGCAATGAGGTGCTTGTTTCTGGTTTACAGATGACACAGTGTCATTCAAGTTCATTTGTTCTTTGGTGTTGTGAGGCACTTCTAAGACATCTTATGTACAATTTTGTGTTTCTTAGATAAATCAGAGAGGCTTGAACCAGCCCAAGGAAGAGCCACTCTCAGTACTCATCTAGGTTCAGAAAACACTGGTGAGATGGCTTGCGTTATAAACCTGGGTTCAAGATTAACCATGGCCTGTGGCTACCGAGAGTTAGTGTGTAGCCACCAAATATAAGTTTTATCCCCATATGGTAAGGCTTTGCCAACACAATGTTACAGTTCCACTAACATCCTGATCTTTGCCTTTTCATTCAGCATTCCAACAAAACAGTGAGTAGCTGCCGATATGATGGGGCTACTAAAGTATGGGTTTACTAAGCCAGCTCAAACTGCTAACATGATCCTTACAGAAGAACCAGAAACACTGTGAAAAAACAAAATGACAACAGTGAATGGAAGCAGGAATTTTAAGTGGCAAAAATATGACACATCTAAAGAGGTAATGTACGGTGGTGTGTGCTACCGGTTTGGTCAACAAGCTGAGAAGTCTAGCTCATTTTTCATTGGAAACAATGGGCTCATGCAAGAACCACTCATACAAACAGATTTGTTCTTAAGTGGTGCGTACGAGTGATTTAGGAGAATTTGTTGCATTCACCAGTTTTCTCGTATTTAGAGTTCTCTTTCGGATACGAACAAAATTTCTGAGAGGTCCAAACCTGTCGTAGAGTCATGTGCAGTCAGTCTGCTGTTATCCAAGCCAAAGTTTTTCACTAATGACTGTATATTTCATTAGTTTGAAGACATTTTGACCATGAAAAATAAATTACACTTAATAATTATGTCGACATTATCCTGCATTTCAAATTCTAATATAATTGTAAATTTACATATTAAGCCTGTCATCATTCAGTCAATGATCCATTATTACCTGCTGTCAGGTGTAATGGCCGCATATCTGCACATGCAGGTTTATGAAGTCTCTGTTCAGGCGAACATCCTCACTTATTCTGTCCTCTTTCTCTGTGATGAAAACTTCCCCTGAGCCCTCTCCTCCCACTGCAGGTATTGATCTCCCCTTACTGTGGCTGTGGTGAGTCGTTTTTTCTTTTTTCCCCCTCTGAAGTCATTTTCATATTGAGACATTTCTTCTTTATTTCATTGCCAGTCTGACCCTGGCGGCCAGCATTACAGCATCCTCTTTCCCCGTTTCTATGCTTTAGCAGGTCTTTTAATTCCACTGCAGACAGTGTTACAATGACAGATTTTCCTTTATGGAACTCTAAAAGCAGAACCTCAAACCCTGAACTCATAAAGTTCTTCTTTTTTCTCTCTGATGCTTTTTTCGTGACATATGAGGCGGAGCCTTATATGGTATTATTGGGGCGTTAATTACGCTAATTTACAAGTCTCATGCATGTGCAGTCAAATACGCACAGGTGGATCATTTACACGGTTATCTGAAGTTATGAGCATTTGCTGAATCTGATGTGGGGTATGAGGTCTTTGTTAAAAAAAGAGAAATTTAAGATAAGAATACAAAAATGCTCTTGCATGAGGCCCAGTCCCTTCCAGAAACACTACATCACAATTTATGGGAAAAGTGGACAACACAGGTGTCACGGTTAAGGAAGACTGTGTTAAGTTGAGTTCAAAGTCCTTTTCTGTATTGTTTTTACATTTCTGCCACCAGAAATGTACTTTGGCCACCAAATATAGGGGCTTGGTGGCATGCGGGGTCAGTGCTTTAAAAATGTTAACCTCTATTTCTATGAATTGGTTAAATTAATGTTTTTTGTCTATTTTATTGCTGTGGACCCATTTGCAAGTCTGACAGGATTGTATTGTATTGATTCTGTCTTTACAAGCTGCTTCAATGCACTAATTCAGTTTTTTACATGGTGCATTAAAATCCTGTTTAAAATGATGCAAAACACTAACTAGCACCACGAAACAGGACAGTAAAAACCCACAAATGTACTCCCTCACACACATGAACACACAGCAAAACTACCACAAATGCACCAGTGAGCATGTACGCACACACCAGCACACTCCCAAGGACACGCACACACAAACAGTGCGAGCTGGCAAAAAGTCAGAGGAAATGCTTATGCTTACAAACACACTCAGGAGGGGCTGCGTAGCACTTAAGTGGTCACTTTCACACACAAAGGCCAATCACAGGAGCTTAGCTGGTCCCATCAAGCTTTCTAGCAAATGCAGCGGTGCTGAAATTGCGTGTTTGGTTAACCCTGTGTGCTACTGACAGAAATGTAGTTCCATCTGTGTTGTGGCTTCGCTTTGAAGTCATTTAGAAGGAGACCATTCATTGTGTGTAAGATGACTAGGCCTTGTCATTTGTGAGGAGGGATTAGTCATGCTATGTTTATTGGAGAGTGCACATCAGCTTTCTTGACTGCTGCATTTTTTAGGGATTTTTGCTTCAGAGGTGTTTTTGTCAGAGTTGCCAAACACTGACACTGTAAGGGAACAACATGTGAAAACGTCAGCATCAAGTAAACTCTACAACTATGACACAACAGTAATGTTGCATCTTCACAGAGAGTTAAAGTTTCTCAATCTTTGTTGTGCACTTACTGAGTCACATCATCATTGAGGAGTTCTGCTTTCCCAGGAATTATAAAGCAAAGAATAGCCTACCACCAGGATCTTGTTAGTTGTGAGACTGGAGTAAATCTAGCTTAAAGATGCAGAAGGTAGAAAGCCAAGAAAAACAGTTGATTGCTGAGTCTCATGTCCAGGATGTGAGGTAGGTTTCATTTTCTGTCTCAGGCCTCTTCTACCAGAAGAGCACATGGAGGTGCATGCGTTTCATGCATGCACAGTTTACCCAGGCAATGTGTGTATGTGTGTCTCACACTCACCAGTTCTTTCCTTTTTGTGCCTCTTGTCTCACTTCTTTCCCCCCTCTTTATTTCAAATACATTACTCCTCTGGTCAGCAGTTAACATGGGGAGTGAGACTAATTAGTTAGGCGTCAGCATCAGAACAAAATCAGTAAGACTCTGGTGGTGTTTCTTCCCTCAGAAGCTCCAGTCAGTCTCTGGCCCTCTCCCGCCGAGCTCCCCAGCTCACAGCAGCTGTCTCTCAGCTCTGACTCCACCCAGGTCCACTCTGCAAAAGCCCCGCAATAGATGCAAATAAACACAATTGAAGTGAAAGTCAAAAGTAACCAGGTGAGCAGAGAAACTCCTGGGCTGATCGTGCTGCTCATAAGCTGGACTCTTTTTAGGATTCTCTCTCTGACAATTCTGATTTATAGTGAGTTTTCTTGTGGGACTTTCCGCCATAGATTCAAGCTTTCTACTGAAAGGACGTGCTCACACAGCAGCACTGTTAGAACAACCATGATGGCCTGTGATTGGTCAAGTCTCTTTCCTAAAGCCTCAAAACTGAGTCAAGGGGAGGTGCAGAGGCATTATGTTTTCAGGTCGTATGTACCATACATTGGCTATATTGTGAGTCTCGACAGACATAGATATAAAGTGCAACTTGACTGGTTGGTGGATGCATACAACTGCAAGGCTGTAATTCTGCTCTTTTCAACATGATTATTGTTGAGGTAGCTAAAGGCCAGGGGCAGCTTTGAATAGTGCATTAGCGTGTGATGCTATTTCCAGATTGAAGTTTTAGTGAATTTAGAGTCATCACAACAGTTCTGTCTACTGAGTTGGGCTGAATCAGTCTGTCTCTGCATTGCAGTTCTACAATCTTTCTGAAACTATATATATCTCCTTGCACAATTACAGTAATTACAGTAGAATAATGCATAACTACTGTATGTGGCTTATTAAAGCAGGTAGTGATTCCATTTGTCAATGTAGCACAGTCTCTGGTGGAAGTCCTACATGCTGTGAACCTGACAGTACTTGATTTTTTTTTTCAAAATAGACATAAGGAACATATAAATTAAAGAAGCTAGTGATAAAGTTGACAATTGGAAGATTTTTGTGGAACATCCCTTCTTATACAGAGAGCATCATTATTTTGGAGGTCAATTGATTATCAACTTTGCTGATTATTAGATTCAATATTCAGCAGTTAACAACCACTGGAATAATTTTATTTTAAAAATCTGATTGTAGATTTAAACTGTGCTACTTCTCTGCCTGCCGTCAGAGAAGCCCGTAGTCTTACTCAATGTCCTGCCTGTGGCACTATCTGATTTGTTTCACGTCATGAGTGATAGCCAATCAACACCAAAGGCTTTTGCGCCACTAACAGGCGCAGAGGATTGAGGTTTTGAGTTGGAGTTTTTTTTTTAAAAGTCTTCACAAGTCCCAAAATTTGTCTCCAAATCACAAAAGACCAGGAAATGTAGAACCAAACCAGACAGTCTATTGTTTGAAAACTGGGACCTGGATGCAGGCAGAACCGAGAAATGCTGGAGACACAGACCTGTTCAGCACTGACTTCACAGCTGATTCCAAGTGAGTCAGAGTTAATTTAAAAGTTTTTTCTTAGTTGATGTTATGTTAGTAGCCTTCACCCCTGTGCCTGATTATGACTCATATAGCGTTATAGCCTAATATATTCTCTGCCTCCCTGCCAAGAAAGTTCCTGGTGGCCTGGTAGCTCAGTTGGTAGTACTGAAGCTGTGTTCCTGTGTCCTCTGCAGTGGCCATTGGTTTGACTCCCGCCTACGTCTGTGTGCTGCAAGTCATGCCCCTACTCTCTCTTCCCCTTTCCCCTCTCCTGTCTTCACTTTTCAGTGGTCCTGTATAAAAGCCCAAATATGTATGTATATATATGTATGTATATATGTGTGTATATATATATATATATATATATATATACACATATATATGTGTATATATATATATATATATATTATATATATATATACATATATATATATATACATGTATATATATAAAGTTGTTTCCTCTCTTGCTAACTGACAGAACACGGGTTATTTCAGCTTAAAAGTCCACCTGCTGTCACAGTGACAGGTAACAAATGCAACTTGTTTAGAATTAACTTTTCAGTTTTGTTGCATCGAGCATAATAAAGATAACTTTGATTGTTTGCCCTTTTGACCTATAATAACGGTTGCTCCTTTGTTGCAAAGGCTGCTAACATTAGCATTGCTAATTTGCTATCTGAGTTCTCTGAAACTACCACTTTGTGTTAGTCTACACACCAGGATCTTCATTTTTACTGCAAATATATATCCGTTCCAAATATCAGTTATGAGTTTCCTTGATTACTCATCATGGGTATCTGCCCTGAAAAGGGCTATGGGCTATGGGTTGTGGGTTCGAATCCCAGTTTGCATGTTCTTCCCATGCCTGTGTGGGATTCCCCAGGTCGTCCAGTTTTCTCCCACCATCAAAAACACCAACAAAACAGCAGCTGCTCACTGTTCCTAATACTAGGATGGTTGAGATGCAGAGATGGAATCTGACTGTATAATTGTACTATGTGTGGTTGCCCCAATAAAGTTGACCTTAAAAAAAAAAACCCAAATATATTGGTTGACCCTGAATTATATGCATCCAGTTAAAAAGAAGCATGTACTGGAGGCTGGTTTTAGATTACACACAGAGCCTCTCTATTCTCTGAAATGAAGTGCTTTATCTCATAACCATTAGCAAGCACAGAAATAGACCAAGGTCAATCGGGTTGGTGCTCACAGACCTCTAGCATAGAAAACGCTCTTCTTCTGTCCAAATGAAGGGACGGTACAAGTTGCACTTGACTATTGCACCACAATCAGCTACAGTTAGTAGTAATTAACCTGTTATAAGGAGTAGGGTTGGGCCGATGGACGATGGCTGACAGTCATTTACCACTGAGCCATCTACCATCGTAACATTATGATTTAAAGGCCTTCTGTATTTGAGGTAGTGTGTCCCCTCAGAGTTCCCATAGGGTTGTTACCAAGTTCTGTTTTTGACATGTGGGAGAGAAATAAAGCTGCTGCTGCTGTTCATTCCACTATATCTCCATGTCCTGTACCAATTTATTTTTTTAATCAAACACAAACATCTTATGAACATGTCCCTTTTGAACCCAGCAACAAATCATTGACCATCGTGAATTTCACTGTGGACATTATCATAAACCTATTCAGTAGACATCACCCAGCTCTATACTGATGGTTCTGTAAAATAATTTGATTCATAGTTATTCAGAAAAAAACAAAAACTGTAGCCAAATATTAGGCTATGAAGGCTTTCATTTTCAGCTTGTCCATTTACTCCTAAATGGATTGTAACACTTTAAATTGAAATTGAATCAAATGTAAAGGTACCTAGATTCAGGAAATTACAAAGAGAGAAACTGACCTTTGTATTTAATCAAATATTGCACAGTTCATAGAGCCACTCTGCCACCCATCATGCTTCACTTCTGTTTATGACTAGTCTTGCCTTGAAAGATGATTTAGAACCTCAGCGAGGCTGCTTGGTTACAAGGTTAAATGGGGAACAAAGTGCCCTGATGGTATCAGAAGCAGTTGACCAGGTCACACGTGACACTATTTTAATACCTCCTGTTTTGTAAAAATATTTCAGAGAATTAAAATTTGATCTAGAGTCACATATGTAATGTTACTTTAGTCAAAAAAAAAATACAACTAGAAAAGGTCATTCAGCAGAGTGCAGATGCCCACCAGGCAACACATGATGAAGCACCTACTGCAATGCTACCATGACTACCAGATGCAATCAGCAGAGATTTGTAAAATTCTGCTAACAATAACATGACTCCCACATACAATGTCCTGAGCCTGAAACAAGACTTCAGACTGAAGCAGCTGCTGATCACTTGCAAGAAGTCAGCTGTCAATGGTTGCATAAAACAGCCGTCAAAAAACAGAATTACTGCCTCGCAGTTGTATGTCTTTACCAACCACTCAAGTTACAGTTTTTACATCCATGTCTGTCAGAGTCTATAATGTCTGTAGTGAAGACTTTGAAGGAATTTAATGTGGAACTTACCACTATATTGACCTGTAACTTTGAAGGAATTTAATAAAAGGTATTGAGTGTATTTTTTGGCAGAATGGAAGTTTTCAGTATACGTGTTGATTCCATTGGAATAGTTGTAAATGAGAAACATGCTGTCTTCACTTAGAGACTATTTACAGAGGAAGACAGAGGACTGATAGAGAGCTGACCATTATGATGTCACAGTGAAGTTGACCTTTGACCATCTCATTATAAAATGTCATCAGTTCATCATTTTATCCCGTTAAATATTTGTGTGAAATGTTGTCATAATTAGTGTATGAAATCTTGAGTTGTGGCCAAAAATGTTTTCCTGTGTGACCTTTGACCACCTCCAATTTAATCAGTTCATCTTTGAGTCCAAGTGGAAGCCTCCCCTCAGTCGTTCCTGAAATATCACCTTCATGAGACCGGGATGGACATGAGGTCACCGCAACTTTGACCTTTGACCAACAAAATCTGATCAGTTCATCTTTGAGTCCAAGAAGTCATTTGTGTCAGATTCCCTCTGGGCGTTCTCTTGTCATTGCATTCATAAGAATGGGATGACCTGAAAACATAATGCTTTAGGCCATAAAAACATAAATGCATAAAAGTCATAAAAAATGTATGATTTTTCAAAAATTGTAAAGCACAGAGGTCCTTCAGCATACAGTCATGAATGTGCACATGCACACATGAACACACAGAAGCAATCTCATGATCCCCTGGCAGGGATAATAAGCATTAATTGAAAGATTTTATAATGGATATCAAAGTTATCACAAAGACTGCTTCTTTCGTTGAAGGTTGCGGCTCCACTGCACAAAGCATTAATGTGTGACATATAGACGTGTTTGCATAATTCTCATTTCAACTGGGAGGTGGTTTTCATTTAGTTAGATATCCCCTCTTTAACCCTCCTCAATCTGTGTATTATGTGCCTGTGCTGTGCATGCATGTGTGCAAGGCCATGTTTTTATCTGCGCGTATTCCACGCCTGCATGAGTTGCAGGGAAGGGCCAAAAAGCAATCGGCGAGGCTTCAGCTGGAGATGGAATTGCCAGTTGTATATCTTGACACTGGACATATTTATGCCCAGAGAGGTTCGCCTTTCTGCCTGCTCATCACAGCTACTGTCAGGTGGTGAACTGTGTGTGTGTGTGCAGGGTCTGTGCGTGCTGTGTGTTCTGCACGTGTTGATAAGACGGGACCTTGCGCATGTGCATACTGTGTGTAGTGTATGCCTGTGTGCAGTTTGAGAAGAGACAAAAATTGTATCATTAATACAAAATTCAGATTTTCTTTATTAGCATAATCAGTGGTAGATTATTGCCAAACATGTTGTACAAGATTTACAATCTAAATAATCAATGCAGGATGTAAATGAGATAAATGTTTTGCACATTATGATATACCACACTATGCTGCATACATTGCAAGTGAAGGACTTTCTATAATCTGAATAAAATCTATAGACCTGCCAACCAACCCAAACCTGCCAAAAGGAGAAGATGGAGAACAGTCTCCTCAGCCAGCTGATCCTCATCCTTAGTAAGTTTCAGTGCCGCTCAGCACTGAACAGTGACATATTATCTGGGCACAGTGGGCATGACGAGTTTCTCTCGTACTTTAAAGCCACCTCCGAGTGCCCTTCCTTTTTGTTGTTCCTCTCAGGAAACAATTTGCATGACCCTCACCAGGATAGTGGACATGACTTTTGCAAAGCCTCCCAACGGAAATTAAGAACTACGCATAGACTGAGTGACCACAGTCTGGCCACCAATGCTGGTGGATGCAGAAAAGTCTGGCAACAGAATGTGTCAGTTCTGCCAAAAGCAAGAGGTAGAGACAAAGCAACTCTGTGCTACACTGCAGTCTGTGTAAAGACAGAACGACCAAGTTCTGCACCAAAATAAAACTTGCATGGCGAGTAGGGGTGTCACGATTCTCCAAATCCATGATTTAATGATTTTTCATTTTAAGGTCTTGATTTAAACTTTTTTTTTTTTTTGCAGGCACCACTCTTCTATTGTTAGACTATAGAGTACTGAATTGTAAAGATCAACAGATCATTGGTTTTATGCTGAGTGTTGTTTTTTTTCTTCGGAAAGACAGTGTAAGTGGGCAGGGTTTGAGAGAACAAAAAACACTGGCAGAATTGCCAATTCTGTCTTCAGTTCCTGACATTGAAAGCCATTTTTGATTATTTTTTATTTAATATTGAAATTGTGACGCCTCTAATGGCTCTGATGGACTCTCGGGTCAAAAACCCCCCAGTATTTACTGAAATTAGAATTTTTTAAATGTGAGGTGCAGACTAGCGTAAACTACAAAGTCTAACAAAATTAAAACACAACTCCCCTCCAGTACCAAATATTTTCCTGCTTAGTTGCCTTATATTTTGAAGGAAAAAATGCATACATTGCCACAGATGCAGTAAACCATGTTGCAACCCGAAGAAAAAACATAAAAACAACACAAACAGAAACTGTACTGACTTGTTATGGGTTTTTATTTGATGTCTTGTCTGTTAGTAATTATCATTACATTTAATTTGTTACATTTTATCTTCTATTTCCATCATAACAGTAACATAAGAGTAACGCTAAATCCACTTTTTTGAATTAGGAAAGCACAGTCAGTTTGTTACACTCTCTGTTGACCTGTTTATTTTCCCATTTCCAGAGCAAATCCAGTATTTCTTTCCACTTGACCCCCCCAGAAATTGAGAGTCCAGCTCCACCCCTAGGTCGAGCCACACCCCAAGACTGACAGGAGGTCAGTTTTACAACAGGGAGTTCCTTACACAGATATTCTTACTCTAACCCTACCTCACTCCTCGGGTTGAGTCTCAGTAGGTCCAGGCAGGTGGAGCTGGACTGAGTCAAATGAGCACTTCTGTGAAAATCTGTGAAAAATCTGTCGTGCTCTGGGAAGTGTGTCAGTGTTCTGATCTCTATAAACAAATTTCTGCGTTTGCAGAATGCATAATCTGTAGGCAAGGAACAAGATTTTGGTATCGGAAGCATTCTTGTTGCCGGTTATAGTCTAAAACATTTGAGTGGGCTTTGCTTGCATGCATGTAAAACAGTTCATGTGGAGAATTGAAGAGGCAGAATGCTTTGGCTGAAATGCCGTCATGGAACCCATCGGCTATTGTAAGATGACAATTTAGCTTTTTAATATTGTTTTTAATTTATTTTCATTAATGTGCAGATATCTCCTTTTAGAAATGAGCCAAAATTCTACTTTGTCTTCATTCTTGTGTATTAAGTTTTTAATAACGCCGTAAGCAATGATCAGCATATGGAAGAAGAAGTCTTGGCCTGCATATCTGTTATTCAATATCTGGATATCCACCGGCTACATCTGAAGCCCTTAAAAAATTGGCCATTGCCCCCAGAAGATAAATTGTTGTCAAACGATAACCAATCTTGAGAGATTAAGGGTTTGGTATGCTTTTGTTCAATCTGTGAAGGAGGCATGCTCAGGGTAAACTGTGGTGTTGAGGTGCTCTTTAATGATTTTTTATACTATAGTAATTAGGGAACGGAACCAAAAATTCATGTTACTATAATAGCACAATAAAATGTCCACAACATATTTATTGCAATATCAAAAAATGACAAAAAATTAAAAATGATGACTTGAAAAAAATGTAAAATTTAAAAATGTATTTTTCCTTTTAATCTAAAGCACTTTTGCTTTCCCTCTTTGATTTAAAAAAATAAAAAGTAGCCATCATGACTGAAGCATGTGCAAAAAATTGCCATTAATTGTCTTTGGCAATGAATGTTTGAATCATTTATGTACAAAAAACAAAAACAGTGCAGCAGTCTGCAGCAGTCCTTTCATAAAATAAAAATAACAAAATAATTGACCATGTAATATATCACAGTAGATGTTATCACAGGTACGGTATTGAGACATTTGTTTATTGTCATATCCAATATATTGTTACATCCTTAATAGTAATATCTACATTATGGATGTTTGTTGAGCAAATGTGACTTGAATGTCCACTGGATAAAGTCCAAGTCAAACCAGGCAAAGGACAAATGCAGATATAAGTGTTTGAGCAAACCAACGCTTGTCAGGATCATTTTCTGGACTGTTAGGTTGCTGTGTCTGATAAATCACATTTCACACTGGTTATTCAGATCAGTTCATCCTTGGTGACATCTGTGTGAATGAGCCCTGAGACACAGAGCTGAATACAAATCACACATTTTCTCAAAAACGGTGAATATTATTTTGTTTGTGTTCCTCTGACCTGATTGGATAAAAGTGATTAGAGGGTTGTCAGTATGTCAAAGACAATTACCCACATGTTTCTGCAGGACGCTTTTGTCTTTGAGTGTCCCTACATGCTGTGTGTCTTAGTATGTTTCCAATCACAGTGATTGAGGATGCAGATTCTCTGGTGTGGAGTTTGTCATCACATCTCGCCTTCTCAGTTTTAAAAGAGAGTGCAGTATCCCCTGCCTACAGTTGGGGGTCACCCACAGCTTACTCTTGTTTGCGAGCTGCACGGAGGCATTTTGTGTTATCAGCTGTGACAAGCAACTCATTCAATAAATAAGGTTCCACCACCAATTTATTCTAAGATAGGCAGTCAATCACGGCCTGCTAAATCAATTTTATGAGCATTTCTTGAGATTTACAGGCACAAGTGTGTTCCTCACTGGCATCATATGTATCCTGCAAGCACGATGCTCAGTTTATGAACAGATTTCTAATTGATATTTGCTTTTTTATCGGTTCTGTTTCTATCATTTGCAGTGTTTATTCATCACGTACCATCTGTTTTTGAGTGCTGATACAAGAACAGAGTTGATCTTCCATCTCTTCCACCCAAACAACTGTATCATCTGAACATATAAAGCTCAAGAAAGACAGTTTTGTCTTTAGTGAGGACTGAGGCACGAAATAATGTAATTCATGAAGAGACATTATCAATATTTTCCCCATTATGTCACTCTAATTATAGTTTAGCTTATTCCTCATTGCCAAATGAGTAACATTAATGTAATGCCTGCAATGGAGGATATGAGCCTTATTAATCCTGCAGATATGTCCAGTAGGAAAGAAGCAACTTTTTCATTGCTGCTTCATTGCTATTGTCCAGGCTAACTATTCATATCTGTTTCATATTTCTGATTAAAGAGAGTAAAATTCCATAATGTGCTTTATTAGGCTGTCTAACATCCCAATTCTATTTAAATACACAGTCAGCCAAATGAGTTTCATGCATCATGAGACATGCCCCCTCCTTCCTATACGTGCATGGAAACTGCACAGCTGTTTTTCCCCTTACTTGTACAATTTTTCTGCAGATGAAAAGTGCCAGCTTTAATAAATCTGATAAATTACCAGTTGCAAATTGTTGACCAGTCAATTTTCCTGACAGAGCGCGTTACCTGATTTCCTCCTTTTTTGTCGAGACATACTACAAATGGAGCTTGATTGCTCCCCAAGGTGGTGAGTTACACATTTAATGATGTTGAACTAGCTCAGCGTTCTTCCGTCTCAGGTGCACTTGCTCACGTGAAGACGGCAGGTTGCTCCATTCAGTTTGCCTCCGTCTCTCTCTCTCTCTCTCACACACGTAAACAGATGCACACAAAGGAGCCATTATTATAGAGAAGCTACATTAACAGCTGTGATTACAGGCTCATATGCTCTCTGGACCAACGATTAGAGAGTGGCCTCTGTGGCTTGTTATCCCTTAAAACAAACTAATGTCTTCTTGTGTTCACTCGTCAAAAGATATAGTATCATCACATCATGTAAAAAAAAATCTCCAATATGTGAATTTTTATGAAACTACAAAAAAAGATTTGTGATGTGTTTTGGATCCATCAAAATATATCTCACACACTGTCATCCACAGTGTAGTGGCTTTTTTAAAAATCAAAGTCTTTTCATTGAAGTTTTGCTGTGCATAAGAAAAGCTCAGCGTGGTTCGGTCATTGAAAAGAAATAAGAAATGAGTATGATAACAGCAGCTCGCAATATAATGGAATTGTAAGGGCCAACACTTTAATAAGGTAAAATATGAGATAACAAGATCAGCCTAATGGAGAAATAAGGTTAGGTTCTTAAAGAGACAGTTCACCCCAAAATCAAAAACACATATTTTTCTTCTTAGAGCTATTTATCTATCTGGATCAAACCATTATCAGACATTTATTTTGAAAGGGTTCAGTGGTGTGTTCATTTGTAATGATAATGAACTGTATTTTTTATATTAAACTGCAACTTTATTTAGTCAATGCTGTATATCCATGTTGTTTATGTTGTTCTTGTTTGCTGCTACTATTGTTGCAACCTGTATGCAGCAGCATGCTACACTGTAAAACATCAAGTTTTGGACATTGCAATCAAAATATTAGCCCACAATTCATCACATGGCAATTCAGAAAGGGTGAACAACAGCAGAAGTGTCAGAGATATAGAACACTTCTGACCATTTCATTCTTTGAGAATTGGCCATTATTAACACCTTATATTATTTGTGTCTGGCCCATGGCAGCCTGATCAGTTTCTCTTGTGGCCTTCCATGAAAAATAATTACCCACCCTGAAGTTGCCAGGTTTTTTTAGATATCGTCTGTAAAGAAGTCTGCCTTCTCTAGAATATAATGGGACTAAATGGAACTCAGTTTGTGGTGCACAAAGCACCAAAACATTTCAAAAATTTACATAAATCATGACCTGGTTGCTCAAGATAATCCACAGACCTTGTTATGAGTAGTTTCATGTAGGAACTACTTTCTTTCTAGTGAGAAGAAAGTAGTTTCGGTAGATTCTATTGTACCATTTAGGGTCATAATTTCTGGAACGAGACACTGGTGTTGAATTTTTCAAATGTATCTTTTTGTTTGTTTGTTTGGTTTTTCTTTGCTCTTTGAGCACCATAAGCCAAGTGCCATCTAGTTCCATTATATTTGAGAGAGGGCAGATGTCTCTTCAGCTGATACCTCCAAAACTCAACAACTCACACCAAATCTATCTGGATGGATAAATAGCACTACAGGTAGGAAGGAAAACGTGTATTTTCAATTTGGAGGTGAACTGTTACTTTAAAGAATTGTGACAGGACTTTTTAGTACACTCTGGTGAACAAATAGAAATGCTATTTCTAAACTACCTGAAATATCTTTACAGGGCAACCTTAAGCACATACATGCTAGAGGTGTTCTTGCAAAACAAAACAAAACAAAAAAACAAACAAAAACAAGTTACATTTACATTAAGTGTTTCTCTCCCAAACACACTGTGTATAGCCTTGAGGTGTAACAACATGTTGAATATTTATAATCCTGCATTTTGTACATCCATGTTTGCTGGCTTGTCTTCTTCCTCCATGCCTTTGATGGTGCACTGCTACACTTCTGTGACTGGCACCAACAGTAGAATAACATTAAAACCACCAACAGAGCAGGTCCTAACATCCTTTGGGCCTGAAGCAAAATTCTGTTAAGGGACCCTCCTACCTGACCAATGTAAACCTGCCATTGCCACACAGTCCCACCGGACACCCCATTTTCTCTCACTACAGTCCTCCCGCCTTTAAAACGGTTTTCACCCCTGTATGTCTCAGAATAAGTAGACCTATACAGAAAAGAACAATGTATAAACAAACAATAATTATTGAATAGAATATTCTCTATCAAATTCTAAGGTAAGAATATGAACACTACCATAAATAAGAAGTTATAGAAAATATCAAAACTGAACTTTGGCTCTGCCAAACTGCGCTGGTTTTACAAGCTGTCATCTGTCCAACTTTGCTGATATAAACATCCAGAGTTGCTTAGGCGATCGGGGCATATGCGCTGGGCGAGAGGGGCTGCCGTCTGACAGTGCCGCAGTGACAGTGCCGCAGTGACAGTGCCGTAGCCCCGACTAGTGGTAGGTGGCTGCATAAAATCTTAGAGGCGTCAGATAACTGGTGTTGTGCGCATGAATGAAATATTGATAAATCGTTTAAATGACTAGTACTTCTGGTGCCGACTAGCGGAGGTGTCGACTTTTATTCGTTAGTCGACTAATTGCGCGCATCCCTAATCTGCATCTGAATGCAAAATGTATTATAAAGCTATCATCAGACACAGGTTTCCAAGCCTGCATTTCGGCCAATGTGTTCTGCCTCTTTTGCTCTCCACAGGGATTCTTCACCTGCAGGCAACCAAAGCCTGTTCAGATGTGATTGGTCAATACCACTTGGACTACAAACAGAAAGCAGAACTCTGTAAACTAGGGCTGAGAGATATATCGATTATATTTGTTATATTTAAAGGGGCTAAATGCGATTTCAATTTCACCGCTAGACGTTGCAGCTCTAGTCTGCATCAAACCAAAACAAAACTGGCTCAGGGGCACACCCCTCCTTTCCGCTCGCCTTCCCCTTGCTCTCCGTCTGCTCCACCCACATTCACATATTTCATACTCATTTCTCTCCATTTCTGCTATAGCAAGAATATGTGGACATACAATGTGATAACACACAACACTAGTGACTTTCAGTAAGCATTACTATTCCCTCTTGCTACTTTATAATGCTTATTGCTGATGTTAGCCATCAGTGGCTGCTGCTGAGGGGCAGTTACTTTACTTTTCATATCTCAGTGTAATAGTTACTGAAAGGCTGTGTGTTGTGCTTGCTGCCACAGAAGAGAAATAAAAAGCACCTGTTTATGTAACATTACTCCGCATCTTCACAGCAGAGCTGGCCTCTGAAGAGGTAACTTAGCAGCTAAAAAGTAGTAGTAGTAGTAGTAGGTCTTTTTTTTTTTTTTTTAACCATGGCAGGGGAAAAAAAAAGATCACATCAGAAAACGCAGGCAGTCATCAATCAAGTATTATAACTCCAGATTGAGATACTCCATGATAAGTAAAAGTTCTGCATTCAATTTACTAAGGTAAAAGTATGTCAGCTCATTTTAGCCACTTAATATACTGTTGGGTAGTTTAATCTACAGCAATGCACCGTATTTGATAATATCATCATATGTTTGCACTATTAGAGAATTTATAGTATGTTATTTTAGAGAAAAGGTGTATATCAAGATATACAGTGTATTGTATATTGCAGAATTACCTAAAAATGTTGAGATATTATTTTTAAGCCATAACGTCCAGCCCTACTGTAAAGCACTTTTGGTAACCCGTAAATAAAGGCACGACCTCCAAAATTGTCTTGCAGCCCCCTGTGGCGTTCTGACCCCGTAGTTGAGCACCCCATTGCTAAATGGTAGATAAAATATGATAAAAGACTGTTTGATCTAACCACATTAATGAGGTCAGCGGCTAAGAAGACCTTTTGACAGCACAGGCGCTCTGATGTACATGCAAATGAATGGAGCTCCACATCAAAGGTAGAATTGTCCAAATCCCCAAAACCTTCATGCTTCATGTTCGTCGCACCCGTGAACGGATATTAGGTTAATGTGCAGATTTACAAATACTGTAGCTACGTAGGGATGCGGACACTTCAGTGTGTCAATGTGTCTTAACAGCTCAGTGTGGAGCATTTATAGACAATCGTTTGTGATATACAGTATAGCCTTAATGTTTTGTGGTGAAAATGTGCCTGTTTGCATTTTATACGAATGCATATGTCTGTGTGTCTGTGTGTGTGTGTGTGTCAGGGGAAGCCTAATATCCTGCATCGTTAAGCAGCATTTGACATCTTCACACCTTCAGCACAGAGCCTTTCCTTAACATGGAGACGACACTGAAACTCTTTGATGTTCCAGAGTCTTTAACCACTTAATCCCAAAGAGAGGGGAAAAAAATTTAAGAACCTCCCACATCTGAATGTCGTTTTTGTAGTTTTCCACTCTCTGCACATTGTACACACAAACACACACACCCATGTATATTTTTGACATGTATAAGGAACATGCATGTAGTGCTTTTGTAGCTTGACATCCATGCATTTGTGATTTATCGCATTGAGATTTCAAAGGCTTCCCCAAGAATTTACTCAACCAGCAGAGCTTAATGCAGCCCATCGAGTAAATGCACTGAAATTACCCCAACATTTGGGAGTTACAAGGTTTGCACGTGACACCAGCAATATGCTCGTGTGTGGCGAGATGACTGTGGGGGGTAATCATGATGTCATACGGCTCTCCCTCTTGCAGAACGACAAAAGCGAATTAGCCGATGGATCAAGTTCCATCAAATCTGGGCGCGTGGAGATCACACCACGCTGGTTAAATAATCTGCTTCTACTTCTGATTCGCCTGCAGGGAAACAGATTGCAGCTCAGCTCGCGACGAGCTCTGCAAAATGTCAAAAAAAAAAATCAAGAGGACGTTCTTGCAGTTATTGTGCTCCACACTGTCAGTACACAGAGAGAACTGGGACAAAAATGTCCTACCAAAAAGTCAAAATTATTAATACCAACACTCTAATTCCACTTTTTGATGAAAATTTATTCTTAAAGGATTTGTATGTATGAAATACATGTAATTTATGAAATATTTTGTTTTGCCTTAATTTTTTAAATTTCTTAACTTGCCAGAACTGTGCCAGAAAACACCCTTGTCCCAGACAAGAATTCACATCAAACAATTTAAAAATGTGTTAAATGTTTTCAGAATCTAAAACTAACAATACCTACTGATAACACAGGTAGAAAAATGCGGTTTTATTATCTTTGTTTAAAGGTCGATTTATTTTAATGAAATGTTTAAAGTTGTGTCCCAGATTTCTGTCAGCTCTGTCAGATTTTTACAAAAACGTGATTTAATCAGGCATAAAAATGTTTAGCTATAACCTGAGGACCCCTGCCGCACTTCCTGGTTTAATAAAAGGTGGGAATACTGCTCAAGCACTGGTAAACTTTCTATGTTTTGACAAATTTATTAAATAATATTGCTATCAGATGTGTCTCAACCATAACATGTCAACTCCATAGCTCTTCTAAATGAAAGCTGAATAAGAATTATGGTTTGGCAAAATGTTGCAAGGTTTAATATCCAAGAGTTTGATCTTTTAAAACACATTTTTAATAATAATAATAATAATAATAATAATTGAATAGTGAAACCACAGTTTTGTCCCAATACTCAAAAATTAGTACATTATTATGAAAGTTTTGTCTCTACTAATTAAAAGCAAATGTGTACCTGTTTCTTTCAACAGGAGGACAATGCTTGGGTTTAGCCGCCTCGATTACTGTTGCCATTGTGCCGCTCTGATCTGAAACAGATGGTGTGGGACTCAAACAGGCCTGCGAAATGTCACGTCTCTAATGTCATCAGGTGACAATACATGACAGAGAGGAGATAAGGGGACAAGGTAATGGCGTGCAAACAAGAAAGCGAAGACTACAAGGCAAGAGGGAGAGGGAGAGCCACTGTTGAACACCAGGTCTGATACAATATCTGAGCAGGGGCTCTGACACAGTTTCAGTATTCCATTAAATGAATAATGGAGGAAGAAGGGAGGGTTAAGAGCATTTCCCCTTTCCTAATGTGGAAAGAAAGCAAAGACAGGGAAAAGGGGGTGTACAACAAGGCACAACTGTAAAGTGACGTTCTTATAACATTTAGCTGAAATTAATGCTCACTTTGAGCATTATTTCGATGCATCCATTGATTTACTCCTAATAGTACATGATAGAATTTTGAAATGTGTCCCCTGGGGGTGGGGAGGTCTCTGAAATTTTTTAGTGATTAATGAATTAGGTTGTACATATGGGGAGGTGGAATAGCGCAGCGCGGGCTAATGGGATTTTAAGCTCTACTTTTTTCCAGTCCTGCCCCGTTTCATTGCGGCTGTTCTCCCCGTCAAACCCACTACCTAAGACGCTGAGCACACGCCAGCGGCAGCAACCCGGGGAAGTGTTTTCTCAAGCTCCTGAAGCGCTCGCCTCCTTTTCTACATCTGCTTAAGCACACTCGGCTGAGTTCTCGCTGACTTAGCAGCCTCCTCTACGGATGCTTCGGGAGCTGCACCAAAAAAAAAAAAAAAAAAAAATGTATATATAAAAATAAAAAAATAAAGACAAGAGTGGAAAAGTGTGTCAGGGAAACAGAAAGCACAGCTATACCACTCTTTGTCCTCTAAGATAGGAGGATGAAATTAGAAAGAAGAGACACATGAGAGAGAGTGAACATGCAGAAATGGAAAAAGACATTCTTAGAGGTTCACAGCAGGGCTATCGGACTTGTTGCCAATGTAGTGAATCCCCGGCCTAATGACCTAACAACAGGAAGTAAGAAATGTATATCTAATTTGGTACTCTGCTGAATTCCTGCCAGCTGTCCTGCTGCAGTTGCTTAAATTTTTTTTTTCTGCAAAGTTTAGCTTTTCTCTGTAATACATCTCTGGAATGTGATTGCATAGAGGTTGATTTTCTTAACTTATTGACACTTAAATATTGTTTTATGCCTGTAAGGCACTTTGTAAAAGTGTTTTAAAGTGCTGTGCAAATATAATTCGATATGTTTCAGTTTTCTGCATAAGTCCAAAATCAAATCAAATAAAAACCAAGCCAAAGATGGCACTTTTGAAAAATATTTGCTGAGTACACACAGGACAAGTCTGAGGATATTTTTCTTTGACAAACCCCATGAAAAGAAACCTTGAACTGATCAACAGGTTTTGCTCTTTTGCTTCTCTGTGCCATAGAACTCCATTGTTGACTAGAAATCTGTAAAAACATCAGTGTGCCACATCATTGCACTGAGTGACATAGTATTTAACTGTAAGCATGAGCATGAACACACACTGTAGTTTATTTTGAGTCAATCCCACATTCACCATCCTGCTGCTTTAAATACTTGGTGCCAAATCGATGGCTGAAAATAGTTGTCCACCAACAAACTATACTCCTGTTTGAATAATGTTTGTACCCAGCTGTTTGGGGACATTTTTTAGCTTTAAAGGGACAGTTCATACCCCGTTTTCTTCTGGCCTGTAGTGGTAGTTATCTATCCAGTGTATTTTGGTGTGAGTTGCTGAGTTTACGACAGTTAATGGATGTAAAGATACTGTATAATGGAACTAGATGGCACTCAGCTTGTGGTGCTCAAAGCACCAAAAAATAATAAAAAAACAAATCCCTAAATCGAAAAAGGGTTGCAAATTTTGTGCATTTTCCTTCGGGATGAGCCCATCTGATACTCAGTATCAGTATCGGTCTGATACTGGCCAAAATCACTGGATTGGATATCAGTAGCCAAAATTATTGCATTAAAGCTGCTAGTTTTCAGTGTGAGGAAAAAGTTTAAATAAAAAGAAATGGCAGTATTACTTAACTGAGTCACATTGTAGGCTATGTAGCCTACTCCGTCCATGTGACAGGAATGTATTTCACAGTTCAATGTTTTTAGTTGGTTATGTTAAACAAAGCGCATCCATACAAATGTGTAATTTATAGCTTAGTTGTTTAAGAGAGTGAAAAAGATGGTATCAGATTGGTAATGTTATTGGCAGACAGTTCAAAATGTTAACAATCAATTCATCATTAATAATATATGAGCTACAGAGTGTACTTTTTCCATATTTTTTTTCTCATTTTCTTTTTTTTTCCCTCATTTCCAGTTTAAGTTTCCTTATTTGATAAATGGCTCCACCAGACAAAACACTAACAAATGAAGTGAAATTGCTGCCATTTCTACACTATTAATTAAAACATTTGTAATTGGTTGAATTCTTAACAGCGATTAACTGGCTGAGCGCCACAAACTGAGTGCCATTTAGTTCCACTATATTGGAGAGAAGGCAGACATCTCTCCAGACCTTGGCATCCCACATTAAAACTAACTAGATGGGTAAATAGCACCACAGGCCAGAGGAAAAATATGTATTGATTGATTGTTGATTTTGGGGTGAACTGTCCCTTATAAAAAGAAAAAAGAAACATATTTCATTTGTTTTTCTGTTCATAAAGGCTTTGGAGGTGAGAAAGTATAGAGAGATTAACTGTATGGCTGGTTTTGGTCTTTTCGTGGGATTTGTTGACAATAAAGCACATTATGCGCTCTTTCATTGTACACTTCCACAATAGCAGCTGAATCACTTGGTATCACTTGGTAAGCGTCTGCTGTGTCTGTTCCTGCCTCAGCCTCCAGCTGGGACCAATCTGTTGGTCAGGTGTGGCTCAGTGGTTGTAGCCAAGGCCTCGCCAGCAAGCTGGGAGTGCACACAGCCCAGATCCAGAGAGGGGCAGCTCACACTGCAGTGCAACCAATAATACGAAATGGATACAACATATCTTTCTGGCAATCCATTGTTTCTATTATGGAAATGTTTGTATATAGCTAGAATGACATTTTAAAAGGAAACACAAACATTCTTGAGCGTCTGAATAGACGGAAAGTAAATGAACGGGCTCAGTGATGCAGAAACTATAATGCCAGCACGGTGCGTCGGGCCGTTGTGCAGTAACAGAGCAGGGCTGGTGAAAGACCATTTTGATGACAGCTCCCTATACATTGAGTGCTCACCGACCATGTCAGGAAACAAAAGAAGACAAAACAGCACTGCTGTGTACATGTGATATTTTGACCCCTTCCAGGAGGACATCAGACAACCACTAATGCATTAAATCCCACTGTAGGGACTTTCCCTGTGGTCCACAGTGTAGGACAATACACATCCTGGCTAGTGCTAGCCAGCTCCACACAAGAAGTTGCAAGCTAGGACCCTACGTAGGGTGGATTATGTCTAAATAAAGCCCCGGCAGTGTATGAATCACTGTGTCACTGATCCCCTCTGCTTCCCAGACAACAGGTTCGCCTTCTGCAAGCTGTCACTGGCTTTCCACTCTTTCAAATGAAGAATAAAAGGGAGAGAGGGAGAAATCGAGACTGTGTGAAGGAGGGAGGGGAGTTGACGTTCATCACTCGAGTGCCGTGGCTTAGCCTAAGAGGCTTGAATAATCAGTATGTTAAGCTGTCAGGGTGTGCGCTCGCACCTACCACGCGCTTACAAACTCCTGGGCGCTTTTTAATCAAGCAAAAACGCTGAGAGTCAGTGGCGAGTGCCAAGAGCCCAGGCTAAGAGATGAGCTTTAGAATATCTGTTACACTTTCTCCTGACATCACCAGACGTGCATTTTCACTGTAAGCTGCAGACACGTCTGTTTTTTTTTCTTTAAAGAGGACACAGTGAATTTTCTTCATGCCCGTATTTAATGTGAATCATCATATTCAGTGTAACTAACTCATAGTACGACAATTCTCTGCAGTTTCTACAAATAGATCAACTGTGAATGAATGTGTAATCAGCATTGTTTTGGTAAAATCCAGCCTACTGTGCATTTAACGTGTTGTCATGACCCACTGCACTATATGTGAGACCCTACTGTCAGCAGCAGCTGCCAGAATTGCTCAACTGTCACAGAGTCTGATTTTGTTAATGAACATTGATTACAAAATCAAGGATGTCAGCTTCATGTTCTGCCCTGGCTTGGAGAAAATAGACTTGTGCTTCTACTGTTTTCTGCAGTTGCAGAATGTACTGTCATTTGCCCTTAGCTAATATATTTTTTGCAAGTATCATTTATTTCATCCAGAAACCTGCTTGAAAGTGCTGTTGAAAAGTTGACTGAAAGGTCTTCACAAATGGTGCATTCATGTGCAGTTGTACAGCTCAAGAAAATGACTCTAAGTAAGGCCAGTGTATAAATACAACGCTGTGTTCCTGCTGATTCTCTGCACTCAAATGTGTCTGATGTGCCAAACTCTGGTTTCTAAGTGCAGTGCAAATCAACTGTCAGATAAGCAGTATATTTTGGATACACTGTATCTGACTGACCCCCTGGCTTTTTATTTAGCGCCACCATCAGTGTGGACCGTTTTGACCACACAAACAAAAGTAAATGTAGACCTGGATGCAGTTTCTTAAAATTTTGCAAATGTTAGCATGCTCACACACACTACTAAACTGAGATGGTCAACATTATCGAATACTTGTTAAGCTGATCAACATGTTAAGGCTATCATTGTGATTATGTTAGCATGTGACTGTTAGCATTTAGCACAAAGCACTGCTGTGCTTAAGTATGCCCTTAAAGAGATGCTATCTTGGCTGTTGATTCTTCAGGGTCTATATACTGTACTCTGCCAGAGTTCTTTATTATCTTTATAAGATAAGGTGTAAGCCTCCAGGGGATCATGTGTTTGGTCGTGTGTGTCCATGTTATATCTGTCTGTCTCCTCTGATTCCAGCTGATAGGGGCTGCAAGTGATCAACACCTAAAAACAGAATGTAAATATGACATCTGGGTGGACACACTATTTTCGTTCCTTGCCTTCAGCAAAGGCTATGAATGCTTGTCACCAGCATCAGTAACTTTTGCGACTGTTTTTCTCCTTTTTCATACACATATACAACTATTTAGCTAATAACCACTTGTGTTAAGTCAAGCTGCTGAATGGCGGATATACCTTTTTATTTCCAATAACTTCTTAACAGTAACAAGTATTTTGTTGTCTAAAAGCTTTTATTATGAAGCCGCAAAATCAGGAAATATTGGGTTTTCATCAACAGTAACTTAACATGACTCCCTTCCAGCTGTAAGTGAATATGACAGTAAAATAAGGCAGATACCTGAAAGTACAAACAGTGACGCGGAGAGAAACTAAAACTAAAGAAACTAAAGACACTAAAGGAGAGAAACTAAACCTCAAACCGCAGAGATTCAGTTAGAAGCTACAAAAGCACTGAGTGCTGAACAGACATGACACAGACACTTAAAAACCTCTTTCTTTCTGCACAGACATGAGTTGAGTCATTTCAGCGCACATCAGAAAAATACAGAAAGGAAAACAGATCTATTGGCAATGGGAAAATGGTATATTGCGTATTTTTAGCAGGTTTGGCTGCATTTAAAAAACATGCTAATTTTGGTGTAACGGTAAAGTTCTCCATTTTCCGTCTTTATACATGTATTTCTTTCACTTTTCATGTGAACAATTGAGTGCAACACAAATAATGTTATTATTACCATATTTTAACAATATCATGTCTCCACCTCTCTCTGATGGGTGGCTTTTCACTCCCTCTTCCATTGCACCCATTCAGAACAACTACAAACACTGATAGTACCCAACCATTCCCCTTCCTCAGGCCTGAAGGACAGTGAAATTGACAAATACACTAAGGGGAACCCCACTGTTGACTCATAGTCCCATTCATCATTTAGTCCATATTATGAAAGCCATATAAGAGGTAACATGGTAATTAATGGAAAAATAAATAACTAAATTGCATGTCTACATAATGACACATCTACCTAGTATACACCAGCAGGATGTATATAAAAACTCTGCAGGGTCTCCTGAGTCTTATTCTGCCTGCAGGATTGTGCAGACAGATTTGCCAAACATTATTGCAGGATTGAATCTCTGCAGGGATTGGTGGGAGTGGTCTGAAATTCTGAGTGCGCAGGTGGGTGCAGGATTTAAAAACAGTCCCACGCTGGCCTGTAAATAATTAATTACATTACATGTTGCAAACACAGCTAAGGTGTGCATAATGCATCGCAATCACAACCAGTAAAACAGCATTATTTAGATCCCGTTTTCACCTTCTCGTCACATGAAAAGGTTTAAAGTTAAAATAAAAGCTCTACAGTCTCTTAGAAAACAACATCAAAAAGAGATATTTTGGTTAAAAAATAAAACCTAAGTGACAGTAGAATAATTCATGGCATGGATTGAAAATTGAGCCCATATCATCTGAGGTCAAGGCTAATATCTGCTCGAGCACTGCCTGAGTCTGTGAGCCTTTCTTTCCATTGTGCTTATCAAATGTCAGACTAGTGCCTGATTCTTGCGACACATATTTCATTAAATCATTTTCTTGTTAGGAAACGCAGTTAATTAATTTTCCATGAGCACACATCAGAAACACCATGCTGTTTTCACAGAATTCGTTGGAACCTGTCACACCTTTCCTGCTGTTTTACCCAAGCAAAAAGCTTCCCCGCACAACGTCGGCTGCGATATCCAGTAGGATGAATCATGTAGACAGCAACGCGGACACGTAGTTGAACTTTTGACCTCTGATTTGACTCGATGACATCGAAATCAAAACAGCATCTCAATCTGAAAATGGTGCCAATATACAAATGCTTCAACACATGTCAGATTGGATCCCAGCCAGAGTCCTAAATGAGCACATTCGGGCTCTAATCTAATAAAAAAAATAACAACACAAGGCTAATTCTGCCACGGCGCTCCTCCATGGGTATGTGCATAGTGCTTTGATCACTACAGCTCTCTTTACTCCGAGCCAACAATAATATTTTCTCGTCACTTCACCACTTGAGCTGGTTCTCCAAACCCCACGTATTAGCGAGTATAAAAATAGCACTAACACAGGGGGCAGAGGGGCTGCCTATTTATGACCATGCTTCACCACCCAGAGCGATGCGAGGAAAGCAGCAGGGAAGGCTAAAGCTCTATTCCTGCTCCACCTTTCCCTTCTTAACCCCACAGCCTCTTTCATATTTTCCTTCCCAACTCTTCATCTTGGGATTGATCTTGCAACCCTTCACTGGCTTAAATTACATCAGCCGTTGGCTCTGCGCAGAGACAAAAAGGCTCGCAGCTTTCACAGATCATAATTCTTTCCAATAGCTTCAACTTCTAAAAGGTGCCATGTTCAATTTCAGCCTCCGGCAATGCCTCACCCCTCCCCCAACCCCTCGTATTCTGTTATGAATTATGACACAGGATAGATTGTTTTTTAAGTTTACAGCCCAGCTCAGTGACAGAGAACTGCTTACCAATCAAGTGAGTGTGAAGGAGGGAGCGAGAGGTAAAAAACAGGCTAGGGCCGCAGGATTGTCCAGTGGATTGTTTGTGCAGTTTGCTATGTCTGATCAGCTGTGTGTTGACCCTGTGTCTGATATGTGTGCATAACTGTACACGCACATATTCTCTTGACTGTAATTTTTCAACCTGGACCCTGTTTTCCTGTGTTTTTGTGTCTAATGGGGACAACAGTTTTTGAAATTGGTCCAGTTCTGAGCGAGACTGCTACAGCTGTCAGCCATGAAACAGGCTGCAATGTAATCCCTCCAGACTGCACGCTGTCAGAGTATGTCCGCTAAAGGTGTTTGTTTTTGCCACTGACAGAGTCAAACTGTTATTTTAAGTGTCTGACAACATTATGGGCTCAATCCCTACAGAGATAGACCTTTTTTATAAAGAGTAAGATCCTTTTTGTTTAATCAGAAACTATATCACTCTGTTCAAATTCACCAGACTCCAGTGACAAAAACAGTAATTTTACCCCTCTGGTCTACTGCTGCCTAGAATGATTTTTAATAGAGATGCACTTTTTTTTTTTTTGGCCAGATGACACTGATAACAATAATTACCTCCTTCTCATGGCCAGTAACAATAAGATAACCGCTAATTTCACATTTTTATTTTTTAAAAAGAAGAAATGGGTAAGAGGCTGAGATATAAACTTGACATCACAAGAACAAAAACAATGAAAAGTTCTGACTTGATATTTATCAGCTGGAATTTCACTGATGAAATAATAAAAATAATATAGATTTCTCATTATCAGCCATAATTAGCCTCGACATTTGTTGTGCAACACATCCTTACACTTACACAACAGAATAGGCTGATTGCAGATGACTCCCAAAACAACATATATGACCAGTGGAGAGTATTGGCAGCAGCAGGTCATACTGGACCTGAACTGTTTTAAGGGACAATTCACCCCAAAATCAAAAATACATATTTTTCTTCTAGCCTGTTCTAGCCTGAGTGAGTTTCATATTTTTCGAGATATCTGCCAAAGACATGTCTGCCTTCCCGCCAATATAATGTGATTAAATGGCACTCAGCTTGTGGTCATCAAAGGCCTCTATTCTATGGTAGAATCTACTGGAAGTTCTCTGGATTATCTTGAATAACCAGGTCATGATTCCTGGAAAGAGACGTTGTTGAATTTTTCAAATGTATTTTTTTTTCTTTTGTGCTTTCAGCACCACAAGCCATGTGCCATTTAGTCCCATTATTTTTGAGAAAGGGCAGACATCTTTATGGCCATTATCTCCAAAACTCTGTAACTCACACCAAAACTACCTGAATGGATAAACTGTACTAGAAACCGGAGAAGAAAAAATGTAGTTTTGATGACATTACATATGTGGTTTATGTTGTAAAATGCTCACAGTTTGGTTAGGTTTAACCATAAAAACTTCTTGGTTAAGTTTAGGCAACAAAACTACATGGGTAGGTTTTGGAAAAGATCAAGGTTGGGATTAAAATAACTACTGTATGTTACGCATGTCACTTGACATCATAATTTCTATGCCCACTAGAAGTTAACAATAAATGGAAATGTGTCAGAATAAGCGGCTTGCACATTTGACCAGGATGCTCATTTCTCTGGTGAGGACTGGCTGTTATTGTACATCCCTGGTTTTTAATCCTTTTAAAAGCCAAAAGTCACACAATAACACAAACAAATTAAACGATTGAGTAGACCAGAGGGGTAAAATTATTCTTCTTAATTTATTTTATTTTTTTTTTTTGTGGTCAATGGAGTTTGGTGGCTTTGAACAGAGCGATGTAGCAGTTGTATCTGGCGCATAAAAAGGATCTTACTCTTTCAGTCTCTATGTAGTGAATGTTGTTAGACAATTGACAATTGTTAGACAATGCTCTCGCTTGCTACTTGACCAATTCCAAAAAATCTTGTCCCTCTAAATGCAAAAACACAGGAAAATAGTTTAGGTAGGTAGGTATGTTGAAAAATAACTAGAAATTAAAACATATAAATATAATGTAAGCCAACAAACTGGATGCTGAGGGCTCCACAGCATCAGTGGCTGAACTGACTGACTGCCTGACCTGGCAACCCTATGTATTTACAGTGAATTGGTACTTGTTGTTCCTAATGCAAATTTAGCTTCTGCCAGTCTTGTATGATAGGGTAAGGACAAGTGAGGACTGTTGCATTTGTTTGAGCCAAATGTGTCACCCAATAATGTTTGTAACATGTTGCAGCCTGAGTTGTCTTCTTGTACTTGACCTTGTATGATTTATCTTGTTTTATCTGCTCTGCATGTTATGCACGTTTTACTTATGACTATATGGTAATTGTCCCACACAGCTGCTGGTGATGACTTTACTGCAACTGCTGGTTCAGGTGTAGAGACGCCACAACACAAAATGTACCTGGTAAGTAGTGTTGTCAAAAATCTCGATTTTTCAATACATGTCAATTCTCAATACTATTGTATTAATAATTCTTAATATACTGCCTGGCAAAAAAAAAAAAAAAAGTCACACACTCTAATATTCCATTGGACCACCTTTAGCTTTGATTACAACACACATTCACCATGGCATCATTTCGATGAGCTTATGCAATGTCACAACATTCATTTCTGACCAGAGTTGCATTAATTTTTCACCAAGATCTTGTATTGATGATGGGAGAGTCGGACCGCTACGTAAAGTCTCCTCCAGCACATCCCAAAGATTCTCAATGGGGTTAAGGTCTGTCTGGTGTTGGACAATCCATGTGTGAAAATGATGTCTCATGCTCCCTGAACCACTCTTTCACGATTTGAGCCTGATGAATCCTGACATGTCATCTTGGAATATGCCCGTGCCATCAGGGAAGAAAAAATCCATTGATGGAAAAACCTGCTCATTCAGTATATTCAGGTAGTGAGCTGACCTCATTTTTTGGGCTCATAATGTTGCTGAACCTCAACCTGAGCAACTGAAGCAACCCCAGATCATAACACTGCCCCCACAGGCTTGTCTTCCGACATGGTTGAAGCTACTCACTGCATTACTTTGGGTTAAATAACTTGTTGCCAGCTGAAACATATTAATCACTGCAGTAATTATCCAATGGAAGGCTCTTACTTATTTGCTTAGTTAAATCCAGGTGGTGACTTTTTTTTTTTTTTTTTTGGCCCGGCAATATCAATACATTAGGATGAACTTAGCTTAACTCTTAGTGAGGCTAAAAACAAGTCTTTACTGTCATTACAGCATGTCTGTACAACAGACACAATTAACATCAGCTAGACAGTGCAACATCATGAAAACTGAGACAGAGTACGGTCTATGTGACAGTGAATGAAACCGAAACACACCCGTAATTTTAAAATAAAATTTAAAACTGAAGGTCAACATAAACATCTGAAAGTGACAAATTCACATTAAACAGAAGATATTTTTTGTAAGGGTATGGTAAATGCTGAATTTATCTTAATTAAAAATCTAAAATATTAGGTCAGGGTCGTGTCAGTTTTTTTACTGTGGTATTGAAAACGGTGTTAAATATTGGTGTTTTTTTGGAAGTCTTGTATCAAAGTTAAAAATTTCAACACTACTGGTAAGTTAACTATGTTACAGTATGTTTGTAAATTCATGTCTTTGTTTACAGAAAACTGACTGTATGATTCAGTTATAATGATTAAGACAATGATTTAAACTAATAGATTTCACAATTCAGAAAACAACTAATCTTAATGTTTTCATTTGATACCAGGACAATCATCATACCACACTCAAGACACAGATCTTTTTCCCCTATGGCTGGTTCAAGTGATGCACTTGGTAAGTTTCTTGTTTGTTGCTACAATGTCTTTATCTCTGCTGTTCAAAGCAGAAGTAAAAATGGCACGTGCAGTCAGTCAGCTTTATTGTGAGTGTTTCAGAGAGTGTATCTAATTAGCAGTAAAAGAACTGTAGCCCATCATGTTGATAGAGGTACAATAAAATGCAGAATGGTTATAATTGCATACGGTAGCTGGTCCTATCTATACTTTGCTGTCATCCACTGTGAGGCAGGGCCCCCAAACTCATGCTGCTCAGGCCTCCAGATGTACAGGGCCGGCCCTGCTGAGCATGGTCACTGCCTGACATGAGCTACCACTCTCCAGTGATCTTTTTTTTTTTTTCTCATTTTAATGAAAGGTGAGTGTTCGCCCAGCAGGTCTTCAAAAAAAGGAAATGCAAATTAGTGAATATATCATTCTAGCAATCTTGAGCAAAGGGAGTGGAGATAGATCAATGTGATGGCAGGAAAAGCTGGCACTTTCAACAAGTGCTAGCAATTAGCTACAGTGATAAACCACAGGAAAGTCACTGAAGTAAGGGTGGATTTCAAAGATTTGATAACTTAGTTTGCAAAGATGATAAGAACTAAAAGTAACACTCAGGGTTCAACAAGAAGGATTGCTCTGTTGCCTAGGGTAAGTAAAATGTCATGTCAGCTGAGTAAATCTATCAACTCACTTGCCAGACTGGGCAAGTGGTAAAACAGCATTAAACTATTAAACGTTTTGGATATTCGATTAATCATCAAAGTAATTTTCATGCAAAATGGCAAAAAAAGGCTCTTTTTAGAGGAGACTCCCACACTTTACTCATTTTATTATCATATCAAACTAAATATCTTTGGGTTTTAAAACGACATTTAAAGATATCAACTCTGACTTTGAAAGACTGGGATGGACATTTTTCACTATTTTCTGACATTTTAGATGTTGCAGCCATAGATTTAACATCAGCTTTAGTCTTTGTTGTTATTTGAAAGCTGCTAATAAATAAAGCTTTAATCAAATTTCCACTGGGGGCATATAAAAATTGACTTTGGGCAAGTAGGTTTCTTGAAATACAGAACAACATTAACGTTGAGCCCTGAAACACCTCTGTTGTAATGCTGAACAGTCTTGTTATAATAAGCTTCTGTGCCACTGATGGTGTGATTGTTGAAAGTGGGTGGGGCAACTTTGACCTCAGCCACTGAGGTCTTAATCCAGCCTTGGCTGCAGATAGTTTAACCCTTTTTCATTTCTTTTCTGTTGCACAAATGTAGTAGCCCTCATACAACGCAATATGTCTAAAACAGACAAAAAGTGTCTAAAACATTAAGTGGGTTGAGATAAGGACTAAATATTGACTAAAACTTTCCCATTCACAAGCCCCGGTGTATTTTTACACACTGCAGAAATCTACAGATCCAACAGATTCAGTCTTTAAGTTCTTTCATGTGTTAAACTATGTGAAGTTGCCCATGTAATACGTTTTTACTGAAAGAACTGAACAGGGATAAAAGCAAATATAGAGACAGAAAGCAGCTCAAAGCGGCTACAGAAGCTAGTCTTATCGGTTATCACGAGTTATTTGCCAGTACTCATAGAAAAGTCTCACAGATTCACAGAATGTTATTAAAATGAAAGAAGTTTCAAAAAGTCCAGCTTCTGATCCCAAATATAATAAAGAAAATATTAATGATCAAGACTATGAGTGCAAAAATTGTTGATTCATTGGAGAGGCAGCAAACTCTCATAAAGTAATTAAAAAGCAATAAAAAATTTATAATAGATGTGTTTTTTACTCCAATCTAATTTTGAAATGTTCAGATATTCACAATAAAAAACAGATACATTCCTTGATTTTTGTTATTATTTTATGCAAAAATAAGACCACCTGAAGATAACTTGTGCTATATATCATCATCTTCTCTTGCCTCAATACAAATAACAATGTTTTTGTCTTGTTCTTTTCTGAACTGCGTTCATATTTTAAAAACATTGTGGACTAAAAGTTGTGTGAGATTATTTATGACCACGCTGTATCCGTAATGATGTTTGTACTCATCTTACAGCATCAGTCTTTGGATAAAACCCCGTCATGTGTACAGTTTAGGGTAAATAACTGTGCCAAAGGTGTATGCTCAAATTATTACAAATTGCAGTTCACCAAATTATAATTTATCATCTTAAATTTAGCCCATTAAAGTGACAGTACACCCCAAACCAAAAAATACACATTTTCCCTCTTAACCATGGTGCTATTTAACCATCTAGATAGTTTTGGTCTGAGCAAGGAATGTTGATGATTAATTATTAATCGATTAATTGACATTAAGAATTTAACTGTTTAAAAATATATATTAGCTATTAATTAATTGTCAGTGGCAGCAATGCCTTCTTATTTGACATTAGTGGCAGAGCCAATTATTGAATAAGGAAACAAACTTAAAATGAGAAAACAAGATAAAAATCAAGGGAAAAAAATCAAATGAGAAAATATGTTTCGTATATATTCTATAATTATTAATGATTAATCGATTGTTAGCATTTTCAAGTTAGGTTCAGGGAAATGCACAAAGTTTGCAAACTTAGTCTGAGTTGCAGAGTTTTGGAGATTTATGCCTTCTCTCTAGTATAATAGAACCAGACAGCACTTACTTAGGTCCATTATGTTCAAGAGAAGCCAGGCATCTCCAAAACTCTGCAACTCACACCAAAACAAGTTAGATGGATTAATAGCACTACAGGTAAGAGGAAAAATATGTATATTTGATTTTTTGAAACCATCCCTTTAAGAAGTTCTTGTATCTGTTCTGTGTGACACTGAGGAAAAAGGAAATGCCAGCGTACAGTTAGTTTTCCACTATATTAACTCTTAAGCCTGCACCCAACAGACCGAACACAGTAATCCCTCTACAGCCTTTTGTCTGCGTCCATTTGCCCTCCATCACTCTGCGACAGCCACCAAGACGGCAGCCAGTCAGTGTCAGTGGCCTCGTTCACACTGAGCCAGTCCCTACCCGCGGCAACTCCCGGCACACTCTGTGCCCTGAGCCAGGCCAGCGGGAGATCCGGAAAGGCTCGAAAGGGCCAAGGCACAAAGGGCCAGCTGCTTGCAGAGCATTGGCTTTACATAGAAGGAAGCAGGGCTTACTGAATGTACTGGATACATGTGATCCATCTTTTTATAGTGTGCTTCTTCCAAATGGAAAATTAGTGGTGAGAACAGGAACACACTGAAAATAAATTGTGAGGAAGAAGTTAATAGAAAACATATGTATTAATATAATTACCCAGGATTCACTTGAGTAATCACGATCAAATATCCCATGATCAACTGTTGAGTCGTGTGCCATCTTTTCTCAATGACATCATTTGAAAAACAAAAGCCTGTCTCCTCTCATTTCACATGCTGCCACTTCAGAACCTCAAATCAATTGCCCAAACCTCCCCAACACCTAGTGCCCCTGGACTGACATCTGTGGCATTATGTGATGTGAAAGTGGAAAAACCGCTCTGACACGGTGAGCCACACTCATTGTCTGTATTAACTGCATGCAGCTCAACTTAAGCTTAAAGCAGCGGCTTATGAAGGCATGCAGGAGTGTGCAAACACATCACGAGGCTCATAAATATCTCGTTCTACAAGGGATTGTACGCATGCATTCTTATGAGAGCTTACACTGAAAGAGTCGATGTGCAGTAAGTGCATTAACTGTGGCTGCAAAAGGGCTGCTGGTGAGGGAAGAAAAATGAGTTGTGTTTGGAAAGCAAGGCCAATTTATTTTCTTTCATAGTTCTTTAGTTCACTCAGCGAGTTTTCATCTACAGTGATAATCCATGACTAAAGCTGGACTATGTGACTTATGGTTATTTACAAAAAAATAGTGAATTTTTTAAGATGCTGAAGATTAAATATTTTTTAACTGTTAGTGGGAAAGAAACATCCTCAAAAACAGAGAAATAATTTTCCATCGTGACCATACATCGGGGATACTGAACTTGCTTCGCCCGGGAGCCACTTTTATGAAATGACAGGTGGTTAGTAAACAAGCATTAATGTATAATATGCAATATTTTACTGAAAAAAAAACTGTTTAGACTCTTATACAGCTGCAACAATTAATTGATTTATTAGTTTGAGTATTTTTTTTTAAAGAAAAAAAGTCAAAATTCTCTCATTTCAGCTTCATAAATTTTATTTCATATTTTTACTCCTCTCTGACAGTAAACTGAATATCTTTGGGTTGTGAGTAAAATAAGACATTTGAGGACATCATCTTAGGCTTTGGGAAACACTGATTGACATTTTTCACCATTTTCTGACATTTTTAAACAAACTACTATTAATCGATTAAGCGAGAAGATGATCGACTGATTAATCGACCATGAAAATGATTGTTTGTTGCAGCCCTAGACTCAAATATAAATGATCCTTTCCAGTCACACTTGTGACTGACTTGATGTGTTTGCTGGTGTCTGTATCTGCAGAGACCCTGCCCTCTGCCTGCGTTTCCTTATTTTTCTCATTATTTTTCCGTGCTCGGGATGCTTTACCGACCCAAAACGTTGGTTTGTGACGTCGTAATAGCTTTCCTGTGCGTTAACAAAGAGCTCAGACAAATCCTGCAGATTCTACCTGTAATACTAAGACTGGATAAAATGAATAAACATTAAAAGGCCCATAACTCATCTTTCTTTTTAAATTATTTTCAGTTAACTAACTTATAACGTATTAGCTACATTCAGGATTGACAGATAAATCAGATATTTTACTGCATTTAATAACTGCAACTGCATTTTTAGTTGAAAATGCTTTGGTAACACATTTAAAGAGTTTATACAACATTAAACATAGCTGGAACCTCGTCCATCATGCTCTCACTAAAATGTTGGAATGATTCATAAACAAACACAAACTACTCCTGCCATGGACAGAATGATCAGCATATTTAAGCTCATATAGTGTGCAATACACATTTATGGGATCCTAATTTCTGATGAACTTTTGCTGCGTCTCAACTCAACCTGTATTTATACAGCTCATTTCATATACAGGGCAGCACAGTGTGCTTTATATTATCTGACAGTATAGTCACAACAATCAAACAAATGAAAGTCCAGAAATAAGATAAATATGCAAATCAAAAAATGTGCAGTTGCACTAAAGACAGTGACGTTTCCATAATTTTTTTTCTTATATTTTGCAAAGACATACAAAACACACACATGCACACATGTCAACTAATAGTTGTCTTCTCCTGCAGAGCTCACCACCTGATCATACTGCACGTTGCACAGCCTGAGAGGTCATCACACAAAGATCAGCCTTCTCTGTTGTTATTATTTAATCTGTCATCTGTTATTAACTCATTTACTTCATACAACACAACCATATCTGTCCCTCCTTCCTGCATGAAAGTGTGAATGGATTTATTTTCATTGTGAATTGGAAAATGGATGAAGGGCCACCCGCATCCTACTGGGGGCCAGATTTGGCCCCAGCGCCACAAGTTGAGTACTGCGATATGTCATCAGAACATTCATGAAAATACTCAGTAGTTCACTAAATAGAGCTGAGTGCTTAACATGAAAAACTAAAATCAATCTGCCAAGTTTTCTTTTTTAATGGCATTTACATTTCCACGTCCATTTGAAGTTCTGTTCAATGAGCAGTAAAATTTTGCACCGAGCCTCGACTCCACTAAGGTTTAAAGGGACTGTCCACTCCAAAATCAAAAATACCTATTTTCCTGTTGCCTGTGGTGCTGTTTGTCCATTTAGATATTTTTGATTTGAGAATCAGAGTTTTGGAGATATCGTTCGTAGCAACGTCTGTCTTCTCTTTAATGTAACACAACTAAGTTGGTGTCATCTAATTTCATTATATTTGAGAAAAGGCAGATTACAATTAACCAAATTTAAATTTGTCAGCGTGGAACTTAAATTTAAGGGGAATTATTAAATTTAAGGGACACTTTACGCCAAAAGTAAAAATATACATTTTTCCTCTTAACCATAGTGCTATTTATTCATCTAGATTTGGTCTGAGTTGCTGAGTTGTGGAGATCATAAACTTAGAGATGTCTGCTTTCTTTCAAATTCAGTGTAACAAGATGACACTCGATTTGTGGTGCTCAAACCAACAAATTATACACCTGTTTGAATAATGCTTGCTGAAAACCACAGAGCCTGTTTTTAGCTATAAAGGGACACTTCTCCTCTGGCCTTTAGTGATCTTTATCCATCTATTTTCTTGGTTTGAGTTGCTGAGTTTTGAAAATACTGGAAATAGACGGCACTTGACTTGTTGTGCCCAAAGAACCAAAAAAAACCACCACCACCACAACAACAACAACAACAACAACAACAACAACAACAACAACAACAACAACAACAACAATAACAACAACAACAACCAAAAAAACAACAAAAAACATTTGAAACTCCACAGCAATGTCTGTTTCCAGAAATCATGACCCGGTTAGTCAAGATAATCCTCAGACCTTGTTGTGAGCAGTTTCATGAAGGAGCTGTTTTCTCTCTAGATGTCTCTACAGCCAGTGTCTCCAAAACTCTCTCTGTCCAAAAAATCGGACAAATAGCACTACAGAAGAAAAATATGTATTTTTGATTTTGGGTGCACTGTTCCTTTAAAGGCCTCCTGTCAACATGCTTGTGATGATACATGAAAATGAGAGAATGAAGAGCAGTTGTGACTTTGCTTTAGCATTTGGCTCAGAGCCAGCAGAGCATCTGAGGGGTAGAGCAGACAAACACCTGCATGTTTCTTCAAGAAGTGAAGACACCCAATTTTCACGTCCTAATAAACTCACAACCCAACACCTGAACGCTGCCAACAGCATCATAAATATGCTCTTCACTGTCATATTTATGGTCAAAACATCATAAATATGCTAAATCAAAGTTCAGAATAAAATTTTAAGTGTCAAGCATTACTTTTTCCGCACTAACTGTCAGAATAAAAAAAACCTTTCAGCGGAAAGCTGCTCTCCCTTGAGGCAGCCCTGTTGGGAAGACCGTCATTCCCAAGAGGCTTTGTCTCAGATGCTCTTTTTTTCTAAATTGGAAAATGATAATCACAGAAAGAAAGGTCAAACTGTCTGATAGAGAAAGCCTGTTTTTTAAAAGTTGAAAGTCAGAGGCAAAAATAGTGTAAACATGCAAATTAAGATGGCTTAAATAAAGCAGGATACCTCAATTGTAATAGGCCTGGGCATTAAAATAACAGTGACGTGTATCGGCCATATACAGTTCATCAATAACGATAAAAAAAATGTTCAATAAAACATACAATAGTTTCACTTATGTGCATTTAATTGCCATGAAAGCAGATGTGCCCTAATGGAGCATGCTACAAATGACACACAAACAGCCAGTCATTTAACAGGTGTGTTTTTCAGCTGCACCATCGACATGAGACACAACAGAAAAAAAATTCAGAGTAAGTTGATTAAATTCAAAATAAAGTGGTTAATTTCACAATAAAGAGGTTAAATTCAAAATAAAGTGGATACATTATAGTAAGGTGGTTAAATTAAAACTAAAGTCATAAAATTCAAAGTAAGGTGGTTGAATTTAACATTTTTTCGACATCTTCTGGTATTTATTAAAATAGGTAAATAAAAATGATCAATAATTAGGCTGTCAGTATCGATTGAAATTAAACATTTTATTGTGCCAAGTTTTTAAAATATATTGTCCATCCGTAGATTATAGTATAGCTGTGTTTTTAAATTAAGTTATCTGAAGACTAAAAGAACAACAACATGGACACTCACAGCTTTGGCGATAATTTAGGCCCAATTTACAATGTAAATATTATGATAAAATGGTAATATATGATTCATCCCCGCTAATTTTCCTCCACCTTTGCTCCTCGGTCATATTTAAACACCCACCTTCTCACAAAACCCCTCCACAGAAACAAAACGCCACAACAGGAGAAGCATTTCCTCAGCTGTTGACATTGTTGTAAGGTCCAATTTTCAGATATGATGGAGTGGCTTTAAAAACTCCAGGCTGCCGGTATTGATGTCTAAAGCACTTTAGCAGTATCTCTGTCTCCCTCACAAATACACACATGCACACACACACACACACACCACACACTCCACTTCCCCTTCCTGGTAAAGTACAGGATGTGCGGATGGAGAACTAAGCAGTTTTTTTTTTTTCCTCCTCTGCTGTTGCCAGGAATGCTTTATGGGCCATGTGAATATTGGAGTTCTCCTGCTGGAAAGATTGCTTGATTCAATCAAGCAAGTCACTGCCTTGTAAAGTCATTACACTTTGTGCAATGTCATGCGTTCTGCAGCCAGTGGACGGTCCTGCGTTCTGTCCCGGCATTAGGGGAAGTGGCCTAGCAAAAAAAGCACGTGCGCCTGGCACGTCAGCGCCTATAAATAGCCGTCACCAACTAACGTAAACACTTTTGAAAAATCAATTAGAGATGCACCTTCCATAACCAAAAATACAGCATGTTGTCCTTGTAAACTTGCGCTCCGGGCGGACTTAAAAATAAAAAGACTTGACTCACTTTCATATTGAATTTGCACACGCTGAGAGCCAGAGGGTATGAGATTGCAAAAGACATGAGGAGATGAAGAGATTGTGGGGTAGAGAGGGGAGGGGGAGAGTTGATATCAGGGCAGAATATCAGAGGAAGAAGAAAAATACAGTGACCTCGCTGATATCATCTCCTGTAAGTGTGTCACTTTTTCTGAGAGGGACAGAAGTGCTGCAGGTGAAACTTAAAACATGCGTACAGTAAAGACAGAGAGGACTGAGACAAGTGAGCGCAAAGAAAACAAAAACAAGAGCAGGAGAAGCAGAGGAGAGGCTGGAAGTACTTTTTAAAGCCGAGTCTTACCTGCTCAGATGTTGTGGTTGGTGGGACGGAGAAGTGAGGAGAGTCAAAGGGTCCCGGGGTGGTCTGGGTGGTGGGGTGGGTGGGGGGGGGTCTCGGTCTGGCTCGAAGCAGGGCTGGAGGGTGGTCCAGGAGAGGGGAGGAAGGATGGAGTGACAGGGAGCAGGGAGACGGGGAGGCTAAAGGGGGGAGAAGAAACGCTGCTTGGCTCTCCCTCCCTTACTCTCTCTCTCTTTATCTCTTTTCTCCCTCCAACATACACACACACACACACACACTCCCGCTCGGAGGCAGACACCAAAACCCCGAGTCACTCAGATAATAGGCAGAGAAAGAGTCTTTACATTTACACGCTCTGCCACAGGGGGGGAGGACGGGGCGAGCTCTCCTCCCACTCTCCTCCAGGCAGCCAATGGCAGGCGGCACAGAGGTGTCCAGGCAGCCAATGAGAGCGGAGGCAGCCGGTGCCTTGCCCCAGCCAATAAGTGCAATAGCTCATATCCAGTTGAAATAATTACAATATAGACGGAGTCATGAAAAGCTTCCCTTTTTGAAGGACAGACCGAGCGTTGCACTCCAGCCAGTGAGTGTGATTTAGGGCTGCGACAGACATTAGAGTGATTAGATTCTGGGCCACTTAACCCAGCACAATATCACTGCACGCTCCCCCTCCGCAGACCTGGCAGGAACCCTGCTTCCAGACAGCAAGAGGGGACTCAGTCAGCTGGAGTTTGAGAATTACTCATGTCACGGTCAAACAAGGCGGGCTCACATGATGACACGCACGCATGTGTTCACATTCACACATAGTCACGTGATCAATCATCTGCCACATTTACGCCCCGCATACAGCATTCATCAACAGCGCTGAGAAGAGAATAAGGACAATGTATTGAAGGAGAAAGCTGTAATATATTTACTGTAAAATGACGAAAATATGTCATCAGAGATCAAGGGAACATGTTAAGTTGCAGTACTGGCTTCCTTGACGACAACGCTGAAGCAACAGTCGCTCCCTTTGCAACCTCTGTTTGACGAATAACTGTTTTAGTTTGCCCGTTTTATGTTAGAGTTAAAGGGACAGTTCACCCCAATATCAAAAATACATATTTTTCCTCTTACCTGTAGTGCTATTTAACCATCTAGATTGGTTTGGTGTGAGTTGCAGAGTTTTGGAGATATCAGCCGTAGAGATGTGTATCTTCTCTTGAATACAGTCGGACTAAATGGCACTTGGCTTGTGGTGTTCAAAGGGGCAAAAAAAAAAAAAGTTTGAAAAATTCAACGTCAGCGTCTCTTTCCATAAATCATGACACGGTTACTTAAGATAATCCACAGACCTCATTATTAGCATTTTCATATAAGAACTACTTTCTTTCTAGTAAAAGTTATTTTTAGTATATTTTCTTGGCGCTTTGAGCCCTTCTGTAAGCCGAGGGCCATTTTGTCCCCATTACATTGGAGAGAAAGCAGACATCTCGGCTGATATCTTCAAAACTTTGCAACCCACACCAAAATGATCTAGCTGGATAAACAGAACTACAAGCCAGAGGAAAAATATGTATTTTTGATATTGGGCTGAACTGTCTAAATAGCGTCGTAAGAAATCATTGACTCAGTAATTAATTAATCTTTTAGCAGTAGTAGATGTGGAGTAATATGTTGATAGAGGCTGGCAGGCAGAGAGACAGGCAGTCAATGAACTCACCAGAGTGTGTATTTTCAGAGCAGTGGGCTTTTGTTTTCAGGATAACAAGCTTAACTTTACACTGACAGACAGCTGACAGTTAGAAACAGCTGACTGACTCGCAATGTAGGACTGGTCATTGCTTGTTATTGTCAATTTTCAATGTTGTATGTGTCCTGTGCTCCTGCAGTGTTTCTGCTGCCTGCCTGAGCCTCCTCTAGTCTGGGGAGGAAGGGAGGGGGCCAGGGAAACAACTCGCTTCAACCATAGATCGTATATTAAAAAGAATTCCAACCTATTTAATATACCGTCTATGGCTCCAACTCGCTATTTGGACTGCTGTGCAATTGCTACATATTGCTTCTTAAATTTCATCAGGCATCCGCAGGTGCTCGTGTGTTCACTAAGGAGCATACTTCACTTCCACAAGTCTCATTTTATTTCCCCCCTCTCCACTCAATCGATGGCTCTGGCAAGCGCCCAGCTTGATAAATGATCAATGGTGAACTGTCAGGTTGAGGAATGAAAGGCACGTCACCGTCCCACTCCTCATCCTGCACCAGGGAAGTGAAGGAAACACCAGTTATAATGTTACATCAAAACCAGTGCAAAGAAGCAGTACTTTTCCGTTGCTCTTTTTGTCAGCAAACACAGCTCGGCGACTTGCTGAAAGGTAGATTTTCTAAAGGATGGAGGGAATTCTCCTGGGCAGCCAGCTGTGGGGGGATGCAGGGTTTTTATATACCGCTGTGAAACTCTGGGTTTTCTCCATGATGTTCACAAGCTCCAACAATAACTTGGCTTCACTGTGAAAAGGAAAAGTCCCCAAGGAAAATTATCCACCTATTTCTAAACAGCTGCTCAGGGTGGGGGTGGTAGGGGGGGCTAGAACCTATCCCAGCATGCATTAGACAAGAGGCAGGAGTACACCCTGGACTCACTTACCTTCACACATGTGGGCACTTGAGTGTTTCCAGTTCACTTAACCTGCATGTGTTTGAGATATGGGCATATGTACAAACTGACAACAGCCAACCAGTGGGTTTCCATGCAATGCTTGTAATTAGTAATAAAAGATAAGAAGTAAATTTTTTTGAATTTGCTTCCTTTGTCAAACTTTAATCTGAATAGGTTTGACGGTGTCTAAAGCCATTTTCTCATTTTCACACACGGAATACCAAAAAATTGCTGGTTTCATGGCTTTCAAGCACAGGTCTTCATTAATTGCTCATTCAGGCTTTATTCAGACACGACTGAGGGTCTGCACTACTAAATGAATAGTGTTCTGTGTGATGACATTTCTTGTCCCCAACAACCTCTGCAGTCTCATATAAGAGCTGCCCACACCAATAACTATAACTATAAAAGTATCATATAAAAGAATAAATATAATAAATATCTAACTCAAGTGGATGAAGGAGTCGGGACTGCAGCTTTATGGTTGTGGTGCGGACTCTGCCATCCACTTAGAATGATTTTTACAACAATACTTTAATAGTTCTGGTTCTTGGTGTGGACGGCCCTTTAGCCACTTGTGAGCAGCTGCCTTACGAGCTTCAGAAGTCATGAGTTACTGATGTATTCTATGTCATGTAGCAAAATGTGAAAATTGTTTAAGACTTCATTTCAGGCATCTAACCAAAAGTGCATCAATTTTGAGACATTCAGTATTTGAATCCTGTTTTTTTTTTTTTTTTTTTCCTTTCTTCATAAGAAATTATAATTAAGTGTAGGACTGCAACTAATGATAACCTTCTTTATCAGTTCATCTGCCAGTTATTTTCTCAGTTGATTATTTGGTCCAAATAAAATAAAATATCAAAAAAAATTTAAATCACAATTTCCTAAAGCCCAGGGTCACATCAGCAAATTGCTTGTATTGTCTGACCAACTTTCAAAAACTTGAGGATGTTCACCATGGAAAAGCAGTAAATCTTCAGAACTGAGACACTGGAACAAAGGGCCATGTGAAACTTTTGTTTGAAAAAAAATACTTCTTTTTTTTTTTATTTATCTTTTATTTAGCCAGAAAGGCCCCAGTGAGATACTACTGATACTACCTTCTTCCAGGGAGTCAAGACGGTCAGTTAATTAATAATCAAAATAGTTGCCAGTAATTTGTCTCTCTGCCAACTTTGTAATCAAGTGACAAACTTCTTACAGAACTCTTGAGGCATGAATTCAGTGCTGCAGCAGCCTTTACATAACTCTCTCAGCATTATTGAGACCAGCTCTTATTAAGACCAACATGTACAAATTTGCATCATGTTTTTGCATTGATGCGCAGTACAGTAACAGTAGTGGTTAAAAGGTTTTAAGTAAAAGTCCAGAGGATTATTGTTTTTTCTCTACTTCTGCATTGCCATAAAACACATCCCTTCTGTTCAACATAGAACAATTTGAGGTTTTTATTATTTCATATTATTTCATACCAACATCCTAAATATTAGAATAAAAAATGATTTATACAGTACATACTGCACAAGCAACAGCTGTGTGAAGAATTTAGAGGAAATAAATGATCAGATTAAATGTGTTACTTCTCCGTCAAGGTAAAACTGCTGCATGTGTATGGCTTGCAGATGATCGCATTACTCCCTTCTGAATGATCTTTTGCAGGGGCCCTAAAAAATCAATGCGGCTGTCAATACGCAAGAGCATTATAACATGGTCGGATATGCACAGCACAAGTGTTGCATCAAACTGTCAGTTTAGCAGAGAGGAAAGTCCAGAAGTTTGTCTTTTCTCCAAAATCGATATCACCAGACGGGGGATGCTGGAGAAAAAAATATCTGTTCTCCAGACTTGCTTGTGTAATGTCGTCTAAAATTGGGCATACCAGCTTGATTCATAATCAGAAAAATAATTTCATGGACATTTATAATATTCAACATGATTTTCCCCTTCCTCGGACGCAAAATTTGTATCTTGACCACACAATGATTGTGATTATCTTATGAATGTGCCGACACTGCTTTACAATGTCTCACTATGGATCCTATAGTGGCGCAATCTATAGTAATAAGAGTACAGAAGGGTCACAGATACCAAAGGCAACACTGTAATTTACAGTAGCATAGATTTACAGAACAGGGCTGATACGAGCCCCTGTCTGCGTGCAAGTGGGAGAGGAAGAGACATAAAAAATTCATTAGAAGATGGAAGGAGATGTCACATCGAATATGTAGCCAGCTGCAGTGATGACCACGGGTAGTGAGCTGTGTAAGCCTGGTGAGGTAGCTGTGAACCGGCTCTGTGGAGCCGACCTGGGGGAATTCTAAATGACGCCATCATGGAGGTCTCATCGAGGAGGAGATGCAAAAGGCAAGATAAATATCAACAGACATTTGTTTTTAGTGGTTGTTTGGTAGTTGATCGTAAAAAGTCTGACAAGCACTGGCTTTAGGATTTTTTTGTTGATGGAAAGTAACAAACAGTAGCTCCATATCCAAGGAGCTGCTACGTTTTGGCTCAGAATTTTGGCATGAGCTGAAGAATGATTTTTCTGTCTGGTTTTAATCATTTCATAAAACAATACATAAAATATGCATTAAACCAAATGCACAGGCACAAATTACATTAATTAAATTGTGTCAATTTTGGAAAAGGCAAACAGTAATATAAATAGTATTGGCCAGTAGGGGTGGGAGATAAATCAATTCTCTTAAAGGAGAAATTACATATGCCCTAGATGGGTCATGATTTTTAAACTATATTTACTTTAATTTATCATAAAATGACCATAATATGTTATTAGAGATTAAGGAAACATGCTAAATTGAAATACTCACTTCTCTGACGGTTATAGCCACATTGTCCCTCTTTAAAATTTCTGTTCCGGATGGAATAACTGTTCTTGTTTGCCCATTTCACATTGATTAGAATTCAAATTAATACCAAATGTTTTCTTAATGAATAAGTGTTTGTTTGAGTTTTAAGAAATCATTAATAATCTTGTAGAAGGAGTAGACATTTATAACTGGCAGACAGTAAGGCAGGCATGAAACTTCAACTCCAGAGTGTATTTTTAGAGCAGTGGGCTTTTGTTTTCAGGATAACAGGCTCAGCTACACTTTGACAGACAATTGACAGTTATAAACAGCTGATCAACTTACATTAGACGACTTGTCATTGCTTGTTGTTGACAAATTACAATGTTGGGCTCCTCTTGTGCTCCTGCTGCCTGCCTGAGCTTCCGACTGTTGAACTCATTTTTGGACGCACAATTGCAACATACTTTGTTTCTCCTTTAAGTGCTGTGATTCTTTTTTTTTTTTTTTTTTTACAATCCCTTAATCAATTTTTGTTGTGTGTGTGTGTGTACATATATATATATATATATATATATATATATATATATATATATATATATATAAATATGTATATATATACATATACATATATATATATATATATGTATATACATATATATATATATAAATATATATATATATATAAATACCTAGCCCTTAGTCTGTTTGCTCGATGCTAACACATAATGGCAATTACCATTAGCAGGCTTCTGGAAATTTGCATCACGATTGCGGTAAAATTGTCTGAACAAACATAAACTTTTCACTTCACATGCTGAACATAAAAAAAAAAACATAGAAACCACCAGAACTACTTTCTCTTTATGAGAAAGAAAGTAGTTCCTTTTTTCTTGGTAAACTGTGCCTTTAAAGGCTCTTTTTGCTGTGTGCAGTGTTAAGGAACTCTGTTAATTTTGGCTTAACATCTTATTTTTTTATTTTCTGATGGCAACAAAATTTAGCAACTAAATGTAGCAGTTTACTTCAAAAATGATTTTTTTTTTATTTACTACTTTGATATGCAGTATTGCAATGATGCTACTGAAATAATACCCAGAAAGACTGACTGACGTGTTATGCATTGTTTTCAGAAATATGACTCATGGTATACAGTCTTGAGAAGTGTATGATTCAACATTTTCCTGTGGTCTACTGTTAAAGATAGCAATGAATAATAATATTGAATCGCAGTACTTGTACAATTGCAACACATTGAATTGGCATCCAAGTTATCATGATGGTATCATGTCCCTGAGGACTGTTTTCAAAGATGCAGCTTTACCTCGACTTTGAATGATTCCTCTCAAGACAAATTTAAATGTAAAGGTGATAAAAGGCTGTGGAGCAACACACCTGTGTCGGTGTAAAGGTGAGAGCAGGTATGATGAAGTGGTCAGAGCCTATCTTCACAATGCCAGGAATATCCGCTCCAGATAACATCCTGCTCATCAAATATTTAAAGACAGGAGGGAAAAAAATAGACTTAAATGCCAGAAGATTCACAAGGGGATTTAAAGACTGGGAGACTGTTACTCATTATCTATCTAAATGTCAGTGAAATGTGAAAGCCTCGCAGTAGGCCTTAAGTACTTCAGACACTACACAAATGTTGCTTTAGGCCTCCTTATTACCCTTTCATTTGATGGGGAAACATGGTGGTCTAGTTAGAGGCAGAATGCATTAAAACGGTGATACTTGAAGACATTTACTAATGATTTAAGGCAAGCGGTCTTTTTACACACACACTTATATTCCTGTTAATATGCTGATGTTGGTATTACACTAAAATAAGGCTGCTCCTCTCTCAGATAGAACACATTAGGTCACAAAACAAATTGGCTGTGTAAGTGCACTGTGAGTGCAGCGTTAAGATATTGTTAGATTTGGGTTAACGTGACAGCGAGTCACCAGCGTCGAATAAACACAGAGCAGAGATCTGACAACTGTGGCTTTCTGTCCCGCCCCGAACGTAATTAAGTCCCCCAATATCTGGTTGTCACCTTGTTGTATCATTACCGTAGCTGGATCATTTCACTGTACTTAGTTATTACTTAGCGCCCACTAAATATAGCTTTCCCCAGGCAGCCTCTGTGATAGCACTTCGCAGCAAAGCCAGCTGTGGGTTATTACATCCCGACCACCCCCCACCCACTCTAACCTCACTCAGTCAAGAAGACTTAAATGGATAATACGCCACTCTGTAAGTTACTTTTTCTCCTTTAAGATTTCTTAACCAAGGACATTGAGGAAATGGACGGGAGTTATGATGCTAGTTTATTTTTCTTTCAGCCAGGGACACTGCAGCAACACTGAGGCCCCCTCCCTCCTCCCCGCCAGTCAATTAATATAAGCCTTATAGCTCTCATAAGGCTGCTCAGCGGGCTGAGATGCTTAAGAGGCAGATTTGATTGAATCGAGTGGGAAGTGACTGTATTTACTGATTATTTTTAGGGAATGCTCGCCTTTTATTACGGGGTGGGCGCGTACTCCACGCTTGATTCTCGAATGACATGCCACTTAAGATGATGCCTTCAGACTCCCAATATTTAATACCAACTTCAGCATGAGATTATTGAAATGTGAAACTTAAAATAAACTGACCAGAAAAGTTTTTACAATGTTCACTGCCCTATATATAGAATGGCAGGCTTGTTTAGTATACATCCAGGAAATTTTACATCGTATACCAAAGTTAAAGGGTAACTTCTGACTTCTGACTGTATTTTCCCATGTGATGAATTAACACTGTGCAGTTAAAAAACAAAAAACAAAACAAAACAAAACAAAACAAAACAAAACAAATAAGGAAATAAATGTACAATAAGTTGAATTAACCTGACTTTTCCTAAAAGGAATGTTTATTTTTTGGTTTTATTTTTGGACTCATTTCTAGCCTTTTCCCAGAGGCAATGATTATTTTTTGTGTTGGTTCTAGGTGGAAATTTGTTAAAATTATTAATGTTAAAGTGACATGTTTATAATATAATGTTTAGAAAATAAATGTAACTGTTTCTTGCTCTGAGTAATTCTAGATTCATCTAAAATTTGAATTGGATCACTGATATCCTACAGAAAAATACTGCTGTGAATATATGCAATCATTCCGGTTTACTGCAAGAGATTGTGTGTGTGTGTGTGTGTGTGTGTGTGTGTGTGTGTGTGTGTGTGTGTGTGTGTGTGTGTGTAGATTTTACACAATTTACATTTTGGTGTTATTTCATTCTTAAAAGATTAAATCTCTTAGTCTGGTATTTATCATGAGAGATAACAGAAGAAGAATGGAACAGAATGGAAGTCAAAGGTCAAAATTGTGGCACTTCTAGTGTTAAGAGTTTTTTTTTTCTGACCAAACCACACTTGGTGATTGTTGGAACAGTGGAAAGATGAATCAAGATGGTTCTCGTGAGTTTTATTAGCTATGACCAGCAGCTCTAAAGGGCACATGGCACTTGTAGGAGTCACTGCTGGACTAAGCAGAGCTAATTTTTCATTGGTGACAGCTTGCCTCGCCCCCTTTACTTTAGCCACGCCCCCCTCCATTACTCATTTGTCATAGAGCCTTGGGGCAGCGGTCATTGGACTTGGCAATGCGATAGCATCACAACTGTGCAAGACGCAGTCATAAAACTTAACAGGTGTGTAGATGAGATCAAAATGGTCTGACCCATGAGTATGGAGTACTAATGTAAAAATGTAGCAATGACTACTGAGTACTCGGGATATTAGTGATTAATCATCAATTAATTAATCGCCATTAAGAATTTAACAGATTAAAAATGTATTAGTCAATAGTTAATCGATAGTCTAGAAAGTAAAGAATTGTGCCTCGTTTGACTTTGTCTGGCGTAGCCATTTATTGGATAAGGAAACTTGAAATTAAACTTGAAAAAATGTGTTTTGTATCCTATTAATTGTTGTTGATTGTTAGCGTTTTCAACTACTGGGGAAATGCACAAAATTTGCAATCCTGCTGAGTTCCCACGGATGGGAACGTCAGCACGTTGGCAGGCAGCTGGTGTGATCCCACTGTAAGGTGGTCTCTAGTTAACAAATGTGAACACTGTCAACAGTTGCAGAATCAGTTGTGATGATATGATTGCATGTTCAGTATTCCAATTAGTTTTTCCCACAGTAATTTAATTTACCTGTTACTGGTGTGTGTGTGTGTGTGTGTGTGTGTGTGTGTGTGTTTAGTTATTTTAGGATTTTCTGTGAACACCAAACCAGCAGTTTATTCAGCAGTATGTACTGATAAGTGTGCTGGGTAATTGTATGCTTATTTTTATATGTGTGCTTCCTGTTGGATTTAGACTTGCTACAACTGAATAACTCACACATCTGCTCTCCCGACTTTCCTGTTGTCTGCAGAGCAACTTTTTTGAGTTTGCAACTCCAAACTTACCTGTGGCTGGGTTTTTTTTTTTTTGTGTGTGTTTTTTTCCCATTTGATATTCAGTGTTTACCTTACTCTATTTTTGTCATTTGGATGTGTTAAAATAGGAGAACAGAAGAACCATGCTCTGCAGTTGCTCTAACTCATTCCAGTCGGCACGCATTCACAACATTCCCCACAGTCCCATGGTGCCTGTGCTATAAGGCAAAATACTTAATTAATCCAGAAATAATTGTTCTTTGCTCTCCTCGCCAGCTGCCTTCATTTGTTCTACAGAAAATACAGTAGCCATAGAACATATTAATCATAAAATAAACATAGCTTTTAGTGTAAAAGCACTGCTGATACAATGATATGCCACACTACAACTTGTAAAACAAATCAGTAATTAAATATCCAGTGAATACATTTTACTGTGCATCAGTCACACATGACATGTCCATCTCTTGGACACACAGCATAGGGACATAGGCTTCTGAAGCTCGCCTATCAGCACATATATATATCTTGTTTGTTGCCAGCTGGTTGTCAAACAAATAATTGACCCACACAAAATGATTAATCGCAGTTATTTTTATGTTTTGCTTTGCTTGTATGAGTTAAACTAGTGGTTCCCAAACTTGGGGGGGCCCCCCTGGGAGAGCGTATAGCAAGTGAAGGTGTGGATGTGGTGTGGTGTGGATGACCAGGGGAGAAGGGCTGAGAGGGGCTGAATTTTTTTGGTTTCTGAATGCAGGGGGCATGCTAGAAAAGTTTTGCAACTACTAAGTTAAACTACTTACACACAATGTGTTACTTAATGAGCATTAGAGGTGTAGTTAGGTGAATTTCGTTACGTTTGGACACCAGGCTAGCTCTTTCCAGTCTTCATGCTACGCTAAGCTAACCATGCTGCTTGCTTCATATTTAAATGGCACAGATCAGACTATTACCAATGATCTTAAAGCAACTACAAGGAACTTTTCTATTGGGTTGATTTTGGAGGCCCCTGTGGACAAAAGTGGGAGTGTCTCCTCCACCATAGGCCTAAAATATAATGTAAAAAATAAAGTTATCTGAATAAAAATCTCCTGCTTCTCTTCAACTGGCTTACAGATCTCTCCGCTAACTTTGGCTGGGAAAATGTAAATACAGGCTCGTTTCTTTTGATTTCACAGAGAATCCGGTAGTTCAGGCATTAAGAAAAACTATATAGAAACAACCAGTCTTCTCATGGATGGTCTCATTTGCTTATGTAGGACATTTAGAGGCATCAGTATTAAATGAGACTTTATAACCAGTTAAAAACTCCATGTAGTAGCTGTAACTTACCCATGGCAAGTAAGCAAATGAGTACATTTCCCTGTTCTGTTCTTTCACAGAAGCACAAAGCTTGAAGGAGTCTCAGTACCTGGACCCGTGGGCCTTGACTTCCAGTTTGGGTAAAACTGCCAGAACTGAATCTCATCCTATCAAGGGCAAGAGAAGGTCACCCAGCAGGTCAGTGAAGGGCCAGTTTTTGCCTCAGAGCCTCAGTTAGTGGGTCAGAAAAACCCTGTTACTGGCCTGTTATATTACAGGCAAATTTCAGGTTGTTATTATGCAGAGATGAGAGGACAAAGGCCACATTTCATTGCTATAAAATGTTTCTTTCAGTACATTGTCTCTATGAAGACATGCTCTATGTCTAGATGCAGAGAAATATCTGCCTCACAATGGCTGACTTGAAATAGACCTCTGTGCTTTGTTGAGCAGGCTCGACTGATGAACCATGTTATTCTGCTGAATGCTGTGATTTTTTTATTATACAAACATCTCTGTGTTACTTCACTAGCTGTGTCACATGGTAACAGCATCCCAGCTTTATCTATAGTTGCATTAATGTTTTGGCCTCCATGTGGAGGAATAAATAAGGCTCTGTCCACCATAACCACCTGAATGTAAGAAAGTCTCTTATGGTGGGAATATCATTTTAAAGTGACTACCAAATTAGGCCAACTCTGAATAATTCAAATTAATCTTCTTAATCAAATATCATCTTGAAACGCCTCCTAACTTTAAAGAAGAGATTTAAGGGGATTTCATAAGCCATCGCCAATGACTGGTGACCTAATTCAGTTCTCTTTCAAAATCCACTTTACTTGTAGACCTACAGCCAATGTATTCATGATTGCTTGGTAATTTCTGTTTTAAAAACTGTCAAACTTGACATGTTCAGGCAACTTCTGACTGTTGGACTAGTGTCCTAATTAGTCGACAATGCAACCCACCTCCCAACAGTAGTTTTACTTAAAGTTACTGTAAAGTAGCAATAAATGTGTGTTCTGAGTTTGTCACACCACCGAAACGTGTTATTAATCACCCAGCCAAATTTGAATGATTAAAAAATAACGCTAAGCATATAAAATTAGGTCTCAAAATAATGAAAAAATGATCAGTTTTCTCTGCTGTGAGACCCTGGGGGCGTGTCCACTGGAGGCACTGAAACCACGCCCACGCACGTGAAGGTTCCCGCCTCCGTGTCTTGTACAAGGAAGAGACAATGGTCGCTAACGCTGGCAGCCTCATTAGACTGACCAAGCCCTGCTCGTTTGAGCCACCAGAGCCAGACACTGACCTACGTGATGATCAGCCTCGCATCACAGTCTGCATCAGAATGGTAATTTATTTATTCCATTTATAAGCACACAAGGCAACTTACTGTCTTTGGTATGCACATAATCCCTTCCAGACACGACCAAAGAAAAGAGTTTCAGGGTTCCCCAAACTCAATATCACAACATTAAAAGCAGACTACGATCTCGCCATTGAACATAATGCATGGCAAAATGTGAACAGTCAGGTTGGGTCATAAGATTTGTGAATATATAGTTTATGAACTTAAGCTACTTCCAGAGCTAATGTTAGGTAGCCGTTTGTATATCAGGCAGACAGATCATAGTGGTTGTGGCGCTGTGCTTTGCCTCTCTGCGCCCTACCTTGCGGTGAGTCCGGGATAAATTTCTTATCATGTGAAAGACCCTTAAAAAAAGTCACCAAGCTGCTACCCTGCACATTGTGGCATCCAGGGAACACGCATGCATGTGGTGGATGAGGCATAACTGGTTAGATAGCTGGCAGCAAACTATCATCAGCGCTATCTGTGACTCGCGAGCGAGCAGGAGAACCACCGAGGATACAGCGCTGTACGTTTTTATATCGCTGGAGCAGCAGGGGCGGGTTTATGCGAATGGAAGCTGTGATACGACACACAGCTTCCATTTCAGAGCCGCCCACAAAATCCTGAACTCAGAAATCTTGAAACATAATTTGAAGTCTAGCTCCACAATTCAATTCTAAATGATTGGGAGGCTTTTTACACGTTTTGAGCAATATATTTATGACCTATATAATGTGTTTAGAAGAAAATGTCCAAATTCCCTTTACATGGCCTTTAAAAAGATAATTCGGATTGTTTGAAGCAGGGTTGTTCGAGGTTCTTACATAGTAAGAACTGTAACAGTCATATTTGCACACATGCTCTGCATAAAGTTATGCGCGCAGCAGACACTGACCATAAGGTCACACCCACACCAGCGCTGATCACAGCTACGCACACACAAATGTGGAAGCGAATTATTATGTAAATTATGTATTAGTAATACATAATTTCTACCATACAAACATATGCTTGCATGAAGTCAGCATTGGCAACAGATTCCAAGAACAGGATAAAGAGAAGACAGACAGTCTACAATGAGACAGAGCAGCTGACAATGTCACCAAACAGCGGTAAACTTTCTAGCCCTTCAGGCTAATGTTAGCCAGCAGCAGACTGCTGTTCACAGTCTGACACTTAAAATCTCACCTCCTGCTCTGGCTCAAGAATAAACAACCTGTGTCTCCTCAAACATTTTCTCATCCAGACTCGTTTAACCTCTGCTTCTGTTTTTCTCACTGCAAAGGTTTACTATAGCAGTGGGTTGCATTGCGTCCGTCTCTGGTTTGTTTACATCTGCTTCCACGTGAGATCCCGCAAGATCCCGCGAGATTGCGTTCTCTCTAGTACATAATCTTAATCTAATAATATAATAAGGCCTGGCTGTAATCTGCAGCAGTTTTGGAGAAAATGTTATTTATTTTATGTTATGTATTATGTTACTTAATAGTTAGTATGAACATTCAATTGAATTTTACAAGAAAAGTTGTAAAAATGTTTGTGAATGCTGTCAATTATAGTTCGTAGACTTCAAATCGGAATCTGACAAAATTGGAATTGAAAGGTCAGACCCTTAAAAAATCGGAAATCGGAATCGGCAAAGAAAATTGGAATGGGTGCATCTCTAGAAGCTAATATCAGACGGCCTTTTCAGATGGGAAACTGCTGAAATAAAGGCCTAAGCCAAATATTGCTCTCTTCACCAGGGTCCTTTAGCACAAACAGTAATTTTACCTCGCAGAAGACGGAAGTTGCTGGTCTACCGCCACCTCAGTTCGTTAGTTTGTGCTATTGTGTGGCCTCTGTGTTTTAAAGGGTTAGTTCAGATTCACCAGAGTTACACACTCACAAAAACAAAGTAACTGATCGAGGCAGCAGTAGACCACCATCTCTTGTGTTCTGCAAGGTAAAGTTGATGTTTTTGCCTGAGTCTGGTGGCTGTGGAATGAGCAATATTTGGCTTCTATAACATTTGTTTCCCAACGGAAAAGGCTGTTTGACGACAAAGTAAAGCGATGAAAATATTTTAAATATTAGGGCTGGCTCATGTTTTTCATAATCATTAAATTCTGTGCAACTATCGTACTAAAAAAAATGGTCTAAAAGAAATCCTGTTTTTACCCATGCCTGGTAGTAAAACGTCACTAAAAGGTGCCGATAAAACATGTTTGTTTTTGTGTGTTGGGTTCACTGCTACAGAGGAAAAGCGCCTGTTTATGAATGCCACCACAACATCTTGATTCATCAGCAGAGCGGTCTGGATCGCTAGTTACCAGCTATGAGCAGTTCCCTGCTTAGCTTGTTACAGCAACATTGCTTCTCCAAGCTGGTGGTGTCCCAACCACCATCTACTATCTATCTACAGTCAGGTAATACACTGACTACAGATAAATATTATGGTTGTACTAAGTTTGCCCTAACCTACTGAAAAAGGTTATACTGATGTATAAAGTCATCCAATTAACCTCCATTAGGTGATGGATGAACAGTCCAATATTTAGAATTAATAGATATGATCAGCACTGTTGCCTCACAGCAAGAAGGTCCTGAGTTCAAATCCCCCAGCTGGCTGGGGGGCTGGGAAGTTTGTGGGTGGGGCAGGGCTTTCTGTGAGGAGTTTGCATGTTCATCTCATGTCCGCATGGGTTCTTTCTGGGTACTCTGGCTTCCTCCCACAGTCCAAAGACATGCAGCATAATGGTGTTAGTAATAACTAATTAAATTGCCCATAGGTGTGAATGTGAGCATTAGTGGCTGTCTGTCTCTGTCTCTATGTGTCAGCCCTGCAATGAACTGGCAACTTGTCCGGGGTGTACCCCGCGTCTAGCCCAGTGTCAGCTGGGATAGGCTCCAGCCCCCCGCGACCCGTCAGGATAAGCAGTTACAGACAATGAATGGAGATATGATCAATTCTATATTCATGATTTCATGGTTATATTAAAGTGAATGAATTTACAGGTTTAGATTAACTGTGAAGGTAAATAGCTGATGGATGACTGGTGTGTTGAGCCTCTTGTTGCCACTGGAGACACTGATTTGTGGTGGTGTCAATGCCACCAGCAGCAAAATGTCATTGAGTAGGACATAAAACTGCTGGTCAGGGCTGCTGAGTGAAACGTGTGAAGGTCACGGTGCTGTCAGAGGTACATCACAGTATTGTTGTAGTTGAAAAAGACTTTTATTCAGTGCCTGGGAGAAACAGTACAGCACATTTTGTTATAAAAATGGATATCCACAGGTTCAGTCAAGACATCAGTAGCACTAAGGTCCAGGTTAGTGTCTGAAATTCAATGCAAGGCTACTGCAAAAACTGTCTCTTTAACTGGTAAATACTGGTTTTCCTGTCCAACCCCGTGACAGCAATCACTCCAACAAAGATTAGCAGCGAACTAATCACTTCCAGCTTACTCACTGATAGGTTTTTATAAAGTGGTAAAATGGAAAATCATCTTTTTTCATTTCAGAAGGCTCAATTTCAGCTAGAAGGAATCTTGCCCTCTGGATGTGGGATTATTCATTATAGTGGTGTCTGTGGCCAACAAGGTCATTTAAATTTAGTGTGAAGTAAAAGCATCTGAATGCACTGAGCAAAAACAGCTGTAACATTTACATGTTTGTAGAATAATGAATACAAAAGCAGTGGTTCTTTATATCAGCTTATTCTGTAAAGCGGTCCTGGTTGTGTAATGAGGCACAGTTTCTGATCAGAAGCTCTTTTGAAACAGAATTAAATGGTCTGTGCTGTGTAGAATAAAAAATTAGGGTATTTAACATTTTTTTTATTTTTCCAAATCATTTTTTTGTTCCTTACATAACTTCATTTAAAAATAAATATCTATTATCTTCTTTAAATTTAAAATAGTCTTTAAAAGTTTGCTGTACCCCGTCATAAACCACAAATCTAAAATGAAATTGGAAAAAATGTGGAAATGATCAATACCTAAATAAAAAAAACAATAACAGGATGGATATAGCATTATTATAAACAGTTCAAAAGGTAAAACATTGATAACGTCAAAAAATAAACAAACAAACAAAAAAAAAAAAGAAATCACAAATGACAAACAGGTAAAATATACAGAATTTTAAAAAAAAATGGATACGATTTGAGAACGCATTTAGCTTCTCCGCTCTCGTTTCACCCCTGGGAGAAAATATGTGCCAATGCCCCCGAGAAAAAGGACCAACACCCCTCTGTTCGACCCATCTCTTTGGCGTTTATGGAGGGGAGGAGCAGACAATGCAAAGCGTCTCTGCCAGGCAAAGAGCCACAGGGCCAGTTCATCATACGCCACATGTTCACAAGGCGTCTTATCAGGGAATTAAAACTGCGTTTAACAAGGGCCCAGAACTAAAAACAAATTTAAAACAAAACAAAACAAAAAAAAAAAGGATGGACGGGATTTATTTTTTGGAGTGTGATGTGAAGGCGTTCTCAATGCAGAGGACGACGTAGGAGCCGGAGCAGCTGCTGGAGGTTTGCTGCAGGAGGTGGCCGCTCTGTAGCGATGATGCCAGGCCAGTCACGGCGCGGTCGCCCGCTCGCCATGTTTCGCAGTAGTGGTCTGTTTGCCTGTGGCCTTTGTTGCTTGATCCATGCCAGACCATTTTCTCTGGCCTGGAGGGAAGCAAAAACAAGCACATGGGTCAGAATATGTACAGTAGTAGTACTGTATGTGCCCACAGGTAAAAAACCAGCAAAGAAAACAAAAGCTACTTACTACTCCAACAGCTACATGTTAGACGCCCAGTTAACAAAGACTCACCATGCACTGTCCCTGAGGATATCTCTACCATCGAAGGAGTAGATTGGTACATTCTCTCTCATTTTGCTCGCGTTGTCACCAAAGATAGACTCCCAACTGCTGAACAGCACTTGGTCCTGCAAAGAAGAGATGATGATACCTTAAATTTAATATCTCCGACATAATGTGTTGTTGGGAAAGCAGCAAAATACGCAGGATAACGGATTAGACATCAGCAGTAAACTACAAGCGTTAAGACAGAATCCAAATAAATTTCTGAAAACTTATAAAAAAAAATTAGTCAGAACCTGCCATCTGCACAGCCATACAGTCTGCATGACAAATCCAATTCAAAATCTGTCCATGTCTTTTGAGGGTCAGTCTATGCAGACAGCCAAAGCCCTTTTGTTCTGTTCATGATTCTTCAAACCTTCTGAACCAGTTTGTTTTTGGTAGAAATGCTCAGAATGGTTCAAACTTAAGTGCTTGAACTTAAATGGGCTGGTTCCATGTTGGTGGTGGGTATGACCCACATATATATATATATATATATATATATATATATATATGCCACTTTCTCGGCAGTATTATCTCACCTTGAGGTTCACGATGGGGAAGCTGTCCCTGTCCGACCTGCGGACGATGGTGTGGAGGTCCTGAAGCTTTGACGACAGGAAAGCTCTGTAGGTCCCCTTCAGGCCGACAGCGCGGGCCTGCTGGAAGCACAGGAAGTCTGCGCCACGGATTCCTCGCATGTTGCCAGTTTGAGGTGTGTTCAAGGCGATGAGATGTAGCTGATGAGGAAGACACAGGTTTATGTTACAGCCTCTGCAAATTTGGCTTGAAATACTATTAATAACTATTAAAAAACAACTTATTTTGCTGTTTAGACCATTTCTGTGTATAGGTGTAGCAGATCACGTTTTGATTGACACCTCTCTCAGGAGTACCAGCACAAACTGTAAGCGTTTAACTGCACAGTCAGCAGCAAAATGTATTTTAACCATCTACATAAATATCGGTTTAAGCTATCTCTTTCACCACTTTACATCAGACAGAGTTTTCTGATGAGAAACTGAAACTGCCATCTATGTTCTGTTCAGAAACAGAAATTTTACTTCACAGAACACAGAAGTTGCTGATCTACTGCTTCCTCGACGACCTGGTTTGTTTGTGTTATTGTGTGACTTTCATGTTTTAATACGTTATGGGTCTAAACTAATGTTACTTGCTGTGGATCAAACCAGCGTAGACCAGTAACTCCAATGTTCCACAAGCTAAAATGACAAGGATTCTGGAGTGATACAACAGCTTCAGATCCCTATTGTTGGACTGGCTCAAAGAGAGTCAAAAGAGGCAGATTAAGGCAGAGCAGACGTGGATTTTTTCAGAACTGGTTTGTGGTAATTTTCATAATAAAAGTCCAAAAATAAGCACGCCAAGTTCAAGCCCAATTATTAGGAAAGTGTTCAAAAAGATAACAAATAATTTGATATTGGATAAAAGCTCACTTCTAATACATTTAGATCCTTCCTAATATGTACACAAGCCCCTAAATTATATAGTTAGCTATTTTCCAGTGGTTACATATTGTACACATTTGTATAGGGGAAATTGTTTTCATAAAGTTTAATTTAGCACATTAATGAAAAATGGGTTTTCAACTGTTCTATCAGATAAAATATTGCACTCTCATTTTTTTTAATTATGCCCCTGTGGTTTGTACATTTTGTTTAGTTTTCAATATGTTTTTGGCATTTGCAACCCTCAAGGGTCGTTCACACCAAGAACTTTAACTTTAAAAATATTCTAAAAATTATTTTAACCTGAGTGGTTGGTGTAGTCCACACCATAACTATAAAGGTGTGGTCCAGTCTCAACCAGCCACTTATGTTAGAATGATTTTAGAGCGATATTTTTATAGTCATAGTTCTTGGTGTGGATCACCTTTACTCTGTTCAGAGAAGTTATGATACTATATGTGATAGTGCCTGACCACTAAATATGCTGGGCCACTGTATCACCCAATGTTAGCTTAGCTTAGATACAGCATGGATACAGTATGTCCGATGATAAGTAACAAATAATAAAATCAAAAATACTCACTCCTGATCCTGATGTGTCCACATGGCTTGCGGGCTGTGCTACAGGTGGGCTGGGTCTCCGCTGAGGGGTGACATGGTATCTGCTGTCAGTGTGCTGCGTGACTAGTCTTCCATCTGTCTGGCCTGTGTGTCTTGGGTCTGGGAATCTGGGATCGTACTGTGGAGGATATCTGGGCTCTACAGGTGGCTGGGGCGGAGGCTCAATAGGTCGTATGGAAGAGCCACCCTGGGAGTAATGGCCAGCTCCGTTGTTGTGGGACTGGTCCTGGGACTGTGGGTACAGAATCACAGGTGGAGGCTGGACCTCTGCCACCTCGTTCTCCTTTAAATAAAATTAAAGACATTAAAAGATTATTAAACAGTCAGTGAATGTCAAAAGGCAAAACTTTTTTTTTTCCTGTTTTTCTTCTGTGGAACTTACCAGCTCTCTGTAGAAGGGACTGTAATCGCCAAGCTGAGAGGAGAAAGAAAGCCGGTTAGTGAACACTAGAATGAACATCTGAATTGTATTACATAATAGCACATGTATATTGTCTCTGTATTGACATTTAATAAACTTCCTTTTTTTTTTTTTACACAAAACCATAACTTTAGCAAACTTGTTCATAAAAGTAAACAACAAAATGTTCAACAGTATCAGTAAATTTTGAGCAGTAAGCACCATTTAACATTATTTTGAATGACCAGACATATGAATGTATTAAAAATATATTTAATTTGAACTGACAACAATGCCAAGTGAAATATACACTTTCCACTGATTGCTGCAGTGCTTGCTTCTTTTTGCACATCTAACATGAATACCATTATGTCACAAAACCTTGGTTTCCTGGTGTATTTGCTGATAACATGTGAGCTACACTTATTCCATAAACCAGGGATGCGACAGAAGCTGTGTAAACTTGTTTTAATGTGTTTTTGGCCCCTAGTGGCTAAAAAATATTACAGCAGCAGCAATAAAGCTCTATAGCATTCTTTATGGTTTAAATGCCTGTGTTGGGCTCTAAAATAAAATTTAAAGCACTGCATTTTCTTGGGTGAAAATTAGGTCACTGTACCATGACTTGCCGCAGTCCATCGCGAACTCTCAAATAGAGGTCTGCTTTGTCTATGATGTAGATGAGGCTTCCCTCTGCCTGCCGTCTGGCTGTAGCAAGCATTATGTCATATGACCTCAGAACTGTGACCTGTGGAAAGCAAATACACATGGTGATTAGCTTTTGTTGAACAGAAATGATCATTACTAATAACTTCTTTTCAGTGTGAGCCGCAAGGGCCATCCACACCAAGAAGAATATTGAACAATAATGTGAGCATCCACACTGACGAATGTTAAACAGTGGCGCTAAGCGTGTGCTGCACGCTCCAGCTGTGTCAGCAGCATCAGGATACTGATGACCTGTTACTGCTGTCTGTTGAACCAAGAAACAAAAAGAATACCAGACGGACATGGGTTCACGAAATTCTTTTAAGACGAAAGGAGTCAGGAGAATCCAACAATGTGTGGCAAGAGTTTTTTGTTATTGAACACAAATATTATTCATACATCCATTTGATGGAATCCTGGTGATCATCAAAAACTTTAGGTGGATTTTGATCGGCTGTCAGTGTTTCTATTGTTCAGCAAATCACTCTAAGTGATTCCGATGTCGTTACAGCTGTGGTGTGGACTCCATTCACTTATAGTTGTTGTTATAGTTATTGTTCTTGGTGTGGACGGCTCTTAACAATCACATAGTCACAGTCGGAGGATTATTAAAATGCAGTGATGTCACTTACCCCAGAGGAGAGACCAGGACTTCCAGGTGGACCAGGAGGGCCAGGAGGTCCAGGGATACTGACAGCTTCAAGTGAAAAGAAAAGCTGATTAATGATTTGGTTTATGAACAGCTCCAGTAGAGGAATGTGCAGGCAGTGGCTTGCGGTCACCTCCACATGAATTAAAGGAGGCAAAATATGGCTCCTAACTTCTCGAGATTACAACCCGTATTTCAGTTACTCGTCAGAACGTCCTGATGCGTGTACAGTGTACTGTATCCAGAATATTCAACACTTACGCTGATTGGGCCTATACGCTCCAGGAAATGAGGGGAATCCTTGGGGTCCTGGAGGTCCAGGTGGTCCTGGAGGACCTGGAGGCCCATCGTAACCAACCCCTGGTTGCCCTGGTGGCCCCTGGGGTCCAGGAGGGCCTCTTATGGAATCTCCCTTTGGACCCTAACGTGAAAGAAAAAAAATGAAATTACTGGAACATCACATTTTTAAAATGTCTATTGTTTACAGAAACGTATCAATATAATTGATTAAATTGCAATATTGTGATAAAAAATGTCTCAGTGCTGTACTAGACTGTGACAATATATATGGTGATATTACATTATTATATTTATAAAACTGATTACTACTACTTCTTTCCACATGCTTGAGTCTTTGCTGACTTTCATTTTATTTATTAAAGAAGAAAAGCAAAAGCACTTTAAAGCTACTACAAGGAGTAACTGGTTATAAAACAGTCTCAGTTTAATACTGATGTCTCTGTATGACCATCAGCGGGAAGACTGACTATTTCTATATTTTTATCTTAATGTCTACCACCAGCTTGGTCGGATTCTTCAGGACATCAGATGAAACAAGTCTGTGTTGAAATTTTTCCAGCCAAAGTTATAGTGGGTAGTATGTTAGCCAGTTAAGAAGAAGCAGGAGGGGAGTTTTTGATGTTTAGTTTGTTGTTATTACAGTGAAACCACTTGTGTCCACAGGGGTCTCCAAAATCAAAGAATATCAAAGTTCCTTGTAGTAGCTTTAAGTCAAAAGGAACAAATAATTTTATACAAACAAAAATGATGTACATCTGATTTATATCTGATTTTTCAAGTCATTATTTTTCTTCTTTTACTTTTACTTTTTTATCACGGTATTATCGTACTTCGAGTTTTCTGTATCATTACAGCTTTCATAGTTCATGTATAACAAACGGCTCATCTGCTTACTGTGTAGATAAAAACTAAAATCTGGCAATATAGAATGTGGGCCGTTACTATCTAAGTAGACACTTTACTCAGAACTCACCTGCAGGCCTGGTTTGCCAGGAGGCCCTTGTGGGCCTTGTGCCCCTCCAAAACGTGGGTCATAATATCCACCACCAGGCTCTCCCTTTTCTCCCTTCACACCTGGGTCTCCACGCTCTCCCTTCAGTTCATTCTGGTAGGAACAGTTGAACATTATGAAGATTTTTCTTGTAACAGTAAATCTATCATTCTAATGAAACTGGTGGCATAACGATAAGTTAATTTACCTTAAAGGTGTAAATATCGAAATTAGAGGCTGTTCCTGGAAAAAAAACAAAGGTATTTTAGTAAGTAAGTACCAATAACTCACTTCAAACAGTTCTCTAGTGTAGTGGATGTGTATGGAATAATGGTCTGGAATGAAAAAATTTTATGCAAACTAGGATTTACCTGGGATTCCTGGAAGTCCTCGATCACCACGCTCTCCTTTCTCGCCTTTAATTGCTACAACAGAAGATAATTTAACATTGGTGGGTTAGACATGATATCCCACAGGTGTATCTCACATCGGCACCGTTGGCACCGCGTCTTTCATAGTGATGTCCTCTGTGTTTTATCAAGTCATTCTTCAAAAAAGTAAGACTTGACAGCTTAATCTCCTGACAATAGAGTGTATATCCCCTTCAGGCTGAGGCAGCTGGATCAAACTGAAATTAAGATAGAAGTGTTTATCTCTGCAGACACTTTAAAGCTTTCTAAATCTCTCTTCCCTGACTGGCACGTTTACTTAACTTCTCCATCCTGATCCCTCTATCTTACAGTATTATGTATTGGTGCTAAAACTACAAATGATGTAAGTGCTGGAGGTCATACCTGGGTAATTCCTTGAAGTCTCATCATAGCGCTGTGAACAAATAGGGGAAAATGCTCAATTAAGCAACTCCCAAGAGCAGAAACAATAGAGGCAAGATTTCTCTGGGGTTAATGCTAAATTGTCCAATTAGCAACTGAGTCAGTAGTTTTTGAATAAGGCATAAACAACGCAACAAAAGTACCAGATAATGATTGTTTAAAGGGACAGTTCACCCCAAAATCAAAAAGGCTTATTTTTCTGCTTACATGTTATGCTATTTATCTACTTATTTATCTAGATAGTTTTGGTGTGAGCTGCAGATTTTTGGAGATATCAGCCATAGAGATGTCTGGTGTTCAAAACCCTAAAAAGTACACTTGAAAAACTCAATAGCAATATCTCTTTCCAAAAATTATGACTCAAGATAATCCACAGACCTTGCTGTGAGCAGTTTCATGTAGGAACTATTTTCTCTTTACCAAACTACATTCACCAACCGAACCTGTGCAGAAGGAAGCATGTGTCAAGAGGTTACAGCTCAGCTGTGAACACCATGAAGATTTATGTCCCACTTTGTCAGGAGCCTCTTGTCCATGAGTAGATGCACTCTTCCTTCTGCACAGTGTTTCATATAAAGACAATAGTTCTACATGAAGCCGCTCAAAGCAAGAGACATTGCTGTTGAGTTTTTCCAAATTTCTTCTGGAGCCTCCACTATATTGGAGAGAAGGCTCTACTACCAATATCTCCAAACTCGCACTACAGGTAAGAGGAGAAATATATATTTTTGATTTTGATTTCTGTCCATTTAATGACACACATGACACGGTTCAGTGCTCAGGTGCCAAACAGTAGAAGAGATGTGAACTTTGTGTTACAATCTACAAGATTTGGGATCTCGTATACTCACATTGAAGCGATCAACAGGAAAGGCTGGTCCAGGAGGTCCAGGGGGTCCAGGTGGTCCTGCTGGGCCTGGGACTCCCTGATGAAAACAATAACAAAGTTATTCACTCTTTCTGACTGTTCAGCGTGTAGATACAGAATGATTCCCATTAGGTAGTGTTGGCATTACTGACATACCATTGATAACTGAGACAGTATTTTTGGACAGAATGATTGTTAGCATTGATGCAGACATTGGTATTACAATTCTAAATGTTGATTTTCAACATTTCAATGCTGTGCGGCTTCTTATTTTAGGGTAGGACTTGGTCAGTATTTACTTATTCCGACTCCTTTCCGGACATAAATTATTTCTACTAAAGTTTGCTGTGTAGTTCATTTGTTGCTTTTGTTTTTTTGTTTTTTTTACTTGTATATTTTCATTTCTTTGAACACATTTGAAATAAAATCTAACCTAAAAAAAAAAAACAAAAGTGACATTTTGTGCAGCCCTATGAGGGCATTCTTCTAGCAAACACTGACAAGTCTGAGAAATGTACAGCTTTGATTAAGATTAAGGACTCTGACAGAAAGAATCCATTCATTGTGAAACAGCATATCTACATACATGTTGTCTATCAACATTTATCACAGTGGCACTCACTAATTCAGAAACAGCAGCTCATCTAAATTCAAAACCAATGGTAGCACACATACTGTGTTTTTCTGACGGGACAGAAATACATAGCAGAACAGCTGACATTGGTTAGATTAAACAGAAGATTTATGTTATGTTAGTTGTACTGTACAACATTAAAATAAATTATTTCAAGATAAATAATGTATACAAAATATTTAAATAGCGAGCCAATTAGTCATTTGAAAACAGATCTAAATGAGAGGGTTTCCTGCTTAAATGAGGCTTAATTTAAATAAGCTAACAAAAATGCCAGTCAGTATTTGATGCTCAATGCAAGACTCATTGAGTTTTTGAAGTTCATGCGTCACCTGTGGCGGGCTAAACCACAACGTTTCTGATAGACAGCAGGTCACATTCATAGCTTGTATGAAAGAAGTGGATGTAGCAGTTGAAATGTCACCCACTGGTTCGTGGACTTCGTCTTAAAGCCTCGAGTTTGGCATTATGGTCGTCATCTCGGGTCTTTGAAGCCAGAACTGAGCGTATTTGGACGAGAGAGTGGAGCAGAGAGTGGGCACATCACCATGCACCAGGTAGCCAGACCCCTTAAGCGTACCCTGCTTTATCTTCTATTTTACTCTAAGCAGGACTGTTCACTGAGGTTATAAATCAAGTGAGAAGTAGGGTCATTTTCTTATTGGCTTCTTTTTGCAGCCAGCAGAGTCTCTCCCTGCTGGCCATTAGAAAGACTGCAGGTTTAAGCACCTTCTACAATGGTTTCACTTTTCAGAAGATCCATCCACTATTAATACAGTCTATGGCCACATTTATTAAGTATCTGGCATCTGGTTTGGAGGTTGGAAAGTAAACAAGATGATGATGTCAGACTATTCTCATTAACTTTTGCCACTGTGAAATCACCTGTATAAGGACTGGTAATAGTCTTAATACTTACTGGATAACCATAGCCAGAACCGCCTCCTGGCTCTCCTTTCTCACCCTTGTATCCATTTACACCAGGGCGACCCTGAGGGGAGAGAGTCAGTGATTAATATTTTCCTGCACATGGAAAAACAAAAGCAATGGTATTAAAATGCAACAATATAAAATGCAAGATATAATTAGGTCAGCAAAATGAGGATATGGTACTTAGAATAGACACAGAATAGAATAAACTATTTTATTAAAATACAACAGCATAAGGCAGGAAGGACAGGAGGTATGGGTACTTACAGGTCTTCCAGGCATTCCAATTTCACCCTTTAATCCAGGAGGTCCATACTGGCCCTAAAACAATTAAATTATTAAGTTAAAGATGATGTGAAAATATTAATAAAAATACACTTTTGGTTCAAAACTGTTTGGGTGCATGAGTGTTAGATAGGAACGCTGAAACACTTACAGGGGGTCCAACAGGTCCAGGTGGTCCTCTGTCTCCCTACAGGCATGGAATGGAAGCGGATCAATTTCAATAACAAATGCAGCCTTAATGCACAAACACACACAAAAAAGCTTGAATACAGGCAATCAACAGAGCAAACAGCAGATCAAAACAGGCAATGTAGACATGAAACATATGAACGTATACTGCAGAGGAGAGGTGTGAGTATGTATGTGTGAAATGCAGACAGGTGAGACTCACCTTCACACCTGTTAGTCCCTCCAGAGACAGCAGATTTCCATCAGGTCCGATCACTAAGCCTGGCTCACCTTTCTCTCCCTGTACAGCAGCAACGAGACAACACAGACTCGGTTATGGCCGTGTCACGATGATGAGTGGCTAAATTAATAGTCAGACAAGCAATCAGCAAAAAGTACTTGCCTTGACGCCATAACCTGGAAGGCCTGGGTCTCCTCTGTCACCCTTTGGTCCAATAGGACCCTGCAGGATAAAGATATGGGATTTGTTAAATAACAACTAACAGTCACTTGGCAGCAGGAAAGTCTTTGTTCCCTGAGATCAATTCAAGCCCACATGATCTATTAGTTTCTGTCTATACAGTAGAGCCTCCGATTTGCTGAGTGGACCACTGTTTAGATACTGACTGTAGATATTAGCAGATGAGATGCACATAGAATTTAAACCAGTAATTCAATGAAACGACCAAAACCAGCAGTGAATTGATCCTTCTAACAAGTATTGCCTGTGTAGCAAAGACACAGGTTATTATTCTGTGCCAGCAGGTTTACTCTTGTTTGAGAAATCTTTTTAGTGTGCCCTACTATTTAAGGAAAATTAATTTTACTTAAAGCCCATGAAAAAGGGATTTCAAATCTTAAGTATCTCTCCATAACATTAAATATTAATTACTAAAAGTCCAAGTCAATTTACTGAGAGTTTAAAGTAAAAAAAAAAAATCTTGGTTAATATTTATTAAGAGTTTAACTGTTAAAAATGTAGCTAATCTGCTTCATCAGGATTGTGTGGGTGTGGTTCAATCAGAACAACACTTGCAACAACTGTCATCATTTTTTGATTCAAATGCTCAATGCTGATTGGTGCACTGAAATCACCATTTTTAAACTGAGCACTACACATTTCAAACCAGTGAGAACAACTCAGACAAAACACAAACTACAGAAAATCACAAGAGTGAAGAAACCAAAACCATTCTTGTAATACTAATAACTAATAGATACAATGGCATGTTAACATAGGATTGGACTTTCCCTAATCAGTCATTGGTAAAATGAATGATGGATTAATCATTATTTAAAAAATAAAAATTCTTATACCAATCAATACCAGATGCCTTTTTCCCTTTTTTCCCAAAGCAATTTTTCCACAGGCCTGCATTTAAAACACATGTACTTGAATATCAGATCACATGGCGAGCACGGTCATAAAAATGGTCTCTGATACACATATAATATTATATATATATATATATATATATATATTTTATATATATATATATATATATATATATATATATATATATTTCAGATCTTTGTTTGATAGTAGATGGATTAAATGTTACTTAGTAGGAACCCATCACCTATAGTAGGAAGCTGATGGAGGGGAAAAAAAAAGGTTTTCATGCCCTTTAATTTACTCTTTTAAGAATGAAACCCAAGGCTGCTGGATAACAAGATGATGTGTTTGCTACAAGCTGTGCCGATGGTATGGAAGGTATACACTTCCTGTCTCCTAAGCCCCATTTAATCCTATGCAGCTGGTATGAATATTTATAGCTAATTTATTACTTACCTGTCTGCATACTTTGGAAAAGAAAAGATAGATATTACTGTTATTACAGCCTATTGCTCGTCCACAGTTTGGGCATTTTTAACACACCCATTGCCGCTGGACTATTGCTTGTCCATGACAAATCAATACAACACTGGATAGAGTATAAATGTAATGTTTGCAGCTTATTTTGCCCTTGTTTTTATCTGCTTTCTTAAAGCTACTACAATAAACTTTCATATTGTGTTGATTTTGGAGATCCCTGTGGACAAAGTAATTTGTCTTTTAATTTGCTAACTTTGGCTGGGAACGTGTAAACACAGGCTTGTTTCATCTGATTTCTAGAAAAAGCTGCCTCAGTAACATGGTCTCATTTGGTCATGTAGGTCATAATGAGGCATCAGTAATAAACAGAGTCTGTGTCATAACCAGTTAAAAACTCCTTGTAGTAGCTTTAATATGCTAAATATTGTTAGAGAGCAGATCTTGCCAGATCTCATCAGAGTGTGTCGAGACAGATACTGGGCTCAAATAAAGTTAGCTTACTCCTGATTCGTCTGTCTGAAAAATACAATTTGAGTGTCTGAGTGTTTAGAAGATAACATCATGTGGCTTGTGAAAAATGGTTCCAATATTTACTTGGGTGACTACGTGGTGAAAGGATCGGTTTGTACTGTAGTCTGTGCCCCTGTTCACTTCACCCATTTATTTGAATAGACTCAGGACCTGCTGCTAAACCCATGTGACACAGATACAGGAAATGACTGTGCACCATATCCTTTCTGATCCGCCTCTAAACGCTGCTTTTTAAGATTTGCATTTTTAGTAGAAATGATTGTTGATTGATGTTGTTGTTGTTGGTTTTGGTATTCTTCAATGGGATCTGTTTATTATAAAAGATGTAGATTAACAACAGTTAGAAAACAATCCTGTATTTTTAATTATCACCTGTTGATAATCCCACAGAATGCCAGAAAGACAAACTCCTCAATTATGCATGTGCAAGTAAACACACTTCACGTCTCCGGTGCTAATAAGGGCAAGGTGCATTAATTATGAAACACAGTGAGACTTACAGGGAATCCAGCTTGACCAGGTACACCAGGTCCTCCCTGTACAGGAGAACAGAACGTATTTTTACATTTAGTTTTGTTAGAATGGTGTTTGGTCGTCATGCAAACATTTGTTTCTACTGACATTTCTATGTATATATAACAAAAATGTTCAAGCAAATCCACACACAGCTTATTCTGGCCCTGATTGGTCTGAGCTCATGCTAAAATGTAGGTTGTAAAATGTGTGCAGTTTTCACTCAGTGCAGATGAATGGTGTTTGACAGCTGCCTTTGATATGTTTAAATGGAAACAGATGTTTTGTTTTTGTTTTTGTCATTATATTTGATAAAAGGTCAGACAGTAATGACAACAATCCTATATGCTCATCAAGTTTGACATCTTTGAACACATCACACACTGTCGGCACTGATGTGTCTTTTGAATAGTGGCTCCATAATTGCATGAAACACAGAAAAGGAAGAGTTAATTGTATGTTTCAGCGTGTGGTATAAAAATCATGTCATGTCTCAGCTGACAGCCCACTCTGTGCTTATAACTACAAGTGTACAATCAACTTTTTGTGTGTTGTAAAAAGCTCAGTGAAATATACAGAGACTTGTAAGTTTTATAATTATACCGAATGTATCTAGAGCTCAGTGTGAAGTCAAACTCTGTGGTACCGGTGTGAACTTTTTGAAATGACGACGACGTGTGCAGCCACACATACGTGTAAAAATCACACACATCAAACACAATCTCAAGACTAAGCTGTTTTAGTACCAGAGTTGTTTTGCTGTGTTTTGGTATCAGTAGTAGTGTGGAAACATGAATACAAACCTCAGGCCCGACGACGCCAACAACACCATCGAACTGTAGTGACACACAGAGAATAAAGTGAGATGTAGAGATGTAGACTGTTATTTATTAAACTGCTCTAAGTTTTAGATTTCAGTCTAGAAGAAATTGATTGGTATAAATTCAAACAGCAGTGCTCGTTTCATTATTTACTTCTTCTTTGCATTAGGAATGTGCTGCTCCAATATTCAGTATAGGCACTGAGTCAGATATTAGGAGAAAAAAAATGTATGATCCAATACAACTGAACTATCATGTAAATTTTTAAAATTTTAAGCAACATGCTGTAAAGAGAGATGTGTCACAAGTGAAGGGCTGTCCACACTAAGTATGGTAGCTAGAACTATAAAAATATCATCTTAAAAATCGTTCTAACTGAAGTGTATGGCGACGTCTGAACTGCAGCTTTACAGTTGTGGTGTGCACTCCACAATCCACTAGAGCTAGAACATTTTTTAAAACAATATTTTGTAATTATAGTTCCTGGTATGGATGGTACTGAACACAGAAGAGCATCAAGTATTATGACCAGTAGCTAGAATGTGAGTGAGACCCATTATTTTAAGCTCACGGAAGAAAAAAAGCAAAACAGCCCAGTGCAATTTATGTAATTTATTTAAATTTCATGTTGGAACATTTTGAATGTTGCTGACCAATCAAAAATGCTGCTAAAAGTTGTGAGTGTGAAAAGGTTTAAATCAAAAGAAGCAGCACTATTGCATAACCAGGTCATGTTGTGGCCTGTGTATTTCTTCCTTCATGGGGATAGAATATTTGTTTCACAGTTTGCTTAACCTAGCAATCTAAAAACATCAAAGTGCATCCATACAAAATGTATTATTAACAGCTTAGTTGTTTAAAAAAGAGAGAAGGATGGTGCCAGATTGGTATCTGTACTGGCAGATGTTGAAGGTTGTCATATCGAACATGAGAAAGTGGCATCTAGCCATCCATACTGTTAATGTGGTTTGGATTAGTGTGTGCTTTTTATCAACTTACATCGCCAGTTGTCCGGTAGATGATCTGTCCTGGTGGTCCAGGAGGGCCGGGTGGACCAGGGAGTCCTGTTCCATCTCGACCTGGGTCACCCTAAAACCACAGCACACGCACAAAAAACATCAGTAACTCCGGAGAATTATTAACTGTAACTACAAAGAAACAAAAAGAAAGAAGTTGGCATGATTGTTGAGTACAACACTGGATCATCATCTAACAGTTAACTGCTTTGTAGTGAACGAAAAAGAACAAATACTTAGGATTAAAAGTGATATTCACCCTCTCTCCTTTGTCACCTCTGTCACCCTTTGGTCCCTGTAAAATAAAAGAAGAATGAGACAAAAGATACTTTAACCCTTTTACTCCTAACATGACAGTGCCAACATGATAGGAGTGAAAAGGTGCCAAACTTGGGTGGTGAAAGTGAGTAAGTAAGCTTGATTTATATTAAGGATGCACAATAATATCAACACATCATCTGTATTGGCTGATGACGGCTTTAAGATTAAACATATGTATTGGGGATGTAACAATTCTAAAAAACTCAAGGCACCATATATCACTGCGGTATTGAAAAAACAAAGAAAATTTCTGGCTTTTATTTAATAGTAAATGTATTGTGTACAGCATTTTGTTCACATAAAATGTGTTTTTCCATTGAAATTTTAGTGCTCCTCTTTCCCTTCTTTAATAAAATACAATAGAAGTAGCAAGCCATGACCTATGTATGTGCAAAAAAATTGGCATGAACTGTCCTTGGCCATGAATGTTTGAGTTATGTTTGTACAACTGCAAAATAATACAGCGAGCGTAGCAGCCCTTTTATAAAATAAAATAAAAAATAATGAAATAATTATACATGTAATATCACAGTAGATACAGTATTATCACAGTCCTATATACTATCAAGACATTTTTTTAATTGCAATATTCAATGTATTGTCACATCCCTAATTGGTATTTGCCTGAAAGAAATACTTCTGATCATATGTTGGGCCGGTGTGACAACACTTTAACTATGCAAATGTGACACAGGCATATCCACAGTGTATGGGTTTTTTGAAGTGTCATAAATGGACAGCAAAGTTGCATATATCGCCATTGGCTAAAATTATGTTGGAAAATATTGTGCATCCCTAATTTATATATCGCTTTTCAAAACAGTGGCTACAAAATGCTTCAAAGTTAATAAAGCAAATAAAGTACAATTTAGAGACTCAACAATTCTAACAAGCAAAACAGTGCTAGTACACAGAAAAGCATGGTAGTTGACAGCATAAAAAACAGCAGGTAAAAATACATTTTATAAAACGGACGCAGATACTCAACAATAAAAGCGGAGTAGCAAACAAAACAAAACAAATGACAAATAAAGCCAACTGGGATTGCAGGTATCAAACCAATAAAAACGCCAGCCTGGAGAGGCAGGTTTTTAACAGGTTTACAATGCGGTTCACACTCAGCTACCTGACAGTGAGTGGGAGGCACTTCCGTAGTGTTGGAGCTAAAACAGTAAAAACACGGTCCACACGGTCCCCTTTTGTTTTGATCCTGGACCGTGGGACATATAAGAGCAGTTGGTCAGCAGATCTGAGTAATCGTGGTGCAGAGTATTGGGTTTTAAGCTTCTTCATCTAGAACTGAATTCTGAAGTGTACAGGAAGCCAATGTAAATGGACCAGAATGGAGGGTAATAAAGCACAGTGTGTCCAAATAACTGCTTTATAAAGGACTGACAAAAGACGAAAGAAACAAGCTTCCCGATCATTAAAAACTGAAGACACTAAAAGCACAGATTATGTTATGTTACGTTATTGGATGATAAACCTGTTAAATAAGTTTTTAAATTAAAAAAAAATTAAAATTGAATGTATTATTACTGAAGCAGATCACCATCTTGCTTCAGGTGAAAACGAGCTTTTTTAAATATCAAACAGGAAAATCACCCTTCATTTGTCACAAAAAGTTTAAGAAATGCTCACAAAACATCAGATATTATCATTCAATTAATTAATCCATTCAAAAGTGTCTACTTCACACAGCCATATTTTTCCTGATATATTGCTCCAAGATAGGTTGGGTATTGACAAAATAATCTTAACTCAAGGTCTACTCACAAGCTACACAACTGCATCTCACTGTCTTGGTCAGTGGTTTGTGTTTGTCCAGTTGACAATGAAGACCATGACATGCAACTGAGAGCTCTGGGAAGAGTCAGTAAGTGGACCCTGAGTTAAACTATTTCCAAGGTTGAGCATCAACTTTTGTGCTTATATTGGGTAGAACCTGTTATAGATACCAATATTATGAAATATTTTAAAGCATTTTGACTTCTGCAGTGCTGCAAACAGCAGCAGGATCCGCAGGATGGGTCAAAGATGATGATGATTCTGTTTTCCCCCCTTTGTTTGTTTCATTTCCTCAGTTATATTTACTTTTTTTTACAGATCAGTTGACACAGGGGTTTGTTTTTTCTGCTGTTGCTGCATGATACCAACGTTTGTATGACTCCAGGCTGCATGCTCAGCTGTTTTTCTCAAAAACACAAAATCCTAATTTTCTAAGCAAGAACATATTAAATACAAAGGACTTATTTTTATGGAGCATTTACCTTCATGGCCACAATAGGTATTTCACAGATATTTGAGATTGTGAACTATTTGGCCCCATGCCTTGTTAGTTTCGATGATGATTTTGTTGTGAAGTCGATTAAACAGTGAGAGGCAGTCTGTTTCAGCCTGTCCTTGAGGGCTGCATCTATCGATTCTTTTAGTAATCGAGTAATCTATCGATTATTCTGGTGATTAATCAAGTAATCGGGTAATAAAATAAATATTGCGTGTTCTGCAATTTTTTCTATTACATTACTTTTGCTTTATTTAAGAGTAATATACAAAAGAGAAAATAAGACAGGTCTCTTAAATGAACAACTATAAATTGCTAAGTAAAGTAACATACTAAGTAAAGTAACTTTATTTTTACTGTAGTACCTTGTTTTGTACTTTTTACTGAAGCACAAAAGTAAAAGTAAAGGTGTTAATGTCTGCAGAGACCATGAACAGAAGATGTAGGTCACTCTTTTAACCGAAACAGTCACCAGAATGCTTTAACATGTTAAAATCTTTTTTTTTTTCTGGAGCAGAATGCTCCCAGACCCCCTACAGGTGACGGGTTTACCAACATGTCACCTTTTTCTCCTCTTATGAGTCTGTTTGTGTCTGTTGTTTTTACTAAAATAATCAAACTCGCGCGATCTTTCGCGGGTCTAGGGTTCCCTTCTAGACACGACCCTCTCTGTGTCTCTGTCAAACTACTGACAGCAGACTGTCTGTGAACAGCATGATGTGACACTCTGCAGTGTTTCAGACACAGAGACTTTACTTGTGCGGACACTCAGGTATAGTTTGTTACCAATTTTGGCATTTTTATTTTTTTTAATCTACCATTGGCATCCGCGATTGATTAGTGATCAATATGCCCTCCTCCCCTCCCTCACCTGTTCACTCTGCTGTGTGAAGGTCTGACAATTTCTGACAGAGAAACACAGACTCTCCTGTTTAATGTAAAGGCCTCCTTATACAGTTGTTTAATCTTATAAGTTCACCTGGTTGGTGTCGATGTCATTCACCATCACGTTAGTCTCGATTGTTTTAATAAACTCCGTCATTAACAACAAGTCTCCTCCACATGCAGCTTCTCTGCTGCTGTGAAAACTGAATCGTGGGTGAATTTATATGTGGAACAAAAAAAAATGCGAGTTGGGTTTCGGGGTGACTTTATAAAACATTCTGCTGATGAAGAAAGTCAACAGATCAGACACAGACAGGGTAAGAGAAACACACTGACCTTGCTCTGTCTGTGCATTACTCTATGTGCGTATATGGAGGAGCTGCACTGACACACAGAGAGGAGAGGCGCTGCAGCCGTGTGATAATAAATCACATCAAAACTTACACGTCCGAGCTTATCAATACTCTGCTCTTTAATAATTCAGCCATTTAATAATGAATTTCAGTACCCTACGTGTGAAACAGTGTGCTGTACAGTTGTTCGGATTTAAACGAGGCCTCGAGGCAAAAAATTTGCCTCGAGGCATTTTAGTAATCGAATTACTCGAGTTACTCAAGGAATCATTTTAGCCCTACTGTCCTTTAAAGTCAAGTATCCTCATTTTGGCAGCTTGCCTCGTCTTTAGTTAACCAAATGCTCTGGGCTATCACACAAGACTCAAATATCTCATATCAGGTTCAGACTACACGATACCAGCCCGATTAAAGCCTGAACCAGCAGACATAGGGCATCTGGTCAGGAACGTAGTCTGTCATGTCTCTCGGCCAAGTGACAGCAAGGATTTATGGCTCTATTATTGCCTAATGTGACACAGTGAGCACTGTGTGGACAAAAATATCATGCAGTCTGAACCCAACATAACACTGTGTTAATGTTATGACTTTTCATAAGAGTGTCAGATCCAGAGAGAGATGATTGTTTTACCTGAGGTCCAGGGAAGCCATCCAACCCTGGCTGCCCGTCTCTTCCTACAGAGCCTTCAACACCCTTCTGACCTGGTAGACCAGGGAACCCAGGTTTACCCTGCAGAGGTACATTCAAGTTACAGTCAAAACAAAATTCAGTGAAACATGAAAGGAAAGCTATTACAATGCTGGACGTCATGTAGAAAAGTTTGCTTATTATCACATTGAAAATCAACACCCAACTCTGCAGCTTTCAGCTACTTTCTGCTCATTGCTTTGGTTTTGGCTGTATATATGGTCCACCACCATCATGTGGTGATGCACCAACCTGAGCTCAAACACCACTGAAAAATGGATTTGTGATGTTGTTGTTTTTGCTGGATGTGCAGGCACCTAGACAAATTTCTGCTAACATGCTAAGTTGGGGACAAACTCTCGCTGGGTTGCTATAAATGTATATCTCTGCCTGATATATTTTCATAAATTCTACATATCTGTTTGTATGGTTCTGTTATTTCAAATTTCCAGTGTATGTTTCCTTATTTCCACTCAGCAATCAATTAAGCTGCATCTTATTTTTCCCAACCATAACGGTGAAAGGACAGCTGAGAGAGTAGCAAGGAGAGGTCTACCACAAATAATCAAACCTGAATGAAACTCTTTACGAAATGAAAAGGAGCACAAGGGCTGAACAGTCACCTGTGTCCTTAGAGACCTAGCCCCAGTTCCAGGTAGTCTTGATTGTGTTTCCATTAATTTCACAAACTCAAAACGGACAATTTCGATCCAATAGTTTGCTTTAAAAGTATAAAAACCATGTGAGCTGGAGAGGGAGGCAAGAGGACATCCTTATGACAGATCGCTGAAAAATTCAATTACTTACTGGAAGTCCTGGCAGGCCAGGTGAACCCTGAAAGAAAGCATATTTGTCCTGGTTATTTGCAAGCTTGTGTATATTTTTCGCATGTATTTCAAACTTTCTACTAAAAATTAATCTAATTAATTTCTCTTTTGTCGCTTTTTCACAAAACTAAGAATATAGAAGTGTAAAAAAACCTAGGTTATGTCAAATTATTTCAAGGGACATATATAATGGTGTCCCAGTATATCTCTTTCTTGTAAGGGGGTCCTTGACAAATGAGGAACTCTGATCTAAGCTTGGACACTGTCTTGCAATATGGGGACTAAATAATATTTAATGAATTTTAGCACAAGAAGAAATGGTTGTTTATTTTAAACTTTGTTTGTAATGAAATTTTGATCCTATGTGTCGTTTTCCAAGCCACCTAAATATTTCTTTAATACACAGTACCAACCTGTCTTCCTTCTGGTCCTCTGGCGCCAGGAAGTCCATTGGTGACACCAGAACCCTCCATGTCATCCTTCAAACACCAGCAAAGAATTTAGAACAAACAGCCAAATTACAGACATAGAATTTTGCATTTGCATCCGTCACTGAGATTTAGTCAAATCTACCAAAAGGTATCTTCACTAAAACAAATGGAAAACATACAAATCCAACACGATAACTTGGTCCAGGAGGCCCGGGAGGTCCAGGTGGTCCGACAGGTCCCATGGGTCCAGGCAGACCAGCCAGGCCAGCCTCTCCTGGAGGTCCAGGTAAGCCCGGTGGTCCTTGAGTTCCCTGTAGATGGAATGACAGGAGGAAAATCAGTGTCCAGAATAAATAAATTAATACAAAGCTTTCATCTTCAGTGACGTGCATCTAACCGTGGTAACGTAGTGTGAATTTTTGGAATACATTGTCAGGAACACCTGTGTTATGCAGCATTTAGTTATCAGGACTAGTTAAACATATAGGCTAATGTAACTGCACAAGCACCCATGCTCATTGTTCTGGGACTCAGACGTCACTAAATGTTAAACCAAACCATAGCCAGCACTCAGATTAAACTTTAAGTCACGTCTGTAGCTGACAATATTTGACAAATATTTGCATATAGTTAGAAGACACAAATCCCCTTTGATGGCTGACATGCTGGAGCCCAGTTACCTGCAGATGGGAAGGCTTAGGAAAGTAGGAGGAGGATGAAAAGTGAGGCAGCAGATTGGTGAGAAAGGAAAGGTAGGAGCTTGGCTGGAGAAACGACAGGGATGAAAAAGCTTCAGAAATAGCTGACATGTCATTCTAGTTATCGAATGGGCAATTATGTTGTCCCAAAAGCACGGCACCAATTTACACTTGAATATAAGTACCTTCTCCTCAGGATTATGTCCAATAAATTTGCATTTGGTTGTGTTTTGTGAGTGTAGGTTTCACTGTAAAGCTCAGCTACTTAAAGGTAAAATTAAATCCGCACCTTCTCTCCAACTGCTCCTGGAAGACCCAGCTCGCCTGAATCACCCTGGTGTAGGAATAAGAGTAGAACAAAACATAGAAACACCAGTTAAAGTCAAACTGAAAATTGTGGACATATTTGTTGAGCTTTAAGCCTTTGTGTGGATAATTTCCACGGCAGCAGTTGACAGACATCTGAGGAATGCCATGTGCTACTGACTGGAACAACATATGAATGCCAATCCCCTCCCCCCAGGATGGCAGAGTTATGACCTGCCTCATGCTGACTCTGATTAGCAAGTACTTGTCTCCTTTGTTGGTTTCGGCTGGCATAAGGAGTGAGACTGGGTAAGGTCAGATCAGGGTAAGCCAATCAGAGGCAGAGAAGGCAGTGTCATGCCTTTGCCATCCTGGAAAGAACATCAGGAAATAATGGCATTCTGTTTGATTACAACTGTTCTGGTATTACAGCTAAACAGTACACTAAAATATGTTTCTGAAAACATTGGTGGCAAGAAATGGGCAATGTCGTTACAGAATCTTGATCCATATTTGATCAACATTAACTAGTTTGACAGTTTGATCAGAGTTTTGTGAAGCTCTGCTGGAAACCAGAAACACAATGGCGGCCGCCTGGTCACAATCTTTCTCTTATTGTCGAGAAAGAAATTACACTAAAATATGTCTCTGAAAACATTTGAGGCAATAAATAGGCAATGTAGTAACAGAATCTTCCAATCCAATCACTGCTGTCTGGCTTGACAGTTTGATGTGAGTTTCGTGAGCCTGTGTGTTTCACTGCATGAATCACTGAGATCAATGACAATGACTTTACAATCAAACGGTAGCCCCGCCCTAAAGCATACCTTGCTTTACTGTCCAGTTGAGACCAGGACACTGTTTACTGAGGTCATAATCAAGCGACAGGTATGCACATTTTGCCATAAGGGTACATACAGATGGACTTCTTTTTGCAACCAGTGGAGTCATCCCCTGCTGGCCACTAGAAAGAATGCAGGATTAAGGCACTTCTGCATTGGCTTCACATTGCAGACCCAGAAGCTCTGGGTCCTTTACAACATTCAATATTTGAGTGGACTCATGATTGTTCAGTTAGTTTTTCCCATTTAGCAGGCAGCAAGCGGAGCTAACCAGCGTCCTCTTGGAAAGAGGGAGCTAGTTAGCCTAGCTTACTAATGTTAGCGCCAATTCCCACTAGACGTGATTTTTGTTCGTAGTTTTTAAAATATATAATATATAATATAAGTCGTGGGCAGCTCCCACTCACAAAGTCTCTCGTTGATGAATCAAGTTGTGATGGAAGCCAGTGACCAGATGTTATAGGGATAGTTGACCCAAAAATGAAATTTCAGCCATTATCTACTCCCCCTCATGCCGACTGAAGGTTGGGTTTAGTGTGAGTAGATAATTACTGAATTTTCATGTTTGGGTGAACTATCCCTTTAATGTCAAAATCCATAGCACAGAGTAGCACTCCATACATTCACCAAGGACTCAAATCACAACACAGACTAATTCTGAGATTGCTCAAATCATAAATGGTACTTAGCAACAGCTAACAACATCGGCCTCCAGCTGACTGACTGCCTGTATGGTTGTTGGACTTAATGTGATATTATGTATTGTGTTAGTGCCCGCCCACTTAGATATTGTACCAATCAAATTACAAGCACTAATAATGTCAACAAACACCAAGGATATATGCACTTACTTCTTTATCAGAGCTGAATTTTAATTCCAGTATTTTAGTTAAAACAGATACATCTCATGTTTGCACTGTGAATGTTATCGAGAGGCATTGTGGCTTAAGCTCTAAGGATGGTAAAAAAGATTTTATGAGTCTCTACAGAAGAAATGATCATTTTCAAAGTGATTACCTTTTCACCCTTGGGACCAGGAGCTCCTGGGAAGCCATCAGTACCCGGCAAACCAGGCAAGCCCTAGAGTCCAAAAGATTTGGTTTACAGCAGTTATTGATTTGGTTAGACTGTACAGTCACGTTAATCAACATTCACACAGTTTGAGGGTTAAGAGAATTATATGGTATTGGCGTTAAGAGATAAATACACTGACACCTACAGGTTTGCCAGGTTCCCCGTCCTTTCCTGGTGGTCCGAATGCCCCAGAACTCGATCCTGTGCCTGCTGTAGAGGGACCAGGGAGACCAGGAGGACCAGGAGGACCAGGGGGGCCAGGTAGGCCTGGCAGTCCCTACAACAACAGCAAAAGAAATTGCATACAGCAAGTTTACAGTCATGTATGATCTTTACATGTGCTGGTTACAGTTTATTAGTTTATCAGGATCCCCATTACTGTAGCTAACGCCATGATGTCAGATAGTCGTCCTGGGGTCCGACAGATATCACAAGTTTACAACAATTTTATAAATTACATTATAATATATCACATTATACACAGAAACCTTTTTATTACTCGTATTATATTTTATACTCCTTGTCTCCCTGTCTTGTCAAATGTTCACATGATGTAAACTACTTGGTCAGAAAAGTATTGTGGTTTCTTTTCATTTAAGACATTGTGAAGAAGATCAGAAGACTGCACTGAAATCTTTTCTCCAGTCTTGGAGAAAATGAGAGATTTTGACACTTTTGATTACCTTTCGTGTGCATTGAATAGTGAAGAGCTAATCTGGCTGGTTTTTTTTTTGAGCGAGTTGCAGTTTTTTGAGATGTTTCTCAGCTCTGGATGACCAGTAGTTGAGATAAAACTCAAGCCTGAATCACTCGAGTGTTTGATGTTACATTACTGGAACATTTCCTGGTAACAGCAATACTTATTTTTAATACTTAAACATTTTATTTACAATGTTAGCAATGTGTTCCAGCCATGTAACCTAGCATCCAAGATAATGCCAAGTAACTTGGTCTTTTGGATAACTGTCCAGCATATGTTTAGGTCCAAACACCATACATTTTCCTTTAAAAATGCTGCATAGTTGAATCACCCACATACATAACCATTCTTGCTTTACTTAATATTGATGGGAGATCAATTGTACGTATAGAACAGAAGAGAAGACCTAAGTATCTACCCTGAGGAACCCCACATTGTAACTCTTTGGAATCAGAAAAATTACCATCGCAGAACACTCTCTGCCTTCTCCTGGTCAGGGAACTGACCATCCAGGACAAAGCAGTGATTTTAAAACCATACGATTTGAGTTTTCCAAGCAACAGACAATGATCAGTAATATGAAAAGCAACACTAAATCCAACATCACCACTCCCACCAGTCTCCTGTTGTTCATGCCAAATCATGCCAAGTCAGTTGTGCTGATGCTGTGCTAGTGGAGTGCCCTTCTTTATACGCATGCTGATAGCTTATAATCACACTAGTGTTACAACAAGTCCTCTACCGTAGAGTTTGTTACTGTTGAGGGAAGTATTTAAAATTCAAATTTTTCTCACCCGAACAGATTCCAGATCCGGGAACCCTGAGCCTTCCATGTCCACGAAAGTCTGAAACACGTTGAAATCAGTTTTATTCAACAAATGATTCATGAAGGCAGTCAGTCTTGTGGCGTACAATACAGCATGTGACTGAGGCCAAGATTAACTCACAGATCTGAATCCTGGTCCTGGGGGTCCCGGTGGTCCTGGGGGTCCCCTGGGGCCAGGTTGACCCTCTCCACGGTCTCCCTGTACACATGAGACTCCATTTTACACATGCTGTTGTACTTTGTAAATGTTTTTTTTCTGTTATTCTGTCAGTGTAACTAAGCGTCTTACCTTCTCTCCTTTAGGTCCAGAGTCTCCTGGGGTTCCTGGGAAGCCTGGAGGTCCCTCAGGACCCTGTGTTAAGGAAACAAGAGGTGGTCATGGTGTTCATGCAAGGAAAATTTAAGTGTAAAGGAACAGGTATCTACTTTCACAATCCATCATCACAGAACCTTTTGACAGTTAATAAGAGTTAAAGACATTTAGTAGTGCTCTTGGAATATTGAGGAAAAAAATAATAACTTACAGTTTTTCCATCCTCGCCAGGATCACCCTTTGAGATTGAAATGGAGACATATAAATCCTCTGAGACTCACTTAGTAAGTATAGGTTTTAACTTCTTATGTCATATTGTAAAACAATTCAGATTTGAAACTTTGGAATCAAACTGTCAACAGCACATGTAACACAAAAGGTGTGTAAATTTAAAAAATCACTCATTCTAGAGAATTGGGACAAACGGATTTTTTTTTGGGGGGTGGAGGGGGGGGGGTGGGGGGGGGGGGTGATTTTTACTCTTACATTATGCTGGAAAATATATTTTAAAAGATCAAACTCTTGGCTATTAAAAATTGAAACAAGTCAACCTCCTGGGCCCCGTTTCTCAGAGCCTTCATAGCGCTACGTGCTTCCTAAGTTGTATCTTAAGGTCTCTCTTAAGCTTACGGGCTGTTTCCCAGAGTCTTCTTAGCTAAGATATATCTTCTGAAAGATATATCTTAAGACGAGTGGTCTGAACCACTCGTAAGCTGTCTCTTAGTGATGCGCTCCGTTCATCCAAACAGTTTTAGCTTTAGCAAAATTATGCTTTTGAAATGGACAGTTTAGTATAGCGCACATCAAGGCTACTTGCACAAATTACATCATTAGGTTAAAATTAACTTCATGAAAAACAATAATTAATATTGCTTATTGTGATTATTTATTTATTTATTTATTTATTTATTTATTTTTTCTGAGTAGGCTATGTTGCTATATTATTCTTAAGGTTTAATTTTCATGCGGGCTGGTGTGTGTGTTTTTTTGTTTTTTTTTAAAGTTATGTTTTGGGGCTTTTTTGCCTTCATTATATAGGACAGCTGAAGAGTAGACAGGAAATGGGGTGAAGAGAGGGGGATGACATGCAGCAGGGGGCCAAGGGCGGGAGTTGAGCCAGCGGCCGCTGCAGGGGACTGATAGCCTCCATACATGGGATGGACACCCTACCAACTGAGCTACAGGGCCGCCCGCGGCTGGTGTGTGTTTTGTCGCTCTTATGTGTTTTCTGCCAAGCACATCAAGCGCTTTAATTAAAGCACAAAGAGCCACGAAGTCATACGCCTGTGATCATTAATGCGCTTAATACAGTAAATTGCAAAATGCAAATTGTGCGCTGCGTTGGAGGGATAAAATCCACTGGACTGATGTTTGCTGCGACATTTCCAGGTGAAAGCCCAAAGTTTCAAGAACACTGATTTCATACTTTATCCAAAACACATCTGGGTGAAATACTGCAGCATCTGATGGATTTACCTTCAGGCTGTGGCAAAAAGAAAGATGCCAAAATCTCCTGAATAATCTATCCAAAGCCTCACACAGAGTGAGTAAGAACTTGTTGTTAAATTTTTAATTTTTAACTTTAAGTGATCATAAACTTTATTAAACCGACTATGTTGAACAGTGTAGCGCACGGTGGGAGCCGTCTACTGCGCTCAGCAGCCGCATCTGAATGCGAATGAAAAGTGGAATCTCTTTCGGCTCAATATCATGACTTTAAAAACTGACTTGATTTAACAAATTTCGTTAGTTTTAAATGTGATGAATTGTAAAATATTACTTCCATGAGCCTATTCAGTCAGACAATAAGAGACACAGACAGTGAATTTGGCATTTGCATGCATGCATGCAGCATCGATTAATACACTTACGATGTACCTTAGCAGCTCTCCTTAAAAGCACCCGCTAAGAGACAGTTTGGGAAACACTTGTAGCAAAAGAAGTTCGTTTGCTAAGGTATATCTTAGAGACCTTCATAGAGCGCTAAGGTACATCATACACAATCATTTTCAAAAGTTTTTTTTTTTTTGGTAAGACATGATCTGTCCCTCTCAAGAACAGATGATATATAAAGGTCTATATATGCTGTGACAAATCCAGCCAATCTTGGTTCAACAATCACAGCAAGTCTGTTGCGTTTTGTGTTTTCATGTAAAAAATTTAATTGTAGTCTACTAACTGGCTCTCCATCAGTTCCTGATGGTCCCTGGGGGCCTGGTGGGCCTTGTGGTCCAGGTGGTCCTCGGGGTCCAGGGACTCTTGAATTAACTGAGCCGTCACCGCCGACTGAATACTCAGTTGCGGGTCCTGGAGGGCCGGGGGGACCGGGGGGCCCAGCAGGCCCAGGCTCTCCCTTGCTCCTTGGTAGCCAAAGCCTGCACTGCCCTGGAGATAAAGAGTCGTCAGTGTTACTGAGGCAGTGATTAAACAAGACGACATCACAGCTTTCCATAAGTGCCAGTGGCCGGCCAACCTGCACACTACTCATTGAAGTCCAGCCTACTTTATTATATTGATTTTGGACTCTAACAATTTGTGATCCGGTATGTGGACATTTTACCACCACAAGCCTCCACTTTAGAGGAACGTGAGTACGATGGTAGAGAAAGGTGCCTGTCTTCAGAGGTGGAATGTAACAAAGTACATTTACTGTACTCAAGTACAAATTTGAGGTACTGGTCCCTGAGTATTTCCATTTAATGCAACTTCATACTTCTACTCCACTCACAGCAAATATTGTACTTTTTACTTCACTACATTTGTCTGCCAGCTTTAAATCAGATTACTTTTGTATACCCTTCATGTCCAGTGAAAACCATGTATCCCCCAGATGTGTTGATTTTGAATATTTGTCATAAACTGTGGGATTACATTCTCCTACATCCTGAGCTAAATAAACTCTTTAAAAAAAACTCTTGGATTAGCTGTTGTCACAAAGCTGAACACAGGCCTGTTTTTCTGAGCTTGCATGGTTCTCACAGGGCAGCCATGCCACAAACGTTTACTACATAGCTTTGTTAGATACTTGATTCTGATTGGTCAATTATGGCATTCTATATATGTTGCAGACTGTTGCTATGAAAAACAGACCATTGCTATGGATGCAATTCTGATCATAGACTCTGTAGAAAGATCATTTTAAGTTAATATTTAGTGGGGTTTTTAATTGTTTTTTTTAAATAAATATCCATGTAATAAGCAAAATAATGTACAGTGAAGGGAGCTGCCTCTGTACATTATCCCTTACTTAATGATCTTATAGAATATGATGTATTGCTGTAGATTAAACAAGCCAATAGGAAGTAAAGTAGTTAAAATTAGCACATTAAACATCTATAGCAGTAAAATGTAACATACACATTAATGTAGTTGTAATATGAATCCAAAAACATCATATATAATTATAAAATACTGACAGGGACCATGATGCACAATGAGTCCTTTGTACATTTACATACACATACATACTTTTACTTAAGTGAGGTTTTGAATTTTACTTGTAGTGGAGTATTTTCATAGTACTTTTACTTAAGTTAAGGATCTGGATGCTTTCTCCAGTACTGCCTGTCTGTATCAGTCCTTCCTCCATATGCTGTATATCAGTGTGTGAGTGCTCAGCTGAGACGTTCTGTTCTGCCGAGTAGAGAGCGGACAATCATCTTCAGTGTTTGACAATTATTAGCAAAATAGTTCATGACAAACACAAGAAGTGCATTGATTACACAGACGGGGAATTCTTCTTTAGATGGGTTACTTCTGAACACACAGGAAAACAGTGGTAGAGCAACTTGACGAAGTAATCACTGAAATGGTCCTTGAAAGCACTGTGTATTCCAATATGCCACACAGATGTTTATGGGCTAAGACTGGACAAGCATGTTGCTTCTGTATCAAGAGCCCATGTTTGGTTTGTCCGTTCTGAGCTACTGTAGAAACATGGCAGTGCAACATGACCTCCATAGAAGAGGAGCCGCTCCCTCTGTCGATATAAATAGCTCATTCTAAAGCAACAAAAGCACAGTGATTCTTATTGACAAGTGTTTATAACTAATGAAAACATTTCTGACATATTCTGCTAATAAATTCCCATAAATCAGTGGATCTTAAATGAATAAAGAAATAAATGAATTATTTAAATGTACACTGCACTTTTTACAGCAGAGCCTCTCTAAGATGCATAGCAAACACAGTAAAACAGGCTCTGCTCAGCCTCACGTTAATTTTGCAGTTTAAAAATGTCCTAAAACAACACTTTTGTGTTTTTTTTGCCATTGACCAACTATGCAAACTAATATTAGATACCCCAAACCATATTTTAAAAATAAGACATGATGTAATGGAACTTCCTGCACTAATATATATGATCATTTGTTTTTTCCCCACCATACATTTTATCCTGGCTTACATTAGGGATAAAAAATTTTGGGAAAAAAAATTCTCTAATTGCAATTATTTTGACATATATTGTAATATGGTTTGCGTTATGAGAGGGATTTTTCATTTTTACATCATAATTCTCATTTTCGATGAAAGACATTAAAATGATTATGGTGTGATTTTTGCGGGGGTCTGTACCAAACAAAGATGTTTTTTTTAAGTCTTTAGATTATGATGTGTAGGTCAGAACATCTCTACAGCAGTGGTTCCCAAACTTTTTCCAGTATGCCCCCCTTTCGGAAGCCAACAAAAGTTCCAGCCCCCCCATCACAAAAATTGTTAACAATAATTGGGGATGGAACTGATAAAAAAAAAAGAATTGAGTAGTTAAATTTTACCAAAATAAAGGTCAGTTGGAGAAAAACAGCAAACTCATTTGTTTATTCCCCCTACATAGATCATATTCATTCAGCTTTTTTTCACTCTTTTTTTCTCTTTCGCGCCCCCCTTGCAGTGGCTTTGCGCCTCCCCAGGGGGGCCCGCCCCCCAGTTTGGGAACCACTGCTCTACAGCATGACAATATTTAATTTAAAATGGTATTTTGAGACACATTTGAGACAGAAGGCCATATCACAATTTCATTCATTCATTCATTCATCTTCTGTAACCGCTTATCCGTGAGGGTCGCGGTGGCTGGAGCCTATCCCAGCTGACATTGGGCGAGAGGCGGGTACACCCTAGACAAGCCGCCAGTTCATCGCAGGGCCGACACATAGAGACAAACAACCACTCACTCTCACATTCACACCTACGGGCAATTTAGAGTCACCAATTAACCTGCAGCATGTCTTTGGACTGTGGGAAGAAGCCGGAGTACCGGAGAGAACCCACGCGGACACGAGGAGAACATGCAAACTCCACACAGAAAGGTCCTGCCGGCTCGGGGATTCGAACGCAGGACCTTCTTGCTGTGTGGCGGCAGTGCTAACCACTGCGCCATCGTGCCGCCCTATCACAATTTTGATTAAAAAAAAAAAAAAAAAAAGATTTATTGTTCAGCTCTAGTCTAAATGTTTGGTTATCCTGTCATGGAGTTCTTTTCTCTTTTTTCTATGTGTAACAAAGAGAAAGTTCAGAGGTGCTTACTGCCCATAGGCAAACTCATTAAAACATGCATGAGATTAGTGTATATGATGGAATAGTGGCATTAGAATCTGCCAGAGGCCACCAAATTTGGGCTGTTACGCCAACATTTTTGCAACTGGCTGGTTATTTCATATCTTTGTGGAAAGGCGCGGGAACTGAAAATATAAGCTTTTCTGCATCTGCTCAAGGTGTTTTGTTTCAACTTTGATTTCACTTTCAGAAACCCAAACAATGAAATCAACACCAGTGGTTTATCTTAATGTTGTAGCAGTCCTCTCCTGGTCGAGGATCATGATGACAAGCTGAGAAACACTTGAAGATCATTGTTCTGTTTGTACAGGAGAGCTTATATAACTTACACATGTCTATAACTCTGCTTCTAGGTGACTCAATTCAAAGAGCTATAAGTTGCCCAAAAATTAGATGATGTCTAACTTACCTTTGATCCCTTTTCCCCTGGTTCTCCCTGAAAATGAAAAGAAGGAACAGTGCCGTGTCAGTGCCAACATTTTCTTTTGGTTACAATCTCAAATGTCTGTATTAATATTCTGATCTTGTGTCAGTAACCCCATCCCAATTACGCTCCTTCTCCCAGCAACCCTAACCATCATCGTAATATACTTTAGCCTCATCAGAGTATAAATGTAATTTTTGTTGGAGTGTTTTTCCTGTGCTGTGCATGTGTCACATTAATTATGTTACACGCTACTTATTGTTTGTATTTGACCTTCTCCTGCTGGATTGAAAGTGTGTTTTTTCACAATAATGCTCTCACTTTTGAGGATTTTCCTCATTTTATAATCATTGTGGTGACATTTAGCCTTCAAAACAGAGATCTACACACATACACACAAAATTTATCCTTAAATGTACAATATGTAAGAAAATACATACAATTCTAAAATGTATGCCAAAGTAACGTAAAAAATGGCTTGAGATTGTGATGCATATGCTCACATCAGATTAGGACTTGCAGCTCCCTCTAGTGTTCAGCTGGGATAATACACCACAGCTGCATATCACTGCTCTTGTCCTTGCTCATGATTTGAACAACTAACTTTAACTCACCGCCCCTTGCAAACTTCAAGACAAGGACAAACTAGAGTACAAAAAAAGTCTTCTTGCATCACGAGTGCATCCTAACTCTCAAACTGCATGACAAAGACGACTAGTCTAATACAAGACCTCCATCCACTCTCAAAGTAGAATATGAAAAAAGGTCCAGACCTTCTCTCCACGGGCTCCACCCCGTGAGCTGGAGCTAGACTCTCCCTTCGGCCCAATTGGACCCCTGTCTCCTTTCTCTCCTCTGTCCCCTCGGTCACCCTTTTCTCCTTTCGCCCCAGCTGGCCCTGAAAACGGCGACAAAGGATAAAGTCATTAATACCCTCATGAAAAGACCTTTCAAAAATGATTAATGATCGCATCCCACATCCCAAACAATAAACAGGACATTTCCTGCACCCAAAAGAAGAGCAGAAAAGAGGAAAAGAAATTGACTTTTGGTTTGATGGAGCAAGAATCCCAGTGTGCACTGCTGTAATTTAAAAGGCCATGTGAAGGTTTTGAGGTGGTAACTGAATACACCTGCATGCACTTCCATCCTGAGATTTATTTTCTGCTGAGAGCTAAATTGACTTTAAAAAAATAGTTTGGATTATTTGAAGTGGAATTGTATGAGGTGCTTATCCATAATCTGTGTATAAGCTACAGTAGATGACGGTCGTAACAGCCCCAGTTTGTACCAGCACAAAAGTTAAGCAATGTACTGCTGTGAACAGGGTCAGCAGAAAAATGTATTCGAGCCACTTAAAAATAGCTCCACCTGAAAATATAAATATCAGTGCAAGTGTGTTCTGACAGGAAACCGTGGTAATGTAAGTCATTCTCCACCAGACTCCTTATGGAAAAACATTTTTACCTCCCAGAACACGGGAGTTGCTGGTCTACCGCTGCCTCAATCAGTTAGTTTGGTTGCGTTATTGTGTGACTTCTTGTTTTAAAAGGTTAGTTCAGGTACAGAAGTCAAACAATGAGATGAACATAGTAATCGATTAACTGCCATTTTACACAGCATGCAGCCGTACTGCAGCACAACTGCTGTATGTCTGCGCACAGCATCTGCAACTGCTAAAATACATTAGAATGGTAGCAGATTGTGTGTATTTACACCAGATGCAAATGCATTTTTTAATCATATGTGTGTTACCTTTATATTATCTTGTGAAAATAAACATGAATATCAGTTGAATTGGGTGCCTGATATCATTCACCTTTTTTCAGCCAAGACTTTGGGACTCCCTCTTCAGGATGTCTCCTGTTCTCGCTGCTTAGCGACGCCCTAGCAACCAAGTACGCCCTACTCACAGCACATTGCACACTTGTCATGCCATAGTTGAGTTATTCAGTTGAGAAATAGATGAGGAAAGACTGATTGACGAGGCAGAGAAACATAAAGAGCTCTATGACCCACGAAGCAGGCTTTGCCTCTACTTGTACGGTGGTCGTCGGCCTCACAAATGGAGTTGGTTCTAAACTGAGTTCATTTAAAAGGACATGAAGCTTGATGTGCTGCATCAGACATGTTGCATACGTATTGCTGCTGTGATGCATACGATGTAAAATAGCCAGTGGTAGTCCAGCAACTCTGTGTTCTGTGAATTACAATGAATGATTTCGCCAGTACAGTCTGGTTGAGCAAGAGAGAGCAATATTTGGATTATACAACAGTAGGTTTCTCATAGAAAAAGAAACTGACTGTCTGACATCAAGGTAAAGCGGTAAAAATATTCTAAATATAGTGTACACTTAAATTGATATTTATTTTTTTAAGGTGGGCTAAAATATGTTGAGCCGCTGACCCTGTCCACAGCAGTATATTGCTTAGCTTCCATGCTGGTACTCCTCTATGCTTCTCCAAACTGGGGGCGTGTCGACCAGCATTTACTATAAGTAATACACTGACTATAGACAAGTACCTAATACAACCTCACTTCACGTAATCCAAACTATCCCTTTAAACTCTTCCCAGTGAATGTGTCACTTTCAGTGGAGCTTGTATGAAATCTGGCCACTTCATCAGTTATGTAGAAGTCGTCCATCTCCAAAAACTGCTGACATGCACATCAAGCAGGCTTTTCAATATTTCAGGTAAGGGGTTAAAGTGCAGTGATGGAAAAATACATCCCATGCTTCTGAACAGATACATAAGCATAAAATCTTCACTAAAAAAACTAATGCCACATATGATAGCATTACTAGCCTAAGCTAACATGCACTACTAGTCATGCTTGTCCAATCCTTGTTATTTTTAAGGAATAAAAATCTATGTGAAGATTTGCCAAAATAGTTTTCCTGTCATTTTCACATCTTCTCTCTTTTCCCATTTTCCTCTCTCAATGGAGCTCTTCTATTTTCTCTCTTTGCATCTATTTTTTCAGGGGATTACGGCCTGAACGGACGAATTTTCAATCCCCCTGGCTTATATACTAACATGTCAATGAATTCAAAACCATAAAGTAGATAGACTCATGCATTCTTGTGCTTGTGTGCTTTTGAGATCCATGTGACGTCCTGCATGAGGGGTACACATGAAGTCGGCTGAATATCAGACCACAGAATAAAAAGGAAATAAAACACAGGAGATCTGGATGCTTGACTCTGTGTTTCCAAACCCGCTCTCGACCCACCTGGTGACCCAGGAAGTCCGGGCCTGGACGCCACCGAAACTGAAACGTGCTGGGAATCGCTTGCTGAACACAACGCAAAAGACAGTGTTAAATTAAATCTCCAGATTAACGCTGTTTTCAGTACAGTTACATGGATGCTGCTGGATGTGAGGTGAGCTATTGTGAGATTTTGTTCATTCGGTCATGATAACTTTTTTCTTGTTTGGGTCAGTTCTTGCTTATGTTTTTCTGAATAACAAAGAACTTTAGCAGTTAAGTAGGTTTTTAAGTTCTTTACTGTAATCACTACTGTAGTATCAAGCCACAACTTAGAAAACCATCTAAAAGTCAAATCTGGATACAGTAGCAACAGAATACTGATGAATATACTGTCATGTCAGGTGAGTTTAATCTCAAGCTTTGTAACTACAAATAAAGTATAAATGCTGTGCAATTACAAGTACAGTAAGTAATCACTATAAGTAGCATTTTATCGAATTTGAAATTGGTTGACATAGCCAACAAGATGCTGCGTCTTTCCTCTACAATTGATGCGAGCACTGTGCATGTGTGCTCACAGACCCTTTTCTAATCTTCTCTGTTTCTCGATGAATTTTGACAGTGAAATTTAAGAGCCAAAACAACTTGCTTTTACTCAGTCATGAATCGACATCAGCATACAATAACACACCAGTCCTGCACCGGGTTGGGTACCCACCAGGTAACCCACAAAAAAGTTGTGTAACGGATAAAAAATACATTTATATAAATTCACCGGCACAGGTAAAAGTGAATTAATGTGCATATGTTGTAGTTTTTGTTGAGAACCCAGAAATGAAAAATGATCATGCAGTATTTTTAACATCTAAATCAACTAATATTTTCAAGTCTACAGGAGCACAGAAACTGCACCAACAGACAGATACTTGGCCAAGAACACACGTGAGTGACTGTGTAGTCTCTGCGTTTAATCATGGGTCGGGTCAGGATTTGACTTGGAGATCATTGTTTGCAAAATTGTATGCTCATGATACCAGACAATCAGAGATCTCCCTACCTACTGATTGTCTGGGGATTTCTAAATGCAGGGTAGTTGCTTGAACAGCTGCTAACAAACCTACATCCCTTACATTTTTTCAAGAACAGACCTCACCAGAAACATTGTGGCTCCACTCTTGTCAGTCATAAGCACGCGATGCCATGACCCCAATAAAGGGCCGCCGAAAAGACTTTGGATTGGTTCAGCAATGGAGTTTTTTTTTAAAACTGTATTTGTTTTCACTCAGCTTTAGTACCGCAAGCTGGAAGACTGTCCTCAGTCTCTTTTGAATGAAGCATTTAGAGACTGACTTGTGAGTCTTGTGAAAATGAACCTGTTCACGACTCAATCCCATCATGACTTCTAAAAGTGTTCCATCAGAGACTTATATCTTTGTATTTAGAAGAATGTAACATTGTTCCTACACAATATGTTTGTACACTTTACATTGCAACATCAAGGTTCTAAGCACAAGCATTGTGCCACAGTAGGTCAAAGTGGGACCTACTTATTTTTGATACAGTATGTGTCATGCATGCCACTACCATCAGATGGTGCCAAAGTAAGACACTGTTAAAGCTTACACAAGTAGCATGACAACAATTTGACATATTCCCCACTGAAATACCTTGTGAAACGTAGAAAACGCAATGCATAGCAAACGAAAAAAATCTGTTTCACATTGTCAGTGCGTTAATCACTCAGTAAGACAGGTAGAAAGTATTCTCAAGTCATCTTTAACCCTGGATGATAGAATACAAGTAAAGTGTTACTCTACTAATGAAAACTGCAGCAGTGAGCAGTTAATGTGCATTTTCCTTAACTGATAGTTGAAAATACCACCAATCGATAAATTGTTTATAATTAAAATTGCCTCTGCTAGACAAAACAATGTCAAATGGCAAAATTGCTGACATTTCTAGACAATCAATAATTGTTTTTCAATTGGTTAAATTCTTAACAGCAATTAATGATTAATCATCAAACATCCCTAACTTTAGAGTAATTCATTCAGCAAGGAACAACTAGACTGACACTTGAGAGCTCATCTCAACTCCCAACCCCTGTATTGCATTAATCCTTGTGTCCACTAGATGGAGACATGTGTCAGTGAATGTGTTTGCATCGAGCTCTGACGAGCTCAGTCAAGCATGTTCGAGGAGTATGAACTCTGCAGCACCACGTGCTGTCATAAACATTCCCCTCTATATACCCAACAGGTGAGCTGGGTCACGTGTCAGCATGTTGAAGTACAACTTTTACTTTCCATCTTTCAAAGTAAATTTATGAATCTTTGAAAGACGGGTATGTGCAAAAGCAGCAAGTGGCACATCCACAGGCATCTGTAAAAACACTCTGATGCAAAAAAACAAAAAAAAAAGAAAGTATGCTACATGTTTTGACTGACAAAACTCTGTCTTCTTTACAGAAATAAGACAGAAACACATTCAAAACTCTATGACTGTCTCTGACATACAGAATGGTCTAACTCAAGGACTGTGAGTGATCTTTGAATGAACAAGCAAATAAAGTTAAGTCTTTTTTTCAGGACTGCATCCAGATAAACTCACCTGTTTCTCTTGCAATTGACACCTCCTCCTTCCTGGTCAGTGGCGGCTGCTGAATGGGCCGGGAAGATGGAGGAGTCGTCTGCAGATAAGTCATCATGCAACACAGAGAGATACATATTTAAAAAGGGCAATGGGTGACATTTACTGGAGCTGCACTAAGCCTGCTCTAGATTTCATGGCTCGGTTTCCACTTGTATCCCCCCCCACCACACTGAAGAGCCCTTAAAAACAAAGTAAGAAACATGCCGCTGCATGGGAAAAAGTCAGACTTGTTAACATTAATCCCAAACAATCCCAAAGAAAACGATTCATGTCTAAGCCCTCCATTCACTTTGGACCACTGTTTATAGTCTGTGCAGCCAAAGCTCTCTTCCTAACTTACGAGACCGTTTCCCAGCTCATGATTGAGTCAACATGTGCATGGTAAAACAAGGATAGAACAAGACCTTTTCCTTCATTTTTTTTCCTCTAAAGTAAATCGTTACTGCTGTCAGTAATTGCAGTTTATGTGTTCATCACTCTCAGACATTTCCAGCCAACTGCAAAACTGCTCTTTATGAGAACATTATGAAGGCTGTCAGAGAATACAGCTCCTGGTCTTAGCTGCAAAATGTCATCACTCAGAGTCAGAGCCGCACCCAGAGTTGAATAATTGAGTTTATTTACAATACAAATTACATAAACTGACCTGCATGAGTATTAAAGGGACAGTTCACCCCAAATTCAAAAATACATATATTTCTTCCTGACCTATAGTCCTATTTATCCATCTAGATTTTTTTAGAATATCGACCATAAAGATGTCTGCCTTCTCTCAAATATAATTCAACTAAGTGGCACTTGGCTTGTGGTGCTCAAAATGCCAAAAGATACAAAAACTCAACAGCAATGTCTCTTTGCAGAAATCATGACCCAGTTACTCAAGATTGTGAGCAGTTTCATATAGGAACTATTTTCTTTCTACCGGACTACACGTCAGATGGAAGTGTGCATCTACTCATGGACGAGAGGCTCATGTTCTTCATCTTCTGTGATATAGCTGGCAGGTGAAGTTTCCTAGAAAGAAAATACTTCCTACATCAAACTGCTCACAACAAGGTCTGTGAATTATCTTGAGTAACCAGGCCATGATTTCTGGAAAGAGACATTGCTGTAGAGTTTTTCTTGCTTTGAACACCACAACCGTGGCGGCACCGTTCCATTATATTTGAGAGAAGGCAGACATCTTAATGACTGATCTCCAAAACTCAGCAACTTACACCAAAAAAGTCTAGATGGATAGATAGCACCACAGTTAATGCTGATTTTTGGAATTAACTGTACCTTCATTTTTTGTGAATGTTTGTGTGTGGTCACGTCATTGCTGCCACAAAACCCCATGATCAAATAAAAGGGGGTGAATTTACTACATTTTGTCAAAAGAGCTTAATGCATTTAGAAATTTTGCGTGCCAAATACAGCACAGGGTTCGACATTAACCATGGCCCAGTGGCCTGTGGCCACAAAAAGTTATTTTATATATTCCATGTAGGTGGCCCCCTGTGGCCACTAAGTTTTTGTTCATACTGTGAGCTTACACCACACACAATGTTACAGTTCCACAAATAGCCAGATTCCTTTGTGCCTTTTAGTTTAACATTTGACAAAAACAGCAAACTGTGCACATCATCGGCTAGCTACTGATATGTTGGGGCTGCTTATATGGGTTTAGGTATTGGTTTAATAAACCTACTCTCCTGCTAATGCGATCCTTCCTTCCTGAATTGTCCAGAATATACCACATCTAAGGTCATAATGTACTGCAGTGTATATGCCACCAATTTTCTCAACAAGCAGAGAAGTCCAGCTCATTTCTGAGCTCCCTTAATTCCACCACTGACCCTATCAAAATTCTAGACCTTCCTTTATGGATCTCCAAAAACAGGACCTCAGTCTCCAAACTCATTGTGTTCTGTTTTTTGTTTTTTGTTTTTTTCTCTTTGATTCCATTTTCATGAATGAACACTTCCTGATTTATGGGGGTAGGACGGTAGCCTTATATGGTATTATTAGGAAGTTAATTGTATTAATGAAAGTCTCATGAACATGCACAGACGCACAGACTGATCATTTACACAGTTATCCAGAGTTAGGAGTGTTTGCTGAATCTGACATGGCAAAGTCATACAAAAAAAAGAGAGAAATTTAAATTAAGAATACGAAAATGTTCTTGCATGAGCGGATTGCCTTTAAGAAACACGAAATCTCAATTCATGGGAAATGTGAATAATACAAGTGTCATAGTTAAGGAAGGTTGTGTTAAGTTGCACTGAATTGTCTTTTCTGAATTGTTTTTCCATTTGGACCATCAAAAATCTACTCTGGCCACCAATTTTAGAGGCTTGATGGCTTGTGCGGCTTAAAAATATGAGCATCTATCTAAATGTGTTTATAGACAAAGGAAAGAAAGGTCAGCCTCCAGTCTACCAACAATCTCCCGTCACTTAAAAACACAGCACGACTGACAGAAGCAACAGAAGTAATTGAAGGTTGGGGGGTGGGAGTGGGAGGTGGGGTCACTTCTGCTTCCAAACTGCCTTTGGGTAAAAAGGAGAGAGGGGCAGGAAATAATGCAAACACCCCCCCGTCTGTAGCTCATTCTTCACCGGTGACACACCTCGAATTGTCACCTGTGGAATTGTAGAGAGGAGCGGGATAAAGAATGTCAGAGAGGGGGCAGCTGAAGGGGCAAGTGAAGCCAGCGTTGATGATTAACCAGTTTCCTCTCTGGGAAACTTTTCTCCCCACTGCGTTGCACGGCACTGGCTATGCTAAGAATTCGGCCAGACTGCTGTTGACTGCTCTAAGTTGATATATGTATTAATGTGATAAAGAATACCCTGCTTGTTCACTCCTCCACCTATCCATCATAGCGGGGTATGACGAGTGGGAGGCTCCCATCTTTAGAACATAGCGTTGATGGATTTGAACCACACAACCCCCCGAATCTAAGAGCAGGTATGCAGCTCCCTCGGCAATGAGCATATTCCACCTCTGAGTCTGCAGCAGTGTTTTTTTTTTTTTTTTTTTACTGCATGCCCCATTAAATATCACAGAGGAAGCTTATTGGATTTCGCACGTTTTTTTGTGTTTTTTCTGAGGGTGAAAGTCCGGTTCAAAAATGCAGAAAACAAGGTTTGACTCACTTTATTTGATAATAAAGTGGAAATGGGTTTCCGTCTTTTCCCCTTTTCTGCAAACACTAACGAGTTTCGTTAAGGCTTACAAGATGCACGATTCAGCATCTTGTTTAAAGCAGGGTAGGAGGCATAAAAAAACATGCTATTGGTTACACTTTATGGCAAGGGTACATGAATGATCATGCATTCATACATGAAAGAGCATTCATTCATTCATGTAGTACTTTATGAATTACCAGGAATGTGCAAGAATTAACAGGGTCTCATGCAAGACTTCATGCAAAAACTGTACGTTAATTAATGCAGCAACTAAGATGTTTCGGTCATCATGATTTCTGAGTTATTAATGATGTTCATTTCTTATTCATAGGCAAGTCTGCAGTTAAAGGGACAGGACAAAAAAACGTCCAGTGCACATGCATTCTCTTGAATTTCAAATATTGTAATCATTAATAATTAAGCATTCAACCCTTCACCCTTCAACTAAACTGTTAATTCTTGTACATTCTTGATATTACTACATAAATGAATTTGTGTTTTCATGCATTAAGTTTTGTAAGAATTCATAATAATTCATTTACCCTTCATATAAAGTGTTTGTCATGTTCTTTCTAATTAGTGAGGAAGTTGGTATGTGGAAGAGCATGAATAATAATATTTAAAGGTGAAATCTGTAATATATTTACTGTAATAAATGATAAAATGACCTTGATGTGCCATCAGAGATCAATGAAACGTTAATTTCAAACAGTTGCTTCTCTGACAACAATGCGATATCTGTAGCATCTTCCTTTGAAATTCCTATTCTGGTCTGTAACTTGTGTTATTGTTTGCCCATTTCATGTCGGTTTGAGTTCAAATTAATGCTGAATGTTCACTGAATGACTAAGTGTCTGCTTATGAGTCTTAGGAAATCATTAATAATCTTGTGGAAGGAGTAGATGTTTATAATGGTTAAATTGAGCAAAATGTTAATGGAGTCTGGCATGTTTGTCTTGAGCTCCTGCAGTGTTCCTGCAGCCTGCCTGAGCTTCCACAAGTCTGGAGATGTGGGGGGCAGGGGAAATAACTCACTTCAACCACAGATTGTATATTAAATAGAATTTCAACTTATTTAATGGCTCCAAGTTGCTATTTGGACTGCTGGACTCATTTTCTGACAGGTAATTATTACATATTGCTTCAACAAAAAGGAGCTCTTTCAATAACTAAAGCAGAGACTAGTATTTAAATGAATGATTAGTGTGTCAGAATAATTTTCACAGCCACTAGGATGAAAATAGGCAATATGCTAGGGAGGGAAGGGAACTATTAGGCTACTCATTTATGTGTGTAGACTAATTAATTTTATGATGAAAGGCTAATGTGTTTAATCTGAATTTAAGTGTTCTCCATTTTATGCAGGCAGCTGCTTCTGAAAGCAGGCATTAGATTATGGAGACGTTGCACACATCCTGGTTATGTTATTAATTCTTTATGACAGTTTGGCAGCACTCCACAAGGTGCATCAACATCTACATTCAGTAGATCAGGTTTTATTATTTACGGGTCACCAAGTCAAGTTTCCTCAGCTTTTTGCTCTCAAGTCAAGTCGAGTCTTACAGCAGATGAGTCCAGGCAGAGATTAGAGTTGTGACTCTTAATACACTTAATTTGTTCACATTAAGAATTACACAAGCTGTAATTTTTTCAATGCTATTTTTTTTTATTAATCTGAGAAAATATGATTTCATGTGATCTGTAGGTCTTTGTGAACATGACAGACATTACAGATGATTGCTAATAACAAATAAGTGTCTATAAGCTACCTGAAACCACCATTTGCTTCACATCCAGTTAGAATTATGCTCTTGAAACGTTTCCTCTTCGGGCTTCATGCTCAGGGGGACACTTGGATTCCAGCAGTGACACTGTTAAGGATGACCGACCTGCTCTGCCATCTATCACCATGAATTCCAGGATGACAAAATGGAAAGTTTCACTTCTACAACTCTCCCTCTCTGACTCATCTCTGCCCAGACTTGCCTTAATTGCACTGGTTGGACAATTGTGCGGAGTGTAGCTTCTACTTTGTGTGAACAGACATCAGATGGAAAAACAGCAGCAGGTAGGAATTAGATGCCAGCTGTTTGTCTTATACATTACATTACATATTACATGATGCTAATAAATGCCTACTGAACAGATGGAAAAGCCCCCTTGTAAAAGTCGCAGGGCATCAAGGCAGAATATGAGGCAGTAATGATGAAGAGACTTCCGACTTGAGGTACTCGACCCTGCCCTCCCCGTCTACCTCTCGGACTTTTTTCCACCTCTGTCAGTTCCTGTACACAGTTGATTGAGAAACCAGTCAGAATAACAAAGCCTGGAGGCGGGGGGCCTCTGACTTGGATCAGATCGAGTCCATATTGACATCTGGTTTTTCTAACTCTCCACTATAATTGTGAGTGGGAATGCACGCACGCACAGAGGTGGTGGTGTGGGGCGGAGGTAGTGCTATATTTCAGTCTGCGTGGCTATCTCTGAGGGGTGGGAAGTTGTGAGTGGGTGTCTGTGGAATCTGATTGTGTGTGAGTGTGAGAGAGACAGAAAGCAGAGGGAGGAGGACAGAATGACAAAGGGGACAGATAGAGAGAGAAGGCACCAAACGATACATGCAATGATTTAGAGAACGTGCACGAGTGACTGCTAAAAGATAATGGGAACAATAACATGAACGTGACAGTGTGAGTGGACGGGACAGTGCAAATGTGCACGGTCTGTAAGAGACTATTATCTATCAGCCTTGTTGCAATTTCTGTTGTGTTAGGCCTTCATCCAGGTGATAAGTCCACTATTCAGAGCAGACACACCTCACCTGACACCCACTAAATCCCCTGCTGTTAAAACGAAGCAATATGTAACAATTATGCTTCCAAAACTGAGTACAGCAGTCCAGATAGCAAGTTGGAGCCGCTGGCTGAATGTTAAATGGGTTGAAATCCTATTTAATAAACAGTCTGTGGCGACAATAACAAGCGACGACAAGTCCTCCAGTGTAAGTTAATCAGCTGTTTATAACTGTCAATTATCTGCCTGTGTTAAGCTAAGCCTGTTATCCTGAAAACAAAAGCCCACTGCTCTGAAAATACACACTCTGGAGTTCAGTGACTGCCTGCCAGACTCCATTAACATATTTCTCAATTTAACCGTTATAAACATCTACTCCTTCTAAAAGATTCATGATTTCACATGACTCATAAACAGACACTTACTCATTTAGCAAACATTCGAACATTAATTTGAACTCAAATTAACATGAAACAGGCAAACAAAAACAATTATTCCAGCCTGGAATGGAAATTTCAAAGGGGGGCTTGATTTCTGGTGACTTTTTCATGGTCGTTTTATGATTTATTACATTAAATATATTACTGATTTCTCATTTAAGCGTGTACAGTTTATGCTGACGATCTACACTAAAACTAACATTCCAAAGCTCAAACTAATTCACTTTCTGTTTGGACAGCTATAAGCAAAGAAAATGACAACTAGAAGAGTTCACTCAGCAGAGTGCAGATCTCCGTCTTGTAACAGATACTGAAGCACCTACTGCAAAGCCACCATAACTGCCAGATGCAACCAGCAGAGATTTGCAAAGTTGTGAGTAAATGGTTTTATAGTCTCAGTTTTCTGCATAGAATAGTGTAAGTGTTGTAACGAGCATCCTCATCACTAATGTATGAACTTAATAAAGAACATAAATGGGATGATGTCCAGACTTCTCAATTTAAACATTATTCTTTATTAGAAAATGTTGTTATTTATTTAAAATATGACAAGTAACCAGGTGGCTTTATAATAATAAATTTAAAAATCTTGATCTTTGGAGAAACTTGCAAAAACTGAAATTCTAAACAATTTAGATTTGATGTTGCCTTTTCATAGATCAGAGCCTGCGTGTCCCCGTCAAAGTTAAGAGAGTTAATGTTTTGACAGAGAGTTGATCAGATCGTCCCTAGTTACACAATTTAATTCCAACAAGTAACTAGTTTCATGTTTAATTTCTCATGTTTATAACAAACCAAATTTCATGATAATCACTCAGAAGTAAGTGAGTTATACTTGATTTTGTAGTAGGTTATGCATCTCTCAATACATTGTATTTATTGTTCTAATGTTTACTAGCTGACCACTTTCCATAAATGGCAGACACATAGCAGATTTATTCATCTTGTGTCTAACTGTATTGGATCATAATATATCAGGTATAATAATTCTGATATAATTAATCTGCAGATGCTTAAGTTCAAGGTGAATCAAAACCATTCTATCAATTTTTGATCCACAACAAAGGCTAAAATGTGGCCTGCAGCAGACTAGGTAAACCTTGTTCTTAGCTCAGCAGTTGCTGATGATTTGCAGCCACTACCAGCTGGTTAAGAGGAGTGAGGAGTCAGCTGTTGGCATAAGACAGAGCAGTCAACAAAAAAGGTTTTTCAACAATTGTGAATCACCGCAACTAAAACACTTGAGCATACAGTCATGCAGGACCCACTCGGAAATAAAATTTCGGATGGATTTTTTTTATTAAACCCTAAACGTTGCAAAGATCCAGTTTTAAATCTCCAAGGTCATTTCCTCTCTTGTCCAACAAGAGGAAAGTTTTTATGTAAAAAGTCTTTGTCCCTAAATGTATAAGACAGAAGCGGCTCAATTTCCTGCCATCAACTCAGCAGTTTTTAATCTGTCTTTAGGGATGAGTGTTCACTCACTTATAGCAAGTAACTTGAGACATCAGTGGTATATCTAACAGAGGGATGACTCAGTTTGCAGAAGCTCGGTCTGCTGTTAATATAGTCAGTCAGGTTTATATGTCAGGCTTAATCTGATGTTTAAATCTCTCTTTGGTAACAAAGCATTCTTGATTTACAATTTTGCATTAAAACCATATTGTTCCAGAGCAATTTCCAATGAGAAAAGCCATAATGTTTCTATATAATCTATCAGGAAAAATAAAGACAGCAACATAAGTGCAAAGAACAGTAATGTTATTACGCAAACATCATTTAACAAAGTTTAAATGATGAGGAGAAACAAAAAGCAGCACAAAAAGCATCGCTGAACCTTCGTAATAAGTGAACAAGCTCAATAATAAACAACAGTTGTTCCTTACCGTCCATCTATGCGTCTCCACGGCTGGTTTTGGGGGTCTGCTTTCCACATAGCCGCTTCCTTCACCTGAAGCCTGAGGAGACCAATCATACAGTTTAATTTGTTTATTTTATTTAGTGCATTGACTATTACAAATAAGCATTGTGTGCATAAAGACAAGAAGGAGAATCTGGTTTGAGGTTTTATTTCATTCATTTATTTATTTTCTGTTCTTTGTCACAATCTGAAAGATTGTTTCGTTGAGGAAGATTTGAGTTGATAAAGTTTGTGTATTGTTGTTTCGCTCATGGATCTTTGTTTGATTGTATAATGTCTTTATTGTATATAATAAGAAATCTGAATACAATTTAACAAAAATATTACAAATAATATATATTTTTATGACAAATATATTTATATATTTTATGACAAAGTTTATTGCCATATTTTTCAATTTTAACACACACATGTGTAGCCATGTACAGTTGTGAAAAATGATAAATAGAATAAAAATGTAAATAGCTAACAGTAATGAATGTAAAAAACATCAAAACTAAACAAGACTAATTAATTAATTAATTAATTAATAAGTATAATATAAGGAAATAATAAATAACTAAATTCATAAATAAATAATGAAGCAATTATAATTTATTAAAACAAACACCAAAGGCACTTATGGTAGCACATAATATTAAACACGGTGTCACAATTTCAGAGTCTGAATCAAAGTCAGAATCAGCAATTCTCCAGTACCTCTTTATATTTCTCTCTCTTCACCCCTGCCCACATGCAACCTTTAGAGCGTGCCTCAAAAGAAAAAAAAAAAAAAAAATAAACACCTGACGCCATACAGACCATCTCTTTAAAAAAAAATTTGACAGAACAACTGTCAGGCACTAAACCAAGGATCTGCTGATCTTCACAAACCATGACTCGACAGTCAAACGGTGGTACAGTCATCAGTGCAAAAAGAAAAAATGTTTAAATCAAAAAAATCAATCACAAGTCAAATCAAATCGTGAATTTGGGGGATCACGGCACCCAATGTTAAAGGTAAAAAAAACCAATACACATCATTTATCCTTAAGACAGATCTGTTATTTTCCTCATTCTTTCAACAGAAAAGTTGTTCACATGAGGCCATCTTTCATAGTTCTCTAAACGCTCCCAATAAGAGGGCGCCTTTGTGTTTTTCCATCCCCTAAATAAAGTCAAATATAATATCTTAATATGCTGAGATATCTGAAAATGTTCTCTGAACTGCATCATGTGTGTCAGCTCATGAATTCTACTTGGATTCTTTGTAAAATTCAAGTCAGCTGTAAAGGAATTTAGCTATTTAGGGCAGTGTTTATATTGAATAGGCTACGGTACAGTACATACATTATATGTTCACTACATAATCTCTATGCTATTTGAGCTCTGTGTGACAGAATTATTGCTCCTGTTTTCAGTCGTCTGTGTTGTCTTTATTGCAGTAAATGTGTTTTTCATGCCACTTTCTTGGCAATGTCCCTATTGAAACAAATATTTTAATCTTAATGAGCCTTTTACTTTGTTAAATTAAGGTGTAATTTAATAGTGGACTATCTAAATGTCAGTACTCTATGTCTCTGCACTGATGTCATTAAGCCAAATGCTGGTTATATTTGTTATATCAGTCAATGTACAATACAGTAAGTAGATCTCATATACTTCAAAGTTGGCTGGTAATTCAATACCTTGAATGTGTGCTCTGTTCAGGAAAACAGCTGTGTGTGAGGTTATCATTTGAGATAAAAGGCACATCCTGAAATTGGAAACCTGTCATTTCCATGTGGAATGTGATTTTCCCGTCTAATCCAAGCAGCATCTAAAGATTTGATGACAACAAGCGGTAAAATGTTGAACCTTATTCTGTCAGTACGAGGGTTTGGTGGTCTGTGTGAGCAGAACAGCTGCAGAGGCAGTGTTTTACTAAATAACAGTAAAGGCTGCTGGTGGGCTGCAGTGAAGCACCTGTGTTTGTGTGTGGGTGGTCAGGGTCAGCGCTGTCACACTCTTATCTGTTATTATTGTTTTCTCTACTAGTTAAATTATTCCAGTTTAATGGACCAGTGTGTTAGATTTGGTGGCACCCAACAGTGAGTACACAGATTGCAAACATCTCACCTCAGACCCCATTCACAACGTGTGGGAGAACCTTTGGTGGCCTCGAAACCAGCAAGAAGTGTGAAAGGCCCTGTCTAGAGCCAGTGTTTGGTTTGTCTGTTCTGGGCTACTTTAGAAACATTGCGGCCTCCACAGAAGAAGACCCACTTCTCCCCCTAATTATAGATTGATCATTCTAAGTTAACAAAAACAACAGTTATTTCAGTTGAATATACATTAATGAAGAAATATTATGAATATTATATTCCATTTATTTCATATTCTGCCAATAAATCCCCTTAAATCAGGTTAATTCAATTACTTTTTGTGGAAATAAGTGCCAAGGGGCTGGACGTTTACATTTCCTGTGTCTGACCTGGAATCTAAATGTGGGAAACAGTTTGCCTTTTTACTTTTTCTCTACTTTTACTATCTTTACAATGGAAAAGAAAAATTATGTACCAAAAGAAAAAAATGCACCTTTGTAATCCTAGATCAGAAGGTGCTTGTTAATTTAATAAACATTGTTGAATTTAACTTTTTTTTTTTTTGTTCAGTTTGACTCCTAAATAGCTTCCGTTTAAAAGAGCCTGAGTTCATACTACCTGCTAATAAAATGATGATCTTTTAATAAGCAAACACACAAACTTGTTTTAAAATAATACTCTCATAAAATGGGTTTAACTATATATAATGGCTTACATGCTGAGGCTAAAACTGGATGTTCCAGGCAAAGGAAATCAACATTCTCACCAGCTGATGATCTTGTACTGTAGTGTAGAGCTACTTAGTCCAAGTAAACTAGTACGGTAAGGAAAAATATAAGATCAGACTGTTATTTCATTCTAACATAACCTCTTTTGGCTACTTAGCTTCTGTTCTCGTTTGTATTTTTACACAGTATGTGGTTAGAAAAAAGGTTTTTGGACTAACCAATGTGTTTGGTGAAAGAGCTTGGCTGGACTTAGAGGAGTATAAACTTCCCCATTACACAATATCGAGGAGTCACTAATGTTAGCCCTCTGATAGCATCCAGGACGGGCTCCGCAGAGTGGAGAAATATGACACAGTGGAAGTCCTATTTGTGAAACAGAAATTAATGCGACCTAGTTAGTTAATGATACTGAATGCTCTTTGAGCTGTGGTTTTAACTTTGTAAGTCGCCTTTTGTAGTAGCATGAAGCAAATTAGCCAGTAGACCTTTTTTCACAGCAGTCATATTGACATGAAACACTAGAGGAAGCACACATGGTACCAGTGACACTAATTAAGGTCCAATTTAGTGTAGCAGAGCCTCTCCAGTGAGCCAACATGCTCAACAGCAGCGACCCTGACATGAAATGAAATGAAACCTTAATCAGCATCATTAGTAACACCTGTGTTTACACTATTTCATATCAAACGTCTGCTATGAAAGATCTATTGGAGCTTCTGTTAGAGCAGATAAAATGTAATCATTCCCTTACTCTTCTGCTCATGTGTTTTTGGTTTTTAAAGGACCTGACAGGCCTGCAGCGCCTCATTACTGTTGCCAAGCTACGACTGGACAATCACTGTTCAGGGAGGGGTTTTGCTAACAGTCAGACTTAAATGTGCTCACAGTTGCATCATCACATATCATTTTGTCTTTCTAACAGACAGCATTTCTATTTCCCTGCAGTCATTCTACAACATTTCTATCACACGTAGTCGCTTATCTTCAAAATGTGATTAGTCGTCACTCACCATATCTGAGTCATCTTCATCCTCTTCACAGTGTCTCTCAGCAGCACGGGGGTCTCCCACCACCCTCAGCTCACCAATCACCCCCTGATGCAAGACAAGGACAAGGTATTTTGAGCTGTTTGATGATACATTAATAATGGCAGAATAACGTGTTACTGGTGGTTTTGTGATATTTTTCAGGGAATTCCCCCGTCCCACAAAATCAGAGGGGCTATTGAAGTCTCCAGTTTTAGCCTGTGAAGTGCCACTATCTCTGCCCCCCACACACACACTATCTGATACATGTTCCCACACAGGATACTCACACAGATAGCATGAATGCTATCTGCCTGCCTATCAAAGGGCCATTAGCTCTGTATGAAGAGGTGCTTTCTCTGCTCCTCAGTTATTTGAAGTTGACTCTTCGGGACACATTTATGTCCTGAGAAAAAAAAAGCCAAATGGATGTTTTAAGAGGCTTTGAAGATAAATGTCAAAGGCTCTTTGACATTTAAACCCAGTCTCTACACAGGCTTTTAATGGTTGAACTTTTTTTTGTAACTTGTACAATGTTTAGTCGACATGTCCTGGTCTTTTTCTAACAAACTGCTTTAGATCTTCACAATAAATCGTAGCTCCATTGCACAAGAAAGACTAAACCGTCACTGCAGCTTGTTTTTGCAAATGATGGATAATAAGAAAAAGGGACATCTACTAAACAAATCCTATTTCACAATGGAATGTCCACTTTATAAATACATAATGTAAATATTTAGATGCCCACAAAGCTTGCCAAGTCTTGATTTGATTAGAGAAATTAAATTCACAAGACCTCTCTAGCAAAGGGCCAAGCAAGGGTCAACAAACAGCGCACGGCCGACAATTCCTGAGAAAAGAAGGTTCATTTTTGCTAAATAAGCAGTTTTTGAAACATCTTTCTGATAAAATATTCAGCCACAAGGAAATAACTTAAACGTGTGCTAAAAACAGAGAAACCTGGAACTGTGTAGCAGAGTTACAAAGTGGTTTACAACAAAATAAGCAGCTGTCCTCAAACACGGCAATAAAAAAAAGATTGAAACAAGTGTTGCAGCTGAGAGAGGAAGGGAGAGATGATTTTTCAGCTGAGCAAACACTCAGAACTATTTATTTCAAGGCTTTGGAACCACATGGGAAGAACTTTCTGGAATTGTGACATATTTAGTAGTGAAAATACGTCTTTTTTCTTTATTATGTAACAATATAGTCATTGTTTTAAAAGGAATATCCAAGTTTTTTTGGCTCGCCTGTAAAGTTGATCAGAAGCCTGCTTCAGCCTGTAAGGCTCAGTTCAGTCTTATTAACAGATCAGGGAGGCATTTGTTTCCATCTAAGCCACAAGACTCCACACTTCAACAGTGAAAACGAAAGAAAAGCCTCATCGTCATGTTAAAGTGTAACTCAAAGGAGAAAGACAACAGGGTCATGTAGGAAGTGGCGCAATGAAAATAAAACTACTGAATGCAGATAAAAGCCAGACGTCTATTAAAAGTGACTGAATAGCTTCCAGCTAACACAGTAAAAGTCTCTTCAGTGTCTTAAATTAAGGAGATTAGAATGAATTAAAGATCTTCTAAACCCAAGAGACTTGGGTTGTGAAGTGTAAAAGAAAAGGCAACTAATTCTAAGGCAGATGTCTTCATTAATTTTTTGAGTCTTAAATAAAAGTCCACTTTTGAAAAAAACTAAAATAAGTTTTGCTGACATATAATTTTTTGTTTTCTCCTTTAGAAAAACTTGAATTTTTGAGTTTTTGAGGGGAAAAAAAAAACAATCTGCATTTCAAAAACTCGTTAAATGTGGGTGTCATTAGGGGTCGACATAGCAGATCGTCTGCTCACTGGCAGGCCGGACCCAAGTCAACCCAGTATGGATCCGTATATTTGAGTTGGCATAGGCTTTTTACACTGGATGCCATTCCTCGTGCAATCCTCCCCGTTTATCGGGGCTTGTGACTGGCAGGTTGGGAATGCACTGGCTTGTGCGTCCCCAGCGGCTGGGGAACCAGGTTACAGTGACTTTCCCAAGGACCATTCGACATGTGGCCAGGGAGAGGTGGGGATCAAACCACCGACCCTGCGATCTGCAGACGACAATTTGCAAGCTCGCAGATGAACAATTTTTTTATTTATTTTTTTTGTTTGTTTTCTTTGTTCATTTTGCTTGTTTCTAAAACTCAGATTCAAGTTTTTTAATATCTAAAATTCAAAGATTTTTAAACTTTTCTTTTTTTCAAAACTTCAGAGTTTGAGTTTCTATTAAAACATTAATGAAGATAGCTGCCTTGAAATTATTGTTTTTCTCAAATTTTTTACGGTGTTTTTTTCAGGTGTCACTCCAAAAGATATTAAGTAATGTAATTAAGTAAGTAAGTAATCTGCCTTTTATATTTTGGGATAATAACTGTTAAACTATTAATTGAATCCAGAAAGTACTTTTCGCCCAGATTCTTAGTGAATTATACAGGACGTAAAACAATCAGTCACTACTGATGCAATAAAACACATAGAGTGCCAAATAATACTGTTTAAAATGCGTTTACAATATTCAAGGCTTTTTTGATTTTGATTTGTGTGAGAAAACGTACTATACCTGTAGCCCACGGTTTGTCTTTGAAAATAATTAAATAGATGCACAGAAGCAGGATGAACAGTTCTCATGTCTGCAGTTGCATGTTTTGTCCTTGCAGGTAGTCATGGGTGAACTACTTTAACAGCTAAGGTCAACAGTTGTTGCGGTCAACTGCTGGGATTTACAGCAGTCAAATGACTCAGGTTAATTACATCCCAACTGTGAGGGCTGCCAATTATTTACAGACTAACCCTCAAGAAGACGGTGAGGTGATGTCGACATTTATATTATGGCTTTGAGTCGCCAATTTTAGCAATCAAATCATATGAGAGTTAGTCAGCCAAGATGTTTCACATGACTGACTATGAAATCAAAACACTATACTGCACTTTTCCAAAACGTCACGCAGCAGCAGTCCTGTCTCATCGCAGTTTGTGTTGGTTCTAGAGAGAAGTTTGGGAATGTGACATGTGCAGACTTCTGACTCCAAGACAAGAATTAGTCTGATTCACTCAGTACAGAAGCATCTTGAAAATACTTCTTACTATGAACACTTTAAAATAATACAGTATATCTTCTATGTCATAAATTACTTAAAGAGACAGTTCACCCCAAAATCAAAAATGACTATTTTTCCTCTGGCCTGTAGTGTAATTTATCCATCTAAATAGTTTTGGTGCGAGTTGTAGAGTTTTGGAAATATTGTCCATAGAGATGTCTGCCTTCTCTTAAATATAATGGAACTAGATGACACTCAGCTTTTAGCACCAAAAAATGCTTTGCAAAACTGAGCAGCAATGTCTCTTTCCAGAAATCTTGACCAGGTGACTCAAGATAATCCACAGACTTTGTTGTGAGCAGTTTCATTTAGGAACTATTTTCTTTCTACAGTAGAATCTACTAGAGCTACTTTCTTTCTACCAGAAAGAAAGTGAACTGTCCCTTTAATTTCCTGATTTCATGGGTCTGAATATTGTTTTGTTCAGAACAGATTAAGCCTGTATACACACCAGAAACTTGTCAGGATCAGCTCCTCCAGCTTGCCCGACAAACACCCCAGCACCGGCCTCCAGCTCCATCTCGTCCGGGGACCTCTCGATGCGCATCACCTGAGGGTCTGTGTCACAGTTGAGGTAGAACATCACCTTCTCATCTCTCACAGCAAGTGCAAAACGAGTCCAGGTATCCCTCATGGAGGGTACAAGGAACCTGGCCGCCTCATACGACTGTTGGGAGTCGGGCTCTGTGTAGTACAGGATGACATTCTGCTTGCCGCCCTGCACGTCCGTCAGTTTAACACCTACATACATGATCTGCTGTGAGGCGTCTGTGACGGAGAAGATGACGCCGCCCCTGTTTGAGGTGGGTTTCAGGTTGAAGATGAGGGCGAAGTCTCTGTAGAATGGGCTCGGCAGGTGGGCGCGGGCCAGCTGGCCCGTGTTGGCATCGGGGCCAAAGACGTAGCCGGGGCTGTTGTCGGGGCCGTAGATCTGGGTGATCTCACTTGGAGGAGGATCCCCAATCAGCTGCAGCAGGGAGACCCCGCTGTCTTCTAAAAGGGGGAGAAAAAAAAAGGATGTGAGACCACAAAACACATGAAATCTACTGGAGGTTAGAAGGGAGGGCTGCATGGCAGGGTAATGTTAGACCAGGCTCTATTAGGCTGCTGGGAGTTGGTGAATGTGCCTGATAGATGCAGGAACAACTGCTGTTACTTACGGATGTCTTTACTGTTGCTGTTTTCCCTTTCAAAAGTAATAAAAAGAGCATCAACACATTCCATTAAATGCAAATGCAAAAAGGTAACGCAACTGCCTTCAACCAAACTGTGAGCTTCTTCAAGAAGCTTTGGCAAAGCTGCTCCCAGGACCATAAACAAACAAACCATTTTGTAACCTCTAGACCGAAATATGGAACAGATTGTCATCTTCTAAAAAGGCAAAGGATAGGCCACATGAGACTAAGAAAAGATGATCACTTTAGCAGACATTGAAAGGCCTGTGTACTCCAGCCAATCTTCAGCTTCTACTAAACTGCTATAAAGGGACGGTCCAGAAGATACAGTACAGGGTGTGAGTCAGAACAGGTTTACACTTAAATATGAGTCCATATGTGTCGAGAAAGAAGATCTTTATATTTCTGGTGTGTTGTACATAAAAAAGTCCAAATAATGAGTTGGAGCCATAGACTATATATTAAATAGGTTGTGATCCTGTTAAATATACAATCCGCGGTTAACGGGAGTTGTTTCACCCGCCCCCTCCTTCCTAGACATGGCAGAGACAAGCAGTCTGCAGCAGCGCAGTATGCATGTAACTTTGTAAATTGACAATAGCAAGCGAAAACAAGTCATCCATTGTAAGTTGATCAGCTGTTTATAACTGTCAGTTGTCTGTCAATGTAAAGTTAATCCTGTTATCCTGAAAACAAAAGCCCTCTTCTCTGAAATAAAACACTCTGGACAATGGATTAAGTGGCTGCTTGTGTCACTGCCTGCCAAACTCCATTAACATTTTGCTCAATTTAACGGTTATAAACATCTACGCCTGATACAAAATTATTAATGATTTCTTATGACTCATAAACAGACACTTAATCATTCGGCAAAAATTCTGCCTTAATTTGAACTCTGCTCAATGTGAAATATACAAATATACAAAACAGTTATGGTCTGGAATAGACATTTCTAAGGGGGGCACTGCAGCTGTAACGTTCATGTCGAGCGAAGCGAGTATTTCAACTCTGCAGCTTTCCTTGATCTCTGATGACACATCTTATAACAGTAAATATATTACAGACTTGTCCTTTAACCCTATTATAGTAATAGAAGGGTCTAGGGCCCGATCTGACACTGGATTTTTGGCCTCTAAAACTAAAAAACAAGATAGACTGATATAGCTGTGATAGGCCAAAATCAGGCCGACACATCAGCCGACCAATATATCTGTCTGGTTCAAAAGGGGTCTGAAAAAATATGTCGTAAGAGGCAGAAATAGAAAATTATGCATTTAAACTGATCAATCCACTGTGTGCAGAATAGCACCAAGATGGATATCTTTGCATCACATTCCAGAAGACACTAAAAAACAAAGCGAAAAGCTCTTCCGACTTGTGTGACATCTGCTAAATGTCACTGCTCCGGGGCACACAGGGACCAACAGCTGGGCCTCCTGCATATCTCTGCTCACTCTTCCATCACCCTGGGTGATTCTGGCGAGGTCAGTGCATAATAATTGGGGTGTTTAGGAAATACAAGGACCACAAAGAGTGATGTGTATTCGTTCACATGGTGGGTAGTTTATCATTTACTTTAACTCAGCAAACTTTAGACTAAACCCTCCCGCTTTGATCAGAAATAATGTTTTGGGAGAACTCTCGACGTAGTTTCTGGCGCTTTGAAGAAATGCTTTGGTTTACCACCTGGTGACTAATGTGCAAGCTCTATTGCTCGGTTCAAAGCCTCCCCGCTGCCCCGAGTGCTGGAGATCAGTGGGGTCTGCAGTCGGCTTTGTTGAGAGCTTAAACACACGAGGTGTTTAGCTGAACCCGAGGTCCTGCTCTGTGTTGTACAGCCACAAACACAAAGTCTGAATATTCTGAGAACTAAAGATGCTTTCACTCTGAGTTGAAGTTAACAGAGAAGCCAGTCAAGCTGTAACAGGATACTTTCCATAAAAATACTTTCCAGTATTAATTACAGAGTTCCCCTCTGCACCAATCAGACAGACATGGCTGAAGCTTCATCGCTAAACGATTTATGTACTTATTGAACCATATACACAACCCCAGAATATTTATCTATATCTATATGAGATACTATAATCATATGCCAGAAATACCAACCATATCTGGAAAAGCACATTTAGATGACGAGTGGTACAAATGTAAAAAAGTTAAGAAGTCTTTTGTGAGATGCCCTACATCAGCTGATATACATAGTGTGTATCTAATATAGCATGCACTAGCAGGCTAAAAGGCAGATTAAAGGATGACAGATAAGTGATAATTATAGCTGGATAGCTGTCTATAAAAAGACACGACTGCCTGATTCTTGTGACACATATTTCATTTAATCATTCTCTTGACCTGAGTAGGGCTGCATCTAGTGATTATTTTCATTATCTGTTGATCTGACGATTATTTTCACGACTGATCGATTTATCGTTTAGTCGAGTGGTTTTCAAACTGGGGTCCAGACACCAACAGCAACCCTTCAGTGAGTTGTAGGGGGTGAAAAAAACGTGAAAAATGCTCGTCACAATTTCCAACCCCACAATAACCTCTTTAAATTGCTTCTTTTGTCCAACAAACAGAATCCAAAGACTCTTCATTTACCATCATGAATAGCAAAGAACAGCAGCAACTCCAATTACATTTTTGTTTGAAAAATGAATGAAACGATTATTCAAAGTGGTTGGCAACAATTTTTCTTTCGAGTCACTAATTCATTTGTTGATTTATCCTTGCAGGCTCTGCTCCTGAGACAAACCAGACCTTAGCATAAAACAGACATCTTCTACCTAAATTAGAAAATGCTTGCAACCAAAAATGACAGCCACAGTCCCAGGATGAGAAAACCTCAGGTAGACTGTGATTCTTTGACTGCTGCACGGTTGGCTGTTAACAATAAACTGTCATTTGCACCCAGCCAACCAGATGTTTACTCTGATAAAGTCAGAATGAGAAACCTCAGGGGTCTCTTCAGTGGGCCTGTGCTCACAAGTCTGAACCTGGCTCTCACTTATGAGCACAATCTCCGCCGGGGTGAGTCGGGTTGAGAAAGGCAAAACCTATTTTAAAAAAAACCTGCAGTAATTCAGTGCTGAAATCTATCATGTGGAAAGCACACCATTTTAATTTGTGATTCCCCTGTTACGGGCAATGAAGCTGACATGTGGGCTATTTTTAAAGCAGAAACAATCGATAACTGAGCACGTATTATAACGCTATTTGCAGAGAAAAGTAATGACGTTTGTACTAAAAATGCCTCTACTGGCTGCAATTCACTTTCTTTGATAATTTCCGAGAAACATGCAATTTGTCAAGCATAATTAGCAGCTGGTCATACAAATTATCTGATTTGTGTGCAGATTAAACTTCAAGGCCCGTAATGAGTTGGAATGTGAGGCGCATCTCTCAAACAGCGCCTGATTGTCTGTCAAGTATGACCATCTCTTTACAATTCAAACATCTGATTTGTTTATGCATTTGCCAAACTAACAGCAGACATCCTCACACGTGCACTCATGTCGCAAGCTTCCCAAACCCACCATTAGTGAAACATCTCCTCTATTAGTCATCACTCATGCTGACCAGATGTGCACTCTTTTGGACTAAACATTTACCAAAAAGATGCCACAAGCGTGTGAACCAGACCATGAACAAACACTTCTTTTTTTTTTTACTACAAATCTAAAAAAGTATCCGGATGTGATTGTGCCAGATGCCAGAAAAAAGGAAGCTTGGAAGTATAAAGACAATTTCATTACCGGATCTAAAGCAGATGAAAAGGTTCAACCTGCTTTACACATGCAAAGGAATGCTTTTGCTGAAGCCTGTTCAATGTGCCTGCATTGTCAGCAAAGGGCCAGCCAGTCATTCCTTCTCAGAGATCAAAAATTGTAGGCTGTACAAAAGGTTCACCATTAGCATTTTAAGTGCAATCTCAATTCAGGTTTTTCAAATAGCTTTTGTTAACCAATGACAGCTTCAAGGCCGGTCAGCCATAGAAAAGCACTGTTGATGAATGGAGCGGTGCTGGGTTTATGGTACTAGTTTGTCTTGTCAAGAAGGCAGCTTACTGACCGGGAACGCTGCTCTTTTTCATTTCCTAACATTCCAGGACAGGGTACCAGAGTTTGTGATACCCTGTTGATAAAGCTGTATATACAGTGTGAGACTGTATTTACAGCTTTGGGAAGTACAGGATCCTGTATAATCCATGGGAAAACATTGGAACATCTGGACCGTCCAGAAAACCTTGCGGTTTCACTGACCACACTCCATCACCATTTAAAACATCCCTTGAGGCCTGCTGACAAGGGCAATAATCTCTCCCCTCACTCTGCAATAAAGCTGGTCAGTGGTCTGACGTGTGTTTGGAGTGTCAGAGTTTACTTCTGCAGACATGAAAATTACTATCAAAACATTAAGTTGGCCCATTTTACATGGCCTGTTCAAGGCAGGAATGTTGCATCATTATTCTGCCTCTCTGTTCTGAAGAAAACGTGAACACGGAATAGGGGGCATCATTGGTCCACTGTCAAGCCAGCAACAGAGGTAATAACAGAGCTGAATCAATGGAGCCAGGATGGGACACCTCTTTTGCTTCCAAAATGCTGCCATACTATCTAAAACACACTGGCAGCATTATGCCACATTTTTCTAAGGTAGAAATAAGTTCCTACATGAAACTGCTCACTGTAGGGTCTGCGATTATCTTGGGTAACTGGGTCATGATTTCTGGAAAGAAACACTGCTGTTTAGTTTTCAAATGCATGTTTTCTCGCACTATGAGCACCACAAGCTGAGTGCAATCTTGTCCCATTATATTCGAGAGAAGGCATACATATCTACATCTCCAAACACTCCGGACACTCACACCAGAACTATCGGGATGGATAAACAGCAGTACAGGCCAGAGGAAAAATGTGTATTTTTGATTTAGGATGAGCTGTCCCTGAAGATATATAGAAGATAAAATCATTGAAATAGTTAAAACGAATTCATCAGTTAAGTAAAAGTCATTTGTTTAAAGTGAGTTTTAAGAGGACTTTTAAAAAGAGGATAACGAGTCTTCCTGCTAGAGATCCCCAGGCATAGAGTTCCACGGCTGAGGGGCCTGGACAGAAAAGTCATCCCAGTCATCTTTGGTGACAAGTTCAGATTTTGGGACTGATGGCAGCGACCAGGCTCATAGGGAGTTGGCAGTTGGGTTGGGGAATGTCTACTGAATTAGCAAAGGACGATATGACGATCATGATACTGATGATATCCTTTTATCTTTGTCTCACATTCCTGCCAGATAATATCGTCCATTGCCTAACCCAAGTTGGTAGATCACAGACATAAACACGAGCCTGACCATTCAAGCTTTGAAAACAAGCAGTAAAATCTTAAAATCCATCCTAAACCTCACAGGTAACCTGTGAAGGTCAGCAAGGACTGGTGTGATGCCTCTCTTAGGACGTGTCCCAGTAGAATCCTGGCAGAAGAGTTTTGAATGAAACTGAAGTCTTGTGATGTTACGGCTGCTGATACCAAAATAAACACATTGCAATAGTCAAGTCTGGAAGAGATAAAAGTATTCATGACCTTTTCTAATAAACATGGTAGTTGTCTTTGCTTTCTGCATATTTGACCCCTGTTTGATCTTGTGGTTTCATGTATGTTTAGCCAATTACAGGGTTGAAGAAAGTTATTTGTAATGCTTAAATCCATGCTAACTACTAAGCGAAATCAATTTTATCTGCTTGAGGAGAATACTGTATAAAATGAACATCAATGAACATGCGATGATTTGAATATTAAGTTCTCAACACATTGAACAAATGTTCCTCTTTCTCTCTGCAAAGGATGTTCTGTGAACCTCTGGACAAATTTTGCAGCATCTTTAACCTGGTGATGCAGAAAGCTCGGAAAAAGATATTAAACCAAAAACCACATCATAGTCCAGGAAGGAGATTGCATGTTGGCTTGCCCTGAAGAGTGAGCTGTAATTCTCAAACCACAAAAAGGAAGATGGGTCTGCCACAAGCTGTGCGCTTCACTTTTTGGGGAAGGAGTTACATGATACTCTTCAAGTTCTCTACCTCTGAGACACTAACTTTCGATGCAACATGCAGGATGTACACAAACCCCTTGCCACATACTATTAAGTTCATAAATATGACTTTTTGCAACTCTGTGAATATCATACAAACTATTTTCTTCCAGAGGCACAATGGAATTGACTCTAAATAGGTTTAGAGCTCATTCAAACTTCTGAGACAGCACCGCTCTCCTTTAGAAACTGTTAAAAAAGTAACAGTGTCACAATTGGGCTACTATCCAGCACAAGACATCCCTGTGCCTAAGTCCTGTGTTTTGCAACACTGCCTCATCAGTTCTCGTGTTCTACTAATGCAACACAAACCAGAGGGGGCAGTGAATTTCTGGCAGGAACAAAGTCGGACTACACTGTGCCCATAATTGGAACCCCCCTGAGAGCCAACCCAAAATGACTCCCTGGCAAGCAGCACGCTGGAGAACTGGAGCCAGCTTCGGGCCTTCCTGTCATGAGATACAATATCAATCTCGGCTCAATGGAACCATGGTGCTACAAATCAGTGTCAGACCACCAAAAGGGAGTACACACAACGAAACACAGACTACATGTACACAGACATTGAGACACCAACAAAAGAACAGTGTTAAACATCCTTTTCATGTTTTTAGAGTATTGGTGTAGCCAGAGGTAGCATCTGATTTTATTTCAATGAAACGGCATTAACTGATAAACAGCTCTGGAGTTTCTCATACAGGATATAGTTTTACCTTCAAGAACTGACCAAAATAAATTGCAGTTGACCTCTAGACCCTGATATGAATGACTGCTCATCTTTCAAGCAGGAGGCTGGTAACCATGGAAAAACATCATTAAAAGGCCTATTGTGCCCCAACAATCCTGTCTTACCACAGGGTAGCCCCCTGTGGTAAAAGGATCACATCTGACAGATTTCTTACAAAGTTTCCATGCACACACTGATATCTCTGCAATCTTCCCACAGTAATCTCCCACATACATACACATCTTTAGGCTACATGCAAATATTTTCGTGTATAGACATTGTGTTTCCTTTCCCAAGACCCACTTTAATTTCAAACAAAATACCAACCCAAAAGATGTAACTATATATCATGAGACATTCTTGAATGACAGGTCATAGTTAAATGATATAGGAGTTGGGTGGTATTAAGGCCCTTGTATGAGTGCCCTCCTCCCACACGTCAAGCAAACAGAGCTGCAGAGAGTGAAAAGCGTCTGAAGCTTCCCAGACACTGCATAGTAGGGGCTCTGGTCAGCGAATTTTGGAGGTCAAAGGACTTGTGAGTGGGCAGACGCAGTAGAAAACAGCCAAAGACAAAGTTATTGGACTCTTAAACTGGGGCATGATGAAATTAGGCATTTTTGACTCCAAGGCACGCATTTACAGAGCTGTCTGACACATTATCTTGGCCATTTATGTATGATCTCATTCAGCTTTAAGCCAAAGCCCACCAACCTGTTAACAACTGTTATAAATTTACCATTCTGACCACTGGCTGCTGCAGTCATTGGCACTGGCGCATGAGGTATTTAGTTAACAGAAAGCATGTGGGGTCAGAATATCTTAGGGGAAACATCTAATTGACTCTAGTTTATCAGTCACCTTAAGGATTTGGGGACAGCGAGACCTCATAGGGTCAGCAGTAACTCAATAGTAAAGTAATTTGTTTCATCAAATCTATTAAGCCTCAAGCTTCCATCTCAACCATCACTTTAACAAGCAGTGTCCATTGGTAGATTTTTAAGATCGCTGAGTGATACCAGATGGTCTTGACTGTGGTGATTTTCTGTCGATCCAAGAATGATTTAGAGTGACTGAAAGCACTTCAGTGATACCTTGAGGCTACTCAAACAGGTAATACCCTACATGCATGTCTTGGTGGTGAACCAGCTTCTGGAAAATCTATAAAAGCTGTCCTAGGGGTGTAAAGATGGCAATAAGATCATACTTTTTCATTTGCCTAAGGTCTATTTACAATGTGAGGACTGCTAAGTCTAGAAGCCATAACATATGTTCCTAAATAACACCTTCTTTTTTAGCTTTCCCAAACACAAATATGAAACGGTTAAAAACTTCTTACACCTCACTTAACACTTAGAACAAAAATTGAAGTGTGAAGCTATGCAATAAGGACCAGAAAAGCTAGCTCTACACTTTTGTGTCATTTACAACTAGACAGCATATTAATCCTAGCCCTCCCTCATGTAGAAACGAATACCATCCCACGCCAGCACATACAAAGTTAAAGGAGCAATATGCAGCAATTGTGCATCCAAAAATGAATACAGCAGTCCAAACAGCAAGTTGGAGCCATAGTTGAAATGCTATTTAATATACAATCTATGGTTGAGGCAACTTGTAAAATTTCAACGGAGGACACTGTGGCTGTACCATTGCTGTCAGAGAAGTGAGTTTTTCAACTTCAAGCAAGTTTCCTTAATCTCTGATGGCATATCAATCATCATCTTATGATAAATATTACAGTAATTATATTACAGATTTCTCCTTTAAAACAATTCAAACACAAATCTATTTAGGCCCAGATGTGTCGCTTAGTCCTGGAACCAGAGACATCTTGTCCACTCATGTCTGTCAATGAAGCAAGCTGCTAGAAAGATAGCTAGGCTGTAAGAGGGACTCAGTCTTCAACTCCCAGTAATATGAACTGAGAGTGCAGGGCAGGACAGTAGCCCAGTAACAAGAAGATTAAGCTTTAAAGCAGTTCATAATTTCAGGCGCAGCTTGATCACAGAAATAGATTTTCTCATGTTAGGTTCTTTGATACAGAAATAAGAAAGCCGGATGTTCTCATATGAATCAGCACTCACTAATAACAACAAACATCTGACTCATTTTCTCCATCTTTTTTTTAGTAACCAGGATCACAAATTGTACTTGCCAGTTCAGGGATACTCAAATGTACACTGGTCCTTCATTTCTAGAATTATATATTATATATCACAACCAATTTGATCATAAACTAATATACAACTACTAGAATTTGTGCAACCTTGGTGAAATGTAGAAACATTGCTGTTTCACACATCCATTTGTGACAACAAATGAACTGCTCTGGCGTTTGAGATGTCATATTCTCTGAATCTAAATGCATTTTTGACACAGTAATTACAAGCACATGAGATCTAAGAGTTCTCTGCTGCTTAACTGAATTAAACTACAAAAACCAAGATTATGCACATCCAGATCAGATAGAAACATGTGCCTTAAACTGTGATTCACTTCTTTTACCTTCAAATGTTCACCTGTTAAAATGTGTTACCTGCGTACACTAACTGGTCCAGCTGTCATAAATACCTTTGCCTTGCACAATTACAGAAATTGACATCCCACTGAAAACCACTGATGCAAACATGACTTCTTCCCATGCATGACAACCTAATCTGTCCATTCATGGACAGACAAATGCACATCGAGCTGCCTTCAAGCCACTTGCTGTCAAAAGAGACATGCAACTCTACATGCCAAATTTTGTACAGTATTCCATGCACTAATTGTTTACAGAAGAAGGGCTTCTGCAACTTCAGATGTGTTAAGGCAAAAAGAACAAGAAAACCCAGCTACAGTTTCCTCAGTACAAAAAAAAGAACAATTAAATCTAAGGCAGAAAGAAAATATTGTTAAATTAGTACTTTATTCTATATAAATAATGAGAGATGATAATAGTATTGGAAACTCAAAGCTTTTTGAATGGTTGTGTCTTCTGATATTACTACAATCTGCAACTTTGCACAGGTTCTTTCAACACACATTTTTGTGGCATGTCATGCTTGAAGTTTGATACTTCTTAACACTACTTATTGTATATCTGTTGATGCAATAATTGTACTGCAAGATATGAAATACAGAACATAAGGAATGCACATCAGTTGGCTTTGAAATGGACCACAAACTCACTGAACTGTGTGTATGCGTGTGCATGTTTGTGTGTGTTAAAATGACCTTCAAGTAGTTAAGTTACATGCGATCCAAAGGATAAGGGAAACACACACATGCAACACTGTAGGGAACACTGGCACCATGCTTGTTAGACTGTAGCCGTATTTTCCTTGAAGCAACAAGACTAACAAACTTGACGCATGCTTATTTTTCATTCTTAATTATTTTTGCTGTACATGGGAACCAATAAATTGTTAATGGCCTGGTCTGACAGGGACAAATGTCAAATTTTTGGGTGGGTAGTGGGTGGTAACACCAGACAAACTGGGGAGTGGGGATATTGAAAACTGGTTCAAAATGAATGTCAAAACTAGGATTCATTTGAACCAGTGATTACCTTTCTGGTTACTAACTGACAAGCACGGATACCCCTCCTCGTCTGGTAGAGTGTGGCACTCCACAGGGAGGCGTCCCTCATCCAGGAGTGTCCAGCAACTGTCCCGCAAGACTTCACAGAAACTCCGGCAAGGCAACACCGGCAGCGAGACCAGAGAGCCACACTTTGGTAGCAAGAGAAGGCAGAAAAACCACTCCAAACTATGGTGGCAATGTGACCTCAACAGCCATGCCCAATCATTAAGAAGTACCCGGACTTCCTCCACACTGCTCTGGTTGAGGTAATTGGGCACAACAAAGTGTTCCCCAAACATGGAGGAGCAGAAAGGTAGAGCCGTATCTAGCAATAAACACTGTGGGGATTCTATGACCAGTGTTGGGGTAGCCACTTCTGTGCGGCTTTCAGCTGGTGCCCAGTTGCCTACAGCTGTCTGGGTAATAAAGGTTGCTTGACTGGGCTCCTGCTCACTTACTGTTATTTGATTAGCATCTAAAATGTGACCAGTTTGACTGGTCACTTCTTTCTGGATAGATTCTGATGCTTGACTGGGCACCTGAGATTGGGCAGCCATGGCTATTGAGGTTGGGTCTGGTTTCTTCATAGCTGTTTCTAGTTGGGTAATTGACATTGTTGGGATATTAGTGGTTGTATAGGTTGTGGAACTTGCCTGACTAGCAAATGAAGCTTCTGTAGTCTGTAACACTTGAATAAGTAAAGGTCCCTGCTTGGCTGCTGATTCACCATCTGCACTGCCTCCACTGCCTGACCCACTAAGATCAATGGCCATGCCTTCTCCTTGCTGGTTTTCCTCAGAAAACCCCGGAAACGGAGTAACCTCCACTAGTTGGTTGTCTTTACTTAGCTGGGTAGTGTCTGATTTCGTGCTAGCTGTTTGTAGTTCAGTAATTGGCATTGTTGTAGTAGCAGTTGGGATATGGGTTGTGGAAAATACCTGGCTGGCAAATGAAGCTTGTGTAGTTTGTAACACTTGGCTCGGTAAATCTGTCTGCTTAGCTGTTAATTCACCAGCAGGTAAATGAGTGACTTCCAATAGTTGGTTGTCCTTAGTTAGCTGGGAAGTGTCTGGTTTCTCACTAGCAGTTTGCAGTTGGGTAATTAACATTGTTGGGGTACTAGTTGGTGTATGGGTTGTAGAAAGTGGCAGGCTAGCAAATGAAGCTTGTGTAGTCTGTAACACATGGCTAGGCAAATCTTTTGGCTTAGCTGTTGATTCACCTGCTGGAAACTCCAAATTTAGCTCATTTGTTTGGGACACTGCACTGCCTCCGCTACCTAACCCACTATGATCAATGAGCATGACTTCTCCTGGTTGGCTTTCCCCCTGTGTTTCAAAGCCAGATCCCCAGCTCGTTTCAGGTCCTGCTGCAGATCCGGATCCAGATTCAGACCTGAACCCAGAGCCAGACCAAAGACCTGACCCAGTGTCTGTTGCCAATTCAGACTCGAGCCCAGATCCAAGTCCTGAAACATTTTCTGTAAACTTTAAATGATCAGATCCTCCAGACCCCATACCCTCTAGTGAAGATGTGCCATTACCAGGTTTACGTATGTGTGACGAAATCCCAGCTCTTCCCCTGTCTGGTGGACGTTCGTACTCCGGTTGTCTTGCAGTGGTCAGTCTAGGAGCCTCAGTGGTCTCACGCCAAGTCTGCACAACTTTTTGGATCCCATGTCCCTCATCAATGATCTCCACTCCACTTGCTGATGGAGATTCTCCACTACCCGCTGGACTGCCAGATCCCTCATGGTCCACCGTCGGGGGCACAGTTGTAGTACCAGTCCAGGACCAGAACCAAGCATCAGAGTTGACCACCCACAAGGCCAACAAAAGCAAAACTCCAAACTGGCTCCTCATCTTGGGCATAATATAAAGTCTTGACCACATCCACCGGCTTGATCAAGCTCCCAGAGTGAACTATGACATGTCCACACAGCCACTACACTCCTCACACACACACTTTGCAGCTCTGTCTCCACACACACTCCACTAGGCAGAGAGGAAAAGTGAAGAGGAGTGCCCCATTCAAAAGAGTAAAGGGGGAGAGCAGGAGGAGGTGTGCTCTGTATTGGCTGCCCTGGCAATATTTCCTCTCCTAACTCCTCCCTCCTCCCCCCTCTCCTTTTGTCAGAGCGGTGAAAAGCGATCTCTCCTGCTGACTGATACCTTAGAATTACGGCAGCCTTGCCTTTCAGTGTACAATACTGATGCTTTCAGTGTTTTACAGAGAAGGGCAATTTGTTCCTCTTGACTCGTTCTCATTGTTAAAACATGATAATAAGAAAACTGCAGATATTTAGCTTTTTAAAAAAAACTGCAAAATGTGAGAAACTACAGTGGGAAAATTGTGGTCATGGATTTGCTGATTTATGTTTTCAACAGAAAGAACTGAATGCTATGTTGTGGTGAAAGTTTGAAATATACTGAGCTGTGCTAAACTCCCTCTAATTGATTAATCCCATTCCACTGGAGTAATGCAACAAATTACTGAGCAAAGATGCTGTTGTGATATGTTAATATGTTTAAATATAATCTAACAGTGACATCTTATTGCTGCAATTGTATTATTTTAAAGGATAAAAGGATAAAAACACAAGTTAAAACCTTTAAAGGTAAAATAAAGAAAACCAGTCCACTGGAGCCAACGATTTGTCTTTATATTTAGATCAAGACAGTCTCAAATTTAAGGCAATACTTTTCTTCCTCTAGTTTGGTTGCACCTTAAACCAAATGTCCTTGCATACATTGTCTCTGCTCTACATGGTGCCATTTATTGTTCACTTCAGTTAAGACCCTCGTTTTCAGTGTTCTGTGGTTACACAGTAATCCGGGCCTCTCATTCTTGCCCAGACTGGTTTTCTCATACTGCCTATGTGATCAGTTGACAGAGACCCTCGACATCTGCTAATGGGAGCTCAGTGATAAAAGCAACAGGAGGTTTGTGCAAGTGTCTCTCTAATCGTACCGGGGTTTAAAATAAAGGCAGGCATGTTGTGCACGTAACCTCAGTTGCTGATAGAAACGAACTGCTGCCGTCCCTATAAAGGTTCCAGGTGCTTATGCTGAGATGAATATGCGTCTTGACACGAGCTTGACAACTTTATCCTGTAGCTCTCTGTCATGGCCTGGGGTCACTGATGATCCTACTGACCCCAGTCTGCAAGAATATGTTTGTTTGGTCTAACAGAGGGGGAAGGGAAGCACTGAAGAAGACGGAAAATATTGACAACTTGCAAAATTTAAAGGTTGCACACAATACAGTGATACAGCTTTCACTGGTTAACTGCTGACTAGGTGACTGTGACTTATTAAAGGAACTAATACAGTGTAGCTATCACAAGGCCAAGCTATTTTTGCACTTTTTGCCCTGTTGAAATTTTCAATGAAAGAAAAATATTGTGTGTAGTCATATGAAAAGCAGCTTCCTTTTGGCCAAACACAACTAAGGGACTTGTGATTGTCTTTAGCTGACGTCTGACAGACTTTTATTCATTAGAACGGTTGTTTCTCCAGGAAATAAAAAACGTAAGAAACGGTCTATTTGCCACTGAAATAATTAATCAAGAACACTACTTCAAGACTGGAAGAGCTAAGGTTTTCTATCCTCAGTGAAGTGACACAGGTTGTAGCATTATTGCAGTAAATGTAGATTAGTTGACCACGCGGGCAAGAAGGAGTTATCTTAACCAAGCAATTGTTATCTCTCTGCCCGTCGTAAGCCTGGAGAGATCATGCGATTGCTTACGTGTGTGTGTGGTCAACAAACCTGCACCTTGTCTGCAGCTGATCTCGCATATGTCTGGACCTATCAGCCTAAATTTTTGTGTGCACATTCATGACTATATGCTGAAGGACCTCTGTGATTCACAATTTTTGAAAAACCTTTTTTTTTATAGCTCCACGGCAGCAACATCCGTAACCAGAGGCATTATTCTTTTTCTAGTTCACTCTACAACAATTTAAATATAGCAGAATTACAACTTTCTGTGGGAAAATAACTCATTTTCAAGGTGACTTTCAAGCAATGCTGTGCAAGAAAGTGACCATCACAAATTGTGCCGGGAAACATTGAGAGTCACACAAAGGCAGCCACAAGCCAATTTGTCTGTGGTCAGTGGACAAATTCAGTGATCAAAGCCGTGTTAGTCAGTCTGTAAAGCAAAATCAACCCAACGTTTATAGAGGGGACTTGGTTAATAAACCTTTAGGTAATAAACTCTGTCTAAGGTAATGATTAAACATCAGCTCAACCCTCTAATGGACTCACTGGTTCATTGTGTTAGGATTTCAGAGCAAAACAAACACTTTAAGAGAAAATCAGGAAGAATTTTCACAGGGGTCATTCAAACTAGATTACTTTAACTAAATGATAGAACAGGTTAGAATGTTGAGAAGTTCTTGATCACACAGTGATCAAAAAGCCTTCAAAATTTCACTTTCATTACACTTTCCATCTCCTGTGGGGAGTCCCACTAACATGATTTGCTCTTTTACTTTGTCCCTTTTCCGGTCTTTTACCCACAGGACATGCTAAATCCTAATGCACATAATCCAGACATAAAGAAGAAATTGTCTGAAAAAGAATGCATCATCAGGAGAGTGTTATTATCCCAAAGATGACAATAACTTAGCCTGAAGCTGGTTTTGTATGACGGAGAAAAATGAGAGATTTTACACAGTTTGGAAATTTTTTTCACACACATTTGAAATGTGGGAAACTTGCCAAAAGACATGGGTGGTCATGCATACACACTGTCACCTTAACTAGGAAATGGTCTGCTTATTTATGGAAAAACCTGACAAGTAAAAGACAACATTGCACTTAATGAACGCAGTACGTTTGCACCTTTGGAGTGACAGTTTTTTCAGCACAGGTAATCTGCACTTATCTTAGTATCAACATACCTTGAACTTGTCAAAGTCTGTTCCTCTTTTCAACATGCCTTTGATCTCCATTACTGCTTGTACAGAGCAGAGGCTGTGAGCTATAATGACAACACGGCCAGAAGATTTCCTGTTTTCAAGAGTGGCATTTGTAATTGGAGCAGGTAATTACAGTAAGAATGGTTGAAAAGTTTGCACTGTACTGTACGCTGAAGACAGAGGGGAGACTGAACAAAGGAATGCACCCCTGTACTTGCTGATGTTACATCTTTCTTTTTTTTATGTGTCATTTCAAAATGCGCAAAAGATTGTTTCTTGGTGGGACTAGAAATTTAGAATTTTGTCAGAATTTGTGTCATGACTATATTCAAAAATGCACTTGACATTTGTAACTAGAGATGCAACAATTTGTCGATTAATCAGATAGTTGATCTAAATAAAATTAGTTTAACTATTGTGATAACTGACTTATCGTTCCAGTCATTTGTCAAGCAAAAAATAACTTACTTAAATACTTCTTAAATGTAAGAATTAGCTGCTTTGTCATTCATGATAGTAAACGAAGAGGCTTTAGATTTTGGACTGCTGGTTTGGCAGAAAAATCTATTGAGATACCACTTTGGCCTTTGTGAAACTATGACGAGAAGTTTTCATATTTTTTGACATCTAATAGACTAAGCCAGTGGTTCTCAACCTAGGAGCTGGGACTCCCAAAGAGGTTGTGAGATCATTTCTGGGGGTCACCAGATGGTTATGGTGAATAAAACGAAATTAAATATGAAATGAGAGCAAGGAAGCAGATCAGCCCCTAAAGACAGTCCACATAAGGGACAAGCACTCAAAAATATGGGTTGGATAGCTTTCATGTATGATACAGTAATCTCTGAACAGTCTCAGGCAGGCTGGGGGGTCACAGACACCAACCTGATTATTCTGGGGGACGAGACTCAAAAAGGTTGGGAACCACTGGACTAAATGATTGATTGATCGTGAAAACGATCATTAGTTTCAGCCCTATTTGTAACGATTGTTAATATTATAGACTTGACACAATATTTCACATGAACATCATCTTACTGCATTTTTGTTATGCTTGACAAATGAAGTGTGTCTTATTCTAGAGACTCCCAACTGTCTTTTATAAGGGTTTAAGAACTTCACTGTAACTCCGTTCACATGCGGGTCACCTGCTGTCAACCCTCTGCCTGCTGACAGAGGACCATAATCTCAGCAGGGATCTCTAGTAATCTAAAAGGTCAGTTCAAGATTTTTAGTGCTTTTTGCGCCACTAATGGAATTCCATTCACCTCCGTTGTATTTGGGTGGCGGCAGAAAACCCAAACTCCATGGCTCAATACCAAAAGATGTTTTTAATGATCTTGCTGAAGTGACCCCATAAATCCGCAAGTAGAGGCACAAAAATCATGTGTTACGCAGGAACTAATTAAAATTTTGTGAGATGGTTAAAGGTCCAGTGTGTAAGATTTACAGGCATTTAATGGTATAATATCACCAAAATGTAATGTAATATTCATTATTCTCCGAGGCCCCAGCCCAAAGTATTTGACAACCTGGGAATGAGTTTTCATTAGTGTATTAGAATCATTGTGTTTTTGTCACCTTAGTATGAACCGTGTTTGTCTAAAGATAGTGTGGGTCCTTTTTCACAGAGGCTGCCATGTTTCACCACCATGTTTCTACAGTAGCCCAGAACAGACAAATCAGACACTTTTGCACTATTTGCGCGATTTTCACAGGCACCATAGGTTCTCCTACATGTTGGTGCAATCTGCAAGCTCAGCACTAGAGGCCACTAAATACTGCATACTAGTCCTTTAACTTAAAATCATAACAAGAGGTTAAATCATTAATAATCGCATCATAATTCTGAAAAGAATATGATAAATCTTTGGCTATGGAGTTACAATGTGAAATCAGACTAAAAAAAATACTGACTTCATGCATTTACTGTTTTGTTTTTGACTGCTGGGGTTTTGCTATGAATGCTGTACATTTCTTTCCCTTTCAAAAAAGCCTTAATTACGCAGCTGTGTTGATATTATAAAGTGTTATTCCTTATACATATCTGTTATGTCTGCGATCTGTGAAATCCTGAGGTGTTTGAGCAGGGGATGAACTGAAATTCCAGGCCTCCCCAGTGTCTGTCCTCACAATACACGGACAAAGGCGTGAAACCTAAGACCAGGAATGAGTCTGAGAGCTGAGACCCTCAATGGGAGGATGAATGATCAACTAATTACAACACCAACAAAACCTGCTGAACATAATACATGAGGGGGCCAAAGGCTTCCAATTATCTGTCGCCGCACAGCAGTATTTTATGTCACAGTGACTGTCATCCAGATATCAAATTTCATAAGCAAAGTGCCAATTTCACCAGTGCTAAATATAGCTTTTGTGAATAATTTAAGAATACGAGGGTATGAAACACAAGTGGCACTGGAAAGAGAGAAAGTATGCATTTAACCTAAACCTTCTCCACAACCTTAAAGGGACAGTTCACCCCAAAATCAAAAACATATACATTTCCCTTGGCCTGTACTGCTGTTTGTCCATCTATCCATCCAGGCACTGGTCCTGTGGTGGTAAAAGCACCAAAAAATACATTTGAAAAACTCAGCAACAATGTCTCTTTTCAGAAACCATGATCCGATTGCTCAAGATAATTCACAGTCCCTCTTATATGCAGTTAGCTGGTGGTACTGCAAGGCAACACCGTACAGCAAGACGTTTTGACGTGCAGTGTAACTGCTGTACAAACAGAGAGGCATGAAACTAGATGCACGTTACACCACAGGCTGACGATACAAAAACGTGAGGGTCTATTCTCTCCAGGCCGTAGAGCGGCTCGAGGGCCTTTTGGCAGCCCTCCCTGCACCTTCACTGATGTTATTTCAGCAAGTGGGGGTCGTTGACCACTCGCTGTGAGTCATAGTGCGGTCACCGTCTCTGCAGTTACACAAGCATGAAGTTCTGAGGCACTGGTATAGCTGGGAGTTTTGAATGACACACACAAGTTAGGATATCCGCAGACACTCACAAATGAGCACGCATATGGCTGATATACATGTGCAGACACACACACACAAACAAACTGGGGCTGCAGTCACACAGCATGTCACAGCTGAGCAGCAGTGTAAACAGTGAGACACAAACAGACATAAACTCAAGTGAACATATGGCTGCAACACACACACACACACACACACACACACACACACACACACACACAGAGGACTCCCCTGCCTGAGCTGCAGCCATACAGCAGGTCACAGCTGAGCAGCAGTGTAAACAAAACTCAATTTGAATCATCTGCAGGAATAAAAACACATGAGAAAATGCCTGTAATACCATCACCTGATCATCCCCAACACTGTATCCACTCTCTTTACTGTACATGCTGCAAAAAGACAGCGTGTCTCATCTGACCCCTGTATCCCCGAGCAACAGGTCAAAACACAGTGAATCACTGTACTGCAGAGGGACTATTCACTGGCTTTCCGGCAAAATTTAAAGCTTGTTGTGAATCTTGAAAACAGAGTGTGTTCAGTTATCTCATCCCTGCTTTTAAAAGCACGATCAGCAATGTGTGCCCATGTACCCTTGTTGCTGTTGTTATATCACTCTATTAGATATTGTGATATGGCATAAGTGTCATCTTTTCCTGGTTTTTAAGTCTGAATTACAGTAAAGTGGTGGAACTTTCTGAACTTACCAAACTGTTCTAGCTGTTCTATTATTTGCCTTTATCCACTTAGTCATTATATCCACATTACAATTCAATTAATTCAACTATATTGTCATTCAAACAATGTGCAGGTACAAATGTTAACAAAAATGAGGGTTATGGCCTCACTAAAACAGTGCAGGGTGAGAGACATAGCGGACATGCATAAAATAAAATAAATAAAATAAAATAAAATATAAAATAAAATAAAATAAAATAAAATAAAATAAATAATAAAATAAATGATTGATCAAAAATTAGTTGAGTTGTATTGACTGAGGAAGTATATGTCTGAATCATGTAGTAAATTTGTACAAATGGCATTGTAAACATGACAGACATGTATAAATATGACAGTAGAATTAAGCCAGTAGTATGATCTGTGCAAAAGGCATGAATAGTACCAAAATTGTCATTTATTAAGTTCAAAGTTGGATGAAAATATGGCAGTAGTATAGGTGCAACGATTCATTGATTAACTGATTATTAATCAATTATTATATTAATAGTCTATAGCCTAACTATTTTAATAATCAATAAATCGGTTAGAGGATTTTGCCTTTTTATTCAGAAAAAATTACTCAGTTTTCTGCATCTTACATGTGAATATTTTCTGTTTTCTTTACTTTTTATGACAGCAAACTGAATCTCTTTGGGTTGTGGACAAAACAAGACATTTGAGGACGTCATCTTTGGCTTTAGGAAACACTGATCAACATTTTTCACAATTTTCTGATGTTTATGGACCAAAGAACTAATAACTTCATCAAGAAAATAATCAACAGATTGGTTGACAATGAAAATGACTGTTAGCTGCAGGCCTAGGCAGTAACACAAAAGTTCAGGTTCATGAACTAATGATCACTTCTCAAAAATCTTACCAATTGTGCTAATATTTTGTGAAAGCACCAATAGTCACCTCTGCGATGTTGTCTCAGTATCAATATACATCAATATTGAGGCTTTTAGTCAAAAATATTATGATATTTGATTTTGTCCATATTGCTCAGGCCTAACGGTATGTTATTTTAGAGAACATGCACATAACAAGACATATTGTATATTGCAGAATATCCTAAAAATGTCAAGATATTAATTTATAAGCCATATCGTCCAGCTGTAATGTAAACTTCACTTTCTTTTGAGTAAAAGTTTCTTTTGCTAGATTGCAACCATGGTGGCACAGTTAGTAAAACAGTCCAACACAGATCCAGTTCTGAGACTGGAAAAGTGCACTTGTGTCAGACTCAGAAAAACGTTATAAACTTAATTCAACTTGGCAGGCAGCAGCCTGTGCTCTGAAACATATACAGTGCTTCTATACTGCCACACCACACAGAACAAACTCCATGTCTGAACCAAAGACTCTAATTCAAATGACATCCTCTCTCACATCTCTTAAGATCTCCAGCCAGTGAATGTGTGTCACTGACTGTGTGAGACAGCCAGAGAATGAGAGGTGGGTGGGGGGTTGGCTAACAGAGTGGGGGTCAGAAGGTCACAGCTATCAGATTAGGAGGGAAAGGGGTCCTGTTTCCCACAAATAGAGACTTATCGCAGTCCCGGGGTGGCCTGCAGGAGCAGGTTGTGAGTGAGGAACCTTCCTCTCATTCAGACATGATGACTGTTGTAAAACCCCAACTGTTGAAGTTTCTTAAATTCATTGTCTATGGAAGAGTGCTGACAACACAAGCACCAGTATGCACATGAAAAGTAGTGATGTGAATCAAGGAGTCAGTAACAAAAGCTAAAGGACTGCACAGCAGTTTTACACTCCTTTGATGCAGGATTATGGAATTCTTCATTTTGATGCTTGCAGGGTAAAAAGGAAATAACACAATGCAATGAGAATAATGTTTGTGCAATGCAGGCTAAAATCAGATTGTGCTGCGGCAAGGAGCCAGAATCAACTTTTCTGATGGTCTACCCTTTTTCCTCTAGCCCTTTATGATCACACGACTACCCCATGGACCTGTCACTTTTTATCCACAATTCGATCTATAATTTGTACATGGATCTGTAACACATCCATGTAATGATCAGTGTGAATTAAAATAAATCTCAGTTTATAAGTACTAAAGTTTGTGCCCTGTACTTTGGAAAGGGGTTTCTAAAATCCATTTTGCCCTCAACCCAAGTGTGAACCAACCGTGACATCTCCCGCTGGTTTGTGGACTACCGTTTTGAAGCATTATGTTGGTCTCCATCTTGGTTTCTCAGTACCTACAAGACCATGGAGCTGGTGGGTGATGTACTGCGACTTGGGCAGTGTTTGGCTTTGGCTCGTCCATTTAACGAGAAGAAGTGGCAGCCTGCCTGGCTACAGAGTTTCTCGTATTACAGTTTAACAGCGCACTAAAACAGCGTTTCCCCAAACATTTTTTTAAGACCCACGTCTTAAAAGGGACGAAGCATTGCAACCTATGTGTAAATGAACATCCCTGACCATTTTTCCTGCCATTTCTCTATCACCTTATTTTACCTTGACACCTGTTATTGAAAATATATACATGTTAAATACTTATTAAATTAATACATTTAGACTTAGTTGACAGGCCATCTCATTGTTGAGATGAACAGTATAGGACATGTTAAATGTTTTCTGAAAGATACACATACACATATAAATGTTAAATTTGCAGAAGTTCTTCCATAGTCTTTTATTTTATAAAATCTCATGTGAATCACCTGTGGGTCACAACCCAGCCTCAGGGAATGACTGCACTAAAATATGTCGTCATTTTAGGTGAGAACACAGTAAGAGAATACTGATCCATATTAGATCAACACTACCTAGTTTGATAGTTTGATATGAATTTTGTGAGCCTGATGTGTTCCACTGGACACTCACTGAGAATGACTTGTCAATTACCAGGTAGCCATGCCCTAAAGCATATCCTGCTTTACTGTCTCTTTTACTCCAAGTGTGACCATAATTTACAAAATAAACACAATGCTGGACTGAGGAAAACCCTTGTTCAGCCTTGCTGCCCTATGAGTAAATTAGGCAGTTGTTCTGTTTGTTAAAGCAAAATGTAGACAATCAGCAAGTATTGCTCAATTCATAATCAGAGAAGTAAAGTGAGGAAGCATTTTGGATTCAACATCATAAAATACCTGTAACATTAGCTTGTCACTCAAATAAAGCAGCAGAGGCACGTTCAGTGAATGAAACACTGTTAATTAATGTTAATGTTGAAGTTAACACTGTAGTTTAGACTAAATTAATCTGAATGAATTAGCTGTCACTTTGAATTTGTTCTAAGTTGACTTTTTTGAAAAACTGACAGCCCTATTACCCCCACTGAAATGAATGAGGAAGCCTATGGCTACGTTTTTGCCTCAATGCCAGTGGCAGTCCAAATGCACCATTAGTCTTTTGTTTTTTGTGTTTGGAGATCAGTGCTCGCTGTAACAAGTATTCAAGGCCTGAATTAAAGAGTAACTAAGCAGTGTTCCCCTTTCAAAGGAAACAAACGTGTGGTTTTTCTCCATCAGTGATAGAAACCGTCTCACTCCAACCTAAACTTAAAAGAACGTCTGAAAGCCAAGAAGCCAAACACATGGCAAAGTAAGCACCAAATTGTCAGCAGATACTTAATATTAGATCAGCTTTTTGTTGAAAAGCTGTAAAAAGCGATAGCTTTACAGACTAGGCTGCATCTGTCAAGTGTTTCAACAGAACAATCCACTATCCTGCAGAAAGAGACAGACGGACAGACAGTCAGACGGAGCCCTGCAGGGTTCCTCACAGTCCTGCTCAGGCAAGCAGAAACAGCTTAGCTGTCACTCTGAATAAGACACATTCCATAACAACGGGAGAATATGTAGCCTGTGGTGCCTAAACAACAGTTACAGTATAGGAAAGAGGCAGAGGGTGTACTGTATATGGGATAGAAGGAAGGCATTCATGTTTTACCATCTTTAATGTGTTGTAATTTACCCAGTAAGCACCATCACTTATCTAGCAGGGCAGATCAAAGCTACACTGTTGTTCTGTACATTAATGCACCCTGAGAATACAGCAACTATACGTTCCACTTAGTTTTAAACGCCATGAAGTTCCTGGTGACCAATGAGTCGCTGGTTCCTTTGTTGATTCTTTGGCTTGAGATTTAATCAAACCCCATGAAACATGCATGTTTTGGGAACTGCTACTCATGCAACAGCAAACAGAGTCACAAGTCTTTACATCAGTTTATTTAAAGGGACTGCTCATCCCAAAAGCAAGAATACTTGTTTTTCCCCAGCCTGTAGTGCTATTTATCCATCTAGATTGTTGTTGTGAGTTGGCAGTAGAGATGTCTCCCTTCTCTCAAATGTAAAGAAACTACTGTAGATGGCCCTTGGCCTGTGGTGCTCAAAGCGCCAAAAAAATACATTTGAAAAATCTCTTTCCAGAAATCATGACCCAGTGACTCAAGATAATTCACAGACCTTCTTTCTGCAGTCTGCATTCATCAGTCAGTTATTTTCTTAAGTAATTGATTAGTTGTTTGTTCTATAAAATGGTGAAAAATGTCGACTAGCGTTTCTCAGAGCCCAAGATGACATCCTTCAAATGTCTTGTTTTGCCCACAACTTTAAGATATTCAGTTTACTGTCATAGAGGAGTAAATAAACCAGAAAATACTCACATTTAAGATGCTGGAATCAGAGAATTTTGACTTTTTTTCTTAAAAATGTACTCAAACCAATTAATTGATTATCCAAACAGTTGGGGATTTAATAATCGATTAATTGTTGCAGCCCTTGTGCAATAAGTGCCACGAACTCAGTACTGAAACACATTTTAAAGTATTAGTACTGGGCAATAAAGTCAAAATGCCAAGAATTAAGTCAAAAAGTTGAAAATAAAGTCAAAATTTCAAGAGTAAAGTCAGAATTTCGAGTAAATTTGAAACGCCAAAAATAAAATAGAAACGTGGAGAATAAAGCTGATTAAAAATGTCAAAATAAAGTCATTTGGACTCCTTTCTCAAAATGCAATTTAAAAAAAATCTTCCCCTTCTCATTTTAATCCTTGTGCCTGGCTCTGGCTTGTTTGAATCATGTGACTGCAGGCTGAAATCAGAGAATTTTTTTAATTGATTACTTGATTAATTGTTGCAGCTCTAACTAGAACTACAATCTTTTCTCCTAGAAAGAAAGTAATTCCTACATGAACCTTCTCTCAACAGTTTTAATTTTTCAAATGTATTTTTTTGGTGCTTTGAGCATCGGAAGCCATGGTGCCATTTAGTCCCATTATATTGGTGAGACATCGCTACAGCCAATGTTTCCAAACCTCTGCAACTTATCCTGCCATTTACACCAAAAAGATCTAGATGGATAAATAGCACTACAGGCCAGAGGAAAAACATGTATTTTTAATTTTGGGGTGAATTTTCCCTTTAAATTAACTACAAACACTGCTTAAGTAACTCAGTCATATATCTATCAAGACGGACATCATTTAAGATGGTTACCAGATCATTTCAGCTTCACTCAGCTTTATTAGCACTCTCAGGATACGTCTTATTAGGTGTTATGAGTGGCCTTTAAAAGAAGTGTGATGCAGGAAATGACCAAAGAATCGCAAAAAGTTGCAAACCAAACTGCCTTACGGTCGTCCCCCGAACAATTCCCAGTCCAATGGGACGAACTTGGACGGTTCTGGAACCTGTAATTACTCCACCAATTAGTGCACTGTCAAGTCAGAGCTTCCGGTAAAGTCTCGACGGTAATTGGCCCTCAATGCCTGGGAGGTGTTAGCTCAGCTAATGACAGACACATTACTGATTCCTCTGCCTGAAACAAAACTTCAGACTGCAGCACACGGCGAGACAGCTGCAGAGCACATGACTCTAATAGACGTTTACCACATGAATGTGTGTTGGCTCATAAAGACTACCTTTTTACACTTTGACATTTAAAGTGGTTTGGCTGGTTTACAGATGTTTTTGTAAGAGTTTACACACAATCATAGTATCATTACTGTCCATTCACTGTAAAAAAAAAAAAAAAGAAAAGAAAAAAAGAAAAAAAAAAAGAAAAAAATCAAGGCAAATGTCTTGATTCAATTTTAGAGTTTTAAAGGGACAGTTCACCCCAATACATGTTTTCCTCTGGCCTATATTGCTGTTTATCCATCAAGATTACTTTCTTTCTGCAGTAGAAACAAAATAGTTCCTACATGAAACTGCTCACAAGGTCTGCGGCTTACTTGAGTAACCGTGTCATTATTTCTGGACAGGGACAATGCTGATGAGTATGTGGAGGATATTTCAAATGTATTTGTTTAGCGTTTTGAGTCCCATCTACTTCCATTACATCTAAGAGAAGGCAGACATGTCTACGGCCGATATCTCCAAAACTCTGCAGCTCATAACTATCTAGATGGATAAATGGCACTGCAGGTAAGAGGAATCATAAGTATTTTTGATTTGGGCGTCTAATTAAGTTTTGAAATAAACTTAAAGTTTTGAGATAATTTATTGATCTTGTTTAGAAAAATGAATGTTTGATTTTCAGACAAAAAACAATCTGGATTTCAAAACTCATTAAAGTGAAGAACGGTTCATAATTAACCAAATAATGACAAAACAGGTTCATAGCTCACTGTGAACAGGAGCAATTTTTGAAACACAGGATTTTTTGTTTCTATAACAAAGTATTTAGGCTGGCAAATCTGTTTTTAAGTTCATTTCAAAACTTAAAAGTTTGAGTTTGACTTCGTAAACACAGTCACCTTGAAATGATGAATTTTCTCAAGTTGTTTATAGTGTGTTGGCTGTGTTTGCTCGTGGTGTTGGACAGGAAGAATACTTCCACTGTGCTGCAGAGCTCTTGGGATAAACAGGCTAACACATGCTACGCAGAGAACTACAGCTGCATCACAAATAACAAGCAGCAGTTGAGGAAAATCTGATGGAGTATCACTTCACATCCCACAGCGGTGAGACGCAGCTGTGGGGAAACAGCTCCCTCTACTGTCCACAGGGTGAACCACAGTCAGATGCAGTAAAACACACAATGGGCTGACTTGTAATCACACAGCTTTGCCTCAGTTGCTTATTATAAACGGATTAATCTTAACCTACATTTAAAATGCAGCCACAGTAGAACGAAAGCAGTTTTCATCCCATTGAGGGGCCCAAAATGAACTGTTAACTCTCAGAATGGCTGTTTTGTCTCATGAAGAATGAGATGCTCACAATGATCAGGAAAAATAGCTATTCTTTGACGTGCTGTCCCACATCCTTGCTGCTGCAAATGACAAAAAGCAAACTTTACTCAACAGGTGGTGCTCCCCTAACAAAAACACACCTGTGCAAAATCAAACACAGTGTCCACACGGCAGTCAACAGCAAACAGCACCTCACAGTAGATAAGGCATGGTCGAGGTGATGAGGAAAAGCAGTTTTTTTTTTTTTTTTAAAAAAGCTCTGAAAAGTGTGTGTTCAGCTGTTTGCTTGTGCATGATTGTGTGTAGCTGGACATCAAGAGGAAATGACTGTTTTATGCACAACCCTTGTTTAATGTGATGCTCACTAAGATAATAATCTCATTACAAGGTGTTTATTTTCATCAGCTGCACTGATGTGGTGGCCTCGCCTCCGGCAAAACTGTCCACACACCTGCACTGTTGATGTCACCACACAAAGAAACAACCACAAACATGTAATCGAGTTATCATGTTTCCTGGATGATGGGACTCGACGATTACATCTAAAAGGTGTCGACTCTGTGACATTTAATAGCACATGAGATGACTTGCAAGAAAATTTGTATAGATTATATAAGCATCACCAATGCAAAAGTAAATTTTGTGCCAAAAATGCACAGAATATCTTCATAACCTTCATATTCTCATCAAAGGCACAGGGGAGCATTTGTTAAAGCAACCAGTTCTCCTGGTTCACTCGTGCTGTTGACTGCTTCCATCAGCAGGGGGAGACTAAGACACTGCGAGGTTTATGACGGGGTTCAATGGGACACTGACCTCATTACGGTCCAAAGCACTGAGGTCACAGGACTGTCATCGGCATGCACACACATGCACAAGACACACAATTTTCAAATCAGAGACAGGCGGGGCAGACAAACAGGATGACAAAGTCCATCCAGGTCGTCAGAGGAAACACAGCCCAAATATTTAGTTACAGTAACCTGCGGCAAAGTGCCAGGTTGCAGACAGACGTTTTGGATGAGTAACACCACCTGCAGAGGTTACTCTCACAACAAAGGTCGCACTTTATTTTAAGGAGAACTAATAAGACATGACAAGCCGTACTTTGTATCAAATTAGACAGAAAAAAATCGAAATATGTTCTTTCATTAGACAGTAAACGAACACAGCTACATCCTAATTAGACGCCATATACCAGAAACTGCCATAATGCCGTATTAGACACTACAGTATAACACCCAAATTATACACCAATTAGAAGCCAAAAAGAAGCTCCTAATACATTATTAGTCACCATTTTACAAGATCATCAAGGTCATATTAAAATCAAATAGAATGCCATATCAAGCAACTTAGACACTATACTACCAAATTACACCACTGTAAAATAAAGTGCAACCCCTATATATTTTATTTTTGTAAGTAATATTTGTATATAATAATTCCCACTTAAATTTAACTAATGATGTCATTTCCTTTTATCTTTATAAAAATCATATTTAATAATTAAGTAATAAAACCATAACTGCCTCCAAACTTAAAATCAGTCTAAGTCAAATAAAGTAAAAATGTGCAAAACAGGGCTACAACTAATGATTATTTTCATCATCAATTTATGTCATTTTCTTGAGTAACTGATTCGTTGTTTGGTCCTTAAAATGTCAATCAGTGTTTCCCAAAGTCCAAGATGACTCCTCAAATGTCTTGTTTTGCCCCACAACCCAAAGATATTCAGTTTACTGTCATGAAGAAGTAAAGAAACCAGAAAATATTCAAAATTTAAGAAGATGGGATCAGAGAATTTTGACTTTCACACAGTTGGTGATTAATGTAATAATCAATTAATCATTGCAGCCCTATTTTGTACCTATTCTTTATTACCTTTTTTTCATTATGTGCATGTAAGAGTTAATTCTTTCTTCAAAGGACGGCCCAGCGAGTCTTTGGGTGAACTTGAAGTGAAGGGTCATCCCACTCTGACAAATCATTTACCTGCTTTCTAGACCTGAAAAGAATGGAGAGGGACTCTCCCACACCTGGAATCCAGACACTCTGCTTGTCTAATGTGGGCAGGGTTAGAGGGTCACAGAGTTGAAAATGGCCCATTCAGGTTAGCTACACATTTACCACAGAATATCTGGGTCTGATCACTCAAATAAAACATAAAAACAAGGCCATTCCAATTATGAACATTAAGCGGTTGGAGAAAAGGCACTGAATATATAACTATCAGCAACGGGTACGTTTAAAAATGTAATTTCAAAGAAATCAGTAGGGTTTTTCTAGTGTTAGTGGTGGAGAACAGGGTCATTAGCAGGCTCCAGGTGGCTACAGGCAGAGAATTGGGCTTTTTGGCTGCAGGGTTACGAGTTTGACTCCCAAGACCAGCTGGGAAAATCTGGATTGGGGGAATAAATGAGTGACTGTCATTTTCCTTTGACAAACTGGCACGAAGATGTCCTTAAGCAAGGCACTTAACCTCCAATTGGAGCCGCTCACTGACTGATGATGAATGACTGTCAGGGTCGTTACCAGGTTGCGAGCGGGTCAACCAGTTGCCTCTAGTTTTGTTTAATTTATGTCTTCAACTTTTAGATATCCATGTATTGAATGGCTTTGAAAAATCTAAAACCCTCCAGCAAATCAGCTGTGTGCAGGCCACACAGATTGAGTAATCCTACTTAAAGGGACAGTTCACCTACCTAAAATACATATGGTTCCTCTCTCTTGTAGTGCTATTTATCTATCTAGATTTTTTTAGTGTGAGTTGCAGTTTGATTACTTCCTTTCTAGTAGAAAAGAAAGTAGCCCCAGTTAATTCTAACAAGGGAATCATAACAAAAAATTTGTGATATTGATTCATACACTGATGTGAACTCATTTCTAAATGATGACATTCATTCGCTCCAACAAGACAAACAAACCACATCACAAAATCTCAGGCATCACACCACACAAACATCAGTAACTCAAACATTATACAGCACATTGCCATCCTTTTTTTAGGTTCAGTAGCATTTAAGTTAATCACTTTGATTAACTGTTCTAAAGTAAGAGAGGAAAAGAGACCTGAGGTATTTTTTGTTACAAGAGGTTTTTAAGTTTAAGTCCGGCACTTTGATATATGTTTATGTCATCTGTTTAAAGTCCTGTATAGACAGAAAGCACCTCAGACATGCTTTTTTACTTATTGAGCATCTAAAAGTGCAAAAAGACATGAGAGAATTGTCATCTCTACTGCAGAAAGAAAGTAGTTGACATGAAACTGCTCACAACAAGATCTGAGGATTATCTTTGGACAGAGATGCTGGTTTGAATTTTTCAATGTATTCTTTTTGGTTCTTTGAACACCACAAGCAGAGTGCCAAGGCAGACATCTCTACAGTCAGTAATCTGCAACTCACACCAAAAAAAAATGTACATGGATAAATAGCACTACATGCCAGGAGAAAAATATGCATTTTTGATTGTGGGATGAAATGTCTCTTTCAACTCTACTTATGTTCAGGCTGATCAAATGCAGCCTGTTGGCACCTTTGTTTCCATGCGTAACCACATTAACAGCCTGTTGAGGAAATTAGGGAGGGAAATAGTTCATATCTCATTTTTCCACTCTTAAACACCAGTTGAGGTGAGTCTGGAGGTGGAAAGGTGAGGAGAAGAATTGCACATACCAGCTGTTTCCGTGTGACTACCTACCAGGACAGTGCACAGCAAGTCTGAACTTTTCCTTCTGCAGACATCTAACACACTTGAAAGAGGCCAAGGGGTCCAATTTGGGGCCAAATGCCGAGCCATATTTTTACGCCTCCTTAAAAATGTCCGATTTCAACCAAAGTTGCGTTTACAAAAACAATCTTTAAACTGCTGCGTAAAACAACAGCAGATACTTTGCTGCCACCACCGGCTGAGCATCAGAGGGCGAATAATTTCAGGTTTTGTAATAGCAGCTCATCACCAATCAAAGAGAAATCCTGACGGTTGCTACCTGATCGGCCACAGTGTTGTGTTTGGGGAGGGGTCGGCCAGCTGGTGGATGACAACGCTGTCATTCTCACTTCCCACAGAGATGAAACAACGTGCAGATCGGAAGTCCGGCATTAGGAGTGTTGACTTTGGGGATTAGGATCCATAACCGGATGGGCAGAAAGAGAACAAATTATCCAGATACTTCTTTGAGTAAGTGACTGCAGAGAAATGGAAAACACAACTGACATCTTTAAATAATCCTTTGACCTTTGTGTTTTCTTTCAAAAAGACTGTATCTGTTCCTCTGTGACATGTCCTGACTAATATACACACTGGATTTGTCCCCTGAGGATTTGTTCCTGCACATATGGGTGGGTGGTTGTTGTTTTTTATTCTTTCCCAGATGCATAATGACTATGGGCTATGTGAGAATTTCCTTGTACAGTGTAATCTCAGGGAAATGATGTACCGGGAGAAAGTCCTGATTCTAGAGCAAGAAAATCATGACAAACCAAAGTACCAACGTATGCAGCCTTTGATGAAGGGTAATACTAGGGCTGTACTGAATGTCATTTTTGTACATTCAAAATTTCTATTGAGGTTTTCGAATGAAGACCTGAATGGCTGTTGCCATATTTTATGACATCACCCTAAAAATCCACCCTAGAAATACACAAACAAAAACCCAATATGAATAAAATGATGAGTTGGAGTAAATTAACCTTTTTTCAATTAAAATTCAATTTCATCCAAATAAATAATTTATGCTGCTGTTGAATTGCTGCTAAACTGCCCCCTTAATACACCTGTGTGCCTACCCTTGTACACAGCAAGTGGGAGAGCAATCAGTTTTTTGATGGCAGTGAAAATGTTGTTTTTGAAAAGGCGAACAGTGTGAGTTTTTAGCCTAACTCAGACTCTTAAGTTGTGAAAAAATCTTACCAACTCATGTTTTGTTGTGATAACTCACTTTTCTTTTTTAGTTAAACTTAAATCGTTGAGTTCCCAAAAATATTGTATTTCAAAAGTTATTGAGTAAACTCATTACAAGTGAAAGTGAATACTGGTTAATATTTTAATATTTCCAATTAAAGCTATTTAATTTTCAGGCACTCACAAAATGACAAATTAAAAAAATGTATTTCAACAATTGGTCACAGTGAGCTGCAACTTTGGGTTTCTAAAACTAAAAGATTCAAGTTTTTTTGAAAGTTTAAAGTTTTAAAGTCTATTGCAAAAAAAGTTGCTTTGAAATTTTGAGTTGACTCAACTTTGAAGCAGAACATTCTGTTGGAGTCTGAAGTAATCCTATGCAACCACGACTTAAATCTAATTCTACAAATAGTAAAATCTACATCTAAATCTACAAAAGCCAATGTTATGACCAAAGCTTCGATCTATTTGGTACAGCCCTAGATAATACTTAATTTTGGCTTAGAGACTCAAAAGAGAGACTAGTATCATTGCTACTATAGTAACTATTAGTATTCTACTGTGACGAAACACAATGCTGGTGTTAATACCAGCATTTCTTGATAAATTCTTAAAAATCACCATTTCATGGGTTGAAAATGGCTCAAAATGTCAAATACTGTTTTAAATCGTCCCACAGGTACAAACCTCACACACGGAGATCCTCTCAGCATCTCTGAGAAGCTAGCCTTAGCTAAGCTACCTACAACAGGTAATCACAGAAACTTTTTCCAAAAGGGGCCAAAAATGTGCTTCTAGTGACCGTTGAAGCTCCAGCAGACTCTCTGTGTCTCAAGTGTTTGTCCACAGACCCCAAACAGACTCTCTAGCTCTGACTAATAGCTGTTTACCGCCGTTACCTCCCACGTCACACACTACGTAGGTATGAGGCCACGCCCCCTACAGTGGTTGTCCTGTGCACCCCCTCCTCAGCCCCACTTTTTAGAATTTTTCAAAATGATGCAGTGGGTGGAGTTAGGTGTAGCACTCTATATCTAAGTCTGACTGCACCTCTGAGCCTTTCTTTCATCTTTGCGTAAGTTGCTGCTTTTATCAGCATTATAACAGCTAGTTAAATCTTAAAAACATGGTTAAAGGTGCCAGACTCTTTAAAGGTAACCTGAGCAAGATGTTTGACTATACGACTAAACCCTCGTGTGAACACGAGAAAGACTGGTTGTTTGTGTGGGTTCACTTTGTTCGATAAGGCGTGTAAGGCACCATTAAGACGATAACCAAATGAAACTCCCTGTTGCGGCCAGGTTCTCTTTCATGTGGGATTTGACTTCATGTTTAACTTTTGTAACGACTGTTCTCGAAACGGGTAATTGTGCCGTCTACCCACATTATTTGAGAATTTCCCGGCACACATATTGAAAGGTTTTGGCTGTTTTTTAACGGTGATCTCTTTAATGTTTCTCACCCGTGTGATAAAATGTGCGGGCAGGCACGGCAGACAGGCTGGTAAACTTGGCCTCAGAACAAACCAGCCGTCCTCTCTTTGCCAGGAACGGATCGAGACGGTGATGAGCTGAGACATGAATTTACAGGAGTGTTTCTTTTTTTTCATTCCTTACAGAGATCTGAAGCATCATGCGCGGCTATTTATATTCATCCCACCACAAACTCTTTGGCTAATTTATAAAACTGGCTCATGTGTAACATACACACGCACACACACACACACACACCTGCTGTCAAAGTCTTACTGCTACCACTGCTCAGAGGAGAAGAGGTTTATCTATAAAGTCATTGATACAGTAGAAAATCAGTTTGTGTGTCACAGATAGTGCATTCAAAACATTCAAAACAAAGCATTTTGGATTCATTACAGATGATATCTCAGTCTCAAAGTCTCAGACAGTGTTTATTTCCGCTGAATGACTCACAGCAAAATGAGTAAAACTTTGCTCTGCTGCTAAAGAGCATGAGTCAGGAGAAGCAGAGGAAAATCGGAAATTTCTCCTGCTTACTAACAGATGGAGGGAAAATCCAGACGTCTCTATTACCAGACGGTCAATAACACCAGGACTGGCCTTTTCGTGCGAGGAGGATTTGCAAACATTTATACCCACACAAACATTTAGGCCGTGTTCATGAAGGTTCCAGCGGTGGGCAACACACTAACTGTCCAGATTTAAACAGGGTTCCTAAGCAGTATGGAAACGAATGGAAGTAACAGATCTGTGTCATGACGAAGCCTCACACGCTTTGTATTTTTTGCCTTGGACCAGTTATGCAAACTATTGTCAGATGCCCCAAAACATTTTATTTTTAATCTTTTCTATTTCATCCATTCTTGAGAACTGGGACAAATCATGTTCTACAAAAAACATATATATTAAGAGCCTTCAAAATCTAAAACTAACAATACCTATTGATAACAGGAATAAAAATGTGCTATTATAATCATCTGTTTTATTTATTTATTTATTTTTATGAACATATTGGCCCTTTAAAGTAGTGTCCTTCAGTGTAGTGTCAGATTTCCTTCAACTGTGAGATTTTTACAAAAACATGATTTAATCAGGCATAGAAAGGGTTAGCTATTCCCTAAGGACCCCTGTCTTACTTCCTGGTTTAAAAAAAGGCAGGAATACTGCTCAAACACTGATAAGCTTCCCATTTTTCAACAAATTCATTAAATAATATTGTTATCAGATGTTATCAGTTTAGTCCAAATTCTCAAGAATAAGTGAATTATCAAAGTTCTGATGAGTCAAAAATTGTCCTTGTTTTTAATATTAACCCCCATTAACCCCAAATTTATTCAATATGTAAAGAGAAAATAATATAGTAAATAAAGTATAGGTAGCTCTGGCTAGTTTACTTCCTCATGTGTGTTCTTTCAAGGGCTGACTTGAAAATCCCAAATATAAAGCCTGGTTGGCAAAGGATTCGAAATGGGAAAAGAAAGCTAAGATGTCAAATATAGTCTGAAAAAAATTATAGAGAAGTCTGGAATTTTAAGTCTGGAATTTAGAAATGGAAAATGTGTCGGAAGTCTGATTTGGGGACAGGAAACAATGATTTTGTCCTTCCCATCTCTAAACATAATGACATTTCATCTGAAGATAGTGAGTGGGAACCACCAACTCAGAACAAAGAATAAAAGCACACAGGAGTACGTCTGCTGCTTAGGAACATGTTTAGGTACACTACATGTGTGCGTGTTAAGGCGTGTCCGTGTGTCTGTGCACTTGCTCCTACGCAAGTCAGAGAGTCCAGCTTGATGCTAAAGCACGAATTAAGCCTTGGACTTCACAAATCATTGGGTAATTCCAGCCAGGCCATTTCCTCAGCCTCTTAATCCCAAAATGAGTGAAGCATGTGTTTAAACATCAAAAGGTCCTGGGACTGTGGCCGTGAGAGGAGCATTCTTCTGTGACCATGCCAATAAAAGGGAGTCACTTCCAGAAGCTTTACTCAGCAGACCAAGCATTAAGTGCCTCAATTGGTCTATTAGAAACAACTGAATTGAACTAAATATAAAATAAATGAAAACAGTCTGGCTTTGTGGACAAGTGCAAGAAACCACCAATATCACCCTGACATTACTGCTGTTTTTAGGCATACCTGCTCATAAACATACACCCTAAACGTGTGTCTGACATAGAACAGGGAACAGTGATTAAAAATTTCAACCTATATTTTTCTTTAATATAATAGCATACAGAATTTGAATATTGTGAGATAACTGGAAATCAATACTAAGTTTTATTGTGGCTATATTTAGGTAATTTTTTTTTTTATACTGACAAAACGTTAAAACAGACCAAAATACTGCAGAAGTGCAACAGTAGTGCACGGTAGTGTGGCTCACTCAGAGAACTGCAAAATCATTGTGCAATCGATCTGACGCCATCATTATCTGCTGAAATGACTCCATTAGTCGTCTTAAACTGTACTAATCCAAGAATTAATAGGCCATAAAACAGGACAGATTTATGAATGTGTGCAAAGCAGCACACTTGCAACTCCTAATGAACTTTGCAGGGTGGTGAGTGTGATGATTGAGAGGGCAGTTGCCCATTTAAACCATATTTTAGCAAAAAAAATGTTTGGAATTTACTGAACAGAGACGTAGATTTTGCTTCAAGGCAAATGTTTCTAAAGATGTTTTGGTAGATTTTTTCCACTGTGTCTTTACCGCTGTTAAGGATAGGTGTTGAGAGCTGGTACTTAATTGGTACCAGTTCCTGACTGGTCAGTCCCACAATAACGATAAAATCCTGGACAAATGACGCTGGTACTGGTATTTATGCAACGCTGCACAACATTTCAAACAGGACAAGCAAAACATTAAAAAGTGAGCGTTCACTTATGAAAATGCAGCTAAATGCAACAACCAAGGAAACAATTTTGTTACTTCAGCACAGAGCTGCAATAATTAATAAATGAGTTGTCGACTTTTAAATTACCTGCCAACTATTTTGATAATTGATTAATCATTTGAGTAATTTTTTAAGGACAAAAAGGGCAAAGATTCCAGCTTTTTAAATATGAATATTTTCTGGTTTCTCTAGTTTTCTCTGACAGTAAATTGAAAATCTTTAGTGTGTGGACAAACAGGATAGATGAGGACATCATCTTGGCCTTTGGGGAACACTCATTTTTTTCTGATTTTTTTTTTTTTAACCATTGTCTGACATTTTATGGACCAAACAACTAATTGATTAATCATGCAAATAATCATTAGATTAATCAACAATGAAAATAATTGTCGGTTGGAGCCCTACTCCTGCAAAAATTAAAATTAAAATTAAAAACGTTGAATCTTTTCTCATCTTTTCATGTCATGTCTTAATTTTTTGCATCAAAATATGGTGAGAAGTATCAATAAGAGTATCGATAACAATATTGACAAGCAGTCTCAGTGTTGGCACTGGTTTCAGTTGAATCAGAATAATACTCATCTCTTGTTACCACCATGAATTCAACTTGCTCATTCTCATTTTACAGCCACCTTTCAAGTCCAGATTGACTTTGGTTGGAATATCACTTGAAATAAGTGAACAGAGTTACAACTCCACCATTGAAGATCACTCCCGTTAGCACAACTTTGTGCCTCTCATGTATTAGCATTACATTTGTGTCATACTGGCAACCAGCTGTTTGTCATAAAGATAAATATCCGCCAAAAACAAAGATCATTTCACAACACTCAACACTATTGTCGTATTTCCAGAATCCTTCAAATGTAAATGACAGTCATAGTCTGGGGGTAAACTCGCTGTATGACTCATTTCTCAGAAAACACATGCAATGGCAGGAGGTTCAGCACAGAGCCCTGAGGTGCACAAAGCATTCGCCATACATATTCACAAGCAAAGCCAACGCACCTAACGCACATTTGCCAATAAAGGGATATCAAAAAGAATTGTTCTGTTAGTTCTGCAGATCTGTTCTAAATTCGAGCCGTGGGGGAAGAACTGGGGTAAAAAAAAAGAAGCGGAAATTCTGTGGCTTTGCATGCTCAGTGGAACTTCATCTCCATAATCTACTGTAAGCAAAGAAACTGTTTGCAGATGAAAGCCTTCATGCAAGACAAGACAATACAAGCATGCAAAGGCAGTGGTAATAAAACCTCTGAATACTGCTGACTCATTATTAGAAGACAGCAGACTTACCCCAGCCACAAAAACCAGGCTGACAGATGAGCTAAATGCAGTCGTAGCACCTCAGGAGGGACATTTTCTTTATACGTCAATGTTGGGTAACGAAAAGATGCCAAGAACCACTAAAGCAATTCTGAAGGAAAATTACTCTGATTGTGTATTCATGATAGTAATTAAATACTTTTTTCTTTGCTATAATGATAACGACAGCTGTTGCAAGAATGCGGTCCAATTAAAAACATTTTTTTTCTTTTTTTTGCCATACCTCATGAACTCATTTACTCCCACGTAATTCCAAACAACCAGAGGGCCCTCTGTAAACGTGATTCAGATTCAGAACAAGAGCCCAACTTTCATGCCTTGTAGACTGCATGTAAACGTGTAAATGATACTATCAGGCTACCGTATATATGTAACTGTCTCAAATTCAAGTCACAGTTTCATTTTATCTCAAACATTTGGGAACACGCGTGGAGAACCAAGACAGACTGGCTCCCGTTCCTCTGTTGTGTTTTATTCTTGCAACTAATGCTGTGGCTTACATTCCCTTTAGTTACAGCAGGACTCACCTTCCCTTAATCACAGCCCAGTCAAGCCAGCAGACAAAACAAAGCCACCACAAGACACTGTTGCGGGCTCTAGCCTTCCTGTTCTAAAAACAAAATACTGTTATTATGGCTGACCATCTACATTCTCTATTTTAGAAAAACTTGTAAAAATTTGTCTTAGACTGGGAAAAATGTTAGTAAAAGTGTAGTAAGGTAGTAAAGTGTTGAACGTTTTCCTCCAGCAATCTACTACCATTAAAGGGGCAGTCATCCAAAAATGTTCCTCTTACCTGTGGTGCTATTTACCCATCTAGACTGTTTTTAACTAGAGACATTGCCGATGTCTCCTTCCAGAAATAATGAGTTTCATGTTGGAACTACTGTAGAAAGAAAGCAGCTCCTACATGAAAAAGACATTGCATTTGCATTTTTCAAATGTGTTTTTTGGCATTTTCCCCAACATTGAAGAGAAGGCAGACATCTTTCAGCCAATATCTCCAAAACTAAGCAACTCACACCAAAATAGTCTTGACATCATCAGGGTTAATTTCTCACACTTGATGTTTTCACAGGCTAACAAGTGCCAACCATGACTGAGAAACTGACTTTAAAAAGGACTAAAATTGGTGGAGTACGCCAAGTGAGTGTGGTAAATGAGTAAACTTATGTCACACTGGAAAGATTGACACCAACAAAAGAAAGTGTTGTTTAGATTCTGTGTCAAAGCTCGGTAAACTTTCAGAAAAATCTAATAAAATATGATTAAATACAATAAACAAAGTAATAACTCAACTGGGACTGGACTGAATCAATGTCACACTGATAGTGACAGACCACCTCCAACCAACAAAGGTCTTTAGCAATGTCCATCTTTTCAATCTTCACTCACAGCCCTAACCAGCCCCCGACCCCCCAGCTCCAAACCCCGAAGTGAAAACATTCCAACTTAAATTATCCCTTAGAACAAAAGAGCTTCTCTACAGAAAAAAAGGGGGACAAAAGAGGGAAAAGAAGCATTCCAATCATGTTGGTTCAGGCTTTGCAATACCAAAATACTGCATGTGAAAGAGGACTGGCAGGCAGGCGCACCAAAAGTTCGCCCCTGGGCTGTGGTTTTGTGTGGTCAGTAAGAGAAGGTGGAGTTTTTCACCACCTACAGCCTCCTGGAAACAAGATAGCTCAGTTGTCAGTCAGAAAATTCCTCTGTTTGTCCTTACAAAAACTTGACAAAAGTGGCAATCTAGGAAACAGTCGCAGAACAGCGTTTACAACCTTTTGTACCACATCCCATCCTCAAATCTCATATATATTTGTTTGTCAACACTAAATAAAATAAAGTAGTTTCCAAAAGCTACAGCCTTGAATCATAAGATGAGAATATCAGAGAGGCATCAGTCATCACAAACGCCTCCTATTTCCTATAAGAAGGAAAAAACTGCTGCAAATGATGAATCTTTCGTTCTGTGCAGCAAACTCCTGCAGCGGGGGAGTCGCAGAGTCAAGTGTCAGTGATTGGTAAAGCATGTCTAAATGATTTGAGGGATTTGGGAGAGGGGAAAAAGATGGAGGTGTTCTGAAACCACATGGATTTACTTCACATCCGTAACACTTTCATGAAGCACCAGGAAAAATACAGCTGACGGTGTGGGAGGAGGGGGAGGCAGAAAGAGAGATGTCTGGAAGACAGCACGAACTGCCACAAACTCTAACACAGCAACTCAATGACTGGGTCTCAATCATTTAAACAGATGTACGGGGACTTCCTTCATCATTGCTTTGTATTAGATCTTGTCACTGAATTCGCTACAGGAGGCTGCAGTAATGTTTTTTTTTTTGGAATAACGCTAACATTGAGTTACCAAATTCAGTTCAGGGTACTGACCAAATTATGTCAGTATTACGGAGTGCCGATCAGGGTTGCAACTTTTGCACATTTTCCTTAACTGATAGTTGAAAATGCTAACAATCGATATCAAACTCATATTTTTTCTCATTTTCCGTTTTTCCCCTAATTTTTATCTATTTTTCCTCATTTAAAGTTTTCTTATTTGACAAATGGTTTCAGTACACAGAACAATGTCAAATAAGGGGGTATTATTGCCATTTCTAGACTACTGATTAATTATTGATTGATACATTTTAAGCAGTCAAATTCTTAATGGCGGTACCTGAGAACGCACTTGGATGAGTAACTTAAGAGTGACTTAGACTCGGGGAAATGGCGAGCTAAAAGCAGTCACAAGTATGGCTACACTTTTCAAAATTCGCTGCAATATTTGCAAGTCCAAATGCAAAGCTGGCCGCGGCAACATGTCGAACTTGAGAAGACACCTGGTCAAACTCAAAATATATCTAAAAGTTGAAGACTGAACAGTGTTTGACAGCCGAGAGCCCAGCCCGCCACAGCAGCTGCAGCTAATGTTAGCACGCCTGAAGAAGTTTAACACTCCGTGGACGGCAAAACTTTAAGTGAGGTATCAACAGCCTCATTGACATCTTCAGGTAATTAATTAGCTTCTTGGACAAGTTGTTGTAGGAGGTAACTTTTTTTTCCCACTTTCTTGGTTGATGTTAGCTTAGCATTTTTATGAGCGTTGGCCAACGATCTGAAATCCCTAATCAACATGCTATTTAGTACACTAAAACAGTATGTGAGATTTTTTATAATGTCTGAAACCTTAGATTGAAAGCAGCAGTTTGTGAACCTCATACTATTCATGGGGAAATAATATGCTAGCTCTGCGATATGCTGCCTTCAAGTGGGGTCATGTTTCCCATGCTTACAAGAAGAGTCCATATGAAGGGCCAACTGTCGTGGTGTTCATAACCTTGTTAGTAGATGATTTCTGAAAGCTGCTGTAACCACGAGTTCCATTTAAAACCAGCAGTAGTGAAGTCAGTTTGGACTTATTTCTACAACTGAAACTACATTTCTTAGACAGTAAATTACCAAAAAAAAGGTACCAGTACGATATCAGTTCAAATCTGACTGGTACCCAACCATAATTCCTATACTTCCTAAAATGTCCCAAAATGTACCATATGCATATCTTAATAAGGCAAAAACTAAATAACGTATTTTCAATATACTATACTATAATGTTTGGTGTTATTTTGAGTGAGTAATGAAAGACTCATGGTCCCTCTAATCCTGCAATTTTAGGACAATGCAGCAGGACAATGACCCTAAACATACAGACAAGGAACGCTTCTTTATGACCGAACACTGAAAGTCTCAGTTGGCCTCAACTGGCCATGGTCAATCACCTGACCTCAATCCAACTGAGCATGTGTTTTATTTACTAAAGACCAGATGGAAAGCAAAAAAAAAACCAGAAACACACAAGAAGTAAAGCCAGCTGCAGTCTCGGCCTGGCAAAGCATCAAGCATTTAAACACAGTTTCTTTCATTCTGTCCAAACTTGTTAAAATAAGGAAATTAATTAGTTAAAGTATATGTAAACAATACTAAGAATCTCACCAAGTATTTGATGCCAACTTTCAGCACTTGACACTTTTTGATGCTAAAGACATTCCATACCTACAGGTTTTATACAGCTCTACTTGTGAAAGAGAGATTTAACCTTAAATACCTGCTTCAAGGGCAACTAAACATACAGTAAAACTCAAATCAAACATCACCAAAAACTTACAAGGCAGCAGTGAAAAAACAGGAAGAGTCCTAAATGATTGTGTCATCCAGACACAATGCTACCTTTTAAAGTCTGGGCGGAGTGTACATCTCAATACCTGCTCTCTTTACTTGAGCCTTCTCTCCGTCTGTCCCCTGCAAGTTAACTTTTATGACCCAGTCCGAGCAGAAACGCAATGGGTGTGGAGGACACTTAAATGTGCACAGACTGTCCTTGAAGACGAAAGACTGAAGACGAAAGACAACATTGGGAAGGCTATGTCCTTTCATCCCTAGACATCAAAGATTTGACAGAGCTGAGGGGGCAAACCCAGACCCACAAGTACAGAGCTGAACAACTAAAACATTCCACCGCTCTCACACACAAGAGAACTGTCCCCGCTGCTACATAATGGTCTGTTGTCCTTGTACTGTGGTTGACATCATGCACTCTAACTGTCAATGTTTGTAACTCTATGATCCTTCTTTGTGTTTCTACTGAATGTCTCAATTGTCTTTTCTTTATTTTTGCAGTTCCCATGAAAGTTAGTGCAGATATCTGTGGTGTCCAAAGGATGAATTCTACTGAGTTCGGTCATTCCCTGACTTTTCTTCTAGCACCAGCAATGAGTTTGACATTTGTAGCTTTTAGTGTCCCATCTCTACAGCCATCGAGTTTGGTTCACATTCAGGATGAATCGCAATCACTCTAGTGATCCCTTGACTTTCTCTGATACCGTCATCAGGCCAAAATTTCAATTTGTATACTTTGGTTTGTGCTAAAATATTTGGAAAACTAATGCTATTCCCATCATCTTCAGCTATATGATGTTCAGAGCTAATTAGCAATTGTTAGCATACAACTCGTCAAAGTTCAGGTACAGTAGGGAGGAGACCAGGCTTGATGGATGGTCAGAACAAAAAGGACTTTTACCCAGGAGACTGGCGTTTGTGTGCCACGATTTAGTTAAAGTTTTAAGTTATTAAGGGTTTATTATGTGCGTGACTTCTGTTACATCATGTGACATACGTAACTTAAGTCAAACCACCTCTTTTCCTAAACTTGAGCCTGTTTCTCTCCAGTGGTTATACGTGTCATTTTGGGAGTCATTGGCAATCAACCTATTCTGTAGTTTAGGTATGAAAATGTTTTTGGCATTTAGCTGAAATGATCTCTTCCTAATATGCAATATAAATATGAGCTAACCAGGGGAGGTGACGATTTACATCTTGTTACTGTAATAAGGCCATTTTTTTTGTACTTGTACTTTTTTAGTCTTAAGTATTGTTCTTTGCTTTATTTCAAGTAACATTCATTACCATTCTTTAAAAAAAGGCAGTAATACAGTAACAGTTTATTCAGTTTACACAGTTTATTCAGAGTACATTTTAAGTGACTGTTTATTTTTCTTTAATTACATTTTTACGAGAGGCGTCATGATAATGACCATAATACTTCTTACTGAAAGGTTGTGTCTTGTGTTTGCTGTCACAGAGGAAAACAATGCGGGCAGGTGAATTCAGGATACCATTACTGCCACATGCCGAGCATTTACTTCTTCAGTTTTGCAAGTTAAAATTGAGATTGAAATTTCAAATGTATTTCTGAAACAGTGTCAGCAGCATTTAGCTGTTCTCAGCAGTTAACAACTGCACAATGTAGACCTTCTTACTCACTCAGATGTGTGTCACAAGAGGAAAACAAGTCAGCCTGGGACACTTTGAGCTAAGGAGGGAACAGACTAGATCAGTTGGATGGTGGGAGAAGTAAGTAAGAATACATGGCTATTGTCTGCTCTGAGACATTCCCCACAAGCTGTGACTATTCACCAAGGCGACTTCACTGTGTGTGCGTGAGACAGAGAAAGCATGCTGACCCCTCACTCCGACTTTAGCCACTGAGCTTGTGGCCATTTGGGCTCACTGAGGGGGAGCAGAGATGAAATGAAGTCAGGACTTAGAGACGGGGTGAGGGAGGGGGTACGGGACCATTTTGTTGGAAGTGACAGGAATCCTTAACCTAACGAACACACACACACACCAGAATTTGGAGCTTCACACACGCAAAGCTTAACGCCATGGTATTTCTGGCAGCGGAGGAAGGTGAACTCCAGTTGGGAGGAGGAGGAGGTGGATGTGTGTGTGTGGCCTCATTTTCTTCTTTCTAACAAACAATGCACCATTCAACTGGAGAATAAATACAACAAAAGCTACAAAAAATTGTTACAGGAAGAACATTCATCCACATGAGAGATATATCGAGATAACTGAATATTTGATAGATTTGATAGAAGCAGTACTTTGATGTATCCATTTTTTCTTTGTGTCAAGCTTAAAGGAGAAATATGTAGCAACTTTGTGTGCAAAACATAACTACAGGCGGTCAAAATAGTGACTTACCATGATCTGATAGTTTGAAATCCTTACATACCATCTAGGTTTGTATCCCCCAACCCCTATTCCCCAGACTCAGGCACAGCAGCTGCAGGAGCTCTGCAGGAGTGCAAGGCAAGCGCAACATTGTAAACTGACAATAACATGTGACAATGAGTCCTACCTGTATGTTAATCATCTGTTTATAACTGCTAATTGTCTTTAAAAGTAAAGCTAAGCCTGTTATCCTGAAAACAAAAGCCAACTGCTCTGAAAAAACACACCCTAAGTGACCGCCTGTCTCTCTGCCTGCAAAACTCCATTCACATTTTGCTCAATTTAATCGTTATAAACATCTACGCCTTCTTAAAAATTATTTATGATTTCTTACGACTCATAAACAGATACCTACTCATTCGGCAAACATTCAGCTTTAGTTTGAACTCTAATTAACGTGAAACGGGCAAACAAAAACAGTCATTCCAGCCCGGAATAGAAATTTCAAAGGGGCACAGCATGGCTGTAGCGTTGATGTCTAGAAGCAAGTAATTCAACTTAACATGTTTCCTTGATCTCCGATGACATATCATGCCCATTGTATGATTTAAATGATTATTACAGTAAATATTACAGATTTCTCCTTTAAGCATTTACTACCAAGTGCTAGATGAAAATAAATTTGCCAGGACTAACTGCTTGAACAGCCCAAGATGAGTGGCAAAGACATTTTCAACCCTCTCCTTCTGAAAGAAAAACAGAAGTATAATCCCACCTTCATAATAAAAGTCTAGGAAACTATCATTCACGGCTTGTTACTATGTGATGAGTGTTCATAGGCATTTAACAACCCCTGGGGCGGCTCTGGGCTTCTACTCAGTCGACCTTCAGGGGATCAACTTCATCTTTTATTTGGAAGTAAATCACAGAGCTCTCTGGTTTCACTTGGGGAAAAAAAAACAATGTAAGCATTTATTTTGCAGGTACAGTGGGTGAAAAGTTTTGGCTCTGCCGTTTTAACCTGGAAAAAGGTAAGAGGTGCAGACTTTTCTGCCTCCGCGACTTAATAAGGAGGCCAATCTTACAACTATGCCGCTTTTGAGCCCAGATCAGACCTATTAGGTAACGCTGCGGTAACCCAATAGCGCTGCTCCGCTGTATGGGCCGAGCGGCGGTATGCATGGCCGGAATGTGTCCAAATACCTGAGCGGTGGCAGGAGGAAAAAGGCGTATAGGAAGGTAAGGAGCAGGAAGTGGAGGCAAATACACGCCTCATGTGAGCCAACAGGCTTTTTTGTGCTGAACAGTGAAGCCGTTCAACGCCCACAGATCTTCCTATATCCTTTGAAAAATCTTCCACCATCAGCTCAGCTCTCCACTGAGTTTATCATGGAGTCATTTGTTGCCAGTGGACTTTTCACCCCATTGTGAATTTCCAGTGATGTATTAAAGTCTTGGAAAGTGGCCAGCCTCTTAAAGCAAGGCCCCCGTGGACCCCTTGCCCCCCACCCACTCGCACAGACACACCTCACCAGTCCCGGCCTGAGACACAGTCAGGAGGCCTGAGGCAACACTTGGGTTTTAGAGGGTGGGGAAGTAGAGGTTAGACTTGCCTTCAGGCTACACATACTGCAGTGGTGTTGGAGGTAAGAAAACCCATCCATCACTGCAGAGTTACAGCAGTTACCACATCAAATTCTGCGACTTTACAGTAGATACTGAGAAAACATGTCTGAATGCTTAATGGATGCTGCCTTTGTGGTTCACTGCACAATATATCAACTTCAGCTGGTCTTCCTCACAAACACCAAGTTAACTCTGGCTGGATCCTCATCGATAAAACAATATTTACAAGAGTTAACTGTCATGACTCAGAAAAAATAACAGAAATCACCAACATAAACTCATCTTGTGGCTGAAGAGAGATTTTAAAAACATACAGTTCCAGACCACAAACAGCAAAGTACGTCAGCGAGCAGAAGTCTTTTAGTAGCTTTTTAGAAGCTGTGAGCGAGTTGAAGCCTGTAAAATTACAGAGGTGGGATGTGTTCCTCTAAACTGATGCTGCATCAGTTCCTGTTGTTCATTGTGCTGGGCCCAGAACATGGAATCTGATCTAGGTCAATCCAATATCAGGTGTCAGAATTAGATTAGGACCTGCCTTTCTGCCACAGCACTACATTATGAGGCTTTACAACCAATGATTAGGTTTGGTGGGGTGCGACCTCTGTTCTTCAAAGGGCATTTCAACATATTTCTTATCCAGTTCTTGGTACTTTTGCATAAATCATACTTTTTTCCCAATCAAAATACAGATTTTCCTCTTACCTTTAGTGCGATTTAGCCATCTGTATTGTTTTTCGGATTCCTACACCTGCACAATTTCAAGGTGCATTTTCAAGCTTTTCCAGCAGCTGATAGCTAAATAACGAGGTACATGTTATATTTATATAACTTAAATATATGTTCAAAATGGTTAGGCCCTATTTCATTTCTTCATTAGATTAAATCAGGTTTTATCATTCTAGAAACAACAAAAATTATGTTTCGTGATAGAATTCTACAGGAGCGGGACAAATTAAAAGACAACAAAGTTTCTTGTTCCTGCATGTATCATCTGTCTCTAAGTAGATTTGGCATCTGATATAACCTCGCTGAGCCAATACAACGATCATTCAATTACACAATTACTAGACAAGTGACTTCAGTTTCAATAAAATCCTTTTCTTTCTTTTTTTTCCAAACCCACTGTCATTAAAACATCAACCTTCTGGCATGTTAGCCATGTAGTCACAAGCCCAAAGTGGCAAGCAAGGCTCGAGCATTGCCTTCTTCCATTTTGTGTGAAAAAAAGCAATTTAGGCTCTTTCCAACTTATGTTTCTTCTTCTAGAAAGTGACCAAGCCTATTCAGTTGGAGAGCAATCTATTATAAAACCAATGCAATTACAATTTCAAGCAGTTTCCAGCACTTTATCCAAAATCTAAGTACTTTTCAAACAATGAAAACATTACATTAAAATTCAAGTGTTTTAAAGGATTTCCAGCACCCTAAGAAACCTCTTTGCTGAATTTTGGAGATATCAGCCATAGAGATGTCCGCTTTCTCTCAAATATAATGGAACCAGGCTTGTAGTGCTCAAAGCTAAAATAAACAATACATTTGAAATACTCAACAGTAATTTCTCTTTCCAGCCATACTTGATCCACAGATCTGGTTGTGAGCAGTTTCATGTAGGACATAATTTCTTTCTACTGAACTACACCAACCAACTGTATCACTGTAGCTCAGTGGTGCTAACATTACAGCTCAGCCAAGGAGAACTATTAACAATATCTTAATTCCCATTGGATAGATATCAGAGGTCAAACCCTTCTTGCAATTACTAGTTGTTATTTTGATTTGGGGGTGAACTGTTCCTTTAAAACACACAAAAAAAACATTGTCAGAAAACCATATAAATAGAAATAAGCCAATACTTAAACCATCCTCTCAAAACTTGAACAAACAAAATGTGTAATTTAGTACATTTATATTTTCTAAAGCTGAAAATTACATTAATAGCCATGTGCTATCAAGTTAAAGGTTAAATTGATCAAAATATGACTATAACTCAGTTTTTTTTTTTTTCTACTTAAACATTCTTGTCTAGGGTTATCCCTAAAGTAAGCATTCAGTGAGATAAAACACAGATTGTTTTCTGACTGCGTATGTGCAATCCTCTGACATCAGCGTGAACTCGTACTGTGAGGGCATGCCAGATTTCATCAACTAAAACAACAAAGAACTCAATGCAGCTTTTCTAAGACCGGTCTGAACTGTAATAAATGATGGGAGAAGCATAACATTATTTTCCTGCACAGATAGAGAGGAAACAAATTGTACAAATCTAATCACAAACAGCTTTTACAAGATAAATCACTAAACAACGTGGGTCTAAACCGCAGACCATAGGGTTCACACATTGTGTGCTTGTGTTCTCTAATCTTCCCACTTGAACCATTTTAGCAGCAGCTTCGTAGCCCATTTTGAAAAAAGAAATGCCATGAACAAACCAACAAGGGAGTGGTGGAAGAGAAGAATTCAGTTTGACTCTGTTCTGGCAGTCTGAGGTTTTAGTTGAAGCAATAAAATGTCTGTAATCACTTTTTTAAGCATTTGAAAGAATGTTCGTAAATGACTTAAAGTGTTAGACTTTCCATTTTCTCCTGTTTGTCACAACAATACCTGCTGAGGGTTTTCCAGGAGCAGAGAAAGGTTAGAAAAAATGCAGAAGTTGATACCCCCCGGCAGATTTAGGGGCAGACCCAGCCAATTCGTCACACTGGTTAGATATTTCAGTTATTACAGTTGGTTTAATGAGTGTTGGAGGTTTTCTCCCAAGTGATAACGAGTGTCTGCAGCTGAACTTAGAACAGAATTATCCAGCAACAGAGACACATTAAAAAAAAAAAAAATGATTCAGCTCATCAATCAAGTTTTTACTTCAAATCAAAGAAACCCAAGCCCTTTTTCCCCAGGTGACTGTAAAGCCTTGCTCTGACTCACTGATGTTGTGTCTGAATACTTCTCCTCCGGAGTAATTTACACCTTGGCACTGGAAAATGAGTTTAGGTGTACATCTGCGCTCAGTGTCATGTGTGGGCAGTGATTATCTGTTATTTGGGTGGTTTAGTTACAGCTGCAAGATGTTGTTTTAAGTCATAAAGTAATAGCAATGATATCTGGTTATATAAGCCACCCTGAGTCATGATAGTCCCAGAAACCTTGACATGAAAAGTTACAGTCTAGACTGTCAGACTCAGGATGGTTAGCTGACTCTGATCCAAAACCACTCACTCACTTGTTCACTCACTACTCCCTATATAATCAACTCTAAATGTTTGCTTAGTAAATTGGTAATACTATTACCAATTTATGATATTACAAAATGAGGCATTTCATTGCAAGTGCACAAAGTAGCACAAATGTCATGGACACTCGTTTGGTTCCATTGGGAAATTTTTTTAGGGCAATATTAGAGATTACATTTACGCACTCAGAAGGTGGACAATCAAATAAATGTTGTGACAGTAAGTATAGTGCATAATATTGTCAGGCAAAGACTCTGGCTATCTCGTAGGCCAGGCCAACACAGAATCTACTTTTCTGCATATTTTCCACAGATTTTCTGCAGATTTTAAATGAACAGAGATGCTGCTTGTAAAACGCAGTGTTATCAAGGATATTACTATTTATTTATTTAAGACCCCCTTCAGTGAAAATCCCATTTTTAACCTTCATAAAATGTCAATGGGGTGTTTTTCATGTGTAACAAGACATATCAGGAGCAAAATAAGTTTTGCAAAAGAAAAAAAAAAATAGACAATTTATTACTTCTTGCAGAGCAATTTATATTCTTTGAAACATGACTGGAGGTGGATTTTAATGTATTTGTTTGTAATGTGTTTAAGTGGTAATTGCCAGGAGCTGAATGACTAATGTTAATGGTTTCACAAATTAATTATTGTTCTCTCTGCTCCACATTGAATCTTTTAATGTGGATATGTCTCCTACATTTTATGTGGTTGGCTTTTCCAGCAAGTGTTCACACTCTCTGTTGGTGATGGAAAAAAAATTCAAATTTAAAGGTTCTGCTAAAATCTACTACATATTTCTTTCAGCTGTTTGAGGTAATGAGGTAATTTTTGATTGTTTTAATGTATTTTAATTACTTTTGCTACAAAAAATCTCTTTTTATCCTAAATGAATATTTTTTTTTATCTATCTTATCTATTTTTTTTTTTTTTTTTATCTTAAAGGTAGAATCAGTAGGATTTGTCTGAGCTGTTTGTAAAACCCACCAGAATGTCTAAGGTTGTCAAATACCTATGTTCTGGGTTGGCGAAATGTCCCAAGCACAGCAAAAATAAAGAGAAAAATATTAAATACAGGCACAGGGCAGGGTCTCTGCAGACATAAACACCACAACACAGGTCTATTGGCTCATAAGTGACGATTCAAAGGGATTATGTTCATATGAATCTTTGCATTGTTTTTTAGAAAACTGTTGCATATTGTGCCATTGTGCCTTTAAATGAATGTTATCTATCACAATATGAGAAATAAAGGGAAAACATTCTACAGAATTCTGTGGATTTTTAGTTCTTGAACACAGATGAAAACTGTAAAAATCCACAGATTCCATTTGAGCCAGCTCACACCCAGTCTACAGGTTGCACTGACAAGAGGAATAGACTGAAAAAAGACTGCACAGCTCTCAGTTTGTGTTTGTTGACCAGACATCATCTCTGGCTGTGAGGTGTCAAGCTGTGGAAGTCAATGAGTCTGTCCCTGCTGGGTAGTTGACGCTAACTAGCCAGCTGTCTGCGGATAATCAAGCTGATGTCTTGTCAACACAAACAGTGCAGATGGATTAGTGAGCAGACTTTAATTTTCTGCCCTGCCTGTGCTCAAAGTGATCATTAAAGTGGATGTGCTGTACTTAGTTGAAGCATTGGGTAGTGACAGTCCATGCTACCTGTACAGGATAGCATGTATCTTTTTAAATCTGAATATATGCAACATGCATGTGTTGCAGGTCTAACATTTTTCTTGCTCAGCTGTTCCACATGTAGGCCTAAATAAATTAAAAGAGTTGTTTTGCTTTTGCCAAAGAAAATAAATCCCTGGTCGACAGTTTTATAAACAGGAAATGTGTTTCCCCCAATTTAGTCCATGCTGTGAACTGCAAGTTTCCAGGATAAATTCTGAGAAGTGACACTGGTATTTATCTGATGTGACTGAATTAAGAAGAATCAGATCATAGTGAATCAAACCAAGTGGACTGAATTGAAAGTGAATTGAATCTGGAGATCAGTGCCGATTTCCAGCCCTGATTGAGGGCTTTTATTGTGAAGCAGCTGCAGAAAGTGTCCAGTCTGCATTGACTTTACACTATCAGTGAATCCACCTGCTTTCTGAGAACAGTGCTGTTTTCTACCAGCTAAGGGGAAACCCTTGTACCGATAGCAGTGTGGACCAAAACAAAATGGGGTTAGAGATGTTAATCCTACTTTGTAAATCAGACAGCAAGAACCTGCCAATCTCAAATGTAATTAACAAACTGCTTACAAATATGATAAAAAAGCCAGAAATTGGTATTTGTGACAAAACTTGTTGAACACTAAGGAGCTCAAAGGAGTCGAAAACTCAACAACTTGCTGTTGCTTGTTGGCTCAAAGAGTCAAAAGGTACATTATGGTCACATTCCAAGACATGCTCATATCTAATAAAATAGAGGCCCACCTCTTTGGCGTGCAGACTGTCCACTGACAAACTTCCCAGGCTATCAGCATTCTTAAGATTCTCCTGCCAGTCACACAGACAATTTATTGACTGGCCATCTAACAACCTTGATGTTTCAGAGAAAAGAAAATTCACAGAAAATTCAAGGTTCATAGTTCTTTACGTTACGCACGATCACATCAATAAAGCATGTTGTACAGTAACAGTATGTCAACAACTTAAGCTGCTCCATAACCGTGACACTGTGGTTTGGCTGGAGTACGTTAATTTTCATCACCCTGAAAGACAAGGTCTCAAAGATTAGACATTCTTAGAAAGAAGTCTGGATTATGAGCTACAAATTGTGAAGCCTGTGTCTGGGCATGTGCCTAGACATTGATTGCTCAAGCACTTCCTTGCAGGCTGGATTTTATCTTGACTTGAACAGTGTTTCATCAGCACCTGAGGAGGACCTTGAATGGTTTGGGCCTGGTAGACTATGAATAAACCATCAATGACACAGATGCTTAAGTAGTTAAGGAAAAATGTGTGAAGTAAGCAAAAACAGCACAATTTCTGTTAATAGAATTTAAAATGTATAGGCCTGTTTGAGATGCAGTTATCACATAGAGTGTTAACATTTCTGCTTTCTTTCAGTGACTTGAAAGCTACATTTTGCGATGCCCAATGCTAACATATACTGACACTTCTATGGTACGTATTGCCTGTGCAGTACAATGACAAGCTGCTGAACCATGTCCATGTCCATAATGAGTATTGACAGTACAGAGAATTAAACTACAGTATGTTAGAGCAGCTGTATGTACACCCTCTCACTCTTAACTCATCAAAGTCCAGCAGCTGGGTCAGTGCCCATACGCTTTAAATTGTGATGCTGTAGTAAGGATGTCAAAAGTATTGATAGTTTTTTCCAAACCACAAAACAATACCGTACCAACATTTGATAGTATCGAAAGTACCAAAGCTATTATAAAAATGATTCAAGCACACTTGCAGCAAAACCAAGCAGTGTTCAGTGACTTTTTGAGGACCAGATCTTTGTGCAGGTTAGTAATAAAATAAGAAAAAATGCAAAAAATATCAAATTTTGTGTCTCTAGAACTTAAAAATGTGATAATAAATATGCAACATGCAGGTAGACTTTCAAAATAAAAGAACAAAAACTACTTTTTATATGAAGGGTTCCTCTAGACCAGGGCATAACAGGCAGATAAACTACTTGGTTAGGTTTTGGAAGGGTTTGGGTTAAAACAAGTTCATAAGTTATGAGTTCACATATGCAATGTAATGTAAACATAGGTTCAAAAGAAGATGACATTGATTACTGTTTCTACATTGGACAGGAGCCCCAGTTTCCTGGTGAAAGTCCTGTGTGTTCTAGAGGGGTACCTACATAGGGGAACTGACCAAGCTGCCATATCTGATGCCTTGGAGTGGGAACAGGCTGCTGTATGTCTCAATGCATTCAAGATTAAAAGTCAAATGATGTATTTGCTGTCTGTAATTTAAACCTCTAATTTCCCCCCTTTTTCATCATTCGGAGTATTCTCAGATTAGAACCTTTTCTGCGGCACAAATTCTAGTCTTCTCTACTTACAGTGAGTTAAAAACAGTTGTTTGACACAATCTTGGCTAGATTATACCACAGAAAGTTAAAAAAGCTTTGAAACTTTGAATTATAAGGAATCCTTCCTGTGAGTTACATCCCCTCTCGAGAGTGGAAAGTAAATGTTTCAAAAGGGCTTTGAAAATGTGATATTTATAACTGCATCATTCCATTTCAACTCCCTCACACATCTATTTCTTTTCATGGCCCATCAGATCTCACATTCACCATGAATGCACAATTTCTACCTGCCTACACAGGTCTAAGATTCACCAAGCAGCTAAAAATGTTGGCAATGGTGCAAATGTATATGCACATCCTTTCAGCAGTCAGCATAAGCCAAGAATCAATTTCCTTCCATCCCTGTTGTTTCTCCTGAATGCATAAGTAAATAACATCCTCCACTGAAGACGTGGGCTTCATGTGGAAAGAATGTGCATGCAGATCTCATTTCTGTGTAAGCCAGGTTGTGCAAAGAGCAGATTGTTAGATCAGTCTGTTGGCCAGTCCCATCTCCTTGTCCTTTTGCTGGTTCTTTGAACCTGCTAGGCCTCACTTAAGCGTTGAGTTTCAGCTTTGCACAGCACTTCAAGAACTTGTCAATGCAGATCAACACTTTGACAGTAAATCCGACCGTGAAGGGAGGGGGTAAAACACTTTTTTTTTGTCACAAAGCTTCCTCTTTGGAAGGGAATGATAGGCCCAAACCCTTGACATTTGCAGCAGACTGAAACAAATTCCAGTGAGGAAACCACTACAACAAATGAGATGAAAGCAGGAGCTGTGGGCTTCCCCACTCATCTACCCTGCACTGGACAAGTACATATGTAAATGTGTTTTAAGTGGACAAATCACTGAGTTGGTTGAATTGATGCTCAAAGTTGTCACCATATTTGAAAGAAGCTCACAGCTGAAAGCCACCAGCCAGTTCTTCGGTCTTTATCCTTTTTACTTGGCTACTGAGTACCAATCACAACTTATTCACATAGATTAATGAGAAGTACAGACTTTGACCTCTTCCTCAGATGATCTCCTCCAGATCACCCGTGTTACAATGGGTTCAGGCATACACAGTTACATAACTTTCCCACTGCTTCCACTGTCATTTTGCTTGCTTAAAATAAAACCCATTTAATTCATTTTTGTGTATCAGTGTCTGCATTCACTAAATAAAAAACTGTAATTTGTAAAATACTAGGCATGCTATAAATACTTAGTCAGATGATGGGCACAACAATTATAAATTGAAAGTGTCTGCTCCACACAGCAGCAGCAGCAGAGTCGTAGCACAAAGTAGAAGGAGTCAGATTTCTATTGCAATGCAACTGTGTGGAGCCCCAGCATCACTAATTACCAGTGTGTACTTAAAGTAGCTATATGCAGCAATTTTGTGTGCAAAAATGAGTACAGCAGTCCAAACAGCGAGTTGGAACTATAGACTGTATATTAAATATGTTGAGATCCTATTTAATATACGATCTATTGTTGAGGAGAGTTGTTTCCCCCTGCCTCCCTCTCCTTAGACACGGGGAAGCTCTGCAGATTGCAGGAACACTGCAGGAGTGCAAGACGAGTGTACCATGGTAAATTCACAATAACAAGCGGAACAAGTCCTCCACTGTAAGTTGATCAACTGTTTAAAACTCTTAATTGTCTGTCGACGTGAAGTTAAGCCCGTTTTCCTAAAAACAAAAGTCCTCTCCTATGAAAAGACTGTACTTTGAGTTAAGTTACTGTCCGCCTCAATGCCTGCCAATGCTAGACACTTACTCATTCGGTGAACATTTGGCATTACTTTGAACTCTAATTAACATGAAACAGCCAAGGAAAAACAGTCATTATGGTCTGGAATAGGCATTTCAAGGGGGATGCCGCTTTGTTTTCAGAGAAGTGAGTATTTCAACATAACACATTTCCTTGATCTCTGATGACATATCATGGTCATTTTATGATTTATTACAGTAAATATAGTACAGATTTCTCCTTTAACATTAGCGTTACTTTACAACTCGTCTGTGGACGTCAGTAGTTGGGGTCAGATAGACGAGGCAATCAAAACTTATGAACCGACCTGTTCAAAGTAATGGGGAGATCTAAAGGTCTGTCGCAAAAGATCAAAGTAGGCACTCTAACGTTACAGATACTGAGCGTAAGAAGAACATTTTTCTTCTAAAATGTTGGTGTAATCATCAACACCAGTGACGAGTTTATTAACTGGTGGGAAAATTTCGTCACTGCGGCATCCCTTTACAGTTAAAGGGGTGTCAAGGGGGGCACAAACTTTTAGCTTACGAGGCTCAACACCTTCAATCAACCCGCAGTGAATAATGCAGGCTAGCTTATACTTCACCTTCAACTGACACTTTAATCCCCTGTAATGAATGGAGACAATGGCTGGAAGGGAATGACGTTATGCCTATGGCTATATCAGAGGCCCGGGGGGATACAGTAGATGACGAGAAATAAGTGGGACAAAGAGGGCTTTCATCGACAAGACAATATCAGGGCCCTCAATTAGTACAGGCCAGACTAGGGTCCAGGGTGGCAGTGTTCCCCCCGCTGGGCACTTTAGCACAAAAAGCCCACAGGTCATGCTCTTCCTCTGTTTCAGCTTAAGCCAGGCAAAGGCATGTTATAATCCACGTGATGGGGCTTTGGTGAGCTGGTGCACCAACTTGATTTAAAGCAAGTGAACTTAGTGAACCGGCTGAAAAATTTGATGACCCTACAGCTGAGATGTGTGACTTTATCCATTTTAAAATACTGGTGCTAACTTTCAGAGCCCTGCACGGACAAACGCCCAAATACATTATTGACCTCCTCACCCCTTATACAGCAAATCGGGCCCTTAGGTCTTCTGACCAGAAATTATGACTGTCCCTCGAACCCGCTACAAAACCCGTGGTGACCGTGCTTTTCAAGCAGTAGCACCTAAATTATGGAACGCCCTCCCCTTACCACTTCGTTCTATTGACTTGTGTGATGTTTTTATGAAGCAGCTGAAAACGTTTTTATTTAGACAGGCCTTTGGTTAACATGGTAACATATTTGAATTTTTTATTGTATTCTGTCTCCAATTATTGTTGTTGCTATTATTTCTTCTTCTGTTTCTTTTATTGATGTAAAGCACTTTGTGATTTTGTATCTGTGAAAGGTGCTATATAAATAAACTTTATCTGGAAGTGCTATATAAATAACTCCTTACCTTACCTTACCTTACCAAATTATATCTGGGCATTACAAAAATGATAACCAACATAAGAGCTAGGACAGAACAGTCTCTGTCATACCTGTATCAGTTTTATGTCTGTTTGTCCAGTCTAAATTCAGACAAAGCTCTGCAGAAACTCCTCAGAAAAGCAACAGGAAACATTTAGTTTCAGGGCAGAATGCAGACACACAAAATGACACAGATAAAGATCAAATATAAACCAAGTTTGGAGAATTTATTCTGAAACACAACTGCTTCTTCTGATCTGATGCGCTGTATGAATAGTCGGCCTATGCCAAAGCAGAAATCTACAGTTATTCTCACCCGAAGGCATTTGTAGAGCAGTGACCTTATCATGCTTTCAGAGTTTCACAGAGAGAAAGAGAAGAAGGGAGGAAACGAGATCCTGAGTGAAAACAAGCACAGGACCTGCCAAGGCCTGGGGCTAGCATGTGCCTGTTCGAGGGTCCTGACACATCAATTCAACAGTGGGTACAGTTGATTCATGTATTACTAAGACAAACAGACTTCTTATTATTATCTTCTCTCACTCAGGTGCATAGTTTATGTACATTTCTGCAGCCAGTAGCCCTTTCAAAGCATTCAAGTGCATTTTTTTCCAGGTGAAATTAGGCTACGTAAGGTAAACGTTGGCCTCATTATGATGGATTCCCACCTCAATACAGTGTGTGTTATAGCTGGGTGTTATGGCTACAAGCTAAACCCTACATTTTTCAAGCCTTTGATTGTATACATACAGATAAATATTTAAGTAAAGGATCAGAGTACTTTTTCCCCATCACTCCAGTCACAGAATCTGATGGGTCACCAGATACGCTGTAACACCGTCACTAGTGCTATGACTTAATTTGCTGAGTCACCAGTTAACACACTCACTCACTGAAGCGGAGCATTGGTGGGTCTTGTTCCATTACGTGTTTGTTTTTATTTCCCTTGTAACTTACAACAATGATGGACATTCAAACTGGACAACAAAACGGATGCAGTGAGAATCAGCCTTAACTCAGCAAAATGATTCTGAACTGTAACCTTAACGTTGTAAGTTTATACCCAATTCCCTGAGGGGAACATTAGCTGACATGCTAACAAGATGGCATGCTTTCCATTACAAACAGGTTGGGAAAGATTTGACAGGTTACATTAGGACACCATTCAACTTGATTTGGCAAGTTAACATTACTTTAGGCAACGTTAAGTTAATTAAACAGCATATTACATAGCTGGTAGCAAACGAGTCTTGCCTCTGTTCTGTGGCTCTGCTCAAAACTAGCGTTCATTGTACACATCCATGTTTAAGAGGAAAAAGAAGACAATGCAGTTATCCTGACTGTAAGTGGCCAAAACACTAAAAACATCTCACCAAAGATATTTTATTGTGAGGAAGATTGGGACATGACAACAGCTTTCTGAAATGGTCTCTGGTCTCACTCCAGTTGACCTGTCCCCAAAACCCTTCTCAATCTACACGTAAAAAGACATATTTTGATTCAAAACGGTGAATCAATTGCAAGTATCAATTGCAAGTATGATTATCAATTTGCAAGTATGATTTTTAGTGCATTAAGTTTTTCCTGATAGGTAAATGTGACCTTCGGTGGTAGTTGCTGGTACAGACCGCTAACTAAGAAGCTGACCACGTTCCCCATTCTGTGTAGTGCTCCAAACAAGCTACATAAACAAAATTGTCACTTTTACATACAAAATGTATACACAGCCTGTGTAGTGCTCTGTACTGCAGGACGCGTTCAAGTGCAGTATTGAGTGAGGCCCCCCACATTTTGACAGTGCTCAATAACCCAATACACAGGTGTAAATGTAAGGAAATACAACTGAATGTTAAAAAAAAAAAGACGCTCTGGGTCTGGTTTGTGCATGTATAGTGCAAATGAAACACAAGTCATTACATGACCTACTGTATGTAGACAACTGTATTGATTAAAATAGAAGCAGATCTGTTCCATCAGATGTGACTGAAAAATGCAAATGAAACATGTGAGAAAAAGATCAGTCCGGTACAGCACAGACACCTTTACTGTTTCACAGTATGTGCAATTATTCATTCTTACATTCTTACCTTCTATCCTGCTTTTCATTCAGGAGGAGACATTCAAGACAGGAAACTCAAGGTTACAAAAACTTTACACAGCCAAGTCTATTACCAAGCCTAAATAATAAGGTTGTAAACAGGACTTGTGAAACCACAGGGTTCTGTTGAACATGACACTACATTTCATGGGATGTTTCAGCAAGTCAAGTGGCCACAGAGGGGAGGAGTTTTACTGCAGACCTTTCAGCCCATCTCCCCGTCTGATGATGCCACTGTATCAGCAGACGAATGGCCCCACAAATCTTTCACTGGACCTCTAAATATTTAACGTCCCCATGGTTGGCCTATGTTCCTGCTCTCTAAACCTCTCAATGGATGGCACTGTGCCACCTGGCCCATAACAACCAGCGAGTGAATAGAGGGCACCCTTCATTGCCTGCGAGCTCATGATTCACACAACAATTAGCAGCTTCCAAGTTACAAGCAGCCGAGGCATTCACTTTGTAAAAATCCAGGATCAGCACATGATCTCACAAGGATCTTCTGCAAGGGTGGAATCCAACTAAATACGTTTACCAAAACTTTTTTTCCTCCCTCCTTAATAATCTCACAGCTCCCGAGATTCATCTTGTGACTCTTTAGAGTGGTCACAACCACCAGGTCTGGAACAAGTGGACTAAACTTCCAAACTATACATAAAGTAGTAAAAACTTGCTTCACCTCAAGCAGCGACAACATGAAAGGCAACTTACATATTGATGCATAAATATTAACAATGTTAGTTGTTATTAGGATTGGGCAATGTCTAACAAATTGGCCTATAATGATGTCCACAGTGAAACATCGCAATGGACGATGATATCACTGCTGGGTCCAAAAGGACCCACAAAAAGACCTGTGGTCTTGGCACCACAGGTCTGTAACCTCTTGTGTTTAATAAAAAAATAAAAGTAGTGTAATGAACAGCAGCAACAGCTTCTTTTTACTTGGCATATTTTCTGCAAAACGTGTACTTTTACTTTGATATTTTAGGTAAATTTAGCTTAGAATACTTTAACTTCAGTAGAAGTTTAATTTCAGGACTTTCAGTAGTAATGGAGTACTTTTACTTATGTAAAGGACCTGAGTACTTCTTACACCACTGGTCCTCTGTCTCATATACTGTCAAGCAATAATGTGCAAAAGGGGATAGAGGGGTGCACTCATACCTACCTGGTTTGGTCCAGACTTTCAGACTTTTCAGTAAATACAATTAAAGGTGTGAAACCTGCCTTGACCACAGGGGTCCAGACCACACAGTCAAACTTATGTCCGTCTGAAAGCGGTGGTCTCGGCCCGGATCAAACTGAACTATGGTTTGGTTTGTTTCTAGTGTAAAAACATTTTTTAGATGGGTCTGACTTTCAAACCAATTACAGGAAGTTCTGGTAGACTATAGTCACAGAGGAAAAACAATACAACACAACAAAATAAGCCACAGAACATAAGGAGAAGAACATAAGGAGAGGAGAACATAAGGAGATCATAGAGCATAAGGAGAGGAGGAAACTAAATATTTGGTTGACATTTGGTCTGACAGCTTTACTAAGAGTCCCCTTGAAAAGAATTTCTGACCTGTTTCAGTTATTTTCCAAGAGGATGAAAGAGAGAGAAATTGTACTGAACTGACAGCATGCCGACGTCAGATGCAAAGCCATCTACAAACCAATCAGCTGCTGGAAGGGAGACATGGATCGAATAGGTGATGACAACAAGATGTGGGAATGTCATGTATAGTTTCCCGTAATTGCAACGTGAAACCAAAACTAACCAGATCAAATGGATACAATGTGACAAAAACAAGAACCATGGTCCAGACTCACATGTGGAAAGGACCTCAGATTCTCAGCAATGCATAGAAGTTGATGTTAAGAAACAGTTAACTTTAAGGCAAAGACAAATTTATAAGACATTTATAAAGCTGAATGGCAAACACTGGCAGGTGACAATGGATACTGTTGATTTCCCTTTCTTTGATTCTTTCCCTGCCTCTTTTTATATTTAAGTCCACTTCATGAGATAACATCCAATACCGAGTGCACCTGGAAAGTCCACGTCTCAGTTTCTGACAGGTACAGTGAAGACAGGCCATGTCATCAAATCCCATACCTCACCCAAAGTCTACTTCCAGCAAGACCATACGAAAGTGGTAGACAGAGGTACAGGACTCAGCAAATCCCTCTTTTGTCACAGGAGCTATAGGCTTGATGGTAATCTCCCCGTCCCATGGGATTCTCCTCAGTTCACACCCCCATGGTGTGAGATTTGTGAGGGGGTAAGTGCCTACAGACATGGAAGCTCTTGAAGGACGGGTGAATGAGTGGAATTCAAGGATGCCCTGAAAAGCAGCCTGAACATCATGAGAGTCAATCAGAAGATAAGAAGACGTGGAGTGCGAAAAGAGGGATATAACGACAAAGTGAGGTTCAAACGCACAATGGCATTCCCGAGAGGGGCCTCGTGAAATGCTGAATGGTCTATTCATTCATTAAAAAATGCCTTGGGTGGTAGCTGGTGCTGTGTTAACAGTGTTCACATCTTGACAGTTGAAATATGCTTATTTCAGGTCTGAATCTGCAGAGCACCTTAGAAATAATGTCAGAGGTTCACATCTGTCATATGTCTGACTGGACACATGAAGAGGTCTTAACAGTCTTGGCCGCTCTGGATCAGTACTACTACATAGAGAGTGAAAAGCTTATGGTATAGATTTCTTAGGACAAGAGAATGTAAATGGGTGGAGGGGGGGGTCTCTAGTTTCATGCCTCTCTGTGTTCCGCAGGCTGTCAGTGAGGACAAGTGAACACTCCCTAAAGCTGGAGACAGGGACAAAGTGCCAGGTAGAAGGATCCGGTTTCCTTTGCAACAACCAAATACGGCTTTGTGGTGGAAAAATCTGCACCTGGTGGCCATGGAAACCAGGGTTCACCCAGGCTGCAGCCTACAGTGCTGACAAACTGACCACAGAGAATGGAAGTGAGCTTGGCTTAAAATGTAATGGCTTCTACAGAGGCTAAATGCCTTTTGGTGGATGACTTGTCTATAACAAAATGAAGTTTTGAAGTTACAATACACTACACACTGTGTTCACCCATGACAGATTTCAGTGTGGGGGGTTTTCACTGCTTGAGCTTGGTAGCTTGCTCCAACATGCTGTAATCTGTTAGTACTCCAAACTTATTGGAATCAAAATCTACATATGAAGAAGCTTTCTTACTACAGTGCTCATCTCCCTTTTGTATTATGATATATAATGCAAGCCATACGTCTAAAAATGTTTCCCCAAGTAAGTACATTTCAGCAGTATCTTCAAATGAATCTCTAGAAACAGATATCTGCATGTAAATACACAATCTGTAGCCAAGGGACACGATTTTGGTATCAAAAGTATGCTGGTTTCTCTTTGTAGTCTGTTTGTAGTCTGAGTAAGACCATGACAAGCCATTTTTGATCAGGCTTTGGTTGCATGCAAATAAACTGTCTGTGTAGAGGAAAAGAGGCAGAACGTTTTGGCCAAATGCAATCTCAGAACCCATCGGCATCATCTGAGGACGATTTAGCTATTTATTAGCTTCTTTTTTTTAATTCAGCTGCATTCATAAATAAGTCTTGGCATGGATATCCATTATCCAGATATTTTCTAGCTATGCCATTGCCCCTAAAAGCTAAATCATCATCAGACAATAGCCGATGGGTTTGGATAATATCTTCATCTATGCATAACTATAGCAAAGCAAAGCAAAACAAAACTTTAGCACATTTCATTCCAGGTGGAGGCACAATGTGCTGCACAGAGAGTGAGCCACAAAAGCTGCAGCCACAAGAATAGATGCATAAAACATACTGGAGTTAAAAATGATTGGGATGCACAATAAAATAAGTTAAGGCCAGCAATCAACAGGTAAAATGGTAAGTCATGAGAAATAAGACAGTTTAAAAGGGAGAAAAAATGAGATAAAATGAATTCAGTAAAACCAACAGGAAAATAAATAAGAGTGTAATAAATACATAAAATAAAATAAAATAAAATAAAAGTTAATACTGGCCAACCAGACTACTGACAGGCACACCTAAAAAGGAATGCTTTCAGTTTACTTTGAAAAGAAGATAGTGTCGTGGCACACCTAACACGATCAGGTTGCTGTTCCAATGGTTTACAGCATAAAAGCTAAAGGCAGATTCACCAGTTTTTGTGAAAAGCCAAAGAATAACCAGCGGCCTGTTCCAGATGACCTGAGGGGCCTGACAGAATTATAGCTCACAACTATGTCTGTGAGATATTGAGGTGCCAGACCATAAAGGGCCTTAATAATGAGCAATAAAATTTCAAAATCAAGTCGAAAATTTACTGGGAGCAAAAGTCAGATTTCCTTTTACTAGTTTAAGCTCTAGCAGCTGCGTTCTCAAGGTGCTTTTTGGATATCCTGTGAGCGGCTCATTGCAGTGTCTAGCCGGCGAGAAATAAAAGCAAGTTTTTCATCTTTCATCTTTTCGTCCTGGAATAAAAATCCCCTGACTTTGGAAACATTTCTGGTGTTTAAACTATTCTTTCTATACCTTACTCTAGTTAGAGAGAAGGAAGAGGCTCAGTTTTTACTTAAGTGTTGGTGATACTTAAGTTTTCCCATCTTGCTCTGTGTTCAGATCTTTAAAACAAAACCTTTATATACTGTAGTCCTGTCATTTGCAGAACCAGGCTTCACACCTCCTACTAACTGTTACCTCGATTACGGCTGGGAAACACAAGCAAATAAGTGAGGGTTTCACCGCAAACAGGAAAGAGGTGCTGAGAGGTAAGAGGGCACTCAGTGTGCCATTAGCGGTGGAGATGGCTGGGTGTACCGAGCAAGTGGCCCTACAAGTCCTCTTCTCTTGGAACACAAGCAGTAATTATGGTGTCCCTCTGTATTTGCTGCCGCATTTTGACATCAGGGACAGCATGAGAGAACAGCCGAGCGCACCTGAAACGCTGAGTGGTGGGAGCACATAAAAATACAAATAACAGCTGTCAGCAACATTCAAAAGGATGCTGTGCCCTGAAAAGGTAGATGATAGGGGGATTGCAAATAGAGAGCAAATACTGAGACTGCAAGTGTATTTCTTCACACATGGCAATGCTAAAAAAAAAAAAAAGTTTTCTATTTCATGTCACTCTCTTGACTGGAATCAGATTTTTGTTTGATTCTAATTCAAACGCTTGCAAGGTCATACATGGGGATACATGCACTTCATATTATCTCACCTTCAGAATTACAGTAAAACAAATACTAACCATGAAAAGTCCTTATAATCAGCCATAATCGTCCTTTTCAATTATTCATGCTGTGCATCAGTCAAGCTGGTGCATTTCAAATGAATACAGCAAGCAGAAGCCTGCTTTATTATGATAAATCCAACATTAACCCTCCATGTTTCATTCACTTTGATCAGGTGTCTGCCAGACTAAAGTCATCCTGGGACTCTGGCCAAATTCACTTCCTCTCTTCTTTGACACACAACCAAACAATTATGAACCCAGGAGGTCTAGGATCACATGGGTGTAGCTCTTTCTTTAGTTGATTCAAAGGCGACAGGTAAAGGATGTTGTCACAGGTCACACTCCATTGTTACATGTGGGTCAAACGTGACACGATCAGGCAGGTTTATCTGGGGTGTGCGTAAGGTTACAGAGGAGTGTGTGTGAGGTTGGGTGTGTGGGGTGAAATAAAATCTGCAATGGTAATCTTTGGTAAAATCTTAAGAATTTAAGATAGCTTTTGTAGAAGTGGTCTAATTGTACCAGAATGTTAGAAAATACACAATAATTAATTGGTAGATAAGAATCATGGAAAATAATATGAAAAACAAAGTGAAGATCACATCTTCTTTATCTTTCCGATGTATACACCGTACTTCAAACAGTTCGCCTGGTGACGCTGGACTGATTTTCAAACTGGGAGATGTTTTTCATTGTCCAGCACAGATATACAACTCTTCAGATTCCCTACAGGATCCAGATGGGTTGAATTAAGTAATCAAAGCAGGATGTGACCACCGTGGTTTTCTTACAAAAACACATCCACATTAAAGTAAACTTACACCGTATCTAGATTTCCTTTTCAGTCTCCCCAGTAAGTGAGGGACTCGTATAGAGACACTTTTTTTCGTCCCGGTCTTGAACAGCTGTGCTGCGTTGGAGTGTGGTCCTGCTACACTGTATGAGTTTTAAAGGGACAGTTCACCTCAAAATCAAAAATACATATTTCACCCCAGGCCTGTAGTGTTATTTCAGTGTTTCTCAATCCTGGTCCTGAGGGCCCAATGCCCTGCATGTTTTAGATGTTTCCCTGCTCCAGCACACCTGATTCAAATGATCGGGCCGTTATCTGGCTTCAGCAGGGGCTCAATCATTTGAATCAGATGTGCTGGAGCGGGAAAACATCTAAACCATGCAGGGCAGTGGTCCTTGAGGACCAGGATTGAGAAACACTGATCTAGATTTTTTGGTGTGAGTTCCAGAGTTTTGGAATTATTGATGACACTTGCTTTGTGGTGCTCAAAGTGCCAAAAAAATAAATTTGAGAAATTAAGTTGTGAGCAGTTTCATGCAAGACCTTCTTTTTTCCATATTAGAATCTACCCGAGCTAATTTAGAATACTTTAGATGAGCATATTTTCAGCCAATAATCCCAAAACTCCAAACTCCAAAAAATATAGATGGATAAACAGCACTGCAGGTCAGAGGAAAGATATGTACCTCTAAGTGTTTTTACAGCAAAGCATCAAATGGGATTTTAAAGGCGTGTTCAGTCCATTACTGAAGCATCTGAAACTTCAGCAGGGAGCTTGTATCTTGTTGAGTGACAGACAAAAGACAGTTGCCGTACTGGCACGAGTAAAAAGCATAAATGCATAAAGGAAGTGTCAATCCCTTGTGTCAGTTGTTTAAAAAAAGGGGCCAGACAGGGAGGTACAGACATCCACTTGACATTCTGAATGACCCCCACCCACAACCTGGCACACATGTAAGCCAACACTGAGTGTGGAGACCTGTTTGTGACGCTCAAACATGCAAACCATCGTCCTAGCAGAGGTTTAATGACCTTTTAAATGCTGGTGGCCGACACAATATAACTAAACAATGCCAGGCGGAACTTCCAAAGCCTTGATATGAGGCACCTCCAGAGACGGGGATCATGAATAAGAAGGTTTACTGACTAGAAAATCCAGGGATTAGACATCACAAGGTTCACTGAGTCAACAGAATCTGCGCACAGTCGCTCCATTTATTTCATTTGAGAGTAACAATGATCCTAAGAGAGGCAATCTAATAGTCTTTAAACACAGAAAACCGGACTTTAACAAATCAGAGTACACACTGTAAGGGGTGGGGATTCAACAATGGTGTCTTTCTAGGAATTCAACGTTCATCTGTGTCCTCCAGTGAAAATCTGTGTTTCTGTGCTTTTTTAAATAACACTAAATGCAGAATTACATGCATTTTACAAATGGTCATACCTGTGCTTTATACATTAATGCATGACAAAATTGTAAACTGTCCTTAAATGCCCTTTCATTTGAATGTATGAATACAAAATTGGTCAAATTCATATACAGGGTATTGAAGGGAAAGACATTATCTATTCCACAAGCAAAACAATTTTGGGAAAGCCACTTTACAAGAATTTTGTGCATGCAACGTTAATTGCGTAAATTGTCCTACACATATCTAGTGCTGCATCTTGGTTGTCTAAATCCATGAAAGTGGATGCAGAGGTGCAGAGTTGAGTCACATTCCTTGGACTCAAATCGGACTCAAGTCACAAATTTGATGACTTTAGACTCAACTTCACAAAATCAGAAAACACTTGCGACTCGACTTCATCCCTTGGACTTGAGCCTTTTCGGCTGGGAATACTTGACATTTTACACTGAGCCCAAAGATGAATAAGTATGTTTTGTAAAAAACAGCGCCACAAATCAATTCATTCCTCATCTACTTTGTTTTGAACCAATCCAACAGCATCCAAACAAGAACCAAAAGAACTAACATTAGTTACTGAGCTCCAGTTGGAAAAAAAAGATACCAAAGATAATTTCATTTGTGTACAGAAACTATGAGGTGGTCAACCAAACAATGAATTATGGTATTGCAAATCATGCAGGTTGAAAATTAGAGACAGACACACAACAACTTTCAATTTAATTTGAACATTTTAAGCTGCGCAAAGAATATCATGGACCCTGTTGTTAAAATGGCATCATATTTGGTAAAGAGCCCATTACGACTTGTTTAGGGATCAAAACCCAAAGTTTAGGACAAGAGGCTTTGTCACTCTTGACCTGGAATTAGCTGTCTTGACTTCTGACTTGCAAAACAATGACTTGGTTCCACTTGGTTTTTTGGCTCTATATTTTACAGCTGAAGTTAAATATTACAGTCAAATACGTAATACTTAATTCTTAATGATAACTGCCTACTCTTCACTTTATCTTCCAGCTCTATCCTTCTGTCTTGACAAAGCTTAGAAAATGTAGACCTGAATTAGCTTTGTGGTCATTAAATAAAGTATGCATGCTTCATTATACGGTGATATTCACTGGCTACAACCTGGACTATCACTTAAAATAATAGGCCACAGGTGGGGCATCCTGTTGGCACAGTGGACCAAGGCACATCATGGACATGTCACCACAATGTGTCAGTTTTGAACTCAGTCAAGGACCGTCCCTTCCCTCCTTATCTGCCCTCATATGTCCTGTTAGTCTCTCTACTGTCGAATAAAGGCAAAACGAGATAGAAAGACTGCAAATACATAGCAAATTAATTCAGGAAGCTGCTGTTTCTTCATACTTCCATGCTTATACTTAACACTGATAAACATTCAAGTGTCTTTCCTTAACTGATGACTCCAGAAAACCACAAAGTTTAAAACAAACCATTCCCACAGCAAACAAAATTTATACTGTAGTTTAACTTATGCATGGTTATGCAAATACAGCTGCAACGATTAGCTGATTAAACGATTACTATATCGAAAGACAATTTATTGCCAATTTTTCAAATAATCGATCATTATTCTCATCTTTTAAAGCAAAGTGTCAAACATTTGCTGGTTCCAACTTCTTAAATGTGAGGATTTGCTGCTTTTTTGTCATTTATTGACAGTAAATGAAGAGTCTTTGGGTTTTGGACGGTTGGTTGGACAAAAGAAGCAATTTGAAGATGCGATGTGATTAATCGATAATGCAAATAATCATTAGTTGCAGCCTGACATTAAAATGAGAGAGGTCATGCAAATATGGCAAAAATTCCAGTAATCAGCTAAATTGAACTTCAAAGGCTGCTAAAGAGAAAAACTGATTTTTGCAGCCATGGGGAGAAATGAGGAAAAAACAGGAAAGTTCAGATGGTCATTCTCGGGACACATCTGAGGGATGGAAGCAGATGTTTTCCTGCAAAAGCTGCAACTATACGTGACGTGTCAACACATGCTTGTCAAACGGTGGTCTGCTTCAGACCTGCTATTCCATCATGTATCATTATAACCAACAGGGCTCAAGATCATCAGATGGAAGTTGCAGAATTACTTCAAACAGCAGCACTGTCAAAAAGCTTGCAACTAATCTGAGTAAAACGTATTTAACACTCAAATGAAGGATGTTCTTTATGCTTTAGGGCAAATACAGTAATGCAGGGATTTAAAAAAATGTTTTGTTACTCTTTCCCAGCTCACTGAAAGCCTGTCACCATGTCCCCACACTGAAAGGGAGAGAACCCCCGAGCCAGCTGTGATTTTTAATGTGGCATCTAATTCAGCCATTAAAAGGCACGGCGGGGTGTCCCCTTACAGCCGTTTCCCTTCCCCCCGCCCTCGTCCTGCTCCCCTCAGGCAAAAACCACGCTGGGTGCATGTCAAAGATCACATGACAATAGGGATTCCTGACCCAGCCAGGGACCGGGAATGAATCAGACCTAATTCAAGCATGTCGCAGGCGGCCAAAGGCACTGCTCCTGAGACGGAGCGGGCGGCCTTTTCAACCTGGACACACACAGACAGGACAGCATTCCTGTGAGAATGTCACATTGTTTCACTGTAACTCGCACTATGTTTTACCCTTTAAAGTGACAGTTCACCTCAAAATCAAAAATACATATTTTCCCCAGGTCTGTAGTGCCGTTTATCAATCTAGATTTTTTTGGGTGTGAGTTGCTGAGTTTTGTTTGCCTTCTCTCCAATATAATGGGACCAAATGGCACTCGACTTGTGGTGCTCAAAGCATGAAAAAGATACATCTGAGAAATATAAAACCAGTGTCTCTTCCCAAAAATCATGACCCAGTTACTCAAGAAATCCACAGACTTTGTTGTGAGTAGTTTCATGTAGGATCTATGCTCTCTCTGCAGTGGAATCTACCAGAACTACTTTCTTTTCTACTAAAAAGAGGCTTTGAATTTTTCAGATGTATTTTTGGAGTGCCATTTAGTCCCATTATATTGTAGAGAATGCAGGCATCTCTACGGCCAATATCTCCAAAAGTATGCAACTCACACAAAACAAAAAATCTAGATGGATAAATAGCACTACAAGGCCAGGAAACAAATATGTGTTTATGATTTTGAGATGAACTGTGTGGGCAGTTTTTTAACTTGTTCTGGTCTCCACTGAGGTTAAAGACAGATCAAGATCTGGCATGTTAGTATAAAAGCAAACAAAAAAGGCAGCAGATGAATGGATGCAAAATGCAAACAATGTATGATCAAACCCATTCATAGCATGAGACGGGTTGGGTTAGTTACAAAAGACCATACAGCAAGCACTAGAAGGGGTTCAGTCAGAGTCTTCTCCCAAAGCCCCTAAAATGCTGCATCTAGCTGGTGGTGACCACGGTCGATCAAATATTAATCGATGTCCTCTCAGTTTCCTCTCCCTATCATCTGACAGCTACAACTCAACGTTTACTAAATTAAATGAAGGACATTAGTGAGGTCCAGAGATAAATTATTCAGCAGCAGAAGAGAGTTCTTTCATTCAGTGGCTCATATAGCCCTTTAACACCATTACTATTGTGTGAGGGTAAAAGAAAATCACCTCTTTGTTCAAATGTACCGACAGCTGGATAATCCAACAAGAATCTTGCCTGTGCTTACAGTATTCTGCTAACAGGTCATGACACAGGAGGGAAACAGATGGAAAAAAGCATCTTTCAGTGCTTGGATGCAGTCGCTACAAGCAACAGTGTGTGGTCGGACACAGAGGAGACGCAGGACAAATAAAGAAGGAATGTAGGTTTCTGCAGACTTTGGACTTGAGAAAAACTAGTAAACAGTCCCCAAAGCCACTTTGACCTTGTCAGAATGGACAAACCGCTGTGTTTTATCACTGAATCATAACAATGTGTCATCACAGCTTTGGAGCAGCCGTGCTAGTCAGGTCCAGTCAGTTTAACAATACATAGAAGGGTGCTGTAGAAGCATGTTAAAAGAGCAGAGAATAAGCTGTGGACAAACACAATCCAAGCCAAAGAAAATACAGCAGTGAGCAAATGTCATGCTCAACAGACGGTAGGGATTTAAGCATCACAACTGACCAAGTGTTGCTGCAACTTTGTCAGGATAGGTTTTGTAAAACATCCTAGTGCTTACTATTTAAACTAGAGCTGCAATGATTCATTGATTAGTTGTCAACTAGTAGCCTAAATCAACTACTTCAATAACTGATTAATCATTTGATTATTTTTTTAAGAAAAGAAAGTCAAAATCTCTGATTCCAGCTTCTTAGATGTTTTTTTTTTCCTGGCTTCATTACTACTCTACAACAGGGTGACCAGGTGTCCCACTTCATGTGGCACTGCACAGCATTTTTCCCTTGTCCCACCCTCCCACATATTGACATGAAGAAAAGGAAATACAGCCACAAAAAAGACCGGAAAAGTACTTATTTGTTGTCTTTAGCGTACTACCCAGTTGACAAAGTGAGAGATAGAAATGTTAATTTTTTTTCAAGGTGGTCAAAGTTTTAGACATCTCATCACTGGTAACATATCACACACAAACTTACTCTTTGTCCCACATTTGGTTTGTTGGTATCTGGTCATCTTGGCCTTTTTTTAACCATTTTCTGATATTTCATAGACCAAACAACTAATGAATTAATTGAGAAAATGATCACAAGATTAATCAGCAATGAAAGCTGCAGCCCTAGTTTAAACTGACCAGTATCCTGCAGTTCAAACAATCTGAATCATCAATTATTCATGAAGTTCCCACAACTCAAAGTGGTCATCTGCTACAGTTAGTCCATTCAGATGTGTGCTAAATCGGGCAGATCATTTCCAACAGCTTCTCCCAACAGGTAAATTTGTCAGTGTGAGCCAGTTAAACTTTTATTTTGAAGGAAACTTTGCTGTGGTAAAAGATTTACCTACTTAAGACTATGATCAAAAGCACAGGAGTTCACTGGTACACACCACTGGAACGCTACACAGCGTTGCAGAGGTTACATTCATGTTTCAGTGTTAGTTCTTACCTGGCCACGGCGATGCAGCCGCACAGACGAGGATCAGGACGCAGCAGAGAAGGCGCTCCAGCCATGAGGAACACCTGCAGAGGTAGCAAGCAATCACATTCACAACTTCACCGCTTTACTGAGAGCTACAAAAAAAAAAAAAATTTGATTTCAAAAGCAAACCGGCAAAAAAAAGTACCTCATCTTCATGTCTTCTTCCACTGGTGTCGAGTGGGAAATCTACATGGACTGTTGGCGGGGAAAGGGGGAGTAAAAAGTGTTCACAGTGTCGCTGGTCCTGCACCGCCGCTGCTGCTGCTGCTGCATGCGGCTACAACAGCTGATGGAGACGCGGCGCTCTGCTGGAAACAGAGGAGGAGGAGAAGAAGTGAGGAGCGCGAGCGAAGTGACCTGCACGAGTCCACGCCAGGGACTTCCGCCAGGTCCTAAAAGGGATCAAATTCCACTGACTTTCAAGTTACAATTCGTTTGTCATGATCAAGCACCCGTGTCATCTGAAAATATTATACAAAAACAAAATAAATGAAACATATAAAATAAAACTAAATTATAAATAAAATATTTTTTGACATTTATCTTTTTTGTTGTTGTTGCTGTAATTTAACAAGGCAGTGGTCTAATCACAGGATTGAGAGGGTTACTTTAAAATTGTATTCTGATAAAAAAAAAAAATTACTATTAACCTGTTTAAAACTGTAGTCAAATCTAATCCAAGTATGGCAGTATTAAAGTAATGTAACTTGATACCTTTTCATTACTTTTGGATTACTTCAATAACAAATATGTTGAAATTGTTTAGCCTAATATAATGTTTTATATTCTTTGTTGGGTTTGTTTGTCCAACTGTTCCTTTCTTTGTTAAGGACTGAGATTAATAACTGTGAATATGCACATTTATATGGACTTTATTATTATACTTTATTGTTATTCCAGCCTGAGGTTTGTGTTTTAACCCACACACCATCCTGATCACCAGCATCACCACCTACAGTCTCAAAAATATTTTGAAGTACTAGTTGTAGGTAGGAGTAGAAGTGTTGACAGGTTAGCGAGCTAACAGGATTTGTGTGTAGCTAACGTTAGCAGTTGGCTGGTTGTAAATGTTTGTTTAAATTGAGTCCTTGGATGATGACAGCAATTCACAGCTGAGGGCAGAATTTGCACTGTAATGTTCGTCTCTTTTTCTGATTTAAAGAAAAACATCAGGGTGAAATTTCCACCCAGAGAAATCATTTTGTCACTATAAGCCATGAAAATGAATTGGTAACTGTAAAATTAGCTATGGTTTAATTTGTGCTGTTGTGAGACTTGTCAGCTGTTATAAAGTGCACTGCACACAGTAGTGTATCATTCTCTACTTTAAAATGTATTTTAAAATTGTAATCATGCTAATAATCCCCGTTTTTACTAAATGTGTAGATACATAATTTGAATTTGTCTTTTTTTCAGTTATTGGTTCTAGAATACATTAACCATTTTTGTATCCTAATTACATCATCCCCTATATGGAATTAATTACCCCGGGACTAATCAGCATAAGAACACAGAGCAATCAACAGAAAAAGTTAATATACAACAGCATTTGACTGCAAACAAAAACCCTAAATATATTAACTAAAACACCAAAGAATCTTCCATCACATCTGAGGGTGTGTGGCTTTGAGTATAGGGTGGCAGAGGTGGGAGAGTGTAGAAATAGGAAAATTAGGAAAATAAGGGCTCACAGGGTGACATGCTCAAATTAGGCCCAGAATGAAGACCAGGACACATCTGAAACATTTAGGTTTTACACAGGAGCTGAATTTAAGGGTTTAAGGGTCACACACTTGTTTAGTCTGGTTGAACCAAACCATATGTGACATTTCAGTGGTTAAAAGACATTTTCTCTTCCTTTTTTGGTGGCAGGTGAAGTAGTAGTACGTTTGCTACCAATATGTTGACTGGCAAGGGACGATCCTGCACTTATGACATAAGAAATGTAAGTAAGACATCCCTGCATTATTAAATAATTTTATACTTGTTGTCTTATGAGATATTCTCAGCTCTCTAAAGTCTGTTGATAGACGCTGCAGATCAACACCAACATAAACAACCTGATGCCTGATGATGTACAATATGCAGGTGGAAACTGGGGCACTTGTTCTCTTCTTATCTGCCTACTGTATGACCAATAACCAAACGGCTTTTCTAATACATGACTTGTGTTTACAGTTTCCTGACTGTATTAGAATTGTCTTTGTTAATGCAAACCAGACCAGATGGAAAAACAAAACAATGTATCATCCTCTCATCAGTTTGATTCAGGAACCAGACCTTTAGGTGTGAACGCACCCGAAGTTTCTTCAGTTTAAGGCAGCTTAATAAATCTCTGACCCAATGATTGTAAGAGGGCAGAAAGGTCAGTTTCAACTGACCAAAACGAGCTGAGCAAAACGACCTGTCAAGACAAAAGAGTGGCGTATGCTTCTGTATCAGATTGAGTACATGATGATGGACAGCACACCAGTAGAATCCCAAAGACAGCTGTGAAGGGGGAGGTTTGACTATTTAGGACTTGACTGGAATTGGTGAAATAAAGTGTCTGTTACCAGTTTACAGCAACAGTAGATATGGTCAGTATCAGGGATTATCTTTACAAGTTGCGCCCTAGGCCAAGGACTTCAAATTCTTCCACCAGGTCATTCTCCCACAGCGTCTCGAAAGGAATTGGTGGGTTCAGGAGGTTATTAATCCCACGTATTAACTAAATTTCCATTTTTGTAATTGATTTACAAACATTTAAATTTTCATTGTTTATTTTTGGCTGTAAAACTGGTCTCTTCCTCTTCCCCTTGTTGTCACATTTGAACAATGAAGAGAGAACAGACAGCTTGCGTCTCCTGTGACAAACCTAACAAACCCGAGGTTACGTCCTCTCATTCTGACAGTAGCTGAAGTGGATGTGAATAGGTGAAAAACTACGGCATGAGCTGTGTAAACCCAAGTTTTCCACCGGAAAATCTTCTGTCATTCATGCAGAGTTTACACTGTCACTACCTTCTCGAGCTGTAGTGGGCTCACAAGAACGGACTTGACAAGATAATGACCACATGAGGTTTCAGTGGAGGTTTATTTACTTTGGTTTATCCTGCTTAGAGGTAAGAGAAAGGTGAGACCTCCATGAGGAACACAGACTGCTTTTTGGCAGTGTAAAGAGAAATACAATTTTATTCCTCAACATTTTCTGACTAAATGAGCTATTCCATTTAAGAGTTCAAAAGAATAACTTATTTGTGTATTTGATTATACTGGCTAACTTTCACATGCAACAGCAGTTTAAAACTTCTACAAGCAGTTTTTAACTGGTATGAAACAGTCTCAAATTATCACTGATGCTTCCATATGACATACATGTGTAAACAAGACCATTTCTGTATAGATACCTGGCACCGCATTCTCCTTGAAATCAGATGACACAAGCCTGTGCTTATGTTTTCCTAATCAAAGCTACAGTGAGTAGTATGTTAGCCAGTTACACAATTTAATTTTTGAGGTTTTATTTTGTGGCTTTTACAGTGAAACACTACCGCTTTTGTGTGCAAGGGCCTCCAAAATAAACCTAATATTAAAGCTCCATGTAGTTTGTTTAAAATCAACTCCGCAGCATCACATAGTTTTATAACAGTGAGGAAACATAAAGACAGCAAAGAATTAAGCATTTAGTCCCAATTATATCTTCTGCAGCCTCGCTGCTTGATTCCAGTGGGCATAGCTGTGCCATTCTAATAGTATAATGAAAAAACAAAAAATAAATCCAGTGTTGGAGAGCAGCAAATTACATTAAATTAAACTAGTAGTTTAACTACATTTGCAGTAGCTTGCTGGTTGTTCAGTTACATTCATATTTGCGTAGTGATTCAAATAATTATTTTTTGGACATTTTGAAACTATACTGTAGTTTTGGGCCATAACAGGAAAGGAAAGAGTTTTTATTTTTTTGTCAATTGAGTGTCATTTTGTGCTTGCATGTGACTTTTTGTATCATATTTTGTTATAATTTCACACCACATGTATATTGTTAATTTGATCTTTTTTGTTGTTCTTTTTAACTTAGTAGTTTTAGTCGTATTTTAGAAATAGTTCTGGTTAACCAAATCAGATTAGATTTCTCCCAAGATAGCTTTGCTGTAGTTCAGATACTTCCCCTGTGAAGTAAATTGTAACTTGTAAAGCTGTGTTATGAAAGTAGCTGATCAGCATAGTTAAATTATCTTAAAACTCAAATTTAACCAGTCTTTGTATTTGCTCTGAAAAGCATGGGTATGAGAGGAGTTGTGGCATGTTGCACTTACACAAGATGACCACCAGAGGATGAAATTGGTTTTCTTTTTGAAAACTGCAGAGGCAACATTTGATCTGTTCCTGATCTATACATCATTGCACTTATGTCAGCCTGCGGTATACACTGTTGATTGTGTTTGATTTTAATGTGACATGCTGCTTTTCTTTTCTTTCTTTTTTTTTCATGTCTCTGTGTTAGATCCAAACACAGTCTTGTCCACATCTGTGTAGGGTTTGTTGGACTCAAGAAACAACAGCAAACTCTAAAACTTGATTGTTACGTTCCTGTAGAACTCCAACATGTTTTCTTTTTTCTTTTTTGTAATTTATGAGATGTTATTTTTGTCAGTTGCACAAAACAAAAAAGGATGCAGCTACATATCACACAGAACCTCAGATTTTTTTTCTCTATTACAGACATGCACTGATGCATGTCTTTGTCTTTTGTAGATGTGATCGGACAGTTTTACAACTTTCATCAATTTAATGGTACCTCCTTTACGTGCGCCACATATTACTACCTTCTTTATGACTTCTTTAAGCACATGAGGAGAGTTTGTTATCAGAGGAACAGGCACTTGGTGCATGTAATGGACTCTGCTGTATTAGTCTCTCTATCTGCAGCCCTCCAGGCTACTGTCTGAACACGTCCACAGTTTCTGTGGATGTCTGCTCTGCTCACATTCCAACGTCAGGGAAAAGAAGGTAAAATTGTCTGTTAAATGCTATGTTGCAGTGTAACCTCACATAGAGCTGGGCGGGACTCTTTCCACAAAGAGTAATATATAGTGTCTGCAGCACCTCTATAATGAAAACACAACTTTAATTATTTTCATCTGACATTAGCAGTGACTCACAGTTGTAGTCAAGCTATTTGTTTGGAAGACTAACTACAGTGCACGAGCACAGGATATCAAAAGTAAAATGACACCTCATTTATTTAGTAAATCATTTATTGTTTTTGAATAGAAAATTATTTGAATCTGTTTAATTAGTTTGATTCATCTGGAGCTCCACAGCAGCCCAAGTGGTTCTAAAGGGACAGTTCACCCCAAATTCAAATATACATATATTTCCTCTGACCGGTAGAGCCACTGTCACGTTAGCACCAATGAGCTAGCTAGCACGGTGACAAGGTCGTCCTTTTAATGCCAACAAGTTCAGGAGGTGTGGTTCTCAAAACAAGCCTAAAACTTAAATATGGTAAATATGATAATGAGAAATGTTATTTTGTTGTCACATTATACCATAAAGTATTACACCAACCTGAGGATAATTTGATATTTGATAGGTCATTTAGCCACCAAGATATCCATTGAAATATCTGTCTTGTGCCTTGTTTTATATATGCATATATGTCTTTTTTTTTATATATTGGAATTTGCAGTAAGATACAGGAAAATGGTGAGGAGTTAAGCATACAATCTTATATTATATTACAAAAATCATGAGCAAAAACAATGACTGACTTGTCATTCTGCCCTGAATCAGAGCAGACAAAAAAAAAAAAAAAAAAGCACAGTCCTCTTCTTATCCCCCCCGCCCCACTCACCCAGCCCTACCTCAAGGACTCCAAGGATCAACAGAATGAGTTCATGAGAACTTAAGAATACTGATGATATGACTCCAACATGTCACGCTGTCGGATTTAGCACGGTGCATATCAGCAGCCCAGAGCTTCATGTTGGTTTTATCAATAGTATCTAGTGACCATTTCTGCACAGGAGGAGTGGAGAGACTTCCATCTGCAGGCAGCTGCAGCTGTGAGGCTGGCAAGCCAGAGGCGCCTTTATCTGACAGAAAAATCTAAGGTGGAGCTGTCTTTAAGTAAGAGCACAGAAGTTTAATATGGGATTGGTCTGGATATATGATGGATAACATATCACAGACCTTCTTCCAGAAGTCTACAGCCCCTGGGCACTCCCATAATTTAAACAGTTTCATTCACACAGCAGCTTAAGAAAGTTCCTCAACTCTCCAGTTGTCCAAGAACATGCTGCATGTTGGCATTTAAGGAATTTGGTTCTTTCGAGGATGATTTATGCACAGCAACATTTCACTCCTGCTAACCACCCTTTAGACCGTACAAAGAGTGAATAACACACTTAACTCCATATACCAAACCACCTGGTTCAGAGTAATCCACTGTGCAGATCCTGATGGCAAAATTAACTAACTGTGTAAGCCACTACTGACGAAAGTGTTTGTAACCACGAGGTTGCTCAGCAGATCCTGTCAACGCTGTTCAGATTTAAAAGCTTCACACCCTTTTCTAGTCCAATGATAAACCACTCTTGTGATACTAGGTGACAGCTTGACCCCTGTTTATTTTCCATCATAATCTGGCCTCAACTCTTCTCTGTGTTTATCAATGAAAACAATGTAATGAATGAGTGTCAAACAATGTGAAAAATGTTTATAATGTTAACAGTTCTAATTCAAGAGTTTTGTAGAGAAAATATGCACTAAAGCAGAAACCTTCCTCAGCATCCATGATTTTTGAAGCATTTAGCTAAAAACAGCAAAAAATCATTCAAATTTTTAAGTGTTTATTTGTGTAGAAGTGAAACCATTAGATTGATAATGCTGTTAGAGACTTGCACCAACATCATCTGTTCAACGTCCTCTGCATGATGTTTCCTTTACTTTATATAACAACACAAACGCTGGAAACTTTGGGACAACATACCAGACATGTTTCATATAATGTGCAGGCAACAATACTCCGTAATTTCATTTGGTAGGTTGCTACGTCACGTGTCGCAAAAGTTACATTGTGATTACATAGGGTTTCTGTCCTGAAGACAGGTTGTTTGTGATAATATGTGAAGCAATTTCCATGAACTAATTGTCAATGTTTGACCGGACTGTAACGTAACTCAAAGAATGAGACCATCTCCAACTTTCCTGTTTTTTTCTGGAAAAATTCAAGGCATGTGACGTTTATACTTCTCCCCTACTCCGCTATAAAGTGCCAACAGTGTGCAACACTAGCTAACATCACTGAACAGAGTCCACTTACATCAACTCAATCACGTTTAGTCTCAGGTATGTAACGTCCAAATGGAAAAATGAAGCCAATGCAGAAATAGTCTGATGCACTGGATGAACTCTGCAGGTATAAGCCTGCCATTGGACAACTTGTCTCAGTCGGCATTACAGCATCTACTATCTGGGTTTTCAAGGTATCTGAAAAAACAACAACAACCTCCAAGTTGCAACCTACGCACTGAGAATGGCAAATTAGCACCTGGGACGTTAAGGGTACAAACGTAAACAAGGTAACAGCTGTAACCTTTTCTTTTGCAGTGATGTAGTCATTTTAATGTCCGGGCTCACCTCCCGACATGCAAATGCTCCACCAAAACAAGTTTCCCTGGACACTGCTTTGCAGGGACTCTATTGCTGCATTCTGGGATTAGCGAAGCCCAAGATGATTGTGATTGGTTTAGAGAAATACAAACAAGCCAGAGCATTTCTCCTCTATATACCAGAACGATCATGTGTGGAGCCAGATCTTCAGTCGGCATGAGGATGAGGATGACTGAATTTTCATTTTTCTGTGAACTATCATTTTAAATTATATTAAGGCTTTGAGTTATGCAAAGTAAGGGCGACATCCACCTTGAGTGAAAGGTGGGTACCGTCACCAATAGTTAGCCACTAGGTAGCCACTTCATTTGGCTGCCTCACCTCTACCAACACTCCATGTCTTTGCCCATTTTTTGATTAGCTGAGAGCTAGCTGAGTCAGGTACTGCCCAGATTTTGATGGTGGTGATGTCAACGTACCATGAGCTTCACTATGACTCTTCAAAAAACTATGGGTGATGTCACAGAGACTCTGTCCATATTTTCTAGAGTGAAAACATTACTTGGTAGTTTTACTCAAACAGCCTTGCTCCTCATAGCTTGTGATAGCCAAAATATATTACTTGGATGTGATACAACATGGACACACACCACATACTTGAATTTAGGTTTCAGTTCAGGATATGTGAGTTCTGATAACATAACAAACTTTAAGTTGTGAGTTAGTTGTCGGCACAAAGCGTTTTATAACCAGCTACAGGGGTCTGAGTTATATCACATTACTTCCAACAGCTGAAATCAGGGAGGAGGGAGTGTGGGCTGTGGAGCCTCTAAACAGCTGAAGGGACACTGCAGCCCATGCTGAGACCTGGTCTCATAATCACACAGCAGCCTCACACACTGAAAAACCCAGGCCCACGTGCTGTCCAATCCTCTCATTACCACAAAGCACAGGATCAAATACTGCCTATTGGCTCTTTTAAAATACTGATACTGGATAGAGTAATATTGACAAAGTATTTGGCAGTGGTGGTTGTATATATAACCCATTCATATATGATTAATAGACAACGTATACTGTAAATAAATGCACTGGTTGAAGTAATTGGACTAACTTGAGTGCAGCTTGGTAAGGACAAACACATGAGCTACATTCTGCTTCCCAGCACATGCAGGTCTTTACTGTATTCAGCCAACAAGACTCCAAAACATCAAGTATTTTCATGGGATGGAAATGCTCTCCATACTCTGCTACTGACAAATATTATTCTTGGCTGTCAAACTACAGCTGACAATGCTGAAAAAGTAAATAATTTATCTGTGCTCAAGATATGTGTTTGGTGGATGATGGGTTGGATACTAACATGTGAAATAAATAATGTACTGAGCATACTTGCATCAGCTTTGATCATCTCATGATCTTTGCTCCAGTACCAAGCATAGACATTAAGACACGTACACATCCAACAGACAGTTGGATCAGTACAACACATTAATCCACACTGTATGCATTACCCATGATGCAACACAATGTAACCTCCATCCTCTAGCCTCAAAAAGAGACAAGGAACAGGCTACAAAAGTCTGGTACACTCACTTCTTTCTAACCCCACACCCCCAGATATTTTTCATTTTCAAACTTGTAGTCTTCAGACTCAACTGACGCTGACTCAAGTGGCATCACTTGAGGCACTTTATGACAGCTGACTCCCTCTGGTTGGTTAGTCAATTGGTGGTTGTTATGTTCTTGTCCGACCAAATTCTCATTGGTCAGACAGTCACTGTGTTACTTTGATAGGGAGGGAAGAGCTTCTTAATACATTACCGACAGGGTTGGGGCATATGCAGACCTGATGCATTTTATTTTTAAGTGATATGTACTGAACATTTGATTGGCTCCAATGTAATGTTGGACTAATGGTGTAATATTGAGAAAAAACATCAATATTAGCCTCATTTGAAGCAACTAAATAACAGCAGTAGGTTGGATGCTATAACTGTTGGTTTTTTTGTTTGTTTTGTTTTGTTTTTGTTTTTTTGTATGTTGTTTCTCTGCAGTCCAAGCTGCTTTAGCTGTGGTGGTGTGTAGGCTAATTTACTTGATAGACATGCTCTGAAGGTAACTATATAGCTACATGTTTGGAAAAAATGGTCAAACTGCAGGAATTCATGCGCTTGGCAACGTTGTATAACTTTGATTTGCACCATTTAGGTTGCAGGTAGAGTCATTCAGTTCACTGTGGCTGATTAAATTAATCTAGAGATAACGTGCAGATTTTTTCCCCTTCAATCAATGGATTGGTTGAAGAGCAATACCAATTTATCAATTTCTAGGTCCCCTAAAGGTTCCTGTAATGTTACTAAATATTCTGCGAATATTATGAGAACGTAGTGTAGGCCTTCAACAGGGCAAACTTCAACAGTTCCTTGAAAGTTTTCTTCAAACATTAAAATATGTCTTAATATACACATAACATGAAACCAACATATTTATTAGTAAGGACACAAGATTGACAAAAAGCTACCCACGAATCTTCATGCAATCATGTGACCTAGCTAACCTACTAAATCACTGTGCTTTTTTTTTTTCAGTGAGTATGAAAACTGTAATGCAAAATGATCATTTCCACTAATCACATCACATATTGCAATCACAATTTCAGTCAAAATAATCACAATATGACTTTTTTACCAAATCGTGCAGCCCTAGTCCCCAACATTCATCATAAATGTTCCATGAATGTCCACCAAATACCATCCCCCTACCCTTTAAAGAACTCCATATCGTGTCTTGGGAACATTACAAGGCAACATCGTTACACCGGTGGGGATGTTCTCAGGACATTCTGTGAACGTGCAATTTCTAGCTGGGCAGTACATCAAACTTAGCACATGAGGAAATTGGTGTGGGGGACTGAGCAGCAGCCAACACTGTGAGTGAGTCAGCAGAGTACGAGAGAAAAGTGATACTGTAAGGGAACACCTGCACGAATATGATTGGTTATTACTGGTCATATTGGTATTTTAATGTATTTATTTCAATTCAAATTGCTATTATTGTACTCCAGTAAGAGATAACTGAAAAAGTACCAACAGCAATTGAAAAAAAAATCATATTTCAATACATTTTTTTATTTTTGAATTTTTAGTATTATTGTGTATTTAGTTGTTTTTTTTTTAATCAAAGCCTATTTGCATATCTTTACATCAGTGTGTAAACTCTTCTCATGATATCTTCAACATAAATTAAAATCATTCTATTTTGATCAAAGCATAGAGAAGCCAAAATTGGCGAGGGGTGTAACAAAAAGTATTTTTCCTCCTCCATCCATTGTAATTAGTGATTAATGTAATTAGTCATCGGGCTATTATATTATACTGTCCTCAGATTCAGATATGCTGGTGAATAAAGACTTGTTTAAGATTTACAGTGTTAAAGAACCATAAAACAACATCAGCTCAGGATTTTATTTTTTGAATTTTTGTTCTGCACCATAAGGTGGGACTTTCTGTTTGACTAATTCATACTTTCAGTCACAAACAACACATTATAAGCACACTATGTAACAGTCTACTGTGAAAGATGACAGACTGTATAACTTGTGAATAACTGAATTAAACAAATGTTGGAGATTAAACAAAGGTGATCTTTAGAATATTGTGAGACCAGAAGCTCACTCTTCTCCTTAGATTTTTATTGAAAAACCTCAAGTAAGCTAAGCAGTCTGCCCTGCGCTGGCCACCTGAACTATCTTTAGTCCCTGCTGGCAAGTGAATGGAAGTGCCCGACTTATCTTCACTGCTGTCATCGAGGCAGCCAGTATTTTTAGGGGACAGCAGCAGCTGCAAAAGCATTTAACGGTATTCCACGAACAATGACACTTGGGGTGTCTAAGGCCTGAACGACGCAGAGATTGGGGGACCACTCTGAAGTTGTTAAACGAGAAGCTGGTGTGGATATTGAAGTTCTTCTTTTTACCCCTCCTGATGGTAAAAAAGTCTGTAAAGATGTGCTGGAGTAGACTGCTGAGGAGAGCATGTGTCTGAATCTGAAGTCAACTTGGGACATTACTCAGCCTTCAGGAGACGAGTGGCACTGCTTCTTACCTCGACGAGAGATTGCAAGTGCGGAATGTATGTTGACGGTCTTTCCCCGCGACTGAAGCGAGGTAGGTCATGTGAGGGGTACACAGCACAGCTTCACAAGGGGCAGAGGTCATTCCAATTAAATCAGACACGTAAACACAGGGGTTAATCTCCTCTCTTTAAACCTCCGGAGGGAATATTGAAGATGCTTTTAACGCAATGTCAAAACAGAGTTAGTAGAACAACTTTCAATGTGAAAAAGAGACTTTATACAATTTATAAAATTAATGTAATCACCCAGTTGTATCAAATCATATATTTAATGGTTATACAAAATATATAAAACAGTTTTCCATCAACATTCAGTTCAATTTTAAGTTATTTTTTTAAAGCAATTAAAACAGTTTCTTCAAACTTTCTTTTTAACATCAATATTTAATTTGGTTTCATTTTTACATGGGTTCATGTTCATTTTGATGGTTTGTTGTTTTGTATTTGAATAACAACAATATTTTTGTATGATTATTATCATGAATGTTTTGCTATCAAATGTAAAAGTAAAATTACTTTAAAAAAGAATCGTATGTAATACTGTGATAGACAATAAGCTGCTTCAAAACTGAGATTATTTTCTTAATGACGTGAAACTTTGCTTCTTCCATCCAAGAGGATAGCATTTCAACACTCTATGGGAGCTATTCCAAAACACATAAACTCAGTTTACTGATAAATACATTCTTTCGAGTTCAGAGGCTCCTGAAGGAAAAGTTTTGGGCAAAGGGTGAGATTACACAAATAGTCAAAAGGAGAGCATAATTTTCATGGGGGAGAGAGAGAATTGCACAGTGTAGTATAAACACATTTCTTGGATTGCCTAGTATATTTATTTATGAATATTACAGAAAAAACAATTTTAACAGTGACATTTAAAGAAGGAATTCCCTAACAGAGCTGCCAACAAAGGGTGTGATGGAGGCTCAGCATATTTTGTCTACAAGGTCTCTTGGGTGGGTAGACCGTGATTTCATCCTGTGTTTGTGTGAGCACGCGGGTTTCAGAGGCTTCTTTGTGATACCTGACACACACTCCCTCACAGGTCTTTATTTAGGACGTACTATATTAAGCACTTTCCCATTGAAATACAGCACCAGCTGTACTGGCTATGTGTTGTGGCTGCTGTTGCAACAGGACGAGGCCGTCCCCCCTCTCACCGCTAGCCTGTGTTTTTTCTCTCATGCAGACAGATCTAATTCAATTAGCCCTAATAATCATGCCATGCTTTTGTGCTGAACCACATGCACGTAAAGGGGGCGTAGGCTGAGTGTTTTGGTGACCGAAGTCTTATTTTCCAGTCCAAAATGTAAGGGTTTATTTCCTATTGCAGGAAGGCTAAAACTATAATCTTATAACCACTCAGTGAGAACTGGGATAAAACCATATTTTAGGGGGTTTTGAAATTTACTCTTCAGTTATGCTGGAAAAATATATTTTACAGGATCAAACTCTTGGCTATTAAACCTTGTAACAGCCAACCTCCTGGTGATTTTTTTTTAATTAAATGTAGACCTCAGCTCCATCAGATGGAAAGTCTGGCGGAGTTGATGTCTTATGGAGTTGACAAAATGTTACTTTTTATTTCATTTCACAGCATAGTATTATTTTCTAAGTTCTGATAGCAATATTATGTAATTAATTTGTCGAACAAAGTTTACCAGTGCTTAAGCAGTATTCCCATCTTTTTTAAACCAGGAAGTGAGACTGGAGAGTTTAGAGTATAATTAAACCATTTTATGCCTGATTAAATCATGCTTTTGTACAAATCTGACAGAGTGGACAGAAATCAGGGACACAATTTTAAAGGGCCAAGATTTTCATAAAATAAAAGATGATTATACCTATGACATCATTTCATTAGTTTTAGATTTTGAAAGTTTTAAAACATTTAATTGTCATGGATTCTTGTCTGGGACAAGGCTGTTTTCTGTCAAAGAGCAAGTTTAGAAAGTAAAAAAATTAAAGCAGACCAAAACATTTCATAAATGGCATATATTTCAATATTTCATGCATATATAAATATATTATATATGTATATATATGTGTGTATATATATATATATATATATATACATATATACATGATTTGTCACAGTTCTCATGAATGGGTGGGTTAGATATAGATCATTGTTGGATATTAAAGTCATCCATCTGTCATTTCCTTTTTTTTTTAGAAATTTGCAGTGCAGAAGTTGGACCGTCTTGCCCCAGTGAATAACTGCCACTTTTTACTCTCCTGGCCTGCTTAAGGTGAAGTGAGGCTGACAGCAAAGCAGAAATGGATGTGTTTGGTGGTGCACCACGTTTCTTGGCCTATCCTCGACCTGTGGTGGTACAAAGTGGAACTGATGCAGTCCTAAAGTGTCAAATTGGTGGCGATCCAGGCCTGCAGTTATCTGGGAGCGAAACAATGAAAAGATCGACCCACAGGGACGATACAGAGTCTTTGAGGATGGAAATGTTTACAATCTCATCATTTCAGCTGTGACCACAGAGGATAGTGGCCAGTACATATGCAAAGCAAAGAACAGCATTGGAGAAACGTACGCAGCGGCCACACTGAAGGTGGAAGGTGAGGCACAGGAGTTGGAGTTACGAGAGGAAAATAAACCACGATTCCTCATTAAGCCCCTGTCCACTCGCGTTGGTCGTGGAGAAGATGCCGTTTTCTCTTGTAAGCTCTGGGGGAACCCTCGACCAGAGGTTGTCTGGGAAAAGGATGGCAGGAAACTCAATGAAATATTTGAAAGCACACATTTCAGTGTGGGCTACCAGGACGGTGGATGGTTCCAGCTGAAGATCTTTAAGACTCGTGCACCAGATGGTGGTGTTTATACATGCAAAGCCAGGAACGAGTTTGGGGAAGCGCTGGCAGGAGCTGTGCTGCTTGTTGACGCAGGCCCAGGACATGAGGATGAAGGAAATCGTAATGGCTACACAAATGGCCACTGGAAAGCCCACCAGGGTAAACAGAGGAGTGGAAGGCAAGTGCCAAACCGGCTCAAAGACGACACCATGACCAAGTCTGCCAAAGTGAAAATGTTTGCAGTGACAGAGGGCAAACATGCCAAATTCCGCTGCTTTGTGACTGGAAAACCCAAACCAGAAATAATTTGGAGGAAAGATGGGAGGCTGATACTGTCTGGAAGGCGTTATTTGTTATATGAGGACAGAGAAGGATACTTCACACTTAAAGTTCTGTACTGTAAGCAGAAGGATAATGGAGTTTATGTTTGTGCTGCATCAAATACAGCAGGGCAAACCCTCAGTGCTGTACACCTCTCTGTAAAGGGTAAGTCCATTTACAGTGACTTCAGAGTTTTAATTTTGTGAACAGTAGCAGCCTGCGATGCTTTTTGCAGCTTTAAAGGAGTGAGTGAGCGTGTGGTGTGTTCTTAGATCAGATTTCCATCCATTTGATGCTAGGATGATGTCAGTGAGATATCTTCAAAGAGATACTCTGAGATCATTTATTGGGGTAGGGCCAGACAGGGAGGGCAAAATAAAGATCTTAAAAGTCATATGACTGTATTATAATGCTTTAAAGTTCCAATGTGTAAGATTTACAGGGATTTATCAGCAGAATATTCCAGAAATTGAATATAATACTCAAAAGTATGTTTTCATTAGTGTATAATTACCTGAAAATGAGAACTGTTCTGTTTTCATTACCTTAGAATGAGCCCTTTATATCTACAGAGAGTGTGGATCCTCTTCCATGGCATAGACATATTTTACATAGACGCCAAACTGACCACTTTGGATTGTTGCTGCATTACGTAAATGTCGCTGCCATTTTCGGGTGTCAGGGTTCATGATCTGCGTGGAGTAAGAACTTACGCCATGTTAATCATTAACCTCAGAATAGAACACCACTCACAGAGATCGCTTGAGAAATAGACGTTATTGTGTGTTTTCGCAATCAGCAAGCTCACCTCTAGATGCCACTGAACCCCACACAGTGGTCCTTAAAAAAAAAAGATTTTAAAATCTATTTATTTTGCGAATGATATTGTTTTAGATATACTGAAATTATATACTTAAAAATACAGAAATTTTATCATCATGTGAATAACAAACTACTGCTGACAAACTATAAAACAGGATAAAAACATCTAATAATGTTCATATTATACTGTTCTGTTCTAATCTGTATCTGAATATACCTGAGTGGTATATTAACAAATGTCTACTTATGTATCTAATTCAAGTAAATTTCCAAGTGTATGGCTTTGTATCATTAGTCAGCTGAGTTCATAAAACGGCAGGTCAGCAGGCCAATGAGCTGCAAATATAATAAGTAATCAAACTATATGACACCAGCTGCATTAAAAGCAATTCAATCCTGGGTCCACTGGAGAATTAATGAAATGTATTAATGATTTGAAATTTGACCCAAGAGATATCTAAACAGCCAAAGTTCATCAGCTTGAGGTGGATTCCAACAGCAGTATGATGTCTGCAAAGTCACTTAGCTTGTGAAAGGTCTGGGGGGGCGTCCATGTGTCCAAGTCTTTGGGAAGGGGATCATATTTCTCACATGGCCCAGAGAAGTCCAAACTCATGGGATCAACAGAAAGTATTGTACTGTACCAGTCAGACAAACATAAAATAAGACTGAGATGGAATTAATGGTTGTGGTCAGCTAGAGGGCAGATTAAAAGGTGATTTAAATGATAGACAATTAATGTATTTCATCAGTTGTCTTTATGTTTAATTGGACTTAAGACATTAGTAAGATAAGGAAATGAAGAGCTTTGCACACAGACTACTAAATACAGTTCACATACTTTTGTTTACAACTGTCTGGTACTGTCTGACGGTGTCAGTTACAAACAGTTTATTTCCTATCTAACACCCCAATGTGTTAATGACGTTTCCATTCCTCAACTAAATGAGCCACTTGTCTCATGATTTTGTTCATCTTGTTTGCTTCACTGGAATTTACTGCCAAATAGATTTCAATTTACAGTGTTTACTACACGGACATAGATGATGTGCTGTGTTTTCACAGGGTTGATTTGCCTGAAAGATTTATGTGGATCAAGTAACACTAATACCATTTAATAGATAGACGTGAATATGAACATCATAAACTAATTTTTTAACCTTTGGTGAGGTGATATTGGCTTAATTAAACTGGTGTTATTCCTCCCTCTTGGTTCCAGAGCCGCCTGTGCGGTTCAAGCAGCCTCTCATTGATCTAGAGGTATGGGAACGAGATTTGGCTGTTCTCGAGTGTGAAGTTCCAGAGGACTCCGTTCCCATCACATGGTATCTGGAGGATAGACGACTGCAGCCAGGGGCCAAATATGGAATGGAGGAGTGGGGAACAAAACGACGGCTAACTATCCGTGACATTGGAGTTGATGATGATGGGATTTACCTCTGCGAGATGCCGATGGGGGGAGGAGCATTGCAGAGGTGGCTGTGAAAGGTAAATCAGGATGAAATAGTAAAATAGCTCTTCTATGAAAAACACACAAAAAAGTAGATGCAAACTGATACATGTGACAAAGCAACAGCAGGATTTCATATAATCCTTTTTGAATTTGAATTTTGAAACAAACAGGCCTGACAAAGGTCTATGACTAAAACCTTCTTGTTATGCCGTTTCCTTTCTTTTTTTCTCTTCCTTTGGTAATTTTACTTTGGGAAAACATTCTTTGTATGGTGTTACTTTTCACCTATGTTTTTACCAGTGCCCATTGGAAACACACAGTTGGCATCAAAAAAGCAAGAAATAGTATCATCACTTGTCTTGTTTCAATAGTACTAGTCCATAGTAAGACTAACCCTTTGAGCCCAATGGGCGTTCTGCACTATGATTTTGATCTGTCCTCCACACAGCTGCATATTCCACCAGCAGTGTTTCAGAAGCATTTCAGCGACAGAGCTTTTGCCTGCCTGATTATGTTGACTTGCTCAAATTGTATTGATTTGGTCTTTCTCTGCTTTTTGTGCTTCTACCATGGGTAAGTAGCCTACATAGTGAAGTAGTTTTGCTATTGTTTGTTTTTATGACCACGAGTCTGCACAGGGTCTTTTTATTTTGCTGCTGGTATAATCACAAGCATTGTGTGGAATGGCAGTGATCAGCTCCGGTGATGGTGCAGCGTTCTGACACAGCTGTGCCTGGTGGAATCAAGCCTTAAGAAAGTCAGGGACAAAGGAAGGCATAATGTGATGCTGTTAAAATATTATAGTTCTTATAGAGCCAAAAAGTGTATAAATGGAGAAGATGGCTGGTTGGGTCAAAACATCAGACTTTGACATGGGAGACCACTGTTTACTTTGCATTTTGTACCAGCAGTCAACAGTGTTTCTTTTAACCATGACCACAATCATTTTCAAAACCCTAACTAGTAGTTATTTTAACCAAAACAAAGTATATTTCCTTCAACCTAATACCTAATACCTAATAACCTACTGATTTGTAATGATTTGGGAAGGAACTGACAAACGATGTTGTCGTTCTGATGGGCAATTGAAAATGACTTATTTTGATGATTTGTTTGTTGAAAAATCAGTTACTCACTTTCAGTGTGTTTCCTTGCAGGGACAATTTTGCGGAAGCTTCCAAGAAAAGTAGATGTATTGGAGGGTGAAAATGCTGCATTTTGTGTTGAAGTGGAAAAAGAAGAAATGGACATACATTGGTACAAAGATGGTGTAGAGTTGCGTGAAACGCATCAGACCATCCTTAAGTCCTTTGGTCGCACTCACATCCTGGTTTTCGTCAACACAATGCCCCAAGACTCTGGCCTTGTGACTTTCCTTGTAGGCAGATCCAAGACTTCCTCTCAGCTCAGAGTAAAAGGTATGATCCTTCATCTTAATTATAGCATTCCAAATGCAATATGTGTGTGATATGATATGATCCACATTTCAGTTTTTCCAGTCCAAAGAGACATGATTGTTTTTTTCCCATTTCAGCGGCCAGACATTGTCCTCCCAGTTGTCCAGTGGGTGTGCAGATCAACACAGAGCGAGCTAACGCAGCTCTTCTCTCATGGGTTCCTGCTCAAGACTCACGAAAGAATCCTCCATCTGGATACGTGCTTGAGCGACAGGAAGTGGGCACCGGCTCACAGGAGTGGCTCCAGTGCCTGACCACAGACTCAGCGACTTCTGTTGAGATCCTTGGTGACAGCGTACCATGTGAAGCTGATTACCGATTTCGCATTTGCAGTGTAAACAAATATGGAAAGAGCAACAATGTTGAGTTCCCTAGGGCTGTTCACTTGGGTAAGTTCAGCAATGAAATAAAACAACTGTGTAAAGTTTTGTTTTCTTGATCAATGAAATTTCAACATGGTTGAGGATGGTGTTTTCTAAATCATGTATGAACTGATTTTCTTTTGCAGTTCCAGTTGCCAGAATACAAGCTCCCTTACAGGATGCCTTGGTACCAGAGGGGCAAGATGCCCATTTCACTATTGAGCTCTCTGCTTCAGTTATTGGTACATGGTTCTTAAATGGTACCCAGCTTCAGGAGGATGAACGTTATTCCATGCGTCGGACACGAACACACCAGTCCCTTCGCATACGAGGAGTACGTGATACAGACAATGGAGCTGAGATCACATTTATTGCCTATGGCATCCGGGATTCTGCAGCTCTGTACATTCAAGGTATTTATGGGTCACTGGCATCATTTGCTTGAGGTCAGCCTACGATTTGTTTGAAGTTTGTTTTCTTCCAACTGGAATTTGGTATGTTTGGCACTAACAATGCCAGACGACAAAGATACTATTGTATACCCTTCAGTTTATTATCCTAAATGACAAGACACAGTGATGTAAGAAGTTCTTATTGTCTTTCTAAAATTTGCAGCTCCTCTTGTCAAGTTTTCACCACTGTCAGAAATGGATCGAAATAAATTTGTAGAAATTGGGAACCCCATTGTGCTCTACTGTGAGCTGTCAGACCCTGCAGCTCCAGTGCACTGGTACAAGAATGGGGTGGAATTACAAACAATGGAGGGTCTTCATATCCAATCAGAGGGCACCATGAGAAGAATTGTCATCCAATCAGCAGAGTTCTCACATTCGGGAGTGTACTGCTGTGATGCCATTGATGATGTCATCAGGTTCAATGTGGAAGTAGAGGGTGAGTGGAGTGAGTTTCTTACAATACTGGTGTCTTTCACAGTGACTAACCATCTTTACTGTCATTTGACATACTTCTTTTATTGTACAAATGCAACTAATCTTCTCTTAAAGTCTGACTTATCAAAACATAACATTTACAACTTAATGAACCATTAAAATATCTAAATATTCATAGCCCCACCTGTGAGGTTTTCAGCAGTTCCAGATGCTGAGAGGAACAAAACCATCCAAACAGGCAACCCCATTGTTTTACGATGCGAGCTCTCAGATCCCTCTGCCCAGGTGCAATGGTACAAAGATGGGTCAAAGCTCCATCCTCAAACTGGACTAGATATTCTAACAGATGGCTTGGCAAGAAAGCTGGTTGTCCATTCAGCAGAATTTTTCCACTCTGGGTTATACTGCTGCAAGACAAAGGGTGACACCATCACGTTCAATGTGGACGTCAAAGGTGATTTGATTTACCTTAAGCGATGTGAAACTTTAACAAGCTCCTCAGCAACGCAACTAACTCTGATGACACTTCTGTATGTTGTCTGTTGCCTTTCTTCTTAGCACTCATTAGAAGTGCAGCTAGGCTGTCATCTTTTCTTTGACTGCATTACAGCATGTTAGTGATTTAGTTGTCTATGGATGATGATGAATAATCTTAAAGGCTGGCATGAGGTTGAATTAAGGTTGACATGAGATCTAAACATATCTATAGCTCCACCTGTGAAGTTCTCTGCAATTCCTGAAGCAATGAGGACCAAGTCGATCGAAGCAGGCTGCCCTATTGTACTCCAGTGTGTGGTGTCGGATCCTGAGGCCCACGTTTGCTGGTACAAGGATGAAATGCAGCTCATTTCAAACTCTGGATTAGAAATCCACTCAGAGGACAACACAAGGACATTAGTTATTCAGTCTGCAGAGCTGTCCCACTCGGGTGTGTACCGATGCACCACACAGGATGATACCATGGAGTTTCATGTGGAGATCAAAGGTGACTTTACACTTTTTATCTTGTGCGTTAATACTGTAACCCCACCTCCTCTTTCTAGATGCCACTAATAATCCCCGCTTCTTCTGTATGTGGTTTGAAGAACTGTTTCATGCACATGACCTTAAAGAACTGTTAACGCACTAGGTAATTATTACTTCTAATCATTTGTTTTGTGACTGCTGTGACCTGAATTGAAAGTCTCCAAAGCCCTTTTCATTTTCTGCTCAGCAGTTACATTTTTGCAAGGTATCCATTTTCCCAGTCTTGTATTTTATTTAGCTGTCCTGAATTCCCAATGCTAGCTATACCAGTGACGTGCTCTACTATCTTTGACGTTGAGCGAACCAAGTCATTTGAAGCGGGCAAACCTTTGGAGTTGGAATGTGAGGTTGCAGACTCCACTGTGCCTGTCTACTGGTATAAAGATGGTGTAAGGCTCTTCCCGCAGAATGGTTGGGATATACAGAGTAATGGCACATTGAGGAGACTCATTATCCCATCTGCTGAGCTCTTGCACTCAGGGCTATACAGCTGCCAAACCTCTGATGACACTATCCACTTCATTGTGGATATCAAAGGTGATTTTATTTTAAACTTGTTGAATCTTAGAGCAAAGCATAGAGCTTTCTGGAGACTAGATGCATTAACATTTGCAGTATGCATATCTGTCTGTCTGTGGTGCTTTGTGTGAAGTTGTTAATGTTTCTTAAATCATGTTAAAATTAATCTCTACTGACAAAATGAAAATATCCTTGAAAATGTGTCTTTCTCCTTCAATTTGGCCTCATAACAGACTAGTTCCCCGTTTGGGAGAGCTGAACCTATAACCCCTTTCTTAATCATAGTGTAAATATGCACTGTTAAGTCCGCAATTATAACATGAATCATCATCTTTAGCTCCAACGTTGGCGTTGTCGCCCTCACCGGAGATTGTGGAGACGCAGTCACTCGAAGAAACCTGCCCAACTGAACCAACATGTGAAACCACAGACCCTGCTTTCCAGGTGTCATGGCAGAGGGATAAAGAACATGATTCTGATAAAGAACCTGATTTTGAAATGGATGGCATCAAGAAGACCCTTGTTATTGAACCAACTCATCCTTCAAACTCTGGATCATACTACTGTGCAACAGCAGATGATGTTGCACAATTAATAGTAAAAAAACAAGGTGATTTTGTTTTGTAAACGTCTTTTCTATTTTAGCTATGACTAACTCTTAATGTAGCTTTTAGTCTGTCTTCTTACTTGTTTTTACAATGCAGAGCTAATATCTGTGACAATATCTCTTTGAAGTCAGTTTTTCTCAAAGCTAGTGTAATGTACACTGAAATTATCCCCTCAATGCTTGTCTGTAGTGCCAACTCCAACATATCTGCTTGGTCATGATGTTGAGAAGACCAAGTCTGCTGAAGTGCACAGCCCAATTGTTCAGCAATTTGAGATTTCAGATCCCATTGCCAAAGCCTGTTGGTACAAAGATGGAACCCAGATCTACCCAAAAAGGGAAAGTGACTGTGAATCCCAGAGCAGCAGCCAAGCCTTGCCCCTCCAGTCACATGACTTGTCTGGAGATGAGAGAATTGTCTGTGAAACATCTGGTGATGCACAGTTGAATGTGGACATGAAAGGTGGTGTTCCACATTGTACCTGCACAATTCAGAATCAAGCATTTAGTTACATAAGTGAAGCTATCACCCAGCTCATTGTTTCTCTTTGGCTTTGTCCAAACAGCAGAGCAGTGTCACTATGGTGATGAGATTGATGAGATAGCTGATGCATCTGCCCAATACACTGTGGATGTCAAAGGTGATTTGATATATTTCAACATCAGTCATCCATGTTAACCCAGCACATACATGCCACTAACAATAGTGGTGAATTTCACTGTTAGCTCAATCATCTGAGGCACCTGTATTTTTTTCTTTTAGACCGTTGCTTTTTGTCATATTGAATCCTGGTCTCATGTCATTTCCTGCAGTTTCTGGCTCTTAATCAAATGTGGGTGTTTAGTAGCTGCCTAGCTGCTCTTCATACTAACATATATGTTGTGTTTGTCAATTAATTCTTCATTTTAACAGCCATCTTTGCTTGTAACAAGCAGCTTACGACTCTTTAAATCCATCTTGTCTTATTCATCACCAGATCCTCTCATTCACATTGCTGCCCCGAACCTCTCACCGTTGCAATGACAACGAACTCTTATCAAAGAGAAGAAAATTAATGTACTTTTTAGGATATAAGGTGGTAGTGTACAGACTGATGGTTTGATAGTATTAGGAGTCAGTTGAAGGGGGAAACATAGGAGCTCAATCTCAGACCAAACCTGGTCGACCTTCTTGCTTGTCTTTGCAATGAATTATCCCATAACTCCATGCTAACCCACACTGATGTAAAATTCTGTTATGAGAAGAACTATTGAGACCATCAACAACTGAAAACCTTTCTCTGTGTACATCACAATGCTTATAGCTACATCGCCAAGGCTCTCTTCTGATCAAGAGAAGAAGTCCACTGAAGAGGCTTATCCTGTTGAAGTTGACTGCATGTCCTCAAAATGCAATTCTGGCACCTTCTGTGGCGAGGGAGGAGATACACAGACATGCGAAGAACATTCCAGGCATATACCAAATTCTCAGTCAACATATGAATATATGACTGACCGGATTACGACCAATCAGCCAAAGGAGCTCTGGGATAATCAACGAACACTGAACACTCAATCTCAACTTTACTATAACTCTGTAAAGCCAACAATAATGCAGTCTGACATACAACATCACACTAAACAGTCCACAGAATCACAAGGTGAGGAATTCATTTACTATATACAGCATGCAGAAGCCCCATCCGAAGAGCCTGATAGTTCCCTGCAGACAGCTTTCCAGGCTGATGAGTTTTGTAATTTTCTACAAACTGCAAATGTTGAATCAGAGGAATCCACTCTCAAGACTCTAAATGTCCAATCAGAAAAGCCATATGTCCAATCAGAAAAGCCATATGGCTCAATACAGATGTCGGCTATCCAGTCAGAGCTAGGTAACTGCCTACAGACTTCAACTGCCCAGTCAGAGCACCTTACTAACCACTTACAGGTTTTCAACAGCCAAAACAGGCGAGTTATGTAACTCCTTAAAAACTGCAACTCTGCAGTCAGAGGAGCCCTTTACATACTCACTACTGCAAGTGTTCAATCAGCGGAGCCTTTGAAATCCTCACATACTGCTACTGTGCAATCAGTGGAGCCCTTTACATTCTCACATACTGCAATTGTCCAGTCACAGGAAGCCTTTACATCCTCACATACTGCAACTGTCCAATCACAGGAAACCTTTACATCCTCACATACTGCAACTGTCCAATCACAGGAGCCCTTTACATCCTCACATATTTCGACTGTCCAGTCAGAGGAGCCTTTTACATCTTTAAGGACTGCAACTGTCCAATCAGAGGAGCTCTGTAGCTCCATACAGAAGCCAGCAGTCCTATCAGAGAAGCCTCTTTTTTGTTTACAAACTGAAACTCTCCATTCAGAGGGGCCATGTTACCCCTTGTGGACTGCAACTGACCAATCAGAGGAGTTGAACAGACTACTACAGACATCAACTGTCCAGTCAGGAAAGTTTGGTGACTGCCCTGATACTGCATCCCTTGTGTCATTGGACTTGTATAATGCTAAAGAGGTAGAGACTGTCCAACAAGGGGAGCATTACAACTTGCAACAGTCTGCATTGGATGACCTCTATCACACAGGACAAGCAGTACCTAACCATTCAGACGTTCTGTATCAGTCCATGCAGGCCACAACAGTCCAAGCAGAGTGTCATCACACCATGAAGGCCACAGAGGTCCAAGCAGACAGCACAGTTAACACTGGGCAAAGACCTACCCAGTTTACAGAGCCTTACTGTGTCAAGCAGGCATCTACTCTCCAATCAGAAGAGATCTATCTATCAAGGACATGTGACAGTCACTGGAGTGACAGTGTCACTGCAAATAAGGTGGCTGTTGAAGGTGATTTAAATGGTTAGCATTATCAAAAAAGGAAATAAAAATGGACGGGCACAATGTTGACATTGTGCAAAATGAAGAGATTGCTTTTTGCGATCCTTGACATTTTGACAATTTCTACATTTACTTACTTGATTTTGTTCATACTAAAAATACTTAAGTAGTCAATGTAAAACTTTGAGCTTGGGTGGTCTGTGAAGAATATTAAAGATAAGGGAAAGAGTAAATACATTAGCTCCAAATCCTAACTTGAATGCCTAGTTATTTCAAGTCTAACCAGAGATACTTCTTTAGATTACTAATAACAAAGACATATCTTTCAGAATGATTTATGTTAACTTTTGAGATTTATTGGCATGACTAATCTTGATTTGCAACTTTGCTCTTCTGTTGTTTGAAAGCAACTTTTTTTGTAGTCAGTAATAGTGATGCAGTTTTCTCTTGATGTTACCTCAAACATCCCCAGCTCCGCCTGTGAAAATTACAACACTTTGTGAAGCTGAGAGGAACAAGTCTGTTGAAGTTGGTGAACCCATAGCCCTTCGATGTGAGATATCAGATCCTAACGCACAAGTTACTTGGTACAAGGATGGAATAAAACTACATGAAGCAGCTGGGCAAGACATGCTGGCAGAGGGTTCCGTAAGAACACTGGCTTTCCAGTCAGTGATGCTGTCCCATGCAGGGATTTACAGCTGCAAGACAACAGATGATGCAGTGCAGTTTCATGTGGATGTTAAAGGTGAAAAAAAGTTGTTCTCATGTTCTCATTTTTATCACTTTGTACACAATAACAAATAGCTAAAAGTGGCCATGTAGGTAAAAGGTAAAAGATGGCAGAATCTATGCTTCCTATAGTCGCAATGTCTTTCATTCAGTAAATAGATGAGCTGACACTCACATCATGTTACAACACAGCCAGATGAGCTATATTGACCCTAATCTCTTGGGGGTTTTCACAGTCACATCAAAAGTCCAACAAGAGCATTAAACAACTCCAATTATGTTGAAATGTAGATTTACTGAAAAAAAGACTCAAGACCATGTGAAGTATATCCCCTGCTGCTTGCCCATAGATGATTTGATTAATTTAGTTTAGCGAAATATCTAAAGTGGTCGCAGTCAGACCAACATGAAGCTTCAGTTTAGCTTGATTCTAAATCTTCAAGTGCCATTTTTCTATAAAAGCTGACTATATGATTCAGTTCATTTTTTGTTTTTTACTTTTGGTATAACAGGTTTTCATTGTCTGTCAAATGTACAAAAACAATTTAAAAGTGCACATACAATTTACTATAAGCACTGAATCAAAATTGTTGGGTAGGATAAAATATGTATTCATTTATCTTTTTAATGGTTGAATACACTACAGAATGGCTTCAGTTTCAGGAGTGTGCTTTGCTTCATTTGGTGAAGAGCAGTACTTGTTTTATTGACCAATTCTATTTTATATTCAATCCTGTAGCTCCACTTCTGAAGTTTTCAGCTTTATCTGAGACTGAACAGAAAAAGACGGTCATGGCAGGCTGTCCCATTGCCCTACAATGTGAGCTGTCAGACTCCACTGGACAAGTCAGTTGGTACAAGGATGGAACAAAGCTCCTACCTCAAAATGGAGTAGACCTCCAGTCAGAAGGAAATTTGAGGAGTCTAGTTGTCCCATTAGCAGAGCGTACTCACACTGGCATATACCGTTGTGAGTCAAAGGATGATGACATTCAGTTCGCCGTGGAAGTAAAAGGTGATGCTCTGTAATTCTGTAGCGCTTTCACTGTCTTGCACGGCCAACTAACTGCAACAACAGGTGATCACATTTGTCTAATCACTTCAGAGAAATTTTCCCCAACTATTCTCCTAAAAATGTAAAGTAACGGGTTTCTTCTGAAATGATGACTTTGCAATTTAACAAATGGCAAAATTTAAGAAAAGTTCAATTTGCTATGTTGAATTGTTATTGCATGTTATGTTATGTCAGTTTAAAGAAAAGCAACTCTCTACCACACCTAATTATGATGCCTGTTTTTTTTACTTTTTAACAGAAGTAAAATTAAATAATATGGGACACCCTCTGTCTAAATATAGTATCTCCCCAGGCATTAGCCTAGAGAGGATCATGCATTTGGTTGTGTGTTTGAGTGCATGTGTGACTGTTCACACAGGCTCCGCCCTCTACCAAACTCTATGTGTAATAGCTCTCTCAATCACATGCATTATTTGCCCACTGAAAATTGTTAAGTAAGTAGCTCATTTGGTTAATCTTGGCTGCTGACATTCTGCCATCACAACTGCTGGCAGATTCCAGTAAGATAGCACTGGCACCTCATTCATGGGATGACGATGAGAACCTTTCATCTGTGTCTGGATCATCAGCTTCCACTGCAAATCTACTGCTAATTTCAGTTTGCCAGGATTTCCTAAAAGGAGTAGAGTGGATTGGGTTCATCCTGCCTCCACCTATCCCATCTGATTCGATCAACTGGCTCCACAGGCTCCAGTATACTTCCTGAGAGTGCAGGGTTGCACAGAGGCAGCTTGCCTTAGCGTCCCCTACTCCTGATTCCTCACTTGGCTGTTTAGTCAGCAAGCAGGAAGCCACAACTATCACCAGTATGTCATAGGGTCACACTGGAATATTCTGAGAAGATTTTTCAGATGGGCATGAACTTGGCCCCAGCAGCCAAGAAGTTGGTAGTGCTGGGGGTCTCATTGGCAGCTGCACTGACAAATGCCCACCCCCTTACCAGATCAGACTGATCTTCTGGGCAACACCACGACCAGATGAATTACCTGATTCAGTCACTGGCCACAGTAGGCTCTCGCCATCTGTGGCCATCTAAGGAATTTTTCAAATCCATCTTGTCTGTAACTCAGTCGCTTTAAAAGCCTGGAGGAGGAGAGGATGTTGCTGAGCTGCCATCTGCCATTCGCTCCTTCTTCTACCCAGAGAGGAGACGAGGTGCAGCTCTGCAACATGATGGTGAGGAGGAGAGTGCACCCATAGGGCAAACAAGTGACAACCCCTGTTGCTCCCCAGGTCACAAAACCGACACATTAACCTTCACAAACTTCAGGTGTTTCTGGTCTCCAACATTGCAAGTTTCTGATACACTGTAGACGTGTTAGTCAGAACCAACAAAATTCAGACCCGCCCCTGGGAGTGGATGAATGGCTAAGAAAGACTGTCTGTACAGGCGATACAGACCATCCAGACAGTGAAATCGGGATCCACTATTGCCTGTTACAAGGCAAAGTAGATAAGATTCCAACGCTGGTGCAGATAAAGGCTAGATCCTCTGACTTGCTCAATGGGATCTATTCTATTCTATCTGCTGAAGAATGGGCTGTCTCATGCCTTAAAGTATATGCAGCTGCCATTTCTTTCTGTCACAGGAGTTTTGGCAATGCATTTGTCTTCGCCCACCCCCTTGCAGGGAGTCAGAAGGCAACGCCCAGTGTTGCATGCTTGAGGCTTTGGTGAGGCATCCCTATAAGACTCTTGAATGCTCCTCTCGTTGTCATTCAAGACAGCTTTCCTGCTTCTGCCGAACTCAGCTGAGAGACTGAATGAACCTTGTGCCTTGTTGGGTCACCCCAGCTGCATGCTGCTTCATGGTGACTGCAGCGGTGCTACTGTCAAACCAAACCCCTCTCTTGTTCCCAAGGACATAAGCTTGTTCAGGTCAAAAACAATACTGCATTTTTTCCCTCCACCCCATCACAAGGAGGTAAAATTACATCTGCTATGCTCAATATTTGCGTTGACATGTTATGTTGAATGCAGGAGTCCCATCCGGTCTAAGGATTTGCTGTTCATGTGCTATGGAAATAGTGTCACTGGAAAAGCCCTATCCAAGTCGCACCTGGCTGGATGGCTTTCTGACTGCCTATAGGCAAGCAAGAAGAGACCCTCCCACTGCAGTCCATGCACACTCTACATGCAGTGTCACAGTGTCAATGGCCTTGCTGAGAGTAGGGTGAGTTTTGAGGACTTATGTATGGCAGCATAGTGGTCTATGCCCTGTCCGTTCGTGCTGTTCAATCTCTTGGACACAATAGGCTCCGTTTCCGGGTCTGCACTTGTGGGCACAGTTCAGGACTTATGAAATGTTGGTGTGTGTATCAGCTGTGTTACATCTGACCCACCCCCTGGGCAATAAGGGCCCGCATTCTCGTGCACCAGGAGGACAAGGGGAATTAGGTGAGAAGGGTGTCTGCAGTTTGCTCCGCAGTTAGACTATGGTTAATGTGCATGTTATCTGGGTTCAGTGGGGCTCACTACTTCTCCGCTTAAGCGGCCTAAGTTATAAAGTAGCAGAAGGGCTGCAGCAACTAACCTATGGCCTGTCGAGATCAGTGGGACTGGGTCTGATGACAGCAGGGCATACAGTCATTGGGCTCCACTTACTGTATCTATAGAGTCCAGTAGGGGGACTGTGTGAGATAGATCAAAGGTTACAATATTGTAATCCTAGTTCTATTAGCACAGGCGGAGCCCTCTACCAATGGGCACTGCTGCTCTGTCACCGTCCGCTGAAGATTTTGTCTGATAAAGAGGCAGCAAAGAATATTTCCTTGCATACTGTGTGAGACACACGTATTCAGTAGGCATGTCCTGATGGGCCAGCTATGCACATGCAAATTTTCAGAGGGCAATTATGTGCGTGTGATTGGAGAGAGCTGTTACCAATAGAGCACAGTAAAGGGCTCAGCTATGCTAACAGAACTAGGGTTACAACATGGTAACCATCATCAAGAGGCTGCAGCGGGCTCAGTTTTTAAAGCTAGCTACATGAAAAGTAGATGAAAGTAGATGACTTATGGTATCCATTGGTATCAACCATGTTATGCTAGTAAGGCTAAGTTAGGCTAAAGTTTGGCAGTGGAAAAACTGGAATGGCCAAAGGTGTCCCTTGAACTTTTACCTCAATATGAATGAAAATGAGCTCTATGGGTAGCTGACAGTCTCCCTTTTACATACATACCCACTTTATGGCAATACCATGCAGTTTGGGGCAAAAAACACACAGTTTTTTGCATATTTCTACATATTGAGGTCCCTATTGGAACATGCAGGCTCCGATCTATGAATACGCAAGTGTAAAATATTCAGAATTTCAGCTTTTGAGTTGATTTTTTTTATGTGGATTTCTATATCTATTGTATTGATGTAAAGCCATCTGGTTGCTTGATAAATGACAAAATGTTCTAAATAACAATGTTCATTTATTAATTCCTTAGTATTAGGTAAACCCAGGATGCTAAGTTCCAATACCATTACAGTATTTTCTGCATCTTTAAGAATACTGAGACTACACTATACAAAAACACTTTAAAAAGTTGCATACAAGAAACATACGATACAAACTATATTCTACAAACTATTCAAAGCTTTTCAAATCTCCTGTGGATGCATCTGGCAGATGTGGTGGCATTGCAGTAGGTGCTTCAGCATCTGTTGCATGGTGGAGAGCTGCACTCTACTGACTGACCTCTTAGTTAACCATATAGCTTCACAATGCAGCTTTTTATTATGTAAGTCGAGTATTGTAAGAAATCTAACGTTTCAGCTGTATGGTACTTTTATATTGAAGGTACTAACTGAATATGCTTTGTCACAGTCTTGCTCATGTCTTAACTATGCTTTTTGTTTGTTGGTGTCTTGTTTGTGCTTTTTATTTGTGCTTCTTATGGTGATGTACAATAATTGTGGATAATTTTGAAATTTCACGACTTGATTCTTGTTCCTTTAAACCTCTCTAAACCTTTGCTTGTTTTGCTTTTTCGTTTTACTGTCTTTGTTATGTAAGTGGTAGTGTTTATCTTGTTGTATGTTATGTTGTTTTGTGTTGAAATTCTTTCTAAGTGAATATACAGTCGGTTGGATATTTAATTACTTCAAGACATTACTTTTATGAAGTTTATTAAGACACTCTTTTTGCAATATCTGAAACCTATAGCATTACCTGTGAAGTTCTCAGAGGTTCAAGAGACTGACAGGAACAAGTCCGTCCAAGAAGGCTCTCCCATTGTCCTCAGCTGTGAACTCTCTCACGATCCTTCCGCTCATGTCGACTGGTACAAGGAAGGGATGAAAATCCTGCCACAAAACAATGTGGAAATACAGTCAGAAGGTCTGACAAGGACACTACTCATCCATTCAGCTGAGATCATACATGGTGGCACCTATGAATGTTCAACATCAGATGACACCATCACATTCAAAGTGGACGTAAAAGGTGATTTATTTCTATCCTTACTATCTTCTCATCATACATACCACGTCCATCTTATTCTATGGTGTGTGGTTTTGAATGTTCATGAGAACATGGTATGACTGCCTGGACAGTGTGTTTGGTCCATTGTCAGTGAATTCACCTCTTATCCCAAACTCTTGTTATTCCCTTCTCTTAGGCCGATCGCCACAGATCATGCCAATCCCACTCTCAGAAAAATACAAGATGATTGCAATAGGTTGTCCAATTATCCTCCAGTGTGAGGTTTCAGACCCTGTTGCCCAGGTTTCCTGGTTTGAAAGACGAGGTGGAACTTTTTTGCAAAACTGGCCTTGATATGAAAAGAGATGGCAACCTGAGAAAACTGATGATCCATTCTGCTAAGGTCTCTGACTCTGGCCTCTACAGCTGTAGCCTCACTGATGATGTTGTGACATTCCAAGTGGAGGTTGAAGGTGATTTTCTTGTATTCAGTTTTAATTAATGACCTACCACATGTGAAATTTTAAGCATTTCTTAAATTACCTGTAACTGTATACTTCTTTACACAAGCTTTTCATATTGTATGTGCTAAATTTATCAACAAAAATGTTTGATGTGCACAACACTACTTGTTAAATGATGTTCTGAAAGCTTAACAACAGTGCTCTGCAAATCTTATAATACCCCCACAGCTACTCCTGTGAGGTTTTCGCCACTCCCAGAAGTCGCAAGAAACAAATTTGTTGAAGCAGGCTGCCCAATTAAGCTGCAATGTGAAGTCTCAGAGCCAGCTGCTAAAGTCTGTTGGCACAAGGACGGAGAGAAAGTACCTCCAAAGAGTGAATATGAATTCCAAACAAAAGAAAAACTCAGAGCGCTGGTTATTCAATCAGCAGAAGTCAGGCACTCTGGGGTGTACAGCTGTGAGGCCGCAGATGACCATATAGAATTCAAGGTGGATGTTGCAGGTGATCTAAGTATTTCGAGTTTGTCAGAATCACTAACTTATTTCAATTAATGCTTGGCTACTTGACCAACTTGGGCCTCAACAATTTATTTGATGATATTTTAAGATAATGTGTACTAATATTTAATCATTTACTTCCTATGATTTTTGTTGACATATACACACTAGAATAATGTTGTTACAGCTTACTTAAATTGATCGTGGATTGTACACAAAAGATTAGAGATGATTTACTATTGATGATTTTATTTAAGGAATGGCAGTGATATGTGGCTCAATGTTATTTTTGCCCAAAAAAGCAAAATACTTGAAGGCCCTTTCAGACTGGAAGTGGCAAGTGGTCCATTATTTCTTTAGCCCTGGTGGCAGTTTAAAACGGCAGGAATGTACAGTGGATCGTGTGTAGAAACAAACCACAGACAGTTATCACCAAACTCTGTATTTCCTGTTAGCCTTTCAGAGCATTTTAGTGTTTTTCAGTACATTGTTTTGGTTTAACAGCCAGAAATTATTTGGTTAAGTCTCACCACCATCATCAGGCTGCTGTTTTCAGCTAAAAACCTCTGATAAATAGACTGTACATGCTAAGAACCAAATGGCAGACAGTTAGCAACTAGCTGGTGAACAGAGTGGAGCATTTATCTGCCACAGACCCAGATATTTCCCTTAGGGATTGGTGGAGACCAAAATGTTGGTAAAAAGATCAATGGCCACAAACACAACTCCAAAATAATGGTTAATTTGCCTTGTGTCTGCTGGGTGTGTAAATAAACAACTGTTTGCCAACATGTTTGCCTCAACTTCATAAGTTTATACAACTGTACTTAAAAAAAAAAATCATGCTGATTTAACTGCCTAGTCCAGTAGTAATGGTAGTGACTCACGTGACAAATGGCCACAACATTTGACCTTGTCAAACTTTGCTGCTTACCACAGGATTCAGAGCAGACTGTTGCTTGCCATTATGAAACTATGGTGAGACTTATGAAGGATTAGTTGCAGATGCTGCAGATCTCCTGGTCTGAAAGGGCATTACGGCTCTACATGTTCTGTATTAACAAGTAAAAGACTGACAGACTGAAAGCAAACAAATCAAACAAAGTTTTGCCATTTAAACTGCTGTCAAGTACAGTAAACTGTAGAATGGTAAAAGACAAACATTTGAAAATGGGCTGATGATTGATGTTCTCTGTGCTCTCTGACTGCATGTGAGTCCACAACTGTAGCAATTTCAAAATAACAGTGATCTCATTGTCAGCCTGAGTAGGCACAAATTTTATTATACCAAACAATTTCTACACTGTCTGTTCCATATGACACAAAGCATTATATTTTACAGCCCGTAAATCCAAGTATGTTAGATAGCATAGCAAAGCAAATCTGATAATTATCTGGTCACTTGTTCAATGAATTGAAATTCCTATAGCACCGGTTTGATTCTCAGCTGTTCCAGAGGCTGAAAGGAGCGAGTCTGTTGAAGCAGGCAGCCCGATCAAACTGCAGTGTGAGATCTCAGACCCCACAAGCCAGACCTGCTGGTATGAGGATGGGATAAAACTCTTGCCAAAATCGGGAACAAAGATCGATTCAGAGGGCAATAAGAGGACACTGGTTATGAAGACGGCCACGTCTTCATGCTCTGGAGTGTACAGTTGTAAAACTGATGATGATTCAGATTTCGACGATTTCTTTGTGGAGGTTAAAGGTGATATGCTCAGCTTTTTCTAGGCAAGGTGTTGTCATTGTAGAGTTGTCTACACCTTCTTGACCTCTAATATCTAAGAAGGAAGCAAAACCTGATCATCATCATATTCATCATTGCTGGTTTCATTCTAAATCCCCTAATTTCATTAAACATTTAGTTGCTTTTCATATACATGCTTCACCTGTGAGGCCAGTGTCTAGCATGTATTTTGTTGGGTCTGCTGTTTTTTTCCAACACATGTACAGTAGTTGCATTACATCAGAGCACTGCTTCAATTAATTATTTCATCTTGCTTCGAAAGTGGATTAACACTCACTGATCATTATAATGTTTAAACAGCAAGACTTGAGATCAGCATGTCTAAGCTGTGACCTTAGAGATACTGCATGCATGAGCATAAAAAATGGATGCTACTTTCAAGCAACATCTTACTTCTTTTGTGTACTGTTTTCTGCAGCGCCACCGGTAACATTTGCTGATATCCTGGAGGAGGACCTTTTCAAGAGTGTCGTGGAACAGGAACAGCTCGTTCTGTCATGTGAAGTATCAAGGGCTGATGGTGTTGTCCAGTGGTATAAAGATGGAACTGAAATGCAACCAAGTGATAATATTACAATGCAAGCAGAGGGCATCACAAGAAATCTGACAATACATTCAGCCCAACTATCCGACACAGGCACATACACATGCCGTGCAGGAGACAACGTTTTAATGTTCAAGGTTAACATACGAGGTAATAAAATAGCTTATGAAAATTACACTGCACAAACATCACTTTACCTGTATTACAATGTGAAGTACAATGTGCAGAAGATTTTTCTATTGTTTCATGTGCTCTTCTTTCGAAGAACCACCCGTGATGATAGTCTACCCCAAGGAAGATGTCCATCTTGAACGTCACGTCCCTGAGGAAATTATTCTGAGCTGCGAATTGTCTCGTCCAAATGGTGTGGTTGGCTGGTACAAAGACGGCCAAAAGCTGCAAGAGAGCGAGAACATCAAGCTCAAGATTGAGGGCCCCTATCGACGACTAAAGATTCTTTCTAGTGGAGTCGAAGATTCTGGAGAATACGTCTGTGATACAGCTGATGATTCAATATTCTTTCACCTTAGTATTACAGGTAAAATCATATTTATCTGTGTCTGTATCTCAGAATAAGCACAATGTAAAAGCACTATGAGTAGGTTGTGGTATTTAAGGCATTAGTATACTTCAAACGAATGCGTTTGTGCTAAGTGTCATCTGAACATGTCTAGGCAAACCTGTTTTGAATGATTGGATTGACACCACAAATTGTACAAAGGATGACACACTCTCCTCAAGGGCATTCATAGTGTTTCATTCAGTTGTAGGCACAAAAAATAAAGGCAATAGTTATGTGAAGTCTGAAAAAAATTAAGTGAAATCCTGCTAGTCTCTCACCCCCATTTGCTGGGTGAAGTGGGCGTGCTTGTTAAGCTGTCGGTTTTGGAAAGATTGGACAGAAATTTTTCAGATGCAGCTACTAGAGATGGGTATCGAACTTTGATATTTGTATGGCACCAACTGAATGGCTTCAGTACTATAGAGTATCAAAAAATACCTCATCATTCAATACCAAATTTTGATACCTAAGGCTTAACTGGATGATAATGCCCCTTTCTAGAACCTCCAGTGCGGATTGTGTCCCCAAGTCAGTCGCAAATGGAACTGTGCCAGCAGACCTCTGAGAGGATGGTACTGAGCTGTGAGATCTCACGGCCTAACGCGGTGGTGCGCTGGTATCGAGATGGACTCGAAGTGGAGGAGAATGACAACCTTATTCTAGAGGTGGATGGTGTCTACAGAAGGCTATATATACCTGAAACTACTGTCAAAGATTCCGCCGAATATGTCTGTGACACTGCAGATGACTCCATGACATTCTTTGTAAACATAGCAGGTAAAGAAAACTAAAGAATGAAAAAGTAGGTCCTCTGAATGTGTTGCTGTGTTAGTGTTGATCCATTTCTTGTGCAATTTTTATTTTTTAATGCACAGAGCCTCCTGTTCGCTTTGTACGCCCAAGGAAGATGGCAAGTAGGCTGGAGAAAATGGCTGGAGAGACTCTGGTTCTAGACTGTGAGGTTTCAAGATCAAATGCCGAGGTCACCTGGAAGAAGAATGGGGAAGAAGTAGAAGACTCCAGAAATATTACCATCTTGGAGGATGGTGTCATGCGTCAATTAACTGTTCATTCACTAACGGTGGAAGATGCTGGGCAATATGTCTGCGATGCAAAGGATGATGTGATGGATTTCCATGTAAAAGTTCAAGGTAAGTAATTATACTAAAAGGTATATCTCCAAAATGATATGTAGCCCCCACAGTCCCAAAAGATGTCCCAAACAAATTATTTATCTCATAGAACAAGGTAATTTATTCAAAACTGCTAAGAAGGAATTCCTACACATTTTAACAGACATTAAACTTAGCAAATAGTAAGATAATGCAAATTTAGACCAGATCAGTGATTTATCCAGAATGAGAGATAACTTCCGGACATAAGATTTCAGGACTTTGATGCTCTCTACTATGCAATGAAGCATTTTGTCTATAAGGCATTGTTCTAATAATTATTGTCTTTTCTTCTTCATTTTCAGAGTTGCCTGTAAAAATACTTGGAAAAACCGATGCAAAAAAAGAAAAGCAGTTCTTAGTATCTGATGACATTATTCTAGTGTGTGAACTGTCAAGATCCAATGCCTCCGTCAGTTGGTACAAAGATAATCAGTTAATTGATGACACTGAGCGGTACTGTAGTGAGGAGCAAGGCGTTTTCAGATCACTGGTTGTCCTAAATGCTGGACTCGAAGATTCGGGAGAGTACACCTGTGATGCAGTGGATGATAAGATGGTCTTCTATATCACTGTCAAAGGTAATCATATTATCAAGCAATTCAAATGTTATCGGCCTTTCCTCCCTTTACCTTCACTCAGGTGCAAAACAATTCTGTCTTTTATCGTTCAGAGCCTCCAGTGCAGATCATTGGAAACTCAGGCCACCCAGAGCATCATATGCTGGTAGCAGGGGACGACCTTATTTTGGAGTGTGAAGTGTCTCGGCCAAACGCCACCGTTCAGTGGTTATGTAACGGCAAGATCTTGAAACCAGACCCTCGTGTACAAATCGACAGCTATGACGTTGTGAGGAAGCTTGTTCTCTCTGCACTTCAGCCCTCAGACTCTGGAAAATACATTTGTGATGCCATCGATGACAAATTGATTACTATCGTTGAGGTCCAAGGTAAGATTTAAATTACTTTGAAAGATTTCATTTATGTGGTTTTTGTTTGATGAACCTGTTTTATATATGAACATGGAATTTACAAGCAGCTTCTTTGTGAATCTCTTTTTTTGCAGAGCCACCGGCCAAGTTTCTGAATAAAGAAGAAATGAAGAACATCACAGCTTATGAAAATGAGAGTGTCACACTGTGTGCCATTGTGAGCCGAGAAAGATCTAATGTTCGGTGGCTGAAAGATGGCCAACTATTGAACGAGCACAACATTCACATCTCCAATGAGGGTAATACCCACAAGCTCACCATTAATCCCCTGCAGCTGTCAGATTCTGGAGAATATGTCTGTGACGTAAACACAGATGAGATGTATTTCAGTCTTTTAGTCAAAGGTAAGAATTTGGCACTCCTCAACAAAATGTGACCTCTATTTCCAAGTTAACATTTACTTGATTATAACTGTTGCGAAGTTAACATCTGTGGAATTATGCTTCTTTATTCTATCATCAGAAATGACAGTGCAATTTGTCAGACCACTGGAAAACACTACATCTCTGAAGGGCAGCAGCCTTATATTAAGATGTGAGATTAACAAACCCAAAGGAGATGTCCAGTGGCTAAAAGATGGTAAAGACATCCCTCCGAGCCGTAGGCACACAATCCGGGCACAAGGTCGAGAGCGAAGCTTTACCATCCACCAACTGGTGGAAGAAGATGCTGGAGAGTATACCTGTGAATCCACAGATGACCGGACCTCAGCTACTGTCACTGTAGAACGTAAGTCAATTTGAATCATACAATTCAAGGATAGATCAGACAAATAATGTTCTGTATGAATAATGAAAACAGGTTAAAATAGTCAGTGTGCCATCTGAACATTCAGAGCACAATGAATCTAATTCAGCTGAATGCTTTGCCTTCAGTTCCTCGTGTTGTTGAGTTCATAGCGGAGCTTCGTAACATCACGGTCCGTGAGGGAGAAGATGCGGTATTTAAGTGTGTCATTTCACCAGAGGACACTCAGTTGGTGTGGCGCTTAAATGGCAAGCAAGTAGCTCTGAATGAGCGCACTGCCGTTTCAAGCAACGGACTGTGCCACATGCTGTGCATCCACAACTGCATGGTTTCAGATAGCGGCAAAGTGACAGCTGATGCAGAGGGCTGGTATCAGAGGCAGAACTCCAGGTTCAAGGTGAGTTGTGGCCCTATCCATTAACAAAATAATTATAAATATATTTATCTCAATGAATCATAGAAGTCACAACATTTTACCATTAATAGCTTCTTATCTCTCTGGTAGTTATCACCATATATTCAACTGTGGGCTATTTTCAGCCATACTAGACTAAGTGCAGACATAAAGAGACTTCGAATGGCTGTAAACCATTAGTATCACATAAGCATACACTGTATGTGTTAAATAATGACCCTTTCAGACAAGTTTGAATTTTTAAAGAGGCGCTTTCACGGCTGGCACTTAGCAACTTCTCCTGTTAGAATTCCTCTGGTAACTGACAGAGACAAGTGGCTCAGGGGTTTCAGGGTATGTGACACTGCAGGGGAAAGGCGCCTTCCTCAGAGCTTTTTGCTTGTTCTCTGTGCTAAAACTTGCTTTGCTGATTTTCTTAAGTCTATATTGGATGTAGCTTTAACTGGGTCCGGCTTTGTCACCATGTTGTTACATGTTAAGGGATAGCTCGGATTATTTGATGCAGGGTTATATGAAGTACTTAACCATAATCAGCATATTACCTAAAGTAGGAATTAGGAGAAGCATTAATGAGTATTAGCATGGAAACGAAGTGATGACCTGCTGTGGGCGGGGTCTGCAAAAGAAGGTGTTCTAGCACCTTAAGGACAGCAGTATCACAGAAGGAACAGCAGTTTTCATATAGGAACTACTAACTTTCTGCAGTAGAATCTACCAGAACTACTTTCTTTTGTACTAGACAGAAACTAGTTCCTACATGAAAACTGCTCACAACAAGGTCTGTGGATTACCTGGAGTTACTGGGGCATTTGAATTTTTCTTATTCCCCCCCCCCCCCCCTCTTTATTTTTGGTGCTTTGAGCACAGCTACCAGCACCACGGCTTTATCTCCAAAACTCTGCAACTCACAGCAAAACAATCTAGATGAACAAATAGCACTACAGGTAGGGTGACCAGGTCCCAATAAACCAAAAGAGGGACAAGGGGTATGTTTGTGAGGGACAAAGTGGGACACCGCCTAACCCCCCCCCTCCCCGACAAGATTTAAAAAAAAAAAAAAAAAGACTGCAAGTCTTATATGTTTTTCCCTTAATAATAATAATTATGTATAATAATATTACAACAATAATAATGGATTATAATCAAATATAATATAATATAGGCTAATGTAATATATAATATAATATAATATAATGAAGCTCAACAACAGAGCATAAACAACAACAATTATTGCTGACCGGTATGACAGGGTGTGTTGGACAGTGTGGTAAACTGTAGTCACCTCAGCTGCTGTTACTTTGTCGGCTTCATCGTTTTTTGGTCGGAGAAATGCGTCCATAGACTTTAACATCTCTTTTCGGAAACGCTTTTCTTGTGGGACTCCGTCTGTCGATGTCGTTTAATGTCAAATTTGCCCCCGTGCCCAATAGAGAAGGAACTTGCTGCATCATCTCTTCTTGTTTGGCGTCTCCCCCTCCTCCATTTCCAAAGAAGAACGCGTGATGCGAGTGTCATTCACTAGCTGTCACCTCAGCTGTTGGTAGCGCGGAGAAAATTAGGGGCGGGCCTAAGCGCCGTACGTGCGGTGCTACTATGACAACAACAAACAGCCCAGAGTGCAGTAACATCACCGGCTTCTTCACATTGCTGGGGCCTGAGGGGGATGTTGTGCGGGACATGGTCTCAATTTGCGTGATGCGTGAAAAGAGACAGAAAATGCGTGAAATCACGCGCAAAGCGGGACATCTGGTCACCCTAACTACAGGCCAGGGGAAAAATATGTAGTTTTGATTTGGGGGCGAACTGTCCCTTTAAATATAGCTTATCTTTCAATTGATATTGATTTTTTAAGGCGAACATTTTTAACCGTTTTTACCTTACCAACCAAACTTCAGAGGTGAAATGAGTCATTTTACTTCACAGGAACACAGCAGGTGTGGGTCTACCACTGCCTTGATCTGATAGTTAGTTTGTGTTATTGTGTCACATTGGTGAATCCAAATTCTTTTTAAAACATTGTAGTCACACAATAACACAAACAAACATGGCAGAGGTCAACTAGTGATTTGTGAGGTAAAATTACTGATATCATCTATGGAGTTTGGTTGGTTTGGAGAGATAGCTATTTGGTACTCCCCTCTGCTTCTCCATACTGGGGGTGTGGCCACTGGCAACTACTGTAACTAATAGAGTAACTATCAAGAAGTACCTCATACAACCCCACGTCAATAATCCAAACTATCCCTTTAACAAAGAATTCATACCTGCAGTGCAATCATATAAAGTTACCTGAAGGTATTCCTCAAATTCATCTCTAGAGCAACAGGTGCTGTTCATCAAGAAAATGACACCAGTTGTAGCTGAAGAGTACAGTGAGGCAACTCTAGAGGCAGAGGTGAGTCCTGGATTCGGGAGAGGTGCAGTGGATGAGGCAAGGGGTGCTGATCCACCCAGGGAACAAGTACACCCTGAAACACAAGGGCCGAAAACACAGCCTCACCATCCACAAACTGGCCACGTCTGACCGGGGTACCTACAGCTGTGAAACCCTCCATGACCGCACGCAGGCCCAGCTCACAGTGGAGCGTGAGTGTGCACGTGTTCTCGCTATACCCTGTTGTTGTTTGTTTACCGCCGTTGCCGGTGACTCCACCTCTCGCGCACCATCACTGCTTCTTGTGAAGGCAAAGCTCAGTTAACTGAGTAAGAGTAATTTGAGTGACTGGGGACCGGGGCGGCACTTGTACTGGAACATGATGGCAACCAACAGGTGATAAACTTACAGCCCAAGCTGACTTTCAGAGCAGGGTTTCTCTATTGACACAGGATCAATAGAGCCCTGATTATTTCATTACTGTCAAAGGCAAAGCAGATTACAGTTTTAAAGAATGTGCTTGATGAACAACAAGTTCAGATGCTTGTGTTCAATGACTAGAATTACATTTAGAAAACAAAACAAACATTTCCTATGAACAAGCACTGCTAAAATCTCTTGAAAGCAGCAAGCTTGACACACTTTAAAAGCGGCATGTTGTAGTGATTAAGATGTACTTATGCTTGTTTTTCTTTGAGCATGCTTCTTATATTTCTTAGTCCTATGATCCACAGGCCAGTGGGTGAATTAAAGGCTGTTCTTTCAACACTAGTGTGGGTGGGCAGGGGAAAGTCAGGACTTCGGGCTGCTGTTGGCACCTCCTATGAATTTGGATCTCCTCTCATTGCATCTAAATTTACACCCTGGCCTTCAAAACTAAGGTTGTTGTCATCAGGTCTCCAAAATAAACACTCTTTTTTTCCACAGGGAATGCTTGTCTGTGTTAGAATAAGTGAAAAATGTTGGCAGTTTCAAAGCCGGCTTTTGTGTAAAGCCCCATACTCAAATGACTAAAATATCGGCTTGTCGGTTTGTGCCAGCTTGTATTGTTTAACTGCAGACTGCCGTGTACAGAACAGACTCTAAGCCTATCTGTGACAGAAAATGGACACCATGTCTGCTTAGTGTTAAAGTGGAATGAAAATATTTGTTACTGCTGCCAGTCTTTCAAACATAACCTTTGTTTAACTGCTATTCAGTTTTCGTTATACTGAAAGGTACTGAAAAAATATCCACAAAGTAGACAGCTGAATGTACATTTCCTTGTTGAATGATTGCTTTCACACAGCTCTGCAAATTCTCCTTACAGCTCGAAAGATCACAATCAAGAAAGGACTGACTGACATTAAAACCACAGAGAGGGAAACGGCGTCTTTTGAGGTGGAGCTCTCCCATCCCAATGTCACTGGCACCTGGATGAGAAATGGAATCCAGCTTAAGCCGACAAATCACTTCCGCATGAGTGCCAAAGGACAAGTCCACAGCCTCACCATCTCTAACCTATCAGTAGAGGACACTGGCACCTTCATGTTCTGTGTGGAGAATTTGAAGACGTCTGCCAGGCTTGTTGTGAAGGGTAGGTCAAACAGAAAAAGAGATTTTGCCAATGTTTCAGCAAGCAGAGACCAATATTTGATTTCACTGTAGTAGCAATATAAATGAACATAATTCTCTGTGGTTTAATTTAAAGTAAAGCACAAATGTAACATACTGGAAGGGGCAGTTCAGTCCAAATTAAAACACATATTTTTCCCCTGCCCTGTAGTGCTATTTATCCATCTAGGTTTTTTGTGTGAGTTGCAGAGGTTTGGAGATATCAGCTATAGAGACATCTTGCTTTTCTCCAGCATAATGGAACTAAATGGCACTTGGCTTGTGGTGCTTAAATTGCCAGGAGCTACTTTCTTTTCTGCAGTAGAATCTACTAGAACTACTTTAGAATCTACCATAACTACTTTCTCACTACTAGAAAGAAATTAGTTCCTACATGAAACTGCTCACAACCACAAGGTCTGTGGATTATCTTGAATAACCTTTTTGGAGAGAGGCAGAGGTTTTTAATTTTTCAAATTTTTTTTTTTTTTTTTTTTTGAGCTTTGAGCACCACAAGCTCAGTGCCATCTAGTCCGATTATAATGACGAGAAGGCAGACGATAGCTCCAAAATTCTACAACTCACACCAAAACTATCTAGATGAATAAATAGCACTACAGACCTGGGGAAAAATATGTATTTCTTACTTTGGGGTGAACTGCCCCTTTAATGTACAATTAAAATGTAATTTTGACACAATACACTCATTACAAGGCCAAATAACATGCATAGTGTTGTCATAAATTATCTACAAGGTCTACTGAGTAACTTTTCAGCTCACAAGCCATGTACAGTACACTGCAGTACTACCAAAACAAAGTTTTACTGTACTAATTTTGTTGTGGCCTCGGGCTGGGAGCTAAAGTGGTCTACTCAGAGTAGACCAAATGCCAGCCAGTGGAGGCATGATAATAGAATAAAGTGACGGCTCTGCTACTGTTGCCTTTATCCAGGCTCACGTTACAAACACAAAATAGCCTAGCATGACCCACTGAGAAGCGGTAGCTCTGTTCAGTCCTTTCTGTCAGGTGCTAGTTTAACCTCATGCTGTAAAATAATCCGCTCCATGCCAAGTCACTCAGTACGCATCATCCCTTTGAGCTGGGGGTTGAAAAGCTGAGGATGACAATTGAATGAAAATGTCAGCACGGTGAATTAGGCCAAATAACTTAACTGTATAGGCTGCTTTAAATGTGAGCAGCCAAGCATACGCTCGGATGCATTTTTTGGAGACAGTTTGCTTTGTTATCTAACTAAGTGTGCTTTTACTCCACCAGAGCCCCCAGTGACCATTTTCAGAAAACTGGAAGACCAGAAATTCCCTGATGGGTCAGTCATCTCTATTGAGTGTGAGCTGTCAAGACATAATGTTGACGTGAAATGGATGAAGGCAAGTATTGAATTTTTGTTTTTCTTCATAACCAACCATATTTATGATTTTTTTTTAAAGAACACCAGGGCCAAAATGATCAATGTTAAAAATTCAAACGTTACATAAACATATATTCCAACTAAGACTGTAACAAATACTCACTTAACTTTTGAGGCTTTAAAGCTTCATTAAGAATTACCAGCAAATCAGAGCAACACAAGCTACCACACTTTCCTCAAACTTTCAGTCATTATGTCATGAGGACAGCAGGGGAGACATCGGCCACTATCTTTTCCATCCCCTCCTCCAAACTCTCAATGGTCAACAAACAAGCAAGTGTTGAGCAGTTAGTTGCGAGCATGTGGGAAGAGTCGAGCTCATGGTATTTGTGCTACCCATCCATGATTTGTGCACGTGGAGCAGAAATGCACTCTTGCAAGGATGCTTTTCCACTCGCTGATATTGTTCTATGCACTAGTATCACGTGAACATGCCCGTCTTTATGTGCACAGGTTCTGAGAATAATTAAGCAGCACAGAGGAACACCACCTCTCACTCAGTCTTTTGCTTCTTTTTCAGTGCTGCTGATGTAATGTCTCATTTGTCTATCCAATAAACCAAAACAAAAAAACTAGCATTCAAACACTGGTTTGGATATCGATTGCCATGGCAACAGTACAATCTACAACACTTCAAAGCATTCAGGTCAGCCCTAATCCCAAGCGCTAAATAAACCTGCTGGACACCTAGAGGATCACAAACCTAAAACACCTTGTGAACAGCCAAAAACTTTTTTGAACAACACATTTCGGTCAGCCGAGCTTTTGAATTAATGTGGATCAACAAAAGAGATCATTTCACTCAAGTGGACAAGTTATCACATGCACTTTCAGTTGTTTGGAGATGATGAATTGTACTTAATTATTTATTATCATTATCATTATTACAAGTATTTTATTCTTTTCAGAACGGGGTTGAGGTGAAGCCAAGCAAGGATCTGCGCATTTATGCAATGGGAAGGAAACGGTTTCTTCAGATCATGAAATGTCATGTCAGTGATTCTGGGGTGTACACCTGTGATGCTGGAGATATTACTACATCCTGCACTGTGGAGGTCTATGGTAATGTCTGCTGTCTAAATACTAGAAATTACACAGAAAGGCCTCTAGTTTCACAATGGTGTGATGAGGTGGTATGATGAGGTGGTATGGGCTGGCTCAAAGAACACTAACAGTGTGGCCTGTGTCATGAAAGCAGAGATCAGTAATATTATTCAACAGAACCACACAAAACATATTATATAAACAATATATGAATGGGAATTTCTATCTACAAGTACTAAAACACTGACAGCCCAAACTGAGACCCAGGCTAAGACAAAGCACTGTACTTAACCAATATTGCAGCAACATTAGCAGCTGTTTCTTTCAGATTAGCACTGTGAAATTAGGGGCCATTGCGTTATTTGATAAGTAAGCTACATAAGCTGTAGGTTTCATTTCTTTTAGACCATTTTTACCAGGCCAGTATTGAGTTACACCAGCTATTCATAAATCCATTAGGCCTACAAAGTTTGAACACAAAAACCTTCCTAAGCTTTAAGCAACCAATAGCTAGTTTCAAACTAGTGAATTACTAAATCAGGTTGCACGATTAAAACTTAAATGTATCTGTAAAGACTTGAAACATCAATAGGTCTTTTATAGGGGCATGGATGGATTACTAGGGGAGAAATATCACTTGAAATAAAGTTAAATGATTTAAGTGGGGAAAATCAACACACAGGAGTTTGCTGATACTATCATGCTGACCTTTATTTCACTAAAATTCAACATGAATCCTTTTCCCCCCAATTATTGTTAATAACTGATGATAATTGTGGGATGGGGGGCCTGAACTTTTTTCAGCTTCTGAAAGGGGGCATGGCAGAAAAGGTTTGGGAACCACTGCAACAACATTAGAGGTGCAAAAGACATGTAATTTATGTAATTTTTAATGTAAATTAAAATTTCCGAGATTTACATCATTATTAAACATCATTTATCAAGTTTAAGGTTAGATATGTTGACCTCTTCTCTCCAGTGGGGTCAGATATTAGCCAACTTTAGCTTTGTCTGTTGGTTGAGTTAGCTACACAACAGCTACACCCGACAGTTTGGTGTAAATATTTGTTTTATATTTATTTATTTAATTTATATTTATTTTATTTTTATATCTTCATGGCTTCAACTGGGTTTGTGCTTTACTTACAAATACTCTAAGAGTAACTGAGTTGAACGCACAATTCACAGTTGGGGTGCCAATTTATTTTATTTATTTATTTTTTTATCATGACAGACATTTTGAGGTATCACAGCAGGAAAAATGCAGATATACTTATAATTTTTTTTTTTTTTTGAAGAATGGATTCAGTTTACCTTTGCTTGTATTCTGCATGATAGCTCAACTATGACACTACCACAAGATGAGATCGCCTATGACGATGTTGTTTCACACTTTTAAATCTAAATGTCTGCTGTGAAAAGGTCTATGAAAAAGGGGAAATGAGATCAAAGATTTTTTTTGAGGGGGCTGTGGAGGGCCAGTTCAGCACTCAGTATAACCATAATGTAGGAGGAGCGTGGTCTGAGTTTGGGTGACACCCAGCTCTGTTTTCACTCACACTGCTAGCAAAGCAAGTAAGCTGGTTAGCTTACTATCTAATGCCAGGTGGAATAATTTTAGCCAACAGGACTGTAAACATTTAACTTGAATGTTTGTTAAAAAAAGAGAAGAAGACTAAAACACTCCAGATACACTCCAGATAATGCCATCTTCGTTGCTGTTAGCCACTTTTGTGTTAGCTGCTAGCCTATAATTTGCTGCTCCTCTTTAATGTTGGGGACTTTATTGTTAATTTACTCAATAAGAGTAAAATTCAAAGTAAAAAAATGCTGAGATGTGAACAGCAGAAAAAAACAGAAGCTAATCACCAATAGAAGCACAAAATGTACAAAATTTGTTCAGCATGGTTCATGAAAAAAAAAAAAAAAGTCAAAGGCCCTGCACAGCCATGGTTCACCCACACAGGTGATTTCAGCTATGGCTGATTAGGACTGTGCGCCTGTTCACACACTCTCTCTCCGAAAACTTTATTGAACCACCTGTTAGAGCAGAACAAATTACGTTCTTATTGGTACACAGATTCCAATCAAGTCTCAGAATTCTCAGCAAAGCCCCGCCCAACTTCAACCTGAGCAGAGGCCTAATTAGTCAGAGTGATTTAAAACACCTGTGTGGGTTTTACAGTCCTGCTGCATATTTAATACTTTTTCATGGAACATTTGAACATTTCAAAAATGTATAATTGTGAATGTTTTTTTGCTTTGCCAAAACTAACAGGTTGTATAGAAAACCTGCAATCAGGTTTGAAAGATATTCATACATATTATTTTAATGTATAAAAAATATAAATTACAAAGCAATATGTTTGAGTAGAGATCACTTGTAAAAAAAAATATATATATATATTACAATTTTATCACCCAGCATTTAGTCTAAATTTTTTTTTTCTCTTAGCTTGTATTAATATTAATGAAAGTATTAGTATAGATAAATATAGATATAGATAAATACATTTACAGTGTTTGAGGAAGAGGAGAGGTAATCCTTTTCCTGTCCTGATGAAAAAGAAGCTTTGAGATTGTTGTGGATGCTGTTTTTTTCTCTTTCCTTTTCTCATTTGAGGGGGCTATTGTAATTTAAAATCCCCTTTAATGTTAATTCTCTCTGCAGAGCGTGAGCTGCTGATCCTGCGGGGCCTCGAGGACCTGGACATCCAGGAAGATCAGAACGCAGTGTTTGTCTGTGAGATCTCAGTGGAGGATGTGCCAGGAGAGTGGTACAAAAATGGGGAGAGGATACAGCCCACCAGCACCATCAAGATCCGCCAAGAAGGTCAGAATCACATACACATATAATTCATAGTTCCTACAGATGTCTGTTGAGGGTGTTATGCTTTAAAAACTGGGTCTTAAATGGAGGGTCTGCAACCACTAGGAGTTACTGCAGGGGTGCCAACAAATTATAGTTTGATCATTTTGAAACTTTAACATTAACATTAACATTCATTAACATGAATCCAGCATATTATTAGCAAAAATAAATCAGCCTATTTGTACTAAAAAACCCAAAACATTTCATTTGCTCAACATGACCAAAGCCATAAATCCTCTTGCAATCATGCAAACTAGCTAACCCACTAAATCATTGGTTCCCAGCCTGGGGTCTGGGCCACCCTTAGGAGGACGCCAGAAATCACAGGGGGTCCCCAAGACTTTTTCTGCTCTGAGGTCCTCATAATCGCATTTGCACATGTCAACTAAAATCATAGTTTCAGGGTGCGTGCCCTTTCAAAGCCAAATTCAAGCTCTTTTCAAGGATTTTCAAGGTGCATTTTCAAGCTTTTCCAGCACCTTAAAGCTGTGGTAAATGACGCATGATGATTTCACCTCTTCATCACATCAAATCAGATGTTACTGGGCTATTATCAACCACAATTATTTTTTGTGATAGAATTCTACAGACGGGTGACAAAGCAGAGGAAAACACAACAAAGTTTCATGTTTCAAAATGTGTCACCTGTCTGTAAATAGACTTGACTTCCTTTTAGGGTTGCGAATTTTGTGCGAATTTTCCTTAAAATATAAACCTTTTTTTTTCTTTTCTTTTTTTTTTTTTTTCTTCTTTTTTATTTTGGGCAGGAAAGCTTTGGAATGAATCACCTATTCTTTTGGTGAATGTGTGTATGTGTTTGGGCTGGGGGGGCTCAGCTTTCCTTAGTAAGGGGGAGTAGTAAGGGGGACTCCAAGGAAAAAAGGTTTGGAACGACTGTACTAAATCACTGTGTGGCATCTATCCATAATGGCAAACTAGTTAGCTACCTATTAATGAAACATATTAGTGAATTAGCTGTATTATTATCCAAAGTGTACAGACACAATGGATCATTTTGTAACTTCATGAGCAAGAGACTCTGACATAACCTGCACCTCAGAAACCACCAGTGCAAGTGCAGAGGGTGAGGCTAATGCAGCTAACATTAGCCATGCTACAACTGCTGCAGACTGCTACAGACAGCTGTGGGTTAGCACAAACAAGAGAATATATGAAAAAATTTCAATGCAGTACATGTATTACTGGGCACAAGCACATTGAAGACCCTGGCTTTAAAATAGCGTACATGAAACAGAGGTTTAAAATCCTCTGATATTAACAGATACCCTAAATAAGAGACATATTTAATTATGTAAATAATATCCCATTCATACAAATGGAAAAATAATATGTCTGGACTTGCATAGCTTTAGCCAGTAGAATTGAGCCGATTATTATCTGGCTTATTGTTAATCTTGACATTTTTATTCTCATTTCAGGGACCAAACATTTTCTTCTCATGTGCAATGTGCGAGCAGAGGACTCTGGAGAGATCAAGTTCATCGCCAGAAATGTTGAATCTGTGGCCTATCTGGAGGTGGAAGGTATAATTAATAAATATAATATCTCAAGATGTTCCAAATTAAGCTTGTGTACTTTTGTTAAAATGAATAATACAGTTACTGTTATTATATAATTCACTCATTTATTGGGGTTTCTTGATAGAGCATGAATGTTTTTAATCCATGAAGTGTAAGGGCTATTATATGATTCACTTGTTGGATTCCAGTGTGTTTTATTCACAGAATTTTTTTGATTCACCCTGAAAACACTGTCTGGGTTTTGGAGCTTCTCTTGTTAAGCAAAATGTGGAAAAAAGTCCTTCATCCAATCAGAGTTTGTTTTGATATCTTTATTCATCCAGTTATCCAGTAAATCCTGAATCTGTTGTCCTTTTCAGAGCTCCCTGTCAGCATAGTTAAACCTCTGCAGGATAAGACCGCCCTTGAGAAGACCCGAGTGATTCTTGACTGCACCGTGTCGAACCCCAGATGTAGCATCCGCTGGTACAAAGGCTGCAACGTCATCCTGCCCTCTGAGCGCTTCGAGATCTGCAGCGAAGGCTGCTACCGCAAACTGATCATCCAGCAGGTGGCGCTAGATGATGACGGCACATACAGTGTGCAGGTTGGAGAGTATACATGCTCTGCAAAACTGACAGTGGAGGGTAAGAGACTTCATGATAGCGTAGTACAATACAGTCCAGTGCAGAAAAGAATGCAACTTGACTCTCAATACTTGTCTGACAACAACAATGAAGCTTTACAGAGAACTAGTTGTTAGTGTGAGTGTATTATTATGGGATGGACATGTATGCACTGCACCACTGCTCGTGTTATTGGCAGGGTTGGAAGTGATTAATTACAAATACTCAAATTACTGTAATTAAGTAGTTTTTTTTGGGTACTTGTACTTTTATGAGTAAATTTTCAAGCCTGTACTTTAACTTGTACTTAAGTATGAATTACAAGATGTAATCTACTTAGTTACTTTTAAAATCATAGTTGCGTACTGAGTACAATTTGAATGAATATCCAAAACTTTTATCTGCATTTTAGTAGCCAGTAAGGTGATTTGATCACAGATGGGCCACTGGAAACGAAGACATACAAACAGAAAACAAAACAAAATGCTGTGGCAGTTCACAGTATTGGTAAGGATGTTAGTGATTAATCATTAACTGATTAATTGCCATTAAGAATTTAACCAATTAAAAATGTACTGATGGATATTTAATTAATAGTCATGGCAGTAATTGCATATCATTTGACATGGTTTTGCCTGATGGTGGAAAATTAAACTTAGATTTAAAATGAGTAAAAAATGCCCCCCCCCAAAAAAAAAAAAAAAAAGAAAAAGAAAAAAAAGGAATCAAACATTTTTTAGCATTTCAACTATTAGTTCAGGAAAATGCACAAAATTTGAAACCCCAGTTTGGTTAGGTGACTGTGACCTCAGCAGTTAAAAGTAACTAATACTCTGAGTAGTTTTTACTTACTATATTTTCTAACACCAGTACTTTTACTTGTCATTGAGTAATGTTTTAATAGTGTAACAGTAGTTGCACCTGAGTACGGATTTTCAGTACTCTTTACAGTACTGGTTATCGGTATGTGTATCATATTGACAAGCCTATGTCAAGTATAGCTAGTAGTGGCAAATGCAAAGTATGGAGTATGAATGGAAGTATGTCATAGTCCAACAACACACCCAATAAGTGTTATAAAATACTGTCAGCAACAGTATGAGGCCTCCTGCAACAGAGGGACTGGAGGGTCTCATATGTAGCCTTATTGCTCCATCTACTGGCAAAGCAAAGCAAACACATGTATTTTCTCTTGCTGTAAATGGGATAACACTGGCACATTTACACTAAATTTCACTCTATTTTTCAGATGCCTTTTTTCCTTTCCTCTGTCCTTGTTTAGATTTAAAGTAGCCATTTGCATCATCCTTGTTTGCTTTCTTTAGTAATTTATTCCTCTGTAATTAAGAACACTAGCTGGGTTGAAATGTGGCCGTTCATAGTAAAAGCCCTCGGTTGCAATGGATTCTAATGGCGGATCTAATTTTATCCTCTGGTCACAAAATATGTCAAGATAATTCATTTTATAAACAGTGGCATATGAACATGGTACTTAAATGCAATATAATGATATTCCTGAGTAACCTAACCAGACTATGAAAATAACAACAGGCATTTTCTCAGATGACATTTTGACATGTAACAGTTGAAAAATTGGGCGCACTATATTTTACAGTACACTAATAAGATGTAACAAGCTAGATGAAAAATAGAAATAGATGAAAACTAGAAATGATATGTTCTTTATTAGACAGTATTAGGTCCCTCACTAGACCCATCATTAGAGGGTAATTAGGGTAATTCAACAGAACTGCACAGTTACTGTAACTAAAGTATATTATTTCCCACTGTTAGACCCGTATTGGACTTTATTAAAGGGTAATTTGGGACACATTACAACAGAAATGTTCTGTAAACTAAAGTGAAAAACAATATGTGAATCTATGGGTGACTGCACAGACTTATTGTGATACTGTAGGCAGATAATGTGGTTAGTTCAAAGAAGTCTTGGACACTCTGTGTGATTTCACTCTGTTTTACAGTGCAGTTCTGTTGAACTGTGTCCCTAATTACCCTCTAACAAAGTCTAACAAGGATCTAATACTGTCTAATAAAGAACATATTATTTCTAGTTTTGTCTAATTTAATACAACATACAGCTTGTTATGTCTTATTAGTGTACTGTAAGATAAAGTCAAAGGTGTATAATAATAAGTAATAATGATGGCTGAATTCCATTTAGCTGACTCAGTGTTGTGCATGCTGGCTCACTGTCACACTGTCATGACTTCATTTTGACACCTGAACAGAACAGAACCATCATTAAAGTTATCAGTAAGACCTCTGCTTGTCCTGCTATGACAAGTCAAAACGTCTGTGGTGAAAAAGGCCTAGCATCTACATGTGATTGTACTGTGTATCCCTGGGTGACACATGTTGTGACTATACTTTAAGCCCTAGATTCTCAAACTGTGGTCCATGTACACAAGCTCCCTCTAGTGGCATGTGGAGGAATGTCAGAAATATTTTTTAGAAATTAAATAAATTACTTAAAACTATATAATACGATCAAAATGCTACAAAATTTCAAATGTAAATACATAAAAGAGATCATTGAAAAAATAGTTGTTATATTATATTTCCTGTATTTTTGTTTCAATATCAGCCAGCTATGTGGTCACAATCATGCATGTAGCATGCACATATGTCATCTATGATTACCAGTTGTTAAACTGTGATGGCAAGATAGTGAGAAGAGGTGAAATATAGAGCCTGAAAATGGCAATTATGGCTCCAAAATGTAAAGTGGATGACGATGAACCGAGCAAAAGTTAGTGGCTGCTTACAAAAGCACCAGTGAAGTGTCCACAGCAGCTGATAACGCCAAGTGGTGCAAAACAGTAGGGAGATATGACTTTGAGTTACCTCAAATTTGGATTTAGTTGAAGTGGGGATTAATAGGAATAAACCTTCCTCCTGCATGAACTGTCCATAGCTGAACAGGGTAGGCCTACACTTATGTATTTTAATGCTGGTCATAATGGTGGTACTTGGAGAGCCCAACTTTTTCTGAGGTGGTACATGGTGTAAAAAGTTTGAGAAACACTGCCATAAGCTAAAGGTAAAGGAAGCAAAAAACAAGCAAACAAACTATGATTCAAGGGGTCACTTGGTGAAGATCTACCACTGAACATTTTAGTAAGTAATGAAAAATCTTTCAATAATAGGTTAAAGATGAACTTAAAGACTCTTCAGCTTTAACTGGGGGATGTCAGGTTCAAAACCGTGGGTTTAGGAGTTTGTTGTTCTTAAAGAATAACTTTGGTATTTTTAGCCCTGTTTTCCCATGTGTTTGGTCTAAGGGAATAATGGCGATAACAATTTTTGAAACTGGTCCAGTACTGAGTGAGACTGCTGTAGCCATCAGCTGCAAAACAGGCTGCAATGTAATCCTTACAGGCCAAGTATATCCACTAAAAGTGGTTGTTTTTGCCACTGACGGGCTCAGATTGTTATTTCAAGTGTCTGGCAACATTATGGAGGAAGGATCCCTGCAGAAATAGACATTTTTATAAAGGGTAAGATGTGTTTGTTTAATCCAAAACAGCTGATTTATTGCTCTCGCCAAACTCACCAGATTCCATTTACTTAAACAGTAACTTTTTCATTGTAGAACACACTTCATGCAAACCTAAAAGAAACAATAAAACTAACCAAAAACATCTTGTCTTTGCACAGTTCCAACAATCACCAGCTCTGGTTGTTTGGTCAAAATAAACCAAATATTCCAGCTCTACACGCCATTTCTCCCTGCTGTTTCTCTGATGTCAAACCTCCCTCTCACTCCTCTCCCAATTTTTTCACATCTAACACAGTGAATTAAGGGTTTATTTCAACCACACCAGAGTTTTTTGTGAGTTTTATTTTGCGTCGATCAAGTTTGAACGAAGATGACAACGATGATGATAAAATTACTGGATTTCTGGTTAAATAAAACATATCTTACTCTTTAAAAAAAGGTATATATCTTTGTAGGGACCCTTTCCATAATGTTATCGATTCTGTTCACACTGCAGGCAAAAGTGGCCCAAATCAGATTTTTTTTGCTCATATGTGACTCAGATGAGATTTTTCATGACAGTGTGAACAGCACAAATCACACTGGGATCTGATGTTTTCAAATCAGATTTGGGCCACTTTCATATGTGACTCTAAATCAGATGCAGGTCTGATTTTTTGCAGTGTGACGAGTCTGAACAGTCACATCAGAATTCATGCGACTTTAATGTCACTCACGTGCTTAAAATGTTCTGAAAGACTGACAGATGAAGTTAAAAGTGGCCTTGACATCCTGAAATGTTGGATGAATTGAGATTCCGTGAAGCCTTCAGTGGCCTCCATGTTTACTTTCGTACAACAACGCACTGTGCGTGAAGTCTGTTATTGTTCATTTGGACATGCAGGTCAGTTCAGGACCGTGACCTGTTCACACTGGAATCTGATATGGGACATTTAAAAGATGTGAACAGCCAAAAAAAAACCAGATCTGAGCAATAAATGAAGCGAGTCGAAGACTTTCATTGTGAATGTAGCCTTAGAATAACAATCTGAGCCTGTCAGTGGCAAAAACGAGCACTTTTAGTGGACATAACTAAGGTGTGTGGTTGCCTGCAGGGATTACATTGTAGTTTAAGCTTCTTAAGCTCTCGCTCAATACTGGACCAGTTTTTAAAATTGTTGTTTCAATCAGTCACTTACACACAGACTCTGGAAAATAGGGTTCAGGTTGAAAAATACAAAAGTTACCCTTAGAACATGAAGTTTACTGTTAAAAATAAGTGTTGTAAGCTAACAGCTCTCCCTGTCCTTTGTGCACCGACTCAGCCCAGACTGTGTTAATGGTCAGAGAGCTGAAGGATGTGGAAGTCATGGCCCCCGATGAAGCCTGCTTTGAATGTGAGGTCTCAGTCCCTGTCAAAGCCCCCGTGTGGAGTCTGAATGGGGAGAACTTACAGTCGAGCTCTCGGGTGCTCCTGGAGAAGATGGGCACAGTCCACCGGCTGACCCTCCGACAAACGTCCCCGGACATGACTGGAGCGGTGGAGTTCACCTCTGGGAAAGCAAAAAGCAGAGCCCAGCTCCGGGTACTGAGTAAGTCCAGGAAATAGCTGTTGCAGGGTTTTTTTTTTTTTTTTTTTTATTGTAGTCTGAGCATTTTTACTTGACATTACTGATAGTTGATGTATATTACTCATTCTTGAGAACTGGGACAAACCGTATTTTGAGGAGGTTTTGATTTTAAATCTTAAATTATGATGACATTTTAAAAGATCAAACTCTCGGCTATTAAAAGTTGTAAAGATGAAAAATCTGACTGAGTTCATTTCTTACAGAGTTGACAAAATGTTACAGTTTTTCATTTCACAACATAGTCATGGTGAGCAGCCATTTTATTTTTTAAAAGTTAGAAGGGCTACAGAGCTGACATGTTGAGACACATCTGATAGCCATATTATTTAATGATTTTGTTAAAAAATATAAAGCTTACCAGTGCTTGAGCAGTATTCCCTCCTTTTTTAAACCAGGAAGTGAGACAGGGGTCCTCAGGATATAGCTAACCATTTTTATGCCTGATTAAATCATGTTTTCATAAATATCTGATGGAGTTGATAGAAATCTGGGACACTTTAAAGGGCCAAAATTTTCATAAAAAATCAAAGCAAAAACATTTCATAAATGACATATATTTCATAAATTTAAATCCTTAAAGAATTTTCACCAAGAAACAGAAATTAGAGTGTTGGTATTAATTAAAAAGTTTTTTTGTTTTTTTTTTGATAGGACATGATTTGTCTCAGTTCTCAAGAATGGGTGATATATCTACATATATAAAAAAAACAAAAACAGGCTGCAGGGATGAGTTACAGAGTTTCAAGTGATCAGAGTGTTGTTGTGCATTTGTGCAACATAATTTCAAATCATGATTTCAAATAGTGAATTATGATAGAACTTAATTATCAATAAATAGAACATTATTATCATATCATATTCATAGAACTGATTACCATGCACTGAATAAAAAAAGATAACAGCACACAGTATGCACTTTTTCATAATAACAACCAATAATTGAGTTTTTGCCCTCAGACATGCCTCATTTAGGGGTGCATCGGGTCTTTACTGCCATCAGCAGCTTCACTGAATTTAGCCGACCAGCTGGCTGAAACGTTCAGTATACAACCCAGTCATGTCATTCAAAGATTTACCACTAGATGGAGCTAATAAACCAAGTCCATGACTTTGCCCATGAGAAGTGGAAGTAATGGAAGAATGTATTATTATTGTTATTATTAAGTAGGGCTGCAAAGCTGCAACTAAAAATTATTTTCATTATTGATTAACCTGTTGATTATTCTCTCAATTAATCAATTAGTTGTTTTGTCCATAAAATGTCAGAAAGATTGTGAAAAATGTTTCATGAAGCCAAAGGTGATGTCCTCAAAAACCCAGAGATATTCAGTTTACATAGAGGAGTCACAGAGGAGTAAAGAAACCAGAAAATATTCATGTTTCAGAAGCTGAAATCAGAGAATTTTCATATTTTTTCTTAAAAAATTACTCAAAACGATTAATCAGTTATCACAATAGGTGCTGGTTAATTTGAGTAGTTGACAGCTAATTGATAAATCAACTAATCAGTGCAGCTACGTTATTATTATTATTGTCAACAAAAACACCATATTTGTTTGAGAAGCACTTGATGAACATGGATCTATCATGCTGATTCTGAATTTTCCAAATGGCGTGTGAAGTGTGTTGCATGACTTGGCGCTGCACATGCAGCACAGAGCAATAAATACAGTAAATGTTTTGGCTCCTGGACTGCTGCATTCTGGAACCAGTATAAGGTGTTTATGATCCAACTCCATCTGCAAACATGTAGGTCAAGCAGCACAGAGCACCTACCCACAGACCCACAGAACCTTCTCGAGCTGTCTGCATGTGTAGGAGGAGGAGTCAAGTATTTTTAGTTTTATTATGTTGGCTTTCAACTAAAGAGTATTATGTTCGATCATCTGGCAGCAGGTAGTAAACCTGTCGTGAATTCATCTGGATGGAAAGGGCGATGTGCAGCACAACCAGAGCTCAGCTCAGCTGAGAAAACTCTAAATCGCAGCGTGATGTGTGAATCTTCGGCAGTGGTGGAAACTAACTAAGTACCTTTACTCAAGTACTGTCCTCTGGGACAACTATGAGGTACTTGTCCTTAAGTTGAGAATTTCCATTTTTTGAGAATGTTGTACTTTATTTATTCCACTACATTTATCTGATAACTTTAGTTACCAGTAACTTTGCAGATTCACATTAATAATACAAAATATAATCAACAAATAAATGATGGTAATGTATTATTAAGAGTGAGGATAAGTTACAACTTTATTGATTATAATCCCCCCCCTTTTTTTTTTTTTTTCTAAATGGGCCATTCTGCATGAGTACTTTTACTTCACCCCTAAAACCAAAAATACACATCCTCCTCTTACCTGTAGTGCTATTCATCAGTTTAGATTATTTTGGTGTGAGTTGCCGTACAGACGTAGAGATGTCTGCCCTCTCTCTTTGCAGAAATCATGACCCGGTTACTGAAAATAATCCACAGGTCTTGTTGTGAGCAGTTTCATATAGAAACTACTTTCTGTCTTCTGAACTTCATGAGACAGCTGAATCAGCATCTACTCACGGATTAGAGGTTCCAGCTCAGCCGAGGAGGACACCATTAATGTTTCAATTAATGAAACTGACTGAGTATTTGAAAAGGTTAATACATTGACAAATTAAATGGAACATTAATTAGGAAAGTAAAGGGGCAATAGGGCTATTAATGCAAATTAAAATGTAAATATCAATTTCAAATTAATTAATGGCCGCATTTATTTTTAAAGTTATTTTGGTGCATTTAATGGCATATTAATCTATTTATTGAGTCATTTATATTATATACTCATATTGATTCTGGCAGTTACTGTCCTCAATAGAAGTCTCCCTTTAAGTTAAAGATTTGAGTATGTCTTCCACCTCTGATCATAGACTACACAGTATAATCTCTAGCAGTGGGGAAGGACACTGACAAATCACAGAAGATACATTTACTTTGATTAGTGAGATACAATAAGGCCATATGATGTACGTATGTTTGGGGATTTTAATTTGCTGGTTTGGTTTCAGGTCTTTGGTTTATTTTAGCATGTTTAAAAGTTTGGGGTTTGCAAAAGTCAGAATCTGCATAAGGTTTTTGTTGAAGAAGCCTAGAGCAGTATACTACAATCTGGGGATCTCAAGATAAATTTGAGGGGTTACCAGGTGTTTAAAGGTGCAGAGAAAGAAAATAGATAATTGTGTTGCACAAAATTATATATATAATCTTTTTATACTTGATCATTTCAGCTCTTTGGGCCTCTAAAAATACTTTAGAATGGAACAATTTGAGATGAGAAATTCCCTCTTTGGTTGAACTATGATTTGTTTTAAAGGAGTCACAAGACAAGGGGTTAGAGACTGCAGTCTTTGATTTTAAGAGGTCAGTTTCAATGGAATAATTATTTTTTAAAACATATATATATTTAGTAAAAACTGTATGATGTGGAATGGACACAGTCAGAGAAGACAGGTGACCATTTTGACAGAATAAGGTCAAACATGTTGACCGGTGCTCTCTGGCCCTCAGTCTAATTCTCTCTCTGCTCCAATTTCACAGGTGATCCGTGAGTGACATCTTCCATCTGTCATCGCCTGACTGACGTGGATTGATGACTATATTGATGCTTTTAAGTTGGAACATTGACATTGCTTATATATTTACAAACAGTATGTCTATAAACGTGGTTTAAACAGGGTTGTGATGGATTTTCATGTAGTTCAGTTAATTCAGGGAGTGGATTTTTTTCAGTAACTTGCATTTAAGGAACTAGATTTCTGTTTATTTCAAATTTGTCAGAGTCAGTGTGTGAAGAAGTTATGGAAGCCCCTTTCCATCAAAGTGATGAAAAAATAAAAGAGCCTGTGAGTCATTATAATGAGGAGCTTTCTTGAAATAATGACTTAGTATCTCAAAATAATTACTTACTGTTTGTTCCATTTCCATACTAGCATAGTATTTAGTATGCTAGAAAAAGATTTAGTATGTCCCAATACATAGTATGTTACATGCACAGTGACAAAAATACCAGGATGTCCTGGTCCATTTTGCAGTATGCAAGCCAGCATGCTTTTCCCGCTGTTCTGACCCACAATCCTTTGTGATGGGTGTTATGAGCAAGAGGATCAAATGTTATGAGGAAGTGGTATGTCCCAAGTGTATGCATATTACATGCAACAGTACATACTTTGTAAGGGCGGCTGCAGTACGCACTAAAAGTAAAAACAAAAAGTATGTGATCTGGAATTCAGGGTTGTTACTGCAAAACTATTATCTCAAAATAACGACTTAGTATCAAAATAATAACTTAGTATTGCAAAACAACAACTTAGATATACTAAGTCATTATTAGGGCCTGAGCCCTGAACGGTGTGAGAACCCTATTGAATTTGCTTGGATTATTATTTATTTCCTCTTCTTCATCTTCTTTTTTTTTTTCTCCCTCTTTAGTCACATTTCTGAAGAGGCTAAACATACTAGATGGCACATGAAACTTGGCACATGCATTTGTCATGGTGAAAATTTTCGTATAATATAGCTTTTGCCAGTGGGCGTGGCCAAGTTGCCTGGCCACGCCCACTAAACAGCAGCCCCCACGGCATATTTCACAGATAAAATCGGTACACACATGTATCATGCCCAGACGCACAAAAAGGTCTCTTGGACCTATTGCCTAAACCCAACAGGAAGTCGGCCATTTTGAATTTCGTGGTCAATTTTGGCGATTTACATGCGTTGTATTTTAACAAACTTCTCCTACAGAATCAATCCAATCGACTTCAAATCGGGTGTGTACCATCTAAGCAAGTTTGTGATCAAAACTTTGGATTAAATGATGCAATCTGCACCAAACTTCACGTGTGATTTAAGTCCCAGCCTGAACACGTCTACATGCCGATCAGGAGTCATAGGCATAGCCACCTGGTGGCCTCATATCTGAGGCGTGTCAAAATTCAGAACCTCGTCACCGATCGCCATCTGGCGCCATGGTTGCAGTCGCGGTCGCAGCACGCCCCAATGGTTGCAGCTTTAATGTTAAGAAAGTTTCTCATTCTACTGACTGACAGAATCAGTACAGTATTTTTCTTCATCACATTGGCAGAAATGAGCTTCCAGAAGAAATGTCTCTATCATACAAACTGCAGTTTGGATGTAAATAACGTCCTGTGTGTAAGTGATCTGACTGTAACCGTGCTTTGGAGTTTTAAGCTCAGTGTGTATTTGTGACAAGAAATACCTGACAAAAATTAGATTCATGCAACAATATGAAGTGCGAGTTTGAGTGCAGCTAAGCCACAATGCATGTAAGGAGACATTTGAACTAATAGGGCCATTTCTAATGAACAACACAAACTCAAAACAACAATCTTTTAAAAGTAGAATTGTCTGATCTGATCTTGTGCACTTGACATGCCTGTGGTCGTGGCATTATAAAACTAAAACTCAGATTTTGCTCCAGATAATTGAGAGTAATTGGCTGGTGGAGTTTTTGTCAATTAGTTACAGTCTGAAGAATGACTGAAAGCAGAAAACATGCTTTTATCCTTAACCAGAAGTGACTTACAGACTACATGTGGTATTTTCTATGCAGTTTTCTGTGATTTGCACTCGCTGTAATTTCCCCGTATATCAGAGCATGGTTTTGTGTGGCTGTTGTGACAGTGGGCATACTCAGACACCAGCATCAGGTGGAGAAAACACAACGATAAGTGTCCAGTTGATCTCAAATTCACATTTAGCTTCAGGCTTTGGAAAGGAAGTGACATTCATTGTTTGTTCATTGTATAGATATTTTTTAATGTTTTGATGAAACCTGAAGTTCAAGTTTGAATGAAGAGAGTTCTGTCTTGCAGCAAGGGGCTTGTAATGTAAATACATTGGGCCAAAAATCAGGTAATCTAGGAAAGAAATAGGTTAAAAAAAAAATTACTTGATCACCTTGATTGATAATCAGGGCATGCTCGTTTTATTGTTGAGTGGGTATTGTGTTTGAACTTAACGGAGAATGATAGTTGTTTTCATATGAAATCTGTTCCATATTCCATTTTTCCATTTGTTTCCACCTCTGCCATGTTGTGTTGAGTATTAGGTATGTGAAAAAAACAGTTCTGTAGTGAAATATGACCTGTTTCAATAAAACATGCTTTATTGATGCAAGGTAAAAATATCTCTGGTTGTCTTTTTTTTTTGTTTTTGTTTCAATCTTAACATCTTATCAGCAGCAATTTAAAAACTAAACAAGAACCAGTTTCTTTACTTGAGTCACAACGTTAATACTCTTGTTGCATACAGTAAAAAAGTTTTTAAAGTATTTAAAGACAAGTTATTGTTTTTCACGTATTGTCAAAGTATCTTTTTTTTTTTTTTTTAAATCCTCACACTGACGCAATCACACTGAAACCCACACGCACACATACAAATATACACACTCGCTCCAGACTGAGGCAAAGTCAATCAGGGCTCCGACATGTCTGACACAAGTTTCCCCTCTGAAAACTGAATGTACAGGTCGATAAGGCAGCGCACGTGACTGCATTAATGTCTTAATCGTGAAACAGCTCGGATTCAAGTTCACTGACAGGAGGCGACAAAGTGTGCTTTCAAATCAAAGGTCAAACTTATTTCAGTCGCTATAGCAGGTTTACAGCCTCCTCCGACACACATATACAGTATTTCATCATTGACGGGCCACGTGCTGTGGCGGCCGATTCAACTAAAAACTCAAGAGATAAAATAACATCAGGTAAAATAACATTAAAACCAAATCAAAACGATTGCCTAAAATCCTGATATACTGTATGTACAAAAATAATCTCACCATTTCTGCAGTGGTGTGAAAGGTCCGATCAGTGTGCAGTCAATCTGTTTTCTTAATGCTAATCCTGAAGTGGCCAAAAGATCCAGACTTAAAGGGACAGTTCATCCAAAAATCATGAATACATCAAAATACATATTTTTTTTCCTGAGGATGCATGATAAATATTAGGGCTAAATATTGGAAAAATATACATATTATTCCGATAATGAAATTATAGCCGATACATCTGATTTGACAGATTATCACAAACCGCTCAATTTGAATGTTAGGCAACATTATCTTAAAAACTTTAGTATATTTGTGATTTTTTTGATGTTCTTTACTAGAATAAATAGATGAACATTTGAAGAGTCAGATGTAATAGAGTGCTGTAGAGTGCTGCAGGAGTGACTTATTTACGAAGGCCAGCCCAGATGTTAGCATCACTCTGGCTCCTTCCATGAAAAGCCAAAACGATTTTTCCATTGGATTTTGGATTAGAGCAGAAAATAAGCCTAACACTACTTTTATGAATTTTGAAGGGTAAACACAATCGCCAGAAGTAAAAAGATAAGGTTAGGCCATAAACAAACTCCACCACGTCACATGACTCAACCTCAACACCATTATGTGATGAGTGCTCAGAGTGATGATGTTTAATGTCCCAACTACAACTCATAGTCTCGTTTAGTTAACTGTTAGCAACCGCCTTTTTTAAGGCATGTAAAAGCTTCAAAACTGGGGTATTTACTGACATATTTCATGTTGTAGAACAAAACGTAAAGATCAATTTGGTCAAACAAAGGAAATAAATCATCCATCTTTGCTCACCACATCTTAGCTTTTGTTTTTACACTAAGGTGTGCATAAACTACAGGTTATATGAACTTCTTTTTAAATACAAAAACAATTTTCGCTCTTCACATGTAGTGGTATTTATCCATTTAAACAGATTGGTGACCTGATATCTCTACAGTATATCTTGCTATGTCAAACAATCTAGATGGATAAAAAGCACTACTGGTAAGAGAAAAGAAAAATGCGTTTCTGATTTTGGGGTGAACTGTCCCTTTCATTTCACATGTCTTATAATTAGCTTTTTCAGGATTTTTTATTATTGAAGTATGAGGTCAATTAACGAATGGCAAGATCTGTAACTGGACCAGGCGTAGGAGAACATATAAAAGGGTTATTACACATTAATAATTCAGTGTCAGTACTATCAGAATCTAATGATTAGAACTTTTCAATCATCTGTAATGTCGTCAACAAAGACGACAACTAATGACTGTAGACTTCTGGATGCAGTTCCGGTTGATTATATGTTTTTGAAGCCAAATTTCTTCCACAAACTGTTTCAAAAATGTGTTCAGTGATGAAATGTGTCACAACATGTTATAGAAATGATTAAACCAAAGATCTCTAAAGTTAATGATTGTCTTTTACTACATTACACATTGGGCCATTGGCCTTAAAAAAAGTTAATGGGATTGAGGGGACAGTCATCAATGACTTGTTATGATCTGTGTGTGAGCTTTAAATACTATTACACATGCTACATTGTACTGACATGAAAACGATTGATGTGGTTCATTTGTAGAATGGCACTGAACAACTGTTCACACAATCTAGGTTTACAGCACACTTACATAGGTCACTGCTGTCACATTACGACGACAACAACGACACACTAGCTGCACTGCAAAAGATATCTACAGAGGTCATTGAATCTCATATTCAGTCTTTAGCTAGTGTTATAAAAAAAGAAAGAAAATCTGTCACTGGGATTGGATACTGTAGTGACTTCTGATGCACTTTTCAATCCAAACCCGACTGGAGATTTTTTTTTCCCACCTTTTTGAGCACTACACTGTGAGAATATGAGATTTAATGACAGGCGTTTTTTTTTTTGCAGTGTGGTCCTTGTAGTTGGAAGCAGCGTGGAGCCTGCGGCCCACCCGCCTCCGTGGCCCCCGTGACGACAGCCGCTGGTGATTGTTTTCATCCTAGTCTCCTGCCTCTGTTAACTTGAAGTCCTCTGCTGCGTGAGAAAATCATAGATGTCGTCCACTTTGCTAAGTCTCTCAAAGAAGGGGATAAGATCGAGGAGCTCCGTGTCTGACATGTCGTCAAACCAGGACGCTACGGGAACCTGGAGGTGTGAAGAAACAAGACGAGGTGGAATTAGAAGACCTTTTCAATATCATACATTATACATTATATTATGCAATTATCATGTTAATGTTGAAACATGGCAACAGTGAATAGCATACTGCATTATCAGGATGGAAGATGTAGGAAGCTGGGGAGTTGTCAATGATGATGACTTTGTTCAGGTCTCTTCCTAAACGGCTCAGGTCTTTGACGTAGTTCCCTTTGTGGAAGACACAAGACTCCCTGAAGAGACGGGTCCGGAAGGCCCCCCATTTGTCCAACAGGTCCGACACAGGATCTGCGTACTACAGTGACGGGAAAACAACAGCACTGAGCTATGTTTGTATGCTATTTTATATTCTCTATTATGGACACACTACTCAGCTGCATGTGTAACGACAATGTCCACATTAGTTGTCCCAGAATAAACCCTCCAGCTCCCTAGTACTAAATCCAGGATGAGTGAGTGGGTGTGTTTTTGACATTCCAGTGTCTAGCTTCTTCGTCTCTTTTAATTAAAAAAACAAAAAAAAAAGAACATACTTTATTAGCAGAAATGTATCGTATGGCATACAAGATTTAAAAGTACAAGTAAATAGTACAATAATTTTACTGTAAAACTACAGCGCAGTATCAATTAGACGGACAAGGGACAGACAGAGGACCACGTAAATTAATATACATGACCAGACTGGTGAGTCTCATTCAGAAGGCAAGACGGACAGGTCGTTAAAATATAAAATGATAGTTCGCCCTTTCTTAGTAAAGATCAGCTGAGTCATTTTTTAAGGCCCGAGAAAAACATCACATCCTTTAGCCAGGCAGAGCGAGAAGATGAGATAGGAGATTTCCACACAAGCAGGATTCTATAATGAGCCAAAAGAGTGGTGAAGTTAATAATGTCCCTTTCTTTTGTGCCATATGAGACAGACTTGTGGGACTCCAAACATTGCCAGAAGAGGGCATAGTTGTACCTTCATCTCTAGAACTTTACCTAGAATATCAAAACATAGCACCAGAAATTTCCAAGTTTGGGACAAACCCAAAACATGTGTAGTAAGTCTGCTTCTGGATACAATTGTTGCATCACCATCAGATTATCCAGCAACCTGTAACAGCCTACATGATTCTGATATTTTTTTGCGCTCACGATTTACTGAATTTCTTCTTCATCTGAGATGTGGAAACATCAGATTACAGACAGACAAAGAAAGTGTGTGTCTTTACAATTCACAGCGCCCTCATGCAGGGCAGGCAGACTGGAGTCAGCTGATCTCTGCGTCTGTCATCCTCCTCTGCTTCCATCACAGTAGGCTAATTTTGAGACTTGGTTTGTATTGATATCGATGCAAAACAGTCATTGTAACAGATGAGTCCTCCTCATCCTGCACACTCTGCAGGCACCACTCATCACCTAAATCATACAGAGTATTTCCAACATGTGAGAACGCGACTAACATGGACGATCTCCTGTTGTGTGCTACATGTGTGAAAGGCAAATTCAGACGATGTCCCAAACTGATTCTGTTGACATAGTTTGGAGTGCATATGTGAAAACAGTTTATGTCTACACAGCTGCACTTAACATGACCTATGGGAAATGCTAAATAAGTAAGATGAGTAAATAAAAGAAAACTGCGTATGAAAGATAAGAATCAGGGGTTAAATTGGGCCGGGGCCTGGTTATGCCTACGATCTTCTACAGAGCCAGGGAGCCCTATACGCTCACTACGCAAGTGGCGTAGGGCCCCAAAAATTACAAAAGGATCCCGCTTACCCATCGTGTCAAAGACGATATCAGTGTTTACAATGTTGACATGAGGAAGAAGTGGAACTATGCCTCTGAGCATGAAAAGTGGAAATGACGAAAAAGAATTGTGGGAGCAGTAATCAGGTAAACTTATGCTCAGTCCTCTAAGTTTGATGTCAGCTAGTAACAGGACTGTTCAGTTGATGTGCTTTCCCACAGTGCTGTGCATCTGTCTCTGATCTGACTGTCTTGCAAACGGAGCTGGGCAGTGAACCTCTTGGCTGTTCTGCAACTTTGTGCCTGACAAAAGTGACAGTGAAATACAACTATTCATAATGTTTGACAACCACCAACAGTCCAGACAATACATGGCCATGATAACACTCCTCATGGACTTACATAATTTTAAAACAATACAATATTAAAAACAAATGATGAATTTAAAATACATTATATCTTCTAAAATGTCTTATTTATGTTCTTACCTTAAGATTCTATAGAAAATATTGTATTCAATAAATGTTATTTGTTTATAGCTCATTCTGTTCTGTGTCGATCTACTTATTCTTAGACTGACAGATGGAGCAAACTGGTTTAAAGGTGGCAAGTTTGTAGTGGGAGCACTGGGGAGTCACGTGTGACTGTGTGGCAATGATAAATGGTTTACATGGCTCACAGGTCAGGAAGAAGGGCCACTCAGCAGAATTTTACTCAGAGCCTGAGAGAGGTCAGGACCGGCTCTGATCCTCTGTGTCATTAGCGGACCTTCAACTTCACACAGTTACTTTAAGATCAGAGCAGCTCAGGTTCTCTGATCTTGTTATATCTTATTTACAGTTTATCAAATGATATCAATCAGCTTATGTAGTCTACATGCACATGTGAAAGCACGGGAAAGGAGGAAAAAAACGTCAGAGTCTATTTTTTTTTTTTTTTTTAAGATTATTTTTTGGGCTTTTTGCCTTTGTTCCGATAGGACAGCTGGAGACATGACAGGAAGGGGGGGCAGAGAGAGGGGGAACGACACGCAGCAAATGAGCCGCAGGCGGGTGTCGAACCCGTGGCCACTGCAGAGGACTGACAGCCTCAGCACATGGGGCGCACACCCTACCAACCGAGCTATAGGGGCACCCCCGTCAGAGTCTATTTTATGGACTTTAGACTATTGTTTTGTAAAGTGGATCAAATATACAGTCTCTGGCATCACTGGATGCAGATGTAGTTCTTGTCTTTGGATTTGTGCATTGTGTCTTGGGTTTAAGAGTGTGTTTGTGTATTTGTATGTTGTTATATTTCCATTGTGGGATATCCCCTGGAGCAACATGATGATTATATGAATACACAATGTTTATGATGGTGAAAATGGTTATCATGCTGGAACATTTTCCTTAAAAAAAATAGTGTATAGATTCATATTACATAATCCCTTTCAGTCACTTAGGGCACACTAGAAGTGTGTGGTGGTGTATGTATCTGCAGAGACTCTTCCTTCTGCCTATATTTCCTTATATTTATCTCATTGTTTTGCGGTGCTCTGGACATTTCACTAACCCTGATGCATTTACGAACAGCTCAGCCAAACCCTACTGACTCTACCTTTAACGTGTCTGAATAATCCCATGAGGGACAGCTCATGTAATTCATTCATTGCGCACTCATTGCAATCCTGAAACCACAGAGCCTCCCAACATAACAAATCCCAATGTCCCCCTTGATAAGAACCACACACACATTTACTCTCAAAAGCAACAAAACAGACACAGACTACTGAACTAAACTGAAGAAATTAAGTGACAATGCAGGTTGAAGTATTTCCTCACAAGGAAGAGATGTTTCTATTAGAGGTAAAAGTTGCATTAACTAATATTCTTTTGGCCACTTGGGGGCAACATACAGTATATGACAACCACAGAGACATTTAAGCCTGTACATTTTCAAAAGACCAGCATCTGATTTCAGACAATGTACATAAAATATACCCATGATACTGTCAGCTGCTGTAGACAAACATGTTAATTAAAGCCTAACTAATCTAGTGTGAGAGAGTCACTGACTTTAAACTGACCAGATGCTCCACAAAGTTAGACTGAGGTTAACACACTTTGAAGTAAATGTTAGAGGTTAAAATGTCTGTGCAACCGCCTGACAGGTATCGTAAATATATCTTTATGTGGCAGGTCATGCTGGGCTTCCAGTAATTCTGAGCATAATGTTTTGAAACAACAGGTGTCACTTTCAACATCAGGTCTGTTTGTGTCTATGTGCAGAGTGCCAGCCTGCTATAATGAGCCTGATTTCAATCATTAGAGTAAATAAGAGCAGTCTGACCTTGGATAAACTTGCGGTGAACAAAACACACTCGAACAATTCTCCCATCCTCTTGAGGAATTCATCTACGTGGGGTCTCTTTAACACATACACCTGGGTGGAGACACAAAAGACACGTGAGTTCCATGAAAAGTTCCATATGAGTTCTGTGAAATCCACAGTAGCTTCAGTTATTAGTGATGAGATCAGGAACACAAACTAATCAAGGGGGAATGTATATAAATAAATGAAGATGACCTGTGTGTGAAGAAATTCTGAGGACAAAAATATATTGCAACGTACCCCACCTCCACTTTTGTTAGAACAAATCAGAATATCTATCAGTGCACATTTACGATTTTTAATATAACATACATTGAACATGGCAATTTTGTCATTATTGAGTTGTTAAAGTGTATAAAAAGGAAAAATATTTGTACATTTTATGGTGTTAACCAGTCTGAGAAATGATTTAAGCACGCAACATGTAAGTTCTGCCACTAGGGGTCTCCCTCACATTAGAACAATAACAAAAGACAGTTTGATGACATTGTGAAGTGCAGTTGGACAATAATCTAATTGCATTATGTTGACTAATATTGCAGTTGTGATATGATTTGCAATATAAAAGGAAATGATACATACATAATTATTTTCTTTTTTTTTATTGAAAAGCATTAAAATAATTATTACATTATTTTACATTATTTACATTATTAATAATTACGGTGTGATATTTGCTTGGTTCTGTACGAAACAGAGATGTTTTCTTAAGTCTGTACAACATGGGTCTTCAACAGGGGGTCTGGGTCCCCTAGGGGTTCTCATAGTTACTGTAGGGGATCCCCCCAAATTATTTATTGATAATTTTAGTAAGTTCACATTAACATGAATCAAACACAGCAAAGATAAATTAGCCTATTTATGAAAAACCTGGCTACCCTACTAAATAACTAAAGTTGAACTAGTTAGCTACATTTTATTGAAACATATTGGCCAATTATCTATACCATTATCCCAAGTGTACGGACACTCTCGTGAGCCTTGACTTCACAAGGACAAGACTATCACATGTCCTCCAACTCACTGGAACGTGCAGAGAGTGAGGCTAACACAGCTAACATTAGCCATGCTGCTTACTTAGCAGCTACAGGTAAGAACAAAAGAGAGAAGACCCGAAAATATTCAAGGGGGTCTTTGCTCTGTATCTTTATCAGCTAAGGGGTCCATGGCCTGAAAAACGTTGAAGACGCCTGCTATCAAATATGATGTGTAGGCCAGGCAGGACGTCTCTGCAGCCTGACAATATTTCATTTAGCATGGGATGTAGCATGGGATCATGGGAATTATTGCAAAATTGTTAAGCAGCCAAAATCTATCTGACATGACTCAGGCAGAAATCATGTTCATGGACGAGTTAATGTAGTTACTACTTCCTTCCTTCCTCACTCTCATATCTGACGTATCTCGTTTCCCCGAAAGTTTTAGCAGCTAGCTGCTAGTAGGAAATGAACCGTAAACTTGAATTAATTATGGATTTCTATGATTTTGACCATTGTTGGAAATATGTGGGATAATTTAAGTGCACAACTCAAAAATATATATATTCATAAGTCACAGCTTTAACATTATTGTCTGTCATACTGATAAGTCTATGTTGCTATAATGACATCAAATAATGCAAAAGAAAAGACAAAGCTGTGATATTTAATTAAAGAACACTTCATGTAAACATCCCAACAGGACTTTATATCTATTTCCATTAAGATGCTGGCGGCCTTGTTTCTGAACCAAGTCATCCCGAATAGGCCTTCCCCACTTTTAACAAGCCTATCCTGGATTACTTGAAACAGACCCAGGCCCTTTGGACAACAAAGCTCCTCTGTCTTCGGGGAGGTCCAGCACAACAGTCTGCAGTTACCATTTAACGCCTGCAGGGAATAGTCACGGCCATTCCCCAGCACCAATGAGCGGGGCATAATATGCGCCGCGGAGCGAGATTGATGGCCAGTGATTTCTGAGAAGCCTGCCAGGGTTTCCTCATTTCGTCAGGCCATGGAAATAGCCACCTGCTGCTTGGAGCCATCAACAGAGCGGGTCACAGCACTGTCAGGGCGTTAGCACAGTGCTCCCAGTGCAAACTGGAGCCAGCACGGAGCATTTTGGAATTTTACTCCCTTAATTTTGTATTTTAGAGTCCATCGTACTGGTCGGGTCAGATGTGTAACACAGATTGTGGTTACTGGTGTGTGGTGCAGTACAGTGATGGTGCTCTGTATCAATCCTGCTGTTTACACAAATCTTTGGGGGAAGTGAAGCAGGAAGCAAGCTGGTGGAAACTTCCATGATGGCTCGATGCTTTCTGCTTTGACATTATGCTGATGTGATTGAAGCAACATATGAAGACAGCGTAGCAAACGGTAATTTCAGCATATCAATCATATCCTACCTGGTGAACTGTTCCATCAATTTCCACTGGAATGATAAAATCAGCATTGTTCACTGGCTGTTGAAGACAAAAGTAGCAGCGTTAAACACACGACAAGAACGTTTGTCATTTTAAACTGACACTTGGCCATAGAGATGAGAGTGATAGCAACAAATCTGCGGTGGAGATGTGTCAAATAGACACGAAGACGGCGCCTCAGGGTGTTCTAAATAACACAACACTGTAAATAATATGACTCTTGTCGCTTCCATCACTGAAATACAGCCACTACAGAGAGTGACACGGCTCATAAACATATCTGATTTATTTAGACAGGTCTCACACCTGAAATATGCTTCTCAAATGTTAGTATCGCCCCAAGCGTGTCCTATATAAGGCATTACACCATGGCCTGAATTGGTGTAGTATGAGGTAATGCAGGAAAGACAGAACAAGTTTAACTGCAACAGTAAACAGAAAGGTGTGAGTATGCATTCAGAATTAATGCACAGTAATTCTCCCCAAATTTGCATGCTGGTTTATGTTCTGCCCTGCTTCTCCACCTCTATGTTTTCACAGTGAGCTGGTAGCGAGCAGTGTCTCTGTCTTTCTTTTGCTGTTGTTCTTTTCTTTTTTATTCAATCCCACACCAAACATCTCAGGACAAACAATGCTTTCTTTTAAAAATCCCATTTCCCTCCTTTACACTTAAAATGTGCATGTACATGTTTACTATTTTAACCTAAATATTTATTAACTATGATATCAGCCAAGACATCAGTATCAGAAGTTTTGGTAACATTTTTTTTTTATGGGAGTGTCTATAATGCATAAAAAACATACTTATAATGTGTAATAATCTGCCTATAGCAGTGTATAATTAAAATTATAAGCACTCCTAAATATCTGTAATGCTTTGTAACAATAATCATAACACATCATAAAGCATGTTATAATGGCTAAAGCATCTCAATACCTCATAACTGCAGGTCACTCATTGACATTGTTTGCAAGGATCATAAATAATTATAATTTTCATGATGTTATAATGCATCACAATTGCTGTTGTGATGCATTATAATGTAATTATGAGTTACTCTGATCACCGGCTGCCTAAAGTGAAGTGATGATGTTCTCTAATGAAATAATCCTAACACCAACACTGCTTCTGGTGTTTCTCACTGACTGAAAAAGGCACTGTTAAATCATAGATTATAACCTACATTTAGAAACAATCAGTGTTAATCATTTAACATTACTTTCATAAATGCATCCTGATCTTGCTTAGATGTATTATAATACGCTCATTGATATTACAAAAAAAATGAAAAATTAAAGTCCATATAAACAGTTTACTTAATACGTTAAATTATGATTTTAATGCTAATTTCCCGAATAGACTATGCTCATGTAAAAGTGTGAATGAATTTTTTACTCTGACCCCAAAAATCCAGTATTGGCTGGGCTCTAATTAGTTATTTAAATCAGTTCAATTTATCAACAACAGTCTGTTGATCTTAAGCTTCATGTTGCATGTGCAGTATTTATAGATATTGTGCAGTATTTATAAACATTCTCATGGTTTTTAACAATTCACTATACATTAATATTTGCACCTCAAATTCTATTTTTATTCATAGTAACTGGCATACTGCACCAAAGCATTGTTTGCATTCTAACTCCTACACTGATATTTCACATACTAGTATTTTGCAATTAATCTGCACATTATTATTTAATTTTTTAAATATTCCGATCTCCATTATTATATATCCTCTTTAACTGTTACATTGCTTATATTTTTATAGCTTCATAATTCAGTATATTATTATTTATTTTGTTTACCACTTATACAATTATCACAATAATTATTACACTACTTATAGCGTGGAATGGAAGAAACTCTGCTCACCGTCTCTCTCTGCTCTTTTGCACTATTCTGCTCCACTGGTCACTATGTTTACATACTGGTGTACACACTGCACTTTAAAATGCTAACAGGCAAATGCCTCATAGTTCTGAGTTCTGTTTCTGTTTGTAATTGTCCTTTTTCCTGTGTGCAATATGTCTTGTTATGGTTTATATTTATATATGTTTGCTTTTTTATATTTCTGTGTCCATGTAAACACCTTGGTCTGTGAAAAATGCAGTTTCGTTCCCGTGTACCATCGGTGGAAATGACAAATAAACACCTGAACTTGAATATGTCCTATATTGTGAAATTAGTGTCTCCATTGTCCTGTAATCTAATACTAAAGATTTAAATCATCATCGTTTGTAAGCTATATATTTTTTTTATTTTATTTTATTTATTTTTTTCTATGAGGGATGATTAGGCTCATCACGACTGAATTTACATTTGTTTTTAAATCACTCATGAGTCTAAATGTCAAATTCTGTCATTACTGTATGTTCTTTATGCCACATTTGAATTTTGGCAGAATTAAAATATGAATTCTTTATCTTTATTATTATTGCAAAATCTGCAAATTAAACACTGTTTAAAAACCCTGTACTGTATGTTTAGCGTTTATTTTGTGGTTACAATTTTGTGTGATAGTTACAACATACAGGTGTACACATCATAACATCTGTTGACATGTTTGGCTTATTTTTAGCGGTGGTATTGGTAATATTCAAAATGGGTCATCTCAAACTGTAAGAAGTGGGCCAGCTTTTAAAAAATGCTGCGCTTGTCTGACTAACCGGCTACAGAACCAGTTGGGGTTTGAATAAGTTGAGATGACTTCATGGTAATATTGAGCTGCTAAATTTTATATGTACATTTGTTTAATTTAATCCAGTTTTGCATGTCATGAAATTAAAGAGGCATACTTTGCATTCAAAAAGATTAAGAAAGGAATCATCCAGTACACTGGCTTTCCTCTGTCAATCACATGATACAACTAACTCCAAAACTGTGCTGCTGAACACTATTTTTAGTATGTGTGTCAAAGTAATAATGAGTTTTATTATCCATCTTGTGTTAAACATGAGGTTCACAGAGGATGACCCTGTTTACACATAGCTGCTGGCGATATCCAGTGACATCCTTTAGGACAGTCTGTGACCTGAGAAGGACTAAACACCACATGGCATTCATTACATAATTCGTCGTGACACGGGAGCCTTGACTTTGGCATTGATTACTTTGTTCACTAAATGCTACCTTAAAAGGTATCAAACCGATCAAAAGTAAGCTACTTATTTGTGGTGAACAATGTAAAACTCAGTGCTTTATCTGAAATCTTACAGTCTATTAAATCTGATTGATTAAACAGTTAAACTTATGCTGTGCAGAGTTTCTATTTTAAAGGGTGTGAAGTTGTAGTTTTTTTCTTACATGAAAGTACAGTATTTATATAGAAATTACTCCAGTTAGCATCGTAATCACAAGCCATTTTTGAAATAAATATTATTGACACTTTTGTGACGTATATTTACTAAAACCTAATGTTACGTTGCAGCTAACAGCTTAATTTGTCATTTGCAGCGGTTTTCATTCTTCAAAAGCAGATTTTAATTACTTTCTTTACATCTCACTTGGATTTTAGGGCACAGGTGGCCTATGCGTCGTGAAACCAGAGCACCATAAAATATAGGGTTAATGTTTAGGTGGCACATGAGCCCGGGCCTTTAAGATATAAATAGATATAAATAAATCGTGTCCTCCCCTAAATATATGCAAAATGATGAAGTGCAAATCCTATTGCTATTTTTGCCTACTTTAGCTTGGCAAGTAAATTGTTTGCTTTGACAGTCAATATGGAAGCCTAACAGCAGATACTCAATGACTCCTTCTATTTTTAAATAGCAGCAAACATGACATTTTAAGCAATTAGAGGCTGTAAAAGCTATTTGGTCCAAATAAACAAGCATTTTTGATATAAAACATTTGCACTAGTTCATCTCTAAATAGAAAAAAAGTAGCCTAGCTTTCCTTAAATTAGCTACCCAGCATGCTATACTCAGGAAGTGGTTCCCAAACTTTTTCTATCGGGCCCCCCTTCAGAAGCCAGGAAACAGTTCACACGCCTCCCTCCCCAACATTTATTACTGGTCATTAACAATATTTGGGGAAGCAACTGATAAAAAGGATTTAAGTTGAATTTTAGTGAATTAAAGGTTAGCATGATAGCATCAGCAAACTCTTGTCTGTTTATTTCCCCACATAAATCTTATTCATTTAACTTTGTTTCACTTTATATTTCTCCTCTGGTCATCCACGCCCACCTGCAGTGGCTCTATGCCCCCACAGGGGGGCCCGCCCCGCCAGTTAGGGAACCACTGCTATACTGTATATCCAGTTGAAGTGTTTTGGTGTGATTCTCAGTCTTGAATTTTGTTGCTGTAATGACACCTCTATCACCTCAGTACAGTGGAGCTGAATTATATTAGCAAGACAGCAACATCTTGAGTGTTGCTCATGTCGAAATCCATGAACATTTCAGAGCAAAATTTTCATTGAGCTCCATTGTATTGCAGTAACTTCAACATGTTTCTCTACCGTAAACATCTCAACATTGAAAGGTGGAAAACTGGTGAGAAGATCGATACCATTCTCATGTCTGTGAGGCTACAGTTGGCAGACAGTTAGCTTAGCACAACACTGATGACAAAGGGAAACAGAGAGCCTGACTCTGCTTGAGATGACACCACCTCCCACCCCCCACCGCCCCACCAGCTTGTCTAAAGCTCACCATTTAACACATCATTCTAAGTTTGCTCATTCTGTGCAAAAACCAAAGTGCAAAAATGAATGAAGTTAAGGTTTTACAGGGGACTTGCTGGATTATGCTTGCTCAGGAGCTAAAACTTCCTGAAATCTCCACTGGTGGGTAACTTCACCATGATGACAAAACTCCAGGATGTTACTGGAGCGTTTTGTTGGCCAAATTTTATATAGAGAGGAAACAGTGCCCAACTGGCACAAACTGGCCTTATGCCAATAACAGCACTCTGTTAATAAGCAGAGGTCAGCTTTCTAAAAATGCTCACACTCTTACTATTTATGATAATTATCTGCTTTAATGACAAAGAAATCACAGGTTTTCTTTGAAGAAAAATATTTAGATCTGGGAAGGGATATTTTTAAATCATGGGAAAACCTTCGATCCTCATTGTGGCAGACAACACTGACTCTACCTCCACCCACATGGACCCGTGACCCGAAGATGGATGGACTGAAGGCAACACATAAGCCACGTTTCCATCTAACTGTCAAGTGAAGCGAATTGTTAATTTCAAGCAAACTTTTGAAATGTTGCAAAAAAAAAACAAAAAAGGAAACAGTGTGTTTCCATCAATCTTTTCTAATACAACACTTCAAAACGTACATAAAAATACGCTGGTGGAAACACAACTAGATACAACAAATACAACCTCAGTTCCAAAAGAGTTAGGACGTTGTGTGAAACATAAATGAAAACAGAATACAGTTATTTATAAAAACTTTTGGATTCTACATTTAATTGAGTAAAATATTTAATTCAAATAGTTAGTTCAAACTGATTAACATTTTTGTAATTCACTCATTCTGAATTTAATAGCTGCAACATGTTCCAAAAATGTTGGGACAGAGGCATGTTTACCAATCTAATACACCACCGTCTCTTTCAGCAACACTCATTGAGTGTTTGGGAACTCAAGACACTAATTGCTGAGATTCTGAAAGTGAAATTCTTCTTATTGAAATAAGCAGGGGTGTCTCTGAAAAAGACATCATCTGGATGGCAGCATATGTTGCTCCAACACCTGTATGTACCTTTAGCGTCAAAGGGGCCTTCACAGATGCGACAATCAGCCGTGCCATGAGCACTAACACACCCCCATATCATCACAGACGCTGGCTTTTAAAATTAATGCTGGTAACAATCTGGATGGTCATATTTTTCTGAAAACAATCTGAAATGTGGATGTTTGGGGCCAGAGAAGTCTGCAGTGTTTCTGGATGTTGTTGAAATATGGCTTTCACTTTGCATGGTAGAGTCTTAACTTGCATTTGTAGATGCAGCAACAAACTGTGTTTACTAACAACAGTTTTCCAAAGTGTGCCTAAGCTCATGAAGTATCCTCTAGACCAGTGTTTCCCAAACTTTTTTTCTCCTGGGGACCCCTTTTTAAGAATGACAAACCATCTTGAGTCAGTTCACAATAGGCCTTATCAATAAATCTTGGGAGAGTTAATTCATGCAGTATTGAATGTTCCTGACCATTATTATTGCCATTTCCACATCACCATATATTATCTTCATGCGTGCATATACACATTAAATACTGTATAAATAACACATAAATGCATTTAGGCTGAGTTAACAGGCTGTCTCAATCTTTTATTTCCTCTCATCAAGAAAGAAGTTGAGATAACTCAAAACTTCAAGGGAGCTTACTTCAACAACTTAACTCAATTTTTGTAATGCAATTGTTGGGTTTCTAAAACTCAAAGATTTAAGTTTATCTAAAGAAGAAAAGTAAATTTTGAATTTTCTCAACTTTTTCATTTTTACAGTGTAGAACATTTTAGCCCGCATCATTAACAGGCTCTTGTTTTTTCTTTTCATAAGTACACACATTTTACATGCTTTACAAAAGGTGTGTTGCAGATACAAATGTTACATTTTGCAGAATTTCTTCCACAGTCTTTTATTTTTTAGGGACCCAAATAAAATCTCCTGTGACCCACCTGTGGGTCATGACCCAGTTGTTGGGAATGACTGCTCTATACAATGGGTCTTTAATGCAGTTTTTTAATGCAGTGCTATCTGAGGGGTCAAAAGTCACAGGCATTTAATGGCGTTTTTCAGCCTTACTTGCAGAGATTTCTCTGGATTCCCTGAATCTTTTAATGACATTATGTTATAAGGAATAAAGTCCTGCAGTTTCATGCTGAGAAACATTTTTCTTAAACTGTTTGACTACTTACTCACACAGTTTTTTCACAAAGTGGTCATCCTCACCCCATCCATGCCTGTGAATGGCTCAGCCTCTTGAAGATGCCTCTTTAACACCAAATCATAATACTATCACCTGTTCACCAATTCACCTGTTTACCTTTTGACTGTTCAAAACAGGCATTCCACAACGTTCCCTTTTTTGAAACATGTTGCAGGCATCAAATCCAGAGTGAGTGTTTATTTACAAAAAGATATATAATTTTGAACATTAAATACCCTGTACTGTATTCAATTGAATATAAGTCAAAAAGCATTTGCAAATCAATGCATTCCATTTTTATTCACGTTTTATATTTATACGTCCCAATTGTTTTTGAAATTGGAGTTGTATTTTCACCAGTAAGCGTACTGTCTAATAGCATCAGAACAATCTGAATGGTGCTACAACCACAAAAATATTATTTACATAGTGGCTTTAAAATATCATGACGGACAGCGCTCCCGTTGAGAGGAATTATATATTTACTTTTATAAGCTGACCCTCAAATTACATCTTTGAATACTTTGATTATAATCTTAGTAAACAGTAAACAAAGATGTCTGTGAGTGGTTGATACTCAGTAAGGAATTTATCATGAGACAGTAGGTCACACAGGCTGACTTACCTTAAATGAACTATGCACTAGTGTTTCATCCAAATCAATGACAACACAGATCTTCCCTGCATCATTTGATTTCATCCGTGGCAGCAGCGGTTTGGCTGGAACCTGAGGACGAAAGGAGAATTAAGACCTAAACCTCATTTATCACAAAGTTTGTCCCTAATTACAACACTCTTTTAACTTTAAAGTCAATACAAGCAAGTCATTACTTTTAATATGAGAAATTACCATCTCGATTTGTCGTGTAGGACTCATTGTGTGTGTGTGTGTTTCTTGTCACTTAAGAGTCTGTATTGTGTTGTGGTGTTTCGGGTGAGGGGTTACAAGAAGCCTTGGACGCTACAGCTGCTGCCATGTTGATGGAACATGTAAGTATCACCAGACTGTGCCTCGTCCTTCAACAAGTGGCCAGGCATCGGTGTTTGTTAATGTGATTCTGATGCTAAAAACAAGTTGGCATGGGCGAACAGGCTGCCTGTAACACTGATGCATGTGTTAGTGAACTGCCACGTGAGGATAACAGCAGAGCTGGAGTTTGACACAGATACCACGCAATCTGCCAAGCTGAGATCTCCTGTAACTTGTTCACTGCCACACTTGGTAGTACAGTCTTAATGATGCAAAAAATAGACTGACATAGATTGATTCTGGGATAATTTCAAGTTTCTCCCTCGGTTCTGAAAACTCAGTTTAATCTACTCCAAACACTTCTCAGCTGAGGTGCAAAGACGTATAATACCTGCTCTATTGGTGGAATGCAGTACTCGCATTCACAAGGCTCAGAGGATTCATCGTCGCTCTGCTCCTCATCTGAATCCTTGCTTTGTTCAGAGGCCGTGCTGTGAGCATCCCTTTCCTCATCTTCTGCAAGTTCGGAGGCAACGCTGTGAATAATATCTAAGGGAGGTTTTATGTCCCTTGAAATTTCACTGAATCCACTGTCATCATCTGATTCAGGAGGTTGTTCGTTGCTTGTTTGTTCCACAACAGGACAGTAGGCAAAATTTTCATTCAGGTCAACAACTTCAGTAATTTCGAATCTGACTGTTTTGGACTCCTCTGGGCTCCTCTGGACATGTGGCTGTAACTCAGTCTCTTGCAGTGATAGAAGAGCATCTTCTCTTTCGTTGCCAGAAGCATCCCCATTAAATTTTCCATGAACTATCTGATCGTATAATCTTCCCATAATAAATCCATTCAGGGCTTGTTTTACAGATGACTGGATGCTTTTAATCTGATATGCAAAGTATTCCTCAACACCTGGCTCGCGCATCTCTTCATTTTCCTCATGATCAACAAGTGACCAGTACGGCTCCATTTCTGAGCAGGCAATAAACAGTTCCTCAGGCTTAAGCTCGTCACGACCAGTGTCTGAGGTGTTGTCACCGAGAGCTTCATAATTCTGAGCATCATCTTCATAAGCGTCACCTTCAACGGAGATGTCATCTGCACATGGCGCGCACATACCAGAGGGCAGGCGGACCTCAGCTTCTTCTTCTTCTTCATCACAGATTTCAGATACATGGCCATCAAAATCACAAGCTTCTCCATCAAAAGAGTCTCCTTCTTCCTCCCTTTCCTCACAATCCTCTCCATAGAGGCCATGGCCTTCTGATTCATTATCTTCTACTTCATCCTCTGCCAAACTTGATTCTGACTCTACAATCCAGTCTTCGGGTTGTTTCTCTGACTCAGATGAGGTATCATCTCTCGGACTTGAATCTTCCTCATTACTCTCTTCACATACTTCTTCAGGGGCATCTGAACACGTATCAGTTTCCTGTACTTTAATTTCCTCATTGATTTCTTTATATTTGTATGTATTTTTGGCAAGTTTCTGCGCCTTAGAATGAACTTCTTCAAGATGCAGACGGTCATGGATATCTCCCCCATCGAAACAGGAGATGTAGTGTCGCTTTTGTGCAAAGGCGCAAAAATAGTCAGCTCTGTCGAATAGATCGAAGTAATCCTCAATAACAACATCCACAGTGGGTGTTTTCTTTTTACCCTCATTACTTTCCTCGTTATTATTGCTTTGCTCTGTTTCTTCATCATCTTCAAAAGATTCCCACTGCGTCTGCTCATCACTTGAATCTTCCTGAGCTTCTTTCTCGGATTCTCCAGATGAATCGGAGCAGGGATATGAGGGAATACTGCCGTCGGGACAGGTCTTAAAGGATTTGGTTTCAACAGAGGAGCATTCTGAGGAGCCGTCCTCTTCAGTGCAAAACTCTGAGGTCTTGTCAGAGTTGCACGGCTCTGAAGCAGCACATTGTTGAGTTGTTTCGGAGTAATCAGTTTCACACATTTCACAGTGATCTGTGTGCTGGTGTGTCTCACAGCATTCACTTAGAAAAGTAACATCTTCACTGTGGTCAAAAGAAACACGAGCGGCTGAACCAAAATGTAAGGAATTTACATCCTCTGATAATCTGCAGCACTCTGTTTCATTTTGCTCATCTACTTGTTCAGTTGGATAGCTCTCTTCATCATCAGCGTTGGTGCATTCAGTTTGATTATGAAGTTCATCAAGTTCAGGGCCACAGTCCAATAAGTCCATTGAATCAGAGATGTTAGATGTGAAAGCAGTTGTTTCACATTGCTCAGAGTCCTCTGTTGATGCGTCTGGCTCAGAGTCAAAGCACTCACTCTGCTGATCTGGAGGCTCGTATTGTTGCACTGACTCGAGGTTGTCTGAGCACTCAGGTATGAAATCAGACGTTTCACACTGCTCAAAACTGTCACAGTTCTCTGCCAATTTGTCTGGCTCAGAGTCAAACTGCTGATCAGAGGGTTTACATTGCTGAAATAATTGGAGGTGTTCTGCACAATGTTCACAGCAAGGACTACATTTGGAAGCTAGGCTATGATTAGCGCAGTGCTCAGAGGACTTGCAAGGTTTAAAACACTCACAGTGTTGAGCACATTCGCCGAATGGTTGGCTTAACCCAGAAGCCTCACACTTATCAACGGTCTGGTCTGATTCAAAAAATCCATCGCTTGCGGAGTCTTGCTCAAAGCTCTCAGAGTGTCCATTGCAATATGTGCAGGATTCAGTCTCATCTCTATTCATGTTGCAATGTCCCACACAAAGGATTGAAGGGTCAATTTCTCTGCTGACAACAGTCTGCTCAGTATATTCCATGAGGACCTTCATGCCAAGTTCTGCACTTCCCTTTGAAGGGCTGGTTAAATCTGCAGCTCCTGTTAATTCGGGAAGCTGGCATTGTTCAGTCAGCATGACTCCAGTGGACAGTTTCCCCTCTCCAGAGACTTTACTTTGCTCAGAGTTTTCCAAATACATCAGAAAATTATTTCTCTGTCTTGACTTTCACTTGTTGAAAGCTTTTTACTCCGTGCATTGGTTCCAGATCCTGCAGAGTCCAAGTCCAAATGTCTGGCAGGTAACCGTAGGGTCCATTCAGTGCAGACAGTCACCCAGCTGGTGGGGGGAGTCACTGAGACCACATGCCCCGAGAGAGTAACAGCAACAGGAGCAGCATGCACGTTGACATGACAGGTTGTCACAAACCAAAACTGAGCCTAGCACTTGACTCGACCCCTCCTTTGCCAGAGACCAAGCAATTTATTTTGGGGGCTTGGAAAGACGTGACAAATAACTTCTGGAATATCAAATCTCTATAAAAGGCTGAACTAAGGCATTAATCTGAAACTGACACCTGAGAACGTTTTGACCACTTGATCTTCAGACCATAACTGCCAAAAGTCATGTTGTTTTCCAAGAATATATGCAGTTAAACCATAGGCTGTGTTGTCAATTGTCCAAAAATGAATAGTGGTCAGTCATTGGTGGACTACCAAACATTGTCTTAGCATATGAAACATTCACAGTTTTTGTATTCAAAAAAGCTTTACCCAGAAATTCTCTATTTATTAATTAAAGCCATTTAATTATAAGCTCAATTATAAGCTTCTATAATTAAATGCTTCTAAATCCAGCAAAGGTTTAGAGACTAAAACATATGCTTAATCACTCCTGATACTAAAACGTATCACAGTTTTCAGCAGTGAGCCAAATGGCCTGTCCCTCATAGTGTAATGTGCCTTGCTCATGACACATCTACAGTAGCTGTTCTCGGATTTTTGCAATGCAGTGATGTTCCAGTCTGTCCACCATTTCCGTGTCTTCTTGGGACGCCCGATCATCCTGATTGATGTCTGGACGCGGAGTACTTTTCAACACTGCCGTACATTACTTCCCACCCCATCAGAGATGCTTTTGTAAACACGAAAAGGTTTGAGCCAAGAAAACATGTGTTTTACGCATCACGCGGCTGCCAATCACGCTGACCACATGCTGCTCAAAGACGATAAAGAGGGAGGGTACGGGGAAACGGATATCACCAGAAAGAGCGAGAGCGAGGGATGAACTTACTTTCGACAGGGTTCCGTTTTCTTCAACCAGCAGGGGGGCATTGTTTTTAAGTGGAAGCGGCTCTGAGTCTTTGTGACATAGACAGCAGAAGAGACTGTGGAGAAGACCTCTGCTGCGAGGCTTCTTTGACGGGGAAACTTGGTTGGCGCCTGGAGAAGAGGAAGACAGAGAGAAGAAACATAAGGCCTGATGCTCATACTGTATCAACCTGACAAAGATGCATAGATCCCACAAATTCTTTCTTGATACTGCTACTTCCACTGTGAGATAGGGCTGCAGCTATCAGTGGCTTAATCAATTAGTCAATAGAAAGAAACCTAGTTGCAAACTGTTTCAATAATCAATTAATCATTTCAGTTATTTGAATTTAAATGTCAAACTTTTGCTGGTTCCAGCTGATTAAATTAACTGTTGGTTGGACAAAAGAAGCAATTGAAGACGTCAGTTGGCTCTGGGAAATTGTGATGAGCATTTTTCACTTTTTTGTCATTTTACAGAGACAATTAATTACAAAAATAATGGGCAGATTTATCCATAATGAAAATTACTGTTAGTTGCAGCCCTAGTGTGGGAAAGTAGGCTAATATCAGGCTGTGAACTCTGCAAAATGGAATTAATTATGATTATTGTTTAGTGTGTACAGAAGTGGAATCAGTCATACTGTCCATCAACATATTTTTGGATTTAATATTTTTTAGTTTGATGTTGTTCTTTATATCATAATGTTGTTACAGTTTCATTATGTCAGTGACTAAGAAATAGTAGGTGTTTCAGCAACATGTGGCCAGAACTTGATCCCTTACATGATGTAAGAATTGGCACCAATGCTGATCTGGTGTAGCTGATCTGCGCATCACTCTGGTCTGCCGGCTGGACCCCTGCGGTGTCTGTCATGTTGTATATTGATTGAGTATGGCTATTTCAGCTGTGCAGCCAAAGGTTATAAGACATTGCATAACAACGTATAGGTGTACATTTCAGCCCCGAACATAGGGGCTGAAAACACCCCGGACCTTTTCATTTCCGTTATATATTTTGTTGTTTTATTTGCTCACATAAAGTATATGACTAACATTAAACTTATACACTAAAGCATAGAGGGGAGTGCATCTTGCATCTCAAGTACGATCCTGTGTTGCAGAACGATAATCAGAATAACCCTGTAACCTTGGAATTTAATTTAAACATAGGCAACATTATTTCTATGATGATTTTTGTCATATACTGTATAGTATAGGTTGTTAAGTGGTTATTTTGGGATTACCATGCAGATGAATCTCACAATATTCCATCATGACTGGCTGACTACGGCTGAACCAACAGGATGGTGAAATGAGATAGATATAAACATGTGCGTTGTGTGCGTCATTTTTAAAAATCAGATTTTTTGCTTGATTATACTGCTATATTAAAATATTAAGAATGTCATACAGAAACAGTTGTGATGTACAGTATATAAAGGGGTCAGCGGGAGATATTCATCATTTGAAAGAACAGATAAGAGCAGAAGTAATGCTACAACTAAGTAAATTCAAATTACAAGTTATCAATTTTCCTGCAATGATTTTGCTTTGATGATGGCCAAAGTTTTTGGAACACTCTGGAACATTTTAATGTTTTTAGATCACATGCCCGGTCATACTGTGCTTCCATTTAGCAATACAGTATATGCCCAAAATGCACCCCCCTCCAAAAAAATAAATAAATAAATAATTGATTTGTATTTTTATATCAAAATCCAATCATGTTTTAACATATGACATGTGCTTACGTGAACTTGAACCAACCACTTTCAACGAATAATATCCAATAACATCCACCCATCGGTCAGTCTTCAACTTTTAGCAGCACAGAGCTTCATTCACTAGCTAGCACGCTAGCAACAGCGTGGTACATCTGGTTATGACACGCCCACTTTTCAACATTCAGATCAAATCTCTTCCAACGTAATATCTGCCAGCTTATCCTGTTTCACTTGGAAATACGTCACGACATGGAAGCTAGAAACTCCTGAAATGGCATTTCGTCTTGACTTCAGGGACAAAAACATTAAAGAATGTAGTTTGAGCTTAAATTCTCCTCTACTTGTGTTTTACAATATCCACTAACAACAGACAAAACAATTAAATGACTGCATGGAATTTAAAAATATTACAAATTCAAAAAATACACATGACACTTTGCTATCAGTTGAGCGCACATGTGACACTTGTCTTGTGACTGAATTTCACATCACTAACCCATGTAACAACAACTACTGGCACACACAAGTGGTAAAAAACACCCCATCATCTGGTGTCAGAGTGATGAGAGCCGGTGTTCCCGAAGAAAGAAAAAACACGCTGACAAATTAGCTGAGCCTTGATGGCCAGTCAGAGCTGTCAGCTAAGACATTAGCATGCCGCTCAGACAGGACTAAATCTGTTGCCTAAGTATGGGACGTTTCATGAACTTGTCAGCTTGCTTTAGGTGTAAATGTGTAATGACTGCCAATATAGCACTGATGGGCAACGGATACGTTGTTTAGAAGACAACACATGGAGCAACAGGCAGTCGACACAAACTCACTTTGATACTGTTCTTGTGTGAATAATATTGCATGTATAACTAATGTGGATTGGATGTGAAATCATCTGAACTAACTTAAAAGGTCAAACATCCAAGTGAAGAAACCGTAAGCAAACACACAGAAATGGCACTTTTCTTTATCTGTGTGATGGTGATAGAAAATCTTTTATTGGTGGGGCAAAAAGAGCAACTTATTGACATTTCTTGGGCTTCATGAAATTTTAAAAAGGAATATTTTACTACTTCACAACCAAACAAATAATCGGCAGATTTATCAATACCGAAAAGAGGCCTGGATTGCAGGAATGAAACTGAAGCCTAAATGTTCTCTGCACAACACTACAAAGTGTTGTAATACTGACTGCCAGGATAACTGAAATACTTTCTCTAATGTGGGAATATAAGAAAACATAAAGACGTTATTAAAGGGAACATCGAAACTGTTCCACTTAAAGCTTGAGTAGGCGGCTTATTGAGCAAAAGTTCAATAATAACCTTTAAACATAATGTTATTCAAGTGGTCTGAGAGAAAATTAGTCTTCTGCTCCTCCTCTTGGCTGTTTCCTGGCTTTAGAAAATCTAGCCCCAGACGGGAGACACTGGCCAATCGCAGGTCTGTAACATAGCTGATAGTTGAGTCTCATTGCCAAAATGTCACTACTTGTCAACCAGGGAATGAGACTCAACAATCAACCATCTTTGAGCCACCAAACCAAAGGGTCTCTGATTTGATGACCTGGGAATGATGGTGCATTCACACACCCCTCAGATGGTCCTGTTTCCCAAATTAGGAAGTTGTTTTTCTGACTTTGGTGTGTTCATGAGCTTTTAAATCCTATGTGGACAAAACATGGAGGCTATTAAGGGTATGGGAGAGTAGGGTAAGATATACTATATATATATATATCCATTTAGGTCAGTGAGTGCTAAATAGACATGTTATTATCACACACACATACATATTGGTGTCAGAGTGTTGACCAATATGCTCCAATATGAAAACATTTTTTACATACGATATAATGTGGAAAACAATGCCTGGGGTTATTAAATTTAGCATTATGGGTAAGATTTATGAGGACAAGAAGAGCTCCCTGGCAGGTGTAAATACTCCTTAATTTACACTGTACAGTACTGATGTTTATTTAGATATTTATTTTTATTTTTATTTATTCTTTACTTTCTCAGTGTTCATTTCTGGAATTGGCTGGCATATGTATATATTAAATTATTTAACATGTTAAATGAAATATGTCATTCTCTGTAATAAAGTTATTTGTTTAGGCCTCTGAGTGCCTTTGCATGGTCATATCAGTGCAAAATGTATGCACAATCCAGAAAATGTCTATTTTCATTCCAACTTCAAAATTCACTATAGTGGCCACCATATCGGTAATCTAATGCTAGTAAATACCTTTTCTAACTAATCCAGTTCACTTTTTGTGGACAGCAACTAACGGCTACAACCTTACCAACCAAATATTTACTTTAATCCAACATGTCATCCTGTATATATGACATCAGCAGAACAACTCACTTTCTAAGTTGTTGTTCTGATTTGTGGGGGTGTTCATATGAATTTTCCCCATTCGGAAACAAATTTTTCCAATATTTCCAACACCACATGAATGCAGGATCAGGCTCAAAACTCAATGATCTTACTCCAGAGTCACTTACTGTACCTTTAATTTCTTAAATGTCTACTGTCCAATAAAAACTGATTTTGTACTTAATATTTTTCATAACAATGCTATGAAATGCTATTTTTATCATCCCATTAAGATTTGGCCAATTTAAATACAAACATAGCAAAAATCTGATATATATTTATCAGTGACCATCTCATAATAGCACACAAAAGAATATGGGTTAATGTGGGTGAATTTAAATAATAAAAAAAAAACAGCCTTCCTTAAAACCTTTATTAACCTTTCTGGTTCCAGCTTCATCCCTGAACAAGTCTGACCTACTTTCAAGTGTTATTGGTTATGGCTTTGGCCTGTTGACTACTTCATTCAACTGGGGCTGAAAGTGGACGAAGCCACAGGGGAGTGGTCATTACGGCCTGGGCATGCTTGTTGGGACATACCTCTCTTGGTCCCAAGATGAAAGGTTTGTGTGCAAACACGTGTGAAGGAATTGGGCAGGTGAAGCTTGTAGTGTTAAAAAACATCACGCAGCTCAGTGCATTACCTCTTCTGACGTTACACATCTGAGAGCTTAAAATAGCCCACCGGGGCAGCTGCTGACAGCGGTTAATGATGAGATTCTGTGTGTATATTTAGTGCTGCATACTCCCACCAGGCCATAAACAGTCACAAACAAAACCGTGTTGTGTCACCTACAATTCACAGCAGGAAATGGCTCAGCTGTGTGTTTACTCTGCACAGAAGTGCTTCAATGCATGCACACAAAAAAAGAACTAAATTAAACCACTGACACTGTATATGCTGCAACATCATGTCATTCCCAAAGCTTCCTGACCATCATGTCTATATCACAGCTGTCAACATAAACAGATGGCACCGGCTCCTCATAGAGTTCAAATCCAAAAAAAGAGAGGTCACAAACTGCAAACCAAAGGCCATTTTAACTGGTTCTAATTAGGTTTCCCTTTACCATGTTATTAAAGATAGATTGTGCTCTGATAGATTTCTTGTGGTGATGATCAGAAAAACTGCACATTAATAGGAAAACTATTATTTAAACATTTGATATCTAGACAAGTTCACTGCATGAGAGCTGTGCGAGAGATGGAAAATAAAGTGGAGCTAAATGGGAAAATTTAGATCTAGCAGAGATCACTCAGCAGAGTGCAGATCTCAGCCAGGCAGCAGCTGTATTGCCATCACAGCGGCCAGATGCAACCAGCAGAGATTTGCAAGGTTTTAATAAGGCTTTTTGTAGGGCTGAGTAATATGTTGATATTATATCATAACCATGATATGAGACTAGATATTGTCTTGAATGTTGGATATCACTTTATTGTGATAAAGCAGAAGTATTGCTTTTTTACTGGTTTTAAAGACTGCATTTCACTTAAAGTGACGTAATTTTCTGAACGTACCAGACTGTTCTTGCTGTTATGTTATGGGTGTTATTTTCCTTTATCAGCTTAGTCATTGTATCCACATTACTTATGATTACTGATCAAAAATCTCATTGAGTTCATATTTTGTGAAAGCACCAATTGTTGCAATATTGATAATACTGAACACAAGGTATTTGGTCAAAAATATTATATTTGATTTTGTCTTGTTGTCTACTTTGTTTTGTTGCCCAATACTAACACAAAATTATTTCATCACCTTCGCCGCTTCCACACTTTTTTAGTACACAACATGTCATTGTGATCAATAATTATTGTTATTGACCAATATGAAACTTCACTATCATGATATATTTTTCAGCTGTATCACGCAGGGTTAGTTTTTTGTACAGTATAGTCTCAGTTTTCTTTAAGAAGCATAGAATAATAGTGTAATGGTTTTGTGAATGAGCATCTTGGGTTCACCACCTAACAGTATAAACTTAATACAGAAACAATAAACAGGATGATGAGTACAAACTTCTCAATTTAAATATTTTTACTTAGTAAGAACTCTTTGTTATTTATGTAGAACATTACAAGCAACCAGGCAGCTTTATAACAATATAATAAATAGAGAAATCTACATTTTCAGATCTCACAAAAACTGAAATTCTGAATAATTTACTCTTGATGTTGCTTAATCAAGACTGCATGTCCAACTGACTGTTTTGGTGTAGAGCTGCCTAGATTGCCCCCAGTAACTGGATTTAATTCCAAGTAACCACCATCATGTTTAGTTGAAGATTGCATCTCTCATTTGTTTACCAGCAGAGACGCACAGACGCATAGCAGAGATGGTGGTGCAGCTAACAAAACAAGAATTTATTCATCTCGTACAATGTCTAACTTTAGTGGATCATAACAAGCGTCGCCCACAAGAAACTGCTTAACCAATGAAACATGGGACAACTACATTAACATTTACCCATACTACCCTAAATTACCCATACATTAGAGCTACACGATTCAGTAAAAAGGTCATATTGTGATCATTCTGATTGAAATTACGATTTCAATAACTATTAAAATTGTAGTAATGTGAGAACTGCTTGTGTCTGTATCAAACAAACATGTTTCCTTACATCTGTAAAACAAAATTTGTTGCCAAGAGTATCTCTGCAGGACTATAATACTTCGTTATAATGCAGTTTTGCACGCATTTTTTCCTTTTTCAAAAAAATGTGATTTGGTTCTGGTTCTGTGATTTGAATATTGCACTTGGTCATATTGCAGTTTCGATAATTTTGTGATTAATTGTGCAACTCTACCATCCATTATCTTGAAATGTAAGATATATCCAGTTATGCTTGTGGTTGCTTAAATATGATTAGCAGCTGGAAGTTGCTTATGGGGATTAAAACAAACAAACAAAAAAAAAAAAACTAAAAAGATTAGTCTTCAATATGCCAAATTACTTCAGTATAATTCCAAAGTAATTTCAAACTTTGATCAGACAATTTAATTATCATTTGATAATTACCATCATGTACATTAAGGGATAGGTTTTTGTTTACTGCAGGGGTAAGAATCTCAGCACTGATAAAAGCAGCAGCATAGTATGAAAAAATGGGGCAAGAGGTAAAGAACTTAACCACTTACCATGAGTATGTAGTATGAGTTGTACTGTGGGTCTGGAGATACTGAATGTTTAGCCAATATAATTACAATAAATAATTGTTCTCTCATGGAAAACATGTAGAAAACAAGAAAGAGCTTGAAGAAAAACTGTGTCAAGTGTCTCACTGTGGATTATGCTAGCGGCTAACTGAGACTGTACTGTGTCTATGTGCACAGTGTTATTTTAAGCTATATGCTAACATCAGCATGCTGACATGCTCCTAATTACACCATGCTGATATTTAGCAAGTAATATTAACCATGTTCTCCACCTTAGTTAAGCATCTTAGCATGCTAATACTTGCTAATTAGCACTGAACACGAAGTACAGCCAAAGTTTTACGGAAATGTCATTATTTTTGCAGGTATTTGGTCTCAGGTCTGGGTGATAAAACAACAGCAATATGTATCAGCAATAGACACTTCACCAATAGCACTGAGAAACGTGTTCAATATAATGTTTCAATAGTTTGACATAAATACATTTAATGCAAACCAACATGAAAGTACATAACAAATACATCCTAGCTCATAAGTAGCCTGTCATATCCCTTGATAATGGAGCATGCCACAAGCGACACGCAAGCAGCCAATCATTTAACGGCTGTGTTGTCCAGTTGCACTATTGACACAACAAAAGAAACAGCCTGGAGTGAGAAAATGAGTGCAGATGGTGAGGAAACTGGTAATATAGAAGGACAGCTCACTAGTATTTAATGTCTATCAAGGTAAAATCATTCATTATTCTTTTATTTATTGACCTTTTCACAGCTGTCATTCTGACATTAAATGATGGTGTAAACACAGGTGTTACCACTGATACTAATTAAAGCTCCATTCCATTCAGGTCAAACAGAGTCAGGGTGCTCTAATAATTAGAATCACTGGCGTATTTACCCTGCTTTTTCAACACAATATAGCTGCCATGAAAAATGTTTATTTTTTATTTGCGTACATTTATTTATTTGTGTGTTTTTTAATTATAAAATTGAAATTAAATTTATCTTCTGTCTGCCCTGATAAGTAAAGAGGTTAAATTTAAAGAAAAGTGGTTAAATTCAAAGTAAAATAAAAAAAATAATATAGAATATATAATTGTGATTATTTTGACTTGCAATTGCAATATGATTTGTGATATTAGAAGTAATGCTAATTCTTACATTATTATTCTCATTTTCATTTAAAACATATCATTATGGTGTGATGTTTTCAAGGATCTGTACTTAAGATGTCTTCTTAAGTCTGTAAAAATATAATGTGTAGCCCATTTCTGCAGCAATTTAAAATGGCAGTTTGACACACATTTTGCATGTAACACATATTGTGCCTCCTATGATTTGAAAATTGCCGTATTCCAATTTCGATAAAATTTTGATTAATTGTTCAGCCGTAATATGGAGTGAAATGAAACATTTTATCATAATTAATTTTGGTCCTGGTGATCACACTAGTGTAGGACTAAAGTATCACCGAAGTTGTTACAATTAATCCTGAGGGGGACTTGGATGTGAGCCCCAAATTTAATGGCAATCCAATCCATCCAATAGTTGTTGTGATATTTCAGTCTGGACCAAAGTGGCAGATGGACTGACCAACACTGTCGTCCCTAGAGCGCCGCCACTAATGCAGCTAAAAATAAAATGGGATTGTCACATGGGTGGACCCACTTCCTCAACGCAATGGTATGTACCAAGTTAAAAACACAAATGCGCTATGAAATTAAGTTTAAGATGTTAAGTTTTACAAATATTACCCGTATTTAAAGAAAATCATATATTCTCTATATGCAGTGTATGCTTTGTTTACGTTGCTCAAAAATCTTGCAGTATATGGTATAAACAGTTTTTCCTCTGTGCAGCCCCATGTGTTAACCTACATCTGCAGTTGGATCCTGATCTGCAGGTGGATCATCTACATGGCATGCTGGAACAGTGACAAACTTTTAACACCGACACTCAACTGGTATTTAAAGGCGACCTATAAGTTTCTGTCATATATATATGTATATACAGTATAAGTATATTACATATATATAATGTTACATGTCAGATGTTCATATTAAACGTGACCAAGTAAATGACGTAAACATAACGTAATCCCTGTGAGCAAAGCGCTCTGGTTTCACATTGCTCTGACTGCAATGTCTCCACTATATTTTCTACTTTACTCATCAAGATGATGTCGGCTTGTGACGGATTTCTTTACTGATCATTTGCTCCAGGCATATTCTTGATGGACAGACAGCTTTACATGTTGCAAGAAATGAACTGCTGCTAACTGTAACTTAGCTGCCGTTAGCTAGTAAACCTCAACCCAGCACTCCAAAGCTCCAGAGGTGTAGACGCCAACACTGACCCAGGTGCTCCAAGCAGAGACAACTGATAGAACAGCCAGCTGCATGGCTAACTGAGCTAACTAGCTAACACAGTTAGTGTCTTAAGTAGGTAACTGCTAAAAACAAGTGAAGAAATCTGTCCATCAAGAAACTGTAAATTACAGAAAGTTGAGTGAGAACAGCTGGAGGATATCAGAGGGTAGGCCAAAAAATATAATTCTCCATAAAATGTTGATCCAAATGATCCAATTTTGCCAAAATCAGTGAATAAAGTTCTAAAAGTTATGTCCTCTTGTACAGTACCAAATCAGTGATGCCCTTTCCCCCAGAGCCTGTTTTTCAAGCTAAGTTACTTTAGCTGTTGTATGCCACTGAGGACACTGGAAAGACATTTAGGCAGTGCTCACAAACACTAGCTGCTCCCCATAGATGTATTATAATGAACTGATACAGTATGCAAACTTAGTGCCCTTTCAGTCCAATGAGAATTGCCTTCAAGCAGCTGAAAAAAATTTCAAGCTTCTGAGCTTTTACTTTCTACACGACCCACTGAATATGCGCAGTAGTGTTTCCCCCTTGCCCCCACCCAATAGTTCCCGCTCAGCCCATAGATGTCTCAGTTTTTACTTTTCTCAGCTCTTTGAAAGTTTTACAAATATAAAAACTCCACAAATCAAAAATTCTTCATAGAGAGTCATAATTAAGTTTGTTTGCAGCTTGAGGTGCCCTGCCAACAGTTTTACGAATGTTTCCTTTATCATGGTGGCTTATGGTGAAACTGCTTTTTGTGGTGCAGGGAAATTTTTTGCTGCAATACCGTGAGTGGCCACTAGAAACAAAAAAAGAGGCAAGGCTGTCTGCTGAGATTTAAATATCACATTTATGATGGGTGCTGCCTTTTGGCAGGTTACCATGAAGATGGCAAATAAGGTGTAAGTGGGATTTACGGAGGGGGGGGGGGCTTTAAGAGACATGAGCTCAACCAGCTTGCTTCTGACAGAGGATGAACTGTGGGGCTGCATTAGGAGCCAGCATAAGATTAAGAATTATTTGAACTGTAAATCATGGGAAGCTACTCTTGTGGAGTCCCACAATAAAAATACAGAGCTGAAAATGAGCCTAATAGGTCCCCTTTCAGGACATACACACTTACCATCGTCATCTGCAATCAGATTTTAACACAGAGCACTAGGAAGATTACAAAACTAGTTTAGACAAAGTGAACAGAAACAAAAGTAGCCAGCTGAGCTCTAACAAGTAAGCTCATATACACCACAGCAGACCTTAAGCGCAGTATTTATCTCATTTATGTCCAGTCACACTAATGTGATTGGAGCCAGATTCACTGGTTGCACCTTAGTCTCTCTTCAGCTCCTTGCGGAGGCTCAGGTGTGTAATTAGGTAGGAGAAATGAGTAAGAAGCAGACTGTACTGTAACATTCCTCACACCTCCCTGTCCAAGAGGCTCAGACACTGATAATGAGGTTACAGCATTTCTGAGGGGCAGCAACAACCTCACGCCACATCAGCATGTTTTAGCCTACTTAGTTGAAAGCAGGCTTATCTGAAACCCGTTCAGGCAAGGCATGCCTCTGGTCTTGGCTGCTTCTATTCCTATCCAGACGCAGAAAGAATGAGGCCTCCCACGACCGACTTTCCGCCACTTTGACACCCTGATATCCTGTTACAATCTGACAACTTGCTTCACACCCCTCCAGAGCAAATGGTATGGCGAGTTCATGGTGGCCAAGCAAGACTTAGGTCAAGTCAGATCAAGGTTTAAACATTTTTGCATCTTTAAATGTTCACTTTACCACCTGTCACTGTTCAGCAACAAAAAAATAGTGAAGTTATTACAGTTAAAGTCGGTTTGCTGACTTCAGTGAGCAGGAAATATGGCTTGATGGTGCAGAAAATGATCACCGAAAAGAATATAAACTATAAATATACATTAATAGCAATGTTTTCATGGCCATAAGACTGCATATTGCATTGTATTTCAAATGTGACTTGAGATAAATATGAAAAAACAGAATAACATTTCTAGGAACTGTAACCTATAGTAGGTTGAAGCTTTGCAAAGACTTTGCAAGATATTTTGAAAGAAAATTTACATAAGTTAAGGGTTTAGAACGTCCCCATTTGGCTGCAGCAACTTGTGAAACTAAAGATGGGCTGAAGACAGCTCCCCCTTTCCTTTCTCTCTGGCCCCTCTCTTCTGGATAGCAGCCATGTTTTGGACTCATGACCTCTTGGACAGGAGGAGGTAATCCAAGAGCAGGCTGGAGCTGACTTGTAGTGGTAAACTGGACAGTGCTGCCACCTTGTGACGGGACTTAAGTGCAGCACTGGTTGGATTTCTTCCTTCACCTTGCTTCCCCACATGCTGCAGCCCTTAGTAGGACTGTTTGGGTATGAATAGGTCATTTAATGAATTTAATCATTGCAATTAAATCTGGCATTTAGATTCTGATTAGGGGAATGCCATACCACAAGGACAGTGCACCAAGTAAATCTAGCAACTTACTTGCCTGACTGGCCAAGTGGTTAAAACAAAAAAACAAACTATAAACTATTTTGATATTTGATATATGGTTAAAATAACTTTACATGAAAAATGACAAAAACAGCTTGCAGAGATTACACTGGTGATGTGATCCGGACTGTGGCGAAAAAAAGCACGTTTAATGCACAAACTTTTACGGACTAATTTGCCCCGAGATCTACCGTTATAACTCATTTCGCGGCTGCCGGCTGCATCCACCTCCCTCAATAATGAACCAATTTTAAAACGAGTTGTACCCATCAATCATATACACACATACACATGGGGAAATAGGGCCCAGGTTGAAAAATACCGAAGTTATCCTTTAAGTCTTTGGCGTTTTTGATATCTGCTAATAAATACAACAATTTGTACAGAGGCAAGTAAACACTGACTCTGGGCAAGTAGATTTCTGATCCAAAAGACATCAACTTTGAAGCCTGGTTACCATATTTAATTACAAATTCAGTACCCAGACTTTCAGCCTTATATTACATAGTCTTCTTTCATTTAATCACCACACTCTTTACTGATTGGCTACTTCATCCACAACTTTCAACAACAAGGAAAAACAAGCTTCACTATCTTCATGTCTCTGTCTGGTCAAAGTAGGAGTTATAGAGATGGTTTAACATTTGGCTATGATTTGATAAAACAGATGATAATAGTATATCCTCGATGAAGACATCTGACTAGTCTGGCAACACCTCAAACCTAATACAACACTTACTAGAGTACAAAGTTCACTTGAGGTAAGACTGACTACAAAAAATGATTGAGAACTGTCATACTATGAATTTAAGCATTTCGAATTTACAGTCACTTAATTACTGAAGTTTAAGTGATTTTATATGTTGAATCCTGAATGTTTGATACAGTAAAGATTTACATGACTGATCCCTGTTGGGAATTTTTTCTTCATTTTCCCCCTGCGCTTTAGCCACCAGCAGCCAACTGTCATTCTGATGACAGGTTGTAGTAGCACTATTCCTAATGTTCACCTTTATGTCTTTGAGTGCGCAAGGAAGCCAAAGAACACAAATAAAACACAAATACAGACAGACGAACTCTGCAATGAGACAGCGCTAACCACAAAGCCGCCACTGTGTCAGCCTTTGAACATACCTCATGATGGTGCAAAAAAATGAAGATGATATTAGGCAATGCTTTGCATAACAGGCCTTCTCATTGCAACCATACAGATATGAAGTAGCAGGGTAAACACGGGTCAAACGAATGAACCTTATTAAGGTCCCGTTCCATTTAGTGTAGCAGAGCCTTTCCAGTGAGCCAGCATGCACAATAGCAGCACCCTGACCTTGACCTGACTGGAACAGAACCTTGATTAGACATTGGAAGCAGCAGTATTTATACTACTATTTCATGTCAAATGTCATGGCTCCTGTTAAAAGGTTTATAAGCATTTGCTTAGCTTTGGCACTTAAAAAACAGTGGCCTGTGTGATGTTTCAGTGACCTGTATTTGTCATAAAAATTTGTATTCAGACTCTAGTTTGCAGTTCTCCACCGTGACTGGACTCTTTGAATAAGAATATCTAATCCAAACAATGGAACAGAGTGAACATTCTGAAGTTATGCTGCTTTTATTGTTGTTAACCACAAATCACTTGGCTCGTTGTAGTGTGGAAAAACTTCAGGCTTGGCAATATATCGATATAATATCAACAACATGATATAAAACTATATATTGTTTTAGCTTTTGGATAGCATTATATCATGGTAAGTGTTGTCTTTTCCTGGTTTTAAAAGTTATATTACAGTAAAGTGAGGTAATATTCAGAGCTTAACAGACTGCTCTGTTTTATTATTTGCCTTCAGCCACTTAAGCACTACATCCCCATTACCAATGATTATTTATCAAAAATGTCATTGTGTTAATATTTTGTGGAGGCACAATAGTCACCTCTACAATATGGCTGAATTTAAGGTATATTATTTTAGAGAAAATTTGTCAAGTTATATAGATTGTATATTGTGGAATAGCCTGAAGCCCTAAGCTTACATCTAAATGTGAGGTAGGTCTAAATTTAAAATCATCATCTGAACCTTTGCTGCAAACATACTGTTCTCAAAACTCAGCTTGTTCAGTTTAGGCTCTTGTAGGCTAAAAGGTTCCCGCTATAATTCCAGGATGATTTTCTTTCATGCAAACCCATGAATCTGAGCAAGTAAAAGCAAGTCATACATGGCATAAATATGGTGGTACTGCTCACACTAACTTTAGTGTGTTGAGCTTTTGATTGACTGGTAGGGTCTATAAAACATCTGGTATGACTGACAAAATATTGATAACATTCCCGCATCAGTTTTCAAGCTCAGACATGAACCATAAGATTGTGAGCAGTAAGGACACCAGGTGATATCACTAATTTGAATATCTGGGAAAAGTACTGCTGATTATTCAGGGTGGATTTTTCATGGACTGAAGAAAAATAATGAACTAAAATGTATCATGTTTAAGCTTTTGTACATAGTTATAATTTAGCAGTAACAGGGAGCTATTTTTCAGCACTGAGTGCCTTTTCTTTTAATACTTTAAGTACATTTTCCTGACTATATTAGCTACTACTAGATGCACGATTAATATCGGGCTGATAAATTATCTTCAGATATTGGCCTGTCCAGCTACGTTGGTCTATTGGTATCTGCATATATTAGCCAATAAATATCGGCTATATTAATATCTGATTTGACAAATTATGTCAAGGCATTCAATTTGAATTCTTGGGCAAATTCTCTACAGAAGCCAAAATATATTTGTGACGCTTTTTAATGAACTTTACAAGAAAAAATAAATGAGCATTTGAAAAATCAGAACTGTTCATTGTTTTTTTGTTGTAGTAATGATGTCAGTTAGATTTGGTTCAGTCAGAGCCGTGGAATATTAAATTATAAATCTTTGCCCACGACATCTGAGCCTTTCTCACCTTCAGGCGCGCATTAATTCCAGGTTATATTAACTTCTTTTTTAAGACAGAATTAATTATTGGTGTAATTATTGGTGATCAGGATAAAATCCATATCATGCATCCTTACTCATACTTTTAGGTACGGACCTAACTTTTACTTGTTTTCAGAGTATTTTCACAGTATGGTGTTAGTACTTTTATGTTTAATACTTTAACTGTATTTTCCTGAGTATAAGTACATACTGTTACTTAATTATCATTTTCAAATGCAGTGGTTTAAGTATTATTACAGTATTATTAGTGCTACTTACTCCAGCACTATCTGAGACAGAGTAATGGCCCATGCTTTACATTTCTCATAGCTGTAATACACGTGGTTGAGGCTCATTTTGTGTTCATTTTGGTAGAAAGACGTTTCCTGGACAACCTGAGGAGACAAAGTGAAGCAGCAGAACATCAAAGTCCAAAACAAGAACAGTGAACAGTCAAAGTGACCCCGCCCCCTCTGAGCAGACTCAATGTTTCTGTAGTTTTACTGCAGAAAAACTCCCAAACGCATCAAAGTTAGTGTCTTTTACGCCTCGCGAGCTCATTTAAATCTAAATTCCTTCACGTGCTTAAAAACCTCTGGCCAAAGCGGCTGCCCGTGGCCACGGCCTACCCAGAAGGCAACCGGCTTCAAAACGAGTCAAAGCTGGTCAAAACGAGCACAACAATGTCACTCAAGGGCGTGAGAGTCTGTGAGAAGGAGACGACGGTGCGAGAGGACATTTGTGACACGGTGGCGTCCTGAATAACGTTCCACCGCTGTCCCGTGTCCCCCTCACATCGTCACGCGCAGCCGAAAAGTTCAGCAAACTTTTCCCAAACTCACCTTCATCACGACAAGTCGCGTTTTCCTCCTCGTCTCTGGTTACTTGCGTGATTATCGACGGCGAATGGTCCATTAGATCCGTCACTCAAAGACCAGGACGATTTGATCGTGTCAAAGTAGTTCGAGGAGTTATGGCAAAAAAAAAACAACAACTATTATTTATATTTTGCCACTCCCTGTCTGCAAACGCGCATACTGAGAGCAAAAATAAAGAAACGCGTTAAACGGCGGACAGGGCGTGCAAAAGAAATCATTTCGGACAAAACGTCTGTGAAACACGAAGGTTAAAAGTGCCTAAAAAAGTTCTTAGTAAAAGTTGTTACGTTGAAGAAGTTCATCAATTTGACCATGCTAACATGGAACTTGACGGTTTCAAGGAAGCCCCATTCTTAAAGCCACAATGCAGGATGTGAAGCTTTTCACAAAACATCTTCGGACGGTTCACTCGTTTACCTTTATAGTGGCTGGAGGAAATTGTGTGGACATTTAAACACGTTTGTGGTGTATTATGTTATTATTTTATTTTCAGCCTAAATTCTAATATAAGCGCTACAGCGTGTATAAAATCGACCTTTTTTTCCACAATTTTCGTCTTTTTGTAAAATAATTATGTGTTTTTGGCGTTCAGCCGAGGCGTTTCTTGTACGTGGCGTGATTTTAAAATTTCTTCACGCACATCTTTGACGTGTGACGGCTGGGGGGGCAGCCTTGAAACCGACCGAGAGAAAGAGGAAGTTAGGGACAGTCTTTAAAGTGCCCACACCGAAGATCAAAGTGAAAGTCTTCTTTTGGAGTAATATCTCCACACAGACTCCTCCCTCAAATAAACAAGGATGACTTTTAAATTGTAATAAGTTGTCACGGCAATTGTGTCGATCTGAACTTGTCTAAATGAGTATCATGAAAATTAATTACATTAATAATCAGTATTTATTACAGCACTCTTTGCACTCTGAACCCTTGCATTCTTGTTTTGATTTTACAGAAACTTGCCGTCAGTGTATGATGTTGTTCACTCTTTTATAGCCAGTATATTTATATACTTATTTCTCCATCTATTTGTATGTCTGTAACATTAATTTGACCTACCTTTGTCCAGCTTTCTTGTCCTTGTTTTTAGCTCTATTTCTATTTTAATGAAAATAGACCTTTTTCACAGCAGTCATTTTGACATGAATTAGTAGGGTAAACACACACAATGATACCAATTAAGATCCTGGTCCATTCAGGTCAAACAGACTCAGGGTGGTGCTGTTGCTGCATTTTGGCTTTGCTACACTAAATGGAATGGGACATTAATTATTATCATTGGTCACACCTGTGTGTATCCTTCTATTTCATATCAATATGCCTGCTGTGAAAAAAGATATACAAAAATACAGACAATCATCCTAGTATTTACAGAGGACTTAAGGTCATAATTTATTTGACCTTCATAAAGCATGTATTTCCTATTAATAAAAGACCTTTTGATAGGGAACGGGGGGAAAGTGGCCTGAAAAGAAAAATATATGTTATCAGTCTGAGGGGTTGCAAGATGATGAAAAATAACACATTTCTGCTTAACATTTTTTTTTTGGACACAATTTTCTTATACATGTTTTGTTTATTTTTATTTATTTTGTTTATATCATCAAGATTTTTTTTCTCAGCAGGTTATGCGTTTACTCTATAGGACAGCTGACATAACATGCAGCAAAGGTCCACAGGCAGGATTCGAAACCCTGGCCGCTGCAGAGGACCCGCAACCTCTGCACACGGGGTGAACGCTCCAGCAACTGCTACCAGGCCACCTCCATCAAGATATTTTGAATGAAAGTTGCAGAGTTTTAGAGATATTGAGATGAGATGTCTGCCTTCTCTTAAATATAATGAGACTAAATGGCACTCAGCTTATGGTGCTCAAAGAGCCCAAAGTACATTTGAAAAATTAAACAGCAGCGTCTCTTTCCAGAAATCACGACCCAGTTCCTCAATATAATTTACAGACTCATTGTGAGAAATTTCATGTAGCAACTATTTTCTTTCTACAGTAGAGTCTACTGGAGCTATTTCAGAATCTACTGAAGAATTTTCTTCCTAATAGAGGGAAAGTAGTTCCACCATGAAACTGCTCACAACAAGGTCTGTGGGTTATCTTGAACCAGGTCATGATTTTTGGAAAGAGACACTGGTTTTAAAATTTTCAAATGTATTTTTTGGGGGCTTTGTGCACTACAGGCCCATTATATTGGAGAGAAGGCCGACATCTGTATGGGCGATATCTCCAAAACTCTTCAGTAGAGGTTTTACATTTTTGTCAGGAATCCCCCAGGACACTTGATTCCAGGAAAATAAGTCAACGGGAGTGGGCAGGAGTGGGAATTATGTAAAAACATTAGGTCAGTTTTTTGCAGGCACTTGACTGTGGATTGACAGGAACGGGATGCAACGGGAGCCATTCTTGTTTTGTTTTCCTTGTTACTCTGTCATGGGATTGGGACGGGACTGGAGCATTTTTGTGGGAGTGAAAATCCACTCCATGTCATGTTGTACTCTGCAACTCACACCAAGACTATCTAGATAGATAAAGAGCACTGCAGACCAGATGAAAAAAAAAATGTATTTTTGATTTTGGGTGAACTATCCCTTTAATATATGCCACTAAATTTTTTTCTTACACCTATACCAGTACTGTAAATGCAGCCTAACAGCCTAAAATGATGGATCATTACACTGATGGGACCCTGCTACTTCTTTTAAGCAATGATAGCAATCATATCACATCCATACAGGGTAAAAAAAAAAAAAAAAAAAAAATAAAACCTTCTGTCTTTTAACTATAGTTACAACAAAAACACTCCTTTAATTCCTTGCTGTGACTTTCTGCTTGTTTATACTGCATTGAAATCAAGTAATAATCAGCATAAACACAGCTGAGTGGTAGAACCAGTGTGCTGGTAGTACATGAATGAAGCTGTACTTCCTCTGATCACAGCTAGATGCTGCTGACACACTGTACATGATTAATTCCATTCATGTCTCTGTCAAAATACAAAAAAAAAACTGTTAATCCACAAGTAGCTGTGATCTTAATTGTATTTATTCTAATGAGAAGAATATTTTGATAATAACTTTTCCATTAAGGTGATATTAAGGCTTAAAAAGAAGTATGTTTTGTTTCATTTGTACTTAGCTGACTTGTGGTTCTTATTTACTCATTCCAGCTCAGCTCCACTCAGAGTTTCTAATCTCTGAACTGGATTTGCTAATCCAGGATTAAGCATGTGCTCTCTATCAACAAGGACAGGTGAAACTGTGCAAATTAATTTATTACAATAAAAACTTCACTGTAAATACTATTTTAAACAAGTCTTTCACATGAACCCTTTTAGGTAAACCTCACATCATAATGTGAGGATGTTCAGCATGTTTTATATCTATTATTATGGCAAAATCCTCCCTTTTTCACTAAACAAATATTGTACTCCAAATTACTCTCACAATACGGGTGCTTTATCCTGTCAGCAGTAGTGGATAATTAAGAAACACTCAAAAAAGCTATCAGCAGAAAAGTCTATGTTTTATTATGAGCGTGATTGAAGTTATGTACAGGTCGGAACGCAGCAGTAATCCAGTATATTGTCTGTAGGATTGCACTGTAAGAGAACAAAGGCTCCACACGTCATCACTGACATTATTGTGATGTTGCATCAGAGGATGTCGACACGAGCAAAGGACTGGTCTGTGCCCAGATTGTTCTCCACAAACACCTCATACTTGCCAGCATCAGACAGCTTCGCATTCTTGATGGTCAAGATCGTGTTGGTGTCTCCGACGTCGAAGAACACCCTGAAAGACAATTGGAGCACCTTTATTATCACTACACTGCTTTCCCCAGAATAAGGATCAGAATCACTACATTCACAAGTGGACGGCTGTGAGCACAGGTGTGAATGCACCCAAGAGGACACACGTTCAGAGGTGGCCCAGGCCGCATGTGGCCACGTTCTTTTAGCAATGTGTATGCAATGTGTGCTAAACTACACTGAGGGACCGTCTACCTCAACTGTCAGTGAAACAGCTGTCTGATCTCCATTTGGAGATGTGAAATATCCCCAGATTTCCTTTAAAAATTGCTCAATTTCAAGAGCTGTTGAGTAAAGAGAAACTTAATAAACTTGGTGAAACAGCTAGAGCAAAATTCTCAATCATTCATGCCATCTTGTAAATTTGGCATTAAATTCACTACATTAAAGGAGCAATATGTAACAATTCTGCATCCAAAAAATCACTACTGCAGTCCAAATAGCAAGTCATAGACTGCATGTTAAATAGGTTGAGATATTATTTAATACTCAGTCTGCCAAACTCCATTAACATTTTGCTCGATTTAACAGTTATAAACATTGACACCCTCTAAAAGACTATTAATGATTTCTTACGACTCATAAACAGGCGCTAACTCATTCGGCAGACGTTAGGAATGAATTTGTACTCTAATTAACGTGAAACGAGCAAACAATAACACGAGTTATGGCCTAGAATAGAAATTTCTAAGGAACACACTGCGGTTGTTGCATTGTTTTCAGAGATGCAAGTCATCTCTGATGACATATCATGGTACTTTTATGATTTATTACAGTAAATATATTACAGATTTCTCCTTTAAGTTGTTTCTTTCCTTGTGAAAAACATGGCATCACTTTGTTGCAGCAAAATATCTGGATGTTAACTAAGCTTTGTTAATATATAGGTATAAATTAATACAGTATTCCTCCAAACTTAATCTCTGAGAGAACGTACCTGTCGTCTTCTTCAATGTCGTCTCCATCTTTGAGCCAGGCAACATCTGGAGGAGGCTCCCCACGTATGTCGGCCTTTAGCACCACGGTTGTCCCTCGCTTGGCCTTAAGGTTGTCTGGGCCTTTAGAAACCTTGGCAGGGACTGGTGAAGCATGATGCAAAAACTCCATCAGTCACATGATTTGTTAAAGATCACATGTGCGGTTGGACATTACCTCAAAGACAGTAGTAATGACTAGAGGAATACAGTAGAGGGAAGGTTTCTAACAAGAGTAAGCATTAGCAACAAGTCATTTCTAGTGTCCACAGGTACAACTTTGTCTTCAGTTGTGTTGTGTTTTTCACCTCGTCTAGTTCAGTGGTTACCAAACTGGGGGGTGGGACCCCTGGGAGGGCACAGAGTCACTGCAGGGTGTGTGTATGATAAAGATGATGATAAAGAGAGAAATATAGAGTGAAACAAAGTTAAATGAGTTTGATTTATGTAGGGGAAATAAACAAACAAGAGTTTGCTGATGTTATCATGCTGACCTTTATTTCACTAAAATTCCAATTGGAATCTTTTAGATCAGTTGTTGATTATCCCAGTGATTGTTAATGATTGATAATAATTGTGGGGTGGGGGAGGCATGAAATGTTTTCGCCTCTGAAGGGGGGCGTGCCAGAAAAAGTTTGGGAACCACTGGTCTAGTATGATTGTGTCTGAAGTTTTCACTTCACCATCTAAAAATGTAGGTGTTTAAAGCAACTCTCACAACTTCCCTGTAAGTCTACAGCCAGAAGGTGGTTAGCTTAGCTTAGCATAAAGATTGGAAATGGGGCAAAGAGGAATCCTGCCTCTGTCCAAGGGTAACACAGGCATGTTTTACAAAATGTTTAACTATTCCTGCTGTTTGATTTAATTCAGATTCCTCCAGTCATGCCAAATTAACAGCTTAGATTTAGGTAGTAACAAGAAACGCCAGCTAACGCTAATAACAATCTGTACGCACCTTCCACTAGAATACAGGCAGATCCACTTGTCTGTCCAAATGGATTTTTAATGGTGACACTGTATTTTCCCAGATCAGCCAGGACCCCATCTCGAACCACGAGGGCCACGAAATCTGGGTCCTCAAAAACGTAGCGGTACTTGGGACCGTCCTTCAGCTCTTTGCCGTCCTTGTACCAGACGATGAATGGGTCGGGGAAAGCACTAACTCTGCACTCCAGCTTTGCAGCGCTGCCCTCAACAAGAACCACGTCTTTGAGCTCCTGCAGGATCTTGGGAGGGCCCTTCTCCCGCAGCTCTTTACGCGACCTGTATCGAAAAACACAGTTAAAAAGAAGCAATTTGATTTAATTTTAAAAAGTTTGTGTCCGGGCTGTCTTAAAATTTTAAGTTGATTGAATTTGAAAAGACAAGTTGAGGTAATTTTGTAATGATTCAAAATAAACTTTTGAGTCAAATAAACTTGATAATAATTCAGGTGTAATTGAGAAAATCCATTCAGTAAGCTTATGATATTAAGTTGAACCAAAACTCTTCAGTCACACTGACAAACATTACGAACAAATTTAATTTTTTAATTTTAATTTTAAATTTCTAAATGGCTACACTAAAAGGTTAAAAGTTAAAAACCCTGCTGTCATAGAGAGGGATGACACATTATTTTAAACGTCTCTTCTCAAAAGCATTTGTTGTGTTATAAACACAACATATGCACTTGTAGTAAATTGGAGAAAAAGAACTTGAAAGTCCTGGCCAGTCACTTCCTTCAGTGTCAGTCAGTGTCAATGTCAAGGGTACAAAAATTGTTTGAGCCAACTTCCAACCTCGGATAAATGTGGAGGCAAGGAGGTTTCGGATGCTGTTCAATGGTCCAAGAAGCACTTTGTTTGAAGCATACTGAAGCCTTGCACGATTACATGCTTTGAACTCTGGTCAAAAGGAACACGAATGACAATAATACCAGCCGACTGTGGATATTTTGGTACCTGTGGCCGCGATACGAGGCTTGGATTCTGATAGCAGCCTCCTGGACCTGAGGATCGTTGATGTTCAGAGTGCACCCAGGAGGGGGTGCAGCCTTCGCTTTGGACATCTGCAGTGATCAGAGCAGGTTAGCAATAGAAAGAAATCAGCTAAAAACATATTCAAGTTCCAATTAATTTCATGACTACAGCCATTGCAGATATGTCAGAGAGGGAAAAGCACATCAGCGATGGCTGCATTCTTTTCATGCGTCTCAGTAAGTTATGACAGTTTGCACAGTACCAGGACACTTAAACTGAAGCATCTGAATGGAATTCAGCCATCATTAATTTAATTTTCTATTTTTTTTCCATTGTGACATGACAAAATGTTTTCTGTGAAAAGGCCAATCTGACCACTGGAAAAGAACCGAGGATTTTAGTTTACCATTACCATGCCAACAATTTCTTTCTTTTCTTACCTCTGAGATCCTCTCGAAGCTGCACTCTCCTCGAGATCTGCTCCAGAATCAGCAAACCTAAAAGATTTCATGCTTTATATTTAGAGGTCAGGAGGAGCCTTTTAGGTCCTCAAGGATCGAGGCGAACAACCCGTCACATAGATGCTCCTTGTCCTTCTTTGGATACTAGGAATACTCAACATGACCAGACTGATTGAAGATGCGCAACAAATGTTGCAGCGATCCTTCCCATCCTTATAAAGCCTTCATATTGAATACTCCTGAGAATCAGTTAATAGTTTTGTTCGTGGTTGAAATGTGAGTCATCCCTGGAGAAAATTAAGACATAATTGTTGGTTGTCAGGGTCATGTGGAGGGAGTAGACTCTTAGCCTGAGAACTGAACTGAGAACATTCTATCAGAGTGTTTACATGTGCAGTAATATCCTGGTTTTGAGTTGTATTCTGACTTTAATCACATTCAGGGTACAGCTTTCACATGCATCATGAGAAAGTTATTCATATCCCTGTTTACATGATTGAGCGCTCTGATCATCAGTGTGCAGTTGTGATTTCTCCCCATCTGAACCATTCAGATGGGGAGAAATCACCTGGATAAGGGTTTGTGTCCACAGGGTTTTTTTTTCTTAGTGCCAGCAACATTGTTCAGTTGTTCCCATTGAAGAGAGAGCACATGCAGCAGCATACAACTGTGAAGTGAAAAACTTTTCAGAGCAGTCTGATTGTTTTGAGCGCTTTCTAGTTGAAAATCTCAGAACCTTTCAGAAAGGCGCTGGTGTCGTCACTGTCACTCCTTTTCAGGCAGTCTATCATATATTAGCAGGAGGTCACCCTGGTAACCAAGAAAATGGAGGGGAAGTTAGTGCTGACTGTGACAACTTGAACATAAAAGAGACAGAAAAGCCCACTTGTGGGAGGACATTGGTCAGACATTGAAGGTTGCTGGTGAGTACTGCGCTTTTGTCGCCCTCTGCACTGTAAGCCGGTTGTTAGATGTGTAGTCAACCCTCTGTTACCATAAGTTAGCTAACTATCTAACGTCAAACTCAATGTCAAAACCAAGTGCAGTGTTTTTTTTCTCTTACCGTACTCCCCAGCACCATGCCAGCACTTTTCTGCAAACAAACAAATAAACAGACCAAAAAAAAAACAAAAAAAAAACACAAAACAAGCAAACAAAAACACACAAACAAACAAACAACAGTATAAAAAATGCTATAAGGAAACAAGCCCTAAGGTGTTTACATGCCTTCATGACAAAGTCTTTTCATGTGTAAAACATAATAGTGGTTTTCAGCTTTACAATAAGTGTCACAAAGAGCATTAATACATGGCTGATTATGGTTCAGTAGTACTTAGCCTATTAATATGAACAATAAGTTATAGGTTAGGCTATAAGTTAATGAACATCTACATGAAGATAAAGCAACAAGCAAACTTCTACACATAGACAGTGGATTGTGTCCTCTTATCTCCACCTTTACCAACAATAAGTCACAAGCTGAAGGATGGACAATTATTACCCTTAAATAAACATTTATAAAAACATGGTCTCTTCATGAAATGGCTTAGCTGTGAACTTCATGATATACATGTTAAAGATAAACAAACATTTTTGATAAGCATTTTTATCAACCATATACTAATATTAGTTAGTTTAGTAACCTAATGAACATGTAAACCTTTCAGATATTTGTTAATATTACTTGTTTATTATAGTGCTAATTAACTTAGTTAATGCTTATTACAATATTAAGTAACGTTAACAGCATCTTAACTACGATATTAATTCAGACACTATTTAATAGTTTATAAAGATGCTATTATAAAATATTAAATAGTGTATGAATTAATGCCATAGTGATCATGAGCACCATTAGTAAATGATTGCTAGACACATTAGTTAACATTAATTAACTGTTATTAACGCTTATTGCTGCATTAACTAATGTTAATTAGTGGACCTTTGTTATGAACTGTTACCATAATCTTTTATTAGAGTGGAAACACTTTTCATGTCAACTCAGCTACAAGCACCAAAGATTGAAACTGGTAATTTTTTGAAACATAGAAAATTAAATGGTTAATAGTAAACAGTTCTACACACAACTAACTATGTAACTCTGCTACCACTTTTCATACCTAGTTTCCTTCCACTGTAGAAACAAACTGTTACATTGTATTCATATATTTGTCATATTTCCTTTATTGTTCATAGCCTTAACAGCTGTCATGCCTTTTCCATGCCAGATTCAGAAATTTCACAAAATAAAAAGCAGAAGCTATAACAAATACAGTCACTCAATAAATAAACAAATTGCGAAACACACACAAAGCAGTCACATTCATATAATCAAAATAAAGAACTTGTCTTTCATTTAACAAACTATTTTCTCTGAGGATCTAATATCCATCACGAGGCACTGCAACACATTCCACAAAATACGGCATAGGATTTTAATACAAAAATGTGGAGCGTTCAACATCTTTTTCAAACCCTGTTTGTATCTCATTTTGTATGATTAAAGAACATAATATATTGCACAGACGTTTAGAATTCAATGCAACGTTGCATTCTCATGCTGATCTTGCATGTTTTCATTCAGGTTTGAAACAACTCCCTCTGTGATTAGCTTGTACTCTGCATAGGAAAATGACTGAGCCAGAAAGACAAAGAGCTGCAGAAAAGGGCAGTATTTATCTAGCAGTAGCATTAGAATATATAGAACTAGTAAAATAATCTCATAGAATTACCAACGATCTCTGTCAGTCAATACACAGATTAAAACAACTTGTCATTTTGCTGAATGTTTGATGCAGCTTTATGTGATATCACTGTAAAAGACTCATCAGTGTCTGATTGTGATTCCTTGATACTTTCTTTAAATTAAAGGGATAGTTCAGATTTTTTGATGTGGGGTTTTATGAGGTACTTATTCATAGTCATTGTGTATTATCTACAGTAGATGGCGGTCAGCAGGCCACCAGTTTGGAGAAGCGCCAGGAGTATCTGTGTAGGAAACCAAGGAATCCTGTTGCAGACAGGGTCAGCAGCAAAACATATATTAAAACAAACAAACATAAAATCTAAAAAAAAAATTATATCAGTTTCAGTGTACTTTACCAGCCTTTTCAGGCTGTAAACTACAGTTATATCAACCAAATACTGCTCCTCCAAAGCAACCAGACTCCATTGGCAAAAACAGTAATTTTACTTTGCAGAACTTGGGAGTTGCTGATCTACTGCTGTCTTGATCTGTTAGTTTGTTTGTGTTATTGTATGACTTCAGTGTTTTAAAGGGTTAGTTTGGATTCACTAAAGACACACACTAATACAAACAAAGTGATCAAGGCAGCAGCAGACCAGCAACTGCTGTGTTCTGTGAGGTAAAATGACTCTTTTTATGAAAGGAGTCTGGTTGCTTTGGAGAGGACAATATTTGGCTTATACAACCCCAGAAATAAAAAAAATAAAAAAAAGTCTGTCTCACACCAAGATAAAGCAGTGAAAATATAGTGTACACTTCAACTGATATTAGTTTTTTAGGTGCCTAAAATACGTTTATGTACACAGCCGTACATTGCTTGGCTTCCAACACCTTTACTTTTGCTGCTTCTCCAAACTGGGGGCGTGTAATACACAGACTATGGATAAGTGCCTCATACAACCCCACAACAAAAACTCCTAACTATCCCTTTAATCCAATCTGTCACAGAAATGACACTTTGTGTGTTAAGTGTGCAAATCTGTCCTTGATATCAACACACGTCAGAGCGAAATGATAAAACTTACATTTGTGCAAATGTTTCACATGCTGGTCTTAAAACTGAATTTGCCCCCACGTGGCAAAAAGAAACAACAGAAGTCAGTCAATTATTAACCGTATGGATCAAACGATCAGTGTATCACTGATTTATGATCAATGTATTGTTAAAACAAATGTATTGGAATTGACTGTGAGGATAGACTTAAAAACAAAAAATTGGGCACAAGGGGGATATTAGGCATTTTCTCTGTGGTGAGGTTTAAAAATGTAACCCAAATCGCTTTTTACTCATTTCAGTAACCCCTCACACATGATTAAATTGTGAACATCATAATTTTTAAACACCAATATATCACCTTTTCTTACTTTCAATCTAACCAACAGACAAATATCAGTATATGTCTAATTGCAGTCTTCAATATGGTACCTGTAAAGAACAAGTTATGTGTGAGTAAAAAAAGAGACAGGAAATTTATGATTCGCAGATTTTGTGATGGTTTGAAAATCAACTTGTTTATGAGGCATGTATCCTCTCATGTACATTCTCTTGATGATGAACAAAGACTAGTTGCTGATAAATGCTATTTTTTTTAAACTAATTAAGAGGTACATACCTCAATATACCTCAAAGAGCATGGAATAAAAGGAGGTGTCTCTTAGTTACAAATGAATTGAATATTTCCTAGCGCTGTGTGGATTGTCTCATATTTGAACATTTATGATTTCATGTTTTTTTGCAGTCTGCAGGGGCATTTTGTTTATGATTTTATGTTTTGATCACTGCGCACAGCATTCTGTAAGAGGGCTGGAAGCCAAAAAGGTGTAAGACACTTAATTAAGGGAATAAATAATAAAATAAATAATTATTTCTGTGTAATATAATGCTAATTATAACTATTATAGTTCTTACTTGACATTATTTATAAAAACCTCTGCCATTTAAAAACTGTAATTTATAAAAACCAAATAAAGCGTCCCTTTTTTCAAAGCAGTAGCTGTTAGCGATTGAAAATTACAGCTAAAATAAGAACTAATACACTCAACAACATCTCAATAAACATCCTTTCTCAGTGAATTGTGGAGGCTATTTTTTATGCTCACTAATGCTAACTGGTTAAGGGCACTTGGAGGCACCCCAGTATCACCAGCGATTCGATTCACCACTGACCCCCTGAATGATCTTACATTTAACGATGATCTCAGTGTGCATACACTGACCGGCTCATCACACTTGTAAGCCTCATTTTAGTAAACTCAGAGATGAGTGTAAATATCTCTGCATAGCTAATCAAACTGGATCCTTTATGCCGGGCTGAGTGAGTGGAAGTGTTTAGTTGATCTGGACGCCAGGGCGGCGGTGATGGTGGTAGCTTATTTGTGGTGAAGGGACTAGTGTCTGCGTGGAGCCACTTTACGCTGTCCACACCATCGCTTGGAGCAGAAATGATGACCTAATGACAAATTCCAAAAAATAAATTCTGCTTTTGAGAATGAGAATGCCATTTTGTGACATTGGGGAAGAAATTTGTGCTGATTTTAAGAGTGCTTTTCTGATAGCCCTTGTAGAGAATCCTCCTCAGTGTATCCTCTGAACTCAATGTACTCCTTAAAAACTCAAAACAAAAAAAAAAAAAAAAGAACTAGAACTGCTACAATCTTGACAATCATTGAGATGCTACAGCAGTAAAAAAAAAACTCAGGTACTGTAGCACAAATAACTCTGCTTTCATTCAACCTCGATTAAGTATGGAGAGCAGTATTTTGCATTCTAGGCTGGCCTTAATCCAGGACACAGAATTAGACATCATAGAATGAATTTCTGGTCAGGAAACATTTGAATATGAGACTAAAGACTCATTTAGTTAGTAGAGATGTTGCAATTGTTTTAGCACTTCTTGTTTTGTAAGGTATTCATTATTTTGGAATCTTGTGAATAACTTAAATGAAACAATATTTTTAACATCAAAACTCTGTTTAGCAATTTTAGGCCTTTCATGGTGGGTTAATACTATGTATTAATTTGTGTCCCCTCTAATCACTGTAGAGTTGACAGTAAGAAAGGAAGTAATTTATCTAAAATATATGCAAAGTTACAAACCTTGAGGTACTAACTTGAAGACAACATCCTGCCTTGTATGAACAAGGTCCACCGTATAAAAAATGCAGTCAGGCTCTTGTAACTCAGAGTTCCCTTTGCTGTGAAAGAATTTTTTTAGATTCTCTTTCAGAACCAGAAAAGAAAAAGAAGTGCCGTCTCTGGAGATCGCAGCCGCTCTGCTGGTTTCTTGAGTTTCTCTTTTTCCTTCCGACCAACTCCGATAACTCAAACCTGAAGGGGCCACCCCACCTCGCGGCCCGAAGTCTTGTATTTTTAAAGTCCCGCCAACTGGTGTTTGGAAGCCTGTGTTCACTGGGTGACAGGTGTGGTGGGTGTAGTTGGCACATTTGGCGTGGCGGGGCTGGTGGGGTTTGTGGCGAGCTCTGGTAGGACCGCAGGAGAACTTTGTGCTTGGTGGCCACCTCCTGTCGCCTGCGCTGCTGGTCGGCCAAGAATTCCTTGAGACGGGTGGTTGTAAAGGTGAGAGTCTGCCTGCGAAGGCGCATCAGGTAGGCATCTTGAAGCCAGGAGTTATTGAAGCAGTCCTTAATGGAGGGACGGGCCCTGTTGAAGACCAGACAGTGAGGGGCCGAATATTCAAAGATTTTATAGGTTTATAAAAGCAAAATGGGCCACATACAGTATATGGATGTGGGGGAGTAACTGATCAGTTTTTATTTATTCAACAATTTGTATTTCTGAAAAGTTAGGTTTCAGTAATAGGCAATGATACATGTTAAAGGGTAACTTTGGTGTTTTTCAGCCTGGTGCCTCATTATAGAAACTTCCTAAATCAGAAATCCCATCTAATCTCGGTTTAGGATGACATTTAGGATTTTTGATATTACAGAAACCTGTTTCCTAACTGCTTTTAGGCAAACATCCTATCCCTTATCTTAGGATAGGAATTTAGCTATTACAGAAGTGTCCTAACTGAAGAATTTCCAAACTTAGGAATCCTAAGTTAGGATGGCATAGACCCAATCCTAAATTCAAAATCACAGAAATGGCAGCACCATTGTTGTATCACAATGACAATGAAGAGGGAACAACATGACCACGAAATATTATGATTAAAGGCTACTGAAGCCCTATGATGATGCTTTAAATTTCCCGGACCATGTATTAATGGGCATATATCCACTGCTAAAACTATTAATTAATTGAATTTGATCGATGTGCTCCATGCATTCAAATCCTTATCCTTGAATAAAGGACATTCTTCTTCTTTATCCTGGGTCAATAAGCAGCAAACGGCAAAACCTTCCCCAAAAGGTGAAGTTTCCTATCCTCCAAGATACAATTAATGCCCATCTTGCAACGTCCACAGGTTAGCCAGTGGTAGGTGAAGTGAGACATCTGTTGTCATGGATACAGGCAGTCTTGTGTACATTTTAAACATGGATACATTCATGACAGGACAAGTACTGATGGAAGAATCAAGTTTAAAGTTCTAGCTAGTTAAGATATGAGGTCTGAGATAGGACAGAACAGCCATGTTTAAGAATTACTTCTGAAATAGAAAGATAGGATTATTCCTATCTTTGAAACTTAAGATAGGACAAGGACTTAGGAAATGTTTGTGGAATGAGGCCCTGGACCCTATTTTCACATATTTTGTGTCTAAGAGACAAATGGCGAGAACAATTTTTGAAACTGGTCCAGTTTTGAGCGAGACCACTGCAGCTGTCAGCTGTGAAACAGACTGCAATGTAATCCTTGTGGGCCCCTGCAGTGTGCTGTAAAGTACATCCACTGAATCAAAAAACATGAACAAACCAAGTATAAATCAATATATTAAGGAGCTGGAAAATCTAGCATACATTAATGGAAAGTTGGAATTTTTTGAAAATATTTGGGGGAACTTAAGGAGTTTTTGCAACAAAATGTTGGTTCTGATCAATAAAGTCAAATAATTTCTGTACACTGCAATAACTGTAATATCTGAATATTCACCTTTGTTGTAATTACAATGTTTTTATTAACATTTGACGGTTTATTGTATTTGCTGCTAAGTCTGACCATTTTATTAACATGTTGTGTTTGTTTTAACTGGAAAACCCCAATACAATATTGTATTAAAAAAAAAAGTTGTCCATTTGATGTGAGTGTTTTTGCACTGACAGACTCAAGTGTCTGACAACATTATGGAAAGGATCCCTTCAGAAAGAGACCTTTTTGTTTTCTTTAACCTGAAACAGCAGTTTCATTGCTCTCACCAACCTCCACTTGCAGAAACAACGATTTTATCAATGTCATTGTCATTGAAACTTCCACTGCTGAAGTTAATCCTTTATTCACCATGTTAGATTTCAAAATATCTACAGGAGTGACAGGGAGGTTCGTCCATAAAATAAGAAGGAGCAGCGGGAAAAACTTAGCTACAGCCAGAATATTTTCTCATCAAAGTCAGTGGATTACAGGTTTGGACCAAACAACCACAGCTGGTGTTTGTTTGAACAGTGGCAAGATGAGCTGAGATGTTTTTGCTGAGTTTTATTTTCATTCTGTCGAGTTTGAGTGGCATGTGTTTTATGCTGATAAAATGACTCTATTCTCTAAAGGAAGTCTGGTGGGTTTGGTGACAGCAATAAATCAGCTGTCTCTGGTTAAACAACATGTATGTTATTCTTAGAGATCCTTTCTATCCTGTTGTCAGACACTTGGAATAACAGTCTGAGCCTGTCAGTGGCAAAAAAGCACTTTTTGTGGACTGACTGTGCAGGATTAGATTGCAGCTGAGATTGCAACTGAGATTGCATCTCAGTTTTGCTTCTGCTGGCCGCAGCGCTCTGGCTCAATGCTGGACCAGTTTCAAAAAGTGTTGTCCCCATCAGTCACACAAAAACAAGAGTTCAGGTTGAATAGTACTAAAGTTACACTTTAAGTATCAGAAATTCTGTAAAATACACCAATTATAAAAAAGACTCGTGTTCAACTTACCAAGGGTAGCTACAGAGGATCTTTTTAAGAAATAGAGAGGCACTTTGGGACACATTCTGGTAGAGTTTAGAGAGGTCAAACTTTGCCGCCTGGATCCTGGCTTCAGTCTCCTGAGGCTCAATTTCCATGAAAGGCGACCTGCCGCTCAACCTGGACAATCAGAGGGAAGTTTAGACACTGACAAAACAGCGCAGATCCCTCAAAACATGTCAACACCGCACAATAATATCAAAGATGGTTCATTGGGTTAGTCGTGAATTAAATCAAGATTACAAGAGCAGCAAGATGTCCACACCGTGTAAAATGAATATGAATATGAATATGGAAAAGTCTGAACTGCAAATGCAGCAGACAAATGTTCAATCATAAGCCTCATTTCACACATGGAGACTATAGCATTTCTATTTAAAGAGGACTCGCTGGGTGGAAACTGTGAAAGTGGGACTCACATGATGAAAGTCAGTACGCCCACGCTCCAGATGTCAGCTGGAGGGCCCACAACATCCCCTTTCAACATCTCGGGAGCTGTGAGGAGAGAAAGGAAAAATGCACAGACTTCATTATTTTACATAGAACTTTAATTACATCTGAAAATTGTCTTTGAACCACACAAACTACAGTTTATGCCTTTGATCCTGTGAATGTAATAATTTAAAATGTGCGAATGCATAGACTATAATTTGTCTGTGTTATAGCTGGGGCACATCCGCTAAGAAAACAGTGACATGAACCAGGGGTCGGCAACCTTTATTATCAAAAGAGCCATTTTTGTCAAGACAAGAAGAAAATCTGTCTTGAGACGCAACTATTAAATTCAGTCTTTTCCTCCGAGTTTTTTGGATTTGGCGTCCACAGCTGGCTTATAGGAGACTAAAGAGTAACCACCTGCAAAATTTAGTGGAAAAGGTGCTGAACCACGTTTTAGTTGATGAAATATTAAAACTTTTTTTTTCCATGTATAGGCAACTCTTTTTTTTTACCATTGGAGTATGTCAGAGTCATTTTGGTCTACAACAATGATAAATGAAAATGAAAAAGTTTTTTTTGTCAAAGCCACAGTGAGTCTGAGTAAATCAAATAACTCACTGACACTAACTAACTAAATTATCAGTACAGGAATTATGTTGACCTGATTTTCTGGTCACTGGTGGGCAGAACAACAAGCTGTGAACACACTGACGGGGCTAATGTGTTAGCAAACAGATGCTTATTTACACAACCAGCACCTACAGAGCAACATCATAATTCATTTGGAGTCTTGTTTCTACTCACTTGGTGAATCTAAGTCCAAGTCCGCTCTCCTTTTAGCTATATTTTGGTCTCAACCAGTTGCTGAGGAAAATACACTGCCCAGCCAAAAAAAAAGTCGCCACCTGGATTTAACTAAGCAAATAGGTACGAGCCTCCTATTGGATAATTACTGCATGGGCGATTATCTTTCAGCTGGCAACAAGTTATTTAACCCCAACTGGTGCAATGAGTTGCTTCCCATTTCCTAAACAACCATGTCGAAAGACACATCCCGTGGTCGTGGAAAAGATGTTAGTCTGTTTGAGAAGGGTCAAATCATTGGCATGCATCAAGCAGAGAAAACATCTAAGGAGATTGCAGAAACTACTAAAATTGGGTTAAGAACTGTCCAACGCATTATTAAAAACTGGAAGGATAGTGGGGACCCATCGCGATCCGGCGATCACATTAAACGTTTGATGAGATCAAATCAAAGAAAAACAACAGTAGAACTCAGGGCTATGTTTAATAGTGAAAGTAAGAGCATTTCCACACGCACAATGCGAAGGGAACTCAAGGGATTGGGACTGAACAGCTGTGTAGCCTTAAGAAAACCACTAATCAGTGAGGCTAACCGGAAAAAAAGGCTTCAATTTGCTAGGGAGCATAAAGATTGGACTCTGGAGCAATGGAAGAAGGTCATGTGGTCTGATGAGTCCAGATTTACCCTGTTCCAGAGTGATGGGCGCATCAGGGTAAGAAGAGAGGCAGATGAAGTGATGCACCCATCATGCCTAGTGCCTACTGTACAAGCCTGTGGGGGCAGTGCTATGATCTGGGGTTGCTGCAGTTGGTCAGGTCTAGGTTCAGCAACAGTATGTGCTCAAAAAATGAGGTCAGCTGACTACCTGAATATACTGAATGACCAGGTTATTCCATCAATGGATTTTTTCTTCCCTGATGGCACGGGCATATTCCAAGATGAGAATGCCAGGATTCATCGGGCTCAAATTGTGAAAGACTGGTTCAGGGAGCATGAGACATCATTTTCACACATGGATTGGCCACCACAGAGTCCAGACCTTAACCCCATTGAGAATCTTTGGGATGTGCTGGAGAAGGCTTTGCGCAGCGGTCAGACTCTACCATCATCAATGCAAGATCTTGGTAAAAAATTAATGCAACTCTGGATGGAAATAAATCTTGTGACATTGCAAAAGCTTATCGAAACAATGCCACAGCGAATGCGTGCTGTAATCAAAGCTAAAGGCGGTCCAACAAAATATTAGAGTATATGACCTTTTTTTTTGGTGGCTACTTTTTTTTTGGCCAGGCAGTGTATCTGACTCAAAAACAAGTGTGCTTGGTCAGTTCTCCAGTCAGTACCCCAGTTCAACCAGAGTTGTTCCTGGTTGCTGCACAACGGTCACCCAGCTGAATGAGTTGCTTGTGTGAGTGACCAATGAGGCTGGAGCTTGTCCACAATCCTTTGTGCACATTTAGAACCTTAAAAAACCTACATATAACCTAAATCAACTGCTAACTCCTCACTCCTCTGGTAGGGGGCCTAAACCATCAACAAGTGCTATGCAAAAACAAACTTTACCTACTAGCAGTGTTTGGGAGTAACTAGTTACATGTAATTAAATTACAAAACAAATGTAACTGTAGTCTGCTATAGTTACTGAGAAAAAAAATAAATTAATTAAATCACAGTTACTAATCAAAATGTTGGTGATTACAAAGGGGCTAGGTCCAAATATTCTTTTAGTGTTGCCTATGGAGATCTGCACTCTGCTGAGTGCCCTCCTCTGGTTATATGTGACAATAAACTTGACCTTTACCTTGTATTTCTTTTACTCTGTGAGCCAATACTTTGCCAGCTCTCTCACCTTGCTCAAAACATTTTTGCCTTTTACAGAACAAGACAAATTCAGTTTTCCTATTTAGTTATTTGTCATTTAACTCACATTTTCAGTCTACCCCATCTGATTCTTGTTGTTCCATGTGTCGCTTTTTGAACTTTTTAATATCTTTATCTAACTGAATTTTCCTTTATATTCTGCTTTTTTAATAAGCAAACTTTTTTTTGGATAATCCGCCCCCACAGAAAAGATTTAAAAGCATCCCAAATCGCACCACGGTCCTCAACAGAGCCTTCATTATGCTCCCAAAATTCCTGCATTGCAGATTTAATAAAATCAGAATTCTCTTCCCTGTTTAGCATACAGTTATTAAATCACCATCTCAGGGTTTTTTCTACTATCTAGAGGACAGAGAACTAAATCTGGTCTGACAATACTATGTTTCTAATTGTAGAATTTAGCACCTGACTAACCAAATTTACAGGATGTGAGAAAGTAATCTATTCTACAATAGCTTGAATGCGGATGTGAAAAACAATGAAGTCCTTTTCCCTTAGATGTAATACCCTCCAAATATCAACACGACCCAAGACTTCTGACAGCACAGTTATTGCCCTAATACCTGTTGTGTTAAACTGAGAGGGTTGATACATTTGAACTAAATCTAAATCCCTCACTTCATTAAAAATAAAGACTATATTATCATTACAGATGTTTCTAGTTAAATTACAAAGTAACTCAACCTTTACCTTTGCCTCATTAGCTGCTAAATGCTCCACTATGGTCACCAGCTAGTTGCTAACTTTGTTTGTCTGTTATTTGCTGCTGGGAAGGTAGCTAACAGATGGCCGGAATTTTTCAGCAAAAACAGCTGCTTGCTGTTTCTACAAACGATAATGATGAAAGCACTGAGACTGAATCAGAAACAGTAAAATTAGGGGAACATAAAACCAAAACAATGGGTCTCATGCAAGGACATTTTCAAATTCTGATTTTAAATTTCTCTTATTTTTTTGTATGAAGGGCTCGTTTGAACACAGCACATCAGATTCAACAAACGCTCATAACTTCAGATAAATGATCCACCTGCGCGTATTTGAGTGCATGTGCATGAGACTTGTAAATTAGCATAATTAAAGCCCCAATAATACCATATATGGCTGCCCTTACTGCCCCATATGTCAGGAAGTGTTCATTCATAAAAATGGCATCAAAGAGAAAAAAGAAGAACTTGTTCTCATCACAGATAAAGAGGACAGACTAAGTGAGGATGTTTGCCTGGACAGTGACTTAAACCTGCATGTGCTGATATACGGCCAATACACTCAACAGCAGGTAATAATAGATCATTGAATGAATGACGATAGGCTTTATATGTAAATTTACATTTAGATTATAATTTGAAATGTAGTCAGACAGGATAATTTTGAAGTGTAATTTATTTTTCAAACTCAAAATGTCTTCAAACTAATGAAATATACAGTCAGTAGTGAAAAACTTTGGTTTGGATACCAGCAGGCTGACTGCACATGACTCTAAGGCAGGTCTGGACCACTCAGTTGTTTTTTTAAAATGCTTTTTTAACCATATTGTGCAGCCCAAAATATATTGATTAGAATAGATTAAATTCTGCATTCCCAGTGGTGTGTGAAAAAACAGGGACTCTTACACATGTACTCCAGTGTTCCAATAGGAGGGCTGAACTGCTTGAGGAACAGAGGGTTGTAGGTCTGAGCGCAGCCAAAGTCGATGATCTTGATGACGTTCATGTAGGTGACGATGATGTTCTCTGGCTTGATGTCCAGGTGGAGGATGCGTCGGGTATGGAGGTAGTCCAGACCCTGGAGGATCTGCACAATGTAGGTCACCACGTCATCCTCTGAGTAACGGAACCTGAAATATGAAACTTTTTAAGTCAGTTGTTCGTTGATGTACTTCTAAATAAAATCTGCTCATTCAGTATAAATGAGAAACCACGTAACGATTTCACATCAGACAAACAACTAATTCAACGGCTTCACCTGTCTATGAGGCTGAAGAGCAGCTCCTTCCCGCTGCAGTACTCGGAGATGAGCACCAGGTAGCGCGGTGTGACATAAGCTTCGTGCAGCGCCATGATGCGGTCATGATGAAGCGACTTGAGGATGTCGTACTCCTGCAGCACCTCCTGCTTGCTTTCCGCCTCATATGGAACAATCTTAGCCATAAAGAGGTTTCCTGTGGCATTTTCCCGGCACTCACGGATCACACCAAACCGACCCCTGTGTGTGTGACAAAAAATAAGTGAATGAATTTCCAAATGCTCTACTGTCTGTCCATCTATCTATCTATCTATCTATCTATCTATCTATCTATCTATCTATCTATCTATCTATCTATCTATAAGAAATTCTCGTGTGTTGTTTCTTCCACATAACTAAGTAGAAGACTCATCGAATTATTCCAAGGGACGCACTCAAGTATGTCCCAGAGGGCCCTGTTCTCTTTTCTGTCCTTTATGAAAGAAAAAAATTGAGAACCTCTGTGTTAAAACACTCACTGTAGACATGTAATCTATTGTTAATATAAAAATATTGATTATAGCAACATTAAAGCCTTTATGAAAGTTTTTCAGTTATAATTTGTAGTTTTCAGCTCACGTTTGAGCCTGTTTTGCTTAAATGTTTTTTTTTATATTTACGTCAGGTTCCATCAGGAGTCATTACCTTGCTTTCTCATCCATGAAGGTGTAAGGCTTCTGTGGGACTCCCTGCCGCAGAGATCCCTCTCCAGGCTTGCCCAATGGCGTCCTGCGTCCTGAGGGTGTGATCCGTCCTGATGGTGTGACTCGTCCGGATGGGGTACTCCGGCTGTCCCCTCCCTGTAGCACTGGGGTTAAGCTCTGCACCACCACCACAGGCGGTGAGATAGTAGCAGGAGCGACTGAAGGGGTGGTGGTTGTCGGTGTGGAACTCGCTTGAGAAGGTGGAGTGACACGAGCAGTTGCAGCTGGCACATACATTGGAAGAGATGAAATAGGTTTCCCGATGGCAGGTGCAGGTGCTGGTACAGGAGATGGAGGTTTAGTGGTTATGGAGGGGACTATATTTACAGGACTCTGAGGTTTGGGTGGGACAACAGGGGGAGGAGCCAGTTTGGTTTGGGGTTTGCTGACACTGATGCTAATGGTGGTCTTGGCTTTGGCTGGCATGGCTTGGACAGATGTGGGAGTTTGAACAGGAGCTGGTTCAAGAGGGGGCGTAGTAACGGGTGGAGTAACAGCAGGACGGTCAGCATCGACCTGCACGGCGGGTTTGATGGTCACTGGAGAAGCAGATTTAACCACAGATGGAGCAGGAGCTGAAGTTGCAGGAGGGGCGGGTGTTGCTGTAGTGGGTTTACTAGGAGCTGGTTTCATGGGAGGCACTTTCATGGATGACATCATCACCACAGGGGGAGGAGGAGTGGTTGCAGGGACAGTTTTGACCACCACAGGAGCACTGGTTTTAGCTGGTTCTAATGAAAGACAAGGAGAGGAAGGATACATCTCAAAGACTTGATTTGATACATGGAATGGACAATACATGCAATGTGTTCATCTACAACTAGGACAGTGGTTCTCGACTCTTTTGAGTCGCAACCCCCCAGAATAATCAGGTTGGTGTTCATGACCCCAGAAAAATACCCATATTGCAGAAAGTCAGGCTGATATTTCCATGCTTCTTGGAAGCTTGGGGCTCTTTGAAAAATGCCAGCGCCTCGTATTTCTTAGCTGATGATGCTGCTGTCGGACCTTTATGCGACCCACCCTGAGACACAGTCTCTATTTCCTGTCTCGTGGTGGCCTGAAGCTGTTCATGTGATAGCTAGCAAAACTAATTATAGCTGCTTGGTTAAGCACAATATTGTACCAAAATGAAATTTTTTTTGTGTGTGTGTGTCCAAAAAGAACTCATTTGACTTGACAACAACTAATCAATCTATTCTAAGTAATATATCACTCTCAGGTGATGTAAAAACCATCTCCAGTCTAAAATAAGGCTCTCATTTCCCATCATCCCATCTTGCTGGATATCTTTGTTAAGTTTGCCATTTTATGTTACAAAATACAATTTAACTTTTTGTTAGTGTTTGTGTCTGTTCAGAACATGGTGGTTTATGTTGTCATTTTTGTGCTGGTTTATAGTTTTAAACATTAGCGAGGAAGCTGTTACATTTTCTGAGGCCAGCTTTACAGCATTCTGCATACTTTTGAGCGCTTGTCCCTGCTTGCCACAATTTTCATTTTATTTTCCACATCTATCTGGCAACCTTTGGAAATTACCTGAGCCCCAGGCTGAGAACCACGAACTAGGACATGCGCCTTTAAACACATTGTTCAATGAGGTTAAATAATTTGTATAATGCATTGCCCCAGACAAAAACATCAATATCATATAACAAACTACACAACAAACTACAACTTTCATCCATGTACCTGTACATTTTTAAGAACATGCATCAACGCATAATCAATGTATAATTGACAGCTTGACAGTTATCTAAGATTTTCCCTGAGACGACACATACCTGAGACATCCAGGCTTACGACTTCTGAGAGGTTGCTGTAGGGGCCCTGGCCAGCTTTATTGACACATGCCACCCTGAACCTGAAGGCGCCCCCTGCTGGCAGGTCAACCACATTGTAATAACAGTCTGCCACCCCTGTAGCCACGATCAACCAGTTGGTCTCACCTGAGGAGTGAAAATGAGATCAGTGTGTCCATGTTATTTCAAAGGGATGGTTTATAGTATTATAATATCACAACTTGTCATCACTCAGATACACAGACATTCATAAGCCAGTTTCATATCTCATGTGTGTTAATGTATACTGTACATTACAGTTCAGCACAGAATAAAACTCCACACAGTTAAAGCTACACTCATATTGTGTGGATTTTGGAGCCCCCTGTGGATAAAAGCAGTAATGTTTCAGTTATAACCACAAAATGTAATCTAAAAAATAAAAGTATCTAAATAAAAATGGGCCCCTTCTTCCTTTTAACTGGCTAACGTACTACTAATTGTAACTTTGGCTGAGAAAATATAAACACCAGCTCATTTCATCGGATTTCATAGAGAATCAAAAATACAGGGGAATAAAACTTTATCATTAACTTATCATCGTTAGTAAATACTGACCCTCTGTTCTCCTCTCCAGAGAGTATGTGCATGGGGCCATGGTGTCTGAGGGCCTCCACAGTACCAAGGCTGTGTTGTTGTACTTCTGAGGTATTTCAGGGGTCCCAGGACGATTGGGCAAACCTGAAAAAACACATCAACAGTATGACATACACATCATCTGTTCTTTGGTTCGTACTTTCCCTCCAGTTTCTTCCCAGGCTCTGCATTGTCTATCCAACAGATTATAAGAGGCTGTGACCACCAAAGTGTTTTTTTTCCCAGCTGAAAACACCAGGCGCTGTTCTGTACATGTCCAGCTGGGAGCGCTTGAGAGTGCCATTATATGGAACAGCAGTGGTAGAAATGTGCCATGTATGTGTTGCAAGTGCCTAATTTTGCAGATCGTATGTGTTATCAACAAATTACTGAACGCAAAAATCTTTGCCTTTGTCATCTGGTAATACAGGATGTGATGGTTGATCTTTGTGGTATTTGTCCTGCCTGTTTTCCACTGGGTAGGTGAGATATGGTAGGGTAAAAACTGACAGTGACAAGCATAGTGTTTTATGGTGCATATTTGTCAACTCGTGGCGACCAGAAAAAAAAAAAGCTAAAAATGCAGCACCCAGTGCAGAATAGATGCCCAGTGCCTCATCATGCTGTTGGTGTTCATAGTATAGTGTCAATACGCAGCACTCCCATTGTAAAAAAAATAAAAAAAACACAATGGTCTTAAGAGAAATCGCTGTGGTGGACACAGCCCTTAATAGTATTTATTGCTGTATGTTTTTATATAAGGCCTACTGCATATTTTATATAGGAGCAGGTTTACTGCTCCTCACACACTGACATGAAAGTGATGTATTTCATAGTTCTTACGAGCAAGAGATATTGTGCAAGAGCTGGACACAGAAGCCAGGGGGTTTGTAGCAACACATTCATAGACCCCTGCATCCTTTTTGGTGGTCTGCATGATCATCAGCAGCTGTCGGCCATCAGGGCAGGCGATCATGTTCATCCTGGCATCAATCTCCAGTGGCTTCTTATCTGAAGAAATGTACAAATATGGTCATAATAATGAAGAATTAAATTAGCCTTTCTTATTATAAATGATATGAATGGATAGCGTTAACTTTTCAAAGAAAGTACTGTTAAGATTCAAAAATATCCTGTAAGAAACGCTCAGACACACGTAAGTGTTCGTTTAATCATTTTATAGGGTAATTAAGAATCTCAATTGTTTATCTCATCTCCTGTACAATTTATTTGCGCTGTATGTGCCATCTGTTGTCATGGTACCATATGTTAGTATACAGTTAGATACAATGTAAGCGATCATTATGTCTCTGCACTCATGCACCCAAGAATAATTATGCAAATTACTGTAATTAGCAAGTGAAGTGATTCTGACCATCCATCTGTGAGACCATCAGTTAAGTAGTGCTGCCTTATTTACATTTTTACATCATCCATACCTTTCATCCAGGTGATGTGAGGGTGGGGGCTGCCTGCTGGCAGACAGCTGAGTGTGACTGGATCCCCCTCCAACAGGACATGATCTCTCAGCTTGATATGGAATACTGGAGGGAAATCTGGGAGCAAAGGACATCAGACCACACAAATTATGTCCATACTTGATAGTATATTAATAGGTCAAACTAAAAGATTTACTGAGGTCAGTGATGGTTCTGCTATTGCTATAAAGAGGCAGATGTATAAGACAAAGAAAGGGGGGGGGGTTAGCTTAAAATTGTAAGATTTCTGCTGGAAAGGGGTTTCTGGCAGAAAACCCTGAAGATTAAATTCTCCCATGTGCTCCTATTTCCACTATTACTGCTAAGCTAAGCTAGCCTGCTGGTTCCAGCCTAATATTTAATGTACAGACACAAGAGTGGTCTTCTTATTTAATTCTCAAGAAGAAAACAATCAGTCATATTTCCCAAAATGTCTAACTATTGCTTTAAGGTGTCTTCAACTTACCCATGACAAAGTGTGATTACAATCTCTTTATATGCACTCTTGCGTGACTTACCAGAAGCCAGTTTGGAGTACTGGCGTGAACGTAGAGCACTATTTTCTCTGGAGATTGCTGTTGGTATGTCAGGCTGTGATACTGTCTTGTCTCGCCTCCCTCTGGTCAGGCCCCATCGATCCCAGCGGGATCTGCGCTCCTCCAAACCTTTACAAGAAAAGAAAAATAAACTAGTTCCATAAATCAATCATCATGCATTTAAGAAACTGATATTACTTATAATCAAATGTGAAGTAAAATTTTCTATGAAGTGTGTAATTGCTTCATACCCTTTGCTGCGTCTGACTTGAGGCTGGACATAGAGTCTAGAGACTCTGATGAGGCACCATTAGTGGCCTGAGCTGCCAGCTGGTTCTGAGGAACACTGGCAATCTTCGGAGCACGGCTCTCTGATGTTGAACGACGAAGCATGGAAAGAATGGGTGTCCTCTTGGTTTCTTTGTCTTCTGATGCTTTCCTTTCCTCTGAGAAGCTACGAATTCTTGTGGAGATGCCAGCCACTGTTGATTCGATCTTTCTACGCATCGCCAAGACAGGTGATTCGTTAGGTTTCTTAAGATCCTTTTCATCCTGTTCCACCGATGCATCACCTCCACTATCCAAGCGCATCATCTCTACTTCCTTCTTTTCCTGCGACCCTCTTCGGCCAAGAGTCCAAGAAAGCCTACGTCTTGAAGCAAATGAATCTTCTTCTTTGGTTGCTTCATCCTTGCGCTCAGCTGACGGAGTTCTCTTCAGGCGCATAGAGAGCCTTCTCATAAAGCCTTGGTCCTTTTGAGCTTCACGAAGGTCTTGGACTGACTTTGATTTCTCTTCAAGTCTCCTCTGTGCTAATTCCAATGGTGCACCAATTGGCCCTGGTCTGTATATCTCTTCACCTAACTCTGTAGAGTCAGATGAAACTGCTTGTGGTTTGTCCTCGTTCTTTGACCGTGACAGAAATTTCAGACTTCTTGAGAGGGAAGACTCTCGTTTTTTGAAGCGGGCCTCAAAGACCTCTTCAGAGCTAATGTCCTCAAAGTCAGCTCCTGATGAGAGCTCTTGTTGGGATGAGGAATGTGTGATAGTCTTTGGTGGACTGGGTTCTTTTGTGATCATTTCAGGAGATGCGACCCTGGAGTATACAGCAGGGTGCTCAGTTGTTGACACGATGGCTGGCTTTGGTGGACCAGGTAAAGCAGAGGGCATGCTGGCAGGTGAGTATGTGGGTAAAGCTGTTTCAGTTGGTGCTGAGGGTGATGAGGTGGCTGGAACAATGGGTGTAGAGGGGCCTAAAGGTTGCTCATTGAGAGGCTGAAGTGAAGGGACCATTATGGTCTGCATAATACTGGCATATGCTGAAGTCCTTCCATCTGGAAGAACAACTCGAGCAGGAAGCGAGGGCGTTACATAGGTTGACACAACATTTGCTGCGGGATGAGAATATTCTAGTGTTGGTTTCACTATAACTGAGCTTGTGGTTATGATCATGTCAGAAGATTTAGCAGGCATATTTACTTCTTCTTCTACCTTTTCTTCAGAAACTTCTACTTTTTCTTTAGCATCTGATTCAGCAACACTGACAATCCTTTCCTCTTCTTCTTTCATAATCTCTTCTTTTACTTCTTGCACCTTTTCTCCTTCTTCTTCCTCCATTTTCTCTTCTACTTTAGAGCTCTGGACCTCTAGAGGAGGTGTGGGGATTCTCTGGCCCATATACTCTGATTCAATCATTGGTTCTTCTGATATGCTCATATCCTTCTCTGAGAAACCACTTGTGCTCGATCTCTCATCAAAATTACTATCTGTAGTGAGCCCATCCATCTTTTCATTCATACTCTCATCGGGCTTGATCTCTTTCTCCATGAATGATTCCTCACTTTCTGTTTTGGTTGGACTTTCCTGCACAACAGACTCTGGTGTTGGCGGTTTTGGTGAAGGTTCCCTGGGAGTCACTGGACGGGAGTCTAGCTTTATTTGCTCAGTGAGAGCTGACATAGATATAGCCTCCTTGAGCCTTCTCTCCTCTACCTGTGCCAAGGGAATCTCCAGGGGAGCTCCTGACCGGCGGTGTAAAGCTATGGGCTCTGAATCACCTTGACTGAAAGAAGCAGTTTTACGCAAAACTTTGGGTTTGGGAACATCATCCTTTGCGAATCACTGGATGCAGCCCTTGTTAGTGGAGGAGGGCCCAAACGAGCAGTGCGAGAGTAGCGATCTGAGGGTATTGCACGTTTTTCATCTCCCATTCCTAATGTTTCCAACAGAGGCCCTCTCAGTCCACTCATCTTGTTGTCCACCGAGCCACCACGAAGCAGTCGCTGTCTCATCACTCCAATTTCAGAGCATAGTCTTCTTGACTCATCTTGGCAGTTCCTGGACTGGTGCTCCTCCTTGGTAGTTCCATAGAGACAGCTTTCTTTAGAACTCTCCTGCCATCCTCTTGAGTTCCCTCTCCAGCTCCTTCTTCAGGTGTGATCCGGAGCAGCAATGCACTGTCAGCTGAGCCTCCACGTCGTAGCTCTCCTCTTCGTCGTCCACCCTCTGGTTTGTCTGACTCCATGCTTGAACCCCTTCGCAGGGGTTTTCTAGTCAGCTCTGACTTCTGTGGTAATTCAGCAGGTGATTCTTCATCTGAGGAACCTCTGTCATTGTCCTGTGATGACCTTTTCCGCTGGCGGCTTTTACCTGTTATTTCGACCCCTTCCTTATCCATTTGGATAGGATCACACTCCATTGCCTCCTGGGCTTGAACAGGAGACCCAGACCATTTACTTGTTTCATCCTGCTTTCCTGTCTCCTGCTCATTGGTCTGGATGTCATTCAGTGACATCCTTGATCCAGAGAATTCCATGTTAAGAGGCATTGGAATAAAAGGCAGTTCACCAATGTCTTCATCAGAATCTGAGGATGACGATGGCAAAGGTGAACCTTCTTTAAGGTGGCGAGGAACTGCAATGGAGATATGGCTGGACGAATCGTTCAACAACTCGGGTATGGATCTCATGACCATTTTTGATTTATAGCTGATTAGTGAACGCTGTGAAAGAAGAAACATGATAAAAAGAAAAAAATAATGAAAGGTGTGGCATTCCGGTAGTAATGCAATGTAGAAAAACAGAACAGGAAAAATCCTCACCTGCCATTTTCTGCGAGATACAAACTTTTTCAGGGCCTCTGTGCTTATGGCCTTCCCCTTGCTAAGTGTCTGAACAGTAAATACACATTAAATGTCATAAAAAGGAATTAGGAATGGGGCCTTGCCCAGTAGACATTACTATAAAAAGAGGTTGTGAATGACTAACACCATAGTGTGAAATGCCACTGGCCCTGTCTTACCTTGAACCAGGGGTGTCGAAGACATTCCTGAGTATCAGGTCTCCTAGAGGAACATTACGGCATATTTCAGTTTTCCAGGTTTATAAAAAATGTTCTATTATCTGATTATAAACTGCACTGTCTTTACTTAAATGAAAAGCACCAGAGGAAGACAGTATGAGAGTTGCAGATAGGGACTAAAAATGGAATATAAACACCAAATGTTCATCTTATCAAGTGTCAAAACAATATCACTAACATGAGTGACTTCCTTTTTATATACTTGGTAGGGAACAAAAGCCAGTTTGTTTATTCTGATACTCTGTTTACTTACAAGACCTGTGCTATATAGACTAAGTATTGTATCAGACATCAGGATTGACTGAAAATTTTTCCCCCATATATTAGTATACTTATAAGTCATTTCGTGAATACGTTGTTGCAAGTATAAATTATACATGTATTTTATACAAAATTTTACATAAAATGGATCTTGAAAACTAGAGATCCATTAGTGTTACTCACAGTCTGTCTACTACCAGCAGCTTTATGATGAACCCTTTAGCCTCTCTGCAAAGCTCAGCAAACATGCTCTCCTCGAAGGCAACATTATAGTTCCTGATGTTCAGCAGTGAGCTGCGGTCATTCTCTCCAGCGAATGGAGAAACTCCGGTCAGACTGATAAATGTAAGAAACACACAGATTTAGTGACAAGCCTAAGAGTGATGCCTGAACGGGCAAAAACATCAAAAGTGACACTGATATTCAGTATCCTGTAATACATTTAATAATGAAGAAAAATAATTCTAATAACAATAATAGTTTTACTCACCACAAATATGCAATAACTCCAATTGACCTGGGAAAATAAAGGAGGATTAGGAGGATTAGAGGATTAGAAAAAGCCAACAAACAAACAAACAAAAAACAGTTGTGTTGTAACTTCAAGAGATACTCTACCAGATATCTGAAGCTTTCGACACAGGGGTCTGATTGACAATTTCTGGTGCAACAAATTCTGGTGTGCCATATTTGCAGTACTGAGCCTCATCAGGTGTGATCACTACTGCGTTGCCGAAATCACAGATTCGGATCTGATCACCATGGGGGTCTGCCATGAGGATGTTGTCAGGCTGAGGAAAAGAATAAGAAATTTTATTTAATGTTGTACCATCAGAATAAATTTCATATGATCATTTTCCAAATGTAAAAACAAAAGCAGTTCCAGCGAACGTTTTAGAAAATCCAATTTTGAGACATCAAAGAGTGAGAGAGTGAGGATCGAGTATCTACCTTCATGTCCAGGTGTATGATGTTTAGATGATGAAGGTAGTCCACTCCTTCAAGCAGTTGTCTTATGCATGAACGTACCTGATGGTCCCAAAACACCAGTATAGCTGTTATTTATCAGATTACTTTAGATTACATACATTTGGTTATTACATTTAAGTTGAATTGAAATGTTTAGTGTAAGATTTGCTGTGCAGGACTTACATCAGACTCCATTACTGTAGATTTCCTTGTGAATCTGTCAAGCAGCTCCTCATGGCATCTTTAAATATTAATTAAGGCTTTTCTTTCTGGGACTTTAGATTAATTGTACAATACATGCTAATTGTAATACATTTACAGTATGTATGCATGTTTATTTCACTTTTAACAAGAAAGAATTTTTAATAAAAAGCTTTTCAGAGCAACAGAATGTGTACAGCCACAGTACAAGAAAAGAGAACAAGCAAACATTTTATATATTCATATCATTTCAATTACTTTCCGAGGCTAATTGTGTACTCTGCAGCAGACTACTATGGGCTTTAACTGCATAATGAGGATACATTTCAGTGATGATAATGACTGCATTCTTTTTCTCAAAGGCATCATGGAAGAAAAGGACTCTCTCGTGGTCCAGCTTGGAAAGCAGGCTCAGCTCTCTCAGAGCAGACGCCTTCTTCTTGGCCCGGGTGGAGATAAACTTTGCAGCATACTCCATTTTGCCTACCTTCTGGGTCACACGTTTCACATATGAAAATGCACCTCTGGAGGAAATAATTAGGAGGAAAAGTTAATTTCAACATTCAACTCATCTCTACTGAAGCCCAGAATCATTCTAAATCTGTTCAAAATAGCAACATGGAGGAAAGACATGAAAAAATTAAGCCTCATTTTGAACAATCAGCAAAAACGGGTGTTAATGCAAACAGTAGTACTCTGGTATCTGGATTTCAAATGTGGGCTTCAAATTGGCTCACCTTCCAATTTCCTTATGGATGTCATAGTGGTCAGTCAGTCTTCGCATTTTCCTTAGAATAGTCTCCTCATCGTCCATTGGATCCTCTTTACTTTTAGCTGAAGCAATGAGCAAATTTTAAATAAACAGAGAAATATATAATTGACTTGGTATACAAATAATTACAAGAAAGAGCGGGCGTTCATTCAGGTTAGTTTCTTCAGAAACACTTTAATTGAAGGGGTGTGCATAAGACTGTCATCACGTAACTATGTCATGACACCCATCATGTACATGCCATGAATATTTTCCTTGACTTCAAGTAAAGTGGTACATTTTGGACTTTTGTTACACTGTCCGATGCGTTTGTAACAGTATCATGAATAATTTCTTGGACTTCAAGTGGTTCCATTTGGACTTATCATAAAGACGTTATTAAATGTTATAAAGCCACTTTGACGACAGAGTGCAGTACCAGGGTAATTTAGCTTACAGAGTCAGCTGGTAGACAGACAGCAGTTTGCTAGTTTACTTGTTGCTAAAGTAGACTTATCACTGTCTGCTGTTATCTTTAGCTGTTGTTAGCTGGTTAGCTTGGTTTGCCGTGGAGCTAGCTGCTTAATTAGCTGATTCAGCCCAAGGAAAATATTCATGGCACACTGATAACGTCTCATGACAGCCAGTGTCAAGACTAACCACATATGATGGTAAAATATAAAACATAAAGCTAAACAGTTTCTTTAAGTTTGACAAAGTCAGGTTGTTATGACAAAGACAATGACAGGTTATGCTGTCTTGATAAATGTTAAGTTGTCATAACAATGACATCTCTAACAATATCAACTTTGCATTGAAAAATACATAATTGACCAAATGACTCGACTTGAAATAAATATTCATAAAGGCTCTTTCATGTTCATGACAGGTGAATTTCTATGGCTCTGATAGATTGACCTCTTACCTTCATGAATGGTGAGTTCAGCTTTGCAGGAAACAGATCCTGCCAAGTTCCTGGCAGTGCAGGTGTAAACCCCGGAGTCTTCTGGCCGAGCGTTAAGTACCACCAGGGAACATTCATTATCATCGTACACAAATGTGTAATGACTGCTCTCGACAGCAGGATGTCATTCTGAAAGCAAATACCGTAAGCTTCAGTAACGGGTCGTCAGATATAGAAAATAATCGGTTTGGTACATTTCCATTTTAAAACTTTAACCTAATTAAATTATTTTTGGCTGCTAAAATGGATAACAACCTTGAACCAGAGGATGTCAGGAATGGGTTTGCCCTCCACAACCACAGCAAAGCGAGGGGTCTCCCCAGAACAAACATCCAGGTCCTCCATAATAGTTTCAAATGTTGGTGGAGCTGTGGACAGAGCCGAAAAGGTACAATACCAAGTTACATTAACTTTAGACGATAAATGGGTAAACTTATACAAACCTCAATTCCAAAAAAGTTGGGACGTTGTGTAAAACGTAAATAAAAGCAGAATGCAATGATTTGCAAAAACTTTCAGCAGAAATAAGCAGGAACATCTTTGAAGAAGATGTCATCTAGGATGGCAGCATAATATTGCAGGGTTGAGTCTTAACTTGCATTTATAGATGCAGCAACAGACAGTTTGCTGACAACAGTTTTCCAAAGTGTCCCTGAGCCCATGTTGTATCCATTATACAGTTATGTGGGTTTTTAATGCAGTGTGTGTGTGTACTGTATGTGTGCGTTGGGGGGTGTCACTCATTGTTCCTCAAAGAGTGGCAGGTGAAGACATATTCTGCTGCTAACTCTACTTTGTTTTCTTTGCACAGCTGGCAGAAGTGCTCCTCTTTGGGGAGCCATGATTTTTTGTATCAGCCTGTCTCGATGGCCAGGCTGTGCTCACTGAGTCTGTACTTTGTTCATGAAGTTCTTTGTTTATGGTCAGTCACTGTGGGCAGATAATCTGGCACACTGTACTGTCTTTTTAGGGCCAGATAGCACTGCATTTTGTTCTGTGCTTTTGTCTGTGTGTTCAAATTGGTGATGTAGTTTTATTTCTGTTGTGTTATTACTTGCTTGACTCTTATTGATTTGTTCTCAGACTGGTCCTGAGGCAGAGCTGGGTTAGTACGTGAACTAAGTGTCAGGAACAGCTGAGTGAGGGGACTCTTTTCTTGGTATTGCAAGGCTTTGTAGTAATAGGATAGATGTTTTTGGGCATTCCACACTTTCCCTGTCTTGTGTTGCTTCTGCCCCAGCTTTTTTGAAATGTGTTGCAGGCATCAAAGTCAGAGTGAGTGTATATTCGCAAAAAACAAGTTGATCAGTTTGAACATTCAATATATTGTCTTTGTACTGGATTCAATTGAATACAAGTCAAAGTATTTGCCAACTCATTGCCTTCTGTTTATATTTATGTTTTATATCAGCATCTCAGCTTTTTTGGAATCGGGGTTTATGGGATCCATCTTTTACCTACCTGCCATCTCCACATTGAAGGTGCAGGTGTCGCTGCCGTACTTGTTGGAGGCTGTGAACACCATCTCTCCAATGTCAGCGCTCTTCACTTTGAGCAGCTTCAGCGTGTGCTGGTCATCATCTGGCATTGTCATCTCATACAGGCCTGGCTTGCTGGATAAGACAGCTCCCCTCCTGTGGACAAGTGTTTGTATTGTCAACCAGGATTAAAATGTTATAGATAGGAGAGCAGCTGACAATCACTGGCTGTTGTTTGTTTTTGAATGTGAAGTAAAGGCACGAAAATAGACTTTTTTCACTGTCCTGGAATCTTTGATAATCACTTAGAACTGAACAGCTGCCTGTACGCACTGTCATACTGTATCTATGCTCGTCAGGCGTACACCCTGACTGTCCTGTGACACACTGAGTCCACTAGAGGGCGACCTAATGACCAGATACCATTTAACTAATTCACTCATCATCTAGATAGATAGATAGATAGATAAAGATAGATAGAATTAGATAGATAGATAAGTTTAGTAGATAGAGAGTACTGTTTGATATATTTAAAAAAAAATGTCATCTTACAAGGAACTCTACCACAGAAAAAGATACAAGTTAAGGAAAAAGAAAAAGAAAGAATAAAAAATTACAAAAATAATATGAAATCCATCTGTCTGTCAATTTGAAAGGTTGAGGCATCCATCTTTCACACTTGATTTAGAACTGGTTGTTAAGTGGTGCAGAAGTTAAAGGAAAAATCTCTTGTATCATAACAAATTTCTAAGGTAACATGATGCATAAGCTCTCTAATCTAAGTTTGAAAGTTGGAACAAATGTTTCTTGCCATTTAAGCAATATTAGTCTCCCAGCCAGGAATGTAGCAAAGGCTATCATCATTTTGCTGCATTGATTGAGACAGAGATCCTGCGGTACCATGTCAAATATTGTGATTATGGCAAGAGGTTCTATGGACATTCCTAGTATGCTGGAAAAAAAACCAACTTGAAATTAGATTGCCAAAAATCTGTTAATTTTGGACAGGGCCAAAAATATAAAAAACAGTGGCTGCAGATAGGATCAATATTTTGTGTGAATTTGGCCAATCTCACGTTAGACCAATCTATGTCCAGTCATAAATTGTGTTACTTTATGTTTTAAACATATTGAAGATGAGTATCACCCATCTAATACAAATTGTCATGTGTCCTCCTTTTCTAAACATAAAAACAATGAAAAGATGTATTAATATGAAATTTGACCACAGAGACTCAGATACCTCTTCCAGATGACAGCAGCGTTGACGTGATTGAGGGTGATGGTGATGGGGACTGACTGGTTTTCCATCACATATACAATTTCTGGCTTATCAATAATCACAGGAGCCTCCTGAAGATATGCACCTGGAAGAAAATCAAAATGTGCACACAATTAATATTTAATAAACCAGTAGTGCTCACTGATGGATGGATGGATGGATGGATGGATGCTCTAAAAACCTAAATGCACCTCTGTCCAGGAGCTGCACAGGGTCAGTGGCAGTTGAGGGCTTGCTGAAGGCTTTGGAGGTGATGGTCAGGACCCTGAAAGCATAGCGCACACTTTTGGAGAGGGTGGTGATGGTGTAGGTGGTCTCCTTCAGGCCTGAGGCTATGATGGTCCACTGGATGGAGCCCAGAGCTTGTTGTTGGATGGCATACATCAGGGAGCTGGGATCTGACAGAAGAAGGGTTAAAGGCAAAATGCTACACCATGATGTTGAAAATAATTCTTTCTCTCCTCCAGAACATAACATTTTTGTTATCTAGGCTCCTGACAAAGCTTAAAGAGATAGTTCCGTTTTTTTTTTTTTAAAGTGGGACTGTTTGAGGTTCTTCAGCTGATGGTGGTTGACACGCCCTCAGTTTGGAGAAGCAGCAGGAGTATCAGTGTAGGAAACTGAACAATGTACTGCTGCGGACAGGGTCAGCAGCAAAATGTATTTTAGCCACGTAAAAAAATCTATATCAGTTTAAGTATAAGTTATATTTAAAATATTTTCAATGCTTTACCTTGCTGTCAGATAGCCTTTTCAGACAGGAAACTGCCATTATATAAACCTGAGAGAGCAACATTTGGCTTACATAATGACAGTTTCCTGTTGGAGAAGAATAAAGCAGTGAAAATATCCTAAATATAGCATAGACTTAAAGTGATATTGAATTTTTTACGTGGCTAAAATACATTTTGCTGCTGACCCTGTCCACAGCAGTATATTACTTAGATTTCTACACTGATACTCCTGCTGCTTTTACAAACTGGGTGTGCATCATATTACTGTAGGTAACATACTACAATAGAAAAATCTGAACTAACCCTTTAACATTAGTAGTTTGTCTTGACATAGTCTACAGGAGGTAAAATACATTTCTTACAGCGTGTCAATATGCTATTTTTTATGTTAAGTGTACAAAACACATCTTGGATAAACTATTGTGTCTACTGTCTATGGGTAAGTCATTCATATGTCATTTTACTTAAGAAGATTAAAGATTGTTATGTCGTAAGTCTTCAGTTTGTTAAATGTGTTTGCATTAATGTCAGCAGGATAAATTCTCTGAAAATATTATTTATTTATTTAATCTGGTGGACAAAACCATCCTTGCGTACCAATGGAAGGGTCCAGCCTCCTTGGCTTCTTCCAGCTTAAGGTGATAGTTTTACCAGTGATGGATTCAATCACTGGAGTCCCATCAGGAGGATCAGGGAGGATATCTGTAAAAGACAACAATGGAATTAGAGGTCAATAAATACTTCTGATCTGTCTTTGCCTGAAGCATTAACTTACTATGTATCATTGACACAGTTATATAATCATTGGGCCTCACACAAGAACATTTTTGTACTCCTACCACTTTCTGTGAGGTTTGCTTGTTCCAATTCACCAAACTCTCTCAATCGCACAAACTTGTTGTAAATCGCTCATTTCAGCCCGATGAGCAGTGACTCATTCGTGAGAATTCATCATCTGCGGAATCTACACCCCTAAAATTGTCACATTAGTCTGCCTGTTTTGCTCCATTTATAGGCAAATTTCATTCACATAAATGTTACCAAAGAGTAACAACAACACTTTCACACAGCGGAGCATCAAGTCCTGCTGTCAGACATCAGTTTCAATAGTAATATTAGAAGACTACTTCGCTGTTTAGAATATTTCAAGAACAGAAATGAAAATATTAATAGTACAGCTGCCACTGATGTGTAAGGACAGCGCTGTACTGTGACAAAAATAAAGAGGAAGTGGTTTGACATATCTGACATAAAGTTAGATGCTAATAACATCTTTCGAAAGCAAATTGGCCCATGACTAATATGAAAGGTGCTCAGGGGGACAAGACTGTCACAGAAATATTAGATGAGATAATATTAACCTACAGTAGATGATGTTACACTGTCGGGTGCAGCAGAGGATGATACTGGATAGTTATTAAAGTTTTTGGTACTCTGGTACTTTAGATAATTGTTTATCATGAACTCCCCATATCAGCCACTATCAAAAAAGATTTCTAGCACAGCATGTATGATACGACAGACAGCTGGTTACTTGCCTATGAAGGTATTAAAACCCAAGACTTAATTAGAAGGTCAGTTACTGCTCAGCCATTTGTGGCAACATAGCTATTGATGACATAGGAAGACTCCAAAAGGCACAGAATAAGGCAGCTAGAATTATCTTGAGGTGTGACACCCCAGTGACTGAATTACATAGTACTTGAGGGTGGTTGACTGTGAATGACATCAAACAGACAAAAGCCTTTTGAGTTTATGCCATGGCTTATTTCATAAGAAGAAACCAAACCAATCTTTTTGCATCTATTAAAGTGATGTTTTCACATCTGGGACTCGTAGAATAGCCTAGTTGAGCTAAAAAAGATCCCAATGATCAACAACAACAAAAAAATCAAAAACCAATACTGCATAAAAACTCTGATCTGCTGTTGGACTGAAGTCTTATCTTAGTATTATGATTTTTAAGTCAAAACTAAGGTGATATCCCCTGTGAAGAAACGCATACCGTTCACGACTTGTACAGCAGGTCTGGGCCACTCGTTAATTTCCTTCATTTATCAGAGAAAATTCTACAAGAAAATGGGTAAAAATTCTCTTACAAGAGCAATATTTAGCAATTCGGCATCCAAAAATGAGTCCAAACAGTGTATAATAAATGGCTTGAAATCCTATTTAATATACAGTCTGTGGTTAAAACGAGTTGTTTGCCCCATCCCACCCACCACAGACGTGGGAAGCTTGGGCAGGCTGGAGGAACACTGCTCGAGCGCAAGATGTGTGTAACATCATAACCTGACAATAACAAGCGACATACAGTCCCCCACTGTAAGCAGATCAGCTGTTTATAACTGTCAGTTGTCTGTCAATGTAAAGTTAAGCCTGTTATCCTGAAAACAAAAGCCCACTGCTCTGAAAATGCACACTCTGGACTTTGAGTTAAGTGGCTGCCTGTCTCACTGCCTGCCAGACTCCAGTAACATATTGCTCAATTTAACCGTTACAAACATCTACGCCTTATGCAAGATTATTAATGATTTCTTACAACTCACAAACAGACTCTTACTCATTCGGCAAAGATTCAGCATTAATTTGAACTCTAATTAACATGACACGAGCAAACAAAAACAGTTATTCAGGCCCAGAATAGAAATTTCAAGGGGGGACACCACAGCTGAAATGCTGCTGTCAGAGAAGCGAGTATTTCAACTTAATATGTTTTCTTGATGACATATTGTGGTCATTTTATTTTATTTTTCCTTTAAATCATTAATTCGTGCCACTTCCAAACAAATCTGTTCGTAAGAGTGGTTCTTGCATGAGGCACGTTGTGTTTTTATTGAGCTGCATGCCGAAAAATGAAGGAAAATCACCTGTGACGTAGAGATGAGCATAGCAGGTGGCCTTGCCAATTTTGTTCGAGATGACACTCTTGTAGACGCCGCCGTGTGCGTGGCACACAGAGCGGATGACCAGGCTGTGGACGTCACGGACTGCAAGAGAAAGCGGAGATGAAAGGATATGAGGTATACTGGTTTATTATATACTGGTTTGTACACTGGTGATAAATGAAACTCTGGGAATTGTTTTTGTTTTTGAGATCATTTGCTCAGAAGAGGAGCAGGTTAGTGTTAGTTTGACCATGATACATCATGTACTGCCATAACAGGGTTTTTTTAATGCAAAGACATACTTATCTTCTTAGTTCTTTGTTCATTTTAATTTGATTAAAATAGAAGTCAAAATTAAATTAGATTAAATTATTGCTCTAATTAAAACCAGAGGAATCTGAAATAAATTGGCCAGAGTGTAATAGCTTTGTAAAGGCTTGAGTACTCTGACAGGCCTGAACACTCACTGAATCTTAATCCACTTCGAAACACTCACACTGTGTCATCTTTCTGTCCTCGGTGCTCTCAATCCTCTTGCCGTTGTGGAACCAGACGATGGTGGGGTACGGCAGACCTGCCACCTTACATTTGAGCACAGCCTCCTTCCCCTCGATCACATCCAGGTCATACAGGGGTTTGATGAAGTCAGGCATGGTGAAACGTTCCACCTCATTCTCTGGGACCTCTGGCTCCTCTGGGATCGATGGCATCTTCTCCAGCTTAGCCCTAAAGGGAAGGGAGGATGTGTCAGCTACTGCATAAACATGAGATTTTTTTTTAACCCATAATCAGGAAAAGTCCATGAAACACTCAAGAGCTATGAACCAACATCCAATGAATAGCATGCTTTTACATCTGTGAGGAGATGGCGGGTCGCGGTTCTTGTATGTAAAGTTCGGCGGAGCTCTCGGCCTCTCCGTGACAGTTACAGGCCGTGACCGTGAAAAAACCCTCATCCTCATTGGTCACGTGAGAAATGATGAGAGAGTGTCGGCCGCCCTCCTGGAGAATACGGATGTCCTCGCTTTCTGTGAGTGGATGGTCTAAAGAGAAAAATAAAAACAATCTGCATTTATACATCACTTTATGCATAACACTAGTCGGTTAGTGTAATTACAAAATCAAAAGCAAAACTCTGTTTAGACTGTTTAAAGAAAAAGGTAAAGACAAAGTTGAAAACAAGAAAAGAATACATCATTTCAAAAAGGCATGGACGTTAAAGGGAAGTTTTGCCACATTTTATGCAACCAGTTTTGATGGTAAATGTACTGTTGACACAATCAATTCCTCAGTGCTGCTATATTGACCAAGACATCTGAGTTCTCCTGCTGCTGTTCTTTCTGCTTCCAGTGAGGTCACAGTGATGTCACTGGTGTTAAGGAAGAACTACAGGCTGTTTCAGCTTGAATTTCAAGTCTCCACCTCTGGGTAGCCAGGGCTAGATGAGTTTTTTTTTTGTCACCTCACACTGTGTTTTGGTCAAAAAAGTAATATCTATAAGCTAGGGAGGTGACACACGGCAACGTGTGGGTATTAAACGGGCACCAGGACTATAGAATTAAAGACCGGAGTATTGATAAGCCCCAAATTCAGTCAATATAGAATGTTGGGAGGAATGTATTGCTTCAGTTGCCAACACTTACCATCAACATTGCCTGGACATCCACATAAAAAGTGGTGCATTTTCCCCTTAAACATTGAAATCTGTGATACGCCTTGGTGCAAGAACAATATCTAAATCCTAAAAGCGACTCTAACAATTGATTAAAATAAACAAGTGATTGTTACTATGTCTGTACAGTAATGATAGCTACACGTATATACAATCCTACCAAAGTGACTCCAGGTGACCTTCGGAGGTGGCGTCCCACTGACTTTGCAGTCAAATCGAGCGTTACGCCCCTCGATCACTTCTAGAACGTCCAGCTTGCGAGTGAAGAGAGGTTCAATTGAAGGGATGACTTTGAGTTTGCCAGATGATGTCACTTCCTCTGAGGAGTAAAAATATTCATTCAGACGTAGCAGAAGAGGCAGACAAGACAATAAAATTAATTTTAATGTTACATCCTACATATTTGTGATATTTATTCTTCAAACACACCTTTGGCAGTGCTCAGCTTGCACGTGTACGTCCCGCTGTCGTCCTCGTGCACGGAGTTGAGCAGCAGCCGGCACTTTCTTCCGTCAAAGTGCATCTTACAGTTGAGCAATGCCGGCTGGATCAGTTTCCCATCTGCCAGCCAGTCCACATCAGTGTCCTTGGGTCCGATGACATGACACTCGAACAAAACGGTCTCCCCAGCCTTGGCTGTGATGTCCTTGACCGGGCGGATGACAGCCAGGCCGGGCTCAACTGTTGGGGCTGGGTGTAAATAAAGGACATTTTCTGAAGAGTGCTGTTAAGTGATACCTGAGCATTGGTGTCGTGAACTAGTCACAGGTCACAAAGAATGTTTTTATTCACTTGGAGTTATGGTATGAATGTATATGCTGAGTAATAAGTGAACTAGTGTCAGGAATTTAGTCACAGTGTAAGACATAGTTTGACAAAAGTAACAAAAACAGATCTTTTATCCACAGAAACTGAGTGTAATGTGGATTTATAGGGACAGTTGACCCCCAAATCAAAAATACATATTTTTCCCCTGGCATGTAGTGCTATATCTAGTAGAAAGAAAGTAGTTCTGGTAGATTCTAATGCAGAAAAGAAGTAGTACCTACATGAAAATGCTCACAAAAAGGTCTGTGGATTATCTCGAGTAACCAGGTCATGATTTTTTGGAGAGAGACGCTGTTTTTTTAAATGTATCTTTTTTGTGCTTTGAGCACCACAGGCTGAGTGCCATTTAGTCCCATTATATAGGAGAGAAGGCAGACATCTCTACAGCTGATATCTCCAAAACTCTGCAACTCACACCATAAAGGTCTAGATGGATAAACAGCACTACAGGCCAAGGGAATAGTATGTATTTTTGGTTTAGGGGTTAACTATCCCTTTAAAGTAACAACAAATACCAGCATATTTGGAGAAATTTGGAGCAGAGCGTACCTTGTACCTGCAGCTTTCCTTCACACTGCTTTGTCCCATACTCATTAATGATCTTACAGGTGTAAACCCCAGAGTCCGATCTCACTGCTGACTTAATGGTCATTTCAAAAGTGCCATCTTCTTTCTCACGTACAATGTGGCGTGGGCCGGTTTTCACCGTAACTCTGTCCCTCAGCCTACAAAAGAGTAGAATTAAGGGAACAATTGTTGCTAAAAACAAGAGATGAATCACTCGTGCAGCACTCAAAGTGTTTTTAAATTTAATTTATGCAATGAAAGATGACCAAGCACGCACTTTTTCAACTGCAAGCTCTATTCTGGGAGGTATAAAGGGGGTTGGGGGTGGGATATGTTATTATTACCAGGACTGCCAATATTATGTTTAGCACTTTCTTTTCTGCTATTGTCTCTCGAGAGTCATGACTAACTCCAATGACAGAACCTGCCAGAGTGACTCAGACTATTCGTGTCTCCTATATTAAAGGACAAGGCTGGCATTATTCTATATTGCACAAATCCTATGAAAAGACCAAAAACCTACAAGGTGTTAGTCCACTGTTAAAACATTTCGGTCGCACTTTATTGTACAGTACACTGATAAGATGTAACAGGCCATACTTTGCATCAAATCAGAAAAAAACTTGAAATAATATGTTGATTATCAGAGAGTACTAGACCTCTAGGGTAATTAGGGACACATTACAAGACAACCATACTGTAAACTAAAGCAAATTTTGCGCGCAGTTAGAAATTTTACCAGGCTTGGCATGTCTGTGCCACTGTTTTGATCCGTCCTCCGCACGGCTGCAGCGCCCACCAGCAGCATTTCAGAAGTGTTCCAGAAGCAGAGCGTTTTGCCCGCCTATGTTTACTTGCTCAGATTTTGTTGATTAGGTCCTCTTTCCCTGCTCCTTGTGCTTCTACCATGGACAAGCAGGCTACATGATTAAATTAGTTTCTGTTTCTGTCTGTCTTTATGATCGCAGGTCTGCACGGGGTCTTTTATTTTGAAAATGAACTGGGTTTTCCCTGCCTTTTCTGAGTCTGAGTTCCTGCCCGTTCGATCTACTCTGTGCTAATTGACACGGCATCTGTCAAAATAGACTTGGTGCGTATTTGAAGCGGAGTGGAGTGTAGAGCGCTTCTGGTGCACATCTGAAACATGCTGCGGTGCTTCTGGTGGAATCACAATCAGCAGTGTCTACAATGGCCATGGATTGCTCCGGTTGCCGCAGCACGACCATAATGCAATGCAGCCATGCCTGGTGGAAATCGTGGGTTAGACCTTTATTAGGCTTTATTGGAGGGTAATCATGGACACATTACCTACACTTATGTGAAATTGTTGGTTGTTTCAATTGGCAGAGTAGCCAAGAGAGATCCCAACTTCTTTATCAAGTAACATTTTCTGCCCACAGTGTTACATTAAGTCTGTGCAGTTACCCATAGAAATATTTATTTATATAAATATAAATATATATTTCTCTGTCTTTACAATTTGGGCCTTTCCTCGGTAAATCTAGTTCATGCATTGTTTTCTACAGTTTACAGTCCAGTTCTGTTGTAATGTGTCCCTGATTATCCTCTAATAAAGTCTAATAAGGATCTAACAAAAGGTCTAAGATGGTCTAATAGAGAGCATATTATTCCTAGCTTTCATCTAATTTGATAAAAAGTATGGCTTATTACCTCTTCTTAATGTATGTTAGGTGTATAGTGTCTTAACTGAGGTATAACTACTAAAACTACTAATAAAGAACATGTTACGGTACAGTTTGCTACATCTTATAGTGAGCCGAAGTCATGACCCTCCTGGTGGACCACCGTGGGACCTTACTTCAGAAAAAATAAATAGTAAATTGTAGTCTATGGCGAGAGACAATTTATTTGTGTTTCCTGTTTAAATTGTGCAAGGAATCACACATAAGATGTTTGTGAATTTAAAAGATAATTTTAGTTTGTCGTAAAACTGTTGATGTGTCAGACTTTGAAGATATGTAATTTGAAAGACTACACACTCAAGTCGCATGATTTTCTCCCTTCAAAAGCTAATGTTAACCACTGAAGCTACAATGCCTGTGTGTTTTTGTACTGGGACGTAGTCACACAATAGCGGGTCTTACTCGTTCTTTCTCTTCACAGCTGATAAAAGCACCACGAGTCATTGGAGAAAATACTTCACGTACAGTAACGTTACAAGGGACAGCACGATTAGTGTTGGTGACGCATATTGTGCAAGACGAGAGATGTAGTTCCCTGAACGGTTTCACACAAAACTTAACTAAACTATGACAAATCTACAACAAATTGCAACTTTCTTGCCGCAAAAATTATCTTTTAAATTGACAAACATCATATGTGTTATTCAGGGAACAATTCAAATGGGAACAAAAAATGATTTGTCTCTCTCTATAGACTACAATTCATATTTTTTTTTCCAAAGTTAGGTTTCATGGGTCACACTGTAAGGGATGTGATTTTGCCTCTCTATTAGTGTTCCATTGGTTGCATGGTGTCTAATTATTGTATAGTTGTGTTTGTCTAACAAAGAACATATTATTTCCAGTTTTTCTTTAATTTGATACAAAGTACAGCTTGTTACATTGTATTAGTGTATTGTAAAATGAACTGCAACCTACATTTCATCTTTCTCACACCATTGAGAAGTGTGAGGAAGTATTTTTAATTCAATACCATAGATGGTGCACTTGTGAGTATTTACAGCAGCAGGATGGTGTACGTGGGACTGACTCAAAATCAAGTACAGGGTTCATGCTCATGGTAACAAAGGATCACATCACCCTAATGTGACTGTTAACAGCGTGGTTCACTGATGTGTATTTAATAGCTCCTCCACAATAACGGAGCTGTATGGCACAGAGGAAAAAGATATATCAGGCTGTGGTCTTTTTACGGGATTTCTACGAGGAATAAGAAAAATATGGAATATTGCCAGCCTTATTCTTTAGAGCTGCTGTCCTAGCTGACAACAGCAATAAAGAACCGCTGGCTGATGAGAAAGAGAAAGTATTGCACAAACATTAAAGGATCTGACCCTTGCGAAGACGTACAGTAAGATCTGTTTCTTTTTTGGATGGCCTCAGCCTCGCATGTGAATTCCAGATTGTTGTCTAAAAGCTCATTAGTTCAGCCAGACATTTATGTTTCTGGGCACTGAGCAGCTCCGTGGTAAATGGAGTGAAGCGTGTTATTCTTCCTTCCTCCCTGTTAAGACTCTTTCCGACAGCCTGGAGATTGTTAGGCAGTAAACATGAAGCTTCCACTTCCTTTAACAGATGCAATAAAGCAGCATGCCCTAGAACAAACTATGCAGTCAAGCAAAGTCGCTCATGGTTTGTCATACAACAAGTCGCTCTCATCCCAGGTCGTCAGTACCAACGTAGGTATTTTATTCTGTACTCTTTTTTTTGTTTTTGTTTTATTATTGTAGTCATTGTCATTTTTTGTTATTGAAAATTATTTTTAAAAAATAGAAAAAGGATTAACCACCTCTTAGCTAAAGTCACTGTTTGATGGTAACATGGAAACATTAGTGGTAGAATTAATTTGTGCCTGTCCTCTCATATCATGTAACACTATCAAATGGTAACATTTACTAAGAAGTGGTTGAATGCTATTGTTAGCTGTTAGCTAAAGGGTTAGCAAATTACATTGTTTTACCTTGAAACTGAAAACCTTGCCCCATCTCCCTTCCCAATGTCGTTTTTGTTTACTAATTAGTCTGGAGGCCGTTACCTGATAATGATTTGTCAGATTCATACATTTATACAACTTATCACCTGAAACATAGCAGCATGTCATTATCCTTTTGATAACAGCATCTGAGCTTCCCACCCTGGCAGTGCGGAGTATGACGGCCAAGGAAAATCTCTGCCGTGTGAATATGGTGAATTGTGTTGCACAGCTGAAATAAAGGTGATTTGTGTTGAACCATTTAGAGTTTAAAAAAAAAAAAGATAATAATAATTCCAAATCAGGCTGCATGATATGATAAAAAAAAAATCATATTGCGATTATTTTGACTGAGATTGCAATTGTGATACGATTAGTGGGAATGATCACTTTTGCATCACAATTTTCACTTATACTGAAAAAAAATCATGATGAATGATATTTGTTGGGGTCTGGACCAAACAAACATGTTTTCTTTCATCTGAAGAACAAGAGTTTTAGGCCAGGGCATCTCTTCAGCACTACAGTGCTTCATTAAAATGCTGTTTTCTCACACACACTGCCAGAAAGCTTTGTTTCGTTGGTTAGGTTTAGGAAATGATCATTGTATGGGTCAAAATAAGTACGCTATGTTTTGTATATCTCATTTGTTTGAGCCGTCCATCCACACCACTTCCTAAACATGTGGACATGGATGGATTTACACTGAAGGTTGTGAAAGCCTGGTTGCCAAGGGGTGTAACAAAATGTCGGTATTTAACGACCTGGAAAAGAGAATGGGCTGGATACAGAGAAGGTCTTTCCATGTCCCATGCAAGCAATGAGTTGAAGCAGTTGGATGAAGTGAGAGGACCTACCAATAGAGCATGGGTTTGGGTTGTCCACTTATTCGGACAGACATGGTGACTTCCTGTCCTTCAATGACAGCTTGATCACTCATTGTTACCTGTTTGAAATGTAATGTAAGTTAGAAGCTGAGAGATGCATTTTACCTGTAAGGTTTATTTGATAGATGTGTTGATGGGATGACCACGCAGTGGACAACACGTTCATACAAGAAAATTAATACTGATAGAGTCAAGGACATCTTGTGCTTAAAACATTTTCATGCAATATTTAGCACCAACCAGTCAAAAATGCAGTTGAATGAGTGTCATTACTAAAACATACATGTCATATTCTAAAAGGGAAAGACAGTGAGGTATCTAATCAGGCCAAGCTCTGTACAGTCTCACCAGGAATGCAGGGGGTTGCCTGAATCGTGTGTCAATACTGCGCCTTGGCTCTGGCCCTCCAAAATCCATGCCTTCCTCCAGGGGACTGAGATACTCCTCATCAGATGTAATAGGGCTGCTAATATCCATAGGCACGCCCAAGTTTCCCCTTGGCTCATGTGCAGACTCTATAAAAACAACAAGGTTACATTCATCTTGTAGTTTATGCACCTTTTTGTCTGTGCAAACTTAATTTTACTTTATGTTACTGAGAGCAGAGTCAATGGGAAGTTGAGAACACAGGAGTTCATGTATTTAAAAAAAAAAACAAAAAAACACAAGGCACCCTTAAATACAATTAGAGTCTGAGATGTCAAATGTGATATTCAAACAATAGTGGATTCACAGTGGGTGGAGCCAGTGAGCCTCAGTGGGCAATTTATAGGTTCAGTTTCGCCTCTGAGTTGCTATGGTAACTATAAGTGAGGTTGTTCAGCTGGAATATATGGCACAGACATTTTGCACAGAGAGATAATGACAAGGGAGCGGGAGAGAAATCAGCTGAAACACAATGCCAATGTGGGAAGAGACCACAAGGTGTTTTTTTAGGAGCTTTACAATGAAGAAATACTGTGACGTATGGGGAGAAAAGAAGTTTCCCATTCCATTTTTGACAGATTATAATGACAGTTATGAGCTTATGCTAATAACTGACCACATCTAAGGGAAACGGGCAGACATATTTCTCACTGCAGATAACAATAAAACAATTAACACGCTGGTTATAGCAGCATGATGCTCTCATGTTAACGTCGACTCTAGTTTCAAATAAGCAACTGCTGTTTTTTTAGACACACAATTAAAACCTGCACTATAGTGGGGGGCGTAAGAAATATCAATACATGTAATTATTACAATATTATGTTTGTGATACAGTATCGATTCTCAAAACACTGTATTGTGATACATACAAAGATTTGTGACAGTGGTTCATTTTGTGTTGTGTTTAAGCCGCCAACAGCTAGATAACAGTGCTTTTATCCACAGTTGTATCTTCACTGTTCTGATTGCATGAAAAAAAATGTCTTGTTTATTGCAATGGTGTGTTCCTTATACTATGACAGTTTTCCTAAAATTACATGGTAATATTGAATCATAACCCCTGTATCGTGATGCAATGTGTCATATTGCCAGATTCTTGCCAATACACAGCCTTACACTATAGATACATCCATTCTGACTAATCAAGAAAATAATACCACACCCTAGATATAATAATAAATTTATAACCTAATATATAATAATCAAATAATTTAGGATCAGGTTTCAAGTTTTGAAGAGTCAGAAATAAAAATAAATCACCACAAAACAGTTCTGTGTAAAGTCATCAAAAGTCAAACTTACCTGCTTTAACTATAAGGGTGGCACTACTGGATGCTCTTCCCATCTGATTAACAGCAGTTACACAGTATTTTCCAGCATCACTTGTTCTAGCTGATTTGATGAGCAGACTGTGGCGTTCACCCTCCACTTTGACTGTGTAATTTGCAGTGCTGATGATTTCAGTGCTGTCTTTCGTCCACGTAACTTCAATAGAGAGGACAAAAAGAATAATTTGTGAATTGATCGCTTAAAGAAACAGTTCACCCCAAAGTCAAAAATACATATTTTTCTTCTGGCCTGTAGCACGACCTATCTATCTAGACAGTTCTGATGTGAGTTCCAGAGTTTTGGAGATCGTTTGGACCGTTGAGATGTCTGCCTTCTCCCCAATATAATGGGACTAAATTAATTTGAAAATTTACAACCAATGTCTTTCCAGAAATCATGACTCAAGATAATCCACAGACCTTGTTGTGAGCAGTTTCATGTTGGAACTACTTTCTTTTGAGTCCAAGGAAAGTAGTTCCGGTGATTCTACTGTAAAAAGAAAATAGCTCCTACATCAAACTGCTCACAAGGTCTGTGAATTATCTTGAGTAAACAGGCCAGGATCCTAGAAAGAGACATTACTGTTGAGTTGTTGTTTTTTTCAAATGTATCTTATTGGTGCTTTGAGCATCACAAGCTAAGGGCCATTTAGTTCCATTACACTGGAGAGAAGACAGACATCTCTTAGGTCGATATCTCCAAAACTCTGCAACACACACCAAAACTCTCTATAGCAATATAGGTCAGAGGAAAAGTATATAGTTTTAATTTGGGGATGAACTGTTCCTTTAAATTTACAATTCAGAATTACTTAGAGTTTTTGTTGTTGATACATAAAGTACAACATGTTACCTTCAGGAGTGGGAGTGCCGGCAATGATACATTTTAGTAGCACATCTGCACCAGCAGATGCTACAGTGTCCTGGAGGGAAAACTCAAAGACAGGGGCCTCCATTGGGTCTTCTCCAGCAGACACATAAGAATCATCTGAAGAATCTGCACAGTTTAACAAAAGACAAGCCTGAAGTCATTTTTTTCCTGTGATCAAATTAGAGAAATACAAACCCTAGAGTAAGGAATGACTAATTGGTTGATTGAACTGAAAAAAACAAAACAAAACAAAACAAGCAGACTGAACTTCTCACTACTACAGAAAGCTAGATGAAAGAAGCAAAGCAAATCTAACCTAACTCTGGAGACATGGGTCTGGGGCGACGTTTCTTTCCTTTGGTCTTCGGCTGTTGTCCCTCTTTGGCACTAGTGCTAATTGGCTGAGGCTCGCTTGGCGCTGCAGGAACATCTTCTTCCATTTTTTCATCTTCAACAATAATTGCAGGAATTCTTATCTTTAAGGCTGGTTTGGATACCTCCACTTCCATTTTCTCCTCAGTTGGCATGACCGGTGACATCCTTGAGGGTTTCGGAGGGGGTTGTGGAGGAAGATCTTGTACAATGACACCCCGTCTTTGTACCAGTGGACTTTCAGGTCTGTTTTCAATTTTTCTTAGTACTACTTCTATTGGCGTCTTTCTCCCCGAAGTCTCGTCCTTTTGCGATGTTTGCGCAAGAGATTCTTGGATGTGCTGGGATTCTTGCATTCGAGATACCCTTTGCACAAGCGGACTTGGTGGCCTTCGTTCAACCTTGCGTAATGTCATCTCAGCAACATTTCTGCTTGGCGACTCCTCTCTTTGTTGATAATATAATGCTGGTGATGATGACCTCTGTATGATTTCTGTAACTGGACTGACTCGACTTAATTCTCTTACTGATCGTTGTCCTGGTAAGTCAGATAACTGCATGGACTCTGGGGTGCCTGCAACCTCTCCAAATCTACTGACCGTGACGGTTGTTGAACCAGTGCTTGCTGTCTTTTGCGGTTGGGATCTATGCTGGTCTTGCGGTACTTGCTGCATTGGTTGCTGACTTATTTCCTTTTCTCTCTGTTCCTTCGCCCACTGTGCTCGTTCCCTTTCTTGGAGCTTTTGAAGGACTTGCGGAGGAATAGGTTCGATTTTCCTGAGAGGCTGGCGCTGCTTGCCCTTCAGAGTGAGCTGTTCAGTTGAGAAAGACTTCTTCATATGAGGTTTACCAACAAGTTTCTTAATGCGCTGCAGCTCCTCAGTGAACTTGTTCTCAATGTCCTGGACTTTTTGGGAGTAGCGAGGTTTCTCCTCCAGGGAAGCAGCTCTCTGTCTAAACATAGATCTCCGTTCAGCAGCATCCTCTTTCAAAGCCTCCCTTAGATCTTCCCTTGAACTTTCTCTAGAGATGCCCAACCGGCTTCCTCCATCATCTGAATCTACAGATCCAGCACGATTGAACCCTGCCCAGGATCTTCCCGAAATGGAACCTTCTGGAATATCAAGGCTTCTTCTCCGCTCTTCTAAGCCACGTACCTTCTCAAACACCTTTGAGCTCGCCCTGGTAAGCTTCGGGGATGGTCTGGGAGTAAATTCTTTGCGTGAGTACTCGCTCAGTGGAGTCTGTGGTCGGGAGTCCTGGGTATTATTTTGGGATGTGGATTTTGGCTGCTTAACCTTTTCTTCAAACTCTCCAGGCACTGTATCTTGGTATTCCGTTGGCACAACAGTTTTCTTGCGCAAGCTGAGAGGTGTAGTTGAACCAGAGCGACTTGGCATTGGAGAGGTGGAGGTACGTTTGACGAGTCTTGGGGATGGGGGTGGGAGGACTTGTGGAGGAGATTCTCTTGAAAAGTTCTCTGAATGGCTCCTGAAAGGATATGAAGCAAAATCTCTTGGAATCAGTATGTTATTATCAATTCACACTCTGCATAATACTGTATTTTACTATGGAGCTTGAGTCAAATAATAATTCCTTGCCTGGTTGTGTTAGAGTGATCCTCATGTCCATGTGTTCTATTGTCATCTTCTGCACATTTGTCAATCACTGCATCGCATGTAAAGAAGAGATATGACATGTACAGGTAAGCAATGATGTACCTGTATTGATTATGAAACAAGGCAAATGTAAAGGTGCACTAATCATTTTTCCCATAAACACTAGATCAAATGTCATACTGTAAAGGGGTCACTCATAGTGAACAATCTGCAGAGAATTAACACCCATCTATGCATTTCCTGTCAGCTCTGCAGCATTTTAGTGCATTTGAGTTCATTGTTTTGGTTTTCCAGCAGGCAGCCAAGGCAGGCAAATTTTTTCACAGAAAAAGCTCTTAGCAACTAAATGGTACACTCAGTGGAGCAATTGGCAGCTAAAGTATCAGTATTCCCAAAACAGGTCTAATGGGAGAGTGAATGTTGGACTTACACTCATCAGGTAGACACAAAGACGCTCCAAATAAACCAGAACATTGCTCTGTGTGTGCTGGATTTTTACATAAACAAGTGCTCTAATACCTCTGCAACTTTATAGGGTATTTTCAACTCATTCCATGGCCTGTAAGCCTCAAAAAGTAGAAAAAAAGAAAAAGCTTTCTTCTAAACATTTCAGAATTCTCCTTAATATCTATAAATTGATAGAACACAGTAAAAACAAAAATAAAAGGAAACTGTCTAAAGGAATGATCGCAAGCTAGAAACATGATGGATACCTGTATGCACAGCCTGGTCCTCAACATCCCCACTGTCTTCTTTGGTCTCATATTGGTCTTCACCTTCATCCTCTGTTGTTTCGGAATCTGACAAAAATACAATTGAAATTTTCACTGAATGAAATTCCAAGTAATGTTTGAAGACAATCTTGGTTGAGGAAAACAGTGACAACATCAAGTTAAATGTCATGAAATTTTGCAAATGAAATGTTACTTATGTTGCTAATTGAAAGGTTTTTTTTTTTTGACAATACAAATTCATTGACAAAATTAAATATTATTCAGTTTTTGATCTCTCTGCATGAGGCTAATTGGAAAGAATGTTTACATAGAGGTAGATGAAGAAACAGAAGGAGCACACTGTTACTATAGAAACCAAAAGACTACAGTATCCTATTCAGGTGATGTTTCGTGAGAGGCAAATGAAAATTCCCAGTGCAAACTGATGTTGAAGGTGACACATTTCAATGGCTTAATTTCTTTAGAACAAAATATTAGGTTTGAAGAAAAAGCAGGTACGCCAGTCTAAACGTATTAAAAAACTGCATATCTGAGAATGAAATCTTATTCAAATAAAGTTTCCCTCTGTGTTGCATTGGACTCTATTTGATTATGAATGTCATTTGAGTTGAACAGTTGTCACCCTCAGGGTCTCATTAGCACAGCTAAGCTAAATGTACTAAATTGTCTGCAGCTGAATTGTTGCTGAGTCTTTATCCTTCATAATTATCTCATCAGCATCTGCAAGTTAATGTTAAGGGAGGGAATATGACACATAGGAGAAAAATAAACAGAGGCGTTTCACTATTTTCAAGAGAAAAACAACTTCTTTCCATTTTGTCTCTTGTAAACCTTAAAATTTGCTCCAGTTGTACCATCTGAAAGATTTGACTTTTTTCCTCAGACAGAGAAAAAACAGTCATGGTAGGACTCAAAATAGAAAGCACTATTGAGTCATTGGCATCCCAGCAGCTCTCATGAGGTGTTTGCTTCACAGTAGGTGGAATTACTTATAAAAAACAGAGGCTGTTGTTCCCTTGCAGTAAAAGAACACAATAGGATAGTGTGGTCATACTGATGGTAGAAAAATATTGGAAATGTTCGTATGAATTCAGAAGAAAGGCAAAATCCAGCAAATATTACACAGTATGTCTGTTTTGATCTTCAATGTCAACCAGTTTTTTCTCAAGTAAAAAACAAAATCAGAGGAATGAAGTGGTTTACACATTGCGTGTGACAAGCCCATGATGTTACCCAAAGCATTTCAATCTACATTCATAATAATTAGCAACATTTATATCATATGACTGCACTGCAGATTTCACGATAAAACTCCTTTGGACGTTTGTAATGCAATCTCTTTTCCAGAATAGCACATAACCAAATAAAGTAGTTACAAATGCTGACCTTTTATTTGCACATATTAGGTCATAGATCATATACAGTATATGAGATTTTTACAGAGGGCTTACAAAACGTACAGCTCTTTCCCCAAAGCATTCAGCAGATTTTAATGTGTTCACATACCAAAACATGACATGACAGATGTATCTTATAGTGATCATTTCTTATATTAGAAAAGTAATAAAATGTTGACTGATTTAAGTTTTTAAGGTAAAGGTTGATAATGACAATGATTTGGATAAACCGAAATGGTAAGAGCTGAGTAAGCCATGACAAACTTCTCTTTCTTTACTTTGCCTTGATTAAATAAGAAAATAAAATTCCATTGTTGCATAACTTTAGTGTAAAAAGAAAAGTGACTAGGAGGAGAGGGCATGAAAACGAAAGAATGGGAAAGCTGTAAAACAAATTAAATAAAAGCAACAAAATGGAAAAGAGGCAGTGCTTTCTGTTTGCGTATTTATTAAAATTAATCCTTCCTATGTCACATCTTAAGTTAGCTTATGTTAGCAAAATCCTTGCTAAATAGCTAACTAACTAATCAACATCAATCATTGGGTAGCTAGTGAGCAAGAATTTCAACTGTTATTGGAGCACAGAACAAAAAGGGGTGGGACTTAGGAAAGGTCAATTCTGAACTGAACTGAAAATACATCATAGGCCAGTCTTTGTATTATTAAAATGCTAGAATTTGGGTGGTACTTCACATGCTGCAATAAAGTGCAAAGTTTAATAAGAATGGGCACAGTTCACGCTCGTTTTTAGCCATGCTGGTGGTGTGGCTCAAGGTATGGCAATGTTGGTCAATGTATCACTTCGGTCCAGACTGAAATATCTCAACAACTATTGGTTGAATTGCTCAAATTCATGGTCTCAAAAGGATGAATCCACCTGACGTTTGGTGATTTCCTGACTTTTCATCTGCATGACCAGCAGGTAAAAAGTGAAAGTTTTCAATTTGTCAATGAAACATCTCTACATTACAAGATGGTTTGGCAAACAACTTTGTACATCCATGGTTCCCAGACAGTGTATCATTTCCAGTTAGCATGAAAAATATTTATACCTGTAAAAACAGCATACTATATGTTTGAATATGGAGCGTATACTACAGTACGGATTTTGGACATGGCGTTGACCAATAGTGGCACTATAGGGCAATGTTTTTATAAGCAGGGTCTTGTTTGCACTTGTATGCACAGGTGATGCCATTCACATCTTGATATTTTGATAGTTCATTTTGTTTATTTACAAGACTATAAAAGCTAAGAGAGCTCAAAGAACGTAGTGAACTCGCCACTTGCATCTCCTAACTGAAACTGTGGGGGGATCAGAATATCACCTCTAAAGGCACTGAGTGGTATTACTACACAGGATGGGCTGGGACTAGCTGGTTAGCATGCTAACTTAAGTTGATATATCTCTGCTAACACATTATGTTAACAATGTCAGTTCATTTTTTGAAATGTTTCAAATTAAAAATCTGACCATATTTTACACACTACCTGTAAAAGCTGCTGAAATTTCATTAACTGACAGTAACCAAAATTTTTCATCAAACAACCCTAGCCTCTCCCTCTTAGATTTTGGTATGCACATGTCCATGTGGGGGTAAATTTGAAAAAGGTTTATACATTGCAAAAGTTTGAACTCTTTTCAAAGCACATTTTCAGTACTAAGCAAGTTCCAGGTAAGTCAATTAGCCATCACACAGCTTAATCAGTCAGGGGTATGATGGCATCAAGTGACTGCATGTGGTATTACTGTACATGTCTTACTATAGTTCCAGCAAAGTGTTGCTCATAAACCCGTCACTGCAACCCCACAGAAAACCACATAGCTCAAGTTACATCTTCCAAGATGAGATTTATACTTGGCTGAGTACTGCCTCAGTATCTTAGATTTGACATCTTTGCTGTTGTGACATAAGAGCGGGAAAGAAAAGGTTTTATCTTTCAGCCATCTTTGTGATTCTATTTTTAATTCTGCTAATTTAAGAGTCATGCTGTAATATCTTGGTTAGGAAAGCCCAGTCTGAGAAACATCACAGTATATCAACATTTTAGTGAAACTCTAAAAGTCCTCTGCAATTCTTTGAAGTTAGTTCAAAGCTATGGCGGTGCCTTGAGCTTGGTTTCTATTGGTCAAGGTAATTATATTCCACAATAATGCTGGTCTAATCTTGTTTTTCCTCCTGATTGAGGCTGTCATTGGACATTGCATCGGCTGAGAAAACATTTTGTGGCCAGTTTTTGAGCATTAATGTTAATAAAATGCTTCACTCAGCATTTTAAATGGTATATTTCTACATACAGTAAATATTTTAATCAGTACAGGAGTAAAACAAATAGCTGTATGATTGGCAAAGATAACATAAAATAGCACTTGCCTGATTTTTTTCTTTGGTCTGGATTTTGTTCATGGCCACTGTTGGTATGTCCTCGACAGGTATTTTTTGTCTTGGCTTACATTCAGCAGCAGGGTATTCCCCAAGATACACTGGGGGTTCCGAGCCATTACTATACGCCTAAATAAGGGAATATTCTACAGACATCCCCAAGAAATGTCTGACTTGGATGCAAAAGATTCAACTTGTTATATACTGTAAGTCTGCTAACATGCAGGTGAAAGCTTCTCAATCAAACGCGAAGAAAAATGGAAAGAAGGCACTTTGGTCCATTATATAACAAGTTGCACCTCGGAGTGTCAGCACTTCTTCTCAGAGAATCCGTTTCTGAAAAGCACGGAGCGCGAGCCTCCATCCGCAGGTGCAAATGTCTGTTGAATGCATATCATCCACTCTGAGGGAGCCCCTCTGTCCACACAATAGCCAGCGACAGTGTAAGCATCTTCCCCCGCTGTGTTCCACCCTACAGGCAGTGCACACCGATAGGCAGAAAAACCAGTGGGAGTGATCCAGCCCTCTTGAGATCAGTGTTTCTACAGCATTGGTTGACATTTTTCATTTTTCCCTTCCTCCCCATGTGTCTGTGTCTTATTCTTCTACTGGTGTAATGAGCCGATGTTGTGTTGTCGGCAGAGAAGGGGGAGAATCACTGCAACAGCTACAGGGACCTCCTCGCTCCTCTCTGCATTGCTGGAACACTGTTAGCTCTCACAGCAAATGTGTTACTGGCTGCTTACACTGAATACACAAAGCAACCCTATTAACAAGGGATATGATAGATTTAACTGCTGCGCTCACTGCTACACTCCTAAAATATAACACTGCTATTGTATTATTCTACGCTGCGATTTCAGTTGGTGCTGCTGCTCATTTTTTGATACTTTTGGTGTAATAATTGTTGAGTATTCTGTTATCACATGGTGCATTTTGAATGACTCAGTATCTAAGAATTCTCTCCCCTGAGGGAACAGAAAAGGCATCACTGCTTACACATTTCATCTCACCGCTGAGTATAAATCAGTAACAGAAACAGCTACGCTTAGGAATGACATTTCAATTCACATAGCATCACACTGTGCTCAGGACAAAATAACGCCGTGAGCATGCTGAGAGTTCACTCACTCACACTTTTCTCTCACACCACACACACACACACACACACACACACACACACACACACACACACACAAACAAGAGAACAGGTATAAATAAACCTCAGCTAAAAAAGGCACTAACTTGCTCCACAGCGTACATAAATAATAATTCATACTAAATATCTAATGGTTGCAGTTACAACTGGGTATTGTGCAGAAAATTTGTAAATACCTACAGGCTTAATTACACGGTCTGTTGATTATGTAATGTCAGGTCATGGAGAGTGCATTCTTGTTTCCTTGGCAGCTGCACTTTATGTGGACCTTTTTTTTTTTTTTCATACATGAATCCAACATCAGTTTAAAAAAGGGGAAATCTGTCATGACTCTCTGTCTTGTGACAAAAATAACGCAATGTGTTAGTGCTAGCTGCGGCGTGCTTTGGCACAGGCTGTGTGCTTGAATAACAACCTGTAGCAGAATAATTAGCTGTCCTCTGTAACTGTAGAAATATTAGCCTTTCTAAGTAATATCTTGAGGTGCGTTCACATTTTGAAAGTTTTTGTTAAACTTATACATCTGCTCTGATGAGTTTTATGCATTTATGCATGTGCAATTAAAAACTACACATGACATACCTACAGCCTGTCAGTATCACCAATGTGAGCTCCCTATACTTACACAATTACAAATATATACAATTGACCCTTTGCTAAGCCCCACCCTCCTTAGTTACTGTTGCTATGCCTGTCAAGTTTCCCATTCTCACATTGCACATACTGTATGTCGTTTATGGTGATAATGGTGGCAGATTTAACATCAAAACACAAGGTCTTTATTCCACAGAGGAGTAAACAAAACCAGCTTCTCAATTCTAGCTGACAACAGAGGATTTTGTCGGCTAAAATTATGACTCTCGCAAGCATATTTCAGTGTACCTGGCTAATCGTAAGCTAGTGCTAATGCATGAATTCATTGAATGAGATGAGAAGCCCGTCTCTTTTTCATATGACAGATTTTAAAACAAGAACCCTGCAAGAGCATTTTTAAGATGTAAAGTTACTTACCGGCTGCGTACATTTTATAACGTTAATGCTAACAGACTGAGGTGAAAGCTAGTTTACATCTCAGCAAACACTGATGGACAACAGAAATAAATAATAACTATCCAATCATAGACTAGCAACTGTAACTAGGCACCACAAGCCCGTCAACTTGAAGAAGAGTGATACTCAGTGTCTCATGAGTTTGGAGGGTGGTGCAAGCACAAGACCGTGACGTGTGAGGGATGGATTGATCTATTCTAACTAGGGCTGTGACTGTTTGGATTTTTTCTTACCATGGTGACAAAATAACATATAACAACACAGCATATTGCAAGCATATAACAAGCATATTGTCATGAGCGTAGTGTAGCACCTTTAAGGAATAGGGCAGTGCATAAGTGTGTGTGGTGTGCAAGTGAGGGACAGTGAGCGTGAGACTGCCATTACTGCTCATAGCAGAGCAGCAACTTAAACTTAGCAGTAAGCTGTCAGTCTGGCAGTAAATGTACAGTAGCAGAGCAGGGAAGGCTGAGGTTAAGCTAATGCTAACATTAGCACTATACCTTTACAAGTACCCTTCCAGAAGCTTTGTAATCCAACCTTGAACTGCAGTGACTTTTTTGGAGACGCAGTGAAATAAATCATAATGATAAATCCAAGACCTAATTATTTATCAATTTTTCTGTCTTGAAAACAGTTGTTAGTTTGTTGTTAGGTGTCCACTGACAATCCCAAGATGCCTTGGGTTGAGTCTGTCAACCAATCAGAGGCTGTGTTCCTGATTTTAGAATGACAGCACTGATCCTTTGGTGTATTAATAGATCAATAAATAAAGCACCACATTTCCATCATAAAAACCTTTTTATACAGACTTTTGATGTTTTTTTGTGTAGCTGACTTGGCAAACTACATAATTTACTGCAAGGAAGGATTGTTGTTGTGCAACTTTAATTGTGAGGTAATGACTGAATTGGGGACACCACAGATGCCTGTTTGTTCTGTTTATGCGTTTTTGTGGAGTCCACTTGGAGGACATGTTCCACACATGTGCAGTAGATCAGCCTCTGTAACGGCCACATGGACAAGTCCATGCTTAATAATTTAAGATGTGGGGACAGATTTCAGTATTTACAAGTTTACTCACCATGTCCTTCTCTATCTTTCATGAGCTGTTACTCATTTTTTCTACTGAATGTTAACATGGGAAATATAAAACCCTCATACACTTGAAAACTCAGAATCTGCAACTCAAAATTGCTTAGTTCTGTCCATAATTACCCTATTAGGATTTCTTAAACATTCATTTGTTGATGCACAACGAAATCTATTTATTAAAGCAACATGGCGGTGTAGGGGATTTCCACAGTGTAACTGCAGCTCCACCTGTTCACTCATGCTCACGGTCCAGGAGGAGGACAACATGGTGAGGAAACTATCCAAACCCCCCTGGAGAGGGGCCATCGTCACACTCAGTGGCGACATCTTAAGTTCCCTCCTAACTGTATGATTACTCTGCAAGCTTTAGACAGACAATGTAGCCTTTAAAAAAATCACTATGACAGTTACTGAGCTGTTTTTAAACAACAAACCCTACAGCTTTTGTTAGCTTTATGCGACTTTTTGGCATCTTTCAGCTCATTGTCTTGGTTTTACCGCCTCAGCACTGCTGTTTTGATTTACTCTCTCATCAGCATCGTTTTCAGTTGCAGCTATTTCCAGCGAAAAAGTTGAAACCCACCATATACTACCTACCTAGCAACAAATAGGCAAAGTTAGCAACCAGTAGGTGAGCATGGCAAGGCATTTACCTGCTGAAGTGCCAAATCATTTTCTCAGGAGTTGGTGGAGACCAAAACAGAGCTAGACAGAGGTGGCTGGGCAGTAAATGCTAATGTTGCTCTTTGTATGCCTGATGGATAAATAGGAATTGACAGCTATTTGCTTATAAGTTCACCATGACATCTTGATACAATAGTAACATTTCAACATTGTGTTTAAGTGTTTTGCTGCCCCCAAGTGGACAAAAAAAAATCAACTGATTCATATTTAAAGATCATCTTAATTTATCTATTGCTTTACTTTATTTTTTTTTACATTTCAGTTACTCATTTGTGCTATTTTATTAAAACATATTTGATTCTTTTATCTATTGCTTTTTCTGTTTCCCCAATTTACGATTTGTATACTTGGATTTAGATTTACAGGGATCTATTGGCAGAATATGACAGAAATGCAATACATAAGAATCAATGCTGTTTTCATTACTTTAGAATGACATCTTTATATCCACAGAAGGCGCAAGTCGTCTTCCATGCAGGCTGCTATGTTTCGACAGCACAGCTCAGAACGGACAAACAAACACTGGTTCTAAATATGGCTTGGTTTGCATGTTGTGTGAGTTTCATGGTCAACGTAGTTTCTCCTATGTGTTTGGAAGGGGAGGGTGAGACTACATGACTGCAATATGTAAGCTGACTGCTAGATGCCACTAAATCCTACACACTGGTCCTTTAAAGGAATAGCTGGACATTTTGGGAAATATTTGCTTTGTGAGTTAGATGAAGAGATTGATATCACTCTCATATATTTCAGTCAAATATGAAACTACTGCTCACAGCCAGTTAGCTTAGCTTAGAGAGGGCCTGTTTTACAAGTTTTGAGGCCACTGTAGGTTCTCCTTGATGCTTGGAAGGGGAAGGGGAGGGGGAAGCGAGGTGTTTGCAATCTGCGAGATCACCGCTGGATGCCACTTAATCCTACACACTGGTCCTTTAATCAGTCAAATAAATGACTAACTGACTGATTACACTATCAAATGCAGAACTCAAAAGAGGATAGAGACATTATTGAGTAAAAATGTTAAGGGTAATGAAAGATGCATGACATCACTACATATGGCAGACATCCTTATTTACTGGATGTTCTGGAAATAAAATCAGCCCTTTGCCTGATCAGTAGAGGGAAAAAAAGTCATACAGGGCCGGCCTAAAATTAGCAGTGATGTCTTCCCATGTAACAGGAGAGACGTTGGCCTGCTAACATCACAAAAATCTAAGGCCTGGCACATTCCACTGTATAAATAACTAGGCAGAGTCGGTGGACGAGGGGGGCGGTACAGAGAGACATTTTCAAAGAGGAGAGAGAGAGAGAGAGAGGAAAGGGTTTGGGCAGCATCATTGAGTGATGGAACAGCTGTAGACTACGCACATGGCAAAGCAGTAGAGAGCTGATTCACACTGAAGGTTAAAATGGAGAGTCAAAGGAAAACTTCTGAATCAAGAGCTTGTTTTCAAACCCCCTCTTAAAGCTTTAAAGAAAGTTGTGGCTAATAGTGAGGAGCTACCACTGTTCCCGGTATCTAGTATTGGAGTCCCCTACGATGCATAAAAATCACACAGTCTTTTTCAGATCATTCTGAGTGTGCCACAACACATTAAAGAGGATCAAAATGAGCATATAGAATATTGCTTGTATGAGCCTCACTGACTGTTCACCCCAGAATCAAAAATACATACTTTCCCCTGGCCTGTAGTGCTGTTTATCCATCTAGATTTTTTGGTGTGAGTTGCAGAGTTTTGGAGATATCAGCTGTAGAGATGTCTGCCTTCTCTCCAATATATTGGGACTAAATGGCACTCAAATACACTTGAAAAATTCAAAACAAAAAATCCTAAAATCATAAACCGGTTACTCAAGATAATCTACACACCTTGTTGTGAGCAGTTTCATGTAGGAACTACTTTCTTTTTGCAGCAGAATCTAAAGAAACTACTTTAGAATTTACTGGAACTACATTCTTTCTACTAGGAAGAAAGAATGAACAACAAACATGACCCTGGTCACAACAAGGTCTGTGGATTATCTTGAGTAGCTGAGTCATAATTTTTGGAAAGAGACACTGGTTTTGAATTTTAAATATATACTTTTGGTGCTTTAAGCACAACAAACTGAGTGCCATTTAGTCCCATTAAACTGGAGTCAAGGCAGACATCTCTACATCCCCAAAACTCACATCGAAAAAAATCTAGATGGATAAACAGCACTACAGGCCAGAGGAGAAATATTATATATTTCTTTATTTTGGGTTTAATTGTCCCTTTAATGATAACAATGCTCTTGTCTAGCCAATAGTGGTAAACTGATTTAATCTTACATGAAACAAAACTTTGGGAATCTCCAGTAGGTGGTTGTTGTATGAGCGATCTGTGTTAGAACAACTACTGCTACAGGGATGTGGTGAAACGGACTTTCATGTTACTTTTCTATTATACTCAATTTCCAAATACTGTGGCTCCCCTGATGCAATATATTATTGAGGTGACACAGTAAAAATAATAATGAAAATTTTGCCAAAGGTGATCTTTCATCATGGCACCTTCCCATGAAAAAAGGCTGTCTGATGGCAAGTTTAAGTGATGAATATACCATACAATTAAACTAATTAGTTTTTTTTGTTTTTTTTAGATGGGCCTTTTTTCGGGTGGTTGAAGTATATTTTGCTGCTGACCCTGTCCACAGCAGTAAATTCCTTTGCCTCCATTCTAGTACTGCTGCTTCTTTTAATACTATTCCTTTAATTAGTATTATTGGTAACACCTGTGTTTACCCTACTACACCATATAAATATGGCTGCCATGAAAAAGGGTTTTGTCTATATTGAGAAACTCTCACAGGATTTTTACCTGTTGATCTTCATTGTGCATGTAGTACAAAATAATTATATTTTAGAATATGACAAGGCTGTGGTTAAGATCTTCTTAGGTTAAGGGACAAAAATGCTTGGTTAGGGTAGGAAAGATCAGAGTTTTGGTTAAAATGATCCTGCTCGGCCTCCATCTAGACACAAGGGTGAAAAAATGTCTAGCGCTGTATTACAATGTAGATGTCCTGTCTTCATTTTCCAATCTGTTCATTCATAACAAAGTTAGTCATTCTTACTTACTGTATATAAAGCTGAAAACAACTGAATTTGAAAGGGAAAGCTCAATTACTCATGGTTTGTTATCAGCATTGTAGGGTTGGGCTGACGGATTGATGCCATCGTCCATTATGATGTGATATTAACGATATCATTGTCCATCACGATGTTTCACTATGGACATCACCAGATGCCAATTCAGTACACATCAGCCAGCCCTACAGCATCATTTTTGTAAATTAGTCAGGCGGATTTCTGTCAAAAGCACCATGCACCATTCTGTCAAATTCGATGGTGCATTAATTGTCATAGATATAAAGATGCCAGCTCACCAAAAGTGAAGCCAAAACATCTTGATTGCCCCCCTGGTGGCTGGCTGCAGTACAGGCCATAAATCCCAGCACCTCCATTTTAGCAGAGGGAACTCAGGCCAAACCAAAACATCCAAGTACACACATCTGGTTTCTGTCATCTTAGGTAGCTCTTATCATACTGATGTTTGTTTGACTGTTAATCGTTCTAATTACTTTTGGTTTTAGTTATTTGATGCTGTACAAAGGAGATTTTACTGACTGTACCACATGACATCACAAGCGCAAGATGGCAGTGGTCATATCCGGGATATTCTGGCTTAATTTTTGTATAGTGGGAGGAAGTGGAAACATATCATCGATCTTTATTTACAGTCAGTGGATGCATCTTATGTGAACTCTCTCCAGGCATCCAATATTTATACAGAAAAGGAAATGTAATATGTGGTTTCTTGCCGCCCACACTAAAAGGAATCCTTGTCATTACGTTGTCCAGTCTGCAGACATCACTGCTCTTTTAGTACCCAAATTTAAGCTTGCAGACTGATATCAGCAGGTTATGTAAGCACTCTCCCATTTATTCTGCATCATTAAAGAATGATATCATTTGCTGGACCTTTAGCCATGTTAAACTGATTGAAGTGTATTCAGCAGTGATTAGTCTTGGCATCTTTGTGCATGCAAATGCATGCTTACATACAGTCTCTCAGCAGGAAAAGCCAGTTCTAAACTGAAGGATGAGTTTCCACTACACACTCACACAGAGCACTGCAGAACAATGACAGAGTACTGGAGCTGATATATGAAGGGCATATTTGTGGAGCTGGTAATACCATTTTTCAAAGCAGCTGAGGTGGTCAAAGCACTCAGGTGAGCTGAATTTAGATCAGTGCTGCAAGATCACCAGATGCATAAAAAGAGGTTTTGCTGATAATCCTTGGTCTGACATTGACGAATCTGACTGTAATACACAATGAAAAGATTGCTTTGGCCGACTTTGTCAAAAGCAAAAGAATGATTACTTTTCAGTGTTTCTGCATGCATGATAGAAATCTAATCAACTTTCTCTTCATATGCTACTTTCAAACAGCGATACTTACAATTCCTTTTTAATTGAAAAAAAAAAAAACAACCCTACTGTTTTCACATGTTGATCTCCAAGAGCGTAACACATAAAACGCATGTAGATAATTGACTTACGGACATTCAGAACTTGAAAATGAATCCAACTTAATGGAATGTCTAGATTTGCAAAATAACCAAGGCCTCCTCTAAGTCACCTATAAAAGATAACCTTCGATCACACACCATAATATCTCTCAGAAATGAATCTGTCTATCTTTGCATAATAGAAGGACAAATGGATGAGTCAGTATATGGTAATTCATCTCACACCTCAAAGTTATTCAAAGTATTTCTTGTTGACAATGATGTCTTTGTACAGTACCAGATTCTTATGAGTGTGGCCTTTGTGCTCCTTTCCAGATGCTTTTGGGAAAACTAAACCCAGCAAAAGCCATTAACAACAACTTCTCAATATTTTTGTGTCTTGGGATACTAATCAATCACTTTTAATATTTTGCAATACTATCATATTATTTAAATTTATTTGTATTTAATGTTTTGATATATGTTATAAAGAAATATTTGAATGCCACTAAATATATTTATAGTATAGATGCACCATGCGAATAATTACATACTTCTCTTGGCCCTACCAATAAATGATGGTTAATTCCACATTTTTGCATTTTAAAAATAAGTTCATATAACCTGTAGTTTATGCAGAAGAAGGCTCACATGTAGTGAGCTAAGAAAGAAGATTTAATATTCCACTGCTCTGACTGAACCAAATTTATCTGACATCATTACCACAACAAAAATGAAGAACAGTTCTGACTCTTCAAATGTTCATTTATTTTCTCTAGTAAAGCTCATCAAAAAACTTCACAACTATACTTTTGCTTTTATAGAACATTTTGCCTAAAAATTCCAATCAAATCCTTTGACATAATCTGTCAAATCAAATATTGTTACAGCCAATGGTTACAATATAACATAATTATAATATTTCTATATAATAATTTAATATACGTTTTAATTTAATAGAATGATAAATAATGATACAAACAATATTTATGCACCCCTAATTAATAGAGAAAAAGACAAAAAGGAGCCTTTGGCTTTACATGTGAAAGCAACAAATGAGTGTACATGTGTGTAGATATTTGCTTTTATACATAATCACATGTATATTTTTGCATTTTGTTTCTGCTCTTATCTTTATTATTGGAGCTGTGTCAATTAAATAAAATGAGGTTATTTCATTATCTGTTGTCTGACTGAGGAACAAAAGATAAAGAAAAAGCTAATCATCTGCATTGCCTGGCCAACTACCAGACGATGACCAGACCCATTTAGCCCAATAACAACCTAAATGAATACCGAAATATGACAATTTCTACTTCTCTATGAGAGTAAACTAGAATATCTTTGAGTTGTGGACAAAACAAGACATTTAAGGACATCATCTTGGGCTTTTCACCATTTTTGACATTTTATGGACCGAACAATTCATCAATCAAGAAAACAATCAACAGATTTATCGATAATGAAAACAATTATTATTATTATTATTATTATTATTTTGTGTTGTGTATATGAGTCAGCTTTGTCACTTAAGAGACCTTTTTCACAGCAGCCATTTTGACATGAAATAGTACTATAAACACACGTGTTACCAGTGTTACTAATTAGGGTTCCTTTCCACTCAGGTCAAACAGAGTAAGGGTGCTGCTATTGTGCATGTTGGCTCACTGGAAAGGCACTTTACACTTAATGGAATGGGGCCTTAATTAGTATCAATGGGAACACCTGTGTTTACCCTGCTATTTCATATCAGTATAGCTGCTGTGAAAAATGTCTGGAAAATGGTGCTAGATAGGCTCATATTTAATTTTGGGCTGGGTTTTGAGATGACTGTGGCGTTGTGAGTATGTTCATGGAAATTACTTAAGTAAATGATTTTGTAGTTAAAACCTCATTGTAACAGTCAGCTTGACAATGATGGTACTGATTTTTTTTAAACATGTAACAGTGCCTTAGATGACTAAATTTTGTCGTGGTATCAGATAGATGGTTTTATACAGGGCTCTCTAAGAGGAACTGTACGTTTTGACTGACCGACTTTGACTGGACTAGATAAAAGTGTGAAATGTATTCATGAATATTACCTTCACCCAGATCCAAGACAGCTAGCACAGCACTGCTCCGCGCTTCTCCCAGGTGATTGTTGGCGATGCAGGTGTAGAGGCCGGCATCAGTGGGTTTGCAATCCCTAATCCAGAGCCCTCCATACTCCTGGTTTTCCATGTTGAGGAGGTCATCGTTGTGGTACCAGTACAATGAGGGCTGTGGGTCTCCAGCCACGGTTACCTTGAGACGGATGTCGCAGCCCGTCCCCACGGCGGCGTTCCTCATTTTGCGTATAAAAACCGGCGGTGTTGGGGTGGGAAGACCGGGTCCTCGCGGCTCCGGGACGACTTGCTCCGGGCTCGCCTTGGACCGCTTTGGGGGGATGATGGGGCTCGGGGGTGCCACTGCCTCATCTGCCCCTTTTTTCAGGGTCACTTGTACCTCAGCTTTTCTCATGGTGGAACTGATTTGGTGGATCCCGCAATGGGTTCTGTGACCGTGTGTGTGGATTGTGTGGCTACAACACTAACTGAGCCCTCTCTCTTTATTCTAAACCAAAATCCAGTGAGGGCATTAGAGTCTATGAACAGGCTTCACATATAAATTACTGTTAACAAGGTTGTCACATTTTGAATTTTACATCTAGAACTTTCTCTTTACTTGAAAAGCCAGATTAAAATATTTAAAAACATGTCTCCTGCTTATAAATTCTCCTCAAATCACCGTTCTCTGACCTCAGTTGTTGTCTGATGAAGAAAAAGAAATAGTTGATTACCAGGTAATTAAGCAGATAGAGATAGCTGCCACTCTCCTGCCTGGAGGTATTTTTAGGGCAAGACCCACCGGATCATGTTGCATTAACGGCTCCCTTGACTTGTCTCTTGGAAGTGACGGCCCTGCTTTTCCCCCCTCCGTTTCCTGGTGACTGTTCAGCCTTTTGTAACCATTTCCCAACTTCTCATAACTTCTCTGCAGAACAAGGTGTCAGTCTTCAGCAAGTTTCCCTTTTTATTCCCAGCAGCCTTGAGATCTGTTCCTGCGTGGCTTCTGTTTGAATGCAAGCATCAAGTCCTGTCCAGCAAGATGCACGGTGCCCCCCCAACTCTTACCCCATGAGCTAAATCACCCCACTCATGATCTCCCCCTACCTCTGCCAGTCAGTCTGAAGGGGGAAATGACAGTCACGGCCCAGCAAGCCCTACACTGACAGCTGCATGGTGATCCGTCTGCCCACTCACTGCTAGGCTCCCGCCCCCTTGTCATTTTTAGCCAACCTGAGGTCAGTAGAACATGTGAGATGGTGCAACACTTGGCACAGAGGAGGGGGGTGGTCTGTACGGGACAGATATTAAATTTGTAGGTCAAATGTAGCGGCTGATGTTGGCCTCGCAATTGTGTTGAGGTGGTCAAATATCATGAAAAAGAAAATATTGTTACTGCATTAACATTGCAAACTGGCAGCTGTGGCCCAATATCAGATAGGCCTATTTTAAGTATCATCTATATTTACTTACAAAGATGAGGTGGCACCAGGGACTGCATACATGAAGAATATTAAACAGATCTGGAGTGTTATATCCACTGAAAATTGGTAGTAAACACCTGAAACACACACACACACACACACACACACACACAAAAAAAAACAAGTAAAAAGCAAGTTAGCATTTATGCTTTCCAACTGTGTAGTGTCTTAATGAGTACAAATATTTCACTCAAATTGAAGTCAAGTGATTCTTAATACTGGACCTTACAGCAATAGACCGTCTTTGCAGCAGCCATATTGATATGAAATAGTAGTAGTAGGGTAAACAGGTGTTATCGGTTCCACTTTATTTTATAGTAATAAAGTAATAAAACATACCAAGCTGTACTTTGGATAAAATTAAGCAAAAATTAGAAATAATGTTCTTTACTAGATAATATTAGACCTCTTTACTTTACTAGACTGTACAAGACCCCCATATTAGACTTTATTATTGGGTAATTAGGGACACATTACTACAGATCTGTAATTGGGACTACAATTGCACAATATGGGAGCAGCCAAAGACGGTGCATCTCAAGTAGTGGATTCACTTTAGTTAACAGTACAGTTCTGTCATAATTACCCTATAATAAAGCTGCTCAGCCTTGCTGCCAATTTTCCCCATTGCAGCAAAAAATTTGCCACCATTCCAAAAAGCATTTTCACCCATAGGCCACCATTATAAAAGAGATCTCTGTAAAACTATTAACAGGACACTTGGAACTGCAAACAAGGCCAGCTATGACTCTTTCTATTATGAATTTTTGATCCATTGAGGTTTTATATTTGTAAAACTTCATCGAGCCGAAAAAAGCAATCTAGTGGGTGGTACAGTATAACCAGGAAGTAAACCTGGAAGCCCAAACTTTTTTGGCTCATGCACCAGGCGAGCAACTCTCATTGGACTGAATGGGTGCCATCTTTTTCTTTTTTTTTTTTTTTCTTTCTTTCTTCTTTTTTTTTTTTTTTTTTTTTTTTTCTGCAGTTTGAAGGTTTATTCTCTGAGTCAACAGTCAGTATTTTTTTTTTTTTTTTTTTTTTGGTGTGCCATCTTTGCATTTACTATCTAGTTCATTGAATATATCTATGATCTGTGGAAAATAATACACTTTAGTTTACAGTACAGTTCTGTTGTAATGTTTCCCTGATTACCCTCTAATAAAGTCTAATAAGGGTCTAATAAAGAACATTTTATTTCTGTTTTTTGTCCAAAATCATACAAAGTACAGCTTGTCACATCCTATTAGTGTACCGTTAATTATGGTGTAACTACTGTCCAATAAAAAATATATTATTTCTATTTGTAATCTAGTCTGGTACAAAGTATGACTTGATACATCTTCAAAGGTCCATAAAACAAAATATTAAATTTAACATTAGGCCTACAAAAAAGGCTTGGTTATAGCGCGCTTGACCATATGTAGTCTGAGAAACAAAATTCATGAAATAAACCAAATCTAATAATATGCATGTACTTGCTTTGAGCTGACCTCACCTGGATTCCACATTTGAGGATGTAGAAGTGAGCATTTATAATTATACTCTTTCAAGAAAGATAGAAATAAATATAGAGAAAGTGTGGCATTGTACAGAGTCTAATACTAGCAAGATAGAGGAATGAAGATGCCACACTTAAAGCCAATATTAATTGGGTGCTGTTACAGGCCTCCGAGTCATAATATGAAATACTAGGATGGAATTTGCTATCTTTTTGATAATATATCCAATGAAAACAAAGAATTGTCTATGCTGGGTGATTTAAATATTGATTACTTTTTCCCCAAGCTACTATGTGAGGAAAAAGCTTTTCTCAGCAGCTAATGCTTCTCACCTAACCCAAGAGGTGAACCCACCAACTAGAATGTTCACTAACACGGATGGTGCTAAATCATCAACCTGCATAAACCACATTTTTACCAATGCTCCAGAGCACTGCCCAAAGGCTCTGTCTTTAGCAGCTGCAACAGGTTGCATTGATTACAACTTGGTTGCCATTACAAGAAAAATCAAGACACCTGAGGCTGGAAACAAGATCATTTCAGTAGGTCCTTCTGGAGGTTTAATTGATGGATGTGATGGAAGATAAAAATGTGCAGTGGTCAGATGTATGTATGCAAAAAGATCCAGAAATTGCTCTGATTACCTCCTGATAAACCTCCTGGTATCAACAATATGGATGCCAAACTAGTCAAAGTTGCAGCCAGATATTTATCTGCTCCCATATGTCACATTTTTAACCATTGTTTAACCAGTTCTGCACCTTGGAAAGGATCAAAAGTTACCATTACCAAAAGATAAAAAGGCTGCATTATCTGGAGCCAATAGTTGGCCCTACTAGTCTACTACCAGTACTAAGCAAAATGCTGGAAAGGGTAGTTTTCATTCAAATTTAACATTATTTTCTAAGCAATGAATTAATGACAAAATCCCAACAAGCATACAGAACTGTTCACTAAACTAACTCTGCTTTAGTTCACATGATTGATAACTGGTTAAAAGAAAGGGACAACAAGAAAATGGTTGAAACTCTGATGCTTGATTCCAGTGCAGCTTTCAACGTCATTGATCATAAGCTGCTAATAATCAAACTAAGATGTTATGACTTCTCATGCGCTGCTCTCACTTGGATAGAAAGCTATCTGTCTGGTAGAAAGCAAAAAGTGTTTTTTAATGTTAGTTTATCAGAAAGCAAAGATGCATCCCATGGAGTCCCACAAGACAGCTGTCAGGGGCCATTTCTCTTTTCCACCTTCACCAATGATCTGCCTTATGTCCTGAAACAATCAAGTTTGGTAATGTATGCAGATGACTCAACCATGTTCAGTACTGCAGCTAGATGTAAAAAACTAAATGAAATATTATACAAATTTGTGTCTGAGTGGGTCATGGAAAATAAACCAATCTTAAACGTATCTAAAACAAAGTGCATGGTGCTTAACATTAGAAGAATGCCTGCCAGCACCTTCAGTGCCCCCCCCCCAAAAATTAGCTTTGCAAACATGTTTTACACAGTTTCCTGAGAACTTCACAGGAAAGAGAGGACACCAAAATAGGAAACCACAAAAGAAGGTGACAGCCTGACTTTAAGTGACACGGCCCTGGTGTGAACTGGATTGAGACCAAAACAAAGTTAAATAAGAAAAAAAATAATAATAATAAAAAATAGAAACAAATAATGAAAAAGTATTTACAAATGTAGAAAAATAAGGCAGATTTTGTTTTTAAAAAAATGTTGGTTGAGTTTTGAAAAGTCCATCAAATACATGCGGTGATAAAAGGTATGGAGAGTCTATTTGCACCGGGGTGAGAACAGTCACATGGCAGCTCTTTGACTATTTACACCCATCACCCTGGCTTAGCTATGAGGAGCGGCAAAGCACATGTGCTGAAGGAGCTTGTGGTGGATGAATGGATCAAACAAAATAATGAGAAATAAAGGAAGAGGGCACAATTTTAAATGATGTATATTATACCTTTATAAAAGGTATTAAAAGGACACAAAATATATAATCAAAAGTATATATTTTCCCCCTGGCCTGTAGTGTTGTTTATCTATCCTAGATAGTTTTGGTGTGTGTTGCTGAGTTTTGAAAATATCAGATATTGCAGAGATGTCTGCCCTCTTTCCAGTATAATGGGACTAAATGGCACAGTAAACTAGGTGACGGTGCACCTCCACATTGACTCTTCATGTCTACATGTTGGCATTAGGAAATAAACAAAAAAATAACTTGTCGGTTGATTATTTGTCAAGTAAAATAATAAATAAGTTCTACTTACATCATAGATGCACTCGCCTCAATATATCAATGGGAATAGGGGCGCAACTACCTACTTTCTGAGGGGTATGCAGACACATTACAGAACTTACTTTTGTGTTTGCATGTTGCTCGTTTCTCACTTACTTGCTGTCTTAACATTTCACCAGTTAACTTTCTGTTGATTTTCCCTCGCGGTGGTACTGCGCATGTCCAAAACAGTTTTGAACACAAAATTGCCCATTACTTCTTATTTAAACTTAGTTTAGTAACGTGACATAGATGAATGAGTCGATAAACTATAAGCTTGTGTATGTAAAACTTAGTTTGTGTTATTGTAATATTTATGCCTTTTTTTTTCTTTTCTTTTTTTTTGGTTTTGCATATGAAGGCCTTCTTATAAACGTTTTTTACAGCAGCCATTTTGACATGCAGTAGCAGCGTGAACACAGGTGTTCCCAGTGTTGCTAATTAAGACTTCATTCCATTCAGGTCTAACAGAGTCAGGGAGGGTGCTGCTACTGTGCATGTTGGCACTGGAAAAGCTCTGATACACCAATTAGCATCATTGGCAACACCTGTGTTTACACTACTGTTTCATGTCAATATGGCTGCTGTGAAAAAAGTCTATTGATCACAAAGCGAAATACGAGTCTAACCTCTCGCTCCTCGTTTTTCTTTTTTTCTCAGGATATGTCCTTGGATTCAGAGCACCTGCTTTTTCATACCTGCACTCGTGAAGTAGTACTCTTCATTCAGTCTACGGATATTTGTTCTCTCTGTAAATTGTTGATGGTACTTCATTTGTGTGTGTGTGTGTGTGTGTGTGTGTGTGTGTGTGTGCATGTTATTTTTCCATTGACTCAGTTAAATAAACCTGACTATGTCAGTGCTCTGGTTTGTTTTTGTGGGATGCATTAAACCTGAATCAACTGTTAAAAGGCAAACTTAATGTGATTAAACTATCTAATCCAATGAAAATGTTTTCTTTTACTTTTTTTTTAATGTCAGCTGCACTCTTCCCCCGAGATCATTTTGTGATCAAACAGTCCCTTCTACAGCGATCATTTCTTGGTGTATCCATCAGTGCATATCACACATGACAGACATAACAAGATGAAAACAACATGTAAGATGAAACAAGATAAAAAATTATGTAAAAGACATAACAGGACAAAAACTGCAGAAAAGACAAGAAGACGTTTAAGACGAAACAAGACGAACAAGGTGTAAGAGATGCAACATGTTGAAAATGACAAAAACGTCACATTATAAAAAATACTAAAAGACATAAAAGACAGAAGACAAAAACAACATAAGACAGATGACACAAAAAACCTATCAAGACAAAAAAGTCATAAGACAAAAGATGTTACACAACGTAAAACATGTAACAAGACAAGAACAACATAAAAGACAGAGCAAGATGAAAATGACATAAAAGACGTGACAAGACAAAAAAGATGTAACAAGACATAACGAGACAAAAAAGACATTAAATGTAAACGTAACACAATGAAAATGACATAAAAGACATAGTTAACACAACATTACAAAAAAGACTAAAAGATTAAAAAGACATGCGACAAAAACAACATAAGACAAAAACAACACAAAAGAACTAACAAGACAAAAATGCAGCAAGACGTAACCAAACAATAAAGTCCTAACAAGACACAAAAGGCGTAACAAGACAAAAACAACGATGTAAGATGATGAGAACATAATAAAAGTCGGAACAAGACGAAAAAGATGTAACATCACAAGAACTATGTAATGAGACAAAAAGAAGTCGTAACAAGACAAAAGACAACACAAAAAACAACAAAAAAGGTAACAAAACACGAAAGATGTAACAAAACAAAAACAATGTTAAAGATGTAACAAGACAAGAACATAAATAAAAGACAGAACAAGAGGAGAATGATGTAAAGGATGTAATAAGATGAAATGATGTAACATGACAAAAATGAGACAAGACAAAAAAGAGGTAACAAGACAAAAACACAGAAACAGTAGAAATGTCCTTCAAAAGGCCCTTTTTTACTTTCATATTTTGAGTACATTTCAGAGCCTGTACTGTTTCACTTTTACTTTAGTAAAAAGTTTGGGTTTTTTTTTTCAGAAAACCTTCCCTCTCTGCCCTCCAATGATTTGCTGTATTGTTGCTGCTGCTGTCTTATGTTGTTATTTCAAGCTGCCGTAGCTTGAAGCATAAAAAACACCACTTGCTAGATGAGTTACAGGGAAGTCCTGTCTTCTATCAGCTGTTTATGCCAAATGCAATAACTTTTGTGACATATGAGGTTACTTGGAGGCGTATTAATCAGAAACACAGAGCAGTGTACAAGCTTATATAAACTTTAATGATGATTGCAAATATACAGACGCTGCTGTCTTTAGCTAAATATACATAAAATTCAAACAGACAGTCTTACTTACAAATTTTTCTAATACATTTCCATAAAATCTTATAGTACTTATAGTACTTACAGTTATACAGTACTGCACAAGATAGTTTCATGTTACTGCTGCATGTGATGCAGCTCACCTTGAGTGAAGTGATCTTAGTTTAGAAGTTTTTGAATCATAGAAAAACATTTTCTTAGGTCACATTTGTATGCAGTACTTTATGAAATGGGATGAACATTTAACCATCTAACACTGAATGGTTTCACGTCAAAAAGTCCAGTTCTGTCTTTTTCCAGAGCTTTCAGCAGCATTTCACTGTGTTCATCAGTGGACATTTTATCTTGATGTTGTGACAACATATTGTTTTGAAATATCATCACACTTTGAAGCTTTACAAACATGTTTTACACAGTTTCCTGAGAACTTCACAGGAAAGAGAGGACACCAAAATAGGAAACCACAAAAGAAGGTGACAGCCTGACTTTAAGTAGCACGGCCCTGGTGTGAACTGGATTGAGACCAAAACAAAGTTAAATAAGAAAAAAAAAAAAATAGAAACAAATAATGAAAAAGTATTTACAAATGTAGAAAAATAAGGCAGATTTTGTTTTTTTTTTAAAAAGGTGGTTGAGTTTTGAAAAGTCCATCAAATACATGCGGTGATAAAAGGTATGGAGAGTCTATTTGCACCGGGGTGAGAATAGTCATATGGCAGCTCTTTGACTATTTACACCCGTCACCCTGGCTTAGCTATGAGGAGCGGCAAAGCACATGTGCTGGAGGAGCTTGTGGTGGATGAATGGATCAAACAAAATAATGAGAAATACAGGCAGAGGGCACAATTTTAAATGATGTATATTATACCTTTAAAAGGACATTTTTCCCCTGGCCTATAGTGTTGTTTATCTATCTAGATAGTTTTGGTGTGTTGCAGACTTTTGGAGATATCAGATATCGCAGAGATGTCTGCCCTCTGTCCAGTATGATGGGACTAAATGGCACTCGTGGTGCTCAAAGCACCAAAAACATACATTTGAAAAATTCAAAACCAGTGTATTTATCAAAACTACTTTCTTTCAACGAGAAAGAAAGTAGTTTCTGCATGAAACTACTCACACAACAGGATTTGTGGATTATCTTGAGTAACTGGGTCATGGTTTTTGGTGCTTTGAGCACCACAAGCCAAGTGCCATTCAGTTCCATTACATTGGAGAGAAGGCAGACATCTCTACAGCTGATGTTTCTAAAACTCTGCAACTCACACCAAAAAATCTAGATGGATAAAAAGCACTACAGGCTTATTGACTTTGGGGTGAATTATCCCTTTAAGCTTGGTCTGGTGAGAAGCAGTTTTGCTTAGCTTTTTTTCATTTTCATTTTTTCCATTTTCATTTGCAGTTTAGTTAGGTTTGGGCACAGTGGGCAAGTCCATGGTTTTGTCTCTGTCATGTAGGTGTAAATAGCTCCATTGTCTATTCCATCCCAGGTGCAAATAGCACTATTGGTTATTGACAGTTGGTGCTTATAGAATTTGCCAAAAAAGTATCAAAACCAATCATTTTCTGTCCAGCTCTTGAGATCATGCAGTAGATACACTAATGTGATCAATTTACGTGAATAGCTCAAAGTGTCTCTTGGCGTTCTTACATAAATGTGGAGGTGATTTCTGACGACATTGAAGACCTGCTGCTTCTTGTCACTGACAATCTCTCTGCGACGCCCATCTTCCTCATTATCTGCAGCAGCCTCTTCCTGAACTTCTCTCCCACAAAGGCGTACAGCACCGGGTTGACACAGCTGTGAAGCAGGCCCAGGCTCTGGGTAACAAACATGGCCTGATCCACCACCATCCTGGCTGGGCACCCGTACGGCACTATCTTTGTCCTGAAAAATGTGTCCGTCATCACCGTGATGTGGTACGGCGTCCAGCACAGCAGGAAAGCGACGACCACGAACACAATCACTCTCATGGCTCGTTGCCGCTGAAACCCCCCGCGGATGTGCAGGAGGCGCTTGATGGTGACTCCGTAACAGGGCAGCATGATGGCCAAGGGGATGACAAAACCCAAAGTGTGGCGAAGAATCCTGGTGGCCAGCCGCCACGTGTCGGCGCTCCTGTGATCGTATTGCTCAGAACACACTATCTGCTTAACGTTTTCAGAAGGGAAGGCCGAATTGAAAAGCCCCGGCAGAGACAGAAGTGCTCCAACACCCCAGACAGCAGCACAAACTCCCCTGCTGGCCTGCTGCCTGTTAGCCTTGCGTGCCTCCATGGCTCGCACAATCACCATGTAGCGGTCCACGCTGATGCAGGTCAGGAAGAGAATGCTGGAGTAGAAGCTCAGCTCCTGGAGGACGGTGACGATCTTGCACATGGCGTCTCCGAACACCCAACCCTTCGCGACGGATGTGGCCCAGAACGGGAGAGTGATGGCCAGCAGGAGGTCTGCGACCGCCAGGTGGAGGAGGTACAGGTCGGAGGGAGGCAGCGACTGCTTGTTCAGGCCGATCACCAGCCCCACCACCAGGTTTCCGGGAATCGCCAACAGAAAGATGAGGACGTAAAACACGCTGACGACGACCATCACCGCTTCTGGAAAGGAGAAGGAGGGGCATGGCTGCGTGTCGGGGTTGACGATGAACTCCGTGTAATTATAAGTGAAGTTGAGTTCTTCGTATATAGATCCAAAGTCTAAGACAAAAGCAGATGTGTTTGGATCTGAGGATAGCAATCATAATACAATTTTAGTGCATGCAGTTAGTAAACCTGTTAACATTATCTTAATGAAAACTTTTTAACAGATCAGACTGGTTACATGCAGCAGGCTGCAAATACAAAGCAGGGTCTGAATTGATTTTTTTTCTCATCTGCTACTGTGGCAAATCACTCAACATTTCTACTGGCCACTCAGTTTTTTTGTCTGCAGCCTCTGAAATCTACACTTTAGAATTGTAAACACTATATGAGCCATTCTACAGAATTGGTTCAAAGTCAGTGTTGTAAACATCTTAAAATAACAATATCTTTTTTCCCCCAAATTTTGTATGTATCTAAATCATGTAACTTCCAAAGTACACATTTCTAGTAATTGTATAGTTGATTCTCATTTTTTATTTTCAGACAGTTTGACAGAAACACAATGATAATATCATACTAAGAAAGGCTCATATCTACATTGTACAAATATATATTTTAAAGTTTTCACAGGTTAATTAATAAAATTGTAATTATAACTTTTTTATATCACTTTTTACATCACTTTTTTAAGCGTAATTTTTGAGACTTCATGTATTTAGAATCTTATTTTTCTTTGTTAAAGGCATAAAATTGATCATAGTGATTTAAAAGTTAAGGATTCATTAGTTTTAATAAACACTGAACCAAACTCTATGATAACATCTTAAATGATAATTTAATATATTTTATTTTTGACAAAACATGTTTCGGTCGTGACTGTTTCAGTAATGACAGTTTTGTTGCATTTCAGCTGGTATTCAAACACCGTCACAATACAGAATTTTAAGTGACATGGGGTTTATATAAAATACTTTCGATAAACACAACTGTGCCCAAATTTTGTCCATTTCACCCAGATAAAAGATTAAGCGTTCCTTTGTCACTACCAAAACAATCGTATCACAACCGTGTTTTAGTAGTGACAGTTTTAGAAGTGTTATATTTAGCTGGTATTTGTCACATTACAGAAATTTAAATGACATGGAGTTGACTAAAATACTTCTAATTTGTATGACAGGGCCAGAACCTTTTGCACAAATAAAGGATTAAATGGTATTTTTTCTTACAATTGAAACAGTCTTGTCACAACTGAAGCATCATCAGAATGTTTTGGCCGTCAGAATTTTAGATAATTTTGAGCCAATCTCAAAGATCCTCATCAGCACGTGGTTTAGCAAGCACAGTTCTGAGTGTCGTTCCATAAAGTTACCCCCCTCACCCCCCCACCCCCACCCACCCCATTTTCAGACTTTTGCAAAATGACGGCACCTACAGCACCATGCAGTCATAAACCACATCAGAAGTGTGGGGGTGTGACTAAAATCAGTCTCCGCATATGGACTCAAACTTGAGAAAAAGACAAAAGGATTCATGATTTGCAAAGTACAAAAAAAAAAAAAAAAAATCAAAAAGATATTTTTTAAAAACATCTACAAAAATCATCTTAGTATCATTTTCATGAGGTGAAATTCAGGGGTTGGGGTTCTAGAGAGCCACCTCCAAATTCAAAGTAACCTACAAATGATGATTTTTTAATATATTGAGCTTATTGCTACCCTTTTGGGTTAGATAATAGAGAAATCTCAGTGAACATCTAAGTTTAAATCCTTTTTCATTTCTTGTTTTGGTTGTGAAACAGCAGCTTGCTCCATTTTGGTAGAATAGCCCATATATACAGTGTCATGTAACCTTAATCCCTGCCTAGTCTTCAAAATTCATTCTTAAAAATAATATTAGTACAGTATAAGACCTGCAATGGTGACCTGCAATTTTACCTGCCACATCCAACACTTTCTTATATTTGGCAGGTGCTAATTTCGTTCCCTGAGAGGTTGTCACAGCACATCAGTACATCTACAGCAAAGCACAAACTCGTGTGCTGTATAATGTTGTCAACATATAATGGAATAAACAGAATAAACCATAAAACATTTTTTAAACCATTCTCAAAGCATTAAAAGGATAATCATTAAATTAAATGTAAATCAATATAAGCAATTTGTCATATGAGGATGAAAATTCTCACCAGTCATTGTGTGTCTTCTTTGTGGGAGGCACTGTGTATGTCACAAGGAGACGAGGAACCAACTATGTATTTGTTCTCACTCCTCCCATCACCCTGACCACGGGCCCATTTTCCTGTTGGCCTCACGTACACAGATTTTGATTTGCTTAACAACTGAAAAGGGAAGGTATGATTTCAAATACATCGAAGCAAATGGACTTAAAAATATAGTTAGAGGTTGTACACTTAAATCCAATTAAATATATTTATTATGACTGCATTTGTCACACTGTATTTAGTTCTTGTATTGGGCTGCAAACCATATTGCTTGACAGGTGTATATTTCCAGTTTCATTTTGATTTATGTACTAACTTTTAGCTTTTTTTTTGTCAAGTTGCTCTTATTTTTACTGTTTACTTTTTTCCATATTATTATTATATTATATTTAACTCCATGGGTTTGTTGATACATCAGCCTATTTTTAATAGTCATTGTTTGATTATTCGGAAACCATAGTGCTTCCCCATAAACAAACCCAAGCCACGTTATCTGATACATCAGTGTCATGAGACGTGCTGTCACACTGTCTGCAAAATTGAAAGAGAAACCATTAGCTCATGTTTAGTTTAGAAATTCAAAATAAACACTGGGCAAATAATGAAAACATGCAAGTAATGCAGTATTTTATAAAATGTTTAAAGGAGCAGTGTGTTGGATTTAATGGCATTTAGCAGGATTGGACCTCACCTGTGGTAGAAACCATGGTAACTGTGAAGTTAGCAAAAGACCCTCTCTAGTAGAGATGATCTGATACCATTTTTCCCTTTCTGACACCGCGTCTGATACCTGAACACTGTGTATCAACTGTATACTACTAATCCTTTGTAAAACAAACACTGTAGATCAAATACATACAGAGAAAGATTACTGTAGAACAGTCATTCCCACAGACTGGGTCAAGACCCAAAGGTGGGTCACTGGAGATTTTCTTTGGGTCACCAAATAAATAAAAGACTATGGAAGACATTATGCAAATTTAAGATTTAAAATGTCTATATTATTTCAATGATGAGAGGAAAAAACAGAGCCAGTTAATTACGCCTAAAAGCACTATTTGTTCAATTCATGAAGCAGGCTAAAATATCGTATATTGTTTTCCTGATAAAAGGAAATAAAAACAATGGGATGGCTTGTTAACTCAGCCTAAAATATAAAGGGCTCATTCTAAGACAGTGGTTCCACAACTTCTTCTGTCAAAATTCTCTGATTTCAGCTTCTTAAATGTGTAACATTTTCTGGTTTCTTTATTCCTCTCTGACAGTAAACTGAATATATTTGGGTTTTGGACAAAACAAGACATTTGAGGACGTCATCTTGGACTTTGATCAACGTTTTCTGACATTTTATGGACCAAACAACTTATCGATTAGTGGAAAAATTATTGCCAGATTGATCACTAATTGAAAAACAGGTCCAAACATGTGAAAACAGGTGGAGCGCACAGACATATTTTATGGCACAAACACTGACAGAAGGACTTGATCCGACCCCACCCTCCCAGGTGATTATATACCAATGAACTTATGAATACTATGTTTCATTTATATCATATACTGCCAAAAAAAAAGGCTACACAGTAATAAAAGAAAAACAAATATCACATACAAAATACGTTTAGCAATTTTGGACATATTTTACTTGTTTAATTTAAAGACCAGAAGCAGCTGATCAGGATGACAGGCTGAAATCTATATCTGGGCATCTTATCAGCATGCAGTGAAATTGAAAATACCGTAACCACATGATGTGACAACACTGCTCAATGACCATAGCTGAGAGGAAGTTCTCAGCTCATGACATCCATCTGTGTCGACACATGAGCAACGAGCATCACATTTCCTGCCACACTTCTCATGTGTTTCAACCTCCAGTGTCACAAGTGCTGCAATTTTATCAGAGGTGGAAGTACATAAACATGTTTTGAACACATGGGTAGAAGCCCCGTGTGACTGTGAAAACATAAACAACGGGGCTACTGAACATTAGGACTAGGTTTTTTTTTGTAAGCTTCCTAACCCTATCTCAGTCTTACATTATAAAGGGATAGTTTGTATTACTTGATGAATCACCTACAGTAGATCCTAGCTGGCACATCCACAATTTGGGAAATCAGATTGGGGCACCAGCATGAAAGCTAAGCAATTCACTGATGTGGACAGGGTCAGCAGCAAAACGCATTTTAGCCTCTTAAAAAAAGGCCCACTGAAAAAATATCAAAATCTGTTTAAGTGTACACTATATTTTGAATATTTTAATACTTTGCCTTGCCATCAAACAGCCTTTAATGATGGGAAACCACTCTTTCATAAGCAAAATATTGCTCTCTCCAGACAAACCAAATTCCATGGGTGAAATCAGGAATTTACTTTGCAGAATGCGGGAGGTGCTGGTTTACCACCACCTCGATTGGTTAGTTTAGTTAGTGTTATTGTGTGACTTCAGTGTTTTAAAAGGACAGTTCGGATTCACCAAAGTCACACAATAACACAAAAAACCTAGCTGATCAAGAGAACAGTACACCAAGAACTCTTGTGTTCTGAGGTAAAATTACTGATTTTGCCTAGAGTTTGGTTGAGCATGATATTCGGTTTATGCAACCACAGTTTCCTGTTTGAAGAGGCTGTCAACAGAAAAGCAACATGGTGAAAATATTCTACATATAGTGCACAATTAAACTTTAGGTGGACCTTTTCTAAATAGTGATAATACCTTTTGTTACTGACTCTGTCCACAGCAGTACATTGCTTAGCTTCCATGCTGGTATTCCTCTCTGCTTCTCCAAACTGCGGGTGTGCTGACCATGTGATCTACTGTAGGCCAGACACTGGCTATTCATAAGTACCTCATACAACCCCACTTCAAATAGCTCGAACTGTTCCGTAAAGTAGCTACAGTGGCATCTAAAACACTATGACAGATGGCTTTGCTTCTATTCCATCTCACTTGGCCACTTTTATCTGTTATTTAAAAAAAAGGTTTTACTGTTATGCTCCAACAACAGAGAGCTGCTGTTAAGACTACACAGACTCCTTTGAGTAATTTATGTGTGTGCTATATAAACTAATCTTATTTTAATAGCATGTTTACTGCTCCACCAGTTTGAACACACCGAACAAGAAAGTGCAAGTGCGTCACAAGTGGAATGGGTCAACTTCAACATCCAGAGGCCATAACGTTGTTCAGGTGCTTGGTGCAACAAAGGATGTGAAGAAACAGGGTTTTGTTGTATGCAATGTATTGCTTCAAAATGGAATACTTAAATGCAAAGGCTTTTGGTTTTTATTAAAGTGTCTTCATTCCACAGTGAGACAGTGGTATCACAAGCAGAAGTGGAAGAACTATTTTTTTGTAAATGCTTTAACTTCCTGTCTGCTTAAAGGAAGGGGAAAAGGGTAAACAACTCGCTACACAAGTAGAGCATATTCTGGAACATTTACTTGAGTAACAAATGTAGTTTATTTTTGTAGGCACTAGATGGTGCTGTAGAACTGAAACACTACATGAAATTTGATGGGGGTGTGACTTTAAACTTGCTGGGCGACATGGAGCTCAAAAGATGGCAGGTGTACTGTTCATGTGTAGGGGTTTGACTATGGTGTGGTTAATACTTGTGGCAAGCTGTGTACATCAACAAAAAGGGTCAGGACGGACCCCCTTAGATTTAGACCTTTACAACTTTGAACACTGAAGCCGTTTCCTGTAACTATGCAGGAGAGTTCTAAACCTAAGTGCAGTATAACCAACTGAACATACTTTGACGTTAACAGTAACTTGTGTTACAGAGACAGTTCACCACAAAATCAAAAATGCATGTTTTCCCCCTGGCCTGTAGTGCCATGTATCCATTTAGGTTGTTTTGGTGTGAGTTGCAACATTTTGGAGAGACTGGCTGTAGAGATGCCTACGTTCTGTCAAATATAATGAAACTACATGGCACTCTGCTTGTGTGTTGCTCAAAACACTGAAAAACTCAAATCAGTTTCTCTTTCCAAAAATTATGAGTTTCTCAAGATAACTGACAGATCTCATTATGAGCAGTTTCATGTAGGAACTACTTTCTTACCATTAGATAGTAGATTCTCCTGCAGACACAAAGTAGCACCTACATAAAACTTTTCACAAGGTCTGTGGATTATCTTCAGTAACTGGGACATGATTTCTAGAGAGACGTTGCTGTTGAGTTTTTTCAAATATATTTTTTTGCCACTTTGAGCACTACAAGCCGAGTGCCTTTTAGTCCCATTATGTTGGAAAGAAGGCAGATATCTACAACACTCTGCAACGCAGACCAAAACTAATCTAGATGGATAAATAACATTAGAGGCCAGAAGTAAAATACGTCTTGATTTTGGGGTGGATTGTCCCTTTAAACTGTCAAACAGACTACAGAAAACCAAATGTGGCAGCAGAATTACTGTAAAATTTATTCGGTGAACCGTTTTGCCAGTATTTAAGTGGTCCCACCTTGATCAAGGTACAATTGATGGCAAACAAGAAAAACATGTCGTATGAAAAAACAGTTTTAATATCAACCTACCTACCATTAAAAATTCAAAACTAACACCTTTCCTGTCACAGAGTCACTTCGGATACAGTTTGGTTAAGAGAGAGAAGACCCTTTGAAGAAATGTCGCTTGTGCATTCAGTCCAAGAAGTCCTTTTCCCCAACTTAAGGCCTTTTCCACTAAAAAAGCAGAAACTGATTTCCTGATTTAAATGACAGGCAACCCTTTGCCCAGACATAAATTAAGAGAAGAAAGTGCATCAAGTGTTCAAGTAGGGTGTATAGTTTGAAAGAACAATAGGGGAAGGGGGTTGGGACAGTGTATGGGGAGGGGGAGGTAACACTGGCACAGGACTGGCAACTTTGCAGTGAGATTTAGAGGACAAGGGTGTGGACTGAGAAGGCTGACCACGACTCAACCACCAAGGCTCGACTATAGAAGAAGTCCTGCTAGTGCATCGAGTGGTAGATCACAATCACACTGTGCTGCTTACTGAGAGCGCTACTACGCATGACAAACGACACATCTGACTATGTTAGCCTGTTTAAAAATGATGCAAGTAGTCCCTAATTTAATTCATTATTTTGAGCCGATGCAGACTGTGATGGGGAAGAGGAGAAATGTTTTTAAAAAGAAAAGGGGGCCGGGGGGAATGGGGATGTCCATAGTTTTCCCACATGATCCCCCGTTACCCCAATTTCATCTTTTGGCACGCCGTGGGTCCCTGCCGTTGCTAATGGTAACCGAAGACTTTGCCGCTGTTGGGGGTCCTGCAACGCTAACTGGAGGTGCTCCGTTGCCGGGCGTCCGACCGTTGGGTCGCCCCATGCCCCCGAACGCAGGGTCACGGGGTGCACCAGGTGGTGGGTTGTTGTTGTTGGCAAATGGTGGCATGGCTCCATTACCTGTGGGTGAAGAAATACAAGTAAGTTCTCGCAGAAAAGACATTTTGACATGTTACAGTATAACAAATCAGGTGTAAATAAAATTAATGATCACTGAATCCCATTCAACTGCCTTTGTTTCAGGGTCCTGCTATTGTTTACACTAGCTCACTGTCATGACTTACTGGGACACTTTAGAACAACTATTGTTCATGTTACTATTTTTCCTAATATGGCCAGTCAAAATGTCTGCTGTGAAAAAGGACAATTGTCCCAATACATCAAGAATATCAAGAGATGTTTCATTTCAAATTTAAGCATAAAAAAAAACACACACTTCCTGTCATATTTTCACTTAAATTAATCAAATCTGTTGAGTAAAATTATTTTAAGTCTGCAAAAGTCTCCTTGTGTAGTACTGACACACTACACTAACAATCTATCATTTTGTACTGACACTGTCAGTGTGTGCACAACCCTGCCGTTTCCTGTAAGTGAGTGACTAGTTGAGCAGGTGTTATTTGCATAAAGGAAAAACATACTGACCTGGTGGGGCAGGTGTACCTGAATTCTGATTAGGTGGAGAGTTTCCCCTCTGATTCTGGTCTGGTTTGCCCTGTTGGTAGAAGAGAATATCAGCTTTAAGATCCTACTGCCATTGGTGCTAGGCTCAACTGAGGACTCGCTATTTAACACTCAAAGTTACGCAATTAAAACTGTAATATAAGCTTGGGTTGTACTGATTCAACACTGTCCAATACCTGCTAAAAATCACTGGATTGCAGTTTGGCCCATGTGTGAACTGCGGAATAATGCAGCCATCATGGTGTGAAATACAGTTCAACTGACGCTGTATTTTTTCCCTGAAATCTCAATGTGGAATTGCGGTGAAAAGTTAAGACAGTTGCTAAAAAAGAAAAAGTGACTGAATTAAAAGCCATCGCTTTCGCTTCCATCATGTGAAATCATAATCATGACTTCAGGCGTTTTCAGTGGTGTAACTGAGTATGCTGTCCCCATAGAAACAGATCATAAGATATATGTTTATAATAACTTTGGTGATATTTCCTGCAGCTCACTAACTGGAACAGCTCTGTGTCTCAATGTCCTAAAAAATGTAGTATATTTATAGTGTATAATCATCTATTATGTCTTATAGTAAACTACAATACAGTAGAGTATTAGAAGTATACTGTATAATTGTATTATGTTTTATCATTGATATGGTGGTGACTAGAGAGAGGCTGGTACATCATAGCCAAGTGCATTTTAAATTAATTCAACCCTAATCCCACTGTTTTTACTTTTTTTAAGCCAAAAAATGATCCAATCCATAACTCAAAACCCCCTAGAAAATGCTTCACCAAACTATGAGAGAATGAAGAGTGATGTGTCATGAGTAACACAGATGAGCAGCTGCTAGAATGTGGGTGAGATCTGTCAGCAGCCCTGTCAACATTTCTGCTCTGTGGAGATATTTTAAGCTCAAAATGGCAGAGTAAAATTTAGGCAATTTATTTAAATTTCGTTTTGAATGGGGCTGATCAATCAGATGCTGTTAAAAGTTCTGTGTGTGTTCCTTGTTCCCTCATGGGAGTAGAACGTTTGTTTCTACAGTTTGAGCATACTGTTTTTCAGATGGCTGGGTCAAGCAATGTGCATCCATACGAATGTATTATTAACAAGTTAGTTGTTTAAGAGGGGAAAAAACAGTATTGAGTATATCAATCAATCAATTTAATGAATTTCCCCTTGGGGATCAATAAAGTATTTCGTATTCGTATTCGTATTCGTATCAGTAGATACTCTGTATCTGTATTGGATATGAAAAAGTGTATTGAGCGTCCTTAACATTGGATGGCTCAAGACTTTGTTTTGAGGACATTCTGATCCAAGTGTTATGAATATATTTGCAAAATAATATCATTATAGACACCTGAGCAGTGATAGCAGATATGTCTATAATGACAAATCCAGGGGGAAGGACGTGAAGGACTACTCACAGACTTATTTTGCTGGTTTGCTTGGGCTAGCAGCTCTGGGTTTGGTTCACTGAAGTTGGGCACTTCTGAATACACCATGCAGAACCTGTCAAGACAAAGCACACATTTCATATTGTTTGGCTGGGATGAGAGTTTAACACAGTCATCGACTGAGTAGTACATGACTAATGTCAAAATACTGAAACTCTATTCTCTACAGTGGACAATAGACTGTAAAAGTCAGAGTGAAACTAATTCAAATATATTCTTTTGGTTGAAATGAATTTATAAACATACATATACAGCTGATAATTTGATCGCTCTTGAATTCTAAAACTTAATGTTTTCACAATAGTGGAAAAGTGTATTAATGTTCTTCGACCATGTTTTAAAGCTAACAAATTGACATCTCCACATAGGGCTGCAACTACAAAAAATTAATCTGTTGATTATTTTGTTAATTAATCAATTAATAGTTGTTTGGTCTATAAAATATCAGAAAATGGTGAAAGATTAACTCTTGTTTTGCCCCAACCTGAAGAAATTCGGCTTCCTGTTCTAGGAGTAAAGAAACCAAAAAATATTAGCATTTGAGAAGCTGAAATCAGAGACTAGACGTTTCTTAAACAATTAATCAATAATCAAAATAGCTGGCAATTAATTGAATAGTCAATTAATCATTGCAGCTCAATTTCACAAAATACTCTGGTCTTGAACGACAATGCTTGAGGGGAGAAATGACTGAATTCCAACAGGTACAGGAACTTTACTCAAGTATAACTAGATTTGTGGCCTGCTACTCACTCTCCAATCTTCTGTAGATCCCCTCCTCTTCCAGTGTATAGGGTCAGGCAGCCTTTCCATATGGATGCATAGCTAACATAGAAAGTAACGCACAAATCACACAAGTTAAACTAATGAGAACAAAGATAATATCTCTTAAAATTTAAGATGACGTTGCTCCAGTATATTTTGTGTTTATGGATCTGTTAGCAAACAGCACAACTATAAAAATCATCTGTGCAAAATGCTTTCTCCAAGCATGAGAGTAGGGCTGCACAATAAGGTAAAAAAAAAAAAAGTCATTGTAATTATTTTGACTGAAACTGCAATATGCAATATGATTAATGGGAATAATCATTTTTACTGGGGCAGAACATGTCAGTAGCACTATTGTACTTCATTATAATTCTGTTTTCTCACAACTAACGGTTAATTTAAGTCGATTAATCAATCGATCATTTTCGATTACTCGATTTATAGCCGTTTGTCTATAAAATGTCGGAAAATGGTTGAAAATGTTGATCAACGTTTTCCAAAGCCCAAGATGACGTCCTAAAATGTCTTGAATAACCCACAACTTAAAGATATTCAGTTTATGGTCATAGAGGAGTAGAGACGACAGAAAAATTCACATTTGAGAAGCTGACATGAGAGAATCATTACTTTTTTCCCCCTTTAAAAATTACTCAAACCTATTAATCAGTCATCAGAATAGCTGCCAATTATCACTGCAGCTCTACTGTGATTTAGCTCTTGTTCTGCGACTTGGATATTGCACTTGGTCATATTGCAAAGTCAATAATATTTCAGTTACTAGCGCAGCCCTGCATGAGAGCAGTCTCACCCTCTGGTCAGCTTGATGATGTCCCCTGGCTGAATGAGACTGCCCAGCTCATCCCACACAGAGATAGCGATGCTCCCGCTCTTGTCTGCCACCTTGCACGAGCGAACCTCGTGACCATCTTTCGTTTTGGTAACTCGTCCTATTAGAAGCAAGTATGAGTTAGTTAAAAGGGTTGAGCTCCGCAAATATTAAAGCTCAAAGACGGTGAACTGTACTGTAATATTTCACACCGTCGGCCCCTTTAAGACAACAGACACGAGTTGAAGGTGTGGGCACAGACGCTGTACAGACTCGGGACAACTACTTACCTATTTCCAACACGATGAAAACGATATTCAAATTTTTAGAGCCAGGCTTCACATCCTTTATCAAAAACAAGGTCTCGTTCGCGGGGGCTGCCATTATTAATTATAAAGACGAGTTCCCTCCCTGTCACTTGAACTCAGTAGCAATAAGAGCGAGCTTATGTTAGCAGTCGTCACTGTGCAGTGGGCATCCACAGCGCTAGCTTTAGCTCAGCTAAGCTAACTAATTAGCCTGTTAGCCGAATGCTAACTAAACCATACTTCACTGTGACGTTATCGTAATTCTTCAGAAACACAAGGGCCAGTTACACACGATAAACGTCGTGACCGTGGAAGAAAAGAGCTGAAATATAACAGCTTAACTGGCCTCAGGGTAACTCAATTCGCCAGCTAGAAAGTTAGCTGTGCTAAGGAACACTTCGCTGAACGTCAGCTAGCTTAGCTCGAGCTGTAAGCTAGTTAGCTACCTTCTTTTCATTTCAGGATATGAGTCTGTGCATCTTTCTTTTCACGATTATCGCCATAATTGCAGCTTCCTTCTTCACATAACAGAAACTGACGCAAAAAAAACGCACTAATGTAGCCACTGGGCACTGAACGATGTAGCAATGCTGGTTAAAATCAGATGAAAATGGATTAATAGGCTGATAACTCCAGAATCGCGAGTCAGATCTGAGATGTTTTTGTTTTACTTCCACTGATTTACAAGATGTCTGTTTTGCGAACTATTTGGAGATAGCAGCAATTCTCTCACTCGAGCATTTAGACAACTCCAGTTTAGGTTAATATGTTGAAATCGACCGCATTTCCTTTGTGAGCCTCTTTGGAGTAAAAGGAACTCGTAGCTTTGCTAACGCGCAGTCTGGCCAAATGCTTTAAGACTAACGTTGGTGTGCCTGCATCAAACTGTGGCCCCTGAAACGTTGCAGCTGGTCGAAAAGCCTTGTATTGAGTGTCCTGGATATTTATGCCTACACAATACTAAAGCCCCAAAACGCTATTTAAAATCTGTACAAGCTGTTCACTACACGCTTCCCCCTGGTTCAACAATGCCCCAAAAACTACGTCAGCGACTACTGTCGGTCATCTTTATCTAACTCGGCCAGTTCCATTATCCCGCATAGGAAAGGGGGGTGTGCACGTAGAAATTTCTTTTTGTGTGCTCTTATACAGTCGAGTCGACAGATACTGACAATTGTCAGGCTTTTATTTGAACATGCAATGTAGTCACAGATATAAGCAGGTAATGTGCTGACCTGTTTACAGAAAAGACAGAAAGTCGTTGGTTTGTACCAAATGAATTCGATTCACAAACAACGCGAGAGCAAGACAACGTGAGAGTTCGGTGTCATCGATGAAACTAACAATGGTGATTATTTCTACGTGAAGCCATATTATTTATCAATTTTATGTTATCATGGTCAATGTTGTCTTTATTTTTAAACATCAAATTTAAGCCAGCGTGACAGGCGTATTCACAGTGGATGTGAGTCAAAATGCGTCCAAACAGAGAGTGTGCAGGAGGTTTTCGTATGTGTATACCACGGCACAGCATTACATTAGATTTCATTTGACGCATTTGTAAAGCAAGTATATGAATTAGACAAAAGCAAAGACGTCACGAACAGGATTCGAACCTGTGCGGGGAAACCCCATTGGATTTCGAGTCCAACGCCTTAACCTCTCGGCCACCGTGACTATACAAACTACATAGGTACCCACCACTCAATTTAATAATAGCAATACCAATTTCATTTTTTGGCTATACAGTTAGTCAAATAGCTGGAACAAAGGTTTGTGTTTTTCCTCATTAACTGGAACCTTGCCATTGATAATGACAATAGGAAACGAAGTGATAGAAGCACAGGGTGCTGACGCGAATTCGGACATAGGAGGGAGACAAACACCATCGAAACTTATCGGCTCACCCACGGAAGTTGCCAAAAACTCCTATTTAGAGGTTATACTGAAAGGCAACATACTGTGTATTTTAGATACATCAGTAACGTTTTATCCTGTTGTAAACAACACACACTACACATCGTTTTGTAGCGTCTGGATGTGGAAAAAACGTCCTTTTTGGTTGCTGTAACGTGGGTGTTTTGACATTGTAGTTTCTTACTTATCTATGTTTTGACTCCTTCTGTATTTGAAGAGCATTTTCTTTAGTAGTTGTTTTCACAGTTGGTTCACACAAATTACTTCCTCGTCGCAAACGAAAATTGCCACTAGCCTATTAGTGCTTATTTAAAAACAAAAACAAAAACAAAAACAAACAAAAAAAATATATATATATATATACATATATATATATATACATACATATATTTATATATATAGAGAGAGAGAAAGCGCCCTGTTACTCTGCCAGTAGTTTCTACAGGGACTATTTCTTCTTTAGTGGTTCTAATAATAACAGTTTAAAGTATTACTGCTTGTAACAGGAAATTCTGTTTCTGGAAAGACAGGTTGCTGTTAATTTTTTTAAATAGTATTTTTGTAGTTTTACACACTAAAAATGAAATTCCATTCACATTCACTGTAACGGGATGGAGGCAGAAATCTAAGTGACGTGATCTCAAAACTTGGGGGAATTAGGTAGTTTGGAATGATAGTTCTAGGTTTAAGCAAATCTTTTTTTTTTTTTAAATCTGCATGAAGTAACCTTTTATTGTGGCTCTGGCTCCAGCACCGTTTTTAATCTTGATTTTATATCAAGCACTCTAAATCCACAAGCACCACCGTGTAAATGAGGGTTAAGCAACCGAACCACTCCCTGCATCAAATTTAATCCTCCACCCTATTACTTAGATTAACCTTCACTAGATTACAACACTATGACCTACAGTCATGGCTAAACTTGCAGCAAACTTAACTTCATGTTTCCTTGGTCACTGGGTGAGAATTGCTGGGGGGTATCCCTCCCAGTGGTCAGGAATATTTTATTCTCAGTGGGGATACATGTTATCCCTGCTTCTGGTCAGAATGAACAAATTAAATGCATTTCCTGTGCCTCACATTTTGAATAACACAATAAATACAGCTCCATACATATACCTGCCATTGTCAAGTAATTGTTACTATAAAAAAACAATAACTATTGTTATTGTATTTATTATTGTTATTATTATATTGTATTGTATTATTGTATATTGTATTATGCTAGATTCACATGAAAGTGAATACTGGTACAAAACTGCGACATATTTTTTGTGCCATAAAATGTACAGAAAAAGCCATGATATTCTTGTGCCTGCATCACAACAATTAATGAATAGTTGAACTGATGAATAGTCGTTTGCCTATAAAATGTCAGAAAATAGTGAAAAATATTGATCAGTGTTTCCCGAAGTCCAAGATGACGTCCTCAAATGTCTTGTTTTGTCCATAGATATTCAGTGTACTGTTATAAAGGAGTAAAGAAGCTAGAAAGTAATCAAATTAAAGATGCTGTAATCAGCACATTTTTACTTTGAAAATAGTTGATGATTAATTTAATAGTCATTAAATTAAATTAATTGTTTCAGTTCTACTAATTTATGTGAAAATGTGTGACATTAACTCATCTCCTTTTACCTCAAGGACTGCAAATAAAGCCCACAAACAAAATTTGAATGTTATAAAATTTTTATTGATGTATACAATACTAAATTTTGATAGGAAATGCCTGCATGTTTAACAAAATGCTTGAAAGAACTGTAGGGGGAGTAAATTTAAACACTCAGGTGGCAGGGAATTTTCCGCTGTGAAGGAAACGTCTTTGGTTTAAGTGAAAGTAAGAACTTTGTATGAACAAAGATGATGTTAAACACAGTATCACTACCTGATAATGCTGTAGGCATCTGGTGTTTGAACATTCTATCAAAAAGAAACAGTTCTCACATAATCCAGATTAAACAGTGATTTCAAGACAAATAAAAACAGATTTTTGCACACATACACAAATCTAAATATTACATGTTTAACATTAGCAGACAAAGATATCACCAAAATAACACATTTGCATGAATAAGCAGAAAATACCTCAAAGCCAGTCACATTTTCACCTCTACAGTACACAGAAAGTACACATAAGCCTAGTGTTCAATCCCTTTTCAGTAAGATGATTTATACAAAGAATTAAAAGAAAAAAAAAAAATCCTCAGAAAGACTAAGTACATTTAAGATAACATGTTATTTGTAATCATTTATGTTGGATTATTTATTCACTTAAATATCCCATTGAGCAAACTGGCAGGTTAATTTCTGTAAGGCATGAAACACTTAAAAGGCATTAAGTCAACTATAATTAAAAATATTTCCGCTATTTTACTTTACTTTACTTAGGAAGTGTAATGGATGTAGATGGATATTGGTCGGCTAATGATACCCCCTGCAACATATTTCAGTTCCCATGCCAGCGCATATGCCTCAACACAAGGCAAGTCATCCTTTCCAACAACTGAAGTCCTTCCCCACACTTCCCAACACCCACACTTGTCCCCCTTCTACTACTCGCTCATGCCCAGGAGCCTCGACAGGGGCAGAACACCTGTGGCTCCGGCGAGCCTCTTTCTCTCTTTGCACTGTCTCAACAAGCAGGCCAAGAGCATGAAAAATGGGCTGAGCAGGAGTCATCCGTCAAAGATAGGAATGCTATCCTCTGCCGTAATCCACTTCTGTGACCTCTCTAGTATCTGGATCCTTGGCACCTGGTATCACTTGCTAAATTATTTTTAGGGAGTCATGGCATTAGACAGCTGTAACCTGGGCTGGTGAAGCATTAACAATGTGCAACAAGAGGAAGGTCACTTTTATAGAAACTTTCAGGCGTGACTTCCAAATGTGAAGTTGATAGTGAATTTGCACCGCCCTCAAACTTTCTCAGTTTTTATGTAGTAGGTTTCAAACTTTGCCTATGCCCCATAAAGTGATAGCTGCAAGGAATTCCTCAGAGGAGAGGAAAATGTAATCAGGCATGTTTTACTCTCACTCTTATCTACAAATACATAGGAATCCACCCCCTCAGGAGTGCAAGTACTCATACCAGCTTGTGCAAGGTAAAGGCACTGTAGGAGTATATACTGTATGCATATATCTAGGAGGGGGGGATTTTTTATGGTGCCCTGGCAAATGTGTTAGATAACATCTTAAACATATGAAACCAAGTAAACACTTCACCGTGCATGTTACGGATGCCTGGAAGAAAAAGACTTACAAACACCCAAGTATCATATAGTAACTCAATAAAACATTTACTGTGTAGTTACTAACTTGTGGTATATAAGCTCTGTAAGTAAATACCTAGGGAGTATGAGCCTCACATAGAAAAAGACAAAATAATGCCTGTACATAAACATACACAGTTGCCCTACAGAAAAGACAAAGGGCTGCAAAACGGACTTTCAGTATGTTATTGTTAAAACCTGTCAGCTTCTTTCACTAATGTATTTTTCTCGCCATCTAGAGCAGCTTTTATCCCGCATTGATGTCCTTCATTTGCATCAATGTGAGTCATCACAAACTAACTGGTATTTGTAAATAATGTTATTTTTTAACATTCTTGGAGAACTGATTAGTGTGATTCTCAACAACATTTAGACTATTTCAAATTATATCTACTCTAGTTTTCAGCACTTGGACATTCTACTCTTATTTACTGAATTGGCAAACACAAATTACTAAAATATTCTGATGCACCACATGCCACTCATCTGGTGTTCTCGGTAGGTCATCAATGATAAAGTCGGAAATGACGAACTGGAAGTCCTGAAGGACAGGAGACAAGACAGTGCCACTCAGACGACTGAAGTATAGTCACCTGTTAGTTGAGATCTGGGCTTTTTCGGCACAGGTCCAAAGAATTTAGTAAACAACCTCAAGTTCACTACAAAACACCCCAGGACCTTTTTCACTGAAAACCCAGAAACTCGCCATTCCAACTCTTGCACAACCTGGCAACACACTGCCTCAAGAGACTGTGAGCAGTACCACTGTTGCCCCAAGATTTACTATTTTTCAGAAAAAGAAAAAAAAAAAAAAAAAAACCCCACAAAGAACAAAGAGGCTATCTGTCAGTGAGGAAAGGAGCTCCAGAGGCAGACAAACACAGCAGGAGGGAGATAGTCGGACCAGCGCCATGGAGATGTGCTGCTATTAAAGAGGTGGGCACCAGTTGATGAGAGTGAGTTATGGTACATTGCTGCAATGTTGCTCTCTTTGGACAACCCAGCTACAGGGTGTAGGAAGCACTCGGTTTTTAGAATGTGCTGGTGATAATCAAAGTTAGTTTTGCAGGAACAGTCCAAGGATGGACAACTTTAGGAAGCCAAGAATATGTTTCTCATATTTATGGGTGTTTAGGGCAAGAACAAAAGACAATGAAGGGATAATTTGTGCCTGCTGGGTGTTCATAAATGTAGAAACTTAAGGAAGAAAAGAAAGAATGGGAAACTGGAATTGATGCTCCCAAAAAATCTAATCATATTAAGACACTTGCTCTACAGCAATCGTTGCTGTGGGAATCTGGGCATCTGCTGCAGGAATCTGGGTATCTGCTTTGAGAATATGGGTAACTGCTGTGAGCATCTGGGTTTCTGCTGCAGGAATCTGGGTATCTGCTGCTGTCTCAACAGGGATAGTGTGTGTTTGTTCCTCTTCATCTTCCTCTTCCTCCTCACCGACATCATCAACGCTCTCTGGAACTGCCAGGCCAGCGCAACGATCACCGTTGACCTCGTACTCAATGCTCGGTGCCTCTCCGTTGACTGCCAGCTCTGCCCTCAAGCTCTCTTCGGTGGAGGGACTCACCTTGTCCTGAATCTCCTCCAAAATGCCTTCCTGGGTATGCACCTCTGCCATGGGAACCTCCGCATCTAATCTTCCCAGAGGAGGAATCTCCACGTGGGCTTCTTCACTGGGTGAGCCCATTTCTTGGTTGGGTACCTCCCCGTCTCTGACTTTCTTGATGTTGAAGGTCATGGGAGACACCTTGAAAGAGGAGGTCTTGGCAGTTGGGCTCTTGGGGTGGTTAGGGGTGAGGCTCTTCTTGATCTTCTCCCGCTTCTCCGGTGGCACAATCTTGGTGGTGATCTGGGTCATCTTCTTCTCGATGCTCTGGCGTGAGAAGGCCTTCTTGAGGCTGTCAACCTTCTTCAGGCTGGAGCGCTTGAACTTATCAGCCCTTCTCTCATATCCGCGGGAAGTGCCTAAACCCAGTGCGTCGTCGCACTCCAGCATCTCATCTCCCTCTGGGTGTGCTGCAAGATTATCATCTTCATCAGAGGACAGGTTAATGGACTGAAGACCTTCCTCTTGGGCACGGCTGCCATCAATAGAGCCCGTCACAGATGGAGTGGGCAGGGTGGATTCAGCATCATACTGGCTTGGTACGGGGGTCCTGAGGGATTCCTTGACTGATACGCTGGTTGGGATCTCATTGTCTTCCTATTGGGAAACAGAAGGACAGAAAAAAGTGGGTAAAGAGGACGAGTCAGTCATGAATAGGCACAATTGCTTGAACCAGGCTTTAGTTTGACAAGTAATGACCTTCATGATATCTTCGTTTGAAGGTGGTCAGCGTCAGACTTTGTAATAGTTATGGTCAGGGCCACATGTTACAAAACTTTACAAGTTCCAATGACTATGGATTTCTTGAGCATGATGACGAGGTCAAGATATTTCAGATGTATTTCCAAATGCACAACCCCCATGACCATGGTTTGGCCATTCTAAATGGACATGTGAGTTTAAAACACTACACACAACATATGTTGGGTTTGGTCTGCCTGCTGAGGACTGAGAAAACCAGTCTCTGCATGCCTCCTGGGTCTTTTCCTCAAGACATCTGAGGAATTCCAGTTTCTCTGCTGGAGCCCCCCTGTTTTCTCTCTTTTATATCTGTCTATGCCTTTAACCCGCGATCCCTGAACACACTGACGAACCATAAACACAGTGAGATGGAGAGCGCCAAGTTCAGTTTGTTTCTCCCTGACTCTTCCTCCGCCCTCTTACTTGCTGCCTATCCATCTGTGCACAATCCCGCAATCACACACATACACACACACTATTCCACTCCACTGAGGATTTATGAGCTGGAGGTCCCACCCCCCACATTGCCCCTATCCTTTCACACCCAGGAGCAAGTGGAGAGTGAAGGTGCAGCTTCAGTGGTTGACATACTCCACTACACATTTGAAATGCCCATAAAGAAGCTTCCCAGTGACATCAGCTCAAAGTATCACCACTGAATATTTGGTTTTGAGTTGACTTAAAGCAGCGCAGTGTACAGCACATTTTTATGCTTTAAAGTTCAGATACAAGACATGCCTATGTATAGGCAGTTAATATGAATACCTTGATTTGGCCATGACAAATCAAATCCAGGAAAGTCTTGTTTGAACTGATGCAAGACCTCCACAATGCCCAGTGTTGAATATCTTTTCTAAGGAATTTCTTTCGGCTAGGATTACAGTAGTACAGTGCTTTGGGTGGTTTTAGCTGGTGTTAAATTCTGAATATGAGCTTTGTGGCTATAATGGGGAATTTGCACTCACAGGTAAATAGTTACGCTACTCATATTTGAGATGTTTAACCTCAGGACCCAGCCAACCCCAGTGCATGTTGGAATGACATACTTTTTAAATACAAGTTGTTTCTGTGGATGATGCTTGGAAGAGTGACTGTGCATTAAAGTATGACTGCATTTCAAAGAATGCACAGCAGCTCTCAAGACATTATAGGTGGGTGCAAAGTGACTGAATGCCTATAGGTTGCTGAAGGAGTGTGAAAGTGTGCATCTTTTTCTGGGGTGTCATTAACACATACTTAAGGACTGGGCCAACCAGATGGTTTGGAAGAGTCCTGTCTCCTGTCCATTCTTCAGTCATCACTCTAATGGTGTGTTTTTGCTGAAAAGGACAGTGTTAGTTCACCTGCAATCTGTCACTGCAAACTTAAGCCCATTCAAGCCATCTGACATGCAGTTGCTGATACTTTTATGAAGTTAGTCAAATGTGTGAGATAAGATGATAATATAGGATATAAAGTTGTAAAGAGAGCTACGAGACTGATTCTGATACGTAAACTGCGCAAAATCACTATGTAAAGTGAGGTATTCTCACAGTGATTAAAAGGTCCAATCAATGTTGTTAAATAATGTCAAATACTATATTTAAACATGATTTAGCTTATCACATGAACACATCAAAGTGTGTTTCATTCCAAAACCCACTTCTAGAACTTTTGCATCACTTTCTGCACTTTCCTGATTGCATAAACTCGAACAGAAGACCGGAGGCGATTTGAAATAAGCACTCCTGATTATGTACAATTGCAGTTTTACCCGAGTCTGATCCACAGCAGCTCACAGCATGATTTACGTTAAAAAGCTCTTGAGAAGTGGAAGCGCCACGCAGAATCCCTCCAGTTTTTAACCACCTTGCAGACGCCCGAACCTTTCGCCTTGATCTCAAACATGCAGGCATGATTCACAGTTCAGGTGTGTGCCAAGCATGTTCAGTATCTCCAAGTTAATGCTAATAAATCTGTCAGCGTGTTCTTAAAGGCACAGCATCAACCCTGAGCATCTTGCAGTTTTTTCTCAAAAAAAAAAAAAAAAAGTTTTAGAACTTTAGAGCGGTGATTTCCAAAGTCTAATAATGTATAACATACCAAACTCTTATTTGCTGAGTCCATCTGTCTAAATGCCTATCAGTCAAAACATCATTCATCATGTTATAAGCTGTCAGTGTTGACCTGGACAGCCACCTGCCGCCTACTCTGAAGCTGCTCTACTCCTGAAATTTAGTGCTAAATCACAAAATTGGACACGTTTTTGAAAAGGAAAAGACCTGACGAGCAGACCAACAGCTCAGCTAACAAAAACGTAACTGGGAAAAAATCTGAAGAACTTCTGACCAAGTAAAAATTGCATGCATTAAGCAGCAAAGTATAGATTTTCTAACGTACATAAAAATGGCTACGAGCGCCCTGAATTCATTCTGTTTCTAGACCCTCTGAAGTAAGTGTTGCTTTCTGAACTTCAGTATCACTTGAAACAAAACCATCCAGCAAAAGCTGCAAAAACAGCCAACTCTGGGTTTTTAAAGACATCTTGCTAAATGGGGGCCCCAGGCCATAAGCTAATACGATTTGGGGGTCCCTGCTTTAGAATATGCAATATTACATAATACGGTAGGGGCATTTACTTAGGGTTGACAAACTATTATACTAGTTGTCTTTTGGTGTCAGTTCCACATCATTCTAAATAATTATTCACATGTTCCTTGTTATAAGTAACACATGAAATAGGCTTGGGTGGTATCTATTTTTTCACATATTCATACCTTCTTGACATTTCAACAGGGCATCTGCTATATGACAGCATTAGTGTGAAAAAACAAATTGTTAAAAGCTGGTGATAGAAGTCATTGTAGCATATATGACATTATCTAGCTTACAGTGCTTTGTGTCTAGTCTTTTAAGACAACCTTACTGGGTTTAAATATTTATGGCCAATAGATTAATGAATATGTAGGAAATACGTGCCCTTATTCCAAAGATTCTTGCTAAAGGATCTGATGACACTTGTCGCCCTGGATACCAACACATCACTTGGCTGAACAGAGATGATTTATAGATATACCATGTGGATATAGATTACTTTTACAGTTGGAAGAAGTCATGTCAAAATAAAGTTACATGTGGGTATATTTTTTGTTTCCATATTTAGTTATATTTAATTAATTAGCGAGGAGACCCAGGCTACAAAACAGAAATGACAAGCCAATTACTTATTTTCTACCTCCAAGTTAATCTTCTATTGGGTAAGTTTCCAATTGGTATAAATAAATTTCATTTTATCAAATCATCAACATAAACCACCACACACTGAACTGAGTTACTGTGATTTTATTAAGAGCGAACAACGCGTTTCGCCCGTGGCTTCCTCAAGTTCGCTCAGCAGAAACACATGAGCATTCACAGGTGTACTAAATACACATGGGTCACATGACCAATTATCAATCAGTTATTTCATTATTCTTTTTCAATATTTTTTCTTTAACATTCTTCAAAAGCATTTTTCAAAATGATTTTCAGGTTATCCAAAAAGCATAATACATACACACAAAATTTCATAAAGAGTTACAAATGTTAAAAGAATAATATGCAACTTAACCCAGTTCAGTGTGCGGAGGTTTATGTTGATGATTTGATTTGAGATGTTCCTGTGGCCAACCAGCACCTGATTCTTGAGACTGGCTGTGCAGAGGAAGTTCTGTTCACTCAAATTTCATTTTATATTTTTATTTTCTATCAATAAAAAACAGCAACTTCTATGTTTCAGATAACTTTATTCATGATGACAGTACTGAAAATCATACCTTCGGGATGTCTAAACACCTCGATACCGCCCAAGCCTCATGTGAAACTTCAAGGAACTGCTTCTACTTTTAGATTGAAAGTTTGAGTTTTTATTTACCACCAGCAACCACTAGAGGTGTGTCATAATCGCCGAAGAGCTGGGAGTTGTGATGCACTGCAGGTCTGTAACTTAAAATCCAAAAAAGACAAAAGGAAGCACCTTGGGGAACAGCTCTGGTTACCTCTACCTTTGGTTTGGTTTAACTGTGATTCCTCTCTTTCAGTTTTGTTCTCTGCTGTTCCCTCCCTCCTGTCATGTCTAAATGTGAATTAGCAGAATCTGGATGCCCCAGTTTGCTTGGTCTGCCACACCCACAGAGCCTGTGTGGATCTGAACATGTTCACGCAGTCAAAATCAGCGAGTCAGGAACAACGTGGGCGACGGCTCTTGCACAGGCCACGTTAGAATTTAGAGAAATAAGCAGAAAGCGCTGCTCCAGAAATTATCTCTCTTTTTCTGTGTGTACATTCTAAGTCCAATAGTGTCAAATAGTCTTAATCATGAAGTGGGAGATGACTTAAGGGTTAAGTACCCACCTAAATCTCAGCTGTCATGATTAGAAAATCAGTCAATATGGCCTCTCCTGACCCTCATTCCCTGATAACAAACATTAATCTTTCTCTGATTGTTTGGCAGCGTTAAAGTTTCCAGAGGTTCAGTCTTCACACCTCTGCTCCAGTCTGGGCTTGCCATAGACTTTATGATTTGGTTCAAACATGTTTGATATAATCAGTGTGGGTGCTGGATTGTGTGGGAGGCAGCAACTGAAACTCAAACACCCTCCAATGAAAATTGAGCTCTCTTACCACATACTGTACAAGATGTGCTGCCACAGCACGGTTTAAAATTTAGTTTTATTGATGGATTTATGTTACTCATGGTGATAAACACCAACATTTAGGGTGGGGTACTGAACTCTGTACTTTTAAGGGTACCGACTGAATTATGTTGGTTCAGCTGAGTGCTAATTCACATTTCGATACCTGCGAGCACATCTGGGTGAGAGAGTAACTGGGAGTATAGAGAAAAAAAGAGAAAGAGAAAGTGAGCAAGTGAGTGAGTGTTAGAGCGAGCAGCAGCTTGTTCAAGTCAGAGAGAGTGAGTCAGTAAAAGTGAGCCCAAAGCGGTTACAAGTGTGCTCAAACTTTTCAAAACTCAACTGACAACATGTGAAATGTAAAGCTGGCGAGGTCACCATGTCCACAGAATACAATGCAACTAAAAGAGTGCATTGTTTTCATAGCCTGAAGGCTAAATCCCCCACAGGAGCCTCTGCTAGCGTTATCAATAAGGATGCACGCGATTAGTCGACTACACGATTAAACGTCGCTTCCCTTGCTAGTTGGCACCAGAAATACCAGTCGGTTAAACTATTTATCAATATTTTATTCATGCAAAATGCCAGTGTACTGGTGCCTCTAAGTTGTTATGCAGCTGCTAGTGGGGGCTGCGGCCCCATCAGACGGCAGCCACTCTCGCCGTAGGCACGTATGCAACCTCGGATGTTTTTAATCAGCAAAGCAGGGCAGATGACAGCTCATAAAACCAGCGCTGCTTGGCAGTGTTTTAATTTAGAAATTGGAAATAATGTTGAATGTAGACTGTGGCAGAATAAACTGGAATATAATCACTCGACTGGAGCAACATGTGATCACATTCAGCACAGACACGGACATTAACCTGCAAGCAGATCAGCTGCTGCTGCTAGCACTGTTAACGTTAGCCACACTGTTTGTCAGGCTGGCAGCTAACGTCAGCTCCGGGTCATTTACCTGCAGACACTGTGATCATCATGTCAGTGAGTCGTCATGTTTTGTAGGTTAATGTGTAATGTTGGTATTGCACAGCAAAGTGGCACACATTTCAGCGGCATTTAAAATATGATTTGGCGATTGTAGACTGTGATTGGCGGTTTCAAATGATTCTTCATACACAGTACTTTTTCAGACAGTGTTTAACATTATCAATTAATAAATCATGATCATTTTTAACTGCTTTCTGTGTGTTTTCTTACTGTTAGACTAGTCAACTAGTCTGACTTAAATTATGTGTTTAATCGACAGGGAAATTAGTCACCAGGAGCATCCCTAGTTAGCACGCCTGCAGCAACTTAACCCTCCATGGACAACAAAACTTTATGTGAGGCATTGACAACTTCAGGTGCTTAATTAGCTTCCTGGATAAGTTGTTGTTGTTTTTTTTACTGTGATAACTGCCCCGGTTGGCTTAGCATTTTACTAGCACTAGCGTTAGCCTTTGCCAACACTCAACTGAAACATCTTACCAACACGTGTGAGATTTATTAGTATGTCTGAAACCTTAGAATGAAACCAGTATTCATGAACTGCAGACTTTCAAACGGGAAATATTACAGTATGTAAGCATAGCAGTGGTAACAACGACAACAACATAACAGGAAGGAGATCACGTGTTAGCGCTTTTATTTTGTGTAATGTGTAAAATGCTCTCAATAAATAACAAAATATTTGAATTAAACAACACTGTTGAAATGGAAAAGTTTGGACTTTTTTTACAACATAAATTACATTTTTGTTATTACAGAGTAAAGTAGAGCTGCAATGATTAATCGATTATTAATCAAATATCAAATTAATCTCCAACTATTTTGATAATCGATTAATTGTTTTGAGTACTTTTTTTTTAAAGTCCAAATTCTCTGATTTTAGCTTCTCAAATGTGAATATTTTCTGGTTTCTTTTGTCCTCTTATGACAGTAAACTGAATTATCTTTGTGTTTTGGACATGACAAGATATTTGAAGATGTCAGCTGAGGCTCTGGACATTTACTGACATTTTATGGACCAACCCACTAATTGATTAATGATTGATTAATTGAGAAAATAATAGATAGATAATAGATTAATCGATGATGAAAACAATCATTAGTGGCAGCCCTACATTAAAGAACTGAAAAAGGGTACCGTTGGGCGCCCATTATTAATTAATTCCAGGTACCAGTATGGGTACTGTATTGTTTCACACCCTACCACCAGTGCTTCCCTTGTCAATTTTAAAGGGTAGAGTCCCTAGGATTTGTTGAAGTCATTCCTAAACGCACCAGGACGTCAAAAACCAAGGTTTGGGGTTGGTGAAACTTCCCGAGCAAAAACAATGAGGCAAAAATAAGGAAAAACAGGCAGAATGCAGGGATTCTGCAGATACAGCACGACCACACACTTCTAGTGGGTCATAAGCGATGATCGAAAGGGATTATGTCAAATGAGTCTATACAAGGCTGCACAATTAATCACAAAATTTTTTAAATCGCAGTATGGCCCAAGTGCAATATTCAATCGCAGAAACAGAACCAAAAAGCAATTTTTGAAAAATGTCAGAGAAAACAGCAGCGTAATGAAGTACTGTGGGCCTGCAGAGATGCCCTGGCCTACATGTCTTGTTCTGCAGATGAATGAAACATGTTTGTTTGGTACAACAAGTTTTTTTTCAGTCAAAATGAAAATTGTAATGCAAAAACGATCATTCCCACTTATCGTATCTCATATTGCAATCGCAATTTCAGTCAAATAATCCCAAGATGACTTTTTTTTTAACCATATCGTGCAGCCCTAGTCTATAATTTTTTGTTTTTGGGAAATGCTGCAGATAATACCTTTAACTGAAGAGTTCTTATACGCTTACAAAGCAAGACTCTTAAGTGTTCATCACCTTTTCCCCGAGCCCTGACTTCATCCGGCTCATTTTCTAAATCTTTTATTTGGTTTAAATGCTGTTTATGTGATTTGCTGCCCAAACAGTAAAATACTGTGAAATTAGTTTGTCCCCGGTTTAACCCCCAACCATCTTGGCAAGCAAGCTAGAACAAACAAAATTTTCCTAAGTACCATTTGACCCAGGTCTGTCCTATGTGTGTGTGTGTGTGTGTGTGTGTGTGTGTGTGTTGTGTGTGGACCTCACATTCTGACACTTTCTCTTGGGAACACCGTTAATTAACGTACCCTCTAAGCGAGCCCTCATTATCCACCAGAGAATGTGATACGTGCGTGTTCAAGTATCTGTGTGTGCCAGCGTGTATTTGTGTGCAGCCATGTAGGACATCAGTCATTGTTTAAGACTATTAAAGCTGTTTAAGAGAGCAACATGGAATAGAATTAAAATACATTTGGAGCGAACCCGAAAAACAAAGTTAATTTAGTGTGACAGCAAATTTACTGTACGCTAAAGGTCGCACACTTCAAATGATGTTTCGTACGCTTACGTAATGCAGTTCAAGATCTCACTTATCGGCTGCGTGGTAGAACTGCCATCTAATTGCAAGTCCTGCTAGGTGTTGTTCAGCCAGAGCTTATATAAGTCACTCCTCTGCTCTATTCAAACAGACAGATCAGGGCGGGGCGGACAGAGTCGCCACTGATTGAAAGAGCTCCAATAGGCTCACGTTACTCAGTGAGTGTGTGTTTCTGTTTATACCGTATGTGTAATGATACCCTGTACTGTTTCTTTTGGATCTGTCCTCCCTCTCCTCTGTTTAATGTGTGTGTTCAGGCATCTGCAGTGATATACTACATTATACTGGCTGATATGGTTGAAATCAATATGAATATGTAGGCCTACTAGAGCTCGGCGATATGGCTGATAAATCATTTTCTCTAAAATACTATACCGTAAATTCTCAAAGAGTGTAACAAGTGGGTAAAGACAAATAATAGAAAAGTTACAACAGTCCGGTAAATTCCAAATATGTCATCACTTCACTGTATTTCAGCCTTTAAAACAAGGAAAAGACTAAATTTGTGCCATATCACAATATAACAATGTCCAAAATCTAAGATGTTATCTCATCTCATGCAATATGCAGTATCTAATTGCAATATTATTATAATATTGATATGTTGCCTGGTCCTACAAATTTTTTTTAGCCATGCTAGCAAGTGGCATGGTTCTAGGAATGGCAGTGTCAGCCTGTCAGTTTATTCCACCACTTTAGTCAAGACTAAAATATCTTTACAACTAGCAGATGGATTGCCAGGACATTTCCAGTGGATGAATCCTATTGATTTTGGTGCTGATATTTGTGCCCCCTGCAGGATGATTTATAAGCAGGATTCAACATTAACCACGGGCAGATGGGCTATGGCTACAAAATATTCCATAAAATAATAATAATAAAAATTTATTGAATAAAGTGGTTGGAATATGACACATCTCATGGCGTAATATACAACAGTGCGTGCTGCTGCTTTCCTCAATTAGCCGAGAAGTCTAGCTCGCTTTCATTGGAAACATTCATTGGAAAAGTGGACTTAAACATGAGTGTCACAGTTACAGAAGGCTGTGTTAAGTAAATTGTTTTTTATTTGGGCTACCGAAAATGCCCAAATTCAAAGGCTTGGTGGCCTTCAAAATGTGCTTAAAAATATTAATCTGATAATAACTTTGACTCTCTGCCCTTTCACCTAGTCAACATTTCTTTTTGTCCAGTACTTTGGTTTATGACTAAATACCCTATGATTCTGAACGTTGTTATATTGTTTTTGGTGACACCTACAAAACTAATGTCTCACTAAATGACATGCTAATAATACACACTTACAGCTTTCTTTGTAATAGTTTCATATTTCTGGGACAGCTCGATTACGTTCACTTTTGGTTACACTCTAGATCAGGTGTTTTTCAGGACATGGACCCCTTAGTCGATAAAGAGATGGAACAGGGACCCTCTATGACATATCTTGTATTGAATATTTTCAGGTCTTCTCTCATTTGTGCCTTCCCATAGCTGCCAAGTCAGAATCATGGCAAATGTGAGCTGCTAGACCAAATAAACTAAAGCCCCATGCTCTAGATGAAGTTTCTAAATATGAAAAAAAAAAAAAAAAAACACCTCATAAATGTACTAATCACCTCGCACACGCAACACAAGACACAAAGCTACTCATTTACCATTATGTGAACCACAGTACTCAATCAGCAAATTTGCACTTAGTCAGTTATGTGCGTTAATACGTCTGTGTGTCAGCAGTTTAAACAGGTGTTGTTTTCCAGGCCCTTTAGACGATGAATGGGGGTTTTCTTAATCCTAACAGGCGAGGCTGGTACAGGTGTGTTGGCACAGTGAGTCAGGTGCCTCCAGGGGACTGCCCCGATGAGAGGGTACGCCATCACCACCACACACGAACACACAAACCCATGTGTGCACACATTTGCTATTGTCAATCTCCAGCAATTACTTTGTTACAGACTGAGAGTGACAGGAGCCTTTTTGTTTAAAGAGAGGAGATGACAGACAAACTGACTGCTACTTCAAGAATGTACTTTTTTTGTCATGCACATTTCAAACAAAGGACTAAAGAAATCTCTGCTCCTGAATATTCCCCTTTTTTCTTCTCTTAATTTCCTCCCACCCTCCCTTTACTCTCTAAATTTGCCTATCCTCTTCATCTGTAATACAACCCACCTTCATTCAAGATGCTCAAACAAAACACCGTCCTTTAGTCCCCGCAGCCTCTCACACACTCAAACACACACAGCCTCATCCATTGTGCAAATTTGCCTTCATCTGCATATGTTTTGATTGCATCCTTCCCATTACAGTGCAGCGAGGTCTTTTGCAGTTCAACTTTTCTCAGCTTGTTGCGTAACATCACGCCCTTCCACCCCTATCCCGATGTGCGCGAACAGCCATCTGCGGACAGAGGAAGTGGGGAGGAAAGGAAGGAAAGGAAATGGAATCATGCCATTTGTCATGGGACAGGGTAACATGATAAACTCTCACTCTGTGTACAGTACTCTGCCTCGCACTAATGGATGTGCATACAAAGATTCTACAACTAAACATACCATGAATGCTCAAACTGTGACAAACATGATTGCAAGCATCATAAATATCTCGTCAACGACTTCATGCCAATTTTCAATCACGCCTCCTGGTCTAATACCCATCAATCTTTGCATAACAAGTCAGGGCATTCTTTCCCGATCCGCTGCCCCTCCCATATCGGCCTCACCAAAAGAAAACACGGCATGTTTACTGGCCTCGCGAGCTTGCGTAATCAAACCACACAATTACCAATTCAGGCGCGATGTCATGCTGACGAGCTGGTAGAATGAAGGTTGTGGCGATCCGGAGAGGCGCCGATTATTCCTGCTGACATAAATGATGATGTTGGACGTCTTTTTACTCAACCCATAATTCACAGGGTGGCAGCCTGTGCAGCTGGGATGATGACAGGTTTCATATTCTGCTATACATGCTCATAATTAATTTCATACGTGGCGTGGTGCTCATTATAATAATCCCATGGATGACTGGACCACGGTGCTCCTCGTCGCTTGCTGCACTTCCTTTACATCAGCCATTCCCAAACTTAATAATGCCACGGCCCAAATTTAAAAACTGAATATCTTCTGCAGCCTACCCGAACCTGTAATCCAAACTCTGATCTGAAGTCTGAAGTCAGATGACTTAATAATCTGATTTAATGCAACCCAAATTCAAGAGTTTCAAATTCTCCAACGTAATTTTTTGCTTTGCCCAAAAGTAAAATACTCTTCACAGTCCACACTTTGGGAATCACTGCTCTACATCAACCAGATCATATCGCTAAACCCGCACTTTCCCTGCTCGTCTTGCAAGGTTCCCTCTGCATGTATGATGAATGTCTTCAGCCGTGTCACCGCAACACATTCCACTTCTTGTTGCTCCAGTTTTTTCTCTCTCTATTAATCTCTGCTAGCCCTTTTGTTCAAATCTCCCAAGGTCCCCCTCTACACAGTTCTGCAGCACAATCCCAAAACTGTGCCTATCAGAACCATTGTTTGATAAGGGCTGTGCAGAGATACCAAGAGCGTTTTTGATAAGGCTACCACCAATTGTCACAATGTTTACAGTGCATGGAGGTCAGAGGGCATGGGTGTCCGCAGAGAAAGCCATCACGTTATCTCTGGACGTGCTGTATTTTCTTATTTAAGAGCAGAGAAAGAGGGACGCTGAGAACCAGTGTGGCTATTGTTTTTTTCCCTTTTCCTGCCATGGATGTTGTGGCCTTGGCAAGTGGACTGGATGGACGCTGGGGTTTGAAAAGTCAAGGAGGAGCAGGCACGTAGATGGAGTCATGAAGTCGAATGACACATGAAATTACATGAGGTGAGAGGAGGAGTCAAAATAAGATAGCTGTTTTTCTGTCTGTGTATAATAGCACCTTGAGCTTCCTTGGAAGAATACCAGCGCCAAAACTCAGAGCATGGTTTCCTTAACCGCTTAGATAACTACATCCTTTTGATGAGTCACATGCTGCACCTAACATGTCGTGCTGTGTGTATGAGAGCTTAAAAATAAAAAAGTCTGAGGGGAAAAGAGCATCTGGGTGCAAGTATGCAAAATAGCTTACTGTCATTACCTCAAGAATACCTGTGCTATAATGAAAAACATGCTAAATATGTGCTCTTGGCAGTTCCGGAGACCAAGAAGTGCAGTGCATCATGGGGTATGCAGGGAGGCTCGGCTGTCTTAAGAGCTACCAGCTGTACACGCAGCTTTGTGTGTTTTTGGTATCATCAATACCGCTTTCTGAAACTTCAGTTTAGGTGATCATTGTGTATCAGACCTTTTGTTCATGGCGAATACAACCCCAATTCCAAAAGAGTTGGGACACCTGATGCATGATTTGCTAATCCTTTTCTATTGGATGCAGCACAAAAACAAGACAGCTCATGTTCAAACTGATAAACTTTGTTGTTTTGTGTAAAGAGACACTCATTCTGAATTTTGGTGCCTGCAACACGTTCCAAAAAAGTTGGGTCAGGGGCATTTGATCCATCTCAACAACACTCAGTCAGCGTTTGGGAATTGAGGACACTAATTGTTGAAGTTTTAAAGCTGAAATTCTTTCCCATTCTTGCTTGATAAACAACATCAGTTGCTCAACAGTCCGGGGTCTCTGTTGTTGTATTTTGGACTTCATAATTCACCACACATTTTCAATGGGAGACAGGTCTGAAGTTTAACACCCACACTCTTTTACTACAAAGTAAATGCCATTGGAACACATGCAGAATGTATCTTGGCATTGTTTTGCTGAAATAAGCAGGGACATCCTTGAAAAAGACATTGTCTGGATGCAACATATGTTGCTCCAAAAACCTGTAAAAACCTGTATGTACCCCTTCATAGATGTGACAGTTACCCATGATCCCATGGGCACTAACATACCTCCATACCATAAAAAATGCTGACTTTTGAAATTAGTGCTGGTAACAGTCTGCATGGTCCTTTCAATCTGATTTATGGATTCGTCAGACCACTTTTGTTAGTCCATCTCAGATGAGCTGGGCACAGAGACATCTGCAGCATTTCTGGATGTTGCTCATATATGACTTTTGTTTTGCATAGTTGCATAGAGGTTTAAATTGCATTTGTAGATGCAGCGATGCCGCCTGGGTAGTCAAGGTCACAGCCATTCATTGTTGCTTTTCAGCCTGCCCATGCAGTTTTTCACAAACTAGTGAACCTCACCCCTTGTGAACGACTGAGCCTTTTGAAGACAGCTCTTTCATACCCAATCATGATTCTCTTATCTGTTATGAAATAACCTGTTTACCTGTGGAATGTTCCAAACAGGTGTTTTTTTTTTGAGCATTCCACAACTTTCCCAGTCTTTTGATGCTCCTGTCTCAACTTGTTTGGAAGATGTTGCAAGCATCTAATTCAGAATGAGTGTATATTTACAAAAAAAACAAAACAATAAAGCTAATCTTTGTACTGTACTCAGTTGAATAGAAGTCAAAAAAAAATCATTGCATTCTGTTTTTATTGGCATTTTTTTTTTGAATCGGGGTCGTAAATTTACAAAATTAAAACACAACTTTAGCATTGAGCTTGCATGTCATGTCATGCGCTCAGATTCTGTAACATCATCATCACTTTTCTGTGTTGTTGTAGCTGTTAAAACTAGACGTTCACACCAGGAATCTGCAGTTGCAACATTGCCTTCGTCTCCCAGACTGCAACAGGTGAGCAGACTTGTCAAACCTGAATGTGAAATCAGCCAGAGGAGCGAGCAATTAAGGCAAATGCTTCCTCATCCACATGCATGCATGTCTTTCACCAATACAGTAAGCAAACTCAAGCATAATCTCTTATCCAAACTGACTCTTACGGCATTCTCATTAGTTGACAAATACAGAGCACATTTGTCACTTTGTCTTTTTCCTTCTGCCAATTGTTTTTCTGTCTATATTTATCTCCCTGCATTTGCCGTCCTCCGCTCTTTATTTTCAGTTTTCTGAAAACCCAGAGGATTATCTGAGGAATGAACCCCAAAGGGAAAATAAGAATGATAACAAAGCGAGAAGCCGTGCTGTAAACAAACCTCATTGTTCATTTAGAGAGCATGCCTTAAAGGCTGTGCAGACTATTATCACTGAGACCAGTTTTACTCTTCAGAGTCTTATATCCATCAGCACTCCTTCTTGTTCACAACCTGGAGAATGTTCAGGACAAAATGTACCAAAGTCACTTCTTGTGACTGTGAGGTAGGCACTTGTAGAGCCAAATGATTTGAGGAAAATATATTATTATAATATATTTAAACTGCAATATTGTCTATAAACTCCAGGTTTTTATATGCGGTCTACAAAATATTAAACAAGATTTGAACCAAGCATAAAGGGCTTTTTCACAGATGTGTCATAGGCCAGAGAGCAACCATTCACAATTTACCTTGCAAGGTAGCTGGATTCACAGAATACACATCTCCAGCCCCTGTGCAATGCTAACACGTCCCTGGTAGGGCTGCAACTATTGGTTAATCAGTTGATTATTTTCTCGATTAATCGATTAATAGTTATTTGTTTCAAAATGTCAGAAAATGGTGAAAAATGTCAATCACTGTTTCCCAAAGCCTAAGATGACATCCTAAAATGTCTTGTTTTACTCACAACCCAAAGATATTCAGTTTACTGTAATAAAGGAGTAAAGAAACCAGAAAATATTCACATTTAAGAAGCTAAAATCAGAAATATTTAACTTTTTTCCTTAAAAATTTACTCAAACAATTAGCAAAATAGTTAGCAATTAATCTAATAATTGATGAATCGTCGCTCCAGTCTCTGGACTTAAAAATGACATTTGCTGTCTCATAAAACTCCTGACAGCAAACGAGCCAAAGTAATGCATACAATTAAAATTTTAATGCCCTATAATGCTTGCTACTGTGAAAAGCTAATCACATAACACAGCCTAACTGGTTATAAATGAAAAATACCTCTTCACATAATGTTTTTAATGCACCTGTGGGTGTGGGACTTGTATTCATTTGAGGTTTGTGGATCGTCTTTGTCTGTCACTTTCAGTTAACTACCTTTTTTGCTTTAAATGGGTCAAAACACAGTAATATGCGGACCCAGCAGGTTTGAATGCACTCAAACAGCTAGCACTGCTTTGGGCTATAAACTGGTGCAATATATCACCCGGTTGAGGGACGCACACAACAAATCCCAGCTGTAGCCTACAGCCAGCGGCCTGCTCCAACCTGTGGAGATGGATATGATTTTACAATGGAAGATTCTGTACCGCACTCACGCAATATGCACTCTATAATTACACTCAAATATCTAATTACCCCTGAGCATATTGTTTGGGACGAGGCTACTTTAATAAGTGTTCCACGTTCTAGTTTAACTCATCTACTGAGCTCATTCTTTCTTTGATTTTGCCTCTTCAGGGTTCGGCTTAAAGGGTTTCTCTTGTAGTAAAGCACCAGTTGTGTCTCATTTGATTTGTATGCACCAGATGAGACCCAAATGGATCTCACACAGCAGAACACCACTTATTTATTAGACCATTATTTAGCTTCGTTCAACTCCAGAGTATTGAGCTTTGTGTCATTAAACTAAAGGTAAGAGCCTGGGGCGAGGCCGGGAATTACCAGTTTGTCCTCCATCTTAGAGTGTGAACAGAGTGCGGAAAAACAACATTTAGTTCCTGCTGCTGAAAGCTGAGATTAAGTCGCAACCTTTGGTCAAGTGTTGTTGCACAAAAGCACAATGACGATTGGCAGCAAAGCAAACAAAATGACAGTGACTGAAGTTAAGCCAATCACTCAAAGCCTTGAAGCCTTTGTAAGCAACTTTTGGACTGAATGAGTCAGGATGTGCTGAGAGACTGAAAAGCTTCACAATCTTGAAACTCTGTGATTCATTTGAACTTAAATATATGGAGAACTTGATAATGAGAAACAACTAAATCAAGGTTACAAGAACTACTGGAGCCACAGTGGGTTTCCATGTTCCTTTCTGTAAATCTTTACTTCTACACTTTACCCAAGTGTATTTTTGAGCCAGTAATCTGCTTTTTTCTTTTCAACATTTGGCATTTATTCCTATACCGTTACAACAGTCTGATCTAAATTTGGGGATTGAGTGTACAGAGGAGAGCACACAAGTAGGGTTGGAAATAATTTGTGTTTTTTTATGATATTGGTGCTAAAACAATACTTCTCAAAGCACAAAATGATGATCAATGACATTAAAGAAAAGGCTTTTTTGTTTCTAGGGCAAATTTGGATTTGAGATTGAATGACATATGTTAACTGCTAAAACACCTACATTTGCATTAAAAAATAAAAAGTACTAATAACAGTGAAAAAGAAAGTGTTGAGCCATCATGACTCGTCACATTTAGTGTTTTCATATCTCTGCTCCTCATCTCCGGGGTCAGAGACAGCCACACTGCCAATGTGGGTTCACACAAGCACGGCGCATCTCTCTGCTTTCAGTGTATCTGTCCATCACCAGAGGCTTCCCACTTTGCACGCAGTTTTAAACTTTTCATGGACGTCTGCATTCTCCTTTCGAGGGACATAGAGACACACTTTAGACGGTTCAGCTCGGCATTTTAACCGTGTTGACAGTAGCTACTAGCTAACGGAAGGCTACCAGCTGCCTGAGCCATTTAGAGTTAGTGTTGCTGTAAAGTTAACTTGGTGAGGGGTCCACTGTTTCAATCAACAGTGAAGGCATGTAGCACTGAAATGAAGAACCATAACCTGCGTTGCGATCAGGTCCAGTACGTACCGCTTGGACACAGGGCTGCACAATTAATCGCAATTTCAATAAAATGGCAGTATGGCAAAGGTCAATATCCAAATCGCAGAATCAAATAATAATCACATCGTCTCGATTTTAATAGGTTTTTTTTTCAGTGAACATGAAAATTGGAATTCAAAAGCCACAATTTTTATACCAAAATTTTAAAAAGACAACAGTTACATTATGAAGTGTTTGCTGTGCCTCCTGAAAAAAACACACTGAGATCTCAGCTTTCCAAACAATGCAGGTGAAAATGTAGTTAACTAGCTAATGTTAGCCATGCTAAATTTTAATATTTTAAAGCTACAACAAGGAACTTTCATATTGTGTTGATTTTGGAGGCCCGTCTGGACAAAAGCGGTAGTGTTCCCACCATAATAACCACAAAATACAATGTCAAAAATAAAATTATCCAAATAAAAATCTCCCCCTGCTTGTTTTTAACTGTTTTTAACATACTACTCACTGTAACTTTGCCTGGGAAAATGTAAACACAGGCTTGTTTCAGCTGATTTCAAGGAGAATCTGAGCCAGTAGCAGTCACCAAGAAGAACTGTCCGAAATAGCTGATCTTCTTGCTCATGGTAAAGAAATCAAGACTGATTTTCAACCAGTTAAAAACTCCTTGTAGTAGCTTTAATCTTTGACATGAACTTATCTTGCCTTATAGTGAGTGATCTTGGCTTTTGTGTGCTTTAGAAAGCAGTTAACTAACTTCAACATTACTTTAATAATTGCAGTGCACCCCAAAAAATAATAAAATGGAAAGTAGACTTGTACTTTAATTAGTTTATTAACCAGGTTTTTTTTTTTTTACTTTTACTTGAGTAGGTTTCTCAAATGGTAATTTTCACTTTGCTTGAGTCATTTTTTTTATGGGCGTAATTGTACTTTTACTCGTGCACAGATTTTCAGTACTGCCTCCAGCACACCACTTGTTGCAGTCATTGTGTTTAGTTTGGCTGGGGAGCATGTTTCTCTTTCCCTGCAATGTGATATGAGCATTCTTGATAGTGTGTGAGCGCTCTGACCGTCGTCACTCCCTGCCACTGTGTGATTAGGGAACCCAAAAACACAGACAATCACCAAACATCCTCTTCCCATCCCGTCCCATCTCATTCCACCAGGAGAGCCACACACAGCTCCTTTCTCACCGCTAAGTATCTTCGCACAACTCTGAATCAGGGCCCTCATGTGTGCAAGGAGAGAACAAATGAAATTCTCACGGCGTTCAAATTCAATTTGCTATTGTGGTGGTTGACTTGTTTGCTGTGATGAAATTCCGCTGTGAATTAAACACAGATGGGGAGATTAAGATCTACTCTGAAATAAATGACGTCTGTCGCAGGAAACGGCATTCCAAATACACGTCGTATTTCATGTAGCATGCCACCGTGATGCAAATAAGATAAGTTAGAAGATCTCCAGGGTGACTGCTGATATTTAAACACTCAGGTAATGAGCTTCGAAATTCACCTCTGTGACAAATAATAGAAATAGAAAATATCTGTTATTTGCAATCCAACACAGTAAGTAATTACCAAAACAGTTTCTATACTCTGAAATCTCAGATCTCTGGGAAGTGTGTGTGTCGGTGTATGTGTGTGTGTGTGTGTGTGTGTGCGAGAGAAGAAGGCCCAGAGAGGGGAGGGCCATGTGGAGACAGGAAAAGCACTGGTGCACAAAAACAAACAAACAAGGGCCAAGCAGCGGTAATTAAGTCCTCATTAGTCCTTGTTATGCACAGGAACGCAGCGGAGCGGCACACAGCGCTGTCATTTCTGACCAACGGTGGCCAAACCCTGGAGCTGGTATAGGCCACAGAGGGCGTTTACCCAGAAGCCCTCTGTGTTTCCACCTCAGCTGGCACGTACAGGGTGATGAGTGTTCTGGATCAATTTTGTCAGGCAGGTTGGGGGGGAGGAGGAGGAGGAGGAGGAGGAGGAGGTGGAGGGCCCCTCGGCCAATAGCTACAGGGCCGGTGTAGAGGAGTTTGGCTCCAGGGCGTGCGGCGAAAGTGCTTCATCAAAGAGCGGCGTGAGGCGCGCAGCATGTGCTTTCATGTAGTGTCAGGGAATCAGGACAGGTGGTTTGACCAGAGAGAAAAAAAAGGTGGTAAAGCTGAAGTTTGTTTAAAAGATAAAGAAAAGGAGGGAGAGAGCAGTGCGAGAAGTGGAGAATGGTTGGATATTTAAAGAGACAGTCCACCCCAAAATCAAAAATACATGTTTCCTCTTACCTGTAGTTCTATCCATTTATCCATCTAGATTGTTTTAGTGTGATTTGCAGTGTTTTAGAGATGCCTGCCTTCTCTCCAGTATAATGGAACCAGATGGCACTCGGTTTGTGGTGCTCAAGGCGCCAAAAAAATACAAAATGAAAAATGCAACACCAGTGTTTCTTTCCAGAAATCATAACCTGCTTACTCAAGATTCTTCATATAGATTAGATAGTTCCTTTACCTTGTGAGGCAGCTGGATTCGCAAGATCAAGTCAGAATCCATCTTACCAGGCTTCAAGTTATCCGTTTGTGTATGCACCAAAGTGGAGCGAGCCAATCAGTGTCCTATGAGGGACAACTAGGACAATAGCGAGAAGCATCCATGTAAGCGACTCGTCCTGAACAAACAACTAACCTCCTTAAGAGGTTAGCATAGATACTGTGATAGCATCAGTTATATCTGAACTGTAGAGTATTTCTTCATTTACAGAAGAGCAAAAGATGACACTGAACTTGACAGAAAAGATGTTTTCACTCTTCTAATGGTTGACGTTAGCCTGTGTTAGATGTGATAGACAGATGGTCATCCCCACCACCATCACCCACCAAGTGGTTTTTGAAAGTGCCTGCCCTTTTCCAAACAGTTTTAAGAACAACTTCCCAGATGGTTCTGTGTAACGAACCATCTGGCTTGTCAGGTTAGTAGATTCTACTGTAGAAAGAAAGTAGTTCCTACATGAAACTGCTCACAACAAGGTTTGTGGATTATTTTGAGTAACCAGGTCACCAAAGTATTTTTTGGTGTTTTGAGCACCACAAGTTGAGTGCCATCTAGTTCCATTATATTGGAGAGACGGCAGACACCTCTAAAGCTGATATCTGCAAAACTCTGCAACTCACACCAAAATTATCTAGATGGATAAACAGCACTTAAGGGCAAAGGAAAAATATGCATTTTTGATTTTGGGTAGAACTGTCCCTTTAATGATAAACCAAAAGGTATCAAAAAAAAAAAAAATAGCACACTTCCAGATGGAGAAAATAAAGAAAATAAGACACAATCCTGGAGGCAAAAAAGAGATGAAGTGAGGCAGAAAGTGATGGATCCAGAAGAGTCAACACAGGCTCAGGGAGGAGAGGGAACAAGGGCTGCACTTAGTTCTTTTATTTCCCGCTCCCCTCAGGCACGCAAAGTCTCATTTACCAGCTCTGTAACTGCATACACCTGACCCAACACATCAGCATAACCTCCAGTGGGCAGGCTGCACGCACACACATGCTGTACACACACGCCCTCGAGGCCACACCCAGTCCTACTTCACTTGCTCTTAGTTTTACTGAGAGTTAGAGGAAAAATCTCAACCGAACAGAAGTCAGATCGGCGCTTTGAACAGGAGCCCGTGAGCAACAATCATGATACGTAAAGTTAACCTGACACAAAAATCAGAGTACAAATAAATGTTAATGTCTAATAGAAAACCTGGTTCAAAAAACAGGTCATTTTGCTGATCTGAACATTTCTTAAGACCATGTGGGTGTGGCAGATCATGTTTTCATTGACATTTCCCTCAGGCGTATCAGTATGGAAGCTAAGCAATGTACTGCTGTGGACAGAGTCAGCAGGAAAAGATATTTTAGCCACCTAAAAAAAAAAAAAAAAAAAAAAAAAATCAATATCAGTTAAAAGGCAAATGCACAATATAGAAGTGTGTAATGGAGATTGTATCTGCAGAGACCCTGCCCTCTGCCTGTATTTCTCATTATTGTGCTGTGCTCAGGATGCTTTACCAACCAAAAACGTCTATATTTGACATCCTGGGAATGAGACACATTAATAAACTATCTTTCTGGTGTGTTCACGAACAGCTCAGACAAATCCTACCTTTAAGTGTACACCATATTTAGAATATTTTCACAACTTTACCCTGCTGTCAGACAGCCTTTTTCCAATGGGAAACTGCTGTTAAATAAGCCAAATAAGACTCTCTATCATGCTCAACCAGAAAATCAGCAACTTTACCTCACAGAACACAGGACTTGCTGGACTACCACTGCCTTGATCAGTTAATTTGTTTGTCATATTGGGTGACTTTGGTGTCTTAAAGGGTTATTTCAGATTCACTGAAGCCACACAATTACACAAAAAAATTACAAATCAAAGCAGAGATGGACCAGCAACTCCTGTGTTCTATGAGGTAAAATTACTAAATTTCGCCAAGTGGAGTCTGGTTGAGCAAGAGAGAGGATCTTTGGCTTTATATAACGCCGATCTCCTGTCAGGAAAGACTGTCTGATGGCAAAGTAAAGCAATGGAAATATTTTAAATATAATCATACACTTAAAAGGACAGTTCACCCAAAATCAGAAATACATTTTTTCCTTATGCGTGAGTTTTTGCCCGAGTTTTCAATATCGACCGTAAAACTTTTTTTTTGTTGTTGTTGTTGTTTTGAATTTTTCAAATGAATTTCTTTGATGTTTTGTGCATCACAAGCCATTTCATCCCATTATACTGGAGAGAGAGAGAGCTGATATCTCCAAAACTCTGAAAGTCACACCAAAGCAATCTCAATGGATAAACAGCCCTACAGGCCTGGGGAAAAATATGTATTTTTGATTTCGGAGTCCCTTTAAACTAGTAGTGATTTTTTTTTTTTTCAGATGGGCCTTTTTATGTGCCTCAATTCGTTTTGCTGCTGATCCTGTCCACAGCAATAAATTCTAGCCTCCGTGCTGGTGCCCCTCTCTGCTTCTCCAAACTGGGGTCATGTTGACCAGAAGTTAATCACTTTCACATGATGTATAGAAGGGAGAAAACGAATAGATATTTGCAGGAAAACATAACATGAAAAATCCAAAAGGAAGCAAACAACAGTGACCGCTCTCACTATCTCTGAAGCAGCAGGACACTCCCTTCTAGCAAACAAAAACTGACCGGGGGTTCAGTCAAATCGATCTGCGGTGCCTCGCCCACATGCACACAGAGCCACCTTTTACAGGGTAAGGTCTTGGCACCTGTTGCATTTGAACAACAGAGCCTCAGTACCTGGGAAACCAGATAACAACGGCGGTTAAGAGCTCTCAGTGGCTCTGGCTGTGTCAACAACGGCCCCCCTTTTACTGCCTGGGCACTCACTTGTACGCACACGCTCAGACTCACCCACACACACACACATTAAAAAAGACCCATGCACTTATTCACGCATGAACCATACTCAGAAATCATGCCAAGAACACGCTCTTTGGTTGAGTGGAAATACATCCGTCAAATGTGGAGCGGCTTTTATCTTGCATGGCAACCGCATGAAAAATAAACTCAGCTTTTATCTGCTATCAAGAATCCAGATTTAAGTTAAAGGGTTAGTTCAGATTTTTTAAGTGTGCTTGTATGAGCAACTTATCCATTCAGTTTATTTCTTACAGTAGATGGCAGTCGACGGGCCCTCAGTTTGGATTTTTGTGGCATTTTCACTGCTTTACCTTGCCATCAGACAGCTTTTTCCAACGGAAACCACAGTTTTATAAGCCAAATATTGCCCTCTCGCGCTCCACCAAACTCCTTTTGCAAAAACAGCAATTTTACTTCGCAGAACACAAGAGTGACTGAACTACGCTGCTTTGATCCATTAGGTTGTTTGCATTATCGTGTGACTTTGGTGAATCCAAACTAACCATTTAAAGCACAGAAGTCACACTATAACACAAACCAACTAACATATCGAGGCAGCAGTAAACCAGCAACTCCCATAATCTGTGAGGTAAAATCGCTGATTTCACTAATGAAGTCTGGTTGCTTTGGAAGAGCGATATTTAGCTTATACAACAGCGTTTTTTTCATCAGAAAAGGCTGTCTGACAGCAAACTGCTGCTTTTTTTTAGGTGGCTAAAATGTTTTGCTGCTGATCCTGTCCACAGCAGTACTCCTGCTTCTTGACAAACTGGAGGCATGCCAGCCGCCACCTACTCTTGGTAATACACTGACTATCGATCGAAGTACCTCATACTTCAAATAATCCTCACCATCCCTTTGAGGTTTATCTTTTACCTGCTGTGTAAATGGAATAAATTTAAACTATTTTTATGCCTTAAGATCACTGAGAGGTGGGTTATGTAAGGATATTCTCATACTTTCCATTCGTAATTTCCTGGGGATATTGGGGAGTTTATCACTTTTTCAGAGCCAGTATAGAGTTTTAGCCTTACAGGTGTGGTGCAGCAGTTGAAGTGGTAAATCCATCCAAAACCCATCTGTCTGTCTGAATTATGACTGTGGGGTGTAAACAGATCTAGTCAAAGTCAGCGTCTGAGCCCTCCTCTATTATCCTCTGTAGCTCCATTCCCAGACACACCCTTCTTCTTCTCTCTCTCTCTCTCTCTCTCACACACACACACACAAATGCACACATAGGGCACAAAAGGAAAAAGTCTTATTTGCATGTGTATCAAAATTGTTAAGATCTTAACTTACAGAGAAAGTTGGTCATAGTCAGCACTTTGTACAGTGTCACTTCTGTTAGCAGCAGTGCGTTTGGAATATGTTTGCACTGTCACAAAACAGCAAACAGCTCAACACGTCATTTGTGAATTGAGATCAACAAGTTGCCTAAGTCCTGTTCAACAAGTTTTAAGTGTTGAAAAGTTAATAAAGTGCTGTGTGCCCACAGCATACCACCCTTCTGTGCCAAAGCAGGCACACAAGAAATGTGCTCACATCCAATCACACCCAGCACTGCAGTCAAATACGAATGCAAATGTGACTCCACACACACACACACACACACACACACACACACACACACACACACACACACACACACAAGAATGTCCTCATGAGGAGTTCATCATGCAAATGTACCTTATGAAAATAATATGCCTAAACCTTAAAGGGATAGTCTGGCCATTTAGTATGGCATTTAATAAAATTGAGGGACTCACATAAGAAACATAAAAAAAGAATAGTCAAAATGAAACAGCAGAAGCAGAGATATCCTGACATTTAGACTCTATGAGCCAAGCTCTGAAAAAATTCAATCCTACATTTCCCATGATGCAACTTAATATCAAGTTGCCCCTAAATGCTTTTTTTTAAATGCCCACACCTCCAGTTTGTAATGCAGGCTCCTACTAAATACAAATATGATGTCTCAAGTCCAACCTGAGATAACCCTAATGACATCACTATGACATCGCAAGGCTGCTTTTTTTTTTAAAGCAGGCCACATAAATATACATTTGTTTTTGTAGGATGGGTGGCGCGCCCCCTGACGAGTAAAACGATCTTTAATCAATGAAGTGCCCCTTTAAAGTTTATTTTTTTTAAATTGAGCCAAGCTCTGCATGTAAACTTGCAACTTGATCTCAAGGTGTCTTCTAAATGCTAACTTTTTTCAAACCCCACACCTCCAGTTTGCAACACAGACTTCTTTTTACTATAAATATCATGTCTCAAGCCCAACCTAGGATAACCCTGATGACATCACTATGACATCACCTGGGTTATTTTTCAGGCATTGGGGCAAGCCACATAATTATACAGCTGTTTTCATAGGCTGAGTAATGCATAACAAGCAAAGTGATCTTAAATCAGTGCAGTGCCTTTTAAAATGACTTTTTAATGTATAAGACAGACTCTGGAAACACTGGGTCCTACATTTCCCATAATGCAACTTTATACATACTTTAAGTTGCCTCCTAAATGCAAACTTTTTTCAAACCCCACAACCCCAGTTCGCAACGCAGGCTTGTATTAAGTAGCTAACAAATATTAGCTACATCTGAAGCCCAACCCAAGATAACCCTGATGACATCACAGTGACATCACGTTATTTATTCACACATTATGACAAACCACATAACTGGTTTTGTAGAATTTTTTTGTTTACGCAGGCTAAGTCATGCTCCTCATGATGAGTGAACTGTTCTTAAATCAGTGGTGCCCCTTTAAAATAACTTTTTTGAAAATATAGGCCAAGCTCAGAAAACACTGGACCTTACATTTCTCATGATGCAACTTGTATGGCCTCTCAAATTCAAACGTTTTTCACACCTCCAGTTTGTAACACATATTTCTATTAACTACAAATACTGCAACTCTAACCCTGATGACATCACTAGGTTTATTTCTTCAGACTATACTGTTTTCATAGACTGAGCAATGCTCATTGTGAGTTAAATCAGTGGAATGTCTCTTTAAAATTGGTTTTGGCTGGAATACCAAAGAACATTTGAAACACTGAGTACTATTGGTTCTTTTCTTGTTCATTCACCGTGTTCCCTCACCTGGAAGATGAGCACTTTAAAGTGGTTCCTTTTCAGCAGGTGAGTGTGGTTGGCCTCCAGCTTCTTCACCTGCACCGCCTGTTTGTCCATGCGCTCCCGCACGTCTTTCAGGTGATCGCTGACTTTGCGGGAGCGCTCGAGCAGCTTGCTCACGCTGTTGGACGTGCAGACGTGGGTCTTGGACAGGCGGGTCACGTCGCCCTGCACGACCCGCACGGCGCCCTCCAGGTCGGCCTGCCGCTGCTCCATCCGCTGCTGGTTATCCTGCACCGACTCCAGCATGTTGACCAGCTTGTCCAGCAGCGCCACCACGGTGATGGCGCTCACCTGGCCGCGGTCGACGGGGCTGCCCGGCGCGGCCGCGGTCGGGCTGGTGGGGCTCTTGAAGCCCAGCCGGGACAGGGTGCCGGTCGGGGTCGGGGAGGACGGGACGGAGGACGGGGTGAAGCTCGGGATGAGCAGCTCCGCGTTCTCGGCCTGCTGCTGCGGGATGGTGTGCGTGCTGCCGGAGACGGAGCTGCGCTGGGACGCGTCTTCTTCCATGGTTCACAGGTGGTCCCGCTTTAAAGGGCTAATTCACCTAAACACAAACAGTCAGCAGTACTTCTACCAACTCTGTGACGCTGCTGTCACTTGCTCCAGCTGGGGACTGAAAGCAGAGTGTTTTACTTCTTAGGAGTTGATTCGGCATCCACGCCCCTGTCTGCCTTTCTCTGTCCACACACACACACACACACACACACACGCACAAACACGCTGTGAACTTTCAAAACACCTCCCCTGCAAGCCAAAAGGGAGGGGCGTGGTTGCTATGGAAACCTTGCAGGCCTATCCCTTTTGACAGAATAGAGGTAGAGCCTGTGTGTGTGCGAGAGGGAGTGTGTGTCCTTCCTTGTATGCTTGCTTACTGTGTGTTTTCATGTGACTGCCAACAATTCCACTTTGTGCATGCCTGGCTGCGTTCACAAAATACGTGTGAGTGTGCGTGGAGGCTACTTTTGTTTACTACACTTGCTGGTGTGTGTTTTTGTATTGTACCAAATTGCACTGATTGGCACTGTAGAGCTGAACTAAAAAATATCAATTATATTGACTGATATTGCAATTGTGATATGATTTGCAATATTAGATCTGATGATAATTTTTACATTATGATTGAAAAACATGTTTAAATGACTACGGTGTGATTCTTTTGCAGGAATCTTTACCAAATGACACATTTTGCCTCTCACAAATATTGCACCTCTTGCGATTTGAAAACTGCAGAAAGCCATATTGCCATATTTTGCTGAAATTTTGATTAATTTTGCAGCCCTACTGCATTGTAATCCAGGGGGGCATGGATGTGTGCGTGTCCCCGGCAAAACAACAAAACTACAATCCAAACCAGTTCAGGAACTAAGCTGAATGTTTCCACTCTGGCCTCAGATAAATCACATTGTCCTTATGCCAAAGTCTGGTGTATGTAGCCTGTGTTTCGCTGCGTGCCCCGTGAGCGCCCCTTTCCTCTCCCCCTCTTGTTTTCGAGCTCTGTGTCATGGCATGGGGCACACTGACATGGAAATGTGGAAATCCCTGTTTCAACAATGAGCTCATCTGTGCCCCGGCCTCCCCTCTCAATCTTTCTCTTTGTCACCATCACTGTAAATATTTCATTCACAGCGACACAATCACTCTTTCGATCCAGCATGCTTTAAAAATCAAATAAACATGCAGTGTTGAGCAGGAATGTGTCACTGTGTTGCAACAAGACAGCCTGGATGCATTTAAACAGAGAGAAGCATGTGTGATTGATTCCCTCGCAGGAAACCTGCTGCATCAGAACTATGACAAGAATCTGTCTTATCACCGCAAACTATGGAAAGCATTCAAGACAACACCTGAGTTTTATTGGATTTTGCCTGATATGGTGCAGGCTTGGTCAGCCGCCATCTCATCTAAGATCAATACAAAGTATTCACACCCATAAACTGAGATTGGGCTTTCTATCTTTCTTTGTTGCTACTTGTATGCACACACACAGGAAAGACACACCTTAGAACAGCATTAAAATAGATTGGTCCACAGTTAGAGCCACACCACATCAATAAAAGCATTTATTTTTAAATTGTGTTGTTATTTCAGTGTTCACTGAAATGATTTTCACAGGTTTTGCTGCCCTCGATCTGCTGACTTAAAGCATCAGTGAATCCTGGAATATTGTCTTTCTTGCTTAGAATTAGATGCAGCTACAGTCTCTACATTGCTAGTTTAGCTTAGCACGAAGACTGGAAACAGGGGGAAACAGCTAGCCTGGTGTTAATTGACAGTACTGGGGTTTTCCTTTTTTTAACATTTCACAAGGTAGGCATTTTCCTAAAAATGTATATAAATAGTTAAATAAATAATATAATAATCCCTTTCAATCATCACTTATGACCCATTAGAAGTGCGCGGTGGTCGCTGCATCTGCAGAGACCCTGCCCTCTGTTTGTATTCCCTTATGTTGTCATAAATTTGCTTTGCTCGGACCGCTTTATCAAAGCAAAACATCTATATTCATCTGCATTTGATGTTCAGGAAACTTTCAGGTGCATTTAACAGCTTGGAAAATTTCTACTGATTCTACCTTGAGATTAAGAGACACTGGTTGGTTTTATTTGCATCCAACATGGCTATTTTTAATCTTTGTGTAAAGCTATGATAACTGGCTGTGACCGACAGATATGGGACTGATATCCATCTCTTCATCTAACTCTTGGCAAGAAAGCAAATGTTTCCCAAAATGTCTAAGAATTCCTTTAAAGGACCAGTGTGTAGGATGTAGTGGCACCTAGTGGTGTGTTTACAAGATTGCAGTCATCTTGTCTCACCCTCCACCTCCAAGTGTGTAGGAGAAACTAAGCTGGCCCGTTTTTGGTTTCACCATTCTGGGGTGCAGTAAACATGGCGGCCTCCGTGGAAGTGGACCTGCACCCTCACATAAAGCGTCCATTCTAAGGTAATGAAAACACAAACAATTCTCATTTTCAGGTGATTATACACTGATGAAACATACTTATGAAAAATGGATTCCATTTCTCGTATATTCTGCCAATAAATCCCCATAAATCCTTCACACTGGACCTTTAAAGGAATAGTTTCACATTTTATAAGCTTTCTAGAAGAAGCTTCAGCCTGGACACAGTTAGCTTACCTTAGTTAAGAGGAAGAAACAGCTAGCTCAGCTCTGTCAAGCAAGCTGTAAAATAGCCACCCACCAGTGCCTATAAAGATTGTTCACCAGTATGTTATCTCTCATTTATTTAAACCGAAGTGTAAAAACGACTCGTTGAGGTTTTTATGGGGGGTCATGTACCAGAATACTTCTTGACTGGGTCAAGTGACTTCCTTATTTTCCACTTCAGTTTTTGTAATGATTAAACAAATAAGATATGTTAGGGAGTTTAAGATAAAGCTGGGAGGTGGATTTGGTTTGCTTAAGTCATAGCCAGGCTAGCTGTTTCTCCCTGTTTTCAGTTTTTGTGCTAAGCTAAGCTAAACGGCTGCAGGCAGCAGCTTCATATTTGACTGACAGATATGAGAGTGATATCCATCTCTTCATCTCTGGGAAAGAAGGGGTTTTATTGGAGTGCCATGTGGGAGACTCTTTCTTGGCTGGTGCAGTGACTTCCTTTTTTACACTTTGGTTTTTGAAATGACCAAATAAACAGGATACATACATCAGGGAGTTTAGGAGACACTGATAGGTGGACTTGGTTTGCTTCAGATCTTACCAGGCTTACTTTTTCCCCATGTTTTTGCACTAAACTAAGCTAACAAGCTGCGGGTGGCAGTTTCATATTTGACCAACAGATACGAGAGTGATATCAGTCTTTTCGAGTCTTGGTAAGAAGGGGTTTTATGGGGAGTTATGTTCCAGACTATTTTTTGGTCAGGTGCAGTGACTTCAATGTTTTTGTAATTACTAAACAAACAAGATATGTAAATTGGGGAGATTAAGAGACGTGGATTTGTTTTGGTCCAGATATAGCCAGGCTAGCTGTTTCCCCATTTTCAGTCTTTTTGCTAAGCTAAGCTAATCAGCTGTAGGTGGCAGCTTAAAATTTGATCTCAGATATAAGAGTGATATCAGTCTCTTTGCCTCTTGGAAAGGTTTTTTTTTTTTTTTTTTTATTGGGGTGTCATGTGGAAACTATTTCTTGGTGCAGTGACTCTCTTTTCTTCAGTTTTTGAAATTACCAAATAAACAAGATACAATTAGACAATTAAACAAGATTAATTAGGGAGTTTAAGAGACACTAATAGGCGGTTGGCTTCAGACCTAGCCTAGCTTACTTTTCCCCCATGTTTTTGTACTAAGCTAACCAGCTGTGAGTGGTGGTTTCATATTTGGCCAACAGATATGAAAGTAATATCAATCTCTACAAGTCTAGGAAAGAAGGGGATTTATGGGGGGATATAGCCAGGTTAGCGGTTTCCTCCATTTTCAGTCTTTTTGCTAAGCTAAACTAATCGGCTGCAGGCGGCAGCTTAATATTTGTTCGCCAGATATAAGCGTGATATCAATCTCTTCATCTAACTTTTGGCAAGACAGCAAATAAGCATGACATGATGCCACGGTTTTCCGTTGTCTGTTTCAGCTCAACATTTTCAGCAGCTGTATATTTAGTCAAAAGTGCTTTTGACAGATTCTCCCATGTCAACATCAGAGAGTAACACCTCTTCTTGAGGTCATTCGCTCAACAAGCTTCAAAGCTGTCAGAGTAGAGTGGAAGTGTTAGACGCACATTCGCCCAAAACAAATTTCCTTCCTCCCCTGGCTCAAAACCCCAGTGTTTCTAACCCCTCTCTCTGTCGCTGCTTCTCCATGGAGACAAACACTTTTGTCAACATGAAAGTGTGACCTCCCGTTCCTCGCTCTTGAACTCTGACTTTTCCCACTTTCACCCCCGGGACGGAGCGGAGGGAATGACGCTCCCATCCTGTCATTCTTGCAGCTGTCCCCCCTCCTTTCCTATCCCATCCTTTCCTCTGCCCCCCTCCGTTTTCTCCATCCCCTCCTTTCCCCATTTTCCTCCCCTCCCTGGTAACTTATCTTTTGCTTTCCTGAATTCTTCCAGTGTTCCCGATGGTCTGGTACATGTTTCACACATTCCCAGCGTTGTGTCAAGGAATGCTGTCTTTCCTCTCCATATTTTGTAGCAGCACTCACTATTTATTTAAGATTCCTGTCTGCTGTTAACCTTCCCTGGTCACATATAATAAATGTACTACAATAACAATTATGTCATGCACACAAGCTGTCACAGAATGAGTTAAAAAAAAAGCTGATGGATGGACATCTTTTCAAGTCAGATTGAAGGCTTGGATGTATTTGCCCTCTGGAGGCCAAAAATTGCAAGTGCATGGCCTGATTCTGTCAAGTCAGTGAGTGTTAGACCTCTGTCAAACAGTGCAAAGGCCCTGAGGTTTTATTTTACTTCATTTTCAATCATAATTCATGCCTTCATATTCTGCTAGTGGTGATGATGATTCACTCCCTTCAATTATCTTATTTTCTCTTTTTATTGACAGTTACAGTCCCAGTTACACTCAACTGGAGTTTGAAATATTCTTATTTTCCTCAAAAAAACAAACAAACAAAAAAAAACTTCCACAATCAAATCCTCAACTGTAAAAATTCTCCAGAAACAAATAATGGGTGAAGTCACTGCAGCAGAAACGTCAATCGGCATATTCCATAATTTCAACAAACATGCCGCTGCAAGTCGCATCATTGAATGACTGAGTTTTGTATCCTGGGAAACCTTGCTTCAAAACCTCCAGCGGGAGAGGGGTGTGGTCTCGCTCCAACCGTTGGCTGTTGGCAAACTACCTGGGCGGATGACTAATTTTCCAAGAATGGTCGATGAACAAGTTTCTTTGAATGTGAGCTGCAATCTCATGCAGAGGATGATTATTTTTAAAACTGTTTGCATAAAACTAAGACATTTATTTTTCCTTTCCTGACGGCAATCTAAGCTGTCTTCTTTTACCTGAAGCACTACCGCACAATGCATTTTTATATACAAAAGGCGGAGGTGATGATTTTCTTCTGGGTGGAAACAACTTTTTACACACTTAAACACACACTAAATCACCTGCACAGCTCCTCACCTCTGTGTCATTTCGTTTTTCTCTCAATAAAAAAACATACATTTCAATAAATAAAATCACTTGCATAGAATAGTTTTCCCCCTCTTTGTTTGTGCTTTAATGTTCTACAGTCTTTGTCATTGCTAACTGCATCCTGTCCTCCTTGTGTAGGTTCCATGTTTGTCTAAGAATGCAACTGAACCACCTTGAGGTAGACTTCATGGGGACTTTAATGATGGTTTCTCACACGGACGGAGATGCTACGCTATAATGTCAAAGAGGAAACACACATGGAAGTATACTGCCTGCATTTTTACTGCTTTGACACTACAGGTGTAGGGTGCAGTATACAGTATGTGGTCAGACTGTAGATCCTGGAGTAAAATACAAAACTGAAAAACAATACTACTAGTAATAATAATCAGTGGTGGACAGTAATCAAGTACATTTACTTGAGTACTGTACTTTACACGAGTACTTGTTTTTGGAAACTTATGACTTTCAAATATTGTACTTTTGACTCCACTACATTTCTAGGAAGGTTGTCATTACTTGTTACTTTTAGGCTGAGCAGAGCTTTGAAGTCAGCTGCTGCTGTTTTTTTCTTTTCTAAAATGCGATTGGCCGCACTCTGTGTTCCTCACAGAAGGAAACCAATCATAATACCTGCTCTCAACTGGGATTGATGTAAAAGCAGAAATATATGTTACAGAAAGCTCTGTAACAAGTGTGAGCAAGCTCTCCATCTTTCATTCAAACAAAACTCGTAATGGTGACGGCAGGAGAAAGACAAAACTAAATCTCAAGATGTTATTATAATTAGAAAAAAGAAATAATTCCAGGTAGGCTTTTAATGTGGGATTGTTTTTATCAGGGTGAAAAATACCACATAATTAATATATATACTGCCCCTGAAGCCAGAAAGAAATCTCAGTTATTTAACAGATTTGGAGAACTCCTTACAGTCTAATTTTATGCGGTGATTTTAATACACTCATGTCAGAAAATGACAACAGCTCTCCTTTTTGTTTTTGCTTACATTTCTATGCTGAAGTTTTTACAGGTGTTTCTACAGGCTTTGTGTAACATGTGGTTCTACAAGCAAGTCAGTGCATCATTAGGTGGTTTCAGACAGTTACAAGGTTCTGTAAATGCACTGTGAAAACAATCAACAATGTATTGATATTAGAAAATGTACTTTGAATTTGTACTTTTGAATACTTAAGAATTTTTAAAAGCTATGTACTCTGGTACTTTAACTGGAGTAAAATTTTGACTGAGCAACTTTCACTTGTAGTTGAGTAATATTTGACCAGGAGTATCTATACTTTGACTCAAGTACTGAGGTTGAGTACTTTGTCCACCACTGATAATAATGAACTTACTTTGTATAGAACATTTCAACACACCTGTTACAAATGCTTCACAGAGCAAAAATATAGATAAAAGCAACAATAACAAGTAAAACAAGATATGCTAATATGCAGATACAAGGTGCCATAAACAACAAAAAATAAGCACATCAAAAGACCACAGCTAATAGCAGGCTGGAGGCTGTAAACTTGAAAATGTGTTTTCTGTAAAAAAAAAAAAAAATTTAAATTATATATGTTTTGCAACCTTGAAGTTTTATGTTCTCTGTGTTGCTGCTATTTTGGTCATGCGGGACACTCCACTAAAAGATTTTTATTCTCGGTGAGAACCCTTTACTGGTTAAATAAAGTTATATATAAGACAGAACCTGAAGGTTGACACTCCAGTGGTAAGCCTGAGTTCTCTGGCAAGATATTCCAAAGTCAGGGGGCCTTGAAAGAAAGATTCTGTCAAAGTCTACTTGCAGGAGCAGCCAGAAAACTGCTGGAATGACCTCAAGTAGCAATATGTGCCTGGTTGCATACACCCTAAAAATGAAAAAGGTGAAAAAACTCAACCTTTCATGCAACTTACTTGCTACTTACTACTCCCGCTAATCTCTTGTTGAAATAGTTTACTTTTCTTTAGATGAATGTAATGTCTTGAATATTAGAAACCAAAAATCTGCATCACAAAAATTACTGAGTAAACTCACTGAAGTAACTAAATAATGATAAATAAGGTTCACAGCTCACTGTGGCCAATTTTTTAAATAAATATTTTTTTTCAGTTTCTAAAACTCAAAGATTCAAGTTTATCTAAGGAAGAAAAGTAAATTAGGCTATCTAAACTAAAGATTACAGGTTGGCAAAACTTTCTTTTAGTTTATTTCAAAACTTGAGTTTGAGTTGGGCTCCAAACTCAAAACTCCACTGCACTAAGTTGCCTTGAAATTTTGAGTTGTCTCAGCTTTTTTTGAACAGTGTAAACCACCTTAAATTTCAAACTTAAGTTTGTCCCTCATGCAAAATATTTCCATAAGTTAAGGATTCATTTCAGAGTGTTGCATAAAGCCTCTTAGGTTGTCTCCTTGCTGAAGTATTTAGAATATGGCTATCACAGCACTTACTGTCATAATACAGCACATGTGCACTTCAGTTACCATGGTTACACTTCACACTTCAGCTTCTCCAAAGTGGACAACAAAGAGGACATAAAAAGAAAAAATAAATGCCAAACTGGACAGAAGATGAGATTGTTTTTCTCCTTGAAGAATATGGAAATTGAAATTGAAATCCTAATGAAACTGATTTTGTAGATGAAAATTTAAAGGAAACCTTAACCTAAATGGTTTTATGCAAGCAAGCACTGGTCCCATAAGGGATAAGGAGTTCACATATTTAAGTTGGGGGCAGAGCTAATTTAGCCTTAAGCATAATTGTTTTTTTGAAACACTGGCAGCCCATGAATGGAGCCTAATCATGAAGATCCACTGACCCACACAACGCAGAGTTATTATTCACTTTCTATAAAGTTCGAGCAAATTGCTTTGCAAAGCATTGTGGGAGTCCAGGCAACGTGGGACTATCCAGTGACAGGAAAAGGCCTGAAAAAAAAATAATATGCAACTTAAAGTGAAAATTGCCTGGAGGCTCCACAATGACTTGGTGAAAAACTACCAATGAAAAAGTGCCATCAGGTTCCATTATATTGGAGAGAAGAAAGACAACTCTACGGCAAGTATCTCAAAAACGTGGCAACTCATGCCAAAACTATCTAGATGGGTAAATAGCCCTACAGGTAAGAGGAAAAATATGTATTTTTGATTTTGGGATGAACGGTCCCTCTTATAAGTCTATTATTGGTTTCTGTAATCATTCCTCTTGTCCAAACTGGCCGTAGACCAGCACTTTCCTAAGTATGTTCTCGTAGTTGCATGTAGGTTTGTTGCCGGAAACAAAACGAGACTCAGACTGCTGAAGCCTTACATGAGCTTCAGCTAAATTTAGGGTGCCTTTTTGTAGAGAATAAGGACTGGAACTTTTAAGGCGTCATAGCCACATGAGGAACTTTTGAATAATCTGCATCTTGGAGGAAGAACTGAGGCATGTGCAGCTTTGCTGTTTGCATTCTTCTAACACTGACGATTTATCCAGAATATGGTTATCTCTGCACGCCAGCATGCTTTGCTGTTCAAAACTACAGGGAAGTCTATTTTTTTTCTTTTCATAGACAAAGGCAGTACCTCAGAACAAAGGGTGGAGATTGCTCCACTGACACTTGTCTTGTATGGAGGTCTTTGTGTGGGGATGGCACCACTGTCTAGCATTATTTTTCGTTTATTCTTACTCCATGTCTTTTACTTATTCTTATTCTTATACGTGCATATTCTTAAAGACGATATTATTATCATGTAAAATTATATTGTTATGTTTACAATGATGTGTTGAGGGTGACAACTGTCTATTTTTCCTAGTGGGGGGTCTGGACAAGGGTGTTTCTAGAGGGGGTTCTCGTGGGGCAACTTGCCACCCCGGAAAGCTGATTGGTTATCCCAAATGCCATCCTATTATCCTCAAATATAATTGGTTATCAGTCCAGAGAGAGGCGGGACTTTAGTTTGACCACCTGTCTGACAGATATTTTTACATGTGCATTGTTTTCTTTTGTATTTGTAAGTTTTACAAGGTTAATTCATTTAAATAATAAATGATAAAAATAACAGTATTTTTCATGGGTGGAGGAGAAAAGCCTGTGGAAAGAGCTACAAAGGGGGTGCAATTTCTTTTAAAAGAACAAAATATGTAAGCTTTATATAATATTTTTATGGTGACACTCTGTTTTGTTGTGGTTTGTTGGAATATTTGCCTTTGTAATAAAAAAAATCAACACAGGAATGTAAGAAATTGTAAGATACTGTGATGTTAGTAATTAAAGTAGATATGAGAAATGCCACCACTGAGCTCCAGTTGAGCCACCCCATTCAAAAACATCTGGAAACGGCCCTGGTCTGGACCCCTCCCGCATCCCCCATAATTACTGCCCCCTTGCTCTGACCTACTCATTCACCTGCTTCCTCATATTTCATAATCACTTTTGTTCACTTCTGGTTATGTGATACCTGCAAGAGACACAACAAACAGGCTCCCTGATCAGTGTTTAAATGGGACCCCTAATGCTTGTGATTACCATCAACAGCCCCACACAGGTGGTCATACCTATGATGATACGATGGATGCCCGGCAGTGTTTGATTTGTATAGCCAGCTCAGACTGGATGTCTGGTCGCACAGTGGGAAAGAGGGAAGCAATGGTACCCTTTTGTCACTAAATCAAAGGCGCCCACAGAGGGGAAAATGGCATGCTGGGACCAAAACAGATGGCGATGGATCTTTAAATGACCCTTTTTCACAGACCAGCGTGTGTTAGACACACGCTCACTTTAAGGTGGCCTTGTACGTTAGTAGTTGAGTGTGTATGTGTTTTCTGTAGCGTGTCATTTCTGTGATGCTATCAATTGTGAAGCTAATGGGCCAATTTTCGGGGTGTTGAGCTTTACAAACCATCAAAATGTGAGGAGTGTGCACGCACGCTTGTTTGTTCATATGAGTGTGTATGCTTTAATGTGTCCAACACCATCAATTTTCAAACCAATGGGCCAATTCTTCCCCGCCAAAGGAGTTGAGGTGCAGTTTGTTGATTGTAAAATCAATGCAAGGGCTCTCCTGGCCACTCTTTCAGCCTGACGGTTCCCAGAGTGTGGATTCCTGAAAGACAGCCGCGTGCCTTCAGCAAAATGGTTTGATTTTGCTGTTATTTCACTCATCACTGGTATTTCTCTACACAGTATCCATAGAAAAAAAATAATTTTTCTGTGGTATGTACATTATCTACATGTGAATGCCTTGGAAAACAAGCCTGCGTGTTCAAACATGCTGTCTAAAATGAAAGGAGCTGGATGAGGAGTTGCATTTCTAAGATAAGTGTCAGATTCCAAAGCTAAGTGCCTATCTGTTCAGGCTCAGTAAGGTGTTGGGCTGAGAGTGTGTGTAAGTGGAATTATTTCTGTGAACTGGTTGTTGTGTGCTAAAAACAGGATTATCAATGTATGGCCACACCTTTACTCCTCTGTATTTCACTTGTACGTCAAAGGACCAGTGTGTAGGGTTTAGTGGTGTCTGGTCAGGTTGTAGATGGCAGCCAACTGACTGTCACTTGCCTCACCCTCCCCTTCCAAGTGAGTGGAAGAACCTAAGGGCCCATGAAACGAGCTAACAACACAAAAGGCCGTATCTAGATCCAGTGTTTGATTTGTCTGTTCTGGGCTACTGTAAAAACATGGTGATGCAACATGGCGGCCTCCATAGAAGAGGACTCGCTCTGTAGCTACAGTATAAACGGCTCACTCTAAGGTAACAAAAAAACGGTGACTCTTATTTTCAGCCGATTATACACTAATGAAAACATAGTTATGAATGTTATATTTAGGGCTGTGGTCAACCAACGAAAACCTTGGTCGACTAAAATTCTATCTACTCTTCAACTGATTGATTGAAATCTGCATGTTATCTAAATTAAACTAAATTTGCCACAGTTCACTGAGTGACTCCTACCTGTTAGCCTAAATCGGTGTTAATAATGTTACGGTGTTGCTAGTCTGATTCACCGGATGCACACCGCGGATATAAATCCTACCATTGGATGTTTGCTTCAAGCAGCATTGCAGCGTTCGCTATCTATGCTTTCAAAGTCCCCAGGAAACAAGAACAACCTCCTAGTTGCAACCTAACTGCTGAAAACGGCAAATTAGCGCCTGGGACACTAATGGTACCAACGTAAACAAGCTAGCTGCTGTTAACTTTTCTTTTGCAGATTCTTAATGCCAGAGCTCGCCTCCCGATGTGTAAATGTTCCACCAAAACAAGTTACCCCTCAACACTATTTTGCAGCAGCACTGTTACTGCATCCTGGGCATGGCGCCACTCCAAGATGTTTGTGATTGGTTTAAAGAAATACAAACAAGGCAGGACGGAGTTTTTTTTCCATTCTAGCTGAATGTATTTGCATGAAGCCAGACCTTTCTCCTGTACTGAGCACTGTGGAAAGAGGTCTTGCAATGCAAGACTGTTGCCAGGCTAACACTTTTCTGCAGTTTGACCATTTCTTTTTCACACTTAACTATTTTGTTAACTTCAGGGCAGGTCTATCAAATGAATTTATGATTACATACAGCAGAATACAGCAGAAACACATACACTCCCGTGCACACACAGACACATAGCAGAGACGAAGGTCACACCAATTTCTGTATACAAACAGAACTCAGCACTAATGCAGTTTGCACTGCAGTATAAATTTTCACAAAAAGCAACCCCCATCTGACCTGCTACTTTTGGCTTCAAATGAGGTTTAACATTAACACGGTTTTTCTTTACTGTCCCTCAATATTACATTAGTCCAACAGCCTGTGAGAATACAGACACATTAGTGCCAACATGCTAAGCCAACTTCAACAGGATAATTCAACTCTAAAACAACATAACGTGGCAAAACTTTTGAGTTTGAAGTCAGGCCCCTGACAGGTGTTATCAATATATCATTGAGCTTGAACTGTTATTGGCTGGCCATTAAAAAAGCAGTCCAGCAGAGAAAAATCCGTACATATTGTCATCAAGGCTGTGGGCCGATGCAGCAATTTGTACTGGTTCTTTGACATGGTGTCATTTACTTTGGGGCCAGTAAATGTTCAGTAAATAGCCTGTCACTCAAAAATAAAATAGATCAGGTTTGCATATGTCCCACCTCCTGACAATAATGGATTAAGAAGTGCTTCTCTCCATATTAAAGTAACACCAGTAAGTGTCCAACCAATCAAAAGTTGGTTGAATAACAGCATATCAACAAACTGACCAAAAGGTGGCAGTCCTATCCACTTCTACCGTATTCTGCCAATAAACCCTGTAAATCTTACACACTGGACATTTAAACCTGCAATAACTGACTGCATTTGGCCACTTGGGGACAGCAGAAACAAGTTGTAGACACCACATTGACATATCATCGCCTCTTAAGTTGATTTTATGAACTTGCTAACAAACAGTGGCCCATTATACACATCTGACAGTTACAGAGCAACATTATCTTTTATTTTAGATAATGCGGATTAGCAAGTTATCACGTGACATTATATGACAACCTCAGTTTTTACTGCATAATCTGTGACAAAAACACAGAACTAACAAGGCAGCAGCTATTTTCATCAGGGGTATTAATAACCAAATGACAGTAGAGTTGCTGAGTGTCCAATGTAAGTAATGTATAAAAACATGTATAGAAACTGCTAGTTCAATTATAACGTAGAGAAAGCAGACATCTCCACAGTCAAAATCTTAAAAACTCTGCAAGTCACACCAAAACAATCTAGACAAATGAATAGCACCACAGGAGGAAAAATATGTATTTTGTGATCTGGTCGGAACTGTCACTTTAACAGTGGTACAGAATGTTCCTCCTCCACTAACCACCCCTTGCAAGCTGTTACTGTTACTAAACTCTGTTTAAACTTGATCATGCAAATCCAAGTAATTGAGGCAAATGGTACAGCCACAGATGGCAGAAGTCTTCCTTTATTTCTGGAAACCAGGTGGGATTTCCTGTTTCTGGCAGCTTACAGTCAACTCTGACTGTAACTTTTGCGTGTTTGTCACATCTTTAATTGTGAAATCAACTGCAGGATGATCTTTCTGTCCATTATTGGTAGTATCCACCACATTCCTCGACCTCAGATGAGAGCAGATACTCAGACATTCACAGAAGTTTCCTTCCTACTCCTCCCTGGCCTCGGGCCCACTGGATTTGAGCCGAAACCAGCAGGAGAAGACAGGAAACTGACAGGATTACACTGACTGGGTCTGCTGGGTGCTGCACAGACACACAGATGTGTATACAAATAGGGGTGTGCCCAGGGGATGAGTTGCAGGGTACGGAGCACGGGAGGTGTCATGGAGAACAAAAAAAAACGTTTCCATGCATCTCAAATTACTAATTTGTGCTCTCGATTTAATAATTCATGCTCTCAAATTACTAATTTGTACTCTTGATTTAGCCTGATATTGTTTTTGGCGTGAGACAGCTGCTTTCATGCTCTGTCTCGCTCAAACAAAGCCACAAAGCTGCTCCTTAATGAAAAATATACAGTAGCCCCATAGGTTAACTGCTGCTTCCCACACAACCCAACATCTGACTGTAAGCTTGTTTACTGCACATTCCATCTTCCAGCTCCATAAACATTACAGATGTTGGTGGAGGCATGCACACATACACACATACCTCTTCATGTATGCTGAGCAGACTTGAGGAGTAATGGATTACATGTAAGGGGATTAGCTATGTAATTAGCATACCAAAAAAAAAAAAAAAAATCTATTCCATTACAGTTACAGAAAAAAAGAGGCAGCCTAATCAGATTACAGATATGTCGAGTAAAAACTGTGATTATTATCAGGATTACAATTTTAAAATACATTTTAAGCAAAGAATCATGTACTACCCTATACAGTGTACACACATCGAAACACACACAAATCTCACAACACCACTTATCTCATTAATGAAACCAGAGCTAATTTACAGTTAATGATGCTTAATTACTTATTTATTAGGTGGAAATTCCACCATCATTTTGTCTTTAAATCAAAAAAGAGGAACAACATCATAGTACAGTGACAGTTCTGCCTTCAGCTGTGAAAATGTTGCTGTCATCCTAGAACTCAACATCTAATTTAAAGGAACATTTAGAGGAAGGACCAACCACTACTATAACAGACCAACAGCCTAAGTTAGCTACACAAACCAACCGTTAACATTAGGTACCAATCAACGCATGTTAGCACACAGACCAACCGTTAATACTACACACAAACCAGTTAGCGAACCAACCTGACACTGCTATACTACAACTGAAAGATATTTTGGGAGTATAAATGTGATGCTGGTGACTGGTGTGAATAACAAACTAACAAAGTACATTTGAAAGTGCATAATCAGCTCTATTAATCTAACGGTGCATTTATGCATAACAAAGGAAGGAATAGCTGGAAAATCAATTCATAAACCTAACAATGAATATATAAAACATATCAGGCTACACAATTTTATCATATTTGGTATTGAAGTAATGCAAAAGTAACTAAAGTCTATATTTTTAAAGTAATTCTCTCAATGCTAATTTAGCCTCTGTCACTCTGCTGAGTCTCTGTTCACATGTGACTGAATAATCCGCTTACTATTAATTATTAAATACCTTTATCCTTCACACAGCACCAGGAACAATACAAGTGTCTCCAAATGAAGAATGGGCATTTTTATGCATGCGGGGGTAACTTAATTATTATTAATTATTTATAAGGTCAAGCATGAAATAGTTAGGATGGGGAGGAGGTTTGATCTCTTATTCATTTTATCAAAACAAAGACAAAAGCAAAAAGATCCTCCTGAGCCTTGTTAATTTCCTTCCCTTGACTTAAGACAAAAACTGCAATACTGCTCACTCAATATCTCAACGTATTAACTTTATAGCAAATGTACTAAAATAGTGAAATATAGCCTCTTATTTTACTTACTTTATGATCAAAAACCTATCAAGAGCACCAGACTTTGCCTTCAGAAATACTGAGCAGTTAATCAAGGAAACCTTGCAAATTTCCAATCATATCAAGGAAATGCTACTTCTACCGAATCTGATAAGACATTGATGACACTATATGTTCATAAACTATAGACTTAAGATCATTAATCATCACTGATGAACTTGACAAAGACGATTATTGTAATGGGTATTGGCTGAACCCACCTGCAGCACACAGGCACAGAAGGATGATTGGTAATAACATTTATTGTCAAACAAAAAGAACAGGAACTTGAGCAGGTAATGCAACACAGAAAAATGTCCGTAATTCAAACAAAGAGTTATCACAGAGTCTTTGAGGCTTAGACTTTAAAGATGTACCAAGCTGAACCCAGAAGTGGGAATCTGTGAATTGTGTGCCCACAGACCTAACAGTTCTGTTCAGCGGCGGGTGACGGTACCAGGAGGGAGCAAGCAGGGGACAAGGTCAATGAGGCGGAGGGTCCAGAACCAGACGAGTGGTCAGATGGAGCAGATGAGGCAGTGAGGGACGAGCAGGAGGTAGGTCGGGGCCAGGTGGAGGACTCAGAACCAGGTGGGTAGACAGACAGACAGGGCAGACGAGCCAACAGGGGTAGGTCAAGGCCAGGAGAGGGATTGATGAGCCGGCAGGTAGGTACACAAAGGACGCTCACACAGGAACATGTGTGGGGACACAGTGTGAGTCTCTGAGCCAAAGCCAGCCACAGGTAAGCAGGTGGAGATGCTCACACTGCAGCGTCGTTGAGTGAGTAGCCACTGACAAAGAGGAACCAAGGGAGCTGAGGCAGATTTCGTGGTCGGGGCCGGAAGACTGGTGCGTTTACCAGAATACAGACGAAGCAGGCAGACAGAATCAGGAAGAGGGAATCAGTCCGGACATGAATGTTGGAAAGTCTTGAATGGGAACAGAGAACAATCTGGCAATGATTGAGTGAACTGGAGAGGCTTATATACTGGGTTGATTGTTGATGAGCTGCAGCTGTAAGTCCAGGTGAGTTAAGTGGGGTGATCAGGTGGGAGTGGCTGGCAGGTGGAGTGAGGCAGAGGCGGGGAGAGTGGAAAACTACTGGGAGAAACAGAGGAGCTGCATCCAGACTGTGACAATTATATAGTTTTTAAACAGTATTTTGCCTTAGAATCATTACAATGTCTGATGGTTTTCTCTTTAGCTGGAAGGTCCAACTCTGCTGAATGAAATAAGGATGGTGACCTACAAACCCAAGGCTTCAAAACGGCAGTCCACAAAGCAATGGGTGGTGTCACGGTTGGTAAAAATAGCACAATACCAAGTAGGACAAGTGCAGGATTTACTGGTGTCTGGTGGTGAGGTTGTAGATTGCAACCAACTGAATACAGCTCTCCTCACCCTCCCCTTCCAAGCATGTAGTGGTCCTTTTCCATACACACACCTGGCCTAACTCAGCCCATCTCGGGGTTTGCATTTCCATTACAACAGGGCTACCCCCTTGAAGGTGTGTCTTTTACCTTAAGTTGAGCGGCTGTAAACCGGTGGATAAACCGTTCATGTGCATCTCCCGCGTTATTCCATTATTTAAATGCTTTTATTATGAAGCAGCACACACAGAAAATGTTTTCATTTGGGGGTTTCATCAGCAGTAACTTAATATGACTCCTTCACAGCTGAAAGCGAATATGAAACGGTAAAATACAGACACCTGAAAGTTCAAACTGCACCACAGGAGAGATACTAAATTTCAAAACATAAAGACTCTGTTTGAAGCTACAAAAGTACTAAGAGCTGAACATAAAGTGACTATCACAACACTCGCTTGTTCGAGGGGTAGAAATGGGGCTCAGCACGGGTTGGCTGCGGCTGGCGAGATGTCACCATAGCCTGCTTGGAGGAGGGTCGGGCTTGCTTTGGCACCACTCCAGAGTAGGTCCATCTCAGGCATGGCTTGGCTCAGCTTGGCTCAGCTTGGCATGCTGAGAGTGATAATGGAAATGCAATTTGGCGTGGTATGGCTCAGTGCGGCCAAAAGCGCCAGTGGAAAAGGCCCATAGCAGAACCAGTGTTTGCCAGTGTTCCATTCTGGACTACTGTAGAAATACGACATGGTGGCCTCAGTGGAAGAAGACCATGGTTTGAATTTGGGGAGCTAAGGGGAGCTGGGCTCACCTGAAAAGGACATGAGCTCCCCTGAAAGCCTCATTTGGGACATTTGGGGGGGAGCTCTAATATATGATAATAACAGTGAAAATATGGCAAAGTTTTGTGTTTATTCGCACATTTTATGTATTGTCACTAATTAACACAATGCTGTGTGCGCTGTTGTGTGCGCCACCGTGACCGCTGTGCTGTCCGTGGTTCTGACACGGAGCAGAGCTAACTGATAGATAGACTTAACATGTTACTTTAGTTCCTGTTTGCTTTTCGTTGTTGCAAATTGAACTTTTGGTCTGAATTCCACTTTCTCCTGAATCTAAAAATACACAGACAGAAGGGAAACGACAGTGAGCTGAAAGGACAGCCAGTAAGGACAGAGTGTGAGAGAGAGATGCACGCAGCAGAACAGCTGTTTCTCTGTCTCTATGACGTTCCATTAAGTTGTCCCATGTAAAAACAAATGTGAGTTAATTTTGATTTAAGATCTCTCCACATTAGTTTACATTCACAAAGATCAGATTATGATGTTGATATTGAGGCCAAAACGCACTAAAGGCGCCTGACTCTCACGTTTTGAAGTCACCCACTGGGGGCAGGCAATAGGGCTCCCCCGAAAGCCACTGTGTAATTCAAAAGGGCTACTTCTACATTATTGAAAACACAATTCTTATTTTCAGGATTATACACTAATGAAAACATATGTTATATTTCTGTCATATTCAGTCAATAGATCCACCTAAATCTTAGGGTGCTTCCACACCAAAAAGTCTGAGCCAAGGCACATTTTTTTGAGACACTGTCTACACTTTGTCCAGTTAGTTTTGGTTTCACATTGCAATTATCCGAGTGGACTAAACTAAACTTTACATATCACACGTACATCCTGTCTTCATCACTTTCATGGGATGCGTCTCCTTATATTTGACATTAACTGGTTTGTGCATCTGACTGACTTCAGTTGCCGTTTATGGAGAAAGATGAATGAACAGATTCACATTGTTCTCACCATGATATTATTATAATGGCACTAGTACCAGCAGTAGCAAAGTGAAACAACAACTGAAAAGTGTCGTCAGACCAGATGTCAATTAAACATCTGATCTCTTCCTGTCCCCATCTGCTCCCATGGCTCATTTTGTTTTGGTGTATTGTTTTTTTCCTTCTTGCAGCTCTGATGATATCCTGTTGTAATTCCCTGTAACTGGTCTGAAACCATGGCTCGGTTTGATCTGGAAGGAGACCACCTCATTTCGCCGGACTAAAGTCTGGCTCTTTGGTCCGGGCCATGGTCCGGGGTGGGTTTCACACCTGTAATTTTGACCCTGGATCAACCTGAAAAGTCTGAAAGTACGGACCAAACGAGGTAGGGGTGAAAATGTTCCTTACTCACTGACCTTTTAAGTAGGCTAATCCCTGCACACAAATGATTAAATTGAGAGTACGAGTTTCTCAAAGACACCTTGCAGCCTCGCTGTACTCTGCACTCCGAGTCTCTGACTTTTTCTTTTAGAATATAGTGGAGGGATGGAGGAGGGAGATGAAGGTGAAAATACAGACTGTGGGACTAGACATTGTCCATTGGGGATTTCGACTCAAACAGCCTCACAGACTCTTCCTAATAGTTTTCAGGAGGTCAAGTGCAGGGCTGCTGCCGCAAGTGAGAACAGGGAGGAGAAAAGAGGTGCCGCTTATTAATCAGATTCGTCACACTAAGGCTTTTGCATATAAACGCTTGTATTTCTGTATAATCTCTTTCACTGTGAATGCACTGTTGTCTGAATTTTCTCTGTTAAACGTAGCAAAGTCGGATTGACATTATTAAGCATTTGAAGTTAATAAAGGCTGAGGATCTGCCCTTCAGATAAACAAGCACATGCCTACAGGTTCATTAAAAACAGGCTGGGAACATTTTGAAGTCTGCCTGAATGACCCATGACTGACCTCAGTTCCACCTGAGAACTTCATATATGAACTATGATCTTTTTCCTCATTAGAAAAGACTTGTTTCTAATAGAAATGTGACTTTGATGTTTTCAAAAACATTCAGTCTCGAGGAGCACAAGTGGAATGTGCACTCTGTCCTTGCTTAAGGCTGTAGATAAATAGATCTACTCATGCTGTGAATGAGTGGCTCATAAGTTGTGTTATTCATGGTTAACAAGCAGTGTTGGAAAAAGAACATTTAGTTTAGTAAAAAAATAAAGTAATTGTTTCATTTTTAGTTAATTAAATGCATAATAAGTTCTCTGTCACATTAAAACAGTAATAAAATATGTAGTCTGATGACATTTGAAGTAGCATGGGGTCATGGGAGTTGTTATCTTAATTGCTAAAGAATCACCATTGCAGATGAAAATCAATCTGGCGTGATTCAGGCAGAAATCATGTTCATGGACAAAGTAATATATTTAAGTTTTATTTGCATTACGTTTAGTCATGTTCACCGAACTTCTTCCTCGCTCTCTCTCATATCTGGTGCGTTTTCCCGGAAGTTAGCAATAGCAACGAGCGGCTTGTGGTAACCTTAATGTTACCGTGAATAAATTACAGATTTGACTGGGATTGATCATTGTCCAAAACATTTCGGATTAAATAAGTAAGTGAGTAAATATATAACACAGGTCTAGCGTTTTAAGACATTTTGATGCAGAAGCTTTACACATTATAGCTTTAAAACATCATAAAATGGCTTCATTGCAAGTTAAGAGCCTGCATTTATAGTGTATAAAAAGTATAAAAGTACAAATAATGACTGCTATAATTGAAATGGAGTAAAAAGTACAATGTTTTATAGTGAGATGTTATGGAAAGACCTTTTTCAGAGCAGCCATTTTGACATGAAATAGTTGTATAAACAGGTGTTACCAGTGATACTAATTAAGGTTCTGTTCTATTCAGGTCAAAGCGCTGCTATTAGTGCATGCTGGCTCAATGGAAAGGCTCCTTAATTAGTATCATTGGTAACACCTGCGTTTACTCTACTAACATCAATATGGCTGCAGTGATAGAAGTGATATAAGTAACATAAAATGTAAATGTAAAATATATTGCAAGTACAAGTAGCCTAGCTACTAAGTACTGAACTACAGCACTTGTGTACATGTACCTAGTTTAATTTCCATGGCTGTTGTTCTGGACCTCAAGTGTGAATATTTAATCATAAAAAATAAATATTCAAATTATTAGCTAATGTTACTCATTTATTTATCTACCCCTTTCATTTTATTTAATCTTTTTCCTCCTCCTATGTATTGTTTTGCTTTTTCATGGATGTCTAAGCTTCCTACCTCACTATTCATTTTATTGTCATAACTGAATTCCCTGGCACTTTCTTCCTCTTTTTGCTCTTGTTCATATGTTCTGTTGGTAGCAATAACGTCTGGGGGAAAAAGAGAAACCAAAGGCCATTTGTGTTGCTCTGCTTCATGACTTTGAGACGGATGTTACATGCGATTGTTGATAGATGTGGTGCTGTGTGGTTGAAGTCGGTTGGCGCGTTTCAAGCTCCTCCTCCTCTTGTGGATGATACCGCAACCACAAACTTGTTTTCGTGAAAACGAATCGTTGTCGGCAGGATTCGAACCTGCGCGGGGAGAACCCCAATGGATTTCTAGTCCATCGCCTTAACCACTCGGCCACGACAACTTGCTGTTATAATGTAGTACAGATCCATCACAAAGGCGATAATTCCTGTTACATATGTCGCAGAATGGTGTTGTTGACCTGAACGGAATCCTCCACAGTAATTCCGCTCCATATTGATCTCCTCTGCCGTCAGTGGAGAGGAGCTGCCTGGGCTTCATGCGGCCTGTGGTGAACACAGCACCATCTAGTGGCGGAGGACGCTTGTAGCTCATTCACGTTTCTCTTTGAATGCCTATTGACTTGAACTGGTACCGATTACCAGTGGTGGAAGAAGTTGCTGAATACCACAGCGTAGAAATAGTCTTAGTAAAAGTCCTGCTTTCAGAATCATAAAGAAGAAGAGTACAGGTACCAAAAGTAAAGCCTAGCCTCGTTGCGCAGAATGGACCATTCCATTATAAGTGAATTTTAATGTGTAGAGCACCCACTGTGTATCACTTTATATTAATGATAAAAGAAGGGTTCATTTTAATTTCTAAACACCGCTGTGCAGCTTCAAAAATACATCGTTTCCCTCTTACCTGTAGTGCTGTTTTTTCCCACTGAGATAGTTTTAGTGTGAGTGCCGAGTTCTGAAGATGTCTGCTGTAGAGATGCCTCTTGAGATTCTCTCCAAAGGTATTCTGCAACTGGTGCTCAAAGCAACAAAAACAAGAAAGTAAATAAATAAGTAAATAAATAAATACATACATGAATCTGGAAAAACTCAACACCAGTGTCTCTCTTAAAAATCACGACCCGGTTACTCATGATAATCCACTGACCTTCACTGTAAAAAAAAAAAAAAGCTGAGACTACTTAAAATTTCAAGGCAACTTACTGCAGAGATTTTATGAGTTTTTAGCCCAACTCAAACTCTTCAGTTTTGAAATAAACTTTAAAAAAAAAGTTTTGCTGACCTCTAATCTTTAGTTCAGGTAATTAACTTTTATTCTTTAGATAAAATTGTATATTTGAGTCACAGAGAGCTATGAACCTTCTTTGTCATTACTTCTTTCTTTTCTTAAAAGTACTTTTTAAAGTACTTGAGTAAATGCACTTAGTAACATTCCACCACTGATTATTTACTATGTTACTGCACTTCTGAGTCTTTGTAAAGTAAAAGTCAGATAGAAATGTACAAAAGTGAGACATGCAAGCAAACACAAAACAAAAACAAAAAAAAAAAAAAAAATTAAAATAATGATAAAATATGAATGTACATGAGAATGGACATGGGATGAAATGTATTTTACTCACCAGTTTTGTTGTTGCCCTTTTTGACAGTATCTTTGGTCCTCTATGTCCAGTAGCGACCTGGATGTGTGGACATATTTTAAATGTTTCTTTGTGGTAGGGGTCCTTTGCTTAAGTAAAAATAACAATGAAAAGTAAAAGTAACTACATATAACTGTGCGGAAAATTCTATTTTACTAAAAATACATACAATGTAAGTGTAGGCCTATAAATAGCAAATGTACTCAGAACAGAAAATGTGAATGTTATACTTCTAACTTCTATATTATTAGATTAATTTTACTGTGTTGTGATGTGTTAATATATGAGTATTCTACTTCTGATCCTGTAGTTGGTCAAGATGGATCAAATTTTAACTACTTAAACTCATAGAATGAGATGTCTCTCTAGATTAAAATCACCAACAATTTATCATACAGTTTGTAGGAAAAAAATAAAATAAAATAAAGTAACCTGCAAAAAAGAACAATATTTCCTTCTTAAATGTAGTGGAGTAAAAGGATGATGTGGCATTAAATACTCAAGTAACATACAATTATTTTATACAAGAATAATCCCTCTCAGTCATCACCCATGACCCACCAGAAGTGTGTGGTGGTACTGCACCCACAGAGAAAAAACTATACTTAAGTACCTCAGTAAATGAATGTAGTTAGATTTCACTACTGAAAAAGCAAACATGACCTAATTCATCCAGAAACTGGACATGTTCTTCATTTGGAATAGAACAGAATAGAATAGAACAGAACGGAATAAAATAGAATAGAACGGAATATAACAGATTAGAATCGGCTGGGGCAGGGTGTTTCTGTGCAGAGCTCTCCTTATGTCCGGTGGGTTCTCTCTGCGTACTCCAGCTTCCTCCCACAGTCCAAAGACATGAAGCTAAAAAGGTTCATTGGTGACTCTAAATTGTCCATAGGTGTGGATGTGAGCATGAATGGTTGTTTGTCTCTATGTGTCAGCCCTGTGATGAAAAGGTGAATTGTCCAGCGTTACCCCGCCTCTCGCCCAGTGTCAGCTGGGATAGGCTCCAGCCCCCCCGCGACCCCCTGAATGAATGAAGAATAGAAAAAAATAGAACAGAACAAACAAAATAATACAATCTGAAATTGAATAAAACACAAAATAGAAACAGTACAGAACTGAGTTAAATAGAACCAAATAAAAGAAGAATAGAGTAGAACAGGAAAATATAACTAATAGAATAGAATAGAATAGACAGGACAGACAGAACAGAACAGAATAGAAAAGAAAAATAGAATAGATAATAGAATGGAATAGAATAGGAACAGAACAGAATAGAATTAGAATAGAATACAACAGAATGGAACAGAACAGAATAGAACGAACAGAAAAGGATAGAATAGAACAGACATATAGAACAAAATAGATTAGAATAGAATGGAATAGAATAGAATAGGACAGGATAGAAAAAATAGATTAGAATAGAACACAACATATAGAAGAGAATAAAATAAGAGCACATACAGAATTATAAGATAACAGATATGACCTTCGTCTGTATGTTAGAGCAGATGATTGTGACCATAATAAATATTAACTGCATGTCATCCCACATGAATCACACCACTCCACAAACAAAGACTGACACAGCATGTTACATTTCGTGATATAAATTATTTATTTACATTTACAGAAAAATGACCCCATCAAGACAATGTAGTAATAACTATTGGAAATAGAACCCAAGATACAGAAGCTGACGTCATCGTCACAACCGAACAGAGAGCTCTATAATAACATTGTGCCCTCTGTCAAAGGTCTCCTATAACACAAGGTGCAAGGCATCACGTGTAGCCCCGAACCCCCCCGACGTGCCCACCCACCCCACCACCCTCCCCTCCCGGACCGGACGACACACACACCTCATTTAAAGCCCGTTACCCTGCTTTGCACTACCCCGATTTTGTTTTTAACCCCTCATCTACAAACGACAGACACCGGCTAGCCCGCCTCTACCAAAGCTCACACGTCTAAGACACATTCACACACGCTCGTGCACACACTCGCGCTCACACATTCTGTATCCTCAGCACCCCCCTCCCCTCCCCCCCTCCCCGACACCTCATGGTTCAGTTTGTTCAGAAAAACACTGGGCGGAAGTGACAAGGTGCAAGGAGACACATCGGCAACTGGGAAATTCGGCGGCGGTGGCGGCTGATGACAGCGTCGTCATCACTGACTGGTACGCGCCAGCTCTGTCTCTGCTATGCCACCGTCCTCCCTGGGCATTCTTAAAGTTCATACTGGGAGAGAGGGCGAGGAGTGAGGGGGAAGCAGATCCTAATTTTCGGGGGTTGGCCTACAAGGGGGAACATCTAACGCCACAGCGCTCCGTAACGTGGAGGGGGACTCTGTCCGCTGTGTCTGGGCTCAGATAAGTCGAGTGGAGGCGCGCATGGTGTTCTCTGAACTGAAGTGGACATTGTTCTGCTTCTGCCGGTTGATCCTGTTGGTCCGTGGGCACTTCCTGTACAGGGAAGAGGGTGAGGGAGGGGTACGAGAAGACACACTGGAATTAGAGTCTGCACCTGTGAAAACTCATTCTGGACCTTTTTCCACCAAATAAGCTCTGGTTCTTGAACTGGCTCCATTAAAATCCTTGAAACCTTGGTGCTATTTAGTGAAACAGCCCGCATTTCCACCAGTTTGAAGTGGAACCATTGTAATCAAGGATGTCAGCAACACAGGGTGCTGTACAACAACCTGTAGCATATGACACGCAAACTTTGGTTCCCAAGGAAAACCAGCTATTTTTTGGTTCCAGTTAGGAACCAACTTTTCAGGTTTATTTTTGGTGGAAATATTCCAAATGGTTCAAAATTAGGTGCTTGAACTGGAACGGGACCAGTTCTATGTTGGTGGAAAAGGGCCATCTGATGCCTCTATAGACCTCACGGAAGTCCTGAATGATTTCCTAAAGAATAAGGATGGAAATAATCAATACTTCATTATTGTCTCGATTGTCTTCAGATTGTTTCTTATTTTCATTTCAGTGAAACAAACCAACATTCGTCCAGAGCCATGGTGCGACATAGAACAACACATGAGATTACATGTAAATACACTGTAAAAAATGTATTGCAGTAGTAGTTGAAGTCATGCAGTGTTTTACATTCTGCTTTAGTAATGGCAGTCTACTTTTGTGAATTAATACAACTTATAATTACTGCCTCTTAACTTAACCTGCTTTTCTTATTTCAGTAAAAGCTAGTCAGTTAGGTTTCTCTTTGTATTGTGCATCTGACATTGTGACATCCTTGATCTTTCTAGATTTTTCACCCTGCAGATGAGTCACCATTTTCTCTTGGTGACTCAGAAGGAAGTAAGTCTAATGCAAGACAAAATTACAGACAATACTCTGTGATCAAATAATGTAATATATTAGATATATGCAGTGGTGGACAAAGTACTCCACCCCAGTACTTGAGTCAAAGTATAATCCTGGTCAAATATTACTCAACTACAAGTGAAAGTTGCTCAGTCAAAATTTTACTCCAGATAAAGTACGAGAGTACTTGCTTTTAAAAATACTTAAGTATTCAAAAGTACAAAAAAGTATAAAGTACATTTTCTAATATCAATACATTGTTGTATTGTTTTCACAGTGCATTTACAGAAGCTTGTAACTCTCTGACGTAACTGTAAGGAGTTCTCCATGTCTGTTAGATAACTGAGATTTCTTTCTGGCTTCAGAGGCAGTATAAACATTAATTGTGGTATTTTTCACCCTGATAAAAACAATCCAACGTTAAAAGCCTACTTGGAATTATTTCTCTTCTTTTAATTATAATAACATCTTGAGATTTAATTTAGTCTTTCTCCTGCCGTCACCATTACTGAGTTTTGTTTGAATAAAAGAGGGGATCTTGCTTGCTCTTGTTACAGAGCACCTGGATGATGTATTTCTGCTTGTACATCAGTCCCAGTTGAGAGCAGGTACTATGATTGGTTTCCTTCTGTGAGGAACACAGCGTGTGGCCAATTGCATTTTAGAAAAAAAAGTACAATATTTGTCTTTGAAATGTAGTGGAGTGAAAGTCATAAGTTTCCAAAAATAAAAACCAAATACTCAAGTTAAGTACAGATACTCAAACAATGTACTTAAGTACAGTACTCAAGTAAATGTACTTTGCTACTGTCAACCACTGGTTATATGGACGTCCTGAATTGGTTAAATTTTGTTTTAAGTTGACTTGCCTTAAATTTAAGTTGTATTAATGTAAACTGATGATTATTGAGTATTTCTGACTTTAAGAAATTATTTTCATCTAACCTGTTAACTTGATTTGAAAAAAAGTTGGTCCAATAATTCTCTTTTGTGTAGTGTAGTGCTACTGTAAGAAAAACAGAAACACTATGTAAATCTTTCTTGTCCTAGCCTGTCACTTTAGTGATTTCATACTTAATGATAGAAAATGTTGTATTAGTATCTTTACTCAAATATAACAGTCCCTTGCAGATTTGTCTTTAATTGATATTCAATTTGCAAATGTGGGAACACTTATTTCAAGGGTGTGCATAAAACTGACATGACACTGTCCTAATCATGTTATGACACCTGTCATGAACATGAGAGACTCTATGAAAAAGTGTCATTGAGGCATTTCTAACGCAAAGTCGTAATTGTCTGAGACGTCTTTGTTATGACAACTTGACATTATCAATTAACTATTAAGCTTTATGTGTGCGTGCAACTCTCAACAAAGACGAGAAGGAAGCGAGGTGGCTCGTTAGCCACGTCCATCATTAGCTCTGGAAAAAACAATGTTTATTTCACAGTGTCATTGTTTATGACTTTTTAAAACAGGCCTGATATCTTGATATGTGTCAGCCTTATACACACCCCTTCAAACAAAGCTGTAACTGTAAATAAATATAAAGATGAAATGATTTGTTTTACTTGAACAAAATGTCAATTGGTTTTTCAGCCCTGAGCAGTGCTTGCAGACGTCCTCTCAGCCTGCATACGCTCAATAACCTCCACCAATAAGGCAGGGCAACCTGTATATAGCCTGAGAGGCCAAACCCAGGGCAAAAAAAAAGGCCTGCAAAGACTCGCTGCAACATTCACAGCTGCTGGTGAAGCTGAATGACAGGATTTGAAGGAAACATAGAATTATTTGGTAACAGCACTGTATCTCATGCAGTGAAGCCTTATCGAGCAGACCGTTTTCCAAAGATGTGGCAGAATGTCATACACAGGAGGCAAAGCACAGAGATGACCTTTTCCACTCCCACCTGTTTGTCCTTTAAGTGAATGTCAAGTCAATGTCAAGTTATAACAAGTGGAAATCATACAGCTGCAGCAGCATTCATAAAACACAATACACCAGCCACAGCTCAGCCTGTCCAACAGAGATAGGACACTCGGCACTGACATGTATGGATTCATTCATTCGTTTACACATCGGCTCATTGACCAGACTCCACTGTAGCAACTCAGACTGTGATGTATTGTGAACTTTTACAAGGTGGAGTATTTTTATAGTTTTTGCTTTAAATGAATATCGCTGAGCAGCAGGAAACATTAATGGTACTGTAGCTGTATTCACTGTTATAATTCTCCCTCCCTTCTTCTTTATCTTCTCTCTTTACCCTCTCACCCTGGCTCCTCCCTTTACAACAGCTCACTCTCTCATTTTGTCCCTCCTCCTCCTCCTCTTCCTCATCCTCATCCTCCTCCCCTCCTTTGCTCAGAGGAGCAGTTTTGTCTCGGCCCAAACTCTTTTAAAATCTTTTATTAAATGTCATAAATTGCTTAGGTCAGCCAGAGGCAGACAAGCTGCAGGGTATACTGTGTGTGTGCTGGTGGGAGTGTGTGCGTGTGTGTGTGTGTGTGTGTGTGTGTGTGTGTGTGTGTGTGTGTGTGTGCGTGCGTGTGTGGGTGGGTTTCTACTGTGAATACAAAACGCCTGTTCAAACAGTGTGTACGCTTGCCTACACAGATATCTCCGTGCATCTATGCTTGTATGCACATCTTGCACATTTTCAGATGTGTGTGTGTGTGGTGTGTGTGTGTGTGTGTGTGTGTGTGTGTGTGTCTACAGGGAGAGTGACAGCACGTTCTCTCTGTGGTGCAAGCAAGGTGACCTTTCAGCTGTTTCCTCCAGGCTCAGGAGCTCCACAGCCCCCCTTATGACTCCCAAATACACACAACATGGAAAATTCTGCTCCCAGGCTCATTAGTAAGCTGTGTTTGAACGTGTGTGCATGTGTGTGTGTGTGTGTGTTGTGTGTGTGTGTGTGTGTGTGTGTGTGTGTGTGCTGGGGCATGACTCACCTGGTAATGCAGAGCACCACCACACAGATGATGACCACCTGGAGTGCTCCAATGATAGAGGCGATGAGGACATAGTGCAGTTTGCCAGAGCCTGGCACCACATAGAGCACGTTGTACTCTTTGATGTCACACTGGGGACCTCTGAAACCCGAGTGACAGCTGAGATCACACACACGCGCGCAGCACACACACACACACACACACAAGTGAGGAGACAGAGAGAGAAAGAGAGAGTCAATTCTCAGGGCTGAGAGACAGGTTAATTATTTCTATTGTTTCTAATTGAAGCGTCAGTACCTGTTTGGTAAAGATGTTGTGGTTGAACAATGTATCTGAGTGACGGTGTAGCGACTGTGCTTTTGCTCTGCTGCGACTGTTCAGATGAACATGGCCGATAAGGGTTGCAGTGGGCAGGGGAAGCTAAATTTGAAAATGCATCATTTTCAGTTTTTTTGGGCCTCTGTCCACAATACAGCTGGGACGAGAAGAGCACACTCAGTAGAGTGCAGATCCCTAGAGGCAACAGGTGGTGAAGCACCTACTGCAATGCCACCACAACTGCCAGATGCAACCAGCAGAGATTTGCAAAGTGTCGCCAACAGCAGCTGTTGACCCTGGCTGAAACAAGATTTCAAACTCAAGCAGGTGTTGATCACTCGTGAGAAGTCAGCTGTCAGTGGATGAATGAAACAGAACTGTCAAAAAAGGAATTACTGCCTCACAGTTGTGTCTCCACCAACCAGTCAAGCTGCCGTTTACATCCATGTATTTTCTGACAAAATGGAAGTTCTCACTATACATGTGTGATTCCAGTGAATAATTTCCAGTGAGAAACATGCTGTCTTCACTTAGAAACTATTTTTCACAGAGGAGGACAGAGGACTGATAAAGAGCTGAACATTATGATGTCACAGTGAAGCTGACCTTTGACCTTTTGGCTATAATATCTGATATCTGATATCAGTTCATCCTTGAGTCTAAGTGGTCATTTGTGCCAAGTTTGAAGAAATTCCCACGAGGTGTTAATGAGATATCGTGTTCACAATAATGGGATGATCAAAAAAAAAATGCCTGTGCATGGCTTGTTTTTCAAAGTTTTTCAAACGTTGTGTGCCAGAGAGGTCTTTCAGCATTCAGTCATGAAAGTACACAAAAAAGATTTGGCTGATCAGTCCAGTAGTATGCAAGATTAACTGCGGACAAGTTGTAGGTCTGTTGATCATGTGCACACACACAGACAAGCAATTGCATGATCCCCTCCCAGCTTACATCTGGCGAAGATCATTATAGTTGTGTGTTAAGGGGTTATGGTGAAGCTACGGGACCTAGCTGCCAAGGCCACAGCTGCTATGGAGATACCACATCAAACTGCAAGAACTGTGATCGGCCAGGTTTCTGATGCCAGTGAATATTATTCATAGAGAAGACAAGTGATTCAGCTGACTCAGCAGTCTTGTCCTTTTCAGTAACACAATTTTAGTAAAGCTGTTTCTGCCGCAAAGCTGTCTGTCACTGTGGTTGCACAGCCGTAGTCTCTTATTAGGTAGTAATAACACGACAAAATGTCATTTACATCAAAGTATTTCTAATTAAGAGTAAAGATATACATTCTAAGTTTCTGTCCACTGGCCAGATGGCTAATGAATGTTCAAACTTTACCAGCCACTCAATAGATTACCAGTGGTTTTTTGGCTGGTGAGTGAAGCAAATCTACCAGCCACTTGCATATTCTGCCAGCGTTTGGCTGGCTGGTGCTAATTTCAGTCCCTGTATACAAGTGTAGCCCGCTGTCACTCCAACCTCAACACTTCATCCCAACAACTGCTCTAAATTAAACATCAAACTAGATTGTTTTTTCCATGACATCTAAAATGACACTTGAGCCTTCCAAAACTGCTTCAAATATCTGCTGAATAATAAACCACTATATTGCTTAGGGTAAATCTAAAAGAGTGTGGTAATTGAACATGCTCATGTTTGATGTTTCATTTAGAGAATGCAACAAATCAGTTTGCAACTAATTAATGTCAGCATGGGTGTTGTCAACTCCAGAGAAGTTAACTAACTGAAAGAAAGTGTGAATATGGACGGAAGTGTCACCATAATAAAAAAAAACTTTATTTGATCATGCAGTCTGAAGTGTACACTACAGAGTGCAACACTACAGACTGAAGTCTCTGTTTCAGTGAAAAAGAGATGGTTATGTCCACATTATATGCTTATCTATCTTACCTCCCTCTTCATCTCCTTAGAGTTCTCATGCATTATGGTGCGTTCCATCTGAACCGGAAAGTTGGAATTCTGACCTCCCAGTTGGAAATTTTGATAGTATGTTGATGACTGCTGTAGTATAAACATAGCATAAAACTCCAGCACCCCTTGCAAGAGAAGGTTCTATTAAAAATTAAATTTAAAAAGGGTGGATGTTTAGATCAGTTAGTGGAGCGTCCGACCCAAGTGTGGTGGCTGTTAGTCCTCTGCAGTGGCCGCTGGTTCGACTCCTGCCTGCGGCCCTTTGCTGCGCGTCATCCCCTCTCTCTCTGCCCCCTTTCCTGTCCACTCTACAGCTATACTATCAAAATAAAAAGGCAAAAATTCCCCCTGACAATATTTTACAGCGACACCATCGCTGCATCCTGGGCTTAGCCCCACCCAAGACAACTGTGATTGATTTAGAGAAAAATGAACAAAGCTTGCCATTTATTCCCTGATAACTGAATGTGTATGTGTGGAGCCAGACCTTTGTCCAGCAGTGAGTGCTGTGGAGGTCTGGCTATGCAAGCACTGCACAGCAGCTGCCCACTGCTCCAAATGGGTGGCTTAAATGCAGAGGCTAAATCTGAGTATATAATTGTTCTTTGTATGGTTGTAGCTGACCTTTACCTTTCAAACTTTGTGATCACAAATTTTATTTAAATAATACAGTATAGCCAAATTATCTGGCTATACTTTGTTATCTTGAAGCTGACTTGAAACTGTGATTTGGCTGGTTAAACTACAACTGTGTCTAAACGATGTTGCTTCCTTAACATATGGTGGCTATGATCAACAGTGTTTCTGTCTGCTGACAACAAAAAACAGGATACAGAAGAAGAGATTTTCATGTAGTTGATCATTCAATGATCTTTACGAAAAAAAAAACACCTAAAAAAGGTAGTGTGTGTGCACAAGTAACTGGTGTTTTTAGACATAGCCACCTTTGTGTTGTCTGAGGGAACCAGACACAAACACACACACACACATACACACACAGAGACTGATGGAGGTGATCTTTGTCCTCAGAGAGGAGCTAAAATGGTCCCCCTTTTAATCTCTCTTTCTCTCTCCATCCGCTCTTCTTTACCTGCTTTCCCTGTCTCTGGGGAGGTTGTTACCCACCAACACCTGCATATCCTTGTTTGCTCCCAACATGCACACACACACACACACACACACACACACACACACACACACACACACACACACACACACACACACACACACACACACACACACACAGTCTCCTTCACATTCTCCATCCCTTCGACCTGACAGTGTATAAGATGAACATTGCAACCTTGTTCTGTTTGGGGTTTGTGCTCTGTTTCCACACACATGAACGCGTGCGCACACACACACACACACACACACACACACCGCACACACCCACACACCCACCCACCCACACACACACACACACACACAGACGTATACCGCCTCCCATAGAGACTACAGTGCTTCCATTCTCATTATGGTACCACCTCCGATCCCTGCGGCCAGCAGGGGGCAGCAGAGACATGCCACACTCCCTCTCTGTTGACTCTGTTCTGTATGCATGAAGAATGTCTGGCTGGGCGAGCGGGGATGAGCGAGGTTAGAAAGAAAGGAGAGAAATGGTGGGAGCGAGAGATACCAAGACCCCCTGGCTGCTACACTATCAGGCTGTAAAAGATGGCAGACCTGAGTGGCGCGCATGTACATTCACTGTGTGTGTGTGTGTGTGTGTGTGTGTGTGTGTGTGTGTGTGCGTGTGTAGGTGGGTGGTGGATTCAATATCATTTGTCATTTTGCCTTTATGTCTGTGCTGCTTGTGTTCAAGTGTATTTTGTGTGCGTATGTGAGTATGTATGTGTAGTGTCACTTGCACCTGTGTGACTGCTGTTCTCTAAGTGTGTGTGTGTGTGTGTGTGTGTGAAAGGTATCTGCATTTGTTTTTTGTTGCATTTTCTTGTATTTCTATACTTATGGGGAGCAAATGTGTCCAAATGCTCCAAAGTGAGGCCATTTTGCTGCTCTGTCTGTCTTTTAAAATACACCCCATTCATGGATTGTATTTATGGATTGGCCAGATAAACACAGTTTTCACCAAAGTCACTGCTGAGGTTTGGGAATCACTACAAAAACATCTGACGGGGCAAGAAACGAAGCCCCAGGTTAGCTAAACTTAGGAGGGAATACTGAGGTGAATAGTCATCACAGTTCACAGGCTGACCTCCAGGCTTTGTGGTTTCCTGTGCAATGACAGATTATTTCAGACAAGTTTGGGCTAAACTTTTAGTTTATGCTGCGTTCACATGGATTCAGGCACATAGATGGCAAATTGGATCTAATTTTAGTGGATGCGACGGTAACCTCTCACATGAGGAAAAAATATGGAAGATCTGGACGAAAAAGTCAAAAGACACAAAATACTTATTTCATGTTGTGAATTCTTCAGGATCAGACATTTTTGTTCAGACTTTTATTTTGAAATTTTACTTAGAAAGCATGCATTCCTGCTTCTTGTCACTTCACACTACTGTGTCTCTGCCTTCGCTGAGAGGCAGAAGTCACACACAATGTGCTGTCAGGCTCATGTAGCACAACAACTCGACTGTCTCTTTGTTGTTCATGATGCTGCTCTGTCTCTGTTACAGAAACAGTTGTTTAGTGTTCACACAGTCACACAGAGAGCATGCCGCTCTCATTTTACAGTCCTTAAATGCCTTTAGTTAATTCTAGATATCAGTAACAAGTAACATCTAGGTTGTAAAGAAAAAAAATGATGGCCAAATTTTTGGCCACTTTTAATAAGGCTAATGTGTTACCAATCAGTTGCCTGTTTACACATTCAGCAGAGACAGAGCGGCACAAGCAAGTCGTGTTTCTGGCTTCCTGATGAATGTAAATCCAATATTCAATCTCGTTTTAGCTCTGTTTTGGTCTCTACCAATCCCTGTGGGAAATATCTGGCTCTTAAAGGGATAGTTTGGATTATTTTAAGTGGGTGTGCATGAGGTACGTATTGATAGTCAGTGTATTACCTACAGTAATGGTGGCCAGCATGCGCCCCATATGGACTAGCAGCAGGAGTACTGGTATTGGAGACTAAGCAATACACTGTCCTGTACTAGAAAAGTCGGTGCAGGTCCCCCTTGATAATGAGATGCTACACTTCAAGGGTCTATCCTTTCAATAAATTCAATACTGCTGTGGACGGGATCAGTACCAAAATGTATTTTAGCAACTTATCAAATATTGCAGATTATAGCCAAACATCCTTCTCTCTTACTCAACCAGTCTCCATTGACAAAAACAGTAATTTTATCACGCAGAACATGGACGTTGCTGGTGTACTGCTGGCTCAAAGGGCTAGTTTATTTGTGTTACTGTGTGACTTTGGTGTTTTGGTGTTTTTTGTCAATGGAGTCTGGTTGAACAAGAGCGATATTTATCTTATATCACTACAGTTTTCCTGCAGAAAAGGATATCTGATGACTAACTAAAGCGGTGAAAATATTCTAAATATAGTGTCAAGGGTCATGTTGACCGCCATCTATTGTAGGTAATACGCTGACTATCGATAAGTACCTTGTGCAACACCACTTCAAATAATCAGAAACTATCCCTTTAATTGCTAAATCTCAATTATGTTCACCAGCTAGTTGCTAACTTTGCCTGTCTGTTCTTTGGTGCTGAGGAGGTTGTGTTACAGTGGGTGTATCTGAGCTGTTGTTCAGGGTGAATTAAAACAGTAATGTTGCACTTAGTAAAAATAATGAACACAGAGATGCTAAAAAATGAAAAAGTTGTTAATGCAAAATTGGCTGGATTTAAAGCGTTAAAGCGATACTCCACTCTTAGATAAGATTTTTAGCCGAAAATGTCAACTGTAGCATGTAGCAGGTAGGATGTAAACATGGCGTCGATCTCGCGATATTTTCACACGTGCGTCCATTAAGAGATATACGAAGTCTCTGCAGATCGACGCCATGTTTACATCCTACCTGCTACATGCTACAGTTGACATTTCGGCTAAAAACATGGCGTAAATGGCGTCTTTTGCAGTTAAATTTTAATGTTGTGGCTCGCGGACACTATGGATTACACTACACAAGCAGGATGGAGACATTTTGTGTTTGTTTTGTGTTCTTTTTTTAACGTTTTAAAATGGGTCACCATTCACTGCAATTGTACTGGATTTGGCTGCAACCCTGTTTTTTTAGTTTTTGAACTGAAGATCTTCACCCATCCTCACATCGGCATAGGGGTGAGTACATACTGAGTGGATGATTATCTAAGAGTGGAATATCGCTTTAAAGCTACTACAAGGAGGCTTTTATGATTATGAGACGTCTCAATTTAATACGAAGCCTTTATATGGCCGTCACAAGCAAAGAAGACCATCAGAGAGTAGATTGGCATATTTGTAATGGCTGCCACCAGGTCAGATTCTTCTTGAAAAATGATGAAAAGAGCCTGTGTTCACATTTTTTCAGCCACAGTTAGTGAGTAGTTAGTAGTTAGCCAGTTAAAAAGAAGCAGGGGGAGATTTTTATTTACATAATATTATTTTTGATATTATATTTTGTGGTTATCATGATGGGGACCCTACCTGCTTTTGTCCACAGGGGGCTCCAAAATCAACAAAATATAAAATTGAACCTTCTTTGTACCTTTAAAGTTAAATTTGTTCTGCTGCCGCAAATGATACTAAAATATTCCATAGCTTCTGGGAAGTCGCTGGATGACACACTCAAGATGCCAGTCATCAGTGACATTGACAGCAGCACGATGGTGTGTTTGCAGCCAAGTATTATCGTTGGCAGACAGATGACAAAGTGTGGGCTCTCAAGATGAAATCACCAGCAAATCATCATAATGTGTAGGGAAGGAAACACCAACATGCTCATTTAGCAGTGAGAAATCCAGCATGGGATTAATTTGAAGCAGTGCAGCATATTTGACTGGTCAACAGCCGGGCCCACTACTACAGCAGGAGGGATCTCTTAACACTTCCCCCTCGCAGCACACTGGCTTGTATTCATACAAGATAAACAAGCCTGATTAAAAAACATAAATGGGCTCCAGCACGCCCTAGCAATCGCTAAATTTTACAACTGATTAGCCATCTCACATTACATGCTTTCTTTTGGTGTGTGAAGATTAGAGAGGGAAAGAGGATGGGTGAACATCATGATAGAGCCGGTCTTGCTTCATGTAGGATTTGTTTAAGCCATACTAGAGTTACACTGTAAAAACACGGTAGCCAATAATAGCTCAGATAAATAAAGTTGAATTGATTGCTACATAAGAATCAATGTGCTGTAGCTCATGATTACCTTCTACAAAATATAACTCTATTAAAACTCCGTTCAGCTCATTATGAGTTAATAATCAATAGGCCCAATTTACTGTATTGTGCTTAAATTACACCTGATTTAGAAAACAGTGCTTGGTTACTTAATTTTTTTGGGGAATTTTTAAATGGACTTTGAAATGGACTATCAAATAAAATTTAATTAAGTTATTTAGGTGCAATTAGCCAATTATTGTTTCATATTTTGACTTTCCTACAAAATTTAAGTTATTTCTATTACCCTATAATAGTGTGAACAGAAAACATGGGAAATCCAACAATATACTACCTTGGAAAATGCTCCTAGACCTCTGCCAAAGAAGCAGTTCACTGAGGGGTGATGGACGAATGAATCTGTAATTCTAGAAATATAATTGCAGAATGTGGTTGGCGGGAAATATCGCTCAACTTTAACCAGTTTTGATGCTTTTATGCAGTTGCAGTTATTGTGCATGTGACACCTGTAGATACTGGCGGTAACAGTAAACCAGCAAACTGGCGTTAACACACATACGGGTCACAAACTCTGGGGGCAGCAAAACAGACAATTGTGGTTTTAATAAAGAAGTCAGGCAGTAATTGGCCTTCATCATCATTCTGGAGCAACCGTGATCTGATTTTATGCTGCACACGTCATGAGTCAGCAATCAGAAAAAGTTAAGGGAGTTGAGAGGAGTAAAGATTGTAGGAGTGCAGCCTGTCGCCTGCAGCTCTTCATCTAACAGCTCACTGTGGCTGCTCCTTCTTGTTCCATCACTCCCTGCAATTTTTCAAACCTCAAATGATCGTTATCTTGTTTTGTAGACGTGCGTCAGTGCCAAACTCACTGACAAACACAATGCAATTCCTGTGACTTTTGTTGACTACTGTTTCTCCAGTTAAATAAATTTAATGTGAAGCTACAGCAGTAGGAAATTTTTGGTGTGCGTTAGGTGTGACAACTAGGGGTTAGGGAAAAATACAGCATAGTAACATGATCATTTGCATGACAAGATTGTATGGATACACAGACGCCACATATAGATTTTTTTTAAATTATAAATGATCAATAATAATAATAACCAATAACATGACAATATTAGTCAGTTTGTCTGCTTGACAATCCCCTTTTGCAGCAATAAAAATGACTGAAGTGCAGATGACCAGACTGAAAACTTTATCTTAGATAAAGAGATGTTGACAAAGTTTTCCTTTGGGGACATAATTTGCATTAGAAAAAATTAATAAATTGCAATATATTGCAATAGCTGTTGTTGGAATACTGTTGCAGAATGCTTTCAATCGCAATAATATTATATCATCACCTAATTTTTGCAGTATTATTGTATAGTGTGGCCATGACTGATTCCCAGCCCTATTTGCATTTTTCTGTGAATTTCACTAGCGGCTAATCTGTGGGCCAGGCGGGAAGCTTTGGTGGGCTGAATGTGGCCCGTAGCCCGCCAGTTGACCATCACTGCCATATACTCTGCACTGTCCTTTGGATGATTGTGTATCTATGCTGCCCTGCAAAGGAAAAAGCAGTAACTTCCCAGAGTGCAGAACTGAGAGAAATGACTTTAAAGTTTTCTTGTTGTTGAACCAAAATAGTTGCAGGCAGATGACTGGATATGCAGCAGTTTTATAGCTTTATATCAGATTCTTGTCTCTACATATTAGTCCTGATCTCTGATTTGACCTTTGTATAACTTACCAAAGAATATTGGGTCATACCAAGCAAAAGGCAATAACTTCCATTTTATCTTATCATTTTGGCTTTAAATTATGATAAAATCCTTAGTCTGATAATGATATAAACTGAAATTGCACTCTTATTCCTTACATTATTGTTACCATCATTATTTATTTACAACATATATTATTATATTACACTATGCTTGTGATGTTCTTTGTAACTTTTATAATCAAATCATTTCAATAGTTTTGGGAAGTTTTTGAGCATTTGAAGCTTCTAATATTTACATTCAGATGAAATAAAGTTTCAGTTTTAAAGATAAAAGGTAATATGCTGCAACACAAAAAATATTGAAAACCATCAAACCTTTTCCAATAAAACATGACACTGATTGCTTAATTTTAACGCAATGCATTTGCACACCTGATCTCAGTCATTGCAGTGGTGAGCCTGAGAGTTATGACTCTGTGGTCTTATTTTAATATTTTTCTATACTGTTGTTATATACAGTACAGTAGTATAATGCAGTTCATAATTTCTTAATTTCCTTGCATATGTTTTACATGTTAGAATACAGCGACTGAAGTTTTTGCAGTTACTGTAATTACGACCCCGTTTTCTCCAAAATAATACACATTTGAGAGAAGATATTGACAAAGGATGTCTTAAAAAAATATACTAACTAATTTTTGACAAAAACTGAAGTTACTGCCTTTTTCCATTGTAGAGAAGTATGGCCCTCCCCCTGTTCTTCCTCGCCTAATTTCTTTTCACCTTTGAATAAAAGGCCAAAATTCAAAAAAAGATTAAAGTGGTGATATCACATGCAGTATCTGTAGCTATCATTTTCTGTTTGTCCTATTCTTATCCAACCTTGTCCTGTGTGTGTGTGTGTGTGTGTGTGTGTGTGTGTGTGTGTGTGTTATGTGGTGTGTTACCTGCAGGAGGGCTCAGCCAGGATACTGGGGAACTGACATTCTCCGTGGACGCAGTAGTTTTTGAAGCGATCTGGACAGGGGATGTGCAGGCCGCGGGCCAGCGGATCTTCTTTTTCCACTACTACATAAAAACACACACACACACACACAATCCATAAATACTGGATGTACATATGCTGGAGGCTGGCTGTGCATATACCTCACTGCACAGTACAAGAAAGACAAAGACTTCAATAACAGGAAGAGATGAATAATAAAGGCTAAAAAGATGCATGAAGTGAGAGAAAATCCTGAGAGCAACAGACAGAAGTGAACTGAACAGAAGTGAGTCAGGGCTGATGCAGCTTTGAGTGACAGCACGTGTTATTTGGCGACTCCGACCGGCGCACATGCACTCACCCGCGGGGGCGTCAAAATTTAGCGTTTCTAAGATGCATCGTGATGCGGACGATTCTGAACCGATGCAGTGACAGAACATAATCGATTATAGCATAGTGACATTCCATCTTGATTTTCGGCAGCAGCTGGACAACAAAGTTCTAAAGTTCAAAGTAACTTCTTGGTAGCAACGAGCGCCGTAGCAACCAGTGTCATAGCAACGTCATATTGAATTGTGGGAGAACAGGGCAAGCGCAATATGGCAGAGGGAGGCGAAAATCAAGAGCAAGTGATAAAAAATGCACCTAGTATTTTGAAAGCGGACACATTTCGGATTTTATGAACTTACTGGGAAGCATGAACTGGACAAGACATACACTGTGTGTAAAGTCTGTCACACAAAAATCAAATATCTTGGAAATACCACTAACTTGAGGAACCACATTAGCCGTTTTCACTCTGAGAAACGCCTGGCACCGTAAAGAAAACAGCAGACCCAGCCCAGCCAAGAACTGATGAGACGCTGTCAACTTTGCCGCCTGACTCTGAGAAAGGCAACAGAATCACGCAGTCTGTGGCAGCTTTCATAGCTAAGGATCTACGGCCTTATTCTGTCATTTCGCCACCTGTTGAAGACACTGGAGCTCCCATCTTGTAGCCACTTTACAGAAAAGGTCATGGCTGCACTCTACAATGAAACCAAAGCCCAGGTAATGGCATCAATGAGCCAAGCTAGCTGAATAGCCATAACGTGATTCCTGGACTTCAACGGTACATTATGTTAGCGAGAACTGGCAGATTTTGTCGCACATGCTGCAAACTAGAGCCGTTTATGAGTCTCACACAGGTGCTCATCTGACAGAGCTACTGTCAAATGCTCTCCAGGCTTCGGGGCAGAGTCCGGCGGATATCTACATTCTTCCACCGCAGCACTACAGCGAACCACTACCTGAAAGTGAAACAGAAATGTCTGGGCCTGAAAAATCGTAAGCTGATAACCGATGTCGCCACAAGGCGGAACAGCGCATACGACATGGTCGAGAGGTTCTTGGAACAACAACCTGCAATCTGTGCCATGCTGCTGCCTCCAGAGGTGAGAAAGGGACAGTCGGACCTCTGTGCTCTCAACGAAACAGATGCATCAAACGCAGAGGATGCTGTGAGTGCATTATAGCCAATGAAGGATGCGACCACACTGATGTCAGCAGAGAGCAATCCAACAGTGTCTCTCATTGCTCCAGTAACTGCACAACTCCTCCAGAACATGACAGACACCATCAGAGACTCACACAAAACACAAAGATATTCAGTTTACTGTCGTAAGAGGACTAAATAAATCAGAGAATATTTACATTTGAGAAGCTAAAATCAGAAAATTTGGACACTTTTTTATTAAAAAAATGACTCAAAACCATTAATCGATTATCAAAATAGCTGGTGATTAATTTAACAACGGATTCATAATCGATTAATCGTTGCAGCTTTAATTTAAATATTTTCTTCAATTAAGCACATTGCACTGTATAAACTACTTAACAGTTTGATGCCATTTTAGCATTTACCGTTGTAAATACTCGTGTTGTCTGCTGTGCTCAGGCTCTAGTCATTTTTGTGATGTTTGTGATGTTTGCCACATTCAGGACATTCAGTGTCTTTTCTTTGAGCAGAAGACAGTTGCTTGAAGCTGCAGCTAGACTGCAGAAGTATTATTTTTGTTTTTGAGGATGCAACAATTTCACACAAATATACGGAGGTCAGACCTATATAATTTATATATATATATTTTTTACAATTTAATATTAAGACTTTTATGTTATGTTCTGAGGCGCTTAAAGAACAATTCACTGATGAAAAAGTAGCCATGTGCAGTAATATAGAAAATTGAGGATGCAACGCATCGTGATGCATCGTGATATTGATTCAAACCGTTGACAGGATAATCGTAATCGAATGGAATGGTGAGACCAGTGAAGATGCACAGGCCTACTCACCTGTGAGGTCGGTCCGTGCAAAGTGTCCATCTTCTTTGTTCCCGGTTATGATGTCGCCTGGAAAGGCCAAAAAATAAAAAAAACCCATTCTGATCTGATCTCAGGTCACCAGTCAGTCACAACTTCTCCTATAGCTCCCGCCCCCTCTCCATTACGGGCCGCACGCTCAAACTGACGCCAGCACGAGAAAAGAGGTTGTTGAATGTGAATCATCATCCCAACAAAGGGTTCATGTGGAGTGTACAATTGTCTGGTTAATGCGTATAAATGTGAACTATTCTTTTCAAAAGTCAGAATCCACCCCCCTCATGTATTACACACGAACAAAGGGCAGAATGGAGCAGAGCCAGGTATGAAAAGATCAGAGGGAATAATGCATTTTTGCTCACCTTATTGACGCTACATTGAATTCATCTTTTCATAGCGGCTAGACAATACCTCCTTCCGATCATTATCATTTTATTGCAATTGATTTTTTTTTTTTTTTCAGCGGTCAGTGAATTTATTCCCCCAGAGTGAGTCTGTGAGAGTATTTCCCAGGTTTATCATGCAAGAAATATGTCTGGTATCTGGGACTTTTAATTCATTTTTCTTATTTATTCGCTTGTAGAACATCAGAGGAAAGAAACAAAGCAGTGTTTGAGTGAGATCAGAAGCTCGAGTCTTGTATGTATGTCATCCACTTTAGGAAAATCAAATATGAGACTAAATGAATTTTAAGGCAGCTCAGAGGGGAGACGCTACGAACTCAACAAGACTGCAGCTACAAAAACTAATTTTTTACCCCCTCCTCTCCTTTCATTTTTCCTGCCTCCACACATGGATCACAACTTGAGGTCTTAATGACACAACACCTGATATTATCAGCATCTGCAGCATCCAACAATAGCATTTTTTGCCACTGACCTGGTTTATACTCTATATATATGTATATACATATAGTATTAGAGCTGCAACGATCAACAATAATAATCGATTATTAATTAGCAACTATTTCGATAATCGATTAATTGGTTTAAGTAATTTTTTAAAGAAAAAAGTGACAAGGCAGTCGCAGTTTGATGTAAAACTGTTGAAGTATCAGACTGTGCAGAAATGTAATTAGGACTACACCCCCAGAAGCTGCATGAGTGGCATCATGACTTTCTCCCTCCAAAAGTTAACGTTAGCCACTGATGCTACGATGCCTGTGTGTTTTTGTACCGGGATATAGTCACACAACAACGGGTCTTACTCGTTCTTTATCTTCACGGCTGATAAAAGCACCAGGAGTCGCTGGATGAAACACTTGATGTTACAAGGCTCAGCGAGATTGGTGCTGGTGACGTATGTTGCGCGAGATGAAGAGATGCAGTTCACTGAACGGTGTCACACAAAACTGAACTAATCTACGACAAACCAACAACAAACTAAGACTTGTAATTATGTTTTAAATTGACGAACAACATATGTGTAATTCACAATTCAAATGGAATCAGAAAGTAATTTGTCTCTAACCTTAGACTAATGTTCATATTTTAGATTAGATTAGTTTAAATTTAGGTCCCATAGGGCACACTGGGAGGGACATGACTTAGGCACTCTGTTTAGATTATGTCTGACATTTTGATTGACTCTAGTCAGGACAGACAGTTTTCTAAAATCTGTCTTTTATCCAGTGGCTGTGCAGGTTAACGTGTTTGATAACGTCTTTGATACCCTACACCCAACGTGGAAGGCTGCACCCCAAAGTCACAAGCCATGCAGGATTTAGGTGGAATATAATGGAAACTGCCAAAAACAAATTAGCCTCTTCCCAAGATTTATTTATGAGGCCTATTGTGAATTGGGTTGCAACGGTTTGTCACTTTTTAAAAGTGGGTCCCCAGAAAAAAAGTTTGGGAAACACTGGTCTGTTGTGTGCTACTGAATCTAGTAGAGGGCAAAGCATAGAGATTATATACTGTAAGCTAAGGTGCAGAATAGGAATCTTCATTATTTTACATCAAGATGTTAGATATTATAAATATTTGGATTGGTGGGATCTGATCACCCTAGCCGTGAATGTTCTTTTGCATTTCATCTCATAATGCAACTCAACTAATCACATTTGTGCAAGGACAGACAGACACAGGCAGAGCAGAGCAAAGTCTCAGAGAGATGCAAGATCTGTAAAAAAAAAAAAAAAAAATTGAAATAATATTATTTTTATCAAAACTTTTTCAAGCACTGTCCTGATTGGGCAATTCGCTGATGGCATTTACCGTTCCGACATAACTTTTTACTGGCCCCGGACCATCAGGCAGTTCTAATTGTTACATCCTGAGATGAAGCGAATGCATAAATGGAAAAAAAAGAGGGGTTTAAAGGGATAGTTCAGATTATTTGATGTGGGTTTCTATGAAGCACTGATCCATAGTCAGTGCATTAGTTACAGCAGATGCTGTAGATGTCACCCCCAGTTTGGAAAAGCAGAGAGGAGCACCAGCATGGACACTAAGCAGTGAATTGCTGTGGCCAGGGTCAACAGCAAAAGGTATTTTAGCCACTTAAAAAAGTTCATGTAAAAAAAAGTCAAAAAAAAATCAATATCAGTTTAAATGTACACTATATTTAGAATATTTTCACAACTTTACCTTGTTGTCACACAGCCTTTCCTGACAGGAACCCACTGTTTAAGCGCTCACTTCAAACCAACCAAACTCCATTGGTGAAATCAGTACTTTAACCTCACAGAACACCAGAGTTACTGATCTACTGCTGCTGCTATCTGTTAGTTTGCTTGCTCTGATGTGTGACTTTGGTAAATCCGAACTAACCTTTTAAAACAGCAAAGTCACACAATAACACAAACAAATTAATAAATCTAGGCAGTGGTAGACCAGCAACTCCCATGTTCTGTGAAGTAAAATGGCAGATTTCACCTATGGAATTTGGTTGGTTTGAAGAGAGTGATATTTGTCTTGCATAACAGTGTTTTTTCATTTGAAAAGGCTGTCTGACAGCGAGGTTAAACAATGAAAATATTCTAAATATGACTTAAACTTAAATTGATACTGATTTTTTGGGGGGTGAACATTTTTTCCTTGATTCCTTGATTCCTTTTGTTGCTGACTCTGTCCACAACAGTACATTGTTGAGATTCCTTGCTGGTGCTCCTCTCTGCCTCTCCAAACTGGGGGTGACCAGCATGGATGAGTACCTTATACAACCCCACATCAAATAATACCACTATTCCTTTCATCAGTACTTTTGTTCTACACTGATATGAGACACAGAACTGGGACTATTTCCAGAAAAAGTAATATAACAATATCCAATAATATGACAAGTGACACATGGAGAAATATTATAAACCCACCTATGTAAATATCAAGATGTCACTTTGAATCCTGGATAACAAGAAGTTTACTGTTTCACAGTTTCTGAATCTCTTATTTTCTTGACATTTGTTTTCTCCCTGATTGAAACAGTACACATGGAAGCGTGATCGAATCGATCTCGGTGGTCTGACCCACAGGGTGTAACGTGGGGGAATACAGTTTTCTATTTGTGTTGCAGAGCTGCTTAGCCCTGATTGCTTTACTCCCCATTACTTCTCAAAGCCCCTCATATTGGCTCTTGCATCTCGATCAATTGTCCTGTTTGTCCTGGGTGGACGCAGAGCCGATCAAATGCTTGCAAATGTACTCATACACAATACGACTGAGATTTGAACACCTCCCTGGATAAGTCTGTGCCTTTGTTTCCACCTGATGAACTTCAGCCCCATCTTTCAGTTGCACAAAGAAAATCAGTCGATATACGGAGAAATAGAATAAAATAAAATAATGAATGACCAGTTCTTGGGAATTGGGACAAATTATGTAATACCACAAGATTTTAAAAAGTATTCTATGGGCCAATAAATATTTGTTCACAAAAAATGTATTCTATGGATTTATATATATATGACATATATGCAATCTATTAAAGTTTTTGGTCTGCTTTCAATTTTTAAAATTCTAAATTCTATATTTATATGTGGATTTATCACCCATTCTTCAAAGAAATTCGTATGCTACCAAAAAAGGAAAAAAAGGAAAAGAAAAAGAAAAAGAAAACGAAAAAAAAAATGTAATTAAAATTAATTAATACCAGCACTCAATTCAAAGTTTTTAAGGATTTTAAGGATTTATTTATATGAAATATTTATTAAACATTTTGGTTTGCTTTATTTTTTTTTAATTTCTAAACCTGCTCTGTGCCAGAAAACACATTCGTGGAATACCGGAATACTGCTCAAGCACTGGTAAGCTTTCTTTTTTTTCTCTTTTCTTTCTTTCTCTTTCTTTCTTTTTTTTTTTAAATTTGTTGTTGTTGTTTGTTTTGGACAAACTCACAAAATAATATTTCTATCAGATGTCTCTCAGCCATAATAAGTCAGCATGGCAGCCCTTCTAAGTCAAAACTAAATAAGAGTTCTGGTTTAAAAATGTGTATTTTAATTAGCATCAAGAGAACTCTGAGCAACTTTAAAAAATAAAATGGCTGCTCACTGCGACTATGCTGTGAAATGACAAAATTCAACATGACAGAGGTGACATAACTCTCACTTCTCTTTAATAACTGAATAATGTGTTTGAAAAAGCTGAAGATTACTCTAATCAAACTGTTCTGTCTGACTTTATTTCCCGTGCAGATTACCATTTTTCTCCTCACCAAGGGCCCGCTCAAGGGGCCATGATGTGACTTTTCTGCCTCCATTTCGGGGAGACTGTTTCTTTGTTGTTTGAGAGGACGACACAATGCAGCCTGAGGAACAGCAAGTTCTGCTGCTGCATCTCGTTGGCTTGTTTCTGGGAGTTTGTCTTAAGATGAAGTAGCCAGCTGGAAGGAGACAAGCTACCATGGGGCAAAGTATCATGGGAGTTAAGTTAAAAAAAAAAAAAAAAAAAATGAATTACTGTAGTTAGAGAACTGTTTTCAATATGTTGTCATATATGAAAAGACTCACAATTACCACAGTAAGCAGACCACTTGACTACTATAAGCTAATTATTTAAGTGGCATTTGTATATGAGTGATTCTGTCCCAAGTTTTTTCATCCATATAATCAGAAATCAGGATCAGAATTACTTTTTATTGGGCTTTGATGCCTTTAACGGATAGGACAGCTGAGGGTATGACATGAAATGGGGAGAGAGCGGAGGAATGACATGCAGCAAAGGGCCGCATGCGGGATTCGAACCCACGGCCGCTGAGAGAACTCACAGCCCCCATACATGGGGCGCGCGCTCCACCAACTGAGCTACCCAGGTGCCCCAGAAATACTTTATTAATTAATTAAGGAGTATGTAAATATATATATATATATTCTACTACAATACATAAAGAGGTAATCTAACCATAATATCAAATATATACAATAATAAGAAGAAATACAATAGGTTTCCACTGTAATGATATTTATTTATATTAAAATATTTAAAACTTTTTGATTATAAAGCTGATTAAATAATGTTGTATTTAATACAACAAAAACAATTAAACATTTTCTACATGTTTTAAAGTCCACGTCTTGTCATGCTGTAAACAATATAATATGCTCTGCAAGAAGTAATAAATTTTGTCCAATATGCTTTTTTTTTTTGCAAAGTGAGTATAAATACCTTGTTAAAATGACTCACACATAACTCTCCACCTTGCCTTCATTTAGTACTCAAGGGTTTGTGAATATGCAAATAGGCTCCGCCCTCTCTGTGTTTGCTGGCTAGTCACAGTAACTAGCTACCAGCTACCTGTGGGCTGACTATTGCTGCTATTGATATGTATAGCTCCACCCCCTCGATGAACAGGATTGGTTCCTTACGTTTATGACATCATATACCCAGCCTGACTGAATCTGTTTGTTGAGACTGCCCTTTCTCACTGCAGTTTCAAAGTAAGAAATGCTCAGACGTGGTGTTTATTGTGTATTTAACTCCTGATATGTCTTGTAACACATGAAAAACACTGCATGGTCATGTTAGGGCTAAAAACATGATTTTCACCGGAGGGGTCTTTAAATTCTAATACTATGACTTTATGTGTGGCTGACAGAGTTGACAAAAGTCCTCAGCCACAAAAAAATGGCATTTAATTAAAAAAAATAATCACTGGGAAGTTGGCCTGATACAAGGTTTAAAAGCCAAGAGTTTGATCTTTTAAAACATATTTTTCCAGCATAATTGAAGCGTAAAAAAAAATCAAAACACCCTCAAAATACTGTTTTGTCCCAGTTCTCAAGAATGAGAGATATATAAGGATAATTCTTATGTGCCTTTGTTTTCTCCCGTGTGGATTAGCTATATGACTCAGTTTAGGGATTTAACCAGAGAGATTAATAAAATAACTTTATCCCTGGGACCGTTACAAACAAATTCTGCACCCAAATAAAAGATACTACACTAAAAACTGGCAGATTACCATTCAGTAAAATTATCAATAGACATAGTGGAGAAGGCTGTGCGGGGTTCGGAGGATTATCTTTGCACGCTATTCCGAAAAATATAATGGAGTGAAAATATTTGCAATCATGAAATGTGTTTGGGTCTGCGGCAGGAGGGAGATATACAATCACGCTGTCTGCATTTAGCTCCACGAGCGGCCTCATTTGCCTCCGTGGCCTCGCCTCAACTTGAAGTGAACACCTGCCAGACAGATTGACGGCTTCCCCTCGGAGCGCGCGAAGGTGTTGTTGTGTCTTTTAGAGGAAGAGAACTAGTGTGTGTGTGGGTCTAACCTTGGCAGTGGCCCAGGTACTTGACCTCGATGCGTTCCTGCTTCTGACAGGACGCCTCCTTCACCTGGCAGGGGTTGTCATAGGAACGCCCGTCTGAGGCACACACCGGGTTGAAGCTGATGTGGGAACAGTCGATGTTGCAAACACACCTGCGGATCGAGAAATCATATAAAGTGGTAAATCTACTGGCATTTTATTTATTAGCTATGTTAAGATGTAAAATTAATGAGATCTGAAATATTAATGAAAAGGACAGCATCTTTATCCCGGAGAGACTCATGTGTGTGTTTGACTGCGAGGGACACAGACTGAAATTCGTTCAGGGATTAAAATGAGACGGAAAAAAAAAAACACAGTACGGCTTGCACTCAGTCAGGATGTTGGACCATGCATAGTAATCCTGTTCAGACTGGGTTTTGGCACATTCAATCTGACACAATAGCAAATGGATTTAACTTTGCAAAAAAAAAAAAAAAAAGAAAGAAAAAAAAGAGACAGGCTGCACAGAGGGCTTGATTGACAAATGATGTACCATTACAATGGCAGGAAGCTATTAATAATGAAAGAATTGTAGATAACAAAGCCGTACATTTTAGTGTTGCAGAAGAAATTGTGGCACAAAAAGCAGCCGCCGTTCTCCAGCTTTCAGATGTGTAATTTATTTTAGATAACAGAGGAAATAGTCTAAATGGAAAATAATAACTTATAAGCTAACGCTATCATAGTGCACAGTGAAACAGCTTGGTGAAAGGCGTCAAAGAAGAGTGCAGAACAGTTAGTTTCTGGTATTACACCATGTCTTTATAATGTCCTTCAACAAAACCCACTCGGCTGAGAAATTCCAAAAATGATCTCCGTGAAGCGTGGCCCACATTACCTTCAACTGGAAATTCTTTCACTTTTTTTCTAGTAGATACAAAACTTCTTGTTACGGTAATCTGTTTCTATTTGCTTTCACTTTTGTTTTTGTCTTTTAAATGCAATTTCTGTTATGTTTTAACGATTTATTTATCTATATTTATTTATTCAAAAGCTTTTAGCTTTTGATTTTTTGATCTCAAATGCAGTATTAATATATTAAATATTGCATTTCCATGCTTCTGTAAAGCGCCTTGAATTGCCTTGTGTCTGAATGGTGCTACATGAACAAACCTGCCTTTCCTTTTACAAGAAAGTTAAAATCACAGACATCTTAAAGTGAATTGATTTACTGCTTAAAATAGATCAGTGTTTCCAAAACTTAGGGTCGTAACCTAAATTGAGTTGGAGATCCATTTTTGTTAGGTCACCAGCTGGCAGAGTGAAATGCTTACTGCAGTTTCTCAAAAACTGACAGAACGACAGATTGAAAGCAGCTTTCAGGGACATCGACCCTTTCAAGAAACGTAACAGCCACCTCTCTGATGGTTGAGACTATAAACCAGCACCAAGATGACAATTAGGCTACCAACATAAACCTCTATGTTCTGAAGAGACCCATTACAAACACTAACAAAAGACAACATTTGCGTTTTGGAGCATAAAGCATCTTACTTAGCAAACCACTCCAGACATCATGGGAAATGTGGGCTGTCACGACAATATACGAAGCCTTGTTCTGATCTGGTCCCGTTTGCTGCATTATGTTTTTAATACAAACCAAACACTTCCTATATCTATTTCAAGTTAAAAGCCTTCTAGTATTTCAGCGGATGGTACATGTTCATTCTTAAAGAGGTGCTGTGCACTTAAAAAGGTGCTACTCTTAAAGGGATAGTTCACCCAAAATAAAAAATCAGTCATTACCTCCTCACCCTCATGATTGATTGACTGATTGGGGGTCGGGTTTATTTTGTTAGTCTGCAGTCCTCAGAAAGCCTGAGCACACAGAAAGGGAGGGGTCTAGTGGAAGAAATGAAGCAGTTAACGCTATAAAACCAGAGGAGATCTTAGAACAGGACCCATACTGTGGGCCAAATGGGAGAGCTACATAGAAATCAGGGACGAACATAAGATATAACCATAATGCACCTCACCTACTCAAAGAGTACAGTAATTACAGACACTATGATAGCCAGTAGATTGCTATTGGGTTATAAGATATTGGGAGGAGTTGACAATCAAATCTTTTTTCTTTCTTTTTCTTTCTCATCAACAGCATGATTAACAAGCAGTTTGTTTACCTAACTATTTTGGCGATTTGTTGAGGAATTATGAATTATTCATGAATTTCATTTTGATTGTTTAGTCAACTTGTGCCTTAGCCTCTTTTATAATCAAACCTGTATTTTTGCTTTCAGTGGGGGGTAGAAGAGGAAGGTCAGTGAGAGAATTGAAACAAAGACATGTGAATAATATAGACTCAGATGTTTACGTGGATTGTATGTTGTATGTATGTTGTTGCATGGATCTGGGTGTGAATGGGGGATTGGAGTGGATATAAATGTGTATTTAGTCACCTTTTATTATAATCAATATATTACTGTCAACTTTGTTTAGGGTATGAGTGTTTTTTTTCCCCGTTTACTTATATTTTTATCTATTTTGTTTATTTCCATTCATTGCTATTAACCTTGGTTACATGTCACAACAGTACCTCACATTTTGAAAAAATTAAGTATAAACAACAACAACATGTTTTTGAGCTGTGAACTAAATTATATTACTGTTCTGTAATGAAACACAAAATTCATTTCCATCATTCATTCTTTCCATTCATTTCATGGGTTGAAAATGGCTCAAAACGTCGCCTTCTGTTTTATTTCACCCTGAAACCTGTGGGGCCAATGCAGAGATAGAGCTGACCATTTGGGACTGCTCTACATCATGAAATTTATATTTTTAAAAATGATGTTAACGCTCTGTTATCAGAGTTGTGTGACCCACCTCCTCCAGGCCCCGCTCTTTAGTTTTTTTTCTGGTTTTTTTTCCTAACCCTATTAACACAAATCTGTTAGAGGAACGTAGATGCAACAAAACTTTTGTGACTCTGTAGAGTGTCATCGCCAGTATGTTCTTCCAAACATCACCAGTATGTTGCAGGAATGTAGTTGCAACTTAACTTTGTTATTCTGTCCCAACACTTCCACCACTTTCTGGAGATGTTGCGAAGTTTTAGCAACACTGTAGCAACATCGTTACATAAAGTACAGGAAACATCATGCAGAGGACGTTGAACAGATGTTGCAAAGAATAGAAAAACTGTTACATTGTAATGTTTCAACAACGTAACAGCAACATAACTAATGGTACCATATTTACTGTAATGTTGCAGAAAGATTGTTACAACATCAAAAATGATATCTCGCAATGGCAACATTTCAAGGACATACTGTGTTTAGTATTTTGGCACTTTTGATGGTCGTAGAAGGTCCACTAGACTGCAACAGCAGGGCTACGGCTATGCACTGACACTCATCCGCAGACACACACACACACCCCAGAGAGCCTCTCAGCATCTTTGAGCAGCAAACATTAGCTTGGCTAGCTACAATGCACGTACAACACAGTAGCTCTTTTCAAAAGGGCCACTAATGTGCTTCTGGTGACTGTCAAAGCTCCAGCGGACTCTCTGTATCTCCGGTGTTTCTCTGCAGACACGGAGAGCCTGAGAGCAGCTTCCAATCGTGATCAGAGTCACCACGAGGCCTCTTCAGTGGTTGCACTGTGCGCCCCACCCCGACCCGCTTCTCAGTCCCTTTGCACGGTTTTTGGCGTTTTCTGGCTCAGACCTCGGGGTGCACTAAGACTTAAACATTACACTCAGCAAACTTGATTACTGCTGTGATGCACTTGATAAAGAAATTAAAACATGTCATGTACATTTCAGATTCATGGTTTGTTGTGTTCTTTAACTGTTTATGAATGCTGATGATGTAGTTTTGTAATTTTCCAGGGGAGACACCAAAGTTCTCCTTTGGGTCTCAAGCCGAAAAAGTTTGGGAACTTCTACAATAGAAGATTACTTTAAGTGCAAGTTGTTCAATTTAAAGTTTGGAAAAGCTTTTTCTACATAACAGAGTTAAAGTCAAATTAAAAGGTGTTTTATTTTGTCTTTGGAAAATAACTGCTCACATCCACACGCTTTGAAATTAGCCATGTTTTGTCTTCTCTGTATATTGAATCAGTTACTTCCTTCCAAAAAGCTGATATTCAAGCTGCTGTGTTTTTGTGGCAGACTGTAATGCATTCATTTCTCAGCGAATCAGCCGCTTACTTGATGCTTTTAGCTCTCGCAAATTAACTGGGCAATTTGCTGCCGCGCCACAATTTTCGGGTGAAATTTAAGTGTGAGACGTTCCGTGTTTGTGTGTCTCCCCGTGTGCGTGCGCGAGTCTTTTGCACGAACGACAGAGAAGGAGCGAAAGAGAGAAAGTTAGCACGCACACACCTGCGTGCATGTGCATCTACGTGTGTTGGTGTGTGTTTTGGCATACGTGTAGTGTGACCCATAAGTGTGTGGCAGGCCTGATCAGCAGAAATTACACCCAGATTGCCTTCCCCAGACAGTTGCTGCTGAGTAGCGCTGAACGCTAGATTCTGTAATTATAAATCTGTCATTATTCTCCCGGTCTTTTCATTTTCCCCTGGTGCCAGCCCCTCAGTAACGCACAGGCATTCAGCTGTCTTATAGCTGCATTTGCATACAGGCCCACGTGGGCGCCCGCCAACACATAAGCGTGTGCCCACACACACACGCTCGCACGCACACATACACACACACTCGCAGGCGCAGACACCTTCACAATCAGCCATGATGATTCGTACTGCTGACATTGATGTTGATTGAAATGCCGTGCGGCAAAGCGTGGCAGCGCTCAGCTACTGTTGTAATGATGGATCAGCAAAGTAAGACTGATGTGAAGAAAGGCTTCGTTATGCATCACAGGAGACACAGCGGCATAAAGGCAACATCCAAAATCCCTCGTGACACCGAAGGTGAGCCGACGCAGCTGTGAATGACCTGCCACTGCGGAGGGTTACACAACGAGACCGTAACACCGTAATTTAAAGGGTCAATTTATCCAATTTACAAAAAAAAAAAAAAGTACTTTTGGTTTTCTTCGCTGAGGTTTTGACATATCCGCCTCAAGACCTCACTGTCAACAGTTCTCATTGGAAATGGAGAAATAGAAAACAGCAGTTGACAGCATGTTCTATGTATTATCCAGAGTAGTGAGGTTCTGTCTGTGGGAAGATATCTTGCTGCTGAATTATTTAAATTTAATTTTTCACCAATTTCCATCCGATTCCAATCAGAAGTATAAAAATTTCAAGAATCTGAGATATGGCTGCATCAGATCCAACTGCAGAACAAAGTTTATATGGCTGTCAAACAGCAGCCTTTTCAACACTCTCTCACTCTGATGTGTGTGTTTGTGTGTATCTGTCTCTGTCTCTCCTCCCCCCTCTCTTGCTAGCTAGCTACATTTTCACATAGGCTATACCAAGCCTTTCACTGAAAAAACAAAATCCTGACCTGAAAGAAATGTCAGACTTTACTGTGTACAGCGCTGGCTGAACATTGAATTTTCAGTCTGTAAAAGACACAGTGGCATCACACAATAATATTCATTTTAAGAAGCAATGTGTACACTGACAGCAGCTACTGTTCCTTCAAAAGCACACTGGGCCCTAACCCTCTTGGTTAAAGGCAAATACTGAAGTCCAAAGCTGTTACATGTGCCCAGACAACATTGTTAAAAATCATTGTTGGACAGTAGCCTCTCTACAAGTCGCAGCATTACTAATTTAACTACTACTATTTCTCAATAGTGTGGTGGTAGCATTGCTGTTTTCTGAATTAAATAGCTTTGCAGGAGCTTAACCCTTTTATTGATCAAGTCAAGGGTGTCACTTTAAGTTGAAAAGTGGTGTGGACATAGGGGCTCAGTTTTCAGGGGGGGATCAATATGAGGTCAAAGTACATAATTACGGTGGGTTTGAAAAAAAAAAAAGGCATAAGGGCACATCAAAACAGCCTCGACTACTACAGAGTCAACAATATGAAAATACACAGCATAAAATGCAAAACATCGACAGTTCAAGTAATGGTGATCCATCACATCCACAGCTACAGCACCATGTCAAAGGATCACTCAATGCCAATATCACATCTACTGAATAAAACCAGAGTCCATGTGAGTCTGATAACCAAAATCATTGCCCTAAACACAGGTGCCATCCAAGGGGGAGGCACTGAGTTTTATGCCCCTCAGAAGTTGAAGTTGGGGGTACAGCAACTCCCCAGTCTTGAGGCAAAGCAGGAAAAAAAAAATGCAGTTGTAAAATAGCCATACACTAATAAATTTAATTGGCATTTGGCAGGAAAGGAAAATAAAGTCATGGCATGTTGCTATTTAATTTTCATGTGGGCTGGTGTGTGTTTTGTTGCTCTTATGTGTTACCGGCCAAGCACACCGAGCGCTTTAATGAATTAGTTAACAAGCCAGGCCAAGTGTCATGAATTCAAACACCTCTGATCATTAATGCACTTAATACAATACAGCTCTACCGTCTGAATGAGACACACAACACGATGTCTGCTACAGCTTTGTGTGGAAATACTTCAAAAGATTAAACAATGCAAACTGTGCGCTGCGCTGGAGGGATAAAATCCGCTGGACTGAGGTTTGCTGCGACTTTTGAAATATCAGACAACATTTCCAGGTGAAAGCCCAAAGTTTCAAGAACACTGGACATCTTTAATCCAAAACACATCTGGATGAAATACTGCAGCATCCAATAGATTTACCTTCAGAAAAAAGTGCCCCTCACTGAAGACACCAAAATCTCCCAAAGAATACATCCAAAGCCTCACACCAAGTAAAGTGAGAACTTTTTTAGAGTTTTAGTTTTTAACTTTCAGTGATCATTTTAACTTTATTAAGCCGACTATGTTGAACACCGAAGCGTGCACGGTGTGAGCCGTCTACTGTGCTCAGCAGCATGGAATTGAAGCGAACAGAATGTGGAATCTGTTTCAACTCAAAAACATGACTTTAAAATCACCAAATGACTTTATTTAACTAATTTTGTTTGTTTAAAATATGAAGAATTGTAACTCATCACACTTCATCACACCTTAACATTATATAGGCTGATATTTGTTGTTCAACTCAAGTTGGTGCACATGGCCCTAAAATATGACAAAATAGAAACAACTAAAGTAATAACATTAACAATGTTATCTTAAGATAAAACATTCAGCTTTAGGTGTTTAGGTTTAAACTACCTTGTTGTTTGTTTGAGGCTGCAAACTTTTACATTCAAGAAACATTTCTTGATGCAAGCTATTTTTCAGAACATTTTTTAAAAAGAGATCGGGACAAAACTGCCCATTTCAAAAAGTGTTGGGGACACGTCCCTCATGTCCCCAGTGTAAATGACCCCTATGACCCCAAGTAGTGCAGTGGCACAGTTCACAAAAGCTACGGTTACATTTTCCCAAGCATTTCTGAAGCTCAGGAACAACAGAGCTTTCTGCTGTGGTCTGAAATAAATCTGCTAAGAATCAGTAAGTGATGCCACAGGCATACATGGACGTATGCGTGTACAAAGGCAAAAGCATGTATGATGGTGACATCAATCACAAACCTTGGGCTGATGCCTACAACATCTCTGGGGACTACAGACACACCAGCTTGAGCTTACTTGTTGGAAAGATGGCAGTGGGTGAGGATGGAGAGGAACTGATCCTGAGGGAGTTGAGGTCTTTATTCTTTTGCCACTGTGGATTGAGTTGAGTCTCTGGGTTTTGAGTTAACTTGCAGTTTATCCTGCAGTTGTTTAATGTAGGCTGGTTCGATGTAGAAAAAGTAGCTTTTATGTGGTTGAACTACTTTTCCCATGTCGCTGTAGCTTAGCTTGCTATTTTTCCTGCGGGGAGCTTCACTGTAGTGAAGCTACATTTCCACACAATGTAGAGTAACTGGTATTAAAGCTCACTGCCCTTCCAAGAAGCTTGCCTAACACTGTTAAAAATACCAAATGTAGATACTGAGATAAACAGCACCATTTGGCAGAAGACACCAACAACAATGAAAACCCATGCTTCCTGTTGTTGGCGTAGCAGCTGACATAATTGTCTAGCATATCCCTGATGTCCTGTGGCAGCTTAACTCTCAGTGATTTGCAGAGTTTCTGATGGGCAGATATCTTTACTTGTTGCTATTGTAGCTAACTGCTACTTCTAGTTATCAGCGCACTTCTCTAGTGTTTTAGCTCCCAGCACAGGCAGAGTCCGCTGCATGAAGTGAACTAGCAGTTAGCAGCTAAAGTAGCTAACCACAGACAACAAGTAACACTTTGTCCATCAGGAAACTCCGTAAGTCACCTTAAGTTGAGGCGGAGCAGCCTGAGGACATCAGCTGGAAAAACACAAAATATATTCTCCATAAAATATGATCCCCTGAATTAACTGAATTATTATAAAGTTGTGTGCTTTTGTACATGTGATCAGTCCCTCAAAACACTCTGATCTCGCAAGATTGACGCCATGTTTACATGCTACCTTCTACATGCTACAGTTGACATTTCAGCTAAAAACATGGCGTAAATGGCATTTTTTGTGGTTACATTTTAATGTCGCGGCTCGCGGACACTTGGATTACACCACATGAGCAGGATGGAGACATTTTGTGTTTGTTTTATGTTCTTTTTTTTTTTTTTTTTACATTTTATCTGTGGTCGCCATTCACTGCCATTGGCTGCAACCCTGTTTTCTGCTGAAACTCCAGGATTGTTTTGTGAACTGAAGATCTTCACCCATCCTCACATCGACATAGGGGTGAGCAGATATTGAGTGGATGATCATGTAGGGGTGGAAAAAACTAAAGCCCAAAGCATGTGCCATTATAACATTGTTAAAAATCACTGTTGGGCAGTAGCAGTGCTACAGGTACTAGTTTAACTACATTTCTGAGGAGCACAGTGGTAGTGTCACTTTTTTCTGAATCAAATACCTTTTTAGTAGCTAAGCTCTTTTATTAATCAAGTCAAGGGTGGCTAAATTGTATTGCAGTGAATTGGCTTCTATAAATGACAGTGTAATGGATTGTTATAAATGTATTCTTTTTTGTACTGGATAACAGACTACTGTATGTGTCTATCCTCTAAGAGGAATACTTCCATTGTACTAAGGTGGATTCAGTTATCACACAAGAGATTTCAGTTAAAGTCAAAATTATCTGCATAGCTAGATATCACCAGAGGCAACTGAGAAAAAAAGTCTGTACTTCGGGTTAACCTTTCAAGATGATAAAACGCAGACTCTAATTTTGCAACAGCCGCCCTCAAGACAAGATTAGGCTTACAATTAAAGTGTCTGCGTTATCATGCACAGTATCTAAATGAGAATAGTTTTAGCATGAAAGGAGGCAAAAGAAGAATCGTGAGGAACTAGAAATCAAAGCAAACATCTGAAGAGTGTCTGAGCTGAGAGGAAATTTCCAAACATACACCACTGTCAAAAAAAAAGAACAGTATAGGCTTAACACTGCACACATGTTCATGTGTACATGCAACCTACCCCCCGCCCAACCTCCCATCGTAGAGGATCTCTGAGAGTCTCGGCCATCCCAAGAGGCTGCTGTTGGTCGGTGGCTGATGTCTGAGCTCCATACATTTTTAATGAGGCCTCTCACTTTCTCCACAATAGGCACTATACCGCCAGACTGCAGTGCGTCAACACATCCTAATGCTACTCGCACACACACTCGAACACCTGCAGGCGTGCGTGCACAGTCCCATACATGAAGGAGACAACAACAGCTTTGTGATAAACCTTGTTTTCCTCCCTTCACTCTCTCTCTCACACAGAAAATCACTGCTTCACACATTCTGCTGAGAGGTCTAAAGGAGTAAAAGTGTTAAATGAAAGTTAGTGATGTGTGTGAATGCGCGCACGCTACATATCCGAGTGTGTGTGACATGTGTGTGTGAGGTTTCTTTCTTAGCAGGATGTGTCGTATTGATTAGTTCCCTGCGATTATTTCCCTCCCATTGCAGCCTCCCCCCTGCCCCCAGACTGTCTGCTGGCTCCCAACTGAAAAGGCCACTTTACACACACGTAAAACCACTCCACACACACACACTGTAACCCCCCCCCCCCCCCCCCCCCCCCCCCCCCCCCCCCCAACACACACACACACACACACACACACACACACACACACACACAACCAACAAGAAATCCACTGACTGCCTCATGTTGTGTACAAATCCTTAGCAGCAAACCTTATTGCAACTGAACATAGCATTGATTTTCATAATCCTCTGCCTCAAATTTCAGCCTAATCCTTTGAAAAACTGAGCGAGAGGCGAACTGACTGAGAGAGAGAGGACGAGAGGGAGAGCGAGAGACCGAGTGACAGAGAGAACAAACAAGCAATGTTGATACAAAAAAGTAAAGAAAGAGACACATACACATACATAATACATATATAGATGTATTAAAACATATGTATATAGCCTATATAAAATATTAGAGGAAGGGAAAGCCTCAAGTATATACACTCACACAAAAAACACGCACACAGTGAAATAATAATGCAGTGCTTTGTGGCACTAAACATTGTGAGATCAGTAATAATGGATGGATAACTGAACGAGCCTCCTGGGTTAGAGGGTCAGGGTGTCCAGGTCAGAGCCTCTGTTTGACGTGAGTGCAAACAATTTTTATAGAAAAATCATAATCACAAATGACTACAAATACACACAAAACGACTACAAGGAGAACATAAGGACTACAAAGAGGCACATAAGGACTATAAAGAGGCACAAAATGACAATAAAGATGACAAATAATTGTAAAGAGGAACATAAGACTATGAAGAGGCACAAAACGATACAAAAAGACACAAAATGACTACAAGAAGACACGAAATTACCTCAATGACCTCACAAAACCACCAGAGTGACAAAACAACTACAATGAGACACAAAACAACTATAAAAAGACAAAATGACTACAGAGTGCCACAAAACCACCAGCAAGAAAGACACAACTACAAAGAGACACAAAACGACTATAAAAAGACAAAATGACTACAAAGAGACACAAAATTACTACAAAGATGCACAAAATTATTACCTAGAGACACAACACAACTACAGGGAGTCAAAACACAACTACAAAGAGACATAGAACAACTACAAAGAGACACAACACACCTACAAACAGACATAAAACAACTACAAAGGACTACAGAAAATGAGTACAAAGAGTCATGAAACAGCTACAAGAGTCACAAAATGACTACAAAGACAAAAAACAATTACAAATACACAAAACCACCACAAACAATTATGAAGAGACACAAAATTACCTTGAAGAGTCACAAAATAACAACCAAAGCAAAAAAGAGACGACAAAGAGTTGCAAAATGACTATAAACTCACAAAACGACAGCAAGAGTCACAAATTGACGACAAAGGCACTAGACAACTACAAAGAATTGCAAAAGGATGACAGAGTCATTAAATTACCACAAAGATATACAAAATGACCACAGAGAGATTCAAAGACGCTGACAAAGAGACAAGACATCCAGTCTTTCAGTCATTTCAGAACCCAGTGGCCCATTGTCTCATCATCTGTCCACATCTGCTATTTTATAGTTTCTATTCTTTCTATTTATATACTTTGAATTAGAGATGGGACTGATAGGATCCAATATTGATGTCGGGACTGATACTGACATCAAGTGTTCATCCAGTATCTGCGTTCCAGGCTAAATTCCTTCAAGCATTGTGTCATCTCTTAGTAAATGCTATGCTAAGCTGCACCTACACCGTATTTGAATGTAATTTATGGGAAACACATTCCAATTTCATCATCACCATCAAAATACAGCTGGAGTGAAGAAGGTCAGCTCACTTACACTTATGATGTAAGAATAAACCAGCACACAAATGGCTGTTACCAACACAAGCCACCATAAACCAACTCTCAATGCAGCAATGTATCATGGGAAAATTATGCAAATGAGGGCCATCTCAGTCGCACGTGAATGTCACAATCCTACAGCGCCCCGCAATGAGTGAAGGATGCTATTACATAGGTTACGTCACAAAAACTACACAAACTTTCCAGACCTAAGTTCAGTTTCAGCCTCATAAACTCGATTGAACTGAAAAAAGTGGCTCAATACATCTCTACCTCTAATTATTATTGATAATATTATTAACTTTCTCTATTTATCTGCACTTATTTCTATCCTAGTGTAAATAAATGTGTATTGTATTGTATCGTATTATCTTGAAGGCTTCCAGTGGCTGTTGCATCTCGTGTGTGTGTGCATGGATCGGGCTCAAGGCAAATAAAGCAGTCTCCCACCTTCCTGCTGGCCTGTGACTTGTCTGGCTTTTCATTGAAATTCCCTTTTGCTCTCCATAGAATGGGCTTCAATGAGGACACAAGTGCCGGCTTTGAAAAGCCTCCAGCTCCTTTCTCTGGAGGTCTAAACCCAGCGTTAACACAGCAAGTGTCCCTGCAGCCCGTCTCTGTGAGCAGCTCACTATCTGCTCCTCCTCTACCTTAATTCTATCAACACCGATGGGTGCTATTGATGGGTTTGAAAGCATGGGTTTTTGTGGGTAATTACAGTTTTACACCACAAATGGATCTAAATGGGTTTTCGTGACACTCTATTGATCCTTGAGGGGTAAATTGGTCTTTTTTGCCTGCCGCCTGCCTCCAGAGTACAAAGAGCTAAAGAGGGGTGGTGTAAGGATAGCGGGTCTCTCTGCCTCAGCAGGGTCAAATGCAGTATAGTTCAGCCAAAATAGGTTCAACCAACACAGATTATTTCAGTCACATCACTGAGCACATTGTTCTTTTCCGTGTTTGAATCCAGATGGTCAAAAATGACAAATAAATGATACAGCAATTTCCTCCTGACCAGACTGCTCGGTGAAAGTCAGAGCATCATTTCTAAACACATTATGAAAATAACCCTTCATTATAATAGGCATGCATTCCTTTATGCTGTCAAATTGATAAAAAATAATAATCGAGCATGAAAAATAAAATCAAAATGTCTTGTCATCATTTCGCTGAAGAGCTTACTGATGGATTATTCTTCACCAAGGCAACAGAGAATTTTGTTGATGCCACCAGCAGCTAGTGTCAAGACATTTGTTTACATTTTTAAGGATTCAAGTCATCTTGGAATATGTCCGTGCCATCAGTGAAGAACAATCCATTGATGGAAAAACCTGCTCATTCAGTATATTCAGGTAGTGAGTTGACCTCATTTTTTGGGCTCATAACGTTGATGAACCTCAACCTGAGCAACTGAAGCAACCCCAGATCATAACACTGCCCCCACAGGCTTGTACAGTAGACACCAGGCATGATGGGAGCATCACTTCATCCACCTCTCTTCTTACCCTGATGCACCCATCACTCTGGAACAGGGTAAATCTGGACTCATCAGACCACATGACCTTTTTCCATTGCTCCAGAGTCCAATCTTTACGCTCCGTAGCAAATTGAAGCTTTTTTTCTGATTAGCTTCACTGATAAGTGGTTTTCTTGAGGCTACTCAGCTGTTTAGTCCCAATTCCTTGAGTTCTCTTCACATTGTGTGTGTGGAAATGTTCTTACTTTCACTATTAAACATAGCTGTGAGTTCTGCTGTTGATTTTTTACGATTTGATCTCACCAAATGTTTAAGTGATCTCCAATCACGATCATTCAACATTTTTTTTCCGACCACATTTCTCCCTCAAAGATGATGGTTCACCACTATCCTTCCAGGTTTTAATAATGTTTTGGACAGTTCTTTACCCAATTTTTAGTAGTTTCATCAATCTGCTTAGTTATTTTCTTTGCTTGATGCAGGACAATAATTTGACCCTTCTGAAACAGAGTCACATCTTTTCCATGACCACAGGATGTGTCTTCTGACATGGTTATTTAAGAAATGAGAAGCTCCTCACTGCATCAGTTAGGGTTCAATAACTTGTTACCAGCTGAAACATATTAATCACTGCAGTAATTATCCAATGGAAGGATCTTATCTATTTGCTTAGTTAAATCCAGGTAGTGACTTTTTTTGGCCAGACAGTGTATAACGTTATAAGATTATCTTTATGAGCGTGATCCATGTTATCCGATATCCAAGTGTATGTGTTTATTATGCAGGCCTTCACGTCTTTATGAGTTCATAGGATATGTAATGCTGTCAGAGAATCTGGAATATATTTGATATATTTTTAAAGGCTATGTAAAGTAGCAATAAATGTGTGTTCTGAGTTTGTCACACCACCGAAACGTGTTATTAATCACCCAGCCAAATTTGAATGATTGAAAAAACAGCTAAGCATATAAAATTAGGTCTCAAAATAATGAAAAAATGATCAGTTTTCTCTGCTATGAAATGTGGAGGCATGTCCGCTGAAGATGCTGAAACCACGGCCACATGCGGGAGGGTTCCCGCCTCCGTGTCTTGTACAAGGAGGAAACAATGGTCACTAACGCTGGCAGCCTCATTAGACTGACCAAGCCCTGCTCGTTTGAGCCACCAGAGCCAGACACTGACCTACGTGATGATCAGCCTCGTTCCTCACAGTCTGCATCAGCAACTTACTCTCTTTGGTGGGCAAAGGCGATGCCGGCGGGATAATGACGAGACCACAGATAACCAGGGAACCCCAGACCCGCAGAAGATCTCGCGAGAGTGATCATTTTAACATCATAATGAAGGAACAACATACAACAATCTCATGAGAATTTCACAAATCAAGGGTTCCCTTCCAGACACGACCAAAGAAAAGTATTTCAGGGTTCCCCAAACTCAATAACACAACATTAAAAGCAGACTACGATCTCGCCAGTGAACGTAATGCATGGCAAAATGTGAACAGTCAGGTTGGGTCACAAGATTTGTGAATCATATAGTTTATGAACTTAAGCTACTTCCAGTGCTAATGTTAGGTAGCCGTTTGTATATCAGGCAGACAGGTCGTAGCAGTTGTGGCACTATGCTTTGCCTCTCTGCGCCCTACCTCGTGGTGAGTCCGGGATAAATTTCTTATCATGTGAAAGACCCTTAAAAAAAGTCACCAAGCTGCTACCCTGCACATTGTGGCACCTAGGGAACACGCATGCATGTGGTGGATGAGGCATAACTGGTTAGATAGCTAGCAGCAAACTATCGTCAGCGCTATCTGTGACTCGCGAGCGAGCAGGAGAACCACCGAGGATACAGCGCTGTACGTTTTTATATCGCTGGAGCAGCAGGGGCAGGTTTATGCTAATGGTCACTCCGACACGACACACGGCTGTCATTTCAGAGCCGCCCACAAAATCCTGAACTCAGAAATCTTCAAACATAATTTGAAGTCTAGCTCCACAATTCAATTCTAAATGATTGGGAGGCTTTTTACACGTTTTGAGCAATACATTTATGACCTATATAATGTGTTTAGAAGAAAATGTCCAAATTCCCTTTACATGATCTTTAAGTTTAACAATGATTAATCGATTTTGATATTTAATGTTAACAATGATCAATTAAGGGATATCCTTGTATCTATCTATGTATCTAAGTATCTACCTATAGATATATATATATATCTCTGTATGTATCTATATATCTATCTATCTATACACACACATACAGTATATATATAATACATAAAAGCAATGCATTTGTTACACAGTGGCTTTTAAAGTCATCTGAGTCTAGCCTAGTTTCAGACCACAAATGGTTTGATGTTGTGCTCTATCAGCCAATCAGAGCTTTTTAGGTGGGATAAAGACTCTGAAGGTCATCTTCAGGTGACAGAGCCTGAAAAATGGCACCAGAAAAATGGCCACAAAAATGGTGACAAGCACTGATGGGATCATCGCAGCTTGCAAAGGTTGTTGCGAGTCAGCTTATACAAAATTCAGAGCTCATGATATCACCTGAGCAGCAGGAACAAAAATGAGTGTTCGGCATGACAGATTTTATCCTGTGTAGTGTATCATAGTGGAGCACAACCAACAATAAGACTTGCATGTCAGGCTATTTTTCGCCTTTTCTCACCAGGTTTGACAACTTCTTTGACGTCTGCCATGATGTTGACCCATAGAAGCACTGAGCGCTCCTTCAGTGGCCAGCTGTCAACATGGCAAAACAAAATAGGAATGATATTGTTGGTGCTGTGCGGGGAAACAGCAAACCGGGTCTCTGGCACCTTACCAATCACATTTGCACTATGTCATGCAAGTCTTGAAGACAGCAAGCTATGATTGGTCGGGATCAGGGTTTACATTAGCCTGCATATGCTGTTTTGTTGCTGGTTATTATGTACAGAAAATATAAATGATGGCAAATATGCCAAAAAATGGCACATTCAATAGAAATCAAATTACCTGTGATTATTTTCTATTCAGTATTGAAGTTTGCTGCTTGCTGTGCATAAAGCTGAATTAAACAATGACTTGCAAGAATGACATTAATTGGTTCATCTGGCGCTATCCACAGTACTGAAAGGAGCGCTGGGGGATTTAATTCTGGCATGTTAAATTAGCATTTAACCTTTTGTCCTGTTATATATGATCAGATCACCTGCGCGTCCACATGAGGGAAGGACAAAGAAATGATTACTTGTGCTGCAGGAAGCACAGGAACAATGCTCCGCCATTTTTTTCACCAAGTGAAGAAATGCAGATATGTTTTTTTTTTTTTTTTTTTTGAAACGCTTGAATATCAAATCATTGCTTAAACAAATTGGCCTAAAAAGACAGAGCGCAGTCTTCGAGGTGAGAGAAGACTGTTGATGGGAGAAGTGTGATGCAGACCTGCACACAGCACAGACGGAGACGGAGACGGAGACGCTCCTCTGGACTGACTGCTGCGATATGTTTTCAACATGATCAAACTATTCACGCAGTCAGTCTAACATTTCAGCTCAGTTATAGCTGACTAATGCATGTAAATTTGCCACCATAGGAACAGGGGTTAAACAAGCTGAAGTGAGACACAATTTAAGCGTAATGTGTGCATCTGATGTCCGACCTCCCTCTCACTTCTCCACAGATATTCTCACATCTACCTCCAAGAATGATGGTTCATTTTTACCTAGCTAGAATTTGTGATTGCTGAAACAGTGGAAAGCTGAACCAAGACAGTTTTGGTGAGTTTAAACTTATTTCTGATTGATTTCAATGTGTTTTAAGATGATGATAACTCTTCAGAACTTTTTATACTGTGTACCACCTCAGAAAATGTTAAGCTTTCCAAGTACACCTCCTTGTTTTGTGCTGTTTGGTGGCAGCAGGTGCAGTGGAGACTTCACTGGCACTTCTTAAGTAGCCATTTTCAACACAATAGCTTGAAATATTCTCCTCCCGAGCTGCGCTTCTCTTTGTTCCCGTTTGGAGCCATTTTACCTCTGCTTACAATCTTTTCATCACAGCTTAGCTCGTAACTACTGGTAATCATGGATGACATATGAGCATGCTACGTGCATGATCGTGACTACGGAGCAGGTTTGATATTGAAACAAAAATACAAGACAGTAAAAATGCATTTTAGCTTACATTTCAGTTATCTCATTCTTTGGTATTTCATTCGAAACTGCTGCATTTTGACTGAATAATATATTTTTGAAATAATTCATTTCATTTTAATGGAGTCTATATAATATATCATATAAGGGCTGTCTCTGGTTGAACAAGAAGGTCTCTCTGTAGGGATACTTCCCATAATACTGTCAGACACTTAGAATACCAGTCTCAGCCTGTCAGTGACCTGAAACAAACCGCAGTTTAAGCATCCATGTGCACATCATATAATGTGTTCCAGTACTTAAACAAACAGCAAAACACCTCTGTGTATATGGCTAGGTAGATTCAACTGCAGGAAGAAATAGTTCCTACATGAAACTGCTCACAACAAGGTATGTGGATTATCTTGAGTGACCGGGTCAATAGAAATCACTGAGTTGTATGTATGAATGAATTTTTGGTGTTTTTTTTTTTTTTTTTTGGTGCTTTGAGCACCACAGGACTAGTGCCATCTAGTTTCATTATATTGGAGAGAAGGCAGACATCTCCACCGCTGATATTCCAAAACTAGGCAACTCACACTAAAATGGTATTGAGGATAAATGGAACTACAGGCCAGAGGAAAAACAGGAACTTTTTGATTTTGGGGTGAACTGTCCCTTTAATATTGACCTCACAGGTATGAGAGTGGTATCGATCCTTTCATCTAGCTCTGAAAAAGCGAATGAGCGGATTTCCCAAAATGACAAACGACTCCTTTAAAACCGAACATTTCTTGGATCAACATGACAGATGCTATATGAATGAATGTAACAGTGGCGGGACGTACACATCACTCACTGCTGATCGGGCAAATGAAAAATGCTACCAAACAAAACACGGCTGACATGAATAAAACGTCAGGCTGAATAATGTAGTGAAAACAAAATGGCACTTAAGGCTGATTATCAAGCTACTTTGAGCCCCACATATCTTAAACCATCACAACAAATCATACAGTGGCTAACAAACACACAATTTATTTATCCCTCTGTTGTTTATATGAAAATAAGAATAATGCCTGACTATAAACACATCACTTTACTGTCACCTGGTCTTTGATTACAGTCGTCTCCTTTCCGCTCATTGTTTGATTAACTGACGGTTTGTTTGATTAAAATCAGCTGCGGTCTGATTGGAATAACCTGTCATTTTAATCAAAATGATCCCGCGCTAAGCCAGTGGCTGGCTGCTGTTTGATGAAAATTACCTGCTGTTGGGTTGCAATTACCTGTCTGATTATTCACCAGAAACAGTCTTATCAAAACACCTTGGGCCTTTTGAAAGATTAAAGAGTACTTGTAGTTTCTGTCTTACAAGAGGGTACGCTGAAATATTCATACGTCTGTTTTTGTCAACTGCTTCTCCAACAAGATACATCACTGATTTAGTTGCCCCTCTTTATTGTACATTTTCTCCTTCATCCTACTGTATTGGATAATTTCACAGAAAAGAATAAACTGATAAGCGAGAATCATATGGATTCAGAACAAACAGATCGAAATCCTGAGCACTGATTGAATTAATGGAAGAAATCATGGCAGCCACTGAAAGAAAGCAATATACAGTGTGGATTTTTACTGATTTAAAAAATGCATTTGATACAATAGACCATGGCCTGCTACTGTCCATATTACAGGCTTGTGGAATTCAGTTAATTGAAGGTTATATGTGGATAACAATGTTGATTTTGGGCCAAAAACTATTTATTTTATATATTAATGAGATCTGTGAAGTGTCCATAGTATGGCAGTATCTGTTCGCAGATGATACAAACATTTTTTGTTCTGGATATGATGTAAAGACTATGGAAGCCCATTTCTGCCAGTGAAAGAAAAAAAATATCCCCATATTCATGATTATGAGATAAAAAGTCAAAATCATGAGATAAAAAAATCATAATTCTAAGATTTAATTTTGAAATTATGATATAAAAAGTCATAATTATTATGTTTTTGTTAGTGTACCAACTGTTTTGTGAAGTTGACGATAAAAAAATCAAACTTATGAGATAAAAAGTTAAGTATAGGTTAAAAAGTCATACAAACTCGAAATTATGAGATAAAAAGTCAAAATTCTGAGATTACAAAAATCATTTTGACTTTATATGTCATAGAGTTAATAATAATAATAATCTGGATTTTTTAAAATCTTATAATTAGGAGTTTTTTTCGAGTTTGTATGACTTTTTATCTTATACTTGACTTTTTAATCACATAATTTTAAATTTTTTTTCTTATATATTATTACTCTTTATCTCATCATTTCAACTTTTTATCTCATAATTTTGACTTTGTTTATCATAATTTGGAATTTTTATATAATATTTTAAAATTTTATCTTATAATTATGACTTTTTATCTCATAATTTCACATTTTTATCTCATAATTATGACTTTTTATCTTATCACTTTGACTTTTTTAAAATCTCATAATGACGATACCATGGGGATATTTTTTTGTTTCACTGGCAGAAATAGGCCTCCATAAAAGACAGTTACAGACAGTATAATATGTGAAATGATCAAACTTAAGACGTGGTTTGATGAAAAATTATCAAATCATCCTTGAACTGGAATAAAATCAAATTTATGGTTTTCAAACAAAAAAGAACGATAATATCACAATAATAAGGCTGTAGAGAAAAAATAATGGCACATTAAGCACTTACTGAGTAATATTTATGTTAAGATGACTGTTATTGATGGTATCTGAGTTTAGCTGAATCTTTGTTGTGACTGTATTTGAATATGGATTGTTGACGTTTTTGCATGTGATCTGTGAAAACAAGGCCATCTGTATTTATGTTATATTATTATTAAGAAAGGGGACGATAATATTGTAAAATATATGTTAGATTTATCATCCTCCTGCTCCTTTTGGGAACATGTTTTAATTGTTTTTGTTAGTGCACCATCTGTTTCCTGAAACTGACACCAGAAAATACACTGAAATGAGCGAAATAAGAGAAAGTAAACTATTTATTGTCTAATTGTTGTTGCACTTATGCACCATTGAGGCCTCAGGTTCCATTTTCTTCTGCTTATTCAGTGTTGTGTACACCCATCATTGACAATACATTGTACTGTTGTTAAAGCCTGTAAATTATTTCAATTATTTTCCTTACCCCCAAAATACATTTTCCAGTGATTATCTTAAGTTCCAGCCTTTTTCTGAACAGGCAACTTAAAAACAGGGTCTAATAAATAGGGTGGAAATTAGTTGTAGAGTATGTATGTTTAAAATATGCCCCATCAATGTTCTCATGTGCTTTATCTGTCTCTTTTTCAGAATGATAATTTAATAAAACATGTTATTATAAAGAAAGGGGCAGGTAATATAATAAGATTTACCTTCCTCCCATTCTTTTTTCGATAATAGAACGCGTATAAGTTGTTTTTTTTTAGTGTACCATCTGTTTTGTGAAACTCAAACCGGAAAATACACTGAAATGAGCAAAATAAACAAAATTAAACTAAACTAAAATATTTATCGTCTAATTATTGTTCCAGTTATGCGTCGTTGAGGCCCGAGGCTCCATTTTCTTTTTTCCGTTTCGTGCACGCCCATCATCAACAGAACATCGAGCTGTTGTGACCTTATGAATTCTACCTTTGGGGATCGAGAAATTGCCAATACATCCATTTCTGTGTTTTAGGAGAATATTAAGGTGCATTTGTGCAAGTGGGTGGCATCAGGAGGAGTGGACTCCAGCTGTTTGGTATTTGCAACAAGGCTCAGAATGCGCCATGAAACTGTTCCTTTGCATTATGGTTATTGCTCACCAGGGTACATTATCTTTCCATTACATCAAGCAGTTTGATAGAGTCATCCTCTCAGGGCACTTCTAATTTCTAGCGGTACGTCTGGGATTTCTCATAAGCGCTGCCTTCCTTTTGCTGATAGCAGCTGATCCTTGTTCCACACCCTGTCTGTAATGTTGCTTCATTTAAGCTTCACTCATGCTGCAGAAAGCAAATACACTGACGCTGCTGCCTGGTGCTAGAAACAGTTCACCAGTCGAGCCTTCATCTAGCCGGGCTCCGCACCCGCATGTTTATTATGTACCCCTGAGGATGTTTTTAGTGCTGCCTCCTCGCTAATGCAGGCGGGGGAGCGGATAACACATTACCTGCATCCGACTCATCGGCAATAAACGGTTAAATTCATGACAAACGTTGTTTCTTCGCTGAACTAGTTTTCCTTGTGTGAGTCATTTTTGGCCTGACATTGCCAAGTCCTGTAAGGATAGTAATTGGATTTCCAGAATAGCGAAAATCTCCTTTCTCTGCGTGCCCTGCTCTAGTAATTGAGGTTAAATGAAATGGTCAACCATGCACTAAACCTCAGTGGGTGTTCGGCAGCAGGGGTGTGCAGCATAAAGAAGAGTTCTAATCTCAATTCTCAGTGTTTAAACTTGCTAAAATATTTCAAAATGACAAATAAAGGAGGACAGAAAGTGTTAAAAGGTGTCAAGATAATTTGATTCTAGCTGTGTGGGTCCACTGGTGTCGGGCGGCTTCTACAGGAAATTGCAATTGGTTGGTGCAGACCTCTGACTGTAGTCAACAGTTTAGCTCCATGTCTGTCCAGACTTTTAGAAAACATGCAGTGAAGACTTTGAAAGAAATCAACTAAATGTATTGATGATGTTGAGGTGTTTGTACTTTACTTGAATATTTATTTTTCTGACAAGTTTTTACTTTTACTCCCGACATTTTAAGACAAATATCTGTAATTTCTACTCCTTACGTGTTCAAAACAGGCTTGTTTCTTTAGTTTTAACGCGGGAGGAAACTGACATAGTAAGACGTAACAAGACGAAAACAGCATGAAAAGATGTGACAAGATGAAAAGCACATAAAAGACACAAGACCGAAAATACTGTAATCAGATTTAGGACGCAACACGACAAAAACACCATAAAAGGTGTAACAAGACAAAAACAATGTAAATGATCAACAAGTATGTTTGTAAGGTTTCTTGATGAACTTTACTAGGAAAGATAAATGAACATTTGAAGAGTCAGAACTGTTCTTTGTTTTTAATGATGTTAGTTCGATTAGGGTCGCTCAGATATATGAAATATTAAATCATCCATCTTTACTCACTACATCTCAACCTCTTTCACCTTCTGGTGTGCATAAACTACATATGAAAAAAATATTGCACTGTATTTTTTAAATAAATGCATTTTTTAATTAAAACGATTTTTATATAAATTACACAAAAGGCAAATCGGCCATAGGCGGTCATATTGGCCAAACTATCATTGTGTCTGTCAATAAAACTTCACAAGTGGTCTCGATTTCCAATTCCAGACATTAAAACACAAATATTTAATTAATTAAAAATAAAGTAGGGGAGACCAGGGACAATTGTAACACTTTTTGTCTCAGCACTGAATTTCTGTGTTAAAGCTCTCAAATTTTTTAGATTAAGCACCCTTACTTATTACAAATACTAATATTTCCAACTTGGTTTTATATTTGTACTCGTTTCGAGTCTTTTCCCATAGGCTATGATTATTTTTTGTTATGGTTCTAGGTGGAAATGTGTTATTAATGTTATTAAACAGGCATCTTTATATTAGAAAATACATTTAACTGCTTCTCACTTGAATAATTCTAGATTAATCAAAATTTGAATCAGATCACTGATGGTTTTTATCTTACAGAAGAATACATATGTGAATATATGCAATCATTACGATTTACTACACACAATGGAATGGATATTGATAAATATAAAAATAAATTTGACAAAATTTACATTTTGGTGTTATTTGATTCTTAAAAAACGATAAACTAACAGAACAAATGCATTAATGTCTCATCATGAGAGATAATAGAGTTTGGAAGTCAAAGGTCAAAATGACCATTTATGACCATTCTAGTAGTTATGTAAATCTCCGTTTTTATAGAATCAAATAACTAATTACAGCCAAAGAAGAAAAAAATGAGCACTTGGACGTACATCATCATGATAGGAGCTACGTAAAATATCAGAAACCATCTTTGGGAAATAACTTATTTCGCGTGTACTTTAATTTTTTTGGCCCATGTCCCGTCTGCTAACATGGAGGCAGGATTTATGACCTATACTGCAGCCAGCCACCAGGGGGTGATCAAGATATTTTGGCTTCACTTTTGGGGAGCTGTCATGTTGTTTATTTTTATATACGTCAAACTCACCAAACATCCTCTGCGTCCACATCACACTCAGCCCCAAACTGGCAAATATCACAGGTGGAGGTTTCCTTCCCGGCCTCGGCTGAGCCCTCTCCTCCTAAAAGAGACAGAAAGAGACACAGGAAGACATTTAAAGCCTATTTGTAGATTTGTACCAACACTTTCTTTTTGTCTTAAACCCAGTTTTTTCATTCAGAGGCATAAGTTCTATTTATTCAGACCTGTAACAAAAGGCCTGTAACAATGCGCCTCTCTCAATTCACTGTGACCGTGAGAAATCAGCCTCAGACAACTCAAGTACATTTACATTTCTGCCATATCCCGGCATAATCCCACCGAAGCTATCTCCTTCATCCTTTTGCTCCTTCCCCTTTTTCTCCACCCTCTCCTTCTCCTCGCCAGACTTTCATCTATCACTCCAGATATCCCCGCTGATCTCTTTGGAGTCCCTCTTTTATTTCATCGCGCTGATTCTCTCGCGCCGTGAGTGCGACGACTCCTTGGCGGTGGTGTGGGTACTGGCGTCAGGCTTATGGCAGCTTAGGGACCCCGCCGGTGCATATCACACTTCATGAGCGGCCGAGGGGGAGAGGGAAGAAAAGAAGAAAAAAAAGGAAAAAAAGAATAGCAATCTGGCCAATCTCAAATTGCATTCTCCGACCACAGAGGACTCTTCCAGTCTCTGCATGCTTTCACTCTTCTTTGCTTTCCCCTCGGCCCTCTTCTCCATTAGAAAAGCTCTATTTTTAAACTTACTGGGGCCCATGAGGACAACTTTGGAAAAGAAGACGAAGAGGTGGAACTTGGCATCATTTCCCCATGTCATATCTTTAATCTCTCCAACACACACACACACACACACACCACACACACACACACACACTCAGACGCCCAAGCCGCCGCCACCATGCATTGCTCCCTTGTGTCGCCTCTTTCATTTTCCCCTCTGAAACTTTTGTTATTTCTTGTGATCCCTGGCGACACGCTGGATGAATTGGAAGGAACTCTGGTAGAGAGGTTTAACCTGATTTTCCGCTGCCGAGCTTAACTTGGGTTTGACTCTTATTTTAAGGTCAAAGTCAGTTAACTTTACTCCGCTGTCTCTCACTGTTGAATCTAGTTAGCAATTGACTTGCCTCCTCCAGAACTCTCAGCTCGGATTTCGTGGCTGTTGGGTCAGATTATCCCAACAGCTTCATTCGTCTCTCTCGCCTGTGTCCAAAAACACAATGCAGCCTACAAGAGTGAAAAGTTCCTTTGCTAAGGATGTTAAGCTACTTTCAAACGTCCTGCCTTTACTTTCAGTGTTTTTGTTTTTTTTTCTTTTCAAGCCGAGCCTAAAGCTGCAGGTGCTGGACGGCAGCCATGGCGGCGAGGCAGCACGTCCTCTGAATGCTGAGCATTTGCAGTCAGGTGGCGGGATGTACATTCTGTATTCACAGCTTTGGTTCGGCTTTACCGTTAGGTCACCGGACTGACAAGGTGTGAAGCTGCGTTGGCACAAAGCCCACAAGCGGAGCTTTCACGGCAAATCGTCTTAGTGTTCACAGAAAAAATAATTTCACCTATATTCTCATATATAATTCTCAAATCCAGTCTATTTAAAGTTCCACTGGAGCTTCATTTTTCCAAAATTTTCTTGAAATAAAGGATCCCTGTTTGATGATAAGATTACTGGAAGCAGAGTAAAGACATAAAACATTTTGCATAAAGACATCTCATGAAACGCACTGCATTAAAAACCCACATAATTGGACAAAGGACACGACGTGGGCCTGGAACACATTGAAACACTGTTGTCAGTAAACACAGTTTGTTGCTGCATCTACAAATGCAAGTTAAGACTCTAACATGCAAGCGAAAGCCATTTATCAACAACATCCAGAAACGCTGCCAACCTCTCCGGGCCTGATCTCAACTGAGATCTGTTTTCAGAAATCATGGATGTCGTGTCCTCTGGGCTAAAGAAGAAAAGAAGCATCCAGATTGTTACCACCACTAACTGAAGCCAGCAGCTGTGATGGTATGGGGGTGTGTTAGTGCCCATGGCATCATGGGTAACTATCACATATGTGAAGGACTCATTAATGCTGAAAGATACATACAGCTTTTGGAACAACATATGCTGCCATCAAGATGATGTCTTTTTCAGAGACGTCCCTGCAAGACAATGCCAAGACACATTCTGCACGTGTGAAAGAGTTTGGGTACTAGACTGGCAAAATCTGATAATGGAGACCTCACACTGTCGAGCAACTGAAGTCTTATATCAGGCAAGAATGAGAAGAAATTTCACTTTCAAAACTTCAACAGTTAGTGTCATCAGTTCACAAACTCTTACTGAGTGTTGTTTAAAGAAAAGCTGATGTATCACAGTGGCAAACATGCTCCTGTCCCAACTTTTTGGGAACATGTTGCAGGCATCAAATTCAGAATGAGTGGATATTTACAAAGAACAATAAAGTTAATCAGTTTGAACATGACATATCTTATCTTTGTACTGTATTTGCATCCTGTTTTTATTTACGATTTACACAATGTCCCAATTTTTTTGTAATTGAAGTTTGCATTTTTGGTTATAGTTTCATGGTCTTGTGGATGTACATATGCACAGGCAGAAAGACCAAGTGGTAATAAGACTGAAAAGGTGAGTTATTTAATAATAATAAGTTGAGTGGACATATGGAAAAAAATATAGGTGTTGTTATGTTACCAAATGTTTACATGTTTTATCTGAAACTAAATTTATGTACTATAAAACTACTATAACATAATATAAAACAACCATAAAACTACTATTAGTAGATATCCCAATATCAAACCTATATGAGCCGGGCAACCATTAGTGAAACTGAAGGTTTGTAAGTATTGTATAAAAACTTTACAAGACATTAAGAAAAAGTCAGAACTGAGACACGTTTAAATGTTGAATTAAAAACTACAAACAAACACATAAAAACATACATAATGCTTACTGGACTTATATTGTATGACAAAAATGCTAAATGGGCCATTTTCATGAGTAAATCATAGTATGTTGTATGAGACAAATAAGTCTTATAAGGCCTAGATACATTTAAAAAATAAACATTTACTACTGGAAATCATTTCTATTTCTTTTCCATATTGGTGGCCTGTATTCATGTCAGCTGTCTCTCTTGACTCTGTCGTTATTCAGCAAAACTTTATCTGATAAATTTCAGTTCACCACTGAGCTCACTGATTTTTCTACAGCTTCTGCAAGAAATCCAAGGGGAAACACTTGGTCGCACATCATGTAAAAAAAAAAACTACGCTGTCTTTGAAGCCATTTCATTAAAGGGGCACTCCGCCAATTTTACTAATGAAGCTCAGTTTACTACTCACGAGGAGTATCAGCCTGTGAGACGGTTGTATAATGTCTTCAGCAGCTCTGGAGGGAGCTTTCCAAGGTGCTAGCCAACTTCTAATCCCAAAATAACCCTGATGATGTCCTCAGTGTGGGAAAAGTAAGACCCAGTGATTTGGGAGCTTGAGACGTATGAGGGACTAAAAGTCAGGATATCTTGTTCTCTGCTACACACATTTTATTTTTCTTTCTTTTATAATCTGTCTCTTGCTTCATGATGTTACTGAAGTGCAATACTAAATCACTTTAAGTGGCTTATTTAACCAGTTCCAAATCAGTGTGCATATAAAATAACAAGCCGGAATGATCAAAATTACACAGCTGGGAAATGCTATCTATAAAAGTACTGGATTATTAAAACAGAAAAAGAAAAAAGGAAAAATAAAAAATATTTGAAGCTCTAATTTATTTCATCATTTCAGGCCCTGCATCATATTCCTAGAACATCCCCACATGAATATGTACACATTTAACATGTCTATAATATTTAAAAATATGGTCATGTAATTCTTCATTACTCATCAACATCACTGATGAGTAATATATCATATTTATACCCCTCAAATTGATCCTAGTTTCAATTTTTCACATATGTGCTCTTGTCATGACTCAACAGTGTGTTTATTATAATTTTCTCCTCTATCAGCTTGAGCACTTTTATTTCCTAAAATTGCAGGATAATATTCAAGCCCCGGATACTCCGGATCCTAAACTTAACATGATGTAACAGCAGCCCCCAATCTTGAAACCCATTGGTTATTGTTTAACAATGATTTAGCCTCTAGGGGCAACAGCCAATGTTCCTGTGCTTCCGATGTAGCCAGAGAACATCCAGATCTCAGATATCTGGGCCGAGACATTCTCCACTGTGCAACGGTCATCATTTACAGTCTGATTTGCAACTTGTGATGAGAATGGAGCTGGAGTTGAAAGAATGATCAGATTATTTCACATGTTGCCACTTATATAGGAATGCAGATACATTTTCAAAAAGCTAACAAAAGCTAAAACATTGTCAGACGATGGCTGATGAGTTCTAAGATGGCACTACGGCCGATGTGTTGGCTGTTTACCTGCATGCAACCAAAACCTACTCAAATGTGATTGGTCAGTACTGCTCTCCTGCTACAAAGAGAAACCAGAATGCGTCCTATACTAAAATCTTGTCATTTGCATACAGATTCTGCATTCATATGCAAATATCTGTTAATAGAGATTAGACCCTACCTGCCATGGTAAGTAAGAGAGCTGCAGGGACGATGTGTTTTTGTTGGCCAACCTGGAATTTAGCATCACTCTGGTTACCTCCACAAAAAGCCAATGGGATTTTTCCATTGGATTTTGTATTAGTGCAGAAAATAAGGTCTGTGCAGGGCTTAAGACAAAAGTTTACACATTTTGTTCAGCAATAATCTTCACAAATTAACACTACTTTTATCATTTTTGAAGATTTTTGTAAACATGTTTAGAAAAAGTTAAAAGCTAACATTAGGCTACTGAACTACACCATGGTCGCGTGACTCAGCGTCACCACAACTAATAGACTAACGTTCGCCGTGATGACATTAAATGTCGGCGACAACCTCTGTAGTCTCATTTAGCCACTTGTTTGCAATCGCCTTTTTAAGGCAACTAAAAGCTGGAACAAAACGTGAAAGTCTCTTACGCCTCACAGACTTTATTTCAGGCATCAAGATAAGACAGGATAGCTTTATTGTTACTGTACAAATACAATGAAATGTTGTTTGGAGCAAGCTTACAGACGCCTGTTCAAGACTAAAGACCATAAAATCAAAAATTAACAAAACAAATATTGCACTTGAAGATTTATTGCACAGATTGTTTACAGTTTTAGGGTGGTGGTAAATAAATAATACAGTCAGTATCAGTAGAAATGGTTGACATGATCAACGTGTAAATGTTAAAATGTTTTTATCAGGTTAAGGTCTATAACCAAAAACCCACTCAGAAAACCATTTGACTTTGAGACAAAGGAACCGGAAGTGCTAATATGCAAACTCATTTTCTGCAGCACTCTATGCCCTGGTCTTTAACAATCTATTTGTTATAAATGTGTTGTCTCCATTGTATGATTTCCTTCTGAGCAACAAGACATTATACAACTCAAACTACTCACAGCCTGAGTATTCTTCAGTGATTATTGTGTGTAAAATGTGTTTAAAACTCACTAGTGCAAACAACACTTGCAAAACTTTGTGTCTTCATTCATATGCTTTCAAGGCGTGTTGCCAGTGTTGTTCTCAAGTGTTCCACTGTGCATGACAGTTCAATTATATGGACTTGTTTTTTTTTGCTCACATCGCAGCATTGAGGCACTGTTGAGGCTGGGACTGCAGCTGATCGAATTAGCCAGTTGTGACTATTTGACCGCTGACGTAAATGTAATTTCCCTTATTGCCGCCCGTCGTGTATGTTGTGGTGTGTGAAATTTGCGCAGGGCTCTCGCAGGGACCGGAGCTAGCCAGTGTCTCTGGCTGCTCTGTACTCTGTCAAATGATCAGCTCCACATAAAGGCTTGTGGGCAGGCAAGCATGTAAGCTCTCCCATGACTCCCCTCTCGTAGGAGTGCGGAGTCGTGGTATTTCTTTCAAGCGCGCGCGCACGACACAAGTGCCAACATTGTCTCTTTTCCCTCTTTCTCCTGTCCTTGTCTCCCCGACACTACAGCGAGCACATCTTGTATTCACACTCACACAAGCACGCTCTTTCCCCAGATCCCCGTACGCGCTGCTGCAGGCACAATTACCAAAGGCGACTGGGGACAGGCAGTGTTTTCCACTCCTCAAATCCCTGATAGAGTCTCCTGTAGCACTAACACAACATCTCCCCTGTTTCTGGGTCTGCTAATCCTTTGAATCAGGAGACACGGCTGGGTAATGACTGAAATGATTAGCCCCTTCTACTGCCCCCACAACCACCCCCCACCAGCTCCTACATCACCTAGTATCGATCCGCGCCTGGACCAGACCGGTCGGCTGGCCTCCTCTGCGGCTACATGTCCTAGCTTCACCTTCATCTCTACTAAATCTTTTTTTTTTCCTTTGTTCCTTTTGTTTCAAGCAGTTTCTCTGCGCAAGTGTAGCTTTTGTGTGATTTTAGTAAAAATAAACTTTCAGACTAAGTTGAAGAGATTAGAGGGAAATGATGAGTTAAAGGGGAGTTAAGCAGGTTAAAAGATAAAACAACAGAGGATCAAAAGACGGTGGATCATCCACAGAGGTCTTGTGGACCGTCATCCATGGGTTAAAGAGTGCCTTTAATCCCCTTACTGGTGTCTGGAGCTTGGCCATGCTGCAGATAAATTCATGCATGTATGTAAGCACACAAATTCACATAAAAAAACACAACAGAATCCAACACCGTGACTTGTGCGTTTAAACCCGAGACTCCACTTGTGACACTACTCATGCACTTGCCAAGCATTTTCCCTGCAGAAGAAAATGGGAAAAGGTTTGCTGTGAGGGAGGAAACCAGTGTGACAAGCTTGGAGCTCATTTAACTGCAGCAGCTGGCCGAGCTGCTCTGGTGAGAACAAGCGCCGGTCGACTGGTTCTGCTACTGTAAGTTGTAAAATAGAGGCAGGGACAGACTCTGTGCGCAGCAAAATATCTGTGATGATGTAGCAAATAACTTCAGTTTAATATCTTATTTAAAAGTGTTTGTCACAATGGAAGCAATGAATGTCGTTGCAAATTAAGGCTCCTACAAGGAGTTTTAACAGGTTATGAAAGTCTAGTATAGTCCAAATTTATTACTGATGCTTCTGTATGATCTACATAAGTTAAGGTGACCATTCAGTCATTCTTAATGGCTGCCACCGAGTCAGATTCTCCTTGAAATCAGAGTAAATGAGCCTGTGTTTACATTTTCAGAGCCAAAGTTACAGTGAGTGGTATGTTGGCTAGAGGCAAGAGGAGATTTTTATTAAGACAATTCAATTTTTTACATTATATTTTGTGGTTATTATGGTTTAAACACCACTGCTTTTGTCCAAAGGGGCTCCCAAAATCAACAAAATTTGAAAGTCCCTTGTGGTAGCTTTGACTAACCTTGTTTTAAATTAAGTACAAATTTAATACACAAAGTAATTAACTGTGTATTCAGCCTTTTTATTATGAATATTAGAACACGTCCTCATACCTAAAAGACACAATAGGTCGATTCGCCAGTGACTCGCAAAACAACATATCTGACTGTTGAAAAGTAACAGCAACACTTGGTTAACTTTGTGAAACGGTCGCAGTTTGGTTGGGTTAGGCACCAAAACTATTTAGTTAGGTTTAGGAAAAGGTTGTGGTTTAGGTTCAAATAAGTGTGTTAATTATTCAAGTTAAGTTACGTACATCGGTGAAGTTATGGATTTTTTTTTTACCGCAGTGAACTGTACACCCGCAGGATAGCAATTTACCCAAATAATGCCCAAATAAATACATTTTACTGCATCTTATCGAAGGATGTTGTTGTAGGAGTAATGTAGCTGCTTTAAGGAAACCTTAAAGTGTGCATGGTGTGTATGGTTGCAATAGTGAGAGAAAGCAGGCGGCACACTGAGAGTGACGGTGCTGCTGGCGGAACAGAGAAAAATTAGCAGTAATTTGTCAGTCTGGCAGTAAATGTACAGTATAGCATTGCATTGCTTTAATATGTTGAACAGGTACCATCAGCATCTGTAGTGTGTTTCCGAGGGGCGGAGTTTATCCTTTGCTCCTGTCATAATTACTACAGCCACTAGATGTCACCACCTAACAATAAACATAGAAATGGGTGGTTATAAGCTGCTTGCACAGACTGCAAGGACTGTTACAAAGTTGCAGAACAAGTTGAATGGAGATCACTTGTTTCTATCATGCTGTGAAGAGAATTTAAGTATCTGCACGGTCATTTTTCTGGCAACAACAGTAATGTGACTCTTGGACTATGTTATGACGACAGGAACATTACAAAAGTATCTGAATGTGGAGCAAATTCCACAAATTAGCTACACAAATTTGACCACTGGAACTACAGACGTACAGTAGCTAGAGCACTGATCTCAAACTTTTCCAGGAAGCTCTTTCAAGGATATTTTTTCGAATGTTTCCAAACTCTCTTTCATTCTGTTATTTTCCTACAGAGTGCTCTCCTTTTGTTTCTTCCTCTGTATATTCATGAACTGGAGTCATAAAGCTTTGGCATAAGCACCATTCTATTCATGTTCTTTCATGCGTTTGTGGAGCATGTTTCTGCATCCACTTCATCTGCAATCACACTTCACCTCGGATTCAGTGGAAACAGACCTTGAGACATGTTTACGAAAAGTACCAATCTGAGAGCAAGCATGTCAGCTAATCTCATTTTGTGCTGGATATTATGGTATATAATCGTACTGGCATATTTGTTCTACATGTGCACATTCTCTACTATATGTAGGACACAGGCAGTACACTGTTGTTGCCTTTCTGCGTGTAGAAACATCAGTGAAACACAACGTTAGAGGCAGAGAGATCATTCATTTGAGTGAGCATACGCAGAAAACGAGAGACTATTTCTCTGAGTGAACGCAAACACACGCGCACAAAGACACACACCCAAACACAGACAGGAGATTTAGGGCACTCTAGCATGCGGCTATCATACAGATGATGAATGAAGCCCACACACCCCTGGAAAACAGAGCAAGACCACTACGACCTTGGTTGCAAACACACTGGGGAGAGACGGAGAGGAGGGGAATGAGAAGGAGGCATGGGCTGATACATCCTACGCATGGCTCTGCGTGTGTGCGCGTGTGTGTGCGTGTGTGTGTGGTCGCAGAAACAGATTTGGTGTAAACCCCACATGGCTCACTGTTGTTACTGAATCCCCCTTCAAAAGGTTTAGACTGGGCTCAGACTAAACATGTTTAAAGCCATTTATTCAAACTCCCTGGAGCATTGCACAGATTTGTTAGGTTCATATGGGCATGTGTATGGCCATGTGTTGTTCTATCATAATACGGTGTTATACATGCATGAAATCCCTACTGTAGGCTGATATGGATATTGCATATGGAGAACTGGTTAAGTACAATCAAATTGACCATATTTATGATTTAATTAGGCTTGTACTGCTCATAATATGACACTCAAATTCTAACATGACTGCTGCATTTTTGCATGTCTGTTCATTCTGTTTAAACCCAGCATTTCTGCACAGCTGCAGATTAAGATTAGGCTGCACTCATATTAATAGTGTCATACTATTTGTAGAATAAGATTCCAGAGGTGGCTGCAGTAGGATTGTTTCCGACTGATCCAAACATTTCCAATAACTCCAGACCGCCAAAAATAAAAAAAAATTAATTGAAAGTGTAAGTCACAACTGTCACCGTTTAAGGTTTTTGTTGGTCATTTCCTGTTTTATTTTGTAGTTCTTTCTTTCTCTCTTGTTTCTTTGAGTTTACTTTGTTCATTTACAGCCCTTTTGATGACCATTTATCTCACCTGTGTCTGATTATTTCCTTGTTTATTTATGCTGCGTTCAAGACAACTCGGAACTTGTAAATTTCCAACCTCCTACTCGTAAAAATACAATGGGACATAACTCAAAGTCGGAGTACCTACTTGTGAAACTGGGGCAAATCCATCTACCCCGACTTCACAGAGAAGTCGTCGTATGACGTTAGTTACACAACAACAGCAGCACCCACTGAAGACTTAAATAATAGATGCTATCATATAATAAAACCTGTTGATCATGCAAACTGATGTCTTAAGTGCCATAAAATAAAACTTTTATTTGTCACTGTCAGCCATGTTTTTGTACACTTCAGGTACTGTGCACCTGGAACGCTTCGAGGTCGGAAGTTGAAAATTTCAACTGAGAAATTCTGACCTCCGATGTCGTCTCAAACGCAGCATTAGTCCTCGTGTTTCTGTTCTGTGTCAGTCTGTCATTTGTTTTGTTTGTGTATCAATCCCCCTTGGATTTTTTGCTTCATTTTTTAACATTTGTTTTATGGATTTTTGTGTTCCACTTTTGCCTTGTTTGGATTTGTTTGCTTTACTTGGATTCATTTCAGGTTTAGACCAGCCAGTCTTGTGTGTGAGTCTGTGAAACATTCTTTTGCTCTTGAAATACATTTGAACAGCTTCTGCTTCGACATCTTGTTTTATCTGACACATTACGACAACATGTTTTAATGAATGAAAGAAATTAAATATACTGCATCAATCCATATTTGCTGGCATTTAGCCGTTCAAAAACAACATTTATGGTGAAAAAAGTTGTTTCCTTCCACTTGCCACACACACAGGGATTACATCTGTATTAAAGGGTCGGTTTATCAGCAATCTAACAGAACAATAAATTAATTTATGTGACGAAACTGACAAATTAAGTTAATTAAAGAAAGCTGATTTAATGAAAAGGGTCCAATCAGACAGAGCATAGTTTTAGCAGTAAGAATCGTCTTTTTCCAGCTCTTCTATAGGCAGTAAGCATTTTCAAGGCTGCAAATGGCCTTGGGCTTAGGTGCTCAGAGCACCTTGCATTATTGCAGGAGTGCTCTGAACGCATATACTGTGACTGCTTCAGAATAAAAGAGCAGAAAGGTGCCCAGTCCTGTTTGCTTTTTTTTTCCTATTGCCCAATGAAATTAATAGATGGGGGGTTTGTGGTGGTGATGACAAACTAGTGGTGGCTGTTGCTGAATACCTGGAGCTCTACGGTTTTACCACCAACACTTACTGTGACTTGAACAGAAAACAAACGCCTGGAGGCACATTAGTGCAGTACTTAAGATTTTGGGTTTTCATTAATTTTAAACTGTACCAGGCCAACCATTAGGAATAGCAGGCATAATTTTCCAAACTGGTCCTCCCATCCACAGCCACTCCAGCACCACCACCCGCCCACCCACCCTCAGATCTAATACCAACATGGGCAATTTCAAATAAGCTCTGGGCCATTATGTGAAGTGACACAGATGGAATCTCTAACAACCATTTCAAATACTGTGTTACAGACTCATCCAGGCCCTGCTCTGTTTCTCATACGTACACTCAATGTGATTATAAAGTACAAAATGACGAGTCAGTTATTTCAAAACGAGAAAAATATCGTTCAGATTAGACCGTGACAGTTATTACAGTTTTACCTTAAAACAAAACAAGGAGAGAAAAATGCTCTCCAAACAATGTGTGATTAGAGAAAAACCAAATCAAACATTGATTAAATAAACTACTTCAAGGCATTTAATCATGAGATCAAATCATGTGTGAACAAATAAATTTACTCTTCATTTATGAAATTCAATGTTAAGGGCTACATTAATCAAAGTAATGATTAAACTGCATGCACAACTGAAATATTCTACTGTCTGGAGCAGTGTTTCTCAAACTTTCTTAAAGCATGTTCCATCTCATAAAATATTGAGCTCTCCTCACTGTTTTGTGCCATGTGGTGCTAGCAGGCACTGTGGAAAGTTCACCAGCACTTCTTTAAGTTTGCACCAGCATGTTTCACTGTCATCCATTTAATTTCATATTTGAAATATTCTCTAACAAAGATACAGGAAATTCTAAACTAATTTAAGGAATCTCATCTTTTTATATGCTTCCATTTTAGTTCATTTAATTTTTAAAAAACGTCTTCTGATATTTCCCTGTGCACCACTTAGGAGAGCTTGCAAACCACCAGTGGCACATGTGCCACAGTTTGAGAATCAAGGGGTCATCAGCTCCATTTGTCCAGTTTTTCTAAGCAGCCAGAGGAGGCCAGACTTTCACATACACGGAAATAAATGCTGATGATAATGATTCACCGATAATTGATTAATCAGTCGTTAAGAATTTGATTGTGTAAAATTTAATCACATAAGGATCTGAAATATAGTGGAGATTATTTTTATGAGTGTGCTCCGCATGTTATTTGATGTTCATTGTGTTTTATATTGTGGCATTTATATGATTTATAGGCTGTACAATGCTGTCAGAGAGCATGCAATATGTTGCTGTGGAGATAAAGCTTTGATTGAGGGGGAAAATGCATTTGGTATTGTTATAGGCAACATTTTTAAGGTTTTAACTGTAAATAATTGATCGATTAATAGATTGTTGAATAAAGAGCTACAATTTGCAAGGGTGATGCATATTAAATCGTATAGCACCCTCCTAAAAACCCTGTAGACAGTATGTTATAGCCTACCCTCATTTTTCTAAACGAGGCAGACAAACATTAGACACACAACTCAGTATAACACAACACAGTTGCACGGCAGCATAAACTAAAGTCTCCAAAATCACCATGAAGTTGAATCAGCACTCTCTGAAACAGTTTCAAAGCACTAAGCATTAAACATTTAAACATTTATAATACAACTTCATGTTGTATTAGACTGCATTAGCTTTGTGTACTTTATAGATTACTCCTCACACAAATACTCAATTCCACTGAGTGTTCCAATAGTCTTGTATACAGGCCACAGAATAATTGCACTCTGCCAGTGAAACCAAATTATGCCTATTGGCAGGTGTGATAAATCTTACAGAGGGCTGTTTTCTTCCCGCAAACAGACACGTGATCCATGAAAGGTGATACAGGAAGCAATAAACATGAGCCAAGTAGCTGATAATGGCCCGGGATGATGATACTGAATCTATGGTACAGTCACATTCTATCTGCATCACACGGCGAGCGCTACACGCAGTTTGAACTCTGCCTCATCTGAGAAGTAGTCTTTCAGTTGTGTGCGGAGCTCCATTAAGAGAAGACCGTGCTGACAATTAAACTATGAAACCCATCAATCAAAGTGGCATTATCAACGGGCCGCTGCCCCAAGTGGCCGATCCGACAGGGCGAGCAGGGCCAGAGAACAGAAGACAGCCAAATAATCCATAAACATAATGGACATCAATATTGAAAAGATGACAGATGAGACTGCCGACAGAGGCCAGGATTCAATTTCTATTCTTTTTTTTTCCTGCAGGAGACCGTATCGCTTTTCACAAAGTCATTTGTCAGCCATAAGGCCGATGAGGAGAAGCCAAGCTCCTCAAAAAGTGAGCCAAGGGCGGTTGTTCCAGTGACGCAAATGACAAAATGAATCAAGCTGGGGCAATAATGACGGAGATATAAATAATGATACTATCAAAACGCTTGGTGGGCGTTGTCAGGGAAACACAAAACACTCTCCAAGCGGTAGTGTACCTGTGACAGACATGAGCAATATTTTAAAAGGTTGGAAATGAGGACACAAAGCAGATTTTATTTACCCGCACTGACAGAGAGGCATCAAGTTCTGACTGCCGGAGTTTGTTAACTTGACTGAAGGTGAGGTTAGACTAAGACTTGTGGTGTAACGGAACATAGTCGTGCTATGATCTGCTCATATCTTCTCCCATGGTTTGGCATGCATGCAGACCGCGGATTAATTAAAATTTAACCATCATAGTGTTAAATAGAGTTTTATAGCTGCTGTTACAGATAGCCAAGACAGATGTGTGCTGTGTTTTACTCTGAAGTGCAATGATTGAGTTTGGGAAAAGTGACTTGAGGACTTAAAGCTGTCACTTTTGTCTCCATTGGGTGAAATCCTCTAGGCTGTGACTTTGGGCCGTTTTCATTGGTGGCAGTGTTGCCAGATTGGGTGGCTGCTTCAGGTTGTATTGTGTGGGGCTTAAAATGAGCTTGGGCAGGTTTATATGCATAAATTTTACTCCTTAGTTATGTGAACACATCGAATCACTCAGCACAACTTGGATATGAAATCATTTTTATTCATTCTGCTAAGAGGAGATGTGCAGCTGTCAGATCGGCACTTGCATCTAAGGCTGCTCAGTTAATCACAATTGCAATAAATTCGCAATATGGCCAAGTGCAATATCTGAATCACAGAGCCAGAACCAAATTTTTTGAAAAACTAAAATTGTGTGAGAGAACAGCATTATAATGAAGCACTGTAGTGCTGCATAGATGACCTGGCCACAAATCTTGTTCTCCAGATGAAGAAAACATGTTTGTTTGGTTCAGACCTCAATAAATATCATATCATTACAATTTTAATATTTTTTTTTTTCAGTGAACATGAAAATTATGATGCAAAACTGATCATTTCCACTAATCGTATTGCATATCGCAATCGCAATTTCAGTCAAAATAATCCCAATATGACATTTTTTTACCTAATCGTGCAGCTCTACTTACATCATAACAAAAACTGCTTGCAAAATTACAACATCATTATTAGTCTGTCTTTTTTGACAGAATGGAATTAATGTGCTTCACTTTCTCCCTCTTCGTGTGTGTATGTGTGGGCAGACTTTAATTTGGCATACTGTCAAGGCTTGACCAAGTTAGATCAAACCTTTTTCTTTTTTTGAGCCTTTATTTTTTCTTTATTTTTAAGGCAGAGGGTAGAAAAGGCAATTATTTTATAGTTGCACTGTACAATGTAACCTCCTATCTGCATTCTAGCCCACTTGTGAACATTTCAATGTTTTTAATTTTATGTCATATTGAAAATTTCTAATGACCACAATGATATTGCTATAGTGTTTATTATAAATAACAGATGGATGGTTTTTCATCTGTTCACGCAGATTTTGCACAATTATTGGGCTGGAGAACATCAAACCAACCTGGCACCACTGACTGGAGGAAAGGCTCATTTATGCTTTATCTTAGATATGCATATGGATCTGGACTGAGCCCTCTGTCTGTACACTGTATTCATTTTGTCTATATTTGTGCAAGTTTTCTGAAAGCTTACAGAGGAGCAGTACCTCCAGCAGTGCATAATTGCAGCCAGTAGTTAAAGTGAGACAAAACCACAGGACACAAGAACTTCACGAGTCACAGTGTATTTAATGGTCACACAGAGACCATCGCCATCTGGATTGCTGCCTCCACTTCTGCCTCTTTCTCAAGAGGTATTACAATCTCCACCAGCGTCACCATATTTATTGCTGTCAGAAAGTTTTGACTGAGCTGCGCCTTATAATGGATGTATTGCCAACGTATAGGATGCATAGAGGAGGCATAAAGAGGACATAAATAAGCACTGGAATAGATCATAAGACTGTGATTTTCCCTTCAACACAGCTGGTTATGTCTGTCAGGGTTAAATGTTGTGTTATATGTGTTTGTTCACTTGTTGGTTTGGGCAAGTGGGTCAAAAATCTGCTTCCGAAAAGCCAATTTGTAATTGCATCTGTACAAATTATTTTATTTATTAGTGTTCATCAAGTAACAATAAAGACTTAAGTTAAGTCATGCTTGGCCGCAACATCTATAAAATGTCAGAAATGTACATCCAGGTTATTCAAAGCCCAAGGTGATCAAAACCCAAAGATATTCAGTTTAATATGATAATAAACAAAGAAATATCTCTACATTTCAGGGGCTAAAAACAGCATTTCCTGCATTTTTGCATGAAAAATTATTGCAACAATTAATCAGTTATCAAAGTAGTAATATAGTTTTAATCTTGTTTAACTCACTTGCCTGACATAGCTTTTTACTTGCTCAGGGCAAGTGGACAAGCCTTATTGTTGTTCGCTAGCTTGCCTAAAAAGTTTTAACTGAATTCTGTTTGGGCAGATGGAATTTAGGAGAGTAAAACTGAATAAGAAAGACTGTAAATGCAAAATTGTATTCATTAAGACAAAAAGTTGCTTCTAATCGTGGATACAAAGGTGCATTGTTTTTTATCCTGTACTTTTGTTCATGTTTCTTTTCTAATTGTGAAAACTAATACAGTGAAGACAAAATCAAAAGGTGCATTGCTTTACACACTGAAATTCCTGACTCTACAGGAAATGTAAATGTTGGCGCTTGTGATCTGTTACACACTAAGTCAAGGCCTATTTTCTTGGGTGGGTGGGGTTGAGCTCTCATTCAGAAAAGACTGACTGTAATATAAAACATTAAACATATATATAACTGCACAGTGGTATAATACAAACAGCAGAGAAGGAGCAGGACGGGTGCTGTCGGGCTGCAGTGAGTGCACTTTGCCACAGCAGCCAGGTTTGGCCTGACCACACCATAACTCAGATCATGTCCTCACCGCAGTGGATTTATTACTGACTTGCTCTCATGTTTTAGCAAGACCCAATCAGAAATGACAGCCATCATTTGTAATTGTGGTGCGCTGGTGCATGCTGAACAGATGATTCACATGCGACCTTGCAGCTTTACTGTCACAAAACATTGTTGGCTTTTTGTGGGAAGTTTGTGGTGCAACAGCAGAGCTGCGTCAGAGACAACTTTGTATCCCCCCGTCATGGATAATTAAGTTTTTCAGATTGAGATTTTGATTCTTGTTTACTTCCTATCTTTGTCCTGCTTTTTGTCAAATAACTTGCCTCCAGGCTCCATGAATCACATCCTTTTGACAAGAAGATTCTTCAGCTTTGTGAGCAACTGAAAGCATCTGTTAATAATTTGTGCTGTCACATTACTCTGATGACCCTGATGAAGAACACAACCTCAAACATTTCCGTCTGGCAATAAAGTAAACAGATGAATAAAGTATTGCTGGAATTTTGACTGCTCGCATGCACCTTCAGAGGAGGAAATAACCTCCTGTCAACATGTTAGCTAGTTCGGTAGCCATTTGATTTTATGCTGGATGTTTTGAGGATCAGTCCTTGTGTTGTTTGTTGTTGTGGTTGTATCACTGCTCAACACTACCTTGTAAAAGTAAATGCAAGGCTGACAACCAGGCATCAGCTTTTGGTTGCTGAAAGCAAAGACATGGTTGCCATTTTTAGTCGCTTTATATTTTGAATAATCAAGATATTATATGCTTGTGATGGTGTGGATTTTTTCTTCTTTTTCTTAAACAGATGCCTGTGGACATGCAAGTAAACAGACCAACACACGTGCAGCTACGTCTGGTTCCAGTTCCAACTTATTTTTGTATGTTAAAAAGCAAAAGAATTCGTTGCCAGTTTCTCAAAATAGTTGTCAATGGCAACCTGGCAACTGTTGCTGTCAAACCCTGGTTGTCACTTCAAAATGTTTTCATTCTTACAACTTTGGACTATTCAAAATAAAAGACTACACTGTTAGAAATTAGGGTTCCAAAGGGGCTGAGGGGTTCTACACAGAAATATTTGCTTCTGAAGAACCCTCTTTGAAGAACAGGTTTGTCAAGGGTTCTTTCTAAGACTATGGGTTCCATTAAAACTCTTTTTATCCAAAGAACCCTCTTTAGAAGAAAGAGTTCTTCAAGGATTGTTAAAATGATCCTTGGTCAAGATTTCAAGGGTTCTTTGTAACACAGTATAAAGGGGTCTTGGTAGAACCCCCTGGATGCCTTCTAGATAAAACCCTCTGCAGAATTCCCTCAGTGTGTTCTAGATAAAACCCTTGGGATAAAAAAGGTTCTCAGTAGAAGACCCTTTGTGGGTTCTAGTTAAAACCCTTGAAATATAAGAAAATTCTCAGTAGAACCCATTTGTGGGCACTAGATAAAACCTTTGGAATATAAAAACATTCTCGGTTGAACCCCCTGGGTGGGTTCTTGTTAGCACTCTTAGAAGGTGGAAAGGTTGTGGATAGAACCCCCAGAGAGCATTCTGGGTGGAACGGTTACACCATAGAAGGGCTCTCTCTAGAACCTCTCATAGGGGGTTCTGAGTGAGATCTCACCCAGATTCATGTTGTGTTCTAGGTGGAAACATCTGAAATGGTTCCAAGTGGAATCTTTATAAAAGGTTCTACCCAGAACTAAAAAGGGTTTCCCTATGTGGACAAGCCAAAGAACCCTTTATGGTTCTAGTGAGCACCTTTATTTTGGTGAGTGTAGGCTTCAGGATCAGCTGATAACAGGGATTTGACTGAGTGGCTGAATGAGTACCTGAGTGAAAAACAGAAGCTAATGCATCTTTCAGGCAGAAGCCTACTAGGATCTAACTGAACAAGCCTGCTCTTTTGAAAATGTAGAAAAAATCTCAGATGTTTGGGCAGGCAAGCAGTCAGCACGGCCACTCTTATTTGTCCAAGGACAAGAGCAGACAATCTACTTGCCTTGCTCTGGTGGACCTGAGGGACACAAATCAACATAGACAGCTACCAGGGAAAGTTCAGCTGTATGTTTGTTTCTCTAAAATCCTCTCTGCTCCCTGAACAAGCCAATAGCCCAAATCAAGCCTTAAGTACAACAAATTCACAATGACCTCTGACTCACTGTCTCAAATCCCACAGCGCCTACGTAGGTGCAGCTGCAGCCAGGTACAACCACCATAGTGACCGTGCAGCTGTTAACGAATCCATGAACAATGTCCCCAACTGGGTCAGAGCCTTTCTGAATGGATTAAAAGGAGAATTATGGCTTTAAAACTTCATCTTTCCCAGCTTTGAGAGGATTAGACCCTGCATTCTGTTCCCCTCTCGCCTGAATGGCTCAGTGGCTGTCTTTCAATCCTGTCACCTATCTGCAGTCAACCAGAGCTCGGGAAAAATGCACTGGGGTTTCTCAGAAAAACTTTAGGAGAAGTGGCCTGACGACCCCTCAGATTTTCTTCCCTCAACAAAAGTGAGAGTATGGACTGTGTGACATTTGTGACCATGGATAGATTTAATACCAAAATTTGAGGTACACTGTACCTTATTACTATTTTTTACTATTGATTAATCTGCTGACTATTTTCTTAATCAATTGATTAGTTGTTTGGTCCATAAAATGTCAGAAAATGGTGAAAAATATCTATCACTGTTTCCCAGAGCTCCTGACGTACTTAATGTCTTGTTTTGCCCAAAGATAGTCAGTTTACTGTCATAAATAAGTAAAGAAACCAAAAATATGCACATTTTAGAAGCTAGAATAAAACAATTGTCAAACTTGTAGTACACTTATAACTTTACTGTTCCCCAGGTTTCTTGATTGTGTCCTGGTTTGGGGATCACTTGAAACTTTTCGTGACTGGTGCCAAAACAGATAGGACAACTTTGACATTTTAGAATATTAGATTAATTCTATACTTTATTAACAGGTTGATAGGTTGAGAAAATCAATAGCACTGCCATGTCTGTACATCAAAGGGATAGTGTGGATTATATGAAGTGGGGTTGTATGAGGTACTTATCCATAGTCAGTGTATTAACTACAGTAGATGGTGGTCGACGCATCCCCAGTTTGGAGAATCAGCAGGAGTACTGGGTTTGGAAGCTAAGCAATGTACTGCTGTTGGCAGGGTCAGCAGCTAAATGTATGTTAGTCACCTAAAAAATCAATATCAGTTTAAGTGTATGCTATATTTAGAGACTTTTCACTACTTTACCTTGCTGTCAGACAGCCTCTTCTGATGAGAAATGGTTGTTAAAAAGCCAAATATTGCTCTCTCCACAGCAACCGACTCCATAAGCAAAATCAATAATTTTACCATGCAAAACATAGGACTCGGATTCACCAGCGTCACAAAATAACACAAACAGGCTAACAGATCAAGGCAGTGGCAGTTACTACTTTTGCCAAAGGAGTCTGGTTGGTCTAGAGAGAGCAATGTTTGGCTTATATACTGGTGTTTTCAAGTTGCAAAAGGCTGTCTGATGGCAAAGTAAAGCGGTGAAAATATTCTAAATATAGCATATTCTTAAAATGATGTTGATTTTATTAGGTGGGCATTTTCTAGGTGGATAAATGCTTTGCTGCTGACCCTGTCCATGACAGTACATTGCTGCTTCTCCAAACCGGGGGTGTGCAGACCGCCATCTACTCTAGGTAATACACTGACTATGGATACGTACCTCATACAACGCCTCTTGAAATTATCCAAACTATCTAAATTATCTAACTAAACTATCTCTTTATCTATGGAGCTAGGGGCCCAGAGGTGACTAGCTTAGCTTAGCTTAGCAAAAAGGCTGGAAACAGCCTGAAAACAGCTGGTTTAACTCCATCCAGTTTTTAAAAATACACCAAACCAACACTTTTAAATCTCTTTTAATAACAAAGAAGTATGGATAGAGTCTCTGCTGGTTGTCCAGGAAGTCACTGCCCCCGCTACGAGTTGCTAGGAAACAGTTACGATACGTTACTCCCCATTCAACCACAACCTTTTGTTTTGACTGGATAGGGATTAAATTAGTGAGCTTTAGACATGCTGGTAGACGTATTTTTGATTTAGCTGGTGCCCAGATGGTGCCCAGAAAGAGCTGAAGCACTCTTCCCAGTGGATAAAATTAATTTTAACAAATGTGAAGGTTTTTTTTTTAGGCCAAAAATAATACAGTCTCAAATATTTCTTCCTGTTTTTGGCTAATATTCCAAATCAGAGCACTATCTGAGGTTGTGTCTTTATATAGTTCCTCATTTACTCATGCCTCTTTTGTATACAGGAGAAATAAAAATCACCATAAATACAGGCATTTATGTCAATTTCTACCATAAAACTACAATTTATGAGCTACACATTGAACATCTGGAATCTGGAACAGCTCAGTATTGTGCAAAAAAGCATTTCACAGTGCACCGCTTTGCCAACAACAGGGTGTGGAATCAGCTTTTGTGCCTGTCTTCCTCCATATTTGCCATGGCCCTTCCTTTGAACAGTCCCTTTCTGTGTTGTGTCCCAGACAAGATTCTTGTTTTAATCCGGAAATACGCTGAACTAGCCTAAAGCAAGTCACATTGGACTTCAAACAACACGGGGAGAAAGCAATGCAGGCTATTCTTCCCTAAAGAGGACACCCATCTATTTTAAGTTTGATTTTACTAATGCATTATGACAAAGCCACAGCTCTGGCCCACAGCACTCACTGCCTATTAAGCTGGAAAAGGGATTTTTTTTTAATCAACAGCACTAAATCATGCATGCCTTTGTTTCTGGTTAATTTCAAGTCTGTTTAATTTTATATGAACGTGGCAGATATCACCACCAAGGCAACGGATCGCCATTATTTGGCCAGTGTTTTTCTTTTGGTATATCTCTCCTTCCTTCCTTAACTCCATTATTTGTCTCCTCATACACAGGGCTCACAAGGATTTTGAATTTCCAATCCATATCTCACATCAGCATGCTCGTTGGAAATTCAATTAATTTCCCTCTCAGTTCGCAGTAGCAGCTAGGCCTCTCTAACCTTGGCATATTTACTCTCCAAGCCCCAGCACAACGTGGGGAATACACAGGAATGAGGTCCTTCTCTGCCTCGATGTTTTTCTGTTCACCCTTGTGGAAAATTGTGATGCACTCTTTATTTGTTGAGTGATCCTTCAGTAAAAAATATCCAGTCCCATGTGGCTTGAGTGGGCCATAGGGAGCCCATCTTGACCTATTCTACAGTGTGGAGCTTCAGTGGACAGACACTGAGACGCACTTTATTATGATGTGGCTGTATGTTGAAAATTACCCCAAAATTATACACTGAAAACTGGCTGAGCAGAAATGTTTCTGGTCAGGTTATTCTAGAAACATACACACAGGTATTTTGAGTAGTTAATCAGATCTCTGAGTTTTATGTGCTCATGTTTTTACCAGAACATCAATTTTACAGCTCACATATGTCTTGTATGACAAAAGCAACCAATTGTACAAAAGCGGGTGTAGCCAGTGGTGGGTACAGGCTGTCTGAGGGCCAGGGGCAAAAAAATAAAAAATAAAAATGACACCACCTGTATACAACAGGGCACTAGTGTGGCCAAAATTGTTATGCATTTAAGATAAAACAGTTCTAATTCCTGGTTTAGATTAAATTGTTTACTTGTAAAACAACTACTAGAACTGTGCAAGAAAAACACGCAGGGAACTTAACTATTTATAGGCACGAAAAGATAATTTTCTAGTATGTAGGGCAGCCTATGTGGCATTGCATTGTGTTTACTCCACTAGAAGGGCACCCCAGAAAACATTTTATTACGTTTTATCCACTGGAAGGGCACTTTAGAGGGCACTTCATCACATTTTGTCCATTAGAAGGAGACCCCAGGGGCCATTTTTATCATGTTTTGTCACATGGAAGGGCACATTACCACATTTTGTCCACTAGAAGGACACATTAGAAGGCACTTAACCACGTTTCATCTACCATACAGGGCAATGTTTCTTGCTCACATTATGGAACATCATAACATCTCCTACCATACTTATGCAGATGACACACAACTTTACATAACAGTGTCACCAGATGACTGCAGTCCCCTACATCTGCTAAATAAGTGCATTGATGAAATCAGTACATGGATGTGCCAGAATTTTCTACAGCTAAACAGACAAAACTCAGATAGTTGTTTTTGGCCCCAAAGAACAAAGATCAAAAGTGAGTGCTCACGTTGAATCCATGACACTAAAACCTACAAATCAAGCCAGAAATCTTGGTGTAGTTCTGCACTCAGACCTAAATTTCAATAGTCACATAAAGACAATAACTAAATCAGCCTACTACCACCTTAAAAACATAGCAAGAATTAAAGGATTTCTGTCTAAAGAAGATACAGAAAAACTTGTTCATTCTTTCATTTTCAGAAGGCTGGACTATTGTCACGGTGTCTTCACAGGTCTGAGTAAAAAATCAATCAGACAGCTGCAGCTCGTCCAGAACGCTGCTGCCAGAGTCCTCACCAACACCAAGAGAGTGGAGCACATTACACCAGTGCTTAAGTCACTGCATTTGGCTTCCTGTGTGTCAAGGGATAGACTTTAAAATCTTGTTACTTGTCTATAAAGCAATAAATGGTCTCGGGCCTAAATACATCTCCGATTTACTTGTAAGTTATGAAGCACCCAGACCCCTCAATCATCTGGAACAGGTTTACTCGTGTTCCCAGGATCAAAACCAAACAAGGTGAAGCAGCCTTTAGTTTCTCTGCTCCTCATCTGTGGAACAAACTTCCAGAATATCTGAGGTCGGCTGCAACTGTCAGTTCATTTAAATCAGGGCTTAAAACACTACTCTTTACTGCAGCTTACCAGTGAAGTAGTAACTTATTGTTAGGATAATCTGTAGCTATGTTTTTATATTTGTCTGCTGTTGCTTTTGTTTTATGTTTGCTTTTTAAATGCATTTTCTGTAATGTTTTTAACTATTTATTGTCTTGCTTTTAGCTTTTGTTTTTAATTATCTCAAATGCAATTTTAATGTTCCTTTAATGTTTTATTTTAATGTATTTCTAAGTTCTTGTAAAGCACCTTGAATTGCCTTGTGTATGAATGGTGCTATATAAATAAAATTGCCTTGCCTTACAAACGCTAAGTTATCAGCTAACAATGGTGCTAGCTTGGTTAGCAAGGTGCAGCCGTAATTCACGTTAACTGTGATATTAATTGGGACACTAACTGTGACTAGCACAAAATAGGCAAAAGAAATTCACTCAACCAAAAACATTAAGTCTTTTAATACAACTGATTGTGAGACATTTTTGGCGACCAAAATGTTACAGGTAACGTTCATGACATGAAAGCACACAGTGAAAGGGTCAAAGTTTTAAGACAAAGAGCGGAAAACACCCAAAAACAACTTTTTGGCTATTTACAGTGCCGTGCAAACACATAACTGTCCCTTTACTCTGACTGACAGGTTGCTGTAGCAATGAATTGTCAGTCACAAGGTAGCCACGCCCTAAAGCATACCCTGCTTCATCATCTATTTTACTCGACAGAGGACCATAATTTACAAAATTAACATCACACTGTGTTGAAGAAGACTTGAAACTAGCAATTGAGACATAAGTTAAAAGGCACTCCCCTCAGTGACTTCAATTCAGGCGCAGAGGCTACATCCACTTAATGCTTAAAGCTAGTAACCTGACATTTGGGAAATGTATGTGCATTCCTGCAAGAAATTGGATGAGACCATTGCTGCAACTCTCACATGTTAAAGCCGAGAGACAATTGATAGCTTAGCATTAAAACTAGAAGAGGGGGAACAGCTTTCCTAGCTCTGTCCAAAAAGAAAAAAGCCGCTAAAGCTTACTAATTAAACATGTTGTATCTCAATCTGTTCACAAAGTGCAAAGTAAAAAAGATTAGTTAGACTACTTATTTCCAGGTGCCAGGTTAGCTGTTTCCCACAGTCTTTATAGTAAGCTAACTGCCCCCTGGAGAGTGCTAGGTCTATGAGTTTTTGCATCTAATAAGAAAGCAAATAAGTGCATATTCAAAAATATCAAACTCTTCTTTGGTGCTAGTAAAGCTTCCCAGGGGGTGTACTTGAATGTTAACAAATTTGTGTTTTATCTATTTTAAAATAACAGGTTCAAATGTTACATTCACAGTAATAGATACCATTTAGAATACAGACATAATAGCCCGGTATCATGTTTCAGTTTTTCCAATGAAAGAAGGCCTTTATGTACAAACACACAGCAGAATGAAGGCTACGTGGAGCACAAGCTAACTTCAAAACTGTGTTGGACTTCAGGGTTTTTGTCATTTCAACTAGTGTTGTTGCTGTCCGTGTCCAGCTCCACCTGAAAACTAACGTAAATCCATTTAGCAGCTTATCCGGATCCTTCCGTTCAACTGGCAAAACACCGCAACCCTGATTCCTCTCCCTGCAGGTGGAGAGCCCACATGGCAAACGAACAAAACAGCAGCTGACTAATAAGCTAATGCTATGTTTGACCACCAAAGTCATTACACACTGTGTCATTTGCTGCCGTTATTAATGCTAAACATGGCTGGCATAGCTGCTTCTAGTGGTTAGCTCTCAAAGCTAATTTGGGTTTGCTGACAATGTTTCAAGTGCTTTCCAACAGCTCCACAAGTAGCCATTGTTGGGCTGTCGAGTAGCTCATCATCACAACACTATATAATAAAAGTCATTTTTGTCCATATGCTCAAGTAGTGTATCACTCTCAGCCAGCGGCTTTGAACTGTGTTATCTCGTGGAAAAGATGACAGCTGTCAGATGTTTGCAGTGAAGTTTTTAGAGCAAAGTTTTATGTCTGTTTTTTTCTCCCCACAAGCATTACCCTGTTAATGTTAAAAAGCAGCAAAATTATCCTTTAAATCTGTCTGTCTGTGTATGTCCCCCAGGAAGGATGAGGAGATGACAAAATGACAGAGAGACGAAAAGATAGAGCGAGACAGAGTTTGAAAACAATGATGGTACAGAGTATAGTCATCATTATGTTTGGGTGTACGGTATGACAGACTTTATGACTGAGCCTTATTGTTATAGTTAGCATGGGGTAAGCATAAGGTTCAGGCAGAAGCTGGAAGTAACTAAGTACAAATACAGTTACTATACTTTTTTTTCGATTTTTCAGGTACCTGTACTAGTATTTAATTTTTTGGGGGCAACTTTTTACTTTTCCCCCTACATTTTAACACAAATATCCATAGTTGCTACTCCTTACATTTTCAAAACAGGCTCATTATTTTAGTTTTGATGCATTTGAGGGAAATTATTGATTGTTTTTATTTTGCATCACTGTGTGCCGCTTTACCAGCATCAACACTGATTTCAGCCTAAATGGAAGGGACAATAAAACAGAAAAGATGTAACAAGACAAAAATTACGTAAAAGACGTAACAAGATGAAAACAACATAGCAAGACATAACAAAACGAAAAAGACACAACAAGATGAAAATAACATAAAAGAGGTGACAATGAAATCTATGTAAAATATGTGACAAGATGAAAAACAACGTAAAAAAAATCATAAGACAAAAACCGTGCAAGAAGAAACAAGATGAAATAGACATAACAAGACGAAAAGCTATGACGAAAATGACAAAAACAACGTAAAAGATGAAAAATGACATAAAAAACATAACAAGACAAAAAAACACGTAAAAGACATAACAAGACGAAAAGCTACTTAAAAGATGCTATAAGAAGAAAAACTGAGAAATAGAAGTGACAAGACCAAAATCACGTTAAAGTCATAACAAGACAAAAACCACGTAAAAGACGTAACTTGACAAAAAAAAAAAAAAAAAAAACACGACATAACAAGATGAGAACCATGTAATACGATAAAAATGATGTAAAAGACGTAACGACGAAAGTGATGAACAGAAACGGCCAGTAGAAATGTCCTTCAGAGGGCAATGTTTACTTTCTTACTTTGAGTACATTTCAGAGCCTGTACTTTTTGACTTTTACTTCAGTAAAGAAGTTCAATCAGTACTACTACTTTTATCAGAGTCTTTTTTACACAAGTATCTATACTTCTATTTGAGAAAAGAATATATGTACTTTTGCCACCTCTGGGTGTAGGCTTGATTCAAGCATCTGTGAATGTCCTCAAGGTAAAGTCTTCATAGATAAAGCAATACAAAAACATGGGTGTCCTTGTGTTCAGTTGTGTAGTTCTGTATGCATGGTCATGGAATCAAAGGCTCAAGGTACACAGTGCAAATGCATATTGTAAACACAATGTCCACTAACTTGTGATCAATGATGACAAAGTCAGAGCAGGAAAAGAAAGAAAAGTATCTTACTCAATTTTCTACTTTGTGAATCAATTGGTAAAGTACAATGTTCCCTCCTTCGCGTACACGTTTTGCATGAAAATATCAGCCCAAGGTTGCCAGTGCCCCTGCAGCAGTCATTTCATGCAATGCTTCAGGGCACTTTGGCAGTGTTAGTGGGTATTTCAAAGCCTTAATGACCCTGGCCGACTTTAAAAAAAAATTAAAGTTTTCCAACACCCACTCATTAACAAATTAAAACTGACTTTTCTACCCTGTATTTACTTGGCTGGAGTATTAATCCAGTTCAAAGAAATTTGCTTTGACTTAACACTGGCATCGGTGAAGGCCTGACTCTTATCTTGGATCCTGTACTTGATCTTTTAAAAATTTTGATTTCATACTGAGGCAGATATCAGGAACAACGAGCCAGAAAGGAAGCAGCTGCCTTGTAGGAGGGTACCATTAAAAAGCTTTTGTGCTCATACGGACTTTCAGTATCTGACAGTTGTTTCAAAAGCTCCATTTTTATGTAAGTACTTATTGCTTATAGCCACTTAGAAGCACTTCAGTCACTATTACAGAAGGTATTTACTGTGTGTAACTCTCCAAGAATCCAAAATATGCATTTCATCGGGGCTTTCAGAGTGCAGAGGAAGAATCTGTGGTATAGGTATTTAGTAGATAGAGCTGCAGAGCTTTACTTGAAAATATCCTAGATAAGAAAATGAGAAACTTAAATATACTTAGGTGCATTACTTGACGGTGCACAACCTGCTGGGGTAGGCAGTTTATTTTTGGTGCCATTGGGCAAAAGACCCATAATAACCTTTAAGCAAAATGTAATTTAAGTAGTCTGAGAGAAAACTAGACTTCTGCAACTCCTGCTCTCTTTTCAAGCTTTAGAACAGTGGTTCCAAAAAGGTGTGCCGAGGCAGACTGGTATGCCCTGAGGCAGGTCCAGGTGCAACAACCATGCATTGTTACTGCACTATACAACTATACAAAAAGTGAGGAATTCATTTTTAATTTACCATATCAATACTTTGTACTCACTCATTTCTCAATAGAGAGGCAAATTCTCTACCCAACCCCCCAAAAAATCCTTTAAAACCTTTCATCAAAGCAAATTCCGCCATTCACGCAGTTGCTAGATGGTGGGAGTTATTAGTGTTGCGGCTTGATTCCACCAGGCACGACTGCACAATTCTACATAGTGCTTGTGATTCCACCAGCAGCCCTCCACTTCAAACACGCGCTGAGTCTATTTTTGACAGATGCTGCGTCAATCAGCACGGATCAAATCGAGTGGGAAGGAAGACAGACACAGAAAAAGCAGAGAGAGTCTGGTCAATTTTCAAAATAAAAGACCCTGTGCAGACTCGCGATCATAAAGAGCAGACAGAAAATAAACTATTTGACTACGCAGCCCACTTATCTAGGATAGAAGCACAAAAAGCAGGGCCTAATCAACAAAATCTGAGCAAGTCAACATAATCAGGTGGGCAAAACGCTCCGCTGCTGAAATTCCCCTGAACCGCTGCTGATGGGGGCATGCAGCTGTGTGCAGGATAGATCAAAATTGTGATGCACATGTGCCATGCTCAGTGGAATCAACAGGTTACACATGATTGACGCCTAACTTTTTTTCTCAACCCACACTACGGGAACTGTGCCTCTGATTGGCTTGTAGGCTACACGTTGCCTCCATTGGTTGCAGATACAGGTGTGGCTTGAGATTTTGGCTTGCCTTTTGGTGTGCCTTTGGCCCAAAAAGTTTGAATAACACTGCTTTAAGAACATCTAGCTCATGACGGGATACTCTGGCCAATCACAGTTCGGTAAGATAGTTGATTGTTGAATCTCATTCGCAAAATGTAAGTGCTTTAAGACCTGGTGACTCAACAATCAATCTTCTCCAGAATCTGTTACTGCACCTTTAAAAAAAATGATGCAATTTCTATCCCACCTCCTAAAGGAATGCATTTCTAAACACAAACTGTTTGCTTTGGTTTCAGCCGTCAGATAAAAGATGAGTTCTCTTTCAGAGGAAGTCCAACACAAAACAGATTGATATCATGTAACTCAGCAGAAAATCTCTGCTTCATTCAACCACAAATTTAGTTATTGACCTTATACACAAGACTACAAGACCACACAGTGCCACACACCAGACATTTCATCCTATGCTTTGAAATGAGCAACAAAGCACAAGAAAAACTCTACCAAACACTAACTGTTAATCTTTTTTTTTTTTTTTTTCCAGTGTTGCATTCTATGACAAACAAAGAACTGAGGCATTAGGGACTGAAGCTGATGAATTCAATTGACACAGTAAAATTGGCTGCAAACATTTTTACACTGGGGTTTTTGTGGATCCATACTGAAAACACTTCAGATTTTTGTTTATTTTTGCACATTTTATTTTTTATTGTAATTGATTTCCTGTTTGCAGCCCATGCAATTTTTAGACATTATTCCATTCTGACTTGACTGAATTTTATTACTACTGCTAACAATTTTTTCAAGCCTCAACACTGACTCACATGCCATTTGAAAGAGTTATTGGTTGCTGTAATCATTGCTCTTGTCCATATTATATGCTGGCTGAGACCAGATTCCCTCCTGGAGTGACTCCACTGTTAAAGACGAGGCTCCAAAGTCCTCACACTGTGCAAAAAAAAAAAAAGCTTCTAAAGCTCTGCTGAAGCTGATGAAAGGCTTCAACAATCTGAGTTACACAAATCAAGTGAATCATTGTCCTGTCAGTCATGTGGAGGTTTATTGCTGGATGTTTTGTCTTGGCAATAAATTACAGACAAATTCAGCGAGCGCTTTGTGTGTTCTGCCGTCTTAGGCACTGCCGTTACTGCGGAGCCACGTCATAGCGTCTGTCTCTCGGTGTCTGCTGGTCATGTCTAGAAGGAAACCCAAGAGTTGCAGGACTCATTTTCTCATGGTTTTTGGTTAAAATGATCACTCTCATGAGGTCTTTCATGGGTCAGGGGTTCCCTTTTAGCCACCGTGTCTGCTGCTGTTGCCTGCTGACAGTGACAGCATGGGTGGTTGGACTGATGGCATTTGACAGTGGCCCTCAGTAACTAATGAAGGTACCTTTTTGGATGGTGATATTAAGATTTTTCTAATTTTATATAGTAGTTAGATGTTGGTTGTGACAGTAGCCAGAAATAGATAATGGAAAAATAGAGAAAAATAGACCTATTCTGCCATATCTAAGTGATTTCCTACTGTGTAATATATAAAAATTAAAAACAATAATCAATATTCAAGTATTCAGGTATTCAAGATTTTCAGGAACAAAGTCCTTTCTATTAATAATCTTGATCAACTTCTGGCCAACGCCCAGTGAATCTTTGTAGAGTGCATGGTCTGAGACAGCGGCACTCTTCATGAAGTAAAGGATGTGCATTTCACGTTCCTTTCTTTTCCCAAAGTTGACGTTTGCCTCTACCAATGGAGCGGCCGAGAACTGCACACATTCTTACCGACTTCCTGGACTTTATTGTGAAAAGTAACGCTGCATAAAAGTACACGTAAAAGTGAAAAATCTACACTTGTAATGACAGCTTGCATTCAAACACGCACGCATATATCATAGGGAGACGCATCACAGCAATAGTATTTGGTCCCTGTTTACTTGCTGTATAATAAAGTGAGTATAAAATACTGTATGTGACACACGTGCAAGCCTTGGAACACTCTTATGAAAGATTAAACCTCATAGAAGAAAGTAAGAATAAGAGAATGTGAAGATGCTTTTGCATGAGGGCCTCTGTGTTTCAGTGGGCAGCCCTGAATCTGACACTGAACCTCTGAGAATCTTTTCTTGTGCATAGAACAAGGAATGTGATTTTTGCTCCACATCTGAAGAGTTGTGTGCTCATCTACAAAGGTGTCGCTTCATGGCCATAAGACAAGCAGAATGATGACAATAACTCTTTCAACTGACATTCCCATCTAGTGACCCCTGTGTCCTTGGGCAAACACACACTTTAGTGATCTTGGCGCAGCGTGCCCCTTCTGTCCCCGTCACCTGCTTGTTCCATTATGCATCAGTGACAGAAAATCTCAGGAAATGTCAGCTTCCAGCCTGCAACTCCTCTAGTCTGTACCAACTCCTCCGGTGCGAGTTGGCTGCGCCCACTGAGCCCCGCCGTGCCACGTCTAATCTCGCCACCAGCCCGCGGGGCCAATCGCACGACGCCCAGTGTTGGAGAGGAGCCTCGGACAGCCGGACGGCTGGTGGTGGTGGCATGGGTTCGGTCTCGCGGGAGGAAGAGGAAGAGAAAGCTATGAGGCTAATGGCTAATCCTGTGTGCACAAGACCACCAGAGAGGATTGGCCAGGGCTAAACAGAGGGCGACGGGGGATAGAGGATTGGGGGATCAGACCAGGCGAGAGGGATGGAGCTGGAGAAAAGAAGAGGAAGGGTAAAGCCTTATCGGGATGTGGAGGATATGAGTTGGGGGAAGAGGCAAGAGATGGTGGTCACTGGCTGAGATATCTGACAGCACAGACATCTGCACTGTAACAGAAAATGTAATTTTTCAGCGGCTTGTGCATCACTATGACGTACTGCATGATATGCAGCCCACATTTTACTATAAAAACAAGTCTGCTTCAACCTGCATTAACCTGTTAACAAACTGTGGCTTTACAGGGGCGTTTCCAGACTTTTTTGACTGTGGTGGCCCAAGTAGGGCACTGACTTATGCAGGAGTGGCATGAAGTACACGTGCACATATGCATACACGCACACACGTGCACATTAATGTAATATTTCTTATACACTAACATTACAATATCTTACAGTTTCTTACATTCTTCTGTTAAAGTGTTATGTCCAGGAAAAACCCTGGGCACGTAGAAGTATTCTGTTGTTTAATCAACGCCTCTAAGATAAATATCTGCCTCTTCAGCTGCTAAATGCTCCACTATATTCACAAGTAAGCCGCTAACCGTGTCTGTGCCTGCTGTCTGATGCTGAGCAGGTAGTTTACAGTGGGTTTATCAGAGCCGTTTCACGAAAACAGCTGCCCGCTGTGTCTGAAAGGAATGAAGATGAAACCAAAACAGTAAAACTGTTTTGGCAGAAAACCCTAAACCCTAACTTAAAAGACAGTAAAAAAGCTTCCATGGAGAACATGGAGAGCTGATGTTAGTACAGCCCCCATACACAGTTCCTTGTCCTTGCCCAGACAAGGCTTTCAACAGCCCTGAAAAATGTTCATCTTTACCACAAGCGAAAAGGATAGAGCCAGCAGAGGACTTCATAAACACTTTTAAGATATTTCTTTTACCTTCCCACAGGTGGCTTCACTGAATGCAGTTTTTGTTGTGAAGGACGGCAGCCAGCTGATAACGCTGATACTGTGCAACAAAGGTTCTACATCACATTCAGACTCATTGCATGTACCGCAGGTTCTCCAGGGGGGGCTTTACCCTGAAGCACTTTATTGTAATTTATTTAATATTTCTTCAACATTTTTTCATTTATATAACTTTTTCAAATATTGATTTAGCTATAAGTTGTTCATAAAGCACTTTGTTGATTTGCTTAAAAAAGCATTACTCAAGTTTGGTTTAATTATCGATTGAACTACAAAGAAAATGTATTGATTGCAGAAACTGCAACATTCTGCCAATAAATTTTGACGAGTGTGTTCTTGGATTGAGTTTTCCGTGGCAGTGAAAAGCGTTGGAAGGAAAAATGTGGCAGGGCAATGTTCCAACACAGAACAGAAGCTCAGACACCGAAGTGAATCCTTGTGCTTTTTGTGGTTCTGAACATTTTATATTTTCAGACACGCTGGTGTGTTTTTGCTGCCACACACACAGATCACAGTTCGAGAGATAGATGGAAGCAGTTCTTTAAAAAAGATAAGAATCTACGTGTTGATTGTCTTACAATCAGCACCTAACAAGCTAGTTAACATGTCTTCGCTGTTGCTCTCTCTGGATGTGTGAGGCACAACAACATGACACCTGTGCAGCTTGTGCTGTGAAGCTTGTCCTGCAAAAAGGCCATCAGTGAAAAAGCGCAACTGAAGAAATAGAAAACATGCACTTTATCAGCATGTCACTTGCTAATTAACCTCTTCTTTTACCTCTATTTTAGTTCTGATGGCGCAGTTACCTTATCTGTGTCATTCAAATGTGTTAATCAGTGAAACGGTTTATAAAATTGAAAAACAATGATTATGAGGAAAGAAAATAAAGACTGGTGATCAGTCTCCATCCAAAATATATTACATTTCCCACTTCGCCAGTACACACTAAAATATAACCACCATTTATCCCAAAATATAGATGATAATAATAATAATAATAATACTAAAAAGACAATTTTCTGGCTGAGCTGTAGAGCAGAACAACATGTTGAGACAAGTGAAAGAAAGATGAACGCCCCCAATGCTGAATGTAATTATTAATTTAAAGATTAAGACATGTTTTAACACTACCGTATTAGCTAGTTATTTTTTCAAACAAGCACCTAATTTAAAAAAAAAAAAATCTCCCTAATTAAAAAATCCCATCAAATGTTGATTTCAACGGTTTTAGAGAATATGCAAGTCTATGCCCCAATCCAAACCACAAGATGTATTAATCCCAGAACAGGACCTTGCTGCTTCCGAACAGCGTCCCATATGCCTTTTATTCCCCCAGGTTGGTGAAGTCATGTTCTATGGGATTCATTTTCTGTATGTATTTGTTCATGTTTTACTAAGTGTTGTCATATCAGCCGATATGCAAAGTTCAGGTATTGGAATCAGTATTGGGAAGGAAACAAGCTGCAACCAGCTATCACTATGTACATAAGCAGATACATCAACATGTTCATGTATTCACACACGACCCCTGTGGCTGCAGTATATAAGTAGTGGGACTAAGTCACACCAATGGAAAAAGGAAGTCTCTGCCAAGTCCAATGACATCTGCCGCAAGGCTCCATGACAGTAATGGCATGTTCACACCAAGAGATTCCATAGAAAGTTAATTTAAAAATGTGAAAACGTGATATTTGTGTCACTCGCATATTCACATGAATTGATGATGTACAGCGAAAAATGTGCATCTATCACAGGGCGTCACAGGGTGTTGTGTGAAAAGGACCGGGGCAGAACTGAGGCGCAGAGCTGACAGACAGCTGCTGAGAGTTGGGGAGCTTTGGGGGAGAGAGCCAGGGGGCTGACTGGAGCTTCTGGAGGAAGAAGCACCGTGGACACACTGATTTTGCTCTGATGCTGACTCCTTTACTGGCAGGAAGAGATCTTGTTCAAGAGTTTATGTTTCAAACTTTTGGGATTAAATAGCAGATTTATCTTCACTGTTGCTTGACATCCAGTCTGTAGCAGAGAGACACAGAGGAGCCGACCCCACTTGACTGTTTTCTTTACTAGTCGCTCTGTCGATGTTGACTACTGACCAGAGGAGTAACGTAAGTTAATTTGTGAACCTACAGAGAGGAGGAGGGAAAGAAAAGAGACAGAAGTGACAAAACAGAAAAGACGACTTCTCTGGTGAGTGCACATTAGCTTATGGCTGCCTGTTTGGGGTGAATAAACATGAATAACTATCAAACTTGTGCGAGTAACACAAGGCGAATATTCGCTCTACTTTTGGTGTGAACGTGCCATAGTTCACCAGTTATGAAATAGAGCATGACTAAAGTATAGGGTAACATTCACCAATGAAAAAGGAACTCTCCTGAGCAAAGGTAATGAGTTATGATAAGGACGTTGCTGAAGTATAGGGACAGGGTTAACTCGCACTATTGAAAAAGAAACTCTCTGCTGAGACCAATGATGTCTCATGCAAGAGTCTATGAGAGACGGTTCATGAGTTTGGTCAGGATACTCTCATCCATTTGGACGTTTTGCCCCATTTTGACCACTCCCATTACCACACCCCCTTTTTGCCTGTTGGTATGAGTGCAAACACACACTCAAACACTCGTAGGGTGAAAACTGTCACCACCAAAGGGTGGTCGATTTTTGTGTACCGACTGACCGACCAAGAAAATCAGCTGACCATCTGAACAGCCAACTGACCGAATGACCAACCGAGCAGCCAACAGAGCAATCAATAAAGCTACTAAAAATGGTATCATAACATCTCTAGTTTAACTGCTGAACACAGTGTGTCTACTACTTGACTGAAAAGTCCACTCTCAGTGTTTGTGACTTGGAGATTTCAAGTTTCCTCATCACATTTATTGAAGTTACATATTGGACATCAATGGGCTTCATATGAACACGTGTTAGGATTTAATTTTTTTGCATTATCTCAGAATGTGTATTACAGTAACCAGTCAAGAGCAAAAAAGGATGAATGCTTCTTCTTTTACAATGTTATTAATATACACTAATATTATTTTGCACCTACGTTTACAGTCATATGGGAAGAAATTCAGCAAAAAAGAAGCAGATACCAGTTTCTCCACAGATGTCTATGAGGACAGATTGTAGGGTTGACCTGAATGCTTTGATGCTTTGGAGCTTCTGCTGTTCCCATGGTAACAGACATCCAAATCAGAATTCGAATGCATCGTTCTTGTTTTTATCAAGAGAGGAAGGAGACATTGCGTTGGCTGCACTGGAAAAAAATGGCAAAAGACTGATAAAGAGCAAGAAATGGAGCTCCTCTATGATGCTCACAGAAAGGCATCCATTGGTTAAAATAACTATGAATGTATGTCATGACGGATGGGACGTCACTCATATGAAGGAAGTGACATTACATCCATAACGACGATTTAAGTTACTCAAAACTTTAAGAAAACTTTGTTCTATACAGGATTCGAACACTGGTCATCTGGGTGAAAGTCCAGTTTGTTGGAGCCATCTATCAATCCACCTTTTCCAAATGCAGACTTTCTCACTCCTTATACTTCTCTTGTCATTACTATGTCCATCGGGGGCGCTGCCTAACGATAAACGGACACCAGTTGGAATGGAAAGCCTAAGTCAAGCTCCTTCTGGTGGACCGGCATGGGACCTAATTTTGAAAAAAATATGAATGTGGTCAATAGCAAGAGACAAATTATTTTTTGATCTTGTTTAAATTGAATTGAAATGCCACAAATTACGCATATGATGTTTGTCAATTTAAAGATAATTTTACAAGTCAAGAAAGTTGCAGTTTGTCAGAATACCGTTGAAGTATCAGACTGTGAAAGACTACACACCTAGAGGTTGTGTAAGTGATGTCATGACTTTCACCCTCCAAAAGCTAACGTTAGCCACTGATGCTACAATGCCTGTTTGTTTTCCTATTGGCATGCAGTTACACAACAGTGGGTCTTGCTCCTTCTTTCTCTTCACAGCTGATAAAAGCACCGGGAGTCTCCGGATAAAACACTGCAGGTAAGATAACATTTCAAGGGGCAGCGAGACTGGTGTTGGTGACGTATATTGGGTGAGATGGGAGATGTAGTTCATAAACTAAACAAACCTACCACAAACTGAGACTTTCTTGATTTGTAAAATGATGTTTTAAATTACCATATGTAATTTATGGCACAGTAATAATTTGTCTCTTGTTCATATTTTTTCCGCATTTAGATCTCATGGGGGAAGGGGTGTGATTTAGGCACTCTATAAGCTGCCTGTATTTCAACCAACATGCACATTTTTCTGGTGAGGACTGGCTGTTCTCATTACATGCACGGTTCCAATAATAGAAAAGTATATAGTTAAAGAAGTGTTGACGAAAGTATGATAGCTTGTCTGTCCTCTCTGAAACTAAATTTTCACTGAAGCTTCAAAGCCCCAGAAACTTGGAATAGCCCTACCAGGGCGTGATCAATATCTCCACTAATGTATTACAGTTAAATAAACATACTCAAGGTTATTGAAAGATATTTTGGAAAATACGAAATTAAAAAAAAAAAAAAACTTCAGCTCAAAGAGATGTCTTCAACAACAACAAAAATGAAGGAAGGTGATTTAAAGAGTATTGTGGGGGGACTTTCAATTTAAAAGAAGTATGTTGGATATGTTGAGGAGGACAAAAGATAAAGTGTGTTAAGCTGTTGTTTTTCAGCAATGCTTTTTTCAAGGCCTTTTCTCACAATGCACTGAAATATTTAGAGACCTTTGCAGAACAAATAAATATTTTCTTCCCTTTTAATCTGAACTCTTTCTCCTGTGGATGAAATTCCAGAGAGTAAATAAACACTCCGACTGTTCCTTTACTGCCAGCGCCCCGTTTCAACCCTCAATATGATCTGCTTCTCGAATGTAAACAAACCGCTAGCCTCGCCGGGCATTCCCAAAGCACAACCTATAAGTTCTGCTTTCAAAACACAAAGCCTTTAGTTCCCCACCCCACCCACCCACTTTACTGCCACGAGGGATTCGCACTCTCCTCCTGAGATGCACGTTGAAGCTCACAAATAAACAGCCGTCAGATGTTTACATATGGAGCACATCGTTGTGAAGGCCTCCAGAGAGGGAGTGGAAAGCTCATTTGCACTGTCAATGAGAAGAATCAGAAATTTCTGCCTCTGGTTTATGACGATCCAGACTGTATTTAGGTGAAGAAGGAAATAATACACATGGAGACACAGAGGCGAATGCAAATATTGCATAATGAAGTATCACTGGCAGGCAAAATCATTCATATTGTTCATTTTAATGTATTTTTAGAAAGCAAAATAGACCAATCAAATGGTACATTGTACACAGCCCGTCTTCACCCGAAAAATGGGCGTAAAAGTCATCTGTACATGCAGCTTATTAGGACCCATTTTTACATTGTCTTGTTAGGTGGCGACCTCTAGTGGCCGTAGCAGTTCCAAAGTAGGAAGAGAAAGAAAGTCCATGGAAGGAGGTGGTTGGGGTTGGACAGATGAGTCAAACAAACTTTCACTCAACTAAACTCACATTACGTACGTGACTTGACTGTCATCCTCACACTTCTGTCACGTGACTTCTGTTGCTTCTGTCAAGTGACATATATGTAACACACTTATTTGAACCCAAACCATGTTTTTTTTCCTAAACCTGACCAAGTAGTTTAACAGGCCTTACCAAACCAAACTGCTGCTGTTTAAAGGTCTGTGACTCTTGCAACATACTTAAAGTCAACAAAAATAGTTGCTGAAAACACATGAAAAGACTGAGAACTATGTTGTACTGAATTGTGGAGATAGACTGTTAAACTGTTGTTCACAATTTCTGTGTTCAGGGTTTTTTAGGCGTGGCTTGGACCTGAAACATGGCTCGGTGACGTGCCGGAGCCATGGTCCCCCTACACTGTATAAATCCCACGAACCAACACATGAACACAACTGCCTTCCCCTCCCCTCACCCTCCCTAACGGTCAGTTACAAACGTACTTTCAGTGACTCCTTCAGTCTAAATCAGCCCAGCAGTTCACTTCAGCTCACTTCAGTTCCAACAACCCGACACCGAGGAACAAAAACCATCCTGTTACCGTCCTCTGGCTCTGATGGCTCAAACATGTCTGGACATGTTCAATAAAGCTGCTAGTCCATGTTTCAAGTCGTTTTCAGTTGTGGTGTTTGACTCTGAGACAACGGACTGGACACATCCGTAGCTTTTCAGAGCAGAAAAAACTGCTCTTTTTTATGATTTTGAGAACTAATTTTATATACTTAACAGTATTTTTTTATCATTCAAATTTGGCTGGGTGGTTAATAACATGTTTCTGTGGTGTGACGAACTCAGAACACACATTTATTGTTGCTTTACATGATTTTTAAGGCCCTTATGACCTGGATTAACTGTAAATTCATTAGGGATGTGTCGTTCCCATACTCAATATCAGTCGTGGCTTGATACTGGCTCAAGGCTCTAGGATCGGATATCAGGGTGTGCTGTATGGAGTTATTTTAAACTCAGGAAAGAACAAGACTAGGTCAAATCTAGTATATGGCTTAACTATATGGCTTGACGGCGTATGGTCACTGTGTGAAATTGTGGACACTTTCTTACAGGGGTAATGCGAATTCCTTTTATTATATAGGCTAATAGATATATTATATATGGATAATAAAGTCTAAATGTTCAATCAGTGATCAAACTAGGATCTTCGTGTTGTCCCAACTTCCAGAAAATGGAAGAAAACAGCAAAACAGCCAACTGTAATTCATCGAAGTTAAATTGTTGAAAAAAAAGGTGAAATCATGCTGACTGATCAAAAATGTGGCTAAACATTTTGTGTGTGAAAAAGTTTAAATAAACAGAAGCAGCAGTCTTGCATAATGAGTCATGTTGTGGGCTGTGAATTTATTTCTTTAGAGCAGAGCTTTCAGTCTTTTCTCAGCAAAGGAACCCTTACAAGATCAAAAAATATACCAGAAACCCCCTCATGTATGTCCCTCAGATCAGAGAAAGCCGGTTTCCAAATTGTGACATATGCTTGACTGTTGGGTGGAAGACTTACATATTTATCAAGAGTTACTGATTAGTATATTAGAATGAAATCTATGAACTAATTTAGATTTAAAAATAAAAAAAATATTATTCATTGAAGGCTTTTGAAAAAAGGAACCAATAAATAATTTTTCATATCATGATGATCTAAATGAATTAATCTGAAAACTATTCACAGACCTGCTGGCTGAGTGCCACAGACCACTGTTTGAGAACCACTTCTATAGAGGAGTAGAACATTTGTTTCACAGTGTGAACACGATGTTCTTTAGATTGCTAGGTTAATAGGTTAATAGGCTACATAATACAGATGTATTATTAACAGCTAACTTGTTTAAAGTGGCTACAAGAAACTTTCATATTGTGTTGATTTTGGAGCCCCCTGTGGACAAAAGTGGTATTGTTACCACTGTAATAACCTCAAAATCTAATATAAAAAATAAAACTATCAAAATAAAAATATTTTTTTTACTTGGCTAATGTTCCACTCACTGTAACTTTACCTGGAAAAATGTAAACTTCTCACTGATGGTCTTGTTTGCTTATGCAGGTCATAAAGAGGCATCAGTAATAAACTGAGACTGTACGGCTAACCGGCTAAAAACTTCTTGTAGTAGCTTTAGAAGAGTGGAAAAGAAAGAGGTACTGGATTGGATCTTTATCCATAAGCCAGGACCACGTCATGCTTTCTAATGTTAACTGTAAAATAAATGCACTAATGGAGGCCATTGTTCTAACTTTTGTAACATAATCATCTGTTCTATTATCATGGCTAAGTATAATTACTGTATCAGTAATGGCTTCAGTAAACAATGAGAAGCGAAAAAACAAACAAACAAATATCTACAAGGTGTCCAGCAGATATTACACCACAGCTGTGAATAGAAGTCCCATATAAAATGACCTGTTCTGGGCTACTGCTTAACTGAGCATCAGCAGAATAATAACTGCTGCAATTATCTTCAAGCAAATGAGAAAATGTTCTTCTCCGTGGTAGAATGACCCACAGGAGAGCCCATAATGTGACTCCTCACCATCCTTTCTTTCTCCCTCTCCCTCTCTCCATCTTTCTTTCTTTCTTCATACCTGGAATTGAGGCCAACATCTCTCTGTGAGCCGGTGGCTCAAATTGCTTTGCTAGCATCATCCAGCCACACACAGTCTCTAATGAGCTGCGCTAGCTCGCTGCTGACAAAGGAAATGACAGCCGGCGTGATTACAGAAATCTGGGACTTGACCAAACTGTAACTTGTGGAAAATGATCTGGGGAAGAAGACACTCTAAAAAGGACATCAAGTGAGCTGAATCCAATATTTAGAGGGAAAAATCTCACCAGTATATCACCATGGTGACTGAAAACCTATGATGATATGAATAAATTGAGCAATATTATTATTTTTAAATCCTGAAATGGAGAAACTAAGCTGAGACAAGCATTGCTGTACAAGTGTTTTTCTTTTTTTTGTATCAGGCTTACATAAGAAGGCATGACCTGAAATCCCCAGGGAAGGGCCAAAAGGGCGGGTGGATGTCTCCACTGCTGCTGCATGAAGGATTATGAGCCTTCATCTATCTGGGACATCTGATCTGTTTCCCTGAGTACAGTCTTTACAGCCGTGACTGTTACACTGTAAGACAGTGAGAGTGTACAGCAGATGGTTATGGCTCAATAGAACCGAATATCACTGAGCTGATGTATACTATGCCAGATTTCCCCGAAAGATGAAGATACAATCTGTCATGTTTTGATATTATGAGGAACTGCTACTATGTGTGCACTTTTACTATCAATTTTTGGTCGGACTTCATTTTACAGTACACTACTAAGATGTAACGAACTGTTCAATGTATCAAAAAAAGAAATAATATGTTCTTTATTAGATAATATCAGACCTTTTATTAGACTTTCTTAGAGGGTAATTTGGGACATATTAAAACAGACAGTACTGTAAACTAGTTTGCACCATTTCCCACTGTGAGACCATTATTAGACTCTCTTAGATGGTCATTTGGGACACATTACAACAGAATTGCACTGTAAACTAAAATATATTATTTCCCTTATTAGACTTTATTAGAGGGTAATTTGGGGCATATTACAACAGAATTGTACCTTAAAGTGCATTGTTTCCCCACTGTAAGACCCTGATTAGATTGTTAGAGGTCAATTTGGGGCATATTACAACAGAACTGTACTGTAAACTAAAGTGTATTGTTTTCCTCTGTTAGACCTTTATCAGAGGGTAATTAGAACATAACTGTACTGTAAACTAAAGTGTTTTATCTCCCACAGTTAGACCCTCATTAGACTTATTAAAGGGTAATTTGGGACCTATCACAACAGAACTGTACTGTAAACTAAAGTGTATTGCTTTCCTCTGTTAGACCTTTATCAGAGGGTAATTAGAATGTAACTGTACTGTAAACTAAACTGTATTATTTCTCACTGTTGGACCCTTATCAGACTTTCTTAGAGGGTAATTTGGGACACATTACAACAGAACTGTACTGTAAACCAAAGTGTATCGTTTTCCACTGTTAGACCCTTATTAGGTTTTATTAGAGGGTTATTAAGGACACATTACAACAGAACTGTACTATAAATTAAACGTTATTATTTCCCACAGTTAGACACTTTTTAGACTTTACTAGAGTGTAATTAGGGACACACTGCAACTTAGTTTTATGTATGATATTTGTCTGTGGGTGACTGCACAGATTTATTGTAATCCTGTAGGTAGATAATGTGATTTGATCAACCTAGTAGGCATCAGTCTTGGCTACTTTGCCAACTATGTGGGACCAGTCAAAGATGGTGCATCTCAAGTAGCAGGTATGTGATTTAACTTTAGTTTACAGTACAGTTCTGTTATAATGTGTCCCCTAATTACCCTCTAATAAAGTCTAGTAAGGGTCTAACAGTGGGAAACAATATACTTTAGTTTACAGTACAGTTCTGTTGAAATGTGGCCCTAATTATCCTCTAATGATGTCTAATAAGGGTCTAATACTGTCTAATAAAGAACATATTATTTATAGTTTTTTTCTAATTTAATACAAAATACAGCTTGTTACATCTTATTAGCGTACTATAACATATAAAATGTTTTTTTTTTTAAGTTAGATATGAAGGTTCACGCCATTGAAAATCCTTCTGCAAAATTGCCCCCTCACACACAACAAAACAGCTCAGATTCCTTCCTGAAGTGCCCACCTGATTCCCCTATTCCCTCTCTTAATCCCAGTCAAATCCTCCAATCACAGAAAAAAAAGTACAATCCTCCCATGTGTCCATCCCAGTATCTGTCCCTACCCTCCCTTTCCGCGTGGCCCTCCGATTTGGCGCAATCTTCCTCCCCTCCCGCGCCACTTTCCGTCTCAGCCCGGTCCCATTATTTTCAGGATGACAAAAAATATATGACAATAAAATCCCTGATGCCGGCGAGAGCGAGGGCTGGCCCAGAGGTGACCCCGCTATTCTCATCAGCCTCCGTCCCACTTTTCAGCCGCCTCCACTGATAGCTCTGACACACGGCAGCTGACACTCGCTGCTCATGCTCCCTTCTCACACCAGATACCGTCTGAACCTCAACACCACCACCACCGCCCAGCTCATCTCATTCAGAGCCCCTGCTGTGCACGCACACACACGCACACACACGCACGCACACTGGCAAAGGAAATTTTAATAATAATTTCAGAGTGGTATGATTGGATACGTTCCCGCCGAGATACGGAGGAAAAGCAGAAGCAGCAGAGGTGAGAGATGGAAAGAGGAGAGAGGGGGTGTGAGCGTGTGTGGATGAAGGGATCTAACGACTTTGCTTCTATCTCATTTGCAGATCCTATCCCTCTCAGTCTACATTACGACGTTATCCCCATGCCAAAATAAAGGCTTATCGGCCAAGCCTTTCTCATGTACGCCGCCTGAACGTATGCTCTGTGAGAGCGTGAGACAGATCTGTTTTAACGGCGGAATATCTCGATGTACAATAAACCTCATACTTCTCGCGTGCTGTGTTCTCTATTCTGTGAGGAATGGAACTGTTTGTGTACTCAACATGTTTACCAGAACATGTCCCAAACCCTTTATCTTTATTCCACAATCACCAGCTTCAAGTCTGAATATAAATGAAGTACCTAACAGTGACAGTACAATTTGGTACATTCTTATCCAAAGTGACTTATGTGCCAATGAAAATGTTATTTTCTAGCACAGGAATGTCTACTGTAACCTTGATTATTTGTATCATGTACAAAGCTGCTGGATTTGAAATGTCACTGTTTTAACCTTTTCATGGATGAATTGCAACCACCACAGTCAGCTTTTCTTTTTTCCTGAGTTTTTATTACTTTTGAAGCATAAAAAAGAAATCCAATGAATAAAATGATATATTTTGTGAAAAATATCAAATAATTGTCATTAAACATGTTAATGATTAATTATTAATTGTTTAAATATTTATCAGATTAAAAATGTATTAAATCAATCATTTTTGAAGTTGATAGTCTACAAATGGCAATAATTGTGCCTCATTTGACATTGTTTTGTCTGGCTAAGCCATTTGTTGAATAAGGACTTAAAGGATAACTTCGGTATTTTTCAACCTGGGCCCTATTTCCCCGTGTGTATGTGTGTGTATGATTGATAGGTACAACAACAGGTTTTAAAATTGGTTCAGTATTGAGGGAGGCGGATGCAGCCGGCAGCCGCGAAACAAGTTATAACGATATGAGGACAAATACGTCCCGTAAAGGTTTGTGCATTAAAAGTGCTTTTTTCGCTACAGTCCGGCTCAGATCGGCAGTGTAATCTCTGTCAACAGCATGCAAAGCGTCTCTCTTACCGTTCACTCTGTGACGACATCTCGCGGGATCTTTGCTTGTTGAAGACTGTCTTCGTTGCAGTGAGTAGGACAGCTGTTTTCTTGAGGTGTGTTTGGTGAAGTGTTTCGGGATTGGATGTCTTCTCTTCTTGGGCTGGCAGTAGTCATCTTGGGAAAAGTGTGCACTGCAGACCCGATGGTCTGCAAGGCTCAGTGTCTGGACAGGAGTGTTAGCATCCAATTGTAGCACAATTAGCCACAACTTCAGCATCTCGCCGTCTGACAAAGACAGCCTATGAAAGCTGTACGGGGTGTTGCGTGACACCCTGTTCTTGCAATTCAGCTAAGCGGCAACAAACAAAGATCCCGCGAGATGTCGTCACACACAGCAAGCAGTAAGTGAAGCATGCTGTTGACAGAGATTACACTGGTGATCTGAGCCGGACTGTGGCGAAAAAAGTTTTACGGGACATATTTGCCCTCATATCTACCGTTATGACTCATTTCGCGGCTGCCGGCTGCATCCGCCTCCCTCAATACTGAACCAATTTTAAAACGAGTTGTACCTATCAATCATACACACACACACACACACGGGGAAATAGGGCCCAGGTTGAAAAATACCAAAGTTATTCTTTAACTACATAAAACCTGAAAAAAATAGAAAATGATAAAAAGAGAAAAACAGCAAGAAAAAAGGAGAAAAAAACAAACAAAAAAAAAGAGTATCGCATTTACTATTAATGATTAATTTATTTATCGATTGTTAGCAATTTCAACTTAAGGAACAGGCACAATAAGTAATCGTGGGCCTGGTCAGCAGAGGTATGAGTGGTAAGTCACAGATGCACAAAATAAACACTATTATTCCATTTTTTTATACTGTAACTAAACAAACATATACAGCAAATTAACTTAGGTTCATGCTAGCCAGGATTGCCAGGTCTGTATGGCAAAACCAGCCCAATGACAGATCAAAACCAGCCCCAACACCCAACAGAACTGGCGCCGGCAGGCGGAGAGCACAAGCGCATTGTATTTGTGTGTTTATGTGGGCATGTGTGTGACTTGTGCCAGGTCCACCCAAATCAGCGGACAAAAAAAATTCATCCACAATATTTCAAGAGTAGCCCAATTCCACGGAAAAAATGCAGACCTGGCAACCCTGATGCCAGCTGTAGCTGGGCAGCTTTGTTGGGGTATATGATCTAAAATAATGCGCTGAATACTTGATGCTGCAGAAACTGTTGAAACAAGTCAAACGTTGCTGTTTTGATTCTCCAAACCTCTGCAATAAAACCAGTGGAGCTTTCCTTTAATGTTGAGGAATGTCAACCTCAGTAAGGTTCAGACTTTTCAACAAGCCTGGAAGCCTATCTGCTCCTTCGGCTTTCACCTGCCTATTAGGGTGGAACATATTGGCTAGATAGGTTCTGTGTGTGTGTGTGTGTGTGTGGGTAAGACATGCAGCATAGAATGACCAAATAGGACACACACACACACACGGTTGCGGGTGGGCTGGCTGTGGCGAGCCTTATCGCTATGCCACAAAGTGGGAAGATTAGATTACTCACTTCCCTAAACCTCTAACTTGGTTACCATAGCAATAGCAGTGTGACTGGGGCAGCAGCTCGTCATTGTGGAGGCTGCTGAAGCGGGAATGGACGGATGAAACAATCACCAGGGGAACCATAGGTCAGCCAGCTCCGTATTTTACCTCAGTAACTCACCACCCTGTTCTTTTCTATTCTCTTCCGACTTCCACTTGTTTCCAAAGTCAGAGCGGGCAAGTGAGGTCATCTCATGGTCAACTGCCTCAACACCCAGTCCCTCCACACTGAGACTGAGACGGGGGCAGTCTCATGCAGATTATTCATCATTATTGTTAATGTCAGAGTATTAGGCTTTTGATTGAATATGTTGCTCCACAATATTTGCAGAGTCAATAAAATAATAGTGTGCAGCTCTACCTCATATAATCATTTTTGTGCACTGCTGCATACCGACCAAGGGAGATCAATTGAAATTGAATTCATAATTGCACCATAGTGAAACCTTGTGCTTAATTCAAATTAATGAAGTACTTGCAAATCCATAGTGTTGTGGGTCTGATCATTAGATTAATTACCCCAATCAGGCTATTGTATTTCAATTAAGCCAAGTGCAGTGTTTATCTTTTCATTACTCAACACTCTAGTCAGAAAAGTAAATGTAAAATAAAAAGTGGAGACAGACTTGTGCACATGAATGTACAAAAAGGAGATCTGATATCGTTATCTATCTAAAAAATGACGGAATTCTTCATCGTGCTGAAGGGCTGGTGCTCGAAAAGTCTGAGCCTAATCAAAGCTCAGCAAATAATTAGAGAGACACAAAGGAAATCAGGTGGCTGAAAAGACTGAGAGAGGCACTTAGAAGAATGGCCCATAAATACTGGTATTTATACTGCAGACAGTCCCGATGCTCTCCGCCTGCCGCTAAGGACTCATAATGGAGTCGTTTTTTACCATTCAAACAGAAAAATGGCTCTGTTAAGTTACGGGACACTGTTTTGACCTTGACAAAGCACTTAATTTAGATAAGAGTTACCCTTCGAAAACTGCAGCGAAATTAGGTCACTTTAATGCCGGCAGCCCGCAGAGCATGACAGAGTTTAAATCTTTGACTTTGGGGCTCGGGGCAGGAGTGTCCTGCTGGCTCCTAACTGGTCTTCTCGCCGCTTCTGTTCGGGACTAATTTAGGTCTACTAGAGGGTTTTTCAAAAAGTAGATATTTAATATTGAATTGAAAAAGCCACAGAGACAGCACCGACCTAAAGTTCAGTTTGGGATTTTAAAATGATGGTGAATAATTAAAGTTGGTGGTTGGCAAACTAACATTTTTACAGGCTGGAATCTCTCTAGAGATGTTGTGGTCAAGTCCAAGTGTTGTTTTTTAGTCATGCTTGTTGTGTGGCTCTAGGGTAAATGTTGAAATGTTGGTCAGACCACCTCTCGGGTCCAGACTAAAATATCTCAATGAATGGATTGCCATCAGATTTTGCACAGGCATTCACTGTTCCCCGAGGATGAATCCTAAAAGGTCAACTTTTCTGCGAAACATACAACCATACAAAGCACGACTACACAGTCAGATTCATGCTCTGCATTTAACCCATCCTGGTGTGTGCAGTGCCCGGGGGAAGAACTCGACCTAGCATACTTCCACACAGAAAGGCCACTTTCAAATCAGGATTCGAACCCACGGCCTTGCTACGAGGCCAAAGCGTTGGGCGCTGCGCCACTGTGCTGCCTTAATCCATCATAATCACTTTGATGATCCCCTGACTTTTCCTGAAGCACCACCATGTACAGTATTTAACGTTTGTGTAACGTTTGTGGTTCAGATCTAAAAACAAAGACCCGAGCTCTCCTGAAAACAAGAAAAGTTCGAGATTGGGGTTTTCTCGAAAACTGATGAATTATCAACCATTATGTTATAGCATTGCTTAAGCTGGTATGAATGTTTATGAAAGAATAAGAATTAAATTATCTCCAGTGTCATCTGATGTTTAAGTGTATGCAGCTGGTCCGTGTGGTTGATTTTACTGTATCTTCGTGGGGGAATTTATGGCTCTTTGAACGTAGCCAGATCTTGTGATTCCATTCCTTTCCACGAACTGTTCAAAAGAGTAGCTAATCTTTCTTTTTATTTCAGGGGGCTTATCAGGTTTATCTGCAAAGCATTAAGTATAAGCATTAAGATAATGATGGATCTGATTCAAACTTTCCACCAACACAACTTCATTCTACAGGGGTGGAATGGGTTTAGCAGCGCTAAATTACTCATAATGCCACCATCAACCAACACAATCTTCAGTCACCGCAGGGACAAAGCGTGCGTGGTTGGCGGAGATGTGACTCGAAAAAAAGAGAGCAGCTCTCAGACGGGAGCCAGCTCCCATCGTTCATAGAGGTGACTCGTTCGCAAACGTCACATCACTGCTGCATCTCACCCCCAACTCATCAAACACAGCAGCTTGTTCAGTGACCCTAGAGTACCCATCTACAGTTTTGCACATGCAGGGCTCTGCAGTTAAGTTAGAATTAATAAATATGCAACTTTCAAAATAATGACACAAAAACTACTTGGTTAGGTTTAGGAAAAGATCACGGTTTGGTTTAAATAAGTAAATTAGTTATGCAAGTTCACATACGTAACATAAGCTGGGGTCACACTACAGGAGTGCCCATTTACCACAGATTCAGCCCTCCCAAGAACTGGATGAACAATCTGAACCAGAACCACCCTGATCATTTTAAACATCTTTCATATCTCCGAATTAAAATTTGGATGATTACGTCTGTATGGAAGTGTGCCAAGCAACGGTAAACATTTTAGCCCTTGTGGCTAGCGTTAGCTAACATACCACTGTTGACAGATACTAAAACTAACAGTTAAAATCTCACCTCCAGTTCTCGCTGAAGAATTGACAAGCCGTATGTCTCCCCAAACATTTTCTCATCCACACATTCCTAGCTTCTGCTTTTGTTTTTCTCACTGAAAAGCATTACTGCAGGGAATTGCTCCACTACATGAGATTACACGAGATCACATTCCTGCTGTGTGTGACGTGCCATTATTTTTAAATCTTGTAGTTTGTGCGTGTTCGAGCTTAAACAGAAATTAATCTGTGAGGTTTCTCCTAATGTGTGTGATGCAACCAGATTTCGGCTTTCGGATTTAAAACTCCTACAGTGTGAGCTCAGCTTTAGATAACTTGTGTGACTTAAATAATATACGTCCGATACATAAATTATAAAGAAGTCAACACTAACTTTTGGTTTCATACGGTACACGAACTCCTGTCTCCTGGGTGAAAGTCTGTCCATCCTACCTCTTCCATATGTGGACTTTCTCACTCTCTATACTACATCACCTGATTTTGATAGCACATTAAAACATAATACTAGACTGGAGGGGTACCTACACCATCAGAGTTTGAAGCACAAGGGCACTGACCAAGCTGGTGGGTTTTTTGACACACTGGAAGTGAGAACAGGTTGTCTGGACATGTGTAGGCTGTTTTTCTTTGTATCGTGACTGTGGGCTGCTTTCGTGTGGTACTGGTACCGGTCCATGCGGTGTTTGATACCCGTCAGCAAAGATATTATCATTGCACTAGATTCTAGAACTGATCACATTTTTGTCCTATCAGGCAAGAACATGCACCTACCCACTCTTCCCCACTGCCAACTCCTGCCAGTGGGAGCGATGAGTGAAAACCTGACTGGTCTTCCCAACCACACGCCCTCTGCTAATGACTGTTGCACGGAAATTTCTCAGAAAGTGGTGAGTTTTTCCTTTTAGAAAAATGAGTGGTATAAGGCAGCAACTGCCTCTTTCTCTCTCTGCCTCCCCTCCTGCATCTGTCCATGGCTCGATTCACATTCTAAGATTGCTCCCTCAAAAATGTATGGCCAATCCAACAGTTGTTGAACCATTCATTTGCAGATAAGCGCCAGGCAAGGGGAGGTATGGCAGAATTTTTTTTTTTTTTTTCTGCAGTGGTTACAAAATGTTAAAAAAATATACATATTACCAGTTTGAGTTAACTAAAACTCCCTGCGCTCTTGGGGGAAAATATTTCACCAAACTCCCTTTAAGAAATATGATATATTAACAATTCCTTATGTGTCTGGAAAAACACACAACTCTAGAAACACAAGATATGTCATATGTCGACAATCCTCATGTCAATTCAGCTTCAGTATAATCCATAAAGACAAACTGAGTTTGCATCTAAACTTTACATTTTGGTTTTTGTTGCTTTAACTCACCAGCCTCCGATGGGAGAAGACATGAAAGTCATACTGTTCCATTATGGATTATATTGTTGCCGAATTGACAAAAAGGCTTTCGACATATGATGCCCTTCATCTTGTGTTTTGTGGAGTTATGTGTTTTTACAGAGACATAAAGAATTGTTAATATGTCATCAAGGGAGTTTGGTGTAATATTTTCCCCGCAGAGTGCAGGGAGCTTTTGTTTAATTCAAAATGCTAATATGTACGGTATATTTTTAAAGTTTTGTCACCACTACAGGAAAAAAAAAATCCTACCACACCTCCCTTTGGCTGTCACTAATCTTGCACCCATACTTTTAACTGTAACTAGGCACCTATGGGTATCAGTCCAGTATCGGTTCAAATTTGAACGGTAGCCAACCCTGAATGAAGCCAGGGGCCGGTTTCACAAAGATAGACTTTCACTATGGCTTAGATACAATATAAGCCTTCAGATAGAGGTCTACATTCATCTGTTGCACAAAGCAGTTTAGTTCCTGACTATGTTACACAGGACTATGGCACAATGAACTCTTGGTGACCTTTTTCAGCATTAAAAAAAATGGCTGAATGAGTGACAGCATCCAAACGCTCAGGTCTGTTTACCCCAGCAGAAAATATGTGTCTTTTGGAGGAACTCAACAGCTACAAGTGACATTTTATTTGGAATGTTTGGCAGAGAGTGCAACAATGCAAAAAAATAATACAAATCTGATCTGGAAAAAAATGCAGTGACAGTAAACGGTATTCATATCCCAACACTGAGAGAAGATGTTTAAAAGAAATGCAAAGAAATCATAGCTCTCACCCTAAGAATGTTAGCAGACCACAAATTATGAGCCACGTTTTCCCTCTTTTTTTTTTTTGTTGGGTGCGACTAATAAGTTGATGGCACTGATTGTTGCCATGGTAACATTGGTCTTAAGCTGAGTTAGCCTGGGAGATAAGTTGTCTAATTATTTTGGCTTGCAGTTTGTCAGTCTTAATTTTTGTGAAATTGTCTAACTTGCAATGACTAATCTATAGTTTAACATTATAGACAAGTCTAAAATAGAAAGATCCAGCTTTGTGAAACTGGCCTCTGGACGCTAGCATGGCTAAAAATATTATTTCTTACATTTGTCCAACCCTTTTTTAACAGAATAAAATTTACAAAGAGCACTACAGTGTCACATCACATGGCCATAGACTCTTACTGTCGTCCGGTTTTAAAAATACACTTGTTGAGGCCCTTTAAGGCTGTGGTAGTCCTTTGTCCCTCCGTGATCATGTGAGTGCAATTCAATTTCTCCACTGTACAATTCGATTTGGACAAATGTCTGATTCTGACTAAGGGGGCCATGTGACCAGAATCATGTCTTCGGGGCATCTCGCTGCACAGTCGACTTGTGCTCTCGCTTATCTGATTAAAAAAAAAAAAATAGAATACACAAAAGAGAGGGCACTAAATGTACACATGCATCGCGGGCTGGCCACACACATACAGCCAATGAAACTGGCAACTACCCAGCTGAGCGTAGTTTTATGTGTGTAGATTTATCATTGGCCATTAAAATACATTTGATTTTTACCAGGAGGGCCCTCCACTGCTGGTTTCCTCAATAGGAGTCCGACTTGCTTTTTACAACCACTTTCTTTAACCTTCTCTCCTGCTCATAAAACACCAGCAACCCTCCTCTTCCTCCGCCGGCTCCCTTCCTCCTTCCCTCCTGTCTCTCCTACTGTATCTCTCCATCTATTCCGACCTCTGCTATGATTCTATCTTTATTGGGTGTGTTTGTGTTCCTCCTCCTCCTCCTGTCCTTGCCCTCTTCTTTCGCCTCTCGCTCCTCTACTGCGCAAATACCCTCTCTGCCCCCGAGCTATTTTTTCTTAATTGTCTCTTTTCCTCCTGAATGATCGATTCGTCACATTTATCTGACAGCTTGAGAATCAGGACAGTTCTCAGGCTTCTACTTTAAAGTGCCCAGAGGTCTCCAAAGGTGAGCATCCATAAGGAGCTTTCATGGGGTTATTCAGAGGAAACCTTTTCACTTGTTGTTAGAGGACAATGGCCTATTTGAATGTGCATAATGACGCTAAACTCTTCAACCTTTTCCCTGCCTGATGCGATGTTCGTTAACATTTGCAGCTTATGTTAGAGCACAAAGCACACTGTTACTTCACTCCTTACACTTTTGCTCTCTTAATTATTGCATTTGAAAAGGTCTGTGGTGCTTAGTTATGGTTGCTATGCTAGAATTGGACAAGGGATTTGAAGGAGAGATTTGAGGGAGAGTTCAAATGCAGGTATGTTATGTAAGGGACAGTGAGCAGGTCATTATTGCGAAGTTAGTGGGTTATTTCACAATAATGACCTGCTCACTGTACATTATCCTACTCATGGCATGATTACCTACTAAAAAAAATCAAGATTTTGACTCAAAATATTCGATTGATCTTAAAATGATTTTATGGATTTAAAAATCATCTTGTTGGTTCTCCATAGTCTATGATTAGAACTGTATCCATAGCAACAGCCTCAGAACTTGGAATGTTTAGAGCTTTTAACAAAGCCGTGTAATAATGCAGGGATAATATACAATGAGCAGGTCGTTATTGTGAAATAAATCCCAACAGGATGATGCAGGACTTCAGTGTGAAGCCAAAAAAACTTGTTACATGGTTATGTTCCAAAAAAAGAAAAAATCATAATCTGACACAAATTATTAAATTAACAATGATTTTATTGCTCCTCCAGAGCCAATTATCAGAACTGTGTCCATAGCGACGCTCTATTCCTGATAACAACAGTCTGCTGTACAGAAATAACAGACCTTAGAGTGCTGGAATTGACAGAATCGAGTATTTAACAAAGCCATGTAAAAATCAGACTGGCACATGCACAGGCTTTGCTAAAACCAAGGCCCCGCCCTCTTTTGGGGGATAGAAAACTGAAGATTCCATAGACAACAATGTAATTTTACGTGTTTCTGAATTACAGTTTTGAAAAGTTTGTATGAATTCATGACGAGTTTATAAAACTTTATTTCATAGACACGTCTAGTGATTATTCTGTGACCTATTCTTGAACATGAGCATTTGTGAAAACTTAATAAATTACAGTTGCTCGGTCAGCCGTCATGTCCCTTCAGTCTTCCCCCTTCCAACTTCATCAAAGACCCAACGATGGCCAAACACTGCTCATACTGAACTGCACTGAAGCGTCGTCTGTAAATAACAAAACCTGTTAAAAGACAAGTGTTGATATAAGGCTGAGATTTAGTCAGAAACAACTGAGGCTGCTAGGCTGTAACATTATAACTGAACTCCAGCAGCCTCACACTCAAAGCTAATGTTAGCTCTCCTTCAGTAATAACTGTTACCAGCATTGTTTAGCTATTTACCACACAGACAGGGAATATTCACGTATCTCATGTGCCTCAAATCTCAGTGTGAAAGCCATTGTTACTAAAACAGTTGTTTCTAGTTTCTAGGTATATATTAAAAATATACATTTTTAGTGCTCTCCTTTTGGGATCCTTTCCAGGGAGAATGTGGAACCAGAGAGCGTGATGATTTGTATGCTTATTTATTTTATAACCTGATACACAGCAGCCTTTCTGCATTTTCCTGTCTCTCCCATTATATGAAACCGTGATCTTCCTCCCTTAGCGGCAGGAGCTCACTGACGTATCGCCAGGCTGATGTATACATGGCTATTTTTTGTTGCAGTACTTTTGAGAGGGTTGTGCTAATAATTTGGTTATTTATTTGCTTTTTGAGATGTTGCAATATGATTTAATTTTATTTTATCTTTTTGCACATTTTGCAGTTTCTTACTCTCTTTGTTCTGGACTTTTCCCAGACCACTTATAGAGACCCTGTTAATGCTTTTTTCTCTACAAATGCAAGGAAATTAGGACGGCGGCTATGAAAACTGACCTCCCACTGCTGTCAGGGGGGCTGGCAGCGGGAGGTCAGTTCTTGCATGATTCTGTTTAAATCAATCTAAAATAAAAACCATAATAGTTGGAGCATTCATACATTTTGAGGGAGAAAGGTAATTTTTCTGTCTTTCATGTCATCGTGTAGCATGCTTGTGATGACATCACAATGTTACATGCGATACAAAACATGCTGATAATGTGCAGGGGCACTATGAAGTGGTTCATGTTGGAACTCCCTAAACCTGGGACGGGGCCTTCCATATGTGTGTCTTTGACTTAATCCCAAGATTAAACCTACAAGAGACCTCACACCCAGATATAACTTCAAACAGAGATGATCTTTTATTTTTTGTGATCATCAATTTATATAGATGCACTTAAATTTTTACGCCTAGTACTGCTGGGACGGCTGAAACCAAGACTAGACTTCCCTGCAGACTGTCTAGTCTCAAACTGACCATCATAACTTTATACTTGAAATATGCACAATTGCATAGTGCTAAAATATGTTAACATTTAGTTGCATTAAATAATGTCCAGCCACAAAAATCCACTCAGATGGAGGGTCTGTAAGTTAGCATCTTACAGCCCAAACAAGCTTATAAGACAGACTGTCAACTTCCATGTACAGGTGTGTGTACACAAATTATAGGAAAACATGAATAGCACAGTCTGTATGCCTTCATACTAATGCATTAAATGAACTGATCTCATATTGTATGTGCGTACAGACTGAAGCTGTGACTGAAGTTCCAGGTCACATCAGAAAAAGAACGAGAGAAGTAGTGAAGTAAGACTGAGTCAGTAGTTTTAAGATTAGGCTGTATATCTTTTACGGGTATGAAGCATTCGAAATAATCTAAGAAATGACAATATGATTGATGAATCACAATAAGAAAAATACCAATGCAGGCGCTGGGGAAATATTTCTATTACAGATGAAATGAAACTATTCAAACACCTTTGCACTCTGATCAAAAAAAAAAAAAAAAAAAAAGAAAAAGAAAAAGAAAAACTAAAACATGAGCATAGTTCAAATAACTTATGGAGTGGTGTTCCATTTTTTTTCCATGTTTCTACATTTGGAATTTTTTGGATCGATGTGTTTTGTGTTTATTTGGTAAAATTTGATGAAAAACGTCCAGATGTTAGGGATACGAAGTATTTAAAGATAGTCCAAGAAATGACATTGCTGTAAACAAAGATACCAACGTAGGTGTTAGTACACGATCTCGCATGATCTGTTCCTGCACATGCATGAACGGGGCTGCCATCTAGGATAGGCACCTACGGCAACACCACTTGGACAAACCATGTAGTTTGCTGTTATTAGCCAAATAGCCAACCGCCTGATCCATTCTGCGCGAGCAGCAAGTTACGGCAATTGTAAATTGATTTTCTAAGATCTAAAAACATTTATTCATTTACATTTATAGATTTGATGGCCATTTTTTCTTTTCTAATTTTGGTTTGACCTTTTCTGTACTTCTTGGACAAATTTTTGGACATTTTTTGTCTTGTAACGTTATTGTTCCTGAATAGTTTTTTTCCGTCTCTTGAGAAACATTGTGGACGACATTGCCAGATGATTTAAGGTGGTTGGCAATATTGCTCATTTACTTTTTAAAGTTACAGGCCTATTTATTTATTTTTCTCTTAATTTCTGTTATGCATCTCTTTAGGTTATACAAATTTCTTTTACAATTTTCTTCTTCAGTACTCCCTGTCCTTATTTGTATTATAATGTGTTGTATTGGCTATTGTGTTATTAAAGTTTTTAAAAAGACTTGCTAATGTTGCTCCTGCAGAACAGTTGGCTAACAGGCTAATAACAGCAAAATACGTGGTTTGTCCAAATGGTGTTAACCAAGGTAGCTAACCAAGGTGGCCCCCCGCTTGCGTATGTGCAGGAACAGATCGTGCAGCTGGAATGGATCGCGTCCTGACAGCAGGGACTGGCCGAAGATCTGTTTAAAGGGCTGAAAAACACTTCAGGGAGGTGTGATCCACTATACAACACAGCACAGAGTTGCATTAAGGCTTAGGTTGCATTCCTTGATGGAATATAAAGAAGATTAACTATGCTAATGCTAATGTCAGTTTTTATAACCCACATGTGAATACACAAGTCAAGTTCAGGTTATGCTTCACACCCTCCTGCCTCACAAATAATAAAGTTCAGCGTAAAGCTCAGCAAATGCACTGAATACTGTGCTCAGTAGACATATGTAAATGTATATTTCATTCTGTTTCTCCTCCCTCATGCTTCTTATCGCCCTCTTTCTCTCCATCTCTGAATCACTCGCCTTCTGTTTCCTCAGTTCTCTTATCTATTTTGTGACTTTCCTCAGGCTATTTCTTTGTCTCCCCCTCCCCTCCTTCTCTCTCCCCTTCTCTCTGGTTGACCTAGCACCAGTTTCATTTCCGCTCGTTCATCCGTCTGTCTGCCGTCTTTTTTTGGGGACTTAATCTCTTTTCCAATCTCTCTCTCATATATGCTCGGTGGAGCTCCATGCATGAGAGTTAATGAAGGAGCTGCATGGGTAAACACACAGGAGGACAGATAGGACGGACCAGAGTAAATATATGCATGCGTACAAACATGCGCTGACAGATGAGCTCGACTGCTGACTGAAGACTCTCTGCACCGACATTAACACTGAAGTCTTGTTAGTCAATTAAGCAACAAATGAGAGTCTTAGTTGAATGACATTATAAATCAGCTGGAGCTTTTACATGATTAGTAACTCACACAAAAGTTATTCATAAAAAGTCACTCGCAGCCTTAAGCTCTTCTCCATCTTCTTACAATAAACTCCACACCCCTCATCACACCCTCCCAATTTGTGTCCTCCCCAATGTTTAATTGTTAAATAATATGTTAAACCATATTTTGAGGGTGTTTTTTAATATTTACTCTTCAATTATGCTGGAAAATATATTTTAAAAGATCAAACACTTGGCTATTAAACCTTGTAAGAGGCCAAACTCCTGGTGATTACATCTTTCATTAACTCATGTCTTGTGGAGTTGACAAATTGTTGTATTCTTCCATTTTACAGCATATTTGTAGTGTGTAGCCATTTTATTTTTTAAAGTTGCTCATAATTCTCTTAATGTTACTCAAAATACACATTTTTAAACCATAATTATTATTTAACTACAGAGTTGACATGTAATGGTTGAGACACATCTGATGGTAATATTATTTGATGAATTTGTCAAAAGTTTACCAGTGCTTGATCAGTATTCCCGCCTTTTTTAAAACCAGGAAGTGAGACAGGGGCCCTAAGGTTATAGTTAAGCCTTTTTATGCCTGATTAAATCGTGTTTTTGTAAAAATCTGAGTTGATGGACATCTGGGACACAACTTTAAAGTTGTTATAAACTTAGAAACAAAAAAGATTATTATTATAATACCTTCTTATGCCTAGTAGGTTTTAGTACTTTTAGATTTTGAAGGCACTTAACACTTTTTTAAATTGTTTGAATTTGTTAATTCTTGTCTGGGACAATGGTGTGTTCCAGCACAGAGTAAGTTTAGAAATTTAAAAAAAATTACAGCAAATCAAAACATTTAATAAATTACATATATTTCACATATGTTAAACCTTAAAAAAAATCATTTTTCACTTAATCGTTGGAATGTTGGTATTAATAATAAAATATTCTTTAAAAAATCTTAATTAGGGGCCGGGCAGCCTAAGCTGCCAGGACCCTATTGTAATCCTGCATGTTCTTCTTTCTTCTTTCTTTCTTTCTTCTTCCGAGGAAATCCTACTTCCCATGCACGAAAAATGACCAAACTTTGCACAAAGGTCCAGTCCCATGTCAGATTGCCTCAGCTGCAAAAACAGGCCAATAGTCCTGATGGTGGCGCTACAGCAAGCCTCTAAAGTTCAAAATTTTGAAAATTCATAACAAATCAACCATATGTGCTACAGCTTTACAACTTTCACCACAATGTAGCCCCAATACTGAAGAAACGTTTGTACATTTAAACCTATTGCAAATTATGAAGTCCATCACTCTGTTTTTTTTCAAAAACTGTAAAACTTATTAAACCTATCTCCTCCCACAATTTTTGATCAATTGACACCAAACTTGCTACAGAGCATCTTCAGACTGTCCTACACAAACGATCAACACAGATTTTTGATTTATTGAAAATTGAGCCTACAGTGCATCAAAATGTTTGACTGTAAACAGTATTATAAACATATACTTGCAAATTCTTGCTAAATACATTTTCAATGTTCATGAAAAAAAAATGACAAAATTTTGGAGTCATGGTAGATGATGTTTGGAAAATATCAGAATTTTATCTCAAAAACTGAATTTTTTACAGCATTTTGAATTTCACTCTCATGCGAACAATTGGAGTCAATGCAAAAATGGCATTTTTAAACATCAGTTTTTCACTTTTGGAGCCAATAAATCATTGTTAAAAACTAATGACCAACATCTCCATGCTGTCTAGATGCAATTTGTGTATTTTGGGATTTTTGTCTCAATAACTGAATTTTGACAGCCATTTGAAATCTGCCTTTACACGCTAACAGCTGCTGTCTTGCACACAGGTGACTGACTTAGTCAATTTGTGAAGCTACAAGTGGTGTTTCCATTTGCCAATTAGCTCAGTGAGATAGAGGATGGTTCTTGGTGTTGAAGGTTGTGAATTCAAGCCTCAGCTTGTACAACTTTTCCATATGAGAAATCTACCCAAACTTTTCACAAAGGTCCAGTCCCGTGCCAGATGTCCTCAACTGGAAACACAAGACAATAGTCCTGATGGTGGCGCTACAGCAAACCTCTAAATTTCAAAACTTTGAAAATTCACAACAAATCAACCATATGTGCTACAGCTTTGGAACTTTCACTTTGAAATGTGCTTTTCCATGGCATGGATGGCTGCTGCCTGGCACCCTGATCCTTGGCTTAGTCAATTTGTGAAGCCACCCATGAACTGTCACTTGCTGATTAGCTCAGTGAGATAAAAGATGGACTTCAGTGTCAGAAGTCGTGAGTTTGAGCCTCAGCTAAGGCAGGATGAACTTTCAAATGTGAAAGCCTTATGTTCAGGTATCATCTTATGTGGATTAGAGACTACTAAGATTTAAATAATTATGATTCAGGGAGTTTTGGGAAGAGACAAATACTCTTTATCAACACGTTTCCCTGTTATCCCTTGTCTCTTTTCCCTGTTTATTTGGCTTAGCTATCAGTCAATATGCAGAGTCTCTTGTGCCAGAAATTGTGAGTTCAAGCCTCAACTGATGTAAAATGCACATTAGAATGCCACCTTTTTTTTCATCTTCCTACACTCTGCTTGTTGCTCAGAATTGCCTAATTTTGCCTAAAATTGCCCGGCCCCGACCATTGCTGCGCAGCAGCTATAATTATCTTTAAAGTTCACCTCTTGTCATGTATTAAACAATATAAAATGCTCTGCAAGATGTAATAAATTGTCTGATATTTTTGCAAAGAAAGTTCAAATCAAATACCTTGTTAAAATGGCTTACATACAGCTCTACACCTTGCCTTCATTTAGTATTCAAGTTTTCATAAAAATGCAAATAGCCCCGCCGTCTCCACACACCCCAACCCTCACCCCTACCCTGAAGTACCTGCATCTGGCTTCTCCTCTGTTTTGCTAGCTAATCACAGTAACTAGCTGCATTGCCGTTAATGATATGTATAGCGTCATACCCTCTATTAACGGGATTGGTTCCTTAGGTTTATGACATCATATACCCAGCCTGGCTGAATCGCTTTTTTGAGACTGCCCTCGCTCACTGCAGTTTTGAAGCTAGAAACGTTCACTGCTTATTTCACTCCTGATATGTCTTGTTATGCATGAAAAACACCACATGGACGTGTTAACATGTTTAAACTGTGACTTTCACTGGAGGGGGGTTTTAAAGTTTTTTTGGTAGAACATCATTTGTGCCACTTCTCAAGAATGGGTGCTGAATTTCCTTCGTTCATTCAGCAGTGTGAGAGGGAAGGTTCTGGTGATGCTTGCAGTTTGCACTGTCTTTGCAAGTCTAGTTCTGATGGAGTATCTTGCATGGGACAATTATAAAGGCAGTGAGCATGTTCTGAATAAGTGGATTTGTATTTTGGGCCTCCCAGTTGTACAACAACTAAAAATCCTTAGTAAAATGAATCATCTTGAGATTAGGAATCCCACAGGACTGTGCCAATAACACTGAATGTTTTGGTGAAAAACATCGCCTACAAATTATGTGGCCGTGTACACAAAAGTTGTGTAATTCCTGACCATTTTCCAGCACCATATTTTCAGTTTCTCAAATACATTCCTGCCTTTCGGCCATAAATTCCAGGATGCTATTAAAATTATCTTGCAGAGACATGAAAATAGCTTGAGATAGCAAATCAATCACAAGCCTTTGTTTTTATTATTATAATTTTCTGTCAGAGTCACATTATCATTCACTACAGCTACGTGCAATCATTTCAAATGATGCAATCAAGGCCACTTTGACATGTGCTTTTTTTTATCTTTGTAAACACTCCCCGCTCGCTGGTGAATTATTCTGCACACGTAGAAGTCAATTGGACAAAAATAATAAAGGCAATGAATGTGTGTTGATAAAGAAATAGCAAAAAAAAAACATTGCTGTCACTGAACCGTAGCCTGTATAACACATGGATGTAGTCTCCATGACGACACCCATATATTGTTGAAAAGCCAGTGTGGAGCTCTCAGTGTTAACAGTGTCCAAAAATGGGCAGAGAGGAGGAGTGTGGGTGGAGCCAAATGAAGCGGTTACCTAACAACTAGCCATCTGTGAAGGCACCCACTTGTTACTCAAAGCAGCAACACTCTTAATTATACATAATTCTAAGTCTTAATATAATTTAATATAATTGTTTGATAAAAAAAAATACCCACAGTACAGTCGTAAATTGGAAAATTAGGTATAGAGAGCAAAACAATTTCTTTGCTAACATGCTGTTAACATGTTTATTTCTGCTGTAAAGTTGAGCATTTTCATGTGAGGGTTGATGGGGATTGACTAACTTTTGGAGCCAGCCTCATGTGGCCATTCAAGCAACTCTTTGGCAACCAAACTGCAACTGTTCCATGTCGTTAACCATGTGTTTAAGGTCGCATGACTTACAAAACATGAAATGTGGTACACCTCTTACTCTCCAACGGTCATATATGTAGTTTGGGGATCCATTGGCAAACAACCTATTCTGCCAGGGTGGGGTGGGGGTGGCGGGTGTCGCGAACAGTTGCACATCCAGCAGACGTAAAACTACGTTAGCATACATATGTGGTCATGTTCGTTTTCACCTGGTGAATGTAAGTCGAACATTCACTCTCTTTTAGCTCTGTTTTTGGTCTCCACCAAATCCTGAATGAAATATGTGTCTCTTTAGCCGCTACATGCGCTAAACTGTGTCTGTTTGGAGTTTGGTGCTGAGCAGGTTGTGTAGTTTTTGTAGCTTTTTCTGCTGAAAACAGTTACCTGTTGCGGGCAGGTTGTGTGCCGTTAAAGCAAAACAATGAGGTAAAAGATGCTAAAACAGACTATATGGAGAACTGCAGAGGTGGCTGATAATTCTTTGTGGATTCATCACTGTGAGTGGTGTTTTTCACATGCAAGAAGTCATGCAATTCAGTAGTAGTAACAGCTTTAAAATAAAGGAGAAATCTGTAATATATTCACTGTGATAAATCACAAAATGACTAGGATGTGTCGTCAGAGATCAGAGATCATGTTGAAATACTCAATTCTCTGACAACAACACTGCAGCTGCGGTGTCCTCCCTTGAGATTTCTATTCCAGGTCTTAATAACAGTTTTAGTTTGCTCATTTCATATTAATTAGACTACAAATTAATGCTGAATGTTCACTGAATGAACAGTGAAAAGTGTCTGTTTGTAGGTTGTAAGAAATGTTTATAACGGTTAAATTGAGCAATATGTTAATGGAGTTTGGCAGGGAGTGAGACAGGCAGCAACTGAACTCAAACTCCAGAGTGTGTATTTTCAGAGCAGTGGGCTTTTGCTTTCAGGATCACAGGCCTAACTTTGCACTGACAGACAACTGACAGTCATAAACACCTGATCGACTCACAGTGGAGGACTCATGTTGTGCACATCTTGCACTCCTGCAGTGTTTCTGCAGCCTGCCTGAGCTTCCCCAGGTCTGGGGAGGAGGTGGTGGGGGAAACACCTCAATTCAACCACAGATCATATATTAAATAGGGATTAAACCTAATTAATATACAATCTATGGCTCCAACTCGCCATTTGGACTTATTTTTGCAGTTGCTTCTTCAAACAATGAAGTGTATACATGCATTTAAATTAACAAGTACAGCAACCTACCATTAAGAGTTATGTGGATAAAATCATGAAAATTATTCTACCCTTCAGATTAAGTTCATATTTTAATGTTTTCAATGATAATTAGAACTTAAAGCACATTCAAGTAAAGGTTGTTTGTTCAGCATTTGCATAACACATTGTTAGCAGCCATGAATTCTTTAAAGGAACTGAGCCGGCCTCGGCTTACAGTTCACACGTCTGTATATATGTGGCTGGGTTGGAAACATAGTTTCAGTGGAGAAAGAAAATAAGTGCGGAGAAACACATTAAAAGGCAGCGCATGTGGAGTTTGAACAGAAGAGGAGGAGGAGGAGGTGAGTAATCTTACCGTCGTCTCCTGATCCTGAGCCGGCATCTGCGAAGGAGAACAAACAGTTATTAACCAGAGGCTCACACCGCCACAGACATTAGCTGAATAAGCGTGTGTGTCTGCATATGCAAGTGTGTGTGTCTAGGCCGACGTGGATATGTGCTTGTGAGTTGTTTGCGTGTGAAGGGTAAGGCACTCTGCGAGCTCGTGGGTGTGTTTGACCGCGACGAGATTTCTCTATAGATGTTGCAGGGAGTGATACTGAGAGTCAGAATTGAAAGAAGAAATACATGCAGGAAAACAGAGGAGGAGATGATAGCGAGGATGCCCCGAGGCTTTGATGCGCCGCGCATCTTTCCCATTCTGCAGCAGTGCATTGATGATAACACCTCCAACTGCGGACCTTTCCGCGCCAGATCTGCGGGAAGGCGCTCTGTTCCCAGTCGCTGATGTGTTTGTGTGTCAGCCACTCCTTCTCCGCGGCTTTCCCCTCTGAATCTGTGTAAACTCCCCCCAAACACACTGAGCTCACTGAATTGTTTAACAATATGGCTGTGAAAGGGATAGCGATGAGCACTTAGAAGCGCGGGCACCACGTAACTTGAGCCGCAGCATAAAGCGATGGGCTAAAATGCCCAGGGCCAGAGAGCAGACGCGGGGGCCTCGGAGGACTGCAGGGGGATAATAGCTCAGCTCCATATGAATACCAACGTGAGACGACTTTATAGGAGGAGGTGCGCACACCATCGCAGCCCTAAAACACATGGAGTCTGAGCAGCAGGCTGTCCTGATACTTTAATGGCACGAGCTTTGGTTCCATAAGGTGCATTTCTGACGGGGTGAAATCATGAGGTCAGTGCAGCAGACGGCCAGTTGCACCAGGGGACAGTGACTCTCAAAGCAAACTTGATTATAATTCGTGAGGTGGGACTGCCTCCAAAATAGAAGTATAATTATTTTACTGGTAAATATGAAATTCTAATTTTTGCAAAATTATGTTTTTCTTTTGCTTTACAGATTAAAGAAAATGAAATGCTCATTGAATAATTCAGTCCCTTTAATAACGCAGTTGTGGTTAACTGTTTTGTTAAAAAAAAAGTTGGTGGAATAAATGCTTCTGAATGAACAACTTCAGTCTTACAATGTTAACTGATTTGGAAATCTGGTGTGGCCTGGGACCAGCATTTCAAAACCTTTAATTTAGATCAGAATGATCTGAATTAGAATCGGGTGATGGGATGAACATATTGCCTATCCCCGATGGGCTGAATCCATCGCCGTATGTTTTTGGGTTTTTTTTGCTGATTGTTGGGGCGATATTTGTCATTTTATTTTGCTAATGTAATGGTCTGCAGAGTGACAGCTGCTGCTCTGCAACACACTCTCATCCAGCGGCACAGTGCACACACTCAGCCTGACCATGAGTGCTCTGAGCTGGGTGAGGAGTGAGAGGAAAAAAGCCTGCAGAACCAGACTGGCTGCACTCTTTCCACACAGTGAATTGAGGATTTAATTCAACCAAACCAGAGTTGGTGGTTGTTGGAAGAGTGGACAGACTAACAAGGACAGTTTTGGTGAATTTTACATGTTTTTCTGTCAGGAGCCAATGAAGGCTGGAGCCAGTGAGGCTCGTCTTACTTTGGTAAAAGAGAGAAACTTGAATTTAGAAGGTATACAGTTGTATTTCTCTGTTTAAAAAGGAAAGAGGTATGACAATATTTAAGCTTTTGACACTTTGGGAGTTTATTTCGTTTATTGGACGTAGTGAACATACACAGCATATGTAATGTAGTGAATTTGCTGCTTGCACACATCTCACAGCTGAGACTTGAGAAGACAGGAGGAGGTGGGAGGGGGACAAAGATTTTGGCAATTGCCGATGGATGGGCTCACATGGGCAGGCAGAAATTTTTAATTTATTGCCAAACCCTAATCTGTAGGATTAGATCTCAAAATGTATTCAAAACCAGGATATATGATCCTGATGTTACAAACCTGCGATTTGGTAATCCTACCCTTCCAGGAACCCAGATAAAATCATGAATTGAAACTCCAAAGGGCAGATTAGAGTAGTTTTAATGCTAAAAATCAGGATAATCCTGTTCCCACTGGAAGGGTGGATTCAACATGGATGCATGGCAGATGTCGAGACATAGGACACATGTTAAACATTTCATCTATTATTCATAGGCTGATCATGCCCAATCAATATCCATTTTAAATTCATCGATTAACAAATAAGCCAATATTTCAATTGGAAGACCAAAAAACAAAAAAAACAAAACAAAAAAAAAAAAAACCCTCAAACTGAATTTCACATTTCTTCGTCCAAGTGCAATCAAGCAAGACATTTAATAATAATAATTAGTTAACTAGTTAATAATTAATCAGAAACCATCAGGACCATAAATGATGCTGTAAGCATGTAAATATTTTGCACATTGTGGCTTTAAAATAAACCTTAGGAGCTAAAAATGTTTAGATGTAAAACATTATCAGTAAAATGCACAGTATCATCCTGTACATTTCTAAAATCCAATGTTTTATTATGAGAACGGGTCCACAGTAAAGGGACAGGTCACCCAAAAATCAAAAATGCAGATTTTTCCCCTGTCCTGTAGTGCTATTTATCCATCTAGATAGTTTTAGTGTGAGCTGCAGAGTTTTGGAGATATTGGCTGTAGAGATTTAATTATAATAATTACTACTACTAATACCACCAATAATAATAATGATAATACATTTATGTAGCACTTTTAATATTGGTGGTCTGGTGGTCATAAAACACAGTGATACTTACACCACAGAAATGGTTCCAACCAGCATTTGCTAATGTAGATAAGTGAATGTAATTAATGATATGCAAACTGATCTGCACTTTATTTTCAACATTTCTAACATTTTCACATCTATGGTAATGAAATGTTACTTTGACCAACAGATGGAGGTCTATCAACAAACTGCAAATCTAGATTCTGTAATCCTGATCTTGTTATATCTGGATCAAACTGATTCCATCTGAAAATTCTTTAAAAAACCAGCACAAAACCCACAAGATCAGTTTTTGCTATTGGGACAGCAAAAAAGGAACAACTAAATCTGGACACTTCTGATCTGCATTAAAGGTTTTGTTATACTGACCCCAGTAGCTCCTTCAAACGCTAGTTTTTTTTTTGTTTTTATCTGTTATTATTTCAGCTTTATTGCTGAAACACATATAATCTATGACAGAAATACATTCATAGGAAAAGAAAGGAAGGAAGCATGGGGTCTGGATTAAAGAGCAGCGGACCTTGAGACGATCAACAATACGCACAGCATCTTTTGACCACCCAGCCTGATCAGCTGCATCAAGCACCGCCGCAGGCAGTGTGACCACCCCATGAGAGGAGGAGAAGAGCGGGGATAAGAGCCATGCTAACCCAGCATGGACTTAAGGCTGATCCTGGCTAATGGCAAACAATCCACAGACCTTGTTGTAGGAACCCGCTCTCTCTCTGCAGTCAGAATCTACCAGAACTCATTTCTTTTCTACTAGAAAGAAAATAGTTCCTACATGAAACTGCTCCCAACAAGTTCTGTTATTATCTTGAATAATCGGGTCGTGATTTCTGGAAAGAGATGCTGGTTTTGAATTTTTCAGATTATTTTTTGTGCTCTGAGCACCACAAGCAGAGTGCCATTTAGTCCCATTATACTGGAAAGAAGGCAGACATCTCTATGATCGATATCTCCAAAACTCTGCAACTCACACCAAAACAATCTAGATGGATAAGCAGCACTACACACCAGGGGAAAAAACTGTATTTCTGATCTGGGGATGAACTCTCTCTTTAAACTAGACGCAGTAGCCACTGTGATCCTCTGGAAATACATGGACTAAACGATGTGAAACACATGAATACACAGCAGTTGTGCAGCAGACTCGCTGTTATTGTTATGGTATTTGTTGGTACGGAGTTATTTACATGCCCTTTAATGCCTGTCTGGATTGTGATAATATTTATGACAGCTGCTTCAAATGATGTTAGACTTTTGTTGTTTTTGTCTGATGTTCTTTTAATGCGTCTATATGTTTCTGTGCTGAACCACAAATTGCCTCTCAGAGGACATTAAAGTTTTTCTAAGTCTGAGTCTAATGTTTCCCAGATGTCGCTCGTATTATCATCACTATCTTGTTGCAGCTTGTTTACATTCTCCCGGGCGCTAATTCAGAAAATGCACGGCAGTATTATCTCCTGTGTGTATACATGTATGTGTGTCCTGAGAATTGGGACTAAACTATATTTTGAAGGGATTTTTGATTGCTACTTAATTATGCTGGGAAAATGTATTTTAAAAGATCAAACTCTTGGCTGTTAATACCTTTTTTTTTAATTAAATGTTATTATTATTATTAATATTAAAATTGCTTAGATTCACAGTCAACTGTGTCACATGGAAAATCTGACGGAACTAACGTCTTGCAGATTTAACAAATGTTTTAATTTTGCAATTTCCCAGCATTATTGTAGTGAGTAGTTATTTTATTTTTTTAAGTGCTTAATTCTCTTCAGCAACAATACACATTTTTAAACCACAATTCCAATTTAGTTTTGATTTAGAGGGGCTACAGAGTTGACGTGTTACGGCGAGACACATTTGATGGCAATATTTTAAACCAGGAAGTGAGATAGGGGTCCTTTGGGTATAGCTAGCCCTTTTTTGCCTGATTAAACCATATTTTTTGTAAAAATCTGGGACACAACTTTAAAAATTTCATTTAAAAAAATCGATTTTAAAACAATGTTGATTACAACAGCTCTGCTATCAGTAACTATGCTATTAGCAGGTATTGTTACTTTTGGATTTTAACTTTTTTTTTTTTTATTGTTTGAAGTTGTGAATTCTTGTCTGGGACAAGGGTGTTTCCTGGCACATAGCAAATTTAGAGATTTAAAAAATTAAAACAAACCAAAACGTTTTTAAATTACATGTATTTCATATATATAGAAATCCTTAAAGAATCAGTTTTGCACCAAAAATTGGGATTAGAGTGTTGGAATTTTTAATATTAATAATATTACAAAGCTTTCTTTGGTAGGACAGTTCTCCCAGTTTTCAAAAATGGGCGGTATATAAACATTGCTATTTTGTTATTTTATACTTTATCCTATTTTATTCTAAACGTAATGTCTGTGTGTAGCATGGAGGGACTACAACTGTCCTTTTGTTGTACAGCTTTTCATTGTATAGGGATACATAAATGACCTTGATACTTTGATGTAGCAGTGGTGGTATAAAAACTACACTGTGGCAGACAGAAACATGCCGCTACTTGTTTTCCTCTCAACCTGTGGAGGCCCTGATCTGTCAGTTCCACTGACACTGTCCACGTGTCTTTTCAGTGTTCTCACAGCCAGTGTGTCAGTGTGACACGGTAAAGTAGCACATTTCTGTTGTGTTTTTCTTGTCCTTGTGTAGGGCAGAAAGCAACACAAACTACATCTTTTCACCATCTATCGTCAATTCTGTTTTTCCACAAACAAAAGCTACCATCAGAATACCATCAGGATGATAAATGATGCTGTAAGCGTATAAAGATTTTGCACACAATAAATTTAAGGAGCTAAAAAGTTTGGATGTAAAACATTATCAGTAAAATGAACAGTACTGCAATGTACATTTCTAAAGGCCAATGCTTTATTATGGGAATAAGTCTGCTTTAAAGAGACAGTTCACCTTAAAATCAAAAATACAGATTTTTCCCCTGGGTTGTAGTGCTATGTATCCACCTAGATAGTTTTAGTGTGAGCTGCAGTGTGTCTCTTTAAAAAATCATGACCTGGTAGCTCAAGATAATAGCAGACCTTGTTGTGAGCAGTTTCATTTAGGAACTACTTTGTTTCTATTAGAAAGAAAAGTAGTTCTGATAGATTCTACTGCAGAAAGAAAGTAGTGAAACTGCTGAACAGTCCCTTTAAAATGCCCTGACTACCAGCACTCTGATTCAAGATGGAGTCTTGATGCAGATGGTGTTGAGGAAGGTGGTGTGTTAATACTCCCCTCAGGGGCTGAATGCAGATTATTACAGCAGCAGCTATCTACACTCAAAAAGGGGTTTGTGATTAGTGATTGGCTCCTGTGCAGACAGATGAGAGACTTCTCATCTGTTCTGGGGTTACTTTATTGGATCCAGTGAGGGAGTGAGGAGCTGAATATAAAGATTTAAAACTGATCTGAAACAAGAGGGTCAGCAGACTGTATTAGGAGGACAGCCATAGTCACACCAGAACTGATTAGCATTACTAGCGGGCTAACAATAGCATTCTACAAGTTGTCAATGATGCACCTTTTTCTCAGCTTTTACTTTTTTTATTATTCTTTATCCCAGTCCTCGCTGCAGATATGCTGCACTGTCACATACACAGCTGGGAGGTAGACTATCTATTCTAAGAATGCCTCATCTCAATCAATCAATTACTTCTCATTAACCTGCACAAATGCTTAAAAACAAAAAAAGAGAGAACTGGAGTGCTGAAGCTTCAGGTTGTGCAGAATAGAGCAGCACCACTAGCACTCAGCTGTCAACATCAACTTGATCATCAACTTGAACGCTGATCTTGCATGTCTGAAAGTCAGTTCCTTAGGATAAGAGTCTGTTAACTTTCTTTTGTAGAGTTCTAGTTCTAAAACAACCATATTAACTTACTTAAATTAACAGTTATTATTTTCTGAAAGTACCAGGAACTGTCAACATGGCAGGAAGGAAGGGGAAGACCGATGCTAATGAAAATTAAAGTTGCCCTGAAGAAAAAATTAATGGTTATTTCTGTTTCTTTGGAAATGCTAAAAAAAATAAATAAATAATGCTGATGACTCATCCCGCACTCGGGGGTATTGACTAAATTTGTGTCCAATGAAATGCTTCTGCATGATCTTAGGTCATGACTCAGTCGATGCATGAATTTTAGTAATGACTGATTAAAGTGTGCGTGACTTATTGCAATATTTCTACATTTCTAGACATTTCACAATCCAAACATATTAAAAAAAAATTCCCTCATATGTCCTACAGAGCTGAAATTTCTTCAGGACATCAGCTGAACTGTGACAAAAGTTTGTTTCACTGAAACCTGTGGTTAATTCAGAGGTCCATCACTCTGTATTTTCATGTTTTCTTTTAAATGCAATGAAAATGGACACATGGTCTAGATGGTAGATATCAAGAGTTTCAAATTGTGTACAGATCAGTGCAATGGTGAGACCGCAGTGATATTTAATATCTTGCTGCAGTTTTAACATTTTTTATTTATATATCTCATATTTAGATCATATTTGTCAAAAATATTTGACAATACACTCAAGAAAAACAGGTTGATGTGTGATTTTTTTTTCCAAATTATTCCCCTAACAGTTAAATTTGTGAACATTTTTAAAGTTTTGTGACATCCCTTTCTCTGATTTTCTGCTTGTGAGCTTCTTCCTGGCTTAGCCGTCAGTGGGCGGAGTCAGAGAAGTCAGGAAACTATCTGCACATGGTTCATTTAGGCCTCAGAGTATTTTGGTAGATTCTCTTCTCCTTAGGCTATAAGAGACCAAAAAATCACTATGATGCACTGATCATCAGCAGAATATTTGATCATGTTTAAATGTTAGAGACATTAAATCATTCACCCTCATTGACTTCAACACAGTACTTTAACTGTCTGCAGAACTAAGTTAATGTTTGGTGTCAGCTGATGTCAGGGACAGCTGTCTTGTCCTGATGGTCTAGAGGTCCAAAAACATGTCTTTTAACTAGGCCTGGGTGATAAAGCTGAAAAACCTATCACAATAGTGAAATTTCATATCAGTTGATATAGATAATTATTGATTATGTAGGTTGTGACTGACAACAGTTGTGTATTGTGATAAAATTACTAAATATAACAATATTTTTGATCAAATACCTTGATATTGCAACAATATTGTAGGGATGACTATTGATACAATGAGATTTTTTTGATCAGTAATCATCAGTAATGTGGATATAATGACTAAGTGGGCAAAGACAAATAGGAAAAGTTCAGAAAATTACATCACTTTACTGTAATGCAGCCTTTAAAACCAGGTAAAGGGCATACTTACGCCATATCACGATATAACGATCTGCAAAATCACGATACCTGGTCTCATATTGTGATACAATATAATATTGATATATTACCCCGCCCTACCTTTAACCATAAGGTCACAGGTTCAAATCCCCAAGTGGACAATGTGGTGGTAGCAGCAGGACTGGAATTCCCACCACTGCTCAGGCATGTATCATGACAATGACCTCAAGAAAATGTTGTAACATCAAGTTTTAGCTCCAAAAAAAACGGCTCAGATAGAGCCAAAATTGTGCATAATTTTAATCTTTCAAGTCATCAGCATCTGGTCTCCTGCTCTAAAAATGTCTTTGCTTGCAACCTGCTTGGACCCCGTTAAAACCTGCTTGTGGGTCTTGATGTTCATAAGTCTGGTTTTGAGGCACTTTAATTGCATTTGGTGTAATGGTGATATTGTTGTGTATTATTGATTTATTTACTGAATGTAAGTAAACATTTGCTTATTATACATTTTATCTCAAATGGACCCCAGGAAGAGTAGCTGTTGCCAAGGTAACAACTTACCCAAATGAACAACAATAAACAGTAATAACCCCACTCTGCCCTGTGGCGAATCAATTTAAGAGAGGAAGAAAATGCATCTCATCCCTTCCTTCAGTGAAATAAAGCTGAAGCGAATTTTAGTAACAAGATGCAGAGTAAAAAAAAAAATAAATGAAGGAGCAGGGCATAGATCTTTCACAACACAAACACTCTGATTTTTTCGTTATAGTGTGCTATAGGGCCAGCCTCTTTGTGTATCCTCAAGGTTCCAGGCCAGAATTACTCCGTGCATAACTCACAGTGAACAAAAACACAAATGTTCAAAAGGTATGATAAGACACAAATTCCTGACTCCAGTCTAACACTATTTCACTGACTGATTGTTGGTAATGTGCAAAAATGTGTAGCTACAGACACAGTGAAGAACACTGCCAGCTAGCACCTTTAATATTGGGAAAAAAAAAAAATCTCCATGCCCACCCTCTACAAAAACTGCCCTCCTCCGTCTAACCTCCTTTTAAATCTGCCGAATTTCAGTGACCTTGGAACACGAGGGACACTAAATGTGCAGTGTTTCATGAAAGGGCTTAGCTCGAAGGATCAGGCTGGAGTCAGAAGGGTTCATGGGAGATCAATAAAAACCTTTAGTATCTGCACAAGGGCAAAGGTTTGAGGAGAGAAAGACTGACATCAGAAAATAGAACAAAATGGCAAGGGAGATAGGCACAAGCTTACTTTTCTGCCCGCTTGTCTGCCAAATGAAGGGTCACAGAGAGGAGATACCACACAATTTTATTCCGCGAGAGGCAGACTGGAGAGTGAGAGGGAGCAGAGGAAGAGCGCCAAGAGAAGAAAAAAAAAAAAAGGTTACCTCCACTGACAATAGATGATTGAAGTGATTTTTTAGTTTTGGAGCGATTGATTAGAAGAAGAAAGAAGCAGAGAGGAGCCTTTCAGGGGAGCTGTTATTAACATTACTGTGCTGCTTACGCCAGAGGCTATACTGCGTCGCACACACACACAGATGAAGACACTCTACCTGCTTGCACATCAACACACTTTCCACTTTCTACTGTAAATAAGGCTTGAAAGTTCAGCTTCAGTAGAAAATATGGCTGCAGTAATGTTGACAGACACTCTGTGTGGCTGCATAGTGGAAAAATTCCTTCTCTATCCTTATATATCTTAACAGGCTATCTTTGCTGTTAACACTTGTGAATGATTTTCTGTGATACACACAGCCTGTAACACCTGGCAGGACCACAAAGACTTCCATTCCCTCAAATGACTAAATGCACACACAGGGCTGTGACGGTATGCTGCACCATTTCCCCGCTATTTGGCAGTTTACCACCAAGAACGCCCCGCCCCCTGTCTTTTTTTTTTGTAAGATAGTGTCATAAGAGTAGTGTAGCTGTTTTAAGGGCTGGGGCAGTGTGTAATGTGTGTAGCTGAGCAAGTGACACAGAGCGAGCGGCAGATTAACACTGTGTTCCAGACAACTCAGGGCTCTGAAATTTCCAACCTCCCACTCCAAAAAGTACAACGGAGCGCCGCTCAAAGTCAGAGTTCCTAACACTGTAAAAAGTTCAGGCAACTCAAAGCTTCATGGCAATTTACAGCAATAGATTTTAGAGTTTTGAGCCCAACTCAAAACTAAAAGTTTTACCAATTATTAATCTTTTGTTGAGATAACTTACTTTTCTTCATTGCAGTTAAATCGTAAAATTAAAGTTAAATCTTTGAGTTTTAAAAACCCAATAAAATTGCATTTCCAAAATTACTGAGTAAACTAATTGAAGTGAAAGTAGCAAATAGTAAGTAATTTCATATTTTCAGTTAAAACCATTTAATTTTCAGCACCCAAACAGTTTCACAGTTTGATTTCTGAGTTTGAAAAACTCAAAGATTTAAGTTTACCTAAAGAGGAAAATCAGATTATCTCAACTAAAGATTATAGGTCGGCAATTTTTTTTATTTTTTATTTTTTTATTTCAAATTTCAGAGTTTGAGTTGAGCTCAAAATTAAAAAATCTTTTGCAGTAAGCTGTCCTGAATTTTTATTTTTGAGTTGTTCCAACTTTTCTACGGTTGTAAACTGTAATCCAGTGACCCAGACTTCATGAAGAAGCAGTTGTGTGATGTCACACAACAATGGCAGCATACATGGAGGTGTACATTTGTGTATATTTGCCTGTATTTAATTAAAACAACACACTGTAAAACATGTTCTGCATGTAAATTGAATCAATATGTCACCAATGTTATTAGGTATCTTGTCATGCTAAAGTTTCTGAAAGCCAACTTCTCTGCACAAAAGTCAGTTGGGAATTTTTTAAAAATGCCCAAAAACGTTGAAAACATAAAACATTTATTGACTTTTGCAGATTACCTACCAATACAGCAAGACAGGAACAGCTTTAACAAGTAATGTATTTTTATTTCATTATAAATGGGTATCTTTTTAAATAACACCAAGGCTATGGGTTTCTGTAAGGAAACATCTGTTTGTCATAGTCAGCCATGTTTTTTGTTTGTGTTTGATGGCCATGCACCTGGGGTGCTTGAAGGTCAGAAATTTGACATTTCCAACTGTTATATTACAATCTCTGACTTTGACTGAAGTGCAGCATGTGGGTGACAGAGCTGCTAATGGAGAGCAGAGGAAAAGGTTTTCAAGGGATTTGTAAATTGTCCATCTGGCAGTGAATGTACAGTACAGGTTACAGTGTGTCAGTTAACAAATGCTGCAGCTTCTCAAGACCAAGAAAAGTCTCTTGTGTTGTTTCCCAACTTCTGGAGAGGCAAAGGAGGTTAGCCCCAGAATAACAGTCTGGAAGCTGAGCAGGAAAGTTTAACAATACTGTTGTTATTGACAACACCGAATGTCTTTTCTGTGCTGAAAAACATTGTCTGTGGTTAGCTGTCCACTGTCTATCACATGATGCCTTGGGTTGAATCTGTCGACCAGACAGAGGTCGTGCTCCTGACTTGTCGACCAATCAGAGGCAGTGTTTCTGACTGGGCATGCACGTGACAAATGCATTGCCAAATGGAATAACAGAAGACTGACCCTACAAATTAAATTTCAGATTAATCCGAGTGGGAGTTCTTTGAACTTATACAGGTCTCCAGAGATCATATTATACCTGACCATCAACTGAACCTAACCAGATGTAACAGTGACTAACTCTAACCCTTTCAGAGTGAGAGCCCACATACAGTCGGTCTGAGGTACACTGACTGACCCCATCAGGTGACTCTGACCCTAACCTGTTTTCTTTGGTGTCTAACCCAAATGGCCAGAATGTTGTTGCCTATGTTTGGGGCCTGTTTTCTGACTCTGAGTCTTTATCTAGAGCTACTTTAACCCTAGCATACACCTTTTTTTCTTCTATCTCTTTGTTACGTAATATCTTCCTGGAGAAGCCCTGTGTTTCCAGGTACCGGCCTTCCTAAACCACTTATTTTCCAGGTGTCTAGCCCGGGCCTCGTGGAGAGCCGTGTTCCTCTGCCCCTCTCAAACTGAATGTACTAAAAACACACACACTGACTAATGTTCCTCCAGCCTGCTGTCATTCTCACTCAAAAACTCCATAATTTACCCCTGACTGGAGAGGTTTTCAGACACCTTCTCCAGCTCATATGTTCACAATTTCTTACCTGCCGTTGTTATTAAACCCTGCTGATTTGATTTTACTCTTATTCTGGATTTCACCCTCTTAAACAGCTGCAACTAACCTACTCTAAAAATCACCTTAAGGAGAATTTTGTTGCCCGAGCATTTTCTGCTTAACCCTACAAATAGAATTTGCGATGATGGCGGTGGCGATGGTCATGCTGTTACCGTCACAGCCTTATGCATCAACTGTGTGCAGTATACATACACTTGCAAACACAACCTATGTGCAATATTTCAAACAGCAACAAAAGGCAGATTATTTCTTCACATTTCGTGATGTTGATGTGTGGCGTGCACATACTGCATTTCAATTCTGAGCTGGATCTCCACAAAAACCTTCAGTATTTTCAGCTTTAGAGGCTGCAGTCGCTGTCTGGGGCATGAACAGCAAGTTTGTACACCTTTGGAATTATGTTCCATCAAAGCACAACTTGACAGGAACGTTTTCAACCCAGTAGGAAACATGGGTTTTTAATCTCGTGACCACAGGGGTCCGTGGATCAGCCAGAATCTTTAATATCTTACTGACCAGACAGCTTTCTAGGTACAACACAGATCCCCAAAATGGAAACTCAGAAGTGGTGGACCTTTTATATCGCACTCTAATTTGCCGTAATACTTTTCAGGTTCAAAGCCCCAACCAGCCCAGTATCCCAAGGAACTGGGAAAGGCTTTTTGGGAAGTTCTGCATGTCGTGATTTATGTTATGCCAACGTACAATGCAAATGCAACTAAAATACAGGAATTAACTGATCTTTTCTCAACATAATATGTGAATATAGAAATTTTATTTATTCAAGTTAAACTTCTAATTCACTGTATTTTATTTTCACAACTTATAAACATGAGCTCTTCTAACCTGAAGTGTTTAAACTTGAAATGATGAGTTCAATGAATGCACTGTGCAGAGTTCAGTCGACTCATTTAATTAATTTCTAAAGCAACATGATCAGCATATTAGCAGGCTTCCCAGTTCAAACTATTCTGAGACCATTCTTTTTTACGCAAAACGCAAAATTTAATAAATTCACCGGGAGCAGTTTCGCCTGTTGTCTTTGCAGAAATGCTTGAAGTTAAAGTAGCTCCGACAGGAGCAGCTGAGGCTGTAAGTTCTTTGTGTCAAATGAAGAAGTGACTCTTCAAACTGGGAAAATGTAAAAGGAAACCAAATTTGTTTGTAATGTTCGTCAGTGTGACTGAAGAGCTGTGGTTAAACTCAATATTTTAAAGTTTTTGAACATGTTCTCTCAAGTATAACTGAATAAATATCAAGTTTATTTGGCCAGAAAAGTTTATTTGTTTTGAATCATGACCAGTTTACTTCAAGTTGTCTTTTTAAATTTAATCAACCTGAACTTTGATCATCGTTATTTTATTATACGTATATTTTGATGAATTATGTGTCTTTTTGTATCCGACATGGGGTTTTATTTATTCAATGTTTGTTTTTAACTTATGATGTAAATATATATTATATAATATTAAATATTTATATTTATATTTATGTTATAATATTTGCAGAAGAGATATTTATTTGTAATTTGCATATTTGTTGTGAATGCGATTATGTCTTTGCCCTTTTAGACATGTTGGGGTTACTCTAGATTGTTGTCACAGAGAGCTTTGTTTTTTGCTGTCTCTGTTGTGTGTTTCAATAACCCTATGATAATTTTGTCCCTCTTTGTTTGCACGTGGGAAATGTGATTGGTTATGGACAGACGACCACTCCATATTTAAGATGGCTTCTAATGAACAGAAATCCGTTTGTCTGATGAAGGTCTAGTACCGAAACGTTGCAAATAAATGTTAGACAGTGTGTGAGAGTCCTTTTGCAAATTTAATCCCGGACACTAGCTTTTTTTCTGTCTGAGTTAAAACAGTTTATTGGAACTTATACCTTAAGCTTACTGAGTGTGTTTTCTCGAGTACAACTGAAGTAATATCAAGTTTATTTGACTATAAAAGTCAAACTCAACTTGCTTTTTCATATTCAGTCAACTTAAAATTTTACGGCGCTAACATTTTTGAGTTGAAACAAACTTTTGTTTTTTTCTTTTTACAGTGAGAATTGGTGTGCCATTTATCTGGCGATGCAGAAAGCATGGTGGGGATGAACAGGCGTCACACACCTGCATTTAACATAAAGAAGGATGCAGAATCAATCACCACTGACTTCTAGCCCGGCAGATTTGCCCCCCGACCTAAAATGTCCTTGAGAAAGACCTTGAATCCCCTCTAGGGTGCTGCTCTGCAGCTCATCTGTACCTCTGACCTCCCTGGAGGAGAGTAAGCAAAGAGAAAATCACCCTACAGATCAATAATGTGTAAGATTATCACTAACAGCAAATTCAAATACAGTTTGCTTCTAATTAGCAACGGCAAGACATGGATTTTTTTTTGTACACAGAGAATTAGTGGTGTACTGATGACTTCTCCTGTGCTGTATGTTAGATTATACTGCCACCATTTACAGTGATTCTCATTTAGCTTCTGGTCTACTGATAAACCAGTTGAGTGTGCATCTTAAATCATCAGCCAAACATATGGCTCCTGTCATCTGTCAGTGCTCAGGACTGCAGAGCGACAAAATGGTGATTAAACATGTCATCAACATTTTAACAATGTGTCATTTAAACATCCTCCCACCTTCCTGGAAGTTACAGTTCACTCTGTAAACTAAAAAAATGCTACGTTAGCGCTTGCTTTAGCTTAAAACTCTCCACTTTAGGAGGGGGGAATAACCTGCTTGGTTTGTTTCACTGGGCTCAGCTAATGCCCAACAGCTCCTCACTGCACCGGGCTAGCACTTGATGTGATAGGAAAGTGGTACCATCCTGTGCTAATCAGCTTTTACTGGCTTTGCACCACTGAGAGCTCCTCCTGCTATCGACTCCTAAATCAGAACTTCCTTATCTGTCGCTGACATGAAGGTAATAAAGACTGGAATGGACTGCAGCTGGAATAAAGGAGGTGTAAATTTGTTTCTTCACCTGACAGATGTTGCATTGTAAAAGTCGATAATGGGCTAAAATACCCCACTTTGTGAGATATCACAAGTGGCGACCTCTGTGCTTTAATATTGTGCATGACGTGCCCACTTTTCCGCAGCAGCAATTACGTGGTGCTTTTCCTTAGGGACAAGAAAATAGGCGGCTTTGGTATGAAATCATGTTTGTCTATACCTCAGCGCCATCACTTAGCGTGAAACTGACACCTCAGCAGGCCTCCTGTTTACTGTTTGGAATGACAGCAGAGTCTAACGTCTGGCCTCTTGGCCTCCGCGGCATCCAAGAGGGTTAACGAGAGCAAATGAAACTGTGCTGTCAGGTGGCTTTTTAGTTCCTGCGGGTCTGTCGGGAACAGTAAACACAAGAAGAGACCTTGTAATGAAACGGGATTTAGAATCAAACGGGGAATATGAATAACTAGCGATCTTCCTTATAAACTCCGGCTAAGATGATTGACATTTAAGTCTCTTAAAACCCGTTTTGATTCCAGTTCAGTGCTCAGGGGCTGACAGAAGTGGCTGTAAAACCACAGGAGACGAGGCAGTCACCTGAGAAGGTGTCAGCTTCTGGCTATTATATCCAAAAGCTGATTTAATCTGTAAAACAACTAGAAGTTTTTATTTTTAAAGCACACTGCTTTGGCAATTCCAAGCTGTCCTCTGAAAATACTCATTCATCTATTCCAGACTGTTCATTTGCTTTAAAAATGCTTCAGTTTGTCCTATTTTCATTGTGCAAACAATATTAATAATTCAAGGGTTCATGTTATTCTGGACCTTGAGAATAGCAGTTAAGAAAACTAAAATTACTGCCTCATATCACTCCACCAACCAGTCAAGTTGAAGTTTAAGGCCATGTCTGTTCAGACTTTTGAAATATATGTCATGAAGTCTTTGAAGGCATTGATTTAAAAAGGGTTTTTTTAGTAAAACAGAAGCTACGCTATAATAAGTGTGATTCCAGTGAATAATTTTCCAGTGAGACATGCTGTCTTCACTTCGAGACTATTCTTACAGATGAGTACAGAGGACGGATAGAGAGCTGAACATTATGATGTCACAGCGAAGTTGACCTTTTGGATATAAAATGTCATCATCTCATCATTTCATCCTGTTAGATATTTGTGTGAAATTTTGTCATAATTAGCAAACGGAATCTTGAGTTATAGCCAAAAATGTGTTTAATGACATCACTATGAGTTTGACCTTTTACACTGAAGGTCCTTGAGTTCAGTGGACATTTCGTGCCATATATAACAAAATTCCTCCAGGTGTTCCTGAGATATCATGGGAACGGGACGGACGTGAGGTCACTGCTTCTCTTTGTGTATTATTCATATGTAACTAAATATCTTTGGGTTTTAGACAAAACAGAGACATTACAAGACATCACATTGGACTTTGAAAAACCGGGATGGCAATTTCTCACCAGTTCTCAACATTTTATTATTTGCAAGCCTTACATTAAGCATGACAATTAACTTAAGTCTTTGTTGTTATTTGAAAACCTCTAATAAATAGTATAGGGCAAGTCAAAATGGAGTTTGGGCAAGATTTCTGAAGCACTTGCCTGACGAGGCAAGCGAAAAAAAACATTAATGTTGAGCCCTGGTTTATTCTTGAGTCTAAGTGGACATTTCCTCCAAATTTGAAGAAATTCCCTCAAGGCATTCTTGAGACACAGATGGAGGGACGGACCACCCAAAAAGATTTTATCTTATGACATTCATTAATAGTTTTCCCACTTTTTATGGAGTTGTTATCTTCTGAGACCCTGAAGGACATTTTGTTCATGTTGGCTTAAAGGCTGAGTTAAAGATCTTTAAAAACTGCACTAATCCAAAGTTTTATATCACCAATAGAGCAAGTAACCATGTGTAATGTTAAAACAATTGCTCTAGTGATGAACCTATAAGAATTATTGCCGACTCTGCAGCTCCCCTCAACTCTTTTTCAAAGCATTTTAGCCTTTAGCTGAATATTTTGGTTTTCCAGCCAGCAGTTTTACTGTTTTGGTTCCCTCTTACTGCTTTCATCAATGTAGTTTCAAAACCCACTTTACACTAATGGTCCCCAGCACTTGGCAAATGGACAAGTAACCGGGTGAACATAGTGGAACATTTCCTTCAGGAGCTGGTGGAGACCAAAACAGAACTAAAAGGAGAGTGAATACTGGAGTTTTGGCTTAAAGTCTGACTTTAAGGAGAAATATGCAATATATTTATTGTAATAAATCATAAAATGACCACAGTTTATCTTCAGCCGCACATTCCCCCTTAGAAATTTCCATTCCGGACCAGAATAACTGTTTTGCATGTCTGTTTCACATCAGTCAGACTTGAAATTAATGCCGAATTTTTGCTGAATGATCAAGTGTCTGCTTATGAGCCACAAGGAATCATTAATCATTTTGTATTAGGCATAGATGTTTTTAACTGTTAAATTGAGCAAAATGTTAATGGAGTTTGGACAGGCAGTGAGACAGAGCCATTTCACTCATTGTCCGGAGTGTTTTATTTCAAAGCAGCGGGCTTTTGTTTTCATTAGAACAGGCTTAACTTTACATTGACAGACAACTGACAGCTGTAAAGAGCTGATCAACTTATAGTGGAGGACTTGTTGTCGCTTGTTATTGTCAATTTACGAGGTTGGGCGCATCCTGCGCTCCTGCAGAGCTCCTGCAGAGCTCCTGCAGAGTCCTGCAGAGCTCCTGCAGCCTGCCTGTCTTTGCCGTATCTGCGGAGGAGAGGGCATGGGGAGACAACTCGCTCCAACTACAGATCATATATTAAACAGGATTACAACCTATTTCAATACAGTCTCTGACTCCAACTCACTATTTGGAAAGCACGAACAATGGCTACATATTGCTCCTTTAAACTAAAGTGATAAAAAAATAAAATAATTACTAAAAATGTAAAAATGTATTTAACTTGAACATCTATAGTGGCACCTATGTAAACTATCTACACTGATGAAAATAAAAAAGTAGGACTCCCTGTTTTTTTGACACTGATCCACAAATATAATGCGTCAAAGGAACATTTTGAACAAAAGATTTAACACTATATCTAGACTTTCTTTCAGCAGGTTTTCCCCCCCGAGACCGTTATATTTCTCACCCCGGTGAGGGAAACAAGTATTGGCACAGGCGAGCTGACATATATCCATTACACTGTGTGCTGTAGCTGCTAATGGGATTTTGGAGGATGGATGTGGAAAGGAGGACAGGGAGGGATGGAGAGAACAAGAGAGAGGAGGAAGGTTCCGCGGCAGTGCAGGTACGGCTCGTGTAAAGTCGCTCTGACACTCGCATTCCTCAGTATTAGTTACCGGTGTCGCAGGTATCTGAGATATTTTAATGTTTGCCTCTGCTGCACTCATATCAAGTTAGCTTAGCTGAGGGTATCAACTAAATGGCTAAGTGGTGAGGAGAGCAGAGAGGAAACACTTCAGAAGTAGCTGCCTGGCCTACTTTTCCACATGAAAGGTTTGTGTGTAACACTTGGTTACGTAAGAAAGCTCCCACACAGCAATCTCATGTGTTTAACTTTCAAATGAAAGGCAAGCTTTTGTAACTCATCCTTTAGATATCTGCATCCTATCAAAGGCTTCATCATTTTGATTTGACTATATTTAGACCGGTTTAGTTTTTTTCTAATCAGTGAGTGTGAATTATATTTCCTCTCAGACGGCACTGATTTAACAAAAATATGGCCATCCATTTATTACTGTGTTGCCATGCTGGTTATTAAAATGAATTTAACTGAAAAACATCACTTTGTTGTCTCATAATAGTTTGTCAGCTTGACAATTACGTCAGGGTTTTGATTTTCACTCTTCAGTCATGCTGGGAAAATATATTAAAAGGTCAAACCTTGTAAACAGCCAGCCTCCTACTGATTAAAGTTTTTGTATTAAATAGCAATTTTTGTGGCTAACTTAAATGTTGTCATCTCCGTCAGACACACAAAATCATTTTTAACACAAAGACCACACATTAGTTGTACCATGACCAAACTCATTTCATAAATCCTTATGAACATATATGAAATAAATATAACTTAAAAACCTCTCTGTGATGAGTTGGTGTCACATACAGGGGTGTGTCCACACTTGGTAGCCCAAGTGTGCACTGATTTATTTTTATTTATTTACTTTTGTTTAAATACATTTTTAAAAGTACTAATTTCAAACACATTATTCAGTTATTAAAGAGAACTGAGAGTAACGTCACCTCAGTCAACACAGATGTTAACTCCGTAAAAAGTGGAATATCTGATGGCGTTAACGTCTTATGGAGGTGATAAAATGTTGTTTTCTCATTTCACAGCGTAGTTGTAGTGAGCAACCATTTAATTTTTTAAAGTTGCTCAGAGTTCTCTTAATGCTAATCACAATACACATTGTTTAACCATAATTCTTATTTAACTTTGATTTAAAATGATAGAAAGTTTACCAGTGCCTGAGCAGTGTTCCTGCCTTTTTTGAAACCAGGAAATGAGACAGGGGTCCTTAGGGGGGGGGGGGGGTCCTTTGTGAATTTCCCCGGTGTGGGATCAATAAAATTTATCTTATCTTATCTTAGGGTAGCTGACCCTTTTTATGCCTGATTAAACCATGTTTTTGTAAAATAAAAATCTGATGGAGTTGGAAATCCACATTAACAAATCCAAGTAGGTATTGGTAGTTTTAGATTTTTTTTTTAATTTGCTGGTAACACATGATTTATCCCAATTCTCAGTATTTTTTGCATTTTACAACTTCTTAAACATGTTATGATGTAGTTTTTTTTTAATGAGGGCACATTTTCAGCTCTGATACCTGTCCATCTCCTGTGAGAGCTGCTTCAGCTGCCTTTGACCTTCTGGAAGCAGCTGCAAACAGAAACCCAGTAACGCTCATATTAAGACTGTTGATTACTGACAAATTAAAGGAAAAGCCTGAATAGCTGAAATGAGCCGAGAAACATAATGAATGCAGATGCTTTCGCACGGTGCACAAGGAGTGACTGAACGGTTTAATGAGTGTGTAAATGTTGTGAATCATATGCTACGGAGTTCACAGTCAGCAGATGTTAACCCAAATTAACGCCTATCCCCAACCTCACAACATCAAATGAGGGAATGTGAGGTCATGATCCTGCACAAAGCCTCGCATCTACAAATACATCATCTGTATGTTTTTTTTCTTCTGTTTTTTGCTTTGTTTTTTTAATGAGGAAACTCTGTTTCCCTCAGGCTTATGCTGTGTGCCAGTTAAATACTAAATACTAAAAAATGCTTGATTTTTTAATGTGTTGTTCACTATTCTCCCACTATGCAAAAACCAAAGAAACTGGAGGAGCTGCTGACAGGAGCTGCTAATAAATGTGTCTTTGATTGATATGCGTCAACGCGCATGTTGCATCAGTGGTAACAGTTCAGCATGAGTTTATTTATGCACCAGGTGAAAACAACAGGATACCAAGATAATTAGAGTAGTATATTGTATATAATTAGTATGTAGTATGGAACTGGGACACGGCAGCAGCCTCTGCAGAATATCATTTCTGACCAGGAGATAAACCGGGATGGAGGAGGTTTAAACCTTCTTTCTTCTGTGTAGTTCAGTCTTGAAAGCTCCATATTTGGGGATGGGTATCGATTTTATTGATACCAATATCAATATTGATAATGCTTATCCATATCAATACTCAGAGATGTAGTGCTGTTTGTTTAAGTGCTGGAGCGCATCTGATGATGCGCACACACACGCTTAAATTGTGGCTCGCTTCAGGTCATTTAAACATTGTTCCTGCAGTGGCAAATCTGCATACATTAGTCAACTAGAACTGAGCATATGATCAAATTTTAGACTGACTGCATGAATAGTTTCATTATGTTGAGAATATTACACGGCAGTCAGTCCACATGAGCGCTCTCTCCCTCTCTGCTGTGACTGCGAGTTTGCATCACGCGTTTCACTTCGACTGGAAAAAGACGCTTCTCGGTGCAAAAACTGTGCTCTGTCTGATCGGGGGGCCGCTGAGTGATGGTTTGATCTTCAAGCGCTTTAACTCAAATGAACTCCTTGATTCCACTGGGCACGTCGCATCTGTGATGTGGTTTTCATCCATCCTCCACTCTGCTGCACGCCCCACCAGAGGCGGTTTAGAAACAGAGCGCTTTGCATTATGTCGACTTGCTCAGATTTTGTTGTTGTTTGTTGTTCACCCACTCCTACTACGTTCTTAAGTGGCTTCTTTTTGGCCAGTTATTATGATTGTGAGTCTGCACAGGGTCTTTTATTTTGAAAACTGGACAGATTTTCTCTGCTCTGTGCAGCTTGACGTGGCATCCATCAAAAACAGACTTGGCGCTTCTTCGAAGCATAGCAAAGCAGAGAGACGCTTCTGGGAGGCGCTGCAGCGTGTCTGGTGGAATCACAAGCATTGTGTAGATTGGCCATGATCAGCCCTGGTGCGATAATGCAACGCAGTTGTCCAGGGGAATCAAGCCATAAGTGACCTCCGAATATTTAATTTCCTCATTTGGAGAAAAAAAGTAGCACAGTGTTGTTTCCGGTGCGCTCCGGCAGCACCACATGTATGCCAGTACTTACTGATACTCTCAATGATACTACTAGCTGCATCTTCCTTCCTCCTTCCTTAGTAAAGTGAGCCCAGTCTTCTCAGCGTTTTGCCCTGTAGGCTGTAACACTACATAAATACAAATAGCAACATTTGTCCAGAAGCTTATTGATATTTCTGTATAGACTAGTCAGGTACCAGTGCTGGTTTAGTACTGGTTCTCAATACCCGTCCCTATAGCCCATGCTAGCTGGTCCATCACATCAATGTTTTTAAAGAGGTACACTAGGGCTGGGCAATATATCAAAATTATATCAGTATTATATCCTATTCTATTCTATTCTATTACGTTATATCATACTGTTATATTGTATCCCACTGCATTATTGTATGTTGTGCTATATTATGTTGTATATAATAATGATACTGACAATATTATATTATTATGGAATGATTTTATCATTATATAATCATTATATAATGATCACAAAATGCCCTAATGTATTTGCCCAAGACTATTCAGCCTCTCATACAGTACAAACATCCAAACAAACACACACACACACGCACGCACGCACGCACGCACCACGCACGCACGCACGCGCACACACACACACACGCACACACACACACACAAAACACCTATATACATCTCAGGAAAGATTAAATCGAAAGCAATAGGACTTGTTTTAAATGTCTTTTGAAGACGTTTCGCCTCTCATCCAAGAAGCTTACAATGACTTGGACGAATGAGAACATTCACAGACACTTATATACATCACACACACATACCCTACCTACGCCGACCCAATTTCTCCTCCCTGACATCACTGGAACTGCTTTATGTTATCATGTCATGTCTAAGCTGTCTGTATGTCCGTCCATTGTGTCCTTTATTGTTTTACTGTGTCACTGTTTGATTGTTATCACGCTATTTCACTAATAAAAAAAAGAAAAAAAATATTATATCAATACTGTGATATGAGACTAGATTTTGTTATGTTACGATATGGCATAAGTGCCAATTTTCCTGGTTTTAAGGCTGCATTAGAGAGGTGATGTAATTTATTATTTGCCTTTACCCAGTCAGCCACTACATCCACATTACTGATGATTATTCATCCAAAATATTGCAGCAATATTTTGTGAAAGCATCATCGTAATACTGGCAAATCGATATTGACATATTTGGTCAAAAATATCATCACACTTGATTTCATCCATATCACCCAGTCCTAAAAGCAGAACACTATTTTTTTTTCTATTATTATTATTATCATTTCTCATTGGCTACTGCTGCATTAATATTGGATTTGACACTGCCTAATTTCTGTAAAAACATCAGTCTATTATTTGTTTGTCCCAAGGGGTCACTACCTCAGTTTTATTCAGCAAGGTTCATTTTTGTTTTTACTGTGCCACAACCAATTTATCAGTTTCCCATCTAAATGCGAGAGCATAACCACACTGCAATTACTTCACAAAACTACACAAATTTAAGGGGAATATTATAAAATAGTGGTCAAAATTAAAACCACTGTGCTGCACTATACTGTGCTGCACAAATGTCAGAATAAAATGTTGCTCTGAGTGTAACAGAGACGCTGACTGGAACATGTAGCACCACTGTCATGGTCTGTTTGTCAGAAGACTGCGCCACAAAAACATCCTTGTTTGTACCCTGCATTAAATTCTCAAAAGTGCTGCTTGTTGCATCAAAGAAAAGATTCTTTATCCCTTTCTATTTCCAAAGATACACAAAGCTGCACACACACACACAGGCTTACACTATCACATGTCTTTAAAAGGACCTCACACACAAGCCACAAACAAGCAATTTAGAGACCGGCTGGACATTTCATGTGACTCTGCACAGCTCTGCCTGCCGGCACACAGACACCACTACTGTTACTGTGGTGACATTTCCACCTCAATCTCCACATGTTCCCTCTGCTGAGCTCGGCCCATTCAAGGGCCTTTTAATGGACTTCAGCCGGCTGCCTGTCACTGAGGGTAACTGAGTCAGCGAGTGCTCAACTCAAGCCAGCAATACTATCTTAGCTCGAGCAGTGATTCACATGTGCCTCAGGAACAGCCAGCACCACCTCGCCAGTGGATTCACTCGTTCACAACTAAGCACATTATTCAGAACATGACTCACTAATTGGTAGATTCGGGAAGAATTCCTTTGTGGGCGTCAGGGAATCTGAAGTTATACGCTTATCCATTTGGATTTGTCATCATGGGATTAAACACATTACATGGGCCAAACCCGATTACATGTGTTCTAATGAAATAAGAACCAGAGGGGGAAAAAAATCACCACCTGCTTTTGTATATGTAATGAAATTTAAATGACTGCTATCAGAATTACAAGTTGCATATGTATGAAAAGGTAATAAATATGTCATTAGATTAGACAACCTGCAGGGTATACAAGAGATGGAGACAATTACAAAAAATAACCACTTGTATAGATAATTGATTGATTCTTTTGGATTACCTCAGTATAGAATATTGTGAATTTGTTCAACCTAATATAGTGTTTTTAGGGCTGCAGCTATTGAATAATTTCATCAGCAATTAATCGGTCGATTATTTTCTCAATTAATCGATTAGTTGTTTGTTCTATGAAATGTAAGAAAACGGGGGAAAATGTTGATCAAAGCACAAGATGGTGTCCTCAAATGTCTTGTTTTGTCTGCAACTCAAAAATATTCAGTTAAAACATGACTAAAGACTAATAATCAATAGATTAATCCCGTCACAAGCTTGTTAGTTGAAGAAAAGATGTAGAAATGTACCTGTGTGTGCTCCACATGTTTGGTCTTTCCTGTAATGATTATTTTCATTATTGATTACTCTGTGGACCACGTTCTCCATTAATCACTTCATTCTTTGGTCCATAAAATGGTGAAAAATGTTGATCAAACCAGAAAATATTCACATTTAAGAAGCTGAAATCAAAGAATTTTGTCATATTTTTTTAATTGAAATTTACTCAAAATAATTACTTAATTATCAAAATAGATGCAGATTAATTTAATAGTTAATTAATTATCGATTCATGTTTTATATTCATCGTTGTTTATTAGTTTGCCCAGCTGTTCCTTCCAATCGATTGACTGATTGATTCATTGATTGAGACAAAAAATTGTGAATTTTGCACCCAGTGAAGCATTTTTTCATTGGAGGCCATGATAATGAATTGGTGTGTGCACTGTGCATGGTGGTATATTATTCTTTATTTCAAAAGTATAATCCTACTAATAATCCCCATTTTTACTAAACATATCTGTAATCTGACTACATTTTTTTTATCTGTAGCTGTAATGGTATACAGTTACCTTTTTTTGTATCCAGATTACGTAATCCTGTTTCAAGTAATCTGTTACTCCTTAAGACCAGATACCATCAGAGAAGTTGTGTTGAACTGGCTGAAAAGCTGCATACAAAACCACCAACAATTTGTGCAGATAGGGGGACTACAAATCTACATGTCTAAATATTACTGGTGGAGTCCCACAGGGGTCAATATTAGGCCTGAAATATTGACATATGTAAGCTGTCAAAAATACTGAAATTTGCTTTATTTGCGGATGATATGAATATTTTCTGTTCATAAATTATCATTAAATTTGAACAAAACCAAACCTGTGTTGTTTAGAAATCTTGTACACAAGTACAAATTATGATATATAATGCTACTGAAAGAGTAAACGAAAATAAATTTTATGATACTAGACCACAACATCTGCTGGATGACATGTAGGAGCAAAGCTGGAGAGGAGCATTGCAGTTCGGGGCAAAACTAGACACATACGAGATCATAAAGCATTTCACACACTGTATTGTTCACTTGTATCGCCGTAGTTGAATTATTGTGTAGAGGTATGGGGCAACACCTACAAAAGCACCTGGCAACCATCACGTATAATACAAAGACAAAGAAATAAGGATAGTAAACAACGTTGGACATCGGGAATGCACGAACAATCTGTTTTTAAAGTCACATGCATTGAAATTCAGGAATCTGGCGGGCTTTAAAACTGCACAAATGATGTACAAAACAAGAAATAATTCACTGTATTTAAGTTAAGAGGGAAATTAGATTTGAAACAATGTTGTGTTTACACCAATCTTAAAAGTGTGTGCATATCAATTCTGTGAGGTGATTTTGTGAAATGCACTGTGGAAAGAAATCAAACAAAGTAAAAATATTAGACAGTTTAAAAGATTTATAAAGATATTATTTCGAGGTGCAGAAATGAGGAAGGTAATGTAAAGCGGTTTTCTTTCCTCTTTTCACATTCTTGATTATGGAGTATTGTTGATTAGGAATAAGGAGGATGAAAACAGTTGTGTAATTGTAGGCAGGGACACTGGGGAGGAAAGTGGGTTTTTGTAATTGATTGATTATTGATGAACAAGTATAGAATAGGGGTAGGACCAGCAAGCATGCTGCTTCTTTCTACTCCTTTTCAGACATGAAATGTTAATTTATGTTGTTTGTCTTTTCATTATTTATCGCCTTTTCTGTTTTTTCCTACATTCATATTTTATTTTACTTTTTAAATGTTGCATGTTGTATAAAATAATGAATAAATCAAATCAAACTGGCTGTTTAAAGGATAACAAATGCTGCACACAGGTAAAACTGACTGTCTTATTATAATTAAAACAGACGGCTTATGCTCAATCATCAGGATGAAAATGAAGTAATTTTATGAGGATCTTTTTACTGCTGCCTAAAGAGTGAATTATAACTGTTCGCAAACCTTTTATGACCGAGATCCTTTAACTTTATATTACTGCGTACTCCGAGCGGCACTACTTGTCTCCACAACACCGCTAATGAAGTGGCTGACCTTTTCTGACTCAAGACGCCTACTCAGTAGCTTAAACACCAAACTATATCAGCAAACAGTGGTCCCAATTATGTTGGATAATTACACAGCACTTTTTCTTTGCTGCTTATGGAAAGATGAAAACAGCAGAGACCATCGATGGAAAAGGTACAGAAAAGGAATCAATATTATTTTATTAAGTAAAAAACTTTAAAAAAGGGTAATCCCTACTTATTAGGGAAGACAAAACCTTATCACTCATTGATGTGAAGCAGAACGCCTCTATGGAGTGTGCTGTTTTATAAGGCAAAGGTATGGTTCTGATACCATGGCCACTTGCCAGCAAATTCAAATTCAGCTTATTCATATTTTGAGGCAATAGACCTGTTAAACAAAACAAAAAAAATCTACAAAATGCACTCACCAGACTCACCAGAATCAGCTAAGTCATTAGATATTTCTGAGTACCAGAGGCTGCATTATGATACTGTATACCCAGTGTTGGAGTCGTGCTTTCAAGTTCTCGCCTACACAGTAAGCCAACTCAATAGTGAGCAGAGCACAGCTGTCAATCGTTATGTGAAACCCTGTTTTAATATCAACAAATGACTAATTAAAACCAAACTGATCAGAAAAATTAACACTTAAACAAACACCAGCATGATATGAACTACCTAAAATTAAAGAAACCATCTTTGGCAAAAATTTAATTGTCATGTACTCTGATTTTTTTTTGTTTTTTTTCTATCCTATATACTAAAATGAAGTGGGCAGGACTAATGACCTATACTGCAGCCAGCCACCAGGGGGTGATCAAGACACTTTGGCTTTACTCTTGGGGAGATCTCTTGACATCCATTTCTATATCTATATCAATGGTTAAGATGAATTAGTGTGTCCCAATGGTGTTAATACTGCAGCTAACAGTATGTAGTTATGACGCTGTTAGTTAGTTCCCAGTCAAAGCTGACTGCAATTTGTATTCAGTCCTAATCCTTTTTAAATGCTTTACTACTTTGATGTATTGTCATATGGACATTATATTACATAATGTGATCAACCAGTGTAAATTTAAGTTGAGTTAATTTAAGCTAATTTGTGTAATTTCATTATCATACATTGATTCATTTGTATCTCTCTATTTGTGTATCTGTTTACAGTTTCACAAGAAAAAACTTCTGCTGAATTACTTGAACTTTGGCTGCTGTCTGAGGTGTCTTTACTGGAAGACTGTTAAGCTCGCTGTCTCGGCTGTGCACAGTGTATAACACATGGTGAGGGCAGAAGATGAATGGAAGGTAATATTCAGTGAAATGATTTTTGTTAATAACTGTCACTGAAAGAAATTTAATTCAATGCATTGTTGGGGGATACAAAGCTGTGAGCATACATTTTCTAAATTTATTCTTTCTTGAATTGTAGAAATTATTCACGCAGCAAGCGTATGAACAAAATACAAGTGGCTTCACTGGATCCCTTACAGAATTAATTCAAGTACTCTTTGAAGAAGATGAAAGAAAACAAAATGTCTACACAATCCATAAAAAAATATGAAATGGCCATCAAGATGATGTGTGATTCAGTCATTCAATTTTCTGCTTTATTGAGCATGCCTCTTGGCTTGGTGTTACAGTAACTACCTATGACAATTTGGCAAGTATTTACATTTTATGCCTTTTGACATTTATTTAAACATTACATAACAAAAGGTCATAGCTGTCAAGCTTTCCCTTTCCTTCAGTTTAACACACCAAATTTAAATAAACTGTGTAATGAACTTGTTTAACTCTCCGCATTGCTCAACAGGCCTCTTGGCCAAATGCTGTCTCCAGTTTCTTGTGAGGACATTGTTTGGCATGATGAAACCTTCATCTGCTCAATGAGACTACTTGTCACTGTCATTGTAGTCGTGCTTGTTACACTAGACTTGGGAAAATTACGTCAGTCTGTCACCTCTAGCGATTTTTTCATCATGCCTTTTTGGTAATTCCTTTGAAGTAATGCATCACTCTATAATTACTGAATCCCATCCACTGGAAGCATTTGCATGTATTGATGATTATTATATTTCAGCCTGGAAATTGTGCTACTGTATAATGTTCAAATTGGATTACATTTCTAGCTTCCTAGCTGTGCATTTGCTTTGTATCCTCTGTACGCATCCAGACAAGTGTGCAGGAAATGTTCCTTCTTGCTTGAGTGTTTTCTGTTTGTGTAAATGTTCAGCGTGTGCTGCAGAGGAGTCCTGGTTTCAGTGCTCCTCTCTCTGTGTGTCTGTGTGAGTGCATTTGCTTGTGTATACATCTGCGTAGGCGCCATAATGTAAATGCACATACCAGCAGGACAGGCGCCTTCTGACATAATAAGTACTTCAGACTGCTGCTTGCAAGCATCCCTGCGCAGGAAACACTCGTTCTGGTAGTTCTGATTGTTGGAGCCGCACACTGGGGCATAATCATTGTTGCACTGCAGAGAAGAGAGGAGAAAAACAGCAGAAAACAGGTGAGCATAAAAAGCTGAGAAGGTCATTTAAAAAACCCACAGACAGAGTGTCCTCATAGAAGCCTGTGTTCGTTTCACAGTCACATTTTCAGTCTAGACACCATTGTCTTGACAGGGTAAGTACTTACTTAACAGAGGTAAGTACTTAGTCAAATGCTGCATGCAAAACCTTGGTATGGGTCAACTCCATTTCATTAATGCCACTTCAGAAAACAAATGCGAAAGACTGATCATGATTGATCATCATCAAAATTCCCAGCCAGTTTCTCTGCTGGAGTACTCTGGAGTACTTTTTTCAAACGGGGACGAAAGAGAAATATTTTCAAGGACAAATACAATAGACAAATGACCAATGAATAAACACACCTACCGCACATTTGAAAAGGAAAATCAAAATGAAAATGCATCTACCTGAAAATCCACACCACCTGTTTCAACCTTTAAAAGACACCTGTATGCACTGTCGGTGCCTTTTCATTTGAATTCATAAAGCTTCCATTTGCTCTCTTTATTTGGAGACTTAGTTTTGTCAGATGGTGAGGTATGAATGTGTAGAAAAGCAAACAGAAATAAATGGTTTAAGGAAAGACTGCTGTCGTTCAAAGTCTCTTTATGACAGACACCAACAGTCCTTTCACTGCAAAATTAGTGGTTCAGAGGGGTTTAAAACTGTGAGGTTACAAAAAAACAGCACAAATTGAACAGGTAATCCATACTGGGTCCAGATTGGATATCACAGAAGTCTGTCATCACATTATGTAATAAATAATAATGTGTGATCAAGTGTTTTTTTTCTTTACATAACATGCGCTCTTTAACATATTATATTCTGCATATTTTGAACAAAGCTTGGTATGACAGTTGGTTTAACTTGAACCTGATGGTAGGTGTTAAGGTATTAAGAAATCCTAAAGGTATGTTTTTCCCTCAAAAGTCAAAAGTATCAATACTTTAATACTTTTCTTATACTACATGTTTAACAACAGTACAATACTAATAGTATCAAAAGCACCTCAAAGCTATAAAAATGAAATGATCATTGTGCTCATTCAAGACTTTCCAGAGTTCATTTAAGTCTTGCCTTAAATCTGGCTTGCAGCATAGCAAAACCAGACAGTGTTCAGTGCATAGCCCTGTACCTGTCTGCAGGGTAACACTCTAGGAAAGGGGTGGGCAATTATTTTTCATGGAGGGCCACAAGAGAAATTGATCAGGCTGCTGTGGGCCAGACACAAATGATATAAGGTTTAGGACCAAATCTCTAATAATGGAATGGTCAGAAGTGTTCTATATAGGGCACGTCTACTGTTGGTCACCCTTTCTGAATTGCCATGTGATGACTGGTAGGCTAATATTTTGTTGGCAATGTCCAAAACATGATGTTTTACAGTGCACCGTGCAGGCTGCATACAGGTTGCAATGACCCCTGCAGTGACCCCTTTCAAAATAAAGGTCTGATAACAGTTTAATGGTGAGCAAAATGCAAAAATTTGGCATTTCCATGATGGCCTTGTGGGCCACATGAAATCTTTGAGTGGGCCGCATCTTGCCCAGGTCTGCTCTAGAGACTTTGCCACTTTTTTAAATGTACTAAAATTTTCTGCACGTTTTCCTCTAACTCTCTTTCCCTATGTCCTGTCTATCAAGAGCCCCCCCCCCCCGCCACCCGCCCCAACTATTACACAGAAGCTCTTCTTCTTCATCTCCTCCTCCTCCTCAATGCAATGTAGTGTGCAGCACAAGCCACCAGAGGTCAGTCTTTCTGCTGGTGGAACAAGAAGCCTGTCTCTCCATTTGGGAGTATTTTGGGCTTAGTCATGATGAAACAAAACAACCTGCAAACACTGCAGACCACTGACTGATATGATAGTTGCAAAAAGTTTTTTGTTTGCATTTCTTTAAAACAATCACAAACTTCGTGGGTGGTGCTTAGCCAAGGATGCAGCGTCGTTTCTGCTGCAAAATAATGTTGAAGGGGACCTTGTTGTGATGGAACATTTGCATGTCGGGAGGTGAGCCCTGGTATTAAAACGTTCATACCATTAGTGTCCCAGGCGCTAATTTGCTGGTTGTTCTTGTTTTCAGGGACTTAGAAAACATAAATAGTGGACGCTATGATGTCACTTGAAGCAAGTGATCAATGGCAGGACTTATAACAACAGTTGTGAGTCAGACTAACTTAAACCTGATGGTAGGCATTAAGGTATTACAGTATACCAGGCTATTAAGAAATCCCGACAGTATGATTTTCAATACCATCAAAAATACAAAGCAGTGAAGTTGTCGGTCTGGCAGTAAATGTACAGTGTAGGTTTGAGTTTGTCGGTGAATAAAGGCTGCAGCTGCTCCAGACCAAAACACCTGTGTGTGTTGTTCCAAACTACAGGAGCAGGGTTGCTATGCCTATAAGCTCTGCCTATGTTAATGTCAGTCTACTATGTGTGGTGGAAAAACAAAGTAGAGGTAGCCCACTAAAAGTGAGTTGAGTCAATTTGCACTGTTTTACATAAATATTGTCATCTACCATTTGCAGAAGGAATAAAGGAATGAAAAACTAGCTGCCGCTCAAGCCTTCCTGAGGAGTTAGATTGCAACTATTATAAAATAATAGTAAAATAAGTGAGGAGAGACAGTTCTTATGAAGTCACTGCAGTACTGTTGGATACAAATTATATACAGCAATTAAATTATTCACAAAATAATATATACAGGATATTTGATCATATCAAAACAGTCTGCACATTTGGCAGTTTAACAGATTCATAAGGAGCAAAAATGAAGGGTGAACCTCTTGTTTATCACTGGCTGTCCACATTCAGTTGGACACATGCCTCGTCAGCACTGTTTGGTTGTAGAACTGACATATAATCGAAATCACATTACTTTTATTTTAAAAAAGACCCTGAAAACACATTTTCCCAATTAGCTTCTCATGACTGATGGGACACATGAACACGCTAATTTCTGCCAAAGTTAGGACAGTTTTGGTTTCTCACAAGTGTGATTCTTGTTTTTGGTTGTTTTTTAGAAATATTTCTGTGTTTCTCTCACTGGTTTAAAGACGGAGAGGCTAAATTGGAAACATCTGCTGTCACATACCTCCACGCACCAATTAGGATTTAACAATATCTGAATCAGAGGCTGATGACAAATCTGATAAAACCTCGTCCAAGTAACCATGATGATTTTATTTGAGTCTAATTTGAGTTTTTCACTTTGTTGTTTCTCATTTAGTCACACATATATCATCCATTCTTGAGAACTGGGACAAAACATGTCCTACCAAAAGACTTTAGAACAAAGGAACATTTTGCAGATCTATTAGATGAGACAGGTGCAGAAGTTTTGGTGTAGTACTGAAATATTGCAAATAACTCCTTTTGCAACCATAAAACTTGAAAAAAAAAATGTTTTGGGGGTGAAATTTTATTTTTTAAAGATTTGTATTATATATATATAATATTTGTAATTTATGAAAATTTCTTGGTTTGCTTTAATTTTTTATATTTCTACACTTGCCCCAGACAAGAATTCACAGCTTCCAACAATTTGCAAATCTAAAACTAACAATACCAATGTTACCATTATACCATTATTTTTATGACACAGGTATAAAATGTTCTATTATAATTATCTTGTTCTCTTAAAACTTATTATTTTCTTCCCCCACTGCGCTGCATCACCAAGTCAAATTCCTGTGTACTATGTACATTTGGCGAATAAAGTGATTCTGATTCTGATTCTGAGCTTTGTTTTAAAATTGATTTTGTTAGGAAAATGTTGGCCTTTTAAAGTTGTGTCCCAGATTTTTACAAAAACAAGATTTAATCAGGGATAAGAGGAGCGCTGCCTCACAACCTAGTTTTAAAAAAGGCAGGAATACTGCTCAAGCCCTGGTAAACTTTCTATTTTTTTACAAATTCATGAAATAATATTGCTATCAGATGTGTCACAACCATAACATGTCAACTCTGTGACCCTTCTAAATCAAAACTAAATAAGAATTACAATTTTTTTATGTCTATTCTGATAAGCATTAAGAGAACTCTGAGCAACTTCCAAAAATAAAATGGCTACTCACTATAAGTATGCTGTGAAATGAAAAAATGTAACATTTTGTGAACTCCATGAGATGTGATTTAATGAAAGATGTAATCACTAGGAGGCTGGCCCATTGCAAGGTTTAATAGCCATGAGTTTGATCTTCTAAAATATATTTTACCAGCCTAATTGATGACTAAAAGTCAAAACCCCCTCAAAATATGGTTTGTCCCAGTTCCCAAGAATGGGTAATATATATTTTTTTAATTTGCACCCCACTCTTTTTAATAAGTCCTCTTCACGCTGCACATGCCTTCAGAAAAATGTCCAGCATCTACAGCTGCTCACCTCCGTTGTTGCTCCACTGGAGCAGTACCAAGTTAAGTGACTTGCTCAAGGGCACTGAGCAAAATAGCTGCTGAGGTACGGGAGAACATTACTCATTCATTTCCCCACACGGTTTGTTGGCTTCAGAGCAACTCTAGATTTTTCAGATGACTGATGGCACAGGAGCGCCGAGTCTTAGTTTTCTTTTTTTCTGTGGGGGGGTAGAGGAGAGATATTCATTTGATTTGATATTGATTCGGCTGTGCTACACCGCAGGAATAACAAACGTGATTATTCAATTGAGAAAATATTCCCCTCTATTCCCTGGGCGGGAGGGAATGGCTATCAGAGGGTCCAGAGAAATTGTCGCTCCGTAGTCACAGCCCATAACCTGATTAAATTTTAAAGTGCTGAAAAATGGGCAATGTGCGAAAATGTGTCCCTGCTGGGTGTGACATCGCAAGGACAAGGGGCTCACTTGAGAGTCCCCACAGGACCGCAGCTAAGGAGCTCATGGCTCTTTGTCTACACTTCTGTTCCCCTTCAGGTCTCTAATGGATTGACCTGGAATCTGTCCTCTCTGGGCCTGTCTGTGCCCTCGAAGAACACTACATATCCCTCACAAAAGGACGTGAGTATGGAGAGGCAATAACTCATGCAAGTGTGTGTAAGTTTACAGGCATGTGACACACCGACATAGTTTAAATGGGCTGATCTACGACCACACTAAACCTGTTAAATTGTGAAAACGCAGGTTTTCCTTTCCATTTTGGCCCTCTACTTACACTACGTCTAATTTGAGTTGTCTGAAAACAGCCACCAACGTGAATATTAGGAAACGCGTGCCTCGTGTTTTAGTGTGGACAGGACAGGCCTGCAGTGACACAGTCAAAGAGGAAGACTTTTCCAACTCTAACCCACCCTGTGAGCACTCATTTTAATTGTCTGTCTAGCAAATCACGCAATTCAGGTGTTGTCATTAACCTGTATTCATATTTATTTGTTTGAAGCCATTTAGATCATTAAAAAGTGATTTAAGTGACATTTTAGTGAACAGCAATAACTGTTGAAAAGTTTGAAGAGGCAGCATTTATGAGCAGTTGTTATAAGTGGTGCAGAGAGGTAGCATGGGAAGGAGGAAAAAAAATAACACTGGCATTAAAGGGGTAGTCTGGATTATTTGTAGTGGGGTTGTATGAGGTACTTAACCATAGTCAGTGTATTACCTACAGTAGATGGCAGTCGACACGCCCCTACTTTGGAGAAGCAGTGAGGAATACCAGCATGGAATCTAAGCAATTTACTGCTGTGGACATGGTCAGCAACGAAAAGTATTTTAGACTCCTAAAAAAATATAAAAACATTAACAGTTTAAGTGTGCATATTTATAATATTTTCACCCCTTTATCTTGCCATCAGACAGATTTTTCTGATGGGAAACTGCTGTTATCTAGGCTAAATACTTCTCTTTTGAAACCAACCAGACTCCAAAGTGATTTTATCTTGCAGAACACGGTCTACTGCTGCTGGTTTGTTTGTGTTATTGTGTGACTTCTGTGTTTTAAAAGATTAGCTGGGATTCACCGAAGTCATCTAATAGTACAAACAAACTAACAGATCGAGGCTGCAGTAGATCAGCAGCTCCCGTGTTCTGCAAGGTAAAATTACTGTTTTTGCCAAAGGAGTATGGTTGAGTGCGATATTTGATTTATATAACAGCATTTCCCATCAGGAAAGAATGTCTGATGGTAAAGGCAAAGTGGTGCAAATACTGTACATACAGAATACATTTAAACTGATACTGATTTTTTTTTTTAGGTGGGCCATTTTTTAAGTGGTCAAAACATCTTTTGCTGCTGACCCCGTCAACAGCAGTACATTTAGCTTCCGTGCTGGTACTCCTCTCTGCTTCTCCAAAGTGGGGATGCGTGCAATGAATATTGATAAGTACCTCATACAACCCCTGTTCAAGAAAATCTGGAAAAACTCAACAGTAAAAGTGTATTATCAGGTGAAGATCACACCTGCCTACTGTTACTTAACATAAAAGTGTCTTTGTTGAGATGTGCTTTCCACAAGGTGGACTCCACAAAAGACACAGGTTGTCTTTCATAACAGTCTGTCAGTTTTCTTTAAAATCTTAATTAGAACTGTGAACTATTGCCTTTAGCAAACCAAAGGTTGTGTGTAAACTTTTAACTGTGTCAGAGAAAACTGTTAATCTTCCTTTTGGTGGTTTCTTTCTACACAAAAACACCAGAAGGTAAATGAACCAAACATATGGTCTGTGAGAAGGTCGGTGGTCGGAGGTAGGTGCTTCCTAACAGGGTTCATATTGAGGGCTGGGCACTGAACTCAGTACCGACTGAACTGTGTCGGGAACTACTGAGTACAGGTTCATGTTAAATCAATCAGTGCCAGATTTTGATATGTGGGAGTGCATCTGGGTGAGAGAGCAATAGACAGCATAGAGAGAAAGAGAAAAAGAGAGAGCGATGTTAACGTGAGAAGCAGCTTGTTTAGCTCACAGTGAGTGGCGGCAACAGTGCCAAAAAGTGATAGCAAGTGTGGTTAAATTTTTCAAAACTCGAAAAACAGTCAACACTCGCTGCAGAAGTCAACACGTCTAAAACACTAAATACATCATATCTAAAATCTAAAGAGTGCACCGATTTTCATAGCCTGAAAGCTACGTCTCCGACAGCAGCCGCAGCTAACGTTAGCATGTCTGCAGCCAGTGTCCGAACAGTGCAAACCCTCAATGGACAAAAAGTGAGACAACTTCAGGTAAATAATTAGCCTGCTGGATAAGTTGTTGTTGGCGATAACTGGGCTGATTTAACTGCCTTTGTTGGCTTAGCATTTTTACTAGTATTAGCTTTACTGGCTGCATCTTAAATTTCTTTCCAGCATGATATTTAGCACACCACAATAGGGTGTGAGATTTATTAGTATGTCCAAAACCTTAGTTTGTAACTAATATTCGTGAATTACAGACTATTGCTGGTGAAATATGTCAGTCCTTTGAGACACAAACAACAGCATTATATGCCCTGAGGACAGACTGACAGGCTGTAGAGACAGGTTGGAGAAGGGAAGGGGAGGGATTTTATTTTGTGTGGTGTGTAAAATGCTCTTAATAAATAACAAAATATTCAAAAGAAATAATAATAAAGAAATTGAGAAGCTTGGATGTATTTTTTTTAACAAGAGAATTACATGTTTGTTATTACAGAGAGAATAAAGTACAGAAAAAAGGTACTGTTGAATGCAGTACCAAATTCCAGGTCCAGTTATCATTGATCACAGAGAGCAGGAGGAGACTAAGGTATCACCAGCTGAGCCTCAGCTGGGTACAGACTGTTCGTCCCACCCTGACCACATGCTGGTTATGAGTTTTGTAGGATACAGAAGAAGAGATTTAGCAACTTTCCTATTGTTCAGTGGGGACAGAGATCTAATAAGGACCTGTTTTCACACTTAAACTGCCTTCTCAAATTTAGCTGGCTTGGTGTGGATGTCATCTGAGACACACTGACAGACACTCTGCCTGATGGCCGCAAGGAGAAGCGCAAAAATAACCACACCATCGATTCAAGAGCCCTGGAGCATCATAACGATCAAGTGTGAGCACTGTTTTTGACCAGCTGAGGGGGGGAGAAAGATGGCAGAAAACACACAAAAGAGAGGAGGAGGAGTAAAGCGGGGGAAAGAGAAACTGCACACTGGCTCTTGATCAAAGGGATTGAGATGCAGGAAGGAAAGAGGCTGTAGAGAAGACGAGAGGCAAACTTGATGAGAAAGAAATTGGGCTTAGGGGGGAGAAGAAGTCAGTAGGAATGGATGAGAGGGAGGCAGAAGGAGATTGAGGCCTAATAAAAGTAAAGAAAAATACAGAAGTGAGATGCAGACGGCTAGTGAGAGAAAGAGAGTCGGAGGCCTGGCTCAACAAACTTGGCACGATAAAAAAGAACCACAGCGCCTGAAGAAACCAAGGCACACACAAAAAAAAGAACATCATAAAATAAAATAAAAAAAGAATGAGAAGAAGAAACGGGGACACAGACAGAGAGAGGGAGAGGAATAGAAAATCCCCTCAAAGGAGAGTGGGAGAGAATGAAAAAATGGCAACCCCACAAAGGCGCTTGGAATAGCTTACTGCAGGGCCCGCGCTTTTTTGCCATCCTCTATCCTTCCCCTCTGCCGCTGCCCCCCCCCACCACCTACCTCCCCTCCCTCCTTTCCCCTCACTCTCACACTCTCTCCCATCTGGCTCAGGCTGTTCTTAACCTGGGGACTCTCGCTTTATGCCAGGCGTGATGCAACGGAAGGGAAAGCTGCCCGGCAGAACCCTGCGGGTGTCTTTTAAGAGCGCCTTCTTTTCCGTGAAAACTCCCCCACCCCATCTCTTGATCTTCCCCAGTATTTGGCTCGCACCCCTACGGAAAGCAGAGGAGCGATGAGAGGATGGGTGATTCAAAACCTCCGTCTCCCCGAGAGGAGGTGCATGACGGAGGCTGCGGTTGTGGCTCACCTAGAAATATTCATCAGAGGTGGGTAGGGCTGAGTATTGTTTAAAATATTCATTCATTCAATGTCCATCATTTGAATGGAATAAAGAGAATCAGCCGATCACGCCGATATCAGCCTACACCGGTCCAGGTGTATATGTTGTCCAATATGTGCCAATATGAAAACTTTTTTTGACAGGAGATATGGCCTCCATTATAGTCCCGAACTCACATGTACACGGTGAGCTGCAGACCCCATGGCATCCATTAGTTGTGTTATATATGTGTTTCCAGAGTCCACTTGGAGGAAGGTCTCCACACATGTGCAGTAGGTTGGCGCTTGTAGTGGCCGCACGGAAAGCTCCGCAGATTCCACACAGTCACAAAAAATGGCCAACTACACGGATGTCCGCACACAGCTTAGGCGCACACCCTCTGATAATTGAAATTTGCATCACACGGATCCTAACAAAGCCCCACACACTTGTGGATGTGAAAAGCATAATACTGGCTTAATGCAGACTGTTTTTTCATGTTTTTTTTTTAAAATATTTATTTATAATTATTAAAAATACCAGTGAACATTCAATGTTTCAGTGACCTGAAGTCATTTTGGACAATAAACTTTATTGTTAAACTGTAAAATTCCCTCTCTCTATTATATATCTTTGTCAAGTGAAAAGCACATTTGTGGGATCACTGCAATATTGGACAATATATCGATGGTGGAATCTTCTTCGTCCCTAAATCATTAAAGGCTGTGCAAAGGAAAATGGAGTTTTTCTGCAGAACACATTATAAATGTTAGAACATTGTTTCTGAAAACGTTATAACACTGAGAACTATGTGGTACTTAATTCTGGAGTTAGACGTTAATCTGTTCTCGATTTCTGTGTTCAGGATTTTTTGGACGGACCTGAAACACCTCGGTGACGTTCCGGAGTCATGGTCCCCCAACACTATATAAGCCCCACGAACCAACACTCGACCGACACCACCTCCCCCTTTCCCTACCCTCCCTAACGGTCAGGTTACGAACATATCTTCAGCGACTCTCTCACTTTAAATCAGCCCAGCCCATCCTTTCTCTGTCCTCGGTCTCTAATGACTCAAATGTGTCTGGACATGTAAAGTTCCTCGATGAAGCAACCATGTTTAGGGTCGCATTCAGGTCATAGTGGTGTTTGACACTGGGACACGACCGTAGCGTATGTGTGTGTATACATATACGTGTGTGTGTGTGTGTGTACATATGCAACTTTTATAACAGTTGCATAAAGTTATACATAAAATGCTGCCCATAAAACAAACCAAACAACCAAAAAATCAAAATGAATCAAACTGAAAAGGCAGAACCTGTGATTCTGGAGATATGGACACAGCATATCTTACTGGCTTTTATTTAACACTTGATACCATGATTTTTTTTTTTTTTATAAAGAAAATGTAAATAAGACAAAAGATCTTTTGATATTTACAAATCAAACTCAGTAGTCAAACATTAGCATAGCTGTCAGTGCTAAAAAAAAAAGTTTAAGTTGAAAATTGTGACACCCCCTAATACAGTGTTTCTCAATCCTGGTCCTCAGGCCCCCCTGCCCTGCATGTTTTAGATGTTTCCCTGCTACAACACACCTGATTCAAATGATCAGGTCATTATCAGGCTTCTGTGGAGGCTTGATGATGAGCTGATCATTTGAATCAGGTGTGTTGGAGCAGGGAAACACCTAAAACATGCAGGGCAGGGGTCCCTGAGGACCAGGATTGAGAAGCACTGCCCTAATAACAGACTGATGTAGCTGTGATAGACCAATATCAGGCCAATCATACCAGTTGGCCAATATATCGGTCAGGCTCTACTAATATATTTTCGTTGAGGCAGACCTAAAATGAATGACTTAGACAGGTGGAGTGGAAATGGAGTGCCACACAAGACAGTCAGACAAGACATAAAACACTGCTCCACTTCACCTTGACTGACTCTTTCAAGTGATCTTCAACCAGCCTCCTCGGAACTTATCTGCCAACATCTATTTATTCATCTGGGACTTGTCTTGACGTGAGCGACGAGGAGAGCGAGCCGAGGTTACGGATTTCAAACTTTCAAACTGGCTCGCCTTCCTTCACGCAGCACATGACCATATTAGAGACAAAGGCGTTCCTTGTTATAGCCGTTGTCAGGGCGCTGCAGCTTTGATCCTTGAATGTCTTGATAACTGGCAGCGTGTGATGTCGGCAGTCTGCGAGTACAAGCTTCGTCAGCTGTTGCACTTTACTGTAAGTCGGCCCTCGCTGGCTGTCAGCTGAATGTAAATGAATAAAGACAAACATGCCCCCCCCCCCCAAAAAAAAAAAAAAAAAAAAGTCTGATATGTGAGTCTGAGAGAAAGGGGCATTTGAAAGAAGATTCGGGAGGAGGACAAATGAAGTATGCAAATGAGAGGGGGGCCGGAGGAGACAGAAGGTGAGAAAATTTGATCCTCCACAGTTCTCTGCAGACAGGGTAGCGGGGGCCATTGGCCAGGACCATATGGCACGGCCTTATGTGCCCGCTGGCTCGGGCTTCACAGAAGTCGCAGACATTGCCCCACACCTCCGCTGTGACAAAACCTGGACAGTCGCGTGGCGTCTCGGCCGAGAACACAGCGACATCAGAGGTGTCGATGGTCCTGAGCGCGCACGTGTGTGTGGTGTGTGTGCTTGCGTTCTTATGTGTGACTGGCTCAGTGACAGCAAATATGGAAGCGCGTGCATGAGTCTTCATGTGGGTGACCCTAAATGCACCTAAACCTTGTAACAGGCCAACCTCCTAGTGGTTAAATTTTTTATTAAATCTATATATATTTCATCTCACTGAGTTGACAGAATGTTTTTTTTTTTCATTTCACAGCAGATTCATAGTGAGTGGCCACTTTATTTTTTTAAAGTTGCTCAGAGTTCTCTTAATGCTTCTGAAAATACACATTTTTAAACCAGAATTCTTAGTTTTGATTTAGAAGAGCTATGGAGTTGACATGTTAGGTTTGAGACACATCTGACAGTGCTTGAACAGTATTCCTGTCTTTTTTAAATGGGAAGTGAGACAGGGGTCCTTAAGGTATACCTAAACCTTTTTGTGCCTGATTAAATCATGTTTTTGCAAAAAGTGACAGAATTCTGGGACACAATAGCACATTTTTTACCTATGTTCTCAGTAGGTATTGTTAGTTTTAGATTTTGAAGGCTTTTAACACGTTTTAAATTGTTTTAAGTTACGAATTCTTGACTGGGTGAAACAGAGCAAGTTTAGAAATAAAAAGAAATTCAAGCAAACCAAAACTTAGGTATTTCATATATATAAAATCCTTACAGTTTAAAAAAAATGGAATTAGAATGTTGATAACAATATTTTTTTACAGTTTTTTAGTAGGACATGTCCCAACTCTCAGAAATGGGTATCATACATTTTACATTTGCAGCATGTTGTTTTCAAGTTTCTATTCTTCCACATGCCTTCCCACCCAGTCTGCTTTTTGTGACTGGAAATTTAGTTTCCACAAACCTCCTGCAGGGGCTGCTGTGGTTCTGCCTACCCTCAGCTCTGCAGCTGAGTTCCAAAAGCTAAGCTTTGGGACTGCAGCCAGGACCTGTTGTCTCTCTACCTGCCTGGGATCGGTGCATCACACACACACACACATGCACAGAAACACACACACACACGCGGCAGTCGACGCATCCACCGTCGGAGCACTTTGTACAAAAAAAAGGCATCTGCGCCTTACCAGGTCACAACACACAACAACCTTGCAAAACAAGCGGAACCATCATCATTCATTCTATGCCTCTATAGCAGCCCCCGATGCTAACTTCACCGAGCATCCAACATAACCGCCGGCTGACAGGGGTGGAACAAAGACAGGTGGTGGGAGGAGGAGGGGGAGGCAGAGGAATAGGGGGAGCGCAGAGGGGAAAAAGCAGGTATGAAGAGGAAGACGTGAGGAAAAAGAGGGAAGGAAGGGAGTCTGAGACAGAGGAGAGGAGATGCAGGGAGGCCGGCGGGGTGAAGGCACAGGGGAGGGAAGACGGATGAGACTGAAAGGTGAAAAAGTGTAAGTGATGGAGGCGGGAGGATGACAGGACGGTAGGAACGACAGGAGTGGGGAGAACAATGTGGAGGAGTGCTGAGGGACACGCACAACAGAGGCGGCACGAGAGGAAGCCGTAGCGAGTAGGAGACAAAGGAGAGGAGAGATGCAAAGTGAAGGCGAGTGCACGCATCAATGCGTGACTATGTAGCGGAGGGAAAGGAGCATGCCAATTTGAGGGGTAGAGCTCTGAGAAATGCGGCGAGAGCAAACATGACAGGATATCAGCATCAATAAGCGAGACAACAAATGACTCATCCGTCCATCCAGTGGAGCTCCACTCCACCCAAAACCCTACAATCTCCACATATGCAAGAATGATCATCATTCAAAGCGACAATTAGACAGATAATTGCAGATCCTGCAGACAGAAGTCGTGCTGAGGTATGTGAGAACTGAAGTAACTGTCATTCTGAAGTTAGATCTGTACAATCCTGCAGGATTACTAGATCTGAGGTAAATACAGAATGGAATACTTTTTTAGATTTGCGATTATAGACTGATGAATCAGTCATTTGTTGATATTAGCCTGTCACAGCTATGTTGGTTTATATTGTTCAAATGTTAGTTTTCCATCAAGTTTGCTTCAGAAATGAAAGGGCTACTGTCCTGAAAAAACTATAATAAAGGTGTCCAATCAGATTTTTGTGTTGTTGTCTCTAGGCAGAGAAAGGTTAGTGCTGGCTCACTCATTGGTTAGGACTTCATCACCGGGACACAAGGCCACGGCCTGTGTGTTTGTTTAGAAAGGAAAAGGTGAATTAAGGGATCACATTGTGATTTACAGTGGGTGGGAGGAAAAATCATCCTCTTAGGCCCTCCTAAAGGCCAGCGGTATCTTTGCTTGTTGTCTAGAGACGCAGCAGATGAGACAGATGCGGTTGCTAGGTGGCTAGCGTGAATTGCGACTGAAATTGCATTTGTCCCCGAAGTCTGTCCGAAAACAATTCGGTACCGAAACTGAGAAATAAGAATGATAAAAGGAAACTCAGAATGATTCAAACAGGCAGTTACGGCTCTTGTTATCTAACACAAACACAAACACTTGATTATTATGTATTCAAATGGATAGTAAAGTAAAGTTTAATGCAGAAAACTACTTATTCTTCTGTCATTGAGTGGTGTTTGCTGCCCTCTACTGGATTTGACATGTGACAGCTACACACAACAGACACCTCACAAGCTACCTGTTTGCCTGCCACTTATTCCAGCAAAATCATTTGCCCTTTTGCTGTATTTTGGGTGTGTCTGGCTACGTTTTGGCCAAACTGAAGTCCCAGATCAGTATTGCTGTATATATGCAGATATGTTCTGATATGAAAATTTTTATTTACAGAACATAATGCAGATTGTTTATATTTTTTTTTTTTTGTTTGTTTTAAGGTAACATATATGCATATTTGTGTCCCTTCTGAATTCAAGTGAATATATACTTATATATTTTGTTTTATTTATGTGTTTTTATATTTATAGTTTTATAACTTTTAAAATACCAGTGTCTGTTTACTGTTTCAAAGCTCTGATGCAATTGTGGCCTATAAAAGGGCACTCAGGCATGTGGGCCTTTGCTGCATGTCATCCCCTCACTCTCTCTTCCCTGTTTTCGGTCTGCTCTTCAGCTGTTCTGTTCTTCATAATAAAGGCAAAAAGCAAAGGAAAATATCCTTCTTCCATTACATATCTTTGTAAAGTGTTTAATAACCAAATTTGAGGGATTATAGCAAAAATGCGTCCTTTTGTATATATACTGTATATTTCATAATAGTCAACTAAATCGCTAATCGTTGACAAAAGTATTAGTCGACTACATTTTCCAAGTCGATTCTGGAGCTGCGTCTTGTCGTCAAGCTGGGGGATGTTGAAACATGGACCTTTTTTCTTGTAACACTGTAGTGAACGGCTGTGATATTAGCCCGTTAGCTAGTTAGTGGTCCTATCAGGCTGAGATACCACCTCCGAGACCAAAGGAGGCCGGTTTGATTAGCGGGAATACAGCATCTGAAGTGATTCAGGTTTACAGCAGACCAAACAGAGCAAGTTTATTTGTAAGTATACATTATCCATTGTGTTTATAAGTCCAAGAATATGTGCTTTTGTGAAGCTGAAAGTTATTATTCCTGTGTTTTGAACAACAAGGTTATACCATGTTGAATAAATAAATGTTCAGTCTCCTCACTGGTCGTTCCAACATACTCAGAATAATAACCCCTTTCTGCAGTAAATATATGTAGTGTTTATACGGCAAAAGTCATCTTACATAAAACATTTTCATGAAAAATTTTGATGCAAAGTAAAAATCAGACCTATAAGTCAAGTAAAAACATAGCTTGATATCTTGCAAAGCCATCTTTAAAGTGAAAAAGTTTGTTTGAACAGCTGATAAATACGCAGCTCCTCGACTGTAGCATTTTAATTTGATGACCAAGTTGAACTTTGCTCATTTTGTCTTTACTGCCTTGGATTAATTTCAACAAACTGTGTGGCCTGCACTAATAGCAATATACTTGTATTGATAAACAGTAAACATGCAGTGTGTAGAGCCATTACATTAAAGTTCATAGAGTTACATTTCTCTCTCTGTGGCACTGCTAAAACACATTGATCTGAAAAGAACCCAAAATATAACAGTCGTCATTGTGGTGGAATCAAATATCAGCGGAGGAGAGAGAGCGGGCAGCAGAAGATATGACTGATAAAAGCATTCCAAAGTTTTAGTACAGTAGATAAAGTTACAGACGTTTAAGCCCTTGAGTTTTATCAGTGCTTTGATGGGGTCTGTCTCTTTATTTACAGCCTTTTAGCTGAGTCACCACATGTCTTAACCAGGCATAACCCGCTGTCTGTGTCCACAGGACCACAGATACCTGGACATAAATGGAGAAGGACGGCACATTTGTTAATGGAGTAATAATGAGTCATTACATTATTTATTCTGTGTAATAAACGGACGCCAAATGAACAACTTTAAATTAAAGCCAGACAGATCTATCAGTCAGCCCTTATTACTGGCTTGATAGTGGCTTATCACAGCTACATCAGTCCATAAAGGTAAAGTCGTATATGTTGTTTGATATGCGCTGAACCCTAATATCAGTCTTGGCATCTGTCCCAAAAATCCAGCATTGGTTGGACTCTACTTAAACATTCTAAAATGAAATAAGATTTTAGGGCCCGTGCCACCCCTCTGGCCCTGCTCAATCATGCTCAAGTTGCAGAACTAGGAACTAAGGGGACTTTCACATTTGGGACCGGGCACGGATCTGAGTACACTTGACCCCAAAGTCCAGTTTGTTTAAGTGTGAACGCTGCGTACTGTGCCGGGGCATGGTTTGTTGATCCATGCCTGAGTCTGGTTTGTGCGTGCTCGGGCACAGTCTGCATCGGGTGCAAAAGCAACTGGACCAAAAAACAGAAGCGGGATCCATCTCACCCTCTGAGCCGCAGCGCCGTAGAGGAGGAGGCAGGAAGGCGGGCAAGATAGTCGTCGTGGATGTCTCCGAAACATTAACAATAGCGGGCAAATTATGAAGGTCGACACAATTGTATGACATGTGATATCCTGTGATTGGCATTCCCTGTTTTGTTGTCAAGACATAAACAAATGTTGCCTATTTGACCATGCCGGCCTACTCTTCTTCAGCATTGGGTTTGTTGGTGGACCACAAACAAACTAGGTGCATATCCCCACCTACTGTGTGCCCAGGCATGGCACAACATTATTAGTGTGAATGCTGACCGGCGGGGGAGAAGAAGAGCAGGAGAGGGGGCAATTATACTCTGGCAAGGTATGAATCAATCACATCTAGTGTGAAAACGCCCCTAACAGTTCCCATAGGCTAATGCTTTGGACGATGCAAGAGGGAAACATAATGTTTGATCATTGCCCAGTAAGTTATGCTGTAGGGTTTGGCCATCAGAAAAATATATCTGTGATTGGCTGAGTCAAATGAGCTAACCAAAGAGGCCAACAACCTGGGAAAAACAGCATTTAGAGCCAATATTTCATATCTAACTCTGTGAATTAAGGATTTATTTTGACCAAACCAGGGCTGGGGATTGGAGAGACCATCCAAAATGGTTCAGTGAGGGGTTTTTTTTGTTTGTTTTTTGATTCCATTTCATTTGAATGAGGTGTTTTTTTATGATTAACTAAGTAATTAAGCTAGTCTTGGTTCAGTAAAAGGGAGAAACTTAAATTCTGCACGGTGTATGGTTGTATTTTTCTGTTTAATAAGATAAATAGATGAGTATTTTCTTTCTTGACATCTTGTGACTTTATTTTCTTTATTTATTAGAACAAAAGAGCGAAGAGAACTTTGCAAACTTCCACTCAAACATAAGTCAGTTTAAACTGTCTGAACACGTTGGCAATCTCTAACAGATGATTATGGGGCAAGATCTGACGTTCTTTTCTCTGTGACTGTGACATGTTTAGATTTGATTAAGTTATTACTGATAAGAAGAAGTGTGATTTTTGCTAAGTGCGTCAAATGGCCGCTAAAGGTTGACAGATTCTAGATAACTAGCTACTCTGCAGTCCATCTGACAGGCTGGTGTGTTTGCAGCTTCCTGTCTAAGCTCCTACACAGGAGATCCAAAAGTGCTTCCCCCTCAGCTGGGTGTCCCTGCTGACTGCTGTCCCTGCAGTGTGGCTTCGGTCTGCCCCGTGTGTCTGATGCCAGGTTACTGTACTTTAAATACCTTAAAAGAGAGGCGCCCAGTGGGACAACTTGAACGAGTGCCTGAACTGCCTGAAGCAATGTTTGGAATCTGCCTGACAAAGTCCTCTCAAGATCCCCGGGCTCCTTATGGCCGATCAAAACATACTTTAGATCACGCAACTTTGTTTGTCAAGTGCTTGTTTAAAAAAACCCTTCATCTGCACTGTCACCGTGTCTGCCTGTCATTTAATCCCATGATCCATTTGACCCTCAGTTGTGAAAACCACAATACACCTGACAACCTTCACAATACTGTCAGAAATCTCCACTCTTCCTGGCTTGACATTGACCATCATAGCTGACTCCCACTGCATTGTCTGCCTCTGGTGTGGTGGAAAAGCTATTTTCCTCACTGCCCATAGACCTAGAAGAAGCTCTGTGAACAGATGTACTTGTCTTTGAATGCAACACCACTATAAACTGTCTGTTTATTCAACTGGGACAATACAGATAATACTTAGGAAGAAGTAGTGCAAGAGATGTAATAGGGCATCTAGCAGCCGCACCTGTGCTTGCTGATGGTATAAACGCTGCATCCATGGGTATCTTGCCAATACCTCCCGACCTTAAAGAGTGTGAACACAGCACCCAAGCTGGTGGTTAACATTTAACATTCCCCCTAATGTCTGGTTCACATTTTCTGACCTCAGTCTTGCTCCTTACTAATTAGTTGCTGGTATGAATTCTGATCTGTGTTTAAACCCACTTTGTTTAGTCTGGTTGAACCAAACCCTGAGGCGTTCACCCCCTTAAAAGGCCCCCACACATGATCAGCAGTAAAACCGCTTTGACCCAACTGTCCCATAGTTTTACTATGGAGAGCAGTGGCACCCAACTAAGCCCTTGGCAAGGCGCACTACTCGGATTTGCGCACTGCGCTCAACGTTCAGCTTATTTTACCTTTGCCTTTGTTTGCTGCTGACCTTTCAGAGAACAACCAATGAGATACAGCTGGATGTGATAATGTAGCCAGAAGCGACCATATATTTATGGAAGAAACACAAGCAGAGGAGGGGAGTCGAGTCTTGAAAGCAACCCCAGACCTGTGAAAGATACGGCACACGCACTGCAGACACGACGCATAAAAATCTCCCGAGAGGTTCACAAATCAAGGGTTAGGGTTAGGGTTTCCAGACACAACTGAAGAAAAGTGTTTTAGAGTTTCTAAACCTCTCTGACACAACATTAAAAATGGTGTATGGTTGAAGCAAGTTGTTCCCCCCCCCCCCCCCCCGCCCCTTCCTACCCACCCCCGAGGAAGCTTAGACTGGCTGCCGGAGTGCAGGACACACCCAACATCGTAGATTGCCAATAACGAGTGATGATAAGTCCACCACCGAAACTTGATCAGCTATTTGTATATATGTATGTATGTATAAATGTCTGTCAATGCAAACTTGAGCCTGTTATCCTGAAAATACACACTGGACTTTGAGTTAAGTGGCTACCTGCCCGTCTCACTGCCTGCCAGACTCCATTGACATTTTGCTCAATTTAACAGTTATAACACTTATTCTGGCCCAGAATAGAAATTTCAAAGGGGACACCGTGTCGAGTATTTCAAATAAACATGTTTCCTTGATTTCTGAAGATATACTGTTGTCGTTTTTTGATTTATTACAGTAAATATATTACAGATTTCTCCTTTAAATTATATTTTTGTTTATTTTTTTCCTTTAAGAAAGCAGCTGCAGAATCTGCATCTACAAAGCATCCCACCCAGACAGCAGCAGGTGCTGCTCTCGCTCTCTTCCTGAGCTCTATGCTAATCGCAAGAAAAAGTCAGCAGCAACACACTCAAGCAGAACCTTTCATGGCTAATTTTCAGCGCACAGACAGACAGACGCATAAAGATGAGCGGGTCGGCCTCAAGAGCCCAGTTAGAGGTTTCTGTCTCTGATCATTACACAAGGGGTCACAATATGTAAAGATCAATTTGGAATATCAAGAGTGAAAATTTAAATGCAAAGCTGGAGTATAAAGATTGCCTAGGTCTGTAATACTACACAAATATTTACTTTGGACAAACAAGGCAAATAGCCAAGGTTCTGTTTGTGTGCAGTGGTGGGAGAAACCACCATGCTGCACCCCGTGCCTGTAGATTGCCATGGAATTTGGCCTGAAAATGAACATATTCCAAAATTTTTGGCAACAATTTTCAAACATACAGCATTAGACGCTTTGGCTCAGTGCTTTTTGGACAAAAGAATAACAGTTGTTTTCTATTCTTGCGGGCTTTTAACCTTCAGTACACATTTTACAGGGGTTAATTTGACATCAAAACAAAAACATCTTGCCTTGGTCCAGAACTTCAAATCCACCCACTCCACTGAGCTTGATTGATTCTCTGGTCTGGCTTTGTGACAAGTAACAGCGGTTTCTCAAATATAAAAATAACCAACCAATGCGCCAAAGGCAACTGTCGAGCGGTTGTCAAGGGTTTGTCAAGCTGTGCGCTGAAACCATAGATGAGTACAATGGTAACCACTGTAGACGCTGCTATTGATGCTGTTTTAAGTCGACTAAAGAAGTGTGGTAGATCAGCTCGGGTTGCAGCGTAATAGTTACTGAAAGGCTGTGTGTTGTGTTTGCTGACACAGAAAAAAATAAAAAGTTCATGTTTATGTAAGTTTATGCGGCAGCAGAGCTAGCTAACTTTAATTAACAGCTACAAGCTACCTTCATGGCTGTACGAGACCAAAAGAAGATGCAATCAATCATCTGATCACATTTGTCACGGTACCTGCTGCATCATTTTTAGGCTGTTTCAGTCTTTAGCCTGACTCATACTTGCTAACTAGCACAGCTAGCACTAGCACACAGCTCATCTACACACTTCATAGCTGACTAAAGTAACATAACCACCATCGCACACTCAGTCTCTCAAAAAAACCAAAGACTGTAGGGGCTAAACCAAAGTGTGTTGGCATGGCAACACACAAGTATCTCTCAAAATGACGCTGGTCTCTAGCGATCGGAAAATCGGACATCCCCCCTCCTCAAAGAAAATCTGTTGGAGCAGAGACAATGTGACTGAATACAGAAATCAAGTGTAACAAGCTAACAATTCAGTCTGATATCAGGCTAAAAATCATCAGAAAAGATCAAACATGGACTCTCGACTGTCCACATGTTGACCCCATGGAGTCAACCAGCAACTCAGCAATCACCTCTGATAAAGTCATAAGCTGTTGTTCTGTCTGCATTAAAGGGGAATTATGAAGTACCTGCAGTTTGCTTAACACTCAAATAAGGTTGCTAAGCAGTAAATGAGAGCCCTGAAAAATCCTGGCATTTAATTACATTTGTAACAAAACAGACGGTATGAAGTCTGTGTATATGTATACATGTACATACATGTATGTATGTGCAATGTATTTTACCAATGAAAAATGTCATACAGTACTGTGAATAAATACATGAAGAGTTACTATGACTATATTGTGACTTTGTTTACTATTAAACCTCTTGAGTTCAAACACACTATACACATTGTAAGACTGATGTTATTTAGAGTATGATATAACCATTTAGATAATAAAACTGACATTTTCATGCCATTCTTTATATTTTCTTCTCTATAAAGAGGCTCTTGACTCTTGAAGACTGTCTTCAAAACACAAGGCCGCTTTGTGTCAGATTGAGACAGCAGCTACACAAAAGTAACAACAGAGACCATATCACAGGCTAGTGATATGAGCGGCTCAGCTGGGCAAATTTAGAGCACTGCTATGCGCACAGCGAGAGACTGCTGCACATGCAGGCGGTCTGGTAGACACTATTCCCCGAGAAGGCCTTCACTCAAGTGGACTTCATGTTGCAGCCTTTCTGTCAGCAACTCTTAGTCCTGGGACAGCCAACTGGTATGGACTGGCATCTGCTGAATGCCTCTACTTCCAGTGTCTCAGGCCCAGGGCTAATGTCAAACTAGGACCTGCAGCTTAGAAATCTGTTCAAAGTCATTTCTGACTTATAGAATCCACATGCAAAGTATTGTCTGTCAGTGCTGACTATAAACAAACCGAATAAGCTTTAAAATCTTCCCACAAGTACTAGGTTAGACAGAGCAGCATGCTCCCTTGAAAGATTATTAATCAATGCAGAACAATAATCAATAATCAGAAATTATTTTCGACATCATGATCGCCTGTAACAATTTTGTAAGACCAGGAGTTTTGGTGGGGATGGCTGAGTGTGAGCAACTGCAGATGGATACAGTCTAAACTGACACGCACTGGCTCAAAAGCTTAAAATTTTGACTCATCAAAATGCATTGATAATTGCTTTATAATCACACCATGGCCCTCTGGATCCGAACCGAATCGTGAGGCCCCGAGAGAATCCCAACCTGTTTTGCAGTTCTCACTGTAGTCTCACTACAGGGTGTTACTTCATACCAGGGCAGACTCACAGATGGTAGACAATCTGTATTAATGAGGTGGGTATAAATAAACATGTAAACTGCATGACGCACGTTCCAACCGCCAACATCATCAGGAACCATACGCCAACATACTGATCAACACCTTATCACTGATTAGGTCAGCCTAGTTTGCCTAAACCCCCTATGGAAACACAACTTAGGAAAAAACAGCGAAGGTTTGGACATATTACCATAATAATATTAAAAAAAATAGAATACAGAATTACAATTTATATGATGTTCTCCTATTTCATGTGTTTTTAAAGAGATGTTTGGGGTCTGGATCAGTAAGTCAACACTAAAGCAGACTTGCTTCAGCTGGAAAGACATGACAAGACATTTATCCTAAACTTAAGCATCTCGTCTCATCAAACTGAACCAAACTGTGACCTTTCACAGCATTGATCATGTGTTAAATAAGCCTTCTGACCTCATCAGATACTGCAGCTAAAGGGGACCTTCATTATCAGACGCTATGGGGTGGTGACGAGTTCAGATGAGAATGTGCATATATCACAGATATATCAGTATCAAAACCAATCTTCACAAGGTTATGTGTAGTTCTTAATATTGTATATTTTAAGTTTTATAAGCTGAATTATTATATGCCTGAGTCTTTTTTATTATCCTAAATACATCTTTGTTGTTCATAGTTGATACTGATACAAATTTAATTTCTAATTAAAGCTACTACAAGGAACTTTCAAATTGTGTTGATTTTGGACCCCCTGTGGACAAAAGCGGAAGTGTTTCCACCAAAATTACCACAATATATAACATCAAAAATAAATTATCGAAATATAAATATCCTCCTGTTTGTTTTTAGCTGGCTAATGTACTACTTACTGTGGCTGCCTGGGAAAATGTAAACACAGGCAAGAATAACCACATAGAAATAGCTGATATCAATCATCCACATAATCATTTACTTATGTAGGTCATATAGACACATCAGTAGGCTAGCTCTATTGGCTAATGAGAAATTGTGATCAGAGTCATATAAATATCAGTATCAGCTTTAAAAATCCAGTATTGCTCATGTTCTGATTTTATAGTTACTTAATTTCTTTCCCTTACTTGTTTGAGACAGCCCCTTAATCAGGCCGTTGGCTACCATTGAGGACACTGAGGTCACGTCCTTGTTTTTTCCGTCTCTTTTTTAAATTTTTCAATATTGCTTGAAATGCTAAATTAAAGTTACAATATGCTAAAACGACTTCGTTGTGTCATCTCACCTTTCAGATTTTGGCTTTTAGAATATGATTTATTGTTTGGATGAACTTGAGGAATAAGCATTGGAACAACTGTCAGGGAATTTAGGGCAAAACCTGAAGGACACTGCAGTTGTGCTCCTCTACTCAGTCTGTTTGACAGTGAAAGGTATTTCAACGCAATAAGAAACTGAACTGAAAAAGAGTCATTTCATAACTGGCCAAATTTGTTCCTTATCTTGTGTTGAATTCTGATCCAATTTTAATCCGGCACTGACATTATTTCTGAGGTGGTTATTGTTACTCTCAAAATGCACAGATATATATACATAGATAGAGCCATAATTTTCTTGAGGGGGGCATGCCTGCTGACCCCACTGCAGGGCAAGGACTCATGACCTCGGTGTTTCTATAATCTTGGCTCCAGTCCTGCCCTAAATGTTATGAAACAGTGTATGAGCCTATAGTGCAGGTGACTAATGCTAACCCTGCTAATGTTAGCCCCAGGTGAATGTATTCACAATGACAGTAACAAAAAAAGAAGACATGGTACAACTCTACATTCTTAAAATAAAGGGTTCTTCCTGAAGGGCTGAGGTTCCTCCCAGAAATATTTGCTTCTGAAGAGCCCTTTTTTGGAGAATGAGTTTGGAAAGGATTCTTTGTAAGACTAAGGGCTCCATTAAGAACCATTTTCATCCAAAGAACCCTTTTCATCAAGAGAAAAAAAGAGCAACTTTTGTTAGGGTTCTTGGCAGAACCCCCTGAGTGTGTTCAAGATTAAACACTTGGTATATAAAAGGCATATCAGTAGAACCCCTTGGTGGGTTCTAGATAAAACCCCTGAAATATGAACATGTTCCTGGCAGAACACCCTTAGTGTGTTCTAGATAAAACCCTTGAAATATGAAAAGGTTCCTGTAGAACCCCCTGAATGTGTTCCAAATAAAACACTTGGAATATTAAAAGGTTCTTGTTAGAATCCCATGCATGGGATCTAGATAGAGCTCTTGGTACATGAAAAGGTTCTTGGTAGAACCCCTGAGTGGGGTCTTGTTAGCACCCTTAGAAGGTGGAACAGTTCTGAACAGAACCCCTGGAGAGACCTTTGGATGGGGCCATTACACCATAGAAGGGTTCTTGAACCTCTCATAGGGGTTGTGGATGGTTCTAGGTACAACCCTTTATGTTGGGTTCTTACTGTTGGGTTCCAAGTGGAACCTTTTTTAAAAGTTTCTACCAGGAACCGAAAAGGGTTCTCCTACGGGGACAAGCCAAAGAACCCTTTATGGTTCTAGTTAGCAACTCTATTTCTAAGAGTGTAAGAAGTATAAGAAGACGAAGAGAAAAACTTTTGCTGGAATGGTCATATCTCAGGAGGATGATTATGAATGTGAGCCTCTGAGTATCCTCCTAAATACATAGTCAGTGGCTCAGAACTGCTGAAAAGGGATTTCATTCAGCTGAAGGACACTCTTAGGAACCTTTCTGTGCAAGCATCTCAGGCACTACTCCAACATAAAACAGGGGTATGAAATGCTTCACTACACTGGAATCCCTTCATCAGCATGTGTGGCATATAGAATGAATTTCAATGACAACTTTGACATTTTCTGGGGGCACAGAAAACTGTTTCAAGAGGATGGAACCCACTGATCCCAGCTGGGAGCTAAGGTGCAATGCAAAAATGTATTACATGGCCTTCAAATCCTTCCTTTGAAATGTCTGAGTGTATCCAAAGCTATCTGAGGGGAAACACAAAAACATATGGATTTGAGGGCAAATCTGACACTGTTTGTCACCAATGAAGTAGAGGAAGCACCAGCGCCCTCCCCTTCCACCTGTCGTGAACTTCTAGCAGGTTAGGGAGGGTTACTTAAAAATGGATTCCGATAAGTTACTAATTACCTGTTAAAATATGTAGTCAGTAACATAATCCAAGTATCAAAATATTAAAGTAATGTAACTTGATTACTTCAACATAAAATGTTCTCAAGGCTGTAAGTAATGATTATTTTCATCACTGATTAATCAATCAATTATTTTCTCAATTAATTGATTAATTGTTTGGTCCACGAAATGTCAGAAAATGGTGAAAAACATTGATCAAAGCTCGAGATGATGTCCTCAAATTGTCTTGTTCTGTCCACAACTCAAATATATTCATTTCCTTTCAGGAGGAGTAAAGAAACCAGAAAATATACACATTCAAGAAGCAGAAACATAAAAATTTTGACTTTTTTAAAATAAAAAGACTCAAAATGATTAATTGCTTATTAAAATACACACAAGTCCACTGTTCCTTGTTTCTTGCTTCCATTCAACAGTCAATATTAGTTTCAGCCCGGTCTCATTCTCAGCTCATCACATACCGACATTTTCCAAGATCCCTCGATGACTCATAAAGACATGGACGGTGACTATTCACAGCTGAAAGCGATGCACCGGGCTTTACAGATGTCTTTAATGTAAACCTATTCATGGCCCCAGGCTGCTGAAGTAGTACAGTGGGAGTGTAAAGGGAGAAAGTCCACATATGTAGGAGGCGAGGTGGACAGATGGCTCCAACAAACGTAGGACGTTCACCCAGGAGACCACGGTTCGTGTCTTATGTGAAGCCAAAACGTTATTAAAAGTTATAAGGCACATAATGTTAGGTTTGTCAGTCACGTTTTAACCAACAGATGTCACTGGTGAGTTTTCCAACCATTATATCTACGGTTTGGGCATCTTGTAAGGATGCCACCTGGTCACCTCCCTAGGGAGGTTTCCAGGCACGTCCAGTTGGGAGGAGACCACGAGGCAGACCGAGGACTAGGTGGAGGGATTATATCTCTGCCCTGGCCTGGGGACACCTCAGGATCCCCCAGTCAGAGCTGGTTAATGTAGCCGGGGAAAGGGATGTCTGGGGTCCCCTGCTGGAACTGTTACCTCCGCTACCCGATTTCGGATAAGCGGTTGAAGATGGATGGATGGATGGATGGATGGATATATTCTATGTTTCTATCCAAGCTGGCCTGTTGTAACTGTTGTTACAGTGAAACATAAATACATCCCCTGAAAATAAAATTCCTCAAGGTTTAAGCCCAGTTGGGGGGTCAACTTAGGTCCAGTGGGCCACAGGGTTTGCAGGAAACCGTGTAGTAGTCCTATACGATTTGAAAAAATAAAGGTACAATTGCCTAGGCTAATCTAATGTTTAAGGTGGACTGGCATTACGAAACTAAATCCTGTTTCTGACAGTTTCAGGGGTAACTTTTCCTTTATACAATAAAGACTCCTGTGCTTCAGGAGGCTACTTCACAGTAGCTATCAGACTGAGGCTCAAGTGCAGCCTGGTTATCCAGACAGCAGCACATTAGGATGGATGATGTAGAGACATCAGAGGAGAGGTGAGTTGTGTACAGAACGCTACATCAAAGCTGAAAGCCGCTCCATTTGTTCCATCTCTTCGAAAGGTGGAAAAGGATGTCTGGACTGATAACGCAGTGAGGACAGTAAGAGAGCGTTTAAGTGTCTATCAAAACACAGCCTAATGCTCTGTTTACAGTCGCTGTTCACAATCTCTGATTTACCGAGACAAGGGCGCACGCGGATAATCATCATAATCAGCAACAGGAGGTCAGAGAAGCAGAGACAAAAATTGGAGACAGACACACACACATGTACACACAGAAACACCCAATATATGAGTAAGGGGTAAAATGAACCAGTCACTTAGCAGCACAAGAGAGCTGACAAAAGAGAACAAGTTGTGTCAAAATCTGCATCAGTATTTTATACTTTTTGCATGGAACACTGGATGCTATCAAAGGTGTGCTGCAGATAAATATTCCAACAGCCTTGTCCTGAACTTTATACCAGTTTCTGCAGAGGATGTGCTAGAAATATAAAACACAAATAAAACATGAATATCATGTACTAAGGGAATATTTAAAAAGTAAGAGTTTGGTCTCTCCACATCAACATACTGTAGAATAAGCAGTGTTGTGAGTAAATGCACACTTTAGTGTTACTGTTAGCACCAACAGGAGGAGAGGAGGACTCTGTTTTTACATCCATGATGTTTTGTGCTTAAACTCAGTCACAGTTGATGAACAATGTTTCCCAGATGTTATACTTTTAATGTGAAGCTGTCAACCATATTATCATCACCATCTTGTTGCCAAATAATGCACTACAGAGTTATTTCCTGGCCGTATATGTGTATGTATTTATTTTGTTTTATATTTTCACTATGTTCTATTCTGAATTTAATTGATTATCTCTGTTGTATTTTGTGTGCATTATGAAGGAACTACAAGTCTAATTTTGGTGTACACCCCAGTGTTGTATATTGATAATCAATGTCCCTGGATCTTTGATGGCTGGCGTAGGCTAGCCTCTATTGGCTAAACATCCATGCAGGATAGAATTGAAAATGTGCAGGAAAATGCTAAAATGCTGAAGCAATACTAACAATTTGTTCGATCTAGTACTCAAAAGAGTATATTAGCAAAACAACACAACTGCACACCTCGGAATCTACAGAGCCAGCTTAAAATAATACTAACTAGTAGCTGAATTAACGCTATGTTTTAGTAATAGCTGCAGTGTCTGGGACATACAACAGTTAAATCATATTAACAACAATGATAATATGGCTGTATGGATGGGAGCAACCCATCCAGGTACTTTGCTCCTGCATCATGCCCCTGCCCTTTTTTGGGTGTAAACAGCCACTCTAATTTCATTGGACACCAATATAAATTCCAAGATCTTTGCCAGTTTAAATGTATAAATTAAGAAAAACAAATCGTCGTTAACAATTAAGAGCCCAAATCATATGGCCAAACTTGACACACCAGATGGTTTGTTACACTGAACCATCTGGGAAGTCGTCATTAGAAAGTGTTCGGAGAGGGACAGGCACTTTCAAAAAAACAACCCCTTGGTAGGTGATTGGATGAACCATCTATTATGTCTAATGAGTCGTTTCCATGGATGCTTCTCACTGTCGTGTCACCTAAAACTAAGGCCTTAGCTGCCAGTAGTCCCTCCTGGGATGCTGATTGGCTGCACCACCACCAGGTAACATATGGCCAGTTAGGTGAGCAATTTTGGTAATGTATTTCAGACATCGGTCACTTTTTATATTGTTAAGACACTTTATTTTGTTGTTTTGGCACCATTGAACCGAACTCCATTCTAAAATCATCTGTTTTATGGTTGGGCCATATTTTTTCACAGTAAAAACCTTATTTCCACCATAACTACAACTCTTTTCTGATTCACTTTGATATACAGACAAAATATTGACTCAATAACATTATTAACTAACCTGTGATGAAGTGTTTGTCACTGACACACATACTAATTGGCTGCTTTTGCAGTGTTTGTTTTCACCCAAAGGGGGCTGTGATTCGTGGGACATTCGGTGTAGCTGCTTTCATCCATAAGAGTCCTTGGGTTTTTCTTCCTCTTGCTCCTCCCCTTCTGGTACTTCCTCAAGAGCATTACCCAGGACTGACTTCTCCATCTGTGCCAAATCCAGCAGAGCTTTACCACACCAGAAAAAGGCCTCTCCACACTCATCTGCTGTGTCTCCATATTTTTAGCTTGCATGCCACAGGCCTCCTGCAGGGCGCTGACTGCCTCCACCACCTTCCCCGTCACCAAGTGCCCGTACCGATTAGCTTGTTGGCCCCCTCCATGTTAGCTTGACCGGGGAAACAACGACCGAAACGTTACAAGTTAAGCCTGCTGGTCTGTTCGTTGGAAGAGATGAGTGTGGAGAGGCTTTTTCCTGGTGTGGTAAAGCTCTGCTGGATTTGGCACAGATGGAGAAGTCAGTCCTGGATAATGCTCTGGAAGGAGAAAAAACCCTAGGACTCCATGTTGAAGCCACACAAAACATTGATGAGAAGACCAGAGATGAGCTGATATTCAGATGTTTTGACACCAAGGCAGACAAGAAAAATTAATACTCAAAGAAGCAAAACTACAAAAAAAAAAAATACAAAGTCAAGATGGACAAACAGGCACAAAGTCAAGTCACCTAAGTTTAACGCAACAAAGCCCCATGCTGAGAGGCAGCAACACACAGTGGGCAGAGCTGGACAGACAGGAGAGGAAAAGACAAAAGCACAGGAACACATACAGCTGTAACACAACTTACAGTTTCTTGCACACATATACGAGTTTAAGAGTTTGTCACACCACAAAAACGTGTCATTAACCACCCAGCCAAATTTGATCGCCTAAAAAAATCACCAAGTATATAAAATTAGGTCTCAAAATCATGACAAAATTAACTCTTTTTTTTCCTGCTCTGAAACGCTGTAGAGTGTCTGCTGTCTCAACGTCAAACACCACTACAACCTGAAAACCACCTGAAACATAGACGCTCCATCTGGCAGCTTTATTGGACATGTCCAGACATGTTTGAGCCACGAGAACCAGAGTACGGTGTTGGAACTAAAGTGAGCTGAAGTGATCTGCTGGGCTAATTTGGACTGAGTGAGTTGCCGAAGGTACATTTGTAACTGTCCGTTAGAGAGGGCGAGGGGAGGTAGACATGGTGTCTTTTGTGTGTCGGTTTGTGGAGCTTATATAGTGTTGGGGGACCATGGCTCCGGCACGTCACCGAGCCATGTTTCAGGTCCGTCCAAAAATCCTGAACAGCAGATGTGTAGCCCGCACACTGAATTTAAAAAAATGTTTTAAAGCTTTATCAGCTAAAATGTTCATCATAGCCTCTGTCTGTGGCTTGTTGCCTTTTCAATTGCGGCTCCAGACAGAAAATAGCTCTTTTGAGAGTAAAGGTTGCAGACCCCTGGCCTAATTTAACAGTTTGATCTGAGTTTTGGAAGCCTTAGGCGTCTGAGCAGTGAAACATGTGACATGTGACTTTTCAAATCTGGACCAGAGATGCTCCTCTGTCAATCATTTTATAAACCCCGCCCTATATTAAATATAACAGTTATGAATGACCCAACCGGATCAAGGATGGTGAAATTTTGTCTGATCGGAAGGAGGCCCAGAGGTATCTGCCAGAACAAAACAAAACACGGGCTGTTTGAGATAATCTGTACATATAATTTTGATTTCCTTTTTGTAGTCCAGTGTCTGATTTCACATCTATATGAGTGAATTTCAAATGTTTATAATTGTAGGAATTTTGGTGGAGGAACACCTGAATGGTGCAGTTTCTACATTTCTTAAATTTAGTCATCTCATGTTTAGATCCATGTTAACTTTTTTGGATTTAAATTCTAACCATTGCTGTGATCAATATTACATGCTTGCTGTTTATGAAACTATTCAATTTATCCTCATAACCTAGAATTCTTGGACTTGAAATCCGCAGGCTTCTGGACTGAGCTGTTGATATCAACTGCTGGTGTTTACCCATTACTTGATTTTCTTCACAACACCCATGGGTGTCTGAAGTTGAAAAAAAAACAAAACACCACAACAACTGAGGCTGAACATTTTGTACTTAGTCTGGAAAGTCTGTACACAAAATGATCGATACTTTCAACAATACCTTTGCAAGCGTACTTGATATTATTGCTCCACTCTGGACGAAATAGACATTCTTTGGTAAGACTTATCTGTGATCAGGCAAGTTTGTGAAAAAGTTCATAAAAAGAGCAGCAGAGCAGCCAGAAGAAAATGGAAGCATTATGGCATCTATAAAGAATCAATAGTTGCCTACAACAATGCTGTTCACTCAGCAACTGGGAGCTCATTTCTGCAGGGCTGTTGCACAGACTGCTTTCAATCCAACATTATTTTGATGAAATGCTTTGAGAAACTGGTTCTCCAGCGTATAAAGAACAGCATTCCAGCAAGCTTGGACCCTCACCGGCTTGCATCCAGAACCAAGGGATCCACACCTACATCAGAATGCTGTTTGTTGATTTCAGCTCAGCATTCAACACTGTCTCCCCCATGAATATGGTTGGGTATCGAAATGTGGTGCCAACATGGCTCCGGTTCCCACATTACCACTACCTACTGGATCGAATCACAACACAGATTACAGTGCCTCATTTCAGTGCCACTCGCCTGAGCTGTCTTTTAAAATAGTTGGCCGTTACAGGCACATCACCAAACACGCCTAGTTAACATTAACGTTAACATCAGTTCAGGCAATATTTAGGCACTGGAACCGTTTTAAAAGCATCCTTTTAGCACTGGTATTGGTACAGTTTGAATTGGTGGTTTCACCTCCTCTACTCTAGTGCTCAACACCGGAGTCCCCCAGGGATGTGTGTTCAGGCCCCTCCTGTTCACACTGTACACCCATGACTGCAGACCATCAACATAGAAAAAACTCTATTGTGCAAAGTGGTGCACAGGAAACAACTTACTGCTCAACATCAGCAAAACCAAGGAGCTGATTGTTGATTTTTTGTTAGAAAGGAGGCCAAGATGCACACCCCTGTCTGCGTGAGTGTAGCTGATGTAGAACAGGGGAACAGTATTAGTTTCCAGGAAATCAAAATCACAGAGAGCGTGTCATGGACATCACACATCTTCACGCTAGTAAATAAGACTCAGAAATGGCTGTATTTCTTAAGGAAACTTAAGAGGGCAAAATTCCCATGCCAAGTTCTTGTCAACTTTTAAGAAGGAGCAATTGAAAGCATCCTGGATGTGCATGGCCCAAGACAGAGAAACTCTACCATCGGTCATTAAAACCACCCAGAACATCACTGGTATCTACCGAATATCAGTGATGATCAGGGAGAGAAGGCGCCAGGAGATACAGAAGTATCTGCTGCTGTACCACCAGACTAAAGAGCAGCTTCTTCCCTCAGGCTGAGAGACTGTTTAAATTATCCTCAGCATTCTACCTTCTTAATTATTTTGTTCCATGTTTTTCTTTATCCTACAATCACTTCCAATCAATCAATCAATCAATCAATCATTCAAATAGGGAATCTCATTTTACAGCCTTGTCTAAATGATGAATAAATCACCCCATACCCTTGTATTATTTTACTCTTTGTGCAACTAAACTCACAATTTTCCACAATGTGGAACAAAGACACCCATCACTATTTGCATAAAATTTTAGCTAAGAGCATAACCTCCCTTCAGTATCTTCATGCGAATCATGCAATGCATTTCTAGTTGTGCTCAAGCTGATTTCAAATATATTTAGAGCTTGGCTCATAAAGAAGCGTAAACACACCTGACATTTCACAGACCATTCCTCTGAGGCTGCTGGGTTGTTTTCTGTGTCGGTCTACATCTCAGTACTGTGTGCTATAGGCTCCCTCTCAAGCAACACAACCCTCTATGTGATTTTTTTTTTTTTTTTCAGGATTGTGACGAATTAAAACCTTTAGAATGTGAAAACTGCCCTTCTTGCACTTTTAAAAGATGCATTTCAGTTTAGGTAATGGCATCCACACAGTGCATATTGTTAGGGATTTGCTGTATGCGCTGATGCATATTTGACTATAAGTGTTGCTCAGCCTTAATGTAAACACACACACGCATGCATGCACACACAAGAGAGACACATACAAATACAGACACATCCTTCATCCACAGAGACCTGACTGATAGCCTGATCCATTTCCTGTATCCATTAGAGGCGGCTCTAGATTATGCAATTCATCCCAAGGCTATCATCCACCTCTATCAATAATAAACATCTCCACGAAACTAGGGCTAGCCTCAGAGGATGGAGACGGCACCGCCCAGCACGTTCTACTTCTGATGAAACCCTCTGTCTGCTCGGCCCGTATCTGAGCACCGCATTTGCTTTCCACAAGACTTGTCTTCAGTTGCCGAGACCCCCAGGCACAATCTTTACTTCTGCCTTCTCGCACTTATCAAAAGCTGCAGTTTTATCAAGCCTGACAGAGACCCCTCAGTGCTTACAGTGGTGGCAGAGAGCACCTGTGGCTCATGACAAGAGACAGACGCTCTCGTCCGAGATTCCTCTGCATCTCTGATGCATCCTCTTTCTTTCCATCAGCCGGCCCTGTTGTCATGTGATTGACGTCTGGTGCAGGGATTTATGACATGACCCAGTGCTGAGGTGGGGTAGTAAGGGAGCTCGGAAAGGAGGGGTAGCGTCTTTTAACATACAAATGTTGTGTTTGATGTTAATAAATGCTTTCAGTGCAATGCGTGCTGTTTTAACCATTCATATGAGGCTATCATCACTGCTCTTGCCAGGTTTTCATCCAAATTGAGCACAAATTTTAACAGAATTTACAGAAAATTAGTCAAAGAAAATGCAAATGAATGCACGTTTCCATCCTCTTCTATTATGTGAGTGTCTGCAGTTGGAGCTTCAAGATAAACAGTTGGTGGCACTAATTCAGTCAGTTTTATATGCGCAAATTGAAAATGCGCATAAAAAGAGGTGGATGGAAACACCCCTTGAGAACCAGGTCTACAACTGTTGTCCCATCACATTAACGCTCACCACCACCGTTTCTGCTGCTTTTTCTGCTTTTCACATACCAAATATTTGCCTCTATACACCAAACAGAGTTAAGTTTCAACTTTAAGTTCTCTATTTCTATATATTTTTCCTTCTAGACTATTTTTTAATCAAGATTATATCAACTAAAAATCCTAACAAAACCAGTTCACAGTCTATGTGCTCTTTTACCATATTCCTATCATGCAGTATTATCTCTTATCTCTGAGATTTTTTCTTGAAGGACAGTGAATAGACTGCACATTTGCTGACCATGAAGTTATGCTCTTATATGTTCAAAATGAGTGAGAATTCAGATTTTTGTCACAAGAGAAAGAGGGCAGGAAACACTTCAACACTTCAACTGAACCAACAACCCTAACCTTACAGATAAATTTTACCAGGCGTGGCTGTGTCGCGTTACGGCTGCGCCACATCAGCCGGAGTTGATCGCAGCCATTCTACACAATGCTCATTGATTCCACCAGCAGCGCATGGGTGCATCCCAGAAGTGGCTCTACGCTCCGCTTCAAAAACGCGCTGAGTCTATTTTTGACGGATGCCGAATCAATTAGTACAGAGCAGATCGAACGGGGAGGAAGTAAGACACAGAAAAGGCAGGGAGAACCCGGTTAATTTTCAAAATAATAGACCCCATGCAGACTCACAATCATAAAGACAGAAAGAAAAGAAACTATTTAACCACGTAGCCTGCTCATCCACAGTAGAAGCACAAAGAGCAAGGAAAGAAGACCTAATCTGAGCAAGTAAACATAATCAGGCAGGCAAAACGCTCCAGTGCTGAAATGCTTCTTAAACGCAGCTGGTGGGGCTTGCAGCAGTGCAGAGGACAGATCAGGGCCCTGTTTCCCAGAGCCTTCGTAGCGCTACGTGCTTCCTAAGTTGTATCTTAAGGTCTCTCTTAAGCTTTCGGGCTGTTTCCCAGAGTCTTCTTAGCTAAGATATATATTCTGAAAGATATATCTTAAGATGAGTGGTCTGAACCACTCGTAAGCTGTTTCTTAATGATGTGCTCTGTTCATCCAAACAGTTTTAGCTTTATTAGGCCAAAATTATGCTTTTGAAATGGACAGTTTTAGTATAGCGCACATCAAGGCTACTTGCATAAATTACATCATTAGGTTAAAATTAACTTCATGAAAAACAATAATTAATATTGCATATTGTGATTATTTATTTATTTATTTATTTGAGCTAAATAACTGAGGATATGTTTTTTTTGAGTAGGCTATCTTGCTATATTATTCTGAAGGTTTAATTTTCATGCGGGCTGGTGTGTGTTTTGTTGCTCTTATGTGTTTTCCGCCAAGCACATCAGGTGTTTTAATTAAAGGACAAAGGCCACAAAGTCAAAGGCCTGTGATCATTAATGCGCTTAATACAGTAAATTGTGTCTCTACCTTCTGAATGAGACACACAACACGATGTCTGACAGCAGCTTTGTGTGGAATTACTTCAAAAATTTAAACAATGAAGATGCAAATTGTGCGCTGAGCTGGAGGGATAAAATCCACTGGACTGATGTTTGCTGCGACATTTCCAGGTGAAAGCCCAAAGTTTCAAGAACATTGAATTCATACTTTATCCAAAACACATCTGGGTGAAATACTGCAGCATCTGATGGATTTACCTTCAGGCTGCGGCAAAAAGAGTCCCTCACTGAAGAAAAATGCCAAAATCACCTGAAGAATCCATCCAAAGCCTCACACAAAGTGAGTGAGAACTTGTTGTTAGATTTTTACTTTTTAACTTTGAGCAATCATAAACTGTATTAAGCCGACTATGTTGAACAGTGAAGCGCACAGTGGGAGCTGTCTGCTGCGCTCAGCAGCAGCATGTGAACGCCAACGGAATGTAGGATCTGTTTCGGCTCAATATCATGACTTTAAAAACACCAAATGACTTGATTTAACGAATTTTGTTAGTTTAAAACATGATGAATGAGCCTATTCAGTCAGACAATAAGAGACCACAGACAGTGAATTTGGCATTTCATCCTCCATGCAGCTGCAGTGAAGGTCAAGCTACACACAGCACGTGCAGTTTATATATGTTCATTATAATGTTGATTAATGTTGAAATCATGTTCTTCCGCCTCAGTAATAATTAGTAATACCACCAGATAGACTAAAGTGGTCATTTCATCGAAATGTGTCATTTTCGGGAAAATATGAATCCCTACCCTTCACCTCATCACATTATATGTGCCAATATTTTAATTTAAAGACAGCCCAGTATGAGCGTGTATGGTGATATGTGTTTTGTGTTTTGACACTGCAGAGTATCTTAGTCTGTACATTGACAAAGATGGACATTGGAAGTACATTGATGGAAAAAGAGAGACAAACACATATGCTGTTGTTGTTTCAATAACAAAGCGATCACGTTTCTCTGCTTCATCATTAGTCTCCTTGTTTATAACGGAATGCGCATGTAAGTCTTTTTTTTTTTTTTTTATAACTTAAATTTTTATTGTGTTTTCATATGTATATAGGCAAAAACAATACAGTAAAAAAGGTACAGGTTAGAGTAACACTAATAACACTTACAAACTGTCTGGATATAGGCTACTACTCTTCAGTCCACTGTTCCATTTGGAAATTGTTCAGTTGGTGTCACGTCTCATGTAAATGTTCCATTTTTCCCATTTTTTTTCAAATACGTGCTCTTTGAGTTTCAACAGGTATGTCAGCTTTTCCATAACAAGGATTTCCTGGACAATTTCCAGTAAGTCATTTTTTTATGTGATATGCTTCAGGCGTATTGGGACTAAAACGCTGCTAAAACGCTCGTCTGGTGTATGCGTGGACCAGGCTTCAAATAGTTCAGCAGATGATCTTTAGAAGGCGTAGCCTCATTTATAATATAATATTTGATGGTGGTAAAATTATTATTGCAACACTTGAACAGAACCACAGAACAGTGGCGCAGACGTGTTGCTTGGTGGAATCAGCCGGTTAGAGGATGACACACCCTACCACCCAAGGATACTTTGTTGATACTAGAATGGGTTGGACTTTGTTTAAAGTAAGTAACAGTAAATTCTGAAAGCATTTTGTATTAAAAGTGGAGCCTGACTGATTAATCATCCTGATATTGACCTATCACAGCTATATCGATCTGTACCTGTATCAGTATATATGTTTTCCAATATGCACCTATATTAAAACTTTTTTTTAACAAACATAATGCAGATTATTTTTATTTGTTAGCTTCAGCATTTTATTTTTCAGTATTCAGTATTCAGTGTTTGTGTATTTTATTTATTGTTATTTATAATTACTACAAATACAGATGAAATGGGGTGCCATGGTGGCTAAGTTGGTTGAGTGTGTACAGGTTTGTGAATCCTCTGCAGCGGCTGTGGGTCTGGTTCCAGACTGTGTGCCTTTGCTGTGTGTTGTCCTCCCACTCTCTCTTCCCTTTTCCTGTCATATCTTCGGCTGTACTGTCAGAATAAAGGCATAAGAGGTCCAAAAAAGGGAGAAAACATTACGGTGAAATTCTTTCTATTCTATTCTATCCTATTCTTTCAGTGGCCTGATGTAATTTTGGACAATAAAGTTTATCGTTAAACTCTGCTGCCTGCCTTAAATAACTTTGTCACAAGTGTTAACCACTTTTGAGGGATCATTGCAAAAAATGTGTTTATGTATACTGTACATTATACTCTGTATAAAGAATACTGAACAATATATCAATATTGGAATTCCTTTTACTCCACCTGATATCTGTATTCACATTGACCCCAAAAATCCAGTATCGGTCAGGCCGTAGTTAAAAGTTTTAAGGCAGAGGTCATCCCAAAATCCAAAATATGTAAATAAAAATAAATACTCTTATCCATAGTACTATTTCTCCATCTATACTGTTTAGATGTGAGTTATTGAGTTTTGGAGATATTTGCTATAGAGATGTCTGTCTTGTCTCAAGACACCCAGCTTGTGAAAAAATAAAAATAAAAACAAAAACAGAGTTTTCACATAGTCAGTGCTGCAGATTGATCAAGTAAATTCTTTAGAATCTGCTGTCCTACACTATTTAATCCCACTCAGCCTTCAAGAAATGTTCTTGTTGATTTATACCTGTCCCCAGCACAATTTACCTTGATTCAAGAAGTGTCTTAACCATCTTCTATTGCTGCCCTTATGAGACAAGATGTAGTGTAGTCAAGCAGTTAGTAACAAAAATATTTGGATGTCAGAGGCATTATCTTCTCTGATAGCATAATTTATCCCTGTGTTATGAAAATACGAAAGCTCTGCTGAAGGGTCACAAAGCCAAAATTGGATAAGAAAACCTGGCTCATCCTGTCTCACTTTGTTAGTCTGAAACAGATATTAGTCAGATCATTAGCCTCATGCTGCGGGCCTGATCTTTTATGTGAGAAACAGGGACAGCCAAAAGCCTAATGATGCCTCACTAAGGAAAAGAGGAGTGGCATGGCTGGTGTGTCAGTCGGGTCAATAATCAATTATATCAAACTTGGTTTCCCAGAGAAATTGGTCTTCATTTACACCGAAGTTATCACCAACTGAGAAATAGTTAAAGATACTGGTTTTCCAGAGGCCCTGCAAAGTTTTATTTGGCTTTAGAAAAACTTTAGCAAAGCCATGGCACTGTACCCCAGACAGTACGAAGCAGTCGATGTCAGAGAAGGTGAACAGGAAAAACAAAACCCAACAAACCAACATTAGATCCCTGAGGAGCGCCGTCAGACTGACAAATCTGTTCTGCGCCTGACACTGGGTTGTATTCCACGGACCTCCTGGACAGAGGGGTGTCAAGCGTCGTCGGGGTAAGTGACAAACTCTTCTCCCACGATGCCCTGCCCTGTTTGCGAACACTTGGTCAAGTCCTTACAACGGAAGGAAAGACAGAGAGAGAGCACGGCGGAGCACAGAAACAAGGCAGGGCGAGCTCTTTGGACAAGCGAGGAAACGAAAGAGACAGACAGAGAGTAACAGAAGAGATGGGAGTTACTGTGACAACGGGAAGATGGAGAGAGATAGAGGGAGACTGGGAGGTGGCTGGCTTGTGCTTCTGCTCTTTAACCGCCTGGCAGTCTTCTCTTGATTAGGGCCTATCCCGCCAGTCCCTGCGGAGTCTCCCCAGCCGAGTCACAGGAGACAGGCTCCTCTGTAATAGTGTCTGACAGGCCAGCCAGAGCCACAGAGGAGCTGACACAGATGCTCCGTTTTTCAGGAGAGACGCCCGACACAATTCCTCCCCGAGTCCCGCGTCTGCCTTCTCCGCCTTCGCTTAGTAGTCTCAACGTAGCAGGCAAGTCCATCACAAATGTGATAGGAATTACTGCTGTCGTTGATAAATGGATATCATGTGTAGTGTATCTTGGCGCTAGAGCTGAGGTGTGAAGGAGCTGCTTTCCTTGGGCACATTTAGCCATATCTGCATGTTTTAATCTAATTCATCTCATTATAATTAGGTAAAAAAGAAGTTGTGATTAGGATCGGCTAATCAAAACCTACTGTGATAATGTACAGTGCACTAATAACGGTAGCCTGGAGATGTGAAACGCATTAAAAATCAGAAATTCTAGTGATAATTCTCAAAACAAATCGCCCGTTCAGAACACACAACATCACAGAATGCAACAATCCAGGAAACACAACCATGCCCTAACCCTAACCCTCACCAAATACTCTTTGTGCCTAAACCTAACCAAGTCATTTAAGTCCCTCAATCTAACCAAGCTGCAACCCTTTCACACTGTTAATCATGTGTTAAAAGGCTGTTTCCTGGTGTTACTCGTGTGTTAAAAATGGCTTTCTGATCACGCCAGATACGGCAGCCAAAGGGTACCTTCCGCGTCAGTCTCACACACCGGAGAGTGGCAACATTTCATCAGTGTCTAATGAGTTGGGATGAGAACGTACTGGGCCACCCATCTTTTTTTTTTCTTTCTTTTTTTAACATTAGATCATTAGTCAGTTAGTCAATTGATTAAAAAAAAGTACTCAAGTCACTTCTCAAGCAGTTTTTTTCTGTTATATATATATATGGCAGATATGGGATCAAGTCATTCTTTTGCCCCAAAGTCCCCAAATACTGTAAGTCTCAAGTCATTGCATTCAAGTCCCAAGTCAAGTCCCATGTCAAGACAGGCAAGTCCTAAGTCAAGTCCTGAGTCAAGACTAGGGATTTTAATGATCAATCATTAACTGATTAATCACTGAAAAGAATTTAGTCATTTAAATATATATGTATCACTCTTTCCCTGACAGTTTTTTTTTAAAGTTTCCAGCATTTTTGACAAAATTTACTGATTTTTCAACACCCACAGAATACTCATTCTATAACTATGTTAACATAGAATATATCAAAAGAAAGAACAGATCTGATAGTTTCAAACACAAACAACATTTTGTTTGAGCTTCATTCATTCTTTGAACAGTGTTTTTGTGAAAGAGACATTTTTAAGCAGAATATCGATTTCATTTTATTTATTTATTTTTTTTTTGTTTTTTATCACTTCATATTATGTATGTAACACACTGTCACCGGTGTGGCTAATGTTAGCTGTGTGTATCCCTGGCCCGCTGCCCCGCCTGAAACAGCCTGGGGGCTGGAGCGCTCTCTGCCCTGGCTGCAGCGTGAGTCCCAGGGGCTGTGGTGTGAGCAGCCTCGCTGTGTCCCGGCTGCTGTGGACGTCCGGGGACTACAGCACAAACAACCTTGCTCTGTGAAGCTGAGCGCCAATGTTTTCATGCTACATACCATCATCTTCTTCTTCTGCTGTTCAAGTCCAGCGTTTCCCTTCTTCTTCGAGTGACAAATTTTTTGTCAGATGATCCGTCACAACGCCCCCTACTGCCTCACAGTGAAAACAGCAATTGACCGAACTGTGGGGAAGCGTTATGTCTTAAAGACAGCACATCTTGTCAATGGTGGGAGAAGAGTAAACGGCAGAAATTCCACCTCATTTGACATTGTTCTTTTTTAAGGAAAATTAATTATTGATTTTTAATGATTAATTGTTTAATTTGAGTGTATAATCATACTCTGTATGATTGTATGATCACAACTAAGTTGGCCTTTAATCAATTGTTAGTGGTTTCAACTCTCTGTTAAGGAAAATGCACAAAAATTTGCAACCCCAGTCAAGACTTACAAAGATATTTAACTGTTAAGCTAGCTAAACATTAGCATGCTAACTATATTAATCAACTTACTATTCTTTATGCAACTTAAAATACAGCACCATCTGGCACTTTGTCACATAAAGTTAGTTCTTCATGGTTCAGAGAGTTGACCTGGGGATTGTCAGGAATTAAGTGTCGACTTGCTGAGATTGAATATCGTTAATGTTAGCTGATTCAGGAAATGAAGGGAAAGCGTTGATTCGTGGCACACTTTTTATTAAATCTTTGGGCTTGGGGGAAGGTGTCAAGTATTAAGTCCAAGTGAAGTCACGGTCTTAAAGTGCAAGTTGGGTTGCAGGTCTTTTCTGATTCTGTCAACTCGAGTCCAAAGTCATCACATTTGTGATTCGAGTCTGAATTAAGTCCAAGTCATGTGACCGGAGTCCACACCTCTGCTGCTGTCATTGTAAACTTAAAGTTGAAAATTTGGGTTTGGGCTGTCGGTCGGACAAAGAAAACTGAGATAAAAAATTGTTGATATTTGCTGACATTTCATTCAGAAAACAGTTAATCAATTAATTAATCTGCAGATGAATAGATAATAAAAATAACTGTTAGTGGTAGTCCAAAATTAAACAAGATATGTCACATTAAAGCCCCGGTAGCAAAAATGGCAAACAACCACGGAGAAGAGACCGACGTCTGGACTCTAGGACGAAAGAATATCACCTCATCTACCCCAACATTGCGGTTGTTGCAGCACTTTGCTCTACAAACAGTGGAGAAATTCAGCTCATTGTTATTGCACTTCACACCACAGGGCCACCATACGGTAAAGCTGAGCACACATTAATACAGATTATACATGCTGTTTAAAGCTTATTTAAAAAATAATGCCGCTCTGTCAGAAAGAAAATTAACAATATAGTAAATAGTACATGATGGCACACGTTACACAAACATAATTATGTCATCAGCTCACAACATGAAACAGAGCAGCATGTGTCAAATGCTCAGTTCCTCCATCATCACTTGCTTCATTTTAGCTGCATGCTCTCACATTTTCAGACCGCAAATATGTGACTCAGAAACTTGCCTCCTGTGCAAACTCGTCTTGCTGATTTTAATTTGTCTATTAATCATGCAAAGACAAGGGGTGGTTGCGCCCCACCACAGAGACCTCTAACCAACCACCACAGAGACAGGAGAATGCAAGAACCTGAACCACTGATTGACCAAAATTAAGAAAAGCAAACATACTTTCTCACAGTAGGTGTCTGGCCCTGCAGATCAGTTTTGTTTAATGTGCCGATGTGTTGAAATATCCAACCCCAACACTTCTGCTCCTGCTCTTATATAACGGAGAGGAATGGAATTACACCTGTCTTCCTCAAAGCATTGAAAATTACACTTTAAAGACTCTGTAACATTTACAAAAAACTATCCATGATAATTCAAAAATTTTCATTGAGAGTGCATCTTCTTTATAAAGTAGTTTCACGCATTCTGAAGTATAACAAAATGCTTAGAACTACAAAGTTCCCTGCACCCACATTTTGTTGCACTTGCAGCAAAAAATCTCAAAAGATGGATATCTCAAAACCACAGCAGATAAAAACCAAATCTGTCTGCATGGATAGACGCCACAAGGGGTAGATGATAAAATATGCATTTTTGTAATTTGGATGAACAGAGCCTTTAACACTTTAAGGGCTCACAGCTCTCCCACGAGCACCAAGAAGCTAGCGAGAGGACCCCATACATGAGAGAAGTGATTAGAAAAAGACAGATGAGAGGCTGGAAGAAATGGCAGGCAATGTGGAGACGGTGGGAGATGCAGGGTTGAAAGGGTTGGAGTAAAGAGGATTAGCAAAATACTGATGAAACAATCCAGTGCTTATTTTATTGTAAAAGAGGAATACATTAATTTGCTTTACAAGAACAACAGGGAATTGATATTCGCGGGCCAACACAATCACCAATTCAACAGCAAAGACTCGGGCTGGTTAACCAACTTCGATATTTTTGTGGCACTGACCGAAGTCCTTCAATACTAGTGAGTATCGAAAAATATGCAAAGAATGCAGTATGTTTACCCAGATCTAATAATGCAGTTAACTGGCTGGCATACAGGAACAGCATGTTATGTTACACCCAGTACCTGGGCTTTGCTACTTATCTGCACAGCATTATTTTTCCCCCCAAGACTGTTCCACCTAGTCCCACCCTTCTGAGCTGTGATTGGCTACTACTACAGAGCTGTGACTGACTAGTTCTCGTTGTCTCAATGACATGTCCGTTAGATTGCCAGAAGGCCTTTCAAATGTTGTGAAAGGATCAGTTTTAACATAAACCATGATTCTTTCGTAAACCTACCCAAGTAGTTTTAGTGCTTACACCTAACCACACATTTTTCTTGCCTGAACCTACCCAAGTATGCCTAAACATAACAAAGTAGTTTTCTTACCTAAACCTAAGCACGCAGGGTTTTTTTTTTGGTTTTTTTTTCTTTTTTGCCTAAACCTAACCCAAGTAGTTTCTTGACTAACCCTAACCTACTAGTTTTTATACCTAAACTTAACCAAAGTAGTTACTTAGTAGTTACTAAACCTAACAGCTCTGTAGTAGTAGCCAACAATGACTGAAAACTGAAAATAATAAGTCAACTAAAACTAAGTCCTGGGTGAAAGTCCTGTTTTTGATGCATTCATCTACCACAACCTTGCTAAATTTCTCCAAAGTGCCAGCCTACACTCACACTCACAACCAATCAGGGCGCAGTAGGCGGACTGATATAACTGATATAACGCATCTACACATCTGCACAGATAACTAAATGCTGCTTAATCAGTTCACCACATACATAACACACATACACAGCTGCTAAAGGGTCTGTATGAGTCCCTGACTGAGGGGGCCTGACAAAACATTGTGAGCTGGTCATTCCCTTCTATATTTTACCAGATATTACAATGGCATACTGTTGTGTTAATGATGATTATTTATAATTTTTTATAGTCCAATTCTATATCAATATTCCAGTTTCTTAATTTTAGTCCAGTTATCCAGGTTGAGTAAAGTGTGCAGAGTAAAAACAGCTGCTCCGAAGTATTTGAATAGCTCCCTTCAGTAATTACTTCATTGGTTTTTAGCAACACCAAAACCTCCAGCTAAGCTCACATAACGGTACGACATCTAATAGCAGTGACTTATTAGGTCAAGGGTTCCCAAACTTCTGCAGCTCGACACCCATAATACAAATTAAGTGTCTCCTTGGTACCCAAACTTTCCACATTAGGGAAAAACCTGGGAGCCAAGGATGGAATGTCGAAATATCAGTTGCGGCTAGCAAGATAACGTCAGCTCTGACAAGTAATGTTAGCTAGCAACACACTAGTCACCAGATAACAGACACACAAAACAAAAAGTTCAAATGCTACATGATTGACTTACTTTTCCAAACACTGTCTTCAGGAAAAGAAATTCACATAATTATGCATTTTTACTCAGCCAGTTGACCTTTTTCATGGCAGCCTTATTATACATCATAAGACCTGTGTTTATCCTACAATATGGCTGCCGTGAAAAAGGTCTATTGGTAACCAAAAAAAGATGTCTGTGACCCAATATGGGTCTCAGCCATAAGTTTGGAAAGTTACTGTACTTGTTGAAGAGATTAGTTCAATTTACATAATGCAAGAGAGGAGCTTGTGTTTTCATAATGCAATATCAACATCAAGTATCAAACTACCTTGTGGTAAATGGGGTCATGAACAAATCAAACTGCAAAACTTTTTCTGCGAGACTGACTTATATTAAAAAATTTGCCTATTCATTCACCTTTAGTCTTTAGCTGTGACTTCAAAATAAACTGAAGGGCCCTCTACCAAGTCAGTTGCTCCAGCTGACTTTGTACAGTCTGATAAGTAACCCTGAGATTGGCTTGGCGTTTTACGTTCTGTCAGCTTAGTCACAGATGAATGCTTATCATCATGTTTGTCGGGGTCCCTGCTGCTACAGCTTCCCCTGCATCAGGAAAATAAATTCACCGTTATTCAGAAATCTCAGTCCCAGTCCGTTCACATGGCCCTGGATAAAAGGATGATAAATGAATGCAAATATATGGAATGGGGTCTGCTTCAGAAGCTGGTGTCAGTAGCACCTGGGCCTGTGTGAATTTGTGTGTGTATCTGTGTAATCGCAGGTATTTCATTATTTTACATTCTATCATATAAGCCTATTTGTGTGGATGTGAAGCTATTTTGTGTGCCGTGAAAGAAAGAGTTAGCGAGGGGAGGGTGGTGGGAGCGGATGCTTTCAGTCGTGTTCCAGCACTGTGCTGGGGAGAGTTTGCAGCTTGTGTGTATGTGTGTGTGTTTTTGAAAGGTGTGTGTGTGTGTGTGTGTGTGTGTGTGTGTGTGTGTGTGTGTGTGTGTGTGTGTGTGTGTGTGTGTGTGTGTACCAAAGCATTTTCACAGGTTGTTGTTTAGTGCAAAATGAAGGACACGCTGCCCTTCCACACCCTGCCATCATCATCATACGAACCCACATTAGCTCTCAACCCTCTTTGAAGTGCTGCGAGCTTCAGCAGTCCGGCCATCACAACCCAAACATTAGACGGCTTCCGGCGGTGAAAAGCGGGAGAGCAATTTGAGGTCAGGCATTACAACGAATAGTAGCCACATCAAACAACCAGCAGGGAGCATATTGAAGACCAAATGTGCTGCCAACATTACCCTAAGTTCTTTTATATAACGTCAATAAATATGCTACGTTGACTGAATGTACATTATGATGGTGAATGTGTATCAGGATGTCAGAGGATACTGTCTGCATGTAGAGGAGGAGCGACTATAAGTCACAAACGTGTAAAGTAATGTTACATAAGCTGAATGCTCTCCCAGTCTGAGCAGCCATGAGGCTCCAACCGATGTAAATATACTCATCTGCTCGTGTCTGTGGGGTTCCACTGCGAATGTCTGCATGCATGAGGACCATATGTACCTTATGTTAACATATCCACATGGCCAGACTATTACCCAATCAATAGGGCTGTGTATGAGCAAGAATTTGGCGACACAATATGAATCACAATACAGGGGTTATGATTCAATATACTGTGATATCTTGTGATCCTGTAAACAAAGTGATACTTTCTTATTTTTTAAATCTAAATTAAAATCAAAAATGCACATTTTTCCCTGGCCTGTAGCGCTGTGTATCCATCTAGATTTTTTGGTGTGACTTGCAGAGCTCTGGAGATATCGGCTGTAGAGATGTCTGCCTTCGTTCCAATATAATGGGACTAAATGGTGCCCAGCTCGTGGTGCTCGAAGCACCAAAAGAATACATTTGAAAAATTCAAAACCAGTGTACCTCTCTCTAAAAATCAGGACCCAGTTACTCAAGATAATCAACACACCTTGTTGTGAGCAGTGTCACATTGGAACTACTTTCTTTCTTGTACAAAATAAAGTAGTTCTGGTAGATTCTACAGCAGAAAGAAAGTAGTTCCTACAATAAACTGCTCAAGGTCTGTGGATTATCTTGAGTAACCAGGTCATGATTTCTGGATAGAATGTATTTTTTTGGTGCTTTGAGCACCACTTGGCCAGTGCCATCTAGTTCCATTATATTTGAGAGAACCCAGAGAAAATGAAAAGTTTAAAATAAGATCTCATCTTTGTCTAGACTGTGTCTCCCAGACATAAATGAGCACAAATTAACACCAGTATGAGACTTTGATCATTTTTTCATACTTCTTAAATTCGGCTCAAGAACTTATCTCAGCCCGAAACTAATTTAAGCCCAACTGATAATCTTAAAATGTTCTTTTTTTATGTCACTGCACTGATCTTATATTTGTCTTAAATAATCAGCTCTTGAGACTACAGTGAGATCTACTGTTAAAGAACACTTTTTCTTAAAATGAGATCTTAAATTTGTCTCAGTGGTCAAATTAGAGTCTTATTGCTCCATACAGGCAGCACGGTGTTGCAGTGGTTAGCACTGTTGCCTCACAGCAATAAGGTTCTGAGTCTGAATCTCCCAGCTGGTTGGGGGGGCTGGGGCAGGACCTTTCTGTGCGGAGTTTGCATGTTCTCCTCATGTCTGCGAGGGTTCTCTCCGGGTACTCTGGCTTTCCCCCACAGTCCAAAGACATGCAACATAATAGTTAACTGATAACTCTAAATTGCCCGTAGGTGTGAATGTGCACATGAGTGGTTGTTTGTCTCTATGTATCAGCCCTGAGATGAACTGGTGACTTGTCCAGGGTGTACTCCACCTCTCGCCCCGTGTCAGCTGGGATAGGCAAAAGCCCCCCCCCCCCCCCCCCCCCCCCCCCCCCCCCCCCCTGACCCGTCAGGATAAGCGGTTACAGACAATGGATGGATAGACGCTCCATGCGGTCATCAAGGAGAAACCTCTGAGACGCCTATGAGCTCAGCAAAACACCTCCTACTTAAATTTTATTTTGCTCTTTACTTCAGTGAGCTCGATTGTGAGAGACAGAATTTTCCCCTGGGAAGGCGGTAATTTCTACGGCTAATATCTCCAAAACTCTACAACCCAAACCAAAGCAATCTAGATGGATAAAAAGCACTACAGGTAAGAGGAAAAAATATGAATTTTTCGATTTTGGGGGTGAACTGTCCCTTTAATGTAGTATAAACAGAACAGTCCACTGTCCAGTCTGCTGTTAATTCCAGTGAGATTAGCTTTATCTGGATACTAACATCTCCACCATGGACATCAGAAATGTACAACAAGTCCTCCCAAGCTAAGTGACAGCACAGCACCACCTCCACGGTTAAAATTAAGGCGGCTAAAAGTACCTAGTTAAAGTTAGAGAAAGATCATGGCCGTGGTTAAAAGAAACCAGCCTGGACAGTTGGCAGGAGACGGAACATGAAGTCAGACAACCACCCACACAAAAACCTCCTCTTCAGCAGAACAGCGTTATGCTACTTCTGTCTTTGCTGCTGAGAGACAGCATACATTATTTCCATGCTGACACGAGGTCACTTGTCAGAAAAAAAAAAAAGCGTATACGTAGGTTGTTCTGAGCATTTGAATGGATGACAAAGCTGTTGTTTTTCTGGTGAGGCCAGTCTCAGATGTAATACTGCCGGGTGGTCACGATGAACTAATATTTTCATTATGCATCTCTGTATAATGTGCATTAAGACTGCCACTGTTCCATCTGTGCTGGATTTATACAATATTGGTGAGCAAAACATACAATTAATTTTTGTGACTGCAATCTCCATTTATTTACACACACACAGAGACAGCACTGTGATGTTTAACACACTATTTGAAGCAATGTCAGATGAAATCTTTGGAGCAGTTGTGTTTTCAAAATAGCCAGAAGGAAGAGGCATAAAATTCTCTGACTTATGTTGATTTTATTGCCTTTTCATTTAAATTTAAGTACCTTTTAAACGCTTTCCTGCACTCTCATATTGTGGTGGAATTTTTTTGCGTAATTCATTTCAAATGTTTGTGAAAGCTCATTCTTAAAGCCTGCAGTCAGAGCAATTATTGCTTTTTTCATTGCATTTTTCACATTTACATTTGCAGTTTTATTAGGGTGGTGGAATGCACCTGAGCAATTGTGAATTACTTGGACTGCAATAGTCACTTGAAAGACTACATATAAAAAATATGGTACACATACTATAATCTCCTGATGTTTCAGGGCACATTTAGATTAATGTGCCTGACTTTGAATCACAAACATGCCAGCAACCACAAAGACAACTGTGTCTTCTGCACACATTACAATTATGGCTGCAACTAGCGATCATTTTCATTATCGCAGGCCCGGTTCCAGAGCAGAAACGACTGGAGGTACAACCAAAATTAGCGGGGGTGCACGACTATCTACAGTGTGGGGCCGACAACAATGATGAAAAATAGTAGGTGTTACAGGTCCGATTGTGGTCCCTTATGAACAGATTATGCTGGAACACAGCTTGAAAAAAGCTGAATATGGTGTATTGTTCCTTTTCAGCAACAGTTTTCTTTTGAGTCAGGACGGCACTAATGATATGTTGATAAATCTGCAAACTCTGAGACGTGCCGTGCCGGAGTTACGCGGGGCTGATTTCCAGCTCATGTTTTATCCTTGAAACACACTGAAGTGCAGACGCAGTTGTGTAACATTAATTATGCGACCATATAGGAGGTGAGATGCATTAGAGTTAAAGCTAAAGTAGCATTGTTCTGAATTAATCAACACCAAATCAATTTCTTTATTTTTTTAATTTATATCATTAACGGTTTTCCATCTGTGTGTTGTGAGTGTGAACTCACTGACATTTCCTGAAGCAAAAAGCCTGCTGTGTTTAACTGTGACTGACAAAGCTGTTTCAGAGCTTTGACACCAGTGATGTGACTGTTCAGAGACTATGTAATGATCATCACCACACTCGCTGATCTATATTCACTTTCCCTCAGCCCTTTTGCACGTTGTGCTGCTGCGCATGGATGAACCGCTGCCCGTGCGCCCTGATACTCACAAATGGATGTGTACACAGACAGCTACAGACACCACGGATGCATGACCTAACAACATGCATTTAGCATTTATTATTCAAATTTCAACTACGGGAGCAAAATATTAAACTGACCCTGCATTATTAATTAATCTTCAATGAATTTTCATTCATTCATTGCTTCTTTTGTCCAGCCAACAGTCCAAAATCCACAGACCCTTCTTTTACTATCATAAATAACAAAGAAAAGCAGCAAATCCTTTTTTTGCTTGAAAATGACTGAAATAAATAACTGATTATTGTTACTTGTCTGGTCCATAAAATGTCAGAAAATGGTGAAAAATGTCAATTAGTGTTTCTCAATGCCCAAGACTGTTTTCAAATGTCTACAACCCAAAGATATTCAGTTTACAGTCAGAGAGGAGCAAAGAAACCAGAAAAAATCCCATCTAAGAAACTGAAATCAGAATTTGCACATTTTTAATGAAAATATGACCCAAAACAATTAATCCATTATTGAAATAGTTGGTGATTAATTTAGTATTCAATTAACTGTTGCAGCTCTATGGGTAGCTAATTTTCTTACAATTGATTGACTAATCATTGCAACTCTAATTATGATGCTTTTTAAGATTTTTGGGGGCTTTTTGTCTTTATTAGATTGCCACCGCTGAAGATGACACTGGGACAGGGGCTGCAGGTGGGAGTCAAACCGGTGGCCGCTACAGAGGACTGATAGCCTCAGCACCTGGGATGAATGCTCTACGAACTGTGCTGCAGGACCACCCCTCCACAATTCCTGTACAAAAACACACATTTTGACAATAATCATCATCATAAACTGTCCAAAGAATATCAGAAACTTAACAAGCTGGATGCCCTCTACCACTCCACAGCAAGCATCCTCCCTACAGGCCTGTGGCCAGAATCAGGGCTGGATAAACAAACAACATGACCATGACCCAGTGAAAGCCCTGAAATGGCAGAAACATAATCGCTACACAAAATTGTGTGTATTTGTCTTGTTTATTCCGCAAAATATTCCAAACAAGACAAACCTGAGGTCAGCCACCAGACTGCAGGCTGTGATTCTGGTGCCACATGTCCTGAATGTGATCCATGCTTCATCAGACTTTATTCAGATGTCGTGTATCAGAACGGCTCGGTCGGTGTGAGTTACTGGTGCCAACCACAGAAAAAGAATTTGCTTTAACTGGCTGAACTAGAAGTACTCAGAAGTACTTTCTGACCCAGGCCTGCGGTCAGCAGCACTGAGCTGTAAGTAACCCTGGGATAAATGACCCACCACATTACTTACATCTGCTGGGTTAACACCTGTCCCCCATTCATCTGCAACATCTTCCGCAGGAGCCTCCATAAACCTTGGAAGATTTTACAAATATTCCACTCACAATCTGCTGCAATGTAACATCTAATGTGTACACAAATCCCAAAACTACACACGGAGCTGTCCAACTCCCTGCCCTCGAACGATGTGCTTTCACACATTTTATTGCGCGCATTTATTTATTGCTTTGTCGTGTCTTTTGCCAATGATTTTCCCTCCAAACTCATGCAATGCCTTTTAGTTTTTCTGCTGTTGGCCATTTTGAGTTACTGCTGGCAAACTGTCATATTAATTCCCTTGCTTGTATAAACGAATTTTAATGAACAGTAATTAGTATCTTTATGGGCAACTGGTGTTACAGATGTTTTGAAATGATATTTGCAAAGGTGTGGGGTTTTTTTTTTTTTAATTATATTTTGCATAAGATTTAAAAGTCCATAATTCCAATTAATACATGGTTTATAAACGATAATGTGAAAGACGAGTAATAAAAGACATTACTGTTACTGTTTTAAATCTCAGGAACAGCTGTAAACCTCAGAAAAGGCTGTATTTCTTAAGGAAACTGAAAAGAGCAAAATCATGCTGTACAATCTTCCTGTATGATAAATACATCCTCTCGTATCCTGGTGTTCTTGTTTACGTGCATTAACATACATAATGTAGGCGTTAACGTTCCTTATAAGATGCAATGATTAATCTTAAACTATTAATCATTTATCAAATTAATTGCCAACTTTTTTGATAACGTTTTATTGGATAGCTTGGTCATGGCAGCTGGTGGGTAAAATATTTTGCAATGAACTTGGCAAACGCATTTTGATGTAACTTAAAAATCCAAATTTCATTAAAAAAATCATCTATGTTTCAGAAAATTTGTCCATAACAGAAAACTCTCTGGTTGGTAATAAGGGACAAGGATGAAAGAAGACTACCACATGCAGCTCTCGCCTTCATTTGTCTGTATTGAGTCACAAAACATCCAATATGCACTCAGCTTTTTAACACCTTGTAAATTATTTAACTTATCTTTTTTTTATCAGGTTATTTATACTGTCTTTTTAACTAAACTATCACATGATATTAAATCATGAAATACATTTTTTTAACCACTTAAGCTTACCTTTCAGTTTGATAACTACCAAGTTTTTACAGCTTAAACATTACAGCATAAACTGTATGACTACAACAGCGTGTGGCTTAAATGTAACAATGGCGAGATAAAAAAAAAAAAAGTACAAACGCTATTTTTCCTCCCCAGTAACACAGTGAAAACGCTTACAAGTGTTTTAATAAGTTTCAAGTGCTTGGTGTAGGGTAATTACCTTAAATAAAGGCCAATAGTGAGGGAGAGGGATGAAGACAGACAACCACGTGCAGTCTCGCCTTCACTCCTCTGTACTGAGTGAGGGAGAGGAGTGCAAACCCCCTACAGGAGCCTCAAGGCATTACCAACAGATTAATGAATAATCAACCCACGCAGGAAAGGGTCTGTGCCTGTTACCTATGTTCCTTTTTTGTATCACTGGCTGCCTAAACAGTGTTTAAAGAGTGACCAATACCTATATGCACACAACACTACTGAAATTATAAGTTCTGAAATAGAATACCATAATACCTGTAATAAGAAAAGAATTACTGATTATTACAAACTGCTTGTCACATTGGGAATCAGATACTCCTCTGATTCTTGTCTTTGAACTGGATTCATCTAGGTTTCAACGCAGAGACAGATACCATTCTGTACCAAATACTGTACAAAAGACATCAGAAAATCACAGCTGCATGTACACTTTGTGTGTTATGAGAAACAATTCCAGTGACTCCCAACCTCTGAGAGTCTATTACAAAGCACCATTACGGAAAGCAATGAAATGTGCCATTTACCCTTTGGTGGACAGTTTTAGTTGAAGTGTTTCACAGCGCCACGAGCGAACATATTTTTAGAATGGACGACCCTTTTGGGAATCGGCACCGTGACCTGACATTAACAAAACCAAACCGGCAACAATAGCTTTTTTTCCCAGCAGCTACCGCAAGATGAATTACAAAGAGATGTTACGTGATTAGTCAGGGTACGGCGTTAGCTGACAAAAAACAAAAAAAAAGTCAACTCATTTTCAGGTACGAGAGCGCGTGTTGCTTTGTAGCAGTTTGACTCTGGTTAGTGAGTGCAAGTCTTTGCTCTTTCAAGAGTCAGTGTGAGGCGAATCTAATGCATCTTGGCAATGAATAGTGTCCATTGATTCCACCACAGCGAACTCACTTCCTCTACACAGAGCCCCTTGCATGTCTCTTCCACGGTTTTTTTTTTTTTTCCATGTGTGTGTGAGAGCGTGTGTGCAACCAGCCATAGATTCTGTTAGAACAAAGAAAATCAATCTGAGATGAGAATTTATACAACTTTCATGTCTCCTCTGACAGTCCTGAATGAACTGCCAAAGGGAGAAAAATCTCAGACCTTTTTATTTGACACTGATTGGGAGTGACTGATTATTTCAGGGCACGGCGACAATTTCTGGGGCGGGAAGGTCATGTTTACGTTGACTGATGGTATAAAGACGCCGGGACCCGTTCGCACGAGCGAACAGAAGATGCATAGCTGAGTTTGACCTCAGACCCGAGGTATTAAGCCAGAAATTGTGGTATGACCTGCTCTTTCCTGAGAGCACGGAGAGCGCCTCGATGCACAGCGACGGCAGTATCAGTGTGAGATCTCCCCGAAGAGGAATGGAGCTGTAATGTCATTTATCTGCAAGCCTCTGTTAACGTTTGCTCCAAGGGAAGTACAAAATTGAGATAAAAGCTGGTGACCAATCGAGTGTCAGCCTGCCTAGTGCCTGCCTGCGCTGATGACGTGCTGATAAAAGCGACGGATGAGAACACATGCTACGTCTTCTGATCTCAGTGGCTTCATTTATCTATCTGGCCCTGCATAGCGTATTAGTCGGCAGAGCTTGCAAACGTTACACCAAAATCAATACTCAGCTGGCTGGTTCGCTCCTTTTTTATTATGGGTCTGGTCGTAAAGTTAAGTATGAGTCATTATCAAGAATGGCATAATTTCCCAGATTTATGCCATTAACGAGGGCCTTTCAGTCTTTGGTCTCATCACTGGCAGTCTTGTTTATGAATGCGGAGAGCGTACAGTGGTCCAGGATGGTGACATGGGGTTTTCACGGGGAGCTATAAACTCTGCTCAGGCTGTTCAACCACCTCCCCTCGGGGCTAATATCCTCCAATCAAGACAATGGATTTCGATCCAGTTGATTATATATATATAACTCTTTAAAATATTGTTTCCCCCCAGAAGTATATTACCTTTCAACTCAACATATGTTTCCAGTAACATGTTTTTATGAACATAAGCTGTGCCTGAAGTTTTGTAGATCTACAGTCAGTTTTTTTTTTCCTTCAAAAGCTCTTTTAAGTTCTGTGACTCACCCTATGTGAGCGCTACAGAAAAGATGATTGAAATTCTTGCCAAATCTTGTACAACTGTTGAATATTGTAGAAACCTACAACACTTCAGCTGTCCTTTGACTGACCTTTTGCTAAGCCGCTGCACTGTAAAAACAAAAAAGGGAAAATACTGATAACATGATCATTTTTGTCATGATGATTGTCGTTCATCTCTTCACTGCCGGTGCAGCGTAAAAAAAAATTGTTCAGGCAGTTTGAAATTTCAAGGCAACATACATCAACAGATTTATGATTTTTGAGTCTCAACTCAAATCCTTAAGTTTTGAACAAGTTTTACCAAGTACTAATCTTTTCTTCTTTAGATAAACTTGGATCTTTGAGTTTTAGAAACCCCCCAAAATTTTTATTTTAAAAAAATACTGATTAAAATCAATGAAGTGAAACTGAATAAACTTATTTGGGACCCAAATAATGATGAATAAGGTTCACAGCTTTTCTTTATTTCAGTTTTGAAAACTTAAAGATTCAACATTATCTAAAGAAGAAAAGTAAATTATCTCAACTAAAGATTATAGATCAGCAAAACTTTTTTTTTTTTTAGTTTAATTCAAACTGAAGTGTTTGATTTGGGCTCAAAACTCAAAAATCTATTGCAGTAAGTTGCCTTGAAATTTTTAGTTTTTTCAATGTTCTGCTTTCTTTTCTCCAGTGCATCAGCAGTTTATGGGTGAAACAGAATAAAAAAATCCATATCACAATTATAATTATCATGACCAAAATTATCTAGGTCATCAGTAGGTCTTCAAAGTGTGGTAGTCAAACATGTCGGTCAAGATAATTAAAATTTGAAAGGGTAATACTAATTGTTGCAGATTTTAACGTGTGAAACCGATTATTGTTTCAATCCTACAGCAGTTATTCTGTGAAATATGCAGTTTAAGCAACACATCCTCACACCCAAATAACAGAATAGGTCATTTGCCATTGACCTCCAAAACGACAGATACAACTAGTGACAGGCATACCAAACATTAAGTATGTGATGTAAGTCACATGATGTTAAACCAATGATTAATGTTGTGAAACAGTAGCAGTTTGGTTAGGTTTAGGAAAAGATCGTTTGGGTATGCTACATATGTCACATGATGAAACTGACATAATAAAAGTCACGTGCCTAATGAAACATGAGTAACTTAAAACTTTAAATCAGTCAACGCTGACTTTTGTTTTCACCAGAACACAAACCCCAGTCTCCTGGCTGAAAGTCACCTCGACCTCCTTCCAACACGGACTGTGTACCTCTTCAGTCATAATTACTACAGCCACTAGAGGTCACCACCTAAGTGTAAATATGGGTCATAAAAGCTGTACACACCACTTTTTCTGGTGAGGCCGTGCTTAGTTATAGGTGGAAGATTTTCCACTCGAACCTCTCACTAATTTCTGAAAAATTCGGCCTACATTTCAGACAGAGGTGGACAAAAGCAGAGTTGTCATTCTATCGTCTGTAGCTAGCTACCTGATCAAGCTAGCATTAGCTTCATGAATTGATTCTGCTCACTGTGTTCTCATAATATGTTTTCATATTGTTAAACATTGCAAGAGAAAAAGGTTTTAAAGAGGAGGACCAACAACTGTGTTAGATAAATATAATGTGGCTAATGTTAGTTTACACTGGCATCCAGGCCTGAGTTCCAGACAGTGTGGAAATGCTTCTTAGTGGATATCCTCATCATAAACAAGTTTTTATTTATTTATTTTTTTACATATATATTTCTTGTGGGGCTTTTATATAGAATAGCTGAAGATATGACAGGAAATGGGGAAAGACAGCAGGGGAACAACATGCAGCAAAGGGGCGTTGGCGGGTGTCGAACCCATGGCCGTTGCATTGGACTCACAGCCTCAGTACATGGGGTGAACGCTCCGCCAACTGAGCTCCAGGCCACTAAGGTTTTTTTTTTTATCACTTGTGACCAAAAACTAATGTGGTGAGTTAATGAACCACCCTTTAAACTCCTTAAAATCTGTATTGATCTCACTGCAGCTCCATGCACACCATCCAAAGCCAAAAGGAAAAGCAACAGGTGAAACAGGTCTTACCTTGAAGTCGCAAATGCATGTCACCATGTTCCCAATTCTTAGACACTCCCCATCGAACTTGCATGTGTTGGTGTCGCACAAGAACAGGTCTGTGTCCCGGTCATCAAAACCTGGAGGACCAAAGCCAACAAGAGACATCAGTGACTAAGTGGTTCTCTGTTCAGCCCTCGAGCAACTCTGACCCGAGCACCGTTCAGGGTCGTTCATAATGAGCGTCGACCATTAGTCACGGCTCCCACAGCACGGCGCACGCTTTGATCACATACTGTGCTCTTTAAAAAAGACAATACTGGTGCACATTCTTGTCCTTAGCTGCCAAAATGATAAAATACATTTATAAAACACCAGTCTCTGGACTCTACTGGAGGGATGAACAAAAGCTTTTTCTTCATTTGGTGTTTTGATGACGGTGGTGGAGAGTGCTGTCTAATGCACTGCTTCAAAATCACCCACAGGTGTTCCATAGAGGTGACATCGGGTGACTGCAGAGGCCGCAGCATATGATTCACATCATTTTGTACCCCGTACTGACGCATCTGCATTCATCATGTTTCTCCTAGCCTCTGTGTTTTTCCTGTAATATTTGTTTGTGTACAACAAGGCCGACTCCCGGGGCGTTGTCCTGCAGAGGCAAACCTGGGACATGATCCGATTCAGGCTCTGTTAGGGATCTCAAATGACTCCAACAACGCATCCTGAATCAAATCAAAGAGTCACATGGGCATGAGACTGTAGACTGAGCTCGGGGCTATTAGTCTACCTGAACTGATTGCTTACAAAAAGCAACCCCATGCACATGTTAGGCTTTTGAATTTCAAAGTACATAGGTCTAAAATCGACCCAATTCAAGCTAACACGAAGGTGGAGGTTTTACTGTTAAAGCAGAAAGCATTATGATTTATACCGCTGGGACTGACTCTACAGTACAATCTAATTAATCTCAAGGTAAAATAAGCAAAAGGTGATGTTTTATTCCAGGTTTGCTGTAGATATAAATTCAAATGACTGCTGAAAATGTTAAACTCATTATGATATGATAATGAAGATATCTGCACAGGCCACAGCCATCCGAATTCATGAGGAGCAAAACATTTCCAGTAGCATCTTCTTTCTGCAGAGGATGTTTTGGAACAAAACCATATGATTTAGGTTGTTGTTGGGGGGAGGAAGAAACTGAATGAAAAAAAGATGATTTGATTATAACATGAAGGGGTCTGGGTTTGGGGATGTTTTTTTAGACTTTCAATTTGTCTTTACTGTGGGTATCCGGAGAGCTTAGTGTAAAAACCATGCATTATTATCCATCTATAAAATCTGCCACATCAGCTTTAAGAGACGCTAGAGCCTGACTGATATACTAATGCTTGTATTATCACAGCTTATCACAGATGTGTCAGTATCTGCACAAATCTTCGGATATGCAAAACAAATTTGCAGTACATTCATAAATGATAGGCTGCTTTGTGTTGCTTTGTAGTTAATCCTCACTTTTTCTTAAGCCAAGTTTGACATATTGTTGTTGTTATGTTGTCATTTCATATTTATAATATTTAATTTTGAGTAAAAATTACTATCATCTGATTCTAACACAGCTGTCACATTTTAAGGATCCTTTGTTAATGTGTTGATGAAAAAGAAATATAAGATATGTGGTTATCAGACTTTCTTTTACACTCAAATATGAATATTACCGTTGGCCTTTCAAGTCCATTAGTGATGCTTTTCGGTAAAAATTGGGATTATTAGTAGGATTAAAATTAAATTTTAAAATTAAAATTGAAAATAGCATTGTATGGGCCCTCGCAACCCCACGCCGGTCGGGGTGCGGGCTGCCGGGCCTCATGGCCGGATTCGTCCCAGTCAAGGAGGCTTTGACTTTTCACGGTCTCTGGTCAACGTAGGAAGGAATTCAATATCACTTCCTGTCTCCACTAGGTGGTGCTATGACTGTGTCCCTGGAGTTTTTGAATATGACAAAGCCCCCAAAAAGGCAATTCATTTGGAGGAATAACTAATAATAATAATTCCTTCAGTTTCAATAGGGTCCTCACACCCAGGTTGGGTCTTAGGCCCTAATAAAGAGCGATACGCTACCATGCACAATGTTCATATAGCTGCCAATTCATTATCATGGCCTGTAGTGAAAAAATGCTTCACTGGGTGGAAATTTCATCAGTTTTTGTCTTTAAATCAATCAATCAATAAACTGTGCACGATAAAGGAAGGAACAGCTGGACAAACTAATAAACCTAACAACAAACGCAAAACACTTAGAGCAACAATGAATCTATTATTAATCGAATATTAAAATAATGTCCGTGTATTTTGATAATCGATTCATTGTTTTGAGTTGTTTTTAACCACAAAAAAAGTCAAAATTTTCCCATTTCAGCTTCTTAAATGTGAATATTTTCTGGTTTAAACTGAATATTTTTGACTTGTGGACAAAACAAGACATTTGAGGACATCATTTTAGAAACACTGATCAACATTTTTCACCATTTTATGGACCAAACAACAAACTGATTGATGGAGAAAATGGTCAACAGATTAATCGATAATTAAATTAATTGTTATCGTCTGTGTGCTCCACGTTTGGTCCTATTTTTCAAGTGACAAGTTTGTGACAGGGTTAATTAATCGATTAATCATTTGAGTCATTTTTTAATTGAAAAAAAGTCCAAATTCTCTGATTTCAGCTTCTTAAATGTGATATTTTCTGTTTTTTTATTCCTCTCTGACAGTGAACTGAATATTTTTGAGGTTGTGGACAAAACAAGACATTTGAGGACGTCATCCTGAGTTTTGATCAACATTATTCACCATCTTCTGACATTTCTTGGACCAAACAACTAATCAATTAATGAATCTACGATTAATTGATGATGAAAATAATAGTTTCAGCCCTAAAAACACTATATTTTATATTGAGATAATCCAAAAGTAATGGAAAATAATCAAGGTACCTTATTGTGATTACATTACTGACTACATTTTGAATAGGTAATTAGTAATGTAGTGGAATACATTTTTAAAGTAGAGAGAGAGAGAGAGAGAGAGAGAGAGAGAGAGAGAGAGAGAGAGAGAGAGAGAGAGAGAGAGAGAGAGAGAGAGAGAATCATTTAAAATTCCTCTGCACCACTTCCTCCTCCTCCCTGAAATGAGAAGACCTCGTCGCTATCATCCTGAAGAAAGCTCACCAAAGACTTTTCTTTTTGAGACAGCTTTAGAAATTCAGTGTCAAAGTTTGCAATGTTACAGTTCTACAGAGCTGTAATAGAAAGTGTGCTTGCCGTTTCACTAACAAGAAATATCTGATGAACAGAGTTGTGCACGCGGCGTCAAAAATAATTGCTTGTGTACTCCCCACATGTCTGATCTGCACCACATCCGCATTCAGCGGGAAGTTCTGAAAATTTTAAAGGACTCCTCACCCCCTGCAAAACCTGCTCGGTCAGTCTTCTCTCTTCAGGTATTTAATATAGCGATTTACGGTTGAAGCGAGTTGTTTCCCCCTGCCCGGGCTGACTGCAGGAGCTCTGCAGGAGCTCTGCAGGACGCACGCAACTTAGTAAATTGACAAGTGAGGACGAGTCCTACACTGTAAGTTGATCAGCTGTTTATAATTGTCACTTGCCTGTCAATGTAAAGTTAAGCCTTTTATCCTGAAAACAAAAACCCACTGCTCTAAAAGTACACACTCTGGACTTTGAGTTAAGTTGCTGCTTCTCTCACTGCCTGCCAGACTCCATTTACATTTTGCTCAATTTAAGCGTTCGAAGCATCTGCTCCTTCTGAAGGTTTATTAATGATTTCTTATGACTCATAAACACATACTTGTTCATTCAGCAAATTCGGCATTAATTTGAACTTTATTCCAGGAAATATATTACAGATTTCTCCTTTAAAACCAGGAAAATACAACACTAATGCCATGTCATGATTTAACAACATCCAAACTCTAAGACGATATGGTCTCATAACACAGCATCGACAGAATATTCATATTCAAGGTCTAATCTTCGCTTTAGGCTCAAGTGCACATGCAGGACAAAAAAAACAGACTGATTAACTGTAGCTACGTGTCTGAAACTGGCACAGATTAGAGGAACTGTCACTACGGATGCACGTTTTTTCCAAAGCATGAAGTTGCAAGCTATTTGATCTGAGCATAAATAGCAAATACATCATTAAATCTCTTTCTGAAAAGATCGACACAGCTGTCTTCCAACCACACTTGCAAACATAAGCACAAGAGAGCCAACTGCAGCAAGACAACACAGACAACTGTGGAGACTGATAAGATGACTAGATACAGTTGCAACACCTTATATAACAGTTGTTATTGTGCCAACTGGTTAGGGTAATTAAGGGAATCCTAAGATAAAGTTTTGCTTAAATTGTGGCTTTGCACCAGTTTTTGGGGCTTGGTAGTTTTAAACATTTATAAAGTGTTTAATGAAGCATTAAATAAGACAAATACTGTAGTTCCAGAGGAGCCTGGAGCCCAGAAGGCGTGGTAAAACTGGAATCTGAATCTGAAGATGAACATCAAAGATACTCATCTTTAATGTTCAAAGATGAACAATGTGGGGTTTGTTCCTTTATTTGTTTCAGTTCATGCTTCGTCGCCTTATAGAAAATTGCCTTAAGTAGAAAGTTATGCGTGTGTGTTACCTATGTGGCTCAAATTGAGTGAATACACTCTTGAGCATGTTGTGAACATTAAACCCTGCATAGTTTAATGTGTTTGTTCTTTTATTAGTGACACATATTGTCAACTGAAGCACCTGAGAAAAATGCATCTGCTCCTCCAGATGGTGAGACAGATAGAAACACATCTTAAAAGTAACAGGATTAAATTTTGGGTTATTTTAATTAACCTTATTTAAGCAGCCAACTGCAGTGTGAAGGAAAAAAAGCTCCTAATTGAGTGCTTAACTGATCTCATGCAGATATTCTCTTTTGGCATGCTGTCCTCTATAGGGAGCACAAATGTCAAGTTCGGCTTGCTAACAGCCCTCCTGGAGCGGGTAAGATATCACTGTCAGGCCCAAGGACACTTCAGCAGCATGTCTTCTTACAATGTTGCACTCTTTACTACCCACTTTACCCGGGCATATGGCTCCGCTGTACGTTTCAGTCGTACTTGGCCAAGGTTTTAATGTGTACAACACAGTCTGCAGCAGCAAAAACACAATCAGCTAGAATTACCGAGTTGTGGTTACATGCCTCGGCCAAACAGTCAGGGTATAGTTTATATCCATGTCTGCCCAGACTCATGTAATGTCTGTAGTGGAGACTTTAAAGGAAGTTTTTTTTGCAAAATGGAAATGTGTGATTCCACTAAACAAATTCAAGTGAGAAACATGCTGTCTTCACTTAGAGACTATTTTTACAGAGGAGGTGTTACCAGAGGACTGATAGCCGCGCTGGTGAAAGACAGGGCCCTTAGAAATAAAAGTTCTAACTAGAACCATATATGGTTCTTTGACTTGTCACCATAGGAGAAGCCTTTTTGGTTCATTTACCTTTTCCCATTTCAGAGGGTTCTACCTAGAGTCCAACATATAGAATAATACAGAGAGCCATCTGTGAAAGGTTCCACCCAGAGCCCCCTATGGGAGGTTCTACAGAGAACCCTTCTATGGTGCAATGGTTTCACCCAGAACCCTTCTCAGGAAGTTCTATCATGGACTTTTTCCCCTTAAAGTTGTTAACAAGAACCCACCGAGGGAAAATCTACCAAGAACCTTTTTATATTTTCAAAGTTTTTCAAGTGAGGACCCTTTTATCTTCCAAGGGTTTTATCTGGAACCCACAAAGGGTGTTCTACCGAGAACCCTTTACTATTAAAAAGCCTTTATCTAGAACCCACCCAAGGGGATCTACTGAGAAACCTTTTATATTACAGGACAAAGAACCCTTGATGAAAGAGTTCTTCAAGGATTTCAACATTCCTAGAGGAACTCTTTCTTCCAAAGAGGGTTCTTTGGATGAAAAGGGTTCTCATTGCAACCTTTACTTTTACAAAGAACCCCTGACAAACCCTTTCTTCAAAAATGGGTTCTTCAGAAGCAAATGGTTCTAGGTGAACGTCAGCCCATCAGGAAGAACACATAATTCTCAGAGTGCAGGAGAAAAAACAGCTCTGGTTTGTTTGTATTTCTAAAAACCACTGGGAGGTGAGCCCTGGCCTTAAAATGTCTAAATCACTTCAAGAGAAAAGGGAACAGCTGCTAGCTTGTTTATGTTCATACTGTTGGTAACCCTGGTGCTAATTTGCCATTTTCAGTGATAGGTTGCTATCTTTGAGGTTGCTGTTTGAAAATGCTAATAGGGGATGCCCTAATGCAAGATGAAACAAGTGTCCAGTGGCAGGCATATATAGGCAGTGTACACCTGGTGAGCCAGACTAAGTCCAAGTGGACGTTTCTGCCAAATTTTAAGAAATTTCCTCCAGGCATTCCTGAGATCTCACAGTCATGAGAATGGGTGTGGTCACACTGATCTTGACCTTTGATCACCAAAATCTAATCAGTTCAACCCAGTGGCATAAATTAAAGAGACTTCTTCCCACTGTACAAAACTGAATCCAAAATATCTTGAATACAAGCGCTGCCATCTTACATCGGTGACGTCGTATGGAGCCAGTCATATAATCAGTACTGGAGCCAGCTTTAAAGGTCCCGCCCACACAGCTGGCTGACTCAGTCACAAGCAGCGCTCGGCTGTCAGTCAGGATGTGGAACCCCGTTTTTATAGAATCAAATAAATAATTAAAACCAAACTGATCAGACAAATGAACACAAACAGCGTGATAAGAAACCACCTAAAATGACAGAAACCATCTTTGGGTTTTTGACTTATGGCCCGTACTGCAGTCAGCCACCAGGGGGTGATCAAGATGCTTTGGCTTCACTTTTACGGAGCTCTGATGTTGTCCATTGTGGACATTTGTGCGAAGTTTGAAGACAATTCCTTCAAGGCGCTCTTGAGATTGACAACAACTGACAACCTGAACACATGACACCACAGACATAGTGGCGTAAAAACACGTAAAAGTCAGGAGGTCTGCAACCTGTGGCTCTTAAGCCCCTCTCCAGTAGCTCCCTCTGGCTTTGCCAAAAATATATATTGAAATGAAAACAGTTTAATTGTCATTTATCATTCTTGTTGACCTAAAGTACTCCTTGCATTCTGCAGTTGTAAAAATGTGTTGCCTGTACACTGAATTTAAAAAAAAAGTTTAATAATTCATTAGCTAAAATGGCTCGGCACCTTTTCTTCTAAATTTTGCCCTTGGCTTGTCTTGAGTCTCCCGAGGCTTGATGGATTCCAAATCCCCCAAAAAGAAAAGTCTCAAAGGAAAAAAAAGAGAATTCAATCGTTGCAGGTCCAGACAGATTTTTTTGTTCTTTTTTTGGACAAAAATGTCTCTTTTGATAGTGAAGATTGTTGAGTGATAATCACTTCCAATTCACTGGAAAAGAGCTCTTTGAATTCACCTTTATATTTTCAGTCCCCAAGGGTGTTCCAGCTGCCATCGATACAAAACCCACAAGAGCTGTGCTCAAATAAAAAACTTTAATGAAATTCAAAATGAACTCCATGCAAAGCTTGTCTTTTGACCCGGCAGAAACTTAAACAGACAAATTTTATCTTCATGTCCTCAGCTTTAAATTCTTTACATCCACATTTTACAATGCTATTTTCTATTCACAGATGTCTTATTATAATGGACACTTAGACTCAGCACCTTCTCTAACCTTACTGTAATAACCAATGCCCCTTTCCACATCAAAAAGCCCTCCTTGGCATGGAACAACCTATCAGGTAATAATACCCTGTGGAAGAGAAGCCCGATGCTAAAACGAACCTGCTATTTGCCAGGCTCCTGAATGACCATAAAGTGCGAGCTCTCTCTCTGTGCAAATATGCAATCATCGAGCCAAGAGCAGTGACATGAGAAGTCTCGACACTTGGAGTGCATGGATGGAACAAAGCCCTTAGCCCCAAGAGGGCCATACGAAGCAATCTGGAAAGCCACAAAAAAATTGGCACACATGCAGGCAACTGACATGTTGAAAACACTCAGCGGAGAGAGGCAGATCACAATCAAACTACTGGCTAGGTGTATACAAATGACTGGAAAATATCAGATCCTTTTCACGCCAGCTGGTAGACTCTTTGTAAGATGGGAAAGGATTTTTAGTGAAATCGCTCCAAGCTACTAATTTGATATTTGATATTTTAGCATTTTATTCAAGGTCTCCTGGACAGCTGACTATGGAAAACTAAAAAAAGAAAGCAATTGTTTTGTAAATGACAGTAAAAAAAAGAGAATAGGGATCCTTGTGCCTTTAATCTGTCTTCTTAACCAAGAAACAGATGTGCAGCTTGGACATCTCTAGGCGCCCGTAAGCAAGAAGAATACATGTATGACTTGTAAACAATAATTTAAGAGGCATTCAGTAACAATAGCATCATCCTTGTCATCTTATGAAGAATAGTGCAATCAAAATTTATAGATAGATGTCTTTGTCTACACTAGAATCACTAAAGACACTTTCTGAGAACAGTTTACAATGACGCAAGTCACTTTTGTTATGGATGGCAGGCACTGGTGGTTTGGAAAAAATCAAGCAAAAGTGGATGCTTCTGTGGTGTTAAATGCCCTATAAAGTGGCTGGATGTCCAAGACAATGTCATGAAGTGCCCTCTAGAGTGTCCTCCCAGTGGACAAAACACATTAAAGTGCCTTCTGGAGTGGTCTGGTGTACAAAACAAGCATACTAAAGTGCCCTCTAGAGTGCCCCTCCAGTGGACAAAGCATACTCAAGGGCACTCTAGAATGCCCTTCCACTGGATAAAACATTGTGAAGTGCCCTCTAGAGTGCCCTTCCAGTCAATAAAACATGATAAAGTGTCCTCTGGTGCGCCAGTATCCAAGACAACATACTGAAGTGCCTGAGTGCCTTTTCAGTGGATAAAACTTGGTAAAATTCCCCCTAGAGTGCCCTTCCAGTGGACAAAATATGATAAAGTGCCCTCTAGAGTGACCCAGACAAGACAGCATACTAAAGTGCCCTCTAGAGTGCCCTTCCAGTGTCCTCTAAAGTGGCCCAGTGTCCAAGATAATGTGATAAAATGATCTCTAGAGTGCCCTTCCACTGGACAAAACATACAAAAGTGCCATCTGGAGGATAAAATGTGGTTAAGTGCCCTCTAGAGTGCCCCAGTATCCAAGACAACATACTGAAGTGCCCGAGTGCCTTTTCAGTGGATAAAACTTGGTAAAGTGCCCTCTAGAGTGGCCCAGTGTCCAAGACAACATATTAAAGTGACCTCTGGAGTGCCCCTCTAGTGGATAAAATGTGGTTAAGTGCCCTCTAGCGTGCCATTCCAATTAATAAAACATGATGAAGTGCCCTCTGGTGTGTCCCAGTATCCAAGACAACATACTAAAGTGCCTTCTAGAATGCCATTCCAGCAGACAAAATGTAATCAAATGAATCAAGTGACTTTTGGCGTGCTGGTGCCCCTCCACAGGCAGCTGGTGCATTTAAAAAAAAAACCCTAGCCCTCAGACAACCAAAGTCCGCCATCACATGCCTGACATTGTCACTGATGGAAACAAGTATGAAACATAATAGAATAAAATGTCCCAGATGATCACCTCAGGGCCAGCAGGGTTTGGGCTTCAAAGAAAATCAGCATAAATCTCAATTAGTTATATGACAATGAGTGCCTTAAAGCGAGCACAAATATAGATTTACAGTACTGGTACAACCTGAGAGGCAATTTCTCATTCTTGTCAGGTAAAGGCTTTGGGAATGCTATATTCTTCTCACAGTAATAGATGGCACACAATCACCCTGACGTGCAAGCTAGTTTTCATCATCCAAGTGATGTACATCTTTTACTCAGCCAAATGTGGCCATTGCTTTTCAAATACTCCTCAGCAGCAGACATTCTGAATTCTGCAACCTGAGTGCATACGTTTGGACAACATCAGCATCACGATTAACAAGATTTGTTGTGACAAAGCAATTTCTTGATGCCATTAAAACATGAACATAAGTCTTGGGCTGTCAGGGAGATCAGACTGGAGAGTGAAACAGAAATGTAAAGGTAAAGGTTTCAAGTGTAGTTTAAATCTTAACATAATAAATGGATTTTTTTTGTTCAATTCTACTTTTTCAAATGACCATATTTACTACTTGAGCTTCTAGGTTATAGCCACACACAAATCGCCGCCCTTGTTGAGCAGGTAAAGAGACTAACCCTGACAGCTCTGAACACCCGTAGAGTTTTCTGGCTGTAACATTTACATCCACACCATTTAACAGAGTAAAACATTTACTGTTATTGTTCCATCTCCAACACCTGGGATTCATTTTCTGAGCTGAAACTGTGTGCCTGTGTGCCTGTCTTGGAAAACAAAAACTGAAATAAATAGAGTGCCTGTGTTGCAAAAGAAAAAAGAATCAGAAAAGTGACAAACACTTTCCGTCAAACACTTAGACCAGACTTTAAATCACGTTGAAACAACATCCCTAAGAATTATCTTTCAAGACGAGAAATGTGCAGAAATATAATCTCCCACAGACATAAATCAACCATAACTGTAGGTACCTTTTCATCTTTTTGATGGAAACAGGTTTTGGAAGTACTGGATATCAAAGAAGTCTTAGTAAGTCAAGAAATCGGTGTTCAGTTATTTAATATTGTGTGAAATACTGCAGAACTGCCATAACTGTTAAATACTGAACCCTGACTCACAATTAAGGCTTAAAGAGCGACTTTTCAGTTGGCTCCCAGTTCATTAATGTGTGGCAAAGTAACGTAGTATCTGCTTTGATGTTTAGAGAGCAAAGTTGTGGTTCCACACAAATTTACATGACACACTGGACACGACACTGTTGTTTTACACGGCACACTTTTTTTTTTCTTCCAGTATAACAATAGCTAATGTGTTAGCTAACAATACCTAACATGTTAGGTGTTGAAGACACCTAACGCTGTGACATTTTACTTCACAATGTTGTAAAGTTTGCTATCACATATACAACAGTACAGAGACTAGGAGTCGTACTAGTTTGGGACGTTCCTGGTGACTAATTTTCCTGTCGATTAAACGCAAATTTTAATTTGAACTAGTTTAACAATAGAAAATACTCAGAAAGCGGTTAAAAAATTGAGCGCAATTTACCAATTGATGATGTTAACATTGTCAGAAAAACACACTGCCTGTATTAAGAGATGTTTGAAGCTGTTAATCACATTCTTGAAGAGTCAAATCATATTTTAAATGCCGCTAAAACATGTGGCACTTTGCGCTGTGCATTATGAACATTACACATTTAAAACAGGACCTCAACTCACTGAATGCTTCAACTTTTCAGACTGAACAGGATCACAGTGCTGCAGGCAAATGACATCGTTCACCTGGAGCTGACGCTAGCTGTCAGCCTGACACACAGTGAGGCTAACGTTAGCAGTGCTAGCAGCAGCAGCAGCTGCTCTGCTTGCAGCTTAATGTCTCTGTCTGTGCTGAATGTGGTTACACACTGTTCCAGTCCAGTGGGGATATTTATTCTGAAACAGCCTACATCAAACCTTATATTCATTTTCTACAAAATATGGACAAACCACACAGTTAACATCCACCGGGCCATTGGGGCCTTCGCGCTGGGCAAGAGGGGCTGCATAACATCAGAGAGGCAACAGTAAACTGGCATTGTGCATAAATAAAATAGTGTAAGTGACTAGTATTTCTGGTGTCGACTAGCAAGGGTGGCAAAGTGTTGATCGTATAGTCGACTAATCGCGCACAACCGTAGTACTTCTGCTGTTACTAATACTGGCAAAAGTGCAACATAAACTAATGTGCAAATATCAGCTTGCTAGGTTTACTAAGTTGTGTCTCACCCACACTCAACTCCACACTGTTTTTATGATGTGTGCTGCATAAATAGATAAATGAGAGGTTTCAGATGTGTTACTGGGCATGAAGGCTAACCCCATTTCTTTTCCTGTTAGGAAAATTGTAGACTCGCTGTCCTGGACAGGCTGGAATTTACGCTGCCTGAGCAAACACAAAAAATTGCCATGATGAAAAACGATTAAAGCTAAAATCAGCAAAAAAAAGATAAAAAAAAAAACACCAACTGATTCTGTGACAACTGACCTGACAAACTGCCACCTGCTGTCACACAGACGCTGTGGGCAAAGCAACTCTAAAAACCAACCAAAAGGAAGTTTCTTTTCCTCTGAATTGCTGCTTGTTAAAAAATATATGTATAAAATCATATATTCATTTTGCAAAGCATAATTTCCATTAAACTTAAAAGTAGAAATTCAGAAATCAGCAGAAAAGTCATTTTACTGAGAAGCTGAGTAGCTCTTTAATATATTTTTTTAAACATTTAATAGATCTGTAAATGGAACGGACTAATTCCTACATCATCACCATTACAAAACCACTTCCAGGGAGGGCGGGGGTGAGAGATACTGGATAACATCTTATCAGTAGAAAGATGACAAAGAATTCTGTTATTTTAATATTAGCAACATCAACATTAAATATGATATTCATTATGTTTTGAGACATCATTGTTTACTGTGGCTCTTCATGGTTTAATCATAAGGTGGGGGTACTTGTTTCTTTTTTTTTTTTGTTTGTTGTTCTTTTCTAATTTGTATCACTTCTGTACCTTTTTTAAACAATAATAAAATAATAAAGAAATAATAATTCGATTGAAATCTCCCCGTCTCATACAATCCTCCACTGTAAAATGTTACAGTAACGGGTGCTAGTTGATACAGGTGCTGTGCACTGTGTCAGGGGCCTGGAAAACTTACACTTCCTGCTCCTGCCCTGCCGTTCCAGGAGGAGATTACAGTGAGCTGAATAATTAACGAAAACAAGCTGGCAAACATCAAATATTGAAAAGGTAATGTTTGTATGCTAACGATTAAGATGGCAAGCGAAGCACTTACTTGTCTAAAAGAGAGGGCTTGTCAGCCAAATGCATCTCCTCCTACCTACCTGGAATCTCACAACACTAAGAAGAACAAGGAGTCCTTCCTCCCTGTTTTAAGCGTTGTTGTGATCAATAATTAAGTAGACTAAATTAATAATGAAGGTTGAACAACCACAGTGGCAAGACATCCTTTCATGACCTCTCTCTCTCTTTTGGTCACTTTTTTTTCCTGTAACTTTGCAACAGGTTTTTGAATGTTTGTCACGGAGAGAGCTACAGTTGAGCGCTCGTCAAGTTTGGTTATGAAAAGGCACAATAACTCTGAGCACTAAAAGCACTTACATCATCATCATGTCCCAGTAAGCCTTGACAGTATTCTTTAATTACAGCAAGTCTTTAAAGGTGATTTCCACTCTGGGAAATAAAGCATTTTCAATTAAAACGCTATGAAAGAGACAGTTCACCCCAAAATCAAAAATGCGTATTTTTTCCTCTTACCTGTGGAGCTATTTATCCATCTGGATTGTTTTGGTGTGTGTTTTGGTGATATTGGCCATCAAGATGTCTGCCTTCTCTCAAATATAATGGAACTAGATGGCGCTAGAGGCTTGTGGTGCTAAAAGCCCCCACACAGTTGAAAATAATTCACAAACCTTGTGAGCAGTTTCATGTAGGAAACTATTTTCTTTCTAATGAACAACACCTACAACAGGTTCACCACGCTAGCTAGCTCAGTGGTGCTAATGTTACAGCTCAACCAAGGAGGACACCATAAATGTTTACATCATGACCTGACCTCTCATCCACACTTTCTTTTGTGTGGTAATACGGTTGGCAGGTGTAGTTCCGTAGAAAGTAAATAGTCATGAAACTGCTCACAACAAGGTGTGCGAATTATCTTGAGCAACCAGGTCATGATGTCTGGAGAAAGACACTATGATCGAGGTTTCAAATTTTTTTGTTTTGTTTTTTGGCACTTTGAGCATCATAATTTGGAGTAACATTGAGTTCCGTTATTTTCAAGAGAAGGCAGACATCTCTACATCCGACATCTCCAAAACTCAGCAACGCACACCAAAAATATCTAGATTAGGGGTGTCACAATTCACAAAATCCACGATTCCTTTTGACTTTCGATTTTAAGGTACAATTTGTTTTTTGATTCAAAGATTGTTTTAGTGCAGCTATGCCACTTTTAGATGAGTCTTGATTGATGATCAACAGATCATTGGTTTTAAGTCTGGAGTGATCCTATATCGGTATCAGGTGCCAATACTGACATAATTAATTTATTATACATCGGACTGATCACCGATCCATGTGCCAATCCAGATTCAACAGTGGGTTTTTCTGAATTAGACTGTAAATATGTAGCAATGCAATTTTAAGCCCAGAGCCAAAATTTTGTAGCACAAATTCATTAATCAGTAATTAAAGAGTTCTACAAAGGTATCCAGTAGTCCACATATTTTTTGTTCCCAAGAATTACAGATGGCGCAGACAGTCTGCAACAGACTGAGGAAGTACCAGTCCTCAACATGTCCTTAATTTGGAGATATTTTAGTCATGAAACACAGAAAAGAACACAGAAAATCAAGACAGCAACTTATGTGTTAGAGTATTGCGGGGTTCAGCATTAATATTTTTTTTCACTTGCTCAGTTGGGCAGGTGAAAAAAGTCCAAAGCCCAAAGTCAATTTTTACTTGCCCCTTTACAAATTGTTTTATTTATTATTGGTTTTCCAAAAACAACAAAGACTAAAGTTAATTGTCATGATTAATCTAGGGGTACAGCGTCTTTAAAATGTGAATAGTGACAAATGTCCATCCCAGTTTTTCAAAGCCCAAGGTGATGTCTATAAATATCTCATTTTGACCATCTAAAATCCAAAGATATTCTGTTTAATATGATAATAAACAAAGAAATCGAAATTGCCAGAGACTGAGACGATGAGACTGAATAGGTTTCTACCATTTTGCAAGAAAAATACTACGATTATCAGTTCTCAAATACTTAATAGTTGTTTACCACTTGCCCAGCCTGACATCGCATTTCACTTGCCCCAAGCAAGCCTTATTGTTGAGCTCCGTATGGTATCGGCAGATATCCAAATGCAGGTATTGTAATCAGGTCAGAACTGGAAAAAAGCTAACTTGTCTTCTTTATAAAATCCACTGTGATATAACTGTCTGTAAGCTAAGCTAAGTGTTTTTTTGGACAAACATCAGACGCTATAAGTGGGTGGGGATGGATTCCATAATTGAAACTGAAAGCTCAATATTGATATTGTGACACCCCAAATCTAGATGATAAATAGCATGACAGGTAAGAGAAAAAAATGTGCTTTTGGGGTGAACTTTCCCTTTAAAAACTCCCTCGTTGCAGCCATTTGCCAATGAGCGACTTTTGATCCCTTCTTGATTAGTCCTCCCTACCACTGCCTTGTCATATAATTCACAGTTTTCTGTCACAGCTTTCCGTCAGAGGTGTGGACCGGCATGCAAGAGAAGTACTTTTGACCTCCGTCTTGACAAATCTTGGAAGCAGATGGCCAATTCTCTCCAGACTACTGGTAATTCACTCCACTTGATGGGATTTACAGGGGGCTTTGCATATTCTGCAGTCATCCCTGTCACTTCAACTATCAAAGCATCGCATGGCCTTTCAGATTTAACAATAGCAGGGGGATTCAGTGAAGGAGGGATTGTGGCCCCTGCACAGAGATTCTCCCACAGGAGATGTAAGGTATATCATGCATGGAGTAAACAAATTGGGTAGACATTCATACATTGCTGCCATTACAACACTGTAATCTGTGAAAGACTATTTTAATTCTGACAAAAATAAAACTGGAGTGAGTGAAACTAGTTAGGGAGGCATTCAGAAAGAGATTAATACTGTATTAACATTCTCGGCTTCATCTTGTTTGTAATATAGGATGAATAAAATGGCAAAAAGACATGAGCTGATTTTTGGCCAAAGTCTGCAAGTGCACCTATTAAAGATAACACAGACTCCGCTCATTTATCTAAAGTGATACAAGCCAGAAATTACAGGCAAATTGCCACCAATGGTTTGACTGTGATAATTACACAAAATGTTGAATACACAGTCAACTGTGCTGGGTGAATATAAAAACCTGTCCAATTTGTTTGAAAAGACTTGGCTCTCAGCGCACTCATTTACATCAGGGGTTCCCAAACTTTTTCTGCTCGAGACCCGAGAGAGAAATCTGGCATCTCTCAGGGAACGAAAGTTTCAAAGATACACCATGAAATGCCACGACGATCTTCATTTATAAACTGATGAAGAACACAACAAACCATGAATTTAAGATGTATTTGAAATGTTTCATCCTAAAATTATCACAACAATAATCAAATTTGCTAGTTTCTCCCCACTTCATAATGAACTTGCATCGTCCACCGAAAAGAGAGGGCTTTTAATTTGAAATGGATACAGGAAGCGTTGACTTTGTAATTACAGCATAACGCAGTAACTTTAACAGGGCTGCTCTGTAGTGACAGACCACATTTCCAATCATGCCTGTTAGTGCTGGACTGGTTAGCTTGTTAAGTTTACAAAAATGTAAATATTGCTTTTGGTTACCTCCACCAGGCGTAATCCTGGAGGGGATCATGCTATCGCTTGCATGTGTGCGTGATCAACAGACCGAAGATTGTCTGCAGCTAATCTCAAATACTGCTGAACTGATCAGCCTAAATTTTTTGTGTGCACATTCATGACTGCATGGCAAAGGGCCACTGTGATTCAGAATTTCTGAAAAACCTTGAAAAAACCTTTTTTTATATCTCTAACTTGGCGACAGCTGTGGCAAGAGGCATTATCTTTTAGGGTCATCCCATTCTTGTACATGCGATATCTCAAGAACACATTGATGGAATTTCTTAAAATTTGGCACAAATGACCACTTGGACTCAAGGATGAACCGATTTGATTTTGGCGGCCAAAAGTCACTGTACCATCATCTTGAACCTAAAATTCAAAACACCTAAAAATTTCTTAAAATTTGGACAACAGCACTCAACTGGTCTGATTCACTGGATGTACACTGTTGGTATGAGCCTGTTTGTATTTTCAAACAACACCAACCTCCGAGATACCAACCTACACACTGAAAATAGAAAATTAGCACCTGGGTTGCTAACGGCACGAAAAATAAACAAGCTAGCTGCTGTTACCTCTTCTTGTGAGGCGATTTAGACAATTTTAATGCCCGGGCTAGCCTCCCAAAATCCAAATATTCCACCACTATGATGGCAGGTGGCAGGGGCCACGTAAGGTGGCAGGGGCACTGTCGCTGCATCTTGGGCTTGGCACTGCCTGAGAATTGTAATTGGTTCAGAGAAAATCAAACAAGCCTGATGAAATTTGAATGATCAAATCTGACACAAATGTCCACTTGGACTCAAGGAAAAACTGGTTAAATTTGGGAGGTCAAAGGTCACCATGACCTCACAAAACACATTTATGGCTACAACTTAAGAATTCATACACTAATTATGACAATGTTTCAGACAATGTCTAATATAATGTAATTGTATCCATTACAGTACTGAGGAAAAAAAAGTAATTAAATTACAGATACAAACCGAAATGTTGATGATATTGTTTCCAGGTTGCCTGACGGAGATCTGCAGTCTCCTGAGTTACCTCTTAGTGTTTGTAATGTGTCTGTTTCAGGATTACGTTGGTCGCTTAACTGTCATTTTGTTCTGTTTATAGTTTTACCCATTAGTGAGTTGGCTGTTACATCCCTTCACCGTGGCTGTAGTTTGCTACTGTTGAAGAATTCTTGTCCTCTATCTATCATTCAAGGGTTGGTATCCTTGAGAGCTATTTTCTGTCTCATATTTCTGTCTCTGCTCTGCTTACCACATTATGACAAATTACCCTAATCAAATTGAGGGAATTAAAAATATGTGCCGGCCTCTAATATTAGTCTGCCTCAAATAAAGGCCTGTTGCCTTCTGCAGCTGACATAAACAAAAGTCCCGGTTATTATCTGAGGACAGAGTGTGCATTTTACCTTGTTATGGTATGGAGCTCCAAGTTTGAGAAACACTGATTTACATGTATAGAAACCAGCTTTTCCATATGGGTAAATTACCATCACAAGATGTCATTCACCACAGTGTTTATTGGGCTAATCAAAGCTGAATTAATCAATATTTTTATATAAAAAATTGGAGAAGATGAAATGAGAGAAAATTAGTTAATGAAAGGTTTCGCATGTAGTGCCCTTCAGCTGTACAGTATTTTAGTGTCTGTCGGCTCACTGTTTTGGTTTTACAGCCCAAAAATTGACTGTTTTGGTTGAGTCTCATGGCTCTCATCAGTATTTTTAAGCAGCTAAGTCTCTGTTCTATCCATCGTTAGCATCCCTGTAATTCATGATGCATAGTTAGCCACCATGCACGATGTCAGAAACCAAAGCAGCTAAGTAGAATCCAGCCATCATTCATTTCATTACCATTTTCTCACGTCAAAACATCTTGTGTGAAAATGAGCTAAAAGTATCTCTCTCTAAGGAAAGAATTCAATTAAAGGTGTGGGAAATAATCACTATAACACTTAATTTTCTGCAATATCAATCACTTAATACGGTGGCTGGTGACAAAAAAAAACCTTTCACAGTTCAGTCATCATTTTTAGTTTGAGTGAAGTTTTACTTTGGCGCTTCCTGTGTGGAGATTAAAAGTTCCCATACACACACCACACACAAACACACTCAAATATTTAGTTGATTTGCAAAACACACAGCATGTCAAGAAGTGGGAACAAGTTCTCTTCTCTGCTCCAGTTTCACTGATGTGACTCATGTTTTAAAGCTGGTGTAGGCAGTTTATTTTTGGCGTCATTGTGCAGATTCCACAATAACTTTTAAGCATAATGTAATCAAGTGGTCTGAGAGAAAACTAGAACTCCTTTTCTTTATGAAATCTAGCCAGTGATGGGAGCAATCAGTAAGATAGATGACTGTTAAGTCTGATTCCAAACAAAGAGCAATTTTTTTGCACACCTGGAGGCAGTATTTCAAAACTTTCAGTCTTGATCAGAATTATCCAGATTTTGTAATGTTTTTTTGCTACCCTGGATGGAACTGATCTTGTAGGTTTTGTCCTGGTTTTTCACAGATAAGATCATTCTAATCCACATATCACAAGATCAGGATTGCAGAATCTAGTTTTGCAGTCTTTGGATAGGCCAGGGGTCTGCAACCTGCGGCTCCAGAGCCACACACGGCTCTTTTGGCCCTCCCAGTGGCTCCCTGTGACTTTGCCAAAAAAATTAAATGGAATTGAATAACAGCTCTTATTGATTAGTCATTATTATTTAGTAATTTGTCATTGTAGTAGGCCCAAAGTGATTGATTGTGTAACCTATACCCCAAATTAAAATTTGAAAAAAAATATTCTGTCAACTAAAATATGCGTCACAGACTTTGTCCATGGCTTGGTGCCTTTTCCTCTAAATTTTGGCAGTGTCTGGTCTTATGTCTCCCTTGGGTAGCTATGGATGCCAAATCCAAAAGAGAAAAAATCCTTTTAGGAAAATGGAGAATTTAATAGTTGTGGCTCCAAAGATCTCCAATCTTTTGATTGGAAAGGTTGCTGACCCCAGAGACCGGCCTACGTCTGTTGATCAAAGTAACATTTCATTAACAAAGATATGAAAACCTTGGGATGTGTATTACTCGCTAATAAAAAACAAACAAAAAAACAAAAACTAGAACACATTATGTTATGTCAGCAAATTACTCTTTTTATGGCCAAAAGACTGGTTGCAGGGCTGCCGGTGGTCAGTCAGAGTTTCTACTTGGGGCTTCCATCGCAGTGAGGAACTTTACATCCTTTAAAGCATGATTCAAGAGAGAATTATGTTGCACTTTGCACTTCCATAAATTCTTGTTTTTGCACCAACCCATTTTACACAACAACAGCTTGGAGTTTTATGGATGTTGTAATTGAAAATATTGGTTTATTGGATGATTTGGAATAGAAATTGTTTTGGCATGACCTGTGTTACTTTAATATACAAGAAATAAATGAAAGAATGATTAAATGAGCCCTATATTTCTCTACATCCACCTTGAATCCATGCTGAATCCACCTTCCCAGTGGGATCAGGGATAATCCTCATTTTTATTTCCACCTTGAAGTTTTGAAATACCCAGAAAAACATTTGATCTGAATTGTGGGAAGGATTGGATTACTAAACCCGTATCCCAGTTTTAAAGGACCAGGATCACATCTCTTGGCTTTGAAATTCCCAAATTTGAGATTTAATCCTATCCAGATAACTCTCAGCTAGATTAAAAGTTCTGAAATACTGGCCCCTGTAGATTGATAGGTGCGTAGAAGAAGACCATAGGTCAACAGCACTTGACCAAAAAAAACAAAACAAGTGTCTCTTTGTTCAGGGTCTCATTCTCTAAACTTAAGTATTTGACAACCTGGTAATCAGATCACACCTGTCAACGCTCCGTTTTTTCCCAGGATTCTCCCATATTTTTACCCATGTATTCAAGTGACCTCACGGTTAAATATTTTCCCGTATATTTCCCCGAATTTTTAACTTTGGAAGAAAAAAAAAGGTAGACCTAGCCTGCAAGGCCTATTTGGTGGAAGGAGATGAGAAGAAGAAGGAAAAGAAGAGGAGGAGGAAGAGGAAGAAGAACTGCGAGGATGCAGGGATGAATGAACATGAGATGGATGTACCTGCCACGAGGGTTCAAAGTTTGTTCAAGTATCTCACCAAATGGGAGGAGGTTTACCCACAGCTACTTAATGAAGAGCAATGTCGGTCAAAGTCATGCTTTTTGTAAAATACGCCGCATGAATTTTAGTCTTTCACAAAGAGGGAAACACAACCTGATTATGTGAGCCAGCATGACAAATCTGCCAAGAGTAAGAGCGCTAAAGCCACTTTATTAATGTAGGAACTAGTTAACCCAATTATTGTTGCTCTGATATTTCAAAGCAAGTGGTTGCCTCGTGGTGATTTTAGAATTCATTGCGAGGGCTACATGGACAGTGGTGGGGGTGATGGGATGCCTGGGGCAGGGCCTGTATTTTCAAATCCCAGTGTTGTAAGGGTGGGAGGAAAAAATCAGTTCTTGTAAGTATCGTGATTCTTCATTTTATGATTCCTGAATTTTTTTTTTTTTAATGCTGAATCAATTTTATATAAATAACTAGCGCTTAGGTCATTAGCTTGATGCCAACTCATAATGGGAATTACCATTGGTGTGCTAATGGAAATTAGCATCACAGTAATAGCTTATATCTCACTTGCTTAACATAAAACAACACTTTGCTCACACTTTCAGGTGTACATTTCGTCTGCTCTGTGTAAAAACAAATAGCCGCTGACTTCATATTGCTAACTCCAAAGAAGAACATCCTTTATAGTTTCCTTCAGAGAAGAAGAATACCCTTTATTAGTTCTCTTTGGGGGAAAATAAACTTTTTTTACAGACTCACACTGGATTACAGAATGTAGATTTGCAGTCTTTTGGATAGGCCTTCATCATGTGTTCAGTATGGAATGCTTGGGCGGCCTAAGTTCAGGCCGTAAGGACTTGGTCTGGAGAGTATCCAGTTCAAGTCAAGCTCAGACCAGTGGCACCCATGTTAACACATGTGAAGTGCCAAAGTAAAACTTAACAATGACTACAAATGATGACTGAACTGTGAAATGTTTTTTCTCACCCGCCATCATAATAAGCCATTGATATTACAGAAAATTAAGTGTTATTTTGAGAATTTCCCACACCTTAATTAATTTCATTCCAGAGGGATACTTTTAGCTCCTTTTCACAGGAGACATTTTTAAAATCATAGGTGTAAATAACAAAATGAACCATGGCTGAATTCCATTTAGCTGCTTCAGCGCGTGGGCAAAATAATTGTTGATTATTTTACACATTGGCTTGTACGCACACATGCACGTGCAATTTTTTGTGGGAGAGGTGGCAGAGTGATGAATGCTGCCCAGAAACAGCCGCCCCGAGCGGGTGGTGGTGGGGGGTACTTTTTGAACCGGCTACCCTCCGGTCACTGAGCCAAGTCCTCACAGACTGAACTACTGCTGCCCCAGCATTCCAGACTGAAGAGCTGCAGCAACCTCAAAGGGTCAAAACTCAAACTCTAAATTTTTCAAAGGTCTGCTTCCGATGTGAAGGAAGTTAATTTAAAGCCTCACATTTGTGCTATTTGCAGTTTTCAGGGGCTCTGTTCATTTTGGCCTAACATCTTATTCAATTTGTTATTTCTGATGAGCAGGAACAGCTAAATTTTACTTCAAAAAGTATTTTATTTGCTACTTTTATATGCAAAATCGCAATGATGCCCCTGAAATAAAGCTCAAGGACTGACTGCCATGTGATGTACATGGTTTTTCGAAATATGACTCATTATGTTCTGTTGTTAGAAGTGTGTAGTTGAACTTTTCCCCATGGTCTAGTGTTAAAAGAAGCAATAAAAAAAATCGCAGTAAATCGTAATACCTAAGAATCGCAATATATATATCGAATTGGCACCAACGTATCATGATAATATCGGCGATAAGAACATCGTCCCTGGTATGAATGAAGCATCACAAGTTTGACTCCAGAATCGTTTACTGAACCTCTTTAAGCGTTTTCGCGAATCCCGCCTAGAGCAGCTTTACACATCACATTCATCCCAACGCCACTCTGGGTTCACCACAGCTATCCCGAGACCAACAGAACAAAGATTAACTTAGTGTCAAGATCATTTTGAGACCCTCTGTTCTGCCTCAGTGAAGCCTTCAGTGGCAGTTGCTCATGGCCGCCCGCAGATGCAAACCACACAGAATGACAATCTTTGTCAAACCAAGTCTTTTTTTTTTTTTTTTCTCTCCTCTGTGTTTTTTTTTCCATGGAACAGAATCTCATTCAGCACTTGTTCAAAGGCGGCACTGCTGAAACTGGCACCACATTTCCATTACACTACTGTCCATAATTATCTGTTTCTTAACACTGAAGTGACACTGAACTCATCACCAAACTGTTTTCCAGCCTGCCTTTATTCTCTCCGGACTGAAAACTGTCACACATTAGTGTTGTTGTTAAAGTGCATGATATGCAGGAAGGAGTGGATAATTAAGCCCCGTGCAATTACTGACTGTTTTTTATTACTATTGAAAGGCGTTTATCTTTTTTTCACAACGCGACCACGTGTCACTTGTTCTGTTCTATTAATTCTAATTGCTGGCTGCCTCTGTGAGTGTGTGTGTGTGTGTGTGTGTGTGTGTGCGTGTATGTGTGTGCATTGTTCTCAGTATATGCACTTAAGCCTCCTCAAGGAGTGTCGGATAAAAGCCTTTGTCGAAATGCATATGAGAGTGTGTCAGGAAGTGGGGAGGTAGGCAAGTGTGTATTTGGACAGGATGTGTGCCATTATCCGTCATTACGAGCAAATCATCACCGCCATCAACAGCAGCACAAAACGATGCTCCAATACGCCACAGCGCCTAGCTATTATCCCACGGAGAATCTGAATAAACATATGCTTAAATACCAGGGTGAATCACTGCAAAGAGCTATTTATCACTGTTATTGACATTTACTAAGATACTAAAGACTAAAACTGTGTCTTTAAACTGAATAAACAACTGCACAAAGCACTAGGGCTGGGCATGTTGCTTATAAATAATACCTCAATTTTTTTAAGCTTTTCCGGTCATACAATATATATCTTATTATACGCATTTTCTCTACAAGAGCATACTGTAAATCCTCTAATAGTGCAAACATATGATGATTAAGGCTGCAACTATCAATTATTTTCATTGTCGATTACTCTGTCGATTATTTTCTCGATTGATTGATTAGCTGTTTGGTCTTTAAAAATGTCAGAAAATGGTGAAAAATGTCGATCAGTGTTTCCCAAAGATCAAGACGACGTCCTCACAACCCAAAGATATCGAGTTTACAGTCATAAAGGAGTAAAGAAAGCGGAAAATATTCACATTAAAGAAGCCTGAATCCGAGAATTGTGACATTTCGTCTTAAAAAATTAAATCGATCAATTGATTGTCAATATAGTTGGTGATTAATTCAATTGCTGCAGCTCTAATGATGATCTTAAAGAATTAGGGCTGGAGAATATGGACAAAATCAAATATCACAATATATTTGACCAAATACCTTCATATCAATAGTACAGCTATATTGTAGGGATGAGTACTGGTGCTTTCCCATAATTTTAACACACTGACATTTCTGATAAATAATCATAAGTACTGTGAATATAATATGCAGGTAAAGGCAAATAATAGAACAGTTTGGGGAGCTCAGAAAATCCACCACTTTACTGCAACGCAGCCTTTAAAACCAGGAAAAGACAACACTTATGCAATATCATGATATAACGATGTCCAAGATCTAAGACAATATCTAGTCTCATATCGCGATATCGATATAATATTGATATATTGACCTGCCCTACAGAGCAGCTGGAAAACTGTCACTGGAATTCCTCTGAAGCGTCGTTTTTTTAAAAGAATGTAAAACCCCAAAGATCCTTAGAATAAAGACTAACTAATCTTGGTCTTGTTTATGTTGTAACTAAGCTTCTTAATTAGCTTATTATCATAATCAAATTCATGTTAAAAACTTTGATATCCAAATGAGCTGCCTGTGATCCGACAGCGAGTAAATTTATCATACAAGAGTGAGTATTTTTAATCTACCTGCCACTACATACAATATTTCCACGATGCTTCTTTTTGGAAATATTTCCTCTCTCTTTTTTTATTAACATCTCATCCGAGTCCACCGCTCCACAAACAGGCAGTCATGGCTCCGTATCGATGCGTGGCTGCTGTTATTATGAGCTATAATATCAATACTGCTGCTGCTGCCGCTGCTGCCCATGAGTGTGTGCGTGCGTATGTGTGTGTGTGTGTGGAATCGGCTTGGAGCTATTTTAAGGGTTCAGACTTGGACAGGCGACAGGGGAAATATATGGCGGCACAGTCGGCTGATTTACAAAGGGAGGCGAGGCGAGGCTGTGTGCTCTGCAGCCCGGGTCCGCTCCTTTTATCGCTTCTGGGAACCGAGGAGAGAAAACAAGTTTACAGCTCGGTGGCCTATAAAGGAAACGACTGCATTTATATTTAAAGTAACACTTGATTAAACGACTGGGACGCCTGAGAAGACAATAAAACTAGATTTATCGTGCGTTTTTTTTTTTTGCCAGAATTTGTGGAATTATTAAAGCTGGTGCTGAGACTGAGCCGTATAGGAGTTGACTAGTTCAAGTTAAGACTGCGCACACATGAAGTCGCCTGTTTCCTCCTCACGCCGCGTAAAGATAACACTGTTGGCGCACATCATCGCGTTATTCTGGCGACAACCGTCCTCTGCTGTATTTCTCCTGAAAACGATGCTTGCCGCCGCTGTTTGCACTTTGTCTCGGATCGAAAGCATCGATCCCCTTGCCTGCCGAGTGATTATTCTGACATGATCGGCGCTGAATGGCTCGCTCTCATGCTCCGAGACCAACTCAACGGCGCTAAACGCACATCAAGCAGCTCTCCAAAAAAACTCTGCATCCTCTCTCCACGGGGCTTTGCGGTGCTCGGTATCCGACCGCAGCCTGTATCTGCTCCACACCTACAACATGCATGGTTTCAGGATGCACACATGCAGCTGTAATAATAATAATAAGAAACAAGCGGGCTCTTGTAAACTTTGCGCTAATGCTGCTCTGCCCCGCTTCTTTTCTAATCTTCTATGCGTAACTTGGACACATCTCTAAAACACAAACAGGGGTTGCAACTTTGCCTGCATACTGTGATTCTCACCGGAGCAGTTCCAGCCGGTCGGCGTCTGGCAGTCGCTGAGGGAGGACGGAAAGGCGCGCAGCTGCTCCACAGGTAAAGTGGCGAGAAATGAGACGAGGGTGATCCGGAGCCAGCCTCCCGCCGTCCCGCTCCACTGGCGCAGCCGCCGGGGCTCCTCGAGCGGTGCCTGCGCCGCCACAGAAGAGAGACCCATAGCCTATCTCACTGGTCCAGGCGAGGTGGCAGAGAAGAGACGCAGACGCGCACCGACAACTCCAATCCCGGCAGGTTCAGCGGGGCGCCTACTAGACACCGACAGCAGACCATTTTCCGAGCGACACCGTGCGCCCCATGTAGCAGTAACCCCCGGGTAGAGACTGACCAAACGGGTTCCGCCCGATCCAGGGGAGGGGAGGCTGCTGCAATAAGAGGGAGGACTGTAGGGGTGGTGGAGGGGGCGATGGAGGAGGTTGTGTGGGATGGAAAAGTTAGCCAGGCAGGCGAGAAGACTTGCGAGAGAGGGAGGATGCTCAAGGATGAGGGGAAAGGAGGAAAGATGGGAGAGAAAAAAGGGGGTGATGTAAAAAAATAAATAAAATAAAAGAGGTAATAAAACTGAGAAGATGTTGCCGGAGTATCCCACGGACGGGGGTCTGGAGGCGAAGGCAGTTGTGTAATAGTATCCACGGGTGAAACGAGCAGCTCGCAGTCCTCCCGTTCACTTTGTATGTGCGCTGCGTTCAGAGGCGCAGCCAGTCTCTGTGTCTCTCTCACCAGCAGCTGGTTCCACCTTGGTTATGATCACGTGGAGTATGATGCGAGGAGGGAGGGAGAGAGGACGAGGAGGAGGGAGGTGGGGGGGTGCTCCTCCTTAATAATTGCAATATCTTACTGGTGGAGTATATAGGCAAAAGAGAGGAAGACAGAATGAGAGAGATGAAAAAGAAAAACTAAAAAAAAAAGGGAAGAAAGCAGAGACAGAGTGCTCCAGGCCTGGTCCGATCAGCTGGTGATGCCTACACGCGGATAGGCAGTCTATGTAAGAGAGGATGCACTGCCTTTATAATTGGCCAGGAGCATTTAAAAAGTCTGCAGGAATCGATTCGTCCAGCCTGGCCTGGGATAATTGCTCCGCTTTGAAACGACGCTGACGCTATTCCCGGGTCTCTGCCTGCAGGCGGTCCAAAGAGACCTCCATGCTATTCTTATAGTTTTTTGACATAAGCTAGTGCCAGAGATGGGCGCAAATACATCAAAAAGTATCTTGTTACAAATTGGAAATGCTTGCTTATCAAATGTACCTAAATAAAATACAAAATACTGGTATGGACAGGGGCGGACTCAGGCTCTTTGAGGGGCAGGGGTGAAGAAGATAAAAAGGGCACTGGCTGTATAAAATGGGACACCAACGCACTGAAAGTCCAGATGCATGTATGGTGAACCAGTTCCAGTCCCTGGTTTAGATAACCCATCCATCCATTTTCTGTAACCGCTTATCCGTGAGGGTCGCGGGTGGCTGGAGCCTATCCCAGCTGACATTGGGCGAGACGCGGGGTACACCCTGGACAAGCCGCCAGTTCATCGCAGGGCCGACACATAGAGACAAACAACCACTCACTCTCACATTCACACTTACGGGCAATTTAGAGTCACCAATTAACCTGCTGCATGTCTTTGGACTGTGGGAGGAAGCCGGAGTACCCGGAGAGAACCCACGCGGACACGAGGAGAACATGCAAACTCCACACAGAAAGGCCCTGCTGGCTCGGGGATTCGAACCCAGGACCTTCTTGCTGTGCGGCGGCAGCGCTAACCACTGCGCCATCGTGCCGCCCCCTGGTTTAGATAACAAAATATATAAATATATATATAGTGTGGGAATTAAAGGGATAGTTCATCCAAAAAATGAAAGTTCAGTCATTATCCACTCACCCTCATGTCGATTGAACATTGGGTTTAGTTCTTAAGTCCACGAAACACTGCTGGAGTTTCACAGGAAAACAATGTTGCAAAATCTCCCCAACAACAATCTGAATTTTCATTTTTGGGTGAGCTATTCCTTTAAAGTACAACAAGTACTATACCTCTGTAATATAAACACACAAGGAACTATGGATTATTTAACCATTTAGAGGTATATAGAGGTCAACGAATGTTCTAGCATAGGGCAGCCAATATGCCACTGCATTCCGTTTTTCATCACTGGACAAACACTCTGTAGAGGCCACTCCTTCATGTTTTCTCACCTAGAGGGCACTTTATCACATTCTTTCCACTGGAAGGGCAGTTACAGGGTATCTTTTTCACATTTTGTCCACTGGAAGGAAACCAAGAGGGCAATTTTTCATGTTTTGTCTGCTGGGAGGGCACCTTAAACTGCACTTTTTCACATGTTGTCCACTAGAGGAAACCTAGAGGGCACTTTTTCACAACTAGCCCAACGGCCAATAAGATCGGGGAGAGCTTAGGCACGTCATATTTGTGCGTGTGTGTGCGATGTGTGCCAGGTCTGTGTGTGTAAGTGCACATCTGGAGTCAGTTTGGTAGTATTGAGGCATAAATAAATGATTTCATTTAAAGTACAGATGTATATTATAGATATTATTAAGTTATTTTCATGCAAAATAGGTTCGGCCAATCAGCAGACAAAAAAAATCATCCCATGGCAACAGAAGTAGCCCAGTTCCACAGGAAAAATGCAGACCTGGCAACCCTAAATATGGTAGTTCACAATAAGCATGTTGCTTATGATCCATGTTAATGTAGTCTAAGACTGACTAGGTAATTATTTTTTAAATTTCTTTTACAGTTTAAACCTGAAGATAAAGATATGTCATAGTTTGAGAATAATATTACTAAAAAATTACAAAAAAAAATCAATTATTCAAGTATTTTGTTACGAATTACTCTTATTTTTTCTGTCCAGCAAAATACATTAAATAAAATTAAACACATATTTAAACACATGTGGTTAAAAATTTGCCTATCTCTGCCTACTGCTGTCATACAGGGCCTGGCGGCTATAAATGACACACTCTCAGTCATAAAAATCTTACAACATCTGCGTACCTTAAAGAGGTCAAGTCCAACTTCATGTTGAGAACACTCACTGTCTTTGAACTGAGGAAATTAGAAGCCATGCGCATGGAAAAGCCCTTATAGACAAAGGGGTCACTGTTTAAGGCTGTCACGACTATAAAGACACTTGACCTCATGATATGAAGGCAGCAAGGCTGCACCCGCCGGTAAACAAATGAACCTTTTGTTGCTTTTCACTTAAAAGATCATTACATGGGAATAGCCATCATTTGTCTCTGCTAATGGAATCCATGACACATGGGTTTTATCTGCTGTGGCTCACATATACAAACACACCTACACACTGTAGGTCTTGTGTCCTTACAATGAGGAAAAAATATGGATTTCTTCTCAGACACACACACACACACACACGCTCACAGAGGGGGGATGGGAGCTAGAGTTGCAGCAGGACACACTTAAGATGTTGGCGATCATATCTATGAATTTACACATGGCTGTCACAGAATCAACATCGTCACATGTGGAACTATTCTCATGGCGACACAAACCATAACAGGAATGTCCTGGGTCATTCGCAAATGTTTATGGACTGAGCATCAAACATCATGGGACACTTTTTGTTAGAGGTGTCACAATATATTGTATTGACAATAATTGTGATATTTAAAAAATTAAATATTGACATCATTCTCATAATACACATGATAACATTGTAAATAATCCAGCACCATCTAAATGTCCTGTATGCTCTTAAGTCGTTTGTTTCTTTCCATTCTAGCTTTGTCTTCCTCCCTGATTCATTTTGCCAAAGAGAGACAAAATGCACAAATTAACAAAGTTAAAGATGAATTTGATTGATAGGCTTTTTATCAAACTTTTAATAGATATTATCATAATATTGTCAATTCTTCGGCCACAGTTATCATGTAGCTATTGTGACATCCCTAATTTGGTTATACCTACAGTACATTCAGTGTTGTGCAAATTCACACTTCACAAGAGCTGACTCAAAGTTCGGTTCACAAAGATTAAGGTGAACTAATTTATGTTTATAGTTAAAACTTTTGAATTATATCTAGTGAGACGAGGATGTTTGCACTGGTACTTTGTATCAGTACAGATTTAATTTTGAATAGAACCTTCTTCTACCAGGAGTCTATATAAGGACATCACACTAAATGGTTTGCGATATTCTGTTTTGTAATGCAATTTTTGATGCAGCAGACTGTCTATATTTTTTACAAATTTGAGACATTTCGTACAGCAGAAGGAACTTCAAACTACAACTGTTAAATCCCTCTGGAAATTGCACTTTCAGTTCAAATGAAGCACTATAATGCATGAGAGCTGCAAGGAGATGAAGAGGGAGACGAGAGGAGCAGATATCCGTCTCGCTCTCACTGTTACAGACACTCCAGTCTGCAGTGTAGTCTAGTTCACCAGAAACATGAGCATGTTCAATGAACAACATCATGCACAGCACCGACCAACACTGTCCATGAAACTCAGTTTACATTTATTAGGGTCTGAGTACCAAACAGTGCAAGGACCCTGTTGGATTTGCTCTGATTGTTATTTTATTTCTTCTTCTTTTTCTTTTTCTCCCCTTTCAGTCACATTTTTGAGGAGTTAAACATGCTTGATGGCGCATGAAAGTTGGTACACACATTATTCATGGTGAAAAATCATATGATATAGCTTTTGGGGGTGGGCGTGGTCAAATGTCATGGCCACTCCCATTAAACAGCAGCCCGTATGCTAAATGCTCACATTCATTAGTTGCAAACTGATCCGTTTAGATCACTGTTTACCAAAAACATGAAGGATGTTTAATGAACGACACTATTTTAGTGCGTTCATGCACAACACTGCCTACATTATTATTTTCAATAGCGTCGGCGAATCAGCTGACTCTATAATGTGAAAGGGACTCCCCTCAACTTCTGCAGGCAGCCATTTCCAAGAAAAAGATGCTCAATAAACCCACCGTACTATAACTCAAGCAACTAGAACCAAAAGATATATTTTTCTCAGGTGTTGGTGGAAACCAAACAGGAGAGTGAAACCTCACGTGGCTAAAGACACCAGATGAATTCTACTGTTGCTTTGTGTCTGTGCAATGTTTAATCCTGTATTGATTGACTTTTTTTGCCACTTGGGGGCAGCAGAAACAAGATGTAAACACAACAGCCACTTATTATCACCCTTAAGGCAGATATTGCAAACTCATTGTCAAACTGTGGATTATTTATGCATCCAACAGATACTGGGGTCATGTTTCTGAATACCTGATGAATGCAAGTTTCCACCAAGTACTGAATGTCTTTAGGAGCTAAATACTCCGCTGTGTTCACCAGCTAGTTGCTAACATTGTGTGATGTTTGGTGCTGGACAGGCAGTGAACAGTGGAGTTTAAAGCTTTTTTCCTTCTTTTTTTTTTTTTTTTTTTGTAGATGGAAACAGCTGCCTGCAGCATCTGAAAATCATGCTGATGAGAGCAGTTAAAGTGAACCAAATCTGTAAAGTTGCAGGTTGTAAAACAAAAAGGAGTTTAAATCGCTAAAATGCTCCGTAGAGCTTAGAGGAACTAGAGGAGAGAGATAATTCTGTCACTACACCAGAAAAGATTTCATCCATTGCAAATATATGTCTACAAATACTGATTATAGCGGCATTACTGTAAGTATGGACGTGTAATTATTGGCTGTCCGTTTATCAGACATCTGCTTTAGTGTATTTCTGCCACACCTGGACAAAAACTGATTAAGCCGGTAGAGCATGTCCCCCATGTGCTGAGGCTGTCAGTCCTCTGCAGCAGCCGTGGGTTCAATTCCAGCCTGCAGCTCTTTGCCATGTCGTCCCCTCACTGTCTCCCCCCTTTCCTGTCTCCTCTACAGCTGTCCTACCCATACTTGCCAACCTTGAGACCTCAAAAATAGGGAGGATTTCAAGTTTCATATACTTTGTTTCCTGCATTCTGGTGGTTAGTCCACCTCCAGTCATGTTTTACACAATGTTAAATGCTCTGCAAGAGGTAACAAATTGTGGCTGATAGATTTTTTTCTTCCCCAAATTATTTCGAATACCTTGTTAAAATGTCTTAAATATAGCTCTACACCTTGCCTGCATTTAATATGCAAGGTTTCATAAATATGCAAACAGTCCCTGCCCTCTCCACGCACTCCAACCCCCACCCCATACCCCTAAAATATTTTATAAATGATTTCGGAAGGGTATGTTAGTTAAAAATTCTGCACCTTTCCTTTAAAACTTTCCATAAGTAATAGGAATTCTTCTTTCCAGGACATTTGAAATTTGTTTGAGTATTTCCTTTTCTTAGTTCTCCCCGTTTCTCTCTCTGCCCCTCACTGAGGGGACGAGGTGTGAGCATGGATGTATTAAGCAGAACTGGATACAAAGACCGCAAAAAGGTTAAAAAAAAAAAAAAAGAAATGTTTGAAAATTTGTGATAAATCAGGAGAAATACAGCAGAATTGTGACCCCAGAAGAAAACGAAGAGAGTGCACTGACAATCGGGAGTCTCCTGCAAAACCGTGAACCTTGGTCCTATCACAATAAAGGCACAGAACTATTTTCTAAATGTAGCGTACACTTAAAACTCATATTGATTTTTTAGGCATTTTGTTGCTGGCTTGTCCACAGCAGTAGATTGCTTAGCTTCCTGCACCGGTACTCCTGCTGCTTCTCCAAACAGGTGGCGTGCTGTCCGCCATCTACTGTAGGTAATGCACCGATGATCGATAAATACCTCATGCGACCCCACATCAAATAAAAATACAATGCAAAGACAACTGACTTCAAAAACTGACCTCAGAAATAATACAGTAGGTTAGTCTGAGTAAAATCTAAATACGAGCCAACTTTCTGTAAAAACAAAGTCTCATGGTCTTCATCAACAGATGAAGTTGAAGCTGAGTTCTGTTCAGGTCTTACTGCATGACCTGACTATGGAACTTCGGTCATGTGATAAAAAGTAGGCCTATATGTGGCGAGAAGATGTGGTCGCATGCTCAGAAAAAAAATCCAGCATTGTAAATTGAATTTACAAGCTGAGGTTATTTTAATCAAGATATAAATATAAATTTAGTGGGTACAAATAATGTTGGGTTTGCTGCAGCCCAGACGTTAGAGGAAGCTGGCTATTAATCAAATAGACGAAGGTTTAATCAACAGCTTCTCCTGTTCACTTGCTGAAGTGTCCTTGAGCAAGACATTGGACCCTAAATTGCTCCTGATGCCCATGATCATGGTGGAAAAATGTAATCTGGTTGTAATTTTGTCCACCAAATGTAATTACTTTTATTTTGACATGTATTAAAGAAGCAATATGTAGCAATTGCGCATGGAAAAATGAATGAATGGAACCTTAGAGCATATATTAAATAGGCTGAGTATTTAATATATGATCTACAGTTGAAGCAAGTTGTTTACCCCTGCCCCCTCCTCTAAAGACTCGAGGAAGCTCAGGCAGGCTGCAGGAATGCTGCAGGAGCACAAGACGCACACGCCATCATCAACATCATAAAATGACAATAACAAGTGAAGACGAGTCCTACACTGTAAGTTGATCAGCTGTTTATAACTGTCAGTTGTCTGTAAATGTTAAGTTAAGCCTGTTATCCTGAAAGCAAAGCCACACTGCAATGAAATTATAAACCATGGACATTGAGTTTAGTGACTGGCAGTTTCTATCTGCCAGACTACATTAACATATTGCTTCATTTAACCGTTCTAACCATCTACTTCTTCTACAACATTGTTAATGATTTCTCATGACTCATAAACAGACACCTACTCATTCGGGCAAACATTCTGCATTAATTTGAACTCCAATTAATGTGAAACAGGCGAACAAAACATTATTCTGGCCTGAAGTAGAAGAAACTCAAAGGGCGCACTGTGGCTGGAGGGTTGTTGTCAGAGTGTTTCCTGATCTCTGATATATCATGGTCATTTGATGATTTATCACAGTAAATATATGACAGATTTCTCCTTTAATAACATTTGTGAAAACATGCCAGCACAGTTAGCCAGAAAGGCTAATTTTCATCTGTAGTTTAAAATCATTGCAATTTAAAGACATGTGGGCTTTTGTTTTGTTTTTTATTTTTTTGTTTTTTTTGTCTGCAAATTTGTCAGGCAAGGGCAGCAAAAGGAATTTGACTGAATATGCAAGCGAAAGTGTGAGCCTAAAACTATGACAAGGAAGAGGAAAAGAGAAGACTAACTAGCAGGATAGTGGCGAGGCAACCCAAGGCTGCCTTTGTACTGGCGCTAATTTGGAATTCAAAGCAAGGCTTCTCTCTTTGCTTCCAGCAGTCTTCATTTGTCCACTGAAGCATTTGGACATACTGTACAGTTGCTGCTTTCCAGGCAACCTTGTGTATAATCTGGAGTGTGAAATAGGAGTAAAATATGAGAAACAGAAGCCAAATATGACCATTTTAGTGTAATGGTATTCTCTATAGGCAATAGAGAGTGCCTCATTTGAAGTGTGTGCTGTTTTTCAGTAGCACAGCGGTGGAGAGAAATCTTTAGTCCATGCTTACATCAGTGACACCTGTAACACAGTTGCCAAACTCACTTCCACTATGAATCCTCTTAATTCTTGCCAGGAAGAGGAAAAAAGCTACTTGCCAGCATTCTGTTTTTGAGCAATCCCCAACAGAGCCAGGCTGGCCATTTTGGACCAGTTTTATTGGTGGGCAGTTTCAACCGTTTTGGCTGATGCAACACATTGCAAAAGAAAGACAACATTTTTTTTTTTCCAACAACTGGGAGCTGTGACACTGAACAGTAGCCCAGTTGAGTGGCTGGTTGGGGGTGGAGAAAGCTATCACATGGTCATGGGTCACGATCGGAGCGGTTAACACACGGTCATAACTCAACGGCTTTCAATACAGTTTATTCACCACAAGGCCGCGCCGGTGAACGAAGGCTGAGTCAAAGATTCAGGGGTATTTTTCATCTCCATCTCCATCCTCACTCACCAGTAAAAGCACTGGACTTTGTTAAGGTCGCGTATGTGCAGAGGCCAGTCACCGCCACGCTGTTATTTGTAAAAGGGGAGGCTGACTTTAGGTAGGAAGGGGTTCACTTTTTCGGGTTTTATTTTACTGGCAGGGGAGGTAAACAGAGCAGCAGTTTAGTGCTTAGATAAGGGTGAGTCAAAAAGCCGAGAGGAATCTTTAAAGAGTCTCCAGTCTGACTCAAAAGATTTGGACCACTGTGACAGTGTCTGGCCCCGCTGGCTTGTACCACAGACATCACTGGGGTGATGTCACACACAAAAGGACACATTTCTAGGCACAGAGATTGAATTTAAAAAACCCACAATTGCCTGAATAGTAACCTTGATGTGTCTCTCATAACGCCTGTCTAAGGGGAAATGCTTTTGGGTCCACGAGGTCAGTAAGGCTGACTTTGCCACATTGTGGACCCCAGGGATGCCTGCCAGCAATTAGCAGAGCGGCTAACTCTTTGGGTACTCCTCCCTAACACACTGGAGTAGCCATAGCAACATAAGTATATGCAATTCTGATTACTGGAACTTTAATCAGTTAATAATTCATGATCAAAATTTTGTCCATAATAAACCATACACTTCTAAAGTTGTTTTTTTTTTTTTAACCAAACTAAGACAAGCTTGTTCATAAAACACACTTCAAACTCAACAGACATAAAGTAAAACTCAAAAAAAGTCTTTGTTAATCTCACCACTGTTCAACAATCAAAGCTCTGGTTTGATTAAAAAAAAAAAATCCACCTTCAATCCACCGCGTTAGATATGAAAATACTGGGGCTCCCTGCTGCCTCTCTGATGCCCGACCTCCCTCTCGCTTCTCTCCGCCTCACACCTCTCATCTCCCCGCCTGCCGTGTTCATCACCCCCCAGAGTCAGAGTCCTAATCGGAGCTGTTGCACGTGTCCGGCCAAAGTCCAGTCACATTAGGGCCTTTAAGTTCACAGCTAACTGAGCTAACAGCAGCTAGTATGCTAGCTAGAGCCAAAGAAAGTAACCACAGAGAGTATAGTGAGCCGCAGTCAGCAGTTACTCTGGTGGTACGATGCCCCCTGTTTGTTTGGAGTTAACTTTGACAGGTGGGCAAATTGTACGTGCTACTCCTTCAACCTCAAGGGTCTATACAGCCATGTTATCATCCAGAAACATACATCACATCACATGGGGAAAAGTTTTTAGAAGGGTCAGAATAATGGCATTTTGAGGCCAAAACATACAAACTTAGACCAAGATTTGAATGTTTGGATTTGAATACATAATGAATACTAATGGGAAGCTACAGAATGATAGAAAAATCCACAAATAATGGACCCGCCCTAAAAAGAAATCTGCATATGAATATGTAGAATCTGTATGCAAGGGATGAGATTTAGGTATCAGAAACCTTCTGGTTTCCATTTGTATCTAAGTGGTCATGTTTGAACATGCATGATTTGTAACAAAGTGCCCAAAATGCCATTTTGGAAACCATTGGCCATAGTCTAACATAAATTTAGCATTTTAGTAGCTTTTAAAGAATCATCTGAATTTATTTGCAGATTAGGCACCAACTCAATTTACGCGTCTCAAGTTGCTAATTGGACTGTAAACGATGACCGGCACATGGAAAAGGAAGTCTTGGGCCAGATATCGGAAGCCCTGAAACACTGGCTGATGCAGAGGCTAAAATGTCATCAGACAACAGCTGATGGATTCCCAGATTTTGATGTGCATCATCTCTCCAGGATATGCAAATGTACTACTTCCCGTGTCAACATGTGTCTTTCCAAAAAAGCTCTAGTTTCATTAGATTTGTGTCCGGATCAGCACATCCTGGCTACTATGCACTTACTATACTATTACAGTATTACTTCTGTTTGTAGGCCGCTGACTGTAAAATAATGCTGAACAATGCGACTCCACTTCCTCCCACTGCACAAAAATTAAGCTAAAATATCCTGGAGTGCTGCCGTCTTGCTGCCTGGTGACATAACCAACAGTAATAACCAATGTAAACCAAACTGATCAGGACAAATGAACATTTGATCATACATCAGTGTGATGAGAACTACCTAATATGGCAGGAAACCATCTTCAGGAAAAATGTATTTGACGTGTACTTTAATTTGTTTGGCCCATGTGCCCTCTGCTAACATGGTAGGGGCAGGATTTATGACCTATTCTGCAGCCAGCCACCAGGGGGTGATCAAGATGTCTTTGGCTTCACATGTGTCCTATGCATCAGTTAAAGTGACCTTGCCTTATCCTACAGGGAACTTAAAGCACCATCTTTGCCCTCTTCGAAAATTCCAAGACTTCTTTAACAAAAACAGTAATTTTACCTTAAAGAAATAAATATTTGTGCTTGACTTTTGCTTTCAGACAGCCTTTTCCAACAGGGAACTGAAACCGCCGTCTTTTGATACTTTGATATCACATATGCATTTTTACCATTTAAAGCCACAATTCCAGAAGCTTTAAGTAATTTAAAATGGAAATATGATAAACAGTAAAAGAGATTTTTTTTTGCTTGTGTAGACACATGCAGTATTTGAGCCTAAGCTTAGCTACGCTACAATAATAATACATTGCTCACAAGAAGAATATTTTTGTTCAAGTATGGCTTTGCAACAGCTTGTGAAACTTGCTTCTGGCCAAACAAAGTCAGTTTCAGGTTGGTTTTGTTAGAAGACTATTGTTCATTCAAGAGAGACATGCACCAACCTAGCTATAGCAATGATAAATGGGTTAATAACAACATTGGTGGCAGCAATTGCGTTAGCCTCTGGCTAATGTAGTAGTTTTGTCCCATCAGCACTGGGTTTTGTCTTAAGTAGTTCTGAGAGCGCTTTTTAGGCCAGTTGATGGTTGACCACCAACCAATTTGTCACACACACTGTATCATCCTGGCTCAAGGCTAGTGGTACACCACTTGCTAGAAGCTAAACCATCCATCTTCCTTAGGCTGCCTTTGCAGGCAGTTGTCTCTCTTTTTTTCTGGTATAGCGGTAAAGCCAGTCTTGAGCGAGGAATATGTTTGATGTAAGCAAGCTTGTACTAAAAACATGTTGGTCTGTTGTGTCATGCTTTTTGGAGATTCCAAGTTTGCATCTGAGTCATACAACAGTGATCAAACCATCCTTGAAGAGTAAATTTGGAGTGAATCCTGCTTTGTCCGGGCTCTCATTCTTGTCCTTGCAGGCAACAACAGAACACTGAGTGTGTCTGATCTTGTCACTTCCGGGACTAGAGATTCACCTTGGAGATTGGCTAATAATAGTGTAGCCCTGCATGATATTTTTTTCATATAGGGCACTAAGGAATTTCTCATTTCACATTTTGTACTTTAGTAGACTCTTTTGTTTGCTAAAAGAAGTTTTTAACTGATCTTGAACCAGTTTCAATTTAGTACCGATGCCTCTGTATGACGTGAGTAAACAAGACCCTCAGAGAGAACATTGACTATTTCTACAGTTATTCTTAATGTCTGTCATCCTCCTTGAAAGCAGATGAAACAAGCCAAACAGGTTCACTTTTTCCTTCCCAGGCAAAGTTATAACGAGAGGTATGAGGAGATTTTTATTTTGATAATTTCTTTTCTCTAAGATTATTTTTTGGCTTTTGCCTTTATTTTGATAGAGACAGCTGAACATATGGAAAGGGGGTAGAGAGAGAGGATGATATGCAGCAAATGGGCCACAGGCAGGAATTGAACCAGTGGCCGCTGCAGAGGACAAACAGCCTCAGTACATGGGGGCGCATGCTCTACCAACTGAGCTATAGGGGCACCCTGGCCATTTCATTTTTAGGGCCCGAGCACCCTCGGGTGCGAGGACCCTATTGTTTCTGAAGGAATTATTAGGGCCCGAGCACCGTAGGTGCAAGGCCCTATTGTTTTTGCTCAGACTGCCCAAAAAATGAATCGCATTTTTGGGGGCTTAAACATACTCAAAAACTCACCAATTTTGGCACACACATCAGTCTTGGTGAAAATTTACGTGTCATGTGGTTTTGGTTGGTGGGCGTGGCAAAATGACTTGGCCACGCCCTTTAAACGCCGCCATTACCCGCACGTTTCACCGATTTGCACGAAAATCGGTACACACATAGATCATGCCCAGACGCACAAAAAAGTCTGGGGGACCCTATAGGCTAAACCCAACAGGAAGCCAGCCATTTTGAATTCCGTGCTCATTTTTGGCGTTTTCCACGTGTTGTACTTTAACGAACTCCTCCTACAGGATTTATCATAATGACTTCAAAATCACTGGCTACCATCTACACTGCTTTGTGATCAAAAGTTATTAAAAGATTGCGCTATCGTTGAAGGGCGTATCGGCTTTTTGGCGTCCAAGTTTGACGTTTCGCCATGAAACACGAAATCGCTATAACTTTGGACTACATTGTCCATTCCTCACCAAACTTGGCATGATTCATAATAGTCCCGCCCTGAAAACAGCTACATGACAAAATTCCGTGTTTGTCATAGCGCCCCCTGCTGGCGACAGGAAATGACATGTTTTACACTGTGAAGTGCTGCTCCCAGCACACTGACCATATCCAGCTCAAATCTGCTCTGAAAGGCCTTAAGACCTTGGCGATGCTACGTCATGAAGATTGTGACGTATCGTCAAACGGCGTTGCCCTGACGGCATGGCGAAGGTCAGCGTTTCACAGAACACGGGAAGTGACCCTGGCTTCAGTGTACTTCATCGAATCTGTCTGAAATTTCACATGCTTGTTAATGGTCCGGGTCCGAACGTGTGCTATGAGTTTCGTCAATGGGCCTGGCCAAATGGCTTGGCCACGCCCTCTAAACACCGCCATTACCGCCACGTTTCACCGACATGCACGAAAATCGGTACACACGTAGATCATGCCCGGACGCACAACGATGTATCTGACAACCCATAGGCTAATCCCAACAGGAAGTCGGCTATTTTGAATTTCGTGGTCATTTTTGGCGTTTTTCACGCGTCGAATTTTAACGAACACCTCCTACGGGATTCATCAGATCGGCTTCAAAATTGGTGTGAACCTTCCAGGCTAGTTTGTGATTAAAATTTATTAAAAGATTCTGTTTCAGTTAAAGGGTGTTGCCATGAGTCGGCAGCTAATTTTGATGATTCGCCATTAAACAGGAAATGGTTATAACTTTGGCATACATGGTCAGATCTGCACGAAACTTAATATGTTTCATAATAGTCCCACCCTGAACACATATGCATGAGAAAATTCTGCAATAGTCATAGCGCCCCCTGCTGGTGGCATGAAATGTTATGTTTTAGACTTTGAGGTGCTGCTGCGTACATTTTGACCGTATCTCACTCCAATTTGGTGTGGAAAACCTTCAGACCTTGCTAATGCTATGTTGTGCAAGTCGTAACGTTTTTTCGACGGGCTTCGCCCTGACAGCGCAACATAGGTTGACGTTTCGTACAAACACATTAATGGCATTAACTTCTGTGTACACGTTCGCGTCGCCATGAAACTTCACATGTACGATAATAATCCCAGCCTGAATACATCTACATGAAACTCATGAGTCACAGTCATTGCGCAACGTAGTGGGGACAGGAAGTAACACACAATTGCTTCAAACTGTGTCAAAAGGGGGTGAAAATCCAGCACCTGATCCACCAGTGGGCCTCTGGTCACATGGTCGCGGCTGCAGTCGGCTCCGAGTGGCGCGGGGGTGCGAGGGCCCGTTCAACGCTGCTTGCAGCTTTAATTAGGGCCCGAGCACCGTCTGGTGCGAGGACCCTATTGAATTTCAAGGAATTATTATTTTTTTTTTTTTTCTTTTTCTTTTTCTTATTACGACAAAAATAAATCACTTATTTGGGGGCTTTAACATATTCAAAAACTCACCAAATTTGGCGGTCGCATCAGTCGCGGTGAAAATTTACGTGTATTACGGTTTTCGGCGGTGGCCGGGCCAAAATGGCTAGGCCACGCCCCTTAAACAGCGCCCTACTCGCTAGGTTTCACGGATCTCCACGAAAATTGGTACACATGTAGGTCATGCCGAGACGCAAAAAAAAGGTCATGGGGACCCATAGGCTAAACCCAACAGGAAGGCGGCCATTTTGAATTTCGTGGTCATTTTTGGCGTTTTCCACGTTTTGCATTTTAACGAACTCCTCCTACAGGATTAATCAGAACGGCTTCAAAATCGCTGTGTACCATCTAGACTACTTTGTGATCAAAAGTTATTAAAAGATCGCGCTATCGTTGAGGGGCGTGGATGTGAGGTGGCGGCGAATTTTGATGTCTCGCCATGAAAAACGAAATTGCTATAACTTTAGCATAAATGGTCCAATCTGCACCAAACTTCACATGCTTGATAATAGTCCCGCCCTGAACACTTCTATATCAAAATATTCCATAAATGTCATAGTGCCCCCTACTGGCGACAGGAAATGACATGTTTTACAGTTTGAGGTGCTGCTCTGAGCACGTTGACCATATCTGACTCACATTTGGTCAGTGAGGCCTTAAGACCTTGGTAATGCTATATTGTGAAGATCATGACGTATCGTCACACGACGTTGGGCCCAGTGCGCGGCGAAGTCGATGTTTCGCCAAAACTCAGGACAGTGGCCTTAACTTCACTGTCCTTGGTCATATCTGCCTCAAACTTCACATGTGTATTAATGGTCCAGCCCTGAACATGTCATATGAGTTTCGTTGATGGGCGTGGCCAAATGGCTTGGCCACGCCCTTTAAAAATCAGCCCCTGCGGCACATTTCACCGACATGCACCAAAATTGGTACACATATGTATGACACCCAGACGCACAAAAAAGCCTCTTGGACCCATTGGCCACACCCAACAGGAAGTCGGCCATTTTGAATTTGGCGGCCAATTTTTGGCGTTTTGCACGTGTTATATTTTAACGAACTCCTCCTACAGGCTTAATCAGAACGGCTTCAAAATCACTGTGTGCCATCTAGACAACGTTGTGATGATAACTTATTAAAAGATTATGCTCTTGTTGAAGGGAGTGGCCGTGAGGTGGCGGCGAAGTTTGATGTCTCGCCATGAAACATGAAATTGCTATAACTTTACCATAAATGGTCCGATCTGGACCAAACTACACATGCTTGATAAAAGTCCCGCCCTGACCACGTCTACATGCAGAAATTTTGTAATTTTCATAGCGCCCCCTGCTGCTGACAGGAAATACCATGTTTTAGACTTTGAGGTGCTGCTCTGAGCACATTGACCATATTCAATTCAGATTTGGTCAGAAAGGCCTTAAGATGTTGGTAATGCTATATTGTGAAGACCATGATGTCTCGTCAAACGGTGCCGCTCTGACGGCGCGGCGAAGGTCGATGTTTCGCCAAAACACAGGAAGTGGACATAACTTCAGTTCACTTGGTCGTATCTTCCTGAACCTTAATATGTTTGTCACTGGTCCCGTCCTGAGCATATGATATTAATTTCGTAAGTGGGCGTGGCTAAACAAACTCCGCCTCCACAACTGATCCGATTGACTTCAAAACTGATGTGTACCATATAGACTAGTTTGTGATTAAAAGTTATTAAAAGAAGTGGTCAGTGTAGAACAGTGTGGGTGTGGCATGGTGTCGACTTTTTATGTCTCGCCATGAAACACGAAATTGCTATAACATGAGATTAAATGGTCAAATATGCTCCAAACTTCACATGTTTGATAATAATCCCGGCCTGAACACATCTACATGACGCTCACGAGTTATAGTCATAGTGCCACCTAGTGGAGACAGGAAGTAACACCGCATTGCTTCCTACAGCGTCCAAAGGGGGTGAAAATTCAGCGCCTCGTCTGCCATTCAGCCTCTGGCCACAAGGTCACGATGGTAGCAGGCCCGGAGTGGCGTGGGGGCTGCGGTCGCCAACACCCCGAGTTGCCGGCACCCCAAGTTGCGTGGGGGTGCGAGGGCCCGTTCAACGCTGCTTGCAGCTTTAATTTTTTTTTTTTTTTTCCCCTAAGATCGCATTTTTGAGGGCCTAAACATGCTCAAAAAGTCCCAGAATTTTGCACACTCCTCACGTCTGGTGAAATATTTGATATTTTATGGTCATTATAAATGGGCGTGGCAAAATGGCTCAACGGCGCCCCCTAACAGTTTTCAAAATCGAAGCCCCCTGCCTTAACTTTGCCCTAGGCGTACAAAATTTGGAACACATATGTATCATGTCGGGACGGACAAAAAAGCCTCTTGGAGCGACACCCTAAACCCAACAGGAAGTCGGCCATTTTGAATTTTTTTTTTCACTTTTATGTCATTTTTGGCCATTTTCACACGTCGCATTTTAAAGAACTCCTCCTACAGGATTAATCAGAACGGCTTCAAAATCGCTGTCTACCAACTAGACTACTTTGTGATCAAAAGTTATTAAAAGATCGCGCTATCGTTGAAGGGTGTGGACGTGAGGTGGCGGCGAATTTTGATGTCTCGCCATGAAAAACGAATCGCTATAACTTTAGTATAAATGGTCCGATCTGCACCAAACTTCACCTGCTTGATAATAGCCCCGCCCTGAACACGTCTATATGAAAATATTCCATAAATGTCATAGCGCCCCCCATTGGCGACAGGAAATGACATGTTTTACAGTTTGAGATGCTGCTCTGAGCACGTTGACCATATCTGACTCAAATTTGGTCAGTAAGGCCTTAAGACCTTGGTAATGCTATATTGTGAAGATCATGACGTATCATCAAACAGCGTTGGGCCCAGTGCGCGGCGAAGTCGATGTTTCGCCAAAATGCAGGAAAGTGGCCTTAACTTCAGTGTCCTTGGTCATATCTGCCTGAAACTTCACATGTGTGTTAATGGTCCAGGTCTGAACATGTGATATGAGTTTCGTTGATGGGCGTGGCCAAATGGCTTGGCCACGCCCTTTAAACATCAGCCCCTGTGGCACATTTCACCGACATGCACGAAAATTGGTAAACATATGTATGACACCCAGACGCACAAAAAAGCCTCTTGGACCCATTGGCCAAACCCAACAGGAAGTCAGCCATTTTGCTTTTGGCGGCCATTTTTGCCGTTTTGCACGTGTTGTATTTTAACGAACTCCTCCTACAGGGTTAATCAGAACAGCTTCAAAATCACTGTGTGCCATCTAGACAACGTTGTGATCAAAAGTTATTAAAAGATTATGCTCTTGTTGAAGGGCGTGGCTGTGAGGTGGCGGCGAATTTTGATGTCTCGCCATGAAACATGAAATTGCTATAACTTTAGCATAAATGGTCCGATCTGCACCAAACTTCACATGCTTGACAATAGTCCCGCCCTGAACACGTCCACATGCAGAAATTCTGTAATCGTCATAGCGCCCCCTGCTGGTGACAGGAAATACCATGTTTTAGACTTTGAGGTGCTGCTCTGAGCATGTTGACCATATTCAACTCAAATTTGGTCAGAAAGGCCTTAACATGTTGGTAATGCTATATTGTGAAGACCATGATGTCTCGTCAAACGGTGCCGCCCTGACGGCGCGGCGAAGGTCGATGTTTCGCCAAAACACAGGAAGTGGACATAACTTCAGTTTACTTAGTCGAATCTTCCTGAATCTTAATATATTTGTCACTGGTCCCGTCCTGAGCATATGATATTAATTTCGTAAGTGGGCGTGGCTACACAAACCCCTCCTCCTCAAATGATCCGATTGACTTCAAAACTGGTGTGTACCATATAGACAAGTGTGTGATCAAAAGTTATTAACAGAATTGGCCAGCGTTCAACAGTGTGGCTGTGGCATGGCGTGAACTTTTGACATCTCGCCCTGAAACACGAAATTGCTATAACATGGGATTAAAATAGTCAAATCTGCTCCAAACTTCACAAGTATGATAAAAGTCCCAGCCTGAACACATCTGCATGACGCTCAGGAGTCATAGTCATAGCGCCACCTAGTGGGGACAGGAAGTAACACCCAATTCCTTCTTACAGTGTATGAAGGAGGTGAAAATTCAGCACCTCGTCTGCAAGTCGGCCTTTGGCGGCATGGTCACGGCTGCAGCAGGCCCCGAATGACGCGGGGGCTGCGGTCGCCAGCACCCTGAGTTGCGTGGGGGTGCGAGGGCCCGTTCAACGCTGCTTGCAGCTTTAATTAACATTATATTTTGTGGCTTTGGTGGTGAAACACTACCATTTTTTTTCCCGCACGGGCCTCAAAAATCAAATGCAGACACTTTAGTTTGGTGGCTCAGATCAAGCCGCTCAAGAGAACAATAGCTCTGTTCAGACCTGGTATTAACAAGTATCTTGGGTGATCTGATCTTAAGTGGACACCTCTGAGTACAGGTGTGAACGCACTTAGGATCATTTGGGATCAGATTTCTCAGGCCACATTTGGAGGTGGTCTGGGCTGCATGTGACCACATTCTTTCTTTGCTTTCATTGTAATGCAAAATATGTATGGGCTTTCTTACCTGTAGCAGATGTTTGTGAAGATGCAAGTCACCCCAGACCCCACTGAACAATCTTGCTATTTCGTGAGTTATTGAGTGAGGAGGAACTTTACAAACTTTGCGAAATGATGACTACAACAAATTCTTAACTTTCTGGGCCTTTGGCAAATGTTACATTATGTTATTTCTTTCTTTTGTGGGAAAAACATTGTGTCTGTTTGTCCCAGCGGGCCACAAGTTAAAAACAACAACGCATTTTGCAAACATGTTTATTCGCATAGAGAGCAGGGGAGTGAAAGGGCCATGGCAAATTCTTCTTCAGTTGTGCCTTCTTATAAATTCGGCATTAAATGCAAGACATTAAGTTGTTTTTTTCCTTGTAACAAACGTTGTGTTGCTGCGAAGAGCAGACGGGAGAGATTCTGTGAGGTTTGCCAGGTGGCACACATTTACTCTGTCTGTTATTGATGCCTTTTCTTGTAATCTGTGATGTGAAAAAAATCAGAAAAAGTAAAAGTGTACATCGTCCTGATCATGGTTCATTTATAAAATTGCAGTGCCTCACAGAGCTCCCCTGCCAGGCTGCTGACAGGGCTGGCTGGCTGCACAGCACAGGTAAAATATGAGGCTAATTGTCAGTTGATGGAGAAGTTTAGTGTGGCGCTGAACATAAAAAAAGGAATGAATAAGCAGCCAAATAGACAGTAATGGATATTAAACTGACGAAAAAAAGCTCTCATGTTTATTTGCATATAGAGCGGGGAAGTGAAACCTATTCACAAATGGCCAGTCAGGACGTAAGTGGAGAAGCATTGTAATACCAGGTCTGAACAAGGCAGGGAGTCCTTCACGGGTCCAGTTTTGCAAACCCACCCCTCTAGGCACCTGCGAAGTTGACAGCCAGAACCGCAATTATCCCAAATCAGATTCGCACCCACCCAGAACCAAGATTTTGAGCCCCACGACTCGACCTGCACTCGTGATTAAACACACATACAGTCACTCACCTGTGCTCCCGCAGCTGTTAATGTGTTTCCATAGTGACAATGAGCCTAGCTTATGGCTATCAAAAGCTAATACTTTTTGAAACTTTTTACAAGCAGTAAAGCCACTGACAACTTCTCAGTGTTTGAGCGCACCACAAACCTCTCAAACGTCTGACTTGGCCTTGGACGATGTACTGTCCACAATTTGGTATCATCTGCTGGCTATTTATGCCTTTATGTCATCAGCTTTAGCCTGCATAGCCTAGCCTTAATCTCGTCCCATTGTTTGGCAGGATTTGGGGTCAAAGGTTGCGTCGTAGACTTCCACGATAAAGTCCTGCCAGCTGATTAGGCTTGATGTTACTTTACATTAAAGCCCAATTATTTCCATTTCTGTTTTCTCCAGGGAAAAAAGCATTATTGTATAGTATGTGTTGTATTATTGTTCTCACCTGCTGCTGCTAAGTTAATTTTTACCCATGCCTGCAACTGTGAATTTATGTAAATATATTTTTTTACCCATTACACAGCATTTTTGCGGGTCACCCACTGGGTATCTGCGGGTACGTGACCCAGAGCAGGACTTTACTCAATCCAAAGCATTATTATCTTCCTACTGATCTTTCTTCAGAATTGCTTATCCAACCTTTTAGAGTCTGAAAGGTCAAAATTTTACTTTCAAGTCCAATTTAGAGTGAAATTATCACCTATCTTACAAATAATTTGGTCTGTATACCTGTCTGAGAATTTTTGAAACTTTCTTTCAGAGGCCTGGAGTGCAAAATCATCTTCACTTCATCATTCCTGAAGCAGTCAAGAGACCTTGGCCTGGTCTGCGTTGGTGGATCCTTACAGAGCAATACCAGCCATGTCTGAGTTCACTAAGTTCAAATGTTCACCTCCATAGATTTGCAGGGTGTAAAATCAACAACCATCTTGACTTTGGATTAGCTTTAACTTAGAGCCGGCAGACAGTCTTCTATCCCACACAACTCCAGTGGAAAAAAAAACAAAACAAAAAATATGTGTGTGAGGGACAGCACAGAACAGATTGGTGTAGTTGAGTTTCATTTTGATTCATCCTACAAAAAAATACTGTTGGCTGCAGAATTTACAAGTGGCTCAGGCTTTAACCCAACTGCAACGGAATACACTTTGCACTGAGGCTAAACAGTAATTTCCTCTTCTGTCTGTGACTCATTTATCTCTGCATTAGTCTGACTGAATACCTGGCGCGGTATCAGTGACGCCCATGCAGGCGATGTGAAGGGGAGGTCGGCCTAAATGCAGCCTAGCCCCAGGCTAAAGGCTAATTACATTTCTGACTTGCTGAAATGTACACCATCTCCTGAGAGAGCATTTCTGGAATAACACTCAAGCCTGTATCAGATATCTGATGATTGATTTTTACCTCATAATTACTCTAATGTATTAATAAATCATCCATTTCTTTTGTAAATCTAGGGGCTGACAATGTCATGGGAAACATTTGCTGGTGTATATTACTCACGCCAAAAGTTGAAAGGTTATAGCGCAGATATGAGCGTATGTTTATAAGTGTGCCAGCATGTTATGGTGATTGCTAGGACGCATAATCACCGCATGATAGTGCTGGTGTGTTTGTGCGTATGCGTGGACGTGCGCGTGTTCGTGTGGCTGGCGAGCCGAGCGCTGGTCCAATCATCTCTGAGACTTTTTGTCTCAGCACACGCTGATTAGAGTCATGACTCTGATGTGTGAGTTTCTCCGCTCGTGCTTTGAAACTATGATTAACTCCCGAGTTGTTGAGAAGAGATTAGGCTTCCATGTGCAGACCTCCTGTTCCAGGCATTGTCATCATTTTCATCATCATCATCATCATCACCACCTCAAGCATCATTATTCATCATAATAATCATGTTTATTGTAATTTGCTTTTAACCCTCGCAATCATTATTCTTCCTCGTGCCCTCGCTGGCCACAGTATCTGTCATTGTCGAGTGATTCATCCAAAAGGGTTACTGCTGCCTGATAATACATTTGCAAAACCCGCTCTCCTTTGAGTTGCAGGCTAAAGTACTTGAAATTTATCCACCAAGAACAGCACATTATTATTTTTCACTGGTGGAAATAATCAGTTTCAACTACATTATTGTAATTAAGTCATATTTTGGGGTACTTGTATTGAGTATTTTTAACCCCACCAGGGGATCGCCTGCATGTGTGCGTGAGGGTGTGCATGTGTGCATGATCAACAGACTTTTAGCTTGTCTGCAGCTAATCCCAAATACTACTGGACTGAGCAGCCTAATTTTTGTTGTGTACATTCTTGACTGTATGCTGAAGGACCTCTGTCATTCAGAATTCTTGAAAACCCTTTTTTATTATGCCTCTATGCTGGTGAAAGCCATGGTTACAGGCATTATGTTTTCAGGTCATCCCATTCCTGTGAATGTGTCAAGAGCACCTTGAGGGAATTTCTTCGAACTTGGCACAAATGTTCACTTGGACTCAAAGATGAACTGATTAGAATTTGGTGCTCAAAGGTCAAAGGTCAGAGTGACCTCACTAAACACATTCTTGGCCATAGAATTATATCTACAAAGATGAGATGATGAAATTTTACACCCAAAAGGTCAAAGTTAAACTTCACTGTGACATCATAATGTTTAGCTCTCTGTCAGCCCTCTGTCCTCCTCTGTAAAAATAATCTCTAAGTGAAGAATAAGGCTATCCGATCACAAACAGGCCAATAAAAACCTTGACATATTTACAACAACAACAACAACAAACAAAAAAAAAAAACCCAAAACACTGCTGCACCGCAGTTTTGAAGAGGGTTGTGTTTGACCACTGAGCAGAACAGTAATTTAGGAGTAATTTAGACAGAGGATCTGGAGAAACAGAAACTGCTTTTGACTGAATGCCTGCTATTGATAATGCATTAAAGGAGCAATATTTAACAACTGTGCGCCCAACTATGAGTATAGCAGTCCAAATAGCGAGTTGGACCAATTGACTGTATTAAATAGGCACAAATCCTGCTTAATAAACAGTGTGTTTAAAATGATTGTTCTCACCCCACCCCCTACTCTCCAGACATGAGGCAGCTCAGGCAGGCTGCAGGAAACATTGCATTAACATATTTAACTTTAACTCAGTGTAACTGCTATAAACATCTACTCCTTCTACAAGATTATTAATAATGCTGTATGTCTCATAAACTTAAACAAACTCATTTGGTGAACATAACATAATTCAGTACTACTTTTGGCTCCATGTAAACACCAGAAATTGTACTTATAGTTGAGTAATATTTCAGTAATGTACTTCTGCTTGAGTACAGATTTTCAGTACTCCTTCCACTATTGGTATTATTATTTGTCTCAAAATACAAAGAAACTAGCCCATTACCCATTCTTGAGCATTGGGACAAATTGTGTTCTACCAGAGAAACTACAAAAATTATTACTACCACTAACATTTTTTGGTTTAAAATGTATCCATATGAAATATATGTCATTTATAAAATACAGTACCTACTGATAACATAGGCAAGGAAAATACACTAATTATGATTATCTTTGTTTCAAAATAGATTTTTTTTAATGAAAATGTTGGTCCCAGATTCCTTTCAACTCTGTCGGATTTAATCAAGCATAAAAAAAAGTTTAGTTATAGCTTAAGGACCCCTGTGTCTTTAAAAAAGGTGGGAATACTGCTCAAACATGGGTAACTTTCTATTTTTCGATAAATTCATTAAATAATATTGCTATCAGATGTGTCTCAACCATAACAAGTCAACTCCATAACCTTTACATTCAATGTATGTTCATAAGGATTTATAAAATGAGTTTATGTGAACAAGGATTTCATGATACATCTAATGTGTGCTCTTTGTGTTAAAGATGATATAATATGTTGTTTATCACAAATGACATCAACAGAAATTGTAAGCTGGCAACATTATAATGTTATTTATTTCTTGAATAAAATATATCAAAACTTCACATTTTTGATTATGCAGCTAATGAAATTATCTTTATTATAAGCAACAAAAATCATTTAACATTTCCTACATGTTTTATATTATAATACTATGATTTTTTTACGCCTATAACAGAGTTGACAAAATTCAAGTCCTTGCCTGCAAAAAATGCTTTTTAATAAAAAAGTAATCACTGAGAGGTTGGCCTGTTACGAGTTTTAATAGCCAAGAGTTTGATCTTTAAAATATAAAAATATATTTTCAAGCATAAGTGAAGAGTAAAAATCAAAATCCCCTAAAAATATTGTTTTGTTCCAGTTCTCTCGGATGAGTGTTGTACATCTGCCGCCATACACTGAATGTGTGTATCTGTGTGTGTGTATTAAGCTCCAGCACAAACTTATGTTAGCACTATTAGCATAACAGAAGCTCATGGTTATGGCAACCCTGTCGACTAGAAGTTATGTGAATACTAATTTGTTGCTCCAATTAAATTTTGAAGTGAACATAATTGCTGTCTGGATCATGTTCCCTGGCAACATTTTTTTCTAGTCTAGAAAGCAGTTTTATGTAGCACGCACAAGTTGTCAGGAGCTGGTCTGGGCGGATGGAGGGTGTTCAAAAGGAAGGAATCTGATACCTGAGACTAGAGATCATGGGACATGTTTTTGGAGACAGACACCTATGAGTTTCACAATGCATTGTACTGTGTATTGAGTGACAAAGAAACTTGATTTGATTTGACAGTGAGTTTGCAAGCTAAAGCTCTTTAGCTACTGTCACTGTGTCTGTCAAGTTTTCCATTCTTGCACTGCACATGCCATTTACAGTGATAACAGTGGAAGATTAAACATCAAAATTGGGAGTAATTGTTGAAAAAGTCGTTCTTCAGTTCCTCAGAGAAGTTAACAAAAGCGGCTTCTCATTTCTAGCTGATGACCGTGGATTCCATCGCTTAAAATGACGACTTTCGCTAACAGAGTTCATAAGTGTAGATGGCTAATGTAAGCTAAAGCTAACTTGAACTCGCCAGCTGAGAAGTCCATTTCCAGCTGACTTGTTTACATATGACACATTTTAAAACAAGAACCCTGTGAAAGTGCCTTAAATATGTAAGGTTACTTACAGGCTACAATATATGACTTAATGTTAACAGACTGAGGCTAAAGCTGGCTTAGATCCCAGCAAATGGGGTGACAAGTCATCCTGAAAAATTCAAGACAGTGCCGAATTACAAGCAATTGTCCCAAATCCCAAATCCTGTCCTGTTAGTCTAGCTTAGCCCACTTTGATTATGCACCAGTGTGGCTGACTGGTCCAGGCGAGTGTCTGCCAGCCCACTGTGGTTGGGTATTACATCTGTCAGCCTTTCTCTCACGCCAACTGACCCTTCACCAAGACCCACCCTCCTAGTTACTGTTGCTATGCCTGGCGCTTCACATATGCTGTTTACAGTGATAATGGCGGCAGATTTAAAGCGATATTCCACTCTTAGATAATCATCCACTCAGTATGTACTCACCCCTATGCTGATGTGAAGATGGGTGAAGATCTTCAGTTCACAAAACAATCCTGGAGTTTCAGCAGAAAAACAGGGTTGCAGCCAAATCCAGTACAATTGCAGTGAATGGTGACCCAGTTTAAAACGTTAAAAAAAGAACACAAAACAAACACAAAATGTCTCCATCCTGCTCGTGTGGTGTAATCCAAGTGTCCGCAAGCCGCGACATTAAAATTTAACCACAAAAGACGCCATTTACGCCATGTTTTTAGCCGAAATGTCAACTGTAGCATGTAGCCGGTAGGATGTAAACATGGCATCGATCTCGCGATATTTTCACACGTGCGTCCATTAAGAGATATACGAAGTCTCGCAAGATCGACGCCATGTTTACATGCTACCTGCTACATGCTACAGTTGACATTTCGGCTAAAAACATGGCGTAAATGGCGTCTTTTGCGGTTAAATTTTAATGTCGCAGCTCGCGGACACTTGGATTACACCACACGAGCAGGATGGAGACATTTTGTGTTTGTTTTGTGTTCTTTTTTTTAACGTTTTAAACTGGGTCACCATTAACTGCAATTGTACTGGATTTGGCTGCAACCCTGTTTTCTGCTGAAACTCCAGGATTGTTTTGTGAACTGAAGATCTTCACCCATCTTCACATCAGCATAGGGGTGAGTACATACTGAGGGGGTTATCATGTAAAGCGGAATATCGCTTTAAGTTTGCAGATTATGTTAGAGCGTACAAAGACAAAATGTAATCTGTTCTTCACACCTGTGCTCTTGTGTTTTACACTTTTGAAAGACTACAAAAAAGATGCCACCGTCCCAATGAAACACTGAATATCACTCTTCTTAGAGCCCCATGCACAGTGCTTCAACATGTAGAGAAATGCAAAGCTGGACAGGCTTGCGGCGCCCTAGTTACTACTAATCTATGATTGGTAAGTTGCTCAGTGAAGGGTCAATAACTTTTGTGCCAACTGTACCTGGGTCCCGCCCTTTTCCCCATCTCTGTTAGGTGGTGACATGCGGATAAATATTGGAGTGGAACAAGAAGGACAAATAAAAAGAGAAAAGGCTCAAAGGTCGTGCTGAAAAGCAGAGAGAGAAAAGCGGTTGAAGTCCCTTGAGGCTGATGCAGCCAAATGGTTTAAAATAACAAATTATTCATTTGGAGCCTAGTGAGCCTGAAGGCACCAGCAGCAGAGAGGAGAGAGAGCAGCCACCGTGAGCCCAGCCAAACCAGTTCAAATGTTATGTAAGACAGAGGACAATAGGGAGGAAGATAAGCAAGGTTTGGGTTTGGCTAGCTGGCTATTTAGCTCTAAACCCTTTTCACGGTAGCCATATTTATATGAAATAGTTCAGTAAAAACAGATGGTGCCAATGATACTAACTAAGGTCCAGTTTCATTAAGTGTAGCAGAACCTTTCCAGTGAGACAACAGTAACCACAGCAGCACCCTGACCTGAATGGAACAGAAGCTTAAAGAAGCAATATGTACAAAATAAAGTGTAACTGTTACGCTTCCAAAAATGTGTACTGCAGTCCACATAGTGAGTTGGAGCCATAGACTGTATATTAAATAGGTTGGAATTATATTTAATATATGATCTATGGTTGAAATGAGTTGTTCCCTCATGCCCCCTCTTCTCCAGACTCAAGGAAGCTCAGGCAGGCTGCAGGAACACGAGACAAGTGAAACATTCTAACTTGACATGTCCTACACTGCAAGTTGATCAGCTGTTTATTAATGTAAGTTGTCTGTCGATGTAAAGTTAAGCATCTTATCCTGAAAATAAAAGCCCACTCCCTGACTATCTGTCTCACTCCCTGCCAGACTCCATTAACATTTTCCTCAATTTAACTGTTATAAACATCTACTCTTTCTAAAAGATTATTAATGATTTCGTAACAACTCATAAACTGACTCTAACTCATTTGGCGAACATTCGGCATTAATTTGAACTTCATTTAATGTGAACTGGGCAAACAATAACACAAGTTACTGGCCGGAACAGAAATTACATGGGACACCACGACTGTAGTGTTATTGTCAGAGTAATTCAACTTAGCAACTCCCCCTCCTTAATTTCTGATGACATATCATGGTTATATATGACATATAACAGTAAGTATGTAGCAGATCTCAACTTTAATTAGTATCATTAGTAACACCTGTGTTTATACTACTATTTCACATAAAAATAGCTGTTGTGAAAAAAGTCTTTTGAAAAATACAAAGAAAGATAAAAGCAAGTGCTGCAAAGTCAAGGAGCATATGCAGAAAATAGAAAATTGACAATAAAATACAGAAAATATTATGAAAATATGTACAATGTTACATTTAAAGCTACTACAAGGAGTTTTTAACTGGTTATGAAATGGTCTCAATTTATTACTGACGCCTCTGTGTGACCCTCATAAGTTTCTTTATAGTTGTTCTTAATGTCACAGGGTTGGACGGTTTCTCCTTGAAACCGGATGAAATGAACCTGTGTTTACATTTTCCCGGCTAAAGTCACACTAACATTATATAATTAATATATTAATACTATTTCATGTTAACATTTTACTTTCAATATTGTTCAGAAGACTCAGGAGTCAAAAAGTCAAGGGTCTTTTTTCATTCCCAGTCCATCCTTGAGTAAACCTGCGCCCTTGAATTCATAATTAGTCCCCACGAATGACTGAATTAATTCCCTCAATTCAACATTCAGCAGCACCGTCACCTCCATGTCATTTGTACTCTTACCACTTTCATTACTGGACTGTCAAGACTTAAATAGTTAAAGTGGTTATAATTGATATTTTTGTAAAAACAGTGTGGCAGGTTGCTCGTAGTGAGGAGAATTATCACCTGAATCTGCAGCTGACACTGACAATGTCTTTTTGCCCTTATTCTGAAAAGGACAATATTCCTGCTAAGCTGTTCACATGGCTACAGAAAATTAATATTCCCATTTACATACAGCTGTGCATCCTCCGATTATGGAAAAGTGGAACGTCTGGAGCTGCTTGAGCCATATTTCTTCTTTGCATAGATTTTTTTTTTTTTTTATGCTGGAGGCAGAATTGTTCAACCATGCAAACACAGCCTCCCTCTTTCATTCATTCAACCACCTCGTTGAAAAGGTCATCGTTCAGGCTCGTAGCTGTGCCACTGAGGACACGGAGGTCATGTGCTTGGTACTATATCTGGGTCTTTTAATATTTTTTTATATTATAAATTGCTTAAAATGCTACATTAAAACGACAAAGAACTTAAACTATTTAGTTGTATCATAGTGTTTTGTGAATAAAGGTTGGTATCATCTCACCTTTCAGATTATGGCTTTTAGATTATGGCTTATTGATTTTGCTCCTCACCTCAGTTTGTTTGGCACTGAAAGGGATTTCATTCCTATCTCTATCTATCTATCTATCTCTATCCAATCTATAGTCTTTGAAATTTTCTTGAGGGTGGCATGCTTGGACTCATGATCTCAGTATTTCTAAAATCCTGGCTATGGCCCTGTCGGTGTTACAATATTTGCACATATCCAAGTCTTTCATAATGTTTAAGTACGTGTGTTTCCCCTGACCAGAAATGTGCACTTTTCTTTTGTGCATCTTGCAAACTATTGGCTTGTTGGTTTGTTTACAACACACAGAGGTGACAACAACAGGTAAGAGGACATGGGTTGTAAACTGTGGTAAACCCCAACTGAGAAGCATATTGTAAATGCGCTACACGTGCAAAGAACGCTCGTAAAACCTGAATAATACCGACTTATCCCACATGTCTTAATTTGAAAATACTATATTCAGAATAAGGCCTACTTCAGAATATCCAAACAGAATATACTATTTAAATGATCAGTATCAAATTCAGAATACTATCATATTCTAATTAATGATGGAGTCCATATAATCGTAGCCATTGTTCACTTCACAACTGTCCCCAAGTGGCCAAAAGAATTAGTCATTTCAGGTTTAAATCTAGATTTCAACAAGGAAATGTGAATGTACTTTAGTTTTGAAAGGCAGAATCAGTCAGATTTGAGGTTCCCTCGTAGCTCAGTTGGTAGAGCGTGCGCCCCATGTACTGAGGCTGTCAGTTCTCTGCAGCAGCCGCTGGTTCAACTCCCACCTGCAGCCTATTTGCTGCATGTCATCCCGCCTCTATCTCTACCCCCTTTCCTGTCATAACTTCAGCTGCCACCTATCAAATGAATTCCCAGGACGTCAACATTTTGGATTGCTAAAATGTCCTGAGCACAACGAAATAATGAGAAATACAGGCAGAGGGCACGGATACAACCACCACACACTTCCAGTGGGTCATAAGTGATGATTGAAAGGAATTATGTTTCTGACTCTATACATTTTTTTTTTTTTTTGGTTGCATATTACAGCCTTTTGGTGAAATGGAAGACAGCCAGTAGAGTAACTGAAAGCGAGACTGAGTGACTAATTCAAAATTAATTACATCTGCAATTCAAACAAACAAACCAAATTCATGAAATAATCAAAAGATTTTCCTGATACTACGGCTCTCTAGACATTGCTCCATATATTGAAAGCATTGGCTTCTAATAACATGCTATAGGATCTGAACTTTGTTGTTCCCTCAAGCATAAAAGAAAAGAACTTCAGAGTACCACAGATACTTTATTTTTCACAGTAAGTATGCTCTGTACATGAATAAAAACAGGAGAGAGTGCATCCATCCCTGACACAAAGCCATTCAGTCCATGAAATATCCATCATAAATATCCCAGTGTGCTTTCAGTCGGATGGATGCTTGAAGGAATGAATGAGGAAGTAGCTTTATCCTCTTTCCCACTCATGGGAACTAATAGAGTTAGCCTGGGGGTAATAGCCTGCGGTAGAGGAGAAAGCCAGCTGCAGCGCAGTAGTTACAGTCAAACTATACCACTTGGTGGATACTTACACCCAAAGCACCACAACGAAAGGTGATCCCTTACATTTTCTGTATGGATGGCACTAGTGGGCGTAAACCCGCTGTTCCTGGTAGTTTTAGTACCTATAGAGCCTATATTGCTGCACATACACAGTTGAAGGAATTTTAATATTTTCATCTGAGAAAAAATGTATTTGCCACTTCCCCTGTGCTGCACTGCATCCAAATCTTTTTCTTTTCCTTCACTTGCTTCTTTTTTGAACTGTTTGTGATCTGCAGATTTTTTTTTAGTTGCTGAACAACTTTGTTCAAGTCACGGTCAAGGTATACACATGGGTGACAGGCTGAGTGTCATGGACAATGTTGATCAGTGTTGCGCATGAACACAAAGAGAAACATTCATTCAACATGCTCATTTTTTTCAAGTTTCAAGTTGTAAACAAGTTGCAATGAACCAGTGAGAGAGGCTCATGCTCGTGATAATGCAGGGTATAAACATTAAAGGAGAAATCTGTAATATATTTACTGTAATATACATAAAAATTACCATGATATGTCATTAGAGATCAAGGAAACATTGTATGTGAAAATACTTGCTTCTCTGACAACAGTGCTAAAGCTGTGGTGTCGTCCTTTGAAAATTCTTCCGCTCCAGAATAACTGTTTCACATTAATTAGAGTTCAAATTAATGCAGAATGTTCACTGAATGAGTGAGTGTCTGTTTGTGAGTTGTAAGAAGTCATTAATAATCTTTTAGAAGGTGTGGAAGTTCATAACAGTTAAATTGAGCAAAATGTTAATGGAGTTTGGCAGGCAGTGAGACTGGCAGCCACTGAACTCAGAGCCTAGAGTGTGTAATTTTCAGAGTAGTGGGCTTTTGGCTTAACAGGCTTAACTTTACATCAACAGACAACTCACAGTTAAAAACAGCTGATCAACTTACAGTGGAGGACCCATCGTCACTTGTTATTGTCAATTTATGAAGTTGCACGCATCTTGCACTCCTGCAGCTGCAGTACTTCTGCAGCCTGCCCAAGCATCCCCAAGTCTGGCAAAGAGGAGCGGAATGGAAACAACTTGCTTCAACTATACATCATATATTAAATAGGATTTCAGCCTATTTAATATGTAGTCTACAGCTCCATGTGTACATGCATGCTTCCTATACATATATGGTACTGTATATGGTCCAAAAGTCAACATTTAAAGTTTTAAGTTATTTACGTTACGTTTGTTACTTCCGACACATGATATACAGTATGTAACACACTTACTGTCATGCAAAACACAATCTTTTCCTAAACCTAACTAAGTAGTTTTCATGCCTAAAATGAACCAAAACTGCTGTCTTTTCACAATGTTAACCACGAGTTTAACATCACGTTTGTTATGCAACATACTTTGCTTCGCTGCAGAGGCATATTAGCCTCTGTACTTGGGGTATGCACCATGCTGTGCCACAATGGCACCCAATTATGTTATGCACTTAAGGTAAGGCACATATATGTTGTTCTGGGAGACAATTTACCAGTCCTTCCAGGATTTCCTGGGCTTTCTGGGGGACTGTTGCAGCCTAATAATGACAAGTGAAAATTGCAACAAAAGAAGTTGTGATCTTTAATTCTAATCTAATTTTCATTCTCAACATCATTTTTTTTTTGTATACTTCATTAAATATCAAAGGCAGCTTGTTCCAGGGAGAATGAAACCACACTCTGTTCTCAGTGTTCTATTTAACCTTATCAAAAAGATTACAAAAAATTCTAACAAAATATGCTTTAAATATAAATGAAGAAATAAATCATTAAACACTGAGTCGGTTCACTGAGACTCGTATGATATGTATGAGAGATGATAGCATGGGGGACTGCTATGATTGCTGGAACTCACGGGAAACTACAATGATTGGTCAAATTTGCAGGAAAGTTGCTGTGAATTGACAAAGTTGCAAGGTTGTGCAGAATTCACTGGAATTGGCTGAATTTGCATTAACTGTTGCGATCGAAACATCACAACTTCCCAGAGGGACTAATTTATACTCTTCCTGCTTGTGTGACCGCTGGCTATATGGATACAGAAATTAGCCGTATAATCACACTGTAATGTAATCATGCTCAGGTATGTATCTGCACAACAGCTGGGATATACCTTTCTTGCTACGTGTGTGCATGCAAGTGTGTATAATTACATAGGGACAGATGTGGACACATGTGTGTGTATAACCAAGTGCATCAGCGACTTGCACACCAAGTGTGCCACCCACACCTGCCCGTATGCAAAGCGGGCACCTCTTGCTTTGAACGGTGATTTTAATGAGCAGGTGCTGGGCAGAGGGACAAAAGGCACTGAGCAGCTCATCTCTCCTGATTGCTCCTCTGAGTTAGACGCTGAGGGAGGATAAATTTGTACCATCAACCCTCCTCACTGGGTCACATCGCTATCTGTGTGTCGCCCTCTGTTTGATTACACTGATTCCGCTGAAATACAACAACCGGCAGGAAGACAAATTTAAGGTGGTTAAATTATGATTACAAAAATCCTCCATGAAGAGTTACAATATTTACAAGTCATGCCACTTACAATGAGCCAACTTCTAATTCTGGAGTAAAAAAAAAGCATATTCCTGCATATTTAAATTAATGTTTGGCAGTTATATTTCGTAGGTATTAAAGTACAATGAAATCAATCTTAGTTTAAGCATGTATGTAGAATATTTTCACCTAAAAGACAGACTTTTCTGACAGGAAACTGCTGCTCTATAAAACAAACATCGCTTTCTGCAAATCAAGAGTTCAGAGAAATCAGAGTTCTCCGAGTGATTTTCTCACTGTTGACCATTTCATTACAACTGATGAAGATGAGGTCTGCAGGGCTCAATAAAGTCTGAACATTTTGAAAAATAATTGCTTGTCATTCACAAAAATAAGCACACAAGTAAAAGTTACTGTGGTCCAGATTTTAGGGACCTCAATGGTTATCTGCGACTGTGATTTTGAAGCTGCGCTGTAAATCTTTTTAGAGTGAAATCTGAACAGTATTCTGCTGTATTCATATCTTACAGTGGAAACTGCAATGTAATCTTGGGGAAAAAAACATGATTATATTACTTTAAGAAAATGTCATTATTTACACCACACACACACACACACAACACATCTGTCAGCTAGTCTCCATTAACCGGCTCAGCCTTTTATCAGTAATGTGCTACACTGATAAGGGAACCTCCACTGAGTAACATAAGTGACCAGTTTTATTACACCTAAAAGCATCACAATGTTAGGAAGTGCCTGACCATTATCATTGTCAAGGAAATAAAAAACAATAATTGTGAGGCTTTCTCCAGTTCAGTTCAGTTCTCTGCCATTTAAGTCTGAACAGCATCATAACAAAGGTGGCTAAAATTAGTGCATTTGATCTCAGTTAGCCGACATTAACAATAAAACAACCCTGCTGCCTTTTCCGGAAGATAATTTCACTGAGATATTAAGTCTAGTGTTGAGCTCTGTGTTTTCCTCGTTGGCAAAAACAGCCACACAAGGCAGGTAACTGTGCTGTAAAAAGCAGATGGTATCTCAGTGATTTCTGATTTTCAACAACAAAGACCAATAATAACAAAAAACCCAAAATGTATTATTGAATGGTCATTGTTTTGTTTTGTTTTTACAATTTTGACTGTTACAGTCTTAAAGTACAACTGTTGTATTGTCTTACTGAAGCAATACTCTTGGTCAAGCCTTTTTATATTTTTAGACCCCGAAGCAATTGACTTGTCGTACGCTGTCATATGAACATAATCAATTAGAGGACACTGATTCTGTCGTGCTTCTGATCTGTAATCTTTGTTCAGGTCCAATAATAGACAAACCAGCGATGGATGATGAGCAGGGAGGCAGGAACTTAAGGTTTATTGTTCTGCTTTTGTTACACTGGTGACATTTTGATTATTAAATAATAAATAAATATAAATATTTGAAATGGACTATTAAATAATAAATATTTGAAATGGACTTACATAGTGAATATTGTCTATTATTTTGATTTTTCTTCTTCTTTTTCATTTTATTATTATAATTGTTGTTATTATAATTATTGTTATTATTATTATTATTCATTCATTCATTCATTCATCTTCTGTAACCGTTTTATCCATGAGGGGCGGGGGGCTGGAGCCTATCCCAGCTGACATTGGGCGAGAGGCGGGGTACACCCTGGACAAGTCGCCAGTTCATCGCAGGGCTGACACATAGAGACAGACAACCGGTCACTCTCACATTCACACCTACGGGCAATTTAGAGTCACCAATTAACCTATGATGCTGCATGTCTTTGGACTGTGGGAGGAAGCTGGAGTACCCGGAGAGAACCCATGCGGACACGAGGAGAACATTTTTTAGGCCTGTGCCTTTATTTTGATAGCGGCAGCTGAAGATATGACAGGAAAGTGGGTAGAGAGAGAAGGGATGACACAGAGCAAATGGGCCACACACGGGAGTCGAACCGGCAGCTGCTGCAGAGGACCAACAGCCCCAGCACATGGGCGCATGTCCACCAACTGAGGTATAGGGGCACCCCTTACTCACATTCTTTAATTATCATTAAATACAGGATATCACTGTAGATTTAAATACATACTGTAAATATACAGCAATTTACTGACAAAACTGTGACCACTATCGGGTTGTAAATTTACAAGAATACAGTAATGACCTGCACATTCTGGTGCATGCCGGGCTGCTGCTGTAACATACATGCTGCAGCTAAATATGGGCACTATTAAAACATTATAATAAACTACTACAGCAATTTAAAATTTGGTAGAAATAGGAAACCCACCACTACATCCGCATTTTCTCTTCTTCTTTTTTTTTAAATTCTGTTCATTCTACTGTTGCTACATCCATAAACATAAAATCCATCTGTTTGTGAGCAGCACCATCACTGAAAAACGCTGCCTGCTTATATGTGTAAATGTTGGCCTGGTCACACGTTGAATCATTAAGTGCTGTATCATGCAACAACAAAGAAGTGACGGAGGAAAATGTCACGCATTATGACTCAAAGTGGTCTCATGTGATAATAAAATATCACTGGTAATGTCGACGTGGGCATCAGTAGCATCAGAGCCAAGAAGCAGAAAATGCCACTGATGGAGTTCATGACCTGCTCATTTATGTGCTGGCTTGAGATTTCATATTTCTAATTAATTTTCACAAATAATAAAAACAGTAGAAGTCGCAAGGCAGTAAATACAAACTGTGGTCAGAGAAAAGATATTCAGGGGCCATCACAACAGGAAAATGTCACTCAGGTGCTACCGGAAGAAGCAAAAAGGTAAATGGATAAAATGAAAAAAGCCATGATGCAGATAATGATAAACAAACGATACGACAACGTGTGTGTGTGTGTGCGTGTGTGTGTGTGTGTTAGAGAGTGACTGCACCTGTCTTCAGAGACACACTGGAGCGGCGTGATGTGTCATGTTACTGGAAATGTTTAATTTGTAATAAGACGATTCATTAGTGCAGTGCATGTACAGTAACTGTTCCTTCACTCAAAATCCATTGGAGTGTGAACTTCATTCAGATTTAATTCAAATGAGGGGAAATGCTCATACATTGTAACAGATGGTGCGTTTTTTTTTAAATACAAATATGGTGATGCTGTTGCATATGTGGGAACCTGGGAGAGGCACAAATCCATATGTATATTACATTTTAAAACAAGTCTACAGGTCATATTAAAGAACATTTTGAGAGAGTATAAAATACATCGTTTGGATCTTGTGTGGCCAAATTCATTGTTCAGTAGAAATAATAGTGGACAAAATATTCAGATCCTTAGAAGTACCAATACCACAATATTTTTCCTCTATTGAAAATGTATGTAAAAGTATTTAAGCGTAGTCATGAAAATGTACTTAAACTACTCAATGAAGCAAAAATGTCCCCTTTGAGTGTTTATTCTTATGACTCAGGCATTAATATAAAAGCAGGATTTTACTGTTGGAGTGGAGCTTATTTTGAACTATTTTGTATGGGACTCATGCAACTAATCATTATTTTTTTCCATTAATCATTAACTGTTTTATTTGTAAAAATCCTGAAAATAGTGAGAAACACCATAACAATTACCAAGAGTCCAAAGTCTTACCTACACAATGTCTGTTTTGTTCAACAATGAGTACAAACCCCAAAATTACTAAAAAATAACTAAAATAATTAAAAAGAAAAGCAGAAAATCTTCACATTTGTGACACTGGAACCATGAAAAATTACAAATGAATATCAAAGTAGTTGCCAATTAATTTCCTATTAAAGGTGGGGTGTGCTATTTTAACCCAGTGTACTTTTTTTTTTTAATCAAATTCAGTGAATATCATCCTCATGGTCCTCTAGCTCCCTGTTCTATGTGTATGCTGAAAAAAAATCTGATGTTTCTGCACAGCCCTGGCTCTGTAAATGGGATATAAAAAGAGGCTTGGACCGAGCCACACAACACTATTCCACATGATCAGCAAGAGGTCTGGTTTGTGCAACAAAAAGTCATATTTTATAAGCTATAAACATATGTGTTGTGTGAAAAATCCTGACTTGTATCTAGTGTAAGATGAGATTTATTTTTGTGAAGATGTAGTCATTCATTACCTCAGTTCATTATTTAAAATTTACATAATGTAATTAATGGTAACAAAATTCTGTATACAGTATACACATTGTATTCTGCTCTTTAATTTATATTAGCAGCTATATAATATAGCGCACCTTACGTGCATGTAACATGAGTGATGATTAAGATTGGCAGTGTGATATGTAAGAAGTGAGATGCCACTTTTGTTGTCAGTGTCCAGCTGTCCTACGTTTTGAGTCGGACATTGAAGTGGATCGGTTTTACACAGATGAAGCTGTCCCCCCGATTAACCCACAGCCCCACAATAGTTTCAGCAACAAGTAAGTTTATAGTTAAGGCAAAGAGAACCCTGCCTTACACTAGTAACTACAGCTGTCAGGTTAGTCTGATGGAGTGACAAGTAAAACTGAAATGTAGTGGAAGTTGAGGTAGAAAGTGGCATGCAAAGTGAAAGCTAACAACGAACATCCAGGGTGCCTCTGACTTCACTGGGCCTGAGCTCATCTCGAGATTTCAGATTGTTTTCAGATATCATGTGACTACCAGGCTAAAGTGGAAAAGGACCATCCAGATTATTACCAGCTCTAACTTCAAAAGCCAGCATCTGTGATGGTATGGGGGTTTGTTGTGCCCATGCATCATGGGGTAACTATCGCATCTGTGAAGGCCCCATTAATGCTGAAAGGTGCATACAAGATTTGGAGCAACACGTACTGCCATCCAGACAATGTCTTTTTCAGAGACGTCCCTGCTTATTTCACAATCCAGCATTCTGCACATGTTCCAACAGCGTGGCTTCATAGTAAAAGAGTTTCAGGTACTAGATTGACCTGCCTGCAGTCCCCGGACTGTTGAGCACCTGAAGCCGTATATCAAGCAAGAATGATAAAGAATTACACTTTCAAAACTTCAACAATTAGTGTCCTCAGTTCCCAAACGCTTATTCTGTGTTGTTTAAAGAAAAGCTGATGTATCACAGTGGTAAACATGCTCCAGCCCCAACTTTTTTGAAACATGTTGCAGGCATCGAATTCAGAATAAAGTGTATATTTACAAAAGAACAATGCAGTTAATCAGTTTGAACATTAAATATTTTATCTTTGCACTGTATTCAATGGAATATAGGTCCGAACGTATTTGCAACTCACTGAATTCAGTCTTTATTTCCTCTTTTACAGAACATCCCAACTTTTTTGCAACCGGGGTTGTTACAGCAAACAAAAACTTGTATGTATGTTGTATCATGGCAATGAATGGAAGAAATAATCAATGCTCCGGTGATGATTAAAGTATTTAAATCACAATGTAACAAAGAATTAAACACTAAGAGACGCTGAAAGTTTTCAAACTTTCAACCAAACTGCAGTGAATCCCCAAACTGTACAGGCAGTGGGAAGAGTCTACGGTATACAAATCTTATTTTGGTAACCTGTAACCCCACAATATAATACCTAACCAATGCTCTGCTGCTCCTCGGCACAGTAGCCTTGGCAGGTAGTTAGCTACTGAGTCCGGCACGCTAACAGCCACTGACCTACGGCAGAAACTGTTTATCCATGTCTTTTGTCTTCACTTCTGAATAAAATGACAGCGCCCTTCAAACTATTTAACTACCAGGTACTGCTCCCACATTTGCGCTTTTGGCATGTTGAGAAGATTCAAAATCTTGACTGACCTGACATGCCCGCTAATGGTTGCCTAGTTACAGCGCAACTGGACAATCAGTGTTCAGAGAAAGGTTTTAGGAGGGTCAATTAGCTTTTCAAATGACATATTACTACAATGGCTGAACATTTTACATCTCTTTGGGTTCACTTTCCTGAGTGCATAGGTGTCACTGGCATGAAAAATCTAAAAAAACAAACAAACAAAACACTTCAGAGTATTCAAATACCGGATTCCTCGCTGATTTCATAATGGTGAGCAGCAGCTGCTTTCATCAACAAAATGTAATGGACAGAAACTCAGTGGCCTTTCCTTTGGATTGCTGATGACTTTATTCAACATTCCTGGAGGCTTTACTCAGCTTATTGTACCTTGCAGGTGAAGCAATCTGTGTAAATCTTATAATAACCTTCATGCAGTGAGCTGCAATCATCAATACAATTTTTGTGACTTGTTATATTGCTGTCCTCAAATTGAAAGTCTCTGTGCACGAAATAACACAATAAATCCAAAGCAGAAAACTCAAATTTCAACAGTGTTGATTGGTATGCATAGAAAGTTTTTTTTTTTTTTTTCCCTGAAGGGAGCCCTTTGTCCGGTTTCTGCAAGAATGAAGTGACACTAAAATTATTTGTGCTGACAGTATAATCATGTGTGCTTTCCCGTGTCAGAGCTGAGGAGATAAGGTCATACAAATTGGGGATGGGTAGGGCCAATTATTTTAGCAGAGGCAGATGGAAATTTCTTCTGGTTTGTAACAGTAAGCATGTTGAAAAAATAGATGATTACAGTAGATGAAGCAGAGAAATTATGCTGCGCTGCACACTTATAACTATATACATCATAAATATATAAAAGTCTTGACATATAGAAGTGCTTTAGTGGTTTGTGAGGATACAAGTGTGCTGGTTGAGGCTGTGGTAGTTGTCCAAATCATGTCTAAACCGCATCTCGTTAGGACTGGGCAGGAAAGCTACAATCATCAGTGTCATGTTCACCCATGACATGGATTTTTCATCCTGTAATTAATGTTTTAGAATATTAAAACTAATGAGCATCAACACAACCTCATACCTACACGACAGAATAAGTTGATTGCCAATGACTCAGAAAACGACATATGTTACCGGTGGAGAGTACAGGCAGTGACAGGCTTACCAGACCTCAGAGTCCTACATGGGTCCAGTTTTGCAAAATCCGCCCCTACTTGCACCTGCAAAGCTTATAGAGCAAGCGCCAACCCGTTACCCTAAATTATCTCAAATTCAAATCCGAACCCGCCTGGAACCGTGAATATGAGCCCAGCTGTCGATGTGTTTCCATAGTGACGACGTGCCCAGCTTGCAGCTAGCAAAAGCAAATCCTTTTTGAATCAGCACAGCTGCTAACAACCTTATTCTCAGTCTATGAATGCACCAAAATCCTCCCAAATGTCTGATTTGACCTTCAACAATTTATTTTCTATAATTTGGTATCCTCCACTGGCTATTTTTCACTTTATGTCATCAATTTTAGCCAGCAGCTAACTTAGCCCTATATGGGGTCAAAAGTTGTGTCATAGACTTTCACAATAAAACTTTGCTGGCTGATAGGGTGCATATTACTGGAAATGTTAAAAATACTGCACAATCATTTTAATTTCTTGTTTACAGTGTAAAACACTCACAGTTTGGTTAGGTTTAGCCATAAAAACTACTTGGGTAAGTTTAGGCACTAAAACTATTTGGGTGGAGTTAGAAAAAGGTCATGGTTGGGGTTAAAATAACTGTAGTTATTTTAGGTGGCAGACTATGACTATATGATATGACGATATCACTCATATGACAGAAGTGACACAATGGAGCAAACGACAGAACATACATAGCAAAACTTAAATAACTTCAAAATTAATACAACTCCACGTTTACTTTTTGTTTTACACAGGACTCAACCCCGGTCTCCTGGTTGAAAGTCCTACATTTGTTTGAGCCAGTCATCCACCACACATCCTCTATACGCTTTTTAGATAGATAGATAGATAGTACTTTATTGATCCCAAACTGGGAAATTCTTGTGTTACAGCAGCTGTCATCAGACAGACAGAAAAACAGGTCAAAAGTAAAAAAGTAAAAAATAAAATATATAAGAAAATAGCCATGTATACATAAAGATTATAAATTTAAAAAATATACAAAGTACTATACTGAAATGTACAGAAATACGCTACGCCAGTCGCAGTAGTGTAACACTGTGCAAAATATCAATATAAGTAGACATAAATTATATACACGAAGTGGTGAGAAATGAGGTAGAGTGGTATTGAGAAGATGTGCAAAATAGCTAACAAATGTGCAATTAGCCATGACCAACAGTATGATACAGATGTGCAAATACCTAACAGATGTGCATTAGCCATGACCAGCAGTGCAATAGGAAATCTGGATGGACCAGAACTATAAGAACTATAAAGAACCCACTGTGGAGAGTTCGGAGTGCTGTCTGTCAGACAGAGGTGAGGTATTGTACAGTTATTGCTTGGGGGAGGAAAGATTTCCTGTATCGGTCCTTATGACAGCGAAGCTGTCTCAGTCTGTTGGAGAAACTGACTTCTGTCATACTGACTACGCCCACTAGAGATCACTGCCTAACAATAAATGAAAATATGAACGAGAATAAGCTGCTTGCACAGTCGTCTTTGACACTTGTTTTTCTGGTGAGGATGGGCTCTTTTCATGCCACTTACTCCACTAAATGATTATTTTTACACCATTATGTTGTTGGAGGGACATATTCAAGCAATGACCAGCAGCCAGGTCTAATTCTTCCTATTGTTTTCCACATGTCTTTCTTAAGTTGCACTTCATGCTGCAAAATCAATAGCCTGCTGGGGACAAGTAAAGTTGAACTTGTTCATTTATGTGACAGCTTTAGTCAGTAGTAACTTTCAGAAGAAGCTGACCTACGTGCATGTTTTTCTGGTGAGAATAGGGTGGCTAAAATGCAAGTAGAGGAGGAGGACATACTTACAGAACTGGAGTTACATCCAGTAACGCGACTCCGGTACAACATGCAGACTGGGTAACAGAAGATGTGGACGATAACGTTACAAGCAAAGCACACAAATGTCTCTGTTGTAGGCTGCAAGAACCAACACAAAAGTGTTCATCTAACACTATTCCCACCATCTGTGGAAGACCCAGTGGATTAAATTTATTTTTGATGGAAACATCCCCACAACCACTGGAAAACTCTTATATGTGTGCTATGCTATTGCTATTTTTATGTTACTTAACTGTTTTATTTCGCAGGTTAGCCGGTATTTGGTGTTAGCATGTTGCAAGGCTGTGGCTAGTGTCTAATTTCATTCCCAAGGGCTGGGACAATGTCGGACTAATGTTGTAATATTGAGGCATAGTTTGGAGAAATCGCTAAGCCTTATTTGAAGCCATTTAAATAACCAGAGTAGGTTAGATGTGGAAAATCAAGTTGCTTTTTGTGAACTCAGCTGTGTGATCTGTGCCGGTATGTGTGTCTGTTGCTGGCGTATTATGGGGCTATTCCTCCCAAAACACATGTAGGCCTATGCGGTAGCTCTTTTTCATTCCTTTTCATTCATTGGAGCCAATGAAAAGACACAGTCATTGTAGAAAAAATAGTTTGATATAAATTGTATGTTATATCGCCCAGCCCTACAACCAGTCACTGTTGCTTTTGACTTTTTGTATTTTTAATTTGCTTATCTTCCAAGATAACCTTGTCAGTGCTCAACACAGCCGTGAAACCGAATCCTGAAAGGTCAGCGAGGACAGGAGTGAACAAAAATCAATACTACTGGCTGTGAACACAGAGGACATTTGGAGTTACAAGGGTTTTGTCACTTAGAAAATAACTTTTTGTGGCTTTGTGGCACATGAAATAATGTGATAGGGAACTGTTATTTTGGGGTGTGTTACCACATCCCAAAGCACTGAATAAAAAGACAGCCATTTTTATTGTATTTTTCCAACACATCTGAAGATACAAATAGAATCTGTACATGCTGGCCCAATGGCTACATATTATAACGACAGAATTGCTTTTGCAATATCACCTTCACTGCAGCATATTCTCTAATAAGGTTTGTAGGGCACACTCGTTTTGAGTGACAGCAGGCAGTTACGAGAAATTAGTGCAATAGCCAATGGCAAAGGGAAGAACTATATTGAGAAGATCTTATCTAGGCTACACTACAGACAGAAGGAGGAGGAATCTGTTGTTGTCATGCTTGTGTCTTCATTTTCTGGGTTGACCTGGTTGATTTGTTTTTGAGACAAACTGACCCTAGCTCATTTCTCACAGTTACGGACGTGAAAATAGAGACAGACGCTTGTCCCCTCAAGGTTTAAAGACAACGTAGGGAAGGTGTGCTTTGTTCTCTTTGAGACTGCACAGCTATATTGAACATCCCTTGTGTACAGCATGACCACGATAGGTCATTGTCACTTGGTAAGTCATTTTGGATTGGACATGGGGAGAAAGAGAACAATCTAGCCATGAGAACTGTCTTGCGTGTTACTTTGTTGTCCTGTTCAACAAAGAGCTGCTTCTTGCGAGTCACAAGCAGTGTTGCGAATGGCCGCAATTAGCTCTGGTGGCCTTGTCGCAGCTTGCCCTGTTGAATCAAGCAGCGAGGAATCCTGCTAGAAGGAGTGTAGGAACGGTGTTAGCGGTTTACACATTTTCGGCACTATTTAGACGACCTATAGCGTATGGTCCAAAGTGCATGGCGCAAGGGCCATTAGGGCATGTCCAACTGCACTTTGCTATTTAAAGGGCTTAATAATCTGGGTGCTAAGTAAAGGGCAAGGTGCAAAGGGGTTGTATTTAGTTTCTTAATTGATTATTTGTGTGAAAAATGACTGATGTGACACTACAACGCACATGGAAACGTTACTTGTTAATATTATGAAAGCAGCCTCTCTAATCAAATAAGAAAACTGATCATTTAAAAAACGATTTAATTGTTAACTGTCCATTTCATTTCCATGTGCACAGTAATGTCACTGCACCAGATTTCGTTAATATTTCTGCATCGAATCTGAAAACTGAAGTTATAAACTTGACGGGACAGTGGAAATATTTTTTAGACATCTCTGATGGAAGTCAAGTTTATGCGCTTTGTTACTTGAAACAATTTCACTGAACATGAACTGCGACTGTGCGTGAGATATTTTGTAAAAGAACACGAAACATTAATTAACACTACATCCTGACTGATCCTGCTGGAGATTAAACAATCTCTCTCTTATGCACACACAGCTTCACCCTAGAGATTTACCGATCGACCGGCTGGAACCGGCTGATCAGCATCACATGTCTGATTCAGTGCATGCTCTGCACGATGGTCATGTCAAAACGCGCAGCAGGTTCTGGCCGTAACGTAGCGATAGATTCCAAGAACAGGATAAAGAGAAGACAGACAGTCTACAACGAGACAGGGCAGGTGACAATGTCGCCAAACAGCGGTAAACTTTCTAAGCCCTTCATGCTAATGTTGAACCAGCAGCAGTCTGCTGTTCACAGACTGGCAGTTAAAATCTCACCTCCTGTTCTGGCTGAAGTATAAACAACCTGTGTTGATGCGTCTCCTCAAACATTTTCTCATCCAGATCATTTAACCTCTGCTTCTGTTTTTCTCACTGCAAAGGTTTACTGCAGCAAACTGTTGGAGGACTGTTATAGTCCCAGATGTTACATCTGCTTCCCATGAAGCACGTGAATCACGTCCACAGATCCGTGAGATTGTTTCCACTACATATAATATTAATATAATAATATAATAATATAGTAAGGCCTGTCTGTAACCTACTTATTATTATTATGAACATCCAATTTAATTTTACAAGAAAAGTTGCAAATATGTTTGTGAATGCTGTCAATTATAGTTCTTAGAAAGACTAAAAATCAGAATCAGCAGGTCAGACCCTTACAAAAATCATAATCGGCCAAGAAAATTGGAATCGGTGCATCTCTACTTCATCCTATTTCTCCCAACTACAATCATGTCCTATAAATCGGAATGTTAATTTTTATGGCCCGTGGATTAACTGCAGTGAACCAGAGTGTGAACGCATTGTGAACCCACCTATGTAGTCTCATCTTACTGTCTGAATAAGACAGGAAAGCGAGAAAATCTTGCGCCATTGACTTTAGACCAGGTTTTTGTTGGTCAAAGGTGCAATGGCTTTCTGCTGCCTCAAGATAGTTATGCACCAACAGTGTGCCCGACCACACCTCATTTTATGTTTGCTATCTACATATCATAGGTGCTGGTGAGAATCGTGCACCAGTCAGAAGATAAAGCCTTTTGTCTTGTTCATACGTGTTAAGCTTTTTTGGAAAAGAGCGGGCCATTTAGTCTCAAGGATTCTGGTCCTGTAAATATTCGTAAAGGTCTCAGTAAAAGTGACACATACCTTTTGAAGGTTTTTATGGTCGCAAGTAAAAACTACAAAATGCTGGCTAAAGAGAAGCCCTCCCAGCATCACTTGTCTCATCAACAGAATCAATGGACTCATAGTCTAAAGGAGGAGAAGGAACATAAATACTGGGAAAATGAGAAAATCTTCTGGACTTTAAACATTCTTTGCCTTTTTTGTCTGAACCTTTATATGCATTATGAACTGTACCTGTGCCTTTTTCTCCTTATTTCACTGATTGTGCTGTAATGTCCCAGACCTCATCTGTTCTACATTCGAAAAAGAAAAACTCATTATGAAAAAATGTAGACACAGATGACAGTTGAGTATTGAACATAACTTAGATCAAGGTCAAATCTGAAGTTTATCTAATATCTAACTTTTTTAGATTATTTATTTAAATAAAGTAAAAAATATCTCACTAGAGTAAGAGAAAAAAATTCCACACCTCACCCTGGCTGTTGAGGTTCCCAGGCCTGAAGCAAATTATTCAGTGACAACACATTCAGTGAGTGGAGGTTTGCTCAAAGGTCAGGGACATACCGAACATAATAATTCTGTCAACAACATCCAGGATCCCCAGAGCCCCATGTAACTCAAATCTGGAAAACCCTGTGGAACCATCATGCTGTTTAAAGCAATTCAGAATCAGAATCAGCATTATTGGCCAAATACGTTTTACGTGCACAGGAACCTGGGTCCCGCTTCAAGAGTCTGCACTTTAAACGAAGGTCATGTTTTTTTCAGCTAGAATTTCATTATGGAGTCAAGCTCAGGAGATGAAACACCTGTGCACTACCACAACACTCCAAATCCACAAGGACCACCACAAAGTGTTTGCCCTTTTCACACTATGTCCAAGTCCATGCCACAAGTGTAAAAGACAGCACAATGGCAAAGCATGTAAAGATGCTTCAACATATCCAAGGAAAGTATCACATCATCTCAGCATTTTTGTAATATCTACAACATAATACTATGGGGATCAGCCACTGGGTTACCTTTAGCCACCTTGAAGCTACTCTACACACTCTACACATGTGTTCTTTAAGCAGTTGTGGACACGGATTGTCTCAGGGGCAGGGCCAAAAAAAGTAAAATGGAACACCAGCGCACAGAAAGTCCTGATGTAGTCATGGTGAAATGGTAACACTTTATATTAAGGTCCTTGTAATAAGCGTTAGTTAATAGGTAATAAAGATTATTATTAACATTAATATATGTTAATAAGACTATATAAGTGTTCTAAGCACTTATGATAAACTTGTTAACAGTTCATAGACTGCTTAAAGATGTCAATAAAAGCCTTATGAGATCGTTATAATAGAATTACAAACATTTACTGAGTTTAACTATCTTACTTAAGCATTGCTGAGCTTTTACCAGGCTTTTGTTGTTGCTTTATTAAGATTTTTTCTTACTTAATTATGCATTTATTACCAGTTAAGTATGCACAACAGTTAACAACATATTCTGGGGGAATCAGATCTGAAGTGTGAGCAATGCTTGTTAAGGTTAATTAATGCTTTATTGTGCACTTATTAACAGTTAACTATGCATTTTGGCACTGTACAAACTTAAGATCTGGTACCCTAAAAATGCATAGTTGCATTGCACTGTAAATAAGTGCATAATAAATGATTAATTAACCTTAATAACCATGTTCACACTTTAGATCTGGTACCCCCCAACTTTGTAGTTAACTATTAATAAATGCATAGTTAAGTGCAAATGCATGAATAATGTAGAAATCTTCATAAAACGACAATAAAAACTTGGTAAAGGTTTAGGACTGACATAATAGATAAGCTATTTAAAGTCATTATATGTGTAATGCTATTGTAAACAATTAAAAAACTCATAAACCATTCTGGCTTATGAGGTGCCAGGGTACCGAAAAAAGGCCTGGAGAGAGAGTCAGAGACAGAAAGAGAAAACATGATACAAGTTACGAAATTGCGGTAAATTATGGAGGCAAACATGCCCTCCGCGTGTCAATACATTAAATTTACTTTTACTCAGAGCACCTAACATTCTTACAAATACTGTTGATTACAGCTTGTAAAACAATGTCAAGTTTATTCCAGTTAACTACCTGTAGCCACAAAGTCTCATAGTAATTGACCTTCTGTGTTTTTATATGAGCTGCTCCACTTAGATTGCAAGTTTCTACAAAGAGACCATTCATACTGAATAGCAGCCAAGTGTTTTTTTTTTTTACTTGAAGCATCTCCAAACTCAACATCTTCAGATGTTGCCTTGGGAACTATCTTGGCTACACCCGCACTGCATGAAAGGCAGCAGCTGTGGATTCACACGGGATTCCTCTTGAACTTGGAAGCAAGTGTGTACGTTGGTTTGTCGTGTTAAAACTGCAGAACTGATTTATTCTTGGTCACAGACACAACATGCCAGTTTCATCACACATGCTGCCTCATGTACGGTAAACAGTATCCCGATTCTGTAGGCTATTAAGTAACATACTGTAAATTCTCAAGATAGTGCAAACATGTGAGGGCAATATGGACAAAATCAAAAATCAATATTTTGACCAATACCCCTACATCAATATCACAACAATATTGTAGGCTTTACAATATTAACACAATGAGATTTTTGATAAATAATCATCAGTAAAGTGGGTATAATGACTAAATAGGTAAAGACAAATTATAGCTGAAACAGTCAGGAAGTTCACAAAAAAAACACATCACTTTGCTGTAATGCAGCAACATGTTCCTGCAGGATGATGGTTTATTGCGACTGCCTTAATAATTATTGGACTTTATTGAACTGTCAAAAAGTGTTGCATAGCTACTTTAAGAAAAGCAGTGTGAGTATGTGCAGTATGCAAGTAAGGAGAGCCAGCAGCAGAAAGTGAAACTTAAACTTGGCAGTTAGCTGTCAGACTGACAGTAAATGTACAGTACTTGTTACAATGCATCAGTTATATAAGCTGCAGCTTTGCAAGACCAAGAAAAGTGTCATCTGTTATTTCCCCAACTGCTCAAAAAGTGATGGGGCAAGCCCCGAAGTAAACTGAGCAGGAATGCTGCCATTTAGCTAATGCTAAAGCTGCCTGTAGCTTTACAACACTGGCTCCTTTGAGATGATATCCCTTTAAGAAGCTTTGTAATCACCTTTGAACTGCACCACATGGCCAAAATCCATAATCATAAATCCACCCCCAAATGTCTTCTGTGGTTATTTATCCATTTTCTCCTGAAAACTGTTGTTCTTGTTAGCCGCCCACTGGCAATCCCAAGGTACCTCGGTTGAGTCTGTCGCCCAAAACCAAATATACACATAAATCATCCACCCACCACCACCAGGACCAATTATTGTCTTTAATCTACCCGCACTGTAGGGCTGCTCCTGAGATACTTTCATTGAGCAGTCATTTTTTTCCCTTTGTCAGTCAGCGTGTATTACAGCTACAGGACAAACAGATAGAAGCTTAATCTGCACAAGAGAAGTGTGGAATTATAAATACAGGGATCATAGATATAGTTTAATGTTATATGTCGCACTACATATGTCGAGCAATGCAACAGTATGACAGGCAGTAAACTTTACAAACCGCGTTTTTCTAATCACAACAAACCACAAAACTAACTGTGATGGAAGCAGAGAAGCGCACCGCTGCGCGCACAGGACAGGTGATGCTTGGTTTTTACTTGTACTTGTTCTGCCACTGACAGGCTAAGATTCAGGATCGTGATATTAACGGACCGTTTTTAGAGAATAAGACATGTTTTGTTTAAACAGAGACGGCTCTTTTATTGCTCTCGCCAAACATTTAATCGTATATGTGAATTTTTATGAATCGCCCCGCCCGATCCACAGTTCATAACTGCAGCCCTTGCAAATCTAGACTGTGGTATTGTGGTTATGTGATTATTGTCACAGCCCTAAATGTGGCCTTTAAAACCAGGAAAAGACAGCACTTTTGTCATATCCTGATATGACGCTATCCAAAATATAAGATGATGTCTAGTCTCATTTCACGATAAATATAATATTGATGTATTACCCAGCCCTACTGTCACAAGACATTTAAGTGGGTTCTCCATCCTTGCCAGCATCCTGTACGTGTGAATGCCGGCACAGCCAAATGCAATGCAAGCAGTTTCAGACATGTTGCCCAAACTCGTATCACTCAGCCCTGAGGTATCTGACTAATTCTAGCTTTAGGACCATCACTGCACCTCATACAGCAAGGTGGGATTGTCATCCTTCACTTTGTGTAGGCTACAATACGGGTCTTCATCTTAATCTATAACATTAATGTAGGCAAATTTCCCACTTACTTAACTCTTTCCCTGCCATTGAAGAGATATATCGTCATTTAAGACACAACGCTTCTGCACCAGTGACGAGATATTCCATCAATTGCTGTTTTCACTGCCAGGCCGCAGGGGATGCTGTGACGGATCACCTGACAAAAAAACTGTCACTCAAAGAAGAAGAGAACCACTGGAATTGAGCAGCAGAAGAAGATGCTGATGTTATGTTGCATGAAAACATCTGTGTTCAGCTGCAGATCCATGGGCCAGAGAGCACCGTGACTCCTGCGCAGAGCAAGCCTGCTCACGCTGTAGACCTCAGACCTCCACAGCAGCCAGGACACAGCGAAGCTGCTCATGAGCTCCTGGGACTCATGCCACAGCTGGGGCAGGGGCCACTGCAGCGTTTCAGCCACGGGGTAGGAAACACACACAGCTAACTTTTGTCACACTGGTGACAGTGATGTCACACACATAATATGAAGTGATAAAAAAAAAAAACTAAACTAAAAAAGCTGATATTTTGCTTAAAAATGTCTCTTTCATATAAATTACATTTTCTCAGATTTTGTCTGAAAGGTGGATTTTTTGATGCAACCAACCGACATTCAAGCTCTCTTAAGAAAAAGCATGAATCAAGCTAGAGCAAGATGTTTTGATGTGTCTGAAAATATCAGATCTGCTCTTTCTTTTGATATGTTCCATGTTAACATATTCATAGGACTCAATATTCTGAGGGTGTTGAAAAAAATCCGTGAATTTTATTAAAAATGCTGGTGCTGTCTCGCAACTTAAAAAAAAAAAAAAAAACACTGACAGGGAAAGAGTGAAGAAAGAAGCTTTTCTCATCACAAAACAGTCATAATCTCAGGTCACATAAATGGCTTCAGTTCCTTCTGTCAGATCAGTGCTTGGCAAATCATCCCTGTTCTACTTTGGTCCCTGGTTCTGGACTGCTCTGCAGGCCAAGCGTAAACTTGAGATCTTTAAATGAATTCAAATGCAGAATAATGGAAGTGATTACTACCAGCTGCAGTTTCTTCACATGTGTCTAAATATTGTTGCTTTGGCTATGCACTGAATTATGAAGTGTGTTTATCCTTTTTTATCATGCAGTTGTTGATTTGATGTTGTTGTCTTGTCATGTCCTTCACGCTGCTATTTAGACCCTGTCTTGCTTAGGATTCACTTGTAAAAGAGATTTTAATCTCAGTGTGACTTCCTAGTGAAATAAAGGTTATATATTTGAAGAACAGAACAGAAATCCTTTCAGTGCAAAAATATTGAGAATTGATATATCTAAGTTTGAAAAAAAAATGTTGAATTAGGGGAAAAACATTTGTTAGCAACACTGAACTGGTGCTTGATGCCCCACCACAATAAATGGTTTGTTCAGTTTGAGCAAGGACACCTGAATTCATTTCATTTATGCCATCATCAGTGAGGAAAGCACAAATACGGATCCTGACATATTTTTGCTTTTAAACGACTGAGGAAAATGCAATTCAAAGCTTGCCTCTCAGAAAAATACCGTTTTTATGACACCTGATCCATTTACAAAGATCTTCACACCAATACGTGAATCCTTCTGGAGACCACTTATCCCTGCACTTGAGGCCCCTGCACGGCAAGAGCAAAAATTGCATAATAAAAGGAAATAAGCTCATCTACTTGGTGCTTAAGCAGAGGTCTGAATTGCAGCTATTATAGGTCTGAATTGCATCATTATATAGTAATAAGTAAAAGCTTCACAATCTTCCTCCGATCCTCTTGGCCATTTAAAACTCTTCAGGTAGTGCTCTTGTTAAAGTCAGCTTGTTTTAAATGTTCTGGTACAGGTCAATTGAAGAAATTCAATTGCGGCCCCAGAGGGCAGAGAGGCTACATCATACTTCCAGGCCCCTTAAAGTAATTAATGTTCAGTTGGCTCAGTAACTGAAATCCTTCTTAAATCTTCTCATCTGTGAGGGAGGGATCCTGCAGACCTTAGGGCCTCCTGCAGCAATGAAGCAGCCACAGACTGTTGTTCATGTCATTAGCTTGAGCAGCCCACTCGGCTAATTGGTTAGGCAGAGTTCATTTGGCTTCCTCTCTGATTTGGCTAGCCACTGGGGATAGGAGGAGTGAGTAATTAGAAACTCGAATTAAATGTAGTTTTCACAAATGGCTCGGAGGAGACCGATGACACACAGTGTGACCGGGAGTTGGCTTAATGTGTGGTGAAGCTGTCCAAACTGTCACACGCTGCAAAAGACGTCAATTAAATGATAATCTGGGGAAGCATTTTATAGTGCAGTTTAGGTGTATTGATAAAAAATGTATATATCTTAATAATTTTTTTTTTCTGCAGCAGTCACTCAACCTGGATGACATGTTCTCTATAAAGACTCACACCGAATGACAAAGTAGCACCACAGAGATGTCCTCTGATGTCTCTATAACATAGAAGAATTGCCTGACATTGTGGGAAACACAATGTCAGGCTGTCGAGAGTTATATGACAAGATTGATCTCACTCTCGTAGCAAGTATGAAGCTATTGCCAGCTGGCGATTAGCTTAGCTTAACATAACGAGTGAAAACGGGAAACACAGTATGGAAATAAGAAAATAAGAAATAAGATACAACGTTCTGACCAGCACCTCTAAAAATCACTCATAAACACACAGCATCTCATTAGTTTAATTCACAAAAGTGAAAAAAAAACAAAAAAACAACAACCCAACTGTTTTTGATTTGAATGAATTAAAAATGGAGCCAACGCAGAGATGCCAAAAATTATAGTTCCTCAAGTGTCCACTTGAGGCTTACTCCAAAAGTGGGTCAATTCCCACAGACCCAAAATTAAAAAGCTCAACTTTACAGCAGATATAAACATGAAATATGTTAACAGCCTGGTACGAAAAACAGTTTTGGTCTCTGAAGCTAATTTTCACACTCATGACAGTTTTTTAAAATGAGTCACCTGTTTAAATCATATTAATGCATATAATTACGCAAAATCAAGGGCATTCCCACTTTGAATGACAGGTGGGTGCTGTCACAGGTGACTAGCCACGAGGTAGCCACCTCAGCTCCAACCACCCCTCACTTCTTTGCCCAGAAGTGAGGGGTGGGTGTTAGGAGTTAGGCTCTGCCAAGACTGTGATGACCAGAGCCAAGAACGCGAGACCTTCACAGCGGCTCTTCAGAAACTATCACAGGCCCAAGTTTTATACAGACAATGAATTGAATATAATGATTACTGAGCTGTTTCCCCCTGTGTCCAGTCTTTATGCTGAGCTAAGCTAAGCTAACCATCTCCCGGCTATAGCTTCATTTTTAACAGGCAAACACCTGACTGGCAATGATCGTCTTATCTAACTCTCGGAAAGAAAGCAAAAAGGCATACTTTCCAAAAAAAAAAAAAAGTATGCTTATTCCTTTAATTAAATGGAGCTCTGAGGGGAAAATTCCTCTGAATCTTTCTCTTTGACAGACGAGTACAGATTATCTTGAAAGTTATCTTGAAGGACCTGAATGAAATACCTCTTAGACAGGAGGTGTGGCTGTCAAAGTGAACTTGAACTTAAATTTATAATATTACATTTTCACATAAAAATGACATACAGTGTGTTACATCAAACACCATCTTTATGAGGGTCGACCACTATGTCACCCTTGTCAGAAACTATAACCTCATTATTTATTCTCTGTATTTCTTCTGTACTGACTGTTATTACAATAATTCTGTGCAATAATTCACCTGTGCAATGATACAGTAGTTATTTACATGTTTATATATGATTGTAGCATGATGCACATTTTTCACATTCGTTATTTCTATTTCTTCTTATGTTTTCATTTATTGGTGTTTTTATATTTATATATTCCTGGTATATATTGTAAGGCACATGTGACTTTACACATTTAATACTGTATGAATTTTTGTTATTCTTGTTACATTATCTTTTTTATATATTGTAGTAGAACATATTTATGAATGTATTTTTACATACTTCTTATTTTCTATTCTTTAAATGCCCTTATGCGTATATATTTTTCTGTTCTTGAATGGGAGCACCTGTAACGTGACTGATTTCCCCCCAGGGATCAATAAAGTATTTCTGATTCTGTTATTTTGTTGAGTTGTGTACTGACATTGTATCAAATGTTTCCAACTATGGCCAAACCCAGAGAAATCCCTAATCCATTCAAGGTAACAGTGCGTTTCCAGCTAGCCTCTAGCTGCTATAACTTTATGGGAAAACACCTGACACTGGATACATCAGAGAAAGAGGAAGGCAGCTGGCAAACATGACTAAATGTAACGTGAACAAAGGTTTAGTGCATTACCTCGTCCATGAACATGATTCCTGCCTGAGTGAAGTCAAATAGATTTTCATCTTTCACTCTAGTGGTTGTTTAACAAAGAAGACAACAACTCCCATGAACCCTGGCCACTTCAAAGCATCATCAAACTTTGTCTTTTGTGAATATTCTTTTCTGATTGGCCGACAGGTGTGCCTTAAAACCGTTTAATTACTGTTTGAAATTCATCCGCTACCCACCTTGTAACCATAGCAACATTAAAGAGCTCAGCTGTCAAAGCTCACACTTCATCAATGGCAGCAAGCCAGCTGAGTTACTTGATAAAGTAACAACTGGGAAGGAAAACACATCAATGCCTGATTTAAACATTTCTTTTAATTTATTTGGAGAATACAACAATTGTGAAGAATGGGACGCAGCAGAGGAGAGAGAAATGGAGAAAAAAACAACAACAACTGACAAACAGCACAAGGAACTGACACCCAAAGAGCTTAAAATGATAGAGGAGGAGAAGGGTAAAATTAATCCGAAAAAGGCAACAAAATGGGCAGTTAGTACACCGAAAGACTTTTTAAACCAAAAACAAAAGAACACAACTTTCTTTATGCCTCGGCTCAGTCCGCTAAAGCTGGCGGCGAGTACAATGGCAAGTTTAATGAGCATTAGAGCTGGTATCAACTGCCATACATCACATTTAAGTATAAGAAGTAATACGCAGTTCGAGTCAAGCAATGCTGTTGAAATGCTGCAGGAAAAGCCGGTGTCAGTACCTTGTGCTGCTTCCTTCTTTCTTTGCTCTCCCCTGCCGCGTCCCACCCTTCCAAACTGTTGTATTCTGCTTCACGTTACGTGGTTCTTCACCTCCACATACCCATCGTGCCTTAAAACAGTTTAACACACACCCACTCGCTGATTATCTCTTACCTAATGTGAGAGACACTACTAGCAGCAGAAATTGCTTATTGTGCGTTAAAATGAACATGAGGATGAGAAACTTTTCCTTGTTGACATATGGGAGCAGTGACGTAATATGTATTAAGTATTATTGTATCCATTGCTTCAATCCTGCTGTTATTTGTCTTTATGATACAAAGTGCTTGTTAAATGTTAGTGAGGCTGTAATAAAAGATCCGTTGAATGTCTTTCCAGCTCACCAAGCCTTCTTTCATTAAAGCGGTTAAAGGCAGGAAGCAATTGTCCACCTCCTGAAATGGAGCTCGCCGTTCTCACATTACCCAATCAACAGCCTCAGCGGTAAAATATTTATAACGCTGTTGTGGAAAAAGAGGATTTTCCTTCATTTTCATCCAACAGACAACCGCAGACCACCTACCAGGACAGATACACTTGATTCTGTTGAATGTCAGAAATGGGCACTTTACTCTAACTACACTTTCCTGTGTATGTGAAGAGGCTCTGCATTCCCCGCTCACCTAGACCATGCCCCGCAGAGGTAGGTGTTAATATTCTATTAGCACTTTTAGGATCCGTGCCACCGCATGTCTTTTAACCAAATTGCAGACTGTCAGTCACTCCTAAAAATAAAGATGCAAATCAGTGGACAGAAATTTGACACTGGATCATTTCTCAGAGGAAGCTGAACACTTTGAGGCTGGCTCTGTGGGAGAGTGGAGCTGGTTATGCCCCTGCAGCCCTTCCACAGTAATCTGACATATGCAGTGCTTTGCACTATTACAAGCTTTGAGGCACTGATCAAAGGAGCGAGCGCTAACAGGGCCAGGAAACAAAAACAGAAACAAAGGAACAAATGATTTTGTTCCAACCCCGGTTTGATGTTTACCTCTCGCTCATCACGGCTTCTCCGCCTACCGACTTCGCCGAGCCATTTCCTTATCTCGTTTTCTTCACAACCTCCTCCCCACACTCACCCCAGCCTCCCTCAATCACTCTTCCCCCTTTGTGTCGTTTGACAAAACAAATTGTTTCTTTCAAAGGACTGCCATCGGAAGCTTCTGGACTCTGGTCTGTGTGGTTCAGAGACTGACTGGTACAATGGGCCCACATTATTGGCCGGTTTCTGCTTTTTTAATAAGTACTTAAAGGGACAGTTCACTCCTAAATCAAAAAATTTTACAGTAACGCTTCAATTTCCAGGTCCCATAATTTCATGGTAAATAGAGGGTAATTACCAAGTAATATATCTGAAATTTTTTATAAATTACCCACAAATAACCCACAAATTTTATGGTTAAGCATGCGATAATTAGCAAGTACTGTTTTTATGTAGTGGGTGGTAATTACCAAGTAACATATTTCTTAAAAATTTAACCACAAATTATCCCCACTATTTCACGCTAAATATGTGATATATCGCAAGTGTCAAGTAGGTGGTAAATTAGCTCCAAATTTACCCAAAATTTCATGGTAAATATGTAATAATTAGCAAATATCATAGCTGAAATTTCTTAAAAATCCCAATTCAATGAAAATTAGTAGAAATTTAGAGAAATATCAAATATGTTGCTTTGTAAATACAACCCACTACATGAAAATGGTATTTGCTAATTATCACATACTTAACCATGAAATTTGTGGGTCATTTCAAAGAAATTTCAAAGATGTTACTTGGTAATTACCACCTATTTACTATGAAATGTTGAGACATCTGGCCAGTAGTGCTATTTAACCATATATACAGTTTTGGTGTGAGTTGCAGAGTTTTGGAGATATCAGCCACAGAGATTTCTACCTTCTCTCCAATATAATGGAACTAGATGGCACTAGTCCTGTGGTGCTCAAAGTGCCCAAAAAATACATTTGAAAAACTCAGCAGCAGTGTCTCTTTCCAGAAATCATGACCGGGTGGCTAAAAATAATTGTTGTGAGCGGTTTCATGTAGGAACTACTTTCTCTCTGCAGTAGAATCCACCAGAACTACTTTAGAATCTATCCAAAATTCTGTTTTCCACCAGCAAGAAAGTAGTTCTTAAGTGAAACTGCTGACAACAAGGTGGATGTGGATTATTTTCAATAATCAAGTCATGATTTCTCCAAAGAGACGCTGGTTTTGAGTTCAAGCGGAGTGCAATTTAGTCCCATTTTGTTGGAGTGAAGGCAGACATCTCTATGACTGATATCTCCAAAACTCTGCAACTCACACCAAAAAAATTCTGATTGATAATTAGAACTAACAGTAAGATAATAAATACACTTTTTTGATTTTGGGGTTATCTGTCCCTTTAATTACTAAATTTGATAAATATGTTTGTTTATATTATGAGTTTGTGGTGAAAAATGACATCTGCTGATATACAATTCTAAAATAGAACTCAGATATTGACAATTGTAGCAGCATTTCAAATGAAGCAAAAAAAGGCATTTTACCTGCAGCTTCACTGGGCCAATGAAATAATGGCCACACATCATACAGATGAATTTTAAGGTGTGTTTTCTCTCCCTCTTCATCAGCAGACACAGTGAAAACTACAAGAAAATAAAAGACAGAAAACATTTCAAATATATGTGTATATGTATACATATGTATATATATATACATATATATATATATATATATATATATATATATATATATATGTATCGCTCAGTTATTTTGAAGTCTTTCAGTCAAGTGTCTGTAAACAAAAACAAAAACAAATAAAATCATATTTTCCATGCACATGCACATCAACAGACATTTCTTGTAGCACTGAAATCACCGGCGTACTGCTACTAACTGTGCTGTAGCTGCCATTAGCTCATGTTAGCTGTCCTATTAGACTGGGACACGGCCTCTAAAGGCGACGCAGACCAGTTTGACAACTGGTAACAGCAGCTTCGACCAGGACTCTGACTGCAGGGATGTTGAAGACGCTGTGGGTTCAAGTGGGAACAGGACGCCTGAAGCAGTTTTGAAGCATTTTGTAGCGAGTTAATTAGTAAGTATGCATCATCCATTGTGTTGATACATCCACAAGTACTATTTTTGTGAAATTGGAAATTATTTATTCCTGTGTTTTGAATGAAAATGAGACTTATGCAAAAAATGAGACTGTTGAAATAAATTTTAAAAAATGTTCAGTCTCCTGCTGGTTGTTCCAACTCATTCGAAACATTGCCGCTTTTGCCATTGGTTTATAACAGGAAACTCGCTTCTTGCCCCAAAAATATATATTATATAATTAATTTAATATCATAAATGTGTGTCTAGTAGTCGACTGTTGGCTTTAACTGAACACTACTGGTTGACTAGGGAAGTGTTTAGTTAGGGCAGCCCGACAAATAAATAGCAACACTATCCTCTGAAATATAGTGGAGTAGAATTATACGAAAAGTAGCATGAAAAGGAAATACTTTAATTTGTACAAGAGTGGAATATTTGAGTAAATGTACTTAGTTACATTTCACCACTGCCATTTGTGGAGGAACAAATGAACAGCCTCCAGTGATGGATGTCCGAATCATGGTATTGTGAGAGAGGATCGTCATCATTAATATAGACTTTGTTAGTTTTTTCATGTTTGCCTCGTAACAGTACCTCCATTAGTTTCTCTGTCAGATTTATGTTTGTGTGCTCTTCATACAAGGTGCAGGTTTGCAGAACAGGACATTTTATTTCCCACACAGGACTAATGTGTTTTTGCTGTCAGTGTAAAGTAGCTCTCTATTCCCCTGGAGGTTCATCCGCTGGTGCAGAGTGTAACAGCGGGCACAACTGATAATTCTTAAACAGCTTGTACAGGGCAGACGCTGTGGACTGACTGAGGCGAACACTTGAAGGAACACTCTGTACTCACTCAAGGACTTTGAAGATATTAAATTGTGTGTTCTCCACGGCTGAGTACAGTTGCTCATCTGCAGTGACATTTCTGTACTGTTCATTGTTGCTTTGGATTCAGAGTGAATGTGAGTGCGCTGGTGTTTGTATTTTTCACTGGATGCTGTGGAGGGAAGGACTCATGTGTGTGCACACACTAAAGTTCTAATAGGACGTCTGCTGGCTGCCGTGCTGGCTTTAGGGTGCAGGTGAGAGCTGTTGCCCGAAGAAGTAAAACAGAGCTGGGATGCAGTGACTGTGGTTACGAGGTTTTAGAGGAGAGTTTTGTGTTCTCAGCAGGGCCTGGAGGAACAGGGCTAGAATTCCATAACGACTAAAACGGCCATAAGCGGTCATTTTGACCTTTGACTTCCAAACTCTATTATCTCTCATGATGAATACCAGACTACGAAACTGATGCATTTATTCTCTTAGCTTATCTTTTTTATCACATAACAGAGTCAAATTTATTACAGCCCGAGCACCAAACAGTGCGAGGACCCTATTGGATTTGCTCTGATTATTATTTTTATTCCTTTTCTTTGTCCTCTTGAATCGCATTTTTGAGGGGCTAAACATGCTCAATGGCGGATAAGTTGTGGTAAAAAATTTTGTCTTTGACGGTGGGTGTGGCCACATGGTTTGGCCACGCCCTCAAGAAAGTAGCCCCTGTGGCACATTCCACCGATATGCCACAAAAATCTGTACACACATGTATCATGCCCAGACGCACAAAAAAAAAGTCTCTTGGACCCATCGCATAGACCTGACGGGAAGTCGGCCATTTTGAATTTCATGGTCAATTTTGGCGATTTCCGGGCGTTGTATTTTAACGAACTCCTGCTACGGAAATCATCAGATTGTCTTCAAAATCAGTGTGTGCCATCTTGACTACTTTGTGATCAAAACTTATTAAAAAGTTTAGCGCTTGTTGAAGGGCGTGAACATGGCATGGCGTTGAATTTTAATGTCTCGCAATGCCTGTGCGTGAAAAAAAGCGTCTTGTCAACCAGTTGGCATCTGGCGACATGCTTGCGGCCACAGCATGACCCAACGGGCACGAGGGTATGAGGGCACGACCAATGCCCCTTGCAGCTTTAATTTATATATTTATCAGTATGCTCACCATCACGTGTAGTAAACCACAATGATTGCACATTTACACAGCACTATTTTTCTGTAGGATAAAAACCACCATGATCCAATTCAAATTTTTGATTAATCTAGAATTACTCAGAGTGAGAAACAGTCAAAATGTATTTTGTAAGATTATAGACATGTTATTTTAACACTAATAATAACAAATTTCCACCCAGAACCATCACAAAAAAATAGTGTGAGCTCTGATTCTCACAACAATTCCTTGAATGATCTGCTTGAAGTCGAAGGGGCCAACGGTGAGAGCGTTCCTTACCTTGGCTATATCGAGGCCGCCATCATGTTCCCCAAGAGCATGCTTGGAGTGGACATTGAGGTCCCCACAATGGCCTTGATTGTGCCCGATATGCGCTCCTCTTTGTCATCAGTGCTTATAGGCACAAACACTTTGGATGTTCTTTATGAGATGTATGCAGACACCTCACCTCAAAATCCTGAGTCACTTCCCTATGGCTACAGAGTTGTCTTGAAGACCCTTGAAATCAGGAAACGGCAGTCTGTTGATTCCAGCCTGGGAGAAAGTGAGGCTTCATAGTGGAGACTTTGAAACCATCGCAGCTGGACAGACCAAAGTCCTTGAGGGATCAGTCAGCTGCAGGACGCCTGAAGGCGGAAAGTGGGTGATGGTGGAGTCACCAAAGTCAGCCTCCCTGCCTGGTGGCATTCTGGTGACAGATATCCTGGTAAGTCTACCATCCAAGCTACCACGATGCATTCCAGTCATGCTCAAGAACGAGTCCCACCATGACATCACCCTGTCTCCAAAGGCCGTGATAGCAGAGATACACGCTGTCAGAAGTGTTCAGCCTGTTAAAGCCCCTGACTCAGACCCCCCCACAGAACCTGACCACAAACCAAATCTCGACTTTGACTTCACCGACTCTCCTGTACCCAACGAGTGGAAAGAGAGGATAACAGAGAAACTGAGTTCCATGCCGGAGGTGTTTGCACTGCACGAGCTTGATTTTGGCCGCACTGACAAAATAAAACACCACATAACCCTCAGTGACGAGACACCATTCAAACATAGGCCAAGACCTATACACCCCCAAGACATTGAGGCTGTGCGTGACCATCTCCAGCAACTTCTTGATGCAGAAGTCATCCGCGAATCAGAGTCGCCCTTCTCCTCGCCGATTGTAGTCGTCAGGAAAAGGAATGGCGACGTCAGACTCTGCATAGACTACAGGAAATTGAACACACAAACAGTAAAAGATTCATATGCCTTACCTAACCTTGAGGAGTCCTTCTCGGCGCTGACCGGGTCCAGATGGTTTTCAGTGCTTGACCTCAAATCAGGTTTCTATCAAATAGAAATGGAGGAAGCAGACAAACACAAAACTGCATTCGTCTGCCCACTAGGATTCTTCGAGTTCAACAGGATGCCTCAGGGGATAACTAACGCCCCTAGCACGTTCCAGAGGCTTATGGAGCGTTGCATGGGAGAGCTGAACTTGAAGCAAGCCCTAGTCTTTCTGGACGATCTCATCGTCTTCTCCTCAACACTTGAGGAGCACGAGGAAAGGTTGATGCGCGTGCTCAACCAGTTGAAAGAGTTTGGCTTGAAGCTTTCGCCATCAAAGTGTAAGTTCTTCCAAAGCTCCGTTAAGTACCTCGGCCACATCGTGTCTGAAGAAGGCATCAAAACCGATCCTGACAAGACAAAAGCATTAAAAACCTGGCCAAAACCAAACAACTTGAAAGAGCTACGAACCTTCCTCGGGTTCTGCGGTTACTACCGCAGGTTCATTAAAGACTACTCAAAGATCGTGAAGCCGCTCAATGGGCTCACTGCCGGCTATCCACATCACAGCCTGTGGGAAAAGTCTGGAAAAGAGTGCAAAGATAAAAGCAAAAAAAGTTGGAAACATTGCTAATTGTAATAAGTAAGGGTGCTTTGTTTCAAAATTTGAGAGCTTTAACACAAAAATTCAGTGAGTCATAGGTGCTAAGGGAAAAAATGTTACAACCGTCCCTGGTTTCCCCTACTTCATTTTAACTGAATCTTATTAATTAATTTTTTGTATTTTACTGCCAGAAATTAGAACTTGAGACCACTTGTTAAGTATAATTGACAGACAATGATAGTTGCTGAGCAACCAAAATGTATCTCCAACTGTGCAAAAAATGATTACAGCAACAATTTCCATGTGGTCAGTGTGACAGCCTATGGTCGAACTAGGTAAAACATTTTCTTTGCCTTTTGTGTAATTTATGTGGAAAAAAAAACATTTTAAATGAAAATACAGACACTTTTAGGTAAAGTCAGGTACCAGTGGCATTGTATTTTTTTAATTCAACAATTATTGTGTATATAAATTTGAAAACCATCAAACTGACAGCCTTGGCTGTTCTAGTGTTACTGCAACTCAGAGGATAGTGAGACCACTGAGAGGGACTCATGAGCACTGGAGAAACAGGCAGGATTATGAGGAGGGTGGTCCAAAGGCAGAAGCAACAGGCAGGATCACTTTAGAGGAAAGCTAGAGGGAGGCAGACAGAACCACTCAAGAGCCAAGAAAGCCATAGCCCCATTAAAACCAAGTCATCCGTTGCAGAAGTCCACAATCTGCATGAGGCAAAGCAAAACCTGGAGTACTGGCCTCAGAGAGGCCGGGTGCCAGAGGATGGAAAGGAGATCTGCATAGCTGAAGCAAGAAACAACAGGACACAGAAAATAACAGAGAAAAGAGAGAAACTGGTGCAGAGACGTTTATGAAAAAGACTATATTGTATGTAATTATAATACACAGCCACTTTGTCAGGAAAATTGAGGCCAGAAGTGTTAAATGGTATTTATTTATGTCTGGATGCCTACAATTTAATTGTGCTTTCACACATAAGCTGTTTTGTTTTGGTTAAAACAAGCAAAGCACAGTTAAAACAAAGAAGAAGCGTGAAACAAGTGAAACATAGCAACCGGTGATGGACTGGCCATCTGGAAATTGGACCACCCGACTATGGGCCGCATGAGTCACCATGGGAACGGGTGATTATTGCATTGAATAAAAAAAAATGTCTTTGATGATTCAGATTCAAGAAGTTATTCTCTGCACAGATCAGCCCAATCGTACCTTTTAAAGGTTGTGTAAAGCATTAATAAATATGTGTTCTTCATTTTGGGGGGGGGGGGGGCTCCGGCACGTCATTGAGCCATGTTTCAGGTCCGCCCAAAAAATTCTGAACACAGAAACTGTGAACAACTGTCTGATGCTTTAACTCCACAGTTCAGTACTACATAGTTCTCAGTCTTTTCACGTTTTCAGTTACTATGTTCTAACATGTACAATGTGTTTAGAGGAAAAACCCATACACTTTATTGAACACATTCACCCATGATCCTAACCTGAACTGGGGGAGGGAATTGTGGACGCCCCAGGAGAAGAGGCGGTAAGCCGGTATAAGAGCCATGCAATCCCAGCTTGGACTTAAGGTTGCGCCTGGCTAATGTTCGGTCAGAAAAATTAATCGGATGAAATGTGACTCAGGCTGGCGAGCAGCAGAAAAACTGAGATTGTTGTGCCAAATCTTACAGGGACCTGCTCCACCACAACATTCCAGATCAAGCTGTTGCACTTCTGAGCTGACAGGACGCAACATGCAAGACTCCAGCAGGACAAAGGTAGGAGGACATCAATGATGCCTGGTGCACAAACGCAGTCAAAGCTGAGGGGCACTGTTTCCCTCACGTCAAGCTTTTTATGTGAAAAAGTGGACGATAATTCAAAAAAATTTAAAAATGGATGGCAGTTATTTTCTGGGTGTACATGTAAAATAACTTCTTTGTCTTTCGGCCGCCCTCATTATTTATCTCATCATTTAATGTGAAGATGTTCAGCATAATATAATCACCATCTTGGTGCTGCAGTTCATTCAACCTAACACATAATTTTTAATAACAATAATTCTGCTCCACAGAATTACTTCCTGCTGCATCGCTGTTGGCAGAAACCTTGTATGTCCAAAATTGTTACTTTCCAGGAAATGAAAAAAATAAAAATTAAAAAAGTAAACTAACTGAATGCTCCTTAGTCAAAGTAAGGGGCTCTTTTTAATACTTTTCAATGGTTAAATTATTGTGAAACACACAGACAGACATGATGGGTTCATTTATGGAAAAAAATATGGAGGTTTGCACCCAACAGTAAATGTGTACATTATGTTTTATTATATCTTTTATCCTGTTCTATTTTGATTTTAATTATCTGCATGTATGTTATGTGTAGCATGAAAAGGCCACAACTCTTTTTACGTTGTGCAACCCTGTGTTGTATAATGATAATAAATTACCTTGATACAAGGTGCAGTAATGAGCTGCATCATCTGCTGTCAATCACACTAAGTTGATTTTCCCGTGTGGGTCCACATAGATCTCATTATACAGGATGTCAGTCAACAAAACTGCCAATCATCAATGACAGTTATCCTTTAGCCCTGGCTTCTGCTAAAGATAAGATAAGATAAGATAAGATAAGATAAGATAGGACATTTATTTAATAGTCCCACGACGGGGAAATTCACAGTGTTACAGCAGCAAAGTGGATAGAGAAAATATAAAGAAGCATCAATAAAAAAATCTAAAAAATAAAATATAAAAATATAAGGAAATATGAAAAATATGAATATTTAAACAGAGGAAATATTTTAAAAAAAATTAGGAACAATATAAAAAGGGGTAATATAAAAATAGGAACAGTATATATAATATAAGGAGACTGAGCAGGGAACTGAGGGAATATTCATATTGCACATAGATTGATGATAATACACCTTATTATTGCACCTTGGAAGTAAAATTCACTGAGTGAAATATTGATATTGCACTCTGAATGATAATACACCTGACTGAATATTGCACATTGAAATCAAAAATTCACCTGTGTGAAACATTGCACAGTAAGTCAGTGTGAACACAAAGTGAACCAGAGCTAAAATGCGACAGCGTATATTTTCTTCCATTGGCCTGATCCAAATTAACCTAACTACAGGTGTGAAAGAAACTGAAGCCACCGTTAACTCCAGAGGCATGCACCTCCACATTTAAAAAGATAGCCTACATTTAATTATGGCTCATAACCATAATTAGCATGAAGAATTAATTTCAAGGAGACTGACACATATAAGCAGGCCAGTAGAAACTCTGTGTGAGGAATAATGTAACTGTCACAGTGCTATCCCATGCTCTGTCAGAGCTGGTTGCACACCGGCGGAGCACTCTCTAGTTTCCGCAGCTCATTTATTCCATCCTGTTGGCACAATAGATGTGTGGTCCTGGCTGTAGAAACCTGGCCTCTGTTATGTTAGCACAGGGAGCACATGTGGGTACCTGCTAACTAAAGTTATTTCTGGTCATGTCATGAAGCACACTGTCATCAGTGTGTCATCACATTCATGATATAAACACTCAGTCTCTTTATAAGTGCGTTCAATTCAAATTAATGTTTGTTGCATGAGCTCCCAGGTATCTTACCTGCTGGTCATGGGTCCAAACTGCCAAACAGGAAGTGAGCAACCAATGGGATTTTAGTAAAGGGAGCTCAGGCTGTACCATGTTGGATAGAGGGGGGTTTCACTGTTTCGGGGAATAGTCTAAAGGGAATAATTCAGATTATTTGAAGTGGGGTTGGAAAAGGTACTTACTGATAGTCAGTGTATTATGTACAGTACATGATGGTCAGCATTTCTAAGTTTGGAGAAACAGTAGGAATCCCGCTCATACTTTCAAGAGACTTCGTGTTCCTACATTATGGTGACTTTTAAAGAATGAAAAGAACAAAGTAAAAAGCACACTTTAACAGCATTTTTAATGTTAAATCCTTTTCATTCTCAGGAAAGATGCCAGAATAAGTCACCCCTCTGATGTGAATTATATTCATATTTTTTTTTTCATTCATTTATTTTTTTTGCCCTGCCACTAAAAGAAAATCGACGCAGTCATTTTTACACAGTGCATGCCCCTTTCCTTTAAAACGTTCCTGTGGAAATGGAAATTGTTCTTTCCAGGAAGTCTGGTTAAGTGTAGCTGTATTGTTGTGGAAATTGTAGAGTTCTGGCATTGCATGCTCTACAGTGCCAGAAACAGGTTGTGATAATGAAAAGGGGGAAAAAAATGGGAGAAATACAGGAGAATTGTGATTTTCAGTGGATTTAGGGTAAAACTGGAGTCTCCTTGGAAAATTGGAAGGGTTGGCAAGAATGGTCCTGTTTGAAAGTAAGCAATGTACTGCTGTGGACATGGTCAGCAGCAAAACATATTTTAGCCACCTAAAAACAGGCCCACACATAACAATCAATGTCATTTTAAGTGTACTCTGTATTCACAATATTTTCTCCACTTTATCATTACATCGGACAGCCTTTTCTGATGAAAAACTGCTTTTACATAGGCCAAATATCACTCTCTCCATAACAACCAGACTCCATGGACGAAATCAGCAATTTTACTTTGCAGATCACGGGAGTTGCTGCCCTGCCGCTGCCTCAGCTGGTTACTTTGTTTGCGTTATCGTGTGACTTTGGTGAAGCCGAACTGACCCTTTAAAACACAGAAGTCACACACTAACAGAAACTAACTAACTGATCAAGACATGCAGCAGCAGACAAGTACTTGTGAAATTACTGATTTCGCCCATGGAGTTTGGTTAGTTTTGAGAAAGCCATATTTGACTTGTAGGACTGTGGTTTCCCATTGCAAAAGGCTGTGTGGCAGCCAAGTAAAGCTGTGAGAAATATTTTGCTGCTGACCTTGTCCACAGTAGCGCATTGCTTGGCATCAAAGCTGGTACTCTTGCAAACTGGGAGCATGCTGACCACCACCTACACTGACTAAAGATAAGTACCTCATACAACCACACTTCAAATAAGCCAAACTGTCTCTTTAAAGTACCCTAAACAACCGACACTGTAAATATATTTATTTTTGGACAGTTAGCAAAATGATCAGACTATATTTTATTGCTTTTCGATATAAATTTTATTTGAATGCCTTCATTGGTTAATGACTACTATTATGAACCACTACAATCCTTTAAACTAACCCTGCTCATGGCATGGTCGCCAGACTGCGTGTCATCAAATCAAACAATATCAGGCCTTTATTCTCTTATAATTTTTAATTTCACTTTTCATTATAGATTTCCTGTTGCGTGCTGATAGCAACAAAGGGTTTCACACGTGTCACTGGGCTCAGACCACAGCAGTTTTTTGATGAGTTTGAAATTGGGTTTCATCACACACATAAAGATAATTTTGATGATTATCTACCCTCAAATTGGGAACACTCTCAAACAACAATAGTTAACAGCACTGCATCTTGCAATAATATATTATTAAGACTATCGTTCCAGTGGAAATACACCGAGCGCACCCTTTCACACACACTGGTTCCATCCCCCCTCTCTGTTTTTGTCCCCTTTCTATCTCAGATTCTAATTTCCAATTTCATATAAGCTTTGTATTTCAAATAGGTTTTACAGGCATAAATGGGGTGATATATTATTGTCAAAGCTAAATTACAGTATGATTCAATACATTTTCATTAGAAGAAGATGTCCTGTCTTATGTATGGGCGGGTTGACTGTTAATTTCACATGTACTTGTGGCAATAAAGGATTTATCTAATCTATCTAATCTAATCTAATCTAAAAAACAGACATATAGTACATGTAGACAAATCATATTCAGAACAGAGACATGTTTCAGGCACACAAAAACATGCTAGTAAAACAGACAGACATTAAAAGTGTCAGCTCATCTGATCTAAAACACAAACACACACATACAGTATTTAGTCTCTTTTCCTCCATCAATCCAACACCCTTACGCTGTCAAACTCGTGTCCATGTCTCTGTCCGCCAAATCCAGAGGTGTAACATATCTGCAATGCACAGACCCGCTGTAATTAAACACCTCAATGAGCAGATTACGAGTTTCCCCATTTGGAAATTTCATTACCATTTCCATAATTGGATTCCAAATTTAATTAGTGCTCCTGGGCTAAACAGCATGTGATTCGAGGGTGAATGCAGATGCTGTCAGAGGTCTTGAACACTGGTCTTTAACCCTGCTTGCTCTACTGACACCTTGGCAAGAAATAAACTGACCAAAATGGAAAAATAGATTCCTTGTATTCCTGCCAAGAGCCAATTTTAAATGTAAAAACACTACTGACATTGTTCTAAAAATAAAATGCCTTTAAAATTTTACTACCACAGCACTCTATATTATCCTATAATCCTGTATTTATTGTTACAAAGCTTTGACTATGAACTGAACCCAAGAAAATGCTGAATAAGTTTGAAAACTGTTATCATGAGGCTATACTTTACCGCAGTGAGCTAAATGCTAACATCAGCATGCTAATGATGACCATGCTGGAATGCTGATGTTTACATATTATGTTTAGCATTCTTACCATGTTAGCTAACCAGCATGCTAACATTTGCTAATTAGCACAAAACAAAACTAAGAGTAAAGAGTGCTGATCACTGCCATTCGACTGATGGTGAAGCACCTACTGCAATTCCACCACGACTGCCAGATGCAACCAACAGAGATTTGTATGACATTAATCTACAACGTATGTTGTCTCAAGCTGAGTTGATCACTTGCGCCACCTTGTGGCCGGTTAAGAAGATTGAGAAGTCAGCTGTCAATGGTCATATAAAACAGAGCAGTCAAAAAATATAATTACTGCCACACAGTCATTTGTCTCCACCAACCACTCAAGTTACAGTTTACATCCATGTCTGGCCAGACTCTTGATAATGTCTGTAGTGAAGACTTTGAAGAAATTTAATATGGAACTTATCATTATAATGACCTGTAACTTTGAGGGAATTTAATAAAAGTTATGAAGTTTGACATTATGATGTCACAGTGAAGTTGACCTTCAACCTTTTGGATATGAAATGTCATCACCTCATCATTTTATCCTCTTTGATTATTTGTGTGGAATTTTTGTGTGGAATTTGTGTAGGACTTCTTGAGTTATGGCCAAAAATGTATTTAGCAAGGTCACTGTGACCTTTTACCAACAAAATCTAATCAGGTCACTCTTGAGTCCAAGTTTGAAGAGGTCCCCTCCAAGCGTTCCTGAGATATCACCTTCACAGGAACAGGGTGGACATGTTGTCACAGTGGCTTGACCTTGACCTCTAACCACCAAAATCAGATCATCTTTGAGTCCAAGTGGACATTTGTACCAAATTTGAAGAGATTCCCTCGAGGCGTTCTTGTTCACAAGAACGGTATGACCTGAAAACATCATGTCTCAGGCCATAAAACTCACAGAAGTTCTTCAGGATACCGCCATTAATTTAAAATTAGGCTGATCAGTCCAGTAGTATTTGAGATTATCTCTGGACAAGATGCAGGTTTGTTGATCACACATGCACACAGAAACTGGATTACATTCCACTTAGGAAACATGAATTTCAAGGTAACCATCCAGTAGTTGTTGTGATATTTCACTCAAAACCAGCCTAATGAGAAAATAAATAAATAAATAAAAAATCAGAGGATCACCAAAGTCATTTGGGTTCATTTCCAGGAACTGTGGAGATTGTTACCAAATGTGATGGCAATCCAGACAAAGGTTTTTGAGATATTCAAGTCTAGACCAAGTGGTGGACCAGCCGATCATCAGACCCACATTGGCATCCCTAGAGCGACTAGTGTGGTCAAACACAACTCAGAAGTTTCTCCTGAGGATCCAAAAACAGTAATTAGCTTTGATAGACCATAAAACCAAAGAATGTTCTGGGAAAAAGAATTTTCAGCATCTGACTGAGAAGGAAATTCAATAAGTTCAGTGGACTTCCTCTGTCCTAAAGGTTTAAATGTGATTATCTCAAATGGCCTGTGTAGATGTATGTGTGCTTTTGTAAACACATAGACTACAGTACTTGATTTGAAGGAATACTTCTACGTTTTGGGAAACATACTTATTGGCTTTCTTGTCAAGATTTTACCATTTGGGAGAAGTACCAGGAAGGACAAATCAAAGTTGGATTAACCAAATTAGTTTATTACATAAATTACATTTTAAAAAAAGGCTTTGGGAGTGAGAGAGGTGGACGACAAGCAGCAATTTAAAGCAAGGCCACTACAGATTGGTCAGAGTGTCCTGAAACAGATTACCAGAGAGCAGGTACACTATCAAGAATAGGGGTGTAAGAAAAAAATGAAAAATATAAAAGATATCACAACATTATGTTTTTTGATACTGTGTGGATTCTTAAAACACTGCATTTGGGATATTTTAATGTGTGCAAAGATTTATGGCATGTGTTTAAACCCATGACTGCTAAATAGCAGTGCTCTTATCATCCAGTTTCCCTGTTGTGTTCTTTATGCTTTGACAGTTTTCCTAAAATTAAATTTAAAAAATAGCAATATATCACCTTGTTTACACTAATTTGCAATATATGAATCGTAACCACCCCTGTATCATGATATGTATTGTTTTGCCAGATTCTTGCCAGTAACAGAAAAGATTGATACCTGTCTAATTTCTGTACTGAAATATGAAGCAAGCAGCAGCAGTTAGCCTAGCTTAGCACAAAGACTGGACACGGGGAATCAGGTGTGTTGCGGTTCTACTGGGGGTTTGGGGAGACTATTTCTTGGTCACATGTTGTAACTTCCTGGACTCTGTCATCACACTGAGATTACATGTAACATAGTAATGTAATTAGGACACAAAAAGGTAACTGTATTCTGTTACAGTTACAGAAATGAAGGTAATCAGATTAAGAGAAATGTAGTAAAACTAGAGATTATTAGAAGGATTACAATTTTAAAATACATTTAAAAGAATGAAATAAACTCTGGTCACCAGTGAAAACAGCTAATTTTACAGTCAATTCATTATCATGGCCTCTGGTGAAATTATGCTTTCACTGGGTGAAAATGTCACCATTATTTTGTCTTTAAATCAAAAAAGGGGGACATCACGAGTACAGAGCAAGTTACGGACACGCATCTAATTTAAAGCTACTACAAGGAACATATTTTTGTTGATTTTGGAGCCCCCTGTGGACAAAAGTGGTAGTGTCTCAACCATAATAACCACAAATTATAAAGTCAAAAATAAACTGAACTAAATAACTGCTTCTTTTTAACTGGCTAATGGCTAAAACGTAAAACGGGCTGGTTTCATCTGATTTCAAGGAGGATCCAAACCAGTTGCAGCCATTAAAAATGACTATATAGAAACAGCCAGTCATCTAGCTGATAATCTTGTTTGCTTACATATGTCATAAAGAAATATTAGTGTTAAATTGAGATGGTTTAATTACCAGTTCAAAACAATTTGTAGTAACTTTTAAAGACATTGACAGGTAAGACCAACCAGATAGCCAACCTAACAACTAGTGCTACTACTGAAAAATATGTTGGGACTGTAGGTGGTGATGCTGGTGACCACGATGGTGTGGGGCAACAACACAAGCTACACACCAGAATAACAGAATACAGTTACCTTTTTTTGTATCCAGATTACATAATCCTGCTACATGTAATCCGTTAGCCTGGATACATGGACTTATTGATAGATTGTATCAACTAATCCACACAGACACGCAGTTCCCTGTGTTATTTTCTTTTCTCTCCTTTGAGCACCACATTCACTCCTACCAGTTTTTCAGAAAGACACCATTCAGTTATGAACTTCTTGGCCAGTCATCAAATCATTTAATAGAATGCATTTTTTCCACAGACCAAAAGGTTTCATTTCCAGTCAAAAGCACTCCCCTGAAAGAAAAAATGTGCATTATGTAAGCATTCTTTTTATGTCCACAGGGGCTTAGAGTAATTGTAGAGCCACCTCCCTTTGAAAAGTAAGCATCGCAGTTGATGCCTTGGAATGACTATGATCATAAATTAAATAAAAAGGGCCTTAAGGACAAGAAAACAACTCGCAACCTAAGTTAACATAGAATTCAGCAGAGTGTGCTTGTTCAAATTCAACCAAACGTGAGTGTCTCAAGTGATTGCAAAGACTTACAATCACCTGAGACATATAACACTTATGAAATGTGTTTAAGGAATGAGAGGAAGAGGAAAAACGAATTAAGTAGTACAAGAAAAAAAAAAAAAAAGAAAGAAACCATTCTCTGTTCTTGGCATAAGACTGAGACTTCCAGGAGGCTTTGGAGCCAGAGAGCTGCAGGCCCAGACCTGACCTCCACAGGAACCAAGCCTAAGGCAACACGACTGCGAGGACGTTTATCTGAAAGATGGAACAGGTTGAGTTGCAGATCAGAAGCACATTCCACCGCGGGAACGTAACCTGTCCAGCAAACTGTGAATCAGCCCATATGTCAGGTGGGTAGACATCTTAAGTGCTCTGACTTCATGGCATGTGCTTTCATTGCTCTTTGGAAAGAGGCCTCACAGAAATAAACAAGATGCTGGTAAGCCTGTGTGCTGCTGCTACTCAGGACTGTCTTGAAAATAAATACACCCCCGGTTCTAAAATGGTTACGAGGCTGTGTAAAACAGAATGCAAGGACTTGGAGAGAATTTTTGACCTAAATTCAATTGAATACAGTACAAAGACAAGATATTTAATGTTCAAACTGATAAACTGTATAATTTTTTGGTAAAAATACACTCATTCTGAATTTGATCAGAAAGAATCATGGCATCATAAAGACTGTCGTGATGGAGACACATGCTTGTTTTTCTTGAGAGGCCACTGTCTTTGAATAGCTGCTGTGTTATTGTGGATTTTTGTTTAATATGTCGTATTTGTTGCATTTTAATATGCTGTGATTAGCTGCTGCTTGGCCAGGTCTCCGATCTCAATGGGACAACCTGGTTAAATAAAGGTAAAATAAAATAAATAAATACTGCAACACGTTTCAATAAAGTTGGGACAGCAGCACTCAGTCAGTGTTTGGTAACTTAAGACTCTAATCGTTGAAGGTTTGAAAGTGAAATTCTTTGCCATCCTGGCTTAATATATGACTTCAGGTGCTCAACAGTCCGAGGTCTCTGTTGTCTTATTTTGTACTTCATAATGCACCACACATTTTCAGTGGGAGACAGGTCTGGACTGCAGGCAGGTCGGTCTAGTACCTGAACTCTTTTGCTATGAAGCCGCAGCTGTTTGAACACATACAGAATGAGTCTTGGCATTGTCTTGCTGAAATAAGCAGGGGTGTCTCCGAAAAAACGCATGTAACTTTGCATTAATGGGGCCTTCACAGATGTGACAGTTAGCCATATCATGGGCTCTAAAGGCTCATTTATGCTCCCTTTACATACGAAATTAGACTCATGTGTTTTAAATGATGTAACCATCACTGCCCACATATTTCCATGAATACTTTACGTTGGCATGGATGTTGAGCAATACATCCACTAGAGGGCAATGATCAGAGTCAACCCCAAGTAAGAGTCAAAGCTGTCTCAAAGAAGAGTCAAAAGTTTCTGTCAACAGCAAACATAGCAATGCTGGAGAAGGGTGTAATGATGTTGTGGTGGCAGCGTTGTAGTCTGAGGTGGCCCGTTTGCCATTAAATACATCATGACATGTGGATGGAGAATTTCTCTCACCATCTATTTGATAATGGACGTCATTCACAATACTACTGGATTTTTAAAACTTCATCATAAGCTGTTTGTAAGCTTTCAGACAACATGCAGAAGTATGGACAAAATGAACGCAGAGCACAGACAGAGCACAAATGAGCCTTAACACACCCCCATACCACCATAATATTGCTGGCTTTTGAAATTAGCGCTGGAAACAATCTGGATGATCCTTTTTCTCTTCAGTCCAAAAGAAACAAAGTCCAAGATTTCCAAAAACAATCTAAAATGTTGGCTTGTCAGACCACAGCACACTTCCCCATTTTGTGTCAGTCCATCTCAGATGAGCTTGGGCCCTGAGAAGTCTGCAGCGTTTCTGGATGTTGTTGATATATGGCTTTGTGTTTGCATCATAGAGTCTTAACTTGTATTTGTAGATGTAGTGACAAACTGTGTTTACTGACAAGAGTTCTCCAAAACACTCCCTGAGCCCAGTGGTGTCCTTTATACAATAATGTGGGTTTTTAATGCAGTTTTGATCCAGTGCCATTTGAGAGGACAAAGGTCACTGGCATTCGATATTACTTTCTGGCCATGCTGCATTATGTGCAGAGATTTCTCCGGATTCACTGATTCTTTTAATAATATTATGGATTGTTGATGGTGAAACCCCTAAATTCCTGCAGTTTTGTGTTGAGGAACGTTCTCAAACTGTTTTGCCCACATAGTTGATCGTAAAATTATGAACCTCACTCCATCCATGCTTGTGCATGCCCCTTTAATACCCACTCATGGTACTGTCACCTGTTACCAGTTCACCTGTTTACCTGTGGAATGATCTAAACAGGTGTTTTTTGAGCACTGCACAACTTTTCCGGTCTTTTGTTGCCCCTGTCCCAAATTTTTTTAAACATGTTGCAGGCTTCATATTCAGAATGAGTGTATATTTACAAAAAGCCACAAAGTTTCTGAGTTTGAACATTAAATAGCTCGTCTCTGTACTGTATTCAATTGAATACAAGTTGAAAGGTAGTGGTGTCCCGACTATTTTTGAATTTGTAGATAAAACAAGCTGTCTGTCTCGATAGCTGATAGATAAAATAAATATTGTATCTCTCATTAGCATCTACAGTAGTCTCACTCCGTGGGATCCAGGACTGCTTGTTTTCTGTTCTATTAGGTTGCTAATTGCAATTGGCACAAGTCTGGTCTTGTTAAGAAAGCTATAATTAAAACTCGCAAGCCTGTGGGTCCATGGGACTAGCAATAACAACTACCCCACAGCACCCTGATGCGAACGCACATTCAATACAGATCTCATAAAAACTGCTGATAAAATGTTCTCATGCTGCTACGGGATTATGCAAACTTCAATCGCGCACTCAAAAACACACAAATTTGTGATATAGTGATTTTTTTTTTTAACCCGAAGAGAAACTTTATATCTCTTCTCCTTCGCAGCACGTCTGTTTCACAGAGCAGAAGTTGTCAGACAGTTTAGTTGCCTCCAGCAAAGTTTGAATTACTTTCAAGTGACTTTGTTCCTTCCCTGGTATCACCTTAGCCTAAACTTGTCTTGAAATCTACACAGAGAGGGAGGGAATAGAAGCAGATATTGATTAGAGAGCTCCTCATGAAAGGCTCCGAGGTGAGCGGTAAATACTTGTGGATATAGAACATCATTGTAGGGTTTTCCATTATATCTAATGAGTTTAAACAACACTAAGTAGATGTTAAAAGGGAAACAAAAGTGCTTAAGGCTATCAGTTAATTAGATGGTTTCTGTAGCTGTCTAGAGAGAACAAATCAATGTTATAGGAATAGATGAGATTCAGAAACTTACCTTGACTGACTTGAACTTGCAAAAATTGTAATGTCTACTTTAGGGCCGCCCCTTGACAGTCGATAATTTGAATCATTAGTCGGAGAGCCCTCAGTCGTAATTTTTCCAATCAAGCATTTGTATTTTTTTTCCATTTGTCAGTCAGCGTGCATCACATTAACAGGATAAAACAGATACAAGCTTACAAAAGGAGAACATTTAAGTGAGGAATTATAAATAGGGGGAATCATAAATATATTTTATATTGGCTGTCACACTGGTTGTTAATTGGCGAGCGAAGGTGAAGTGAATGGTTGGTAAACAAGTTTTAGCTCTTGTTTTTAGCTGCGTCATTGTATGCAGAGCAATGTAACAGCATGACAGGCTGTAAACTTTACAAACCGAGCCTCTAAATTATCACCACTCACAGAACTATGTGTGATGAACTTAGAGAAGACTGATAGAAACGGAGCGCGGTCAGCCACAGCGCACACATGGGAAGTAACTAAGCACAAATACTTAATTACTTAGTATTTATTTTTATGACAACTTTTTACCTTTACTCACTGTATTTTAGCATAATATCTGTGCTTTCTACTCCTCACATTTTCAAAACAGGCTTGTTACTTTAGTTTTAATGCATTTGAGAGGAATTATTGATTACATAATTATCAATTATATTTTGCACAGTTGTGTGGCCCAACATCAAGACTGATTTCAACCTAAATGGATGCGACAGTTACACATAGAAAAGATGATTCCTTGTTGTATACATCAGCACATGTCACACGTGGCAGAGGAAACAAGAAGAAAATGAAGTAAAAGACGTAACAAGAAAACAACGTAACAACGAAAACAACGTGAAATGACGTAACAAGATGAAAAAGATGTAATAAGACAAAAACTACAAAAGATGTGACACGACAAAAATGACGTAAAACATGTAACAATATGAAAATAACGTAAATTAACAATGTAAAAGACGTAACAAGACGAAAACAATACATTGATGAAAAATGTAAAAGACATAACAAGATGAAAAAGATGTAAAAGACGCAACAAGACAAAACAAAACAATAAGGTATAAATGTCCTTCAGAAGGCTACTTTTTACTTATACTTTAAGTAGACTTCAGAGCCTGAACTTTTTCACGTTTACTTGAGTAAAGAAGTTGAATAAGTATTTATACTTTTATCAGTGTCTTTTGTACACAAGTATCTGTACTTACACTTGAGTAAACTTTTGCCACTTCTGCCAGAGTGTACTGGAGGAGCACACAGGGCAGGTAATGCCTACTTGTTTGTGCTCGTTTTTGCCACTGACAGGCTCAGATTGTTATTATAAGTATCTGACAATATTATGGAAAGAATCACTCACTGAGAGACCCTTTTAAAGAGTAAAGTATGTTTTAATGTATCTTTACTCGAATCTATGAACAGCTGTTTTATTTCTCTCGCCAAACTAACCAGACTCCCTTTGCAAAACATCCAAATGGTCAGCTTCATGCAAACAAAATCAACAGAAACAAAATAAAAGTCACCACAAACACTTTTGTTTATCTTTCAACTATACACATACTCATGTAGGCTGATATAGGAACTAAGTTTGGTGAACTGAACTGAAAAAAACCCCCCTGATGTTTAAGGAAACTGCAAGTACACCCAGACCTTTAATGAACCCTGGTTTATCTGTGAAGTGTGGATATGACTGGGGACTGGTCTGTCTATTCTTCATTCCCTTTGGCATGTCTGGTAAGAATTTAGTCCTCGAGATAACCTCTGACCCGAGGCTGCCAGATCAACCATATTCACATTAGCAGGACTCATGTCAGTATTACGTGAGTGTCGCTGCTTCCAGGCAAAACAGAAAGTTCCCAGAAATCACCAAATATTTGCACTGATGTCCTTGTATGGCCGGTTATTTCCAAATTTTACTGATGTGCAAGAAATAGATCTCAAACAATATTTAATTAATCATTTATTTAAGTAAAAATTAAAAGAAGGAACATATTAGAACTGCAAATTTCCTCTGTGAGAGCAGTGATGAATTTCTGATGGATGAGTCCTTTGAATTAGTTTTTTTCTTTTTTTTTTTTTAATTATGAATTCCAGTAAGGCCAAAGCAATAGATCTGGAAGTGCTGTTTTCAGTTTTCAGGTAACCACTGTGCCCATCCGATGCAAACTCTTATATATATTATATCTGCACGTTTGAAGACTTAAAAGCTAAAAAAAATCTTTTATTTAACTGGCAAACTTCAACGTTTGTGCAGCGTGTTTTTTCATTCTTTCTTTCTTTCTGTTTTTTCCTTGAGTGCTTTATGTTGGCATCCTTGTCACTATGCAGTGCTTCTTCTTGACTTAATATGGCATAAAGGAGTAGGGGAGACTGGGGCGGAGCTAGAGGGGAGGCCGGGGTGGCACTGGACCCCCCTGAAATCTGATTGGACACCCCAGGTGCCACCCCAAATGATTGACATGTCACGGCACCGCACATCGGGTTGAAAGGAGCCAGTTGCATTTTGAAATCGGTGACACCTATTGACTGCTAGGTCACTCCTGTACAGTAGTTGGCGCTATGTACCACAAGGAGTTGTAATCCACTTTACTAGGAGAAGAAGAAAAATCTTCACCTTGAGCCAGATTTGAACCTGAACACGTCGTCCGAAGCATGGACTCCTAATGACACCAAAGTTATATCGGTGAGTAAACGACCGTATTTTATGCCAGAAATAAGGTCTATGGCACTATGTTCTACTCCGCAACCGCCACATTAATGCGTACTGATGCATTTCATGCAACACATCAGATTTTGTTACACAGTAACAACATGTACTGAATGGCTGCTCCACCTTAAGGCTCAGAGTAGTGTATTAGTAGTATTAATTAGTGTATTAATTATTTAGGCAGAAAATGTAATTTCAGCACTATCAACATTATAATGAACACAATATTGACTGAACAAGCCGCACGTAGCTTGATCTTCGCTACACTGCCAGGATGATATAAGTTAATTACTTGTGATCTGTCGCTGTCTGACTGAACAGCCTCATAGAAATGATATTTTACAATTCTTCATATTTTATTCTAAGGAAATTCATTAAGGCTAGTAATCCTGTGCTTTTAAAGTCATGATATTAAGCTGACACGGATCCCTTATTTTGTTTGCGGTCAGACGCTGGTGCTGCGTCTCCAGCATAAGGCTGGCACGGTGCGTGTTGTGGTGTTAGATACAGTTCGGCTTAGTAAAGTCAGTGATCACAAGTTAGAATATATATATTTTTTTAAAAAACAACCTTTTATTCACCGAGGTTTAGATTGGATTTTTCGGGAGATTTTAGGGTATTTCTTCTGTGACAGACGCATTTCACTACTGCCAACTGTTGGAGGTAAATCCGTCCGTATGCTCCATCTGACAGTATTTAACCCAGAAGTCATTTGGAAAAGTATGAATCCAGTGTTCTTGAAGATTTGGGCTTTCACTTGTGTGTGTGTGTGGTGTGTGTGGCTGTCTTGTTCATGTCATGTCGTTGTGTGTGTGCATTTATTGCGTGTCATGGTGTTGTTGTTGTTGAAAAATTGATTGTTGTGTTTTACATTTTGCACATTGTTAATAAACTGCAAATTACATACAAAAATCTCATCTCCTATGTGCTTAATATGTAGCTACTTAATATATTTCAACATTTAGAGACTCTGATTGCAATTGATTGTTCGAGAAACAAATTAATTGTCATAATCTGTGGACCCCCTGAAATAACCTTGGCCACCCTCTGGCCACCCCAAGGATAAAAGTCCAGCTCCACCACTGACTGGGGTCAGTTGCAACACTTTTTAAATTTGACTGCATTGTTCAGAGACCACTTGGACTAGAACAAGAAGTCAGAGGCTACAGTATACCCCAACCATGGGGACAGCTGGAACACCATCAAGGGATAGTTACAACATGTTAAAACTATGTGAAATTTCACCAGTTAATTTTTCTTTTTGGTCTCAGAAAGCATAGTATTCTGAAAATATTTTTGTTTTACAATATTAGAGTTTAATTTATTTATACAATAATATTGTAGTGTTTTTTTAATTGTTATTATCATAACCTAGATTGTTTTCCCTGCCAGGGAATGCAATGTGCGATTGCTTCTGTGTGTGTATACATGAGCGTGTGTGTGTGTGTGTGTGGTGTGCATGATCAACAGACCTGTATCTTGTGTCTGGAGCTAATCTTGCATACTACTCAACCAATCAGCCAATTTTTTGTACACATTCATGACCATATGCTGAAGGACACTCTCTGATTAAGAAGGTATGAAAAACCTTTTTTTTAATGCTCCGCAGTCACAACCACAAGCGTTATGTTCTCAGATCATCCCATTCTTGTAAACGCGATATCGAAAGAATGTCTCGCTCTTCAAATTTGGCACAAATGTTCACTTGGATTAAAAGAAGGATGAACTGATTAGACTTTGGTGGTCAAAGGTCAAGGTCATGGTGACCTCACAAAAGACATTTTGGACCATAACTCAGGAATTCATGTGATAATTATGAAACAAAATTACACATAAATATCTAATGGGATAAAATGATGACAGGTGATGACTTTTTAATTGGGCACAAAGCAGATCAAACAGGCAGGAAGTCAGACACAGAAAAGGCAGGGAGAAGCCGGTGAATTTTCAAAATAAAAGACTCTGTACAGACTCATGATCATAAAGACAGACAGAAAAGAAACTATTTAACCACTAGCCTGCTTATCCATGGTAGAAGCACAAAGAGCAAGGAAAGAGGACCTAATCAACAAAATCTGAGCAAGCAAACATAATCAGGCAGACAAAACACTTCACTGCTGAAATGCTTCTTAAATGCTGCTGGTGGGGATCACAGCTGTGCGGAGGAGGATCAGAACCATGGCACAGACGTACCATGCTTGGTGGAATTGACCGATAAGTGACTTCAATACAAACATAGGAACCGCAAGTGATCAACAACTGCTTCAGTTTGAAATCTTGTTTCAGCTTGGGACAACGTATGTCGGAATAATGTTAATATTGACAAAATGTTGCAAATCTCCGCTGCTTGCACTTTGCAGTTGTGGTGGCATTGCAGCAGGTGCTTCACCATCTGTTGCCTGGTGAGGAGCTCTATTGAGTGACCTCTTCTAGCTTGTTTGCACATTGCAACAAATGTGCGCAGTGATGGTGTGCTATCAGTTTTGGCACTAAAATAATGACTATACATGTGCAAAAGACAGAACATCTGAACGGGACCTATCTTCTTATTTCTGTCTTTTTAAGAAATAACGCTTGAAAGCATGTCAAGGGGGTAAAAAATAAAACAAAATCAACAGCCTGATTAAAAAAAGTTTTTGTTCAAACTTTCCTTCCGTTAAATTAGCAAAGTTTGCTCTTTGTCACACACACACACACACACACAGCTATAAATTCACATGGTAACACAAGTTCACACTGGGAAACTTCCCAGCGTGATCACACTTTTCTACTGACCACTGACTAGCTGAGTGGAAACAGTTAATTGCTTTGCCCATATGCACCTCAGCAACAGATGTTGTGAGAAACTAGCCTCCCACTCGGCTCCAGTTTTAAATCAGATTACACAGATCACACACACTTATCTTTACTGTAAATTACAGCCATCAGAAGCCACATTATGTCTTGCTTTCACACCAGGGCAGCTGGCAGCAGCATGTAACTGTTAACAGAGCCACAACGTCCTAATGGTCAAGCTGCGTATGTCTCATTTTAGTTATTTACGAACTAAGCTGTCAGTTGCTCTCTGACCTCTGGGATACTTCTCCCCATTAGGCTGCAACAGACCGTTAAGTTTTTTTTTTTGTTTTTGTTTTTTAAATGACGTGTGTAACACCACCACTTCTGTAATAACTGTGCAAACACACTCACGCAACACTCACGCTGGAGTCTATTTAAATCCGCATTCATACTATCCATTACTGCTCACTTTGAAGCATAATTAATATGCAACAACAAAGCAAAGGATAATCACATTTTCTTTGCATTTTCATATTGCAGATAGTGCCATCCAGTGTGACACTTGATGAAAGGAGAGCTCCTGCTGTCTGCATATGCTGACAGATGTTTTTCAGAGGAATATTCAGTATAGACGTTGGCAGAAGGTGGGGTGAGTTTCCAGCTATGTAGAGTTCGCCTTCTGTGAGGCAGAAATGAGGGTAGAAATACAGACATACTATAAATCAAGGCTTATATAGCTTTCTTCTGCATTAATAAACTATGCAGTGTGCTACATATTTAACCCTTGTGCACCCCTGGGTACATTTTTTGCATTTTTCAACTTACAATACTCAATAATTTTGGCAGTGTTAATGGTAATGGGATGAAATTTTGCAAGGATATGAGTTTTTTTTAATCAAATTTTAAAATTATAACCTTGAATGTAATTATAGCACAATAATACACTGTGTGAAAAAAAAAAGTCCACCTTTTACCCTTCAGACATTTTTTGCACCATTGACTCCCATTAAAACATCACTTTTTGACCCTACTCTAATTTAACCATAAAATGATGTTTTACATATGACTACCTTTTCAATCTAAGCTTTTGGCTTGAAAAATTGTTTTTTAAATTTTCCATCATATGACGACTATATGGCTGAGGCCTCCATTATATGCTGTTTCAGTGAAACCTATTTCTGTTGCATTTGTGACTATTGCTTGGCAACAAAATACATGATTGCAACTAAAATGCTCTGAATGTGTTGGTATTGATGTAAAAGTGTGGTATGAATGTGTGTATTGAGAAATTATTTTATGAGTGTGTGTGTATGTGTGTGTTTGTGTACAGGGAGATAGAAAGTCTTTTTTGCTCATCACATTTTGCACATCCCCGTCTCCTCCCTCTTTCTTATGTCCACAGACCACATTTTCACTGCAACACTACCCCCCCACCCTCACACACACACACACACACACACACACACACACACACACACACACACACACACACACACACACATCCCACACACACTTGTTCAAAGCCCTCATACACACTACAGTGCTTGTACAGATCAATCAAAGTCAAAAGACAAAATGTCACAGAATCTAAGGAGGAGCACTCTGGTTTTTTTTGCCTGGCAAAGGTTTTTTTTGTTTTTTTTTGTTTTTTTTTTGGGACCAATCAAGGACCAAGCTTTTTTTTGTTTTGGTTTACAGTGCAGCATGTTTATTCAGGTGCTGTGTCTACAAATCTAAAACTGCACATAGCTTGCTTGGCTGGTCATTTCGTCAGTGACAATGAAGAGACACTTTGTGTTAGAGCAGGCTCTGGCTGCTGTCCTGCAGGCGTCTGAGGATGAGGAGGAGATGTCTGCCCAGACACAGGCTCTGAGGACACATCAGGGGAGGCTTCACCTGAAATTCATCCAGATGGGTCTTCCAGCTCCAGCTCAAGTGAGGACATGGAGGAGGAGGAGGAGGAGGAGAGAAGAAGGAGAGGAGGAGGGGATCTGCTTGGGCTGCTTGGAGATCCAAAAATGGGAAGGTGATCTGGGCGCCAACCGCTGAAGAGACACTACGGTATGTGCCACCCCCAATTGTGACCCCAGGGCCCACACGTTATGCCACAGCCAGGATTAGCAGCCCAAAGACATCCTTTGACCTCTTCATTACTGAAGAAATTATTACATCTTATCCTCAAGTACACTAATCTGCAGGGGAAACGAACGGCAGCAGAATGGAGAGATGTAGATGAGGAGGAGCTGTGGGCATTTATGGGTTGCTAATCCTAGCTGGTGTCTACAGATCCCGGGATGAGGCGACACGGAGCCTCTGGGATGAGGACACAGGAGAAGATCAATATTTCGTGCCATCATTTCCTGGAAGAGGTTCCAGCAAATCAGCTCGGCCCTCAGGTTTGACAACCGCCTGAAAAGACCAGCACGTCAACGGAACGACAAGATGGCTGCCATCCGGGATTTGTGGGATTTGTGGAGCAATCGCCTTCCTCTCCTTTTCAATCCAGGCCGCGATGTGTGTGTTGATGAACAGCTGGTTCCTTTCAAGGGACGCTGTTCATTCAGACAATACATCCCAAGTAAACCTGCCAAGTATGGCTTGAAGATCTGGGTCCTCTGTGATGTAGAGACCTCATATGCCTGGAGAGTGCAGCTGTATACCAGGAGGTCTCCAGGAGCAGAGAAAAAGTCAACCAGGGGATGCGGGTGGTTCTTCAGCTGACAGAGGGGCTTGAAGGCCACACTGTCACAGGGATAACTTTTTTACTTCGTTTCCACTGGCAGAGGAGCTGCAGGAGAGGAGAATGGCCCGGTGGGCACCTTGAGAAAGAACAAGCCAGAACTCCCCCCGCAGCTACTGCAGACTCGGCTAAGAGAACCTCTGTCCTCAGTGTTTGCCTTTGGTCGCACCCAAACAGCCGTGTCCTACATGCCAAAAAGAGGGAGGAATGTGTTGCTTCTAAGCACAAAGCACCGGGAGGCGGCAGTAGAGGAGCACCAAAACAGAAGCCGAAGATTTGTGACCGACTATAACCACTGCAAAGGTGCAGTCGACAACCTGGATAAGGTATGTGCCATTACACATCAATTATTTACAAATTTATTTTACTCAATATAAATAATTTTCTGATATAGCCATATTTTTATATTTATATAATGAATGGCAGACGGTCTATATTTGTGTTAGGGAAGAATATTTGTATTAATTTATTATTTTTTTCTTTGGTAATTGTTTTTCCTCTGAAGGTTGTCGGCACCTACAGCTGTCGTAGGAGTCCTGCAGGTGGCCACAGACCCTCTTCTGCAACATGCTAGATGTCTCCTCCTACAACGCATTTGTTCTGTTTATGGCAGTGGATCCCAACTGGAACCAGGGGAACTGTTTCGGAGGCGCCTCTTTCTTGAGGAGTTGGGGAAATCCCTGGTTGCCCCAGTGATGGCCCGAAGATGCCGCTTGCCCGCACAACAGCAGCAGCCACACTGGTGAAACAGGTCCAAGAAAAAGAAAGTGAGGAAAAGGAAGAGCCAGCAGCAGAGGCCGGGCCATTGAAAGAGGTGCAGGCAGTGCACCAGTGTGCCAAGTGCAGCAAGTATGCGTGCAAAGTACACTTGACAGCGATCTGCAGCTCCTGCTCCACTGAGTGAACTCTCTCACTGACGCGCACACACACACACACCACACACACACACACACACAACAAATTGTTCAGTGTTCAACAAATTGTTTCATGTTTTGTATTTTTTGTTAATAAATAAATACAGGTTTTGTATTTGTGAAATGGCATTAAAGTGTTAAAATTATTGAAGAAATATATATAAATTTAATAGTTATGATCAGGACTGAAGTTGGTCAAAAGATTTAATGCATTGAAAGGGAAAAAAATATTAATGTATTAAATGTATTATATTTTCATAGCACTTTTTAGGAACTGAACATTTTTTGCACAAGGGTAAAAGGTGGCATATTTTTTGATAAACTCACACTGCTCAAAAAATAATAATGCATTCAAATCAATGTTAATGTCAATTATTGACATATCCAAGGGTGTAATAACCCCCCCCCCCCCCCCCCCCCCAAAATAATCCAGTTTGCAATTAGTATATGGAAAATATTTAATATTTTGTGTTTTTCTCATCTAACAAAATTGATTTTTTCTTCACAAAAATGGCATTAAAGGGTTAAAATTATTTGAAAAAACATATAAATTTAATATTTATGATAAAGACTGAAGTTGATCAAAAGATTGAATGCATTGAAAGTGAAAAAAAAAAAATTAATCTGTAATATTTTTATAGCACTTTTTAGAAACTGAACATTTTTTGCACGAAGGGTAAAAGGTGGGGTATTTTTTAATAAACTCACACTGCGCAAAAAATAATAATGCATTCAAATCAATGTTGTTGCCAATTATCGACATATCCAAGGGTGTAATAACCCCCCCCCCCAAAAAAAATTCCAGTTTGCAATTAGTATATGGAAAATATTTCATATTTTGTGTTTTTCTCATCTAACAAAATTGTTTTTTGTTTCACAAAATGGCATTAAAGGGTTAAAATTATTTGAAAAATACATATAAATTTAATAGTTATGATCAGGACTGAAGTTGGTCAAAAGATTTAATGCATTGAAAGTGAAAAAAAATATTAATCTGAAATATTTTTATAGCACTTTTTAGGAACTGAACATTTTTTGCACGAAGGGTAAAAGTCATTTTTTTTAAGGGGTGCACAAGGGTTAAAAAGTGACAGGTTGAGGAATAAAAAAACATTAGATATGTTATATGTGCAAAAGATATATAAAATAAAGACTGCAAAAAAAAAAAAAAAAAAAAAAAAAGATTGCTGGTCTGCACCAGCTGATGGTGATGTTTCAACACACTACCTGCCTTTATGACTTATTTCCAGTACAGCATGTTCTTCTTGTTTCATTCATCCAATACTTGGGTTTATCACTAAAGTAACTCATTGAACAGAAGGTGGAGTAACTCAGTCCATTCAGACTTGGCTCGGGAACAGGCGGATGACTGGTTCAAGTCCAACAAAGACTACAGTATGGAGTTTGGACTGGTAGCTGGAGAGGCACCACACCTCTAACTGCTTGGAACGCTGAGCGCAGCCTCTTTTACACTGGACAAAATAGTCTTCTAACATCTGGCTTTTGTCTTCAGTGGGAAAGGACAACTGGCATTCACTCTCGAGTCAAATAACAGTGCATAATATTGCAGTGTTGGAAACACGACACCTGGACGGACACACTAATTCTCGCCCCCTTTTCTGGAAAGGCAATGAAGACTTGTTGCCTCCTCCAAATAATTCAATGCTGACTTTGACAGAGACTGAAGTAAAAGAGTGAAAAGTGTTTACTAATCCTATTTTATCATGTTTGTGATGTCAAATGTGACACATCAGAAGAAAAAAACAAAACAAAACGGAAAGCCTAACTTGTTTGCTAACAATGGAAAAGCCTATTGGTGCTAATTTTGGTGTAAAAAAATGTATGACCCCATCACTCTGGCATCTAAACTAATAAAATCGCTTTTATTGCTAACTAGAAAATGTTACCACACTAACATGGTAAACCAGAGGTTGTGAGAAGTGGGCCTCCCCAGGGGGGCATCAAGCAGTTTCAGGGGGGCTCTGTGAGTGGAAGTGAGAAAAAATACAATAGAGATCACATATAAAAGCCCAAATGTCTTAGACTAGGTTAAAGAGGGACTTCAGAGATGCAGTAGTTTGAGGGAATTTTATTGTTTTTCCAAGAGTCAAGTAAGAAAGTAATAAAAAACCTTGGTCAGACTTTTAGTCTGAAATATGTCAAACAGCAATATTAGGCTCTATTGGCTCAATTATTGAGCATCTATGGGATCAAATAACATAATCAGTTTTAGGTGTCCGACAACGAGAGTTGTCCATGGAAGCGACTTGTCTCAAACAATGGCAGAAGAGGTTAGTGTAGATACTGTTATAGCATCAGTCAATCAGAACTGGAGAGTATTTCTTGGTTGAAAGAAGAGCAAAGAACGACACTGAAAGCTTTTATCAATGGAAAAGATGTTTTTGCTATTCTTCCAAATGGCTTCTGTTAGGGTGAGTTGATCTGATTAGTTGAAGTTAGCCCAATTTTGTTAGACGTGACAGATGGTTCATCCATCACCTGCCTAGTGTTTATTTGAAAGTGCCTGCCCTTTTCCAAACAGTCTCTATGGACGACTTCCCAGATGGTTCTGTGAAACAAACCATCTAGCGCGTCAGGTTATCATGAAGATTAAGTGTGTAACATTTCAGAAGCTCTAATGACAGAAATGGAATATAATATTCACATAAATGTTTTTAGTGTAGAATTTCATCAGTGTTTTGTTACCTTAGACTGAGCTGGAGGGCGTGGGTCCTCTTCTGCACAGGCTGCCATCTTGCACTGCCATGTTTCTGCAGCAGCCCAGACAAACCAAACAATAGTTCTAGACACAGCATTTCAACTTTTTGAGTTTCATGACCACCAGAGTTTCTACTAAATGCTTAGAAGCGGAAGGTGAGACAAATGGTATTCAGCTGGTTGCAATCTCCAACCTCACCGCTAGACACCATTAAATCTTATGCACTGTTCCTTTAAGGTACTTTAAAAAGACTACACCCGGTACCCTCCTCAAACTAGCACAGTTCGAGTTTTGCTGCCGCCTCCAACACACGCATCGGAGGTAAGTTGGTTGCAATTTGCTATTTCACCACTAAATGCTAATGAATTCTACATACTGGTCCTTTAAAGAACCACTGTGCCTAAGTCTTACAGAGTCGCTTGCATGGCTGTAGACTCAGTCTTGTTTCTGTGGTATAAACCACTGGAATATGAAACTATTGTCTTATAACAGCTATGTTCCAAGCCGAGAGAGGGTGAGTATTTGATACTGAAAAGATTTTGTCTGGAATGTCAATTTGACGTTGCCCCGAGACACACATGAGAAGAAATAAAATTAGTTACAAAGCTATTTCAATCAGGAGAGACTTCATTATAAGGGAACAATATTTTATTGACGTGTGCGTAATAAAGATGAGAAATGTCTTCGGCAATTAGACCCCGATCGTGACATCATCATAATTTTAAGGGGGTAGTGAAGCCGTGAGTGGTGCAATATTACACCTCCTTGATGGGGTTTAGACACTGGTGGTGGTGGTGGGAGGATGGCTGAAGATCTGGATGTGATGAGGAGTGGACTTCTGATGAGCTCAACCCTGACAGATAGAGGGATGTAAATGAATGAGGCATAGAGATAGTCTTCCTGATTGAACTAGCGATGAGCTTCATAAGTAAATTAATTACATTGGGGTCCACTTGGGTTTGACTGATGTGAGGGTGAATAAATGATGACAGAATTTTCAGTTTGGGAAGAAAGCCTTCGATGATTTGATTTTTTTTTTTTTTTATAAGTATCTGAATGTGAAGCAGTGCTGAAAGAGAGAACAGTCGTGGCAAAATCCTGGGGTAAAAAACTAAAAAAAAATCACAATAGCGTACAGTACCTCGTGTGGCTGTGTTAGCTCATTTGCATACCACTTAGTTACCAGTCTTTCAATGATATAGAAAGTAGGCTGCTATGTAGGAGAAATTCTTTTCCTCATTCATAATGCATTGATATTCATAGATGTGGCTGGAACGAAGGGCAAGCCGTGTTAGTATAAGACATGGTTTGAAAGTGTACTGTACGGGCTAATTTTCAGATATAATTCATGAAAATTTTCCTTACAAGAAAGATGAGAAAATATGATTCATTGTCCAATATGGGAGGATGAAAAGATAACCATCTGTAGAAGCAAATAAAAAGATTATGACTCAAAGTTCGGTTGGTTTGGTGTGTATCAAGACACTCCAAGGCTAATGATTAATATCAATTAGTAGCGGAGCATTTAAGTGATTAATGACTGAGACAACTTCTAATTTGAGGAGCAAATTCATAGGGATATTTACTGTAGTAACACTTGATTTAAAGGGCAATATGTAACAATTGCACATTCAACAATGAGGACCGCCAAAAATAGCATGACGGAGTGATCCTGTGTAAGGTTGAATCCCTATTTAATATACGATCTGTGGCTGAAGCAGGTTGCCCCCACCCCAAGCTCAAGGAAGCTCAGGCAGGCTACAGGAACACAGCATTGAGTGCAAGACGAGCGCAACATTGTAATTTGATATAATAACGATAACAAGCAAGGACGAGTCCTTCTGTGTAAGTCGATCAAAAAAGTAAAGTTAAAGGGATAGTTCACCCAAAACTGAAAATTCAGTCCATATTGATATTATTTAAATTATATTTATATATTTAAAAAACCCATAAAATGCTTCCATACTGCTAATCTGGCATAATCAACGTCTCCTAAAGCCCGGATATGCTGTTCACTTGTGCATGCACCCCGTCACACCACACACACCCAGTTCAGACGTGGTTAGCTAAGGCTCTACAGTGAAGATTCAGGCTAAAAATGAATAAATGAGGTGTTCAAGTTACTTGCACTCACATGTCGGGGCTTTTGGAGATCAGGGGCCTTTTTTTATTTATAAAACTGTGCGTAGGATTCACCTTAAAAGGTGGCGTACAGATGAAAACACAGAAAGTGCTTACGCACAAAAATATTCAGATTTATAAAACAGGGCGTAGGCACGTTCTACGCCGGTTTTCCTTTATAAATTGTGAACGTCATGTAATGCCCATAACTGCCTATAAATGGTCAGTGAAACCAAAACCCAAAATGAATATTCATTCACACTGACTGCAGGAGAACGATCATGGCGAACGCGGCAGGAAAGGCTAGAAAACGACTGTCATATAGAATGAAACCAACGTTTTTGTTGCAGAGGTTGAGGCAAGGAAAATATGTTATTTGACTGACAAACTGTGGACATTACAGACGCCAGAAAGGCATCAGAGTGGCAGTGTGTTGCTGCTCACACCACAGCTCCTGGGACTCACAGCACAGCCCTCCCTGTTTCAGGCAGGTGGGCGGGACACACACACACACACACACACCTAATATTAACCACACTGGTGACAGTGATGTCACACACGTAAATAAATAAAAATGTGAAATCGATATTCTGCCAAAAAATGTCTCACAAAAACAGTTTTCTCTTTTTTTTTTTACTGTAAAGTGGATTTTTTGATGAAACCAACCAACATTCAATTGCTCATAAAAAAAATAATGAATAAAGCCAGAACAAAATGTTATTCGTGTCTGAAACTAGAAGCTCTGTTCTTTCTTTTGATATATTCCATGTTAACATATTCATGGAACTGAATATTCAATGGGTATTGAAAAATCAGTGAATTTTGTCAAAAATGCTGGCGCTGGCTGGCAACTTTATTGAAAAAACGCTGGCGGGGAAAGAGTGAATTTCTGATGATATATTATGGCCAGTCAACTGCAGTACATACAAAAAAAAAAACTGACAGTTTAGAGATGCTACTACCATAAGATATGAAATGAACATTATTTATGGTAAGAAGACCTCGGATAATAATAATAATGTGATGCCAGAACCGTACTTGCATGGCAGCGAGGGGTGAAAGATGATGACAGGACGACAGCATGCATTGTAGGCGCTCTTCTGCAGATCAGCCAGGTCATGGAGGTTGACGGTCGCTCGAACCTTTCAGTAGCTGGCAAAAAGGTGAATGTTTGACTTTCGGGCAGGCGAAGTCGGAAAAGAGCTGGTGGACGCAGCCTTTAATGTGGGTTTAAGGCCAACTGCACAGCATGTTGGTGAGATGATATTGGCGATCCCGCAGTTGTCACATCGCAACTGTCAGCCTGAACACACATTTTAATAGAGTCAGACTCACAGTGTCAACAGGAGTAGAGAGAGAGTCTGTCAGTCACTGCTGCAGGTGGGTTACACCACATGCACAGCATGCTCCTTTCAGTGTTGACTAGGGGTGTCAGCTTTGGTTAATCTTGCTTTTGATAGCCCAAAACCCATTAACTAGCAAGTAACCAGTCAATTCTGAAGAAAACATGCAAAATGACCTGAAATACAAGAGGCAGCTATTTCATACTTGCCAACCCCGAGACCTCAGAAATAGGGAGAATTTCAAAACCAAAGCAAGGGTCTGCTAGTCCTAGAAAAATTTGGGTTTCATAAGACTTTGTGGAATGGAAAATTAGTATTTTACATTTTCTTTGAAAGGGTATGTTAATTAGGCTTCTCTGCTTGAGGATTTCTTTCTTTATTCCCCGTTTCGGTCTCCTTCTCTCACTCACTGAGAAGGACGAGATGTGAGAATGGATGTATTAAGGAGCAGTGGATACACAGTGCATGAGCAGCTTTCTTCTGCGTCTGGACAGAAGCAGTAGACATTGAGAGTCGTAAGGCGCTGTACACGCTGTACAGTGCCAGAACTTTGTCATAAATCGAGAGAAATACAGGAGAATTTTGATCTCAGGAGGAAAGTGGGAAAGGGTAATATAAGATGGAAGTCTTCTGGGAAGATCAACAGGGTCGGCAAGTATTTTGTTTCCACATCTCCACCACACTATTCAGCTTCTTTGTGCAGTTGTCAGACAGCCGCCAGGTGATGGAGAGGCTGAGCGACTATTGAACTTGATACGGCAGATTAAGCAGTTCTGAGAGAGGAGTAAACTGGACTACATCCCCCTAAATGCACTGATGAAGTGACAGGTAGTGGTGATGTGGCTTTCGTTAGTGGAGAGCTGCCCAGCAGTTGGTGGTCAGAGCTAGTTAGCCTGCCCTGACTAGCTTGACTTTTAGCTCATATTAGGAATGTTAATAATTAATTCTGAATTGCTTAATTGATGTTAAGGACACAGATGCCATCTATGGGGGGTTTATTGGGTTTTATGCCCCCTCAAAGTTGAGGTTGGGGGTTCAGTGATCCCCAAATCTTGAGGCAAAGCAGAAAAAAAAATGCAGTTATAAAATAGCCATGGACTAATAAATTTAGTTAGTATTTGACAGGAAAGGAAAATAAAGTCATGGCATGTCGCTGTATTATTCTTAAGATTTAATTTTCATGTGGGGTGGCATGTGTTTTGTTGCTCTTATGTCACCATTCACTTCCAGTGTTTGGGAATTCAGCAAAAGGTTTTCCTGTGAAACTCCAGCAGTATTTTAGGAGACTAAGAAACTAAACCTGACCTTCAATCATCATGAGGGTGAGTAGATAATGACTGAATTTTCTGTTTTGGGCTGGACAGAAGAGTCAAAACAACATGGACAAAGAGCGAGTCAAAATACGAAGCTTGGTTTGAGCAGCTTTATTATCATGATGAGTTAAATGGTCTAACACTTATTTGTGCTTTTTTTTATGACAATGAAAAAGGTTTGACTAGCACAGTTCAACAAAAGTTCACTGACAGTAATTATCTCTGCTGTAGTGCAGAATTTCTTTTCAAACAGAGGTAGACATATGGTATACTGACATTGTGCCTCACACTGTTGGTAATTTCACATAAAACTTTTGACTACAAAGAAATTTGATATCTTCAGACTTCAGCAGCCTTTGGAGATGACAAGATGCGATGAACAGGTATTTCAGAGCGAAAAAAATGTGGCTCAAAGGGTCATCAAAGTTGTGTTTGTCTGCCCAGAGAGTGCTGTGGTTAATTCCTCTGCATTTATGTAGTCCTGCCGGCTCACAGCTTAAGTTGTGTAAAAAAAAAAAAAAAAAAAGAGAAGACTTTGGTTAAAGTAGAAATACTGATTCAACTTCTTTACTCAACTCACTCAGTGGTAGAAAAGTACAGGCTATGAAGGACATTTCTACTGAATTTCGCTGTTTCTGTGCAAAGCTAACTGAACCTCACCTCGTCTCCGTGCTCGAGTCTCCCCCACAGTCTGTTTTGACTCGTTACAAATTTTATGCCATTTTTATCTTGTTACATCCTGTTACGTATTTGATCTTGTTTTTGTTTTGTTACATTGTTTTCGTCTCGTTACGCGTTTTGTCATTTTCATCTTGTTACATCATATTCGTCCTGTTGTCATATTCGTCTTGTTACATCTTTCGTGTCATATTGTGACATATATACCTTGTTTTGTGTTGCTACATCGCTTTCGTCTTATTACATGCTTATGGTCTTGTTGTGTCTTTCACGTCATTTTCATCTTGTTACGTAACGTTTGTCTTGTTGCATCTTATCTCGTTACTTCTTGTTTTCCTCTTCTTACGTTATCGTCTTATGTCTTCTATGTCATTTTTGTCTTGTTACATCTTTTATGTAACTTTAGCCCTGTTATGTATTTTTACATCATTTTCGTCTTTTATGTCTTTCAAGTAATTTAATCAATTTTATCTTTTTCGTCATATTCGTCTTGTTACATCATATTTGTCCTATTTTACATAATTTTATCTTGTTATTACACTGTTGTGTCTTGTTACTCTTTCAAGTCATTTCATCTGTTACATAATACTGTCTGTTACATCTTTTACACCATTTTTCTTGTTAATAATATCTGTCTTGTTACATCTTTACACCATTTTCATCTTGTTACATAATATCTGTCTTGTTACATCTTTTACACCATTTTTGTCTTGTTACATCATATTTGTCCTGTTCTGCAAATTTTAGCCTTGTTATGTATTATTACATTGTTTTTGTCTTGGTACATCTTTTATGTCATTTTCATCTTATGTATTGTTATGCCATTTTTGTTTTGTTATGTCATTGTCGTCTTGTCAGCCTTTTACATCATTTCTATCTAGTGTCTTCTTTTACGTCATTTTTGCCTTATGTATTGTTATGTTGTGTTCATCTTGTAATGTCTTTTATGCCATTTTTTGTTGTTACATCTTTGCATCATTTTTGTCTTGTTACATCTTTCAGGTCATTTTCATCATGTTATTTTTACATAATTTTAGGTCATTTTGTTGTCTTTTATACTGTTTTTGTCTTGTTACATCTTCTTACATTGTTTTTGTCTCCTTATGTTTTTCATTTTGTTACAATGTCTTCATCTTGCATTAAAGTAAACTAAAGTAACCAGCCTGTTTTAAAAATGTAAGCAGTAGAAAGTACAGATATTTGTGTTAAACTGTAGGAAGTAAAAGTAAAGTTGTCAGAAAAAGAAATACTCAAGTAAAGTATAGATACCTAAAAAAAAAAATTGCTTAAGTTCAGTGACAAAATATTTCAACTAAGTTACTTCCCATCTCTGGTGTGTCCTCTACTGTCATTAACCAGGCACATAGTCAAAACAGTCTGCTCGCCCACATGTGAGAGCCTGAAATACAGTGATAGAACATCATAAACATCCCAAACAAGCTCAAGATAAGAACGTTAGAGTCACCGGTGTAAGCCATCTAATATGTTAACATTTACAGCCAACAGCAATCATGTGACTGTGGAGAGGTGCAGAGGTTGCCTTTGCATTAGTGTGAATTATAAGATAATCAGTGTTTTGGTGAGCAGGAAAACAGGCCATAAGATGAGCTAAAGGCCTCTCTTTCTCCCCTGGTGATGCATGCTGGTGCCCCGCTAATGGTGGCTAATTTGCTAGTGAGGCATAATTGGGTTCCGGAAGCATAAACTCCACGGGAATTGTGAACACCAGCAGAGATAGAAGCAGGGCGAGGAAGTTGTGTGTGTGTGTGTGTGTGTGTATTTGTGTGTGTACGTGTGGATAGTGTTACTCACAGTATGTGAATGCATGACATTACACATAGCAGATCATTACTGTATTTAAGTGTGCATTTCTTTAGTGTGGATTCAGACTGTATGAGCCTCTTGGAGTGGTTTACCATTGCCTTTAATGATACTAATTGTTTGTATGTGTGTGTGAGTCTTTGAGAAGGTGTCTTTATGTAAATGAGAAGCTGTGGGAGGCAAAGAAAGGCTTCAAAGCATGCTGCCGGTAGAACAATTCTCCGCCGCCTAAACACTGGTGTGCTTGCAGCGGCTATGAAAGCATATGAGGGATGTACACCAAGCAAGCTGGTAAGTGATAGACTGTGACGCGAGAGAAAGAAAAAAAAAATCGTCTTATTGACCAATAAATTCTGTGCAAGCACATGAAAGTGTTATGAGAGGTAGCCATCTTTTCCTTATCCCCGGTGCTATAATGTGCAGCTGGGGAATGTTTAATTGGCTCTACCAAATGACACATCCCCAGGCGGGTTTACTTTTCAAACATGAAATACAGTCCTATTCTGCATGTCACACGAGAATGCATTGTGCAGTTATCCATCCCCGCGTTGTGTCTTTACATCTTTGTGGACTGTTTTTTTTTTTACAAAGCAAAGTGACGGTTATTGACAAATCCTCCCAAAGCAGCATTAAAAAGACACATTTTTAACTACAATGTTTTTGATTTATTGACATATCCAACAAGCAACTCAGTTTGTGTGTCTGTGTGGGAGTAAGATAGTAATAGAGTGCTGCTGGAATGAGTCCCAAACTTGGAAATGAGTTAGGATTTTTGCATCACCAGTTCCCTCAACTTAAAGTCAGTATTTTTCAATGGATTTTTGGCTTGATGACTGAAATAAGTATATATAATATATGTTATATATTACTTATATGATATGAGCACATTTTTATTAGTGTATAAAACTAAGAATTGTGTATTCATTACCTCAGAATGAGCTGTTTACATCTACAAAGGTCGATGGTCCTCTTCAGTGGAAGTAGCCATTTTGCACTGCCATGTTTCTACAGTAGCCCAGAATGGACAAACCAAACACTGGCCGTAGACACAGCCCTTTTGCATTCTTCAAGTGTTTAATGGGCACCATTATTTGATTGGTCCATTAAGGTACTTCAAAAAGACTATTCCCTGAATAACAATGAAAGCCCCCTCTGTACACTACTCAACATGCACAGCAAAAAGTTAACATTTCTGAGTTGATTTCTACTCTCAAAGTGTTATTTTAACACATTCTGATTTGAATGGTCCTTGGTGTTGGAGTTATTTGACAGAGTTGATCACATCAGTGTTATTTCAACTCTGCACAGATGTAATTTAGCTCCGCCCTCACGTTTCACTTCGTCGGTTGGAGACGAGAGAAGTCAGCGCCATTTTCCTCCTTGCATGCAGTTATACATGGTAAGTGAAATTAAGGCAAACTTACTAAAACAATTAAAAATTGTTGCTGTAAGCTGCAGTATGTGCATTGAAACATACATGGAGAATATATGCCGTATAAAGCCTATGGTAACGTTAGCTAGCTACTAGTCAGTTAATAAAACCATCTCAACTTACTTTAAAACAAAAAACTATAAGGTAGGAGTGCTGCCTGGAACTGTTTTTCCTTTTCTTGTTCATGATGGTGCTCTTTTGGTTTGGCTGGGAGCCTTCATCAGGGAGTCCCTGATGAAGGCTCCCAGCCGAAACGCGTTGGAGCGCTTTTACCTTTTCAGCCATGTGATTCAATAAAGGCTTTTTAATATTTTTTCTAGATGAGTGCCTTGGTATTTTTTCTTTTTGTTTACTTTAAAACAATTCATATCCAAGCTCAAAGCGATTAAAAACAAATCTTTATATTTTAATGTTAAAACTGTTTGACGCTGACAGTTGCAGGATTTTTTTTGCTTTCGCTGTGTTGAACATGAGAGTGCAAAAACATGCCCCGGCAGGTGTTTTGTGCGTTTCACATGCCTGACGTTTGTGTACGGATGTGCACCGGAACACAGTATTAGACGAAGCCCGCAAAATTGTCTAAGTATTAAAATTTGTTTTGAAGGGTCCTTACTTCATGTGCTTTCATATGAATGTAAGAAATTTTCTTATAGTATTTATAAAGTTTTGATGCAGTTTATTACCTCCGCTGTGTGTGTGTGCGTGTGTGTGTGTGTTTTGTCTGTGTGCATGCGTGTATGTGTTTATGCGCTATTTAGACAGAGCGAAGTCAGTGAGCAGAGGCCGCAAAGTGAAAATAACTCGGAGCGTTGACCACCACTATGCTTCTCACTGTACATAAGAGCAGTAAATTCTTCACGAGTGAAAACGCCTGTTCATCGTGCGTTAAGATATTGGTCAATCTCTAATCCATCCGCAATGTTTTTACACAAGCACAGTGCACTAACTCAGCTAATAGCGAATTGTCAAAAACAAGCTAAAAGAAACGCTGTTTAGTTTGCCACTACTTTTAAAATTTGTTGCATGGTTTTAAACTGAGCTGCTGGCCGAGAAGGCAGCCCACAGAGGACTCTGTACCAGCAGTACCTGCAGGCAGCATCAGCAGTGGGAGGAGGACAGAGACAGGACGGGTGAATGACTGATGTGTGTTCTTCATGCTTACTAAATGTCACTCAATGTTTTGATGTCATAAATAGTTTTGTTTTGACATTTTACATTTCTTTCTAGATAGATATTGAGTATATGGTAGTGATGTTGCTGCTGTAGAAACAGCATTTACTTGTATTCACAATATTTCTTTCATATCACAGTAAAAATGCTGATCCAGGTGAAGTACAACCGACAGCAGAAGTATGTGAAGTTGGATGACGTTGAAGGACGGTTTGACTTTCTCCAATTCCACAAAAAAGGTGTTTCATTTTACTTAAGCTTGGCTTAGGAAAAAGGTTTAAAAATACACCCATATTTAGGGATGCACGATATGATTTATTTTTTTCTGTCGATACTGATAACCAATAATTACTTGCTTCTCATGGTCCATACTGATGAGATAACCAATAATTTCACATTTCTAAAAATAAGTTCATATAACCTGTTGTTTATGCACAACTGAGAGTCAGAAAGGCTCAGCTGTAGTGATCAAAGATGCCCGAGTTAATATTTCACAACTCTGACTGAACCAGATCTAACTGAAATTAGTGCCAGTAATTTATCAGCCCTGATATACATTGTGCACCCCCATCCATATTCTTGAAAACCCTCTTTCTGCAAGCTCCTTCATGTTGTAGAGTCCCTGCATTTAGTAAATTGCTAAACATTTTAGTTCTGCACGTGTGCCTCTTATTTAATTGTGTAAATGTAAAGCACCAAAACAGTACATTTTTAAAAAAAGAAAATTGGCCTTAAGAGAGATTTGGGTTTTGTGAGGGGTAAAGTGTTCTAGATTTATTTAACGATTATACACTGGTAGATGAATGAATGTGCTGACTTCAAAAGCGCATTGGTTTTTATCTCACTCTCTATTCCAGTCATCGAGAGATTTTGCCTGCCACCTGATGCAAACATTATATACAAGGATGCAACAGGGACAGAAGTTGATGCGGAAATATTCAGCGACCTTGTAGGACAAGGCAATGTGGTGCTGACGGTTTTCTCAGATCAGGGTGAGATATAAAGTCAGGTGTAATCAAGCACTCTACAGCCTAAGGAATACAGTTATTTCCATTTTTCTATTCCTTTAGAATTTTCTGATTGCTCCTTGTCTTCTGCTTCTGAGACGTCTGACTCAAGCTTCAGCTCAAGCACATCGACTATAATCTTGGAAGAAGAGATTCCAAGCAAGAGACAAAGAATTGAAGATACACGTGATGCAGTGTCTGCTAAACAGGTTGTAACAAAGTTTGATTCTCATGAGTTTCCCAACATTTTAATGTTGTTTCACTCGAGTTTCTAGAAAAGATGTTTATCACAATGTTTTGCATTCTCATGTTTTTGTTTTTTATTAGTTGATTGAAGCTGTACTAAGAGGCAAGTCTGGTGGTGAAGAAGTGCTACAGGAGTACCAAAGAACCGAAACCCTAACAGATACTGCAAGAAGACAAATGGTGAACATACTGGTGGCTCACATGATTGATAATCATGGGTATGTGTGTTTTGTGTTCTCTTTATTGGTGCCAAATAACTGCATGGCAATTGCATAAATTTAGAGAAGTAATTTAATATTTCCTCTCAGGTACCTTCCCACCAAAGCAGTCAGAGAGAAGTATGCTCTTGGGATAGTGACACTGTTCCCCTCCCTCAAGGATCCATATACCAAGAAAGGCTATGTAATTGTCATTATGATTGTTTGCATAAAACTTTTCATGTCATACTTGCACGTTTACTTATTTCAGTACCTGCATTTTGTAGCAGGAAGCTGTATGCACAACATTGAAATTTGAATTCTGTTAGATTTCTCATGAGCTGAGTATAACAACGTCTTTTTTCCCCCCTTTTCATTTTAAGGAACACTTCTATGATGCTGCAAGTAGCACAGGATACATCTCTTGGCGTCTGAAAAACATTGCAAAGGAAGATTCGTCGAGGATCTCCGCTGCCACCAAATAACTCCATTGACTTTTCTCCAGGAGGTCCAAATGACCAAAGGAGCGTTAATGTTGAAAGACAGCTGGAAGGAGATGCTTGCCGAGAGGCCATGTCTTTGCTCAACCATACTACAGACAGTTCCCTGATTCTCCAGAAGATGCGAGAGACCTTTCAGCACCGTCAGAAGCTTGTTAATGACCCAGGGAGAAGTGCTGATATCCTCTCCATCTTTCCAAGATTCCTGGACACAAAAAGATTGGTAAGTTTGGAAGGAGATGTTCAGAATGGCTTGTTATTTTAAAGTATTTTCTGCAGTAGTAGTTTAACATCTTCTTTCGTAAAGGTGGAACAAGACTTCACTCTCCTATTTGACGAAGAGACATTCTCCAGGCTGCTTCAGAAATGGGATGTGTTCTTAATGCCCAATGTCATAAAAGAGGCTAAGCATCTTACTTAACACCAGAGTTGCGTCGCTTGGTGCAGTCAGCAGAAAGTCTACCAGGAAGTGATCTCGATGAGGCAATAAGTGAGTTGTATTCATTTTACTTGTTTTAAAGTGTTTGCTATATTTGCAGTCACAGTTGCTTCATTCATTATTTCTGTGATTATATGATTAAAATTTGGAAATGAGAGCACTTGTGTGATATTTCTTTTACCATATGTAATTTGTTTATTCTGTGTATCTCTAAAAGTTGATCTGATTTTTTGGATGAATATGAGCAATAGATGGATGAATTGATGATGCTTGATTGCTGATTGCTGATGATGATGAGTTTGACTTGTTGTCTTTCATAAGGTAATTATATTAAGTTCATAATAATAATTTGTCATGTGTCATCTTTTTAGCTGCATGTGTATGTAGCCCACTGCCTCTGCACGCCCGTGGTCCGTCTCTCTACACCTCCCCAGGACTCTGCGTTGTGATTTAGTTTATGTTGGTGGAGGAGTGTTGTGCGGAGAGAAGGAGGCACCAGACGCAGGGTTTGGGATTGTGGTTCAAGGCCTTGGCTGCACTTTATTTCACAGTAACACTCTTCATCTCTGCTGTCTGCTATCACAGTGGCTGCCGGCTTCATCACCCTTAGCAAGCAGCAAGTGAAAATAAACTTTTTTTAGAAATAAGTATTTTACCCAAAGAAATAATAAATCTTACTCAACAAAAAAAAATAAATAACATAAAAAAAACATATCACATGAAAATAATTACTGTCTAATTAAATTATATACCGCATTCAGAAAGGAATAAATGACAAACATAACATTACATTCTCAACTTAAGTACTATGTAACAAAAAAAAAACACAAATGCTCCGTCCTGTCCAGCGTCAATATACAGCATGCTAACCACGTGCGTATCCGCGCCTCACCAAACCTCGTCAAATGGCCAAAAAACACGGTTAATTATAACCCAAACACATGGCAAACTTTCGCCTAACATGTAAACAAACAGTGCACCTGAATCAGTGAACGGAATGGGTGGCCCTAGCGCCGATACTTAAACACAATGCAGGACGCTGCTACCATGCTTACCTTGCGGAGCAAGTGAAAATAAACTTTGAAAAACATGGCGTCGTTCACGGTGAAAATCTCAAAGTTACGGTGCCCTAAAAGGGACAAACAGAGCGAAACGCCGAATTTGCTATAGAATAGACAGCACAACAGTGCCACCCTCTGACATAAAGAGGCAACTGCCCTACACGAAGTACCTGCCTTACATCCGCTCCGTCTTTAATTGATGGCGCCCCTGCCATCAGACTAAACCAAATACAACAGATACGTACAGTATTAATTCAGCTAAGACCACCCACTTTACACATGTGGAACTCAACCAACATCATTTTAACTAGATAATAATAGTGATAATAATAATGTGAGGTGAATGAATCACTGCTGTGTCATGACTGTGTCTCTGTGGCTGCCACTCAGGTGTATATACTGCATCTGCTACGCGTGGCATGCTGCTCTTCTTGCTTTAACCCTCTGCCATAACTCCAATCCTCTTCTTATCTTCTGCTGGTCACTCTCCGACTTCATGGCTTGTAACTCACAGCATAGTTTCTTTGGGAGACGGCGATTCCTTGGTGGGTTTCTCCTTGGAGAACTGGGACCCACAGGTGCGCTGTCATCCCCCACAGCTACCTTTGTCTCCCCTCCTGCACTCTGTCTTGCATCCATGTTGTCCGTGCTTGTGTGTTCACCCTGCCTGTTTGTTGTCTCCTGTGAAGCTCTCTCAACATTTTGTGTGCCTGTGTGTTCATCCGGTCTGTGTGCTATCTCAGTTAGAGTTCTCTCCACACTTTCCTCCACATCCTCCATCCCCCAGTCCTCCGCTGCATCTGACTCAGTGTCAGCATCTCTTGCATCCACGTCTGGCTCTGCCTCTGCCTCCTCTCTCACCACATCACTGACCCGCTCCACTGGAAGAAACATACATTGTGTAAGGAGGTTGCGGTGAACGATTCTTTCTGCTCCACCTCCCTCTAGACGCACCACATACACAGGGATGTTAGGTTGCTTCTTCACCACAATGTATGGACGAGGCTCCCATCTATCCCCCAGTTTCTGCCGCCCCTCCACATGACACACTTTAACCAGGACTCTGTCCCCTGGGCGTAAGACTTGGCTCTTTGCTTTCTGGTCATAGTACTTCTTCTGCTGCCCTTTAGCCTGCCGAGACATTCGGTTGGCCTGAGCATAGGCCTGTGTCAGACATTCATGGAGAGTTTGGACATAGTCACTATACCCACATGGTTCGTTCTTGGTGGTGAGCCCAAAAATCAGGTCGACTGGGAGCCTCGGATGCCTACCAAACATCAGATAGTATGGCGTAAACCCGGTTGAGTCATGCCGTGTGCAGTTATATGCATGTGTCATAGCATCCAAATGCTCATGCCAGCGAGGCTTCAAGTGAGGTTCCAAGGTCCCCAGCATATTTAATAGGGTCCTGTTGAACCTTTCAGTGGTACCATTGCCCTGTGGGTGGTAGGGTGTGGTGTGGGTCTTAGTGATGCCAGTACACTTACACAGCTCTCTCACAACAGCACTTTCAAAATTGCGCCCTTGGTCTGCATGCAATTTTGCAGGGAAGCCAAACCTGCAGAAGAAGTTTTTCCACAGCACCTTAGCCACTGTGCTGGCTTTCTGGTCTTTAGTGGGGTAGGCTTGTGCATAACGGGAGAAGTGGTCTGTCACAATGAGAACATTTTCTATTCCACCTTTGGATTTCTCCAGGGTCAAGAAGTCCACACACACAAACTCCATGGGTGTGCTGCTGTGGATGCTGACAAGTGGAGCTCTGAGGCCTGACGTAGGAGTCTTCCTGAGGCAGCACCTCTCACATTGTTCACACCAAGCCTTTATTTCCTGAAACATTCTTGGCCAGTAAAATCTCTCTCTTATCATCTGCAATGTTCTCTCAAAGCCCAAGTGACCTGAGTCATCGTGAAGAGCAGACTTGACTGATGTGCGAAGACTCTCTGGCAGTACAAGCTGCCCCACTGTCCCTCTCTGGCCATCTTGAATGCAGCGGTACATAATACCTTCCTTTACCACTAACCTCCTCCACTCCTTTAAGAGAAGGCACACTTGCCCACCGCCTCCAACCCTCTTGCTGCGGCGTGGTTTTTGGTTCCGGGTTTTAAAGTGCAAGACTGGGCCAATGACAGGGTCTCTCCTCTGTGCTGCACGAATCTCCTGCGTTGTCATGGCAGGGAGTGACTCCGTCCCCACATCCCCATAGGGCTCACTAAATTGTGGAGGTAGGTTGGGCTCAGGCTCCTCAGAAGCAGCTGCAATCTCGGCTGAAGGGCTTTCTGATTCTGGTGCGTTTTGTGTCTCCTCTTGCTCACTGGCTCCCACCCACTGAGGACAGGTTTGTAGGACCTGACTGACTTCCTGGTTGGACAAACGAGAGAGGGCATCGGCATTTGAGTTGTTCTGGCCCCGTCTGTACTGAATGTCAAAGTTAAATGTAGACAGCTGAGACACCCACCGCTGGCCCGTAGCATCCAGCTTTGCCGTAGTCATCACATACTTGAGGGGGTTGTTGTCGGTTTGGACAGAGAATTTGCGCCCGTAGAGATGGTCGTAGAACTTGTCTGTCACTGCCCATTTCAGAGCGAGGAACTCGAGTTTGTGTGCAGGATACCTCGTCTCTGCTGGGCTCAAGCCTCTGCTGGCATAGGCTATAACCCTCTCTGCTCCATCTTGCACTTGTGCCAAAACAGCACCAAGGCCCCCACCAGAAGCGTCAGTCTGGAGAACAAACGGCAGGCTGTAGTCCGGGTAGCCCAGCACTGGAGCAGTCATTAGCTTTTCTTTCAGGGACTGGAATGCCTCCTCGCACTCGTTTGTCCACAAGAATGGGGGGTCAGGACCTGCACTCTTCTTTCCTCCTCTTTTTTTCTTCCTGGGGTCACCAGAGGTGAGGCGGTACAATGGAGCAGCTAAGGTGGAGTAGCCCTGCACGTACCGCCTGTAGTATCCAGCAAACCCCAAAAACTGCAGCACTTCTCTTCTGTTGGTAGGCCTTGCCCAGTCTTTGACCCTACTGATCTTCTCTGGGTCTGTCCTGATCCCCTCTGAGGACACCAGATGACCCAAGTACTGCACTTCTTTCCTCAATAGTTGGCACTTAGAGGGCTTTAACTTCAAGCCATGTTCCTGGAGTCGACTGAACACCAGCTGCAGCCTCTCTAGATGCTCATCAAAGGTTTTGGAGAAAATAATTAGGTCGTCGAGGTAAATCAGGAGATGAGTGAAGTTGAGATCACCAAAGCAGCAGGTCATGAGTCTCTGAAAGGTGGATGGGGCGTTCTGCAGCCCAAATGGCATTCTGTTGGCTTCAAACAGCCCCATCGGTGTGCTGAATGCCGTCTTGTGCCTGTCCTGCTCTGCTACTTCCACCTGCCAGTAACCAGATGTGAGGTCAAGAGTGGAGAAGTACTTCGCTTGACCCAGAGCTTCCAAGGCCTCCTCTATTCGTGGCAGAGGGAATGCGTCTCTCATGCTGCAGGAGTTGAGCTTCCTATAGTCAATGCACAGCCTTAGTGAGCCGTCTTTTTTGGTTACAATCACTACTGGCGATGCATATGGACTCTTACTAGACCGGATGACTCCTGCAGTCTCCATCTCACTCAACAATCGTCTGACGTCCTGCCACTGGGAAGGGGGGATCTTTCGATATGGGAGCCGAAATGGTTTAGAGTCAACCAGTGGGATTTCATGCTGCACAGTTTTTGTGTGGCCAAAGTCTGTGGAATGCTGCGAGAACACACCTACATTCTTCTCCACCAGCTCTTTAAGGAGGGAACGCTGGTGTTCATCCTCCACCGCTGCTTCACTAAGATCCACACCACAGCCCGCCACCACATGATCGAAGCTCAGACATGCCTCCTTGTCTCCTTTATTTTCTCCATCTCCATGCTTTTCATCTGGAAACTCCACAACATTGCTCACCAGGAAAGCATTGGCCAGGTGCGTTTGTGGTTTGATCGTAATAGCACGCTCAGACAGGTTCATTACTCTGATGGGGGCACAACTTTTCTTTACATCAGCAAGGACTCTGGCAACCAAGAGGTTTTGGGGGAGTTGCAAGGAGGGGTGGCCTTCAATCAGCGCTGTATAAGTCTTTCTTAGTGGGCCAGCTTTAATCTTGCACATTAAATCCATTTCTTTTCCACCAGGAATGCGAATCTTACGGCCAGTGTACACAGCAGGGCCCACCATGTCATCCGTTTCACTCTGTTTGGCATCTCTAATCTCCAGTAGAGCTGTATACCACTCTGGATGGCTTCCTTTGACTTGGTGGAGAAACTGCTGGCCATAAGTTGCTTGGAGGTGACTTTTAGCAGCACGAATGACATTGGTCCCTACAAGCAGAGGGACTGAGGAGCGGTACTCAGAATCTGGAACAACAAAAGCTGGTACATTTTTATACTCTTTCCCCAGTATCTTCAGTTCAATGTGTAGGATACCGTGATAGGGCACGTTCTGGCCTGCAGCTCCCTCAATGGGTACCTTAGAAGACTGCAGCTTTTGTTCTCTTAGGATGGGGTGGTTACGCCAGTATTTGTATGTAATACTGGTTACTTGTGAGCCAGAGTCAATGAGAGCCCTACACTTTATTCCGCTGACTTCCACCTCCCCCTCGTTCCTGGGACCCACTAATGGGGGGCTCTTTTCTCCATTGCTGCCCTTTTTTTCCTGCCGTAGGGGACCTTGCTGCTCACCCATGGTTGCCCCGGTTTCCATGGGCTCTAGGTGTTTAAAGGCTGGTGTGGGTGAGGTGTGTTCCCCTCTGCAGGGCTCGCCGGCTGAGGTTGCTGAGCCCAGGCAGGGTTTAGGATTAGGGAAGACGGCTCTGCAGGCGCGGGCTATATGTCCCTGCCTCCCACACCGATAGCATGTCACACCTGCACTGGGAATGGGAGGCACTGCTGGTGGCTGAGGTCTTGGCGGGGGTATGGGGGGGGGGCAGTGATTCTGGCTTCAAGGTGAGACAGCTTAGCCATGTATTCCTGTTGGTTAAGGGCTAACTTTTGGACCATCTCCGTCAGCTCCGATAACTCTGAGGCATGTTTTGTTCGTTCTGCCCTTGCGTTGACACTACACTCAGATGCGACATGCACTTGTGCCATGGGTTTCTTTGACTTGTGTGGTAACTGGAACTTTTTAGTTTCTCTTGCCAGATTCCGTAGCTCAACCTGCAGTTCCCGGAAGCTTAAAAGCCTGGGTTTCATGGGTGCAATCCTTGCATAGACCTCCTCATCAGTGAGTCCTCTTAAAAACTGCCGAGTGAGTTTACTATCTCGATCAGGAAAGGGCCTGCCTCCTCTTTGACTTTCTTCCACAGCCCTCAACGTAGACTCCAGTGCAATAGCATAAGAGCAGGCAGACTCACCTTGCCGCTGGCTGCGCTCATAGAAATCGGCTAGGGGATCCAAGGAGCCCTGGGTGTCACCATATTCTGCTCTTAGTTCCTCAAATGCCCTCTCAGGGGTCTGTTCATGGGGAGGCAGGTTCAGAACCAATTTTCTGGCCTCTCCACTCAAGTGTCGCACAACAGTAGAGAAGCGGAGGTGTGTGGGCAGTTCTATCGCCTCCAGAAGATACTGCATATCACGTATCCAATCATCCACAAGCATTTTGCTGTCTGCATTACCGGTAAACACTTGGACGTTCTTGACTTGATGAGTCTGCATGAACCCACTGTAGGTCATCTGTGAGATGCCTGGATTGGCTGTGGTCACGGCAGGGGACTTCAGGAGTGGGTCAGACGGGTATGAGTGCATGACTGGATTTGAGGATTGAGGCAGAGGCATGGTGTGTGAGAAGGCCGCCGGATACATGGGGGGTTGGTTAACTGCTGGTGTATGTAGATGCACTGTGATGGGGGCCTGAAGAGGTGCTGTGTGCTTAGAGGCTGCATTTGTAGCATCAGGGCTGGGCATTGTTGTGTTTGGGTCCCATGCAACGGTGGCAGGTGGGAGGATGTGGGCTGCAGGGTCTTGAGAGTAGTGAACAGGGGTTGGGGATGTATGCAACTGGGGGAGGTGTCCAGCCGGGGGGTTGGTGTCCACGGTATTGAGTGGGGTTCGATAGCTTGGCAATGGAACTTGGGGCACAGGGGTAGACTGTGGATAGCCATTGTAGCTATGGGAGCTAGACGGGGTGGGCTGGGCAGAGTAATGAGAAGTGATTGGGTGCTTCATGAAGGGCTGTGGCACACTTTGCATTTCTGGTAGGATGGGGTGAGGAGCGCTATGAGGAGGCAGGGGGGCTTGGTGCCCATAAGGGTTAGCTTGGGGTGGGAGAGAAGGGCCTGTAGTAGCCTGCGTGGTTGAGTGTGGCACAGGAGCAGGTGGGAGCTCATGGGGGTTAGCCTGATGCAGGGGAACGGGGGCTGTCAGAGTCTGCATCGATGGCTGGGGCACAGGGGTGTCTGCTGGAGAGATGACACTTGGCAAGCTGTAATCCAACCTGCCGGTCTGGTGTCTTGATCCTTTGACTGGGGTGACATCAAAACTGGACAAGGGGGGCTGTGTTGAAGCTCCAAAGCCTTGAAAGATGGAAGTTTTGACTGGGGTAATGTAATGAGGTGACAGCACTGGGGGTGTTGGGCTAAGTTGTGAACCTAATTCCGGTCCCAGGTGGTGTCTTTGGGCCTGGTGGTCATGGAGGTGGTGCTGCAGGTGAGGGCCAGCAAGCCTGGTGGTGTCTTTGGGTCTTACTGCTGGCTGCGGGCTCCCTGTGCCAGGGCCTGCCACTGCCCCATCACTCAAAGGGTGGATTTGGGTTCCACCTGTTCCTTGGTAATGGCTTGCAGATGGAGTATGAGAGGGCTGAAGGCTTGAAGCTGCTGAAGAGGGTGCCTGTAGCTTCAATTGGGAATCTGTGTAATCATTCAACATTTTCTTCTGCTTCTCGGTTCTCACTAGCTGGTGCTAAATATATATATGTTGCAAACTTCTTTCAGTATTCAACCTGGCGTGTGAGACTATGTGTATGTAAAGTTAGTGTGTCTTAGTATAATGAATGATACTGTGATGGAATGTGTGGAACACAGTTATCAAACTTTAACCAAAACTTACATCAAACAAGAATAAAGCACTAATTATCAATACACAACTCTTGGTGAGACTTCAAGAATAGGAATGAGACACTAGCAATATCAGCTTGAACGCCACTCAAAATAAAATTTCTAACAAGGAATCACACAAAGCATTTAGCTTGAAAACACCAAACAAACAGTTTTTTTTTTTGTTTTGGTTTTTTTTTTTTTTTTTTTTTTAGTTCTTTTTAAGACAAAAATTAAGACACCACAAGCACTTCAATGTCCCATTGTAAGCTTGGAAGGATACAATGTTGCAGGTGGACGTTCTACCAGATAGTCTCCAGAAGCAGGAATGCAGCAGGATACCAACTGTCCATTATGGTGATGCAGTTTCTCCAAGCACAGTTCACAAGATGTCTGCCGAGCTGAAGCCGGGCGCACAGTTCACTCACTACTGATGATGCAGGCCGGAGTCCAGTGTCGTTTGGGCTGTAGTTTTTGGCCTTGAGGAGTCACAATCCCGGTCACGGCACCAAAGATGTAGCCCACTGCCTCTGCACGCCCGTGGTCCGTCTCTCTACACCTCCCCAGGACTCTGCGTTGTGATTTAGTTTATGTTGGTGGAGGAGTGTTGTGCGGAGAGAAGGAGGCACCAGACGCAGGGTTCGGGATTGTGGTTCAAGGCCTTGGCTGCACTTTATTTCACAGTAACACTCTTCATCTCTGCTGTCTGCTATCACAGTGGCTGCCGGCTTCATCACCCTTGCGGAGCAAGTGAAAATAAACTTTTTTTAGAAATAAGTATTTTACCCAAAGAAATAATAAATCTTACTCAACAAAAAAAAATAAATAACATAAAAAAAACATATCACATGAAAATAATTACTGTCTAATTAAATTATATACCGCATTCAGAAAGGAATAAATGACAAACATAACATTACATTCTCAACTTAAGTACTATGTAAACAAAAAAAAACACAAATGCTCCGTCCTGTCCAGCGTCAATATACAGCATGCTAACCACGTGCGTATCCGCGCCTCACCAAACCTCGTCAAATGGCCAAAAAACACGGTTAATTATAACCCAAACACATGGCAAACTTTCGCCTAACATGTAAACAAACAGTGCACCTGAATCAGTGAACGGAATGGGTGGCCCTAGCGCCGATACTTAAACACAATGCAGGACGCTGCTACCATGCTTACCTTGCGGAGCAAGTGAAAATAAACTTTGAAAAACATGGCGTCGTTCACGGTGAAAATCTCAAAGTTACGGTGCCCTAAAAGGGACAAACAGAGCGAAACGCCGAATTTGCTATAGAATAGACAGCACAACAGTGCCACCCTCTGACATAAAGAGGCAACTGCCCTACACGAAGTACCTGCCTTACATGTAAATAAGAGTTGTTGAACAGTGGATGAAACTAAATTGTGAGTTGTGTTCATGGTGCTGTCCCATCTTGCACTAGGTAGCGAAATGATGTTCAAGTAATCACTTCTATGATGTATTTGTCTTTGTGCTGCACATTATTCTGATGTTTAATGTTCAGTTTCCTTATGTCATTCCTAGTCATGCTGCAGTTTGGAGGAGCATCTCCATAACCAGCAGGGTCAGCAGCCATACCTCCTTGCCGTTGTCCGTCAGAAGAGCAAGATTGACAGCTTCTACATTGCCATGGACAAGCATCTCATCCCATGCCAGGCAAACCGCTCCCTTGGGGCATTTGATGAACTTTTCAAGGCACACTTTGTGTTCAATTTGTCTTATGATGCTGCATTGGTGAATTTTTATACATTCCTGCAGACAACAGTGTACAACATTGATGTGGGGAAAATGAAGGAGTCACCTCGAGTTCGAGACTTGAGAGCCAAACTGCTTAACCAGCCAGTCACGCTCACACTCTGTGAGTAAGAGGCTAAAGCGATGCTAACCTGTTTCAAGTGTCAGAAATTGTATCCCAGCAGTCAGCAGTTGATTTCGCATTTAAAAGTTGAACATGGTTACTATCCTGGACCTAAGTTCAAATTGTTTTGTTCTCAGCAAGGCTGTAGGCATCAGTTCTTAACATATGCAGGTTTTCGAAAGCACCTTAATAGCGTTCATAGCAGTGTTCGACAAATTGCCAGTAGCAACTTCGTCTCAGTTGCAAGCTTTGGAGGAACAATTGAATCCCCCAAATCAATGTAGCTCTTCTGGATCCGACCAAAGAAATGTGTGCATCCATCGTTGCCAAATTACAGGGAAGTGGGATTTCCAACAGTCTAGTATCCTCAATTGTAGGAGACTTGGAGGAGCTAACAAATGAGCTTCACTCACAGGCAAAGCATTCTGCTATTTCTTCTTTACCTACAACTGATCCCAACGTATCTGTGATAAAGGAATCGTTTGAAAAATTTGAAAACCCCTTCACAAATCTGAATACAGAATGGAAACAAAATAAATACTTCAACCAAAAATGGGGAGTGGTCGATCCAGTTGAAATAATATTGGGAGTAAGATATGACACTAGGAGAAATCAGAAATCCGGTACTTATGCTCAAGTACCTGTTAAGGTTACTTTTGTATATGTGCCGATTTTAGAAACTTTGAAGTTCATGTGCAGAAATCCAGAAATTTGTGTAGATCAAAACGTGATACTTACACTGACTTCTTTGATGGAAGTTATTTTAAAACCCACCCTTTGTTTTCAGAAAAAAGACATGCATTACAAATTCAACTGTACTATGACGATTATGAAGCAGCCAATCCGCTAGGCTCCAAATGTGGAGTTCACAAAATTGGCTGCCTTTATTTTGTTGTAAGAAACTTGCCCCCCAAATTCAGTTCGGTTTTGAATAACATTCATTTGGTATCACTTTTTCACACACAAGATCTGCACAAGTATGGTTTTGATCTTATACTGGAACCATTGATAAATGATATAAAAATACTGGAAAGCCAAGGGCTAAGTCTTCCATTTTCTGATGAGCAGGTATTTGGTACAATCTCACAGATCACTGGGGATAATTTAGGGATGCACACAATTCTTGGTTTTAATGAGTCATTTAGTAGCCGTCATTTCTGTCGTCTTTGTTGATTGAGAAAAATGATTCACAAGCGTATACAGTGAGGATGATCCTAAGGTGATTCTTCGTGGAAAAGATTTGTTTGAAATGCATTGCCAGTCTCTCCAGGAAAACCCACAATTGAAGTCACTATATGGTTTGAAAAAGAATTCTACTCTTAATTCATTGACCTATTTCCATGTTTGTAATAACTACTCGTTTGATATAATGCATGATCTTCTTGAGGGTGTGGCTCAGAACGAGATTAAGCTGCTTTTTGGATATCTCACACAAAACTTACTGTCAGGACAGGACTTGCTTTCCAGGATTTATGGTTTTGATTTTTAGAATGAAAAAAACGTCCAAAAAGATTATTTTGGAGAGTGCTGGCAATGGCATTGGTTTAAATTCTATTCAGACACTGTGCCTTGTGAAAAATATCCCACTGTTATTTGGTGACATTATTCCTCCAGGAAACCAAAACTGGAATTTGTTCCTATTGTTACTTCAGATAATGAACATAGTTTTTTCACCTACTGTTACTCTAGGTATGACTATACATTTAAAGCATTTGATTGTTGATCACCATAAATTATTTAAGCACTTGTATCCGCAGAGAAACTTGCTACCTAAACATCATTTCATGATCCATTATCCATCTTCTATAAGGAAAATTGGTCCCTTATTATATATGTGGAGTATGAGGTTTGAAGCCAAACACACGGTTTTTAAAGATTATTTTAAAAATTTCAAAAACATAACTAAATCGCTTGCTAAAAAGCATCAGATGGCCATTGCTTATCACTGGGAAACCTTCACCCTCAAACAAAATGAGTATGGGCCAATTAAATCTTTTTCTGTCAGAGATGAGAATGTGGTTACCAATGAAATGCTTGAAATGATCTTGTCAAAAGATGTTTTCTCAACTAGCTGGGTTAAAGTCGATGGTGTAGAGTATAAAGCTGGACTTGTTGTCTGCAGTGCAATGGAAGAAGACATGCCAGTCTTTTGTCAAATAAGTGAATAACTTTTGGTTGAAGATCACATTTTTTTATTGACAAAAAAGCTTTTCACAGAAAATTTTGATGACCATCATCATGCATTCAGAGTGTTACAAAGTGAGGAAAAGTTTATAATAAAAAATGTCTGAGCTTAAATTTAACAAACCGTTTGATATTCAAAGCTCATATAGTGATTCAGATGAAAGTTTGTACATTATATCTGGATTTACAATGTTTTAATTCAGCTGTATTAATGACTGCAAGGGTGAAAAGGCTATAAATAAATGCTTGTTTGAAAATAATTTTGTTTACTGGAATTGATTTTTATAATTAATTTTAATTTTTTACAGTGTAGATAACTTGACACTGTTGGGAGTGAAATTAACACTATCCAAATAGTTAAAAAAAATATAACTCAGAGCAGTGTTACTTGTCTAATCTGATAGTGTTATTTTAACTCTGTTTTGTGAGTTAAAGAAAGAACTCTGGCAGAGTGTTAAATGTTTAACTATTTTGAAAGTGTTAATTTAACTCTGCAGAGTGTGGAGCTATATAAACCCTGAAAAAGTGTTAAAATCAACTCTGTGGGAGTTGATCTAACACTGGACTTTTTGCTGTGTGGTTAAAATCCAAGTTTCCTCGACCATAAAACCCACTGGAAGCTAGTGCTTCCTGTCAAGCCGTCACTAAACACAAGCTCTAGGGTCCTCTTGCTCCTCCCACCTCCTCTGCCGAAACCCAAGACTACCATGGATAGAAGAGGGCACAAACCCTGAGCTATCCCTCCACACTCCTGATCTACCAGCGCCAGTGCCAGCCTCCTGTCTGGCAGTTTGGATCCATGACCCCAAGTAAGATAGATGGGTGCTCATGCAATAAAGTCAAATATGCACAAAAGATTAATTTGAATTGACTCAACTGATAAGTGATTTGAGTGGTTATATCTTCAACAGTGTGGATATTGAAATGCCCAGAAATGGCTTTTGTTAGCAGGTTAGCATGCTATATACACATGTGCTCCCTATGCTAACATAAGAGAGGCCTGGGCTACACCATTAGATCAACTAGATTCAAGGTTCTGTATACATAAATATACATTATAGTGACTTCTGGAGACGTTTAAGGGATTTTCTTTACTCACTTCACTTCATCAGCATACAGTTTGCAACAATGTCAACAATGGGTCCACAGACTGCAATGCAAGGGAAGGAAACACCGGCGCACTATTGGGGGTCAGACTTGACCCATGATCCGCAAGTTGAGTACTGGTGTGCTAATGCAAACATAATATTGTTGAAAATAAATGTAAGTATTGATTCCTAAATCTTGGACATCAGTGCACAGACAACAATGAGTACGATGACCGCAAGTAGCATGAAATATGAATGCTGATCTAGCTTGCTAAGTACTTTATTTGCATGCTAATGTCACTATACTTAAGAATTCTTACCTGACTTCTCTGGAGAGTCGCTACAGTGCACCAATCTCTTGCATTTGGCAGCATCACAACAGTGATTTCTGCTTCTTTTTTTAGTCATGATGCAAACATTAGTATAATTGTTTTCCTCTTCTTCTGATATATTTCCGGTGATTAGACTTTGGTTCCAGGTGACACTAGTTCGAGTTCTATTTCAAAATAAAGGTCTGGATTTCAGTATAAAGTTTTGAGGGGATTGGAGGAATGTGGATTGGAGAAATGGTGGGAAAAAACAAATACACAAACACACAAACCGCTGTCCATTTAGTAAGACTACAGATCTCTTGTGCTGGCAGGATGGAATAAATACTAGAGCTGCAGAAACTAGCACATGCTTGGCCAGTGTGCAACCTCCTCTGATGAGAGCATGAGCTATGCCATGACATTATTCCTTACACAGCATTTCCATTGGCCTGCTTATGGGAATCAATTCACATGTAGTTTAAATTGATTATGCATGCTAATTAGAGTTAAGAGCTATAATTATAAAGGCTATGTCTTTTGAAATGTGGAGATACATGGAGAATATGGGGGCATTTGATGTTTTCACAACTGTAATTCAATTAATTTGGACCCAACCAATCCAAAAATTACACATTGTGTATGAGCTCCATAGCTACCATTGGATCTGCACATATGGAAGGGGAGGGTAAGGCGAGCAGTATTCAGTTCATTGCAGTCATCAGCCTCACAGTTACATGCCACTAAATCCTACACACGACATAAAATATGTCAGTAAATACCCCACTCATGGATTGTGAAGCTTTTACATGTCAAAAAAGGAGGTTGTGAACAGGTGGCTAAATGAGACCACAAAGGTTGTCACGGGCATTAAATGTCATCACTCAGAACACCAGTCACTTGGTGGTGATATTAAAGTCATGTGACTGTGGTGTAGTTCATTTGTAGCTAAATGTTAGGGGTTTACTCTGGCAACTGCATCCACGCTTCACAAAGGATAAAAGTTGTGTTCCTTTTCGAAAGTATCAAACTTTTTTTGCACCACAGAGCTTGTTTCACACTAATTGAAAATCTATTTGAATACTACATAATCCCATTTCAATTTCTTTTTTAAAAATATATTTTTGGGGCTTTTATGCCTTTAATTTTATAGGACAGCTGAAGATATGGCAGGGACCGGGGAAGGAGAGTCGGGGAATGACACTCAGCAAAGGGCCGTAGGCAGGAGTTGAACCACGGATGTTTTAAAGTACTCACTGCCTCAGTACATGGGGCGAATGCTCTACCTACTGAGCTACCAGGCCACCTAATAATCCAATTTTCTTTTTGTAGAGAAAGCCAGAGCGATGCTAACTTCTGGGCTGGCCTGCAAAAATGCATCATCCCTTCAGCACTCTATAGGTACATCCATCTTCAAGTTATGTGCTACACTTCTTGATTTTTCTACCAGCGTTTTCTTACATTTATACTTCAACAATATCCTGATTTATGTCTTCAAACAGTGAAGCAGTGAGCTTCTTAGAGTGAATTGTGTGCTGCTGATGACCCCTAAGTTTCAAATCTCAGTCAAAATAACCTTTCCACCAATTTTACTACACATCCTGACTCAAAATAGAAAACTTGTCTCCAACTGTGTTGACACAGAAGGGGTGTTCATTTCATTGTCTCATTTCAGAGTTGCAGAGATACTTGATGTCTGCCACACTCGGTTCATCTTGTCCTGCTCAATTACACACACCCGGAAAGGCTTGAGGTACCCTGCTCACTTAGAGCGCTCCACTGAAACCTTGATTTGTGAAAAATGAACTCTGTTGAAAGTATTGATGTTACTTCTTTTTGACTGACATCTATGGAGTAAGTTTTTTTTACAGAAAGTTTGTTTCTTCAGCTCAGTTAATGAAGTTAATGTTTTATCACTGAAATATTATTGATGACCCAGTTTGCTAAGAAAGTCAAGTCAAGTCAACTTTATTTATATAGCACATGTCACACGACAAGCGTAAACTCAATGTGCCTCAAGATACATGACAAACATAAAATAACAAAGATAATAGAGTATTACATATAAAAATAAGCAGAACATGATAAAAACAAACATGATAAGAAGGTAAAAGAATATTTTGATATTGTGAGCTAATTATAAATCAAGTGTATAGATGTTCAAATTCAATAATAATTATCTCTTTATTCTCACATCATATTCTAGTCAGTTGTTTACTGTAACTTGTCTCACATAATAATACAAATATGATCTTCAAGACTGATTAAGTGCTGCACATAAATGTAGTAAAGACACAGATTGCTGGAATTGCTAGACTTAACGGAATTATGAAACTTATCTGGGAGATGTCATATAGGAACAATAAAATTATTAAAATCATTTTAAAATTTATATATAATATATACTATAATATTATATACTATAATATAATACTTTGTGATTTTTTGGTAAATAACCATGTAACAAACGGGATAATGTACAGTGAGCAGGTCATTATTGAGAAATAAAGCCATAAAATCATTTTAAAATGAATGTTTTGTGTATCTCACTGACTGAGACTGATTTGATACGTATCTCGATACATGTGATACTGTAGCCTAAATGAGGATCTGTGAGCAAACTTTAAAACTGTTTAAAATATTAGTATTTTGCAGTAAGATGATATGTTACTCTGTTTCAGCTGTGGTTTGATTAGTGTGGAGGAACAGTGATGCTCCGTGTTACCTGCTCTCACAGTGACATGACGTCTCTGTGGGTCAGACTCGTGTCTCTGTTCTCTGCTGTCAGACACGTTTTACATAAATGATTTGCAGCAGTTTTTCTCATCTTTCTTATAGACCCCAAAACTTATTCTACACTTGCACATTAGGAAAGTTTGGTGGTGCGACGCGGTACAATGTCACTTCTGTCGCTGTTTTCAGCGCGGTCTGTTTTGAGTAAATGAAGAGGAGACACAGGAGAGGGAGGAGGGAGCGCTTGTTTTGTGTGAGCGAGGCAGCAGGCACGCAGCGAGAGCAGTGCAGACAGAGACAGGAGGAGAGAGAAAACAGAGGAAAGTTACAGTGGCAGCTCCCTGATGCCAAAAATTAAACACATGCACGTCCTAGTGAGATGTATCGATATGCTAGTGCTGCCTCAATTTTTTTTTCAATTCATGTTCAGTTTTAACCGATACAGGCCGTCTGAACCAATGCACTCGTATCTTAGATATTATAGTCTGATGCATTGGATGCATGAGTGAATCGTTACGCCTCTAGTAAATAACCATGTACCTAGCAGGATAATGTACAGTGAGCAGGTCACTATTGTGAAAGAAGTCACAAAATCATTTTAAAATGAGTATTTTGTGTCACATAAATGTGTGCCAAATATTTATTTTTTTTTTTTTTTGGTATGTAACCATGTAATAGGAGGTATAATGTACAGTGAGCAGGTCATTATTGTGAAATAAACCCCTTCAGGATGGGATCCTCTATCATCCTGTAGGGGTTTATTTCACAATAATGTCCTGCTCACTATACATTATCCCTTACAAAATGTTTGGCACTATTTATGACAATGAATTCTGAGGGGAACTCTATGTTAGCTTAATTTATGGCAACTCATCCAAAAGTTTCCTGAAAAACAAAAATGTCCACCTCATAGTAGTAATTCAGGTGATTACTGAAGTCAGTAGGCTTCATTCCTTGGACCAGTAACGTTTCATGGTAATCCCCAGTTGTCAGGATGTTAACAGTCTGAACCAAAGTGGTTGACTGACTGGCCAACATTGCCATTCCTATCGTGATGCCACTAGCATGGGTAAAAACAAATCTCATAGTTATTTAATACATTGTTCAGTCATGATGCATTGGTCAGACCTGTAACAGTAAATGCAAAAAGAACTTAAAAATTCAAAAGGCAAATGAGGGGCATCTCTTATAACATAACATTTTGTGTTGCTGGCACAAAGTTTGTGTTGTGCTTTTATGTTGCTGACCAAATAACTTTAATTTCAGCTGCTCTATTACTCAAATGCCAATGATAATAAGAACCACAATTGTCTAATCTTTTTGTAGCTCCCTGTGCCTCTCACTCTCCGTCCTGCTCGATCACCCAGCCTCACATGCTCACTACCTCTGCGTTAGCCGAAAGACATATAATGTGATATTGCTGCGTCTTTTAAAACCCCCAAACCCCTGCTGTAAATTCTCCTGGACCACAGTCAGATAGAGTTGGCAACCCAGGTGGAAGATATGTTTGCAATAGTGTTAGATTTAAGCCAGGAAACTGCAACCAACAATGGGCCATGCGCACTTGGGAAAATAGCAACCTTATCTTATTTTCTTGAGATGTTTGAAATTGGGTATGGGTAAATCTGCTGTGCCACCACCAACCTGGTGGAGGAACAGACTATTCAGTATAGATCTTGACAAGTAAATGGAGTTACTGCTGCCTGTGTCGGATACACAATAAAAACTTTTCAGATATTATCTTCATCAACTGTAAAGGAAATCCCATTGCATCGCTGCACTGATGTGTGTGCAAGCAAGAGTGGAAGATCTTAAAGTATGTTTTCCAGACGGCCAGCGGAAAACCATGTGTGTCTGTGTACTGTACAGTAATCTCTTATTTATAAAATGCAAATGTGTGTGCCTACACTCATGAAAATAGGCTCCATTATGTTGCTATGGGAAGATCATACATAATGTATATAAACCTTACCCATTCTTAAGAACTGGGACAGATCATGTTACCTTGTGAGGTACCTGGATTTGCGAGATCACACAAGAATCCATATTGCCAGGTTTCAGGTTATCCGTTTGTGTCTGCACTGCAAAGTAGCACAGCCAATCAGCGTCTTAGGAGGGATTGGTGGCAGCTACAGGCGCAGTTTTAGGTGTGACGACAGCGAGAAGCGTCAATGGAAGCGACTCATCTCGAACAAACAATGGCGGCTCCTGAAGAGGTTGGCATAGATACTGTGATAGCATCAGTTATATCAAAACTGGAGAGTATTTCTTCACTAAAAGAAGAGTTAGGATTGGCACTGAAGGCTTTTCTCTGTGGAAAAGATGCTTTTGCTCTTTTCCCAACCAGCTTCGGCAAGAGTTTGATCTGATTGGTTGAAATTAGCCTGTGTTAGATGTAATAGACAGATGGCTCATCCAATCTCCTGCCAAGCGTTTTTTGAAAGTGCCAGCCCTTTTCCAAACAGTTTCTCAGGACGACTTCCCAGATGGCTCTGTGTAACAAACCATCTGCGAATCAGGTTACAAATCATGTCCTACCAAAAAACAAACAAACAAACAAACTTGATTTATTAATACCAACAATCTAATTCCAGCTTTTTGGTGAAAATGTACTCTTTGAGGATTTATATCACTATGTGAAATATATGTAATTTATTTTATTTATTTTTTACTTTATTTTTTTTTTAAACTTGCTGTGCCAGAAAACACCCTTGTCCCAGACAATTCACAACTTCCTCCAAAATCTAAAACTAACAATACCTACTGATAACAGGTACAAATATGTTTTATTATAATTACAATTTTTTTAAAATTGTTTTTTAATGAAAATATTAAAGTTGTGTCTCAGAATTCTGTCAACTCTGTCACTCTGATTTTTACAAAAACATGATTTAATCAGGCATAAATAGGGTTACTTATGCACTTAGGACCCCTGTATCACTTCCTGGTTTAAAAAAGGTGGGAATACTGCTCAAACACTGGTAAACTTTATTTTTCAAAAAATTAATTAAAAAAAAAATATTGCTATTAGATGCATCTCAACTGTAACATGTCAACTCTGTAGGTCTTTTAAATCAAACTAAATAAGATTTATGGTTTAAAAATGTGCGTTTTGATTCAGAACATATAGCAACTTTAAAAAATAAAATGGCATCTCACTACGAATATGCTGTGAAATGAAAAAAATAACATTTTGTTAACTCTGTAAGACTCTGTGACATCTACATTTGACTAAAAAAATAGATCACTAGGAGGCTGGCCCATTACAAGGACTAATAACCAAGAGTTTCATCTTTTAAAATATATTTTCCCAGTTACAGTTACAACATTAAAGAGTAAAAATCGAAACCTCCACAAAATAGGCCATTGTCTCAATTCTCAAGAATCAGTGACTCTCCTTGTGCGTGACTGTGAGCATATGTGCATCCGTCTGCATTACACAGTGTGCATCAGACTGAGAGAGGCTCAGGTGTGGGTACGTGGCTGCAATCAGGCCTCCTCTTCCTCAGCTGACAGCTTTTACTCTCTCTGTCTGAAATCAGCTTCTTCACAAGCACCCAATATATTACTGTCTGCCTGGCCACGGGGTCGTCTTTAGAGAGTTTCAGGCCCTCTCCGAGATAACCACTAAAACTCTGTCCCTGCAAAATCGGAGAGGGATTGTGACTCACTTGACACAACATCTAGCTTGTTTTTCTCTCTGGTTGAGACAGTTTACTTTTCCAGGGCTGCATTTCTTTTGTAATTGTCTTGGTGATGGGTTGATTTTTTTCCCCCTCCTTCTGCACCAGCAGCCTAATTACTCATGAATATCAATCCTGTATCTGTTAATCCACGCTTTTAGATATATTCAAGTATGAATTAATGTGTAATAAAGCAGATGACCATATAATCATATGAGTTTTCAGTGATTCTGCTGGTTTCAGCTGAGGCTAGTTACATTGGTCAGCCATAAAATGTACAGAAAAGTTGAAGTTGCAGTATAATATTTACTGAAAGACTGTCTGTTGCACAGAAAGGTACATGTTGCGAGATGTCTAAACACTCTACACGCTAACTTGACTAACTTGAAGTGTTGTCAACATGTACTTGATACAGCATTTCCATGTAATCAAGTTGTTTTATAGTAGTGTGTAACTGTAAAGAAATCAATACAAAAGTGTCTGTATCTATAACATTTATTTACATTATTTCAATGAAATATGAGCAGAAATCATTTCTATAAACGTTGCTGAATTAATCTACTCACAAACGAAACTTCTAGGCATACGCAGACAGAGCTGGATGAAAATAAGAGGTCTCAAACCATGCTGTTCTCTAGAAAATGGCTGCTCTCTGAATACGTGAATAATGACAATGTGACTCTAAACAGCCAATGAGAACACAGACATCTAAAATAACAGGAATAGAAGGCTTAAGTCATGCCCCTTCCAGTGCACCCCATGGGACTTAAATTCGGAAAAAAATATGAAAGGTAGTTTATGGCGAAAAACTTATTTTTAATTTTATTTGAACTGTGCCACAAATTCCACATATGTTGTTTGTCCTGGTCCTTTCATCAGTGAGGAAGAGAGTGAACAAATAAGACCTGCTGTTGTGTGACTACATCCCAGTATGAAAACACACAGGCAATTGTAGCTTCAGCAGCCAACGTTAGCTGTTGGAGGGAGAAAGTTCTGACATCGCTGATGCGACCTGTGGGTGTGCAGTCTTTTTTAAATCGTGTATCTTTACAGTCTAATACTTCAGCAGTTTTACAAGAAACTGACAAATATCATATGTGTGATTCGTGACAGTTCAAACTGGATCAAAAAATTTTCTCTCGTCAGTGACTATAGTTCTTTCTTCTTTTTTCTTTTTTTTTTTGCCGAAGTTAGGTTCCATGGTGGTCCACTGGAAGGGGCGTGACTTCATCTCTCTATAGACCGCATTATACATACTAGCCTATAAGAAGTGCTAGAACACTTAAAACAGAATGAAAGCATGTAACATCACATTTGCTGCCACAGAAAGTACCTGTTTATTTAACGTCACTATGACCTCTGCTTTTACTTGGTCACTGAAACGCTAACTTAGCTTAGCAGCTATGAGTCGTGATTTATTTTGGCTGTGGCTGGAAAAATCACAAGAGAAAATGCAACCAACCACCTGACCGCGGTTGTTACTCTACCCGTGGCTTCCAGCTCCGCAACTCCAAAATGTAATGGAGACCTTTGGTTTAAGGCTTTTTAAACTGTCTTTAGCCTGATTCATAGCTGCTAGCCACTAGCCTGAGTCACAAACACAGGTTACCCACAGGGCCACCGTCCTTAAAGAGCAAGGCTCAGCTGGTAACACACAGGTGAAAGCTATGAGTGTGTTAAGCAAAGGTAGAAGAAATATTCAGGTTCATTACTTAAGTACTAATACCAATACCTACTCCATTACAAGTAACAGGTCTGCATTCAAAATCTTAATTAAGTAAAAGTATGTAAGTATTATAGGTAAAATGTCTTCGTTATGCAGAAAAATTATGCTTGTCAGTGTTTTACTATTACAGGCTATAGGCCTTTGATGTTTTTAGATTAATATCACTTCTGCATTAACATGTATGTTGCATTTTGCTACTATAGATGTTTAAGATTGAGTGCAGTTTCACTACTTTATATGCTGTTGGGTGGTTTAATCTACAGCAATACATCATATTCTATAAGATAGTTTGCACTATTTTTATGGCATGTTATTTACAGAACATGTGAATATCAGATATATATCTTATATGATGGAAATATAGAGATATTAATTAAAAGCCATATCGCCCAGTCGTCTCGTGCCTGCTGTATCAAACCCCGCCAGTGAATAGCATCACAGCTTTATATGGTTGGAGTCCAACATTTTTCACATGCAACCAATTTCCTACAGACCAACATTTTATTAATTATAAGAATATAAATAGATCAAGTAATTCTTTTTCTCCATTGGATTAGCCAAAAAGAGACGAAAAGGCTGGAGATGTGTTAGTCATACTGTATTTTAGCATGTCTAAATACAATAAGGCTGTACTGGAGAGCTCTGATCATTGGAACAAAAACAAGACAGGTTTCCAGACAGACACATGCACGTCTGAAAACTGGATCAGTATGTTCCTTCTTGCTCTAAATAAAATTAAAAATATGAATAATTAAATTTGTTCCCTGATGCATATGAAAGCTGGTGGTTGTTGAGTACATACACACTATCTTGCTGCAACATATCTGCTGGCTTTGTGTTGTCTTCTGTGAAAATGTAGGATCACTAAAGGTTAAGGTAAGGAATTATCTCTGCACTCGCAACACTGGGCCACAAGAATCCTCCAAACTGGTATAAACTGACTCTGGGATTTTTTGCTTTGGCAGCTGTGGTTCCCCAATTTAATGTTTTTTTTCCAAACTTGGGTCCATCTGAACAAGCACAGCTAAGTAGAAGTTACATATGAATCTATCATTACATAGTATTAAAGATAAAGAGAGGTACACAAAGACTAAAGCTGGGGACACACTACAAGATTTTTGGCCAGATTTTACCCATGATTTGCAGTTGGGGCTAGTCTGCGCCAGTCAGCTCTAGTTGGGGACAGTCGTCATGGCAAGTCAGCGCAGAATCTGTTAGTGTGTGAGGTGAACTGACTCCGCCCGACTTCAGTCGCCGTAATTCAAACATGTTTGAATTTTTTGAGCCGACTCTGGACACAGTCGTGTACTGTGTGATCCCTCATCTGCTGCAGTCCTTAAATGTGTGATCCCCAGTCTTTAAAAGAATCTGCTGAAGCCAGTCATGTAGTGTGTGCTCCAAGTCTTTTCAAAATCTGCAAAGACAATGAAAATCTTGTAGTGTGTCCCCAGCTTTAAATAATTGGTAATGGCTAGATAACAATCATTTTTTGTCCAGAAGAGAAGTCATACAAACTACCACAACCAAAATCTAGACCAATAAGTGAGCCTCAGAGTCTTGCTTTTCCTCAGACTAACTTCCCTTGTTTCCTCCACCTTCATTTGAGGAAAAATGGTAGTTTTCAGGCCCAAAAAATCAGCCCAAATACTAAAAAAACATTGCATGTTTATACAATACAGCAGAATTTCTAAAATATGGAAAAATTGCAGCATACATGTTATTTAAAGGGGTGTACATAAGGCTAACATGACAACAACACAACCATGACTTGATGCCTGTCATGAACATATAGTGGTCTTTATGAATCTTTTCCTTGTCGTGAATATTTTCCTTGACCTCAACTACAGACAACTACAACTACAATTTAGACTTTTCAGTCACTAGATGTTTCCTGATGGATAAATAGGTTTACTTGTCACTTAAGTAATCACTAACTGCTGCTAACTGTAGCTGTGTTTAGCTAGTTAGCTTGGGTAGTTGTGCAGCCAGTGGTCCGACTCAGCTCTGGGGTGCCGAGAGCCAAACCTTGCAAGACAACCACCTTGGTACCGTATTCCCTGTCGTTGCACTGGTGTCCGTCGGTCTCCATGCTATTTGACTCCACATGTTTATGGGTTTCATGTGAAAATAGGAAGCTACGGAGGGACTTGTCACTAATATTGATTGGTGTTTACAGTAGCCAATAATGCTGAATGTGTGTTACGTCCAATTGCCACGCAGCTAGCTGACCCTGGGACTAGGAGCTATCAGTGAACACAGTTGGACTGGGACCAAACAGCCTACAAGACAGACAGACGCCATATTGGTGTCAGGACTGTTAGCTGCACACGTACCCGAGCTTACTAGCTTATGACAGCCATAGTAAGCAGCAGTTAGCCGTTACTTTAGCAACAAGTAAAGCTATATGTACATAAGAAGACTCTATAAATCACCTTGGTAGTGTATATCCTTTCATCGCAGTGGCCTTATAATATTTGAATGGCATCTTAATGAAAAGTTCAAGCTGTTCCACTTTAGACGAGGTCAAGGAAATTAGTCATGACACAATTATAGAGTCATATGTCTTTGTAATAAAACTTAATGACATCTTCATGACAAGTACAAATTGTACCACTGTAGTTGAGCTCAAGGAATGCAATCATGATGCACTATAATGGTCTCATGACAGCCAGTGTTAAAATATGACAGTATGATATGGCATGTTTATGACAGGTTATGTTGTCTTGGTTAATGTCAAGTTGTCATAACAGAAACAGCTCCCACTATGTCAACTTGAAATGTAATAATTGACAGAATAACACTTAATGACAACATTCATAGAGACCCTTCTTGTTCATGTGCCATGTCATGGTTATGACAGTCTCATGTCAGTCATACGCACAGCTCTTCAAAAAAGTGTTACCAGTGTTCCTAATTCTAATATTTATCTATGTTTCCATCAATAAATTCTAAGTTGCTGTGTTCCAAAGGCTCTCACACAAACCAAAGCTGTAACACTGAAAGGGAAAACCTCATGTCTGTGTTTTAGCTTACAGATGTAGTGTGTGTATACTGCATGAATAAGGTCAAGCATTTGTTGCAATGTTGCTTATTTCATGAATTATTACATACAGTAATTAGCTGTTATGCAAGCCACCAAAAACCTTAGTAAGCAGAGGTGCAGTGAACATTGCTTTAACCCTGGTTTACTCCTTACATCTGGTCATTTAATTAGCTTTGAAGTTACACTATTTGGCGAAATCCCATTTAAACATGTATTCTGTATCAGCTTGTTCCAACACTTCACTGAAACTACGTACCTACTGATTATATGAAATAGAGTATTCAAAGCATTCCAAAGGCTACTTTTTGGCCACACTATAAAAGCAAACGATGTCTAAACAGCATAAATTAATCCTCACACCTCTGAGACTACCACAGCAGACTGAGTCAGCAGTCTGTTGAGCTTATGGCCGTGCTTCCCGCCAAATAAATACATAAATAAATAAATCTCAGAAACAAGCAGTGTTTGTGTGTCCTCTTCAAAGCCCTTCCAGCCGTCCTTCAATCTCACCTTGTTACAGAGGGTGACAGAACTTTTTGCCTGAGGATACTGCACGCAGGTTATTTACATTTTAGATTAATATATGTCCAGAAAGCTTAAGACAAAGGTTGCTGTCTGGAAAAAAAAAAATGAATTCATATATCATCATTTTTAATGCAAAGTTGAAGGTGACATTGTCTGAAATGTGTTGTTATGACAACTTGACATTAACTAAGCAAACATAACCTGTTATAAACATGCCATGGCGGGCCTAATTATCAAACTTAAAGACATAAATTAGTGTTATAATTATTATAATTGTGTCATGAATATTTTCTTTGATCTCAACTAAAGTCACTTGTCATTAAATGTTATAAGGCCAGTTTGAAGACAGGTAATACCGTACTGAAGTGGTTCAAGGAGTTTCCCGATGGATCGATAGCTTTACTTGTCACCCAAGTAACCACTATCTGCTACCAACTGCAGCTGCTGTTAGCCACTTAGCTTGATTAGCCATGTAGCAAGCAGTCTGATTCACCCCTGGGTGCCAGGAGCCAAACCCTGCAAGAAAACCACCTTGGTACTGTACTCCCTGTCACAAACTGGCCTCTGTCAATCTTAGTGCTATTTGATTCTGCATATTTATGCATTTCCTGTAAAAACAGGAAGCTATGGAGGGACCTGGTGTTTACCGTAGCCAATAACCCTGAATGTGTGTTACATGCCCTCGCCATTCAGCTAGTTGACTCTGAAAACTGGGAGCTCCCATTGAACACACTTGGACCAGAACTGAACACAGCCTCCAAGACCAACAGAGGCTAGCCGCACACCTAACAAGCTAACTAGCTCATGGCAGCTAATGCTAGCTGAACAAATTCCTAAATATTTAATATCTTCATGACTCGATCTCATCCTGTCATGCTAACCACCTGTGTGTCCTTCAGCACCACATCCATAAACTTCTGCCTTGCCCTTCCTCTTTTCCTCCTGCCTTCAGCATCCTTCTCCTGACATACCCAGAATCTCTCCTCTGCACATGGTCAAACCATCTCCATCTCACCTTTCTAGCTCCAAACCATCTAACCTGAGCTGTCCCTCTAATATATTACATCATAATCCGAACCATTCTCTTCACTTCAAACAAAAACATAGCATCGCACATCACTGCTGACACTTTGTCCATACGCTCCATTCTGCCTGCACTCTCTTCTTCACCCCTCCTCTGCACTCTTCATTACTTTGAATAGTTAACCACAAGCAGAATATATTTAATATAATGTTTTATTCTATTTATTTATTCTATTAATCATGTTAGGTGGGCTTATAAGGCTATCTCCTGGCCAATGACCTCACAATTCAACTTATAATTTAAGTTTTGCAAGACTTTTGTAAGATGCGTTGGTTCATCTGCACTGGCAGACTTGTTAAAAGATGAAATGGGTAAGCTTCTGACATTTTGACACTGCATGTCTTTGTTGACTTCACTATATATTCGCAGCGAGACAGGTTTTCAAAGAGGGATGAAGGTGACAAAGAATACAAGGATAAAATAAAATGAGACTATTCCTCAGAAGAGGGTTTTCTGTATGACAGGACAAGTAAAAGATCCTGCTCCTCAAGAGAAGACAATCTTAAGTTCAAGTGATTCGTCAAAACCCCTCAACAAACTTTGATTGCGATTAAAACCTGTTGATTTATGGGTCAAATGCAGCTTGTCCTCTCCAGACAACAGCCATCTAGGTCATCTGTGAAAGCAGCTTATTACAACCCATATTTACATTTATTGTTAGGTGGCTACTACAAGAGGTTGTCGGGTACATAACATGTCATCAAACCAAACACTAGTCACTTGCCTGCTAACACAACTACGTTCCTGCAATATAACATTTCGCAACCTACCAAGTGAAATTCCACAGTGTCGTCACCAGCATGTTATTTTAATTGTCAGTGGTTGTTATCCCAGTGTTTCCGCCACTTTTTGGAGATGTGACGTTTTAGCAATGTAGCAGAGGACATTGAGCAGATGTTCAAAAGTTCTAATGTTTCAACAAGCCACCAGCAGCGTGACAACATTTCATTCCAGCAGTCACTTCCCTGCTAACACAAAATCCTTACATGAACTCAACTGTAATATAACTTTACCAATGTGACATTGTAGCAACTTACCAAGTGAAATTCCAGAGTGTGTCACCAGCATGTTATTTTAAACATCGCCGTTACATTGCAGGAACATAGTTGCAGCTTAACTTTTGCGACACAACATTATAGCAACCTACCAAGTGAATTCAGAGTGTAGTCATCAGCATGTTATTTTAAACGTTGCTGTTATGCTGCAGGAACGCAATTGCAACATAACATTTGCATCATGTGATGCTGTAGCAACCTACTAAGTGAAATTCCAGACTGTCTTTACCGGCATGTTATTTTAAACATTGCCAGTTTGTTGAGGAAAGTAGTTGAAACGTAACTTTTGCAACATGTAATGTTGTAAAGTACAGAAAATGTCATGTAGAGGACGTTGAACAGACGTTGCAAAAATACCGTAGAATGCCTGTTATGTTCTAAGGGTTCAACAACGTAGCAGAAATGTAACTAATGGTATCATTAGAACTGTAATGTTGCAGTAACGTCATTAAATGTCACAAATGATACGTCACATTTGCAACCTTGTGGGGATACACTGTGTTTGTTGGGATTGTGGTGGTGAGGTGAATTCATGTAACCATGGTGCAGTTTGTTTATAGCATAACATTAGCTTTTTACTTCGGGCGATTATATTGATGTGCCAAAAATCTTAAAGTCGTGTTCATTTGGAAGATTATTTTGCTAATGTCAACAAGGTCTCAGTTTGTGGCTGGTTTGTCAGTGAACGACATCCATAATCTCGCACAGTGTACGTCAACAACACCAATCTCGCTGCCACTCGTAATGTTATCTTTCCGAAAGTCTTTTATTCAGTGACTGTTGGTCCTAATTTCAGCTTTGACGAGAAAGAGCGAGGAAGACTTGTTGGGTTACTACACCCTGGCACAAAAACACACAGGCATCGTAGCTTCAGCGGCTAACGTTAGCTTTTGGCGGAGAAAGTCATAACATTACTTCACTGTCTGATACTTCAGCACTTTTATGATTAACTATGACTTTCTTTATTTGAAATATTAGCTTTTAAAATGACAAACATATGTGTAATTCATGGTAAAATTCAAACAGGATTAAAAATTCATTTGTCTCTCACTATTGACTACAGCTCATATTTTTTCAGAAGTTAGGTCCTGTGGTGGTCCACCGCTCCACTTTGTCTCATTATTGAAAAGAATTTAGAAATACTCTTGTTTTATTACAATAATGATTAATTTCAATGAGCCACAATTTAAGATCAGATCTTTACAGATTATATACACATTTTTAGAGAAAAATGTAAGTGATACCAAGTGATAATAAAGTTTGGAGAAAGCTGTCCAAGAGAGTTGACAGAAGTGTCAGGAAGCAAGGTGAAAGCAAGAAATAATAAAGCAAAAGAGGGTAAAAGTTCAGCGTGGGAAAGAGGAAGTGGGGTCTCTTGTCTGGGACAGCAGACTAAAGGAAGCATGGAGGATGATGATCACGGTCAAAGAAGAGGAGAGAATGATGGATGGGAGCCGTGGCAGGAGAGCCGCACTCTCCGGTGGAGCATGGAAAGGCAAAGGCAGAAAATAGGAAAAGCATGGCTGTCTTGTCTTTTGTGACCCCGCATCACTGGCTGCAACATTGGCCCCGTCTCCTTGTGGACACTGGAAGGACAAAAGCTGTTTGAAGTTATTACAGCCTGTGGACAGAGCTTAATGATGTATTTGATTTGAAAAGTGAAAAATAATGACAGACTGTCTTCTCGCCTGATATTTCATTTAATGCATTACATTTTAGGGACGAGACGCATGATTAACTGGTGAATCCACTTAAGTAATTGGATAACCAGGCTGAATAGAGCTATGTCGCACTAAACCGCAGCTTTGACAGCTGCAGGGTGATGATTTTCAAATAAACACTTCAACTAAAATGGCTAAGAACAATCATGAGTCAAATATGAGGGTATCTCTTTTGAAGAATTATATCAGGAAAATGTTGAAGTGGGATTTAGAGATGCAGAGCACACTTCTCCGCCTCTTGCTCTGCTTTTTTATTTATCTGCTATTCCCTCCTCTCCGCACCTGAAAAAAGAACAATCTAGATTGTGAGAAAACATTAAAGAACCAGCCCCCAGGACAAACCCCTGCTGGGTGCACCTGTCAATCAAGACTCTCCCAGCGCAGCTCGCTGGAGGATGATTTTCTGTTTGCAGATGACATCAGCGATAGAACCATCACCCATTTATCTCCAGGCTGTGCTAAAAATTACCAGCAAGACATTTGTCAGCGTATCTGGGATACGGTTGCATTGGTCCTTGTCAAGATGAGACACGCTGAGAGAGACAAGGACAAAATAAAGAGAGAAAAAGAAATTAGGTCTTTTAAAATTGACTTCAGACAAACCCCACTCTGAGAGCCTTTCTTTAACAAGAAAAGTGACTGTTGTGTCTGCTACTGTAGATGAGCTGTGTTACGAACTGTGCTCTGTGAGATTATCAGAGTAGAAAGATTTATTTGAAATGATAATATTTCCACAAGCCTTCATTCTACTGTAAACTGTGCCAGCTGGATCATTCTCCATCTAGTACATATTCTAAACTTAAAGCTGCTATAATCAGTACTAAAGCAACCTACTTTGTATACTTAAGTAACTCATTATATTACAGGATTACTTACTTATTACATTACAATATTAAAGAATCCATCTTGTCAGGCTTCAGTTTATCCATTTTATGTCCACACTAAAAGTGCAGCCAGACAGTGTCCTCAGAGGGACTGCTGACAGCTGGTTTGAGGTGTGACAACAGCGAGAAGCGTCCATGGAAGCGACTCGCCTCGAAAAAGCAATGGTGGCTCCTGAAGAGGTTAGCGTTGATACTGCGATAACATCAGTTATATCAGAACTGGAGAGTATTTCTTCATTGAAAGACAAGCAAAGATCAGCACTGAAGGCTTTCCTTTGTGGAAAAGATTTTTTTACTCTTCTCTCAACTGGCTTCGTCAAGAGTTTGATCTGACTGGTTAAAGTTAGCATGTGTTAGATGTAATAGACTGATGGATCATCCAATCACCTGCCGAGTGTTTTTTTGAAAGTGCCTGCCCTTTTCCAAACAGTTTCTAAGGACGACTTCCCAGATGGTTCGGTGTAACAAACCATCTTGCGTGTCAGGTTAAATCTATAGCCCATAATCTGTAACACTCTTTATTTATTTATGATTTAATTAATTAATTTTATTAATAATCTTTAAACTGTGTTTGATTACAATAAACAAAATCAAGAGGATACCCAGGGTTCAATGCATATAGCGTGGGAAGTTCAATTCAACTGCAGTGAAGAACTTTGAATTATTTGAATTACATGAAAGTAGAAACTGAGGGTACCTGACAGGTGTGCAGCCTTTTGACAGCTAACGATGTGCAGTGAACTGGGCAGGGTCATATAACACAGCTGCCTCTATGAAAACAATAAAACATGGGTTTGTATAGCCTATAGTACAACATGCAAGTAATTAACTAGTTAGCTTCTCAAAACACACAAACTATCAAAGTGCACAGGTGTTACTCTTTCATAACACAAGACAAGTTTTTCAAAACATTAGTGTGGATAGTTGGTTCCTCAGATTTGATCATGGGTTCATCTTGGGACCAGCTTAAGATACTCCGCGATTATGGTGCTTTTGGAGAGCATATAAGCTGTGACTGCCCTCTGTTTACCATGCGAGGCAGCTGAATTCATGAGATCAAAAGATCAAATGAGAATCCATCTTGCCAGGCTTCAAGTTATCCGTTTATGTCCGCGCCAAAGATGGTGCAGCCAATCAGCGTCCTACGAGAGACTACTGGCTGCTACGGGCGTGGTTTTATCTGTCATGACAGAGAGAAGCATCCATGGAAGCGTTGATCTGATTGGTTGAAGTTAGCCTGTGTTAGACATGATAGACAGATGGTTCATCCAATAATCTGCTAAGTGTTTTTGGAAAGTGCCTGCCCTTTTCCAAACAGTTTCTGAGGACAACTTCCCAGATTTGTTAAGTTTTTCTGGATGTCAACTGTGCTGACTTGGTGTGTGAATAAGTAACAAAGCTAACAAAGTTTGACAGTCAGTTGCGAGTTGAAAGGACAGTGGTAGGATTTAGTGGCATCTATAGTGGTGAGAATGCGGATGGCAACCAACTCAATACCACACGTTCACCCTCCCTTTCAAGTGTGTAGGAGAAACTACGGTTGCTGCAAAACTCACGATAACTGCAAAAGACCCTGTAGTGCCTATCTAGAGACACCAGCTCTAGAAACTTATCATCATTCTGGCCAAATCTTACACAGAGGACCTTTAAAAGGTGATAATATGTCTGCTGCCCCCAAGTGGCCACAAAAACTTGTTATTGGAGGTTTAAAGCCAGATTTTCTTAATGTTTTGGCTTTCCATTTCATGCCCCATCTTAAAATAAGTGGCCAAATTAGGAGGTTCATCTACCGAAGTTCATTCAATTAAAGTTGATGAGCCATTTAAGAGCCCACATTTTTGGATGACCTTATCTGTGGAACCTTCAAGGTACTTTTTGAAATGGTATGCTGAAGTTAATCTCCTCAAAGAAACTTAGAAAAAGCCATTCAGTGAATGAACACCACCAGACCTTTTGCTACTGAGACAAATACTCCGACTGATGCATAACAACATGCTGCAGGTTGCCATATTCGTTAAAATAAAACTGTTTTCTCCGTGGAGCCATTCTCATCTGGCCCTCAATACCGATGCCATGACCACTCTCCCAGACACCGGCGCAGACTCGATAGGCTCCATATTTACCAGCCTATTTGGATCCATTTCCGCCCGTCATTCCCTTTGGTGATGTGAAAGCTTCCAGCCTTGGCAGCTAGGTATATAAATTTGTACTAAATCAGTCAATTAGGTCAGGTCCTCCTCTGCACTTACAGCAGGCATGCAGCTCCTCACCTACAAGGCCTTACATGGCTGTGATCCAGCCTGTCCCATCTGTCTAAGCTCCTTAACTCGTACCGCCTGACTTGCGGTTTGCCTCCTCTCCTGGCCTCTTATTGCTTCAGATTTTTCACACTGGGTAATGGAGACTTCTTCAGTGGTGCCCATCACTGAAAAATGCTCACATTCAACATGCAATCATCAGTGTTTTGCAGATAATGGGAATATTTTGTGGCAAGTGGTTCAGCTAATTACAGCTCTGAGGGAGTAGTGTGTAAAGTAATTACTGTGTATTATATTTGAAATGAGTTAAGGCTGGTAAATTAAATATTACCTTTTTTAATGTTGAGCCCAAAGCTGTCAAACAAATGTGCACACAGTTTAGATTGACTTTGCGGGGCTGGGCTCTGAGGTGTGTCGGTGTAGGATGCAGCAGAAGAGGAGGGCCAAGGTGGCCTTGATCCCCACACTGCTGTAGAAAACAGCTGGGTGTTAATTGAAGGGAGACCCTCTGAGGTACTGGACCCGGCTGCTGCTGGGGTTCTGCAGGGTTCAGGCCTCTGCAAAATCCCAGGGTCCCAGGCCTGCTGTTCACTTCTGTTAGTCGCAGCACAGCAGTCAGCAGGGGTCAAGAGTTCCTTTAACTAAACAGTAAAATCCAGCATTTCCCTTTTAGCATCCAGAGGACGACCAAACCTGAGTCGTATTGCACTGAATAAATAGATAAATACATTAAAACATAAGTATTAACATTTTAAAAATACACTGACAGAGCATGTTTTATGTCTTATTACTTTATGTTAATTAAAAAAAAAATAAACAGATTGTATTAATGCGCATTAATCCACAATGTAAATGTAAAGTTTTATTTATTCAAGTTACTTAAAATTAAAATTTCTAGTATTTATTTTCAGAACACTTAAGAACTTATAAAGATGAGTTCCTCTAACTCGAAGTCTTTTGATTTGAAATGAGTTGAACAAATGTACTGTAAAGAGTAAACAGTTCGCATTAATGGAACTAAAAACTTAAGGCAAGTCAACTTCACAGTTTCCATTTTTCCAACTCAGTGATTTCTTCACCCAAAAGTAAAAAAACTGCTCCTTAACATAATACTATGTTTTCAGGAAAAGTAATTTTTATAGCAAACTTAGTGTGTTACTTTAGTTTGTTAAGTATAATTACTGTAATTGCTAATGCTAGCCTGACTTAATGATAGCTAGTTTTGTTTAGTGACTTTACAGAAACTTAAAAGAACACAATTAAACCAATTCAGGTGAAACCACATATCTAACATAATATATTGTTTGATCACAAAGTATAATTTTGTCTCGCATTGTACTTATCTGCTGACTTAATCATAGTGGCTTAACTGCGGGGGAAAAGACAGACGTACAACACTATACACAAACTATACTATACACAAACTTATAAATAAGAACGGCAAGTTAAAGAAGTGCTGTTTAATTTCAAGTTGTTATAATGGAGAAAAGCAGACTGCAATCACCAAAGCAGAAAGCTGAACAAGACTCATTCAAAACATAAAGTATAAATGAAAAACACTTTTTAAAGTGTAAGTCATGGTTGCTTTTTTCACAGTAACGATGGAGGTTTGCACTGAAGAGCAGCTCCAACAGGAGCAGGCTGCAGCTATGACTTCTTTTAGTGAAATGAAGAACTGAGAAAATTTGTTTGTAATGTTTGCTGAAGAGTTGTCGGTGCAACTTAATATTTTAGGCTTATTGAACATTTTTCCTCAAGTACTTATTTTTACTCAAGTACTAAACTTGTCCTTTCAAGTTCAGTTAACTTAAACATTTTTTAAGGGAGCCCGTACACAAACTTTTTAAATTTAAAACAACTGTTTCAAGTAAGGAGTGCATAAAGTGATTTTCGGGATACAGGTTTGAGACGATGACAACACTGAATTAATTTTCTGCGTCTCCGGAGAATATCAACCGATAGTATGAAATTTACTGCACCATCTGTGAGAGATCCTTAGTTTGTTTGTTCTTGTTTTCATGACAGTTTATTAAAAAAAAAAAACAAGAAAAAAAAGTTGCCTAACTACATGAAACAATACACAACAAAAGGACAACTTTGCAGTTCCCTCAAAAGTATAAACTGGATGTTTTAGTTAATTTAAACAAGTAATAAATGATCTAATATTGCATCACTGATATCGCTGTGGATAGCTCAATATATTCCAACTAAGCATGGCAGCTGCTCTCTGTCTGGCACAGAATTTTTTTCATGTGTTTTTCAGAACAGGATGATAAATGGAGAGGCCTTATATAGTTCAGTGGTTTTAATACAGGTAGAGGCATCACTCCTCATCATTTCTTCATCTGTCACATTTATGGATTTCTGTCTGGGCTAAATTACTCACCGGTGCCACGTAAAAATCAAGCCTCAAGGTTTATTTACAGATACTCCCATTAGACATTTCTCATATTCATTCCTCCTGTCTTGTTTGTGCCCTCTGCCCATCAGCTCTATATGTTTGGCTTTAATGCGAATCAAGCAGCAATTGGAAATATAAAGGCTTCGTATATACGGGAGCCAGGATCCCGGGGATATAATTCTTTTCATGTCGAGATACCAAAATGAATGTATAGTGGTTTTACATATGTGCGCCAGGAGCATTTCATTTAATATGACACTTTAATCACATAGCTTCACAGCATCTGCATGTATGAATGCATTATATTCATAAAGTGGCCTCACCAGCCTCCAGAACAGCTTCAGTGCTACTTTGCAGGCGTTCTACAAGTCTCTCCAGCTCTATTGGAAACAACTTCTTATCAAATACATTCATGCATAACATTCTCCATCCTCACAGAGAAGCACTTATTCATTCTTTTTACTCAAAAATACACAGAAAATCATATATTATGACAGAATAATACAATTTTGAGTATTTGTTAAATTAGGAAATTTAAATTAAAATATTTTACATCTGTTGTGACTATCAAAATAATGATGCCACTTTATAATAAGACTGCCCTTACAAATCATATATCATAAATGATATAGATAATAAAGATCATAAATGTTTTATAATTAGGCTATTACTTAGGTTGTAAACTGTTACAACACATTAGATGGAAAGGGCCACAGTGACCGTTTGCTTGCCACATACTGAGCCTACCCCTACAAACAGCCATTACAGGAACATAGTTGCAAGGTAAGTTTTGCAACATGTGACGTTATGGTAACCTATCAAATGAAGTTCCATAGAGTCCCAGTGTCTCCACCACTTTTTGTAGATGTTGTGACATTTTAGCAACGTCGCAGCAACATCATTATATAAATAAACAGGAAATGTCATGCAGAGGATGTTGAACAGATGTTGCAAAAATACCATAGAATATTTGTTAATATGTTCGTTGCATTTAACCAATGTTAAATTTTACATGTGAAAATAAAGCTCCCTTTTGACAGTTATAAATAGTAATAAATCGTTAATAAATAGTGATTTATTTTACACTTTACAATAAGTTTTTTTTTATGATTTTAGAAAGTCATTTGTAAGTTTAATTGGTAGTAGGCAGTAACTGGATGTTGCTAAATAGTGAGCCCACAGTGATGCATGAAAACTGTGTTATTACTTGTTTATAACTGCTTAAAGTAGGGTCTTCAACAGGGGTCTGGGACCCTAGAGGGTCCTCAGAGTTAATGCAGGGTGTCCCCCAAATTATTGTTTGAAAGTTTTTTTTCTTTTTTCAAAAATTTAAATATCTCTTAAAATACGCATTAATATATATCCAACAAAGCAAACATAAACTAGCTACTAGCTACTGAATCACTGTGCCACACCTATCCCTGACAGTGAACTAGTTAGCTACATATTATTCTAATATACTGACCACAGTAGTATTATCTGAAATGTACAGATACTCTTGGATAATTTTGTAACTTCGCTCTGACATACCCTCCAGCTCAAAAAACACCATTGAAAGTGCAGAGGGTGATGCTAACAGAGCAAACGTTAGCCATGCTTCACCAGATTCTTGCAACTACAGCACCAACAACATTATGTGATGCTCTATGGCCCAAAGAGACTTTTCCTTCATAAACTTATATTATGAAAGAAGCGACTGTAAAACAGCGGATACATTTTTTTGAGCGTCACAACCCCTGCAAAATGGCTTGTTTCACTATCAGGATTCAATCCATCCGGTCTAGAAGAGCTGTGTGATTAAATTATTTCATACCCTTCGGGTTAGCTTGGCTAAACCAGAAGTTAGCCACATGGCTGAAGGAAGTCTCTTCTGTCCTTGCTCTGGGCCGCACAGTGCAGAAGAATCTGCGGAAGGTCTGACACTGAAGTTGGCTTCATGCACCACAGAGCAGCTCTCATAGGAATGAAGAGAGGCCTCCAATGCTGTAGCCAGTTCTCTATAATTTATCCATGGTGAGGCCCCTGTCAGTGCCCGATTGGTACCCGGAACAAGATCCGTCCCCGCGCATGTGCAGAAGCGGACATATTTTACGACACTCTGCGTCTCACTCTGCCATGGTCAGAGAGAAATCAGAGAGAGAAATGGCTGACTCAACATTATTTTATGATGCCCTCCGGCAATTTAAAACTTTTAATAATTCATTCATTCATTCATTCATAATGTCATATTTTGAATATATGATGTTACTGTAAAATGATCATTTCTCAGTGTGATAATAGGAAAGATGCATCTTTGTAAAATATAATGTAACATCTGAAATGTTACAAAATGAAATGTTTTGTTGCTACCCCCCCCCGGCGAGAAACACAGTGTCATGCCACAGCCGCCAGCCGCGGAGTGTGATGGTCCGTCGGCCGAAGCAGATGGGGTGTCTTGGCCTCGCTGACCTGCGGAGCACCAGGACCGGGGAGGGCAGCGAGACACGTCTACCTCGGCCGTAATGCAGCGAAGCGGCACAACATGTAAAGCAGTGATCGGCCCCGAGCCGGGCAGTTAAACAGACTGTCGCTTTTATTATTTATTTATTTATTTTTTTTCAGTATTATCACTTTACTAAACTTTAAACAGACGTACGCTTGTACCGTCAGTTGCTTCCAGTTACATTAACTCTACGACAGCGGCCTTTCATGCGCAACGCAAATTGGACACTGTGCCCTAATAAGGTTTGTCCAAGTAGAGTTGCTGTACGTAGCTGTCCAGCCGTAAATCGGGGCAGTGACAGGGGGAAAATGCTGGCGCATGCGCAGAAGCGTCTGGAACGGATCTTGTTCCGGGTACCGATCGGGCACTGATAGCCCCTTCTATTGAGGCCACCATGTTTAAACCGCAGTGTTTCTACAGTAGCCTACAATGGACAAACCAAACTCTGGCTCGATTTTCACAGCCACTGTCCTTTCTCCTACATCCTTGGAAGGGGAGAGGGGCCTGGCACTGAGTGGGAGTGGCACTGCTAGATGCCACTAAATTCTACACACTGGTCCTTTAAAGCAGACCTGGGCAAAATGCGGACTGGGGGCCAGATGCAGCCCACTGAAAGGTTTCATGTGGCCCGCAAGGCCATCATGGAAATGCCAAAAATTAATAATCTAGCAAAGACACTCAATAGCATTTTGCTTACCATTAAACCACTATCAGATTTTTCCGTTCCTTTTCCGTCTGACCATTCCATTATTAGAGATTTGGCCATTATTAGAACCTTATATCATTTGTGTCACAGCAGCCTGATCAATATCTGATGTGGCCCCCTAAGAAAAATAATCACCCACCCCTGCTCTCAGAGGTCTGTAGCGGCTTGTTTGAAGAAAGGAGTTGATCAAACATATTGATACGACTAAAATAAGGTTGCTTAGAGAGAGCTGTTGGTTTGAGTCCAGTCCTTGAACAGCATTCCTCACAAAGATATTCCTTTGTGTGGTTAACAAGCCTTTCTAAAATCATTGGTGTTCAGTTGGGCTGAGATCTCTTGACTGTGAAGATCACAGCTTCTGATTTAAATCATTCTCATACTTAGTAAACCATTTATAATGTTTCTCCAGTCATTTATGTAGGCTTGTTCCTTTTTGTCTCCTGTCAAGTGTCTATTTGCACACTTGCCTGTTTATACGATACTGACATAAAACATGCAGCTTCTGATCTGCAACACCGAGGTCTGGATGTTCAAAGCTGTGCTTCTATGGATGGAAAGTGATACTTTGAGTAATTACACACAACTACTGACAACCTTAATTAAAGTTTATAGACAATGTGAAATTAATTGGGCTGAGTAAAAACCCTCTTTATTATTCTGGTTCACAAGGTGAGAATCACGGCTTCTAACACAAAGGAATGTACACACACACACACACACTGAAGCGCTAACTCCCACAACGAACATAACATGTTTTAATAATTGTTCAATTTCCTCTGTAGTTGGCCCACATCCAAGAGGAGTCTCTGCCAGATTTCTAAGCCAAGTTCATGATTTAACATAGCTGTGAGTCTCATGAAATATACTTGTGTTGGAAAAGAGATAAATGATTGATAATTACTGTATGAGTTTGGTAGCAGGGACCTGAGGGTGAATACCACAAGTGTGACAAGGTGCGTACATCAACAAGCAGTGTCAGCAGATAAAATACTGAAAGAGATGGAATGCCTTCAGCTAGTAATTAACAAGAACTCGAGGATTTTTGACGGTCAGGACGGCCCAGAAGATGAACAACATTAATTTATGTCCCCTTTTACGCAAAGGGGCCATTTAGACTAATTCTAAACAAAGAAGACAGCGGGAGAATACAGAGATTGAATGAGACTGTCCTCCAAAGAAAAATGTCAGAACGCCCCATAAAGATATGTTTATGTTCAAGTGACAAAGCCTCCTAGTAGCTATGGTAATTATGACGGTGCGAAGGAGGAGGTCAGGTGAGGGTGTTTCAAGTCCATGTAGGGAGGAGGTCGCAGTAGGTAGAGGTGTGAAAACAACAAAACATCAGACTCAAATACGGGAAACCGCTATTAATTTCCTGTTTCCTACTGCATGTCACCACAAGACCACAGCTGCCCTCAAGCATGTATTTATTATTGTAACCATGGCGATGAAGGTCCCCTAACCTTCACAAAGTACTCATTTCAACCTCAACATACCTTTGTCACATCGTAAAGGAGATAGCAGATCAACATTGTTTTTTTGAACCTCCCTAAACTGTTGAGAGCGACGTTAAATCAGAAATCCAACTCCCAAAACGACACCCACTGCCTGGCCAAAAAAAAAAAAAAAAAAAAAAAAAAAAAGTCACATACTCTAATATTTCATTGGACCACCTTTAGCTTTGATTACAGCATGCATTTGCCATAGCATCGTTTTGATAATCTTATGCAATGTCACAACAGTTATTTCTATCCAAGATCTTCTATTCAAGCATCATCGCAGCATCCGCTATCTAAGTTTTCAAAGTCCCCGGGAAAACAAGAGCAACCTCCTAGTTGCAACCCACACGCTGAAAATGGCAAATAGTACAAACATAAACAAGGCAGCCGTTACTTTTTCTTGTGCAGTGATGTAGTCATTTTATTTTATTTTATTTTATTTTTTTTAAGTTATTTTTTGGCCATTTTTGCCTTTATTCGATAGTACAGCTGAAGAGTAGACAGGAAAGGGGGCAGAGAGAGAGGGGATGACACGCAGCAAAGGGCCGAAGGCGGGAGTCAAACCAGCGGCCGCTGCAGAGGACTAACAGCCTCCATACATGGGTCGGACGCTCTACCCACTGAGCTAAACGTCCGCCCCGATGTAGTCATTTTAATGCCAGAGCTCACCTCCCAATAATGCAAGTTTCCCCTCAACACTATTTTGTTGCAGCACCGTTGCTGCATCCTGGGCTCAGCGCCGCCCAAGACGTTTGTGACTGGCTTATAGAAATGCAAACAAGGCAGGGTTTTTTTTTCCACTATAGCAGAATGTGTATGTGTGGAGCCAGACCTGTCTCCAGTGCTGAGCGCTGTGGAGAGGGGTGTGGCTATGTGAACTGCAGTGACTCCACCTACTGTTACATCATGTCCATACCCTCTATTTGAAGATGCCACCTTTAGTATGTGGAATTTGTAATGTGACTTTTTGATTATTTCTGACATTTTGTGAAATTAAGTTAACAATTTAACTATTATTTAAGAAAATAAACATCAGATTACCTAATAATGAAAAAAACAAACAGTTACTTAATGCCAGGGGTGGAAGTAACAAATTATAAATGCTCAAATTACTGTATTTAAGTAGTTTTTTGGATACTTGTACTTTTATGAGTACATTTTCAAGTCTGTACTTTTACTTTTACTTCCAATCAGGTGATCTGACAAACAAGTCAGTGAAAACAATGACATACAACTGAAAAACAAAACAAAACACTGCGGCACACATTTGGAGTAAGGATGTTAATGATCAATCAGAAATCAATTAATTGCCATTAAGAATTTAGGGAGGAAACAAACGTATAACGTATATTTCGTATATCTGGTTCAGGAAAATGCACAAAATTTGCCACTCTAGTTTAGTAAGGTGACTGACATCAAAGGTTAAAAGTAACTAATACTCGACAAGGAGTACTTTGTACTTTTTCTTAAGTATATTACTTTTACTGGTAATTGAGTAATATTTTAGTAATGTAACAGTACTTGTACTCGAGTACAGATTTTCAGTACTCTTTCCACAACTGCTGGATGCCACAAAATGAAGATTTTGTTTTATCAATTCTGGTTCTTCTCCAGCACTCTGGTTTTGAAAATAAAGATATGACTCAGTTAAAGAACATGGATATCCCCATTTTTAAAATAACAATACATGGGATTCCATACTGTATTCTTTATTGAAGGCAGCTGAGCCCCTGGTACCGTACACTTTTCATACGAGCAGAACATCTATTCCTCCTACTGTAGCTTTTGTTCCGTAGTAAGGATTATATTAAATTCCCACCATATTGATTCGACTGGTTTAGTAATGGCCTGTGAATTCTGCAAGAAGCAGTGATTTTTTTTCACGAGTTTAAAGAGCATCTCCCCGCATGATCTCCCACTAAATTGGCTCTCGCCGCTGGAATTCTAATGAGTCAGATTGTTTGAGGTTTGCGAGCGAGGCTATTGTGATGCAGATTTACATTGCAACCGGCGCTTAAGACCAAAGAAAATCTGGGATACCTGACATCTGATTTTAAAGTCCCAGTGATTTGTTTATCAAATAATCCCACCACACTTGCCCACTTCAAACACGGTAATGATATCAAAACACGGGGAGCTTTGATATGCAAATGTTGTGTAAGGGGATATGAAACATTCTGCTTTCCCTCCGTTCAGCGCACCAGGCTGCGACAAAGATGCTGCTTAGTCTCATTTCTAACACAAAACGCTCCATTAAATTCTATTTAAAGATAGCTCCGGTGAACCCCTTTGACAGCACCTCCTACACTAGAAGCCACAGTGCTTTTAAGTATTATTCTGCATTGTGCCTTTTTTTTATATGGTTTGTGTTTTCTGTGTGTATGTCTTTTGTTTTGCCTTTTGTTCTGTCACCAGTTGCCCACATCTTCTGGTCTGTACACCAAATCTTCCACGTCTGACCCGTGACTCTTTTTATCCGACGCCTCCTCATCCAATCTCATCCAGTACCGGCGCCTTGTCGCCGCCCCTCACCATCTGATACTGAAGCAGAAGGTACAGTTTAGCTGCCGTATCTGATGTGGTCAGGAAGACGTTTTTAACACGTGATTAAAGGAGAAATCTGTAGTACATCTACTATAATAAATCATAAAATGACCAAGACATGAAAACATCTGACAACGATGCTACAGCTGCGGTGTCCTCCTTTGGAATTTCTATTCCAAGCCAGAACATAACTTTTTGTTCCGTCGATTTGTGTTAGTTAGAGTTCAAATTACTGCCGAATGCTCACCAAATGAGTAAGTGTCTGTTTATGTGTCGAAAGAAACCATTAATAATCTTGTAGAAGGTGTAGGTGTTTGTAACGGTTAAATTGAGCAAAATGATAATGGAGTTTGGCAGGCAGTGAGACAGTCAGTCACTGAACTCAAAGTCCAGAGTGTGTGTTTTCAGAACAGTGGGCTTTTTTTTTATCCAGGATAATGGGCTTAACTTTACACTGACAGACAAGTGACGTTGCATTCTGCACTCCTGCAGTGCTCCTGCAGTGTTGGGGCTACCAGCCTGAGCTGTGGAGAGGAGGGGGCAGGGGGAAACGACTCACTTCAACCATAGATCATATATTAAATAAGATCTCAGCCTCTTTCACATACAGTCTATGGCTTCAACTCCTCATTTGATGCTGTGAAAGGGTTACAGTTTGGTTAGGTCTAGGCACAAAAAAAAAAAAAAAAAGCTTTCACCACAAAACAAAAACGGGTTGCAACAAAAAGTCATGTGAATGTTATTAAAAGTTATAAGGCACATAATGGTCTTCTGATTGAATGTCCTGTGTTTGTTTGAACCATCCATCCACCCCACCTGATCCATGTGTGGACTTTCTCCCTCTTTATACTACGTCGACAGCCTAGGTCATCTTATACAGCCGCAGAGGCGTTTACAAGTCATTTATAAGTCAGTATCTGACAGGTTTTGTCCAATAAACCCTGAAAACTAGATAATAGAACATGTAGTCTGTCATTGCCTTTTCAAACAACATCATTTTTTTTATCTGTGTTTTCCAAAAAAAACCCCCCAAAACTTTTGACCTTTGTCTGTCTGGCAAAAATAAAGCTAGAGTAGGTTATGTTTTTCAGAAGAATTTTGTTATTATTTGTTGGAATTCTCTTTACATTACGACAGCAATCAACAAATCAAGCGCTTGGACAAAAAAGGGTATCTGTGGCTGTCACAGCCCTGCAATCATTTTATTTGGCTCAAATAAAATTATAGCCTGCCTGGCCCATTCTCATCAGAAAAATGATTGCCTAGGTCAGGAAAGTTTGCTCAAAGACACATGACTTTCACCCAGGAGACCAAGGTTCAAGTCCTGTATGAAAGGAAAAGTCAACGTAGAGTTATTTAAAGTTTTAAAGTGTGACTTCCATTACATCACTTTCATCTCATGACAAGTGAAACATACCAATTTTAACCCCAACCACAATGTTTTTCTAAATCTTACCAACGTGTGATCGTTTTATAACGTTAACCATATGTGTAATGTCATGTGACTTACGTAACCTAATTAAAGAGAGTATTTTTTTCCCCACTTTCCCTTGTAACGCACAAGATGGCAGCCTCCCCGTCTCTTCACTGAGATCATCCGGGTTATTTCAGTATATTTATTCATTTTAATCCTATTTTAAACCTGATCTGAATTGGTTTTATTGTTTCAAGTTTGTTTAATTGGTGCCACTGCAGATATATTTCTAAAGCTACAGCGAGCTAGTCGCACAAGAACGGCAGGGAGAATGCAGCTACAATTTCCCTATGCTAACATGCTAACTTGATAGCTGTAGTGCCATTTTTGGTCGTTTACGGTCATTATGATGTTAGTTGTTTTCTTTCATGTGAATGAGACGTGATGTTTTGGGTTAGCGACTCATCCAACGGCAGAGGTCAGGCAGTGTGCGTTCACGTGTTTTGAGGGAGTGGCTTTGGATGGCGGTGGGATTTTTTGGGGGTGTCATCAACACTAGCTTTATGAAAATATAATGTTTCCCACATTCATCAGCTCAGTTTAACATAATAGTAAACTGAGATCACCCCTGTATTACACAAAAATGTGATTTTCTTCTCTTTGGTTCCTTTAAAACTGCTAAACCTGCTTATTATCATTTACTTAAATTTGTCCCATTAGTTAAAGTAATTCCATTACCTCATTAGGTGATTTTGAAGGATTATTTATCCTGTATCTTGTTTTGTTGCTTTTGTTGTATTAAATGTTTGTTCTGTGTCCCCATCTTGGTAGTGTGTGTGTGTGTGTGTTTTATGAGTGAAATATTTTAATTGCTAAATAAAATGTATATATATTTGTCACGTCTCCTGGTCTTAGTGTGTATGAGGAGCCTGTGTGACCTTTTTGGTGCACTGAGTGGTTGAAATTGAAGTACTTCCCAGGGGGCAATTCCCCAGGTAGCATTGTTGCCAACCTAAAATTAAACCAATCTCCCGCTTTGGCTAAATTAGCATGTTAAAATGGGCTAATTGTCACTAAATACAAAATACAGTCGAGGCTGAATGTCATTTGGTCATAATTCAAATTCTGACCTGATAGGACCGGAAAAAAAGTTCAGAGAACACCACTGGTTACAGTTTATCCTGAGGGGGATATGAATGTCTGAACAAAATTATAATGCAATCCATCCAATGAAATTAGTCCAGTAGTAGAAAATGTGAACCTCATGATGGCACTATAGAAACTTTGGGGGCTCACCAAAGTAGGATATATCATCTAGAAACCATAACTGTCTTTACAAACTTTTCGGCCCATCTATCCTGTAGATTTTAACATATTAGGACAAAATTGAATAGGTCGTCACTGGCAACCCCAGTTACTCAAACCCCTTTATGTGTATGTATCTTTCTGGCTCTAAGTAACCATCATACAGAGCACATGGCAGCTTCATTGCTTCAAAATCAACCTGTATGCCAAAGCTGGAATATTGCCTGCCCCCAGGTTTGTGTTTGCTGTGTGGTAATTTAATTTAAACGATAATTCATTTTCAGAATCCGCACGATGCGAGCAGTTGCCGGCTTTCGTAACGCTACCTTGTTGTGAAGTGATACACTTCATATGTTTCATTAAGCCTGACGAACAGAGCAGGCCTCCATCAAAGCTACTGTAATTAATGCTTTGCTTTGTGAATCATAGTTAACATCCCCTGTGAGTGCACTGCAACAATGCAGTATCTGAGGCCTGCTGTCAACAACTGCGAGGGAGAGCGTCGCCTTTTGTAAATTTTGGGGATGAAATATGAGCAAAGGTTGAAGATGGCACAGGCGCACCTGAGCTCTTATAATCACTAGTCCTCTGTAATTACATGATAATAAACAGTGACTGATCAACCATACTTCCTTTTTGCTGTGAATAAATACCACCAGTCTTTTTGTTTCATTATTTTTATGACAGCCATTCCTACTTTTTTGAAGACATTCCAACACATTCTCATTCCTACATGACAGAATTAATGGATCGCTAATTTATCCCAAAATGATACATATTACCAAAGGTAAGTACCAGCAGCAACAGGCTTACCAGACCTTGGTAAGGTGGTTAGGTAAGTCTCGTGACATAACTCACGTGACATTACATGTGGTTTACATTGTAAAACGGTCGCAGTTTGGTTATGTTTAGGCACAAAAACTACTTTGTTAAGGTTAGGAAAGGATCTGGTTAAAATAATTGTTACATATGTCACATGACAGAAGTGACGTTACTTGTGTAATGACAACTCAAGCGACACACAGGGTTTGCGTTGTAAGATAGTTGCAGTGTGGTTAGGTTTAGGCAATAAAACTACTTGGTTACAGTTAGGAAAAGGTTGTGGCTTAGGTTAAAATAACTGCGTTACGTGATGGAACTGACTACACTCTTGTGTGACTACATGGCTAATGTGGCACTTATTTTGTAAATCAGAAAAGAGTCACAGTTCAGCTAAAATAACTATGCTACGTGACGTAGTGACATGACAACATAACTCACCTAGTTTAAAACAGTCACAGTGTGGTTAGGTGTAGACACAAAAACTACTTGGTGAGGTTTAGGGAAATATCTTGGATTAAGTTCAAATAACTATGTTACTAAGTATGTCATGTGATGGAACTGAAACAATGGAAGTTACATGCATAATGAAGTTTGAAGTTACTCAAAACTTTAAAATAACTGCGTTGACTTTTTGTTTCACAATAGACTTCAACCTCGGTCTCCTGGGTGAAGCCATCCATCCACCCCACATCCTCCAGATTCTTGCCCCTTATACATCTGTCACACTTACTGCGTACGTAGTACTTACTACTTACTACTGTGTCGCTTAACAATGGACATACCAGTCAGAATGAGTTGCTTGCTCATTCAACCAACATGCATGATTTTCTGGTGAGCACCGGCTCAGACACTGACTGGGCCCTAACAAAGCCGTTAGTGGCCCACTGGGCTAATGTAGCACATTTAAGGTTTTTTTTATGAGATCGGTTCATCAGGAGCAAGTATAAACATGAGGAGGATAATGGACAGACAGAGGATGAAGCTGTTGCCAGACAAATAAATGAACAGCCAGGCAGTCGGGATGGCACTTTTCCAGTGAATGGCAGGCTACAGGGGAACTGAATGAGCAGAGCACAAATATAAACACACTTATGCCTCCCTCACATCAAGACAGAGAGTGATAGCACAGCACGCCACTCCCCCCATCATAATGGCTTTGTCTCTTTCATTCCGCTTTTATTTTTTCAAACGGCACAGAAGCCCTGAGACCATGTGTCTCGAAGAGGGAGAGCGATGGTTGCGCATAAGACATTAGTCCTAGAAGTAGAATGTGTGTGTGTGTGTGTGTGTGTGTGTGTGTGGTGTGCACTTGAATATGGGCCTGTGCAAGTAGGGTTTTTGTGAAGCTTTTTTTTTTTTGCATAATTTGTGCCAAGCTGTGTGTATGTGCAGTCATGTGCATCTGGTGGGTAAGCAGAATAAAGGACCTGCTGGGGTTCGCTGGGACAGGGGTGCTGGGGGGTAAATGATGTGTTTGGGAAAGGAGTAATGTTGGGGTTCTGTGGAGGGTTTGAGCTGGAAAGTGCTGCCAGAGTCTTGCAACTGGCACAGCGAGGAGGACTCGTTCCCCCGAAAGCTGGAAGATACACACAGCCGGGAAGACTATTACTTGGCTGGGGATGGGACTTGTTTACGGCTGGCTATCACTCACAGTGCTAGCAGGCAACATCTCAGAATAGAGAGCCATGATGTAAGGAAAGCAGCAGTTCAACAAAGGGGTATGCTAATGGTTTGGCATAATGTAAGCAAGGAAATATGTGTTAAAAAGCATAGCATGAACTCCTATATCATATTCAAAGTTGGTTGATGGCGCTGCATTTTGCGTTTTAACATCCATAAAGCGCCACCGTGTTGTTGTTGTTGTCAATATTTGTGGTGTTTCTACCATGAATAAATATTACCACGGGGGATTGGCAGCCTGTGCTGCTTAGCATCGAACATTATGTGTTGCCAGGCAGAATGCTGCTTGGTTGATCTTGGCTTCTACTCTTCAAAGTAAACAAGACTAAAGCCTTCAAAATTTCTTGCAAAGGCAAATTATGAAAGGAGTGAACGGCCTGTTTGGGAAAATCCCTTACATGTTTATTTTTATCAGAACATTTTTTGTTTTCATCCTTTCATCAGCAACAAATGAAAGGCGCTTGAACAACAGCCAAGATCGTTTTATAATTTTTAGAATAAACCATGAAATTACCAGAGAAATACGGCGTATTGGTGGCCTATAGGTCTTTAAAGTCTGTGTAAGTCAACTTTTCTTCTGAACACATTATACATGTTAGAAAATGGTTGGTGAAAACCTGTGAAAATAGTGAGAACTATACTGAATTGTGGAGTGTTCAACTGTTTTTCACAATTTCTATGTTCAGGATTTTTTGGGCGGACCTGAAACACGGCTTAGTGATGTACTGGAGCCATGGTCCCCCAAGACTATATAACCCCCATGGACCAACACACGAACAACACACCTCCCCTCCCTAACGGTCAGTTACAAACACTTCAGCGACTTTCTTAGTCCAAATCAGCCCAGCAGTTCATTTGAGCTCACTTCCGTTCCAACAACCCGACACAGAAGAAAAAAAATACCATCCTGTCCCCGTCCTATGGCTCTGGTGGCTCCAGCATTTCTGGACATGTCCAATAAATCTGCTAGATGGAGTGTCCATGTTTCAGGTTGTTTTCAGGTCATAGTGGTGTTTGACACTGAGACCACCGGCCAGACACGCCCCCAGTGTTTCAATCATTCAAATTTGGCTGGGTGGTTAATAACACGTTTCCACGGTGTGACAAACTCAGAATGCACAAATACTGACGCTGCTTTGTCAGGCCCCTTGTCATCTCATACAGATGCATGAGGCACCCTTTAGTTTCTGTATGAGACACTGCCAGAAAGCTTTTTTAACATGTGATCATCATTGTGAAATGGTTGCAGTTCGATTAGATTAAGGCACCAAAACTTGACATTGACAGACAAGTTACTCGTCCTCAATTGTTATCGTCAAATTAAAATGTTGCTCTCGCCTTGTGCTCCTGTAGTGTTCCTGCAACCTGCCTGAGCCTCCGTGAGTCTGGAATGGGGGTATGAGGGAAAACAACTGGCTTAAACCATAGATGTATATTAAATAGGGATCCAACCTAATGTAACTCGCTGTTTGGACTGCAGTACTCATTTCTGAATGCGCAATTTCTACATATTGCTCCTTTAACATTTCAAAGGACAATCATGGACATAAAGACACCCACAGATCTCGATACTGCAGCTTCATGTCGTTTCTTTTTTTTAACATGATGTTTAGCATTTAACTTGACTTGTGATGACTCTGGTCTGTCTGTTCTATTTCTCTAAAAATAAAATAATCTAAAGTTTAAGAAAAAGAAAAGCATTTGCAGATTCAACCCTTCTCTGAACCATGATCTGAATATGGAATGGTTATTCTTTTTAAAGCCTGTGCGACATCAGCAGCCTGACTGATGCAGACGATGTTTATAAGTGGCTGTTTCGTAACACGTCTACCTGCTCCTCATGATGTTTCTGAAGGAAAACTGTAAGCTTGAAACACAAAGTTTCCCTCTGTCCTTTCTTTTTCTAAGCAGTTCCACTCTTAGAGATACAGTGTACACAAATGGATCTCTGGGCTTCTTTCACACAATAGAGAGGACACACAGTACAACCACTGTAAACATGGTAGTCTAAGTTTTATAATACTCAATTGCACAGATGGATGTAGAAATAAAAACCGATGATTCCAGTTGCAACGGGTGGCACAGGATGAGCAGTTTTCTATTACCTTGTCTCCTCAGGCGGCTGTATATAGCAGCAGATCTTGAGTTGCTTTTACAAAACTAAAGCAAAGCTCAGAGAGGATTTGCACAAAACATTTTTTTTTACATGACTCATAAAGGAAATGTGAGGGAGCACATTAAACGCGGATCAGCAAAGAGAATGTGGGGGATGCCGTGCCCACGAGCTGCCCACAGCCACGACGACAGTGACAGCTCAAGCTTGAGTTTGACACTTACTCCGAGGGTTAGTTATGTATTACTTTCCTTGAGTCATACTCAGAAACCACGGCATGTGGGAGGGAGACGCATCTGTTATCGATCACATTGAAAACATCTAGAGCTCAGCCAAACCGTGGTGGGAAGAAAACATGATTTAAATTTCAAAAAAAAGTTTATGATACAGGTGTTATTAGTCATCAGTTCACTAGTAATTCATATAGGCATGTCATGTGTCAATGCACATGATCTTAAAGGAAGTGTTCATGTCAGTGTGTGGTGCTAATTAGCCATCTACATTGTTTTGGTGTGAGTTGTCAAGTTTTGGAGCTTTCAGACACAGAGATGTCTGCCTTCTCTCCAGTATAATGGCACTAGCTGGCACTCGGCTTGTGGTGCTTAAACTGCCAAAAAAAAAAAAGAAAAAATTAAAAAAACAAAACCATGAAAAACCCCAACAGCAATGTCACTTTACAGAAATGATGCCCCGGTTACTCAAGATAAACCACAGATTTTGCTGTGAGCAGTTTCATGTAAGAACTATTTATTTTCTACTGAATGCACCAGACAGAAGAAAACATGAATCTGCTAATGGATGGGAAGGCCATGCTTATGCTTGTGAAAGCACGGAATATAAACATTAAAGCTTAATTCAATGGTTCCCAACCTTTTCATGGTACGCTCCCCCCTTCAGAAGCCGGAAAAAGCGTGTGTGTGTACCAGTGGAGCGCACCAAACAATTTAATTAATTGGTTAACAAGCACAAAGCGCCATGATTTCAAACACTTCCAACCATTAACATGGTTAGTACAGGAAGTTGTGGCTCTACCGTCTAAACAGACTAATTCAACATGATGTCTGATGCCAGTTTTGTGTGGAAGTACTTAAAAAATACTCAACACTTAGGATGCAAAGTCTACGCTGTGTAAACAAGGGATTAAATGCGCCGGTCTGAGGATCAACAGGTGGCTCACTGAGGCATTTAAAATCTCAGACAAAACACCTACAAGTGAAATCCAAAGATTCTGGATTCATACTTGATCCAAAACACTTTTGGGTGAAATACCGGCAGAGATGGCAACATATGATGGATTTATCTTCAGCAGCTGGCTGTGGTGAAATGCGCCCCTCAAGAAAGACGACAAAAATATCCTGAAGAATCCCTTTGAAGTCTCAGCGAGTGAGAGCTTCTTGAGAGTTTTCCTTCTTAACTTTGAGTGATCGTGACTTTATGAGGCTGAGTATATCTACTAATACCGCAGCGTGCACTGTGTGAGCTTTCTCACTGAACGCAAACAGAACATGGGATCTGTCTCAGCTTAATTGGATGACTTTGAAAACACCAAATGACTTGCCTCAATAAATTTAATTTGTTTTTTAATATGAAGAATTGTAAAACATCACTTCCATGAGGCTGTTCAGTCAGACAGTGACAGATCACAGGCAGTAAACTTGGCATTTTATCCTTGAAGTTGCAGTGAAGGTCAAACTGCAAGCAGCAAATTATTCATTTTTGGGAAAAATTTGAATCCCTAATATGACCTGAGCCTTCTGTCCACACTCTGTCTTCATTTTGTGTGTATATGTGCACATTTTCTGAAAGCTTACAGACACATAGGAAAAGGAGCAGTTACACCGGATATCATTGGGGGGCAGTGTAGCGGTGTAGCCAAAAGTTCAAGTGAGACATGAAGTATCAGAAATGGCATTGGTCGCTAATTAGTTAGCAAAAAAAAATGGATACAAAGAACACCACCATCTACAACGCTGCCTGTGTTCCACGCCTGTTCCACCTAGTCCCGCCCTACTCTGTTGTAATTGGCTACCATTACTGAGCTGTGATTGGCTAGTACTTGTAGCTACAGATGCACTGATTTCAATTTTCTTGGCCGATTCTGAAATCCGATTTTTTAAGGGTCTGACCTGCTGATTCCGATTTTCAGTCTAAGAACTATAATTGACAGCATTTACAAACATTTTTGCAACTTTTCTTGTAAAAATTAAATTAGATGTTCACTGACTATTAAATATTCATTCAAGACTATTTTACATTTTCTCCAAAGTCCTCCATGTTACAACCAGGCCTTACTATAGTTTTATATTAAAACTATTCACATGATCTCCTGTGGAAGCAGATGTAAACAAACCGAAGACAGACGCGGTGCAATAGTTTGCTGCAGGAAAACTTTGCCATGAGAAACACAGACGCAGTAGTTAAATGAGTCTGGATGAGAAAAAGTTTGAGGAGACACAGGTTGTTTATTCTTCAGCCAGAACAGGAGGTGAGATTTTAACTGTCAGTCTGAACAGCAGTCTCCTGCTGGCTAACATTAGCCTGAAGCACTACAAAGTTTAAGGCTGTTCTGCGACACTGTCAGCTCTCTGTCTCGTTGTAGACTGTCTGTCTTCTCTTTATCCTGCACTTTGAATCTGTCGCTGACACCAATTTCATGCAAGCATGTGTCTGAGTGTGTGTAACCTGTGCTCAGGTGCACTGTGGTGGATGTGATATCACGGCCAGTTTGTCTGCTGCACGCATGACGTGACCATCATGCAGAACACGTGTGTGACAATGAGGGGCACAGAATCGGTTATGTGACGCTGACCAGCCGGTCACCCGTCAGGGCCGGTCACGCTGAAAACCAGCCGGTTCCAGTCTCTGTCCGGTCGATCGGTCCATCCCTACTTGTAGCCTCAACGATTTGTCCATGTGATTGCCAGAGAGACTTGAATGTTGTGAAAGGGTTTATTTTAACCATAAACTATGATTTTTTTTTCATAAACCCACCCAAGTAGTTTTTTTTAAGCCTAAAACAAACTAAACTGTGACTGAAAACTGAAAATTCTAAGTCAGATAAGTCTAAAAATAGACAAAAGTGACATTCAGCTTCACACAAGACACAAAGACCAGTCTCCATGAGGATTCACAACTCACAATCACAGCGAAATCAAAGCTTAGTAGTAATACCAATCACAGCACAGTCAGGTGGACTGTGGCGGAACAGTCTTGCAAAGAAGATGCATGCTGCCTGCGCTTTTGCCGCAATTGCAAGGGGAACATTATTACAAGTTCTTCCAGCGTCACCATGTTTGCTTCTTATTCTTCCCCTCTGGGTAACTTTGACTCTTGAGCAGTGTGATCTTGTGTTTTGATTAACATCCATGCCAACGTAAAGGAGGCATGGAAGTAAGAAAATAAATCCCACATCAAACTGCCCACAACAAAGTCTGTATTATCTTGAGTAACCAGGTCATGATTTCTGGAAAGAAACATTGCTGTTCCGGGGTTTTCTGGCACTTTGAGCACCAAAAGCCGGGTACCATCTAGTCCCATTATATTTGAGAGAAGCAAATATCTCTACAGCCAAACTCTCCTTTAATACATTAAAATGACTTTCTTTCAAAGATGTATAATAATTATTTGTGGGTCCTTGATAAATAAACAATGGAGGAATAAGTGATTTTTAAAACATGTAAAGCACAAAATTGCATTATTTTAGGCTAAAAGTAAAATGATGAAAAACTAAAACTTCCATGACTAATGAACAGGAAAAAAAAAAGATGTATAGCTCAATTTGTTCCCTGGCTTCCTGTCAAGATTTTCAGGCGGATTATCCAAAAAGCTCACAAGAACACGTCCTTCCCTACCACCCAAATAGCTGCCAAATTGCGAAAAAAAAAAAAAAAAAAAAAACCTCCAACAACAACAACAAACCAACAACAAAAAAACAGCTCGAATAATCCCCTGCGAAAAAACACTAATCTGCTCCCCAAAACCTGCTAATTGTCCATTTGGTAACAGAGCCGAGTAAACACAAAGGAGCACGGCTCTCTCACTGAGCACAGTTTACACCCACCCAGAGATGTCTTGAGAGAGATCAATGCGAAAAGACTGGAATAGCTAAACACCCATTATTTCTGAAAACACACTCTAAATAAAGCTGAAACAGCACGCGGTGTAAATAAGATGAAATCCTCAAACTCCAACATGTCCAATGCCCCGGAGCAACTCCTGCATCCTGTAATACGCTTTCTATAGGTAATTATTTTAAGAAAGCAGAAAAACGGCCTTTCTTTTGAGTCTCTGTGAACAAGAAGCTTTGGGGTGTGAGTTCCAATTAGGCTGTCAGAATGGCAAAGAGCAGCTGGTACAGTAATGTTCTGGATGTAAGAGTTAGTAATTGCTGTAGCAAAGTGCTGCAAATGAAAAATGAGAGGGAACGGTGTACCAGTCCTTCATTAATTAACGTGAGATCCAGTTTGCAAGCTGGTTTGATGGCTACCAAAGCAAAAATTCTACTGAGTAAGAGACACATATAGCCTTTTTGTGGCATTTTGTCATTGTGTGCGCAAGTTAATAACACTTCTCACCATGTAAAGGCTTGTTGGAGGTGCTGGAGCTGAAAAGCATAATGAGAGAGAAAGCATCCGCACACTCCTCTCTGCAACATTCATTTATTGGGACCTTCCTCAAATATCAACATCATATTTTAATTAATGTATACCTGCAGGTGGCCTTGTAGTTTAAAAAATTGAAGGTTTACAAGCCGTGAAGGCCCCTTGACACCGACGCAGCATGCAGCTTTTCTTTAACGCCATTCCTTATTGCAGAGGGGAAAAATATGTTTGTAAGTATGAAGTTGCACTACCTCTGCAAATGTATTATTGAACAGTGCTTAACGTATGCATGCACCCTGGATACTGAGAATTCTCAATTCTGATTGGCTGTCAGATGCAGGTTAATATTTAGCAGTAGTGGAAGAAGTATTCAGATACTTTACCTCAGTAAAAACATCAATACAACATTTTAAAATACTGTAAAAGTCCTTCAGTACTACAAATACTCATTCAAAACCTTATTTAAGCAAAAGTGTTTCTTATCAGATAAATTTACACTCAAGTATGAAAAGTAAAAGTATTCATTGTGTAGTAAAATGCTCCTCATCAGTGCTGAACTATTATATTTGATGTTTTTGCATTTATATTACTGCTGCATTAATGTTTATTTTGCATTTTACTGCTGTAAATGTTTAACATTGAGCTCATGTGCTATATTCCTTAAGATCATCATAGGTTTGTGGCGTCTAAGTCCTATGAGAACAATGTATCTCTAAAAAGTTAACTTTTCATGAGGTCAGAAAAACAACCCTGTTTTTAGGTTTGTGGTAACGCATTTTCTAGCTAATCCAAGAGGGGTTTGCAATAGTTTATTTATGTTATGAGATAGAGGAACTTTTTCAACCTATAAAGGAACATTTCATCAGTTTATCAGAAAAAGTCACATTCAAAATAAACAAATATGTAAGGCTAATTTGCGACAACAAAAAAAGTTAGACATTTAACAAAATGGTAAGTTGCAAAACTGTGATATGAAGGTCATTAAAATGTTCACTGACGATGTATTTCATTTGTTTTCTGCCAAAATAGGTGACCTTGCAAAACACGATCCAGTCATAGTGACTACAGCATTATTGAAAAGTCAGCAGTGACTTAAGACATGAGATTTATTTATTAACATTTAACTTAAATCACAATCTTTCCCTGCTTTTGCTGCTTAAACCTCAACAAAATAAGGATTTTTTTCCCCTCTGATCTTAACCAAATGCTTTAGTTTTAGTCTGGATGCAAACCCTGGACTCAAAGTCACTTTGTGCCCCCACCATTCACCCCAACCACCTCCTTGACTCCATCGTGTTATATAATGTATAAAACGTAATCGTGAAAACAATTCATTAATGTATAAATGTAGTTTCTAGGAGAAAGGGTTGGACAGGAAGGGCATAAAAAAATTGTCACAAAAATGTGGTGGGATAAAAAGTACAATATTCCTCTGAAATGTGCAAGTACTAAGTTTAAAGGGGTAGTTCACCCAAAAATAAAAATTCAGTCATTATCTACTCGCCATCATGTGATTTAGATTTGGGTTTATTTTGTTAGTCCGCAAAACACTGCTGGAGTTTCACAAGAAAACAGTGTTGCAGAATCTCTCAAATAAGTGAATGGTGACCAGTTTTCAAACATAAAAAAACAGATTATGCCAGACGAGTAGTATGGAGGCATTTTATAAGAGTCCTAAAGCACCAACATGCTGTTTGCATGCTATCACAACACACACACCCAGTTCAGACAGTGTGCTCGTGCATGTGAATGTGGCTCTAAACTGAAGATCTACAGTGAAGACTCAGGCTAAAAACATGCTGTAAATAACATTTTTAGTCAACTTGCCATGTTGGGGCTTTAGGAGACTTGGATTACACCAGACAAGCAGTATGGAGGCATTTTATGCTTTTGCTCTGTTTATTTATTTCCATTTGAAAATGGTCACCATTTACTTCCATTGTTTGGGCGATTCTGCAAAGCTGTTTTTCTGTGAAACTCCAGCAGTGTTTTGTGGACTAAAAAACTAAACCCAACTTTCAATCGCCATGAGAGTGAGTAGATAATGACTGAATTTTCATTTTTGGATGAACTATCCCTTTAAATATTAAGTTATTATTAATTACAGTATTAAGTTATTATTAAAATTAAGTATTAAGTTTCATAAAATTGAAATACTCAAATAAAGTCCAGGGTTTGTCCATTCTGGGCTACTGTAGAAACATCTCAGTGCAGCATGGTGGCCTCCATAGAACTGTAACTATAAAGGGCTCATTCTAAGGTAACGAAAACCCAAAGATTCATCTTTGATTATACACCAATGAAAAGACATGTATGAGTATTATATTCAATTTCTGCCATATTCTGCCAATAAATCCCTGTAAATCTTACACACTGGACCTTTTAAGTACAATATTTAGTAAATGTACTTCAGCACAGACCTTTAGCAAGTGCACAGTAGACTGGACACCTCTGATACATGTCTTTGTTTGCAGTTATAAATTAATGTCCAATAATAATCTGTAAGTGAGGACAGTAATAGTGAGGCTTTGCTAAAGAGCTTGGAGCTGTGTGACCAGTTAAGAATATAAAAGAAAAAGCTATTCAGCCATATAATTTAAATTTAAATGTACTTGATATTATATGTGAATCTGGGGAGTTTAAAGCTGCTGTGAAAGTGGAAGTCTGCAGGTTTGAGGGGCAGCGCAGTGGGGGAAAAACCAGAAGAAATGTGCACAAAGCTGCACAGAGAATAAGGAGACATGGAGAAGTTGCAGGTAAAAGTGTGAGTGGGAAAGAGAGCGTGAGCTAATGTGCCAGTGTGTGTGTGTGAGAGAGAGAGAGAGAGAGAGAGAGAGAGAGAGAGAGAGAGAGAGAGAGAGAGAGAGAGAGAGAGGAGAGGCTACTTAATGTTCCACTGGAGAGTTTTCATGTATGTAGCAAAATGCAGCGCTGCTCTCTATTCTTGCAGGTTGAGGATGTTCACGACTTAAAAGCATTTAAAAAAAAACTTTCAGGATTCAGGATTTTAAAACTCCTGGCACAGCCTTGTGAAATGCACTCCTGTTTCGCCGGGCGTTGCCTAGCAACCCAACTCGCAGGAATACTGAGGTAGACAACTATAGTTTTGTGGCACTCAAAACAAAAAAAAAAATGATCAAAAGCTTCTTATTGAAGTAAATAAATAACTGGTATTTCATTGTGCTTGCATATTGCATTTTGTTGGCAGGTGGTCAAGTGGAATAATACAGAGTTGTGTTATGGATGCGTTATTGAGTCTAAACTCCTGTCTCCATTGCAAGTGAGTCAGGTTTTCACACGTACATCTCGCAAAAGAAACGCTCCTTTTAATTTCTCTGTAGCTGTCCGCACCAGCTCTGTGCGTCTCATGTCCCAGCTGCGTCTGATGGGTGCAAAGGCGTTTATATACTTCAAATCTTTTTTTTTTTTTTTTTGAGACAATATGCATGGAAATGCGAGGCTGGTGGCCAGTAAAAAGGCACTAATAATGTGTTTTATCCATATTTTGGATAAAATAATCCCGCAGACTCATCAACATTCAGTGGTGTCATCAGCATAGAAGCAGTACGTCACATGCTGGTTTTTATTTTGGCGCACACATTAACAGGTTAAGCGTCCATGTGCAGCTGCAGCCACGCTTCATCTAGAGACTCTCAGACTTGCCTATTTTTTTTTCACATGACACAATTCTCCACAAATATACACATTAAAAATTATCAGTTGACATGACAAAAACGGGAGAAGGGCAGTGTTTTTCTCTTTTTTGTTCTCGCTCTGTCCCTCCCTCTCTCCCTCTTGAAGAGGGGGAAAATCACTGACTGCCTTCAGAAAACAGCAGTTTTCTTCCAAACTCTTCTGCAAACTCAGTGCAGAAAGAAAAGACTTTCAGCAGCTGTCTCGCAGCAGAAAACGCAGCCTGTGTGGACACCACAGCATGTGTGAGCCACAGCAGTTCGGAAACGGTGCCATCACACGCTGCTCAAGTGTGTAGTGTGAACAAGCTGTAAGAGACAATTAGAACAACAACACATGGCAGTAGTTAGTCTCACACTCTGGCTTTTGATCTACTTTCATTTAGTATTAATATATTGTTGTTAATTGTTTCTTAAAGCTGCAGTAAAGCCTAAAAGAAAGTTGATTTTTGAGTCTTATCTGAGTTAGGTTTTGTTTTCTCTGTCCTGAAACCCCCTCCTACCAGACCAGCAGCATGCACTTTATGCACAGGCAACAGTTTACCAAGGCAATCGTGAGCGAGCACAGACTGACAGACATCAACTGTGTGTACTAAAACAGACGCCTGACAGGACAAAACACCAACAGAGGAGAGATACTACATTTGAAAAGATTAAGATTCAGTGTGAAGCTACGGAAGTACTCAGAGCTGAACGTAAAGAGACTTTTAAAAACGTCTTTGTCTCTGCTGTCCTGCACACACATGAACTCGGTATCACAAAACTTGTTTGTTCGAGGGGGAGAGAGGAGGCTCGTCGCGGTTTGGCCACGGTTGGTGCGACGTGGCGAGTTGGGCTCGCTTTGTCCCCGCTCCAGAGTGGGTCCATCTTGGGCGCAGCTCGGCATGACAAGCGGTAATGGAAATGCAAATCAGCAGCGACAAAGTTTGACTCCGCGCAGCCAAAAATGCCAGTACAAAAGCATCATGTGTATCTGTGTCTCAGTACTCACCAGAAAAAGTTGATTCTTTCCTTTACATCCCTCCTTCTTTACTCTCACGACGTGACTTTCAAATACAGTTCTCCTCCGGTCGGTCAGCAGTCAACATGGACACAGAGACTAATTATCTTACTGTAACCAGTGAAGTCTGAGAGGCAAGAGTAAAAATAAATCTGCTTTTTCATCTCAAAAGTTTAAAAAAACAAAGGCTGTGCTCTCGTCTGGCTGGACCACAGGTCCAAGATTTCTTTGTTGTTGCTGCAGTTTCCTGCTGAAACGCTTTTTTTTAATTCCAAAAGTTTCAGAGTGACTCTGCTAGGTTTTTTCTTTCCTCCAGAAGCTCCACTTTGCCACCCGACCCTCTCCTGCAGAGCTCCCTGCCTCTGAGCAGCTGCCTGTCGGCTCTGTGTCTCAGCTCCGCCTGGTCCTCTTGGCTCTCACAAAGCCCCACGATAGACGTGAATGAACTCAACTGAAGGTCAAGTCAAAAGTAAGTGAGTGAGCTGACCTGTGAACTCCTGGCTGAGCATGTTGCTCATTAGACTCTTTTTAAGATTCTCTTTATGATAATTCTGTTTTATAGCGACTTTTCCTGCATGAGTTTCAGCCGCGGGTTCAGGGTCTCACTGAGGGAATGTGCATGCGCAGCTGCACCAGTAGAACAACCAAAAGGAGTCCCCGGCCTAAGAAGACCTGTGACTGGTTTAAGTCTACCGTCACGGGCCAGATTCTCTAAATACAGAAAACAGAGCCAAGAAGAGGTGGAGAAGTCTACTTCTGTCTCAGACCACTTGACTACAATATGCTGAAAGGTTATTATGAAATTATTTCTCAGAGATACCACAACAATATTGCCTTACCTAGCTTTAATTTGTACTGACTGATTGATAAATTGATTCTAAACTAACATTCATGATTTCTATGTAGAGTAGACCTAAGACACACACGCACAAACACACAATTTAGACTAACCTAGCCAATCTTCAGTTGTCAGTGCTTCATAAACACACAAACACAGAAATACGCAATACCGTTTGTCCTTGATGTTTTAGCAATATTGTTTATGTGACATTCATGCCTATAAAAGCTGTTGAACTGAATTGACTCTCCTCTCACTTTTCCCAGCAGATGGGAAGCAAGACACAGGAACTTCTTTCATGGGCAAACTGCACATTTACTGCCCCAAGACAACTTTACTGCTAAACCTTAGTCCTTCTGCTGTCTGATGGACAACACCTATTTGCTCATACAAACACAGGACACACAAACACAGGACAAACAAACACAGACACTGCAGTGCTTAGGCAGCCTGTTGATGGAAAATAGATCAGAATATTCACATATAATCGCAGGAAAACTGCAGATTGCATGAAGGTTTGGTTGCTCTTTACTGCTGGAATGCTTTGAAATCCACAGCAAGGCAGATCGTATAGACAGCTGAGTGAGAAGCAGTGCTGTCGTCACGCAAGTGTGATGCTGACGTGATGTTTTTTTGGTCTAGACAAGGGGTAAGAACCACCTAGTGCAATCCAAAGCAGCCGAGGGTTTGACTCCCAAAAAACATCTGTACAATCTTAGAGCTGTCTACACGAGACATACTCCAACATTGTTTCTCATTTGTTGGTCAATTACGTGCATCACTACACAGCTGGTCTAGACAAGTGTGTTGTTTTTAATAGGTTCTTACCTTGAATTATGTCAACATTTTTTTTTCGACTTATTTTTTTTCTAGTTTTCAATGGCAAGTGTTCTTTTGAAAACATCTGCCAGGGAGTGCTTGAGAGTGCTTCAGAGGCACAGCATTATTTTCAGCTCTCATTTTCATGCTTTCATTGCTATGAGACTTTGTATCCATGGAAGAAATGGCTAATTTATGATTTGCAGGTACAGTACCTGATTTTGCAGATATTTTGCAATTGTGTGATCAACAAATACTCAACCGTACTGTAGGTAGAGCACTTGCTCTGGTCTTTGCTCTGGAGGAGGAAGACTATAACACGTAGGGAGAGAGGATGGACCCACTGGTCTATGTGGGTTCATGAGATTTTGTGTGCAAGGAAACATCTCGGTTAGTATCAGTTTAAGAGCTGTACTTGGACGGAGCCTGGTTCAAGGAGTATTTTGTATGTGCAGTACACAGCTTATGGTATTTATCCTGCCCCTCTTCCACTGTGACTGGACAGCTGAGTAAGAAGTGACAGCGTTTTATCCAAAGTCGGACATTTGTCATGAGAAATGTCCCTCGTGCCTCAGTGCCTCGTCAAGCTGCTAACATTTGTAGCATATTGTTAACAGACAGCGCTTCAGTTGCAAACAATTCAAAAAATATGCTGGCATCAAGAAAAAAAAAAGAAAAAAAAAATGCTTTGGAGACCTCACAGACCCGAAATGATCTGTCAGCTCTGGCAAGTGTAAGGATGAAACTGAGTAACAGATGACACGTAATGAGATTACATAATCAAGTAACTGTATTCCATTACAGTTACAGAAAAAAAAGACATGATCAGATTCTAGTTAGATTTAGTAAAATTATTTAGCAGGATTATAATTTTAAAATACATTTGAAAATAAAGAATGATATACTATCATGCACAAACATTACAACGCTTTACGTCTCACAATGTCCCACACCACAGCACGTCAGCATTTATGCCTTTATTGGACAGGACAGCCAGAGAGTAGACAGGAAACAGGGCAGAGAGAGAGAGCAGCCTCCATACATGGGTCGGACGCTCCACCAACAGAGCTAAACGTCCGCCCAAAACCAGCTAATCTTACAGTTACATCTTATTATCATGGCCTTTGGTGAAAAAATACATCTCTGTAAATTTAACATTATTTTATCTCAAATTCAGAAAAGAGGAACAACATCACAGTACAGTAAAGTGAAAATCATCATCGTCCAAGAAGTCAACATCTAATTTAAAGAAACATTTAATGTTACAGGTTAGACCAATCATTACCATTTGCCACATAAAAATCCAGTTAGCTCCAGACGAGGTTTACGTCAGTTTACTTCAAGTTCAAGTGTGAATAGCAGTGTGAAGAACATTTAATGCGTATAATTACAGCTACTGATCTAAACATGGATTTGCACATAACAAAGGAAGGAATAGCAAGACAGACAATTAACTTAACAGCAAACATAAAACACATTAGGCTAAAAAATATGAGCATATTTGGTATTGAGGTAGCATTGCTTTAATATTGTGATGCTCAGAGCCACACTGGGCTGCTCCGCTCATTATCGCTCCGTGCTCAACTCAGATTTCATCCTGTTCCGCTCAAATCATTCACTCCAAAAAAGAAAAATCTACATTATAATTCAGCTTTAGTTTAAACTGAAGCCTGTAGACCATAAAAAAAGCTTCAAAATATGCGTCAAGTGAAGCTTCTATGGCACACTGCAGGCTTCAGATTTAAAATTCCAACACCATAGAACCAGCAGTATTTTAGGAAAAGGTCGCTATTCATATGTAAGTATTCATTTCTTCACTATTATTATTAATAGTACTTTATTTCTTTAATAATATATTGTTTTCTGAAGGGAAAAATCCTCACCTTTTTTCAGCTCAGCCTGCATTTTTTTTTTTCAACATCTTTTTATTTCCCAAGAGTGTACCATAGGCCAGCACCAGGCCAGCTCAGCCTGCATGACTAAATGGTGCGTGATATTCATGTTTTTGTGTTAAGGCAGCAGGAGTTACATCGGTTTCACTCAGTTTACATCAGTGATGATGTTTTAGACCACGGCAGACAGCAAACTGAACACCGACACACACTGAGGAGAGGACATGGTGAGATACAGCCTCTGGACAGTTCATCAACAGGACAGCTCAAAATGGCGTGGGTGTCAGTGCAATGGGCGCTTGGGCACACATCAGACTCGTGGTGTGAGCGGTACCTGAGCGAAATTGGAACGGGAGAGCTCCATCCTTTTAAAAAAGCCGCTCGCGCTCCATCCAACCCTCCCCCGCTCCGCTCACATTTTTAAAGTAACCCTCCCAGGACTGACTGTCACACAGGAATCAATTTAGATAGTACATGTTCATTTTTTGTTAATTTCAACACATTTTGTGCACAACATGAAATATGTTAAGTACCGTATCATTTTAAAATAACACATTTTTTTAGCTTTTCTCAAAACCTATATTAGAAGTGAAAACAGAAAAACAAGAATCTCTCAATTTTTGGATAAAATTATGAATTCTAAGAGTAACTGAATAGCTTCAATGATGAACATTTCTGTTAAGTACCTTACATCATCAGTGTTTTTACAGTGTAAAGACTGCAAAAGCATTTACATAAGAACAGCTGTGAATATTTTATTTCATGTTTTATTTGGACTAGGTGTCAGGAACAGGCTGTTATACATTTCTATTAGGCAGGTGTTAATTATTAGTGCAGCTGCAGATATGTGAGATATGTGCTGGATTGAGGTGTTCGACTTATTCAACATGAGATTTGAAGAGTCACCTCTGTGATAACTTGGTAGTTCTCCTTGACCTTTTTCTTTCCCAGCAGGGGAAGGTATGTGGTTTAATTTGCCATGCCTGGTATGCGATAGGGATAAATTACGTTACATAAATGATGTACTTAGCCCAGTGGCCTTGTCTTAGGTGACTTCTCATTTTACGCAGCGCTTATGCTAAAGAAGACTGTGGTTTAGGAGACGGATGGAGTCCAAACCGCTGGAAAGGTATCAGACATCCAGCCTGGGAGTTGATCAGTCTCCTCGACCACTTTATTGATCAGTGTCCTAGAGACAGTTGACATGTAGATGCGGAAAAACAAAGAAAACAAAGCTGCATGTCCTGTAAATCAGTGCGCAGAAATTTTGGAGGAAACTTAATCTTGCCTGTATAGTGTGTCAGGGGCGGTTCTAGAGTGGAGGGGCTGGGGGGGACATACCATCCCAGTATCCTAAAGGTTCATTATTAGAAGGTAGGTCAGGTCATTATTTGTGTCAAAATACCCTCTGCTCTCTTTCAAGTAGACAACTGTTAAACCAAACTCCATTCTAAAAGCAGGTGTTTTATGGTAGGGTTATAACTTTTCACAGTAAAACTTTAAGTTACACCATCACTAAGACTCTTTTCTGATTCATGTTGATCCAAAGAGACTCATCTCATGTACTCGTGTAACATCAATGACTAACCTGTGATGCGCTTTTTCCACAGATGCACACTACACGTATTAACTGGCCCAGAAAATAAACCTGCATGGTTCATACCACTTCGCACACAAAAGAAAGTGTGTGTTCAAAAGTGGAGTCAGCCTCTATTTATTGTACACTGTCCTGGCCATAAAAAAGTCACCACCTGGATTTAACTAAGCAAATAGATAAGATCCTTCCATTGGATAATTACTGCAGTGATTAATATGTTTCAGCTACCAACAAGTTATTGAACCCTAACTGATGCAGTGAGGAGCTTCTCATTTCTTAAAAACCATGTCAGAAGACATATCCTGTGGTCGTGGAAAAGATGTTACTCTGTTTCAGAAGGGTCAAATTATTGGCCTGTATCGAGCAAAGAAAACAACTGAGGAGATTGATGAAACTACTAAAAATTGGGTTAATAACTGTCCAACACATTATTAAAACCTGGAAGGATAGTGATGAACCATCATCTTTGAGGAGGAAATATAGCCAGGAAAAAATCTTGAATGATCGTGATCGGAGATCACTTAAACTTTGGTGAAATCGAATCATAAAAAAAATCAACAGTAGAACTGGCTATGTTTAATAGTGAAAGTAAGAACATTTCCTCACAATGTGAAGAGAACTCAAGGGATTGGGACTAAACAGCTGTGTAGCCTCAAGAAAACCACTTATCATGAGGATAATCAGAAAAAAGCTTCAATTTGCTACGAGCATAGCGATTGGATTCTGGACCAATGGAAAAAGGTCATGTGGTCTGATGAGTTCCAGATTTACCCTGTTCCAGAGTGATGGGGGCATCAGGGTAAGAAGAGAGGCAGATGAAGTGATGCTCCCATCATGCCTAGCACCTACTGTACAAGCCTGTGGGGGCAGTGTTATGATCTGGGTTTGCTTCAGTTACTCAGGTCGAGGTTCAGCAATGTTATGAGCCCAAAAAATGAGGTCAGCTCACTACCTGACCTAACCCCATTGAGAATCTTTGGGATGTGCTGGAGAAGACTTTACGCAGCGGTCCCACTCTCCCATCATCAGTACAAGATCTTGGTGAAAAATTAATGCAACTCTGGACAGAAATAAATGTTTTGACATTGCATAAGCTTATCAAGACGATGCCATGGTGAATGTGTGCCATAATCAAAGCTTAAGGTGGTCCAACGAAATATTAGAGTGTGTGACTTTTTTTGGCCAGGCAGTGTATATTTTCAATTACATAATGTATTTCTAAATAACTTATTGGAGGGGACAACTTCACATTTATAGATGTTGGGGAGGACACATCCCCTCCGTCCCCCCGTGGGATCTGTGCCCATGGATGTATTTCGTTTCCTCTTCGCCTGCCTCTGATGTATGTGATTGTTTGCAGTTCTAAATACATGTGCCTAGAATAAACTGTAACTAAGGACATCAGTGGTGAGGCATTGCTTAAGAGCTCGGGTTATTTGTGTAACCAATTAATTAAAAAGATTTTAAAAAAAGCTGTTTAGCGAGAATCACACAAATTAAATTTAAATATATTCGATATTTGTGTGAATCTTGACACTTTCCAATTAAAACTAATTGGTATTATACAGAATGTGACATTATCTCCAAAATGTTTACTGCCAACATATTTATTTTTAAATGTATCATTATGAAGAATAGGTAATGAATTTACTTGATTTTATTAAACTCTATGTCATGTAAAAATTAGGCAGTTTAACGACACGTTTAACTATTGTGCTTGCACTCATTCTTTTTAAATTTTTTTCCTTGTCTGAGTAAGAGTTCAAAAGCACAAGGTCATTTCTTTTTTCATATGTTTCCTGTCAAAACAAAGTTACAAAGCGCTGGAAAAATAACGAAAATGATAAAACAGTAACACAAAGAATAGGATGAATTGAAACAGAAGAACTTTAACAAAAGTGTCTGCAACTTCTGCTGCTAAACTTGGAGCATCCCCTTAAAGCTTTTCTGCGTTCCAACAAATCGTTTATGATAATGGCTCTACCACAAGGTAAGTAACTTAACAGATGTCTTCTAAATGGCAAAGTGAAAATACATTCAGCGATTAATTACTTCATTAGCCTGCTGCTGTTCTAATTATTGCATCAATAGTGCTCATTAAATGATCTTGACCTCCAGATGGACATTTTCTGTCTTGCTCTGTCACTTTTTTTCCCTTCCGTCTCCCTCGGCCTCTGTCTTCGTCCACCCACCATGACTCCAGCTGCATGCAGAAGTTAAGATCCGCTCACACGGCGCTGGACAGAAAACTGACAGCTCATTACGACTTTCAAAATTGAGTTCAGTTCTGTGTGATCTATTAATCTATTCTGTGCTTCTGCCCATCCACAGTCATTTCTCTTTTCATTAAGCAGAACAATAGCCCTAATGCCACAGAATTCATTACATGCAATCAAAAGCAGATCCTTAGGGCCCATTTAATTCACTTTCATTATTAACGTTACCACTACTATTAATATTCTTAAGTAGAAGGCTGCCGTGACGTTGCGTGTTGTTGAATTGAAATGTTAATCCACCCTTCTGGCAGGTGCTCTTCCCTCACTTCAGACAATCAGCAGCTCTCTGAACAGACTGAAACTTTGAAATTGATGTGTCACAGTTGACATTTTTGGTATGGGAGAGAAAACAACACATTTATTAAAGGGTGGGTCCATTATTATTATGTTTGCAAGTTTTTTTTCCTATCATGCTGTAGCTTCCAAGTGATATTCCTTAAGCCTTGGTCACATTACATGACTTTCAAAGTCATCTGATAACTGTGCCGTTCACACTTAAGCAACTCTCTGCAAACCACAGCAACTTCAAGACTCGAGATTACGAGACAAACTTACATGACTGATCAGCGACGGGTCTCACATGACAAGATCTTTCACCTGCGGCATCCCAGACAAGTCTGTCTGCTCTCTGTTTGACATTATGTCACGAAAACATACAAGTGATATTAGATAATTAATACTGAAGAATCAGTGTGCAGCATGTTACTGCTGTTGTCTCCAGTGGTGGACAAAGTTCTCAACCTCAGTACTTGAGTCGAAGTATAGATACTCCTGGTCAAATATTACTCAACTACAAGTGAAAGTTGCTCAGTCAAAATTTTACTCCAGTTAAAGTACTAGAGTACTTGCTTTTAAATATAATAATAAATATATAATTTAATAAAAATACTTGAGTATTCAAAAGTACAAATTACAAAGTACATTTTCTAATATCAATACATTGCTGCATTGTTTTCACAGTGCATTTACAGAAGCTTGTAACTGTCTGAAAGCACCTGATGATGCACTGACTTACTTGTAGAAACACGATGTTACACAAAGTCTATAGAAACACCTATAAAAACTTCAGCACAGAAATGTAAGCAAAAACAAAAAGGACAACTATTGTCATTTTCTGACGTAACTATTAAAATCAAATATATGTGACCGGGGAGGGGGGAGTTAATCTGACCCAACCCCAGACTACATGAACCCGACAACGCCACTCTGGGAATTTCACCCAGAGAATATACACTCAATATATTCCCACAGACAAGTCCTTTGGTAAGAAAGGAGGAGCAGAGACGTGCATTTCAAGTCCAATGAGCCATATTTATTAAGATTTCGAAAAAAACAATTAATTTAAATTTTTTGATCCTGTTAAAAATAAGGAGTCTTATTTAAAAAATATTAATTTTCTTTATTACAAAAATAGACTTTAAAATCCTAAAACTGATCTCAGGGATTTCATTACCAGCACAGGGGGAAGGGTGCCAGGGAACCCACAGGTTGGGAGAAGTGAGGGGAGGGGGAGAATGTGCTTCACCACCACCGCCACCTGTGTCATGCGACGTTCACACGCAGCACTGCAAGACAAAAGCGCACACAATTAGCCAGGCGCAATGGAACAGCATGCAGTAAAAATTACACTCACGCTCACTGCTAGAAAGATAGCACACGGGTTAAAGACACAATGGAAAGCATGCAGGACACACCGGAGGAGAGGGTGAGCCCTCCACCCAATCACCCACCACCTGTAGGGACTAGCGACCCGACCAGCCTGCTACTAGCAAGGAAACCAAAGGTACAGGCTTTCAAGCAGTTGGTTTAGCAACAAGGGTAAAAGAAAACACTTTGACCATCCGTCAATGGGATATGACTCAGGCCACTGTTACCATAACACAAAAATAACAACTAAACTAACGAGAAGATCAAAAAGGGAAATTACTTTAAACAAACAAAATCAAATATAAATCACTGAAAATAAACACCTAAACAAATTATACACCAAATCATTAAGGGACAAAAACAGCAGTGGCAACAGAGCTCCTCCTGATAAAAGCAAAGAAAAACACAATGTTAACTTCAGATCTGAACAAAGGTGGGCAAAATGGGCTCCTAGGAGCTATACTACATTACCTCAGACCAATACCAAGGGGCTAAATCATCCGGAAGCCATCGCCATGTTACTTTGTTCCTATTATGAGAAGCGTACATCAGTACTCATAATTTGTACACAAATTATAGTTGTTGTATGAGAGGGGCGTACCTTTAAGCTCCAAGTTACATGTGATCAGGGCACATAAGCACGCCACACTTGTCGGCCTATGTGTGCTGTATGTGTGTGTTGGGGAGGCTAATGCTAACACCGGCTGGCTCGAGAATGCCCGCAAACAGCACCTGCAAGGAGGCCAGCGACATCCTATTCAATCAACATGCACAAATACATCTACACAGAAACCAGGCAAAAAAAAGGCATACCTTAGTCTGATGTTCACCCTTCAACAGCAGTAACGAGGTAAGGAAACAGTGAGGCAGCGCTCACCTGGCTAACTACGACTCCTTTTAAGGGATGGCTAGATTGATAACAGCTGATGTTTGTTTACTTCCTGCCTATGGTTACGGGGTGGGACAAACAGGGGAAGCGCCAATCACTACAATCTACCCCCCACTTTCTATCGGCGTCCCGACGACACACAAATGGAAGGCTGAGACAACTAATTCCCAAGCCTAGAAATAGCAGTTATCATATTACCTGACCCAGAGACCTGAGAGGTTACAGCCCCTGTCCCCCTTCTTGCCACTGTCATAGGAAGGTTATAAGGGTTGGTGTGCCTCCCCGCTGTCCCACGCTGGCTTCTACGAAGGGGAACTTCATTTGGCCCAGTATTGCTGGTGCCTTCCATAGGGTCAGCAGCATCAATGGTTAAGGGAGGGGCCCCATCAACAGTGGGCTCTTCTGGCCTGCATCGCTGGAGAGGAGAAACAGATGAGTCAGGAGTAACAGAAGCCATTCCTTCCCCTGCTGGCGGGGGAATAATCCACCACTCACCACCCTGTTCCTCCTGTTGGTCACTGGTGGTAGTGGGTGTCGCTGTCTTCACATGGTCTGGCCTACAGGGGAGAGGAGAGGTTAAGGGAGCTGGTCGCAGCAAAGTTCGATGAACATGCTTTACTTTTCCGGGATTATCCAAGGTGTAATGGAGTACACTGCTCCCCCATTGGAGGGGGCTTTCACCACTTGGTATTTCGTGGAACCCCAAACATCTTGAATCTTCGCCCTGCCTTGCACATTATTGTCGCGCAAATAGACAACATCACCCCCTCTTAAGCAGCTCCCAGAGACATGTTGGTCATGCCGTTCCTTCCTAAGGCGAGCTGCTGCTTGGATCCGGTCCTTGGCACCATCGAGTGCAGTCTGGAGTCGCTGTTGATGTTCCCGCAGCCAATCACTAACTGTACCCGCAGATGGCTCCTGAATCCTGCCAAGAAGGAAGTCAACAGGAAGTTGGGGTTCTTGGCCAAACATTAGGAGATATGGTGACTCACCGGTGGTCTGATGAGTGGTGGTGTTATAGGAGAAGGTTACATGTGGAAGATAATGAGGCCAGTCCAGTTTTTTTGCAGGCGGTAGGGTTTGCAACAGACCATGTAGTGTCCTATTGAACCTCTCGCACTGACCATTCCCTTGGGGATGGTACGGGGTGGTGTGAGTCTTCTGTACCCCATAAAAACTGCAAAGCTGCTGGATCAACTGGCTCTCGAAGTTCCGGCCTTGGTCGGAATGAATGCGTGATGGCACCCCAAACCTGTAGAACCATTCTCGGACCAGCATCCCCGCCACTGTGGAAGCTCTTTGATCCCTCGTCGGCACAGCCTGTGTGAATTTTGAAAAGACATCCGTCATTATTAGGACATGTTCTCTTCCATCTCGAGCACGTTCTAGCAAGGAAAAATCGATGGCCAGAATCTGGTTGGGTCGAGAAGCCAATAGGTGACCCATAGGCGTTTTCACCTTGGGATGTACAGGTTTGGCCAGGGTGCAGCGATCACACTGCTGACACCAGTTCTTAACATCTTGATACAACCCTGGCCAATAACACCTTTGCCTCACCAAATCAATTGTTCTTTCCACTCCCTGGTGTCCATGACCCTGATGTAGTTGTTGGAGGACCTCTTCCCTCAAAACGACAGGTAAGAGTAGCTGATAAACCTCTTCTCCACCATCTGGTCGCAGGATGCGGCGATACAACAGGCCGTCCTTTTCCACCACTCGATCCCACTGGCGCACTAGTTCCCGCACTGGTTTTACAAGGGTCTGGCGTTCCATCTTGTCGGGGACCCGATTACGACGCCAAAACTGGAGAAAGTGGCCCAACACCGGGTCTGCGTGTTGGAGAGCAATAAGGTGGTCAGGAGAATAAGAGGGGAGGACAGACATGGACATTTGGGTCACCTGTAGCGGATCTTTGGTCCTCTGGTGCCTCAGGGACTCCGGGAGGGCGGTTCCAGAGAGGGCTGCCTCCAGGTCTGGAAGTGCAGGGGGGGTTTGGTGCTGCCGGGAAAGGGAGTCAGCGTTAACATTGGAACGACCTGACCGGTACCGAATTGAGAAGTCAAAGGCAGCAAGCTGGGCAGCCCACCGTTGTTCTGTCGCGCCCAATTTTGCAGTGTTAAGGTGACTGAGGGGATTGTTATCTGTCCACACTACACACTGCTGGCCCAGCAAATACTCACGAAATTTCTCAGTCATGGCCCACTTTAATGCCAAAAATTCAAGTTTCATGGAGCTGTAGTTGGGCATATTTCTCTCTGACCGGGTCAGGGCTCTGCTGGCATAAGCTACGGGTCTCACTTTGCCATCCTGCTCCTGTGAAAGCACTGCTCCCAATCCACTGAGACTGGCATCCACTTCTAAAATGAAGGGTAGAGAGAAGTTAGCATAGGCCAACACAGGGGCACTAACTAGCCTGGACTTGAGGTTTTTAAAACTCTCCTCACACTCATCAGTCCAAGACTCTCCAATTAATTTCCGAGATGCTCTTTTTGTGCGAGGGTCTGTTAGCTCAGTAACCAGGCGATTAAGTGGGGCTGCAATTTTGGCAAATCCTTCCACAAATCGTCTGTAGTAACTAGCAAAGCCCAAGAATGACCTCAACTCTGTCACACTGGTGGGCCTCGACCAATCTGCTACTGCTGAGATCTTCCCTGGGTCTGTGGACACGCCCTCTTTGGAGATCACATGACCCAGATAGTTTACCTGTGTTTGAAAGAAGCAACATTTCTCCAACTTCACCTTCAGCTTCTCTTGTTTCAGGCGGGACAGCACTGAATCGAGGCGCTCCAGGTGCTCATCTACTGTGGAGGAGAAGACAATCACGTCATCCAGGTACAGTAAAAGGGTCTGAAAATGTTGGGCACCAAAGATCCGTTCCATTAGTCTCTGAAATGTACCTGGTGCATTACAGAGGCCAAAGGGCACGCGGTTGAATTCAAAGAGACCGAAAGGGGTACAGAAAGCTGTCTTTGCTTTGTCCTTCTCAGCCACTGGTACCTGATTATAGCCGCTTGCCAGGTCCATTGTCGTGAACCACCATGCACCAGACAGAGCATCCAAGGACTCCTCTATCCGAGGTAGAGGAAAAGCATCCCTGCGGGTCTTGCTGTTCAGCTGACGGTAATCCACACACATTCGCAGGCTGCCATCTTTTTTCTTAACTAGGACAATAGGGGATGCATAGGGGCTGCAACTTTCTCGAATCACCTGAGCCTCTAAGAGTTGGTTAATATGGGCTTTCACAGAATCATAATCTGAGGGGGGAATTCTCCTAAACCTCTGTCGCACAGGTACCTCATCAAGCAATGGAATTTCATGTTCTATAAGATTAGTACACCCCAAATCACCTTTTAAAAGCTGAAAAAACAGACTGATGTTTTTTTAGGAGGGACTGTGCCTTAGCTTGCTCCTCCTCTGACAGGTTGCCTAAATCAAGGGAGTCAATAAGGTCTGAAATGTTGCTCACCTGGCCTGCCTGAGAACCAATGGTAGCCACAGTACTCAACCCCTCTGGCTCCTTGGCGACCTCACTGATGCCTGCAGGTAAGCTCACTATCTGGGCCTGGTTCAACAGCCCTAGGGGACAACGGGGGGAAAGTTTAGCATCAGTAGTCCCGACATTCACCACTGGGATGTACGCGGTACCTCTGTGCACTGTGACCATGGCAGGAGACACTAGCAAACCTGGGGGGAGGGGATCATGATTAGCAAAAGGTTCAAACAGAGCTGCATGAGAAGAGAAAAAACATTTTTGGGTACAGGTTGCTGCCACCACCTTAACTGTCCCCCCAGGAATGTAGACTGGCTGTCGCCCCCTCACCCTAGCAACTCCACTGGCCCGTACTGGTGTTCTGACCCGGGCCTCATGGCACTTCTGTAGAGCTTGTTTCCACACTTCTGGAGCTTCTTTCACAAGTGGGAGATCAAAGAGGGTTGAAGCATGTTGACCAAACAAGTCTGCATAACATTCACGAATTACGTTCATGCCTAACACGCCTGGAACATCAGTGTCAGAGGACCCCGGGGGGTCCTTTACAATCAAAATTCCCCTTTTAGAGATTACTGTACCCAACACAGCAACATCAAGCTCTACATACCCCACATATGGAATGCCGAGCCCATTCGCTGCCTTAAGTTGTAACCAATGACATGCATGAGGAGCCTTGCTAAAATGCTGATGGAAAAAGGTCTCCCTCATGGTAGAAACCATAGACCCTGTATCAAGTAGGCATTTTACCTCTACCCCCCCAATTGATACTTTAACATGTGGACAGGGACTCATAATTTGGGAGATAGACTGTTCATCTGTGAAACCCTGAGGGTCTGAGCCTGCAATGCCCCCTTCTGAATTGTGGCTCTGCAAAACAGAGGGCATTAGTTTTCCGACGGCGGATTTTGAGGAGCTGCTCTTTGCATAGAAAGGGACTGGGGGCGCCGAGCCTGATGAGTAACCCTTTCATTGTCACAATTTCGAGCAAAATGGCCCGGCTGCTGACAGCGTCTACAGATTACAGGGCCATTGTTATGGAGCTGGGGCCATCGCTGAGGGTTCTGTAACTGTGAAAGGTGCTCAGAAAGTTGATTAAGTTGTTCCTGTTGCTTTTTTAACATATCTTTTAACTCAGCCAGCTCAGGGGGAGGTGGTGTATGATTAACTTTATCTGGCATCCTAGATGTATGAGCTGCACAAATGGAGGGGACTGAGAAGCTGCGTGGCCTACCTTCCGATGGTCTACCTTCCCTCTCCCACCTAATGGCCTCACTCCGTACATCAAGAAGTGTGGCCCCTGGCTTGTCACGAACAACCTGCTTGAGAGCCCTGCGAAGGTCTGGATTGTTAACATATTCAACAAACTGGTCTCTCAATAGAATAGCAGAGTTTGGCATAGCCTGAGGAGCATTTCTCATTATTTTCTCCATCAACTCAAATAGAGCATGGGAGTATTCTTGTAATGACTCACCCTCCAGCTGCTTTCTGGAAAAGAAATCCTTCTGCAAAGCAACATAGGACAGTGAACACCCATACACTTCCTGAAGAATAGATAAAACCTTCTCAGGGTCCTCACGATCTTGCCTAGACCTATATTTTATCTCATCTTTGGCAGACCCCTCCAAGTGATCATAGATGAAATATGCCTGATCTACTGGTGCCAAGTGTCGGGCCCTCATGCTAGCACGAACCTCTTCAACCCACTCCACTATACCCATCCCCACATCTCCACGAAACACAGGACATTTCCTCTCCCTGGGGACATACAGAAGTCGTTCAGCGGCTACACCAATAGGGGCAGAGGACCTAGGAGGGTCGGGAGCAGAGTTAGAAGGGGGGTTAGAAGTTGGGGCTCGAGCTGCAGCAAGTTCCTGCACAAGCTGTTCCCTTTCAGCCCTGAGCTGTATCACCAGATCTCGCAAATCCTGCTGGTCCTCCATATCTAGAAAACAAAGTCAATTTGTGACAGGAAGCACTGTCTGATGAACCGGTGCACAGATCCCTCTCCAGACAAGACACGTCGTTGATTGTGCAGACTCCTCAAGTCGAATCCACAGCCAACTGCTGTTCTTGTCCCACCACGAAAAACTACCAAGTTATACTTTAGAAACAAGTCAATTCATTACCATTGCATTTATACACACACCATATAATATATATATATAAAAAAATCCTAAATCAACAGAAGAAACTAAACCAACTGTAGGAAGAAACCTAGAAAGACACGTCTCTGCTTTACAATCCTGCTGACCAACGCCAGATTGTGACCGGGGAGGGGGGAGTTAATCTGACCCAACCCCAGACTACATGAACCCGACAACGCCACTCTGGGAATTTCACCCAGAGAATATACACTCAATATATTCCCACAGACAAGTCCTTTGGTAAGAAAGGAGGAGCAGAGACGTGCATTTCAAGTCCAATGAGCCATATTTATTAAGATTTCGAAAAAAACAATTAATTTAAATTTTTTGATCCTGTTAAAAATAAGGAGTCTTATTTAAAAAATATTAATTTTCTTTATTACAAAAATAGACTTTAAAATCCTAAAACTGATCTCAGGGATTTCATTACCAGCACAGGGGGAAGGGTGCCAGGGAACCCACAGGTTGGGAGAAGTGAGGGGAGGGGGAGAATGTGCTTCACCACCACCGCCACCTGTGTCATGCGACGTTCACACGCAGCACTGCAAGACAAAAGCGCACACAATTAGCCAGGCGCAACGGAACAGCATGCAGTAAAAATTACACTCACGCTCACTGCTAGAAAGATAGCACACGGGTTAAAGACACAATGGAAAGCATGCAGGACACACCGGAGGAGAGGGTGAGCCCTCCACCCAATCACCCACCACCTGTAGGGACTAGCGACCCGACCAGCCTGCTACTGGCAAGGAAACCAAAGGTACAGGCTTTCAAGCAGTTGGTTTAGCAACAAGGGTAAAAGAAAACACTTTGACCATCCGTCAATGGGATATGACTCAGGCCACTGTTACCATAACACAAAAATAACAACTAAACTAACGAGAAGATCAAAAAGGGAAATTACTTTAAACAAACAAAATCAAATATAAATCACTGAAAATAAACACCTAAACAAATTATACACCAAATCATTAAGGGACAAAAACAGCAGTGGCAACAGAGCTCCTCCTGATAAAAGCAAAGAAAAACACAATGTTAACTTCAGATCTGAACAAAGGTGGGCAAAATGGGCTCCTAGGAGCTATACTACATTACCTCAGACCAATACCAAGGGGCTAAATCATCCGGAAGCCATCGCCATGTTACTTTGTTCCTATTATGAGAAGCGTACATCAGTACTCATAATTTGTACACAAATTATAGTTGTTGTATGAGAGGGGCGTACCTTCAAGCTCCAAGTTACATGTGATCAGGGCACATAAGCACGCCACACTTGTCGGCCTATGTGTGCTGTATGTGTGTGTTGGGGAGGCTAATGCTAACACCGGCTGGCTCGAGAATGCCCGCAAACAGCACCTGCAAGGAGGCCAGCGACATCCTATTCAATCAACATGCACAAATACATCTACACAGAAACCAGGCAAAAAAAAGGCATACCTTAGTCTGATGTTCACCCTTCAACAGCAGTAACGAGGTAAGGAAACAGCGAGGCAGCGCTCACCTGGCTAACTACGACTCCTTTTAAGGGATGGCTAGATTGATAACAGCTGATGTTTGTTTACTTCCTGCCTATGGTTACAGGGTGGGACAAACAGGGGAAGCGCCAATCACTACATATATATAGTATAATATAGTATAAAATTAGATCGAAGCCAACTGTAAGGAGTTCTCCAAGTATGTTAAATAACTGAGATTTCTTTCTGGCTTCAGGAACAGTATATATATTAATTATGTGGTATTTTTCACTGTGATAAAAACAATCCAACATTAAAAGCCTACCTGGAATTATTTCTCTTCTTTTAATTATAATAACATCTTGAGATTTAGTTTAGTCTTTCTCCTGCCGTCACCATTACCGAGTTTTGTTTGAATGAAAGAGGGAGAGTTTGCTTGTTCTTGTTACAGAGCACCTGGATGACGTATTTCCACTTTTACATCAGTCCCAGTTGAGAGCAGGTACTGTGATTGGTTTCCTTCTGTGAGGAACACAGCATGTAGCCAGCTGCATTTTAGAAAAGAAAAAAAAGGAACAGCTGACTTCAAAGCTCTGCTCAGCCTAAAAGTAACGAGTAACGACAACCTTCCTAGAAATGTAGTGCAAGTTTGGTTGCATTGTTCATGTTCAGTTCTTGCAAAATGGCCTCAGGATTGATGACATGCTGTGCAAACTGTTTTCTCGAGCTATTTTAAAAACGGTTTCCCATGTGACCTGACGTAGGATTCTGCATGAAGATGTTGCTACATATAATCCCCCTAGATTGACGGTGCAGTAAGCAATTCTAGAGAAATTTAGTTGATAGACATTTTTTTCACGGCAGCCATATTGATATGATACAACAGGATAAACACAGGTTACCAATGATTCTAATTATGGTCTGCTCCATTTCATGTAGCCAAGCCTTTCCAGTGAGACAGCATGCACAATAGCAGCACCCTGATTCTGTTTGACCTGGATGGAGCAGAACATTAATTAGTATCACTGGTAACACCTGTGAGCACCCTGCTATCTCATGTCAAAATGGCTGCTGTGAAAAAGGTCTGCTGTTGAGTCTTGACACCAAGCGGACGCTTTAGGTTAGTTGATTGTTGACCCAGCATGCTGCTTTGTGCTAACAGCAGAGTGGAAGTTTCAATTTAACAAAACCAGAAAATAAAGAGATAATTTGTGCACACATCAAGCAATATGTGTATTTTTAACTTACTAATGTAACGAAATACTACTTTTTAGAGGCCTCCTTCATGGTCCCACTGCAATTGACCCTTACTATGTCCCGCCCCTTTTACTTTGTGCTCCAATAACAGCTGAGCAAGTTTTGAACCTCAGTCAAATTTTTGCTAGGCTCATCGCTGTTGAAAAGGAAACCAATTTTTAAGATGGTTAAAAGATGTTTTTAGAAGACCTGTAAAAGCAATCTTACTTTTGTTAGTGTAACGTTAGCAAAATGCTAGCTAACTAGCTAACAAATCCACATTACTCATTAGCTTGCTAGTTAGCTTGTGTTTTTCTAACAGCTAGTGCTTAGTTAACTTTAGCTGACTTAAGATGTGACCTCGTAGGTCGCTTTTACAAGAAAACAAGAAAGTTGACCGAGGTACCAAGTTTTCACAACTGTTATTGGAGCACAGCACAAAAAGGGGCGGGACTTAGGTATGAATAATAGTGGACTAGTATTTTTTTTTTTTAAGTCTTTAATTTAGATTTTTTTTTTTTCATTTTGTCAGCACTCCGCCTCCAGCTGACTTTTCAGTGACTCCGACTTACTTCTTTTTACTTACTTATTCATTTTAAAACAAGAATCACGTAATAGGCTCTTAAACATGCACTTGATTGCTACAGACATAATATCATGTCTCAGTGATTGAGGCTAAAGATAGATGTTCTTTGCAAAAACTCAGTATCCTCATCAGACAGTGATTCACATAGCAAATAAGGAGCAGCATTTTTCCTGTACTGCTGTGTGGAGCTACAGTAGTTAACCTTGGGATGATACGGTATTATAAATAAGATGTAATTAAATGTCATTTATTCTAACATAACCCTGTATGGCCTTGTACAACAGAAGAACATTGCTGGACAAGCAGCATTAATGGTAGACTTTTGATTTATTGTTCATATTTTCAAACAGTGTGCATGCGTCACTTACACAGGATAAAGGGGCTCTGAGGATGGAGATGAGTTCAGCAAATGAAATGTCAGCTCAGGTGATGAGTTTTGCTAAAACTGGAAACTTCCCCAAATCCAAATGAGAGCAGAACAGAGTGGTAAACAAGTCCAATGGTTTGGTAGGTGGTTTAGGTTTGCCTACACACTGGATGTGTTGGTCTTGACTTTCTGTAACATAACCTTCCTCCATAGCTTTGAAAGTAATGGTAGGTTACTGCTTAAAGTAGGAATCTAGTTTGCTGGGTACAGGCTAATATTTACAGCTTACATTAGAGCAGAGAAACAGAGTTTTTAGTCCATTCCTTACACATTGATTGTATGTGTACTATGTACTAAAACTATGGTGGGGGTATTCCAAATCCTCTAAAGTGGTGTGGGCGCATGCCTTTGACATAAAAATGCATCAATAAGATGTATTTTGAGAGGAAAAGAGGCTACTCTTTTCCTCTCAAAATGCATCTTACTGATGCATTTTTATTATTTTTTTGTATATTAAATTCAATTAAACTCTCATCTTAAATTCACCCCAGCGATTTAAGCTTACATCAAGAAACCCTTGAAAACCTCAAACATCAGGAACAAATATGTTAAAGAATAGGGGCATGGTTACACACTGCACACATTCACATTCAACTTAGGTGAACTTTAGCGAAGTCACAGCCTCAACCAATTAAAAAAAAAAAGAGTAAATAAAATAGGAGGTGTGGCTCAAATTGATGCCAGAATTTCAATGTGAAGGAATAGCCAACAGCCTTCACAACAGCTAGAAATACCATGTATTACTTTGACCTACATGTTTGCACTTACTCTTTTTTCACATGCAAAAATCATCACATTGCTGTCAGGCACACCTGTCAAGTAGAAACCCCAGGCATTGTACAATATTCCATGTCACATGCCTCTCACACACACACTGCACACACAGAGCCAAGACAGAGAAAGAGTCAGAGTGACAGTGATAGTTAACACTAGAAGTGTCACAATTCCATATCTACAGTACCAGAACTGACCTTTGACTTAGAAACTCTATTATCTCTCATGATAAATATCAGACTAAGAGTTTTATGCATTTATTCTGTTAGTTTATCTTTTTAAAAACTAAATAACACCAAAATGTAAATTTTGTCAAATTTATTCAGATATTTATCAATATGCAGCCATCATGTGTAGTAAACCGTAATGACTGCAGATATTCACAGCAGTATTCTTCTGTAGGATAATAACCATCAGTGATCTGATTCAAATTTTAAATTCAATTTTGAGAATAATTTAGAATTACTCAGAGCAAAAAACAGTTATTTTTATAAGTAAGATTATAAATATGTTATTTTAAAATTAATAACAATTTTCCACCTAGAACCATCACAAAAAAACACTTATAGCCTATGGGAAAAGGCTGGAAATTGGTACAAAAATAAAAGCAAAAAAGCTGAAAACATTGCCGTTTTTAGTAAGTAAGTTGTTTAAAAATTTGAGAGCTTTAACACAAAAATTCAGTCAGTTATAGATGCTGAGACAAAAAGTGTTACAATCATTTGTATTTTAATGTCAGGAAACTGGAACTTGTGACCACTTTCTACAGTTTTGTAGATAGAGACCATGATAGTTGCTAAGCAACCAAGATGCATCTCCAACTGTAAAATAACAATATAACAGTGGCAGATTCTGTGGGGTCAGTATGACCACCTGTGGCTGAAATCGGCCTAAATGATCACATTTTCTTTGCCTTTTGTGTAAATTATATATTAAAAAAAACATATTTTACATGAAAATACAGACACTCTTAGTAAAACTGAAGTACCAGCAGCCTTGGCTGCATCTTGGCTGCTCTGGTGTTAACAGAGAACAACAGAAGTGAAAATACAGCAGATATAGTCAACGATGAGACCAATTAAGTGATAAAGCCAGGCAAATCTGACACACAGAACACCCCAAAAAAATGCTGCACATTTTCCTGAGTTCTCCTACAACAGTTATAGCAGATCAAATATGCTACTAAAGCCACCAAGATCACAGTGAGCGGGAGCACAAACAGTAGCAGAGGTCACACAAAATGTGACAAAGTCAGCACAGTTTCCAAATCAACCATGTTATAAAAAATGCATTCAAACTTACCACTGACGTCCTCAAAAGAGCACAATCCGCTGGTTGTTCTCTTCTGTTTGAGAACAAATTGATCCATAGTGCCCACAACCACGTAGTCCGCATACAGCGATCAGAAACAGGGCTGTGTAAAGGACAGTTGCCCCAGTGGTGGAAGAAGACAAGGACTCAAAAAAATCTTCATCTGGTGCTTTGTGTTACTGCTGTCACCAGCAAAGTGCAATTGTACAAATGTGAATTGTAGAAAAAAAATAAATAAAAAAATAAAACAGAAGAGGAAGAAAGAAAAAATAAGTACAGAAGTCTTTAAACTGTCCTAAGGAAACTTATGTCCAACAAGCACACAAGACAAACCAACACCAGTCCCCTGACTGTCAGGCTCCAGTACATTCTGCCTTTTCAGGCCCAAGCTGCACTCTCCAGAGGGGCCTCTGTCCCCCTGGCTTTATACTGGAAGCTCCTCCCACAAGCCAAACCACTTGATTAATTATAATCAATCAACCAAAATTTGCAGTATTTTTTTCCAAAGATATTTCGGTGCATATACTGTATTTGTGCACACACAAATATCATGACTTCATACTTCCTAAGTGCCCCTAAAAGAGCATTTCTGCAGTATTAATGGAAACGGCCCTATGTTCTGACTTACATATGGTACATTCTGAGTCTCCCACCCCTATAAATGACTTTGGACTCTCCCGCTTCCTGTTTGTCAGCCATACCAGGGAACTCTGCATGAAGATGGCCTGAACAGATGGATGAAACACTCGGGAAGCCAAGAATATCTCAATACGTGACCCTTTGAGTTAAACTGTGTGTCTTTCAGCCGGTTGTGACCGCTGCTGATGAGTATAGCACAGCAAGCTGACATGACTAACTGTTAGCTAGTGCTAGCTTACAGCATGCTAATGCTAATGCTAGCTTGGAGTGGACACGATAGTTGAACATTAAGGAAGTAGTGCAGCATTGATGTTAGCATAGCACAATGCAAGTAACAGCAATCCTATCAGCTGGAAATAGAAAGTTGTGTTCCAGCTGTGAATCAGAGCTCTGCAGAAGAAGTCATTGGTTAATAAGCCAGTTCACTTTATTTTATCATAGAATTTATTCCAGTCTACGTTGAAAATACATTGAGTAAACTGTGTTGGTCTTACAGGACAACAGTGCCTCTGTATGTTAGTGTTCTCCTTTAAACAACACTTTGTTAAAGAAAATGCAGCAGTGTGTTGTAAGGTACAAAGAAATACTGCTGCACTCAAGGTATTTTCAGTGGTTACAATCTTTCTTCCCAGCCCAGAGGCCCCGTAGTCCCCTGGTCCACACCTCAGCCCACAGACCCCTTCAACAAAGGACAACCATATACATAATGATAGCAGTAAAGGTATATAAGGGCAATATAATTTGCTTTAGGAATTATTGCAAACTGTAGTAAAGAGACAACAGAGAAGGAAATAAAACTGAATAAGGGGGTAAAGAAGTGCTGAAGGAATACATTTACAAAAAGAAAGAAAACAGGGTGAAAATTACAGAAAGAGAAATTATATTGGGACTCTTACACTGTTGTGTGTGAGTTTGAGTTTTGAGTTGGGAATAGACAACTATACAAACCAATATAGTAACCTCCCTCCCTTTTTTGTTTTTCATTTTGTTTTGTTTTGTGTGTGCGATCTGTGAGTCTGTGTGTATGTATGCATACATATATAGTGTGTCTGTATACATAAAAATATAATAATTTATTTATAGTGGCATATGTATGTTATATATACATATATATATTACCGTTTTTAATATATATATGACATATTATATATATATATATGTGTGTGTAATATATATATATATAACCTGTAATCATCCTAATATGCCATTGCTATTTTTTTTCTTAGGATGCTGCTTATTTTTAAATCTTTTTTTATGTTATGAATGGATAAACATGGACATACATACTGTATAAGCTCCAATTGTAGTTCACCTCATTGATCATTTAATTGAACCTGTAGCTCTACACAAATATTTATGCACTATTTTTTATGTTATTTTATAGTAATACTTAATTAGTTGTTTCTATTGTTTCTTATATTACACACCTATGGTGTTATTAATTATTATTTTTGTTTTTTATTTGTTTTTATTCCTTTTTGGAAACTATAAGTGTCTCGCAAGGAAGGGTGGGATGGGGAATGCCCTTTTTTAAAAAAAAAAAAAAAGAGTAAATAGTACATTTGCAAGATGGACGGGCTGGGCGGAAAGAAAATTGGATTTTTTCCAACTTTAGGAAAAACATAAAATCACATATCCAACATTTAAAAGATGGGAATAGGAGGATTTCTGTTACCTCTTTTCTGTTTGTAATTTCAAAGTCTTGTTACATGTCAGGCAGGGTAAGAGCATGTTGATTTCCCTCCTGTCTGTCTTTTCTCTCCCCCTCCCCTCTTTTGTCTTCAGGTGATAATGGCTTTATGTGGATTCACCTGTGAGGACATGGACAGGCTCCTCATTGGTCCTTTTAAGCTTGGAGCTGTCCAATCAGGAAGCAGAGCAGTCAATAAGAAGGACCAGCCGGAGAAGTTCTCGTCTCTGTCTCTGCTGCTCTGAGCCTGCCTGCTGCTGTCTGTGGCCTTGTCTAGACTGGCCTTTGTGTTGAAAGAAGGTTCGTGGTGGGAGATTGAGGACAGTACGTGAGTTTGGGGTACCCTGTACATTTTCTTTCACACACGTAGTTGTTCTTTTCTGTTTAGAGACACTAGGTTTATTGGTTGGTGCCACCCTTGTACTTTTTGCTGAAGCTCTTTTTTTAGACTAGATAGTTAGGTCTTTTGTTTGTTTTTTCTTTTGGAGATAGCAGTGACTTAGGCCTGGTTTTGTTCTATTTATTTATTTTGTTTGGCACAACCACCTGGTCCCATCTCCCCCACACTTTGGAGAAACTTGTGTCTGTAAAAATAAAGAAAAATGATGTAAATAAACCCTCTTTATTTTGCCGCCTTTACTCTGACTCTATCAAGTTCTTGGTTGTCGTGTTACTGTCTTTGTGAACAAGGGAATGTAACAGTCTTAATATCTGTTTTTTTGTATTGTTCAAAAGTGTGAAATTGTGGAACATCTAAATGAAAAACAAAACATTTAACCCCTAATAATATTACATTGTTAGGGGTTAAATGTTAATATTTTTCGACTGGGCAGCTTTGACACTGTGATAGTGTGTTTATTTGTGTTCATGTCCAGCTCTGACACTGTTGTAATTAATTTGACCTTTGGAGACCTCACCAAGTTGTTTTTAAATCACTTTGTCCTCAGGCTTTCATTGCCAAACATTTCCCAACATTTTTGACTCAGCTGGTTTCCAGTCAGAGCCCCTGGTGTCCGTTACTGTCCTTCAGTGTGAAAATCAACTTGTGCAGATAAGAACTTGGCTTGATACAAGTAATCCATTACAGTGGACATCACGTCTGCTTTAAAGCCAGACTGAGGCTTATCAAAGAGTCTATTGTCATTCATGAATGCAATCAGTGGGTTTGATTGCATTCATTATTTTTCAAGGACTTAAGCCAGGGAAGGTTTGATTTTTTTTTTTTTTTTTTTGGTCTAAAAAAGCTATTCCCTCTGGGATATTCTGTCTGATTTAATATCATTTAAATTACATGAATTAAACAGATTAAATAATTAAGTCATCTTTTCCAGCTCCTGTGCTTTTCTCTTTAAAAAAAAAAAAGAGCCACGTGCCTTGATACAAAAAATAGCATGAGACCAGGAGGTAACAGTGTGCAGTGCATGTTTCAGTGGGTTTACGTCTCTCTAAGTCAGTGGTTCCCAACCTTTTTTCCTGGAGCCCCCCTACTTGTATCTAAGAAAAGCTGATGTTCGGTTCTGGTTCGGTCAATGGTGACGCAGGGAAAACAAGATGTTTAACACGCCGCTGACGTGAGAACGCCAAACTTCTGCAAAATGTAGTTAACAAACTCACAGTTGTTATCTTTTAGGCTGTTGGATGTATCACGTGTTCAGCTTTTTAGGCGCAATGTACACTGATCATTTTGTTCATTTTTGTGCATTTTAATAAAGTTAGGCTTGCTAATCGGTACCGGTGCTAACGTGCTTTATTTAACAAGTACTAAGATGCTGTAGCCATTAAGTATTGCACGTGCTTACCTATTAGTGTAACAACTACGGTACATTAATTAAAGCTTATTAATTAAAGCTTAAATACAGACGAACTATTGTCGAAATTTATTCATGGATTTCAGATGCATTAAGACTGCAAATAAGACTTTGGGCTCAGTTTTAATGCAGTGTGAACTGACGAGATGTATTGTGTGGTTCATTCATTGCAGCCTACGTCCTCATCTGACAAATGGAACAATGCAGAGAGCTTTATGTGTACAACAATCACACTTCGTGCAAGTTTACGGTATCTTGAGCTGCTAAGCAAAAAAGACAAGAGCCTCTGTTTAAATGTGGATTGTGTTGAGTCTGGGATGTAAGTCACACGGTTTTAGCCTTGTGTTTTTAAACAATGCTGGAAACCTGCAGTTAAAAAAGAAAAAAAAAATCAGCTGGCATGTGAGATTCAGATATGAGACTAAGAATGTTTTCAGGTGAAGTAGCTGTGTTAAATGCTCGTGTTTGAAACTTCAGTGATCCCATGATGAGATGTTTATTGTTTATTAAATTATTCTCATTTAAAACGTGCAAAAACACATTTTGATGTTCTTAAAAATCAGCAATACACAGTTTTAAACAGAAATGTTTATATAATTTCAGCAGTTAGGCAACAACACTCCATAATTTATCCTGATTATTTCTGCTTAGTAGCTGCTAAAATACCAATATTTGTTTTTTTCAAATTATGCCACCTTTTGTTTGCAATTAATTCATTGATTAGACCACATTATTTGTGCTGAAAGCCAAATATTGTCGTGGCTCAAAGATTTCCTTTATTTCTTTTCCTAACAGTTGCTAAAATTGCTACTTTCAATTTTTCTTTTATTTTTCATTTTCTTTGGTTTCTTGTCCCTTTAAGCCACCGTAGCGTCTGTCAAAGTGAGCGTGTTAGGGAGGGGGCGTGTTTTGGACTCTGCCGCCATGACGATGGGTGTGTTTTGGAGGGGCGTGGCTTGTAGTGTCTCCCAAGGCTGTAGCTGGACCCTTCTCGGTCGTCGACCCGCTCCGGTGTTCGTGGCGCAGCTGTAACGCAACGTAGCAGCGCCTGGTGGAATTTAGCCGATTCATTTGAAAGTTTTACTGTCAAAAATGAAAGTCGATCATAATTGTTTCCATTCTTAGAACCTTCAGCTTTGGTAAATGTGTCTTTTCTAGTGTAAATTTAACATTTTATCTTTCAACAACCCAGTGTAGTTTATACACATTCATCAGGGCTCAACAATAAGGGATTGCTTGTTTTTGCTAGGGCAAGTAAAATGCCATGTAGGGCAAGTAAATCTAGCAACTCACTTTCCCAACTGGGCAAGTGCTAAAACATAATAAAGTATTAAACTATTTTGACAATTGAATAATGGTTAAAATAAATTTCCTTGGTACATTTTCTGCTTTTTTCTGTTTATTGTCATATTATACTCTGAAGATCTTTGGCTTTTGATCTGATAAAACAAGAAATTTAAAGACATCACCTTTAGACTGTGAAAAACTTTTTTGACCAGCCAAGTGAAACTAAGCAGTCTATTATTTATGAGTGAGGACACAAAAAATGTATCTTTTTCTATTCTTTTGTATGCAACTTTTATATAAATTGGGATTTTAGTTGACATGTTCAGGTCTAATTTTGGCAACCTCAGAGCAGACAAAATCTTGGGACCCCCTGTGCATTTTTTGCTGCCCACCTAGGAGGGCCCAGACCCTCAGGTTGGGAACCACTGCTCTAAGTAGCCAGGTTATACTGTTGGCTCAGTGCTAGTAGTCTTGTTTCTCCAGCTGTTGAAAAAAAAGCCCATTTCCTGAGTACGTGTACATGTAGTTTGGGTTTCTGATCAGCTTCTTACATGACAGTGTATGCATGACAAAGACTTCAGTCAGTGTACAGCTGTGGTCAGCAGTACAGGAGGATGAAAGGAAAGATCATTATGCATCCTCTTGTTCTAAAAGACCTGCTGAATGTATATGTGGATTTTTAGTAACCATGTGCCAGCGATGATGCATGCATGTTATTGTTTTTGTTTTTTTTTGTTTTTTTTTGCTGTTTTTTGTTTCCTAGGATCCACATTAGTTGATACCAGGCTAACAACTGATGGGATGTCTATTAAAGAAATATAAACTAGACCAGTCCACTTAGCAGAGTACAAAATTCCTCCAGGTGACCTGAGAAGAACATTAGGATTTAACCTTGTGGTAATCATCAGCATTTTGATGAGTAGCTGTAATTTAAAGGGATAGTTTTCCCTAAAATGAAAATTCAGTCATTATCTGCTCACCCTCATGCTGATTGAAGGTCAGGTTTAGTTTTTTTTAGTCCACAAAACACTGCTGGGGTTTCACAGAAAACAGTGTTGCAGAATCTCCCAGACAATTTAAGTGAATGGTGACCAGTTTTTGAACATAAAAAACAACAGAAAAAAAAGAAAGAAAAAAACACAAAATGCCTCCATGCTGCTCATTCAAGTCTCCAAAAGCCCCGACATGCCAAGCTGACTTGAAAGACGTCATTTACACCATGTTTATAGCCTGAATCTTCACTGTAGGCCTTAGCTTGGAGCATGCATATGCGCATGCACACCATCTGGACTGAGTATGTGTGGTGAAAGTGAACGGCATGATAGGGCGTTGGGAGACTTTGACTATGAATGAACAGTATTGAGGCATTTTATGTTTTTTCTCAGTTGTTTTTTTCCGTTTGAAAGCTGATCACCATTCACTTAAATTGTTTGGGAGATTTTTCAACGCTGTTTTCCTGTGAAACTCCAGCAGTGTGTTGTGGACTGATTACAATGAATTACATATACTCAACAGTCTCTGAGCAACAGCCATGGATTACAAATGTATTTAATTTGTAATGTAATTACATGTAGTACAAGTAGTTACTTTCTAACACTGCCTATGTGAAATGCCCGTTTGTTATAATTAGCATATGAGTTATGGGTTCTGGCCAAAAAGCTGTTGGGGTTACAGTGGAGTTACAGTGACATTTGACCACCAAAATCTAATCAGTTCATCCTTGAGTCCTAGTGGACATTTGTGCCAAGTTTGAAGACAGTCCCTCAAGGGATTCTTGAAATATTGCATTCACAAAAATGGGATGACCCAAACCCTTAATGCCTCTGGGCGTGACGTAAATGGAGACATAAAAAGGGGTTTGAAGGTTTTTAAAAAATTGTGAATCACAGAGGTCCTTCAGCACACAGACATGAATGTGCACAAAACAAATTAGGCTGATCAGTCCAGTAGTATTTGAGATTAGCTGTGGACAAACTCCAGGTCTGTTGATCACTCACACATGCTTGCAGGCACACACACAAGCAATCGCATGACCCCCACATATCAAAAATCTGGTGGGTCACATGCCACACTGGCTTCAATGGCCATGACGCCTCTGGACACTAGTATGACAAGTCTGTAATGATAAACTGAAACCACATAGAACATTTTATCTGAAACAAATGGAACCCAGGATCTCCATGTTCCTGTTTTTTTTTAACCATTTAAACCAATTAGTCACAAGATGGATCTGACTGGTATCTGCTTGGCTCCCTACAAAGCAAACAAAACTCTGATTTTTCTCGGGAAATAACTGGATGAATGTTTTTGTACCTCCCCTTTGTATTAACCCAGCATCCACAAATTAAACGCACTTTTGGCACTTTGTACAGAATTAAAGAAACAAGGCTGTGGTCCTTCCAGTAATGGACTGAAAACAGTCCAAATTAGACTTGATAATTAGCAGTTTAATAAAGTCATGCTGAAAGGATTGCTCCCGTGAGGACATATGTCATGTAAGTATCTCAAGTGTTGTACCACATGGGGCTAAAATCTACATTTTTTAATTATGGCATGTGACCTCTCCGAGTAAAATTAATGAGAAAACGAGTTCAGACAGGCTGCAAGTCCATATATCAGGCACAAGAAAGGCTGAAACTTTTTTTTTTAAGTGTTACATCACTTTAGTTGGCATAGATGGGAATAATAATAAATAAATACAAATATTTCATTACTGTTCTTAAGTAGAGATGTCAGGTATTTGTTCTTAACTTGTGTTGTGTATGTGGCAAAAGTAAAAAGTTGTCAGAAAAATAAGAACTCAAGTATCTGTACTTCTCTTACATTTTCAAAAAAAACAGTCTCATCACTTTTGTTTTAATGCTTTCAAGGGAAATTATTGATTTTTGTTTTTTTGTTTTTTAATTTTGCATCATTTCACACTGGCTTTCCAACATTTAGACCAATTTAATAGATGGATGAGGCAATAACACAAAAAACACAATTCCTTGGTGTGTTTATCAGTGCATATCATGTACAACAGACATAACAAGACAAAAATGATATAAAAATACATAAAAGAAGTAACAAGACAAAATGACAGAGACGTAATGATGGACCTAACAAGATGTAACAAGACAAAAATGATGTAAGAGACATATCCTTACAAAAACAATCAAACATCTTTCTTTTTAAAACAAATATTTTTTGAGCAATTTTTTGAATGTGCACTCATGTGGTCAGCATGTGTTTGAGTTTTCAGCCGAAGAGATATGTATTAAACAATCTGATGAGTGAAATGAGCAAGTAATATAATATAAAACAATATAAATTTGTAATGTTTTCATATATTGTATACTTATTCTTGTAACTTATTATACTGTTTAATACCTTGCTCGACTCTTTCTATCATTCTCTGCACTTGAGCTCTACAAAATATAAGGACACTAACTGTTACTCACATAATGTAACTAAGGAAGCACAGCATATTTTTTTGTTATGTTCTAATAACAAATCACCTGATGTACAGCCAAAAACTTTACTGCAGATTAGGTATTTTCAAGAATAACAAAGTGGCAGTAATAGTATGAATTGTGGTTGAAATATAGCCAACAAAAAATAAATTAATACTTGGAAATGTTTCTACAATTTCTACATTTAATTGTGACTTGATGTCAAAACAGTTCATTTACCTGCAAAAGGATGAGCTGCTCAGCGTTTTTGGCTTTCTGTCGGCCATCTTGGTTTTGAGAAAATTATGTTGCACTTACAAGGACTGGCCAGTGGGGGGCAGTGTTTGAGATGATGCAGCAGCGTCCGCTGTAGTGACCACTATGCATGAAAGTGAAAAGAAAAAGAAAAAGGGTGAGATTCAGTTAGCTTTGCACCGAAACAGCCAGTTTGAGTACATTTCAGAGCCTGTACGTTTTCAATTTAACTTGAGTAAAGAAGTAATTTATTCCAACTGCACAATACAGTACCTCCTAAACTGGCTTGAGCAAAAGAATTTTGAAACTGTGACTGTCTGTGAATCTTACGCACACTCGTACACCCCAAACTGTAAATGTATCAGCATCTGATGCTGATGCTTTTCTCTCACCAGGCTCCAGCAGTCATGCGGACATGCTCTTTCATATGCATGGCAATGAATCAGCCCAAAGATGTGAGTCACGGCGTGTCAGGCCAGATGGATGGTCAACGAAACATACACAGACAGGCCATTAAAGCCACAGATAGATGGATAGACCAGAGAATCTAAAGACAGACAAGATAAACAAAACGAAACCTTCAGTCTGCACATGTGAATGAGGCCGTCCGCTCGTGTTGCCTTTATTCTCAACTGCGGGGCACGCACAGTCCATTATTCAAAACGGTGCACTGATGCAACTGATACGATTTCTTAATAAAGCTGCAGAGGCTGTGAAGTGATGGAAACAAACGGACAGGGCTGTCATGGTTGACCAGCTCATGAACTTTGTGCTGAGCTGTAACACCGGAGCAAAGCTGAGCCGTGCGCTCCAGAGAATCCCTGAGAGCCCAACTCAGCTCATTCAACTGCAACTCCGACTAACTGGAAGTGCTAGAGGGTGCGTGGGGACGTATGTGTAAGCGTGCATGTGATTGAAAGACATTAACAGCAAAAACACTTCAATTTATTATTGTCTTATCAAATTCTTCCTGTTAACACTGTGGTAAAAAAAAAAAAAAAGACAAGACAGCATCTCTCAGGCATCTCTCTGGAGTTCTGCTTCTCACCACCTGATGAATGTGAACCCAATATTTAATTGCTGCTCGGCTCCCCTTGAGAAAACATATCAGGATCTCTGGTTTGCTCGATGTTTAAATCTCATTTATATTGGCTCTCTGTTATTTCACAGGGAGCAGGTGAGTTGCAAGCAGCTTGTCTGAGGCTGTATGCTGGAAATAGCTTCTATAGGTCCACATGAGGGGGAGCTGTTGGGGCTGAACCAACGGACCAAAACACCGGGTGTTCTCAGTGGAATCAGCTGTGTAAGCGAATCTTTCACATTATTCCAGGAAGACTTTGAATGACATTGACTAATTCTAGAATTGTGCTGAATTTTGTGCCACGCTGTGCCACGTTCAGTGTGAGGGTGGTTGCAATGCTTGATTTGATTAGATAAGACCAGTTTCCAAGTGTTGCTAAAGTATTCAGCCAGCCAGTCAAGCAATGCAGCTTAGCTCCCAGCTGTGTACATCCTTCATTCCTTTCCCACTTTTTGACTCCTTCAACTGCTTCTTCGTACAAATTAAGGTCAGCAATTCAGTTTGGCATCAGCTTTTCAAGAAACCTAAAAATATTCCACATCTTTCATTGTATTATAAATTTTAATGCCAGTAATGCATTTTTGCATTCGTCTTTTAACGTCTAGCATTCACACTGTAATATTCTTCAGAAATGGCCCTCTCCAGTGTTGCAATTTAATGTTCTGCTTGAGAGTGCTAGCAATGGTTGATTTGATGATATAAGACCAAAAGCAAGTATTCCTACTTCTTCAGCAGCTTCTTCACACAAACCCAGCAATACAGTTTAGCTTGCAGCCATCAGTCATACTCCTTTAGCAACTTCTTTGTACAAAGTTAAGCTAGCTATACAGTTAAGCTCCTAGCCACTAATAAAGCAATGCAGCTTAGCTCCCAGCTGTTTTGCATCCTTTGAAATGCTGACCTTAATTTTTATGAAGAAGCAGTTGAAGGAGTACAAAAAGTGGTAAAGGGACAGTTTGGCATCAGCTTTTCAAGAAACCTTAAAATATTCCACATCTTTCATTGTATTATAAATTTTAATGTCAGCAATGCATTTTTGTGTTAGCTTTGTAACATCCAGCATTCACACAGCAATTTCTCCAGAAATGGCCTTCTCTAGTGTTGCAATTTGATGCTCAGTTTGAGGGTGGATGATCTGATTAGATAAGACCAAAAGCAAGTATTCCTACTTCTTCAGCAGGTTCTTCATACAAATTAAACCCAGCAATGCAGTTTAGTTCGCAGCCATCATTCTTACTCCTTTAACATCTTCTTTGTACAAAGTTAAGCTGGCTATACAGTTTAGCTCCTAGCCACTCGTAAAGCAATGCAGCTTTGCTCCCAGCTGTTTTGCATCCTTTGGTCCTTTCCCACTTTTCATAATCCTTCAGCTGCTTCTTCATACAAATTAAAGCCAGCAATTCAGTTTGGCATCAGCTTTTAAAGAAATTTAAAAAATATACCACATCTTTCATTACATTATGACTTTTAAAGCCAGCAATGCACTTTAGCATTAACTTTTCAAGATCCAGCATTCACACCGTAATTTCTTAAGAAATTGCTATTCTCTAGTGTTGTAATTTAATGTTCAGTTTGAGGGTGGTTGCAATCAGACTAAAATGAAATTAAAAATTCTTGTCAAAATTAACACTAAGTCACTCACCAAATAATGGATTTAGTTAAAGTCAGATTTTAGTCTTTTAGTTTTGTTTTGTTTTAGTTAAAATTTAGTCCATGGAAATCAGTTTTAGTTTTAGTCTCATTTTTAGTCTAATTTTAGTCTTTTTAAGTAATTTGACAGTTTTGTTATACTGTAATAGATTTTGCAAAATGATGTTTGTCATGGTAGTAAAAACTCCATTGTAAGCATACCTTTAACTATGTGTTTAGTCATTTAAACTAAGAATGTACCATATTACTCTTGTATAATAAAAAATGTCTAAGACCTGTTAGAAAAAGTGCAATACATAATCATGTTCTTCACAAGTATTTGAACAAATGACTTACAACCGGCAAGAATAAAGCTCCAATCCTTTTAAGACAGGGGTGTCAAACTCAATTTCATCTTGGGTCACATCACCGTTAGGTTTGCCCTCAAAGGGCCAGTTGTAAATGTAAGACAATACAATTGTATCTACAGTATATCACATAATTGCCTCTGCATTTATAATATTGATTTTTTATAACAATTATAATAAGCTCTAATAGCAAAAAATCTAGGAAAAAATCATAGCAAGTAGACATTCTATTGTGCAACAATTATGTATTAAAAAATGAAACAGACAAAGTTGTGTCTGTGAGCAAATTGTTTAAAATATGAGTATTTTTGCAAAAGATGATCTGCTGCTCTGTTTCATATGAAGAGTTCTGTGGTTCTGATCAGTGTGTTTGAACAGTGATGCTCCGTGTTACCTGCTCTCACAGTCACATGACGTCTCTGTGGGTCAGACTCGTGTCTCTGTACTCTGCTGTCAGACACGTTTTACATAAATGATTTGCAGCAGAGTTTCTCATCTTTCCTAAAAAAAACTCCAAACTTGTTCTACATTTGCACATTATGAAAGTTTGGTGGTGCGATGTGGTACAATGTTACTTCTGTCGCTATTTTCATCGCGGTCTGCTCTGATGAAATGACAAATTATATTTTTTGCAACTTCTCGCGGGCCACATAAAATGAGATGGCGGACCGGATGTGGCCCACGGGCCTTGAGTTTGACACATGTCTTAAAACATCAATAGAAGATCATAACAGCTTAACTGTTATGCCCATTTTAATTTAGTATTTTCTTAAAGGGCATCAAAACCTAGCCAACACATTTAGGTGAAAATAATCCGCTCATCATAATTGCTGTCGTTCCCGCTGTGGAGCCAAGGCGGTCTGTGTGGCAAAACTGGACGTGCGCCGCCACAAAGATAGACTGAGAGTTTAAATTTGAGTTAAGATAATTAATTGGTTAAAAAGGAAAACAATCAAGGCATTGAGTATGGTTGTAATCCAGATTGTCCGGCCGGCAAGCGTCATCTTTGTCATCACGTTTTTACTCGTCAGTTGATAATGAACAGAGATTTCGTTTTAATTTTTGTTGTCAGTACTTCTTAAATTTACATTCTCGTCACAAATTAGTCACGGAATAAAGGGTCGTCAACGAAACGTTTTCGTTTAAGTTTTAGTTGACAAAATTAACACTGGTTGCAATGGTTCATTTTCCGGCTACGCATCCTTCATTCCTTTCTCACTTTTCGTACTCCTTTAGTTGCTTCTCCATACCAATTAAAGCCAGCAATTCAATTTAGCCACAGCTTTTCAACAAACTTTAAAGTATTCCACGTCTTTCATACATAATTGGTAATTTCCAACTTTTCAAGCTAGCAGTGCAGTGTAGCATCAGCCTTTCAACAGCCAGCATTCACATTGCAGTTTCTTCAGAAATGTTTGTCTTTAGTGTTGCAGCTTGATGATCAGTTTGAGGGCGGTTGCAATGCTGGTTTCGATCAGATAAGACCAGTTCCAAGCATGGTTATTCCTTCAGCAGCTTATTCATATTAATTCAAGCCATTTATACAGTTTAGCTCCCAGCCATTAGTCAAGCACTGCAGCTTAGCACCAAGTTATTTTGCATCTTTTGTCGCTTTCCCACTTTTCATACTCTTACAGCTGCCTCATAAAATACAATGGATCACTTTCTGATACCAAGGTTCTCTCTTTTATCAACTAAAACCAGCTTTAATCGCCTTGTTTACTCTGTAAAATTCACTTTATTTAAAAAACTGAAACAAAATAAAACTCATCAAAAACTGTTCTGGGCAGTCTTTCTGCTGTTATAACAATCACCATCTCTGGTTTGGGCGTGTGAAAACAGTCTGGCTCTACAGGCTCTTTTCCTCTCACTCATCCTCCGGCCCAGTGGGTGTGCTCTGTGCCACTGAGTGTGTCACCGAGCCGCATCTGTCACTCTGCAGACCATTAGATTAGCAAAATAAAATGACAGAAATTGCACAAAAACACCAATCAGCAATGGACTCGGCCAAATGCCCAACCCGATGGCAACTGCAGAAAGTAACACTGGCAGTCCTGGAGGGTGAGCAGCCATGCATATTCAGAAGAGGTTGCATTTTCTTCAGCCATTGTTAAGGAACAAGCCAATAAAACTTGCTAGCTAGTGTTGGCTAACATGTTCAGGGAATTGTTCTGCCTCCACCTAAGCTCCGCCCACAGAAACGTCATACTTTACGAACAGAAAAGGTTTCCCTTGTAACTGTCTGTTGTAAACACCTGTTGGGCTCCTCCTGCCATAATGTCCCCCTCTTGCATTGTCAGCATCACTGTTGAGTGGAGTGATATTCCAGTTCAGCTCAGGCCTGCTCTCCTAATCCACTGGACAATTATAGGTTTGAGTACACTTAAAAAAAATAAGTGTTTTAGAGCACTGAACCTTGTCTGTGGTTTTGAGTTGAGTTTGAGTTGCGGTGATATAAAGTGTTGTCTAGCAGCAGTGTCTCTCTTCAAGTTTGAAAATAAAAAACAACATTCTTTTTTATTTTCATCTCTGTGCTCAACCACTCATCTGTGAAGCTCTGGGTGCTCCCTTCACTTCCGATATTTATATGAGGCGCTTATTTATGGCTGCAGGTGAAAAGATTCAGCGTAGCTATAAAGAGTGCAGAGGTTAGTGATTGGATGAGATGAATGAGAGGGATTAATTAGGCCCACTGATTGATGATTCAAACCAAAGTTCAGTTGGCTAATTGAATAATAAAGCAAAGCAGGAGAGAGAATAATGAGCTATGGGGGCTTAGCTTAGCATAAGAGGTGGAGAGTGAAAGACAGAACAATATAAGTGATTGTGAAGTAGTTTTCTGCACTGAACTTCTGAAAGCATGTATTTATGATAGTTATAGCTTTATAACTGTATATTTCCTGCAACAAATGTAGCTCACATAAGAAATGGTACATTTTCAGAAAATTGCAATGTAGAGATATTATTCTTCTACATTGAGCAACTTTAACTTGGACTTATTCCTTAAAAGGATTGAAGAGAATACGTAGACCACACGTGTGAAACTCAAGGCCTGCGGGCTGAATCCAGCTCGGTACCTTAGTTGCGAGAGCTTGCAAAGAATATGATTTGAGCGATACAGTTCTATGCTGAGTATCAGATGGATGGCATCTATAATGCATCCATGTCCCAGAGAGCATCTCTGTTTTGTTACCCGCGTACTGAAGATGTCTAACTGCTAGATGTCAATATACGCTAGAATGCGTTTTAAATCACAGAGCCATTTCCAGCAGGGACACTCCAGCCAAGTGGCTGTACTGTAGCTAGCAAAATGACACCATTTTCATTTTTAAAGGGAACAGTTCACTCCAAAATCCAAAATTCATATTTTTCCTATGGTCTGTAGTGCTATTTATCCATCTAGATTGTTTTGGTGTGAGTTGCAGAGCTTTGGAAATATTGGCAGTAGAGATGTCTGCCTTCTCTCGAATATTATGGAACTAGATAGAACTTGTATTATTTTTGGTGCTTTGTGCAGCACAAGCCATTTGAAAAATGCAACAGCAATGTGTCTTTCCAGAAATCATGACCCAGTTACTCAAGATAATCCACAGACCTTGTTGGGAGCAGTTTATGTAAGAAGTATTTCTTTCTTCTAGAGAGTAGCAGATTCTTCAACAGGATGAAAGTAGTTCTGGTAGATTCTACCTTAGAAAGAAAATAGGTCCTACACGACAAAAATGACATAAAAGACATGACAAGACAAAAAGAAGATTGAAAGAATAAGACATAAAAGATGTAATCACGTAAAGGTAACAAGACAAAAACAACGTAACAAGACAAAAAAAGATGTTACAAAATGAAAAACGTTAAAAGACTGTTGTGGTGACATTATCTGACAGGATCATGTTGTGTGATTGAAAAAAGTCTGTTCACATTTCATGTCATGTTGTGTGCTCCATCCTTAACTTGTCTGTATTAAAATACTATGTGGGTTTTTCAAAATGGGCCAGCAGAAACAGTGTCTGGCACAGCAGAAATCACCTAACTTAACAGCAAAAGACCCCTGGAGCTTAGAAGAAGATGCTGTAATAGGACCAAATATGGACTTCTGCTGAAACAGAGGGTGGAGGCATCTAGGCCCTGATTCCAATAGAAATGGTTATGGCTACATATTGCCTAAAGTCAGGCGTATTCCAAGGTGACACTATTCTTTACAGGCTCAGTGGGAGGTTCTTTCGGGAAAGAAGGTGGTGGCTCAGTCCAAGCCACAGGCTATATAAGAAATAGCTTTTTGGAGCTGAAATTAGTTGGTCTCCAGAGGCAACTGAGGGTTTATCTGTTCTATTCTCGCAAACCAATAAACACTTTAACATCAAACTTTGCTCGACTAGAATGCTTTCTTCCAAGTGTTTTGAGGTTCCAACAAGGACTTTTTGTGTTGTGAGTGTTTTTGACCAAGTGTGGGCAAGAATCCAGACTTTTCCTGAGCCTACAGGACGTAAAAAGGTGTAAAAACAAAAACTGTAATGAGATGAAAAAGACGAAAACAACATAGCAAGATAAAAAAAGGTGAGGGTCATTTGGCTTTGCACAGAAACAGCCAGTAGAAATGTCTTCACAGGGGTTGGTTGAGAAGTTGAATCACACTTCTACTTTTACCAGATTCTTTTTTAAATAATATTTAGAAATATTATTTTGAATGCATATATATGTGTGTGTGTGTGTGTGTGTATACATATACATATATTGTATCTGTACTTCTACTTGAGTAAGGGATTTGTGTACTTTTGCCACCACTGCTACCGAGTGTCACTTACAGTACGCTATACCCTGCTATGTGTGCATTATCTGCCCGACTTTGCCTTAATATTTTTTGCCTGCAGTATATCTTCAGAGCAGCTGGAACTGAGTTAGATTCACCACGAGGGGTACAGCAGTGTCTAAGGCTCCAGGCAAGCCACAGGTTTCTTGACAGTTATGAGGCCCTAATAGCCCATGTGCAACAAAGGAGGAAGTTGACAATTGTAGAGGAAGAAACAGATAGAGGCAAGGGGAGGGTGGGGAGGGGGGCGAAGACAGAGAAACGGGGGCAGTATAATGAGAGGAGAGACAGCAGGAGAGCTCATGATGACGGCCTGGAGGAGACACTTTGTGGTAGTCAAGTCTCCACACGGGTGTTGGCATGCACTCGCTCTGTTTTATTACCCTTCTCTGCATCTCTCTGGTGATATCATGATAATAATTTTTCCCAGATTAATATGTAAAATGTGGTAGTTCACAACTGAACAGACAATGTAATAAATCTGATGATACCCAGGCAGATTGTGAGTGTGTTTGTGATGCTGTTTGTTTGTCAGTTACGGAAGAACTACTGTCCCGATTTTCTTGAAACTTGGTGGAAGGGTGTAGCACGGGCCAAGGAAGAACCCATTAAATTTTGGAATAAGGGTCTGCAGTAGCCTACACATGTTGTTACTCAAACTTCATACAGAAAGCAGTTGTTAAGCAGTTGTTTCATGGGTGAACCAGAACAATTGTAAAATCGCCACAATCGTAAATTTGTGATGCTTTCTTTTGATACTAAAGTGTGACTATGGAAACGGAAAGACCCACATATCATGCAACTAATTATCTGGATTTTATTTAGCAGCCTAAAATGTCTAATTTCACAGCAGCCTTTATAAAAAAAAATTGTGATGCGTATTGCAATGTTTTTAGGATAAAAAAAAAAATCAAACACAACTTGTTGTAGGGAAAATAAAACCACAACCTCTTTTAGGTTTTCCAAGTAACAAAAAGCCTCACAAAATATGCTTCATTTGTAAATGAAGATATGGAAATGCAAAAAAACAGCACGCACATCCAAAAACGATGAGTGCTGGGTGCTGGACGGAAGAGCAGATGCAAAAGTACAAAAACATACCAAAAGTCCGCACACCAGAAATTGCTCCTTTGAAGGTTTTTTTAATGGTATCACCACACGTGACGTTTCGGGCAACAGCCCTTCATCAGACATGAAAAAACTGTGGAGACACACCTCCATATATACAACCAATAGTGGTCATCAAATGGATCATGTGATCACAAACGCAGACATATATTATATGATACAAAAAACACCTAAGAAAAATACAAAGTTAGCTCAGTAGAAATGGATGAATTAAACAACTAAATTGCAGAGAGAAAATACATTCAAAAGAGTATATTATAAAGATTTTATTTACAAAGATTATATTTACAATATATATGTGCATATATATATATACATACACATACACACACATACATACATATGTACACAATATATATATACATATACACACACGCACATATACACATACACATAAATACCAAAAGACCAACATTACTTCCAATCTACTCTTGAAACCTCACATGACTAAAGCATCAGGTCAAGAAACCGTCATAGGGACATGCAGATTCAAGGTGCTAGTATTTGATGACACATGTAAATAAAATAGAGATGTCAGCTAGTGAAGTAAAATGTCGTGATACTTAAGACGAAAATACCACAGCAATGTAACACATGGAGCAACATGTGAACATCGCTCCCACAGCAATGGAAAGATACATGAAACATATAGTTCCATACGCTGGGGGGAACAATGTCCACACAACATCAGTTACACATACAAACATCTGGCAGAGTAATCACCAATGAGTGCATTATCACATCACAAAAAACACATCACAAAAAAGGCCTCAGATCAAACTCTTCATTTAACCCTCTGGGAGCAAGTGTGTCTAATGTGTAGATCCAAAAAGCTTCCCTTCTCAATAGGCGGGAATTTACGTCACCACCTCGACAGTGTTGCTTCACCTGTTCAATGCCACAGTATCTGAGAGCTGAAACTTTGTGTGAGGCTTGTGTAAAATGCACCGCCACCGGGCTTCTGACATCATGATTACGAATGTTGGATCTATGTTCAGAGATTCTTGTTTTGAGTGCTCTTGCTGTCTTACCAACATAGGCCAAGCTACATGGGCACTTGAGCATGTAAATAACATTATTGGTGTTACATGTGATAACACCTTTAATGTTGAACGATTTGCCTGTGCGTGGGTGGTTGAAGGTGGTAGTTTTATGCGTGAAATTGCATTGGGGGCAATTGCCACATCTGTAATTTCCAGAAGGAATGGATTGTAAAAAGTGGGGTGGACTAGATGGAGGAAGACAAGCTCTCACCAACATGTTTCTGAGATTAGGTGGTCTCTTATACACAATGCGAGGTGGTGTGGTAAAACTTTTGAGTGCTGGATCAGAATCAATGATATGGCAATGCTTTCGAATGATGGATTCAAAGTCTCTAGCTAAAGGTGAATACTGGATCATACAATTTATTCTGGGTTCAGGAACTCTGGATCTAGTGTTATTAAGACACTCCGTTTGGGACACATTTTCAAAACGGCTCCGTGCTTGGGCCACCCATTCTTTCTTATATTGTCTTTGATGGAAACGTTTTTCCAGGTCAGCAGCTTGGACTTGAAAGTCTGCATCTGAACTACAGATATGGTGAATCCGGCTAAACTGGGAAACGGGCAAGCTCTTCTTAAGAGGCACAGGATGAAATGACTGTCCATGGAGAATGGAGTTTCTGTCAGTGTTTTTACGGTATAAGGTTAGAGCCCAGTCTGTTGCCATCTCTATACACAAGAATATCTAAAAAGTTCATCTTATGTCTGTCATATTCCATAGTAAACTTCAAGTGCCAATTGTTGGTGTACGGTTTTATTAGACTCACTACGCTGATCCAATAACTCCCACCGTATAGGGTATCTTAACTGGTGAAACAGTGTCACACTCAAACTCGCGGACGCCCGATCACTGTCTTCCAGGTGTTTTATTTGTTGCATTAGCATTCCACTACACACATGCTAACTGGCACACACACAGTAAACGTGCCGTCCATCGGCTAGGTAATCAACTGCAACAAAACAAATAGAAACAAAAACACAATATTAATGTCACAAACCCACCATCCCCTGAATAATCTGTATATATTAACACACATTTAACAGATTGTGTTGTACAGATCATAACTCACCAGCTCAGCTTCACCAGTTGAAAAAACATTCACACAAAAGAAGAGCTGGCCGGTCACAGGCTACATACGCCCCAAAAACTAACAGGGGCTACCACTAGGGGTCGCTATACATTTACAAAATGTGGGATAACTACACACCTCCCACTTGGGCTACTTGTCCTAGACTAAGTAGGCCACAATAACTACCACCACTACAACAATGTAACACACAGGATATGAAAACCTTCAAGTAACAAATAAAGAACAGCATAATTACAACTGTTCCGTGAAACAGATTCAGACCCGCATTCAAGTGTCCACAGTTCCAGCACCTCTCAGGTACTTAGGGGAGTAAGTGAAACCCCCTCCTGCTCCTCTACTGGCAGCAACACCACCAGTCTTCTGACGTCCCTGTGTAAGATCGTGGAAGGACACGGCTCCTTGTCCTTCCTTGCTTGAGACAGACCGATGGGGAGGCTGTGACAAACCCTCACCTTGACGTCTCGGACAACACCTTTATCATCTGGAAAGGACTCCTCAACACGACCCAGCCTGAATCGACCTCGGAGGGCATTTTGGTCCGCAACCCATACCAGGTCTCCGACAGTGACGTTCCTGGCTGGAGCATGCCACTTCTGCCGAACGAACAGGTGAGGTCCTGCCAACTGGCTCCAACGTCTCCAAAACTTGTCCACTTCCACCTGGACTGCTCGCAGACGACTGAATGGGTAGGTAGGGAATTCAAAACCCTGGGTATCACCTCTAGGCCCCGCTCGACCCAGCAGCAACGAGTTCGGTGTCACTACGTCCAAAGTCTCCTCCTGAACCTGAGCTCTGGCACCGATGGGCCTCTCATTGGAAAGGTTGGCAGCCAGGTAGAGGAGGGTCTGGAACTCCAGGATGGTCAGGTTGCCCTCCTCACCAACACTGCTCAACGACCTCTTCAACACACGAACAGCTGCCTCCGCTGCCCCATTCCGATGCGGCGAGTCTGCTGGACTAAACCCCCACAGCCAGTCAGTCCCAGCCACAACTGCTCTCCTTTGAACCTCCTCCTTGTCAATGCCAGCCAGGAAGCTATAGAGATCCTCCAGCGCGGGTCTGGCCCCCACAAAGTTGGTACCTTGGTCGGACCAGAGCTTTTTGGGATGACCCCTTAGGGCGGTAAATCTCTGGTAAGTTTTGAGAAAGCCCTCAGTCGATAGGTCCTCAACCAGATCTGCATGTATCGCTCTTGAGGCCATGCAACTGAAGACCACGCCCCAGATCTTTTTCCTCGTACGTCGCCTCACACCGTCCCTGACTGTGTATGGCCCGAACAGGTCCAGCGTTGTGTACTCAAAAGGTGCTGCTGGCTCGGTGCGTACAGAAGGGAGCTCTCTCATTACCTGAGAGCACCACTTGGCTCTGCGCTTCCGACAATGAATGCACGCGTCCACAACTTTGCGAGCGACTCTAGGGCCTTGAACCACCCAGGCTCTTTTCCTCATCCGAAGGAGGGTGCCGGCGACACCTTCATGGTTGATGCGGTGAGCTTCTTCGGCAAGGAGGGTGCTGATCCGCTCTTTGTAGGGGATCAGCGGAACCCCAGGTTCCCCCTTATCAACGGACTGGATCCGGCCGTGGCACAGCAAGAGGCCCGTTGCGCTGTCCTTGTTCACAACTAGGCGGTTGAGCGTCGTCGTGGGGAAGGTCACACCTGTCTGGGCAGCGAGACATAAGTCCATGAACGCCTCCTCTTGCTCCTGGACCGTGAGTACCGCCCCTCCCACTGTTCTCGCTCGCCGGTTCGGTTTCTGCCGAGTAACCAGGCGTGCACGGCTCTGCGGATGTATCCCACAGCCCCACAAAGCTTGGTGAGTGTGGCAAACCTCGCAAGATTCACTTGTCCTACAAGAGCCGAACCCCAAAGCCTTTTCGTACTGCAGGTGCTAGATGCTGTTGGTGAAGACCCTGTGGCAGTATCTGGTGGGGATCCCCCGTTATCGCCTGCAGGAGGCCGCGTGATCGCCCCGTCTCCGTCCATGGCATTCACACCGGTAGGGCAGCTTGAAGCAGATAACTTCTTTGCCTGCGCCCTTGTGATGATGGCAGTGAAAGCCTTCCTTTGGAGCTTACTAACGACCTCCCTGGTACCAGAGGCCACCTCTGCAGCAGACTTCATGGGCCACTCCTCCACTGCCCTGGCCAGGAACTCGGGACCTTTCTGCCACAAGGAGTCACCATCAAGCTGCTCAGGGGAACACCCTCTTGTGACAAGATCGGCCACGTTGTACTGACCGGGGACCCACCACCAATCCGTCACAGGTCCGGCCTTTTGGATTTCACCAACGCGGTTAGCGAAGAAAGTGTGGAACCCATAGCTTTCCCGCTGGATGGCTCCCAACACAGTCTGGCTGTCGACGAAGTGGTACCATCTGGCCACTTTCAACCGCCCATGCTTCAGAATGTATCCTTTCAGGCGGGCGGCAAAGACGGCACTGCAGATCTCCGCTTTAACAGCATCGCCCTTCTGGTCGAGGGGGGTCAATTTAGCCTTCGACTCCACGAGCCGGGTCACGACACCCCCAGAAGTCTCCCAGCGCAGGTAGAGAACCGCTCCATAAGAGTCACAACTCCCATCGGAAAATGTGATCCCCCAGGGTTCACCCAGCCAGCCGGCAGGTGTAACACTCCTGGGGAAAGTGATGGTACTCAGCCGGGCATACTCCTTGAAGAGCTCGATCGCTCTGCCGCGCAGCCCATCAGACAGTGGCTTGTCCCACGTATCCTTAGTCAATGTCCCGGCCTCTTAAAAGGCCCTCCTGACAAGAATGACGCCCTTCTGTTTCAGGGGCGTCGCAAGACCAAGGGGGTCATAAAGCCCAGCCACCTGGCTCAGCAACACACGGCGGGTAAGGGGATCCGGCGTCTTCTCCTCTATGTCGTCCATGGTGAGGTCGAGCTCGGTGCGCATCTTTTTCTTCCTTGCGGAGAAATTAACGGCCACCATGAGGAAAAGCTTGTCCTCCCCCACGTGGTATCCCACCCCCAGGGCCTTGTTGTCTTCGTCGCGTAACTGGTTGGGTAACACGATAGTCTCCGTTTTGGGGGGAAGACCGCCTTGCCTCCCACTTTGGCCAGACCGCACCCATGGCTTGAGGAAAAACCCCCCGGTTGCAAGAATGGCCTCAACCCCCTGAAGGATCTCGCTCAGCCTCTGGGGGTCATTGTGGGACACCAAAATATCGTCCACGTAGGCGTTGTCCACGATGACATGTTTTTCCTCTACTTTATTGGCAAACTGGGGCAGATGGGCGGTCTCCCTCATGGCCACCTGGGCGATACAACCAGCCGGTTTATCGCCCATGTTCACACGTACCACGGCGTAGTCCTCAATGACATCCGCTGGAGAGTCCCTCCACAGGAAGCGATGGACATGCACCTCCTGATCCTCCAACCACACCGAGTTGTACATTTTGGACACGTCTCCAACCGCCGCGTGCTCCCCCTCCCGGAAACGGAGCAGGACTGCCCGGATAGGATTCAAGACGTCTGGACCCTTCAGCAGGATGCCATTCAGGCTAACACCCTTGAACTCCCGGCTGCTGTCCCAGACTAATCTTACTGGGGTTGAGACGGAGTGTGGGTTGGGTGCTGTCAGGTGATTCACCCACCACACAGCTCCATTCCAGTTGTCCATTGCAGCCTTGGAAAGTTTGATTGCGGCCCCCCTGGCTACCATGTCGTGCACCTGCCTCGCGTAAGCCTCCTTCCATTTCGGATCCTTCTCAAGACGCTTCTCTGCTTTCAGAAACGCCGCCTTGACAGCTTCACGGTTGTTCGGCAGGGTAGCAGGGTTCTCTTTCCAGGGGTACCTGGCGTCCCAGTGGGGCTTGTCGCTGTGGTTGTCGCCTAACCTGAAGGTCAGGCCTCCCCTGATGATTTCCAACTCTCGCTCGTCAGCGAGTGACATCTCCTTCCCCCCAGGGGCGCACTTTCCACACCGACACCCACCGCACATAGGGTCACAGGCGGCCCCAATGCTGTCCCACTGCAGCCACTTGACGATTTCAGCATTAGATGCAGCCGTGGTTCCGACTTCAATGCTGCTCTTTGGCTCGGGGCAGTAATTTTGGAGAACCTCAACTCTCCGGGACTCCGCCCTCATGGAGCATGCAAAGTGGGTCGATGAGTGGCGCGCTGTCACCTCAATGTCCTCAAAAAGGTCCGGGTGCACACCACTGACGGTCTTTCCGAGTGGACCGTCCCACAACACCAGATCGCCGCACCTCATCATCCGGTGGGGGGCAAGGCGACCTTCCCGGGTACTGATGAGTAACTCAACTTTCTCCGGGCGGGTCAGCTCCCCCGGTTTAACAACACCCGGGAAGAACTTCTCCAAGTGCTCTGAGTCCACTGCATGGTCCACTCTGGCGATCTCCTCTAGACCATAGCAGAGCATCTCATGGAGCCGCCAGGTTCCCTTCTTTGTGGCTACTTTTATGCTCACGCAGTACCTCTTTGTCTCAACCCTCGCCTCCATACCGCCTACACCGTATACGACCAGCGTGATTGGCTCACCTGACAATCCAAGTCTCTCTGCTGCTTGGTGGGTGATATAGTTAGTATCAGAGGCTAGATCGATTAGGGCTCCAACCCAGTCTCCTCTCTTGGTTGTGACCTCCACCAACATCATGAGGACTGGGTGCTCTTTTGGTTCACTGTCGTCCACCAAATCTGTGCCAGCACATACTGTTGCAGACACCTTGTTTGTGCACGCCTTACGAACAGCCTCCAGCTGCTCTGGGGTTAGACCTAGGCTAGCAAACAAAGCCTCTTGTTCTTCGGTCGGACCACGGGGTTCTCTCCTCTTATCCCCCTTGGTCTCCGCCCTGGCAGTGTTCTTTTTGGCTGGTGATTTGAGGCACAGGAAGAAGTGGTGATCTGGAGGGGTGTCACCTCTTTTACATTCGTCATTGCGACACAGGAAGTTTTTACTACACGGACCGTCCCTTCCATGTAGATCCAGGCATTTGGGGCAGGCTCTTGTCTTTTTTACTTGAGCCCTCCGTTCTGCTGGGTTAGCCTTCTTAAATGTCTTACATCGGTAGAGACGTCCAGTGTGCCCCTCTTCACCACACATACTGCAAAGATCTCGTGATGATTCTTCTCTCGCCTCGCTTGCCGTGGCCTTGGTGAATGAACGCCTTTCCTGTCTTCGGTCTCCCGGTCTTTCCTTTGGTTTATCACGAGGACTCGGTTCACTGGCTCTGGTAGGGTTCGGTCTTCTGGTGATCTGTAACTGCTCCAGTTGTACCAGAACCGTCTTCTGATCCCTCAGGAACTGCCACAGTTTGTCAAACCTGTTGCGTGGGTTGACGTTGCTGGCCGAGTCACACCGGTACAAAAGCCACCTTTCCTTCAGACTGTCCGGCAGCTTACTTTCAAGTGACCGGATCACCAACTGGTTTTTTATGGCGTCCTCACAACCCAAGTCTATAAGGTCCAACAGCGCCCTTTCCACCGCTTGGATCAGCTGTAAAGCCTCCCTTGGTTGGTTGTTGCGGACAGCTGGTAAATCCTGTAGCTCCAGTACGATGTCGTCCGCTATTTGCGACATGTCCCCATAACAGTCCTCCAAGACCCGGAATACCTCCTCCGAAGTACGGCAATGAGACAGCCTGAGTTCGCGTTTTACTGCGTCAGCGATACTGTCCAGCAGGTGGAAGAGCCTACACTCCGGGGAGCCTGTGGGTTCAGCTAATGCCTGAAGGGTCCCCCAGTTACTCTTCCATCGCCAATAGCTTCTTCTGTCTCCAGAGAACTTTGGTAGGCTAAGGGGTGCGATCGCAATCCTGGGCCCGATCAGTCCCTGAGAGGTGGCAGACACATTCCGCCCTGCCCCAACACTATCCGGTTGCACAGCGTGCGTTCCTCGCTGCTGCCGTGGTGTGCTGGAGAAGCCGGGGTCAAATGTTGGGTTCATGGACCACCGTGGTTGATGTCTCTGAGGTGGCGCTTGGGGTGACCCCGACGGGGGGCCCGTGCCTTGAGCTCCATCAAGACGGTCCACATTGTCCTCCAGCGCACTGCCTATCACAGCAGCGGTTGGGTTGGTGGCTGGGCCTGCACCTGCACATTGCACACCATCAACCTGTGCTGTGCCACTGACTCCACCACCGACCGCAGGCCCACCTGGTTTATCAGCGGTAGCGGTTCCTCCACTGTCCCACACCGCCTTGGCCATCGTCTCTGACGTCAACATCCCCCTCGTCCTCTTCACCGCTTGCCAGGACACCAAGGTTGCCATGCGCTGACCTTTTGCCTTGGTACATGTAGTTAGTTAGTGCAACTATAATCAGTCTTCTCTTCTCCTTGTAGTCTTTGAGGCAGACCCGTATGTCATCTACCTCCTTGTCCGGGATGTAGCGATCCCAGTCTCGCACAAACTCCTCCAGTGCTTCGACTCTGCTCTCTAATGCTGTGTGCACCATATCATACTGCTCATGGGTCATGTGGCCTGACTGAAGTGCTTCAGCCTGACCAAACACTTCCTTCAAATCCGCCTTCAGACTGCCAAATTGACCCGATGCACAGCGGGACCATAAAGTCTTTTTTACCTTTGTCTCTGTGTCTTGATACTTTGTGCGACAATCATGCAGCTTTTTCTTCACATCAGCTACATCCATGTCGTATCCACTTGCATCTTCCTCTTCCATAACAGCAATGTAATCAAAACTGCTATCACAGAGCTCTTCATAACTGCTCTTGAGTGCTCTCAGTTCAAGTTTGAGATCATGTTCATTTAATAGGTCCATGTTAAAATCAATGGTATTTGCCCTCCTATTAAATGCCCCTTGTGCATAGGAACGCTTTTTCTTTAATTCTCCACAGTCCGCCATGCTTTTGTTGTCCCTCCCTTTTCACTCTTTGTTTAGATGACGCACTTCCGGTTCTCCGTACCTGTACCAAGATGGCGCCGATCCACTTCCGTTAGCGTAGCCGTTAGCTTAGCGGCTAACTAACGTGCTAACAGCGAATTTGCGGCGATCGGCTTATCCTATGCCGTCGCGCTAAACAGTCACAATGAAAGTCACTCAAGCACAGTTACTGACCAAGCGATCACTCCTGCTGAGGGCTTGATTGAAGTCCGAGGTGTTGCCGTTCGGCTGTGATGCTCCGCCGGGTCTCGTCCGTACGCTAGCCTCCTGTAGTGTGTTGTTGTTGACACTGTCCGGCCTCCGCTTCTCCATCACGGGGCTGGCTTAGTGTTGATTACTGTACGGTTTTATTAGACTCACTACGCTGATCCAATAACTCCCACCGTATAGGGTATCTTAACTGGTGAAACAGTGTCACACTCAAACTCGCGGACGCCCGATCACTGTCTTCCAGGTGTTTTATTTGTTGCATTAGCATTCCACTACACACATGCTAACTGGCACACACACAGTAAACGTGCCGTCCATCGGCTAGGTAATCAACTGCAACAAAACAAATAGAAACAAAAACACAATATTAATGTCACAAACCCACCATCCCCTGAATAATCTGTATATATTAACACACATTTAACAGATTGTGTTGTACAGATCATAACTCACCAGCTCAGCTTCACCAGTTGAAAAAACATTCACACAAAAGAAGAGCTGGCCGGTCACAGGCTACATACGCCCCAAAAACTAACAGGGGCTACCACTAGGGGTCGCTATACATTTACAAAATGTGGGATAACTACACAGTTGGTGTTAATGAAGTTATGGAACTCCACCAGTTGGGTCTCAGAACCTGTCCAAATGAAAAAAATATCGTCAATGTACCTCCTCCAGTAGGTGATAAGGGGTAGGTGTGGGTTGCGGAGTTCATTCTGGATAATGTCATGCTCAAAGAGTCCACAGTATAAAGAGGCAAAACTTGGGCCATTTTTGCTCCCATGCTCGTACCTGAGACCTGGAGGTAAAAGTCACAACCAAACATGAAATAGTTAGAGGTGAGAACAATCTCAATGAGATCCACAATACAGCCAGTACTTGGGATATGGTCAGAGCGCTGATTCAGGAAGCATTCTGCTGCTCGTAGTCCCCCTTCAAAGGGTACATTGGTGTATAAAGACTCAATATCCATGGTCACTAAGAAACAGTGTTCCTCTGCTAGCTGAATGGCTTGAATCATCTTGAGAAACTCCATTGAGTCTTTAACATAGGATGGCAAGGACATGACAAGAGATTGGAGAAAAAAAATCAACAAATGCTGAAATGTTTTCTGTGAGAGAACCGATTGCTGCAACTATAGGTCGACCCGGGGGTATATCAGTGTAAGCTTTATGTATTTTAGGCAGAGTGTACAAAACTGGAGTGACAGGAAAATCAACCATCATAAAGGTATGTTCTTGTTTTGTGATTTCTCCCATGTCCAGGAGGGAATCCAATACCCCCTTGATATGTTGTTTAACTTCTTGTGTGGGATTGTGCTTTAATTTTTTATAGAAAGTGGTATTGTTCAATTGTCTCTGAATTTCCCCTTCATATGCCGTGCGGTCCATAATAACAATTGCTCCACCCTTGTCTGCACTCTGAATGACCAGTGATTTGTCATTTGATGTGTCATCAAATACTACCACCTTGAATCTGCATGTCCCTATGATGGTTTCTTGACCTGATGCTTTAGTCATGTGAGGTTTCAAGAGTAGATTGGAAGTAATGTTGGCCTTTTGGTATTTATGTGTATGTGTATATGTGCGTGTGTGTATATGTATATATATATATATATATATATATATATGTGGGTACATATGTATGTATGTGTGTGTATGTGTATGTATATATATATATATGCACATATATATTGTAAATATAATCTCTGTAAATATAATCTTTATAATATACTCTTTTGAATGTATTTTCTCTCTGCAATTTAGTTGTTTAATTCATCCATTTCTACTGAGCTAACTTTGTATTTTTCTTAGGTGTTTTTTGTATCATATAATATATGTCTGCGTTTGTGATCACATGATCCATTTGATGACCACTATTGGTTGTATATATGGAGGTGTGTCTCCACAGTTTTTCATGTCTGATGAAGGGCTGTTGCCCGAAACGTCACGTGTGGTGATACCATTAAAAAATCCTCAAAGGAGCAATTTCTGGTGTGCGGACTTTTGGTATGTTTTTGTAAATGAAGATATGGACTTTTTCAAATTCCACCCATTTTGAAGCTCAAACTCAAAACAGCACAAAATTATTAAACATACAAGTGCACAGAGCGTTGATAAATGTCAATAACTGACAAACTTGTGTTCTTTTCAGTGCCTGTGACAGAACAAAAATAATACAAATACCAAAAAAAAACAACAAAAAACGTAAATAATAAAACATTGAGTATATTGAGATGTACATGTATTATGTTTGCACAGGCGACTGCCCTGATTGGTGGAATTCGTCGGAAGCAATGATGATTGGTCAAATTTGCGGAAAAGTTGCAGTGATTGGACAAATTTGCAAGGTCGTGCTGAATCCACACAACACTGCATCTTCCTGGAGGGACTGAATTATACTCTTACTCACGTCCCAAACGTGAATTGTCTGCAATAAATTCCACCAGAGATACTCAGAAAAAATGTTCAAACTCAACGCTACACGAGAGGAAGCAATCATGTTTATTGTGAAATTTGCGTTTGAAGATAGCAGAGTGGACTATTGGTCTTGGCGCATGCCTTCTAGTTTAATTGTAAGGATATTGACTTTCATCAGCACCTCTTATCCTGAGGTCACGGTTCTCTGCCAGAAAACAGTGCATTGTTCCCTCCAAGTGGGATATGAGTCGCTGCCCCAAGTGAAAGAGTTCAAGTATCTCAGGGTCTTGTTCTCTGGTGATGGTAAAATGAAGTGTGAGATCGACAGGTGGATTAGTGTGGCATAAGCAGTAATGTGGGCACTGTACCATACCGCTTTTGATTTACCAGTCAATCTAAGTTCCCAAAAAAATGAAGTTGCAGAGACGGGCAGGTGAAATTAGTTTCCTCCGTAGGGCAACTGGGCTCAGCTTTAGAGATAGGGTGAGGAGCTCGGACATCCGGAGGGAGATTAGAGCCGCTGCCCCTTTGTGCCTCCTGGACGACTTCCTTTAGAGGTTTTTGGGGCACGTCCAACTGAGAGGAGACCCCGGGGCAGACCCAAAACTCTCAGAAGGATTACTTATCTCATCCGTCCTGGGAACGCCTCAGGGTCCCCTGAGAGGAGCTGGAAAGTGTTGCTGGGGAGAGGGATGCCTGAGATACCCTGCTTGGCCTGCTGCCACCATGACCCGACCCCACATAAATCAAAGAGGATGGATGGATAAATGTGAGGATGTTCCATATTGAATTGCCATTGCACAGGTTTTTTTTCAGATCATGCTAAAACATAGAGGTTTCCTCTATGTTTTGTTTCCAAATTCAACATGCTTCCTCCTCATCCATGGCCAACTCATGAAAATCACCCCAACCATGGCTGAAACAGACCAAATGCCCACAGTTGCACTAGTTGCTCTCTGAGGCTGTACTTAGGCACAGCAGTACTTTTCCTAATGGTAAGTCCCTCTCTGGTTAGCATTTAGCTCAAAGGTCAGCAACTGGCTCAGGCCCTGAGCTATCAAGGGCCCCATAGGTGCTCCACAATGTTTCATTTTGCAGACATTAAACACGCGGACAATAACTTGAAACAAAACTTGGCAAGGAAAAAGAAGAAACTCGATGGTCCTCTTGTCGCAGCAGTCAAACATAACCTCTCTCTTCCCTTCGGTGGCCCACACCTGCTCCCCATCATCAAGCTTAATTACTTTGGCATCCCCTTTCAGACTAACACCCACTATGTGACTAGGTAAGCCCACCCCCTAACCTGACAGCCATCACAATGACATTCTGGTTTGCAGGTATCATAAACCAACTGGATAACTTGGTTGTGCCTTAGTAACTGTATTCTGATTTTCAGGAGATATTGTTTGGAATCTGTCTCTTTAAAATAGTTTAATTTCAGTTTCTTAAATGTGAATATTTTCTGGTTTCTTCACTCTTTTATGACAATAAACTGAATATCATTAGGTTGCAGACAAAGCAAAACATTTGAGGATGTCGTCTTGGGCTTTGGGAAACACTCATTGACAGTTTTTCCCATTTTCTGACATTTTATAACGCAAACAACTAATTGATTAATTGGAAAAATTAATTGACAGGTTAATCAACAATGAAAATAATCATTAGTTGCAGTCCTAATATTTATCCATTTTGATTTTTTTTGGTGTAAGTTGCAGAGTTCTGGAGATTAGTGAGAATGTCTCTCCAATATAATAGGACTAAATAGCACTTGGCTTGTGGTGCTCAAAGTACCAAAAAATGCAACTGAAAAATTGCAAAACCAGTGTCTCTCTCCAGATATCATGACCTGGTTACTCAAGATAATCCACAGACCTTGTTGTGAGCAGTTTTATGTAGGAACTGCTTTCTTTTTGCAGTAGAATCTACCAGAACTACTACCGGAATTGCTTTCTACTAGACAGAATGTAGTTCCTACGCTAAACTGCTCACAACAAGGTCTGTACATGACCCTTTATTAGCTTGGGACGTGATTTTTGAAAAGAGACACTGGTTTTGAATTTTTTAAATGGTATTTTTTGGCACTTTGAGCACCACAAGCCGAGTGCCAATTAGCCCCATTATACTGAAGAGAAGAAAGACATTTCTACAGCCGATATCTCCAAATCTCTGCAACTCCCCAAAAAAAATCTAGATGGATAAACAGCACCAGGCCAGGGAAATATATGTATTTTTGATTTTGGGGTGAACTGTCCCTTTAACTGCTGGACATGATTAAAATGGAGGGTGCTAACAGAATTCATCCGGCACTAAAGCATGCTTTAATACCGTTCCACTATATTGAGTCTTAATCGACAAAACATAAAGGTGGAGATGTGCAGTGAAATGCCAACTAAAATAAAAGTGTCACCCAGACCTGGTATGTTACCTTTTGGAACAATAAGCGAAATAATGAATCATCCTAGAGTGGTGTAACTCCATTTTATATCCATTAACAGGGTCCTTCTGTAGCCAGAGACTCCATATCAATTTATTGGATTGTTTAATGTAATCATGCATAATGCAGAAGGATTAATTGGAAATGGCTGCACCAAGAAGGGACCAATGCATTAAGGAGCTACTTAGAATCAAAAGAGGATTTGTTAAATGGTCCTTCAGTCTTGAGATACAGGCAAATTAATTCAGTGGTGGACGAGAGAGACACTTTTTGGAGAGTGCATTACCTTATTAGAGGATGAATACATCCACTGTTTTTTTTTTTTTTCTATCTTTGGCTCAGAAATGAATGGAGTGAAAGTTGTAAAATGTGTTTTCATGAAGCTAAAGCATCAAAGCTGAATGATCCTCAGCTCGGTTGGTGTTAAAATCAGTGTTTGAGCCCCGAGCATGGTGGATCGCACAACAATGTCTGCAAGAAATCTAATCAGAGTCTGAATAGAAATGACAGTCATGGTGCAATTTTGGTTTTTTTCTTCTTTACTTAGGTGGGAAATGATGGGAGAGAATTGAAAAAGAAGGAGAAACAGTGAAACCCAATTTTCTACTGAAGTCATTACGTTTTTTTTTTTTTTTTTTTTTTGTGTGAGTAAATCTCAGTCAGACAAACGTATTTCATGGTCACAAAGCGATCTGAGACACCTGCAGCAGATGTCAGAGTGTAAATTACTTCATCTCCAGCTTCATTAACAGGTTTAAAAGGGCCATTCTGTAAAAATGATTCAAAGTCAAAATGATCAACATCTTAAAATAAGTGTTTTTTCCCAGAGCTTTTTTATGTACGTAAATTGTGTAACATACAAGGTACACATTTCTAGTAATTCTCATTTTGTATTTTTAGACCGTTTTGCAATATTTTTCCTCTCCCAAAATTTGTCACTACCAAAACACAGTGGACATACAATATCACAGTTTTCACAGGTTAAGTAATACCATTTTTAATTTTAACACTTTACTCAAGCATAATTTTTAAATGAATTGTATTTTGAAGACATTTTTTCTTTGCAAAGGGAAATTTTTAAGTTAAGGATTCGTTAGCTTTAATTTACACTGAACACTATAATTGTTACAACTGGTGAACCAGGTAAGAATGGACTCAAACGCATGACTCAAGAGACAGTTCAGGTAAATTAAATCAGCCTTTACTGGTCAAAAGGTAGGTTCGGTACACAAAAGGACAATCAGTGGAGGCAAACAAATCCAAAAGGGATGAGGCAAAGGCAGAGTCAAAAAACAGGCAAAAATCCAAAAAAAAACAAGAAAAGGACACAAGGAAACAAAAGGCTGGAACGTTAGACACACAAGGAGTAAGAGAACCGGCACAGAGAGAAAACAAGACACACACTGAACACTGTGGTGAGGGGAAGGATAACAAGGCACAGGTGAGGCTAATCAGGGCGGGACAGACAATCAGACACAGGTGACGCCATCAAAAAGGGAGGGAAAACACACGGGGCAGGAAGTGAAGTGATCTGAAATGAGAGGAGATGTGAGTTTCAAAGTAAAACAGAAACAACATCGAATTAATTAAATAAAAAAAAAAACATAACCTAAGAAACTTGAGCTGTGGCAGTTTTATATGAGTTATATTTCAGCTGCTATTCGAACAGTGTCACAATACAGAATTTTAACCAACATGGAGTTTGTATACTAAAATACTTAAATAATTTTGTTTAATTCTCCCAAAGTGTTTCTTTGTCACAACCAAAACATCATGTGTTTTGGTCGTGACAATTTTAGAAGTGTTATTAATAATATTTAAGCTGGAATTTGTCACACTATAGAGTTTTAAATGACATGGAGTTAACTAGAAATACTTTTAATTTGTAGAACTGGGCTTAAAATGTGTTTATTTCTCATGAATAAAGGATTAACTCTTGCCTTTTGTTACAACTGAAACAGTCTTGTCACAAGCAGAACATCATCATGCTGTGTCAGTTGTGACAATTTCAGATAATTTTTAGCATTTTCTCAAAGATGCTCATTAGCTCATGGTTAGTCACAGAGCAGCTTTACATGCATAAAAACTAAGTTTTCTGTTATAAAAACCAAAAAGTATCCTTTCATTTAATTTAGGAAAATAGGTGTTTGGTAGCGACGTTCCTTCAAGTTACACCCTGATTTTGAGACATTTGAAACACGTTTACGTCAAAATGATGGGACCTATCTGCTCATCATGCAGCCATGAGACAGAACGGGTGCTTTTCGTTATGTTGAATTCTGCCTGCTCGTCTCCTCTCTCCTCTTGTTTCTCATCCGCCATGATGAGGGATCTTCCAGTTGCTTAAGTGCACCTGGAGGAGACGAAGAGCGAGGGAGAGGAGGCTTCTGGAGGACATTGCACAGGGAAATCAAATTCTGACTGACAGAAGTTTCTGCAGCTATTTAATGATTCTGATTGAATATATATGTCCTTTGGTTTCATGAAGAAATAACTGATTATAAGCATTATTATTAGTAGTAGTAGTATTAGCCTGCAAATTGCTGCATGTTCTGAAAAATGACACAAACAGGTAGAAACAGGATTAAAAGGCGTCTGGCAATGATTCAGAGATGTATTACTGTGGGATCAACTGACGCATACTTTTTAATGGACTAGTCAGGGAAAATACCTGTGGTGGCATGTTTCCTTTATAGCATCACGTACAGGATCTACAGATAATAAAATAAAACACAGTTACATGATGAGATGCGATATAATGCGGCATCACTTCACGTTAAAACTTATAATAAGATGAATTTCATTGCAGGGTTTGAGCATCACACAAAACATCATAAGAGGAATGTTATTTTAAACAGTTTACAGATCTAATCAAATGCTGTCAGGCGTTGAAACTGTTCTTAAATATGTGTTTGTGTGGACGTTCGTACCAGTCAGTTTGAAAGCTGATACAGCTGATAAGCTGTAATCAGCTCGTCATCAGTTACTGTCGTTGCTTCAGACTGACAGAGTGCAGTCGGCGCAAGGTTCAAATAGGCCCGGGGACCCGCCCCCTGCAATCGCGCTGCAGCAATCAGGCATCACCTGTTTTCAATTCACTCACTCATTCAGGAGAGAGAAAGGACACCACACACACATCGAGGAGAGAGGAGAGGAGACACTGCAGCAGAAAAAAAAAAACCAAAAAACAAAAAAGACATGCAAAATCACAAATGACCCACAGGGTGATAACACCTTGCCTCAGCTCTTTCGGTAGCGACATGAAAGTATTTTACATGAAGAGTCATGATGTGTAAGGAAAATACAAAATAAATGTATTTTTTCAACCTTACTTTCAAAAATATCAAAATATCTTTTTTAAAAACACCAATTTGTAAAAAAAAAAAAAAAAAATCACTTTAGTTTCATTTTCATGAATTGACATTTCAGAGGTTTGGGTTTGGGACAGCCACCTTTCCACTCAAAATCCCTTGCAAATTATGATTTTATATATTAAAATTACTGCTATCTCAAATATTATTTTGTGTTTCAATTCAATTCAAAGAACAATCTTAGTGAAAATCTAAGATTTGCACACTTCAGTACTTTATAAATTTGTTTTTTTTCGGATGTGGGACAGCAGTTTGCACCAATGTGTTAAATGGCTCATAACAGGTGATTAACTTAAATTGTACTTTATACTGGCATTATGCAGCATATGGCTCAATAAAGCACAATCTATCATCTCCCAAGCTGCATTGCTTTTTTATGTCCACATCATTACAAATGTCCCTTTAGGTGTGGACATTACCCGGCCATCTTTTGTTTGAAAGATAATATATTTTTGACCTGTGTGTCAGGCACGTTCAGCTGTGTTATTTCTGCACAGGTTGGATTCCATTATCATAACACATCCAGCAGACTGACAGGCAGGACATGTCCTGGCCCCGGGGTGAGACACTAATCTCAGAATAACAAAACCTGTCCACAAAAAAAAAAAAAAAAGAAAAGAAAAACTCTGGTGGTTAAATACTGAAGAACTCAACATCTACAAAGAAACAGCATCCCTAAAAACTCTTATTAACGTTATCCCAGCAGAAGTCAACATAATGGCTTGGCCTCTCGTTAGTTTGAGTCCATTTGCCGAGTGAAGTCACAACTCAGGCCTGAAAAAGGTCGGGGCCACTGTTAACACTCAAGTTGGGCATACTTGTTTTGCTCCATGCTGAAACCCTGCAGCCTGTTGTGGGGTTTTTGGTTTGGTGATTTCCATCGAAGCGAGTTGCAGGCAGCATCTCTAAGTCAGAATAAAGTGGAGCTCATAGTCATGCTCACACAAAGAGCCAGAGTTTTAAAAAGGACAGTGTTTGTCTCTGCTGAAAACCGCAAGCGGAGCCCGACACTGCCGGCTCGAGTCTGTCGACTATTATTTGCAAGTGAAATAAGGCATGTCGGGGGAATTTCACAAAGATGAATTATGGCAAAATTAATTACATAGGTTAAGGGCACAAAGAGTAAAACAAAAGCCTGCATCACAGAAGAAGGGAATCTGATTATTGTGATTAATTTGGGAGATTCGGGGGGCTTGTGCATGGTAATTTGGGGTTAATTACTTTGTGTGTTTGTCATACAAAAGTAGCACACTGGAACCACAATACAACAAAAGTGACCAATGTGCCATTTAATGTGAGTTTTGTATAGGTGCTGCAGTGCTGCAAAATGTTACCAGGCTCATGTGGTAACCAAAGTGGGCGTGCGGCTCACTGGTGGGCCCTGAAGGCCCTGCAGGTGGGCCTTGAGAGTTCATGATAAATAAATATTATGATTAACTTTTTAAAAAGTAATATCAGTATTAATTAGTAATCAGAACTAGTAAATCAAAGCCATGGAATTGAAATTTATCTGACCAAGTTTAACACACCGTTTTTTCGTGACCAGTTACGTTAACATCAGGATGTATCTTGAGCACGATTAGTCTCGTGTGTTGATCAGAGTTGTGATTAAAGGTTTGGGTGAGCAGCAGAAGATTTTCAGATTTCAAACTGGGCTGTTTGGGGAATGGCTGGTCTACAGCCATGCTAGCGGCTCCGTGAGGCTGTACTTCTAAGCTAAATGCTAATGTTACCATAGCAACATGCTCACAATGACAATGCTAACATGCTGATATTAAGCAGGTATGAAGGCTAGCGTTCCACATCTTTAATTACTTTGTTAGCATTCTACCATCTGCCAGAGATGGAAACTAACTAAGTACAAATACTTTGTTACTGTATTTAAGTGAATTCTTCAGGTGTCTGTACTTTACTTAAGTATTTCTTTCTCTGACAACTTTTTACTTTTACTACCTTAATTTAACACAAATATCTGTATGTTCTATTCCTTGCATTTTCAAAACGGGCTCGTTACTTTAATTTTTGTTTTAATGTAAAAAGAAAAAGTTTTTACTTCAACTCATGAAAAATGTGACCAAAACCAAAAGTGTTGCATTCATATTTTTGTGGAGTATAGATTAGCTATTGGCCTGCATGAAAAAAAAAAAAACATGTTGTATAACATTTATTTCCAGAATATGTTGCTATTGTGGTCTTTGAAAGCTTCTGATATTAAAAGACATACGTACACAGAAGAATCAATTAAAAAACATAAACATTATAAACATTAATATAAATAGAGATTTATTTACAATATTTACACTCCAACATGTCCTTGTCAAATATAGGATCATGACAAGCATTATTATGTGTAACCATTATGCAGTGTAGTTAGAGTATGTTGACTTGGTGAGTCACTCCATTACTCATGATTAATACAAATGTAGGAGAGCTGTTGTGAAGAATGACTAAACAAACATGGAACATGAAGAGAACACTGATGTTGATACACACATGCTTGATTTACTGATGATTACTGAGAGAAGCATGCTGGCTGCTACCTACTGTATAAGAGACAAATTATATTATTGATGAGATGAACTTGATGTCAGAGTACTTTTCCCCAAATGGCTATTATTTATGTTGTTAACTTACACAGAAGTGCACACATTCTGTTCTCGAGTAGAAGTACAGATACTTGTGTAGAAAAGAACTCTGGTAAAAGTACAGATTCAACTTCTTTATTCAAGTAAAAGCGAACAAGTACAGCCTCTGAAATGAACTCAGAGAGTAAAAGTTACATTTCTACCAGCTGTTTCTGTGCACAGCTGACTGAACCTCTCCTTCTCTGTCTGTTTCATCTCGTTACGAATTTAACATCATTTTTATCTTGTTACTTCCTGTTATGTCTTTTATTTTGTTACGTTGTCTTTGTCTTGTTATGTATTGTTACGCTGTCTTCGTCTTATTTTGCTGTTGCCATCTTGGTACGTCATTTTCATCTCATTTCATGATATTCATCTTGTTTCATCTTTTACATCATTTTCACCTTATTATGTATTGCTACGTTGTCATCATCTTGTTACATCTTTAACATCATCTTCGACTTGTTACATCATAATTGTCTTGTTACATCTTTTACGTTATCTTTGTCTTGTTATTGTTACATTGTTTTCGTCTTGTCATGTTTCTGTCATCTTGCTACGTCATTTTTGCCTTGTTATGTATTGCTATGTTATTTTTTCTTGTTATGTCATTGTCATCTTGTTACATCTTTTACGTCATCTCCTTCTTGTTATGTCCTGTTGTGTCGTTTTTGTCTTGTGACATCTTCTGTAATTTTCATCTTTTACATCATTTTCTCCTTGTTTTGTATTGTTACGTCATTTTCGTCGTTTACATCATTTTCATCTTACGACATTTTCCCTCTTGTTACATCTTTTATGCCATTTTGGTCTTGATCGGTCTTTTTACGTTGGTGTCTTCCTGCATTAAAACTAAAGTAACGAGCTTGTAAGAAGTAGAAACTACAGATATTTGTGTTAAAATGTAGGGAGTAAAAGTAAAAAGTTGTCAGAAAAAGAAGTGCTCAAGTAAAGTACAGATACCTGAAAAATGGACTTAAGTGCAGTAAGAAAGTATTGATAGTTACTTCCCATCTCTGCAAACATGTCTAACCAGCTGGAAGCAGAAATAACACTGACGCTATTTGCTGCTGTAAGACTCTAGATGTTTTCTGAGATTCTGAGACTTTAAGCAGATAGTTTCGGTTTTTATGGATATTTTAGGATTAAAGTAGTCGAGTACTTGGACTAAGACAATTGTTTGATGAGCTTCTGAGACTCGCTCTTCGAGCGATTTAGCATTATCACATGTCGTCCTCTCTACACTGGCGTTATACTTGCATCCCATGCCATGTTTAATGCTGGACGTCCATGTTATTTGACTCCAGCAACACTAGGATTAACTCTGATCGAGACTGTGCAAGAGCAGAATATTTAAATTACCTTGCACTTCTTCACACAGTCAGCAGATGTCTGACATTTGTATGTCAACTTATGTCTCGCTGGCGCCGAAAGCTGAGAGAATCTCTTGCTTTTAATTTAGAGAACCTCAATATTTTATCAGCATAATGAAACATAGCCCAGATGAAAGGGACTTTAAGGATGTCCCAGCTGATTAGGTTTTCAAGAGTTACAAATTGGAAATGGCTTGAACCCTTTCTGGCTTGCCATTACAGTTAGGCTAAGTAAAATGTAGGGATTGTTTTTAATAGGGTTGGGTAGCAAAACCTGGTGCCAGTGTGGTGCGGTGCTGCACGCCTGGGATGTTGATTGAAGTAGCTGCCCTCTGGTGCAGACGTCACAGACGCGTCACCCTGGTTAACATCACCACAACTCCCTCTCTACATGGTTCTGGCAGCAGGTGATATGACGTTAGCCTACCATTAGCTAGTACCTAGGTTCTCAAACTGTGGTACGAGCACCACTGGTGGCTAAGCTGTCTCTAGTGGTACGTGGAGGAATGTCAGGATTTTTTTTTTTTTTTTTTATAAAATAAATGAATTTAAAAGCATGTAATTCTATCAAAATACCACAAAATTTCAAATGAAAATAGCCTACATAAAATATGAGATCCCTGAAATGTAATTTAAAGTTTAGTCTTTCTGCTATTTCCCAACATATTTACTTCAATATCAGCCTGCTACACAGTCACGATCATGCCTGTAGCGTGCTCATACATCATCCATGATTAGGAAACAAGCTAAACTGTGATGGCAGGATAGTGAGTGAAGAAGGATAGTGAGTGAAAATGGACAAACACTGCACTCAAAAACACTGCAATCATGGCTCCAACTAGGAGCTTTTACAAAGAGAGGAGCAGATCAGGAGAAGACTATTTCAAGCAACCGTGTTAAAGCAGACAACAGTGGACCGAGCACAAGTGCTAGTGGCTACTTAAGAGAGCGCCAGGCTAGTGGCTACACCACAGCACCTGCTGGCACCAAAGGGTGCAAAACAAAGGTGGTACTTGCAGAGCTCAATATTTTCAGAGGTGGTACACGATGTAAAAAGTAGAAGAAGAAATACTGAGCTAGTATCTACTGTACAATTAGCTATAACAGGGGTGGAAGTAACTAATTACAAATTCTGGCATTAATGTACTTAAGCAGTTTTTTGAGTACTTGTACTTTTATGAGTAGACTTTCAAGCCTGTACTTTTACTTGTACTTAAGTATGCATTACACCATGTAATCTACTTAGTTACTTTTAAAATCAGAAGTACTGGGTACAATTTCAATTGAAATCAAAACCTTTCATCTGCATTTTTGTAGCCAATAAGGTGATCCGATCGCAAACAGGCCAATGAAAAGAATGACGTATGGATGAAAAATACTGCTGCCTCACAGGTTTAGAGTAAGGATGTTAATCATTAATCAACTAATCACCATTGAGAATTAAACCAACTGAAAATGTATTCATGGATATTTAACGCTCTTGAATTTGTTGATTAAGGAAACTTAAAAAATGACAAAACAAAAGAGAAAAAATTGAAAATTAGAAAAAAAATAACAGAAACATGTTCGAAACATCGATTGTTAGCATTTGTTAGCAAGAGTATTTTAGACTGAAGATTTGAAGAAACAGAAACATCTTTGATTGAATAGCTGCTCTTGATAAGTATTTTTTCTAACACCGGTACTTTTACTTGTAAAGTAAAATTTTAGTGATGTAACTGTACTTGTACTTGAGTACAGATTTTCAGTACTCTTGTAATGACACATCTCATTCCAGAGGATCTTATGTGCCTGTTTTTGCTCTGTGATCCCCACAGTCCCTCCATCCTATGGCTGTTGTCTCGGCTCAAAGCCCCCAGGCCAGAGTTTTCATGTAATTACCAGCACATGGTCACCCAGGAGGCCCAGAATCAGCCTGCCACTCTTTGATCATAACTGATATTGAATGGCATTTACCCCCTGGACAGAGAGAAACCTGTTTCTTTGGCTCTGTGAACAGATGGCCACAGGATGGTGGAGGGTGTTGCTATTATTCAAAATATTTCACAGAGAATGCGGACTGCCAGAGGCCTTTTTACCCACCAGGAGAGCTGGGAGAGAGATCACAGATATTTTGGCGAGAATTTGGGGCGTTTGTGCTTCATATAACACTAACCCCCTGTCAAACGCTGAGGAAGATGCTGTCAACCTTCGACATTTGCTGGATGAAAGTTATTTTTTCGGCTCAAGGCCTGTCAGACTGAAAACTAAATGCTCAAGATGTAACTCACGATTCCGCTCACACCCTGTTTAAACATTCCTCAGATGTCGGCAAATGGAAGTGATATTAATGTCAAATCTCAACTAATTCATTCCTTTCCACTTCTCTTTGACTTGTACCTATCTGAGTTTTATCTCATCCTCTCCCAGCAGCAGTGTTCACCGGAGGCAGTGTGCATTATGCTTAAAGAGAAAGAGACAGCTCTCCACTGGCAAAGGTGAGCAGAGGAGATTATCTATAGAGAGATATTTGTGTCCCTTTGAAATGAATATTAGTCTCTCTTTATGTGATCTGCCATGAAAGAAAGTGGAGATGAGATGGATGATTTTAAGACTTAAGTACTGAATAAAGAATATACAGTACAATAAGGAAAATCTCCAGATAGCTTTTGATTTAAATTTAAAGACATGTAAATAAAACCACTCCATATGCAGCCTATAGTTTGGTGCAAGGGGAGTTATCAAAGTGAGAAGAAATAAATAAGACATTACCCACAATAGAACAACGCAAAATAGGGCTGCACAATATTGTAAAAAGTCATATTGTGATTATTTTTACTGAAATTGCAAATGCAATATTTGATATGATTGGTGGGAATGATTATTTTTGTGTTACAATTTAAATTTTCACTGAAAAAAAAGAAGATTAAAGTCATGATGCTGTGACATTTGTTGGAATCTACGTATACCGAACGAACATGTTTGCTAAGATCTTTAGGCAGAGCATCTCTGCTGCACCTAATAATAACGCTGCTTTGTCACACATTTGACCTTTATCAAAAAATTGCGAGGCTCTGCGATTTGGATATTACACTTGGCCTTATCTCAAGTTTGTGCGATTAATTGTGCAGCCCTGATACAAAACCACCACAGCAGTTGTTTTTGAGTGTTATGACCAGAATTATCATTGTGTTCATTTCTATTATCACCTTGGAGACCTTACTTTTTTCTTTTGTTTGTTTGTCATTTTTAAATGAGACAGAACAGCGGCCAGTTTCTGTGTATTTGTGCTGCAACTTTAGCTTCCATTATCACAAGGACAAAGGCATTGCTAGGGACACTGGAGACACGTCCACACCACTTTGTGAAATATTATAATATTGTATGTATATATTACGAGTCTGGACAGACATGGCTGTAAACTGTAACTTGACTGGTTGGTGGAGACAAACAACTGTGAGGCAGTAATCCTATTTTCGGACTCCTCCATTTTATACGTCCATTGACAGCTGACTTTTCACGCTTCCTAACCGGCCACTGGGGGTCGCAAGTAATCGACAACTGCTTCAGTTTGAAATCTTGTTTCAGCTTGAGACAACATATGTGTCCTGAGCGTGTTAATGTTGGCGGAACTTTGCAAATCTCCTCTTGGTTGCATCTGGCAGTTTTGCTGGCATTGCAGTAGGTGCTTCACCGTCTGTTGCCTGTCAGGGATCTGTACTCTTCTGATTGACCACTTCTAGTCAAGCAGAACTAAACTGATATCAAGTTTATTTTAGTGTAAAAGTTTATTTGTTTTGAATCATTACATTACTTCAACTTGTCTTTTCAAATTCAGTCAAATATCACAAACTTTAAAGTTGAAAATAAATATCATATTTACAGTGTACTTGTTTCTATGGTGAAAAAGCTGTGATGCTAAATTATCACTATGATGATTGAGGTTATTAACATTATTTACATCCTTCGCAAACAATCGCTAAACCAGATGATTTCTTTTCTCTCCGTCTAGAATCTGTTTTGTCAACATTAATTAAAACACCTATTTTTACACAACTAATATAATGTTCTTTCTCATGTTTTAAATGATTCAGTAAAGATAATTTGAAATAATCAGCCTGTTACACAACAATAAGCTCAGGATCTGAATTACTTCCCTTTACTTCCCCCTCACAGTTCATTTACAACATGACATTGGTGTTGTGTTGTTTCATTTTTCCAACATACAACATGGAACAGACACAAAAGCAGATGGCAAAGGCCTGTGTTCGTCTCATTTTTGCATCTGTCATGTGAATCAAAGCTGTAATTAATCAGACTGTTTCACAAATAAGTTGTTATGTGTCAACAGGAGAAATAAACGACTATTGTGTGTGCATCATTGCGTGATCAACACCTATACGCTGACGGTCGAGTTGGAGATGAGAGCAAGACATTTACTGATGATGGTGACATGAGGTGCAATATTGCAGCCTGGCTTGTATGTCAGCAGCTATTATTTATGGTCAGTAGCATGTGGCTATTGATATTTAAGACATATTCACCATATAATATGCCAGCATTATACAATTCTCAGACTTTGTTAAAGTTATAGCAGAGTGAAGCTTTCAAAGCTCAAAAAGGTCAACCACAGAAAACCAGTCAACCAGGGGTGTCCAGACTTTTTTGACGGGGGTGGCCCAAGTGGGGCGCTGAGTTTTACAGGGTTTCCATGAAGTACACGCATATGTACCTAAACATGCCTGTGCATTAATGTAGCATGACTGATTTCTAATTTAATTACAACCAATCACAAAACAACAGTGGCAACATAGAAATATAGCACTTTCATTCTTTAAGTTCTAACCTCCATTATTCCTCTTTCCTCTGGATGCGAGACTCCAAAAGTCATCCTCCATCATGAAAAATATATTTCAGGATCTATTATTTAAGTAATTTAAACCATACAAATGCAAAATGCATAAAAATACTAAATTAGATATAGTAAGGAGTAAATATATCTGGACGGAAAGGCATAATTATTTTGCTGTAACTTAGTGCACAATAATATCTAACTGTTGTGTAGTATAGAGAGAGCTGGACCCAAAAGCGTGACTCAGACAGCTGTTCAGTTTAAAGTGGATTTATTTTCAATAAAGCAAGAAGGGGTGTTTTGGTCTGTTCCAGGGCTCTCGGGTGAAACAGGGCAGGCAGGCTGAGCAGGGCTGGAAACAGGCTGGCAGGCTGGAGTGGCAGGGAAACGGGTGATCAGTGAGTGTGGAGCTGAGGCACAGAGAAACAAGGTTCAGCCTAAAAATCCAAGAAGCAACAAGTGGGCTGTCATTAGTACCGCAAGGTAGACTGAACAATCTGGCGGACACTGGACTGCAGAGCCGGGGTATTTGTACTGCTGGGGTTGATTAGTGGACGGCTTTCAGGTGAGCAGGCAGATTGGCAGCAGGAGCTGATTGGCAGCGGGACTGATGAGAGCCACACCCAGATACACAGACACAAAGAGACACAAACAAGGAACTACAAGAAACAGAGGGGAGGGGGAAAACAGCTGACACACGAGGAAGGAAGGAAAGGCACAGACTATGACACAAACTGTATGACACTAAACTATTGGAGCTGCAAAGATTAATTGTTTAGTTGCCATCTATTAAAACAACAATCAACTATTCTGACAATTGATTAATCAGTTCAAGTAATTTTTTTTTAATAGAAGTCAAAATTCTCTGATTCCAGCTTCTTAAATGTGAATTTGGCTTCTTCACCTCTCATTTGAAGAAATCATCTTGGGCTGTGAGAAACACTGACACTTTTCAAGATTTTCTGACACTTTATGGACCTAACAACTTACTGATTAATCGTCAAAATAATCGAAAGATTAATTGATAATGAAAATAATCATTTGTTGTCTTAAAAACAATTAATATAGTGAGGTGTGGTGGAGCTTCGACACCATTTTTGAAGGGCTGCTGTAAGTTTCACAAGCCACAAGAAGCCCCGAAGCTTCAAATCTTTTTTGGCACGAATCAAAAGAAAGCCCCGAAGCTTCATAAGGCTTCATCTGCTCATAGCTACATTCCAGGTATTGTAAGAGAGAAGAAAATTTAATTTGGCCTGTAAAACGCTATTAAACATTATACTCTAGTCTGGAAAAAAATGTTTAGGTTTACACTTTTTAAACAAGCATAACAACAAAAAACTTGGAGTGTAGCTTGTTTTGTCAAATAAATAGTAAAATGTCATTAAATGCACATTAACAGCGGCCTCTTTTTGTGTGTTTATGATTATGTAAACACCTGAGTGCAAACATTATTCTGTGATGAAAATGCAGTCAGGAAAAATGCAAATTTCTGTGAAAAGAAGGGTTCTGAGGAACAACTCCCAAATCTGCACAATCTATCAGCTTGGATGCGGGTTTATGACCATATCACGGGCTGCAATTATTTTAGCTTCTCACGCTGCATTGGGATATAAAAGTGACAGAAATGTAAACCAGAGGTAGAGGAATACATTCCCAGAGCAGTAATAAGAACAGGGGGATGCAGATTTAAACATCAGCAACACAAACACTGGAGTGCTCAGCAGAAATGCTGCAAAAAAGCAATAATGGTGGTGTGATTAGGCTGGCAAATGCAAGGCTTTAAGCATTTTAATTAGACTGATGGCTGCTTTCATGCTATCATCTGCTGCCAATGATACAGTCTTAATTAACCCATTTAAAAGCAGTGGTGTGTATTTATGTCCACGACGAGCCTTTTCCAGTGTCAAAGGAAAATACTCCACTGGTATAAAGCTATCCCCAACAGCTCGCTCTGATGTTATCACACTTCTGGTTCCGTCTGTACACTTTCACAGGAACAAAGTCAAACGGGATTGGTCACGTTTGTCTGAGTTACAGTGGGAATCTGACACCATGCAGGTCACGCGGAGGCTCATCTCATTCATGCAGGAACATCATCAGGGCAAAAATAGACTAATACTCATGTGTAGCATCTGATGATGTTTCATCGGGTGTTCAGGAGTTTGGCTCAGCTTGTATATCCGTGCTGTTGTCAATGTAAGAGCAGGGGTAATTCAATGTATTTGAACTTTAGAATAAAATATGCAGAATATGCAGAATATTAACACCCTCCCTCCCTCGGGCTGTCCAACACAAGTTTTGTAAACCCTAACCCTGTGAATGTTTTCGGATAGTTTTACTTCTTCATACTAAAACTACTGAACTTTGAATTTAATTTATTTATCAGGGCACATGTGCATGTGCAACAGGCCAGGGCAGGTCACTTCAGCTGCTAAACAAAAAGCCAAACGTAGGAGTGAGAATGAGGGAGAGTTTTGTCATTAATCAGAGTTTGTTTGCCTCTTTAAAAAAGAATCTGTGATGATGAATCTAATTCGAAGGCCCCAGAGAGAGGGGTTGACTTTGTTTCCACCACAGCCAACATCTGGACAACTGTCTGGATGTTCACTGGATTAGCAGTTCAACTTTGGAGCACAAGTTACAAAAGTAATATAGTAATAGTGGTATAAAAAGTCATGTAACTTTGGATTTTGGATACCAAGTAATGAGTAAAGTGATATCATAGTTGTTGTAGACTTTATCTTTTTGCCCGTCCATCAAAAGGAGGAAGTACACAGGAGTCCAATATGTCTTGCGCTGAAACTGCTTTAAAAATACTTGGCCAAGGAGAATGAAGAAATAATCAGTACACGCTTTGTCCTGATGTCCCTTTCAATTCTGGAGTTTGAATCCTCTGGGCTAGTCTTTAAACACTCACAGATAAGGTCATGATGAACCTTTGCCCAAATAAGGTCGGACTCAACACATCTACAGCATCTAGAATTAGCCTATTGGCGTGCAATATCCAAACACTGGAATTATGAGTACACAAGGTCTGAGACCACTGCTCAGCACGCTTTGCTCCCATTCCTTTCAGGGTCAATGATATGATAACAGTTACGTCTTCTCTGTTCAGAGAGACAGGTCAACACCTCTCCGACCTGTTCCCTTGTTTATCTGAAAGGAGAAGACAGCCGCATCTACCGTCCAGAAGAGAGACAGTATGTCTGTTAAGAATTAGTGTGGGCCTCTCAATGACTCCAAGCCTTTGAATGATACCTGAAACTGGAAAATTCCCTAACAATTACTTTTTAAAGGAGTAATAAGTAAAAAAGTAACTTAATACACTTTCTGAATCACTTGCCCAACACTGGATGGCTCCATTGGTCAGGTCTGACTGTACATTAGTTTTACTTCGCGGTAGGACCTCGACATATTTGTGGATTTATAGCCCAACTCATGTACATTATGTTTTGCCTATCCATGTGTAATATGGACTTGGACTGCCGTGTTAATTGAATGTAGACATTACAGCACACTGAGAGGTCAACACCTACCCAGTAAAAGACCACACTGCATGTCACTGCACAGGTGATAAGTTTAATAATGAAAATAATAATAATAATAATCAGATTACTTTTATTACTGATTAATACAATAATTGATAATTGTTAAAGTAACAACTTCACATTGCCTGTTTTCTGACTAACAGCCAAACCCCTCAAATATTCAGTTTACATCAATTTATATTAAAAAGATTTGAGACACTGGAACCAGTGAATGTTTTACTGGATAAATGACTCAGAAATGAAGAATTAATGGATTATAATCAACGTCAGAATTGTCCTAAAGTAATTTTCTGCCTGTCAGCATAATTGTCTAATGGAGTAATAGAGATATTTTGCATTTATTGCCAAATGAATCTCACCTGTTGCTCCTCTGTTGCTCACAAAGATGAAAATAATTGACAGGTAATGTTCTTCATTATCAGGTTTTCTCAGGGCTGCACCTCAGACGGATCGACACAGTGCAAGACTTTTTTTTATCACTAACGAGGACAAACACTTGACCAGTTCATCTTTTGAATTGTCTTCACCATGGTAACAGTAGAAAAAAAAAATTAACAAACTTTGAGGTCAATGAAAAGTGCCCTGAAAATAGAAGCAAAACATAGATGGACTATTGTTCAGATTCAGTATTTTCAAATTACAGATACTGGTTGAGGAAAGTAGGAGGTGATGTGGTCAACTGTAGAAATTCATTTACAGAATTCACACAAAAACACACTAACACAAGGATATGGATTTCTGTGAGCCAGTAACCAACTTCATACAATCATTTGTAATTAAAGCTTCTATGAGGACCTTTCAGATTTTGTTAATTTTGGAGGTGGACAAAAGCTGAAGTGTTTCCACCGTAATAACCGCAAAATATAACGTCAAAAATGAAATTATCTACATAAAAATCTCCTCCTGCTTCTTTATTCTGGCCAACCTGCTATGCCCGGAAAAATGCAAACACAGGCTTGTTTCATCAGATTTTTTAAGGAGAATGCACCTGGGTGGCAGCCATTAAGAATAACTTAGAAATAGCCGATATTCTCACGGTTGGCTTCTTTAACTTAGGTCAGTCATATAGAGGCATCAGTAATAAATTGAGACTGTTTCATAACCCGTTAAAATGCCATTGTAATAGCTTTAATAATATAAAACTTAATCCATCACAGAAGTACTACTTTAGATCGGGGATGTCAAACATATGGCCCACGGGCCAAGACTAGCCTGCCAAAGTGTCAAATCCAGTCCGCTGGATGACTTTGCAGCAAAGAAGACATAAATTCAAATTTTCCACTTAACATACACTGCTCAAAAAATGTTTGGGTACGAGTGCTTCCTGGATTCAAAATGTGTTTGTTTGAGATGCTCTTTGGATTGGGACACGTGTATTCAAAAATCATGAAAAAACTTGCGGGGGGGGGGGGCATCTCCTACCATACCTATGCAGATGACACACAACTTTACATAACAGTGTCACCACATGACTACAGTCCCCTATACCTGCTAAATAAGTGAGGTGAAGAAATCAGTACGTGGATGTGCCAGAATTTTCTACAACTGAACACAGAAAAAACTGAGATAGCTGTTTTTTGGCCCCAAAGAGCAAAGATTAAAAGTCACCTTGAATCCCCGACTAAAATCTACAATTCAAGCCAGAAATCTTGGTGTAGTTCTGGACTCAGGCCAGAATTTCAACAGTCACATAAAGACAATTACTAAATCAGCCTACTACCACCTTTGAAAAAAAGGATTTCTGTCTAAACAAGATACAGAAAAACTTGTTCATTCTTTCATTTTCAGCAGGCTGGACTATTGTAACGGTGTCTTCACAGGTCTGAGTGAAAAATCAATCAGACAGCTGCAGCTCGTCCAGAACGCTGCTGCCAGAGTCCTCACCAACACCAGGAAAGTGGAGCATGTTACATCAGTGCTTAAATCACTGCACTGACTCCCTGTGTGTCAAAGGATAGATTTTAAAATTCTATCACTATAAACAACTAAATGGTCTTGGACCTTAATACATCGCTGATTTGCTTGTATGTTATGAAGCAGCCAGACCCCTCAGATAATCTGGAACAGATTTACTCAGTGTTCATTCTCCAAAATCAACAATCAGTTCCTTGGTAGTGACGATGAGCAGTAGGTTGTTTTCTGTGCACAGCTCTGGAAGAGTGTTGATTTCCTCCCAATTTGAAATCTCATTGTTGTTTGAAATCCAGCCAATGATGGTGGTGTCATCCGCAAACTTCACAATACAGTTTTCTCCATGCCAGGGGCTGCAGTCATGGGTGTGCAGTGTGAACAGGAGGGGGCTGAACACACAGCCCTGGGGGACTCCAGTGTTGAGCATTAGACTGGAGGAGATGAGACTGCTAATATAAACTGTCTGAAGTCTGTTTGTGAGGAAGTCTAATATCCAAAAGTCATGATGCATTTATGGTGAAACAGTTCCACACTATGGCTGGGATTACAACTGTGTTATTATGTAATTTTAAGTATAACCTACTATACTTGATCTAACAAATTAACCTTTTAGAGCCACTTAGAGGCAAACTTACTTTCTAACATGTACTGCAGTTTTCTCCATTTTAAAGGAGCCCATCAGTGCACTGCATCACATTTTTTCCACTGTAAGACCACCCTAGAGGGCACTTCATCATGTTTTCTCGTGCACTGGGCCACCATAAAAGGCACTTTATCATGTTGTATCTACCCCAGGAGCATCCAGCAGGATGGCTGTGCTACGTTTCTTTGAACCCCGTCGAGTTCACCAGTGGGCATGTACGTCCGAGCACCACCCTTATCAGTGATGAATGGAGAGCTTATAGAGGTGTATTAGCTGCCATGGGCTACACCCACTTTACAGCTAATCACACACGCACACTGTGGATCGATCCCCACAGTGGCACTCTGCACCTCAAGAGAGCATGACTGAAGTACAAGTTTACCACTTGGAGGCTTAGAAGAAACAGGGCAGAAAAAAACCCTGAAGTAACACCTCTCAGTCATTAAATGGACTCACTGGCTTGGTGACAAACACAGTCAGGGTCCCCACAGTGTAGACTGTTTAACACTAGAACAGCCAAGGCGCTCATTTTGACTGTTTTCAAACTTATATGTGCAATAACTGCTAAATTAAAAAATACAACGCTGGTTGTACCTGACTTTTTCCTAAAAGTGTCTGTATTTTCATTCAAAATGTTGAATGAATTACACAAAGGGCAAAGAAAATGTGATCATTCTTACCTATATCAGCCACAGACAGTCATACTGACGACACAAAATTTGCCGCTGTTATACTGTTACTTTTCGCACAGTTGGAGATGCATCTTGGTTGCTTAGCAACTATCATCTCTGTCAATAAAACTTCACACGTGGTCTCGATTTCTAATTCCCCGACATTAAAATACAAACAATTAATTAATTAGACTAAATTAAAAATAAAGTAGGGGAGATCAGGGACGGTTGAAACGCTTTTTGTCTCAGCACCTATAACGCACTGAATTTTTGTGTCAAAGCTCTCAAATTTTGAAACAAGCCCTAACTTAAAAAAAAGCAATGCTTCGAACTTTTTGGGGTTTTATTTTTGTACTCGTTTCCAGCCTTTTCAATTATTTTTTTTTTGTGATGGTTAAAAGTTAAAATAATTATTTCCTGTATACATTTAACTGTTTTCTCACTGTGAGTAATGAAGCTTAGCGGAAATTCAGTCAGGAAGACTATCTTCTTCGCGCATGCTTTCTAAGTCTCAACCTATTCCTGCTTTACTATGCTCCACTCCCATTCATCCTTTCATCCAATCACTCTCTGCCACCCGCTCTCCCTTAACCAATCAGTCATCAGCTGTCATATTTAAAAGGGCTCTCTCTCTCCACCGTCATCCAGCTGTCATTCTGCCGCAATTCGCCAGATCGCTGTCTACCTGTATGGAGTTCTTGTTACTTTTCTTTTCCTGCCTCCTCACTGCCCGCCTAAGCATGTCGGATTATGACTCTGATCCTCTGTTAGAGGATTTTAATCCTAGTGGCGAGCTTCTGCCGGAGGCAGCCCAGTCTCCTGTCGCGCAGCGCAGGAGCGCTCGCATCGCGTCATCCCTGCCAGAGTATGAAGCTCTCCTGTCTCTGTTGAGGGCAAATGGCGTCTCTCCAGCCCCCGGGCTCCAGCTGTCCCAGCTTCGGGAGCTGGCTAGCCTCATTGCCGTCAGCGATTCTCCCGCCGCCTCTCAGTCTCCGCAGACGAGCCCGCCGTGCCAATCGAGACTCAACGTGGACGTAAACGGACCAGGACTCCCGCCGCACCTCGCCCAAAGAGGAGAGGGCCTTCAGCGAGGCCTTCATCATCGTCCGCCCGAGCTGCTCCTCCTGCCGCCGCTGCCGCTGCTCCTCCTGCCGCCGCTGCTCCTCCTGCCGCCGCTGCCGCTGCTCCCCCTGCCGCCGCTGCCGCTGCGCCTCCCGCCGTCGCTGCTTCTGCCGCTTCTTCCTCTCTGCCTCAGGACGCCCTGATGTCTAGCATGCAGTCACTGGCGAGATCAGTCCAGGCCATCGATGCGCGCCTTCAGTTCCTCGAAAGCGCTCCAGCTTTGGTGCCTCACTCCAGCCTCGTCCCTCTCCCCTCTGTTAGCGCATCAGCGGCGCCTCTCGCCCACACTCTGGCATCCGCTGTCCCTGCGCCCCTGCTAGGTAGGCCTTATATTTCGTCAGCGGCCAACATTTCTCCCCGTTTAAGGCAAAAAATCCTGCAAGGCAAACACATCAACCTGGTTAGTCTCATTCTCCCCTCTCCCGAATGCGATAAAAAAGTGTCTTCGTCCGAGGACATGACCGCCATTTTCAAAAATGCCGACCCCCGCCTAGCAAGAGATCTCTCAATCGGCGAATTTCTAGTAGCATTCGGGATCTACAGAGATGTCATCTGCTCCGTCTATCCCGATCGAAGAGTCGAGCTAGATGCATATCTTGCGCTGATTGGAGATCTCAATCTTAGATATGGAAATAACTTATTCTACCAATACTACAAGGCATTCTCCAACAAGGCAGCCTTATACATCTCCCAGTCAAAACACGCGCCTAAACTGGTCAGTTCTGGATTCAGAGATTCTAATCATGCTCATCGGGGGTTCGCATGCAGTTTCCTGCCACACATGCGGTAACGTAGGGCATCCAGACTCGCTGTGCCCACAGGTACCTTTCTTGCCAGCAGCTCAGACAGCGAGGCCAGCATTTCCCCCCTCCCTCCACCTCGCCCCACGACCGACAGCCGCGGTAGAAAGGTGGAGTTGTTTAATCACACACCCATATGCAATAATTTCAATGAGAATGTCTGTACTTACCCAGGCTGCGTCTTTCTCCACATCTGCAGCGCGTGCAAGGATGCGCACCCCAGGTCAGTGTGCCCCGACGTCTGATTCCTGCCCGCCTGGCTCGTGCTCGTCAGGCGAGCCGCCGCGGCTCAAACACCTCCTAAAAGCTCATCCATCAACTCCAATAAACGTTCAAGCTCTGGCTTCAGAACTGTCAGCTCATCCAGACTCTGTTTTCACGAATCATCTGCTTACTGGTCTTTCTCAAGGTTTTCGGGTGGGGGTCATTTCCTCCCCCGACTCTAGTTATGTGTCAAAAAATCTCCAGTCCGCCATCAATGATCCAGAGTCAGTCTCTCACCTACTAGCAAAAGAGCTCAATAAAGGTTACCTAATCGGCCCCTTCGACTCCCCTCCTTTTTCAGTGTTCCGCACTACCCCCGTAGGCGTTGCCACTAGAAAATACTCCGGGAAGAAAAGGTTAATTTTCGATTTGTCTGCGCCTCGTTCGGGCCCCGTCATGAGCATAAATAGCCTCATTCCTCCCGCGCCGTTCTCACTCCATTACGCATCTGTGGATAACGCAATAAAGCTGATCAAACTAGCTGGTCAAGGTGCCTGGTTATCAAAAGCCGACATTACCGATGCCTTCAAAATCGTACCCATCCATCCATCTCAATGGCATCTATTTGGCATAAAGTGGGAGTCGAAATTCTATTTTGCTGTCAGACTCACTTTCGGCTGTAGGAGTAGCCCCTGCATTTTTAACATGGTGTCGGAGGCTCTCTGCTGGATCCTGCTCAATAATGTTCGAATTCCAGCAGTGCTCCATCTCCTCGACGATTTCCTGCTCATCGATTCCCCGAGTGATAGCTCCGGCTCCTCTCTGTCCAAATTAAAACACCTGTTCTGCCAGCTCGGCGTGCCTCTCTCCGAAGAGAAAACGGTCGGCCCAGCGACATCGTTAGAGTTTTTAGGCATCACTCTCGACACAGTAGAGATGAAAGCTTCTCTCCCAGATGAGAAACTTAAAAGAATCCGCGAAATCAGCCAGTCGTTCACATCAGCTGTTCACATTACAAAGCAGCAGTTGCTGTCTCTGTTAGGTCACCTCAACTTCGCGATGCGCGTCATCCCACAAGGCCGCTCGTTCATCTCCAGGCTGCTCGATCTGGCCTCCTCTGTTCCAAATCTGCATGACCTAATATCCTTAGATGAAGGCTGCCGCTCCGATCTCAAATTCTGGTCGTTGTTGTTAGATCAGTGGAACGGCGTATCTTTTTTCTATGACGACATAGTGCACTCCTCCGACTCCTTCCAATTCTACACGGATGCGGCTCCATCCGTGGGTTTTGGGGGTTTTTTCCAAGGCCAGTGGTTCGCCAGCCACTGGCCTCCCGCATTCTCAGAGCTAGATTTCTCTTCTGCCCTTCACGAAATATATCCCATCGCAGTCGCCTGCCACGTCTGGGTCCCCTCTGGCAACGCAAAAGAATCGCCGTGCTCTGTGATAACAAAGCCGTCGTCGACATCATTAACAAAGGTCGCTCCTCCTGCCAAGCAATAATGCCATTCATGAGACGCATCACCTGGTTAGCAGTCAAATACAACTTCATCATCACCGCGCGTCACGTGCCCGGTTATACTAACGTTATCGCTGACTCTCTGTCCCGTTTCAAATTTCAGGTTTTCCGGAGTCACTGTCCGAACGCCAGCTATCATCCCACACCTGTCCTCCTCTCAACGAGCTAGCCCTGTACTAGAACATGCGCAGCTGCGTAATTATCTAGAATCAGCCAGGTTTTATATGAGGAAAGGGTTAGCAGCTTCCACTCTAAAATCTTATGATTTTGCCTGGGTTACTTTTGCTACATTCTGTGCCTCTCTCAACATTGCTTTAAAACCTGTCCTCATTAAAAACATCTGTGCTTTCATCTCCTACTGTACAGACGTCCGTCACTTTAAGCCGCAGTACATCCGCAGCCTGCTTGCTGGGATCCAATTTAATGTCAGGTGTTTCGATCCCTCTTTCCCCAGTCTCTTTTCTAACCCATCAGTAAAGTTATTAATGAAAGGGATTTCTAAATGCTTCCCTCCTGTGCACGACAACAGGCGCCCCATCACTCTTTCCATATTGCACAACATGATATCCATTCTTCGCAGGGGTTTGTTTTCCTCTTATGTAGATACCCTGCTCATAAACGTGTTTCTGCTAGCTTTTTACGGGTTTTTGAGGATCAGCGAATTTACTTCTTCCTCTAATATGTTCAATGCTGATAAAGACATATCCTTTTCTGATTTGACCTTCCACCCTAGCCATTATAATTTGTTTCTCAAGCATTCTAAGGCAAAAGGGGCATGCTCCATCGTCATTGCTCGCACTGATTCTCCCTATTGTCCCTATAAGGCCATGATTAGGTATTTACGCCTTAGATCCTCCCTTAACCACTCTCCTCTCTTTTTAACCCCGGACAATCATCCAATGTCAAAAAACTGGTTCATTCATCATTTTAAAAAGGTTCTCCTTCAGTGCGGCCTCTCACCCCAACTATATTCAGGGCATTCATTCAGGATAGGTGCTGCCACGTCAGCCGCCATGCAAGGCGTCTCCTCAGCTTCCCTTCAGCAATTGGGTCGCTGGTCCTCCTCTGCATACTCCTCCTACATCCGTCCAGACTCCGCCTCCATATTAGCAGCCCAAAGATCTCTGAAACCGTGATCCACGTAAGTCAAGCAACTCTCTGGTGGTGGTTTTCTAAAGCCTTCGATTTCACATGTCTGTTTCATATCTGTCTCTCCTGTATTATTCTGGCCATCTCCCCTGCTTCTGAAAGCTTCTCTCTGTTTCATTAGCATCCTCTTACATTGCCCTAGCATGGGCGTGCCCGCATCACATTTAGCATCTTAGCGCATGGCCCTAGCATGGGCGTGCACCATCATCATTAGCATCTTAGCGCATTGCCCTAGCATGGGCGTGCACCCATCATCATTAGCATCTTAGCGCATTGCCCTAGCATGGGCATGCACCCATCATCATTAGCATCTTAGCGCATTGCCCTAGCATGGGCATGCCCACATCATCATAGCATCTTATCATATTGCCCTAGCATGGGCTTTCCGCATCTCATTAAGCTTCTATGGCTATGGCATCATGTAGCCTTCTCTCATCTCCCTCTCTTCTTCCTATCTCTCTCTCATCTCTCTCTCTCTCTCCATAATCACGTCGCGCTCTGACCCCTCCTTCTCTTGCATTCTATCACATCGCTATGGGCTCTATCACATGTTGCATTTCGTTGTCTCATTAATTATGCTATGTATGAAGTGCATTATTCCTTTTGCTTTCCTCTGCTGATTTAGTGCCGTCAATCAGGTATGGTATACCTTTATTTTGGGGGGGAAGTCTCTCTGCATCTGAAGCATCTAAATCATATATCCGTTTCCTGAGATGATCTTCTCTGTGGGGTCTAAGCGCCAAAGACTGTTTCTGTGCACAATAAATTTGTTCTCACTTCACACTCGTATTCTCTCTCATTCTCTAGTCTATCCTGATTGAAATGAAGCTTAGCGGAAATTCAGTCAGGAAGACTATCTTCTTCGCGCATGCTTTCTAAGTCTCAACCTATTCCCTGCTTTACTATGCTCCACTCCCATTCATCCTTTCATCCAATCACTCTCTGCCACCCGCTCTCCCTTAACCAATCAGTCATCAGCTGTCATATTTAAAAGGGCTCTCTCTCTCCACCGTCATCCAGCTGTCATTCTGCCGCAATTCGTCAGCCCACCTCCACCCCTTCACCACCTCAGCAGGATCCCGGCCATCCTCCATCTACCTCCAACCAGTGTACATCTCGAAGCATCTCCCTCTTCACCACCACCAGTGTCTAGGCCCCGGGGGAAGTCTCTCTGCATCTGAAGCATCTAAATCATATATCCGTTTCCTGAGATGATCTTCTCTGTGGGGTCTAAGCGCCAAAGACTGTTTCTGTGCACAATAAATTTGTTCTCACTTCACACTCGTATTCTCTCTCATTCTCTAGTCTATCCTGATTGAAATTCTAGATTAATCTAAACCATCCACACCACAAGGCACACCAGTTTTTTAGTGTGAACTGCAAAGAAAAGACAAATGTATGGTTCAATGTATTTTGAAGCCAAATGCTGAGCTCATCATCAGGCTGCTACCAGCATATGTTTGAAGACTGTTTTAACAAATGACTGTAAAATAAGACTTTTACAAACTCTCATGGTGATCATCAGTGATTTAAGTCATTTGTGATTTGGTTCTCAGGTTATGACTGTGGAATGCAGGCTTCTACCAAGTGATCTGTTTTGTTGTTTACTGTCAAGTCAGTCAGTGAAGTCAGTTGTTTCAAAACACAGAGAAACTTTTATTCTTATTTTTCAGAATAAACTTTCAGAGTTATCTTCTTTCTTTTGTCTTAAAACAAAAAGCAATATCAAACACTGATTAAAGAAATTACTTCAAGGCATTAAATCATGAGATCAAATCATGGATGAACAAATACATTTACTCTTCATCTGTCAAATTAAAGTATTTAGGCCTAATTCACCTATTATTGCTTAATATTTTCACTTTCTTACAAAATTAGTGTTTATTTTTTTATGAGCCTATATCAGTGTGAACAGACTTCCAAAGAACATGGGAAATCCATAATAACTAAGCTACTTAACTAGAAAATGCTCTCAAAGCTGTGCCAAGGAGACACTGAGGAGTGATTGTTCAAATCTGTAACTCCACAATGTAGCCCTGATTAGCAGAAAATATTAATCAACTTTATCTCTTTATGCAGTTGCACCATTATTGTACCTGTATTTTGGTAAAGGGCAACTTTATTATGATCATAAAATCAAACAGAGCACAATTATGCAGTCAAATTCATTCTCTGGATTTAACCCATCCTATTATTAGAATAAGGAGCAGCAACGGCTCACATGGGGACTAAATTGCGCTGTGGTCAGGGGTACTGACAGAAGAACTGACCTAACATACATGTTGCATGCTTTTGGTGGTGGGGGGACGTGTTCGAGCTCGGGGAGAACATGCATCAGAAGCAGGATTCAAACCCACCACCTACCTGCTGTGAGAAAGTGCTAACCACCGCGCCACCGTGCTGCTCCATCACTTACTGCTGGTAACAATAAAAGAATTTCATACTTCAGGTCACGGAATTCTGGGGGCAGCAAAATAAACTATTGTCGTTTTTTTAAAATAAAGAAATCAAGCAGTAACTGGCCTTTTTCCATCATTCTGAACATCTGACCTGATTTAATGCTGCACATGACATGAGTCTCTCTTCATCTAATGGCTCACTGTGGCTGCTCCTGACCATTACACCATAATATATTTCAAACTGATCCAGTGTAATAAATAAATAAATAAATAAATAAAAATGCCAATAAAAATGTTGTCTCATTTTCAAGATGCTATTTTGATGAAAGATTTCAATAAAGTTAAGGTCACTGACAATGACATTGCATTTCCTGTGACTACTTAAAAATAAAAGTCAAAGTCTTGTTTTGCCAGTTAAATGCTTTTAATGTGAAGCTGCAACAGGAGGAAATGTGTGGTTTGCATTAGCAGTAACTTACTAGCAGTGTTGGGCAGTAATATATTACTCAGTAATATATTAGTGTACTTTACCAGGTAATATGTAGTGTAAGGGATTGCAATTTCCTAATCATTGATAATATTCAGGTCAGGGGAGGACACGTTGGCTGTTAGCCAAAAAGCTACACTAAGGTCAGAGAATGAGGAAGGAGGAGAGAAAGATGCTAGCAAAGCATCAAAGTCAATAAAAAAGCACAGCAGAAATGTCAGATATTTGACCATATCTTTAAAGATTACAGTTACAGCTGAAAATAACAGCATAAATTTAAAAAAAGTTTGTGGGATTATGCAAATCCCCACAGTTAAAATCAACTGCCAGTTTTTTACCCGGAAGTGACTGTTGCTGTTAGCAAGTCATCATGGTGATTCGGCCATTTATCCAATCAAATTACTCGGTCAGAACTAACTTCTATAAAAAGCATTAATGAATGCTCATTTGTGCACAAGTACAGGAAAGCATTACATCATTTTAATCACATGGAATAAAGTGTGTATTGTTGTGAAGGTGTTAATTGCTAAAGTCTCACTATTCTTCTTTTCACATGGGATATATTTTAATTCTTATACCACATACCCTATGTTCCCTGTAACAAACTGTGCCTGAATGACAGAAGATCCAAAAACACCCCAAAGATAATAAAAACTGCCACCAACCTGCTAAGAATCCCCTTGATTTATGAGGTAGATTTAAGACAGATGGGATCAGATTTACAATAAAAACTATCATGAAAGTTGCGTTTAAAGATCAAAGTTCTCTATAAAATCACATCATGTCGGCGCCTTTATAACCACCCAGGGTTTCTGAAACGACCCTGAGCGATATCCAAATTGTTTCTGAAATAATAAAAACACTGACAGCATTCTCACTAACAGTGTCGAAGTTTTTCTCTTTCTCACCTTAGAAAACCTGCAAATTGACACTGAAACAGATTCACATAACCAACACAGATACACCCTTTAATAATAAGAAAAAAGAAATTGTGGAGGCATTTGTGAAGCTGAGCTGTTTCAGCACGTATGGAGAGTCTGAATGATACAAATTAAAGTGCAACCACACCAAAACATCACATTTAACCCTAATGTAATGAGACAGGTTCAAGAGGAACTGAGTCACTTACAGAAAGTGCCTAAGGAGTCACTGCAGGGTGAAACAGTGGTTAAGAGCAAGAGCAGTGCTTGTACACTGATTGTACTATTATTATATGGAGTGTCCTGAAAAGGTGAATTCAGGTAAAGCAGGGACCTTTTGCATACTTTTCGTAGGCCCTTCTCCAGTCCACAGCTATTCATCTTATTTTTGTAGACACTCCACACATGAGGACCCCATGTACTCACTCCAAAACTAATAAAATTTGGATTCAAGGATTAAATTGTTGATGACAGTAGTAAGAAGAGAACAGCAGTATGCAAAGAATGTGGCTCAAAAATCAGAGACATGACCAACACAACATCCAACTGCCGCCATCACTACAAAAGAAACAAAGAAAGGAACATAATTCTGTCTTTTTAGTTAACTTATTGGGTGGTCAAACATTAGTTAGGATGCTAATGTTAAGTTTTTACTATGTTAGACTTATGTTAGGCTTCAAATTGATTATGCATTTTATTGAGAAATCATACATAACAGACAGGGGAAGACAGGGCACTGATTCAGGGCCGTATAACTATGCAAACTATGTAAACTATGTAACTACGTAAACTATGCAGGCACGTTACTAGCTAACATGCTCATGACTAAGTAAAATAAGCTATTTCTTTATAAGTCCCACAATGGGGAAATTTACAGTGTTACAGCAGGAAAGTGGAGTGCAAAAATATAAAGAAGCATCATTTTAAAAAAATACACCAATAATAATGAAATATAAAAATATAAGCAGCCAGAAATATAAAAAAAATACAACACAAGAAATATACAAGCCATCACCTCCCCCAGTGCTCCAAGCTCCTGTAAAATCTACCTCTCCCCAGTCTCCAAGCTCCTGTAAAATCTCAGCAGGACAGGGCTGCTAACCTGCTAACAGCAGCTACAATTAGCGGGAGGGTTAGTGGTTACTTTAGTAAAGCTATCTACCATCAGGAACATCTGTGTTAGCTGCACAGCTAACTGCTAACTAACTAACGCAGCGACAATTAGCAGCAGGTAGTAGTTACTTTAGCAACATGTAAAGCTATCTGTCCATCAGGAACCTCTGTGCTAGCTGCACAGCTAACTGCTAACTAACTAATGACAACTACAATTAGAAAGAGACAGTGGTTACTTTAGTCACAAGTAAAGCTATCTAGCCATCAGGAACCTCTGTGCTAGTTGCACAGCCAACAGCTAAGTAGCTAACGGCAGCAACGATTAGCAACAGTAAGTAGTTACTTTAGCAACAAGTAAAGCTATCTGTCCATCAGGAACCTCTTTAAATCACCAAGTTAGTTTCCCCATAAAAATATAAAGTTGCAAATGTACATTAATCATGAGGCCTGGCCTCATCAGGTTATTGAGGTGTAGCTGTTGTATGTCCTATAGCAATGGTTGTAGTGTAAATTGAGAACTAGATACCGCGTTGCCACTCTGCCTTGCTTTCGGTTTCACTCAATGAGCCACCTTTATAAAAGAGACATCTGTTAAACTGTTGATAGGACACCTCAAACTGCAAACAAGGTCCATTGTGACTCTTTGCACTGTGACTTTTTGATCCAGATTTGAATTTACTAAAACAGAATTTAGTACATCTGTAACACCATCACTATGTAAAGTTTAAGGGCTGAGCAGGAACTAGTGGGTGGGGCCAGTGGGAGAAGAGACAGGAGATGAACAGTATATTTCAGACAGAGGAGGAACTGTGGGGCTGCAGAAAGGGCCAGTGTAAGAAAAAAGAAGGATTTTCTGAACTGTGAATCAGTGGAGTCCAAGAATGAAAATATAAAGGTGGAAATAAGCATAATAAGCCTCCTTTGAGGATTAGATCTTAAAAAATGTTGCAGAGATAGATTCATGAATTCTTTTTGTGAATCATTTGCACTTACTGACTTAAAAATATTCACTATTTCCCAGATCACAATGAAGCACTTAAGAATGATGTGGTTCAAGTGTAATTTTTTTTTAGGAGTGGCTGAACCCTAACAATGCGCGATGTTTCATGAACAACGACGGAGGCAATTTGAGAAATGTACCTATCAAAATATACCCTGCCACTCACACTGGTGCCTTTCAGGCTTCTTAACGGGGTCCGCAGAAAATGTCAAAACAGTTTTAGATATTTTTTTGATGTTTTACTTTTAACAGAAAAATGAACGCATTCAACTTGTCTGCAAGAATGGGGTCTTTATCACTGAGCTATGCCGTCTAGGGGATATGCAGAAGAGGGCTATGGAATTTCTCTGTGTTTGTTCTGGTTGAAAGAGAGTTTTTCCTCTAAAAACATTATACATGTTAGAACATATTTGCTGAAAACATGTGAAAAGACTGAGAACTATGTAGCACTGAATTGTGGCGTTAGACAGGTAAACTGTTGTTTATAATTTCTGTGTTCAGGATTTTTTGGGCAGACCTGAAACATGGCTCGGTGAAGTGCTGGAGCAATGGTCCCCCAACACTATAAAAACCCCTCGAACAAACACATGAACAACACCATCCCTGCTCCACTCACCCTCCCTAACGGTCAGTTATGAATGTACCTTCGGCAACTATCTCAGTCCAGATCAGTCCAGCAGTTCACTTCAGCTCACTTCAGTTCCAACAACCCAACACAGAAGTAAAAAATAACCAGCTCTGGTGGCCCAAACATGTCTGGACATGTCCAATAAAGCTGCTAGACAGAGCGTCCATGTTTCAGGTTGTTTTCAGGTCGTAGTGGTGTTTGACACTGAGACAGCGCAGTGGACACGCCCTCAGTGTTTCAGAACAGAGAAAACTGATCATTTTTTCACGTTTTGAGACCTAATTTTGGATACTTTACTTTAGATACTTCTTTTTAAACATTCAAATTTGGCTGGATGGTTAATAACACGTTTCTGTGCTGTGACAAACTCAGAACACACATTTATTGTTGCTTTGCACGATCTTTAAGGCAATAATTTACGTGTCTTATGATGGTGACACACCGCAAGCAGCATGTACAATGCTATCAATCTCCCCGTGAAACGAAAAGAGTCATTCTACAATCTGCAATTTCTTACAATAAAAAGATGCAAGATGTTTTGTTTTGTTGCATCTATTGGTTTTGCACATGACGCTCTTTTTGGTGCGACATATTCAAGCTTGAACATCTGAAAAATATAAAGAGGCTTCCACAGCTGAACTTGTTTCATATGCTAGCACACCCTCATCTGAATCCTTCTCATCACCAAGTCTACTTTTATCCCCGTTGACACCCCTCCGCCCACTCTGCACTATATTTTACATATTCCTCGCACTCTGTCCTACCCCCCTCCACCATTGTGCCAATTTCTTCACCTTCGCTCATCAGCTGAAGTCCAATTCCTTCTTCCTCTGCTGCAGTCGCCCACTTTCCTCTCTTCATGATTTTCCACGCCCGTGTCAGTTCTTTTAGTTTTGCTCCACGGGATCACAGGAGGCGTGTGATATATATATGTGAGGGGAGCACACTGACAGAGGGGAACAACAGGCCATTCCAGGGATCCATATTTCCTGCTCCCAGAGGAGCAGGTGGGAGGGAGCTCAGCACAGCAGGATGGCTTTTTCACAGTCCCTTTGAAACCACGACTTGCATGTGTTCAAGGTAGAATGAATGTGTCAGTACGTATGTCATTGCATGCGCACGCATGTCTGTGTGTGGTTTCACGGACCATATGTTCATGTTTAACTCGCTCCACATCTGTGCTGGCAACAATAGCGGCGCGCCCCACAGGAATGACCACAGTCTGTCAGGGCTCATCAGACACGTCCCAAATTTAAATGATCTGGGCGCCTCAGACCCCAGCCTCGTTTCATTGCTTTATGATGGAACCCAGTCACCTTTGGCCCGCGCAATCAACTCCATTTTCTGCTCAGGAAAATGTGCAAATCCACTGACCATATCATGAGGTCTAACCAAATTGTGTTCCCTTGGGTGACGTTACTGTGATGAGGTCATATTTATGCACTTTCAGCCTGATTTAATGTGAGAACACCATTATAAATTTTATGTTCCCTGTTCATTGCCCTCTGTCCATGTCAGGTTAATTCAAACAAGTTGTAAGGAGAATAATGACTGTTATTGCAATATATTCATTAGGAAAGTATTCATTCCATCCATAAGGATTTCAACACGCCCACAAGTGTTGCCAAGTTCCCATCGAAATATTGTAAAACTTTCCAGAATATAAATATTAGATTATATAAAATAAATATTTCATCTTTTATTTTTAGGAGCGCAACAGTCTCCTTCATTGCTCCCCACGGATCTGATGTTTTTGTCTGCCGACTTTTTTAATCTCTTCAGTGGACGCTTAAGTGATGTTCAAATCATGTGCTTCATGTGCGTCATGATTTATGAGTTAAGTCTGTTTCCATTGCACATTGTTGCATTTTGCTTTCATTCACACCAACTTTTAGAATCTCAGATTTTGTAAAAAATATTTCTGATAAATTGTGTTTTTGACTTGGACCTCCATTCAGTCTATTAGAGCTGTTCAGTGGTGCCTGAGGCCAGTTTCAATGCCGCAGTACCTGCATTGTGCGGCCCGTAGAGCAAGTGCAGTAGAGACTTTCTTTTGGCCATGCGGCTAACTTCTGCTTTAGCTCTCAGCTAACTTGAACAGGGATGAAATGAATTAATGGTGCAGCTCTTCTAGACTTTGTTATCAGACCAAATGGATCAAATCCTGATATTATACAAGTCACTTCCTGGGGCTTGTAACACTCCAAAAATATATAGAAATATATCCACCATTTTACAACCATTTCTTTCTCAGTGTAAGTCTATGGGAAATAATAATAAAAGCCTTTTTGGGCAACAGTGCATCATGTGACATTGTTATTGCACTGTTTGGCCACCATGCCAGATTGGCTTAAAAGCCCAGTGCACTTCCTGGGGACTTAGTTTTTATGTGCAAATTGAGCCTTCCTGAGCCCCGCCCCTTTTTGCTCTGTGCTCCAATGCCAGCTGAGCAAGCTTGGTACCTCAGTCAACTCAAAAAGAGTATACTGTCACATCATAAGTTAGTTACTACTAACAACATGCTAGTTACCTAGCTAGCTAATGATTGAGTAGCTAGATTAGCTAGCATTTTGCTAAAATTAGCTAACTTAAAATGTGAATGTATATAGTCTATGCCATTTTTCCAGGTTCCCCCAGCAACATCTTTTAGCCACATTCAAAATGTGGTTTTCTTTTCAACCTATACAAGCCTTACACATACAGAAGTATATTTAAGTACAGGACACAGGAAAGGAGAAAGCTGACCAAGGTACCAAGCTTGTATAACTGTTACTGGAGCACAGAGTGAAAAGGGGCAGGACTTAGGAAGGGTCAATTACACAGAATGCTCAAAATAGGAAAAAGAGCATGTGTCCATTAAAATTAAATCAGTTTTATGCATATAGCTCAATATGACACGTAAATTTGCCAGAAGGGGCTAATCTGCAGTGACTTTGTTTACTGAGGATTTTGCAATAATACTAAAGAAACCCATGTATCTGACTTCCAGGGTTGCTGAAGTGTTGTGGTGAGTGTAGCCTGTGAAAATCAACACACCTTGTAAGTCTGTAAAACCTCCATTCAGTCCTGTGAAAGGGGGAGGGATTAAGAAAGATGGGAAACAACAAGTTTATTCTATTTTTTTTTTTTTTTTTTTCTTTTCAGAATGACCTGGAGGCCTGTGTTGAGCCCCACGGGTAGAAACCCTGGAATTCTAACCACATCCTCCCATCCAGGCTGTTCAAAGATCAGTCACATACTTCTTTTATCTCAGCTGAGAGCTGAGAATAGAAGAAAAATCTGCTCATATAGTCACCTATGACTTGCACAATGTCCTTTTTCAGAAGTCTTGCACACGCACACAGACACACACACACTGAAGATTCAGTCTGTGCATGAGAGCTGATTCATTCCGGCGCCATATGCAAGCCAGTGAAGGAAATGTTTGACTTTTGTTGACATTGCTGAAAAAATGCACATCCGACGTATTGAAAGCTACCAGTAATTTACTTTTCATTGTGCGGTTTTCCATTCAAGGTGAGTTTAACACTCGGAGTAAAAGACTCTCAGCTCCTGGGTGCTGATTAGAGCATAATGGCCCTTTGAATGGCATCATTTTATGGCTGGGTTGTTTCAGATGAGATAGAGAGTGGTGGTGTTATCTGGGATGCTCCTGAAAATGAATTCGAAATCTCCTATTAGACATTTAGTTCCACCATGTTTTCAGTGAGAATTCTTAAATAATGCACGGTCAGTGACATAAAAACTGCTGGAAAGTTATCATTTTTGTCTTTGCAGTCAAATCATCAAATCCTGACTGACCACTTCACAGTGACTACTCCCACTGCCTTATACAAATACTCCATGATAAGGCTGTGCAATAAATGTATGTGTCTATATATCATCACAGATTTTGGATATCATTATATCATGATACAAGTCTTTTCCTGGTTTTAAAAGTTACATTACAGCAAAGTTGTGTAATTTCCTGAACTTACCAGACTATTGTAGCTGTTCTGTTATGTGCCTTTACCCACTTAGTTATTTCATCCACATTACTGATGATTATTTATCAAATTTTTATCAATATTAAGGTATTTGGTTAAAAATGTTGTCACATTTGATTTTGCTGATTGATTGGCAAACTTAACACACTGGGCCTCAGTACCACACTCTGCAATTGGATATTGGATCCACTCAGAAACAGACCCAAGACAGTTTGCTGTCCACTCTAGAACTCAGCACTGGAGTCCCCCCAGGGCTATGTGCTCACCCCCCTCCTATTCATGTCATACATCCATGACTGCAGCCCCCAAACATGGAGAAAACTCTATCTATCTCTAGCTAAGTTTGCAGATGACACCACCATCATCGACCAGGTTTCAAACAACAATGAGACTTTGTGTCAGGAGGAACTCAACAGTCTTGCAGAGTGGTGCACAGAAAACAACTTACTGCTCATTGCCAGAAAAACAAGGAGGCTGTCAACATCAGTCTTAGGTTCCTGGAAATCTACATCATAGAGAGTCTGTCATGGACATCACACATCTCCACGCTGGTAAAGAAGGCTCAGAAAAGGCTTTATTTCCTAATGAAACTCAAAATGGCATATTCTCGTCAGCTTCTTCAGAGGAGCAATAGAAATCATCCTGACTGGAAACATCACAAACTGGCATAATGGGACGTGCATGGCCCAGGACAGAAAAATTCTACGACAAGTTATTAAAGCTGCCCAGGATACAGCCTGTTCACCCTGCTGCCATCAGGCAGGAGATACAGAAGTATCCTTGTAAATAGTTCATTACAGCCAACATATCTGGTTTGAAGTGTTACTTGTTACTTGTCTTAAAACTAAAATCGTCTGATTAATTTCATGTCAGTCACCAAACCTGAGATACTTAACTCAAATAAGCTGTTCCAGTCAATAAAAGTCAAAGCTGTTTTTTTAAATCATTATTTTACATGTAGTTAACCATAATAATAAACATAAGATGTGTCTCAATTCGTGTACTTCTGCACTTAGACTTACTGTTTTGAGTGCATATGCGTGTTCACACTGACATTTACGACTAAACTAAGTGCACTGAGATGTTGTTCTCAAAACAGCCAAAAAGTGTGGAATGCTGGACATTTCTCTCTCACTCGCCATCTTGTCTATGTAGCGGAAGACGCGGGGCTACCAAACATGGAGACCAGGCAGTCGAGTAACCAGCAGCGGTGACCACAGCAGCTGCAGCGAACACTGAATTATACAGATATAAGCCATGCATGTATTTTTGTTAGTAAGTGCTACCATACTGTTGTTGGATTGAAGCCACCAAGATCTTTGTTTGGTTAAGTTTGTAAAGATTTGGTACCACGAATCAAATATAAAATCAACATATTGGTACGTTTTCAGGTAGGAGGAGGGAGGGCCGGCACATTGTTGATGGAGATGATGACGTATTTTTAACCTCCCGAGAAACAGAGGGCACAAAAGCAAATAAAATTAAAAGTACGTTCACGCTCAATCAGTGAAAGTGAACACAAATGAATGAACAAGCTGGTAGATGTTTTGGTGGGTGGCAGTAAAGCTCCATCTTGCTTTAGTTCAGCCACAAAAAAGAAGAAGCTGCATTCTGCATTTTGAGTCATCCTCAATTTGAGACAGCTCTACCTGAAATTCATGCACTATACAAGTGTGAAAATAATACCAAAAAAAAAAGGTGAAATAGTGATTATGAATGCCTAAATGACTAAAAAATTACAGTACAAGGGAAAATAGAGAAAATGGGTCTGATAGAAATTTTAAAAGTATGTTTTTCAATACCTGCTGAGTTTAAATTGATCTGTTTTGACTCATGATAATGTAATGTGCTCACTGCAATGTTATGGCATGTAATGTTTATTCTGTTGTACTGCCTGTTGCCTAGAAATGGCACATGCACAAAATGATATATTGGAGCGTGTCCCTTTAATATGTTCACAAACGATGAAAACTAACTTAATGAGCACTGACACGTACACGGTGTCACTCCAACATGCCCAGCGCAACTGTCAAAGCATTAACTATGAAATAAAGAAAAATCCAAGACTGCAAAATAATGAAATAAATGAGGACGCAAGATAAAGCCTTGATCAAATGAGCAGGCATCCCAGGGGACAACATCTGTGAGATTCTCCTTTGTTTTTCTCCAGACTAGGTAGCACTTACACAGTAATTATGGGCACATGGCACATTTCATGTGGAGCTGAACATTATGTAGAAAACAAAAACAGAGATCAAATATTGCACATACATTGTTGGGCGCGATAAATCCTCACTGGGTGGCAAATGGAGATTTGACAGCCTCTATAGCTCATTTGCTACTTGCCAGAAGCAATAATTGACGTTTTCTTCAAACTGAGCACAATAATTTCTCCTAAAGTTTCAAAACATGACATGGAAGATGAAATACAGCATTTGTATGCATTAAATAATTACTTGATAAAAGAATATTATATAAATTAATGTACTGTATTACAGTAATGCATGGTGGAGAGATCAGTTCGCATATTGCCACATGCACACCCATCAGCATCCTCCCCCCGTAAATTTTGGAGGTGAGGACAATATCATTGTGTGGACACCAGCAAACTGGAATAAGAAAATACTGGAATCTGGTCTCTCAAGAGGATTTCGGCGCATCTCAAACACCAAACTGCAGTCTCACCTCCTCTGTTTCTTCACGTGATCTTACATTACTGGTGTAGAGACACATTAAAGCGCACAGACTAGTTCATCATTCTTGATAAATTAACTTTGGACTGGAGTCATTAGTTGTGAAGGACTCGGTGCAGAGGATCCCTTAATCACAGGGATGCAGATGGAGATGGAGACATCTTTTCATGTGTGTGAGTGTTTTGTACGGTAAATACGTGCCGCTGCCTGCCAAGTTTATGGGTCAAAAAGTCAATCAGTCAGATGAGATACATGTCGATTGATGAAACAATCCCAACTAAAGGTCCACTTAATGGCTTCATTTTAGGGCTTTAAACCATACTGCTAGGTCCTCATTAGCGAGAGGAGTTTTCTCAGTGCATGTTGTGATCATTATCCCCAGGGATCATGCAATTGCTTGCGTGCGCATGTGCGTGCGTGCACGTGTGTGTGTAGGTGGGTGAGTGATCAACGGACCTGAAGCTTGTCCGCAGCTAATCTCAAATACAATTCGGGCCTTTGTTTTTTGTGATGCCTGCTTGCTGAAGGGTCACTGTGATTCTGAATTCTTGAAAAACCTTGAACACCCTTTTTGAACACCAGAGGCATTACGTTCTCAGGTCATCCCGCTCTTTTGAACATAATATCTCAAGAACACCTTGATGGAATTTCTTCAAACTTGACATGAATGTCCACTTGGACTCAAGGATGAAGTCATTTGATTTGGTGGTCAAAGGTCAGAGGTCAAGGTCACTGTGACCTCGTGTTCATCCCATTCTTGTGAAGGTGATATCTCAGGAATAGTTGGAGGGAATTTCTTCAAACGTGGTACAAGCATTCTCTTGGACTTGAGGATGAACTGATTGGACTTTGGTGGTCAAAGAACACGGTGATCTCACGGAGCACATTTTTGGACGTAGCTCAAGAATTCATCTCCCAATTCTTACTCTTCTTAACCGGCCATTTGGGGCTGCAAGTGATCAACGGCTGCTTGAAATCTTGTTTCAGCTAGGAATAACATATGTGTGGGATCATTTTATTGCTAAACCGTTGTTAACATGTTAACACCCTGAGAAGGTGGAAAGGTTTTGGATAGAACCCCCACCAAGGGTTCTTGGTGGAACCATCACACCATAGAAGGGTTCTACAGAGAGCCTCTCACAGGCAGCTCTGGCTGAAACCTTTCACAGATGGTTCTAGATATAATCCTTTAAGTTGGGTTATAGGTAAAACCCTCTGAAAGGGTGAAAGTGTAACCTTTACAAAAGCCTCTACCAGGAACCAAGAAGGGTTCCCAGTGTGCAGCTCTGCACAGGAGGACACCATTAATGTTTACATCCTTTGCTGCCCCTCGTCCATGTGTATGCATGCCTCACTCTGTACAATGATGTAGTTGGTGGGTGTAGTTTGGTAGAAAGAAAAAAGTTCCCACATGAAACTGCTCACAGAAGTCTGTTGGTTATTTTGAGTAACCAGGTCATGATTTCTGGAAATTGCTGTTTAGTTTTTAAAATGTATTTTTTAGCGCTTATTTAAGCACCACAAACTGAGTGTCATGGACAGCATGCAGATATCTTTATGGCCAAGTGTCACAGTTCGGTTTCAGGTGGACCCAAAAACGCAGAAAAACAGAACACAGGAATAAATGAACAAAAATGACAATTAAATGGTAAGTTTAATTAACTTACTGGAGATAGAACACACAACAACAAAGGACTGGATAGTTCAGTAAAAAAACATTCATTTCAACAAAGAAGACCAAATGAGGGTCTCCAAAAAACCAAGAATTATCCAAAAGAAAACTGGGAACAAGGGAGGTAAACAAGGGAGGTACACAGGGGAGAGACACTGGGGAGTAGACACAGCCAACCTGACAACTGAAAGAGGGAGCACAAACTGACTATATACACAAAGGCTAATTAGGGGCAGGTGGAGACAATCAGAAATCACATGGGCAGGAAAACAGACAAAGACAAGAAGTACAGACAACAAAGGGAAGATGTTACCAAAATAAAACAGGAAATAAGTCCACAAAACCCCCAAGACCATGACATCAAGATCTCAAAAACTCTGCAAACAATCTAGATGGAAAAATGTCAGTTCAAGTAACATAAAAAATTTTTTTTGATTTTGGGTGAACTCTACCTTTAGGCAGTTTCAAAGCTGCCCCACATGCACATTTCCTGTTCTTAACTTGAACAGAAAAATAGAATGAAACATTATTATTTTTTAACCATAGACTAGAGAGGTCTTGCCACTAATTTTTCCCAGTGGCCACAAAAATTCCCCACCGGCCCAAAAAGCATTTTCCCCCACAGGCCACAATCATAAAAGAGACGTCTGTAAAACTGTTGATGGGACACTTTAAACTGCAATCAAGGTCAGTTACGACTCTTTCTATGATCAATTTTTGAACCATGGAGGATTTCTATTTCTTAATCAGTGATGTCATCACAGAAAAGTGATGTGATGTAAAGTCTATGGGATGGGTGGGAACTCGCAGGTGAGGTCAAAGGGAAGAAACATTACTACACACACTCAGTGGGCTGTATAACCAGGAAGTAAACCCATTAGTTAGACCAGTGGTTCCCAAACTGGGGCCAGGGGAGAAAAAAACGAGCGAAACAAAGCTGAATAAATATGATCTATGTAGGGGGAATAAACAAATGAGTCTGCTGTTTCTATCCAGATGACCTTTATTTAGCTAAAATTTAACTTTTGAATTCTTTTTTTTATCAGTTCCATCACCAATTATTGTTTACAATTGATTTAAAATTTTGTGGTGGGGGGGCTTGAACTTTTATTGGCTTCCGAAAGGGGGGCATACTGGAAAAAGTTTGGGAATCACTGAGTTAGACAATCTTTGCAGCTCATGCGCCAGGCAACCCACTCTCATTGGACTGAATGGGTGCCATATTTGCATTCACTATCTAGTCCATTATGATATATCTACAGTTTTAACAAGCAACCAATCAACACTTACAGTAGCTTCAACCGCTAGCTTGGCCCAGATGACCACCTGCAGCACTCTAAAGCAGTGGGGTAAATTCATTATCCAAAACCAGGTGATTTCTGAATGCATATTAACCAGTAGCTAGCTTGCTAACATGTAAACCAGGGGACATTGGAGTTACCAGAATGTCTGTTCATCCTATTTTTGCGAAAGCTAGCTCCCCGTACCGCACACTAACCCCGTCACCAAGCTAACATGTCCTGGTACACTGAGTGCACAGATACAAAATTGACATAAACTTTCCCACCTAAAGACAAACGAGTCTACCCTCTAAAATGTCACAATAATGCAGTGTTATGGGGATAACAAATGTTATTATGTAACCCTTCTAGAGCTGCAGTGCACTGACACTGACACTGCTCAAAAACACAGCTATCTTATAAGCACACACGACAGTAATGTGGCAGTAGGCAGTGTTTTTGGCAACTTATATAAGAAAAAAATGGCCTTATTTATATGTGAAAAAGTCTAGACCCAGTCAGTGCTCCCCACTGACTCTTTGTCACACTTCCTCCTGGAAAATGGCCTCCATCTCGGGCAGGGAGAGCTGAGTAGGTGCTGCAGTTTACTGACAGTGATTATGTGATGTGATTTTGAACAGAAAAACTCACAATGTCTGTCATTTTCCACAATGGCATTGTAGGAAGTGTTTTCATCAACTTAGATGAGAAAAATCTATGAATTTATGTGCAGAAAAGTCGTAACCCGGTCAGTCGTCCCCATCGACTGTACGTCGCACTTCCCCCTGGAAAACAGTGCCCCATCTGAGGCAGTGAGAACCGGGAAGGTCCTATTGTTTAGTAACAGCGGGAAAAAAAAATCAAAGATCTCAACGTCTAAGTATCTACAATACAAAGCTCATGACTTTATTTCCATGTTATAATACAGTGGGAGTGATTTTAAAATGAAGGCCGCTCCGGGGTGCTATAGAGAAATACAGAACGCGCACTCTGGGGTCTAGAGGGTTCATTTAAAATTGTAATCCAAACTGCTAAATTAAAGTAATCCCATTACTGTAACACATTACAATAAGCTGACACTGTTTCTTCCTGTGCAATGGTTTCTCTGTACACACACTGCAGAATAACTCTGTCACTGCAAAAAACTGCTTTTATCCAGGGGGAAACATCGGTTATGCAACAGGGAAGATTTGGGAGCATCAAAGCAACACGCCAAGCAAACAATTACTGCCCTTCATATTGTGTGGAGGTTTGTGTAATTTCCATACACCCCTCAAGTCATCTGGGAGACGCAAACTGCTTTCAATAAAATAAATGGTAAACCAGAGGTGGGCGGAGTGATGTCGACACACACATGCAGATCACAGCCCCGGTGACAGCGAGGGCTGTTTTGTCAATTGTGAAATGTGTAACAACATCAATATTTAAGCAGTATTGCTGCTGCTTACAGGATGCTGGATGTGTTGGCTAGATGGCCAGGATCCAGCAGCAACACTCCTGCCGACTACAACAGCTCTGTGAGAGGAAATGTGTGCCACCGGGGTGTCTTTGCTTGGAGACGGTATTTGTGACAATGCTGGCTTCTCACACCATTCCCAACACCACAGACAGGGACACCAATAAATTATATATGGTACATATAAACTTATGAATTTATGTAGTTCTGATTTTTGTTTTACTTTTCTTCACTTCATCACCATATTCAGTTGTTGATAATAAACAATCCATATATATGTATATCTATATTCACAGCCCAGAACATTAAAGTAATTACAACAATAAAATGCTAAAATCTTTACAGTAGAAGTCGTGTCTTAAGGGTGCAGTGTGCACCCAGGTTGCAAAATATGACTGAATCAACTGCGAAATATTGTCAGGCTGAACTATTGAATCTACATTGATGCCTGATATTGAAGCCAAATTAAAAGCGCTCTTTATGTTTCATGTTGAATAAACATAAGATTTTCAAACATCACTGATTCACCCATTATCTGAAAGGGTGGCTGGGATAGAATTTTTGTTTGATTTTGATATACTCAATCAATGCTACTCTAATTAACTACAAGAAACCAGACCTTTTCATGGCATTTCCTTTAATTATACAGTACAACATTTGTACAACATGAACTTGAAACTTTTTCTTTCATTTGAAAAAATAGCCATCTCATAAACATTTCCAAAAAGCAAATGACAGTAGAGTCATTTTGCACTTATATAAATGTAACTAACAACATCACCTGTGAATAAAGTGTGCTATGGAATATTTTTGAAACTTTATGTATTCTTATAGATCAAGTAAAGATGGAAATATATATATAACATAATAAATAATACACGTGGAAATAATATCAGAGCATAATATTAATAAACCATGCAAACTCAAGGGGAAAGTGTCACACTGATTGATATCAAAACTAATCATATCTGAACTGAATTGACTAAATCATCCATAGTTTATCACGGTCCAAACTTGTATAACGTACAGTATTTCACAATTGTCTACTTAAAAGGGCCTCTGCTTGTCTTGCGATCACACACCTGACAACAGTTACCATCAAGGTAATGTCGACATTCTGACAGACTAACGTTGGTGCTTCCAGTATCTTCTGAGTGCAGCTTGAAAAAAACTAATGTTTATTAAGTTAAAAATGCTGATTTAAAGTACAGTTGTCAACCTCAACCATAACGCAACCTTTCTGATCATAACTCAGTGCTGATTTCATTTGCAGAATATGACAGGAATTTAATATAATATTCATAAGTATGTTTTCATTAGTGTGTAATCACCTGAAAGTAAGAATCGCTGTGTTTTTGTTACCCCAGAATGAGCTGTTTATATCTACAGACAGCATAGGTCCTCTTCCACGGAGGCCACCAAATCAATCAATGGACAAATCAAGCACTAGTTATACTTACATTGACAACATTTCTTCAAAATTGGTTGAAATTATTCTGATTAGATAATCAAACTTAAAGGGATAGTTCACCCAAAAATGAAAATTCGGTTATTACCTACTCACCCTCAATGGCGATTGCAGGTCAGGTTTAGTTTTTCAGTCCACAAAACACTGCTGGAGTTTCACAGGAAAACAGCGTCGCAGAATCTCCCAAACAATGGAAGTGAGTGGTGACCAGTTTTCAAATAGAACAGAGTAAAACCATAAAATGTCTCCATACTGCTCGTCTGGTGTAATCCAAGTGTCCTAAAGCCCCAACATGCCAAGTTGACTTTAAAGAATGTCATTTACACCATGTTTTTAACCTGAATCTTCAAAGTAGATCCTTAGCTTGGAGCCACGTTCACATGCACATGCACACCCTCTGAACTTGGTGTGTGTGTTGTGACGGTGTGTGAGACTTGGATTACCCCAGACAAGCAGTATGGAGGCATTTTATGTTTTTTTTTCCAGTTGCTTTTACGTTTCAAAACTGGTCATAATTCACTTACATTGTCTGGAAGATTCTGCAACGCTGTTTTTCTGTGAAACTCCAGCAGTGTTTTGCAGACTAACAGAATAAACCCAACCCTCAACTGGCGTGAGCGTGAGCAGATAATGACTGAATTTTCATTTTTGGGTGAACTATCCCTTTAAATGTTTACATGGACCCTAAATAAAGTGATCCGCTCAAACACGGCTGCTTACAGGCAAACTTGTAAAATGTAAAATCACTACAAGTGGTTTGTTGGTGCCTCGTATGGCTGATGGATCCCGACCGAGTTTAGCATTACTTTACCTTTCAGAGAGGTGGTGAAGATGGGTTAGAGAAGGACTAGGGCACACTGTCTGGCTGTCTGCATAGAATTAAAATGTCAGACTATGCCGCTGAGTCTGTGACCTCTTGACCGTATATGCAAATCAAGTGTGGGTTGACAGTGAAGAAGGAGTGGGGCCCCTGGGAAGAAATAAAGCTGATATTCCCCTCAGGTGGCGAAACGCAGGATTAAGTCCTGGATGGGTTTTTCCAACACGATAAGCATTTTTGTCATTGGAGCGATGTAGAGGCTTGAGGCACACACTGCACTTTATTTTATCCCTATTATGATTAAATGTTTAATGTTTGACTTGAAGTGGTTCATAATGATGAAGTTATGCGCGTTTCTCATCTAATAAAAGATTAAATATGCCTTTTGTTACTGTGGGGAGCTTTTTCAAGTGTTTATTTATTGTATGCATGTGAGTAACCAGGGAAGCATTTTAATGATGTTTTGCCTTATTTTAGTAGAGTCATTCTTGAGAATTGGGACAAAATCATATTTTGAGGGGGTTTTGCTTTTTACTCTTCAATTAATCTGGAAAATTTACTTTAAAAGATCAAACGCTTGGATATTAAACCTTCTAATAGCCAACCTCCTGGTGATTCAATCTGGAATTAAATGGAGACATCAGCTCTGTTAGATGGAAACTCTGACGGCGTTGACGTCATACGGATGAAAATGTTACATTTCTTCATTTCACAGCATTTATTTATTTTTTTAAGGTTTTTCAGAGTTCTCTTAATGCTAATCAAAATACAAATTTAAACCATAATTTAGCTTTGATTTTGAGGGGCTACAGAGTTGAGACACATCTGATAGCAATATTATTGAATGAATTTGAAAATATAAAGTTTCCTGGTGTTTGAGCAGTGTTCCTACCTTTTTTTTTGATAGACAGGGGTCCTTTTTATGCCTGATTAAATTCTGTTTTTGTAAAAATCGGACAGAGTTGATGGAAATCTGGGCACAACTTTAAAAGGCCAACGTTTTGTAAAAAATCATTTTTGAACCAAAGATGATTATGATAGCACATTTTTAAACCTATGTTATCAGTAGCTCTTAGTTTGAGATTTTGAAGGCTTTTAACACATTTTTAAATAGTTTGACATTGTGAATTCTCGTCTGGGACAAGGCTGTTTTTGGCATTTCATAAATTACGTATATTTCATAAACCGCCTTTAGCTTTGATTACGGCAGGCTTTTGCCATGGCATCATTTCAATAAGTTTTATACAATGTCACAACATTTATTTCTGTCCTGAGTTGCATTAACTTGGACTGCTGTGTAAAGTCTTCTCCAGCACATCCCAAAGATTCTCAGCGGGGATAAGGTCTGGACTCTGTGGTGGCCAATCCATGTGTGAAAATGATGTCTCATGCTCCCTGAACCACTCTTTCGCTATTTGAGCCCGACGAATCCTGACATTGTCATCTTGGAATATGTCCGTGCCATCAGGGAAGAAAAAATCCATTGATGGAAAAACCTGCTCATTCAGTATATTCAGGTAGTGAGCTGACCTCATTTTTTGGGCTCATAACGTTGCTGAACCTCAACCTGAGTAACTGAAGCAACCCCAGATCATAACACTGCCCCCACAGGCTTGTACAGTAGACACCAGGCATGATGGGAGTGTCACTTCATCCGCCTCTCTTCTTACCCTGATGCGCCCATCACTCTGGAACAGGGTAAATCTGGACTCATCAGACCGCATGACCTTTTTCCATTGCTCCAGAGTCCAATCTTTATGCTCCGTAGCAAATTGAAGCTTTTTTTCTGATTATCCTCACTGATAAGTGGTTTTCTTGAGGCCACACAGCTGTTTAGTCCCAATCCCTTGAGTTCTCTTCACATTGTGTGTGTGAAAATGCTCTTACTTCTTCTATTATTAGTTCTGCTGTTGACTTTTTACGTGAAGGTTTGCTGAACATGTGTGCTCTCTCTCAGATATTTCCAGTTTCAACTGTGAGCACAGAATAAAGTCACTCTTGGGTTTTCATTCAGACCAGGATCTTTTCTAAAGCACAGTGTGTCTCAACATGTTCATTTTACTCGATGTTATAGTCAAGTAATGGATCCAAAGATGGACAACAAAACAAAATCAATGTGCTGTACAAAGCCATTGATATCCAAATAAAGACAGTCAATACCGCTTTTGATTGACATCCCAGGCCTGTTTGTGAATTGCAATGGATTTTCCTTGTCTCACTGTTTCCCCCCACCACCCTTAACAGTGCCATTGACTCGCTGGCTAATGAATTTGCCTTGTGTCACTTTGCACGACAGCTGTCACTCTCCGACTTGGCACATTCGTCCGCATCAGGGGAGAGAAAAAGGGGAGCCAGGATCGATTGACGTTAATTATGCGGATGTAACAAGGGAGGGTGCACACTGGTCTGTGTCTCCTCCAAAAGGAGTCGATAAAGGTCAGGCAATTAGTTTTTTCTCCTAGTTTTTTTTTTTTTTTTCTTTTTTCTTTCAGGGATTCAATAATGTCACTATGGTGATGGACATCGCCAGACAAATTATCTGCTCTGAACTTCACACATCTCAATACGACCACACACTTGTGCCATAAATAGTGTGCTAAAAGTCACAAGCACGCTGGTAAATTAGCAGAGGCAGTGTCTGAGCTTGAAACTGTCATTGTGATGACTGTCACTTGTAACGCAGAGAAAGGTTAAGAACTTAATTATTTCCCTCGCTTTGACATGTGCTTGCAGATTTGATCATTTTGACAGAAAAAGGGCCCGCTCTTATGTCATTAACAGAGGTGGGAGTCATTATTTTCCAAGCCACAAGTAAGTCTTAAGTCTTTGCAATTAAGTCACAAGTTGAGTTTCAAGTTAAAGGAGCATTATGTTGCAATTTTGCATCAAATGTCAATTATCTGTCAGTCTAAGGTTAAGCCTGTTATCCTGAAAGAAAAGCCCACTGCTCTGAAAATGCACACTCTGGAGTAGGAGTTTGGTGGCTGCCTGTCTCGCTGCCTGCCAAACTCCATAACATTTTGCTCAGGTTAACTGTTATAAACATCTACTCCTTCTAAAAGATTATTGATGATTTCTTCCAAGTCATAAACAAATATTAACAAATTTGACAAACTTTCAGCATTAATTTTTCTGCAAAATGGGCAAACTAACAGTTATTAAGGCCCAGAGAAGACATTACAAAGGAGGACCGGGCTTGTTCTCATTTATTTATATGTCATTTTATAATAAATTACAGTAAATATATTACAGATTTCTCCTTTAAGACTGATAAGAACCGAGTCAAGACTAATAAGTCCCAAGTCAAGATCTCAAGAAGTCAAGTCCTCTGAGTTTTGAGTTCTAAACAAGTCATAATGTAACAGTCATTTATTTAAGCTAACGTTGGCTAAGCATTAGCTTGCCAACTACATTATTATTAGCTTCGATTTACCAATCTTTGTGGCATAATTTTTGACCCACTCGTTTTGCATACTGCAGTTTGTATTTTAATTTACCACCCTGTAGTTTTTGTATGCCAACAAAATTATCTTTGTTATCATTTTTTGCAAGTGGTGCTCAGTAATGTAACGTTAGCTCTTGGTCCTCTCCTGCAGCTCACAGCACTAAATTAGTTGATTCATATTGAATCAAGGAAAATGAAGACAAGTAAATGATTCATTGCACACATAATACAAAGAGTCCAAGTTCAAATCGAGTTGCAAGTCTTTTTTTTTGCATGACACGTTGCGATTTTACAACATTTAAAATGACAAATAAGAAGCACGACAAGTCCTGACACCATAAGTGATCGACTGGTTTATAACTGTCAGTTGTCTGCCAATGTTAAAGCTCGCCTGTTATCCTGAAAGCAAAAACCAGTGATCAAAAATGCACATTTGGAGTTGAGTAAATGTGTCTGTCTACTTCCTGCCAAACTCCATAACATTTTGATCAATTAACTTGTGATGAGCATCTACAGCTTATACAAGGTTATTAATGATTTTTAATGACTCAGAAACAGACTACTAACTCATTCAGCAAATATTCTGCCTCAATTTGAACTCTAATTAACATGAAATGGGCAAACAAAAACATTGTTGCCCATTTCACCACGACTGTCTGCAGCTATTGATGTGAGAATTTCAAACTTAACATGTTTGCTTGATCTGTGATGAATTTCATGGTCATTTTATGATTAATTGCATTAAATATACATCAGATTTCTCCTCCTGTTCTATTTGGTAACTCTACTACAACTGACTGAACAGCATGCCTCAATAATGAAACCCCCAGTTCATAAACTGGTTAGCAGATGAAATGAGTACAGCAAAACTGGAGCATAACATTACTAAAGGCAGATAGGAATTAAATGTATTTATTATTAAAAACTTTTTCATTGAAATAAATAGCAACTTGTGTAGTCTTTTTTCCCCAAGAACAGTAACATTTTGAGGATGAAATGCAGATATAAACCTAAAACAGAGAGCAGGCAATACACTTCCCTGTATCAGGCAGTCGGGTGTGACTGTGGAGGTGGCTGCTTTAACTGGATTTTCAATAACTTCCTGTGCTGCTGGAAATCACTGACACATGAAACCTTCTATATTACCACCGTGGTGAACCAATAACCCTTCTGGATCAGTTACCGAACCTTCTTTAAAGTATGCATGCAGGGAGGGTGACAGTTTGTGAACTTCCCAGGCAAGACATCCACTTCTAGTTCAGAGGCAGTAGGTGACTTCTTCTCTCCAAGCAGGGTGGTAGTACCTCCAGAAGCCAAAAATACTATGTCAGACCAGCCAGGCAGGCTGGGGCACGGAGGCTTGGAGCTGAGAGGATCAGCCTTTCACAGTTCGGGCTGCCACCTTCAGTGTGGAAAAATAAGGGGCACCTTGCCAGCGGCCCCATTTTTTCAGTGTCAGACACCTCATTTCCTGCATTCAGGTGATTTTTTTGTGCACTAACTTGTGCTTTTCATGCATTCATTTCAAAATCCTCTGCTACTCTCATTATGAATGTAAAGGAAATAAAGAGCCAATAAAAGTATTTGAAGTTATTATAAAATAAATCTAATTTTAACCTTCAGTCCAAAGCCTTTCATAAAGGATTTGGTAGCCTAGCCTTTGGCAGATTATGTCCACCAAGTGTGTTATTGGTTAAATTTGTCGCTCTCACACATGCGCTAGTCTTATTCAGCTACACTGAATGACAGACAACCTGCCTGTCATTCTAGGTGTCATTCTCTTCCACAAAATCTGATGTAATACTTCTCCACTGTGTCTCATGTGTTTTTATTACTTTCAAATGTTATTCCACGCATGTAAAATGTAGTATATGTAGTAGAGGAGGGTGTGCAGGAAAATACTGGACAAATCACCAGGGATGGGACGGTTTTAGCCTATTAGAACGTTTTATGTTAATTTGGCTTATTAATAGAGGTGTGCGATACTGCATATTTTGGTATCGATCCAATACCAAGTAAATACAGGGCCAGTATCGCCGATACCGATACTTTTCAATAATTAAGGTGAATGCATCATCGAATTGCTAAATCTCAATTAATTGCTTTTGTGATGTTTCCTTTTTTATTATTAAATAGTTAAAACCCAGGACAGAATTAGGACAGAGTTTATAGGTAAATAGAAAATACTTTATCATCAAAATAAGATTTTTTCAGAAACAATAGAACAGTAACAAAAAATTTTTCCTCACACAAAAATAAACAAAAGTGCACAAAATGATCACTCCACAACAAATATTATAAAACATTTAAAACCAATTTTTTTTTCAAGTACAATGTGTCCTCAGGGAATTCAATACAAAAATAAAACAAAATTTCTCTCCTTCAGTGCACTTCTTTTCTGTTTTTTGAAAAAAAAAAATTAAATAACAAACAACTGTTGAAAAACTGTAAACAACTAAACAACCCCAAAGCCTTTAGTTAAAAAAGATGCCCCCCTGTGCAGAGCAGTTTTTTTTTTTTTTTTTGGTTACAGGTTTTTGTTCAAGAACAGCATCATGTTAACATTTTTTTGCTTTTAATGCACTTCGCCTGTGACCTACTAACTGCCCTGCTTTTGAAAAAATCCTCTCGGCTGGCACTGATGTTGCAACCACTGCCAGGTATTTTTTGGCAAGTTTGCTCCGACAGGGGAATGTTGGTTCATTGTTTTTCCACCAAAGTAGTGGATCCTGATCCCGAGGAATTGGCCTTTCCTCTGAGTACCTGCGCATTTCAATTTGGGCATCAGTGCCAGTTGTCCGATGCTGCTGAGATGTAAGGACTTAAGAGTCAAATGCTTCCCATATCCCACCTTTTGCTGCGAGCTTGAAGTAGTCTCAGGAGCTGGGGCAGAGCTGGGGCAGAGCTGGTGGCAGAGCTGGATGCAGATGATGAAGGTGCTGAGGTCTGACTCACGGACTGCATTTCAGTGAGAAGTCGAGGTTTTACAGGCTCAACGTTTGCAGAGTCACAGAATCCCAGGTTTTTGTCCAAGCAGGTGCAGACAGCAAGACCATAAAATGTTTCAATAGACCTGAAACGACAGTGACATTGCGCTGACAGCTCAGCAGCTAGCTTGCTGCCTTGATGCTCAGAAGCTTTAGTGGTTCTGAGAAGCAGTGACACCAGGGGAATCACCTTGGACACAGAAACATGTTTTTCAGTCGATATTTCTCTGGTTGCTTCCTCAAATGGTCTCAGTGCATTGATGGAGAGGCTGATGACAGACCATTCTTCCTCATTTAAACAAGGCGAGCTCTTTCCAAGGAGACAGAGGCCTGTGGTAACTGCCTCCTTTTGCTCAAACAATCTCTCCCACATGTAGAATACAGAGTTCCACCTTGTCTCAACTGCTTGGATTAGTTTTTGTTCAGGGAACTTCTGCTGCTTCTGGATGTCTTTGAGCTTGTCTGCAGCTTTAGTGCTGTGGTGAAAGAAAGAAACAATAGCACTGTTTTTCTGCTGAAGCTCAAGCAAGTCAGGGTGAGATTTAAAAGAGTCTTTCACCACCAAATTTAAAGGCAAGGCAAGGCAAGGCAAGGCAATTTTATTTATATAGCACCATTCATACACAAGGCAATTCAAGGTGCTTTACAAGAACTTAGAAATACATTAAAATAAAACATAAACATTTCAGATCATTAAAGACATAGGCTAAAAGCAAGACAAAGACAAAGCAAACATAAAGCAAAAGCAACAGCTGACAAATATAAAAACAATAGCTACAGATTATTCTAACAATAAGTATATCTACTTCACTGGTAAGCTGCAGTAAACAGTAGTGTTTTTAGCCCTGATTTAAATGAGCTGACAGTTTCAGCTGACCTCAGATATTCTGGAAGTTTGTTCCACAGATGAGGAGCATAGAAACTAAAGGCTGCTTCACCTTGTTTGGTTTTGATCCTGGGAACACTGAGTAAACCTGTTCCAGATGATCTGAGGGGTTTGGGTGCTTCATAACATTCAAGTAAATCAGAGATGTATTTAGGCCCAAGACTATTTAGTGCTTTTAGACAAGTAACAAGATTTTAAAGTCTATCCTTTGACACACAGGAAGCCAGTGCAGTGCCACTTGCTGACTTGTTTGCTTTGCGCTGCTGAGTCACGTGACGGCACAACATCGAAACACAAGACGGGGGAGGAGGAGGAGCAAAGTGTGCCTGCTCCGCGCTGAGACAGAAGCAGTGAGTCCGGCGACCTGGCTGTCGCCTCTTTGACGAAACCGCAGCAGTGCATACAAGAGCGAAACTGAAACTACAGTATCGATCTCATCACACCAGTATTGATCCAATACCGATACTGACTTGGTATCGATACTATCGATATTTGGATCGATCCGCCCACCACTACTTATTAATTGTCTCTCAAGATATTTCTTCTTTTGTTATGCATCATTTAGATTAATAGTGATAATTATGGACATTTAAATGTACTTTGTTAAGTAGCTATTCACACTTCACACTCAAACTTCAAGTAAACTGCAAGTAGTTGTAGGAGTAGTACTAGTAGCATTGACAAGTTAGCTAGCTATAACTGTATTCCTGTCTAGCTAACGTTAGCAGTTGATCTGTGTGGCTTAGTGTTAGCGCTTGGTCTATGTAACTAATGTTAGCAGTTGATCTGTGTAGCTAGTGTTAGTGAGTCAATTTGCGTTCTAGTGTTAGCAGTTGGTCTGTATAGCTAATATTAGCAGTTGATCTGTGTAGCTTGTGTGAATGGTTGGTCTGTGTAGCTGTGTGCACAATGAAGAAAAATGCATATACATCTTTAATTAGGTTATAAATCCCTTCTAGAAAAGGCTACTTGCATGGGTAGCTGGCGAGCTAACTGGTAAGATGTATAGCTAGCTAGTGAAGACAAGCAGGATGTACTGTTCAGTGAAGTCACTTGCTGGTTTGTAGTCCATTTTAAGGGTAAACCACGCACACATTTGTATGCTTTTGATTGAAGCTGTGACTTTGCCAGACAAAGGGAGTTCTGAAGGAGAACCCTTCTATGGTGTGATGGTTCCACCCAAAAACCCTCTCTGGGGGTTCTATCTAGAATCTTTCCACCTAAGAATACTAATAAAAGCCTACCTCTGGGGTTCTATGAGAACCTTTTATATTCCAATGGGTTTTATTTAGAGTCTACCCAGAGGGTTCTACTGAGAACCCTTTTATATTCCTTTTTTTTTCTAGAAGCCAGCCAGAGGACTCTAAAGGAGCCTCTGGGGGTCCTATCCAGGAATAATTCCACCTTCTAAGGGTGCTAGCAAGAAGCAGTTCTCCCAAGAACTGCTTTATATTCTGAGGGATTTATCTAGAACCCACCCAGTTGCTCTACTGAGAACTCTTTCAGACTCCAAAGAGAGTTCTCCCAAGAACCCTTTCATATTATGGTTCAAAAGAATTCTTTCAACAATTGTTCAAAAAAGGGATTCTTCAGAAACAAATGGTTCTGGGTAGAATCTCACCCCTTTAGGAAGAACTCTTTTAGAACCCTTATTTCTGAGAATGTAATCAAACACAGTTGTCATGATAATTAAAATATGAAACAGTGATAACTGTCAGGAATTTTGTTGTGAATATCATGAACCTGATAATCGTTTCATACCTATTATTCGCCATTGATGATTGCGTGCATGTGTGAGTGCAGCCTGATGCTATGCTTTATGAGATGTGCTAATAAGAATGATAAAGGTGTAATTTGTCCCACCCTAGCAGGTGCAACAAAACTGGAGAGCGAAGAAGATGTCAGTCAAATGCAGCCTCCATACTCCTCCTGAGTAGAGCTCTAATTACCATGTCACTTCCTGCCTCTGAACACACGTCAGAGTTGAGAATATTTAACTTGTGTGTCAATTTAAATATTCTTAACTATCCGAAAGAGGTAAGGGAGGAATGTTTCTGTGTTTCTATGAAGACAATGACACGGTAGCCTGCAGGTGTTATTATGTTTCTGTTTCAGCTGTCACACAACAGCGTGAGTATAAAATATGAATTGATCGAAGCTCTCAATGCTCAAAACTGTGCAACAATGATGTAAGCCAGTAAGTGATTTGTGACAATCAATCAAATCTTTTTTTTTACTTGCTCATGAAGGCCTGGCTGTCTGACAGCAGAAATATAAAGATTTATCACACCTGTTATTATATCACCACACAACGTACAGGATCAGGACCAATGTGCTGTGTGTACACTCTTATAAATAAAGGTGCTACCGAGTTCTTCAGCTTGTTTAAAACCTTTTCAGAGAGCTCTACCCAGAACCCAACAAACTGAGGACTATATGTGAAAGGGTCCACCAAGAACTCCCTATAAGAGGTTCTAAAGGAGAACCATTTTATGATACAATGGTTCCACACAGAACCCTCTCTGGAGGGCTTATCCAGAATCTTTCCACTTTCTAAGGGCACTAACAAGAACCAACCCAACCTTTTTATAGTTGAATGGTTTTATTTAGAACCTAACCAGGGGGTTCTACCGAGAACCTCTTTATATTCCAAGGGTTTTATTTGGAACCCACTCAGTGAGTTTTACTAAGACCCTTTTTATATTGCTTGGGTTTTAGTTAGAATCCACCCAAGGGGTTCTGCCAAAAACCCTTTTATATTCCATGGGGTTTTATCTAGAACCCACCCTGAGGGTTCTGCAGCAAACCCTTTTATATTCCAAAAATTACATCTAAAAGCCACCCAGAAAGTTCTACCAAGGACCCCTTTATATCCCAAAAGCTTTATCTAGAACCCATTCAGGGGGTTCCACCGAGAACTCTTGGATATTCCAAGGGTTTTAACTAAACTCACCCAGGGGGTTCTGTTGAGAACCTTTGTATATTCCAAGGTTTTATTTAAAATCCATCCAGGGGGTTCTACAGAGAACCATTTTATATTCCAAGGCTTTTATTTAGAACCCACCCAGGGGGTTCAACCGAGAACCCTTTTATATCCCAAAAGTTTTATCTAGAACTCGCCCTGGGGGTTCTACTGAGAACCCTTGTACATTCCAAGGGTTTTAACTAAAACTTGCCCAGGGGGTTCTGCCGAGAACCTTTGTATGTTCCTAGGGTTTTATTTAAAATCTACCAAAGGGGTTCTACAGAGAACCGTATAACATTCAACAAGAATGTTATACAAGAGTTCTATTTAAACCAGTCCAGGGGGTTCTACTTTCAGTCCTTTTATATTTTAAGGTTTTTATTTAGAACCCACACAGGGGGTTCAACTGTGAACCCTTTTATGTTCCAAGGATTTTATCTAGAACTGACCAAGGGGGTTCTACAAAGAACCCTTTTTTATTCTATGGGTTTTATTTAGAACCTGCCCAGGAGGTTCTCCTGAGAACCCTTTTACATTATGGCCCAAAGAACCCTTGGCAAAACTCAAATGACGCAACTCTTTCTTCCAAAATGGTTCTTTGGATGAATCTCAATCATAAAAAGAACACTTGATGAACCATTTCTTCAAAAAAAAAAAAAAAAAGGTTCTTTAGAAGCAAGCGGTTCTGGGTAGAACCTCAGCCCTTCAGGAGAACCCTTGTAGAACCCTTATTTCTCACAGTGTAGTAGGGTCCAAACAGGACTGTAGTGGTACCTCGCTCCACACTGAGAGCTACAAACATATCTGTATCTGCACAGGCAAGTAGGCCACAGCACAAATATGACCATTTTTTACTGACAAACAAGACTCGTGAAGGAGAGAAAGTGCTATTTGCTTAACAAGAGGGTTTCTCCTGGCTTCGCAGTGTAGTGGTTATAATGAGGTTTGTCAAAATGACCTATTAAAACCTTCCATCACCCTGAGACTGTTCTCCCTCTCCCTCTCTTGGTCTCTCTGTCTCCTCTTTCCTCCTCCCCTCCATCGTTCTCTGTTTCCCCATGTGCAGGGCTGTAAATAGAATCTGTCTTCGTGATCAGCTGAGAAATTAAATGTGGCCACTCTGGCCTCACTTTGCCTCTTGCTCTGCATAAATAATGGGATGTGTTCTCACTGGGTGCAGAGCAGTCGTAAGTCCTTTATATGATGCATCATACTCCAGGTGCCATGCCATTATTTTTCTGCTAGCTGCTGTCATGGTCTAATGACACTTTTACAACACAAACTCTTTTTTATGAAGATCTATAAATATGATTTTCTGCCAATTAGTTTTTTGCATTTCACCGCATTTGAGACGGGGAGGAAAGTGGAAACAAATATGTTTAACTGATACCACTCTCGTCGTAATTAAAGGTCCAGTGTGTGAGATTTAAGGGGGTTTATTGGCAAATATGGCAGAAATGGAATATAATATTCATAAGTATGTTTTTCATTAGTGTATAATCACCTGAAGACAAGAAGTGATTTGTTTTTCATTACCTTAGAACAGTGGTTCCCAAACTTTTTCTGGCATGCCCCCTTCACAAAAGCTGAAAAAAGTTCCACCCCCGCCCCCCCCGGCCCCCCCCCCCCCCACCCCCCCCCACCCCCCAACCCACCCCCCAACAGTTTTTATCAAACAATAACAATAATTGGGGAGGGTCAGCCTGATAGCATCAGCAGACTCTTGTTGTTGACTTTCTCTTCATAAATCATCTTCACAACCCAACGGGGGCCACCCCCAGTTTGGAAACCACTGCCTTAAGAATGAGCCAATTGTAAACTACAGAGGATGAGGGTTTCATGTTGAAACGCCATGTTTTTCTTTGTTTTTTGTTTTTCACAAGTTCGCTGCATCATGTTTCTTCTCACGCTTAGAAGGGGTAAGTGATGGGGAGCGGTATTAAGTTGGTTGCAATTCCCAATATACACCACTTGATGCCACTAAATCATACACACTAGTCCTTTAAAACTTGTTTAAACTATGTGGAGTCTACATGTCCAGCAGCTCTTGGGCACCACAGTGAATTAAGCAGAATGCTAGTATCAGTATGCTAACAGGTTTATGTTTAATGGGCATTAGTCTGACTCACCAGATGTAGACTATTTGTTTTTTAAAGTCCACGTCACCATGGGAAACAACAACAACAACCTCTATGCTAGCACCCTACATGCTAAAAATGTCAGTTTAGCACCTAGTCATGAATGGTATGACTGTTAAGCTAGCAACTGTTACTTTTTCTTCTGCACAGATTTAGCCATTTTAATACCAGGACCCACAGCTTGCCTCCTTGCATGCAAATGTCTAAGACAATTGTGACTGGTTTAAAGAAATAAGCCAGAGTGGTTTTTCCCCCTATAGCAGAATGGTAACATGTGGAGCCAGATGTTTCTCAAGCACTAACACAGTGCTGTAGAGATAGTTCTGGTTATGCAAGAGTAAACAGGCATAATATCTAAAATGTTTACCAATCCACACTGTTAAAAAATAAAAATTTTGAGTTGTCTCTATGTTTTTGTTTTTTTTTTAGTTTTGAGTCCAACTCAGACAAACAAAAAGGTTTTGCGGACCTATAATCTTTAGTTGTGGTAATTTACTCTTCTTATTTGGATAAACTTCAGTCTTTAAGTTTTAGAAACTAAAAAAAAATTGGCAATGAACTTTATTTGTCATTATTTGGTTTTAATTGAAAATTAAAAATTAAAAAATTAAAATATTAACAATCATTCCCTTTCACTTAAATGAGTTTACTCCATAATTTTTTTAAAATACAGTTATTGGGGGATTGTAAAAATTTCAACTTTAACTAAAGAAGAAAAGTAAATTATCTCAACAAAACATAATTAGTTGGTAAGCCTTTTTCAAAACTTCAGAGTTTGAGTTGGGCTGAAAACTCAAAAATCTATTGCAGTAATATGCCTTGAAATTTTTCTCAGCTTTTTCATTTCTACAATAGAGTTTAGCTTGTTAGCATGGTCACATTAGCACTAAACACAAAGTACAGCTAAGGTAGAGAATGTCATTAGTTTGGCAGGTATTAGTAAGAAACCAAATTAAAATTTTGACCTACTGAATGTGATAGAAAAAAAGGGGGATCAACCAGATTTGTTGCAATTCATCCCATGGATGACATGAATGTCTGTACCAAATTTCTCGCCAATTCATCCAATAGTTGTAGCAGACTCATCCATGCCGCTAAAATGGGTAAAAAGTCACAGAACCTGTGTGCCTTTTTTTTTTTATCACTACAAGAAATCTGTGTTTTGCATGTGTGCACTGTTTTTGCATGTAGAGAGCGTCTCGCCACTGCTGAACTGACAGTATCAGGACCACCAGCCCAGTGAAGCGGAACACTTCTTAAATGGTAAATGAGTGTGTTACAATACACAAGGGGTTCGGGAGCAGCAAAGGTAACTTATTGCCAGAGGGTTTCATTTCCTTCAAAAGTGCATGAATAAGAATGAAGGCAGCTACGACACTTTGAAAACTGAGCTTCCTGCTCAAGGGAGTCAAATTGCCTCTTTAATAAATAACAGATCTATTCTTTTATTGGTAGATTTAATAAATTCACACGATGTATGACATAACTTTGTCATCACAGTCTGAATAACAGTACAGTGTTTCCCCACTTCACCCTCGGTAATCTGGATAGTTTTGGTTTCATTTCCTGAGGCTCCACCCTAATACAATGTAGGTGAGTAGAATTTTGATTGTGGTACATTTTAAGATATCTTATAAGATGTAACAAAGTAGGAAAATGTGTTTACTTTGTTATTTATTCCATAATTTGGGAAAACTGACCATTAAATGTTGTATTTAATTCTTGTCTTTGCAATCCAAACTGACAAACAAGAGTGAATGGTATAAAGTTTAAAGACCAGTAACAATGCCATCACAGCAAGTGACTATAGAGCTCAGATTGCCACATGCTAAATATAACTTTACAATAATTTCCATATCCATTGGGAAGAATCAAATTAATTTTACCCAAAGACAGTGTTTACAGTAGAGCTCTTCCACAGCTTGGAGTAACATGAAACTCATTAGTACAAAATATTAACAACTGCAATAAAATATGTATGGTTATTTGTTAAAAAGTCAAATGTACAAGCTTGTGTACATAAAAACTTTAGGAAAGATGCTAACTATGACTCCCATGGTGCATTTCAGTGCAATATCCAATCACCAAGCATAAAATTCTTTTAGAAATGACAGTGTTGAGAAAACTGACAAAACAAATAATTTTGCTTTTGGTTTACTTTATTGTGCTGTGTTCTGTTCACAAATTCAACAATGAAACGTTTTTGATTTTCTGCTGCTCTGATTCATGCCTGTAACCGACTTCTCTATAGCAACCGTGGCTCAGGCTCACTGGTAGTGTTGTCCGTCATGCCAAACTGACAAACATGATTTCTCTGAAACTAAGTGGTTGTCATGATACAAACTTACCAGATGTTTACATTGACCTGTAGAATACCATATTTCTATGTTAAAGGGAAAATTCAGCATTTTTCATGTGGATGTCCAATCAGTGTTGATGTAGTCAAGTGAAGCAATGAATTCCTCAGTGCGTGCTGTATTAACCAAGAAAGTTGAGTCGTGCCAGCAGTGCCCACATATACCATGATGCATTGCATGCAAGCTTCTGACATACATGCCCATATTTTTTTGTGGGTGGAGCTTAGGTTGAGCTATAGTAAAACAATTCCCTAAACACGTTAGCCAACACTAGCTAGCAAGTTTAACTGTCTTGTGTCTTAACAATGGCTGAAGAAAACACAAATTTCTCTGAATCTGTACGGTCACTCACTCTCCATGACTGCATGTGTTACTTGAAAAAGTTCAAATAAACCAATGGGAGCAGACTGGCCGACCTGTACACGCTCACTCAATGGAGTTTTCAAGTGAGAGGAAAACAGTCTGTGGAACCAGAGCTGGTGATTGTTATAAAAGTGGAAAAACTGACCAAGATAGTTTTGGTGAGTTTTATTTTGTTTCTGTCTGTCAAGTTTAAATTAAATGTGTTTTTGTTTTACAGAGTTAACGAATCAATTAAAACTTGTCTTAGTTCAGTAAAAGAAATTGGTTGTGTTTTTGTGTTTTAATAAGGAAAACAGATGTGAAAATGTTTGCTTTTGTGTCATTGTGTGAGTTCCTTATTTGTCGAAGCTTGCACACATCTCCAGGCTTTTGTATTATTATGTGTACCCATAGTTGTTGCAGGGTTTTTTTTTACTTCAATTCTAAGCCATTACTGCTGCAATTCTGGCACCCAACAACACAGCAAGATGACATTTTCTCTTGGCTTATTTGCCTCCAGTCAACACCATGACGCAATTATGACGCCAGCATTAAACCGGTCTATAGCTATTACTTTGCTGGCTCATAAACATAACGTTACAAACATACTCATCTAGCATGGCCCCTGGCTACTCAGAGGCATAGATTGGAAATTCAGGCTGAAATAGAAAAAAGCTCCCTTGGTCAATGTGATTTGCTCCTAAATTTTTGCTGAAATCATTTCAGAAATTGTACCTGTATCATGATTGTTTTTGAACTTTTTAAAAATGGCACAACATGGTGACCTAATTCACAATAAGCCTTTGGAAGAATTCATTTGTGCTTACATTGTCATTTCCACATCATATTGTAGTACCTTGACACGTTATTGAAAACATACACATTTGAAATACTTTTTGAACAAGAAATAAATGCATGTAGGCTGAGTTAACAGGTCATCTCATTGTTTTCCTTTTTTTTTGGGGGGGGGGGGGGGGGGGGGGGGGGGGGGGGGGCAATATTGGACATTTTGGCCTCCTTCATAAATGAGACAAAATAAGTGGCAGATTGAACAGTAAAACAATATACACATTTTAAATGCTCTATAAAAGGTGTACTGCAGATATAAATCTTAAATTTGCTGAATTTCTTCTCCATGGTCTTTTATTTATTTGGGGACCCAAATAAAAGCTCCTGTGACCCACCTGTGATTCACGACCTAGTGTGTGGGAATGACTGATTTAAAGACCCATATAAATGGGACAGAATGAGAAAAAAACACTTTGAGAATCAGGAGCCTCTTGCACTTCACAATCCTTTATTTTTACCTAGAAGAGTGCAAGATGAAATGAATTCAGATACTGTAAGCTATAGGAAGTAGTAAGTATACTATTGACCCAAGACTGTTGGTGGTATTTCTGTGATCACTGGCTGGGTTTATGCCCTGTAGCACATTTGCTGTCAAACTCTCATGGGTAATTCCACTTTGATGTTTGTTTTCTGAATTGATAAATTGAGAAAAATAAATGCATACATAAAAAAAATGTCATGGACTAGATAGATCTGAAATGCCCAGCCTCTCTCTGCTCAGAAGATTAAAGATAATCTTGACTAGAAAGCTTGAATTTTACATTTGACCCAAATGTGTCTAACAGTTAGTGGTTTCCGGGAGGGCTGCAGGCGCCGCTGATATCAGATGGGAAGAATGTTATTGCAGCCTTGTAATGAAGACACACAGGATGGTCAGAAAACATACCGTCTCTGTGTCGGAGAAAGTCTTCTTATCTCTCTCGTCGAACTGCAAACAGATTTGTGGATGTATCTCTCACATCAGCTGAGGTTTGCAAGTCACTGACAGAATAACAGAAACACTCAAGGTGTCAGATATCTGTAATAAGCCTTAATTATTAGACTACCTTATCAAAGCTGAGTTGGGGAAAAAAAAGCAGCGATACCCTGGGCAACTGTTTGGGGGGGGATACAGCTTTTCATCAGTGCTCAAGGGGATTCCTCAGAAGTGAAGTTTTATATCACTCGCTTTACTGTGCATATGCAACTTTAGCAACAAATAAGTTTGAATCACAGTTTCTAAATGTGATGTGAAGCTCAGCGGGGTGCAACGCAGCAGCGTTTAAAAGAGCAATGTGGGAGAATGTGATTAAAGAACAAGCAAGTCCAGAGGCAAACCGTTTAGAGCTTGAGATCTGTGCCCAAACCTGATGGGACCTGATGGGACCCAACGGAACCGGACGGGACCCAGCAGGTTTGGGTTAGAACGAGATGTATTTCTCGCATATTTCATGGGTTTCCATTGGGTTTGGGCTGTATTATTATGATGAAAATTATTATTATTATTATTAGGGGCCGGGCAGCCTAAGCTGCCAGGACCCTATTGTAATCCTGCATGTTCTTCTTTCTTTCTTCTTCTTCCGAGGAAATCCTACTTCCCATGCACGAAAAATGACCAAACTTTGCACAAAGGTCCAGTCCCATGTCAGATTGCCTCAGCTGCAAAAACAGGCCAATAGTCCTGATGGTGGCGCTACAGCAAGCCTCTAAAGTTCAAAATTTTGAAAATTCATAACAAATCAACCATATGTGCTACAGATTTACAACTTTCATCAAAATGTAGCCCCAATAATGAAGAAACCTTTGTACATTTAAACCTATTGCAAATTATGAAGTCCATCACTCTGTTTTTTTCAAAAAACTGTAAAACTTATTAAACCTATCTCCTCCCACAATTTTTGCTCAATTGGCACCAAACTTGCTACAGAGCATCTTCAGACTGTCCTACACAAACGATCCACACAGATTTTTTGATTTATCAAAAATTGAGCCTACAGTGCATCAAAATGTTTGACTATAAACGGTATTATAAACATATACTTGCAAATTCTTGCTAAATACATTTTCAATGTTCATGAAAAAAAATGACAAAATTTTGGAGTCATGGTAGATGATGTTTGGATAATATCAGAATTTTATCTCAAAAACTGAATTTTTTACAGCATTTTGAATTTCACTCTCATGCGAACAATTGGAGTCAATGCAAAAAATGGCATTTTTAAACATCAGTTTTTCACTTTTGGAGCCAATAAATCATTGTTAAAAACTAATGACCAACATCTCCATGCTGTCTAGATGCAATTTGTGTATTCTGGGATTTTTGTCTCAATAACTGAATTTTTGACAGCCATTTGAAATCTGCCTTTACATGCTAACAGCTGCTGTCTTGCACACAGGTGACTGGCTTAGTCAATTTGTGAAGCTACAGGTGACATTTCCATTTGCCAATTAGCTCAGTGAGATAGAGGATGATTCTTGATGTTGAAGGTTGTGAGTTCAAGCCTCAGCTTGTACAACATTTCCATATGAGAAATCTACCCAAACTTTTCACAAAGGTCCAGTCCCACGCCAGATGTCCTCAACTGGAAACACAAGACAATAGTCCTGATGGTGGCGCTACAGCAAGCCTCTAAATTTCAAAACTTTGAAAATTCACAACAAATCAACCATATGTGCTACAGCTTTGGAACTTTCACTTTGAAATTTGCTTTTCCATGGCATGGGTGGCTGCTGCCTGGCACCCTGATCCTTGGCTTAGTCAATTTGTGAAGCCACACATGAAACTGTCACTTACCAATTAGCTCAGTGAGATAAAAGACGGACTTCAGTGTCAGAAGTCGTGAGTTCGAGCCTCAGCTAAGGCAGGATGGACTTTCAAATGTGAAAGCCTTATGTTCAGGTATCATGCTATGTGGATTAGAGACTACTAAGATTAAAATAATTATGATTCAGGGAGTTTTGGGAAGAGACAAATACTCTTTATCAACACGTTTCCCTGTTATCCCTTGTCTCTATTCCCTGTTTATTTGGCTTAGCTATCAGTCAATATGCAGAGTCTCTTGTGCCAGAAATTGTGAGTTCAAGCCTCGACTAATTGTGAGTTCAAGCCTCGACTGATGTAAAATGCACATTAGAATGCCACCTTTTTTTCATCTTCCTACACTCTGCTTGTTGCTCAGAATTGCCTAATTTTGCCTAAAATTGCCCGGCCCCGACCATTGCTGCGCAGCAGCTATAATTATTATTATTATTATTATTATTATCAGTAGTAGTAGTATTTTTTTCATTTTTTCTCCCCAATTTTGTCATTGCCAGTTCAAATTCAAATGTACTATTTGGTAAATAGAGGGAAGCATGTTAAGAAAAATGTAGGGCTGCAATTGGGTTCGGGCTGAAAAATGCTAATGAGGGACAGTTCGGACAGAATTTTGTTGGGTTTGGGCCTTTTTGGGCTCCACTTTTCAGGTCAGATTAAAGTTCTAAAACCAATACATATAAATATATTGATGGCAATTGTGGCATCTAGCGGTGAGGTTAGTTGCAACCAACTGGACACCGCTGGCCTCAACCCTCTCTGCCAAGTAAGTAGGAAATTCTACAGTAGCCACAAAACTAGTGAAAAACAAGAGAGGTCCTCTCTAGAGCCAGTGTTGGCTTTGTCCATTCTGGGCGACTGTAGAAAAATGGTGGTGCAACATGGCAGTCTCTGTGGTAGAGGATCTGCTACTTCTGTAGATATAATCGACTAAGGTAACAAAAACACAATCATTCTTATTATCAGGTGATTGTACACTAATGAAAACAAACTTTGGGATATTATATTCCATCCCTGCCATATTCTACCAGTAAATCCAACTAAATCTTGGATCTGGATCTTTAAAAGAAGACTGCACTGATGTAGCATTGCACTCCTTAAACTTTGTCAGACTCACAATAGTCTAGTCTAAAAAAAAAAATCTATCCATGCATCCATTCATTTTCTTCTGCTTATCTGGGGTCGGGTTGTGGTGGCAGCATGCTAAGAAGGATAATCCAGATGTTCCTCTCCCCATCCACACTTTCCAGCTCCTTCTGGGGGATCCCGAGGTGTTCCCAGGCCAGACGAGATATGTAATCCCTCCAGCGAGTTCTGGGTCTACCCCAGGGTCTCCTCCCATACATGCCTAGAATACCTCAAAAGGAAGTTGTCCAGGAGGCATCCTAATTAGATGCCCAAACCACCTCAACTGGCTCTACTTTGAGCCCCACTCGGATGCCTGAGCTCCTAACTCTATCTCTAAGGCCGAACCCAACCACCTCGCGAAGGAAATTCATCTCGGCCACTTGTATCCGCCATTTCATTCTTTCGATCACTACCCAGAGCTTTTTACCACGAGTGAGGGTCGGAACGTAGATCAACTGTTAAACTGAGAGTTTTGCTTTCCTGTTCAGCTTCCTCCTCACCACAATGGTCCAGCACAACTTCCTGTCACTTGTGAACAAGACCCCGAGATACTTGAACTTAAAAATCAACATTAATGCAGCAGAATGAAAGACTGTATTCCATATATTGTTGTCCTCTGTCAAAAACTTTGGCTTACATTACCCACAAAGCAACTTCCCAACCAACAATGCGGTCTGACATTCCAGTGTGTTATGCTAGGAGTGGCTAATGTAGCTTCAAGTCTCTAGCCTGAAGCAGAGATGAAGAGAGGTCTGGTGAGCTCTACACCCCCATTTTCCTCTTCTTGTTTTTCATTTTCAGACTTGTAGTCTTCAGCCCCAACCAACGCTGGTTGACTGCTACCTCTGGAGCCACAAAAGCCTCTGCTTTATTCAACCTTTTTCAGCAGTATTTGCAGTAGCACTTTCCAACACTTGTAAAGAGACTTTGAAGTGTAATTGCATGCAGTTGCTACTCACTTACATGTACTGCAAACTCCAGGCTAATGGACTGTGCAGTCAAATTGTCCATGTATTTATTCAAACTAAGATTGTATTGATAAGTAAATGTTTAGACATGTATGAAGCTGTTCAAAATAGTATTAATAGCCACTTTGAATTAACATTAAGTCACAAAACTGTCTGTATTAAGATGCCATACAGATCATATCAATAATGAGGCATGCAGAATGTGTACTGATGAATTTTAATATGAAGCAGTTGCTGTGGGAGCGCATTTTCTTCCTCATTCCACTGCAGCACTTTGGCGGCTGTTGCCCTCTAATTTTATGCAGCCCCCATCGAAACTGCCTAATGTATCACCCCAGCTAAAGCCTATTTATAATTTGAGGCGATTTTTCCTTTAAAGTCATTACGGCTCAGGACTGCGCTGCAGGGCCGAGCTATTCCCAGACTGCCGGTGTTGGCTTTGTGTTTAATGGGGCCTAAGGGTGTTACAATAAGATTAAATGCGGGCAGTCCAGGCACCTACTCATGTCACATAAAAAAGAACAAGGGTCGTGGTGCGTGACATTTATGAGATAGTTGGCCGAGCAGCGAGCGTTTGGGGATGTTGTTTGTTGTTTGTTGCAGGTGTCTGCTGCTCACGGAGAATGAAATTGACAGTTGAGCAACTGATCATAAAATGAGCAGGGTGTGTTGCAAGATAATCAGATTCAAGAAGAGACACCAGCTTCACACATAGCACATGCATAAACTCTTACAGTACTTTATTTAGTCACAGATCAGTGTTTTCTTTCTGTTCAGAAGATAATGTAATTATTGTTCCAAAACATATGATGTTAGTAATTTACAGGTACTTTGTCCATTTCACTATGTCAAAGTTAAGTTAATCATACATAATTTGTAACATGCAGATAATTACTAGAATCACAACATAGAGTATATTAATAGAGGCATTACAGAATATGTGAGAGAATGAGGACAGACATTTGTTAATAGATGGATGGATGGAAATTTAAAGAAGCATTCCAGCAATTTTACTGCTCAGTCTGTGAGAACAGTGTTAAAGGGACAGTTAATCCCAAAATCAAACATACTATTTCTCCTCTTACCTGTAGTGCCATTTATCCATCTAGATCAGGGGTGGGCAATTATTTTTCATGGAGGGGGGCCACATGAGAAATTGATCAGCCTGCCATGGGCCAGACACAAATGATATGAGGTCCTAATAATGGCCAAATCTCTAATAATGGAATGGTCAGAAGTGTTCTATATAGGGCACTTCTACTGCTGGTCACATTATCTGAATAGCCATGTTGAATTGTGGTCTAATGTTTTGTGGGCAATGTCCAAAACTTGATGTTTTACAGTGTAACATGATGCTGCATACAGGTTGCAACAATAGTATCAGCAAAAGTAGAAGAAGAAGAAGATAAACTACATGGATGTATGTACAGCACAATTAACACAGCACTAACCTCTTTCAAAATAAAGGTCTGATAACACTTTCATGGTAAGCAAAGTGCTATTCAGGTGGCAGACAGAACAAAGCTTAAGGTCAAGATTTATTTCAGTTTTAAACTTCTTTTTTCAAGCATTGACAGCTACGCCATTGTTAGACTATTCGGTCTTGGTGGCCTGGTAGCTCAGTTGGTGAAGCATTTGCCCCATGTGGTGGGGTTGTGGGTCCATGGGTTGGGCTCCCACCTGCCATGTGTCATTCCCCCACCCTATCGCTTCCTAGGGTTGCCACCCGTCCCGTAAAATACGGAATCGTCCTTTAATTGACAATTAAATTTTGTGTCCCGTATTGAACCAATATGGGACGCGATTTGTTCCGTATTTTCATAAATGTCCAATACACATGTCTGTCACACACACATCAACACTAAATCTAACAATAATGAACAAAATAAAACACAGGAAATAAGGCCAGCAAAACTGGCATGGCGGGATCTACGCATGACCCCCCCGCTCCGGTCCTCTGTGTGTCTGTGCCTGGCTGCCTGTGTGTGTTGCTGTCACGGTTGCCTAGAGATACCACACACCGGTGCTGCTCACAACACCCGCGCCTTTTAAAAATGTCCACTACACCCGATACTCCACCACGTCCTCAAAAGCGAAAACGCTTGCAAAAGTACAGACGTGAGTGGGAAGAGGCACATCCTTGGCTGGACAGTGTCAGTGGAGATGATTACAAGGCAAATTGTAAACTCCACACAAACAGATCTCCTTTAGGTGCTAGTGCTACTGCCATGTGGTAGATCATACAGTATCTCATTAACTAGGTTAATGGATTTTGCAATAACTAAGTTGTGTGCATATGGCACTTTGTTATATATTTTCCTCATTGTATGTTAAATAGGGATGCATGTAATTATGGCTTTATGTAGTCTAATTAACAGCACTTTATATGCAACAATGTTGCACAATAAAGAATGTGTTCATTGGTAATAAAGCCTTTGCAAGCTTTAAGTATGACTAATTGCTTTCTTGATCACCCCTTTACTAAAAACACTGGCACAAAATAAAACATACCACTGCTGCGGGCGCCTCACCCCACGGGAGTCGGGCCTGTGGTGGTCATGGCCCCGAGGAGCTGTGGTGGGCGTCCCTTATTTTCATTTCTGAAAGGTGGCAACCCTATCGCTCCCCCTTTCCCATCATATCCTCAGTTGTCCTATAAATTAAAAGGCATAAAAAAAAAGTCAGACTACTGAGTCTTGATCAACAGATCACCCCTACTGACACAAAGTCGTTGAAGAAATGTAGTTGCGACATAACTTTTTTGCAACATGTGATGTTGTAGCAACCTAGCAAGTGAAAGCGTGGTGTTGTTGGAAAAATGAGAAGTTTCATGAACTGTTTGATTCTGTGATTCTTGTGAATTATTCCCAGTTAGAAACATGCTGTGTTCACTTAGAGACTAGGTCTACAGACAAGGACAGAGGACCCCTAATTTACACCAGGCGCAGCCACGCTGCGTTACAGCTGCGCCGCGGCACTCGGGGTTATACGCAGCCATTCTAGTCAATGCTCGTGTTTACACCAGATGTGCTCGGCACTCCGCTCCACAGAGAATACGCAGCAAGTCTATTTTTGATGGATGGCGCGTCAAGCTGCGCAGAGGAGATCGAGCTAGACAGGAAGTTCCAACATGAAAGGCATAGTGGATCCGGTCAATTTTCAAAGTAAAACATCTCGTGTCGACGACGGATCGTATTTATAAAGATGTATTTTTTAATTAAACAAAGCTCCAAAACTTTGATCCATGTTGCTTTTACTTTGAAGACTACAGCACAATAAAGAAGGAAATAACAACATTAAACACGATTAAAACATACAAAAAAAAGAAACCACATAACTACATAGACTACTTACCCATGGTAGAAGCACAAAAATCAAGGAAAAATGACCCAAAACGACAAAGTAAACAAGTCAACAACTGCTCAGCTTCTGAGATGCTCTGCTTCTGAAACACTGCTGGTGTAAATTAGGGGTTAGAGAGCTGAACATCATGATATCACAGTTGACCTTTTGGAAAAAGTCATCACCTCATATGTGTGAAATTTTGTTATAACTGGAGTTTGAATTCTTAAGTTATGGCCAAGTTCCCAGTGACCTTGTCCTTTGACCTCCAAATTCAAATCAGTTCATCCTTGAGTCCAAGTAGATATTTTTAACCAAAGTTGAAGCAATTTCATCCAGGTGTTCCTGAGATATTGTGTTCACAAGAATGTCATGGACGTGAGGTCATATTGACCTTGACCTTTGACCTCCAAAATTTAATAAGTTCATCTTCGAGTCCAAGGTTCATTCCCAAACCGGCCCCTACACACTTCCGCTCCGTCACGGGTGTGACTCGGCGTGACATCACACTTGCGGATGTGGACGTCACTTAAATAAAGAGAAGGGTGTAAATACACTGACAAGCTTTGGGAAGCCTTCGCCTATCTCTGACAGAAACAGGAACATCCATCATGATGCATATTGTAATGAAATAAATGTTAAAATGATAATCGTACAAACAGCATTGACAAAGATGTAAGTGCCAGTGACATGACACACTCATTACATTCATGACATAAAGGTACTGCGAAAGGAAAAATGATTCATTAAATAAATAAAAACTTGCCTCCATGCTTCTTTGGGCACATCTCTGTTTTGTTTAACATTCTTTCATCACGTCAGTCTCTCTCGTGTGCACGCAAAATGTCGTTTAAAAGGCTGTCTGAAGCAAAGTAACATATTACTGATCCTTGAAAATGACCCTACCTCGCACAGAACTAACTCTCATGGCGTTTCCTCCATCCTGGACACAACAGAGGTGCTGCACCTGAGATGAGTTTGGTCTGTAAGCCTGCGTCGATGCAGACTCGCTGTTGGACTGGTTTGGGATGACACTGTATGCACAAACTGTGTGAGTGTGTAGGGGGGATTGTGCAGGGGTTAGTTTGGGATTGAGCCCAAATGGTCACTTGTGCCAAATTTAAAGAAATTACATCAAAGTCTTGTTGAGATATCACGCTCACAAGAATGGGACAGACAGACAACCCAAAAAAAATGCCCTCGTGCCCTCAGCCATGGCCGTCACAGCTGCGGGGGCATGATGACACTTGTTTATTGTCTAGGAGCAGCCTATATGGCTTTTGTATTCTATAACCTATTTTGGTTTCAGTGATGTTCTCTCCTGCGGGCATTTCGGCACACCACGAGAGCTCAGTCAGTCAGCGAGGAAATAAAATTCAAGTCAGATGCAATATGCATTGCTAGCAAACAGACTGTGACTGCTCCGTGTTCGTTCATACACACAATCCTCATAGGCACCAGATATTAAGCTGCCTGAGCGTCACCTGTGATCTCAGCAGCTATAGAACAACACAGAGCCGGGAGATGAGGGGAAACCAGTTGAACAACTTTAAAGATTCGCTTTGACATTTTAGATTATGTTTTCCCATAAACTGCCAGCTCTCTTTCAACACGTCACATTGTTATGTTACTGTATCTTTGCTCTCTGCTCCCAGCCTGTCTTACTCATTATCCGTCATGAGTTCCTTTACTTGCCATAGCGTTTAAAAGTGTTGTAATATGTGCATCAGTATAAACTTTGAGTACTTTGATTTTAGTCTGCACTGCTATCTCTAATTCATTGCATAAATTATGTAAAACTATATTGACAGATACTTTTGCAGAAAACATAATTGTTGGATTATGTGCTGTCTTTTTAAAGTAAAGCAAGTGTTATGTTCCTGTTCTCCACATGAGGTGGGTGGTGGGTGCACAAAATACTGGGTTCAGATGTACAATCGATGCATATGCTCCAAAACCAGGCAAAAGCCATATCCCACACATAAACTAGAATTTATAAACGTTCTCCTGCTGTTAAAATGCATGCACCTCACTCATAATTCAGCCCAGGTGTTATCCCAGAGAGATATGAGGAGGTGGACATAAATATAAGGTCAGAGAATAAACAAATGAAACATTGTTTAGGTTTGTAGGCAATTTGACTGATTGTGGGATTTTCTTTGCGGTCTATATAGCAATTATTAAAATTTCAATAAACAGCTTGTTGCTGAACTTGATTTTGATTCATTTGTGAAACCAGGGGCAACATCAGAATTGCTAAACTTGCACTTCTTTTCTGTTTTTTTTCTTTGACAGATCTCAAGAGTAGGCAGATATTAAGACTGATATGGAAACAGTTGGCTAATGGCATGTCTTTATTTATTTATTTGAAATATTATTTGGTGTATTTATTTATATATTTTTCACTTTATTTTCATTTATTTCTTGTTTTTTCAGTTCATTTATAATAAAGGTCATTGTGTTAAAAAAGTTCAGGAAACACATAAGATGTTCTCAAATCAATAATCGAGCAGCCCTACTGTCCACTGTGTCGTTATGGTGATCTTCTTTTCTTCTCTATTTGGTGCCGGCACTTCAACAGCGCTTGTTTTCACCCAAAATGCAGCATGGTGTGTGTCTGCTCTGATCCGTTCAGCAACTAACTAAAGTCCTTGTGTATGAAGAGGATATAGTGCCCATGCTCCTCGTGTTTCATTGGGCTGCACCCTCATATACAGTACAAATAGGAAACTGAAGAACATAAACAAAAGAACACAATTAGCAAAATGCATAATCAGTTTTTACGCTGTATTTGGTAATGCTAGAGCAGAAAAATACAGCCACAACCTTCAAAGCTTCGCCAACTCCATAATATATAATGAAAGAGTAAGGACAACAAATGATAATGATATTGACATTATAGACACCTCTTACAGGATATCTTATGACTCAGGCAATAGACATGTGGTTTAGCTAACAACTCGCTAATGTACAAAAATATAGCTTTATTATATATACTTTACAAAAATACAATCCAGATGTTGTTTTATGGTCTTTGCTGAACAAAAACTCACAGAGGATGCTTTCAAAGGCATAAATAAAGGGAAGGATTGCACCAAAAAGGTGACTATATGCTGAAAACAAAATGGCCAACTTCCTGGGCCTTCCTTTCAAAGTACAAGTCACAACTTCCTGTGCTGAGTGTAAAGTACCTGTCAAACTAAAAGTAAACTAAAAGGCACAGAAAGAGTCACTAATTCACCAAAGCTGATAGCAGAACATTGCTAACGATGGGAGTGGAAATAAGGCTTGTGCATGTACAAGTTTCAAACTTAAGTTTGTCCCTGTTTCCCTAAAGACCTCAAGGCCTTGTGCCATACATTTTTATTTTGACTGTCAAGGGAATCCCAGAAATATTGATGGGGAAAAATATAATGTGAAAGTGTAACTAAGAATAATGATTGGTAGGGGGAGCTATTGTTGAAACTCAATAGCCTAGGCCACAGAAATAATGGTGGATAAAAACCCATTTTTGCTGAAATGTTCTGTAATCAGTGGTGCCAGACTCCTCAAATTAGACTTGAACTACAGTAAAGTTTTTATTGGACTGGACTCTACTGGACCCAGCGTGTTTTCTCTAAAGTTCTTTCTGAAGTTGTTTTTGGACAAAAGAAAAGTATGTTTTGGAGGACCTGAAGACTTTTGGCCCATGTGATAACAACAGAGTGCAAAAAGAGAAAGAAAGCCAAATCAGACAGAAGATGAGGATGTTATTCTTCCCGAAGCACAAGCAAATAATCCAAAGTCAGTTTAACCCAGCCATGACAAATACACACAGGCAGAAGATGTGGCAAGAAGTAACTGACAAAATCAATGCGAGAAATCTGCTGTGAAATGAGCCGTAGATGAAGTCATGAGGAAATATGAAAATATTGCTGTGACAGCAAGAAATGGCAAAGCCAAAAATCGAGTTTCAATAAAACCACATAGCTAACATCAGTATGAGACAGAGTTATGTTAAGTTGCTAATGCTAATGTCAAATCTATACTCTAACAAACTAACCGCTCATAGTGTCCGGTTGGTTTTCCTGTTCTGAAAAACACATCATCCATCCTCATCCTCCTACTCTTCAGTTACCAAAGATTAGTGGCGAACCGTGACTATTAGAGCTGGGACTTCAGTTTGGCCAGAACTTAGCCAAAAGCACCAAAAACGCAGCAAAATGTAAAAAGATTTTACTGGAATAAGCGGCAGCCAGGTATCTTGTGACATGTGTTTGTAGTATGTAGTTGCCATATAAAAAAAACCAGCAGTATAGGGCAGCAAACACTACACAATGATAGCAGAATAAGTTGTGTTTTTTTTTCTTATGAAACTTGTATTAAACAGCAGAGACTTGTCATTTACTCTGTTACTATTGTTTGAATAAGTTATAGTTCAGTTTGTGTTTGATATTAAGAGCTGTAATGATCTATATGAATCATTCTGAATTTCTTTTTTTATCATTCTTATTTCTCTGTTTCACTACCACACACACTGATACATGTAACATAGATCTCCAGTTATATTATTTCTTTGTGTCAACACAACTCTGTCTGCTGTGCTGCACTGTTGGAAATAGCTTTAAAAAAAGAAGATCAAGCATCTGAAAATTGTTCTCTGACAGACTCGGGGATGAGTGCAATTTCAGTCTCCTACATAACACAGTTCTCTGCAGATCCTCCGCTATGCTGTGAAAGTCTGCCGTGAAAAAGGCAGCGCTATCAAGTTAGCCACCTAGCAACAGCATCGGTCTTGACTGCTTTGTCTCAAGCAAGATATGACTGGACTTCAAGAAGGCCTATTTTTGGTCCCACCCACTGTAAATCAAAATGTGATTGGTTAAAGCGATATTCCACCCCAGAATGATAGTCCACTCAATATGTACTCACCCCTATGCTGATGTGAGGATGGGTGAAGATCTTCAGTTCACAAAACAATCCTGGAGTTTCAGCAGAAAACAGGGTTGCAGCTAATGGCAGTGAATGGTGACCACGGATAAAATGTAACGTCTCCCAGGTAGCATGTAAACATGGCATCGATGTATCGCGAGACTTTGTATATCTCACAGTACTTTCACACGTCCATCCATTAAGAGATATGCGAAGTCTCGCGATACATCGACGCCATGTTTACATGCTACCTGGGAGGCTACAATTGACATTTCAGCTAAAAACATGGTGTAAATGGTGTCTTTTGTGGTTAAATTTTAATGCCACGGCTCGCAGACACTTGGATTACACCACACGAGCAGGATGGAGACATTTTGTGTTCGTTTTGTGTTCTTTTTTTTACATTTTATCTGTGGTCTCACTGCCATTGGCTGCAACCCTGTTTTCTGCTGAAACTCCAGGATTGTTTTGTGAACTGAAGATCTTCACCCATCTTCACATCAGCATAGGGGTGAGTACATACTGAGTGGACTATCATTCTGGGGTGGAATATCGCTTTAATACACCTGTCACTTTCTAAATGAACACACAGGCTGTGGCCTTCTGTCCCAGTGATGAAGTCCTAACCAATGAGTGAGTTAGATCTAACCTTTCTCTGCCTAGAGACAACAACAAAAAATTCTGATTGGATAACTCTTTTTTTTTTTTTTTTTTTGCTGTTTTCAGGACATTAACCCTTTCATTTCTGAAACAAATTGATAGAAATCACTCTGTGTGTTAAAGGAGCGATATAACAGCTTCAGCTCCCCGTTGTTGAGTTGCTCACACTCAAAGAGCAGTCGCAGCAGCGAGGGCAGAGAAACTTTGTTGCACCAACATAACAACTGGCATGGATTTTTTTTTTTTTTTTTTATGGTTTGTGGAATGGTGTGGTGGAATTAATTGTGTCATTTTCTTGACAAATCTTGAGCAAAACCATGGCCAATTCAAGCCCATAGTAGGAAAGCATACAAAAGTTTAGATGACAATATTTCAGATTTGGATTAAATCTTTTTATATGCTTACTATTACATACATAAGACCCTAAATTAGATGTTTAGAAGACTATAGAGGATTTGGGTTTACAGAGGCTGTAACAGACAGGTATAGTCTTCAAATTTGGAAGGAAAATGGTCACTAAGGACCTCTGAGCAACACATAAGGCAATACTTGTGGTCATTTTATGCAACTAATTTTTTTATAAGGCATCCTAAGGTGAAGGGAAACCTTAGCTGAAGAGGGTTTTTTTTCAACCAGGTACTGTCAGATTTTATTTGTGAATATACAAAGGGGTCAGGTCAGTGTTAACCTTTTCAATGTTCCACCATTCTTTCAGTCTTTCCCCAAATCTAAGAAGGAGGAAAGATAATACACTGAAATATGTGGGCTTGTCAGTGAATTTGTCAAGTTTAGTTTATTTACTATGCAATGACATTGATCATTTACATGAAATGGAAACGTGGTTGCACCAGATTTAAGGAGACACTAACTTCCACCTGCAGTCCTAAACAAGTGTTATGCTGATATAAACAATCAAAAACATTTTCTCATTGCGTTGATTGAAAAAACAATCTGGGAGGCATTTCTGTGTATTTCATGCATTTTTACATGTTTGTGTGAAGGTTGCGGGTTTGAACAGGTGCAGATCGTGTGGCAGATGTGGACAGACACCAACCCGGGTGGATGATTTGTGGTGTCACGCACATGTGGTGGTGACAAAAAGGGGAAGTCATCCATCATAGAGGGAACAGATCCAACTTGAGTCACAACAGTTTCTCCTTGCAGAGGAAACAGCACACAAAGTGAACTCCATACGGCCGACCTTTGGCACTCAAATCGCAAATCAGAGTTAAACAGAGACAGCTTGCAGTACCTGTCCCCGGTTATCACCATGTCAGGGCACAGACATAAACAAGATTACCAGCTCATGTCAGGCTGGGATTTAAGATATATAGTACTAACTTGGTAAAATCATATACTTGATTTGTTCTCGTCCTTATAGCTACTGACAACAAGCAATGGTGTTTTTAGTGTTTTTGCTTGGACTGAAGGTTTCTTAGAGATTCCTGAGCCTGAAGTAACCTTGAAATTTATAACAAAACCAGAGAGATCAGTTAAACGCAGTTGGGGAGGAACTTGAATGCAACGCCCCACCTGGCCATACAGCTACAGACAGCTTACATGGCTAATTGTGCAGCCCCAGTTTATACGACCAGTGTTCATAAATTACACAATGCCACATATCAAATCCCACTAACAACCCTGAGCGTCCATGGAGAAAAAAACAATTCTACCGCAGCACTGTCGCTGTGTGTTTACTGGCGCGCTCCAGCTGAGAGAGCTGTGAAGATGATGGTTGTGACTCCGGCTACATTTCTGCAAACCAGTGACCTTGTGACTGAATATGGTGGAGGTTTTTTTTTTTTTTTTTTTTTTTTTTCTGGAAAAAGCACAGCAGTCACAAACCACAGGAGATCTGTAAAGACCAGGAACCGTAAACGGCAAATTACACTTGGAACAAAAGCCGGGCTGCTCGGATGGATGGTGGATGTTAACAGGGAGTGATTCCAGACAATTTAACAGCCACCTTGGGAAGTGCACCTTCTTCCTTTTTTGACTCATGGTTGCGTGTTTCTCTGTACCTCCCTGCCTTCGTCCCTCCTCTTTCACTCTCACCACCCCAAAGTTAGAGGCTGTGTCAGTGGTTAACACAACCTTCTCCTCCACATAAACAAAATGGGCATTCTGAGACTCATTTGGCAGCTGTGCTGACGATGCAGTTCCTCTCTGAGCTCACACAGTCTGCTTGTCTCTTTGTCTCAACTGATGCAAAAAGAGACATAAAAACGTCTGAATGTGCTCCCCTAATTCTGCCTCCTCCCGCTGACAGGTCAGACACACAGGGAAGAGTGATGCCATAATGGCAGTGACAACTACACACTGTTAGAACACCTTGCCATACATCTGTCATCTGGTAAACATGCACTCTCCAGTGACTTGCAGATAATTGCCACATTGTGACTGACTTGATTTGCATAACTAGATTTGATAAATCAGACAGTAAATTGGAAAAACCTGCGACAGTTATTGTGCCGCCAACTCTGGGTTGCAACTGTTCTCCTGCCCACTGATCAATAACATGCAGCACATGTGTGATACTCGGAGGGATGTGCAAGAAACACAGCTGCATTAGAGCTAATGAAAAGGCAGATTTTACACATCATTTCTCACCTCCTCGTACCTGTGACAGAAATAGTATTCCACCTATTCAACCCTCCTACAGAGCCGTCTTTCCATCGATACACAATCTACCACACACTCTATAAACAAACAGCTCATGTTCATGTGGTAGAAACGTGGTCGACAAGAATCTTGCATCTTCTCCTTTGATTTGATCATGCTTGCTTTAGCATACGCACAGACCTCTGTCTTCATACATGGATGATTTAAGCAATTAGTTTAGAGTTTTATTAGAGTTTTTAACTTGCTATCAAATGGTCTCAATAATAATAATAGTACGGACATCTCTATATGAACTGCATAAACAAACAAGAGCATCAGTGAGAAGAGTGACTGTTTATATACACTGCCTGTACATAAAAAGTCACCACCTGGATTTAAGCAAACAGGTTAAGATCCTTCCATTGGATAATTACTGCAGTGATTAATATGTTTCAGCTGGCAACAAGTTATTGAACCCTAACTGATGCAGTGAGGAGCTTCTCATTTCTTAAATAACCATGTCAGAAGACATATCCTGTGGTTGTGGAAAAGATGTTATTCTGTTTGAGAAGGATCAAATTATTGGCCTGCATCAAGCAAAGAAAATAAAATATTAGAAAATATTTCTAATATGTGGTTCACAACTAAGATTCAAATCTTGTTGTAGCTTTAAGTTATCCATTTGAGAATGCTGACCATTTGACGAGAGTTTCCACTTTTGCAGGTTTGGGCATGTTACTACTCCTCGATGAATCAGAAGCGACCTTTTAGGAAACCAAAAAGTACAGTGTCATGACCATGACATTTGACAGCAAACCCCATTGTCCATTGTCAGATACAAATAACTTGCTGTCTTTGAGGTATAATGAAAGAATGTTGGTATAATTATGATTTCAGATGAAAACATGCAGGCATTACCATCTGTTGGTGTACTACCTCATGTAACAGCAATCACATGATCAACACTCATCCAGTCGTGTGTGCTGATTGTGGTTTTCTTACTTATTTTCTTTTCAAAATAAAAGCATGCTGTTATTTAAAGGTGTAATATTTTCCAAAAGTAAAAAATGACTCCATACATACATACATAATCTCTTTCAATCATCGCTTATGACCCACTGGAAGTGTGTGGTCGTGGCTGGATCCACAAAGACCCTAAGCTCTGCCTGTATTTGCTTACTTTTTTCTCATTATTTTGCTGTACTTATGACTTTTCACCTACCCAAAACATTGGTATTTGACATCCTGGTGCATTTAGGAGCAGCTCAGACAAATCCTACTGACTCTACCTTTAAGATAACTTCATCCAGGATTAATAAATCAGTCTCTAAACTGCTTTCCAAGAACCTAATTTGCTGGATGAGAATAAACAGGTTTATTTCAGCCTGATAACAGCACGTTAGCCTGGATTAGTTTAGCTATGTTTGGAAAGCAGGGCCCTCTGGGTGTGTGTTAGTCAGCTACACACACACGCATAAAGACGCTGCATGAATTATTGAAAAACAGCACAATCATTTTCTGATTGAGAGGGGTGGCTGTGGCTCAAGCAGGGTGGCATTGCATCGTAGCATTTGTGGTTTAATCTCAGGTTCGTTCCGTCCATGTGCCAACATGTTCTGAAAGGGACAATACACCTCTAGTGCTATTTGTCCATCTTGTCGTGAGCAGTTTCATGTAGGAACTACTTTCTCAGTGATGAAAAGAAAGTAGCTCTGGTCAATTATACTGCAGAAAGAGAGTAGTTCCTACACAAGACTGCTCACTTCAAGGTCTGTGGAGTATCTTGAGTAACCAGGTCATGATTTTTGGAAAGACAGACACTAATTTTGACTTTCTCAAATGCATTTTTTGGCCCCACAGGACAAGCGCCATCTAGTTCCATTATACTGAAGAGAAGGCAGACGTCTCTGCAGCCGATATCTCTAAAACTCTGCAACTCAGACCAAAACTATCTAGATGGATGAATAGCACTATGGGTAAGAGGAAAAACATGGATTTTTGATTTTGGAGTGAAGTGTCCATTTAAGCAAGACAGTGAATCCCCAACTGCTCCTTATTTATGTGAACTGGAAAAATGTGCTTTGGATGAAAACAAATGCACACGATCCAGTTGTGTAACCAAAAAACACACTGGATGGACCATATATAAGATATGACTGTGTGTTTGCTGCATCAGTCGGCCTATAAAAGCCTCTGTGTTTACTGAAAAGAGTTTATTCAGCAAACCTTCCTTGGATTAATAAAAGTTGAAGTGGCTTTGCAGCAAACACTATATCCCCACAACCTTCACCTAGGTTAACGAAATTCAGTAAACTATCCCAGAAGAAAAGAGGGAGAGGTTTAAAAAAAGCAGCTGCAGGGACATTTATTGTGCAGCAGCTGCCTGCTTGAACACTGTGGCTTTCACTCCAGCGTCAGCTGCTTCAGGACCATGGAGAACTCTATCATCGGCAGACAGGATCAGCACCAAGGACAGCGCCAGTGTTTGCCAACAGCACTGCAGCGGGTTACGACGGGGTTAACACTTTCTATTCCATCAGCCTAGAAGAGTAAGTCTTTGAATTTCAGAAGGTAGAAAAAACAGCCAGGGTGTATACATTAAAACATGAGCTCAGCCTGTTTTTATGTCACCATAATGCATTCAACAGATGGAGAGATAGTGGATGCAATTACCTGCTATTATTTATTTATTTTCTAGCTATTATGGCTTATTACTATATGAATTACTTGCCTATATGTTTGGAGATCAGCTATCTGACATTTGAGCTTACAATAACATGTACACAATTCAGAAGGATATTGCTCTCCAAAACCCCTTTCATCTCAGGAGCCCCCTATAAAAAACCATATAAACCCACCCCCACAGCCCGCGAGGACCGCTACTGCTGAAAATGTGCTTCATGTATTTTAGCTGTGCTCTACTGTCTGTCTTGTACAGTGCTGTTGTTCTTGTATTACAGGGTAGCTTAAGGAAAATGTAAGACCAAACTGTTGTTTTGTTCAGACCTTTCTGGCTGCTTATGCTGTATAGTTTTGTATTTTCATGCATTTTTATACTTTACTTTTTATAACATGAGAAGAGGCTAATATTGACTGAGGCTTCTGGAGTAAATTTCTCTAAATCCAATAAAGAACAGGGCAGAGATGCTAACGTTAGCCTAAACTCTGATAGCATCCAGGATCTGCTCTCACATGGGGAAATGCTACACTCTGAATGTGCCAGTTATAAACAGCTTTTTATTTTAATGTAACCTAAACTGTCAAGTTTGACTGAAGATGACAATGATGAAATCACTGGAACGTTGGTACAACATCAGGGCATACTAGCTAACGTTGCTAACGGTTATCTAAGACACTGGGGTGATTAGCAAAATGCTCAAAACACCAAATACAAAAACAAATAAAATACCATCAAAAACATACACCAAACTAGCTGTGAAAAGTGAAGTAAAAGTGAAGGAGAAGATCCCCGCCAGGCAACAGGTGGTGAAGCACCTACTGCAATGTCACCAACAGGGGCATTTACAGGCTTTTTTGATGGGGGTGGCACAAGGGCGGCACTGACTTATGTACGGGTGGCATGATGTATGTGCATGCACACACACATACACTAGCGTATATGCATGTACACACACACATGCATTGGGTTAGCATTACTTCACATTTCTCAGATCTAATCCAATTACTAACATTAAAGTATCTTACACTTTCTTACATTCCTGTGTTAAATAGCATAAATAGTCCCACCAGTCGCAGCACAACAGAGTGACACCACACAAATGTAATATGAAGTTTCCATACTGAAAGTCCTCAAAAATGGATTGTCTCCATTCCATCCTCAGCATTCCACCATTAAAAATTATTTTATCTATTTTATTTATTTTCTATTCACATGTTTAGTGTATATATTTTTTGGTGTATGATTTTTGTTTTGTAATTAGCATAAAGGGAACTACAGCTAACATCTCATTATACAACTCTGTGTTGTAAAATGATCCATAAGGTAAATTAACCTTGTAAAAAATTAAAAGTAGGCTACATACAAAAGAAAACAATGCATATTTAAAAATAACATTCATACATTTGGTTCAAACTAAGGTCCTGCCTCTCACTGAACAAATAGCCACTCAAACTTGAGGATAATGGGGTGGCACTTGGGGTGGCCAGTGCACCCACTCTAGAAATGCCCCTGGCCACCACAACTGCCAGATACACCCCGCAAAGATTTCAGAAGTTCCGCCAACATTAACATGACCTCCACATACGTTGTCCCGAGCTGAAACAAGATTTCAAACTGAAGCAGTTGTTGATCACTTGCAGCCCCTAGTAGCCGGTCAAGAAGAGTGAGAAGTCAGCTGTCAATGGCCATATAAAACAGAGCAGTCAAAAAATAGAATTACTGCCTCACAGTTGCATGTCTCCACCAACCCGTCAAGCTAGAGTCTACATCCACGTATGTCCAGACTCATAGAATGTCTGTCGTTAAGATTTGGAGAGAATTAAATATGGAACTTACCACTATATTGTATTATAATTTATGCTATTAGATATTTGTGTGTAATTTTATCATAATTAGGGTATGAATTCTTGAGTTATGGCCAAATATGTGTTAAGTGAGGTGATCACCAAAATCTAATCAGTTCATCCTGGTTGCATCCAAGTGAACATTTGTGTCAAGTTTAAAGAAGTTCCCTCAAGGTAGCGTTCACAAGAATGAGATGATCTGAAAATGCAATGCCTGTGGTCGCGGCTGTTACCGGCGTGCAGCCATAAAAAAACGGGGTTTGCAAAAATTGAGAATCACAGAGGTCCTTCAGGATACAGTCAAGCATGCGGACAAAAAAAATTAGGCTGATCAGTCCAGTTGTATTCAAGATTAGCTGCGGGCAAGCTGCAGGTCTGTTGATCACGCACACAAGCACGCACTTAAACACACACACAGAAGCGATCGCATGATCCCCTGGTAGGAATAACAGCAATGACTAAGGAGGAGGCAAAGGTAATGTTACTATAGCATTAACAGGTGGTAAACAGAGGCGCAGATACATGTCACACTGCATGGTGCAAGTAGAGAATAGTCACAAGCAGGAGGGATTCATTTGTAGTACAATTAGAAAATGCTCAAAGCTGCACAGTTAGCATGTAGTTAGTGCTTGTATATATACAGTATATGAAGAGTTAGTAAAAACAGATAAAAGTTATTCATAAAATGAATAAACCAACACCAGTTTGACTGACGTTCCCTGGAGCGCAAAAGAAGAAGAAGAAGGAGAAGAGGAAGTCATACTTTATTAATCCCCTGGAGAAAAATCAATTAGAAATACCAGTTATATAATATATCTGTTTCTACAGATGAACTCGTCATATATTCTTTTCATTATACTGTAAGAATGACTGATATGACTATAGAAAGTGAGACATGACAGCGGTGGGCTGGAAATATCCCTGTTAAAAAGTGAAATCTTGAAAGTTTTCAGTCTGTAGAGAAATTAAAGTCCCCTCTTCAGACTGTGTCTGATTGTGGTGCATCACTCAAGCTGCACGGCTGCATCAACCCCCTCCCGACAGACCCCGCCACATGCTGAGGCCCGGGCTAGTCCCTACCCCCTCACAATATGGCTGCCTAGTGCGCTGGGCACACACAGACATCAATTAGAGAAAGGTTACCTTGTGCTGCTGCTGGCTGGTTTTGTCTTCCCGGGCTCCAAAAGAGGCAGAGAGAGAAAATATGAGAGGAGGAGATGATTTCTGTGGGCAATTTAATTCCACCCTCTTACCCACAATCTACCCCGCCCAACCCAACACCGCCATCACCGCTCTCACTCTCTATTTTCCAAATCCAGCCAAGTGTTTGATTTTCAAAAGGTCACCTTCCAGCTCTTTTCTGTCCTCTCAGATTCTTCCTAACCGATAAGAGTGTAAACATAGAATAGACGCCAATATTTACCTGAGAACTCTGGGGGAGGTGGCGTTTTTACAAAATGCAAATCTAAGCCTGAGCAATGCACCGCCTTGGGTTCCAATGGTATTATTTAATTAGGCATGGTGGTATTGGGTTCAATATTTGTTTGGGAGAGGGGTTGTGTTTATGCCACTGGATATTTACTGGAGCAGTGGAGGTTAAAATCTTAAGCCTGTCTTCTTCTTTGTTCATCAGATTAGACTTCCGTGCCACCACCACAGGCAACTGTTAAAACTGGCATCAAAGTATTAATTATAGAAAAGCACTATTTGTAGCAAGGTCTGAGGGAATGTGCATGTATGTGTGTTTGTTTGTTTTCCCTCCTGTGACACTGTGTGTGTGTGTGTGTGTCAGTGTGAGTGAGCACTGACTAGACTGACTATCATCCTGTTTGTAAAATCTATTTCCAACAGCTCCAGGGTTATCAATACACGTTTGGGTCGGGGCGGAGGTCAGAACCCTTCATTTCCTTAACAGTGACCAGTGTACTTCAGTGTACACTCTTAGAAATAAAGGTGCTAACCAGAACCATAAAGTGTTCTTCAGCTTGTCCTCACAGAAGAACTTCTTTTGGTTCTTGTTCGAGCCTTACCCTTGGGACCCTTTCAGAGAGTTCTACCTAGAACTCAATATAAAGGGTTATACCTAGAATCATCTGTGAAAGGTTTCACCCAGAATCCCCATGAGAAATTCTACAGAGAACCCTTCTATGGTGTAATGGTTCCCCAGAACCCTCTCTGGAGGCTCTATCCAGAGCTTTCCACCTTCTAAGGGTGCCAATAAGAACCCACAGATTTTATCTAGAAGCACCCAAGGGATTCCACTGAGAACCTTTTAATATTTCAAGGGTTTTATCTAGAAGCTACCCACAGGGTTCTTCCGAGAACTTTTTTATATTCCAAGGCTTTATCTAGAACCCACCCGTGGGGTTCTACCAAGAACCTTTTTATATTTCAAGGGTTACATCGAGAACCCACCCTGGGGGTTCAACTGAGAATCATTTTATATTTCCAGGGTTTTACTTAGAACCCAACCAGGGGGTTCTACTGAGAATCTCTATATATTCCAAGGGGTTTATCTTGAATGCACTCATGGGGTCTCACTCTGGGTTCTACTGAGAACCTTTAAATCCTTTTAAATTCCCAGGGTTCTATCCAGGATTCTATATGGAACCCTGCCAGGGAGTTCTACCAAGAACCTCTAGGGTTTGATCTGCAACACACCCAAGGGGTTCTACCAAGAAGTTTTTTATAGTCCAAACATTTCTATCTAGAACACACTCAGGGGGTTCTACAGAGAACTTTTTTATATTCCAAGGGCTTAATCTAGAACCCACCCAGGGAGTTCTACCAAGAACTTTTCATATTCCAAGGGTTTTATCAAGAACCCAGCCGGGGGGTTTGCTAAAAACCCTCACATAGCCAGCCTCTCCACAGCGCTCAGTGTAGGAGAAAGGTCTGGTTCCACACATGCATATTCTGCCTTGTTTGCATTTCTTTAAACCAATTACAAATGACTTGGGCAGAGCTAAGCCCAGGATTCAGCGACAGTGCTGCTGCACAATAGTGTTAAGAGGGAACTTGTTTTGTTGGAACATTTGCGTGTCGGGAGGGGAGCTCTTGCATTAAAAAGCTTAAATCACCCCAAAAGAAAAGGTAGCAGCTGCTAGCTTGTTAAATTCGTACCACTAGCGTCCCATGCGCCAATTTGTCATTGGTGTGTAGGTAGGTGTGCATCCGGTGAGTCAGACTAAAAAAAAAACCCTTAATGAACGCTTGATAACCAATCCTTGAAGAACTCCTCTTTCAAAGTTGGTTCTTTGGATAAAAAAGGCTTCTTAATGGAACCCTCAGTTGTACACAGAAACCTTGACAAAAACCGTTTCTTCAATAAATGGTTCTGTAGAAGCAAATGGTTCAGGGTAGAGCCTCCACCTTTCAGGAAGAACCCTTTTGGAACCTTTATATCTAAGAGTGTATAAGAAGGGACTTAACATGAACAACTGAGGACTGAGCTCGACCTCTGTTAGTTTCATGTTTTCATTGCGTTCATTTCTGTTGAAAAAAGGCTGCTTTGCTTTCAAGCACATCTAAACCAAAATGCAGCTAAATCAACCACAAATCCTGTTTGACACCATCCACCCACTTAGTTTTCAGTCATGACTCCAAGTTTTACATTTCTTGTTTGAAAACGACGGTCTTCAGCTTTTATCTGACACTGCACCACTTTTCTTTCTTTCAGTAGAATAAAAGTGGGACCATTTATTTATTAGTTGGACCACTTCAGACCAGAGGAAAATATTTTAATGGATTTTCAAGGAGTGTTTTTTCCTTCAGTGCTTAGTCATATTGCACCTTATTTATGCCTATGACAAAAATGTACTTTGGCCCAAAAAGCCAAGTTAATATAATGATCTGCTGGTGTAAATGCATGTTTTTCCCGCTACTTACATCTCTTCTACTTTACTTAAGATCTTACACCTTTCCATTTGTTCTCCATTATCACTACAGGGGAGTGTACCTACAATTCACACATGAGTTTCTAATGGAGCAATTATATCCTTGTATTTCATGGTCTACACTCACAAAAACACACATAGTAGCTGACTCACAGACTGAACTAGAAGTGTACAGTCAGTTGAGTTCAGATTTCTGCCAGGCAACAGAGGGTGAAGCACCTAGTGTAATGCCACCAGAACTGCCAGATGCAACCAGCAGAGATTTACAAAGTTTTGAATAAACTTTTTAGTATAGTTTAGTTCTTAGCTCTGAGAGGCTGAGGGTGGGATCCTGCAATGATGCCAAGTCACAAGCGCACAGTGGATCTGAAGTATAAGACTGTGTCAGATGTAACTGTTATGTCCTTGAATTGTGGCCAAGCTAAATTGCTCATGAAAAACATTGAAAATTGGGCAAGTTGCTCTATGTTTATGTTTCCCCTGCGACCAAAACTTCTGCTAACATTTTTGCTGAAACAAAAAAAGCAATTACATCCTGTGTAGCGTCAAAGAAGCTGATTTTGTACATACTAGAATTAAGTCAAGGACTGCGGCAATGCTTGCAAGACCCTAAAATGATAGTCTTATGTCCAGGAGCTGTTTACCATAGCTTAGCACAAAGACTGGAGGCAGGGGGAAACTGCTAGCATAGCTCCACCAAAGTGATGGAAAAATTACACTTCTGTTTGCATTTTATTTGGTTCTACTGTGATTCAACAGTGATTAAATCAGACTCCTTCTTTGAAACAGGGCATGTTTCTTTTGTGGCTCATTGGTCTAAGGATATGATTCTCACTTTGGGTGTGAGAGGTCCTGGATTCAAATCTCGGAGAGTCCTCGAAAAGAGTCGTTATGCATCTTAACCCTTACGTTTGGTCTGTTAGTAAGACGAACAAGAACTTTCACACGCACACAGCTACATATCATTTAGCACCAGCTTTTCTCTGCAAAAGAGGCTCTCCACAGGTCTCCACTCTCAAAACTAAGACTTTGTTTAGACTGCCATGCCCAAGCTGCTTTTGCCTTATCCAGATTGATTTTAGAATGTCTGAAAAAACACATGAAATGTGATCGGATCCAAGCCACATTTGGAGGTGGTCTGAAATGTGATTCCAACAAATATGTCTTAGTCTAGCCACCTGTCCTCTAAAGTCTGATTTCAAAGGGTCTTTAGCCTCACTCTGAACATGACACATGATAGAAGCGTCAAATCCAGAGTGATGGAAGTGCATCGGAGTGGAATGGAGGACAACACAAAGAACATTAGTTCATGGAAAGATGCTGAAATAAATTGTCTGCTGACAAGGCTGGAATTTCTAATGCGTCTGCATTAGAAAACCACATCAGCAGTGTACGTAGTTACTGATGCCTATGTCTGTTACACAGATATGACGACTTTTGCCAACATGTTTGTTGAAACAAAAAATAAATTATATCCTGTGATGCATTGAAGAAGATGATTTTGTACATGTGAGAATAAAATAAAGGACTGTGGCAATGTTTGTAGAACCCGAAAACAACTGTATATTATGTATAGGTCCAGAAGCTGTTTAGTATAGCGTAGCACAAAGACTGAAAGCATAGCTCCACCAAAGTGATGGAAAAATGAGTGCTTATGTTTACATTTTATTTGCAAAGTTGGCTGTACTGTGATTCAACGGTGATTTAATCAGGAAGTTTGAAAGAAAGAAAGCACTTTTTGTGGCTCGTTGGTCTAGGGGTATGATTCTCGCTTTGGGTGCGAGAGGTCCCGGGTTCAAATCCCGGACGAGCCCTTGATAAGCAGACTTTGTGTGTCACAACATGTTATATTTGGTCTTTCAGTAAAATGAACAAGAACTATCATAGTCTTGGAAAGCCTCAGCAAATCTGATGTCAAAGCATCTTTTGCATCATTCCCAACACGACACATGCCAACAACATTCAAGGTGATGGAAGTGCAGCAGAGCGTTATGATGGACACAAAGAACACAAAGAACAGCAGTCCATGGGAAAATGCTGAAATAAATTCTCTGCTGGCACTTTGGGGAGAGTCTTCTGAACAGACAAAGCTGGAATTTCTCATGCTTCTGGATTGGAAAGAAAAATTAGCAGTGTACGCAGTTACTGATTCCTATGTCTGTTTCACAGATTCACAACAGTTTTTGCTTACATTATCTAATCTAACTTCTACAATTCATTGGTCTAGGTGTATGGTTCTCACGTACAGTGCAACAAGTCCCAGATTCAAAACCTGGGTGAAGCCTAGATGAGAACACCTTGTCTATCTCAAACCTTTAAAGTTGGGCTGTCAGTAAGATGAATGTGAGCTATCACAGTCCAGAAATGCTACATATCCTCCTCATTTTCCCCCAAAACAGACTTTCTACTTAGGGTCCATCTGGGCATCATAGTGTTTCTGATTCAACAGTGACTAAATCAGACTCTTCCTTTGGAACAGGGGAGCTACTTTTTCGTAGCTTGTTGGTCAAGGGGAATTATTCTCCTTTCAGGTGTGTGAGGTCCAGGATTCAAATCCTAGATAAGCCCTTGGAAAGGACCCTTTGTGTATCCCAGCCCCTTAAATCTGGTTGTCAGTAAGGTGAACAAGGACTAGAAAAGCTACATATCCTGTAGATGACCTCAGTACCTGCTCCTTTTCCCCAAAAGAGACTGTCCACAAAGGATCATTGCAAGTTTCCAGTCTCACAACTGAGACTTTGGTCTGGACAGACTTTTATCTAGTTTGATTTTAGAATGTCTGGGCAGCAAAAAAGACAAGATTTGAGCTTTTTGCAACTCAGATCTATGCAACATTTGGAGGTGGTTTAAAATGGGATTCCAATCCGATTTCTACAAATGTGTCTCAGTCCGGCCACCTGGCCACTCAAAACGATTTTCAAAGGGTCTTTTGCATCATGAAGACAACATAGTGGAAGTGCTGCTGGGTCTTTCTGTTGGTCACAATGCAGCTGCTCTTTGGATACTTCAGGTATTTACACTTATTCTTCAGGTGAAGGGCTCATTGTGTGGGTCAGTCTTAGTAAAAAATCAAAAATGCAAGGCTCCTTCAAAAACACACAAGGCTCACTGTAAAGTTACATGGAAAAAGAGTCGAGAGTTAAAAAATAACCAACACGAATCAACCAACACAGGTTTTCATCAGGGTCAGACAGGAGTAACTTACACACCTATGCTGTGTTACACTAATGAGTTGAGTGGGAGGGAAGTTCCCTGTCAAGGTACACCATGGCACAAAATGTATCAAAGTGAAAAATGGGGTTGGGACAAAAAAAGGAAAACAAATAATAATTAAAAAAGATAATTGAAAAAAAAAATAAGAAAAATTCAAGAATAAATAAAAAAAAAATCAATAAATTAAATCAAAACTAATTAAAAAAGAAAAGTGTAGATTAATAATAAAAGAACGATATAGAACACATTAAACCTAAATAGATTAAATATAATAAATATTTAGGAATAAGTAATTAAAAAAAATAGGAAAAAAATGAAATAATTGAAAAAAGTAATTGAAAAAAAGGAGAAAATGAGACAGAAAGAAAAGGGGGGTGGGGGGGGGTGGGGGGGGGGGGTGGGGGGGGTGGAAGGAAGTGAGTGAAAGAAAAGGGAAATGAGAGTGGGGGTAAATCCAAATCATTTAAAAAAAGGGATAAATGTAATGTGCTATCAAGTCAACATGGACCCTATCGTTTCTTTATGAACACATGGTAAATTCCTGATAATTACCTATTTACATATATTTTATATAATTCATTTTGGGGGCACTTTGGGGACACTGAGGCCTACGTGGTTACCCAGAACAACCAAGCAAATAAGGTGGGGATGTCTGGACAGAGAAGCTGCAGTCTTTTGTGGCTCGTTGGTCTAGTGGTATGATTCTCGCTTCGGGTGCGAGAGGTCCCGGGTTCAAATCCCGGACGAGCCCTTAATAGTACAGTTTCTGTCTCAGCCCTTTAAGATTGATGATAATGAAAGTCTAGCAAAGCTGTAAATCCTTTGGAGGCCTGAAGTACCTGCTGAGGTCCTCTAATAGGGTCAGTCTTGCCATGCAGGATTCCACCCCAGGCCTCTCAGAGGTAAGTCACAAGCACACGCTGGATTTATAGTACAAGACTGCATCAAAAACAACTGTTACTGTCCTTGAATTCTGGCCAAGCTGAATTGCTTATGAAAAACCCTGGAAACTGAGCAACTTACTCTGCCTTTAGGTTTACGCTGCTCCCAGTGTTTTTGCTAACATTTCTGAAAACAAAAATCATCCAGTGAAAGATCAAAGAAGCTGATTTTGTCATGCTAGAATGAAGTCAAGGACTGCGGGAATGCTTGCAATACTCTAAAATGATTGTGCTAAGCTACACTAAACAGCTCCTGGACATATACGTTGTAAACAAAGATTGGAGGCAAGGAGAAACTGGATTCTACATTTTCCCATCACTTTGGTGGAGTTGCGCTAGCAACCTGGTGGCTGACGTTAAGAGTAAACATAAAAAAACGGTCACTCCTCTTGTGGATGGTCTTGTTTGCTTATGCAGGTCTTATAGAGGCATCAGTATTAAATTGAGACTGTTTCCTAACCAGTTAAAAACTCCTTGTAGTAGCTTTAACAATAAAGAAAACAACTCCTGGTATTGTTTTAATGTGAGAGAGACCCTTAATGACAAAACTTTATTGTGGGTTTAAACAAATAACTGTAATAATATCAACAATAAATGCATTTTCAACAGTGCAAGATTTTAAATTGGTTAATTTTGATCACAACAAATACAATCTGATCTATTAATCAATAGTCACAAGTATGTTTGTGCTGCAGAGCAGTGAGCTCTGTATGCTGTATGTGCTAGTTGCTTTATCATCCATTATAAGAGAAATACTGGTTCATTTCATAGCTTCTGATTTTAGGGAAAAAAAGTTAGTTCTTGTTTATGAGTTCTGACAAATTACATTTAAATTTGTAAATAAGATCAGACTTTGGCTTTGGGGTGTATTTTCAATTTTGATGCTGATGGAACTCTCATCATGTTGCCTTTGAAGTAACTTTTCATCCTACTTAAATTAAACTGAACAACAAAATATGCAAGTTAGAGGGCAAATACACAAAGAGTGTTACATCAGCTTTTTATCCTTGACAGGGAGCCACTTGAGGCTCAGTGAAGCTCTAACTGTGCGCTGATTACAACCTTGGATCTTGAGGGAATCTGTTGATCGAGATAGAATTATTACTATTATTACCAGACCTAGTTATAACTGACACTGCACGATTCTCAAAGGCCATTAAGGTGTAGGCTAATGACAATTTCGGAAAACTTTGCTCCTGCTTTACGAGTTTAAATGAAAAGGTAATGTTTCCTGCCAAATGGTTGTCTTGAGACTGACAAAGGTTGCGTGTGGGGCAGAGGGAAATGAAAAGATTAGGTAGCAGCAAAGAGGGAGAGAAAGAGGAGACAAAATAACCAAGAAACCATGAAGGGGAGAGAGCAGGTGAGAGAAAGCGGGGAGATCTTAAGGAACACTCAAAAGAATTGAGAAACAATGGGAATGCAGACAATGAAAGGGAGTGGGTGGGATTTGAAAAAGATTAAAAGGATTGAGACAGCGGCAGAACAGAATAAAGCCTGAAAAGCTGACATGGCAGCGAAAATTTTCATGTGAGCCAGCGCAGATCAAAAGTTATTGCAAAAAGCAGAAAGAAGAAAGAAGAAGAAATTATGAGAAGAGAAGCGAGGAGGATGACAGCAGAGGACTTAGAAGTGAAGAGGGGTAGAAACCCAAGGGGCAGACAGTAGAGGTCCACATCACTGGATGCAGGACAGAAAAGGACGAGTTGGGAGACACATCTGTGTGGACGCAGCCAGCCGTGTGAGACCGGTGCTCTGTGAGGTCACCTGTCAGGAGTGTGGGACTGCTGGGAATGGGGGCAAGGGCAGCACCGCAGGAGGCAGGTACCCAGACAGTTGTAGATGGGGATGGGGGGGGGTCAAAAGGATTCATGGGCAGACGGAGAACAGGAGAATTTAGCGTTCTGCAAAGTTGAGAGGAAGCAATTGTCCCCTTCAGGAATTTCAGTGCTAACTCCCTCCAAAACGCGGGAGATGCATAATACCAACACACACACACACACACACACACATTCATGACTGTATGCTGAAGGACCTCTGAGATTCAGAATTCTTGAAAAACCTTAAAAAAAACCTTTTTATTGCTGGTTAATGCTGGCATATCAGTCTGGCCATTGTGGTGGCATTGCAGTAGGTGCTTCACCATCTGTTGCCTGGCGGGAATCTACACTCGACTGAGTGACCTTGTCTAGTTCCAGATGCAGAGACATGATGGCGTCCACCACCATTTTGGAGAAGAAATCCTTCTGACTGGCAATCAGCTTTGAGTTCAGGACTGTGGCCGCACACATCTCCAACAGCTGCCTCTGCTCTCGCTTGTCGTCTTTCTTCACGGGGACGGTGATCTCCTTGATTTTGTTGATGGGGAGGTTGGTGGCGGGTCCAAAGGGCACACAAGTTGCATCCTGAAATTTTCAGCAAAGGAAGGCTGCATTTTTAAAAAAAAATTTATTTTTTTTTTTGGCCACATCTGGAGCGTTTTTTTTTTTTTTTTTTTAATTTGGCAGCCCTAGCTGTCTCCTAAAAATCACTTTAGTATACAACAAACCAGAGGTGTGGATTCCAGTCACGTGACTTGGACTTGAGTCAGACTCTATTTAAAAAACTGATGAATTTAGACTTGTTACCACAGCAACCAATGTAGACAGGTCAGTGCTGTCTGGACACAAATCAGATGTGAAAGACATGCCATACATTTTGTGGCTCGTTGGTCTAGGGGTATGATTCTCGCTTCGGGTGCGAGAGGTCCCGGGTTCAAATCCCGGACGAGCCCTGGATAAGAAAAACTTGTCTCTCGAGCCTTTAAAATTGTTCTGGGGTTAAGATGAACATGGCTCGTCACAGTCTAAAAAAAGCTATAAACCTCTCAGAGGACTTGCTCCATCCCCCTAAAAGAAGCTCTCTACGAAGGGTCCTTATTTGTTCATATACAAAAACTATATGGCCCGTCACCCATTTGAAAATGACACACTTTTCACATCTGCATGTGTGAAAGGACGCAATCGTAGAGTGCATCATGCATGAGGAGACTGTCAGAGCCAGACATGTTCGCACATGATGGAAATACTTTGCACCTGCAGAGCGTGCAGGAGGAGGAGACAGACTCATCTGTAATGATGACTGGTTTCGTGCTGATATCAATACAAATTAACAGGTTAACAAACTGTGATGGAAGAGAAGAGTGATAGACGCTGAGATCAATTGATTATACACTCCCTGTCTGCAGGAGAGAGACTGTGGTGCACTGGGACTTGCAGGACACATGCTTTTACTTCTATGACTGTAATCTGATGTTTGCACATCACAGATGAGGAAGAAAAAGGCACGAAAATGTGAGATAAAAAAATATTAGACTTGTGTGTTTGCTCCAGACACTGAGCTGCTCTAGTAACACATGTGGCTCAGCCAGACTTGGCAGGGTTAAGTCTGGGCCAACTTATGCAGACATTTGTGTTGACGCATACAGTTCCTCAGGGTAGTGTCCACATAACTGCAGAACTGCAGTGTATGTGTAAGATAGGTTTCAGATGCAACAATTTCCGACTTCGTTCGACATTTGAAAGAACCGAGAACGGCAAGTCGAGACTGTTAGAATGGCCTTACATTTGGTGAAGAGCACATTATGACCCCCTTAGGATTTCAAACTCAAAGTTTAGGACTTTGAACTTGTCACTTTTGGCTTGGGACTTGACTCTAGACTTGACTTGGCACTTAAGTGCAAAGACTTAAGAGATTTACGTGCAAAACAATGACATGGTCCTACTTCTGCAACTCAGTAACATTAACAAACACATTTTCAAAGAAATAAATAGTGAACTAATGAAGCCCCAATTACATTTTATTATGATGATACATTTTCATTTGGCAAAATTTCAAAATATGGCGTAGTGAAGAGCCTGCAAAGAATTAGCACCTGAATCTGTAGCTCCTCTCAGCTTCTTGAAACTTTATAGTGATTTTCAGCTCATTGTGTATCTGTCCAGCTGCAACTTTACCATTTTGGTTCACTGCTCGAAGCATCAAGCAGTTGTTCTCTTGGAAAAAGCTCTGAAAAGCCACTGTATACCACATGCTCAGAACCAAACAACACAGTTAGTGACTCGCTGGTGAATACAGTGCAGCTGTTCTCTCTCTCACGAGTTGGTGGAGACCAAACACCAACATAAAAGCGAGTGAATATTGGACTTAAACCCTTAAACATGGCTTCAAATGGAAGATGATGTTACTCCATAACTGCTGGATGTGTAAATCAGAAACTGTTTGCTAACAGCTTGCCATATCTAAAAGTAATGTATAGAGCTTACAAAATGACAATGTAGTGGAAAGAGTACTGAAAATCTGTACAAGTACTGTTACATTACTAAAATATTACTCAATTACAAGTAAAAGTATTAGTATTAGTTACTTTTTAACCCCTGATGTTTAATCAGTCCCTCCAGGAAGTTGCGATGTTGATGATTCATGCAAATTTATTAATCTCCATGAAACCTGCACATTTTCTGCAAATTTGACCAATCATTGCAGCTTCCCATGAGTTCCACCAATCACAGAAGCTCCCCACACAAATGTCGCGCGTTGGTCTCAATGAACCAACGCAGTGTTTAATCATTTATCAATTTTTGTATTTTCATTTCTTTATTTTGTCACAGGTACTGAAAAGAACACAAGGTTTGTCTTTGTTACTGACATCAATGCTCTGTGCACTTTTATATTTTATAATTTGTTTTTCTGTAATTGTTTTGACTGAGTTTGATTTTTGTTTCTTTGAAGAATCCCCCTGACATGCACAAGTAAAGCATATGTTGTTAGAATTTTGCTAATCCTGAATCTTATTTTCTTTTTTTTTTTTTTTGGTTGCAGTTTTCACTTTCACCTGCAATTTCACTGCAAAAAAATCTTAAAAACATTGCAACATGCATCACAAATTTTCTAGAAAAGCTGCCATGAAAATACACATTTTAGACAAAAACAATACCCCCCAAAGAACCTGCGAAATCCTGGAAGGACTGATTAACAAATACTCAGTACGCAGCTATAATTTTAAAAGTAACTAGAAGATTACATAGTGAAATGTGTACTTAAGTACAAGCTAAAGTAAATACTTGAAAATATGCTCATAAAAGTACAAATACCCCCCCAAAAAACTACTTTATTACAGTAACTTGAGTATTTGTAATCAGTTACTTTCACCTCTGTGACCAAGTCATCAAAAAAGTCACTTATTGCAGGTTTTACTGTAAAAAACTCAACAATGATTAGAAACAATACATATTTACACACTATAAATGTAACCTTGAAGTTAGAATCAGTAAGATTTGTCTGAGGTGTTCCTAAACGCCTCAGAAAGATAGTTGACTGTTGGGTCTCATTCACAGGACATCAAATACTGACATTTTAGGTTCGTAAAGCTTCCCGGGCACAGCAAAATAATAAGAACATGAGGAAATACAGGCAGGGTAGTGTTTTATATGAGTCTATACGCTGTTTTGTTTTTTTAAGGAAAATATTCCATATAATGCCTTTAACCAAATGGCGATCTCCCTAATTTAAACCAAAGCATTTTCATAAACCAAACCACACACTGGACGCAGTCTAATCTGAAAACTCTGATCTCCACTGCCAAGGTTCTGTGCTTTTACACCATCTGCCTGGTCCATTCCACTGCTGTATGACTTCTACAAGGGTCAAGAATATAGAACTTTGTTAGACAGCATTTGGTCCAGAAATGCAGTCGTCAAAGGAGGCAACCTTGGGACACAGATCATACTGGAGTGTAAAAATCAAGCAAAAAATGTAATGTGCCCTCCCCTGTGGTTAGTCTTACAAATTTAACACAGGTGAGTCATAGCAATTCCAATCAAGCTCTGTTGGCAAAGTCCTGAGATGAGGTGTAATCAGCCCAAAATAACAAGTCTCTCTTGTTTTTCTTTTTTGCTCAGAAAAGGTCTACTTTGGGGTCTAAATTCTGTCAGTGCTGCATTATTTTGCATTTTCTGGTAACTGACAACATAATAACGATGTAATACACAAAGTGGGGCATAAAAAGTGTTTAGAATATAGAAGCAAAAAAGTATTAAGAATGAAAAACAACAACCACTGTGAGTAAATAAAGACAAGATGACAACTTGCAGCTTGTAATGAGTTAATTGCTCAGAGGAAAGCATGAAGCCTGAAAAGGAAAAAGACTGAGCGAACAATGTCTTTCTGTGATGAGTCACGGAAAGATGACTACAGGATGAGAATGGACTGAGAAGACTTACAGCCTTTTATCTTTTTGTGCCCCGTTTTAACCACATTTTCACAATGACTCATGGGTGTGCTGCATCAGGCGCACACGGATGCCGAGTTTTTGTTATTTGAGTGGATTATGTGGAGTATTAACCTCTAATACAGCTGTGCCAGTCATCAGGGTGCATGATGAAAATGACTTGGCAAATAAAAAGAGCCCAGAGCACCTTGATCAAGTAATAGAACAGACAGGAGAAATGCTGCACATAGAGGCAAAGTTGTTTTCTGGAATTGGACACTGACTGTGGTAGCATTTGAACGCCCTCTCTCTCTGCAGCCCGTCTCATGCCGAAGCGTCCTGTCCACCAGGATACCCTCATCTGAAAAGCTAATTTCATCCTTTTCTTATTACAGTTATCACAGTATTCCATGTTCAGGACATATAATTTTACATTCAGTTCTATATTTTATCAGTAGAGTAGAGTATTGCGTGTATTGATATTGGTCACAGTTTAAACACTGTTTGGCAGCCAGTGAAACAAAAGACGAACACAGATAACAGACGCGGGTCCTTGCCTGTGTGGGTTGATTATTCATTGATCTGTTGGTAATGCCTCGGGGCTCCTGTAGGGGGATCGCGCTCCTCTCCCTCACTCAGTACAGAGGAGTGAAGACGAGAGCTGCGTATGGTCGCCCTCCTTCATCCTTCTCCTTTACTATTCCCCTTTATTTAGGATAATTACTGCACACTGAGCACTTTGAACTTATTAACATGTTTGTAAGAGTTTTCACTGTGATACTGTGGTTTTATATGGAGGAAAAATTGCCATTGCCTCTAAACTAGCAGCAGGAGAGCCCATGGCCTCGCCACTGTTTACATTTAAGCCACATGCTGTTGTATTCATAATGTTTGTGTTGTAAGGTATATGCTCAGATTCTTTTATTTAAGTACGATTTTGAATGCAGGAGTATTTTTACGTTATGGTATTAGTACATTTACTTAAGCAAAGGATCTGAGTACTTCTTCCACCACTGCATTACCTGTTGTTGACAGAAACTGTCACGAATGAGCAATGTTGCCCTGAAAACAGATAAGCCAGCATTTAGTGCAGTTTAGTGGTTCATTTAGGGTCAGTGGTCATCGATCACCAGAAAAACAAACTGAGCTGGGCTAATTTTTATCTGTTGTTTAACATCTATCTGTTTCTGGGGACACAAATAAATGCTCCCTCTTACAGGCATTTGTTTTCCTCTTATATTTAAAGTCTGTGTAAAGAGAAAAGTTGTGTTGCTGAAAACGTGAAAAGACTGAGAACTATGTAGTACTGAGTTTTAGAGTTAGACTGATAAACTGTTCGTGATTTCTGTGTTCAGGACCTGAGACATGGCTTGGAGACGTGCCGGAGCCATGGTCCCCCAACACTATGTAAGCCCCACGAACCGACACACGAACGATATCACCTCCCCCTCCCTAACGGTCAGTTATGAACAAACTTTCAGCGACTCTCTCAGTCCAAATCACCCAGCAGTTCACTTCAGCTCACTTCAGTTCCAACAACCCGACACAGAAGGAAAAAAATACCACCCTTTCACTGTCCTCTGGCTCTGGTGGCTCAAACATGTCTGGACATTCAATAAAGCTCCAATAAAGGTCATTTTCAGGTCATAGTGGTGTTTGACACTGAGACAGTGGAGAAAACTCTTCATTTTTTCATGATTTTGAGACCTTTTTTATAATTAGTGATTTTTGGGTGGTTAATAACCCATGTTTCTTTGTTGTGACAAACTCAGAACGTACATTTATTGTTGCTTTAATATTCATAGACACACATAATGATTACAAAGTGCATTTTCAAACAAAGAAAATAATTTTTAAGCAGCAGTTAGAACAACATATTTGCTCTGGGGCTCTTCAGTAGCACTGAGTGAAAGTTTTCACTGAGTGCATTGATATTCAAATGAAGTGTTATGCGGCTACAGGTCAGCTTTTCAGAGTTATTTCAAACAGAAAGACTACTCATTTACAGTATACTCAATACATCCGTACACTTCTCCTCATTCATGGGCCTCCATCTCTGCTCATTAGGTGAGAAAATTAGCGGTTATGATAAAGAATTACTGTGGGGAAGGCTCATTGCTTACTAATTTTGAAAATGCCACACAGGGAGCCAGAGCTGCTGGAGAGAAGTCTGTGTGGATGCAGGAAGGCATTATTGCTGTAGCGCAGGTGAGCTGGCGGCTGTGCAAACATCCTCCAGCAGGCCTGGCTGAGGCTGAGAGCTCCTCCGGGGGAACAGCAAGGTGATAAAGTGGCTGAGCGCTCTGGCCTACCCTGCGACTAGTTTCTGCTGACTGGCCGAATGACAAAGTAGTCGTGGAAAAGTGGAAAACAACATCTGGATTTGTCACAGAAAAAAAAAGTAGGGTGCCACAGCGCCCAAGGCAAGGATGTCATTTACAAAGTGCTTGTGCAGAAATAATTAGGAAATAAATGTTCTGAAGTAAGTTTGATCGATTTTTTGTATGCAATATGAAAATAAAAACATCTAAAAGGGGGTAAGAGGGTGCCACTCACTGGATGAAAGTACCGTTTGAAATGTGTGTCAGAGGCAAAGCGGATGTTGATAATGTATTCTCTAACAAATTGGGGCGTACGATGCAGATCCTGAGTGAATTTATAATTCTCTTTCGGTAAATGTAGGATACTGTATTTAAGGCAGGAATAGTTTGAGTTCACAAGATTCAAACGCAGTCACTGATGTTTAAGTGTTAATGGGTCAGCCCACTGCAGGCGGTAAAAGTTTAATGTTTCTTAACACAGTGGGTTGTTTCAGAAGTTTGACATGCAGCAGTGGAATCAGTACAGCGGGTGCTTAATGTGAAGTATTTAGGTAGTGGGTTTGTCCCTTTAACAGTCGTAGGCTGTATGTTGCTGATACCCTGAGGCTTAATCATGTTTTTTCTGAGCAGACCACACAGCAACTGCCACTGCGATAAGCACTGATTATCCACCGGGCTGATTGGCCCGGGGTGCCTCCGACTATGGCCTCATTTGGCCTCTGTCTTTACTTTTTTTTTTTTTTTGAAAAAAAAAATCAAATAAAATAAAATAATTAAGTGTGGACATGTATTCCTCATGTTGTAGGGACAAAAATCTGCTTGTAGGGACTTGCATTCTTAATGGAGACAAAACACAAAGTCCCCATAACGCAAATCATTCAAATTTAGGGTGAAGACTTGGGTTAGGGTCAGGCAAGTAGTTGTTGTGGGTAGGGTTAGGATAAGTCTCCAGGAAATTAATACACAACACAACTGTTTGTGTCCTGAAATATGAACCAATTAATGCAGAGTTTCATTATTTGCAAGTAAGAAAAAAATTAAGATTGGTTTGCTGGCTGTGTCTGTATCATGATGACAATGAGTAGATGTGGGACCAAGTCACTTATTTGCAAGTCAAAAGTAAGTCTCAAGTCTTTGTATTCAAATCCCAAGTCAAGACTGACAAGTCCTAAACTTTGAGTTTCTAGTCCTAAACAAGTCATAATGTAACACTGAGTTTCACTGATTTGAAGTTACTTAACTAAAGTTAGCAACGCATCAGCTAACTAGCTATGTTAATATTAGCCTTGACTTACTGTTCTTTGTGCGACTTCAGATGTCAAACAAAGAAGGAAGTTGTTGTGTCTCCATCTGTAATTTTTGACCACCGCACGGGCTTAGTTTTTTGTTTAAACATAATATTCTTTGGTATTATTTTTTTCCAAACTGTAGCTCAGTACCAAGTTAAAGAGTTGAAGTAAGTTATAGCTAACCACAGTTAGCTCGGGGTGCTGAGAGCTAAACCCAGAAAGAACACTACCTCGGTACTACCTTGGTGCTGTATTTGTTTGTCCTGATGACTGGTCGCGTTTACTTGGAGGCTGCTGAGTCTGGTTCTGTTGCCTGCTAATGGCAGCTAACAGTTATAGTTAGCTACTTTAGCAACAAATAGCTAAAGCCACCACGAAACTCTAATTAAAAAACTGGGAGCTGAAGCTGAGCAGCTGGAGGGCATCAGAGGGGAAAACACGAAAATATTTTCTCTATAAAATATGAACCAGTTTCACCCAAATCAGTGAATAAACTTATTAAGTTGTGCTTTTGTACAGTGACGCCTGCTTCACAGAAACACTGCTCTCCGCTCACTCCAGTGAAGGGATGTATTTGTCTTCCACGCTCCACAGCCTCATTAGCAAGAAACCATTTTATTGGAGGAAACTTCAGTTAACGCCTTGGAGTGCTGGATGAGTCATCAGCCATTTCAAATCCTTTTCCAGAAAAAGACAAACTCTGAAATATCATTAAAAATACCCGAGAATATCTACAAAATGACTTTCTGTCACTGCTGGGCCAGATACTGGTTGTGTAGGTGACACAGAGATCAAGGCACATGTAATGAAAACACTAAAACATCGATTCTGACTCTGTGGCAGCTTTAACGTACGTAACTATTGACCTTATTTTAACCCAGACCGTGATCTTTTCCTAAACTTAAAGAAGTAGTTTTTGTGCCTTTATTTTTAAAGTCTACCCAGATATTTATCATTGCTGAGTTGACCATGGAGGGTAAAATATAATGTGGAGAACTTGATTTGTGAAGTAATTATAGTATTTTCCAAGCTTTTTCTGCATTTGTACATCTATCTGTGAATCCTATCCAGAGGTTGTCAAAATAAAAAAGGAGAAAAGACATGCTTGCTCATTGCTGTCACGGCAGGTAATGCATCATCACATCAGGAACACCACTCTAACAGCAGCAGTACAATACTCTGGAGTCTCAGTGCTAGTGGGATGTATCGTTAGTGCCTGAAACTCAGACAAGACACAGCACCGGTGCCACTTTACTGTGTCCAGACTGGATGTTGTAATACTGTGTAAAACATGATAAGTTAATAGTAAAACTGAAATGCACTCTCTCTGCTTTTTCCATTATTCACCATTCCAGGGTTTTTTTTGTACTTTGTGTTCTTTGTGTTTATTTTTTATTTATTTGTTTTCTTTATCAGGAAAGAAAATGAAAAGAATGAATTTGTGTTTGGAAGCTTATTCTTGACCTTTAAGTTACACATACTGTACCAAAGGTACAAAGCCAGAGCTTTCAACCACATGTCATTGCGCAGTCATCAACAAATGGAGCTGCTGGCCTCTTGTGGAATGTCAATCACATAATACTAAGGGGATCATAATGCTGTGATATACCATTGAATGTCAGTGACTCAAAGGTCTACTTATAGTTGGTAAGTACACGTTTGACAAGACATTTTGTCTCAGGTGCAGAACTACCATATATGCAGGTAATGCAGCTGCATTAGGGCCCATGTGCCAGTCACTCACTGAACAGATACAGGCCCTAATTTTCACAAGACAGTATAACAATACACTGTGGCTGCCTCTTTTTAACACGATTCTATAATGTGGTGTGGGTATGGTATTTAAATTGCTTATTCAGTGAAGACATTTAGTTCATGGTGCCACATATTTCCTGTCATTCACCAAATAAATAACATTACAATAACACAAACTAAGTTGTGCATATTACAAGCTTATAGTTTATTAACTCATACATCTATGACACATTTCTAAATGAAGTTAAAATAAGGATTAATGTGTGAATTCATGTACAGTACAACCGCGAGGGAAAATCAACAGAAAGTTAGCTGGTGAAATGTTAGGACAGCAAGTAAGTGAGAAACGAGCAACATGCAAACACAAAAGTACGTTTGAGAAGCCAGAATTGAAGGAAGCAGCAGAGGAAGAAAAAGCAGCTTCCAAACAGTTTTCTCTCAGAAAGTTTCAGAAAGACGAGCAGCACAGGTTGTTCCCATGGATTTATTAAGGAAAAAACACCTATGATGTAAGTTGAACTTTTTATTTTATTTGACAAATAATCAACCAACACAGTAATGTTTTTGTTTATTTGCTAATGCCAACATGTAGACATGAAGACTGTTATCAATTTGAAGGTGCGCGGTCACTGAGTTTACTGTATTTTTATCTGTTTTAAGGTGCGCTGTCACCTGTTAGTTGTCATCTGTGTGCATGCACACCGTAACCTGTTAACCTATGTGTTTTTCAACCATGTAAAGGTGCGCTAGTTCATTTTTATATGTAAGAAGTTGGTCTGACAGTCATAGTGCTTTAATCTGTTATGATGCTCCAACACCAGATTTAGTCAGATAAACTAGTTTATCACGATCTTGGCCTTGCTATTATGACTTGTCCTCTATATCACGGCGGTGCATTTTGCAGTTGTTGGTCATTTTAAAGCTGAATGCTTTCCCTTCTTTCATTCACTGACATTATGTCATATTATGTCTGATTGTGATGGGCAGGGACCGGTTTGATAAATCTTGCATTAGGGCCCAGTGCTGACTCATTACACCACTGTTTTGCCACACACACACACAACAAAACCTTTTGAATGTGCTAATTTCACTTCATATTTCCATGGCCAGTCAGCTGTTCCTGTCAAGTCCACCTAAACTGGGACCAAGTCACGAGCGCATCGAGACCGAGACAAGACAAAGACTTAGTGGTGTTGAGACCGAGTCAAGACCAAAACCAAGCCAGGGCCAAGTGAGCATTATGTCAGAGCTGACATTAGCTAATGTAGATATAACATAAAGATATATACAGCAGCTATATTTATTTGGCTTGTCACATCATTGTTTATCACAAGCAAAAACTAGTTTTAGAAGGGGAGACGAGTGTTGGAAACTGTTGAAACTTCACTTCACTTCACTTCACTTTATTGATGTGAAGTGAAGTGAAGTTTCAACAGTTTCCAACACTCGTCTCCCCTTCTAAAACTAGTTTTTGCTTGTGATAAACAATGATGTGACAAACTGTTGAAACAAATCAGTCTTCTAAGATTATGCCAGAGTGATCTGGCACAAGATCACTACACCTTGATAAACTCAGTTATAAAAATCACTTATCAAAATATTTCAAAGTCAAAAATAAAATAGAATCAGGACTCAAAAATGACTGGAGAACAGCCTCTGTTATAAGAAGTTTATTGACTTCTCTGGTGCAGGAAAAATCAACAAACTTGAGCCAATCCTGGGATTGAACTGAAGAATATAGCTCAATGCCTCTTATTTTATACTGTTTTGAAGTGTCTCCTCCTTCTTCTCACATTTCAGCTGACATCCAGATATACTTGTATATGATCAGCCATTGTCCTAGGTACTTTCCACATCCATCATGCCAATCAGCCTCTGCCACCCCCGGGTCCGCGCTGATTAGCCATCACTTCTTAAAAAAACATTTATTACACCCTTTCTCCCTCCTGCATCTGTCTTCATACGTGACCTGCCATTGAACTTTACCTACTACACACTCCAATATCTAACCGCCTGAGTCCCAGTCAGCTAGTCTGAGTCCCAGTCAGCCCTGGCCCTGAACAGGGCCCCTCCCCACACAGAATTGCTCACAGAAACACAGGATGAACAGCTCACAGAGACTCAGATGTACAGGCTGGAGAGACTCAGATATACAGGCCGGAGAATTATACCACTACAAAACGACACACAGGTTATGCTCTGTCAGCCACCGGCAGAGCGCACAGGGCAAGTGACGCTTGTGTGCGCTTGTTTTTGCCACTGACAGACTCATATTGTTCTTGTTAGTGTCTGACAACATTATGGAAAGCATCACAGCAGTTAGAAACCTTTTTTTAAAAAAAAAAAGAGTAAGATACGTTTTCTTTATGTAGAAACAGCTGATTTATTGTTTTTTTGTGAAACATCACAATCATCAGCTACATTCAAACTCATCAGAAACAAACTCAGCAAAAACATGTTCCAACAATCACCAACTCTGGTTTGGTCAAAACAAACCCTCAGTTCATGGCGTGAAGGAGTGTGGAGCGCACAGAGCAGATCAGGTAGGTTTTATAACTGAACTGTAGGAAGATGCACACTGTAACTTTCCATGACTGTGTGAAAATGTGATGTTTTCACGTCACAGATGATGAGTCTTACTGGTGAAACATGTAGGTTGACATAGGAATATAGGAATTTAGTGTGAGCTGAGAGAATGAATCATTGAATATTCATATTGTATGGCCAAATCTGATTCAACTGAAAAAAAAAAATCTTTCTAGGGACAGTCCTAGAATTTAGACACTGATGCTTTTGGATGCTGGTTTTGCAGATGAACTCTTTGTGATTTAGATAGTCAAACTTAATTAGCCAGATTTGACTGACATCCCCTCACAGGCAGCCACAGCCTCCTCTCCTGTCCTGTCCACATTCAGTTTGTTGAATTGTGTGAGTGCAGAGGGGGGCGGGGAGGGGTGACAACCACTAACTGTAGCAAAAAATTTTAATGTAGAAATGAGTCATGTTATTTGTTGCATTTTAAGCATCCAATCTCAATAATGATGTCAACAAAAAAATTCAGACAATAGGTTTGACCGGTCTTGAGAGCTTTCATCTGAGACTGAGACAAGACCGAGTAAAAATGGGGTCGATCATGAGACGAGACGTTCAAAAAGACCAAGACTGATCTAGAGCACTACAGCACAAGGCCATGGTGACTGAAAAAGTTTAATTTCCTCAGTGTTTCCCATAGGGCCACAGCTTATTTGTGGGAAGATCCACCAAAAATGGATGTGAGCTTTGTTTGCACTGTTTACTCTGACCTTTTCAGTGGCAGAGTATATATGAAAAATCCAAGGCTTCCATTTATATTGAGCCTCTTGTTACCTGTTGTCACCTGAGGCTGTAAATAACCAAACTAACAAGGAACCACTGACGCAGGCACATTTTTATCATCAATGTCAAAATGTCTCCACACATTTTGTAGTCTAGGTCTGAACCACAAGGCAAAATTGTGCGTTAGCCAGCTATATTTGCACTTAACTCTGGTTTTCTGGTATCAGGAAGCTTTTAACCTGGGTAGATCACCACGGTTACTGTAGTATATCACCATGGAAACCCATGCTACATGGCTAACCTGCTCTGTAACAGGTTAAGTTCAGAAGATCAAATTAAAACCCATTAACAGCCTCACCGCTGACCCCTGGATTCCTACCAGATCTCAACATGGACAGAAGAATTCCATGTTTACAGTTGAAGAATTGTCACTGATGCAGACTCTGCACATAGAGCCACAGATATCTTCGGTCTTGGATAAAGTTTTTATTTACTGAGAAATGACAGTGGCATTGTTGCTTATGTAATGCAGTGCCCTCCTGTCCAGTATCCTGATGATACGTGATTCTGTATGAAGTGAGACATACGGTACAAAACTGAATATTTCTATTGTATCTTTAAGCTTTTCAAAAGATCTATGCCCATGCGCACATGCTGTCCAAAGATCTTCTCTGTGCACAGATATGTGTTGTATTAAACTCATATATTCAAGTAAGAAGAACCAAGACACCATGAGTATATTGTTTCATTAATCTAAGTGAGGACTGACCAGAAGGACAAGTTTTTCTTCATCATTTACAAAGGAAGTGACAAGTGAGACGAAGCAAAAGACATTTGTCTTGGTCAGTAGAATCACTTTGCTGTTCCAGACTTTGCTTGTGTTGTCTCTGCTTTCCAAATGGAGAGACAGCTTAAGACAGGTAATATCATAATATCATAATATCATTACACGATTATTCTTTTCTATCATTTAAATAGTGCGTTTTGCTGTGAATTTGTCGTGAATGGCACATGAAGAGTAGACAATAAAAAAAGGAGAAGAAAAGAAAAAAAAAAAAAAAACAACCTGTGGAAATTTGGTGCCACGAAAGAAAATCACACAAAAGTGTCAATCATGCATCACAATGGGGTGGTGGTACATGGGGAGGGCCTCATCACCGCAAATGAGAGTTACCGTTTTAAACTGACACATGTGCAGAATCTACATGTCAGTGGGTCCCTGGTGTGCAGTGCACTGATAACACCACGGTAAAAAAAAAATGATTAAACCAAAAAGGCACAAAGCACAAAGAAGTAACGCATGCATGGCGAGAGAGAGAGAGAGCGGAGGAAGGAGGAGAAATCTACTGACAGCACTTCATGTTAATGGAGGCATATGGCCGTATGAAATCCTCTCTCAAAAATACATCACACTCCAATTTAATTTCCCCTGCAGTAATGCAAATGGATTGCATTGTTATTGGAAGAATGCAATCTATTAGAAATATGGTAATTATATCTGCATTATGTGTCATTTGTAATCTTTCACCCTTTTTGTTCCCACAGAGCACAATTTGGCGCCTGTCATTGTGCTGTGCTGTGTGTGTGTGTGCGTGTGTGCATTTATGTGTGAACATGTGCGAATCCATTAGAACACCTTTCACACTATCTACAGGTTTCAAACACCCCACAAAGGCTGTTATTGCTTGTAGCTTCATGACAATGGTGTCACCAAAATAAGGATGAAAACAACAGCATCCAATTTGCAGTGAGGATGTTGGGGGAGCGAGGTGTGTGTTGGGAGAGCAGAGATGGGAGGTAAGTGAGTAATAACACTTTGTTACCGTACCCAAGTAGATTTTTCAGGTATCTGTACTTTGTTTCTTTTTGTGACAACTTTTTACTTTTACTGCCTGCACTTTAACACAAATATCTGGACTTCATACTTGTTACATTTTCAAAACAGGCTTGTTACTTTAGTTTAAATGCGAGACAAAAACATAAAAAGACAAGATGAAAATGATTAAAAGACGTCACAAGACAAAAACAATGTAAGAAGTTTAACAAATCAAATACAACGTAACAATACATAACAAGACAAAAGTTAAGTAAAACACAACAAGACAAAAACTTACATGAGACTTAACAAGACGAAAATTCTGTAAAAGACGTAACAAGACAACAACCTAACAAGAGGAAAATTATGTAAAAGATGTAACCACGAAAACAACATAAAAGACGTAACAAGACAAAAATGTAAAAAGACTTAAGACAAAAATGACATAAAAGACGTAACAAGACAAAAAGAGTGTAAAAGGTTTAACAAGACAAACATGACGTAACAATGAATAACAAGACAAAAATTAAGTAAAAGACATAACAAGATGACGACGACGTAACAAGAGGAAAATTACATAAAAGATGTAACAAGACAAACACTGAGAAAGGCATAACAAGACAAAAACAATGTCAAGCACGTAACAAGACGCAAACAACGTAAAATGACTTAACAAGACAAAAGGAACATAAGATGTAACAAGACAAAAACAATGTAAAAGTTTTAACAAGATTACGACGTAATACATAACAAGACAAAAATTACGTAAAAGACATAAGACGAAACAACGTATCAAAACAAAATTGATGTAACAATATCTAAGAAGACGAAAACATGTAACAAGACAAAAATGATGTCCACATAACAACAGGGAAATTACATAAGATTTAACAAGATGAAAACAACATCAAACATGTAACAAGACAAAAACGACATAAAAAGACATAACAAGACATAAACAATGTAAAAGGTTTAACAAGACTACAACTTAACAGGACATAACAAGACAAAAATTAAGTAAAAGACATAAGACGATATGACGTAACAAGACAAAATTGGTGTAGCAATACATAACGAGATGAATACGATGTAACAAGACAAAAATTATGTACAAGATGTAATAATGGCAGCCATGTAGCAAGATGAAAATTACATAAAAGATGTAACAAGACAAAAACGACAAAAGGGCACAACAAGATGAAAATTATGTCAAACGTGTAACAAGATGAAAACAATGTAACAAGATGTAACTAGACGAAAATGACATCAAACATGTAACAAGACGAAAAACAACATAAAAAGACTGAACAAAATGATATTCAGTGAGCTCTGCACAGAAACTACCAGTACAAATATCCTTCAGTGGACTAGTTTATACTTAAATACTTTGAGTACATTTCAGAACCTGTACTTTTTCACTTTTTACTTGAGTAAAGAAGTTGAATCAGTACTTCTACTTTTACCAGTCTATTTAGATACACAAGTACCCGCACTTCCACTTGTGTACAGAATGTTTGTATTTTTCTCACCTCTGTTGGGTGTGTGTGTGTGTGTGTGTGTGTGTGTGTGTGTGCGTGTGTGGTGGGGGGTGAGCTCACCACCACACTGACAGCACAAACAAACACTGAAAGATATTTAAGGAAAAGAATTAGCATAAATTCTTCAAATGTGTGTGTTTGATTAGCAAGTGGGATGATGTGAGATGTGATTAGTATGCATCGATGAGTGTGTGTGTGTGTGTGTAATGTACCATGTGTATGTGTACATGTGTACAGTGAATCAGCCTCCAGCTGCCCCACTGCTTACAAACTGTCAGCAGCCATCATGGAGGAAGGCCCTCATTGTGTGAAGGACAAAAGCGGCGTGTGCCACCGGTGGGAGATAACGGTGATTTATGAGGGCCTGTCACACCAGCGGCAGGTAAACATGCACTTTGGGGGTCTGTCTGCAATCTCGCCGCCATTCTGTACCCATAAGGAGAAGCTGGCAGGACCGTACAGCATATTCACCTAAATACTGGCCAGCCAACAAGACGCCCTGTTGCACTGAAATCTCGGGGGAGTGGTGAAATCATGACATGAATAAAAGGACTGGAGGAGGTGCAGTCAAGGTGTCCATGGTCCCTTATATTTTCCACTCCTTTCATGGTAATCCAATGAGATCGAAGAGAAAAATAATAATTTTATAAAAAAGCAGGTGTGTGGTCACATGACTTGAAGAACTAGCATTTCTTTATAGATTTAGCTTTTGTCACAAAAAATGAATTGCAGTATGCAAAACATGCGGGTCGAACATGTTGTGTGTAGAACTTTAAAACAGGTGTTTTTCGGTCCTCAAACCTAAGCAGATCTTAACCACAGCATTGTCCCACCATAAAACACATTCAGTTTGTGCCATTTGCACAATAAAGAAACAAATCTTGCGTTAGTTTCACAAAATTTAAGGTTCACATTACAACATGACAGAAAATTACGACTGAGAAGCAACGAAGTCCAGCTTCGTTTGACATTTGAAGTTGCCAAAAGAACAGCTAATGTTAACACAGTGAGCAAATTCTTAGCTAATGTTAGCTTAACAGCTAATCAACTTGTAAATCAATGATGCTGGAAACTTACTGTTATGGGACTGTTACATTTGTTTACTCACTTAGAAGTTGAGTGCAATGAGTTATTTTTGGTGTGCAAAATAATGACTGGCTGGGCGATATAGCTGAAAAATGTTTAAATGTGTAATTTCAGTCTAATGATCTATTTTAAATAAAGACTGAGGGGGAAAAAGTTGAATATAACCACTTTGTTTTGAATTTAAATGCTGTACTTTGAATTTAAGCATTTTATTAATCAAGGGATATGGGTAATTTAAAATATTAAAAGATTAAAACATCTTTTAAACTAACAATAAATGCATAAACATGCTGCTGGGTCTTGCTGTTGGTCACAATTCAGCTGCTCTTTGGATACTTTCGGTATTTTGCTCTTATTTTTCAGGTGAAGGGCTCATTGCATGGGTCAAACAGCTCAGTAGAAAATAAAAAATGCAAGGATCCTTCAAAAACAAGGCACACTGTGAGGTTTGTATAAAATTAAGATGCCTTTATTTTACATGGCAAAAAGAGTCAAAAAGAGTTTAAAATGACCAACACATATCGACCAACACAGGTCTTCATCAGGGTCAGACAGGAGTAACTTGCACACCTATGCTAACACGACCTGTGTTGGTGTTGTGTTGGTCACCAATATGACCTGAAAACGTCCTGAAACATTGACGCTTTATCTACCAGCTTTATTGGTCATGTCCTGACGTGTTTGAGCCACCAGAGCCAGAGGACAGTGACAGGATGTTTTTTTTTCTTCTGTGTCGGGTTGTTGGAACTGAAGTGAGCTGAAGTGAACTGCTGGGGTCATTTGGACTGAGAGAGTGAATGTGCATTTGTAACTGACCATGACCAGGAGGGGCAGGGGAGGGGGAGGCGTGTGTGTTTTCATGGGGCTTATATAGCGTTGGGGGACCATGGCTCTGACACGTCACTGAGCCATGTTTCAGGCCCGCCTAAAAAAAATCCTGAACACAGAAATGATGAACAAGTTTACCAGTCGAACTCCACAATTCAGTTTCACATGGAACATAGTTGTTGAAAACATGTGAAAAGACTGAGAACTAATATGTATACTGTTTTTTGAAGAAAAGCTCCCTTTTCCTTCACATGGACTTTAATAGACTTAAAAATAAAACCCCCAAAACTGCCATACTAGTGAGCAGACCTTTGCTTTTTTAATAATTTCTTCACCCTCTGCACTCATGAAGTCACAAATATATATGGTCGGTCTAAAGGCCTTTAACAGACTGGGGCCCACTGGATATTAAGAGGCCAGAGTAATTCATTAGACTCACCCCTGCCTCTCTCACAGATGTCTCTGTTACACTGAGGCACAGACTGAGGGCTCCTCAGCTGTGGAACAACATGGCTGACTACATCAGTATCTTCTTTGAAAGAGTTTTTTTTAAAGACTTTCCCACACTGTTCTTTATTCTTGCACTGCATTATTTGAAGTTTCAATTCACCCATTGCTTTTACATTTTATCTTTGGTGTTATTCATGCTTTTTAATCATCCATTTGTTTCCCATAGTTTCATTCCTCTTTTATTTCGTATGCCTGCCTGTTAATCATGTATATGATTGTGTATTTTATCGTTGTATATTATTTGAAAAGCGCTCTGTAACACTGGTTTTGAAGTGCTATACAAATTAACTTTTTATTCTATTATTATTATTACATAATACATTACACAACTTAGCCTGCATGTCTAATTGGCTCCCAAATGTGTTCACTTGTGTTCTGTTTTTAAAATTGTGCTGAAACTGTTTTACAGAATTTTCAACAGTGGCCAGTTCTGGGTACCTTTCTAACATCCCGTCACTGCTTCCTTGGGGAGTGAGGTAACTTTGTGAAGAGAAAGAACAACTAAGTAGTCTCAACCAAACAAAATAATTGGATAAACAAAAAAGTGAAAACTATACCATCTTGATGGGCTATAATTAAAAAAAAATAGTCAGAAACACCATTTATAGCAAGATCTCATCCCCCCTTAAACAACTCACACACGTGAACAAAAAGCTCACCTAATTAAACGAACTGTACACATAAGGAGGGGGTGGTGGTGGTGGAGGGATCTGCGTTGGACTGAGCACAATCAGCAGAGTAAAGTGAGAAGTCTCCGGTTATACTGGCGGCTTTGCACAGTTGCATTAAACATGTTTGGATGTTGCAAGTCAGCCGGTGGCCAAACAGCAGATGAGTGAGTCAGTGATGAAGCATGAACCAACTCTATTCACCATGTTCACACGGTGGCCATTTTCGTCTGACATCACACTCAGGGTGGGAAGCTCCAGGTTGCAAGTCGTATAAGTGCAGAGAATCTGACCAATTAAATGATCATTTTACCGCTTCCTTCCTGCAAATTTGACCAATCATTGTAGCTTCCCGAGAGTTCTACCAATCACAGCGGTCCTCCGCGCAAATATCATTCATGAACCTTTCAGTGTTTAATTATTTTCTGGTATTTTTATTTTGTTACAGGTAATGAAAAGAACACATTGTTTGTCATCATTATTGGCATTACTCATTGCTCTGTGCACTTTTATATTTTATGATTTTGTGCTTGCTGTTTGGAGCACAAGCTTCTTTGTGGAATACCTGCCAGGTGCACTTTGTCATTTACAAATAAAACATATTTTGTTAGAATTTTTGAGTCTCTTTCATATAGTTACTTAGAACAGAGTGCAGTTTTATTCTCACTGGAACAAGTTATCTTTGATTTAAAGATTATTGCAAAATAAAAACAAAAAAACAAAACATTTGCAACATGCATCACAAGTTTTTTGAGAAGGTGCCATGAAAGCAGGCATTTTAGGCTGCAACAATCCACAAAATGACTGTGAAATTCTGGAGGGACTGATATTTGATAAGTCATTAGCTACCGAGAGACAAGTTAGAAATTCAACAACCTCGTAGCTAACATGATTGTTTGATAGTATACACAATATGAAGCAAAGGCCAAGTTAATTTTAAATAACACATCTTGAGCACATTTCAGTAACATTATGTGACATTATGCTCACTGGAACACAAAATGGATGTGTTGTGTTCAGTATTACATCAAACACAGAAGTGCACATGGAAACTAAGATCAGACTGTTAATTTTTTTTTAACCCAACATATTGGTAACCAGTGGTAGACTCAGAATGTCTGAAGGCAGGACAAAAAACAAAAAGGACATCAGTTATGTGAAGTTATAATGCTGTTGATCAGTGTTGTCTCCTGAATCGCACTATAGCACATTATGTTGGACTTTTAAAACTAATTTCAACAATACTTAACATAGGACCTTCATTAAGGTGCAGGACACTTGCATGGTCTACATTAGTTTAGATAGGTGGATGTAACAAACTGGAAATTGTTCATCTCCCATTGTTACGACCCTCAGGTTTGGGCTAGGGATGAGGTTGTAACCATGGAAAAAGGAAGAAGGGAAAACCGAGACAAAGTGTACAGGCAAAGTTCTTTTTTATCAATAAATTAAGTTACAAACAAAATTAAGGTCAAACTAGGTCAAATACTAATTAATCAACTAGTGTCTTTGCTAGCCAGTGAGGCTAGCAAAACACATGAGATATGAGAGACAACAAATGTTTTTGCTAGCCATGGCAGCTAGCAAAACACATTAACAAGATAATACGAGTGTCCTTGCTAACCAGGGAGGCCACAAGACACACATACACAATACAACAAGTGTCTTTGCTAGCCAATGAGCAGCAAAGACATGAGATCTGAGAGACAATGATGTCCTTGCTAACCAGGGAGGCCAGCAAGACACATGTTAACAAACACTAAAAACAAGCAGAGTAGCCTGCCAGCAAAGGGCCCTTTTGGCCGCAGACTCCCTGCTTTTAAGCACCAGGCCCTGATTTCAGATTGACTGCAGCTGCTGCCAATCACTGCAGCTGCAAGGAGGAGGAGGTGCAGAACCTGAACACAGGACAGCACAGAAATCAACACACACTGTGGCACGTAACGTTCATCTTCAGCTAATTAAGACATTCTGTATTTTGCAAGACAGGTTTTACTTCATCGCCAGCAACAATATTCCACAGAAGCACATGACACACAAATAAATAAACAGACAGTTCATATATACAGGCTTAGTCACAGACATGATAAACAATTATCCAGATGAATCTCGACACATTTTACAGCTACATTATCAACCTGGCAGTCCCTTCAGTGGCTGATTTCTATCTTGCCTCCCTGGCTCCTGTGAAGGAGGATGACTGACTCACTCTGGCTGTCTACAGGAAGTTCAAATCACAACCTGATAAGGACAGAGAATGACAAGTCATTCCAAAATCATCACCCCACAATAGAACCCGGAGGTCTGCAACAACAGAACACTCATGGGGAACATCCTGTTCCCTCTTCAAACGTACCAGAATACTCATTTATAATCACTAAAGATTCTCTGACTGTAAAATTCACACTGAACATGCTATATCCAAAAACAAAGTGCCATATTTTCTCTGCAAATTTAAAAAGTGGGTAAATGGACTGGGTGAACTCAGCTGTCAAATGGTCAGGAAATACAATGTCAGACGATGTCACCTTAAAAGGTGATGAGGCAAAAACAATGTCCTGGAAAATACATGATCTGCTCATCAAAGTGTGTAAAGTCTTCACAATGAAGAAATGTCTATTTGTAGAGAGCAGTTATACAGTTAAAAGGTCCAGAAAGCTAAATCAACTGGTTTATTCTGATTCCTGCCAAGGTGGTTACATGCAAATAGAAAGTAATTTTCATTAACTTATTATCTTACTAAAGGTTTCCAGTCATCTATATTACAGCTTTTGATTGCAGTGATGTTACAGCCTATAAACGTTAGTTATTCCTGCATGGTTCTTCCCATTCCCATAAGGCTTTATTTGAAACATCTGAAGGAAATGTTGAGCATCAGCGATAGTTTGATGCTCACTGAAGGAGCAGAGACTCTTGTTGTACTGGACTGTTGTTGTACTGTTCTGTAATTGAATTACCCATTGAATTCCACTGGGCACGTCGCACCTGCACCATGGATTTGATCCATCCTCCACACAGCTGCATGTCCCACCAGAGGCATTCCAGAGGTTGATGGTTTTGGCCACCTGATTATGTTGATTTGCCCATATTTTGTTGATTTGATCCCTTGCTTTTTGTCCTTCTACCATGGGTAAGTCGGTTATGTAGTTAAATAGTTTCTTTTTTTGTCTGTTTTTATGAGTGCAAGTCTGCACAGGGTCTTTTATTTTGAAAATTCACCAGACACGGTTTTTTTGTGTCTGACTTGCTCAATCTTCTCTGTGTAGATTGATGCTTTCCTTGCGAGGCAGCTGGATTTGCAAGATCACACGAGAATCCATCTTGACAGGCTTCAGGATAATCTATTTGTGTCTGCACCAAAAGTGGTGCAGCCAATTAGCGTCCTAGGAAGGACTGCTGGCAGCTGCGGATGTGTGGTTTTAAATGTTACTTTTAGGTATAATGACAGCAACAAGCATCCATGGAAGCAACTTGTCTCAGGCAAACAGCGGCGGCTCCTGAAGAGGTTAGCATAGATACTGTGATAGCATCAGTTATATCAGAACTGGAGAGTATTTCTTCACTGAAAGAAGAGCAAAGAACGACGCTGAAGGCTTTCCTCCATGGAAAAGATGTTTTCTCTTTTCCCAACCAGCTCCAACTAAATGGTTGAAGTTAGCCTGTGTTAGATGTGATGGACAGATGGCTCATCCAATAAGTGTTTTTTCTTTTTTTTTTTTTTTTTTTTTTTTTTTTTGAAAGTGCCTGCCCTTTTCCAAACAGTTTCTAAGGACAACTTCCCAGATGGTTCTATGTAATAAACCATCTGGCATCTCAGTTCAGGTTTATTCCTAATAGTAAAATTATTTAGTGTTGACAGCTACACTGCCTTCACAGTCAGGCAGCAGCTAAGTGCCATCACAGTTGTTGCCAGCTCATAAGTAACTAATGCCTGCGCTACGTGCATGAATGCCACCATGTAGCAGGCTGATATTGAAGCAAAAGTACTGGAGATAAGACAAAAGATATTTTTTAAATTACATTATATCGATCAGTTTAAGTATTTACTTATTACATTTTAAATATTTTAAGAGATTCGTCAGTATATCACTAGATGGAGCTTGAGTACCACCAGTGGTACCGGTACTCAATTCATCCGTGTTTTATGTGTGTGTCGCATGAAGGATCTAATACTCCCATTTCATTATGCAACTCTGTGTTGTATGATGCTAACAGTTTACCTCATTATGTTAAATGAGGTTCATCTACCTACTTTGTTTTATTTGTTTTATTTTTATCTTCCTTTGCAAAACAGGAAAAGTGCCAGGGTATTATATTCAGGTGAATATAATTGTTGTCATATTAAGTCTAAAATTTTGTCAGATGTTTTCTTTGGCCGGAGGTTAGTAATCCTTGCACAGATAGAGGTCAAGGTTCTGAAAAAGTTGTTATTTTAAAGATGCAGGGCAGTGATTTCACCAGTTGTGAGAACAAGCAGTTTGGCCAAGGTCTCTGTAAAAAGGTTTGGAAGTGGTGTATTCCGCAGCAATCAGAGATAAAATGCTACAGGAGGAAGTTTCTGTTTAAGCCACTCAGCCATGCCAGACAGTTGCAGAAACCCTATATTTCCAGTCTCACAGTACTTCAGGTAGGTGTTTTGCGAATCTGAAGTGTCCTCAGTCATTCTTTTACTCTGTTTCATTAGGATTTGTACGTATTATGATACAATTAGAATACTTATAATTATATCCCTTAAAGAAAATATGACAAATAATTTGACTAACTCTGAAAGTAAATAACACAGCTAATCAGATTTAATCATACATGAAACAAGAGCTCACAAATGAGATTAATACTATGTAAGGGGGGCTTCTCCCTCATGTGTGGGAGGGTGAACATCAAAGTGAGCTTTTGGATCATTCAGCTAATAATATGATTCTGAAGCCATTACATATACTCACCACAGAGCAGTCAATTACCCCTGCACATACTGTGGAGGAATCTGAATGTGCTATAAGGATAATTCCCACTGGCAGACTCACTTCAAAAAAGGGATTCAAATCTGCCCTCTCGGATGCCCCTGTGGCAGATAAAATGTGATAAAGTGCCCACGGATGTCCTTCCAGTGGACAAAGCATGATAAAGTGTCCTCTAGGGTGTCCTTCCAGTGGAGGGGGCAGTGCGGGTCGCCCCCCTGTTCACCCATGTGTAAAAAAAATGATGCAAAAATGCCTTCTAGGATGCCCCTATGGTAGATAAGACATGATAAAGCACCCTTGGTGTCCTTCCATTGTACAAAACGTAGTCAAGTGTGCCCCAGGGTTCCCCTCCAGTGGACAAAACATGATAAATTGTCCTCTAGGGTGCCTCTCCAGTGGAGGGGACAGAAGGTTGCCCCCCATGCTGCCTACATGGTGTGTTGTTGCCTACAAGTGCCTTCTTGGATCCCTCTGTTGTACATAAAATGTGATAAAGTGCCCTTGAATGTCCCTCCAGTGGACAGAAAATGGTTAAGTGTTCCCCAGTATGCCCTTCCAGTGGACTAAAGATGATTAGGTACCCTCTAGGATGTCCTTCAAGTGGACAAAGCACAATGAAGTGTCCTCTAGGATGCCTTTCCTGTGGACAAAATATGATAAAGTGTCCTCTAGGATGCCTTTCCTGTGGAGGTGGCAGGGGCAATTGCTGACCCTGAAGCCCTCATGTTCAAAAAAACAAAGCAAAAGTGCCCACTAGGATGCCCCTATGGTAGATAAAACATGATAAAGTGTCCTTTGGGTCCTTCCAGTGGCCAAACGTGATAAATTGTCCTCTAGGGTGCCTATCCAGTGGAGGGGGCAGGGGCAATTGCTGACCCTGGTGCCATCATGTTCAAAAAACAATGCAAAAGTGCCCTCTACGATGTCCTTCCATTGGACAAAATGTGGTAAAGTGTCCCCTAGGGTTCCCCTCCAGTAGACAAAAACACAATAAAGTACCCTCTAGAATTCTCTTCCAGTGGACAAAAGATGATAAATTGTCCTCTCGGGTGCCTTTCCAGGGGAGGGGGCAGGAGCAGTTCCATCTAGGCTGTCCTAGGCTTAAATGGTCAAGCAGTTACCTGTGTGTTTTAATGCAGAGGTGAAGTTGTATTTTTAGATAATTCCTATGCACTTATTACCTCCATGTGACAGCAGTCAAGAGGCTGAAATTATGACCAGTATGACTCCAGTTCAAATACCTGTGAGAGCTGGGAAACTGAGGCTGGAGCTAAAAACGTAATAACCTCTCCTCTCTTTTAACAGCAACTGAAGTACCCCCACCTGCTTGTGGTTTTGCTGAATGGGTCCCATGTGTGAACGAGTGCTAATGCAAGAAATAATACTGCTTAAGAAGAGGTTGTGTGTGTCAAATCAACTTTCCCTTGATAAAGAGGTTAAAATCTAGCTTTTGTGGGAGTTGCAATAACAGCGGAGGCCATATCCAATCATACACCCTCAAGTCACAGAATGACACAATTGTTCATCTCCACTCTATGGCCAGCCCACGTACAGAGCTAAGCCTCGGCTTCTCCACACTTGAAAAGCTTAGAGCCAGAAAGATTGTTGGTCCCTCAAAGACCCGCAATTATATGGGTGTGAGTTGGGAGGGGGGTTCTACTTACTTAGCAGATTGCTGTTTTCAGTAGGCTTGACACCACTTATGCAGAAGTCTGGGGGGAAAGAGATGTGGATGAAGATTGTTGTCTCATGGTAAGCCTAGTTAAACAACAGTTTTACCCTGTTTCAGTGAGTGGGAGTAAAGATTGTGATGGTTAAACAATCAGCTTTCAGTGAAGACCATACAACGACTAGAGGAGCGCACTCAGAGTGCAGATCTCTGCCAGGAAACAAATGGTGAAGCACCCACTGCAATGCCACCACAACTGCAAAATGCAACCCACTGTTAATTTTGTTGACCAGTGCTTTTTGTAATTTTTTCACTGAAGAAAATGACAATTAATAAATTACTGATTGATGATTAATAAAAAGTATTTTATGATGACAAAAACGATGACAAAATCATCAGTGAAAAAAAACGAAATGGAAATGTTAGGGAGGGACGAGCGGAATCTGATGTGACTCCCTGGATTTCAGCAGCTGTCTGTGGGCAAGTGGTGCCTCTGTCCTCGGCCCGGTCCTGCCCTCCCCACACACTTAAATCACACAAAGCAGCACAATATACGCAGCCTGTCACCAGCAACACTGTATTAGGCTACAGTTATTTTGGGGTCTAGCATTTAGCACAGGGCTACTAGCACTGGTACTCTAAACTACTATGGCTCTGTAGTGTCAGATGGAAACTGCCCATACTAAACATGATGCACCTGAATAAAATAAAAGTGACTGGATCACTGGAATAATGTTTTAGTGCAAATGGCCTGTTGGTAAAAACAGAATCAAAATGAATATATCTGATAAATATAAGCATAAATTAGCAATTTACCCTAACATGTTTTGTTACATATTTGTATGACAAATGTAAAAAAAAAAGCATGTTTGAATAAATCCAGTATACTTAATGTTAACTGGTTGATAGATGTTTCCACGTTTCCATACTTCCAGAAGTATGAGTAAGTATGAGTAAATTCTAGAAAAAAGTTTGGTTGACTAAATCTGCTGTAGATCTACCAAATGATATTTAGTTAACTAGAAAATTCACATGACTACAATATGACTAAAACTAAATGACATTTTAATCAAAAGACTAAAAATAAATCAAAATTTGCTGTCAAAATGAGCACTGATGCAACCAACAGAGGAATAGTATAGTATAAGTTTTTTTTTTTTTTTTTACCTTGTAAGTGTTTTTGTATAGTAAAGTCTACAGAATAGTGTAATGGTATTATACCGAGCATCCTGGGTTCACATAACTTTATAAATTTAATAAGGAAACAATAAATGAGATGATAAGTCCATATTTCTCAATTTAAAAAGAAAGTTAATGATTTGGTGTAGAGCTCATCAGATTGTCCCTAGTAACTGAATTTAATTCCAACAAGTAACCGCTGTCATGTTCAGTTTTGATATTTTTATAGTGGACCTTGAACAGGGGCTGCTTATATACACATAGCGGCAACATACAGCATTGATTTAATTATCTTGTGTCGTGCCTAGCTTTAGGGGATCATAACATATCAGGTGGTGTTGTGCATGAACACACTAAAAGAGTGGCATTCATTGAACATGCTCCTATTTTTGGTGAACTGTGAACTGATCATATCAGTTTGCAATCACTGAAAGCGAACGCGAGAGACGTTCACTCCTGAACGCAGTAACGACACTCACATCATCAGCTGTGATTGCAGCAGAGAGACTGACAGAACGTCCAAATATGGACAGAAATCTTGAGGTGATATAAAGAACTTGACTGATCATGACCATGATCATGTAGCATGAAGTGTGTGGACTACACTGCAGACTGGGGTTTGTGTCACAGTGAGAAACAGACTGATCAAGCTGCATCACATTTGCTTGTCTCATCTGTCTCGTCTCCCTCTTCATCTCCTTGCAGTTCTCATGCATTATGGTGCATTCAATTTGAACTGGGAAGTTGGAATTTTGAGTCGCCAGTTGAAAATTTCAACAGTATGTTGGTGTACAAGTTTGCTATTTGCTGTAGCGTAAAACATTATCAAATAGTTGTAAACTGCTGTTTATAACTAGAGATAGAAGTAATCCTGGCCATTCAATATTCATCTTTTAATAGAAAAACATGAATATTGCACAGCCTTTAGTAAATGTCATTATATAGACTCCAGTGTCCCTGGTAGGAGGAGAGTCTCTAATTTTTCTTATTACTGGGTATGGATTTAATCTGCTGATGCTTTGGTTCAAGATGAAACTTTTCTATGGAGGTCAGTTTTGAGCAGTGATGGGAATAACGGCGTTAAAATAAACGGCGTTACTAACGGCGTTATTTTTTTCAGTAACGGGTAATCGAACTAATTACTATTTCCATCGTTACAACGCCGTTACTGTTACCGTCAATTAAATGGGGCGCGTTATAAACTAAAGCTACTCATTGAAGCTCTTGTCATCCGACTCGGATCTCAGCCACAGGAGCTGCACAGCTGTTTATTTTTTTGGTGAGGGAGGAGGGAGGGACGAGACAACCGCATAAGTGACGATGATTGGCTAAGGTAGAGTAAGCTTTCATGGTAAGCCAATCAGAGGCAGTGTTCAGTTTACACACAGACCACACACGCACACAGCAGCCCCACACACCCAGAGGTAAGCTGCAGCAATGGCGAGTCTGGAGGGAAAGTTGGCGTTTACAAAGTGGAAGTACAGACACTAACTACTTTATTTTCCTTGAGGTAAAAGGCAAGAACGTACATGTGAAGTGTACATTATGTCCCGGAGCGAAGTGTTTGTCCACGTGCATTGTAAGCAACTCTAATCAATAAATATTAAAAGTTATGTGTAAGTACCTGTCTATGCAATTCTACTTTATGGAACTGGCTTGTGAAACCTGCTTAGAAAAAAATCCAAATTCTTACGACATATTTAAACTTAAAAAAAAAAGAGTAACGCAGTAATTACTTTCCCTGGTAAGTAGTTACTTTTACAGTGGAGTAATTCAGTTACTAACTCAGTTACTTTTTGGGAGAAGTAACTAGTAACTATAACTAATTACTTTTTAAAAGTAACATGCCCAACACTGGTTTTGAGCCACAACAAAGGCCAAGATGTGTCCTGCAACAGACCAGGTAAGCCTTGTTTTTAGCCTAGCCGTTTGCGGCCCCAACCAGCTGATTAAGAGGAGCGGGGAGTCAGCAGTTGGTATAAAACAGAGCAGTCAATAACACGTTTTTCAAAAATTGTGAATTACAACAACCATGAGGGGTCCTTGAGCATACAGTCATAAATGTGCACAGTAAATATTGTGTGAGATATGAGATTAGCTGCAGACCTTCAAACACTCATGCACACATACACTCACGGCCAAACGCGTGGCAGATACACATGGAGATAAAAGGCAGAGTTACAGTATGCTAAAGAAAAATTATCATGATCTCAAGAACAAGAGACGTAGCTTAGCTAAGGTGCCGCTTTCATAAAATCATCAATAGCATGCACAAGATCACTTTCCTCACCTGTGAACCTTATTAGCCGCTCATAATTTAATATAACAGTGCTCCAAGAGTGAGCATGAAATAGGCATTTCCTTTTAAATAACTTAAAAGAAACGTTTTTGATTTAACATGTGCTGTAGTGGCAAAAATTGGTTGAGGTACAGGGAGGTTGTAGCCATGGCAACAGCACAGCATGTCACTTCCTCCAGAGGACGGAGAAGATTAGCAGAGGCTGAGGCGACGCCAGCCTCTGTTAAACAACAGCAGGCAGGAAGATGAGAAGGTCTTCATTGTCATTCATCTTGCTGGCACGATTGTAAGTCTCGCTCACCGAGATACCGGCTCCAGTCGCCGCCTCGAGAAGCTGATGTAATCGCAAGAAAGGTGAGAGACACTGTGAGACACGTTGGGCGGATGCATTCACATTGCACTGATCTCATTTAAGTTTTGACCTTTTAAGTGCTTTTGCCGGGATTAAGTGAATTTGTTCCTTTGACCTGAGTGGGTTGTGGGATAATGAGTTCGTTTGACTGCAGCTCCAACATAAAACCGGTGCGACCGTGAGGTAATGATGAGGCAATGATTAAAGTTTTTCTAGAGTTGTTGCTTAGAAAGTGCACTTTTAGGTAACTTTAATTTTTTTTGGCAGCTTTTCAAACACTTCAACCTGTATGTGGAATATAGCCTGGGTGAGAATTGCTGAGGGGGATGGGATGGATCCCCCATCTCTGTTTTTTTTTTTTTCTTGGCCATTTTTCGCCTTTATTAGACAGGACAGCTGGAGAGTAGACAGGAAGCAGGGCAGAGAGAGAGGGGATGACATGCAGCAGGGGGCCGCAGGCGGGAGTCAAACCAGTGGCCGCTGCAGAGGACTAACAGCCTCCATACATGGGTCAGACACTCTACCAACTGAGCTAAACGTCCGCTCCCCCATCTCTGCTTTTGATATCCCCCCCATGGCCATCAATGGTGGCAAAAGTACACACATTCTGTACTCAGTAAACACACTTGTGTATAAAAAAAAAAAAAAAACAAAAAAAAAAAACTGGTAAAAGTAGAAGTACTGATTCAACTTTTTTACTTGTACAGGCTCTGGAATGTACTCTGTGGTATAAAATTAAAAAGTTGCCCTCTGAAGGACATTTCTACTGAATGTTTCTGTGCACGGTTGGGTCTCCCTCTCTGTCTTCCACTGCTTTGTCTTTTTAAATCTTTTAAGTCATATTTGTCATGTTGCATGTTTTATCCTGTTTTTGTCTTGTCACGTCTTGTAATGTCATTTTTGTCTTGTTACATGTATTATGTGGTTTTTTCGTGTTGCCACAACTCAAAAAAAGTTGCTGGCACTCAGGAAAAAAAAAGCCAGCAGTCCAGCAACTCCTGTGTGCTGCGAGGCAAAATGACTGATTTTGCGAGAGGAGTCTGGTTGAGCAAGAAAGCATGATATTTGTCATATATAACAGGAGTTTCCCGTTGGAAAAGGCTGTCGTCTGTAGGTAAAGCAGTAAAAATATTCTAAATATAGCGTAAACTTAAAGTCAAACTAGGTGGCCCTTTTTCTAAGTGGCTAAAATGTGACCCTGTCCACAGCAGAACATTGTTTGGCTTCCATGCTGGTCCTCCTGCTGCTTCTCCAAACTGGGCATGTGCTGACCACCATCTACGCTGACTATCTATAAGTACCCCACACCCCTCTTTTTAAAGAATCCGATCTATCCCTTTAATTGTAAGAGAGCACTGCATTTTAATGAATATGGAATAAATTCAATAGTTGAACAAAAGTACCTTATAAATCAAAAGATAAATTAAAAATACATTGATTTTAGAATTAATTCTGTTCCTTTCCAAATACAGTTAATAAACCCAAATCCATATGCAAGACATCATATATATAGTATATATTATATAGTGTAGACTTCAAGCTATTTTTATTATCCTCCATATATTATCCTCTATTTTCACATGCAGCTGTGACAGTCCACAGTACTGTGCTCCTATGCAATATAGATATGTCATATTTCTATAATAAACTTGATTTAAAATCTTGATAGCCAGCTGGAGATATTGGTGATCATTCTTTTTTATTACGGTATCACTGATGCTGATATACAGTTTCTGGCAGCGCCCGCTCTTTTCAAGGCCACTCACCTTGTCCTCGTCATAAAAGAAAAGCCCACAGGGTGATTACATAAGGGGGCAGCACGAACAGAAATGTCAGGACCTGCTGACTGCACACCGGTGACAAAACAATTGACAAGTGCATCTGATAAACAGATGAACATGTCAGACCCTTGTTGCCACGGTGTGACATCGCTGATGTACAAATACTATGCTTCACTGGCTTTATTCCAGCTGCCGTGAGGCTCTGCAGCAACTGCTGATGCTATACTATATGACACTTATAAAGAAAAACAAAAAGTGTAAATAAAATAATTAATGTGATATTCAACATTTAATTAAATATTTAATCATCTTTAAAGGGACAGAGGAAAAAAAAGATGTCTTCTTTTTCCAGCCTATTTCTCCTCAATTTAACACCAATATGAAATTTTGACTCTTATTTTGATCAAAAAAGAGTAAAAAAAAAAAAAAAAAGGTCTGCATGCAAACTTAACATCTGTGTATAACAACAATAAATGTGTGCTCTGAAATGTGTTATTAAAGGGATAGTTCACCCAAAAATAAAAATCCAGTCATTATCTACTCACCCTCATGCTGATTGAAGGTCAGGTTTAATTTTTTAGTCCACAAAACACTGCTGGAGTTTCACAGGAAAACAGCGCTGCAGAATCTACCAATTAATCAATAAAAGTGAATGGTCACATAATAAATACATAAATAAATAAATAAATACTGCTTGTCTGGTATAATCCAAGTCTCCAGCATCTTCAAGAGTTTTGTACATATTTCTTTTAAATGCCTAATGAAGATTTTGTGCATTATGATCCTTTCTTTGTCACATTTTGTTTATATCTCCACACTTTTTCTCATGTGTTTCCTCAATTATCATAGCAGAGGTCCATATTTCCCATCATGCCTAGTGCTGGATTGAGTATTTTCCTCAATTTGTTGTTTATGTTGTAAAAATACAAATGTTGCTTACATTACTATACATTTATACTTGATAGTTTGAACCATTAGTGGTACGGCTGATATATTTCTTGTCCCCAGCTGTATTTTTATATTGATATTATTGCCCCTTAATTCATCAGACATACATAAGACATACTTGAAACCAACATGAGACAATAGTGACACCTGAATGCAACCATGTTCTCTTATATGTCTATTTATGGTTGCATACGGTGGTTGAAGGGACAGTTCACCCCAAAATCAAACTTGCATATTTTTTCCTCTGGTCTGTTTTATAGATATGAGCCATAGAGATGTCTGCCTTCTCTCCAATACAATGGGACTAAATTGCACTCGACTTGTGGAGCTCAAAGCATCAAAAAATACGTTTGAAAAATTTAAAACCAGCGTCTCTTTCCAGATATTATGACCCAGTTACTCAAGATAATCCACACACATTGCTGGGAGCAGTTTCATGTAGGAACTACTTTCTGTCTAGTAGAAAGAAAGTAGTTCCTGTAGACTCAAATGCAGAGAGAAAATAGTTCCTATGTGAAACTGCTCACAACATATTTTTGTGTGAATAATGAGATTATGGAGAAGAGGTAGAATTTAATAAATGTGTACTTCTTCCTACTCCTTTTTGAGCGTGTAAACTGTTGTTTTGTTCTGGTTTTTTTTTTTTTTCCTTCGGTGAACTTGTACAGGTTTTCTGTTCTTTCTGTTCTCATTTTGTTATTCTTAACATGATTTTGATGTTTTTGTTGTTTACTTTCTTTTTTACATGTTCTTAGCTATCTGTCTAAAAATCTATCTATCTTTCTTGTGTAACTGGGTCATAATATCTGGAAAGAAATGCTGGTTTTGAGTTTTTCAAATGTATTTTTTGATGCTTCAAACACCACAAGCTGAGTGCCATTAAGTCCCATTATATTGGAGAGAAGGCAGACATCTCTACGGACAATATCGCCAAAACTCTGCAACTCACACCAAAAAAATCTAGATGAATAAATGCCACTACAGGCCAGGGGGAAAATATGTATTTTTGATTTTGATGTGAAGTGTCCCTTTAAGGAGAAACCTCTCAGAACACAGTAAAAGAAAACCTGCTTTTCTTGTGTTATTTCTACTGTTATCCTCAAACTGGACAGGACAATTTGTCTCGGATTGATTTATTCCTTTGCTCCTTATTTCTCCTAAAGGGGGTTTGGGAGGAACAGGTCAGAATTCAATAATCTCCAAATAGGAAGATGATTTATTTCTGAAGAGACAAAGAAAAGACCAGCGCGAGGAGCAAAATGTTCCTCTGGACGGGCCTTTTTCTCTGCATTTTGACTATTCATCGCGGGAAGCGGACAGGTGGAACTAATTGCGTTAATGATGGCTTCCCTCCATTTGGATGTTCCAGTGAGCCGTGACAATGAGCCAGCAGGAACACCACCAGCGCCCTGGCACCGGCGCACCTAAATGGGATAGAGCTAATATTAACGTTATTAGTTACACCTGTGCTTTCCCTTTTATGACACGTCAAAATGTCTCCTGCGAGAAAAAAAAAACGGGCATTGTGCTGGAACAAGTACCCAGCGGTTACTGCGCTTAAGTTACAAGAAACATCAAAGACCGGAGTTACTCGCCTGCTGTTTGAAGTTCATTTGAAAATGCTGCTCCATAACAAGAGCTGCAACACACTGATAACATGCGACGACTGACAGCTTTCTGATGTTCTTTGAAAAGATAGTAGACATTTTCTCAGTTGTGTGCTGTATTTAGTGTGTGTCAGTCAGTCCCAGTACACACACTTGCTGTGTTTGGGAGTATAATCAAGTGCCTACTCGTGGGACTAATTGCCACGGCAGTCAAGTGAGGTCAATTTTATTTATCTAGCCCAATATCATGAAATTATAATAGGATTTATATCTGTACATCATACGACACCCTCTGTCCTTAGATACTTAGTTCAGATGAGGAAAAGCTCTCCACATAACCATTTACCCAGGAAAAGAAAAGTACCAGGTGTCTGTTAGGACCAGTGGTGGACAAAGTTCTCAACCCCAGTACTTGAATCAGAGTATAGATACTCCTGGTCAAATATTACTCAACTACAAGTGAAAGTTGTCAGTCAAAATTTTACTCCAGTTAAAGTACTAGAGTACTTCCTTTTAAAAATACTTAAGTATTCAAAAGTACAAATCATAAAGTACATTTTCTAATATCAATACATTGCTGCATTGTTTTCACAATACATGTAGAGAACCTTGTAACTGTCCGAAACCACCTAATGATGCACTGACTTGCTTGTAGAACCATGATGTTACACAAAGCCTGTAGAAACACCTATAAAAACTTCAGCATAGAAGTGCGATCAAAAACAAAAAAAACAGCTATGGTCATTTTCTGATGTAACTGTATTAAAACCACCATATAATATTAGATTGAAGCAAACTGTAAGGAGTTCTCCAAGTATGTTAAATAACTGAGATTTCTTTCTGGCTTCAGGGGCAGTATATATATATATTAATTATGTGGTATTTTTCACCCTGATAAAAACAATCCAACATTAAAAGCCTACCTGGAATTATTTCTCTTTTTCTAATTATAATGACATCTTGAGATTTAATTTAGTCTTTCTCCTGCCGTCACCATTACCGAGTTTTGTTTGAATGTGTTTTGGCACAAAATGACACAAAATATTAAGTTTAAAATGATTTTAGTGATTTAACATTGATTTTATTGCTCATCCAGAGTCTATAGTCAGAACTTTATCCATAGCAACTGTCTGTTTCTCATAACAACAGTCTGCAATACAGAAATAACAGACCATAGAATGTTGTAATTGACCAATTAGAATTGAGTATTTAACACAGTAATGTAATAAAATAAGTCAGGGATAATGTGCAATGAACAGGTCATTATTGTGAAATAAACTTTGTCAGGATGATGCAGAACCCAACGTGAAGCGGAAGAGGCCTTGAAGGGGTTTATTTCACAATAATGACCTGCTCACTGTACATTATTCTGTTAATAACACGATTATTTACCAAAAAAAAATTCAATAATTTGACACAAAATATTTATTTTCAAATTATTTTATGGATTTAAAAGTCATCTTATGAACTTCTTAACTCTTATGAACTATATCCATAGCAACGGCTTGCTCTTCATAGCAACGGTCTTCTATACAGAAATAACAGAATGCTGTAATTTACCAATCAGAATTGAGTCTGTAGCAAGGTCACATAATAAGTAACAATAATAATCTGACAACTCCATTATAGAATGATGGGAAAATAATAGGATGCTGAATTATTCAGCCTCTGAAATTATCATATCATATACCAGCAATATTTGTTTGCAATTCTTAATATTGTTCACTAAAATAGTTGAAAATGTTCAGTACTGGTCCTTGCTGCATGTTAGCTATGTAAACAAACCCTACTCAGTTTTTATGTATAGTTTCAAACTTAGATTCAGCAAAGCATTAATATCATTAGTCGTCAGTGGCTAAAATGTTGAGGTTAGTGGATATAGTGGATTTTATGGACATCTAGTGAGACAAACATATCTTCTACAGACTCAGTTATTAGTTCTGCAGGCTGAATCCTCTTTATTTTTTATTTAATGGACCTGATTTCCCTCTTTAAAATAGATATTTACCATTTTGAAAACAAACTCTTTGTCATTAACTTCAGAAATCCGTGTTTCACCAAATTACTGGGCATTTTTATTGCTTGGCATTGTTCCATTTATTGCTCCCACCACTAATCCCAGTTGTCAGTTGCCAAATGGGTAGCATCTATTTTAACTGACATTAACAATAAAAGAGTTGAGGTCTGTTTGTTGTATTATTCCTAAAACAGACAACTCGTCTTTTAATCTTCCAGATGTTAGGATGTTTTTTAGTAGCTGTAACAGAAAGTGCGAGTCAGTGCATTTGTAAACAGGGAGCAGGGATGTAAAACAGAGGGTTTTAATGAGCCACCATTCGTGAAAAGGGTTTGACACAAATTAAAAATAATGGCAAGATTCGTTCATTCCCTACAGCTGCTTGTACTTGATCAGACCACGCAGAGAGCCAGAACACTCGACACGTTCAGCCACCGGGAGTTCAATTAATTTCCAAATCCGTTTCATTTGAAGAACCCTTTATATTGATTTGCCCTGGACATGCAGCGCCCCAAACTCAACGTTTAATGCTGAAGACCTATTACACTCTATTCACTTCCACTTCCACTTTGTTTAGACACCTGCTGGCAAACGGAGCAGGAGGGAAGTGAAAACTAACTACACAAGCCATTTCTTCATTTTCCTCATAATGAAGGAGCCTCCAACTAATCCGAGTGCATGAAAATGACATTTCCTCCTCGCTTTCAAGTTTTCATTAAACATTGTAATGCTACAGCGAGCAATTTGTTACAGCACCAAGCCTTCAGAATGGAGAGAAAGTTTCTAAATGACCTGTTAAATCCCATTTTACTTTAAAAAGCTTTTTTTTTTTTTTTGTCTATCAAAGGAGCAATATCCTCTACCAAGCTGTGTACTCATCCCAGGTTGTCAAATACCAACAACGCTTTGTCACGCCCCTTGGCATCTCACACTGATGCACAAGGGACCCTTTGACATCAGTATGAGACGCTGAAAGACTTTTTAAAGTCTGTGGTAAGGAATAATAAATGTGTTGTCACACCACAGAAACATGTTATTAACCAGCCAGCCAAATTTGAATGATGCTAAATAAAAAAAATCATAAAAAAAGAACAATAACAGGTCTTGTCTGGCACTTGAACATGATGAGAGAGACGATTTGCACTATTAATGTGTGGCGTGTGGGCGATACGTGCTTGACTGGCAGAAAAAAAAGATTTATATAAGTCATAGATTGTTAGATTAGAGCCTATGAACTATTTTGGATGTAAAAATAAAAATAAATGTTTAACCCTATTGTATAATAGATAAATGATTTGTTTTTATACATTGTGATCATTTAAATGAATGAATCTTAAAACTTTTCACGGACCCCTGGCAGAGTGCCATGGACACCAGGGGGAACCTGTACCCCTTTTTGAGAACTGCTGCTCTTAAATTATGTCACCTGATGCAGATGGGTTTAGTTTTAAGTGACTTGAAAGCCTGGTGCAAAGTGTACTTTTGTACATCCACACAAAAGTATGAGACACAGAGGGGTGTGACAGAATGTCAGTACTTGACAACCTGGGAATGAGAACGGGCTGGTTCTACGTACTCACTGATTATTAATAAAAGCATTCAGATTTTTTTAGGGGGGCAGAATTAAAGTTGCATTTTCTTTCATTTTATGCACCCACGAGACCAGGCTGCTCTCTTTTACTCCCACGATTAGAGTATGGGTCTTCAACAGGGAGTCCATGACCCCTAGGGGTCTTCAGAGGGAGGGGGACCTCGAAATGATTGTTGTTGTTTTGTTTTCAAAACTTAAAATATGCCTGAAAATACAATTAACATGAATCTAACATGTTATTAGCAAAGATAAATCCACTTATTCATAAAGAAAACATGTAATTTACACAACATTGACAAGAGCTAGCCTACCTACTATTACTAACATAACAGTGAGGCACGTACTTTTGAGACATTTGAGACATCCTCCTAACTGTAGTGGCAGGGTTACCTCGCTGTTTCTCATCCAAACTAAAAAGACAATCTTAAGATCCCCATTCAGACTGAATTAACATTATAGAAGGACATAGGTAAGGAAATATTCACTAATGTAGCGACACCTGCGAGCTAGTTCAGGCAGTCAACTTGAGCTGCACTGTAATCACATGTGACACGCCTCACACTCTGTAGTACAGACCAAACACATCAGTCCGGCGGTTTATTTAAACTGCTAAAACCTCTCATCTCTCCTCTGCCTGTCATTGTCTTTGCTGCCCTGCATCAGCGTAATCGCCTGTTCACTCAGCCCCACCACCACCCCAGCATCCACCTGCAAGCTCCGACAGGGGGTCCAAGGTATGTGTTCATCACTCCTCAGTATCTCTGTGTAAACATAATCTGTGAGGAGTGATGAGGTCGGAGCCTAGACGCCAAACTCTAACTACGTTCTGCTGCTACGATAAACATTCTTAAACGTCAGCTGTGTGACTGAACCGATGTGACTTTTGTAAATGATCTGATTCACGTACTGATATGATTCAGGGTGACTTGCACTTCCGGAGGATATCAATATCCCCAATGTCCATTGCAAATAAACAGATAAATTCACTTAAAAATCATAGAAAGAAGCCACTGCAGAACTTCTTCAGGATCAAGGTAATCCTTGTGATAGTTGCCTGTACATCCTTGCAAACAAGTGGTATCAATAGCTAATTCGACATACTTTTAATCGTTCCACCTTCACACGTAAACCCCATTCTCCCATGTGTCACTCTGTATATATACTGCATAGCCTACATAGCAAACTGTCTGTGTGTCACTCTTCTTGTAGCACAATGCATATAAACCAAAGAGTGCATGATGGAGTTAGCGTGTTTGAATCTAATAATCACCTCATAACCACATTAAGGTAATACACCAATTATTGCACCAGTCATGTCAATGATCTTAACCACGTTATTTTATTTATATTCACATTCACATTCAGGCTGCAGAAAGCATGAATGAGTAACTTGTCAAGTTCTGCATTTTTTTTAAATGCCACACATGGGCAGAACATTGAGAATGTGATGTGATGTGAGAGTTAAATACAAGTCATTTTTGTAAAGTGCACCTCTGATCTGTCAGATTCTATAGACTGTAGTTTGGATACCTGTTACTGTGACTGACTGTAAGCAACAGCAATCACAGCTCATACTGCAGGCTTGCTGTGAGTGACTTTCCATATGACAGGAATATCAAGGTGGCTGCCACATGACATGTCGCACCTGAAAGGTGTTCACCTTGGCACAGTGTTTGATGTTTGCTGAAACTGCAGTAAAAGCCTGTCAAATGCAGCTCTCATTGAATCGGCTCACTGCGACTGTTCATTCTTTAACCCTTCCTCTGTGCAAAATTTCAAACAGGGGCTACTGGCCGCTGTAGCGCCTTCAAACAGCGGTATTTTTCACTTTTAAACTGTTATTTTTTCAGCTTTATTGCTGATAAAACACAAATCACCTAAGACAGAAATACACTCGTAGGCATATGGAGAGGAAACATTTAGATTAAAGAGCAGTGAACACTGAGATGATCAAAAATGCAGGTGGCATCTTTCAAACATGCAGTCAGATCAGCTGGATGCACCGCTGCAGACCACCCGAGGAGGAGTGGAGGCGAGCGGGGAGCCATGCTACAGTTGGGACTTAGATGATGTGAAGACAATAGTGATTGTTGAAGCAGTGATACTCCCTACTCACTAAGCAGGGATTGCTATGCAGTGGACAATATAGTGAGCTCACTATATAGGGAAGAGGAAACACTTTGGGACACTACCTTCTGTGCCCTTTATGATGTCATTGCTGTTGTTTTTCTTTCATAGTACCACTTTTCATGATGCAATGTGGGATACTTTGAGGCCGCAATATAGGACGGGGATCTGAAACCTGCGGCTCTGGAGCCTCATATGGCTCTTTAGCCCCTCTCCAGTGGCTCCCTGTGACTTTGGCAAAAAGTTATATATAAAAGAATTATTTTATTTTATTTTTTTTTTATTTTTGTTTTTTTCAATGTTTTAATTTTCATTTCTCATTGTTGTCTATGAAAAAGTTCATACAACTCGAAATTTCAAGGCAATGTGCTGCCATAGATTTTTGAGTTTTGAGCCCAACTCAGACTCGTAAGTTCTGAAAAAAATTTACCAACTACTGATCTCATATTGCAATAATTTATTTTTCTTATTTAGATAAACTTAAATCTTTGTGTTTTATAAACCCCCCAAAAAATGTATTTAAAAAATTATAAATTTTTCCAAGTGAAAGTGAATGATGGGTTTTACATTTTGAATTAAAAACCATTTAATTTTCAGGCATCAAAATAATAATGAATGATGAGTTGCTAAAACTCAAAGGTTCAAGTTGATCTGAAAAGAGCAGTAAATTATCTCAACTAAAGATTATAGGTCAGCAAATCTTTTTGATGGTGGCCAGTCTTCTTGAGTCTCTATAAGCCAGCTTTGATGCCAAATAAAAAAAAAATCTTAAAGGAAAAGAGAGGATGTAATAGTTGCAGCTCCAGACAGATTTTTTTTTTTTTTTTTTTTTCTGTTTTTGGCCCCAAATGGCTCCTTTGATTGTAACGGTTTCAGACACCTGATATAGGGTATAGAAATTCTCACTATACATTCAGACAGGACTGCAAAATGGCACACTCACTATACATAAGACTATACGGTCAGTAGTGAGTGATATTCGACACAACCAAAAATACCATGAAGTCTTGTCTTAAGGTATACAATATGTCAGCTAATAGTGCAGTATTTGCCAGCACTGGACAACACACCCATGTGTCTCTGATCGCCTGGAGTCTGTCTGTGTGACTTCATGATGGGCCATTTCTCCACGTCCATGCCCATAAATGAGTTTGGCATGGGTTTGATTCCCCCCATGGACATACAGGCAGGAAGCCTGACAGTGGGACCATTGTGATGAATAGCCTTTTAAAACTATGAAGTACAGCTCTGCCATTGTTTTTTTTCACCGCCTCCTGCTCTCCCCTTCCCCTCCCTCTTTCCCTTCCCTCACCATTTTTTTCCGCGTGATGGATTGGTTTTCAGCCGCTGAGCGTCAACGCCATTAGCCGCGGGAGCTGTCCGATACTGCCACAGCGGCATATGTGTGGAGACACAGATCAGAGAAGGAACCGACATTTCCGGGCAATGGGCCTTGGATGCATGCAACACAAAACCAGTAATGGAGGTCTCGCCTCAGACAGCTATTGATGTACCATGGGATTGTATGTCACAGAAACAAGCAGACCAACACAAACATGCTCATCAGTGCAGCGTGGGCACGATGTGCAAAAGAAGATGGGACCTAGAGCCAAATCCCAAAGGAATACACACATAATGTTATCAAATATTGTGTTTTTTTTACCTTTGGTTTTCAGTACAGTCAGATTCTTTGTGGATTGGAGCTGATTTTTTTGCAATACTGAGCATTAGTCAAACTGGAACGCCCAGTACAAATCATGAGTAACTGCCAGTGTAAATATCACCAACTGTTTACACAGAGTCATACCAAATCTGCCTTTGGGTAAAGAGGAGAAACTTGACTTTTAAATGTGTTAAATGTTCTTCTGACAGCTCATTCTTTCTCTCAAGAACACGACCTACAAAGCAGCATATAAGTATAATTTCGCTCCGTCAGTGGAGGGAAAAAAAAGGCACAAAGCGTCTCAGACAGTGCTGTGTGTTTGTTTACGCTGTGCGTGGGTCTTTCACAGTCTGCCGAGACAGGATGATGAGCTTATAGGATCTAATAGATCCAATCAAAAAAATGTCAGAATCTAATTTGATCCATATTATAAACCCAGCCTCTACATGCTGATCCAATAAAGACGTTGGCCAAATGAGATGAACTGATGCTCAAGGTAAAAAAATAACTACCTTCAGTCTTGCTTCAGTCCATATAGAGGACTAAAAATGACAAAATTATAGTAATAAAAAGCAATGAAATGTCTTAATTAAAGGCATGTATACACAGGCTATAGAGTAAGAGTCATATGAAATAAATGAACAACAGCAAAGTATATTTACTAGGTGCTGTTTATTTCATGTTCACTTCTGTTATTTTCATGGCTTCCTTTCCTGCATATTTAAACATTTTTCTTGCTTGTTAGTAATTTGCCACTCGGTTCTTAACCCCCTTCAGTACAGTGCTGTTTCTAGGTAACATACTCTTTTTTTTTTGGCCCTTTATATTCACACAGTACATCCTCAATTATGTTGCCATACTTTAACAAAGAGGCAGGACCCTGAGGAAACTAACAGCAGTGTTTTAAATTGTCACGAGGTCATGCTGAATCCCTTTTTTGCAGCCTTCCTCACGTGCTCCAGCTCCAACATCTCTCACCACAAAAATGGTCTGAAAGCGTCTTTTTCTGCCATCTGTACAGGGGTGTGTTTTCATATAATCCACCCATTTAAAAGATGTTAAGGCTTCAAGCTATGCATAATTAAGGGCATGGTCACTTTGAATGGCAGGTGGGTATTATAACAAGTGGCTAGCCGCTAAGCAGCCACTAGGTAGCTGCTTTATTTGACTGCCTCAGCCCCACCCACGCTTAATCTCTTTGCCCATTTTTGGGTTACTTTTTAAATAATTCACGCATAAATGCAACGCTTTTTGAATGTTTTGTTTATGTCCTCCCTATCTATCCCGTTCAGTGGTATGAAGCGCTTATGTCACTTTCTTGCCGTGGGGTGAAAACAAACGCTGAAAAAGTGTTGGATCAGTCAATTCATGTACGTCTGTGGGAAACACTTCATGAGAGGTTAGTTAATAATGTTACTGAGTCAATGACGTGTGCTGATTGTGCCGACAGACGAATCCGGCTGCAGTGACACGTCATGTCGGTCACTCTCGGTGTCTGCTGGTTGGGTCTAGAAGGGAACTCCAAACCGGAGCAATGGCAGCTTGTTAACTTCCGGTACTTCGCCAGACTCATCTATAGATCAAATTGAATCAGAAAACAGTCTTAGTGATGATGTAACTTCAGTTTTTACTGTGAAAAATATGGCCCTATCATAAAACATCTAGTTTTAGAATGGAGTTTGGGAGAACAGTCTTCTTGAAAGACCGCTGGGAGCAGAGGGTGTTTTAATGTAATATGCCACACATAAACTGACCTGACCTACCTTCTAATATTGAACCCTGTACAGTAACATAGAGCTAAAACTGACCTGTTGTCTGCTTCTCTTGGCTGGAAGTAAAAGCTGTAATAAGCACAAACGCTGTAACATAAAGTAAAAGAACAGGCTACAGTATCACAGTGGTTTTCGTGCAGGGTTTGGCTGCCGGCACCCCAGAGCTGAGTCACAGCTAACTGAGCTAACGGCAGCTAGCAGTTAGTTAACTTTCTTTAGCAACAAGCAAAGCTAAATTTTCCCTCAGGAAAATTTGTAAACTACCTCTAAAACATTCCCTGTTGGTCATGAAAGGCTGTGCTCTATTGCTCACTAACAGCAGCTACAGTTAGCTACTTTAGCAACAAGCAAGCTAAAGCTATCTGTCTCTTTTTTCTCTTTTTATTGACAAAATTTATGGACATACAGGAGCTTGTAAAGGATACATCTAAAAGTTATCACAGTAGTTGAAAAACACAAAAATTTAGGGGATTTAAACAATAACATAAAAATACAACATATAACATTTAAAAAAGGGCTTAAACAGAGATGTAATATAATGAGCCAGACACAGCACACAGAGAAGGGATTCATACAGTCCAGCCGTTGAGTGAGAGTTGTTCGCCCAGTGCAAACTTTAAAAAAAATCATCTGGGTCCACCTTCCAGACATATGGACCGTCCAGTATGTGCAGAGACAATAAAGAGTATTAACTAATCTTGTCCACAGCTCAAGGTGACCCACCAGCAGTCTCAGTGAACACCTCCCTTAAGGAGGTAGCATCAGGGAAAGAAGTCTCTCAGGAAAACACAAATCTGCCTCACTGCTTTACAAGAATGCATTTTTTAAGGGATGCAAAAAACAACTTAGAATCATTTATAAAACAAATAAATGAGGGCTTACTGTGTCTCCATTTGCTACAATGAATATGCTATTTACCCAGGAGAATTATTATATTAGTCATGCCAGAAATAGAAGGATTTAAAATAGCCATGTAAAAAAGAACCCGAGATGTTGGACCACCTTTTGGACACAGGACATGAGACCAGAAACTCTTTTCCACAAAATATTGTCCAGTTTCACCCAAATCAGTGAAATCAGTTTCAAACTTGTGCCTTTGTACAGTCTACTCCAGTGAAAATGACGTATTCTTCTTCTTCCATGCTGCGGGATAAGCGAGAAAGCATTTCTTTGGGTGTAAATTTAGTGCACGCCCCCAAATGCAGGACGTGTTGTCAACAGTTTTTGATCATTTTCATTAAATGACAAACTGTTAAATATCATTAAAAATACCAGAGAATATCTAAACGACTTGTTCGTTATTATTAGGCCAGACGCTGGCATCTAGGTGATGTATAATGCAAGTGATAAAAACACTTCATGAGAACTTTAAAGTCATATTCAACAGATCTGTTTTAAGTGTTAAACTTTGGGATGCATGATCAAATCAGTTTTTCATAGTTTGCAAATTACAAGTTTCAGTGTGGAGGTCATTTTGTTTTTATAACAGCAACATTTGTAAAGAGATAGAATGTGAACACTACTCAGTCATTATTACAAGTTATTTTTCTTTTCAAACTGCACAATGCCTCTCTGAGACCTCTGGGCCCCCGTTCACAAAGGATTCTGGAGTGTGTTGACAGAGTCGCTCTTGCTATTTAAATTCAAATGAAAATTTGATGAGCAAAAGGATTCTTGTCAGGAAGGCTGATCTGAGCGCTCCGTCTGAGATATTTTATCAGTGTGTACAGGTTTATCCCTTTCTCCTTGTTTTTTTATTCATCTGCACACAGGAAAAAGAGTTCAGTTATCAAAGTTTCATTTCTCTTTTTTGAACACCTTGACTTTATAGGCTGCAGACTCAGATAACAGCTATAGTCCAACACTATTCTCTGGAACTAGATACTAAAAATTTGGTTACATTTTAGAGCAGAAGCTGCAAACATACATGAACGGATCTCAGTGAAGTCAATGATAAAAACATCAGTACATGATGTGTAAAAACATCAATAGTAAAGCATGAATGAACACATAGTTTACATTTTTAAACTTTGTCAAAATAGTTGGAGTTAAAGTCTGTATTTAAGTCATGGAAATAATTTTTTTGCATCCACTGACTATGTATCATAGAGCTTCATAGCTCACATAGTTTCATAGTGAAAGTAGCATCATCAGCTTTGCTTTCATTTTAAATGTGTAATTGAAATTTACGAAACCAAGGCAACAGCACTTCCACCACATGGAAGCTGTTATGTCCCTTGTTCAAACAAAGTAGTGTAAGTCAGTCCATCGCAGGGCTGACACATAGAGACAAACAACCACTCACACTCACATTCACACCTACGGGCAATTTAGAGTCACCAATTAACCTGCTGCATGTCTTTGGAGTGTGGGAGGAAGCCGGAGTACCCGGAGAGAACCCACGCAGACACGAGGAGAACATGCAAACTCCACACAGAAAGGCCCTGCCGGCTCGGGGATTCGAACCCAGGACCTTCTTGCTGTGCGGCGGCAGCGCTAACCACTGCGCCATCGTGCCGCCCCACATAACTAGTCATATTACTATATTACTTTTGTGCCTTGCTGGCGTCTTGTTATGTTCCAAAGTTGGACTGCTGATCCAGTCGACTGTTAACACCCAGAAAGCTTCTGTTGTTAGGGAGTCTAAGTTAAATCCACTCCATCATCACCAGCAGAGCACCGCTGATTCGCCAGATACTGTACACGCCCTCTGTCTGCACAGGCCGAGCAGAAAGATCGACAGGGCAGTCGAAGAGATACACTGGTCGAAGATGATACACTGGGTCATACCGAACAGTTTGGCCAGAAGGGGAGTCACTGAAGGAACTTGGTTAGGGTGAGATGATTTGATTGCTTGAAGATAGCCCATGTTAGACGTGGCAAAGGGTTAATCCAATCACCTGCCAAGTGTTTTTTTGTTAAAGTGCCTGCCCTTTTCCAGACAGTTTCTGTGGACAGCTTCCCAGATGGTTCTGTGTAACAAGCCATCTCGCGTGCCAGGTTATGATTGATTGGGGTTAGGGTAAGAATAAGCCAATCAGAGGCAGAGTAGGGCAGGTTATGACTTGGTTATGGCCCTATAAGAAATAGCCATGGTTCAGTGCCTAATAAATGTCTTTTTTCAAGATAAAACAGCATATTTTAGTGTGTTCTTTTTCTTGTGACTGGTTGAAGGTACACCTGTCAGAGGGATGGATTATCTTGGCAAAGCAGAAGTGCTCATTAATACTGATTTTAACACATTTGTGGAGAAAATCCGAGAGAAATAAACCTTTTGTGTGCACAGGAGAAGTCTTAAATTTTTTACTTCAACACATGAAAAATGGGAGCCAAAACAAAAGAGTTGTGTTTGTTTTTTGGTTGAGTGGTATTTACTGGATCTTATCATTCTACTCCTGTCATTTAACATTTTTCAACTTTATTTAATCCCCCGATGTTTTATGAACCCAGTGTTGTTTTTATTTGGTTCTTCTTTATCTGCTGTTCTTTGTCTGTGTTGTTTTTATCTGTGCTGTTTTATCTGCTGTTTTCATCCTTTCCTGTGAAAAACCTTGTAACCTTGTTAAGAAAAGTGCTATATAAATAAAGGTTTTTAATATTATTATTACTCAAGTCACAAGGAGTCACAAACTATTCAACACTTTAAAATCTCTCAAGATGTGCATAAAATCATCATAATATCACTTGTGGTGGCAACAACCCTGGACGAGAGACTGAATAAACAGCAGAAACTGTCACAACTCTCAAAGAAACAAAGACTCAGAGGCATTCACAAAATTCACAAAGTCTTTAATGTCGGTCAAAAAGGTCAAACACAGGTAAGCAGTCCAAAACAGCAAGCAAAGCAGGCTGGGAGAAAGAAAAGAAAAGAAAAAAAAATCCATAAACTAGGGAATTAACAAAGTCAAAAAGCTACAAAAGCAAACACTGGGGAAAAAATGCTAGAAAACAATGAAAACATGAGGAAACAAAACAAACAATCTGGCAAAGAGGCATGAAACAGGTGAGTACATACCCACCAGGCACCTGACGTCATATCAGCATCTTTGGGGCTAAATCTGGTCGGTCCGTCGTGGCCTTTATTTGGCCCCAAAATAGACGTTGACGTGAAATTGGGCTGTTTAGTCTGTCAGATTTGTTCCAAATGTAGCCCAAAATGAGATGTCTTGTTTGGTGTATTTAGCCCGTCTGTCTTTTCACTGACTTTTTACCTTTCACTTTTAACTAAAACTGGACATGGATGGAGGTCCTCAAATAGACATGAAAAAGACATCTTTTCATCTTTCACTTTCACCCAAAATCAAACGTTTCTTAGACGACTGGCAAAGGTGTTTTTTTAAATTTTTTTCTTTAACGTCTTTTCAACTGAATTTTGCCTCATGGGTATATATACAGGGTTCACTACAGGGATGATCAGGGGCAGATGAGTAGTAGGAATGGGTGTAGCTGATGAAGGACAAGAGCACATGAGGACAGGAAATTGTGGAAGAAGATATTTTATTTCTTTCTATTTTCTTCTTATTTTTGTGTGGTTCTTTCTGAATTTGAGTGTCTCTGCTGAGAGTCAGCCTTTTGCATTCATTAACATACATATAAATACATATAAATGAACCTTTTGTTGTATTGTGAGGAGAGCCCAGTTGTCCCCTGAAATTACACCTTACCTACCCTCAACTGCTCTGCCCTTTTAGTCTGTGGCTTTACAGTATAAGCTGTGTGCTTCTTTATCACAAGAACTCATTGCTATTATAATTACAGACTTACACTGGGTTTCTCAGACGCACTCCCACTGATTTAGCGCCTAATTCAGATTTGGGTTCACGAAGCTTGTTTCCTGTAAAACTGTATATAACCTGGCAAACAACCTGCAGACAGTATCATGCCACAGTGTTTTGAGGCCATCTCTGCTGCGCAGTGAATAAAGCTCATCTAGAACCAGCCAAAGATCTTGGACCTGAAAGAATCTTTCTTCAACAAAATAAAGCAACAGAAACAAGAGGAAAGACAAGGACTACAAAATAAAACAGGAAATTACTAACAAAGCACCCCAAACCATGACAGAAATGGACAACATCAATTGCGAACGCCAGACAAAAATCAGTCACAGCATCGACTAGAAAAATCCATCTAAATCCTGCACCAAAGACCTGGGGCATGTACTACAAAGAGGGTTCAACATACCCACAAAATCAATCGGGCTAAGTGGTCACACAACAGTGGTTATCAACTTGTTACATAACTCAGCAATCTAGTTATGAGCACATTCGCACAAGCGGGACAGTGTATGCAGCATTTGACCAATCACAACATGGACAAGTCTACTCATATTTTACAAATGAAGAGCAAACTATGATTTTAGATAAATACGAAGCATCAATAATCCAGGCCAAAAGCAACACAGCTGGAAGGACAGCTGGGAAAAATATTGCAGTCTGCGTGAATAATAATACATTTATTCTAACGGACACTTCTCAGGATACTCAGAGACACTTTACATAAGTTAAAATGACCATAGAAAACAACACACCAAAGATATGTAACACATAACATTAATACAAATTAAAAGCAGTTCAAAGTGTAAATTAATAGTCTAACTGCTGAAATAACGCTGCGCCTCCAGATCGCTCCCAGCTGGCTGGTTTTCAGAAGGGTGCCTGGCGTTATCAGCTGGGAAAAACACTTTGGTGGACACAGGGCCTTATAATATCACTGCTCCATTATTAGGGCACGAGTATGTCTGAATAAAATTAAAATTACATTTGTGTAGTCAGTTAAACTAATGTGCTGCTTAGATGTGTATTTATGGTGTGCGTGAGACGGTTTTAGCCTTGTTCTTTTAGCTGCTGCCCTGATGGTGTCAAACTGACTTGGAAGACAAATTTATCATTTGATATATTTACTGATTTACTGGTCTGACATGTGATCTGCAGAAATGTGATCACTTACACATATTAAATTATATATTTGTGAGTGTGACCCTCTTTATATGGATGCATGCATTTAGGATAACACATCAGCCAGTCAGAGCACTGAAATAACGAAAAAAAATGAATATAAAAACCTTATTTAAGTGCAACAAGTACAAGGTCTCTGTTGTAGGATATCTGTATACAAAAGCAGAATGAAATAACACTTTCCCCTCCATGGGATCACAGTTATGCACAATGTCTTTTATAAATTTTAATACCTTTTCCAAGAGAATTGATTACAATTTTAAATATTATTCACTGAAATATGAAACCTTTGTAAAAATAAATTAATGAATATTTTTAAAATCATTATTATTTTAAATGAATGAATCTGAAGAGATTTTCGCCAACCCCCCAGGCAAAGTGCCACTAGCCCTTGTGGTGTTCCTGACCCCTATTTAAGAGCCACTGCAGTAAGAATAACTTAACATAAGGGCTTTTCATACTGCATATTATTAATCAAGGGCTATGGACCGCTTTGTAGACTGGGCTAAGGATAGCCCAGGGCTATCCTGTGTGGGTGCTACTGATGGGTAACCTGACGTGCCAGATGGTCTGTTCCACAGAACCATCTGAGAATCCAGAAACTGTCTGGAAAGGGGCAGGTGCTTTCAAAAAAAACACTTGGCAGGTGATTGGATGAATCATCTGTCACATCTAACACAGGCTAACTTTAACCAATCAGATCCACTCACCATACCTGAAGCTGGCTGAAAGAAGAGGAATTATATTTTTTCCATCAATAAAAACTTTTAGTGCCATTCTCTGCTGCATGGCACCTGAGCGCTGTACCCTGCATCGAAGAATCTATCTCAATCTCGACGCCCTACAGGGAGTCACTACGGCGCAGGAGGTCTGGGAGTGTCCGTCATGCCAAAGCCCGATCCATCATCGAGAGGGTCTTTGGAAGGATTACAACGAGGTGGTGCAGCATCTTCTTCGAGGCCCTGGGGATCGACCCTACATTTGTCCCGGCCATTATTACCCGCTGTGCTTCACTCCACAACATCTGCTTGGGAGCTGGGGACATTGAGGAGCCTGTGCAGGAGGCGGCGTCGACCCAGTGCCTCTTGTTGTTGAGGTCAGTGGTGCAGCAATGAGAAATAGAGCGGTAGGCTGCATCTCTGCATCAACCCATTAGCTGCTGGACCACGACTACGAATCGCATGAAAAACAGTAGTGCAGAAACGTGTGAATACCACACTAATATGTTGTTCAGATGTTTCTTCTGCCAAACTAGGGATGTATTTTTTTTCTCAAAAACTTTATGAAGAAATCTCTAATATATTTACAGCAATATATCATAAAATTACCATAATTTGTCATCAGAGATCAAGCAAACATGCCAAGTTAAATCTTTCCCAGACAAGTGGTGGAAAGAGTACTAAAAATCTGTATTCAAGTACAACACTGTTAAATCACTAAAATATTACTCAATTACAAGTAAAAGTACTGGTGTTAGAAAAATACTTCAGTAAAAGTCCAAAGTATTCTTCTAGAAAACTACTCAGTTATTAGTTACTTTTTAAGCATTGATGTTTGATGCAATGTTTGATTCAATAGCAGGCATTTAATCATATGGGGTTTCTGTTTCTCCAAATCTTCAATCTAAATTCCTGCCAACTCCTGCTCTGTTCTGCTCAGTGGTCAAGCTGAGCTCTTCAAACCTGTGCCTGCTGCAGAGTTTGGGGCTCGTTGGCCTGTTTGTGATCAGACAGGCTTACTGGCTACAAAAATACAATGAAAGTTTGGATATTAATTCAAATTGTACTCAGTACTCAGTTATATTAAAGTAACTAAGAAGATTAAAGTGCAATGCATACTTAAGTACAAATACAGAGTCAGAAACAGGGGATCAGGCAGGCAAGGAACGCTGGAAAGTCTTGCATGAGGCCAAGAACAATTTAGCAAAGAGTATGTGTGCTGGAGAGGCTTATATACCAGGCTGAGTGGCTGATGAGCAGCAGCTGAGGCAGCAGGTGAGTGGAGCGGGGTTATCAGGTGGGAATGGCCGGCAGGTAGAGCGAGGCAGGGGCGAGGAGAGTGGAAAAATACCGGGAGGACAGAGGATCAGAGCACAGACTGTGACAGAATGAGTTAGTGTCGGTTTATAAGTAGTAAGAAATCATCAATAATATTTTAGGAGAAGAAGATGTTATTAACAGTTAAATTGAGCAAAATGTTAATGGAGTCTGGCAGGCAGAGGGCAGGCCGTCACTGAACTCCAACTCCAGAGTGTGTATTTTCAGATCAGTGGGCTTTTGTTTTCAGGATAACAGGCGTAACTTTACATTGACAGACACCTGAACTAAACAGCCGATCAACTTACAGTGGAGAACTCGTCTTCACTTGTTATTATCAAATTACAATGTTGCACTGGTCTTGCACTCCTGCAGTGTTCCTGCAACCTGCCTGAGCTTCCTCAGGTCTGGAGAGGATGAGGCGGAGGTAAACAACTTGCTACAACCATAGACTGTATATTAAATAAGATTTAAAACTATTTATTATATCATCAATGGCTCCAACTCGCTATTTGGACTGCTGTGCTGCAAAAAAAAAAAAGAGAGCAATCTTTGTGGTTCTATTTAAATTCAGTCAGACTCTCCAAGCACAAATATTATAAATAATAGCTAACAAAAATACATCTCTACCAGACACAATTCTATTATAAAGTCAGTAGCTACAACAAAAATATTTAATGATTACATCTTGTCGACAACTCCCAAGAAAATTCCAAGCTGTTTGTGCCTGCAGGTGCTTGAATCTGGCCTCATCTCTCTGTGTATAACACTGCCTCCACCAAAGGATCTCTCTGACTGCACTCTGTTGGTGGACCAGGCATGTCTTACTGTAGAATGCAGCCTTTGCTGCTCACACAATTCCAGCTGAGGCGGCAGGGATGAAGTGTCTTGTGGTGGTGGTGGTGGTGGAGGAGGAGGTGGGATTCCTTCCTCACAAGAGATTTCAGGGGGCCCTGGCAGGAAAGTGGCCATGCTAGATGATGGCTGGTCTTCCCCTGTGCATGAGGCAATCAGGACCTGAGGACTAATCGATGGCTGTGACCCAATTGCCTCATGCATCAGGGAAAACCACTGCCAGCTGTCTGCTGTTGTCTCTGATCGGTCCGTGCTCTCTGCAAGGGGGGTGGGGGGGTTGGGTGGGGATGTCAGTTTCTGTTGGGGTAAAACGCAAAAATCGTTTTCTTTTTCTTTTTAGAATATGAATACATTTATTTTATCAATACTGTTACCAAAACAAAAGGCATTTGGACAAATTTATGCCAATGACCTTGTATTTGTTTTTAAGATTCTCTGATTTCTTGGCTGGCTGTGCCCCCGTCAGCCTCCCCCGCAGTCCCATCATCTGTGCAATTTTCCTCTTTGCCCAGAAAGACAGTTCAAGTCATGTTATGCCTGCCAACTGTACATTAAAACCATTTTATACCATGGCCTGGGTGAATACTCGAGTCTGATTGGCTGCAGGGTGTTAAATTAATTTGCTGGAATGAGTAACCATAGCAACAAGGACACAGTGAAAGCCTCTGATTACAATTTATTGCGATATGTTAACAAGCTAACATCTAATCAGAATGATGAGTGACTTCAACATCTATTTTAACTTATTGGGAGAATGTGACAACTGTGATGACTTGGATGTAGCTGCAGAAAGAGAAATTAAAGAGAAAAGGAAGCACTGATTTATGCAGGGTTGGTCCAAATAGCGTTAATTTACCATTTCTCATATCTACTTTAATTAGTAACATGACAGTATCTTACAATCCTGTGGTCACAGTGTTTATTTAAAGATAAATAGTCCTACCAATCACAATACAGTAGAGTGGCACCATACAATTATAATATACAGCTTCTATATTTTATGTATCCAGTCTTCAAAAACAAGTTGTACCTCTATTATATCTTTCCCTGTGCAATGAGACTCTTAAATTCTTCCCCAGCATGCCACCAAATAGTTTGCTTTATTATTTATTAATAAGTAAATTAACCTTGTAAAAAGTTAAATGTAGACAACATACATAAGAAAACAATGCACATTCAGACAAAACTGTCAAATAGTTGGGTGAAACTAACGTTCTGCCTCTCACTGGATAGGTGGCTAATCATACTTTAGGATAAGGGGTGGAGGGAGGCACTAGAGACCCCTCCTCTAGTGGGCCTTTTCCATTGGGGGTTTTGGCCATGCTGAGCCAAACCATACAGCGCCGAATGGCATTTCCATTATCACTTTCAGCACGCTGTGCTGCGCCGAGCCACACCCAAGATGGACCTACTCTGGAGTGGTGCCTAAGTGAGCCCAACCCTCCTCCAAGCGGGCTGCGATGATTGTTGGCCATGGCCAACTCATGACGAGCCACATTATTTTACGCTTCATATTTGCTTTCAGCTGTGTAGGAGTTGTCTTAAGTTACTGCTGATGAAACCCCAAATGAAAACATTTCCTGTTTGTACTGTTTCATAATAAAAGCATTTAAAAAATTTAACAACATGGGACTTTTATTGTGAAAAATTTAAAGAAACAGTGTGTTTATCCCAGAGACATGTATGAACGATTTATCCATCGCTATACAGCCACTCAACTTGAGCCTCCTCGAGCTCGTCTCCAGGTAAAGACACGCCTTCAAGCAGGAAGCTCTGTAGTAATGGAAATGCAAAGTCAAACTAAGTCAAGCCAGGCCAGCTGTGTATGGAAAAGGGCCATAGAAAGACCTCTGCAGCAACTCCATCACCCCTTCTGTCCCCCCTAACAAGCATGTGTTGTGAGATTGGGCTCCTGTATGTTTGTGTCGCTGTTTGTACTTTCAGGTTTCTGCTTTTACCGTTTCATCTTCATCAACAGTTCCCGATTTTGTGGCTCCATTATAAAAGCTTTTAAATAAAACAATGGGGGACTTTCATGGTAAAGAATTTTTAGGAAATGAAACATCATCAACATTTGGTTTGACAAGTGGCACTTGTGAATACAAAGTGCCGTGGTGAAATTATAAGCTATCTCAGCACTGAAAATATATAGTTTTTAAAAAATATTTTCAAAGTGTCATAATCAACTAGATGTGCTAGTCGCCCTCCACAGCATGATAGTCATTTCTGTTATAGAGAGACTACTAGTTGGAAATGGCGGTAAATTTTGTAATTAAAAAACCCAGCCAAAGTTACTGTGGCTCATCCAAATTTCAAATCCTGGCGTCGTGCCAATGCCAAAAAGCAAAAGTGTATGGAAAAGAGGCTCTAGTTTCTTATTATTCTACACACAAGACACAGAGTTGAGGGGAGGAAGTTCAGCTGCTGTGCGAGCGGAGGCGGGGAGAGCTGTAAAACAGGTTGGAGTGCAAGTGAAATAGCTAAAACTACAGTGAAGAGCAAGCAAAAAACTAGCAAATAACATCTGTAGTTGGTCCAACATTATATTGAAGCACAAAATGTAATGCTGGAATGATGTGGGGTGTTACGGCAACACACATGGGTGCACACCTGGCCGCGGCCGGCGCGAGGCTTGCCCATAGAAAATAATAAGGGCCTTAGGGAGTCTGAGGGCCGGTATTAAAGGATCACTGTGTAGGATTTTGTGGCATCTAGCAGTGAGCTTGCAGATTGCAAACGCCTTGCTTCACCCTCCCCTTCCAAACGTGTGGAGCAGAGACTACAGCAGCTGTAGACCTTGTTAAAAATGTGGAAAGCCATATCCGGAGCCAGTGTTTGGTTTGTCCATTCTGGGCTAATGTAGAAACATGGCACTGCAACATGGCATCATTTTAAGATGATAACACTATTCTTATTTTCAGGTGATTATACACTAAAGAAAACATGAATGTTATATTTGATTTCTGCTATTCTGCCAATAATTAACAGTATTTCCATCAACAGATTTACATGTTGAAGTATCACATGAGAAAAGGTTGATGGAAATGGAAAAATCAGAAAAACATTTTTATGCTTGCTTGAGGTGATGCTCTGACAAAACTAGAGTTTGCGTAGCCTAGTTTATTTGCTCCAAACCAGTTGGTGGAAATGACCCAATTCACATTTTCTTTTTTCCTTCATTTTCTCAACATTGCAAATGAATTTGCAAGTGCAAGTGCAAGTACAAGTTTGCTTTAAATTCGCTTGACAATTATACTGAAAAATGGTTATTAATTAGTACTTATATGTGTATCACTTGCAGTTGTGTTGTGAATGTTGATTTCCTGCTCAAAAATAGAGAACATCATTAGAGAGAAGGGAAGTTGCCCTTGAAAGCAGTTTTACCACAGTTAGTTAACATAAAGTGGAATAATAATTCCACAGCAGAGCATATTGTGCATATTGAAACATTCAGTCTCTGAACGACTTGTGTTTGTGTGATCGACTATCACCACAGTTCACTCTCTGCAAACACTGAGAGCTTTGCATGCTTCTGAACAACAATCAATACTTTTGAAAATGAGAACTAGAACAACTGGCAAACAGGTCACAGTTATCTTTCTCTCTCAACTCTTTCTATCTTTCTCCTTCTTCTTGGAGCACTTTTTCCATCAACCAAACTTCTGTTAATGACTCAGTGACTGGCAGGCAGCCAGATAGAGACCACAAGATGGGCTGTAATCTCTGTAATGTGCATGGGGCGCAAATTTATGGTATCTACAGTTCAAACCAAAGTAAATTGTAGGCATTTTACAGACCTCCAAGACTGCTACAGAAATCACAGTTTAATTCTACTTTTTCCGGTTCATTCTACAGCAGAAAGAAAGTACTTCTGGTAGATTCTACCATAGACAGAAAATAATTCCTAATGAAACTGCTCACAACAACATCTGCCAACTTCCATCTAGTTCCATTATACTGGAGAGACAACAGACATCTCTGCGACTGGTATCTCCAAAACTCACACCAAAACTATTGAGATTTATAAACAGCACTACAGGCAAGAGGAAAAATGTGTATTTTTGATTTTGAGGTGAACTGTTCCTTTAAAAACATTTGCATTTTAACAAAGTTAAAAGTTTAAATGTGAGCACAAAAAACCTGCAACTCAAATGAAAATTGCAACAGTGCAACAGGACAGATACTTATGGTTGTTAAATTGGTTTTGTCCATAAAATCTTCTCACTTCTGTGTTCTAAAGCAATTTGTCCAACTTTTCACTCTTTAAATCTCTGCAATCTAAAAACATTTACAGTGTTCCCTCTGAGCTTAAGGATAACCACATTTCGAAGATGTTGCTGGGGGAGCTAAAACCACATATAATATAGTCACATCTTAAGTTAGCTAAAGTTAGCAAAACTCCACTATACTCACTTGGATATTGCAAACAATTATTAGCAAGTGAGCACTTAGAAATAATAGTCTTTTTTAATTGATTAATTGACAAAACAAGTCAATGGCTAACATAATCTGTTTATTATATTGACCAATAGACCCTTTCACAGCCAACATTGAAAAACTGTGCACACATTTCAGCAAAAGAAGTAGCATCTCCCCCAGTCATCCAGACAAGTTATCAAGTTTCAAAAGTTGAATTAAACATTTTACCAGCACCAAAATGTCTGTTTGTTGAGTATATGATACTTCAGAATCGATATTCCAGTGGTTGATATAAGCTGCTCAAAATTACAACAGGATAATGACTGCTTCAGAGCAACCAGTAGCATCTAAGGCTGCAAGCTAGTAAATGTGTTGACTGGACCGAGAACGCAATCAAAACTGCTCGTGTTTGCAGCGGCCCACTGACAAGGTGTTGTGGTCCGCTGTACTTCCATTGCCAAAATGCGCGCAGATTTCTCAGAGTTTACAAACTGTAAAAGGGTCTATTCAGATTATATTGATTATATTGTTTTTTCTGACCACAAAAGATTCCTGTCTATAAAAAAAAAAAAGAACGCAGAAAAAAAAGCAATGCACAATATTTGTTTTTGCTTCTAAAATAAAAACTACTGTGAGCAATGAAATTTAATTAATGTCTGATATATCAAATATAATACAAGCACAATATAATATATGGAAATAAATATTAAATCGTAAATTTTGTCAAAGGGTCCAATAAACACTTCAGTTTAAAAAAAAATTAAGTTCCTGGCCATCATTTGAATTGTCAGACTTTACAGGGTGAAGGAACATTTCTCTGACAATCAGCATTTATGTCTGGTTTTAGTAGGTTCTTCCTCTCCACTGTTGAATATACTGTAAATGCAAGTATGTTTTCTATGTACTACATATGTGCTAAACTCACATGTCACACTCACGCTCTGCTGGCATGGCTCAAAGCTGGACCGGATCTAGCCCTCAGGGTCGCTGGGTCCCCACACCCACCTCTAAACTCCTGTCTCATTAAACATTAATGGCCAATATGAAACTGGATTCCTCTCGGTCCGAATGGGAGATAACTGCATCGGCAGAGCAATATGATAGCATAATCAGACGCAGACAGCTCCCAGGCCCTGACAGCTAGAGCTAGCATGGCTACACCGCTGGAGCTGAAGCGACAGATGCCTGAAACTAAAATGAAGGACAGGGATGGGTGGTGGTGGTGGTGGAGGGTGGGGAGGGGATGAGGCTTGTGTATGCGTGATTGAGAATGTGTGGGTGTGTGGCAGTGCTGGTGGGGTAGAGATAAGGCCTTAGGGAGAGGAAGATGGAGCAAGATGTGGGATAAAGAGTGGCATGTCAGTGAGAAAGGAGGGAAAAAAAACACGAGGAAAGAGAGGGTGAATATCGAGTTAGAGAAGCTAAGACTGAATAACTGGCAGAGGTGGCAAAAGTCCACACGTTCTTTACTCAAGTAGAAGTACAGGTACTGGTGTAAAAAGACCGGTTAAAAGTAGAAGTACTGATTCTACTTCTTCACTCAAATAAAAGTGGAAAAGTCCAGGCTCTGAAATGTACTCAAAGTGTAAAAGTAAAAAGTCATCTGTTTCTGCACAAAGCTAACTGAACCTCACCTTTACTGTGCATTCAAGTCTCGCTCTCTGTGTCTTTTGTATTGTTACATCTTTTTTTTTTTACGTTTTTCATCTTGTTACTTTTCTTTCATCTTGTTAAGGCTTTTTGATATTGTTACATCATTTACCTCTTGTTACGTATATTTTTCATCTTATTATGTCTTTTTCGTAGTTTTTTCTAGTTACATAATTTTTTGTCTTATGTCATTTACATCTTGTTACGTATGTTTTGTCTTGTTCTGTCTTTTCCTTCTTATTACGCATTTTTCTTCTTATGTCTTTTTCGTCATTTTTTGTCTTGTTACTTTTGAAAGGACTTTTCTTTCATCTTGTTACAGGTTTTTTTTTTGTCTTGTTATGTAACTTTTCATAACTTAAGTTTCAGTGTTTTTGAACTTTTTTGAACGACAGTTTTCATCTTGTTCCATGTTACTTTTCTTTCATCTTGTTACGTCATTTATATATTATTACATGTTTTTCTTCTAGGTATGCCTTTTTCGTCATTTTTTGTTTTGTTACTTATCTTTCATCTTGTTACATCATTTGCATCTTTTTTACTCATCTTTTGGCTTGTTACATCTTTTTCATCTTGTTATGTCATGTTTTGCCTCGATAAGTCATTTTTCATCTTATTAAGTAATTTACATCTTGATACATACTTTTCATCTTGTTACGTGTTTTTCCTCTTGTTATGTCTTTTTCATCCTTTTTCGTCTTGTGACATCTTTTTTCGTCCTGTTTTGTCTTGTTACATTATTTTTTGTCTTGTTACATATTTTTCATTGTGTGAAGAGTTCTGTCTTGCTGTCTTTTTGTGTAGTTTTTCATCTTGTTGAGGCTTTTTTGTCTTGTTACATCATTGTTCACCTTGCTATGTCATCTTCCATTGTTACATCTCCCTTGTCACGTCACGTGTGATATGCACTGATGGATACACCAAGGAAATGTCTTTTCTATGTGTTACTGTTCCATCCAGTTAGGTTTAAATTGGCACACAATGATGCCAAATAAAAAGTAGCTGATAATTCTCCTCAAATGCAACCAGTCTAAAGTAATACTCAATAGTCAAGTAAAGTATGGATACCTGAAAACTTGAGTACAGCAACACAGTATTTGTACTTAGTTACTTCCCACCTCTGATAACTGGGGTTGTATAAGGAAAGAAGAGAAGAAAAGGGTGGCAGTGAGGGACTTCAGATATTCATCCACCTATTTTGAGTCTTTTTTTAGAAGGTAATGGAGAGTCACTGCACTTCAGAAAACCGAGCAGAATAGAAAACTCAAGATATTTCCTCACACGTTTGCCTGTCTCCTACTATTAATGGAAACTCAAAATTGCTCCCAATACGGCCACGGTTCAATGGGCCACATCACCTTATCTGATGTAATTTTTATGAGAGTCTGTCTTGAATCCCCTTATTCTAGACCTCACACTGTCTCTCCTACGAGGACATTAATGGGAAGTTGATGTGCTTGTTAGCAAATAAAAACTGGCACTGGCAAGCTGTCAGTTAGAGCTGTTGTGATGTACTTCTGTTGTTGTCAACCAACACGGAACGCCAGCTCTTGTTGAACGTATCCCTAATGCCTGGGAGTGCAGTGCAGAGCCTGTCAAGCATGTCTTTCTTTTCCTCCTGACTTCTTTCTCAATATTTTCCCCTTCCACTCAGTACATGACCTGCTCTAAAAACAGATGGTGGAAAGGAGTTTAGGGAGAAATAAGTTACAAGGACGTTGTTTGTGAATTTCAGAGCTGAGAAAAAAAAAATGCCAGGGGGGACCTTACATCAGTGGAGGGGAGGAAGGAGGAAAGGAAAGGAGGGGGGATGGATGCTCCCACGGCACACAACATCTGTTACCGTGGTGTCTTTGAATGCTGAGTCTCAGGTGCATCACCAAACAGAAACTATATATTTCCCACCAAAACAGGCATTTATTTTATTTAGCTGTTTGACACAACGCAATGTCCTTTCATTCATGTTGTCAGCCTGCTAAATGAGGCAGAAAGTTTGTATTTTAATTGGGACATTAGAGCTTTAATATTTGGAGCTGAATTAATTTCATGTGGGATTGCGTTGCTCAGAAAGGCTTTTGTTGGGGTGTTTTTTCAAAGCTGTAATTGGGATTTAAACTGACAAAACATATTTGCTGTAAATATCACCTGTTATGTGATCGAAAGTAGTTTTAGATAGAAATCAAACTTTACAATCCGATCGTTATTCCAACCTTTTGACTCCCTCAGTTACAAATCCTTCAAATATGGCACGTAGAAAGAATCAGATATCATCGGCATAGAAGTTTAGGTGCTATTACAGTATATAATCATCGCTTTACAGAGGTGGAAGAAGTATCCAGATTCTTTACCTAAGTAAAAAGTATTCTATGAGTATTGCACTACAAGTCCTGCATTCAAAACCTTACTTGAAGGGACAGTTCACCCCAAAATCAAAAATACATATTTCCCTCGTGACTTGTAGTGTAGTGTATCAATGTAGAATTCTTTGGTGTGAGTTGTGTGAGTTGTTTGGAGATATCGGCCATAGGCACGTCTGCCTTCTCTTGTAAATAATGGATATAGATGGCACTTGGCTTGTGGTGCTCAAAGCACCAAAAGAAAAAAAAAAAACACATTTGAAAAATTCAAAACCAGTGACTTTTTCCAAAAATCATGATCTAGTTTCTCAAGAGCATCCACAGACCTTGTTGTGAGCAGTTTCGTGTAGGAGTATATGTTCATCACCATAGTCTAGTGATCTGATGTTTGATTGATTTGATCTTATGAATGTTTATATGTTACTGGTCTACTGTGATAGCATGCTAAACAGTGCTGAATAGCACAAAACACAAAGTAGCCATGTGCTGAGGCTGATGGGAATGAAGCTAACTTAACACAGATCCAGACTTATTATTATTATTGTGAGAAACTTAATCCTTCATAAGCCCACACTTGTTTTCACTGCTAGCATTTATCATGATCTGTTGCAGTCATTATTAGCTAACCCAATATAAAAAAACAATGCCTCTGAATTGAACATGGATGTGTCTCTATTTATGTCAGTCAATCAATGTGTTCTTGTCACGACTGTAAGCCTCTGAGTCATAGGCAAGCATGAGGCTATGACGCTTGTGGCTCTTTCTGACAGAACCTGTCAGTATGTTAACTGTTAGCTGCCATGCTGAAGAGAAAGATTGTCTTTTTAAAAGAGCTCCAGGAGGCTTGATCAAAATGTCCACGGTGTATGTAAGCACATACATGTGTGCGTGCATGGACATATTTAGCTTTGGGGTTTGAAAATATGGTCAACCTACCCAAATACATGCAACGTCAGCTGGTGGTGTTAATGGGAATAATTAGCAATTATATTTACCCCACATGGCTACAGTGGCAGATTGTTTTACCCCTTTTTTACAGGAGTATCTTTCATGAAGTGTCTATTCTACAGCCATGCTAGCAGCTCTGTGAGGCTCTGTTTAGGCACAGCAGCTAAATGCTAACATCAGCATGCTAACATGCTCACAGTGCTGGTGTCAAGCTTGTATCACTATTTTACAGTTGTAGTTTAGTGTGTTAACATGCTGACATACACAGAGTAGGCTACAGCTGAGGCTGATGGGAATGTCATTATTTTTGCATGTATTTGATCATGAATCAAAGTATTGGAAAGATAAAAGCTCTGTGACTCAGATGTAATGATGATACTTTACATGAGAGGCAGAAACCAGGCTAACCAGCGTTTGTGGCAGGATAACACTTTTATTTTTGCTTTTATTTCTCCATTTAGCATCAAAATGTGTCAGCTGTTAGTCATATTTCTTTCGCGGTGACAGCTGTTCATGCAGTTGCAGAGTTTTCCATGGCCCACTGGATCAATTTCTATTCTGATCATCGAGTCAGCCAGATCCCTGACAGGAGAGAGCAGAGTTCAGTCTACTCAGCTAACTAATTAGCAAGAGTGGAAGTCTGCCTTTACAGCGCTTTCATCCACATAAGGTAACAAGGATAAAGTTCTGCTTTTAATCACCGCAGCGAGCAGTAATCACTTATGTCGTTTGTACAGTATGTTTCATTAAGATGTGGTGATTGTGTTATAGCTCTTTATTGATTCAGGTGTGAAACTGTAGAGGTGGCTGAAAGTTTGGAGGTGGTACGCCCATATAACTGCATTTTTATAATAAACTATGATAACCTGCTCACGGTTCCATCTCTGTATGGTGTGAATTATAACTGCTCCTCATGTCTGTTCTCTGCTGTGCTACGCTCTTAGAAATAAAGATGCTAACTAGAACCATAAAGGGTTCTTTGGCTTGTCCACATAGGAAAACCCTTTTAAGTTCCTGGTACAAGTTTTTTATAAAGATTCCACTTAGAAACCTTTCAGATGGTTCTATTTAGAACCCAACATAAAGGGTAATATTCCTAGAACCATCTGTGAAAGGTTTTTCCCTGAACCCCTATATCAGAGGTTCTACAGAGAACTTTTCTATGGTATAATTGTTCCAATGTGAACTGTGTCTCTGGGGGTTCTATCCAGAACCTTTTTATATTCCAAAGGTTTTATCTAGAACTCACCTAGGGGGTTCTCCAGAGAAGCTTTTTTATATTCCAAGGGCTTTATCTAGAATCCACAAGCGGATTTTAATGAAAACGTTTATATATTTCAACGGTTTGATCTAGAAACCACCCAGTGTGCGCTACCAAGGACCCTTTTGTATTCCACAGATTTTATCTAGAACCTACCCAGTGGTTTCTAGTGAGGGCCCTTTTATATTCCAAAGGTTTTATCTAGAATGCACCCAGGGGATTCTACAAAGAACAATTTGTATACCCTAAGAGTTTTATCTAGAACGTACCCGGGGGAAACCCTTTTATATTATGGTACCTGAACAAAATAGTTCTTCAAGGATTTCTTGAAGAACTCCTTCTTCTAAAAACAGTTCTTTGGATGAAATGGGTTCTTCTTGAACCCTTGACAAACCCTTTCTTCATAAAAGGGTTCTTGATAAACAAATGGGTCTAGGTAGAACCTCAGCCCTTCAGAAAGAACCCAATGGGAACCCTTATTTCTAAGAGTGTACTGTTTGAATGATATTATTTTTGTCAAACTGATCCAAAATCTTTATGATGACCTCCACCTCCAACTCTGATCGCCATCCTCTAGACATTCATCCACCAAACTGAATTCACAGTTTGTATCATGCATGTTTCATAATACTTTGGACAAAGTGAAAATCAAACATATTGTGCATCAGAAGCTGTAAGTTGAAAGATAAGGGGTAAATATCTATCCCATCACACTCGGGAGGAGGTTTCTTATGCTGATAAGAAAATTATACATAACAGAAAAAAGAAAGCCCTCCTGTTGCTGACTCCTAATTAGTACAAATGCAGCACGTTTAAACGGGAAAAAGATTGTGTTTCATGTGCACCCTCCATGTTTTATTAATATCAAAATGCACATACGTCTCTAGGGCCAGTCTGTATAGAAACTTGTTTCCGATACACATAACCACATGCACTTAGCTATTCTTTTTGTGATTTAATTAGGACTAGTGTGTATGGATAATTCTAGTATGTTGGTGGATATGGATTGCCACTTAAGTCATTATTAGATAAACAAACAAACAAACAAACACATACATATCCCAATGAAATAAACCCTGAAATAAATAAACAAGGCAATAAATATCTAAATAAATGTAAATAGAAATGTATAAATGAGTCAATGAATGAATAGGTTTCTGTTTTAAAAGGACATTTTTCTAATGACTTCTTTGATTTATTTCAGAGTTTTATTTCCCAGTGCCACACTTATTTCCCAGCTCTATTTATTTCCATCTGTTATATTAAAATGAATATTGTTTCAGACCAAAGCAGCAAGACCAAAAGCGAGGCTGCGCAGCTACCTGTCTGATTAGCTCACTCTGGACCGGGAGCTTGGAGCACCAGGGGAGTATTAGTATTCACACCTCCAGCACAGCAGCTTTGGGTCGATGGTGGGTGGAGGTTTTCAGGCTCAAGGTGGCGGGACTCAGTGGGGAACGTTTGCTGAGAGTGGTGTCGGAATGGGGAACAGTACCAGAGTAGGGCGAGTGAGCAACCTGCTGGGCTCAGCACCACAGCCAACTGAGCCAACTGAGCTAACTAGGTAGCGGCAGCTACAGTTAGAAAATCTGATTTGACTGAGCCCACAGCAAGCTTGTCTGAGCTGTTTGACTCCAGTTACAACATGATTGCTTTCTTGGAGGGATAACAGGAGTCTTTTCTTCTCAATGTACCTAAAATTCTGACCATTTAACATGGCAAACCATAAATTAACTAACAGTCTACAATGATCCACAGTGTCAATCCAGACTTGTGGTTTTGACAGTTGACCAGTCACCGTTATATGTTTCTCCACATCATACATTTTATCCCTGATTAACATTTATGGTTATCCTGTCATTGAGTTATTTCCTCCTGCTTTGTGTCTAACTCTATAAATGGTCATTCTTACATTATCCCTGCTTACTGCCCATAATAGCTATTTAAAAGTACCGAATATGGAGGATTCCAGCATCTAGTGGTGAGCTTGCAGACTGAAAACACCTCGCCTCCCCCTCCCACTTCCAATCATGTAGCAGAACCTAAGTTGGCTGCGAAACTACTCCGTAGAAACATGGAGGCGCAACATGCCGGGCGCCCTCCGGAGATATAAACAGCTCATTCTAAGGTAATGAAAACACAATGACTCTTATTCTCACGTGGTTATACACATACAAAAACATACGTATGTATATTATAGTCGATTTCTGCCCAATTCTGCCAATAAATCTTACACACTAGACCTTTAAAGGCTGTGTGGGCTAAAACACAGAGGTAATTCTCCCTGCTACTATTATTCACCCACATGTCAGGTAGGCAAACATTCAAATATGCAATAATTAAGATCAGTAATGAAATAGTGGCTTTAGAACATGCCAGAGGCCACCAAATTTGGGCTTTTATAGCCCCAGCTGCTGACTTTTCCCCACTGACTAGTTACTCCATATCATTGTGAAAAGCCCTGGATTTATTGCCTCGTTTATTTATTTCAGGATTTATTTTACAGGCATATTTATTCATTCATTTGTTTACTTTATATAGACTTAAAGACTAAAGGAAACTTTTTAAATAATGCAAAACACAGCAATACAAACAAAATTAGATACAGATAACTTTGCAACTTATATTTCAACTTTTTACAAAGGAAAAGACATAACAGAGTATTTTTATGTGTGCCTCAGTTAGTGAAAGAGAATGAACTGCTCTCAGATGTATGAATGTGTCTTTCTCTGCTTTTCAGCTCTTTTAGCCCTCATGACAGGTGAGATTGACAGAGACGGAGAGGGAGTTAAAGAGAGTTTCGGTTTAATACAGTGATCTAACCTGTCCAGGGGCCTATATAGCCTTATATCTGCTCTCTGCGCTGACAAAATCTTTGAGCAATCACTCTTAAGCATTTACTCTCTGACAGTCAAAACTTACATTGAGTCGGAGTCTTGTTCTGCAGGAGCAATGAAATATACCTCGACAACTCTACAAGTTGGGGGCGTGCTGTCAAGGGGTGACTTGAGCCGACTGATCGCTACTTCAGGGCTACTGTTATGGATTACTGCCTTACAGGTGTGGGGTACAATGACTGGTGTGATGGAGGGGGTTCTTCAGTGGGCAGGAAGAGAAGCACAGAGGTGAGTTATTATGGACATTATGGTCTATCGAGTGAGAAGGTAAAATGTTTGCTATCAAGCAAACACTACCTAGGAATTTAGGCTGAATTGTAGCACAGTGAGCAGCTAAAGAGTGACCCCTTCTCGTTTATGTATGTCAACATACTGCATACATGTGCATACAGCAGCAACACTGTTTGATTTGCATGAGAAAGGCTGACTGACAACAGGCTTAAAGCACAATCCAACAGACTTTGTAAAAAGCATTATTGTGACTGCCTCTTGCCAAAACAAGTGATAAGACATTACAATGCAATGACCAATTTTGCAGCTTAAAATGAATTGCATTCTTGTCTGTATGAGTTATAGCAGCTATACAGAGTATCTCTTCTGTCCATAAGCAGCTACCAAAGGCTGGCTAAGACACAGCCTAACTCTACTATTATGATTGGAAAAGGTAGTCTGGTCTGAGTCTGCTACATCACCCCAATGGCAACAAGGGACACTGGATTCTTCATGTATGGTTTCAATGCAAAGGCTAGACCAGGGGTTGCCCAAAGTGGGGCCTGTGGGCCAAAGTTAGCCAACTGCTACTGTTCATGCTGTTTAATTTATGAGGTAAAAGTGTTCTTTAACTATATAGGATCCATAATTATTAATTATTTTTCATAATCTAAGCAGAGTGGGCAGAGCGACACTTTACGTAGAAAAGTCAGTCAGTTAAGGGAACTTTGGAATCTTAGCACCATTTTTTCATCTTAACAGTAAAATACGATGTTTTTGGCCCATGACACACCTTTAAGTTTCAGTTTTGGTGTTCCAAGGTAAAAAGTCTGGGCACCCTGGGCTAGACAAATGTACTTACAGTAGATCTTTTTCTACAGAAGCCATTTTGACATGAAACTGTACATAAATCTCACCCCCAACTGATTGTCTGGTTGCTTAAACAGTGGCAAGAATAGCTGCTAACAAACCTAATGCCCCTAACATTTTTAAGGATAGGTTGTTTTTTTTTTAGGATTAAGGATATGCCTTACCAGAAACAGTGCTCTGCCCCCATTCTCCTTAGCACTGAGACTACTCTTGTCAAGGTCAACTGACCAGTACTAACCTGATTTGAATCCTACTTGAAGGATGGGAACTAGTTTGTGTCTATAAGTAATTCCTCATCTGAGTGAACAAAAATGACCTGTGGAGTTCCCCAAGGCTCCACTGTTCAAGCCTCTTCTGTTCAATATCTTCATACTCCCACGATCTCAGAACATAGAAAACAGAAAAAACATTACCATAATTGACCTTTCGCAAAAGCCCGCCCCCCTTAGTTACTGTTGCTAGCCCGACAAGCTTCTTGACGCCGACGGACTGTCAACACAGTGTCATGGCGGGGAGAAGTATACCGGTGTGTGTCAGTGACTCTTTTTGGAGCAATACCAGCGCAATATCCTCCAGATCAAGGCAAAAGGGGTTGCAATATGCAGTGGAGGGATATTTCCAAAATATTAAAATAAGGAACGATGGGAACACTACGACTATCGAGGCGAAAGCATACCGGTCAATGGGAAAATCGGAGAAACCCCACGACCTCTACCTCAAATGCAACGAGCACAGCCTTGTGGACCAGTCATGCTCTTGCACTGCCGGGTAAGTTCTCTTATGTTAGCCTAGTATTGTTAAAATATGTTTATCTGTGTCCACATCCTCCATAAGAGCGTTACCGTTAGGTTAGCTAGCTAGCTAAACTTACAGGTGCCCCAAGGCTAATAAAGCCTGTTAATGTAGATCGGGACACTTGTATGCTTCAGGAGGATGTTGACTGAAATATTTAAATTTAATTTAAAGTTAGATAGCTAGTCAACATCCTTTCAACTATCCTAGGTGTATAACCCGTACCCAGGGTTGGGAGGGTTACTTTAGAAATGTATTCTGATACAGTTACTGATTACCTGTTAAAAAATGTAATCAGTAACTTAATCCAATTACCACAATATTAAAGTAATGTAACTTGATTGCTTTCCATTACTTTTGGATTACTTCAGTACCAAATATGGTGAAATTTGAGCCTAATATGATGTTTTATGATGGCTTTAGATTTATTAATTATTTGTTCAGCTATTTCTTCTACGCTGGTTCGGCACTTGTACAGCAAGTACAGGGTTGGGATACTCAGGAGTAGGCTGTCTGTTCACAAAATGCTACACGAAAGATGAAAAAATAAGTTTAAATTTCCTGTTAGGACGCTATGTTCAACTTCGATGTAAACTGACAAAACATAACGTTAGAGAGCTAACGTGAACTCGCTAGCAAGCTAGCTAACATTAAGTTAATTAACGTTAGCTAACACTACGGCTAGCTAAACTTAGAGGGTATTGGTAACGTTCTGGCAATGATATACTAGTAATATACAATATTCCAAACTCTTGGGGTACCTACTGTCCGATTTACATATGCCATAGGCACATCGCTTCACCATTTTGCTTGTCGGAGGTCCGCAGCTTGACGGACCTTGTTTGCATAGTAACAGTTGCTAGGATGTGTGATTGGACAATGACCGTTTGGGGGCGGGCTTTTGCGAAAGGCCAATTATGCAGATGACACACAAATTTACAGACCAATATCACCAGGGAACTGTAATCCCATATGAGCACTCCTTAGTTCCACTGAACAAATCAATGATTGGTTGTGCCAGAATTTTCTTCAATTAAACAACGATAAAACTTAAGAAATCTATGGAGCCAAGGAAGAACAATTAAAAGTTAGCACCACATTCCAGAAATCTTGGTGTTGTCATGGATTTAGATATGAATTTCAACAAAGTCAGCCTGCTACCACCTGAAGAATATATCACGAATTAACATGTTACATGTTATTTACTTTGGTATTTGTTGTTTTTCCCGGGAGGAGAGTTTCTTTCACCAACGTAAACTAAAGTTAACTAGAATGTGTTATCAAATTGGTGAGGTTGTTTTCTTTCATCTCTGATTTATTTCTGTCTACTTGCCCGAGTTTTCTTATGTTGCAGTGCACTGAGCTCTCAGAGCCACCATACAATCGCTCTAGCATGCAAGAAACAACACAGGAAAACTTATTTTTACAGTACACAATGTAGGGTTAGGGTTAGTGGACGAGTCCAGTCCCAGCCCTTGGTCTGGAAATTAATAAACCCTGTCATACACAATCCCATAGTTTATCTATTTTTAGAAATTGCTGGATCTCCATTAGAATTTCAAATAATGTTTTTTGGGCTTGAACAACATTTGGCTGCACAGCAGGAGTTTGAAATGACCGACCAACTGGTAGGCTGCTTGTTTAGGGTTTAATATCTGAAGACCCACAGCTTGTTTCCGGAGCACGCCTCATCATTGAGGCAGACCGGTTTCATCCAGTCACGGTCATCATGTTCCTCCAAACCATGGATTCATTCAGCAACATAATGCCTCCTTTCATATTGCAAGTATCAGCCAGGAATCCTCCAAATATGATTCCTTTCTGCTGACATGACATCAGTAACCTGGCCACAACAATGGCTTGATATCAGAAGTGGACTTTTGGAATGAACTTGAGCTCAGCATCCATAGAGAGGAGCACCACCTGTCAGCCACGGGTAGTTGCACATAGTGTAGTATTGATTTTTTTCATGGTTCCCTTGTTGAGTTACTTTCACAAAATTTGGCAGCTGTTGTCAACTTGCAAAGGTCTGTACCTTTGCACGCTGACAACAGGCTTTTTTCCGGTGCCGGCATATTACAGTGGGATTGTATAATTTAGCGGAGGATGCCAACAATCTGCTAAGTTTGCTGTTTTGTTCATTTTGCTGCATTTTATAGTGTTTTCATATGTGTGAGAGAGAAAGACAGAGATACTGTGAAGAGAGAGAGATAAGCAGCTACTTAATAAATTCCACAATCATACATTTCAAACTAATTTTGAAATCACAGATGTCATGATCTCCGGGCTAAAGAGGAAAAGGACCACCCAAATTGTTACCAGAGCTAACTTCAAAGGCCAGATTTTGTAACCGTATGGGGATGTTAGTGCCTATGGCATGTCTAAATCTCACATCTGTGAAGACCCCATCAATGCTTAAAGGTGCATTCAGGTTTTGCAGCACCATATGCTGCCTTCCAGACATTGAAGGGGTTATGATCTACATGGAGTAAGAAAAAAAAGTTGTTTTTTTCTAACCGTTCAATATAACGCCACTAGGGATGCACTGACCAGCCAGAGACCGGAACCAGCAGGTTTTCAGCTTGACCAGCGGTCAGCATCAGATATCTGATTTTAAGCTGGTCAAATTTACATGCTCCAGTCAATGGTTCACATCATGCACAGAGCGACACAGACCATAACATCACAGCCATATTCAACAGCGCTATTTACAGCCACACACATTACTATATCGTCTGCGAAAAGACGAGCGATAGACTCCAACAGGATAAAGAGAAGAGGAACGTGTGTCTGCAAGGAGTCGGAGCAGCTGACAGTGTTGACCACGTCTACCCAAACATTTTTTCATCCAGACTCATTTTTGTGTCTGCTTCTGTTTTCTCTCACCGCAAAGTATTACCACCATTTCCCATGAGATCACATGAGATCTTGCTACATAATCTTAATAATATAATAAAATCCTGACAGTAGCCTGGAGGTCTTTTAGAGAAAATGTTATTTAATAGTCAGTGTTCTATTATGAACATACAATTTAATCTTCCATGAAAGAAAAGTTACAAAAATGTTTTTGTATTCTGTTAACTACAGTTCTTAAGAAAATCAGAATCAGCCAAAATAGGAACTGGCAGGTCAGACCTTTAAGAAATTGGAATCAGCCAAGAAAATTGCTGGTACACCTCTAAGCACCACTCATTAAAACTGGTTGAGAAAAAAAAGTTATACTTAAAAAAAAAACAAAAAAACAACAACAACAAAAAAACATTAATAACCATTTTTATCCAGAAAAAAATGCAACTCTGAATTTGCATGTTTTTGCTCACGGGTCAGTCTTGACCTTTTCAGTATGGCAGTGATGTTGACCTTTGATCCAAAAGCTACTGCGATATCTATATACACTGCTTGGCCAAAAAAAAGTCACACACTCTAAAATTTTGTTGGACCGCCCTTAGATGTGATTATGGCACACAGACACCATGGCATCATTTTGATAAGCTTGTGCAATGTCACAACATTTATTTCTGTCCAGATTTGCATTAATTTTCCACCAAGATCTTGTATTGGTGATGGGAAAGTTGGACCACTGTGAAGTCTTCTCCAGATTCTCAGTGGGGCTCAGGTCTGGACTCTGTGGTGGACAATCCATGTGTGAAAATGATGTCTCATGCTCCCTGAACCACTCTTTCACGATTTGAGCCTGATGAATCCTGACATTGTCATCTTGGAATATGCCTGTGTCATCAGGGAAGAAAAAATCCATTGATGGAAAAACCTGCTCATTCAGTATATTCAGGTAGTCAGCTGACCTCATTTTTTGGGCTCCTAACATTGATGAACCTCGACCTGAGCAACTGAAGCAACCCCAGATCATAACACTGCCCCCACAGGCTTGTACAGTAGGCACTAGGCATGATGGGTGCATCAGTTCATCCTCTCTTCTTACCCTGATGCCCCCATCACTCTGGAGAAAAAGGTCATGTGGTCTGATGAGTCCAGATTTACCCTGTTCCAGAGTCCAATCTTTATGCTACAAGCTTTTTTTCTGATTACCACAGGATATGTCTTCTGACATGGTTGTTTAAGAAATGAGAAGCTGCTCACTGCATCAGTTAGGGTTCAATAACTTGTTACCAGCTGAAACATATTAATCACTGCAGTAATTATCCAATGGAAGGATCTTATCTATTTGCATAGTTAAATCCAGGTGGTGACTTTTTTTGGCCAGACAGTGTATGGCCTTAATGAGACAGATACTAAAACAGAGATTTTCAGACAGAAGGTGAATAAAGATGCTGCAGCAATGGACAGTAAGACAAGAATAATGTTTTTTTTTTTTAACATTAATCATGTAAACACCCACAAAAACAACAAGAACCTTAAAATGAACTTTAAAACAAGTGACAGTTCTTATCAGTTTTAACCTTGGCCTCAATTTTCAAGTTCTTTCCATCATGGGAATCCAGTCTACACCTTGTGTGTGTCCATGAGGGCAAAGGAAAACTAAAACTGTCATACATAAAGCGTGATGAGAGAATACCCATTTTACAACACCCCCGCCTCTCACACCGGTAGCACCCGGGCCTTTAAATAGCACATAACTCAACATTCTAATTGAAATAGCCTGTAGAGGTTGACATTAGTCACACACATCTTTGTTTGTACTCCGCTGGCTGTCAGCATTCTGTTGTGTTTGTGACATGAAAAGAAGTGCAAAATCAACTTGTAACAGTGAAAAATATATTGTTATGTGAGTGTTATCATGTTGAAAAGGACATTGTAGGTGTTTTTGTGTTTGGGAACAGAATTGACTGGCATGGGGACATAAAGTATGAAAGTAAGGCTGCAGTTATATTATAAGAATAGTGCAGCGCCTGTTCAGAACGGGTCGATGATTAAGCCTCTGGTATTGCTTGAGGAAACTAAAAAAGAAGGAAGCATCACTATTGAACATATTATGATCCAGACTTTGGTGCCAGTTCTACTGAAGCTTATAGGAGATGAAATGTCAGTCATGCTAACAGCAAATAAACAAATGTGGAAACATCTGTCAGTATGTTATTCTCTGAAGTGTGTTTTTAGTGTTTTAGAGGCATTTCTTAGAGATCAGAGATCATACAACATAAACATGTTGGGTTTTAATGAGTTTCTCCATGTGTTTGCCATAAGCTTCGATAGAACTGACAACAAAGTCTGAGTATAGAATCTTCTATAGTTTATAATGACCTTTCTTTCTTTTTTTAGCTTCCTTGTTGTTGCTGCCTGCAGCTTTCTCGAGAACTGCTCATCCAGACACCTCACACTTGACACTGACTGTGTAGGGTCATCAGAGCGTTAAGTCTCTCTCAGTGGCGCTGTTTTTACTAAACGTCAGATAATTTATCAGTTAATCCAGAGATCATTCTTTATTACTCAATTAATATATAATATAGTAATTAACCCAGAAATAAATGTTAATATTTTTGTGGTCAGTTTTTTCATTTTATTGACAGTCAGCAGTGTACATAAGAATCTGAATCGCTTTATTCACTAAATGTACAAATTATACATGAATCTGACTTTGTGATACAGTGCAGTTGAGAAAAGATAAAAAGTTTAAACAGACAAACTTAAAAGATAAAAGGTTCAGGTTAAATACAGGAATTATGCACAAATAAGAATACTATCCAAATTTAAAATAAAACGTACAAATAAGATAGAAATAGTACAGCATGAGTTAAGAATAAGAAGTATAGAACAAGTTAAGTGAAATAAGTAAGCTGCATTCTGCTACACACTGGCATGGCAATGTGAGATGCTGTATACACATTGTAACAGAGCCTGCCGGCCCTATACGCACACTACGCAAGTTGCGCAGGGCCCCTCGAGGTACGTGAGGGTCCCGCCTCCCCCTCGTGTCAAAGTGAGTGTCGGTGTTTACAACTTTGATGAGAGGATGAAGCAGAGCTAAAGAGAAAATAACATCCCAAAAGTGAACATGGTGAACAGTAATCAGGTAAACTTCTGTTTCCTCCTCTACAAGTTTGATATCATTCATTCACAGTAACGTTAAGTTGATGCTCCTCCCTCTGTCTGTCTGTCTGATGTTAGCTGTGCTGCAGTCTGTCTGTCTGATGTTAGCTGTGCTGCAGTCTGTCTGTCTGTCTGATGTTAGCTGTGCTGCAGTCTGTCTGTCTGATGTTAGCTGAGCTGCAGTCTGTCTGTCTTGTGTCCTGCTTACAGACACATCCAGGGCTGCTCTGTGACTTTGTGTCTGACAGAAGTGAGAATGAAATACAACTATTCATCACATTTGAGTGCTAATGTGCAGCAGCGTTTATAATCTGCAGCTCAGAAAAGAACATGCGGTCATATGCGCATGCACATTTTCCCACAGCAGCCTCTGTGGAGACCAGTCTGTCTGTCTGTCTGTCTGTTGGACATGATTTTACTCCTCTGTGTAAAGAGTATCCAGATCCTTTACTGAAGCAAACATACTAATATCATACTGTAAAAGTATTTCACTACAAGTAAAAGTCCTACATCACAAAACCTTACTGAAATAAAAGAATGGAAATCTTATCAGATAAACATACTTAAAGTAAAAGTATTCATGTTGCAGTAAAATGTTATTATGTCTGATGTTTCTGGATTAATATTATTGCATTAATGTTACTGCTGTTTACTGCTGTAGATGTTTAAGGTTGAGCTCATTTTAACTACTTTATAGGCCACTGTTGGCTGGTTAAATTTACAGCAATGCATCATGGTCTATAAGACCATCAAATGTCTGTAGCGTCACTGTCCTGTGAGAACCATGTATCTCTAAAAAACAGCCTTTTTTCAGCTTTGTGGATTGAAAAGTTCAGTATTTGCCTCTGGGATGGAGTGTAGAAGCATAAAGTTTGATGAAACAGAACTCAAGTTAAGTACAAAATAAGTACAGTACTTGATGTAAATCTGGACTGACTGATCATTGATTAAATATTGAATTTAAAATCAATTAACTGACCAACTGCCAGGCAGCAGACCCAAAGTTCAGTGTTATGTTTTAGTATTTTCTACATTTTATATATTCTAAAATTTCTCATTTATTTTAACGTCAATACTCACTTATCTTAAGATTCTACGCAAAATATTCTATTCAATAAATATTGGTTTTTTGTACCTCATTCTGTTCTGTATCGCGCTACTGATTCTTTGACCGACGGATGGAGCAAAACTGTTTTAAAGGAGGGAGGACTGCAGTGGGAGCACTGGGCTGTGACTGTGTGGTAAATGTTTTATATGACTCTCTGGTCAGTTAGGAGGGGCCCTCAGCAGAATTTTTAATCGGGCCTCATGGAGGTCAGGACCGGCTCTGCACTGCAAAGTATTCAACATTAATCAAGACAGCATAATAAAACAAAGCCATTCTTAAATGTTAATAAAATTCAAAAGGATTGCTGTGACACATATATGAGTAAGAATTATCATTATTACTTTTGGGGGCCTTTTCTGCCTTTATTTTGGCAGCACAGTTGAAGGTGGGCAGGAAAGCAGGGAAAGAGAGCAGACATGCTCCACCTACCAGGGCGTAGATGAATTTCATGACTGTATGTCACAGAAACCTTTTCCCTGACATGGAAAAGAAAAACAAAGTAGATGAATTACGGTGCTTTCACACCTAAGAGTCAGGACGAATATCCGATCCAAGGTTCGCTTGTGTGAGACAGTGTTTACATTTGGTTCGCTTAGTCTTGAATTCACATCGCAGTTATACAAGCCTACTAAAGAACCGTCATAAGTATCGACTGTCGTCATCACCCACGTGGGCTGCGTGTCCCAATATTTGACAATGATTGGTCTGTTTGACGTCAGCATGTTTACAGTTCAGCAGGTAGCCTCACTTCAGTTTTATTGAGAAGGATAAATGAACAGATTCACATCGTTGTCACCATATTATTATTATTATTATTATTATTAGTATTATTATTATTGTACTACTACCAGCAGTACCAAAGTGCCAAGTTTTTTTCCAGTTGACCCTTTATAAAGTCATCAGACCAGATGTCAATTAAAGCAATATTCCTCCCAGAATGATAATCCCCTCAGTATGTACTCACCCCTATGCTGATGTGAGGATGGGTGAAGATCTTCAGTTCACTAAACAATCCTGGAGTTTCAGCAGAAAACAGCATCCAGTACAATTGCAGTGAATGGTGACCACGTATAAAATGTAAAAAAAAAAAAAAAAAAAAAGAACACAAAACAAACACAAAATGTCTCCATCCTGCTCGTGTGGTGTAATCCAAGTGTCCGTGAGCCGCAACATTAAAATTTAACCACAAAAACGCCATTTACACAATGTTTTTAGCCAAAATGTCAACTGTAGCCTCCCAGGTAGCATGTAAACATGGCGTCAGAGACTTCGTATATGTCTTAATGGATGCACGTGTGAAAATACAGCGAGACCTCTTGTGCATCTGGCTTGAGTCTGAGAGGCTACAGTTGACATTTCAGCTAAAAACAAAGGTGTAAATGGCGTCTCTTGTGGTCAAATTTTAATGTCGAGGCTCACGGACACTTGGATTACACCAGACGAGCAGGATGGAGACATTTTGTTTTGTTTTGTGTTCTTTTTTTTTAACATTTTATCCGTGGTCACCATTCACTGCAATTATACTGGATGTGGCTGCAACCCTGTTTTCTGCTGAAACTCCAGGATTGTTTAGTGAACTGAAGATCTTCACCCATCCTCACATCGGCATAGGGGTGAGTACGTATTGAGTGGATTATCGCTCTGTGGTGGAATATAGCTTTAAACATCTGGTCTCCTCCTGTGCCCATGTGCTCCTGTGGCTCATTTTCTTTGGGTGTCATAATTGATCCGAAAGTCCAAACCAACCAAAAAAATGTATTCACAGTAGAAACAAACAGTTTGATTTGGACCAAAACCACCTCTTTTCACCATGACTGTGGTCCCAGGGAGGTTTCACACCTGTAATTTTGGTCCATATCGAGTCTGAAAGTCTGGACCAAATGGGGCAGGTGAGAAAACGCCCTTTAAGTAGTTGACTTAAAACTTAAACCAGTCATGACATGAATTTATTATATTAATCAAAAAATATGTAGGTAAGATCACTGAAAAATGTATGTTTGCTCAGTGTGAGGTGTAGAAAATTACTCAAACTATTTACAGACTGTAACAACATCCTTTAACGTTAGACATACACGGCCATCAAAGTAAACAGAAAAATATAAAAAAGGGTTGAATATTATTTTTATTCATTTTTTTCCTAGTTTTGTTAAAGTGAAGTACAGGGACGCCTAAAGTCAGTCACAGTTGGGGTTGCTCAGAGGTCTATATAATGATGCCAACAGTGGGCAATATTAATGTTTTTTTTACTTAAATTTTGTCACTATTTCTTAATACAAACTAATTATTTTAAGATGCTTGTTACAACTGGTGAACCAGGTAAGAATGGACTCAAACACACAAGTCAAGAGGCAGTTCAGGTAAGTGAATCAGCCTTTACTGGTCAAAAGGTAGGTTCAGTACACAACAGGACAATCAGTGGAGGCAAACAAATCCAAAAGGGATGAGGCAGACGCAGAGGCAAAAAACAGGCCACATCCAAAAAACCAAGAAAAGGACACAAGGAAACAAAAGGCTGGAACGTTAGACACACAAGGAGCTAAGATGAACCGGCACAGAGAGAAAACAAGACACACACTGAACACTGTGGTGAGGGGAAGGATAACAAGGCACAGGTGAGGCTAATCAGGGGGGACAGACAATCAGACACAGGTGACGCCATCAAAAAGGGAGGGAAAACACACGGGGGCAGGAAGTGAAGTGATCTGAAATGAGAGGAGATGTGAGTTTCAAAGTAAAACAGGAAACAACATGAATGAATGAATGAAATAAAAACACAACCTAAGAAACTTGAGTTGTGACAATGCTAACTCGTGGCACGGATGACCACAATATTTTCTTGAACCTAGACCAGTGATTTTTGTGCTGAAACCTAACAAAACTGTGACCATTTTACAATGTAAACGACATGTGCAATGTCACGTGAGTTATGTTGTCGTGCGAGTGACATCACTTCTGTCTCATGATATATGGAAGGTAGTTATTTTAACTCAGACCACAATATTTTCCTAACCATAATCAAGCAGTTTTATTGCCTAAACATAACCAAGTACTTTTTGTGTCAAATCTAACCAAAAGGCCTTTTTACAACATAACCACATGTGTAATGTCATGTTACTTACTTAACATAGTTAAGGTCCGGTAATCCTGATGCTGCTGGTACCCTTCATCGGCAATATATGATGTTTTGGGAGTAATTGACAATTGACCTTCTGTGGCGTTTATGGCTAAATTCCACCAGACGTGGCTGTGTCGCGTTACAGCTGCGCCACGTCAGCCAGAGCTGATCCCAGCCATTCTACACAATGCTTGTGGTTCCACCAGCAGTGCCTTGGTGCGTCCCAGAGGCGGCTCTCCGCTCCACTCTGCTGCAAATACATGCCAAGTCTATTTTTGATGGATGCCGCATCAATTAGCACAGAGCAGATTGAATGAACAGGAAGTCAGACATAGAAAGGACAGGAGGAATGCGGTTAATTTTGAAAATAAAAGACCCTGGGCAGGCTCACGATCATAAAGACAGACAGAAAATAAACTATTTAACCACAAAGCCTGCTTATTCACAATAGAAGCACAAAGAAGAAGGAAAGAGGACCTAATCAACAAAATCTGAGCAAGTAAACATAATCAGGGAGGCTGAAATGCTCCTGAAACGCTGCTGGTGGGGCTTGCAGCCGTGTGGAGGATCAGAACCATGGTGCAGACGTGCTGTGCTTGGTAGAATCAACCGGTTAGGATGTGCTGGAATTTTTGGAGGGAAATGCTTTGAGGCTCTGCTGCCGTCTTTGCAACACACCGTTGTTGCAGCTGATGAAGTCATTACATCAGTGGGTCCCAACCGCTGCAGCGTACAGTGCTGTCGCCCGTTTATTGGATATGCTGCAAGTTGAAATTCGCTACAGTTTCTCGGGTCCCCGGCGAGACACCTGCTAAGTTTGAAAAGGATCAGATGGATGGTTTTCAAGATAGATGACAAACATGCAGACAGAGATTTCTTGCTTTATGGTTAGATAAGTAGAATTATGATCATTAACATGGACCTGAACAATATGTGTGTGACATCAAAGACATGACATGTAGTACTGAATGTGTGTCCGTGTTTGTGTCTGTTGATCATACACAAAATGTGTATGTATTTCCACATTTGCTATATCATGTTGCCAGCTCAACACTGGTACATATTGATTAGAAGTGCCCTCACCTCCACCTCAAACTCCCACCATGCGTGTGTGGGCAGGACCGAGGCAAAGATCGGCCAGACAGCAACCTCCCAGGTTCTCCACTTTCTAACCTTCAGCAGGACTGCAGTTGACTTCTGCTTCCCTCCCGTGCCTCATGGCCATACAGCAGAAATGAGCACTGGATGTTGATGGTTTCTAAGGTTTACCATGTGAAGTCAACAAGTTTTTATGTTCGACTTAATTTTACTAAAATTTATAAAGCCGATACAGCTTCAAGATAAATTAACAGCATATATTTGGCCTTCTACTCACACAATACATCCTCAATTATGGTGCGATACTTTAAAAAAGAGGCAGGACCCTGAGGAAACTAACAGTGGTGTTTTAATTTGTCACATTACTCTCTGGAGGTCATGTTCAGTCCCTTTTTTGCAGCCTTCCTCGTTTGGTTCAGCTCCATAATCTCTCTCAACAAAAACTCTGTCATTTTATCGTCTGGAAAAAAATGAATTGACATTCATAGATGAGTAAAGTTTAATTTTTAATAGTTTTTCAACGTACCTTACTTGATAATTAATTGATAAAAAACTGTTGAAGCAGTGAGCCAGAGATGGCAGCAACACAACACATGGAGGCAACATAGTGTCTGTCAGGAAAGAGACACACCAGGAAACTGAAAATAAGCATTTAAATGTAACAATTAAAAGTTTAATCTTTTTCAATTTAAAATGGTATAAATTTGAAACCAGTAAGGCAACTTTCAGGCAATGGTTCAGACGGCCTGTATCGGTAAAAAGCTGAACGTGAATCGGAAAAAAATCTATGCAGCACTAGTGCATCGATATTCATACTTATGTTTCATTTTTGGCATCAATGAGCTGCCGCTGTAACTTTCCTCCGTTTTCTCTCCCCTCCTGCCCCTGCCCGCACCGCTCTCGCTGCATGATGCTGCCTCGCTCACACAAAACAAGCGCTCCCCGCTCCCTGCCCTGTCTCTCCTCTTCATGTCATCAAAACAGACACTGAAAGAACTGACACTGTATCGCGTCACCCCACCGAACTTTCATAACGCGCAAGTGTAGAATAAGTTTTGTTTTTATAAGAAAGTTGAGCAAATCATTTATGTAAAATGTGTCTGACAGCAGAGAACAGAGACATGAGTCTGACCCACAGAGACGTCATGTCACTGTGAGAGCAGGTAACACAGAGCATCATGTTTCAGCTGTGATTTTGATTAGTGTGGAGGAACAATCATCTTACCACAAAATACTAATATTTTAAACAGTTTTAAAGCTTGCTCACAGATTCTCGTTTAGGCTACAGTATCTCATTTACACATGAAACTCATAATAAGATGTTAACACCACTGTAATGTCTCCTTCTCTCTGTCTCTACTGTTATTGGATTAAGTAAAAATCAGGATTTCTTTTTGTATCTAATAGCACCCTGCAAATGTAGCATTAATTGAATCAAAGTGTAAAGATTCACACATTGCATCGTCTCGTATTGCATCATATCGTATTTTATCGTGACAGAGCTGAATCATGTCATACCATAAAAATTTCTACGATGTATCGTATTGTTGAACATGGTTTGACACACATATCAAATCGGTCTCATTCAGTGAGACACATACCGCTAGTAACGCTTCAATTTCCAGGTCCCATAATTTCATGGTAAATACGTGGTAATTACCAAGTAATATATTTGAAATTTCTAAGAAATTACCCAAAACTTACCCCCAAGTTGCCCCCAGATGTCACGGTTAAGTATGTGATAATTTGCAAGTACTGTTTGGATGTAGTGGGTGGTAATTACCAAGTAACATATTTGAAATTTCTCGGAATTTACTCGCAAATTGCCCGCAAAATACACGGTAAGTATGTGATAATTCGCAGGTGTCATTTCACATATTTAAACTTTCTTTGAAATTAACTGCAAATGTACCCAAAATTACCACCAACTACATGAAAATGGTACTTGCTAAATACCACTTACTTAACCATGAAATGTGGGGGTAATTTGTAAGAAATTTCAAATATGTTACTTGGTATTTGCCACCCACTACATGAAAACAGTACTTGCTACTATTTTTTTTTTTTTTTTTTTTTGGAAGATTTCTTCAAATTAGTTTTCTTAGTCTATTTTATAACAAAAAAATTCTTTACTGCCATCAGAATGCGTACCATAGAGGGATATCTGTGAGCGTAATTTTGTTTTCTTTTTTTCCCTTCCTTCTTCTTTTTTTGGGGGAATTAATTGAACTGAACTGTTTTCTTTTTGAATCGAGTAAACTGTTTAATTTTGCAATGAACTGAACCAAATTGGACTGAACTATTGAACAGGAAGTGCCTTTTTGTTTTGGGATTGTTCACTGGAAAATACGAACTGGATTTGGGGGTTTTCTGGAAGGGACTGCCTGCTCTGATTTCTCTGTTGCTGTTTTTTTGTGGTCTGTGATTTTCCTCAATACACCTATTTCACAAAGCGCTGCCTGCAGTGGAATTGTGTTGTTTGTGGCTTTGTTTGCTTTTGTGTATTCTTATGGGTTCTAAAAAGGAGTTTCTGTTGTACATGCTCTGATTTTGATCCTTTGTATGCGCTTGACAAACAAACATAAAAATACTGACTCACACCCTAACAAAGTATTGTTAGTCGCTGACCTAAATGGCACCGCAAGCATTCCCATTCACACTGTTACAATACATAATGCTGACAGCTGAATGAACTAAACATGGTAAACACTAAAGATTGTAAAAATATGTACACAATATTTCCATGTTCATAGTCAATTTCTTGTTCAATAAACCAAAAACTGTCAACTTAGTGAAACAAAAACAAGAGTTGCCTTGTTACCAACTTATTCTGCATATTTTCTTGTAAACACTATTTAATAAATATGAGTCAAATTAAATTTTATTTTGAGAGCATATCAGCAGGGTTTTCAGCGAGCATTGTGCTCCAAATTATTTACTGTGCACATTAAAGGTTTTGTGTGCACTACTGTGGAGGAGGAAGGATTTGTATTCACTCACTCCCTTGTTGGGTCACTTTTTTCCCAAGCTAAGCGGTCCAGAGGCTTTTGTATGGTTCACAAAAACTTAACTGTCATTTAAATGTACTAGAGCATCTTCTCTTGTAGGAGGATCTGGATGGATGGATGGATGGATGGACGGATGGACAGATGGACGGATGGACGGATGGATGGATAGAATGCAGGGATTTTTTTTAGGCCATTGCATTCATAATAATGGGTCACATTTTCATTTAATTAGTCTGTGTTTTACAAATTGATTTTATTACTTGTCCGTCTCCTAATAGGTTTGATTTCTTTCTTTATGAAACACTTTAAATTAGGACAATGTCATGTGCTCATTATCCTTGTGCATTAATCAAATCTTTCGTCTCCACAGGATTTGCACTCCGCTCATGGGCATTGTGATTGAAGTTTAATCTTCTCAGCATGAGTTAGACAAACTAATATAGTCATCTGAAAAGTCAAATATACCTTTCAAAAATATGCATAATTAACTTTTAATCTAGTGCATCGCTAACATTGGGTCTCATGTAAGGACATTTTTTGCATTCTTGTCTTAAATTTCTTTTACTTTTTTCATACGAAGGCCTTGTACGAACATGCCACGTCAGATTCAACAAACACTAATAACTTCAGAAAACTGTGTAAATGATCCACCTGTGCATATTTGAGAACACGTGCATGAGACTTGTAAATTAGCATAATTAACGCCCCAATAGTACCATATATGGCTGAACCTCCTGCTCCATGTGTCCATGTGTTCATTCATGAAAATGGCATCAAAGAAAAAAGAACTTTACGAGTTTGGAGTTTGACATCCTGCTTTTGGAGATCCATGAAGGAAAATCTATCATTTTAACAGCGTCAGCAGTGGAATTAAAGACCTGCAAAGCACGATGTAACACGACTGCAGTGAGAGGCGAGGGTTAAGAGGAAGTTTTCATCACGGAGAAAGAGGACAGAATAAGTGAGGATGTTCGCCTGGACAGAGACTTTATAAACCTGCATGTGCAGATATACGACCAATACACCTGACAGCAGGTAATAATAGATCACTGAATGACTGATGAGAGGCTTTATATGTAAATTTACAATTATACTATAATTTGAACGACTGTCAAACAGGATAATCATAAAGTGTAAGTTATTTTTCAAACTCAAAATGTCTTGAACCTAATGAAATATACAGTCATTAGTGAATAACTTTGGTTTGGATAACAGCAGACTGACAGCACATCACTCTACGACAGATCTGGACCACTCGTAAATTGTGTAAATTCAAAATACGAGAAAACTGGTGAATGCCACAAGTTCTCTTAAATCACTCGTACACACCACTTAAGAACAAATCTCTTTGTATGAGTGGTTCCTGCATGAGGCCCAGTATTTCTAATCTAGAAAGCTGCATGTGGTGAACCTGAGTTGTGGTGGTGGTTTATCTTAATGCAATTCTCAAGGAGTTGAAGGAGTTATTGGGCACCATGATCCTTCTTCTGCTCCACACTGGCTGGGAAGTGACCCCTTCATAGAGCAACTTCAGTGTAAAAATTCACGTACGTTTGCAGCATTTATACTGGTTAGAGTTGGTCTGCAGGAAGGCTAACATACTGAAATTACAAAACTAGAAGAAGTCACTCAGTAGAGTGCAGAACTCTACCAGGCAAAAGATTTTTTATTTTTATATTACTGATTTCTCAGGGACTGAACATATTAATAAACATGTCAGAATTAGCCAAAAGGCTAGTTTTCATGCCTAGTCCCTGGCTAGATGTAAAGTTGGCAACTTAAAATCAGTGAAAATGAAAATTGAGAATTGAGAAAGAAGTTATAACAACAATTCTAAAGGTATGATAATTACAGTAAAAGCAGAACACTGACAGTATTAAGCAGAGAAGAGACATGGACAGCAATAAAAGCAGAGTAATACAAAGAAATGATGGTGAAGCACCTACTGCAATGCCACCACAAATGTAGCGACGCCTGCGAGTTAGTTCAGACAGTCAACTCGAGCTGCACTGCAATCACATGTGACACGCCTCACACTGTGTAGTACAGACCAAACACACCTTTCCAATATGATAACAATATAAAACCTCCCATCTCTCCCTCTGCCTGTCAGTGCCATCGCTGCCTTGCTTCAGCGTCACTGCCTGTTCACTCAGCCCCACCACCACCCCAGCATCCACCTGCAGGCTCTGGCAGGGGGTCCAAGGTATGTGTTCATCACTCCTCAGTATCTCTGTGTAAACATAATCTGTGAGGAGTGATGAGGTCAGAGCCTAGACGCCAAACTAACTATGTTCCGCTGCTGCGATAAACATTCTTAAACCTGAGTTGCCTGACTGAACTGACAGATGCAACCAGCAGAGAACAAGCAATTTAACTGTTTTGTATAGTACTCTCTCAGTTAGATGCATAGAATAGTGTAACGGTATTGTAACTGAGCATCTTGCATTTGCTTAACTGCATAATCTTAATGAGGAAACAATAAACTGGACATTTAGTACAAACTTCTCAATTTAAACATTGTTATTCATTTCGAACATTACAATGGCCTGGTTGTCACGTTGTAAATAAATACAGCTAGAAACCTACATTGAAATTCTGAATAATTTCCCCTTGATGTTGCATATTCAGAAGTTGGAGCCTGCAGGTCCCAGTGGAAGTTGTGGCTCTTCAGAAGGTTAATGTTTTGGCATAGGACTGATTGGATTGTCCTCAGTAGCTGGATTTAATCACAACGAGTAACCAGTATCATGTTCAATTTGTCACGTTTAGAAACAAACCACATTTTGACATGTAATACTAGGGTAAACACAGGTGTTTACCAAAGATACTAATCAAGGTTCCGTTCCATTCGGGTCAAACAGAGTCAGGGTGCGTGCTATTGGGTGCGTTCCAATCACGTAGTAGTGGACTGCACAGGGTATTCAGCCATGTGAAGTAAGATTCCAAACTGTAGGAAGAAACACATGCTCTGTTCAAAGGGATCTGTGTGGGGAAGCACTGATGAATGATTACTCTCCTTGCTGGAAGTTGACAAGCAACATTACCCATCAGTCATTGTGTCTAAAACAAACAATGGAGCTCACAGATGAGTTTTATAACTCATGGATATGTTTATATTTTACATTTATATTTATTTTTTAATGAAAATTGAATACAATTGTATTTAATATTGAATAATATGATAAGTCAGACAAAACATGAGCAAAGGAATGACCGCAGCCATTTCATCTGCACAGTCTGTGTGTAATGACATTGACCTGAGTGAATTTACATCACTTGAATATTGTGCTCTGGAGCTTAAAAGCAGAATTATCACTGCTCATCATTACACCGTACAGGCCATCAGGATATTCATCGCCGTTTCTATAGGGATTCTCAGAGATGATTTCATTTATCACATGATAGATTCTTCCTGAATGAAGACCTGAATATTCATATCAACAAAAAGAATGACTCCAAAGCCATGGAGACTATGAACTTGCTGGGCAGCTTCAAAATTATTCAGTTCTTATTGTAAATACAGATATTGTGCTCCTTGCTAATGTGCATGCACAAGTAGCTGGGTGTGTTGGTTACAGCTTTGACTATTCTGGGACATAGTGGGACGTAGTATGAAGAGAGATAAAGAATGTAAAGTGAAGAGCAAAATGTAGTGGATGAGTGGATTGAAAATAGGGGTTTTGTCCAAGTAACTTGGGCCTGAGTCCTGATGTGGCAAATCTTCTTTCTGCCTTTCAACTGAGAAAGTTGGATGTAGTTTCTTAGTGAAGGTCCAAAGTGACAATAGACTATTATTTACACATTGTAGAGGATGAAAAACGCTACAGCTTCAAATCTCCTTGAAATTTGAGCCCTTTCTCAATACCAAGTACGCCAACTTCGGACTTACAAACTTGGCAGTTCGGACTTAGCAAGTTCGACTTGGGAGTACAGTCTCACGAGGACGGGAGGACGCAGGACGGTCACTCTGCAATTGGCACGGCAGCGTACTTGATGACGTCACCATCTCAGTACGTCTTTGCTTACCCGTCAGGACGTCATGTTGACGACAATGACAATGTTCTGTTAGCAGGACACATGTCCGAAAACTTCGGAGCAAATTTTAAACTACGCACTATTGCGATGAATTGACCACAGATTTTAAGTTTTAACTTCTACTTTCTTGCATAAAATCATCTTAAAACTACATTTTGTGATACTAAAACAGTAGTATTTTGACACTTGTGACAGTTGTGGGTCCTCTCCTCCACCTTTGTTGCTACGAAATGCCTTTTGGGATACGTGGCTGCCCCAAGTCCACACAAGTCACCACCTGATGCATCCTCGATAAAACAGGTTCGCAAGAACACATCCGGGTATTTGACTGTACTTGGCGAGATGCAGACTTTTGAATTGGAACAGTACATGGACCGAGACTGATTATGTTTCTCAAGTACACAAGAACACAAGTACAGAGAAAACACATATTGAGAAAGGGCTATGGTGTCACAAGACAAAAAAGCACTAACAAGATGAAAAAGACTTAACTAAGTGAAAAAGATGAGACAAAACAAAAACAACGTAAAAAACGTGACAAGACAAGAAGCAACAGGACAAAAAACAACAAAGTAGGAAACATAACAAGACAAAAAGCAGGCAAAAAGCATAAGACCAAAATGACACACAAGAAAAAAAAGTAACAAAACTAAAAAGACATAACGAGACAAAATCATGAAATGTAACAAGACAAAAACAATGTAGAAGACGTAACAAGACAAAAATGACAGACAAAAAAGACGTAACAAGATGAAAATTGTAACAAAATTAAAAAGATGTAACAAAACAAAAGACAATAAAGACATAACAAAACATAACAAGACAATAACAATTTAACAAGACAAAAATGACGAGACAAAAAAGACATAACAATACGAAAAAGGCATAACAAGAATAAAACCACATAGTGGACCTAATACAAAAAAATATAAAAGACAAAATGACAAGGGACAAAAAAGACATGACAGAACAAAAAAGATGTAACAAGACAGAAATGACATAAAAGGCCTCACAAGAGAAAAGTGATGTAAAAGACATAACAAGACAAAAATCACTTAAGATAAAAAAGATGTAACAAAATGAAAAAGATGTAACAAGACAAAAACAAATTAAAATGTAACAAGACCAAAATGACGTAAAAGACACAACAAGACAAAAGACACTAAAGACATAACAAAACATAACAAGACGATAACAATGTAACAAGACAAAAATGATGTGACAAAAAAGACATAACAACAACAAGAAAAAATAGACCCAGAGGACCTAACAAAAAAGTGATGTAAAAGACAAAATGATAAAGGACAAAAAAAAAGACGTGACAGAACGAAAAAGATGTAACAAGAAAGAAACAACGTAAAAGACGCAACAAGACAAAAAAGGCATAAAAAACACAAAAAACATTGTTTTAATGTGAACGTTCGCTGAATGTCTTCAAATAGTCACTTTTTAACCCACTCTGAAGTCTTTTCACTGCTGACCATTGTCCTTTTTTAAACATCTTTCACACATACACACACCACACACACACATAATCCATCGCATGATCTCCTCCAGGCGATAATGATTTAAAGTAAAATCACATGTTGATGATACATTTTAAGTTCTCTAACAGTTTTGCTTTACTGTTGTGCAACATCATGGGCAAAACAGCACATACTGTATATTTTCCAGATGTTTCCGTGGTCGGGGTAAAATGTGGAACAAGGTACAAAACAAACTACACATTCTCAGACATTTTAATGACTTTGACTGAAGTCTGAATCACACTGACTTTGGACATACAGCAAGCAACATTCCTGGCCTGAAGTCCGTTGCTCTAAAATCCCAGAGCAGAAATAAAGTATAACTTAACCGCCCCCTTTGTAACTGAAACAGAACCCTGTCAGCAGGAGGAGGTTGTTTACATGTAAATATGTAGCAGTTTGCTCCAACATACTGTGTGCGTCTCTACATTTAAATACATACAGCTGCAGTGTGTCTGCATTCATAGAAATCAAAAGGACTAAACTGCAGAAAAAGTCCTGTGTGAGAAACTGCAAACGCAAAGCAGATGTACACAGTTACTCTGCGTGTCCCGCGCACTTATAGCGGTACTTTGCATGGTTGGAGTCCCCGGTGACCGCTGCCAGAAAGAGTCCATGAGGGGGGGGGAAATTTATAGCTCTGCTGACAAAAGGAGAATCAATAAGCGATTATGTGGATACGGCGCAGCATGATGTTATCACCCCCGGGGCATAACACACCCAGCATTCACAAACACAATCAGCCCGCACAGTACACACTTAACGTCTTCTTTTTCACGCTCAGAAAACAGGTGAGAGCAAAGGAAGTTCATCTCAATGAAGGCACAGTGCAGATACAGTTGATGCAGCGCAGCAATCAATGCGAGGTGATGGATCCCACTGTTGTTTATCATGGAAACTGCCTCGAAACCCCAGGACCACGGAAACCCCCGCAGGCCTAGCCCCGGGTCTTTGTGCGCTTTGCTTTAAAGGCTTCTCTCAGTCCCTCCCAAAAATAATAAATAAATAAATAAAAAAAAACCCAGCAGACAATGGCAGACTTCTCTTCCTTCCTCGGTACTGATTTCACATTCACGTCCATTATGCATGAATGTCAATGGATGCAGTGAATCAATGCAAAACAGAATAATAAATCATGTATTCCACGGGCTCCTCCTGCCTTAAGCAATGCAGGAGAGAGAATTGAATGCCACAGCCTGCTTGGCAAAACAAGTTATTTTGGTGGGGAGGCGGGCCCCGCAGCTCGTACTGAACAAACGCGGATGTTCCCTTTTTTCAGGTGGTCCGCGGCCTCGGTATTAACGCTGATGGTTTCAATGCAGCCGGCGTGTTAATTTAGCCTCCGACCAGGTACGTCTGTCAAAAGAGGCTATTAACTTTCATGGCGGCGGCTGGTTGGCAAATAACTGATAACACGTGAACACAAGCATGCCTCATTGTCTCAGCATCCTCGATGCATTTGGATATCTTCAATAACTTCAAATGATGAGGGCGTCGGTGCCTGTCTTGTTCTGAGCGCACATCTGTTTCACTGACAGGCAGAAAACAGAGAAGAAAGGGAGAGGAGACGGAGGGGGGGAGTGGGTGGAGGATGAGCTGGGAGGAGGAGGAGGGTGGGGGGTGTTGGGGCGGGGGCGGTGTACAGGAGAGGAGATACCCAGCGGCTGACTGCAAGTATCATGAGAGTTCAACAAAGCACAACACGGCCCTCCAGCTGGAGTTCAGAGAAGAAGCATCTCGTCTTTGTGCGTGCAGCTCCGTGTGTCTTTTGGACATTTGTCTTTGAATGTGTGTGTGTGTGTGTAAGTCAGAGGTGGGAAGTAACTAAGTACAAATACTTATTGGTAATTTACTTGAGTACTTATTTTTTCAACATTAAGACTGATTTTAACCTAAATGTTTGGGACAATAACACAAAGAAAAGACAATTCCTTGGTGTATCCGTCAGTGCACATCATGTACCACAGACGTAGCGAGATGAAAACGATGTCAAAGACATAATAAGACAAAAACAGTGTAATAAGAAAAAAAGAATAAACAAGATGAAAAAGATGTAACTAAACAAAAACAATGCAAATAAGTAAGATGTACAAGACAAAGCCAGACAAAAAATGTTCAAGACTAAAATGACGTACAGGTTGCAACAAAAGAAAAATGACATAAGACAAAAAATACGTAACAAGAGGAAGACATAAAAGGCATAACGAGACAAAAATAATGTAAAAAAACGTAAGAAGACCAAAATCATGTAAAAGACGTAACAAGACATAAAAGACAAAAAAGACATAAGACAATTATTACATGAGACAAAAAAGAGGTAAGATGACAAAAACAACTTTAAAAAATGTAAGAAGACCAACACAACATAAAAGACGTAACAAGATAAAATTGATGTAAACAACTTAACAAGAAAAAAAATGACATAAGACAAATAAAACATAACAGGACAAAGCCAATGTTTAAGATGTAACAAGACAAATGTGATTTAAAAGACGTAACAAGACAATGACGTAACAAAAGACATGACAAAACAAAAACGACGTAACGAGACAAAACAATGTAAAAGACATCACAGGACAAAAGCAACATAAGAGACCTATCAAAAGAAAAGTAACAGAGTAGGAGACATAACAAGACAAAAAGCACAGAGAAGTAACACAGAGAAGCTGTAAAAAGATGTACAAAATGGAACAAGACAAAATCTCATAAAGGGTATAACAAGACAAAAAAGACGAGATGAAAAAGACAGAGAGGGAGACTCGAAGAGGAAAATGTGAGGTTCAATTAGCTTTGCTGAGAAACAGCTGCTAGAAATGTCCATCAGAGGACAGCTTTTTACTTTTATACTTTGAGTACATTTCAGAGCCTGGACTATTACTTCAATAAAGATACTGAATCAGTACTTCTACTTTTACCAGAATCTTTTTTTTTACACAAGTATCTGTATATTTCTGTAAAGAATGTGTGTACTTTTGCCACCTCTGGTGTAAGTTGATTGTCTCCTGATGTGTGTGCCAGCATGTGCGAGCGTGTGCGCGTACAGTAGGTGATGTGTGTGTGTGAGAGACAGACGGACACATCTCGAGGGGTGGCAGGTGTGAGCTGTGGACCACAAATGAGGCCACTGACTGACGGCTCGTCTTTGTGGCCAAGTTTGCCCCAATTTATCCTCTCTCTCCTTCTCCTAGACTTCAAGCCCCTTTTCACTTTGATGGACAATATGCCCTACTTCCCCGCAACACTCGGCTGCTGTATAATTAAATGTCAAATAACTGTTAAGCATCACTCGGACAGAAAATGTATTATTTGTGGCAAATAGAGCGCTAAATCTGAGAATTCTGACTTATTTGCAGCGTCTGTGCTTCTGCATTGATTGAAATATTGAGGACAATTGGATTGCTGCAAACCCTTGTTGCAAAGTTAGTGTCTATCCAAATTCCAAATCAAAGCTTAAACTTTTTGGTTGCTAGAAGGCAATGTCAAGCAGCTGTCTGCGCTCACAGCCTCAGTATATCACATCTGAAGCTACAGTTTAAAAGAGAGTCCATATTTCCATGTAACAGAAAAGTTCTTTTGGCCACAAACTACAAAACATGTACAGACGGGTGACAAATCAAAGAAGATCTGATCTTAGACTGTGTATTTAATTAGGTCAAACTTAAAGGGACAGAAAAATCAAAAATACAAGTTTTTTTTTTACTTTCTACCTCTGGCTTGTAGTGCTGTTTATCCATCTAGATTGTTTTGGCGTGAGCTGCAGAGTTTTGGAGATATCTGACGTAGAGATGTCTGCCTTCTCTGACTCGGCTCAAAAAAAAAAAAAAAAAAGAAAAATAATAAAACACGTGGAAAAACTCAACATTAATGTCTCTTTGTCTAAAGATAGTCCAAAGACTTTATGACTATACCCACCAACCATACGACCACTCTGGCTCCCTCAGTGTTGCTAAGGTTACAGATCAGCCAAGGAGGACATAACTAATGTTTACATCCCACACTGTCATGAATGCGAGCCTCTCATCCATGAGTAGATGCACGGTTCCTTCTGTGCAGTGATATGTGTGGTGTGTTTGTTTCAGTATGAAACTACATGCAACTGCTCACAACAAGGTCTGTGGATTATCTTGAGTAACCGGGTCATGAGACATCGCTGCTGAGCTTTTCAAATGTATTCCTACACTTGTTAATTGATAATCATGGAGCATGTAGCTTAAAGAGGGTTATGTTTAACCCAGGAGCTGGTTGAGAGCACCCGTGGACTCAGAGAGAGGGTGGGATGCAAGGGGAGACAAAATGGACAAAACGTGTTAAAGTGCCATCCAAATTGCTCCTCCAGGGGACAAAATGTGCTAAAGTGTCCTCCACGGTGCCCTTCCAGTGGACAAAATGTGGTAAAATGCCCTCTAGAGTGTCCTTCTAGGGAACAAACATGTGGTAAAGTGTCCTCTGGGGTGCTCTTCTAGTGGACAATATGTGGTAAAGTGCCCTTCCAGTGGAGAAAACACAATGTACTGCCATATCGGGTGTCCTACATGCTAGAAAATTATTTGGTGCCTTTAAATAGTTAAATAGCTCCCTGTGTGCTTTTATAAAAGAGTTGTAGTAGTTGTTGTACATTAACACAATTTTAATCTAAACTCTTTCATCTTAAATGCATAATGATTTTCACCACGCTGGTACCCCACCATTTACACCTTTTTTGTTTGTTTTCACTCCTGCCCTTCAGACAGTCCGAGCACGCTACTGGTGGAGAACAAAATGGAGCTAAAAGCTGAGTAAACATTGGCCTTGCATTGGTCAGGTTGTCAGAAACACAATTCCAAATGAATGTTAAAGTTGCTTTTTGTCTGCTTGATGTGTAAATTAGCAACTGTTTGCGAACACGTTTGACAGAAACACTTTATAAGGTGGTATGTCAGTGTGTGTTTTCAGATTGTTTTGCTGACCCTAAGTGTTCAAAAATCAATGAATGCAGCTTTAAAGCAAGAAACATTGATTTATGTGGGTCAATACTGTTCTTAACACCGCAAATGCTTTGTAATTTACCAGCCTACTCTCTATGACAACATGACAACAACACAAGCCGCACACTGTCTGATATTAAAACTCAGCCATATGTGAGGTAGCTTTTCTTATAGCCTGCGCGGAGGGGCATCGCTGCAGCATCCGCTCAGTATTCCTCTGGACAACAGCTTTCACACACACATACACACACGCTTGCTTCCTCCAGTGGTGAGATACATGTCCAGCGCCTGCTCCTCATTAGCCAGCTTGCAGGTCAATAACAGATGCGTGTGTGTTCTCCCTTCAGGGCATGGCTGAAGTAGGGGGAAGGATGCCATTTGAACCCATCGCTCCTCCAGCAGCGGCAGCAGCAGCAGCCATGAGCAGCAGATAAGGCTGTTGTTTTACATGTAAATCATTGCCATCTGCTGTGTTGGGGAAAGTTTAGACCGAGACGGGAGCCATTATATTTAGCCAGGACTTCGAGCGGCTTTGCAGAGAAAGTTTGAAGGCGGTGTGAGTGTGTGTGCCGTCCTTATTTTTAGAAATCGGCATTTGGCAGGTATGGCTTAGCATCACAGCAACTGGTGAACATATGCATGGCTCTCGCTGTCTTGTTGAGTGGGTGCCTCACAAGTAGAATTATGTGACATCTCTGTGTTTTTTAAATAAACACGCTCATTCTGAAGTCAATGCTAATATACTGCTGGTAGGTTTAATGGAAGGTATATATTTAAAGTTATTTATAGCTGAGTCATTGTCACTTGCATGCATTCCTCAATGCATCTTGCGCCCCAGGGAGCAGCACTGTTCAGCTTCTTCTGTCAAGTGGGATGAAAAGGTGCTGCGGAATGATAATGTTTCAACATATTTTAGTACATAAATAAATATGTATAAATGGATTCACGCGTGCACACCCACAGGCATGCACACGCTTACATGCAAATGTACAATGCGCGCACAAGATTCACATGCGCACGGACCTTTTGAAGTTGAGCTCAGAACACGGTGTTACACATTCAAATCCTAAATCTGTTTGCTCAGTTTTTGTGTTTACTGATCTGTGCCAATTCTTTATCTCCTATCCAAAGTGATGCCAAAAAGCTTCAGGCATAAATCCTCCACAAGAATGAATAGCCTGCTGTTGGCATGGCGTAATTGTCCAACCATGTGTCTCTCTAAAGGGGCTAAATGAGGCTAGATGATGCGCTTAGTAGGAGGAAATGAAATAAATGTCTGGACAGGCTTTGATTTTTTTTTTTTCTATAGGGTGATAATAATGTCTGCACAGGTGAAGTGTTTGTGTAAGGTAAATGCAATGTGGGAAGGAGTACTGAAAATCTGTACTTAAGCAGAAGTACTGTTTCGTGACTGAAATACTACTCAACTACAAGTAAAACTACTGGTGTTAAAAGTACTTAAGTACAAATTATTCTTCTCAAAAACTACACAGAGTATTGGTTACTTTGTAGCCGTTGATGTTTACAGTAGAAATCTGCAATATGTTTACTGTAATAAATCATTAAATGACAATAAAAGAGGGAGAAGTCCACATACGGAGGAGGTGGAGTTGATTCAAGTCTCAAACAAACACAAGACTAACCCCCAGAAGAACCCAATGTTTGTGTCATGTGACTTGTGCTATGTGACTTTCATCTTGCGAGTCCTTTGGTGACCATATTATACTTATAACCCCAACATGGTCTTATCCTAAACCTACCCAGGATTTTTGTTTCCTAAACCAACCCAAGTAGTTTTGGTGCCCAAACCTCAAGTATTTTTGTATCCCAAACCTCCCCAAGTTTTTTGGTGCCTAAACGTACCCAAGTAGTGTTGGCGCTTAAATCTACCCAAGTATTTTTGTTTCCTTGACTAGCCCAAGTAGTTTTGGTGCCAAAACCTACCCAAAGATTTTTGTTTCCTAAACCTACCCAACTGGTTTAGGTGCCTAAACCAACCTGTTATGACCCCCAAATTTGGACCAGGGGATGAGGGGTGTAACAATAAATAAATGTAACCGGGTGAAAAAGGAATAACGGAAACATCAAATTAAATAAAACAAAAGGTTAACTTAACCCACTAAATTAAACAACAACACGCACAGACGAGTGTCCTTGCTAGCCAGAAAGGCTAACAAAAACACATGGACACAGAAGACAACGAGTGACTTGTAAGCCGGCGAAGCTTACAAGTCACATGAGGCACCCAAACGAGTATCCTGCTAACTGATGAGATTACCAAGACACATGTACACAACCGAGTGACTTTGCTAGCTGGGAGAGCTAGCAAAGCACATAATACACAAAACTACTGGCAGTCTAGCCTGCCCTTGCAGGACCAGACTGCCGAGATGCAGACCTCCGTCTGCTGAATGGCCCACTGGCCCACACTGTATTTCCTAAACCCATCCAAGTAGTTTAGGTGTCTAAACAGCAACCTTTTCACAACACTAACCACCTTTAAAAGGCTTTCTGACAGAAAAGTCTCATACAGCTGCTAAAGGGTACCTTCATCAGTAAGAGACACCAACGGAGTAGTGGGGAGAATAAGATGAGAATGAGTTGGATGCTCACAGCGTCTTGTAGTGATTTAATATTGGAGTGAATGTGTGGCCCAGTGTGGCTGTATGAGACGCTGAAGGGGTGTTACAGAATGTCGGTACTTGAAGAGTAGGGATGAGAACGGGTTGAAATTTCTCTGCAGGTGTATGCAGAGAAGGGTGTTATGGGTACCTGTAGGTTTCAGAGGAGCCGCGTGCACACCTGAGTGTCAAGCAACCTGACTGGTCTAACTTACAGTATGTCAGCAGCTTCTAAAGAAAAAAAAAACGCAATGCAAATGCACGTTTGCTTGTGTGAGTGAAACAGATAGTATAGAATCTATATCGTGTGTTGGAGCGAACGTGTTCTCTGTACATCACACATGTGAGCCTGACTTATTTCTCCAATCTCTGGGAAACACACCCCCAAGCTGAATTGCAACCTCATTAAAAGAACATGATGCAATTTGGATCAAATGTTGATAAGAAGCCACATTAGCTCGCCCATAAGGGACCCATCCATAGTGATACCGTGTGCATTGTGCCAGGCACGCTATGTACTCCCGGCTGTGTAACCACATCAATTGAGGGGCAATTCAGCCTTTCCTGCAGGACGATTTAATCCTCATTTTTCAGGAAGAGTAGAGTGCTTCCTCCTGCAAAATCTAATAAGCTGTGTACTGCTCCAAGAACTACCTCACCACAGCAGCAAGCTTAGATATAAGACCAAATAACGATCAAAGGCCAAACTTGCTGGGCTTCCAGGGAAAAGAAAGGAGAGTGCACTGGAGCTTAACCTGTGGCTGTCTGTATCACTATCCACATGTTTTCTCGAATCACATGAGTATTTGTCATCCCACAGCCCTTAAAATATGGATTTAATTAGTGAGGGACTGAAGCAGGATTAATGCTCGTCACGATTTAGATTGTTAAAGCCTTAATACAAGGCTGCAACCAGCTATTAATTTCATTGTCAATTAATCTGTTGATTATTTTCTCAATTAGTTGTTTGGTCTAGAAATTGTCAGAAAATGTCAATCACTGTTTCCCAAATCCCAAAATGACGTCCCAAATGTCCCACAACCCAAAGATATTCAGACTGTGGAATGGTTTACATCACCTGTACCAGTGAGTACCACTGATATAAACAACCGGAACTGTGTTTGCGATAGAATTCTACAGAATGGTGACAATTCAAGGAAGTTTCATGTGTCATCTGTCTATAAGCAGACTTGGTATGACCTGTATCCAACTGATTCTATTCATATAATATTCAGACAGGAAGTGTTTTATTGTGGAAGTAATGCGATTGCAACGTCAAGCACTCTATCCAAAATCCTAGCATGTTTCAAGCCTTGAAAACACTACTTTAAATTTCAAGTGTTTTCATGGATTTCCTAACCTGAAACGCCATATGGTTTGTTACACAGAACCATCCGGCATCCGGGAAGTCGTCCTTAAAAACTGTTTGGAAAAGGGCAGGCACTTTCAAAAAAAAAAAAAAAAAAAAAACACTTGGCGGGTGATTGGATGAACCATGTGTCACGTCTAATACGGCTAACTTTAACCAATCAGGTCAAACTCTTGCCAAAGTCCATCAGGAGAAGAGCAAAAACATCTTTTCCATCAAGAAAAGCCTTTCTTTGTCATCCGTCGTCGCACCTAAAACCACGTCTGTGGCTGCCAGTAGTCCCTCCTAGGAGGATGATTGGCTGCACCAGTTTTGGTGCGGACACAAACGGATATCTTGAAGCCTGGCAGGATGGATTCTCTCGGGATCTTGCAAATCCAGTTGCCTTGCAATGTAATGGATTTCCAGCACCCGTACGAACCCTGTCCAGTGCATCGCTTTTGGCTGCTAACAGTTACTCTACGCCTCTGTATGAGTTGCCGAGGGGCAGTGACAAATGATGTGGCGAACTGGGAGTAAGACCGAGCTGAAATTCACATATTGTGCTTTTAAGAAAAGCAACTCATTTTCAAAAGAGAAGGCTAAATGTCACAGCCCCGTGCCCGTCTCTTCATCCACTCACTCTGATTATGTCACTTATTCTCCAAGCAAAATGAACACTTGTTTAAAGCTGTTTAAAACAATTAAATTGCCAGATACTGACTCGTCAGCCATGCTGCTGAGAGGCAGAGCCCCTGCCAAATGCCTGTGTTCTCCTCTCTGTCTCACCCACTCTTCTAATCTCTTTCTTCTCTCCATATTCTCACCGCTCTCTCCTGCTTTCACCGCTCCCATCCCTCCATATCTTCACTTTCTCTCTCCCTACCTCCTTCTCTCCTCTCTCATTATCGCTCTCTCGTGCCTTGACCTGGACTTGTTCTCACTGTTTTAGTATCGATTAGAAGGCTCCCCCTTGGGTGTGGGCCTGCCTGTGTCTGATCTAACGGAACCGAGATTTGTTCACATTTCTCCTCGCGCCCCGTGACGGGATTTTCTTCACAACGTCTCAGCACCTGATGTTGAGTTCCCTTTATGAAAGCCCACAACCATCTGCTTCCTTTCAATTAGATACGGAACGCATGGCATTTCCTTCACTTGATTAAGCTTCAGTTTGTGTATGTGTGCAGAGGAGACGCTGTAAACGGTGTGGAAATGTGTTTGGATTCCTAACAGAGATGAATGCAGAATATCTGTGACTATCAGCCTCCACCTGCATGTCGAGTTCAGTACCTGGATAACACCCACACAAATGCAATGTGTGCAGAGGTGGTACATAACTAAGTACAAATACTTTGTTACTGTACTTTAGCAGAGTTTTCAAGTATCTGTACTGTAAAACAGGCTTGTTATTTCAGTTTAAATGCTTTGGATTTAATTATTGAGTATTTTTATTTTTCATGCTGCCTTCACAACATCAAGACCAATTTCAGTGTAAATGGATGGGACAGTATCTTATGGACAAAAAGATTTCTTGGTGTATCCCTCAGTGTGCATCATATACGACAGACGTAACAAGACGAAAATTATGTTAAAGATGTAACAAGACAAAAACATGTAAGTAGAAGAAAATGACATAAGACAAAAAAGTCGTAACAAAACAAAAAAGATGTAAAAAGACAAAAACAATGTCAAAGACGTAACAAGACAAAAATGACGTAGAAGATGTAACCAGACAAAACCCATGTAGAAGATGTAGCAAGGCTAACATGACGTTAAAGACGTAATGATGAAAATGTGTAAGAAGACAAAATATTTAACAAGATGAAAGTGACATAAGGAGATGAAAACGTCATAAAAAAATTAAATACGTAACGAGACAAAAACAACGTAAAAGACGTAACAAGAAAAAATGTTGTAAAAGCAGTAAAAAGACTAAAATGTCATAAAAGACGTAACAAGATATAAACAATGTACAATGTAGAAGACGTAACAAGCCGAAAATGATGTTAAAGATGTAGCAAGACAAAAACAGTGCATAAGGATAAAAATCATTCAACAAAATGAAAAGGACATAAGCTGAAAAAGACGTAAAATGAAAAAGGCATAACAAGACAAAAACAAAGTAACAGATGTAACAATACTAAAACGACGTACAAGATGTAACAAGACAAAAACGTAGAAGACGTAACGAGACAAAAATAACATAAGACATAAAAGACATAACAAGACATAAAAGACGCATCAAGACAAAGAAGACATGAAAACACAAAAAAGACGGGAAAAAAACGTAACAAGACAAAAATTACGTAAAATGAAAAAGACAGAGAGGGGAAATGCGCCCGCAGAGAAAAGGTGAAGTTCAGTTAGCTTTGCACAGAAACAGCTGGTAGAAATGTCCTTCAGAGGACGACATTTTAACTTTTATACTTTTATATTTCACTTGAGTAAAGAAGTTGAACTAGTATTTCTGCTTTTATCAGTCTTTTTATGCAAGTGTCTATACTTCTGCTATAAAGAATGTGTGTACTTTTGCCACTTCTGTGTGTGTTTGAATGCCACATTTTGCATGTTTATATTTTATTTTTGTATTTATGATCAGGGACAATGCACATTAATCAGCATCACTATAAATGTGCCAATGTTCAACTGTTGTCCCCTGGCCACATGTTAAATAGCCAATAAAACTGTGGCAGCGTCACTATTCTGTTACGTGTTGACGTGCCTTCACACACAGACTAACACACAGCATCCCTCTTCAACCACAACACTTCTCCACACAGACTTGAGTGCAAAAAGTTAAAGGCCGGCCGAGAGAAAATGCTTGACGGCAGAGCAGGACGCACGGCATTAAAAATGTAAAGCTTTTGTGGGATGATTGCATTTGCTCACAACAAGAAAGGATGGTGACACATGTTTTGCATGAAGACAGGACAGATATTTGAGTCTACTTTAAAAAGGTGCACTCTCATTGGACTACAAATAATGCTTTTTATAAACAGGAGCTACACTTTGGAATAAAAGGTAGGTAGGTTTTGTGGCAGATTAATACTTTGTGATGTATATGTTACTTCTTTGGAAACGAGTGATTTAGTCCAATTTCTATGTCAGCTCCTCTACTATTAATGTTCAGCATAAACTGCCTGTTTTCAACTCTGTCTCCCTAGAATTTACATTTGTACATTATGTTGTTTTCATAATTACATTGTGGTGACAACATAATTGATGTCTGGATTATGTTTAGATGTTTACGTGAAGTTGGTGCCCAGTAAAAATGTGTTTTATCCATATTTCATAAAATAGGCCAAGCCTGTGTGCCCCACAGCCTGGGATTAGCTCACTCCTGTCCAGTTTAATCCCACAGACTCTCCCTTCTCTTTACCCAGCAGCTGGTTAGCAAGACATGGGAACTTCTTGAACTTTTTCTGCAGCATTTTCGTGGGTAAACTGTACATTTACTGCCACTCAACAACTTTTTTTTGCTTAACTTTAATCCCACTGCTGTGATCACCAACACCCACTGCAAATTGCTTAGATAATAAGGAGCCTACATAGACAGACACTTCAGTGTGGCATGAACACTGAGGGTGATGCTGATGTGACTTTGGCAGTCTAGATAAGGGGTGAGTCCAGGATTCATTGTTATGTGTATCAAGTCAAATGGTAAAACAAAGGACAGACTCAAAAAAGGCAGACTGAAGCTAAGTGGGCAGAGCTCAAGGTGATTTAATGACAAACGAGTCCAAAACACAAAACTAAAGCTGGCAAAATCCAAAATAAGGGAAAAATCCAAAATGATAAGTAAAACACAGACAGGGCTCAGATATTCAACACAAAGGACAACGACGAAGCAACACAAACAGAGAAACACGAGGACTAAATAGACAAGCAACTCATCAGACACAGGTGGAAGTAATCAGACAGGTGAAACAAATGGCAATCAAAAAGGGCGGGAAAAGGACAAAGACAGGAAGTAAAGTCAAGACACATGAGGGAAAACCAAGACTACAAAGTAAAACAGGAAATAAGCTATAAGAAACCCAAACCATGACATTCATGTCCAGACTCCTGCAACAAAAGCCAACACATCCTCATACCTACACAACCGAATAGGTCACTTGCCAAGGACTCCCAAATAGAGGTCTTCACAGGTCCAAAAATTTAAGCCTGAATCCAAAACAACCTGGAAAATGTGCTACCTGGACTCGAACTCTACCCTTGTAAACAGCCACAGTTTGGTTAGGCCTAGGCAACAAAACTGCACGGTTAGGTTTAGGAAAAGGTTGTGGTTTGGATTAAAATAAGTACCTTCCCTATATTACTTGATGTAACACATGATGAAAGTCAGGGACGCAACGAAACTTAACTTTTGCATATTTATAAAAAACTATGTCAGCTTTTGGTTTCACGGTCTCCTGGTTGAAAGCCCTGTTTCTTCGCTGCCATACTACGGCCAGTAGAGGTCACCAACTGACAATAAACATAAATATGGGTCATAATAGGCTGCTTGCACAGATGACATGAAGGGCTGTTTTCCTGGTGAGAAGGGGCAGACCAAAGCACTTTGGTTAAGGTAAGGAAAGATTGTGATTTTGGTTTGGTTAAGACAACTAAAGCACTTTGATTAATGTCACTGTTACATTCAGAATCAACACTTTTCTGACCTGCCAGGTATGTTAATTAACATTTCCTCATGATATTAATTTAAAAAAATACTTAGGTCTGCATTATATTTCCCTCAAAATAGATTCACTATTGCAAATTAGTTGTCTCTGAACATAATCTTAAGGAAACATTACTGCTTTTTTAGATAGCTAAATGATAACACACTGTTCTCCAACGTTTTTGAGCCATCATGTCATACTGCTTTTCTGCTGTGCCCAACAGGACTGTTTCAAACTTGAAGCAATGTTTAAGATTATATGTGTAAAGTAACTTTTGATGTTTTGGCACCCTAATGCTGTTTGAATGGACACTGTGCTTTACATAGTGAGGCATAGTGTCCATTCAGAGTGTCTATTAGCGCTTCAGTGATATAATTGTACCTTGTGCTTCCAACTTCTCCTGTGTAAAATGATGTCTGTCTCCCACTATTGTTCTCATTGATGTTACATTTTTTGCACCTCCCTGTTGAAAAAGATGAATGAGACTGCCTGGTTAAAGAAAATAATAAAATAAACCAGTGTGTTAGATTCACTGTGTATCTTTAGAGAGCAATGATATAACTTGTCACATTAATAAAAGGTGGAAAGTAGCACGGAATTGTGAGGCAATTGAAAGGGAAAGCGGTACAAAGAGGAAAGATACTGTAATTTGAAAAGGTGCTTTCAACAAAACCAAACGAGTTGGCTGTACATTGTACATGAGGTGTAGTAGTAAATACAGAGGTGCGCAAACTGTGGCTAAATTGTAGTTTTTGTTTCCCGTGTTTCCCCTCATTGGTTGGTTGATACAGATTCGCCCCTGTGTTAAACAATCACATAAAGTTCATGCAAAGGAAATTTTTTTTTTCTTCTAAACACATGGTCGAAAATAGTTGCTGAAAACATGTGAAAAGACTGAGCAGAAGTCATATAGTACTGAATTGTGGAGTTAATCCGTTAAACTGTACGATTCCTCTATTCAGGATTGTTTTGGCGGACATGCCATGGCTACAGCATGGCTCAGTAACATGCTATAGCCATGGTTCCCCAACACTATATAAGCCCCCTGAACTGACACACGAGTAACACCGCCTCCCCCTCCCTAACAGTCGGTTACAAACGTACCTTCAGTGACTCTCTCAGTCCAAATCAGTCCAGCAGTTCACACCACCAGTGTTTCAGAGCAGGGAAAACTGCTCTTTTTTCCTATTTTGAGAGCAAATTTTACCTACTTGGTGATTTTTTTAATCATTCAAATTTGGCTGTGTGTTTAATAACACACGTTTCTGTGGTGTGACAAACTCAGACCACACATTTATTGTTGCACAACAGTATCTAATTATTATTAGTACAATTTAATTATTGGTTGCAGTTATTAAGCACCACTTGCCAAAATATTTATATTAACAATGGTTCAAATAACTCATTGTTTTGGTTTTATGGCCCACAACTGTACTGTTCAGTTAATGTCTAATAGGGCATTTGTTTGCAAACATGTTGGCCATGACAGTAAAGCTCTCCATTTGTCCATTTTTATGTTTATAGCTTTTCTGCTGCCCTCTAGTGGTCAAAAAACAAGGGACTGTTCACCTCCGAATCAAATATTTCCTCTTACCTATAGTGCTATTTATGCATCTACATTGTTGTGGTGTGAGTTGCCTAGTTTTGAAGATATTGGCTGGAGAGATCTTTCAAATGCAATGAAGGTAGTCTATCAGAGGTGGGACCAGGTGATTTGATTTTTGGAAGTCTTTGTTGGAAACCAGAACCAAAATGGCTGCCACCTGGTCACAATATATCTCATATTACAGCTAAGTTTGACCTGTAATGTTAAGTTCTTCGTAATTCTCTCCTGCAACTTGATTGGATGCTGTCAGACTGGTTCAAACAAAGTGGATCTGGGAAATTAAGTGCTGACTTGCTGAGAATGAAGATTGTTAATGTTGATTCAGGAAATGAAGGGATGTTGATTGATTTGTGGCACTTTTTAAATAACAGACTTTTTAATCTTTGTGCTTGGGGAAGGCTTGGGGGAAGATATCAAGTATTTTCAAGTCTAAAGACTCAAGTCCAAGTGAAATCACAAGTCAGTGGTGTTAAAGTCCAAGTCTAAGTTCAAGTCTTTTTTGATTTTGTCAAGTCAAGTCTTGATACATTAAATTTGTCGATCCAAGTCATGTGATTAGAGTCCACACCTCTGGAGGCCATTTCCTAAATTAAGTTTTGTAGTTGGCTTTCCAACAAGTCAACAAAAGTTAGATAAAGAGAAAAAGTATGTGTGAACAAGCTGAGAGCAGAAATGAAATGAGTGAACAAGAAAGACAGGGAGCAAGAGAAAGAAAACTTTATTTTCTGTTTGTTTCATTGCAGGTTTCATTGCTGTAAAAGGCCTGGCAGATTGTTGCTCCTCTGGAGACAGGTACTCTGCAGATATCACTTCTCCTTTCCATCTCTGCCTGTCTCCGCTCATTATATCCATCCAAACAACAGGGTTGTACAACAATAAATACAAAGACCAGCAGACAGACTCTGCGTTGTGTCCTTGTGTGTGAAAATCGCACCTTACAAATCACTGTTCATTGTCTGTGTTAGTTATCCAACACATTTTTCTGATTATCTTAGTTTTTCAGATGAGCCTGACATGCAAAAGAGAGTTAAACCAAACCACTTTATGGGTTTTGGAGAGAAAAGTGTGAAGACTAAGAAAATCTTTGCCTCGCTCGTAATTCATCCGTGTTGTAACTAAACAGCTGAACAGTCCAAGTTATTATTTTTCTGGTGTTCTTTAGATGTTACCAAACACCTTTACCTTCTTGTTCTTTGAAAAGAAAAGAAAAGAAAAGAAAACAAAAGAAAAGAAAAATCAACAAAAGCCTAAATACAGGTTAATGAAAACAGCTGTTTGACTATATTGACATTTACAATGAGTGGTTACAGAGGAAGTTAAAGACAGCAGAAAGTGAAACTGATTTGTTCCAAAGCTTTACCATTAAAATGAACATCAATTATAATCGTGTCCATTCTTAGAACTGTAACCTTTGGTAAATGTCTCTTTTCTAGTATAAAATTCATATTTTTTTCTTTTAAAACCCAACAGAGGAGCTTATACACACTCATCTTTACCAAAAGAATAATAGTGATTCATTAGTACAGAGCTTTAGAGGTCACAGATGTGTGGCCTACTATTTTTGACTGACAAAAAATTTATTTTTCTTAAATAGCATTGTTGACAGACCCCCCCCCCCCCCCCCCCCCCCCAACTGCGATTTTGTCATTTACATGTTTTTTATCTGTTTTTTGTCAGACAGTGGAGCAAGTAAGAGATAAATAGAAAATGCTCATATACTACCTGTTAATCAGCACTCAATGCAAATATTGTATGATGATGCAATGTTGTCTGAGAAAGTTAACACAAATAGAGGCTAATAACAGCAGTTGGGCATTTAAAATGAGTGACCGCAGAGAAAATGTCCTCCTAACTTTACATCATTCACAGATCTTTGAGAACCAGCTTCTGCAGAAGGCTGATTTGGGTTGAGGGAATTTCTAAGAAAAGGGGCTTAATTAATGTTGGGCTGTAGCAACTCATAATGTAATAATGGCTCATAATGTAATAATGGCTCATAATGTAATAACAGCTCATAATGTAATAACTTAAATGTAATAAAAGTTCATAATGTAATAATCGGCTCATAATGTAATAAAATCATGAGCGCATAATGTAATAACGTCTTTGTGCATAATGTAATAATGTAACAATTTATTACATTATGAGCCCAACTGTATAGCAACTCATAATGTAATAACAGCTCATAATGTAACAATGGCTTATACTGTGAGAAAAGTGTTGCATTATCACCATTTTTTACCTTTGCCATTCCTGCAGGGTGAAAGGACATGCACCTCTGTGATTGTCTGTCTGTATGTAAGCAGAATCACACAATTTCTGCAAAACATGGTGGAGCATTAAGTCCATGACTACAGAGCCCCTAAAGTGAAACCCCTAAAGTGTGCACACAATTTAGCTTAAACGTGCGCACGTTTTAGTATCTTGTGCGCATTTTCTTACGTTCAATCAAACACACTACAAACACAAGATAATTAAGGTTGATATGTTTTTTTTTTTCTTTCTCGAGATACAATTATTTCCCACATTTTGATTTGTCCATGCATATAGCTCTGTACTGACCACTTCAGATGTTCACAGCTGAACCATGCATATAATGACATTCTTGCTGCTCTGGCACTGGACAGGGAGACAGGGATCCTCATCGTTGTCTTCCTCTTCCTCACCCGCCTTCTCTGCCTCATCCTTTTCTTTATATTAATTCTATAGAAATTAATAGATGCATACGAATAGCAACCTTTTCCTAAAATATTGCTGGTTCTGTGGTGTTGGAATTTTAAATCTGAAGCCTGCAGTAGTTCGCCATAGAAACTTTAAATGACGCACGTCAGTTATTGTTATTGTTGTTATTTAGACTCTATGAAATGTTATTGACAGTATTAACTGAAAACCATGATGTTACTGTTACTATTACAGATGCTGCTTCTATCATGTATTTAATGTAAGTAGGAGGAAAATGTTTAAAAGCTTTTATTAAATTGGCATTAAAGACCAACAGTAAAAAAAACAACAACATTTTAACTCTAAGGTCTTCATCAGGCTGTATAGAAGGAAAGTGTTAACTTACTTATTTGAAAATAACTATCTTAAGTGTGTTTTTAATGTAGAAGTTATTGTTTCCTGCATTTATTGTAGCAATAGTAAACAAAGAAAATGCTCTTAAACTACATGAACTACAGTCCCCCTCCCTGTTCCCTAATCCACCCTATTACTGTAGTGCCACCTATGTACAAATCATAGTCAAACACAGACCTCTGCCTGTAAATGAATTCTAGTAGTCAGTGTGCAGGTGTCTCCGTTATGGACTTAATGCTCCATCACGTTTTGCAGACATTGTGTGATTCTGCTTACATACAGACAGACAATCACAGAGGTGAAAGCATGTCCTTTCACCCTGCAGGAATGGCAAAGGTAAATTAAAGATGCAAGCAGCGTTGAACAGGCCCTCGCACCCCCGCGCCACTCGGGGCCAGCTGCAGCCGCGACCATGTCACCAGAGGCCGACTGCTAGATGAGGTGCTGAATTTTCACCCCCTTTGGACACAGTAGGAAGCAATGTGGTGTTACTTCCTGTCCCCACTTGGTGGCACTATGACTGTGACTCATGAGTTTCATGTAAATGTGTTCAGGCTAAGATTATTATCATACATGTGAAGTTTCATGGCGATGTGAACGTGTACACAGAAGTTAATGCCATTAAACGTCAACCTATGTTGCACTGTCAGGGCGAAGCACTTTGACAAAACGTTACGACTTGCAAAACATAGCACTACCAAGGTCTTAAGGTCTTCCACACCAAATTTGAGTGAGATACGGTCAACAGGTGAACAGCAGCATCTCAAAGTCGAAAACATGATATTTCCTGTCACCAGCAGAGGGCGCTATGATAATCATGGAATTTTCTCATGCATATATGTTCAGGGCGGGACTATTATGAAACATATTAAGTTTGGTGCAGATCTGACCATGTATGCCAAAGTTATAACCATTTCCTGTTTCATGGCGAATCATCAAATTTAGCTGGCAACTCATGGCCACACCCTTTAACTGAAACGCAATCTTTTAAAAATTTTAATCACAAACTAGTCTAGATGGTACACACCAATTTTGAAGCCGATTTGATGAATCCCATAGAAGTAGTAGAGTTCGTTAAAATACGACATGTGAAAAACGCCAAAGATGACCACGAAATGACTTCCTATTGGGTTTAGCCTATGAGTCCCAGCTACATTGTTGTGCGTCCAGACATGATCTATGTGTGTACTGATTTTCGTGCATGTGGGTGAAACGTGGCGGTAATGGTGGTATTTAGAGGGCGTGGCCAAGTCATTTGGCCAGGCCCAAACTCATATCACATGTTGGGACCCAGACCATTAACAAGCAGTGAAATTTCAGGCAGATTCGATCAAGTACACTGAAGTTAGGGTCACTTCCTGTGTTTTGTGAAACGTTAACCTTCGCCATGCCGTCAGCGCAACACCGTTTCACAATACGTCACAATCTTCATGATATAGCATCGCCAAGGTCTTAAGGCCTTTCAGACCAGATTTGAGCTGGATATGGTCAGTGTGCTGGGAGCAGCACTTCACAGTGTAAAACATGTCATTTCCTGTCGCCAGCAAGTGGCGCTATGACAAAAATGGAATTTTGTCATGTAGCTGTTTTCAGGGCGGTACTATTATGAATCATGTGAAGTTTGGTGAAGAATGGACAATGTAGTCCAAAGTTATAGCAATTTCGTGTTTCATGGCGAAACGTCAAGCCAGAAAGCCAGAAAGCCGATATGCCCTTCAACGATAGCGCAATCTTTTAATAACTTTTGATCACAAAGTAGTGTAGATGGTAGCCAGTGATTTTGAAGTCATTATGATAAATCTTGTAGGAGTGTGTGTGTCTGGGCATGATCTATGTGTGTACCGATTTACGTGCATGTGGGTGAAACGTGGCGGTAATGGCAGCGTTTAAAGGGCGTGGCCAAGTCATTTTGCCACGCCCACCAACAAAAACCACATGACAGGTAAATTTTCACCAAGACTGACGTGTGTGCCAAATCTGGTGAGTTTTTGAGTAGGTTTAAGCCCCCAGAAATGCAATTCATTATTTCCTGGTAGTCTGAGCGAAAACAATAGGGTCCTTGCACCGAGGTGCTCGGGCCCTAATAATGGTGATAATGCAACACTTTTCTCACAGTATAAGTCATTGTTACATTACAATACAATAAATTATTACATTATTACATTATGCGCAAAGACGTTATTACGTTATGCGCTCATGATTTTATTACATTATGAGCCGATTATTACATTATGAACTTTTATTACATTTAAGTTATTACATTATGAGCTGTTATTACATTATGAGCCGTTTGCTGACATTAAAAATTCATTTGCACATTGGAACGAGATCAATGTTCATAATTTGCAGTAATGTTTGTTTTATTTTGTTTAAAGTTAGAATGGTTTAAGTTAAATAGTCTGAAATATATTAATAATGATGCGAGGTTTGATGAGCTTTCCACAGTCTCAGCCTGTATACTAGAAATGTCCTTCAGAGGGCAACTTTTTACTTTTGTACATTGATTACATTCCACATTTCATTGAGTAAAGAAGCTGAATCAGTACTTCAGATCATTTTTTCACAAATGTCTGTCCTGAGGCCCGATTCTACGAGGGTGCAAAAGCATGCACTGCACCCTCAGTTGAAATTTGAATAACAAAGGTCACACATCTGTGGTGTCCACAGCTGTCCGTATACCCGCCCGTAGGTTGCTGGAAAGGAACGATGCTGTATTCACTCACTAATTTTTCCAGCTGTGTGCCAGCCTAATCTGTTTATCAGGGACCGCAGTCAAACCCATAACACCTATTTCATTTTTTGTTGCTGCTCCCATTGTAGAAACTAGTGCACCTCCACTAATTTCAGATGCACCCCCAGTCATTTTGTTCTGGAACTGGGCCTGGTGTCTGTCCATTCCCTCCACTATCGTTTCAGAAAATCCGTATGCAAAAATTTACAGCCTGGAACCAAAAGAACCAACTTTAAGATCAACTGTTACCATAAAAACATTTGATGTGGAGCGAAAAGAAAGATTGGGAAATGAAAGAAAGGTACAGGTACAAGACTATATTATTATAATAAGAGTGAAGAAACTACCCATCCCACAATCCATTGCTTAACTTAAACTTAACTTTTGTCACCTAGTTTGTGTTGTGTGTGTTACATAAATTACATCCACTGCAGCATAACAACATTATTAGTAGCTACCTAGCTAGCCAGCCTGCTAGCGAAACTACGCGTTCACAGGGTGGTAATCATTTCCATGGTAACAGTGAGCTTCGCCAATCACAGACCTCGCTGTTGCACTTTAGGATTGTGGGTAGCGGAATTTTTCTCCATGACATTGTGAATAAAATGTGCTTTTCTTCAAACAGGGTTGATATCATACAGACTTGTGCCTACAGGATCACATACCAGTGCTCTGACAATCTCACAGCTTGAGGTCAGTCCACGCTGAATGGTTACGACATTATGACTAATAATCTAAATCCTCTGTGCTGAACATGAATGGGATTTTTCTGTTGAGCTCTTCTACAAAGCAGCGATGACTGTGCCATTTGGTGACTTCAAAAAATTGAACAGCACGTTGGATGTTATTTTTGTGCTTTTCCACCACGGTGCAGCTGCACTTTTTACTGCGGGCCGTCTCTGAGGGGTGATCGCCACGAGCGACCCCTTTCACAATAAATCCATGAGCCGCTGATAAAAAATGCTGGTTACAGCAGTCCTCTGCAGTCGTGGTGAGAATTAGCAGGAGCGGCGGGTGGCGGTCGCTGAAGAGCAGCCGCAGTCACCAAACACTTTACTTCATGTGTTATCTGCCAGACTAAACCCATGCAAGCATGCGCGCGCACTCACACAGCCTAACACCGAAAGGTCACAGAGGTTTTGTTTTCATCGTGAGTGATGTCAATGCTCTGTCACCCTCAGCCATTTTGAAAGTGTTGCGATACTGAGCCTCTCTGTTTTAGTGACACTTTGGTCCCGAAAGAGCCCTCAGGCTCTCGGGCTGAAAATGTATCTCTCTGTATTCAACCTACAGCTTGCCAGGACAGTTCTGTCTGCAGGCACTTAGGGGGCAGAGGGCAGTGGGGGACATCTCTCTCTGTCTTTCTCTAGTTTTTGTATCTTTTACTACCACAGAGAAATGCTCCACTTGTAGCAAAACTATAATTCATCTTTAAAATAGATTTCAGGATGAAGCCTTGTCATGTGAATGTCAAGTGGCAAAAAAAAAAAAAAAAAAAGAATGAAATGAACAGGAGACAAGAGTGCCACGGTAATGTTTTTTTTTTTTTTTTGTGATTCCCAAGGCACTTTTCATGGATTCCACATGATAGCTGTGCAGAGGTTTTTAACAGCGTGAGTTGACTGTGACTTGGATGAATAAGAGGTGTGTAAAACCACAGTCAAAGAAGTGAGATGTGGAGAACTGTGCCTGACAGTCTGCAGGGACTAAAAGGAAAGGAATGGATTCAGGAATCCCGTGCATGTTGCTCACTCTGATTAAAGAAGAATTTTGCTTATCCTGCAACATTCTTCTTGCTTAATTAATTGCTGTTACGTAAAGGCAAACTATGCAGGGTTTTTCCTAAAAACAATGCATGGAAAAAATGAAAAAAAAAAAAAAAAATGCAGCTCTCAGTCATCACCCATGACCCACCAGAAGTGTGTGGTGACCCTGCCCTTCACTGGTACGCTTTACCAACATAAAATGTCAGTATTTGAAGTCCCAACTAGGGTTGGCAACCACTGACATTTGAACTGATACAGCATCAGGATTTCTCTCTGTCATAACAAAAATGTAAGTCCAAACTTCTCAGTTATTTATCTCTAATATTTTGTGATTTATTTAGAGCATTTTACACACCATACAAAATAAAATCCCTCCTTCTCCTGTCTCCACGACCTGCAGCCTGTCACCAGGGCAACGCTCTGTGTGTCGCAGACGAAACGCATGATCTCCTCCTGGTTATGTTGTCGTCATTGTTACCACCGCTGTGCTTGCATACTGTAATATATCTCAGTTAATAGTTTGAGATTCACTAATATTGGTTTCATGTTAAGGTTTCAGACGTACTAATAAATCTCACACACTGTTCTGGCGTACTAAATAGCACGTTGGTAAGGAGTTTCAGACACTGCCGGTGGCTGAGTGTTGGCTAACACTGGTGAAAATGTTAAGCCAACCACGACAGTTATTATCACAGTAAAAAGCCCATTAATCTCCAATAAAAAACTTATCCAACAAGCAAATTAGTCACCTGAATATTCAAAAGTTTTCTCATCTATGGAGGGTTAAAGCACGGCGTTTAGACGCTGGCTGGCAGGCGTGCTAGCGTTAGCTGAAGCTGCTGTGGGGGACTTATCTTTCAGGCAGTGAAAAACGGTTCGCTCGTTAGCATTTCAATGAGCTGTTTTTGTGTTTGACCTCGCCAGCTTCCACACTGCATATTGTCACTGTCGGGCAAAACCGTGACTCTTAAGGAAATGCCAATAAACCTTGTGTTTTCAAATTAACCGAATGCTGCTTAGTTAAAGTTAGTGGCTCTTTTTAATACTTTTCTATTGTTAAATATTTGTAAAACCCACAAACAGACATAAAGGGTGACCAATGGCATTGATCTGTGATAAAAAAATAAAAATGTCAGTATGTACGAGGTTTGCACCCAGCAGCAACGATACTGCAGTGAGTGCTGTCTGTTTAACCTCGCTGTTACTGACTTACTCACTCCACTCGGTGACTTGAACAAGCTGCTGCTCGCTCTTTTTGTGTAAATATGTTAACTCTATACTTTTTTCACACAAACATATAGAAACATTAATGCTTTACACAGACATGTTAACTTTACGCTTCTTTTTTTTCCACACGAAAATATGTACACTTTACTTTTTACACAAAAAAAATGTTAACTTGTTGCTTTTTTAACATAGAAATATGTAAAGTTTACACTTTTAACAAAAAAAAAAAAAAAAAAAGACGAGCTTATTACCTGCTACGGATGGGGGAGGGACCTGATGAGGTAGGAGGGGTGGATTAGGGGTACTGAGGCAGGGAATGAGGGATTATGGGAGTGGTACGTATGAAAGGATGAAGGAAAGAGGGGTGAAGGATGAAGAGATGCGGGGAGAAATGAAGGTCAGGGATGCACGTGTGGAGGCGTATGATAGGTGGCGACAGAGGGACAGGTGAGAACCAGGGCAGTCGAGACCCTCAGTGGGAGCACCATCAGCCAGTGCGCTTTAATTTGGATAGGGCCCCCCACTGGGGCTCTATCCAGTGGGAACCGATGAGGTGTGCTTAAGTGTTTTTTGTTCTTCATGATGTGGTCTTTGCTCCTGAACTAAGTTATAAAACTTCATTAATACGCTGACTATGGATAAACACCTCATACAACCCAACTTCAAAAAAATCTAAACCATCCCTTCAAGCCAGTGCCCCTTCACTAAGTAGCTTTTCAAGATGAACTGTAGTATAATTATCTATTGATCCTGAAGATGATTTGTGTCAGAACACATCAGACTCAGACTCATGTTTCCCGTCGATAAGTGACATCACATAAGAACGTTTCTCCCTCCTGGGCAGTGGCAGTCCGTCTGTGCAATTACAACAAAAAACAAAGTGGGGTAAAAGTGCTTCTTCACCCTCCTTATCAATCGACCCCAAAGTCACACTGACATCACATGACTGATGGTTTGAGAGACTTGTTAGGGGAGATTCTTAGTAATAGCCCTAACCCTCTGTGATTGGCTTTATCCTTCATCACCTATTGACCCAACTTTGCACCCTATATTGTTGCTATCTGAGTGGATGTGTAGAAGACATCTAGCAGCTGTGTTACACACTCCACAACAATCAGCCTCAAATTCTAAGAGATTTGTCATATGAGAGTCAATTTTCTTGCAAACAGTGGGACATTTTAGAACAACAGTCCTTATTTCAACAGCTGTGCAAGGTGTAACTACAAAGTAACCTGGCATGAGATGATGAGAATCTTACATTATAATCTTAATATTAAATCTATGCGATTTGGTGACACCCATAGTTACTGATGGAAACTGCATGTGTTTTTCCATTTGTGTTTGAACCTCAGAGAGCGCGCCTTGAGCAGCTACTTTGCTGAAAATGCAACAGAATCGAAGCAACTTCTGAAGCTCAGGATGACCAACTTTAGGCTTTAGTCATTCACAATCTTCCATCCCTCTCTCTCTCTCTTACTCCTCCTACTCCCACTATATCAGCTGATTTCAGTCGTTCACTTCTCTCTCTGTTAATCCAATCAGATCTCGCCATGGTCTCCGTCAGCCCATCATGTTGCTGCTGTCAGACTTTAAATCGGTTCTCTTCCTGCACTGCCAGCCGTCATTACAGATGATTGTTGTGACCCTCCTCCACCACATTCACCTCCAGTTCATCAGATCCAAGAGAGCCAGAAGCTCAAAGCCCACTCCCCTTCTTACCCAGCATCGTCTCATCCATTTTAGGTATTTTATTTTATTTCATTTTATTCTATTTTATATATTTTTTTAATTTGTTCAATTTTATTTGAGTGGGTGTGTGTGGGCGGGGTAGAGGTGGGGAGGGTTCTTTATTTTCTTTATCTTTGATTGCAAAGCACTTTGTGCTACATTTCCTTTTGTATGAAAAGTGCTATACAAATGAAGTTATTATTATTATCATTATTATTCTCCCATCACCACCACCAATGTCTAGACGCCGGGGGGTTCCCTTTAGTTCTACAGCTTCATCACCCCCTAATAATATATATGTGCATATGTATATTTACCACATGGAGGCTAACCGCCAAAAACTATTCACATCCTTTATTCTGTTGTGCATGTGTCAATAAATGATATATTTTTGTTCACTCAGAAGTCTCTACTGATTGAAATATTTTATATCTTTTATACTGCAAGCAATTCTGACAGAAGAGGACTCATTACATTACATTGTTTAAATAAAGAAAAAAAGTCATTTTTTTGGAATAAGTAGTTTTGCACTGAAGGGTCCAGCACAGTCAGACAGAAATCTTGGAAAATAACTGATGTCTTGCTCAGTAACAATCAGCTCTCACTGGTACTGCATGCTTAGTGGACCATATGGTTCACCTGATGAATGCGTTTAGTGTGCAGCAGACATTAAAAGAATATTTAAGCAAATGCAGACGTGGAAATCTTCGGTTTTATTAGGATGTTGGAAACCTCTTATCGTGATCACGTCTGGTCAGACTGATCAACATAATGATCATTATAACACAACTGTTTTCTTTTTTACCATCTAATTAACATTTGTATTGTATTTATGATATGAATACGAAGCAGTGAAACAGACTTCTTCGCTATTTTCCCTCACCAGGGGCTCTCTCAGCAGGCCTTTACATGACAGAGCTTCAGCCTGTACCACTTGCTCACTGTTCCCCTGTGAGTCCCGGTACCAGTGTCTCCGTCGCTAGCAGGCATGGCTGTTTCTTGTTATCTGCATCAATTACACAAGGTAGCCTAAGGAACACCAAGTTTCACTGCCAGATCTCGTTGGCTCGTTTTTGGCAGTTTGTCATAAGCTTCGAGGAGACTACGTTCACCAGTGAAAGAAAATGACTTTGTTTTTCTTGTCACGATTACATTGTGAAAGCAGCAGCAGCCTCAGGTACGGGTTACTACAAGGCAAAGTATAACAGCAGTGAAGTAAAAGAAAAAGAAAAGAGAATTTGCCTACTATAGTTTAAAATGTACCCATATGTTGTCATGTGTGAAAAGACCCAAGATGAACTCTGTAAATGAACTACTTGATCCACATAAGTGGTTGATCAGTGTAGTAATTTAACACAGCTCTTATAGAGGTGCACAGTGCCAACACCAACTCTCCAATCAGTGAGATAAAGTCACAATAATGTCCTCTAATGAGTCCAACAACAACAGTGAAAGCTACTGTAGAGGGAATTAATGAATGTAAATACATTGGATGGCTACAGCTGAAAAATTACATCCATAAATAGTTTTAAAAATGGAATTTGAAATAATGCAGATCTTAATGCTTGAGCTGTATCTATTTTCTCAAACCTTCCTGACATTTCACCAGGGTATGTGATGGTATTTATGTGAAAAAAAAAAAAAAATTGTTAAAAGCTGCTGACAGAAGCCATTATAGTGCTTTGTGTCAAATAAATGCAATTGGCCTTTTTAGACAAGTCTTACTAGGTTTAAATACTTAGAATAAAAGAATATATGGGAAATAAGGACACTTTTTCCACAGATTCTTGCTGAAGGACCCAATGATACTTGTTGCCATGGATACCAGTACCTCATTTGACTGAACGGAGATGATTTATAATATACCATATGGCTAATAAACTGCATTTGTAGTTGGAGGACATTATCTCAAAATAAAGTTATATGTGGCAATATCTTCATGAGTCTACATTTAGTCATTTAATTATTAGCTTGGAGACCTGGGCTTTGGAGCTTAAATGACTGACCAATTACTTCTTTTTTTTTTTTTTTTTTTTACCTCCAAACCTAAGTTCCCTGATGTGATAAATTAATTTCATTTTATATATTTATTTTCCTTCAATAAAAAAACAGTTGCAACTTCTATGCTTCAGATAACTTTATTCACAGTGACGGTATTGAAAATCATACCTTCTAGATTTCTAAATACTCTGATGTACCATAATACCTTGATACCTCCCACAACTATGGTATTTGCAGTCAGGTTGGAGAAGGTCACCCACCAGGATACAGCCTGTTTTTATATCAAGCAGAGGTGGCAAAAGTAATCAAGTACTCAAGTAGAAGTACAGATATTGTGTAAAACAGACTGATAAAAGTAGAAGGACTGATTTAAGTTTCTTATGTTATGACCCCCAAGCTTGGGCTAGGGGAGGACAACTGAGACAAAAGAAGAATTAAAGAATTAAGTGCAAAACAAAGTTCAAATTAAGTAAACATAATACAAGGTTAACTAACCTGCTAAATTAAATGACATAATGCACAAAAGACAACAAGTGTCTTTGCTAGCCAGGGAAGCTTACAAAGCACATGAGGTGCCAACGAGTGTCCTTGCTAACTGTGAAGGCTCGCAAGACACAGAAAACACAAAAGAGGATGAGTGACTTTGCTCGGTGGGGGGAGCTAACAAAACATGTGACACACGGAAGACAACGAGCAGTCTAGCCTGCCCCTGCAGGACCAGACTGCAGACCTCAGACTGCCAAATGCCCCACTCATGCTTTTCAGCTGCTTTTTAGCCACCAGGCCCTGATTTCAGACTGACTGCAGCTGCTGCCAGTCACTGCAGCTGCAAGGAGGGGGGAGGGGCAGTACCTGGGCACAGGAGAGCACAGCACAGCAACACACACACAGTGGTGTGTAACAACTCAAGTAAAAGTGAAAAAGTACAGGCTCTGAAATGTACTCAAAGTACCAAAGTAAGAAGTCGCCCTCTGAAGGACATCTCATCGTACCAGCTGTTTCTGTGTAGAACTGTAGAACTGGTTCCTCTGCAGTCGAGTCTCCCTCTCTTTGTCTGTTTCATCTTGTTGCATCTTTTTATGTTGTTTTCATCTTGTTATGTTTGTCATGTGTAATATGTACTGTTGGCAGGGTGCCATCACATTTTCCATTTCAAAATTCCATACCTCCATAGTCCATACTTTAAATAATCATTTTATTGTGTAAATTAAATGGATTTAAAATCAAACTGTTGACATGCATGTTACATTCTCACTATGTATGCTGATATGTTGCCAAATAATTTCCAGGAGACAGGAGACAGGCCTGGTATATGACAAATTGATTACTTCTGGGCAGAATGTTGGACAATGTTCCACTGTCAGACATCTCTCTGCCAAACTATTGTCTGTCCATATGTACATATATGTAAATAATATGCATGGGATTTTCTCTGCATCTGTGCAACCTTGTTTATTCAGTGTCAATGAACACAATGGTTTGGTGGTTTGGTTATGCAGAAATGCAGTAACCTTCATTGTTGCTACATGGTCTTTATTATGTCTTCATACTGAGTACTACTAATGAGTATTTTACTTTATTATTCCATATAGTTTTGTAAATACACATTTTACTTTATTTTATTTTACTTTATTACAGTATATGTATCTTATTATTGTTATTGTTCTATTTTAGCTACTTAACTTACTCTTCAATGGAGCTTCCCAGCAAAAGTTTTGCACACGTTTGTGTAACATGGGGTTGGATGTGTGGTAGCTGGATCACTCTTGTAGAGAATAAACAACAGGATGGAGATGGATATTTTCTTAGGCAGCACTTTACTGTTCTCCGCACTTCAGCAGCTTCACAACAACAGCATTTCCTGGTTACACTTCCTTGTTATGGGTCACATGTCCCTTGACTAACCAATGACAAGCTAGAAGGACTTAGACTGAGGTAAACGTGTGTGAGAATCACAGACGCAGATCCGGCAAATTAATATAAACTAATAAATATACTACTAAACATAGACAGACAGATACATAGACTACTTTATTAATCCTAAAGGAAATAGCTACTTAACATTAATCAAAACACAAAACAGTGAGGTAGATAGCAATGACTTGGAATGAAGTTGTTTTGATGAAAAAAAATTAGCTTTGATGTGGTTAAGCTACTTTTGTCATTTTATTGTAACTTAGCTTGCTACATTTCTCTGGTGGTTAGCTTCAGTGTAGTGAAGCTTCATTTAATGTAGAATAACTTGTAGCTTAGCTCACTACATTTTCCAAGTAACTTGCCCAACACTGATAAATATCTTGAATCTTGATCTTTTCTGATAAACATGATCCATCTGTTAGTCATACATTTTTTTTATTTGTGATATATGCTAGATATTGGCCTGAGCTCTCTCACACAGTGGTGAAATGCCAAAATGCCTTCCCTTGTGTGATCCAGTTATTTTTAGAAATCCTGAAATTTATACTTTGTCTGTAAACACAAATATTTTTCACACTTCTGTTTGTTTTCCATACTTACTCAGATCTGAAATGATGAAAATTCACATTCCATAGGAACCCTGTGATGGATATTTTTTGACTGACTTTCTTTTATTTTTGTGTCATGCACAAATAGTGCAAGATTACAGTCCGTTTCATAGCTCAGACTTAAACAGAATACTCTGCCTTCTTTTCAAAGCTTGACAAATAAAGTTTGCTAAAAAAAAAAAAAAAGGCTCCCTTTCTAAAGTACAACTCGAGTGTCTCGTAGTCATCCAGCCAAAAGAAATCAGCATAAATAGAGGACATTTTAGTAAAAAGCACATCCCTTAAGTCCTCATATGCAGGACAGCAAAACAAAAAATGAACCTCATTCTCAATTTCACTGAGCTCACACAACAAAGAGAGACTGTCCTCCTCTGGAGTGGCATTAAACCTGCTGGTCTCTAAGGGTGGAGATATACTTGCTTTTAACTACACGTTCGCATATGCATGATGTCTGCCTCGCATATCCTGCATCCATTTGGAGTGTTAGTTGTGCTCGCCCTAAGAAATTAACGCTACGCCTCCGCCAAATACAATACACACATGAGCGATAAGGGGAGGTGTGCGGGCAGGATGCAGTAACAGGGTCGGGGGTCAGGAGAAGCATCACCAGCAACAGCAATGGCGGAAAGTTTTGAGGACAGGTCCGCAACAAGTCCGCAACTACCCTCATCTTTGTGACACGTTGCTGCAACACAGTGACAAACATGCCTGCTACAACAGCTGGTGGTGGATAAGTTCAGTTTTGGAATTCGACGTCAAAACATGCCGAAATAAATCTTCTTTTCTTCTTTCTTTTGTTTTTACGGGCGCTTTATGGTCTGAGTTCTCTGTTGTGCCCCCTAGTGGTGTTTTGCAGTGGCACACGTGGACAAGCGGCTGCATCGTGAACAGTTCGCTTCACTACACAGCCGGTTGTTTGCGGTCAAACACCAAGTACATCTCCAGCTTAAGGCCGGTGGTAATGTTCCTGAACAGAATTGTGCACATAGCAATCTTTGTCCTTAGTTTAAATTATACTTCATACAAGGTTCTACGTTATGAGACAGTATGTTCGTAATTTTGGTTTATTCCAAATATGAGCTGACCATTTTTCTCTGTACATGAGAAACATTTTACTTCTAATCTCCCTAATGTTACAAAGTAATTTGTTATGGAAAATGAATGACAAATCACTCAAATGAAAAAGGGATTTCATCTCAGTAGCCCAGGGACGACTATGCACAATGTTCCAATTAAATATCTTTTTAGTGAGTCTCTGATCTGACATCCTCACAAGTCGAACCATTTCACATTTATGTCATCCTATATCTCCACTGATGTCCAAAACTCCAAAACTGAAGTGAATTTATGGACTCCTAAAAAGGATCGAACAGCTCTATGATGCACAGTGTCACAACCTGAATGTTCACGGACACCCCAAACACCAGACGCATGATCAGACACGGGACAAACAGATGAACTGAGTTGTGTATGGGTATGAAATCCACAGTGTTTAAGTGTTTGTTCAGCACAGATCCCAAGGCTCTACCTGCTGACTGAGATAACACGCTAACAGTGTCTTTGAAAGTCATGTGCTCATCCAGTGTCAAGCCAAGATATTTATATTGATCAGTATATGACAGCACTATTGGATCAAGATTAAAGACAACTGAACTTCTCTCAAAAACAAAGAATCGTCTTTTCTATGGGTTATTGTCCCATCCATTTAGGTTGAAATTGGTCTTGCTGAGAAGGCAGCGTGAAATGATCCACAATAACATTAAGCAATAATACTCCTAAGATGCATTAAATCTAAAGTAACAAGCCTGTTTTGAAAATGTAAGGAGTAGAAAGTGCAGATATTAGTGTTCAAATGTTAGGGAGTAAAAGTGAAAAACGGGCCCCTGAAAACTCAACTCGTTGTTACTCTGATATCAAGTGCTGACTCCACCCACCCAAGCTAGTTTCGGCATACGCTGGTGGAAAACACAAGCGCACCTTGTCCGATTTGTCCTTCCTGCTGGGAGACTTAACTGTTGCTCATTTCTATTCCTCCCAAAGCCACAGTGAGATGTGTGATGGCTCAGTGACCTCAATTATCCTGACCAGTGATGTCCTAGTATTTTTTCATTGTCTATATCTATTGATCGCATGACCACATTGGAATATGTGACAGTTAATTGGACTCGAGGGGCTTTTCTTTTTGGTTTGCTGATGTCATTTAAGCCTGTTCTTTTTTTAATTGGCTTTGTTTTCATCATCGGTCCACATCGATCTGAAGTCACGCTGATATGACCGGTGGCTTGTTTATTTTGGGGACGGAGATTTCTGTAGGTCGCTGATGGAGTCGGAACACTTCTCCCTTTCGTGATCATCTATACTGATCGATTCAGAAAATAAGCAGGAACTCTTAAATTTTGCTATTCAGTGAAGCCGCAACAAAAGTAATGAATAAACCATGCTTCCACAGAGAATTCAAATCAATAATGCAGTACAATAAAAAAGAACAACCAGACCCATAGTACAGTACATTCCCCCCTGCTATCCACTATCATGTGCAATTAGCGACTTGACTTGTTAACTGTATTTTAAACACACCAGTGGTCATGAGTTTGCAGGAGCCAGTAAACACAGACATCAATTTCATGGATTGGAAAGTGTTAAACTCCTACAAGGGGCCACTGCAAAGTGTCCTCCATTTCACGCATGGTTCATTTTAAAAACCAAACCACAAGCCACATTTCCTTTGTTGTAAGTGGTTTACTATTCAGTGCAGGGACCCATTTACACTTAGTCCATCCATGTACTTGTGTAGTGGATCTGTAAATGGATCTACAAAGGCTCTGAGACAAACTGGGCCTTATGCAGGAACATTTTCGTATTCTTATCTCAGCTTTTGTACTTTTTTTTCCTAACAGTCGGCTCGTACTAATGCATCACATCAGATTCAGCCTCTAACATTAGATAACTGCGTAAATGACCATGTGATGACCACTGCCACTCAAAGTAATGGCCAGAAATGGTAATATTGTTCACATACTCACCTTATTACTTTAATATCCACATTAAAGTCCACATTGCACAGTTTATTTGATTTGTAATGTCTCTATTTGAAGAACAATGGAAGTGAATGGTGACCAGTTTTCAGACATAAAAAAAACAACTGGAAAAAAAAAACATAAAATGCCTCCATACTGCTCATCTGGCATAATCCAAGTCTCCAAAAGTCCTGACATGCTGTTTGCACACCATCACAACACACACACCCAGTTCAGACAGGTTGCATGTGCACGTGAATGTGGCTCCGAGCTAAGGATCTACAGTGAAGATTCAGGCTAAAAACATGGAGTAAATGAGATTTTTTTTAGTCAGCTTGACATGTCAGGGCTTTAGGAGACTTGGATTACACCAGACGAGCAGTATGGAGACATTTTAAGTTTTTATTCTGTTGTTTTTTACGTTTGAAATTTTGTCACCATTCACTTCCATTGTCTGGGAGATCCTGCAACGCTATTTTCCTGTGAAACTCCAGCAGAGTTTTGCGGACTAAAAAACTAAACCCGACCTTACGAGGGTAAGTGGATAATAACAGAATTTTCATTTTTGGGTGAACTATCCCTTTAAGCGTACACTGTTTAAATGGAGTGCACACATTTTCACATTGTAGGGTTAAACAAGCAATTTTCTGTTATATTTAATCATTTCTGTCTTTTTTTTGTTACCATGTTACAATGTGGTTTAATTGTTGCCAGATTTTAAAGACATAAATGCATCCAACAGTCAAATGTAATTTTGCTGTTTTATAGTCTGTCTGATCCCTATGCACTCAAACCACTATTGAAATAGAGTCCAACAATAACAATAAACCTTTGTTTTACTTGTTGTTCATGAATACAATTCATCCATGCATTTGTGTTAGCTTGTAGATAGTTCTTAGCTACCTAGCTAACTTAACTGTGATCATTAATGGATGGATGTAACCTGATAGAGACCATGTTATTCAAATTATTACTATTTTTTAATTACCTAATGTCTCCAGATGAATTGCCACCACCTTCTGGACTGAAGTTAGGCCAACCCTGATGTAGGGTTATACATTATGTGAAGGAATTTTTCTCCTTTAGGTTAAAGATAATAAGACCAGGTCACATTTTGGGGTCAGTTACAAATTCTAATTCTCCTCACTGCACGCCGGCCAGTGCAGCTGTCCTGATAATGTCATCACCGTCTCCCAGAGAGACCAAGGCGTAGGAGGATATGTTTGTGCTTTACTTTAGACCAGAAGGTTCCAAAGTGGGAGGCAGGTCTCTCCAGGGGGGCTTGAAACAGTTTGGGGGGTGGCTCGCTGTATGAAAATGAAAAAATATCAAATTAGTGATCAAAAGGAGATCACACAGAAAAGCCTAAATGTGTGATATTTTCAAAGAGATAGTTCAGAGATACAGCAGTTTGGTGGATTTTAGTTTCACAGAGCCAGACCTCTCTCCACAGCGCTCAGCACTGGAGGAAGGTCTGGCTTCATGCATACACATTCAGCTATAGGGGAAAAACGCACTACCTTGTTTAAATTTCTTTAAAAAAAAAAAAAACTCACAAACGTCTCGGCGGAGCAAAGCCCAGTATGCAGCTACAGTGCTGCTGCAAAGTAACGTTGAGGGGGAACTTGATTCAGTGGAACGTTGGAAGCTTTGGGAGCTCTTGCATTAACAATGACTATATCACTGCAAAAGAAAAGTTAACTGTTCACACCATCAGCATCCCAGGCGATCATCATGCGCTGTTTACATCATGATGATGGAGACATGTGTGGCCAAAAATAAAAGTCTATTACTGTAAAAAAGCATCTTGACTTTAGGCACATGGCAAATGTAAATAGAGCCAAAGTCATCATCAGCACTGGTGCAGGTAGGTACCGATCTGCTGCATTTAAGATGTAACAGGTGAAAAAACACAAAACATAAAACCATCACCAACAAACACCAAAGCATTAACATCTGCACCAAGGTCATTATAGTTAAATGAAACTAAAGTAAAAACTAAAACTAGTTGTGGAAAAAAAAACATTCTGGTTAACTGAAATAAAACTAGACTTAAGAAAGAAATCAGAACAAACTGAAACAATTTTATGCTTATAAGTGTATCTAAAATAATCTAAAAATACACAAGAAATGCCTTTAGTTCTAGTCTTTGTCAATTTGCTCAAATTTGTCAACACAAAAAGCATGAGGAGGCATTGGTGTATATGTTTATTGAGAGTGGGATGTCTCCATGACTGTGAGTCAGTTGTCTGTGATTGTACTACACCTCTTCTGAACTTGTGAAATCTTGCTCCTGAAAAATATCCCCCGTATTATAAATTAGCTGTAAAAAAAAAAAGAAAATTAAGCTGAAATGAATAAAAACTAAACTAAAAGTGAACAGTAAGCAAACCTGACCTGATCTGATTTGAAAGCAAAAATTAAAAATTAAATAAAAATAAAAAAATATATATATATATATATATATAAAAAAAAAAAAAAAAATACAAAACTAGAATGCACATAATGGATGTAAGGCACTGCGTCATAATGTGTATGTATTTTTAATGAATGACAACAAGCAGTTAGGAGCCCTCCCTCTTGGCTGCTCACTGTTGTTTCATTACATGTAAAAAGGTTGTATGTAATGAAAGAGTGGGTGGACTTATTGTACATTTATGTTCCCACAGGTCCGTAACTATGGTCTGCATCTGTGAGATGCAAAACCAGAAACAGGGTTTAAATGTGGGTCAAATGTGTAATCAAGCACAGTTACACAGTGATCTTAGTTCAATAGTAGATGAAATGCTTTATAGCACATAGTGGTCCAACTGGTGGGAGGAAGAGGACTCACTCACATTAAGCCAACAGGAGCACATGCCAGTGTCTAAGTGTTCTAGTGCTCATCGAATGCATGGGATAAAGCCAAGATCGGTCCGGGCAGTGGGCGTGGAAACACCTTGCTGGAGACCAGTCAACCCAGAACATATGAGAGGCTAGCATTAAGACTAGGGCTGCACTATTGGTAGAAAAGTTATATTGTGATTATTTTGACTGAAATAGCCATTGGCGATAAGATTGGTGGAAATGATCAGTTTTGCATTACAATTTTCATGTTAAAATTATTAAAATCATGGCGATGTGATATTTATTGAGGCCAAAGATGTTTCCTTTTATCTGGAGAACAAGATTTTTAGGCCAGGTCATCTGTGCAGTGCTGCAGTACCTCATTATAATGCTGTTTTCTCACACAATTAGCCTTTTTCAACAAAACTGCAATTTGGTTCTGCAACTTGGGTGTTGCTCTTCGTCATATTGCAATTTTTTATTTCATAAAAAAAAATTTTCATGGTTTTTCCAAAATTGTAAATCACAGCGGTCCTTCAGTAAACCATCATGAATGTCAAAAAAAAAAAAAAAAAAGGTTGCTCAGTTCAGTAGTATGAGAGATTAGCTCCGGACAAGATGTAGGTCTGTTGATCACACACAGACACACACACACGGATGTGATCGCATTATCCCCTGGCAGAGATTATAATAATAGTAATAATAATAATAATTCACATAAACTGAACTGACCTACCCTCTAATATTGAAGCTTGTAAACAGCACAAAGTAACGTAGGATGTAGGATGTTTTTTGTTTCTCTCAGCTTGTCGTAAAAGTTCACATAATAAGCAAAACTTGCAGTCATATAAATATTGTGACTCCTATTCCAATATCCAAATATTGTCAGTTAGGCCTTCCTTTTTCTGTATGAAACAAGAAATAAATACATAACCTAGCAAGAAATCTGTAATACTATGGTATGACTGTGGTACCACTGGTGGTATCAGCCTGCTACACACTCACATTCATACACATAGCATAAACATGTCATCCATGATTAGTTATGAGCTAAACTGGCAGTGTGGTTGACATCAGTCAATGATAAATAATCTTATTAACCTGCCTCCTGCGTGAACTGTACGTAGCTGAATAGGGTTGGCTTATGCTACTCTATCTTAACATCAGTCAAAAAGGTGGTACTAATATTTTCTGAGGTGGTATGTGGTGTAAAACGTTTGAGAAACACTGCCCTGGACAACACAGTTTATGTTCCTTTAAGGTTCTTTACAGAAGGCTTTGAGGCTATAATTCCCAGATTACTTCTAATACTGACAGTCACTGTAAGTTAAACAGATTTGTTTGAATTGGATTAAGTCTGGCTCACAGGTAGTAGATGGCCATCAGTGTAGTGGGTTAAAAAGAAGAAAGGGTTTTTATATTAAACGGTAGGTATTGATATTCATCTCACATTTCTGCTCTTAGTCCTCCTCTCCCACTTGATTTGCATTAACATCATTTAAAATGGAGGAAGAGGGAACTCTCAGTGGAGTAAGTTGCACTCGACTACATGATCACTGTGACTTAACCTGCACTTTTTCTCTTCTCAGGCGTGAAGGGCACACGGATCTGAGAGTATTAAAACAGTGGATGCTGGAATAAAGGCAGTCGATGTGCAATGGAACTCCTCGCTCCGAATGATCTACCCAGACAGCTTGAGCTCTTTCGGGTTCCCTGATGAGATATGACACAGGGCCCCTTATCCCCAGAGGTGCCCTTACCCCTAACCTTTAGAAAGCTGAAGACAGTAACGAGTGATCACACTGTGTGAGCCTTTTCATCTATCTATCTATCTATCTATCTATCTATCTATCTTATCTATCTACACTCTCAGAAATTAGGGTTCCAAAAGGTTTCTTCCTGAACGGCTGAACCATTTGCTTCTAAAGAAGCCCTTTTTGAAGAAACTGTTCATTAAGGTTTTTTTTTTTTTTTTGTAAGCCTAAGGGCTCCATTAGGAACCATTTAATCCAAAAGACGAAAACGATTTGGAAGAAAAAGTTCTTCAAGGATTGATCCTTGAAGAACTCTTTCTATATAAAACCCTCGGAATGTAAAGCATTCTTGTTAGAATCCCCCCCTTGGTGGGCTCTTGATAAAACCCTTGGACTATGAAAGGGTTCTCAGTAGAACCTCCTGTGTGGTTTCTAAATAAAACCCTTGGAATGTAACTGGGTTCTTGTTAGAGCCCCTCCTGGGTAGGCTCTATATGAAACCCTTGGAATATAAAAAAGTTCTTGGCAGAACCCCCTGGGTGGGGTCTAAATAAAACCCCTGAAATGTAAATTAGTTCTTGTTAGAACAAAGGTAGCCAACACGGTGCCCGCAAACACCTGGTCGCTCACATGGGCCCAATGAGTCTAACCTTCGAAAAATAGCACCATAACACTCAGTCTAAAAATTGTCTACATTATAGAAAATGCCAGGTTTAACACTGCATATAACATTTTAAAAACAAAAATATATTATGTGTTAACTTTACACCATCTGGGGTCAAAGTTTAACGTGACGTAATTATCGCGCGAAATGCATTCTCTTTTCTTGCAGTTCGATAGCGGGTGGCCAGGCATAGCCAGGATGGAGAGCTAAGTTGGTTGGTTAAGATGGCAGAAAAACAAAAGAAAACATACTATTTTCACGAGGAGTGGGAGGAAGAGATCTTCTTCACAGCAGTGAAAGAAAAGTGTGTAGGTCTCATCTACGAGGCAACGTGGCGATGGCGAAGCGGCACAATGTCGAGAGACACTTCATTACATGCCATAAGAGCTTCAATGCTAGCTACCCACCTGGCAGCGCATTACGGGCAGAAAAAGCCAGTGAGTTAAAGGCAGCATTGGGCAAGCAGAGTCTTTTTTCACAAAGCCAGTGAAAAAGTCACAAAAAGCAACTGAGGCCTCGTTTAGAGCTGTGCACTTTTTGACAAAGAACAAGAAACCCTTTTCGGATGGAGATGTACTAAAAGGAGCAATGATGGTAATTGCAGACACCGTGCTCAAAGATGAGAAGAATGGTCCCGAAGCCATCTCCACTCTCTCCGACGTCCAACTGGGGGCTAGTACGATCGCAAGAAGAGTGTGTCAAGCTATGTCCGTGGACAGCAGCAGTACCACAGCGCAGCTGATGGTGTTTGTCTGAATGGTGTTTCATGACTTCTACACGAAAGAGGAACTCCTGACGCTACTGCCCCTGAAGACAACAACAAAGGGGGTTGACATTTACAATGCGGTAAAGGAGTATTTTCGTGGAGAAAAAGGTACCATTGGAAAAGCTGGTGTCTGTGACAACAGACGGCACTCCCGCCATGATGGGCCGACATACAGGCTTCATTGCGCACTGTAAAGGTGACCCCGATTTTCCCAAATTTCTACACTACCACTGCATCATTCACCAGCAGGCAATATGTGCAAAGGTGACTGGCTTTGATCATGTGATGACTCCGGTCGATGACTACGGTAGAACCTCTGGGAAGATTCTTGTTAGCACCATTTGAATGTGGAAAGATTCTGGATAGAACCCCCTTCCAAACCTTTCAAAGGGTTCTCGGTGGACCTTTTCACAGATGGGTCCAAGTATAACCCCTTATGTTGGGTTCTAAGTAGATCGGGTTCTAAGTGGAAACGTTATAAAAGATTCTACCAGGAAACAAACAGGGTTATGCTGTGGGGAGCAGCTGAGGAACCCCTTATGGTTCTAGTTAGCACCTTTATTTCTATGAGTCTGCCTATCTAACTGTCTCTGTCTCTGTCTGTCTGAAGAAAAAAGGTTGGAAAGGGGGTCACTGAAAATCAACGCAAAGCTATTCTCAGTGATCATTGTTATCTTTTGATGAAATTTTGATACCCTGATGGGAGTGGTCTCTTCAGGATGACAGTTGGCCCATCCATAGAGGGGTCATTAAAACGAGAGCCACAGGCGACTGAGCCGCGGAGCAAGTGGAGCAGCTGCACCCCCACGCTTAGACTTGAGGGAGCAAACGTGTGCTTTTGCCTCCCCGCTTTTTGATCATACAACTTTAAACCAGTTGAGCCAGTTTGGATCAAAAATAGTTCTATCTGGCAGTCAGGATATGAATTAAAAATTACATTTCCCAGCAGAGATCGGAAGTAACTGAGTACAATTGCTTTCTTACTGTACTTAAGTAGATCTGTACTTGAGTATTTATTTTGCATTTCGAGGTAGATGTTTTATAGATATTTCCTTTATAATGGTGGTCTATGGGGGAAAATGCTTTTTGAGCTGGTGGGAAATTTTGGCTGCAATACGTGTCCACTGTAAAAAAAATTGGCAGCAGGGCTGAGGGGCAAAGCCCTGTCTAGTTATATAATAAGTCTATAGGTGGAGGCACACAGGACAACCACTGTAAGGGGCGTGGCCTCATGGATACATATTATGTGATGTGGGCGGTAACAGTGCTCAGTGTAGCAGTAAACAGCGAGCAGTCAGAGCTAGAAAGTGTGTTGAGCAGCTGCTGTCAGATTCTCTGTGTCCACAGAGACAAACTGGAAAGACTAAAACAAGAAGTGGTACCGCTTCAATTTCCAGGTCCCATACTTTCATGGAAAATAGGAGATAATTACCAAGTAATGTGTTAATACTGACATTGCTCAACAAATTTATAAAAATCTGCATTTCATGGGTTTGAAATGACTCAAAACATTACCTTCTGTTTTGAAATCAACATGACCTTTGTGAAGCCAGAGCTGAGACAGAGGCGACCATTTGGGACAGTTCTACATCATTTTATATTTAAAAAAGCAGATTAAATATAAAATACCAAGTAAACAAAAACTAGCATAAACACTAGTGAATAATGAGTCCTTCATCGGGATATGTATTTGAAAATAAGCGCTGTTTCACAGACCACCACTCGAGTGCGGTGGCTGGGAGAGGTTGGTCGTCCAGCTCTGATTAAAAGGCATTAATGGGCTTTTTTAAATATAAAATGATGTAGAGCTGTCCCAAATGGTCACCTCTGTCTCAGCTCTGGCTTCACAAGGGTCATGATGATTTCAAAACAGAAGGTGATGTTTTGAGTCATTTCAAACCCATGAAATGCAGATTTTTATAAATTTATTGAATAATGTCAATATTAACACCAGCACTGATGTGTTTCATCTCAGTACAGTAATACAGTTTAGTTTACAGAGCTCAGATAACATGTTTAAGTGTTCAGTACTTCTTTAAATGACAATTTTCCTGCCATACTGTCTGTCACTGATCTTGCACCCCGACATTTTTACTTATAACTAGTCGCCTGTGACGACAGCGTTGGTTTCGTGGATCTCCTGCGCCTCGTGGCTGAGCAATTATGCCTGCTGTCTATCAGAGGTAAAGGTGGAAGCAGCGTAATGTTGAATGCCAATCTGAAATAAATGAAGCAAAGCTTGAGAGTTCGTTCAGACAGTCCACCTCTGCACTCTTCTCACCGCAACGTATATCCAGCGCAGCCTTTTAATCATGTCGTACCTGAGCTGTCAGTGCTCAGCTCCTCCTCTGGTTGCCATGGCTGCTGCCACACCACTAACCCGAAAACCATGTGGTCACGAGCTGTCAATCACTGCCACCACTGCTGCCGTTCATGGCTTTTCAAAAGCCCCACCTCCACCCCGGCATCCACCTGTAGGGCTATGAGTCCGTGTTTCTTTTGAAGGGATGCTGGTACCATCACTCCTGACTCCCTGCTGCTTCGTGTTTCTATGAGGAGAGTCACAAAGTCATAGGCTGGATGCAAAATTTATATTCTGTTTACATAATTATCTATCCTCACATGGAGAGTTCTTATTAAAGGTTATTTTTTCATAAAAACTTCTTTTTGTTTTGATATAAATAAAAGTTAACTTAATTCCAGGTAAGGAGTTTTATTAATCTAAATGAATATGTTAAAATAAAAACTAAAAGGTGGAATAAAAATTGAATTAGTTTTACACTATAAAGATTTAAGTTTACCAGTAATGATATGTGCTCTATAAATACAATTTCCTTGTCTTCCCTTTTATTTCACTTTACTTATTTATCTTTTCTTTTCATAAAAGCAGAGGAATGGATGGGTCCATAGCTCACATAGGCTACATTTTAGGGAAACAGTCAAAACAGGAACAGCCAGTTTTATAAATTGGAAATCTGGGCTGTTGCCATACTACCTCCATTGATAACAGTCCATCTATTTATCAGTCTCTTAGAATCTGTTACATGAGGTGTAAAATATCAATAAATTAAAGTTAAGCAAATTATCTGTAACTATTGTCATTATTTAGGTTGTTGTTCTAAAGCAACATAATGTCCATAAATAAATATAACAAACATGCAGGTTATATGTAGCACTTTAACTTTAAAGGTGAAATATGTAACACCCTAGTGTTCAAGAGTAGGTAATGCAGTCCAAATTCAATTTGAGTTGTCCCCCTCTGTCTTGTCCTCCCCAGACCTGAAACTCAGGCTCCAGAAAGTAGAGTATACAAAACTAATTGGCATCCGTGGTGACCGCAGCCGTCGGCATACATGTCCATTTGGGAGCACTGAGCTCTGAACCTACACAAGCGCAAGACGAACACAACATTATAATTTGAGAATGACAAGTGACGAGTCCTCCACTGTAAGTTCATCTGCTTTTTATAAGACTGTTAGTTGTCCGTCAGTGTAAAGTTAAGCCTGTTATCCTGAAAACAAAAGCCCACTGCTCTGAAAATACACACTCTGGAGTTGGAGTTCACTACCTGCCAAACTCCATTAACATTTTGCTCAATTTAACCGTTATAAACATCTACTCCTTCTTCAAGATAATTAATGATTCCTTATGACTCATAAACAGACACTTACTCGTGAACATTTAACATAATTCATAACAATTTTAGCTCCATGTTAAGTGAATAAAGGTGATCTTTAAGAAGCAACATTAATTGCTGGTCTTGTGGGACAGGGGGTCCACAGAGTTTTGGAGGTCACTGCTAATCCACAGCAGTCTTCCCTCTCCCATTAAGGCTGGAAGTCTTTCAGAGTCACTTAGGTAGAGGAAATCAGGGAATATTTTTATTATTTTTGTAAAATATTGCTCTCTAATATCTTTGTACTGTTCACACTGAGTTAGGAAATGCAGCTCAGTCTCTGTTGTACCTGGTCACAGTAGGAACACAACGTCTCCTCTCTGGGCAGGTTTGTCTGTGCCAGCCTACCTCCGCTTACTAACAGACCTTCTGTTAGCAGTTTAATGTAGGAACTACTTTTGTCCTGCAGAAGAAAATAGTTCCAACATGAAACTGCACACAACAAGGTGTGCGGATAATCTTGAGTAACTGGGTCATGCATTTTGGAAACATTGAATTTTAAAATGTAGTTTTAGTGCTTTGAGCAACACAAGCCGAGTGCCATTTAGTCCCATTATATTGAAGAGAAGGCAGACATCTCTACAGCTGATATCTTCCAAAACTCTGCAACTCACACCATAACTATCTAAATGGATGAATAGCACAACAGGTAAGAGGTAAAATATGTATTTCTGATTTTGGGGTGAACTGTCCCTTTAAATTTGTGCATCTGTGCATTGTTGACATTAATATTTTATATCATTGGCAGTGTAGAACAACCGTGTTTCTGTGGTTCTCTATTCATAACTCACAGGTGCAGTCTAAACAAGCTTAATTACTTCAATACACCTCATTATGAACAAATAAATGCTCCGTGTTTGTGCTCATGACAATTGGACAGGAATGGAGAAAAACAGTTGCTAAGGGGATTGAAGCGGCGCGGAACGCCGTCGGCCTCCTCTGTGCCGACTGTTGGTCGCCGTAGATCATCATGTAAGTTGTCAGAGCCTTTATCATTTCTTATGTTTGACTAAGCACATCCTTTGTAGGAGAAGTGTTCACTCATGGCATGAATTCAATGGCAAGTAATTATCAGCTACACATCTGTCATCCTTAATTTGCATAACAGGATACTTGCTAGAAACACAGCAATTACTTTGAAATAACTGGAAACAAGCCTTTTACATCCTCTGCACCTGCTTGTGAAATTGTGTTATTTAAAAAAGCAAAAACAAAACAAACAAACAAAAAAAAAAATGTCAAGATGCCGCCATCTTGAACATACTAAGATCTTCCATGTGAGTCTTTCATATACACAAAGTATGCAAAACGTGTCTGCATCAGCAGCGGCTCTAATCAGCATTTAATTTATTTAACAAGTTGTCGTTTGCAGATGGCTTATTCGAAGAGAATGAAAGGAGGACGGACCTGCCAAAACCGAGTTTGGGCTGGTGGTGAAAAGCTAATACACGGACATGAGAAATGTCAAATCCAATATTAGTCTCATCTCACCAAGCTTAAATAACCACTTAGAGTTAGATTGGGGGACTGTTTGGTGAATATTGGAATTACATCAATATTATAAACCAGGTATGCACAGCTGCTTCCAATCCATAACACATTTCAAGCTGGGAAATTACAGTTTAGCCTCTCTTGGATTATTCATAGAGGCTTTTGTAAAAAGGTTCTTTGATATGTCTTTCTTTTTTGCTAAAAAGAAAGAATTGGAGTGACTTTTAAAATGCATTTTTAGCTTTTAAAAATATTTTAATATGAATAAAATGCAAGATTTGATATTAGATACATCTGTTAGACATGTAACTAATTTAATTTTTGATTACACTAAAGAAATGCAATGTTTAAAGGTGCTATATACAGTATTTAACATAGAGGTCGCTGCAGAGCACCTGCATCTCAGACCAAAACAAATGCATGTTTTGTTTTTTCAATAAAGTTGTGGGAAAAAAGTGTCGCGTGAACACACACTGCTCACAAAACTCAGATCAAACTGTCAAACGAGGCAGAGCTGATCAAATATGGATCAGTATGTTATTACATTGCCCATTTCTCGCTTAAAATGTAGTCAGACGCATTTTTTAGTGACTCTAGGTGTAAAATGAGAAAGACAGCCGCTCTCATAAAAGATCTCACAGGTGATCATTTTAGCCCAAACTACGATCTTTCCCTAACTGTAAACACGTTTTCTGCCCCTAAACCTACTTAGATCTTAAACACAGCGTTGTCGCATTAGAAAACATAATTCGTTTGCATAATGTGGACAATAAACCAATAAATACTCAGCTGTCAAACTAAGCAGAAATGGCTCAATGTTGGCACTGCTGAGAATGGATACGAAGGACGACCAGGAGGGACTTGCATGGACAAGAGTCCACACTGGCAAGAGATGTAGAAAATTCATCAGACATCTGCCAATTCATGGATATGGAGGGAATTCTCTTGGAAAAATTTGATCTGTGTTTCTTATTACGACCAAGGTCAAAAGTAAATATAAATGTACAAATTTTATGTTGGAGAGCCTCAAAGGTTTTGGAAAATTGTACATGAAATTATACAAAATATACTGGGGCACGATATCCCCATGAGCTACATCTACCTTTGTCATTTTAACCTTACTAAAGACAGTCCCTCCAGAATTTCGCAGGCCTTTTTTGGGATGCTGTGGCCTAAAATGGCTGATTTCACAGAAGCTTTTCAAAAAAAATGTGATGCATGTTGCAATGCTTTTAGGCATTTTTTGCAATTAAACTGGGGGACCAAGATTTCTTTGTTTTTTTTGTATAATTCATTAAAAATCAAAGGCAACTTATTCCAGGGAGAACAAAACCACAGTCTGTCCTCAGGGTTTTAACTAACCTCACCAAAAAGGCTCAGAATTACAAAAATGATTTTAAAAAAAATCTGCTTTATGTGTAAATAAATTAGTGCATCTGAGAGGTATTCCATAAAGAAGCAAAATCTTTTTGGAGCTCAAACTCAAAAACATCATGCACAGAATTCTAAAATAAAAGTGCACAGAGCGTTGATAAATGTCAATTACAGCAACAAATGTGTTCTTCAGTACCCATGACAAAATTAAAATCAATCGAAATTAAAGTCAAATTTGCAGAAAAGTAGCAGAATTTGCCAGGTCGCACAGAATTCATGGAGACTGGTTGAATTTGAATTGTTGCGATTGCAACATTGCATCTTCCTGGAGTGACTGTAAAGAGAATATAAGAGTCAGAAATAGGTATTTGACCTCCCTTGACAGGAACAACGGGCCTCATTCAAGAAGATTTTCGCATTCTTGTCTTAAATTTCTTGTACTTTTTTTTCCGTACGAAGGGCTCGTACGAACACGAAACAAGAAACAAGAAACGTTCCACCTGCGCATATTTGAGTGCACGTGCATGAGACTTGTACAGTAGCATAATTACCGCCTGATTAATACCAGATATGGCTATGCTTCCTGCTCCATATGTCAGGAAGTGTTCATTCATTAAAAATAGCATCGTGAAAGATGCGAAATAAAGAAGTGGAAAACTTTGGTTTGGATACCCGCAGACTGACTGCACATAACTGTACGACAGATCTGAACCACTCAGAAATTGTGTTTGTACTGAAAGAACATTCAAAATACGAGAAAATTGGTGAACGCAACAAGTTCTCTTAAATCACTCCACGTAAGAACAAATCTGTTCGTACGAGTGGTTCTTGCAGTCGATAGGAGGCTCATAGAGGAAATCCTCACAGTGGGAAAACTAACTACAAGAAACACAGCTGAAAGAAAAAGTGGGAGAAATGGACATTATTCAGAACCCAAAACAGCGACAAAGACTACAGATAGGACCGACTAATTTAGGTGAAGATGCTAAGGGAGAGGATGAACTGCTAAAAATGTAACCCCCAAACAAATATTTTTGAATTATCATTGAGAACCTAAGTGAAGATAAGAGACGCCTGCTAATATCATTGATCTTGTCCTTGATTTCATGTGGACATCTGGGTACAGGGACATCATCGTAATGGGACACTTTATATTTTAAAGAGGTCACTGTCACACTGTAGGAACAAAGAAGAACCAAACTGAATCCAGGTTACATCTTTAAAGACAAACTACAAGAACAACTTCCCAAAATAAAACAGCGGAAAAAGAAACAACGGCATTAAGCATTAAGCATTAACGGCTGATTGATCCAAACAAGGGCAAAATATAGGACAACATGGTGCGGGGGCTGCTCAGACAAAAACCAATGGCCCGTGTAATGTGCCACGCCACATGTTACAGGAAGAGGCTGCTTTGGTCGACACGTGTGACGCCGGCAAGGACAGAGAGGGCGCAACCTTTGGCATGACGCACCGCATTACAGTGTCACAGCCAGTCACGCTCCATCTCCTCTGGGCTTGTTACAGCAAGTCGCAGTCTGTCAGGTGTCTCATGAGTGTTAGACTGTGAAAACACAGCGGCAAATATGAGCTGTATATTCCTTCTAATTAAGCAGTTCATTAATTCATTTGTGTCATATTGCGTGACATGGCGGTGCCCTCTACTGCTAAAGCGACTTCCTGGTGGGCTTACCTGAGGGGAATATGTAATGCCTTTGAATTAACATCACGGGCTAATCACTTCCTGTCAGTTCGGCGGAACTATACTGACCAGTTTCCCTCAATGGAATTAATAAAACTCAGAGGTAACAGCATTATGTCAGGCTGAACATGCAGCACTGTAATGTCACTTATTAGGAAAATGACATTGTCACAGTGAAATGACATTAGTGCTAAAGTTAATGTGTTAATGGGAGATGTGTCTACGGTCCAGTCACAACACTCCCGCGGGGTTTACATACAACATTTAGCACCCACGCACCCTGTCAGACAAACAACTCGTGACTTCATGATAGGTAAAATGACTTCCATTTGGCACCGAGCTTGATCTTTCCCCTTCCCGGATTTATGCGTTTTTTTTACGAAACACTTCTGAGACGTCCAAATGATCAGAAGGGGTTGGTGGTGTCGCAAAGGTACAAGAGGTAATCCTCATAATCCGTAATCCAAAAACACTCAACCTGCGAGGAGTCAGTCATATTAACCTTTTATGAGATTGTGGTGTTAAGATTTAATCCACCCCAGTAATTGTCAGAGCATTTCCTGGGCTTGAACAGATGTTAATTATTTAAAGTGGGGTTGTCTGAGGTCTTTAGCCATAATCAGTGTATTTACTAGAGTAGACGGCAGTCTTTACACCCCGACAGTTTGGAGAAGCAAAGAGTATCAGCATGGAAGCTCAGCAGTGTACAGCTGTGGACAGAGTCAGCAGCAAAATGTATTTTAACCACTTAAAAAGGCCCATCTAAAAATATCTGCTGCACTTTGTTTTACAGTACACTATTAAGTTGTAACAAGCCTACTTTAGCGCTGCAACTAACGATTAGTTTCATCATTGATTATGAGTCGATTATTGTCTCGATTAATCAATTAGTTGTTTGGTCCATAAAATGTTAGAAAATGGTGAAAAGTATCGATCAGTGTTTCCAGAAGCCCAAGATGACGTCTCCAAATGTCTTGTTTTGCCCACAACCCAAAGTTATCCAGTTTACTGTCAGACAGGAGTAAAGAGACCAGAAAATTTTCACATCTGAGAAGAATTTTTTCATAGAAAAAATGACTCAAAATCATTAATCGATTATTAAAATTGTTGGCAATTAATTTAATAGACAAATCCGGCAAAGTATCGGAAGTTAACAAGCTGCCATTGCCGCAGTGGCGTCTCCCTCCAGTTTGAGTGCGAATGAATGCGAGCTGACATAAGACGTTTACAGTTTTCTACTTTTACACTTACTTTTTATGTAACGTTACTTTTGACAAAAAATATCTAGGAAGTCAGGAAGAACCTGTGCAGTTTGGCTGCTCCAACACTGTGTCATACTTCAACTTTGGGAAAAAGACAAAACAAAACAAAAAAAAAAAGAAAAAACAGAATACAACACAGTACACAAATCTCTGCATCATGAAGAGAGCTGCTGTCTGAGACCAGAGACTCTACAGAGATTCACTGAGCGTACAGAGGACCACCATGTGTCACAGTGGATCAAAAATATTAACAGAAAGGAACTTCCTGAAAAGCTTGAATACCTGATGAAAATGTGAATTCATGTATATTTTTAATAAATATTACACAGTACTTCATCACTTAAATGTGGCAGAGGTGGTCTGTGTTTTCTCTTCTCCATTATCCATCTCTGCTTGTTGCAACAACTGTATAACTACTACGTAAAATTTAAGAACAATAATAACGCCATCCTGAAAGGAACCTTCATCAGTTACTGAGGGCCGCTGTTTAACGTCGTCACTTCAATTATCTATCTGTCACTGTCGGCAGACAACGGCAGACACAGTGTCTTGAAGGGAACGCCAGATCCACAAGATCTCGTGAGAGTGAACATTTTGACTGAAACCATGAAAAATCTTTCAGTTTGATTCTAGACACCAACCCGGACACCAAGAGTGACGGACACAATGTGCCACCACAGGAATGGCAGCGCGCAAGATGCGGATCACACAAATGGTCACCGGATTCGTCTCTATTTGATTAATAACTGATCTTTTGATTAATCTTTGCAGCTCCACCATACTTTGTATTAAATTTGACGAAAACTAGAAATAATATTTTCTCTATTAGACATATCAGATGTTTATTAGACCACTGTTAAAGTTTTTAGAGGATAAGCAGGGTCACATTACAACAGAACTGTACTGTTAACTGAAGAGTATATTTTCCCCAACTGTTTAACCTCAAACCTTAAAAAAGCAACTAAAAACTAAATACTGACTAACTTATTCTTCCCCATTTAAAAACAACATGTGAACCAGATCTACCAAGCAAAGGCCACAATTGTAGAGGCAGAGGAATATTTTGTCTGTGGGTGACTGCACAGACTTACTGTGATAATGTAGGCAGATAATGTGATTGGATCAAAGAAGTGAGCATCAGTCTTGGCTAGGCAAAGATCGGTGTGTCTTAAGTAGCAAGTATGATTTCACCTTAGTTTACAGTACAGTTCTGTTTTAATCTGTCCCTAATTACACTCTAAGAAAGTCTAATAAATGGCTTAAAACTGCCTAATATATAACATATTATTTTATTTTTTGTCTAATTTAATATAAAGTATGGCTTATTACGTCTTATTAGTGTACCGTTACATGTATGGTGTCGAAATTAGGGTATAGTTGTGTTTGGGTACTGACTTATTTGTAATTATTGTCTATTTTAATAGAAAGTATGGCTTATGTCCTATGTCTTATTAGTGTACTTTAAATAAAAAAATATCAATCCCTGGTTTCAGTATGCGCTATATGTAGAATATTTTCATGCTTTACCTTACCATCAGACAGCCTTTTTCAATAGGAAACTGCTGTTTTATAAACCAAATAATGCTCTTCTCTCTCTCATTCAACCCACTGGCAAAATCAGTCATTTTACCTTGGAGAACAGGAGTTGCTAGTCCCTTCCGCTGCCTCGATCTGTTCAGAGAATCCAAACTAACCATTTAAAACACAGAAGTCGCATAATAACACAAGCAAGCTGACCATTTGAGGCAGCGGTACACCAGGAACTTTCATGTAAACAAGATAAAAAGAGTTTTTTTTTCTTAAGGGCTCTGGCTGCTTTGGAGATAGTGATATTTGGCCTGTATGATGGTGGTTTCCTATTAGAAAAGACTGTCTGATGGCAAAGTATAGCAGTGACAATGTTCTGATTATTGATATATTTTTTTAGGTAAGTCTTTTTTAGGTGGCTAAAATAAATGTTGCTGCTACCCCGTCCACTGCAATATCTGATTGGTTTCTGAGCTGCTTTCTCCTCTCTGCTTCTCTAAACTGGGTGAGTCGACCGGCAAGTGCCTCATACAACCCTGCTTCAAATAATCTGAACTATTCTTTTAACCTCAGGTTATTATTATAGCAACATGCCCTTACTGATCTGAAAAAACAGCGTCCAAAGACTTTTTGACTGGGGGTGTTTGATATTCACAGGAGTGACAGCTCGACCAAAATAAAACATCTTCTCCTTACGCTTCATCCCTTTTCCCAGCATCCACTGGGTGGTAGGCGGCGAGACAGTGTGAACAGGTCACCAGTCCCATCACAGGGACAACACAGACACCCTCACACATATGAAAACCCACAGAGACCAACACAGAGTGCTGGAGGGCAAAGAAAAAAGAAAAAAAAAAAAAAAAAAAAAACGAGACTAAAATAGTCTGGGACACGTTGCATATGGCCACCGTGTCCCTAGTTTACTGCCAGGGACCCTCTTTTGCATATCATTCCCTTCCACATATTAATATTGTATGCTGCTCTCTGTGAAGTTTGCAAAATGCAATCAATCTAAATGAACTATAAGAAATACAGTTTATAAAATTGTATTTTAATGAGCAAATATGTTTTTTTTTCCACAGGAAGGACATTTCAAACAGTAGCCCCAAATTTAAAAAGTCCTGGTAATTTGGTGGGTTTTGATTTTCCTTTTTAATTTAGAAAACTCTGCCAGTATATCAAATGGGAATACTTCATTTTGGGAATTTGCTTATTAGCTTTCACATTTGTATGCCAAATATGTAGCTCCAGCCAGCAAGCTGTTAGCTTAACAGAGAGGCTGAAAGCAGAGGGAAACATCTGGTTCTGTTCAAAGTGGTCTTTGTAAAGTGTTTAATTAGTTAGACTTTAGAGGTGCTGGTGTGGATTTCTTTCTTTTTTTTTTTTTTGTTACTGCGGACAGAGCCAGGCCAGCTGTTTGTCCTCACTTTTACTCTTCATATTAAAGGAACAGTGTGTAAGATTTAGTGGCATCTAGCGGTGAGCTTGCAGATCACATACATCTTGTCTTCTTCTGGTGGTAAACACAAAAGGCCACATCTAGAGCAGTCTTTAGTTTGTCCATTCTGGGCCTGTGTAGAAACATGGTGGACTCCATGGAAGAGGACCTGTACACTCTGTAGATGTAAAGGGCTCATTTTAAGGTAATGAAAACACAATTCTTATTTTCATGTAATGACAAACTAATGAAAAGATACTTAACCCTCTAACACACCCATTTTTGGACCTTTACAAGCACAGAATACATCCTTAATTATGGTGTGATACTTTAAAAATAATAGCAGTGTTTTAATTTGTCACATGAATCTCTGGAAGTCATTTTGATTCACATTAATAGATGAGTAAAGTTAAATTTTTTATTGTTTAAGGTATTTTATTTGATAATTAAGTGATAGAAAACTGTTAAAATGTACATGTTGCCTTGAAGTGACACTGTGCCATTATAGATTCCCACCATGATATTTCTGGTATTGTGTATTTAGGTTTATACTACTGTTTAACTAATATGAAATAGGGTGTGAGATGCATTGTCTTGAGGAGAGGTATGATAGTTTGGTTTGATAGATTGTTGATGTAAAATTTGCTGAAATATGTTTAGACTCTTAAACACATTCATTCCTATGGGCTGGTCCCTAATGGCACAATGTCACTTCTGAAAATAGTTTAATGTTTTTTTTTTATTGCAAATTGAATACATTTTAAATTGCTGAGGACATCAAATATTTTCCATACGTACTGTAATGATTTTTTGTAAAATTTTAAACAATAACTCTTTCATTCCTTGCTATTGTGGTACAGTGTTGCTTTAAAGGGATAGTTCACCCAAAAATGAAAATTCAGTCATTATCTACTCACCCTCATGCAGATTGGGGGTCGGCTTTTGTTTTGTTAGTCCACAAAATGCTTTTGGAGGTTCACAGGAAAACGATGTTGGAGAATCTACCAAACAATGGAAGTGAATGGTGACCAGTTTTCAAATGCAAAAAAAACATGGAAAAAAATATAAAATGCCTCCATACTGCTTGTCTGGCATAACCCAAGTCTCCTAAAGCCCTGACATGCCCTTTCCTCACCGTAACAACACACACCCAGACAGGTTGCATGTGCATGTGAATGTGGCTCCAAGCTAAGGATCTACAGTGAAGATTCAGGCTAAAAACATGGAGTAAATGATGTCTTTCAAGTCAATTTGGCATGTTGGGGCTTTTGGAGACTTGGATTACACCAGGCGTGCAATATGGAGACATTTTATGTTTCTTTTTTTGTAGTTATTTATGTTTAAGAACTGGTCGCCACTCACTTCCATTGTTTGGGAGATTCTGCAACACTGTGGTCCTGTGAAACTCCAGCAGTGTTTTGTGGACTAAAAAAACTAAACCTGACCTGCAATCAGCATGGGGGTCAGTAGATAACGACTGTATTTTCATTTTTGGGTGAACTATCTCTTTAAGATAATACACACAGCAGTAATTCCCAAAGACTGGGTATTTGGGTCACCAAATAATAAAAAATATATACTAGAATTAGTATAATTTAGTATAATTTGTTATAGAGAATAAAAATTGTGGGATATTGCAGTAAAAATGGTCAGGAACATTCATTTATGTATAAATTAAGTCTTACCAAGTTTTATTTATGAAGTCTATTGTGGTTTGTGATGGTGTTTCATTTTTAAAAAGTGAGTCCCCAGAAGAAAATTTGGGAAACACCACTCTAAAGTGTACACTAAAAATTATTTTTTGAAAATTTCTTCAAACTATGTTTACTTGGTCTATTTTATGACACAAAAACAATACTTGTTTTTACCAAATGGCACCATAATGCACACCATAGAGGGTTATTAATATTCCATTTCTGCTATATTCTGTCCATAAATCCCTGTAAATCTTACACACTGGACCTTTTAGCTAAACGTCTCCTTGCTGTGGCTATAAACTGTATAAACAAAGTGGGCTCAACCAAGTAAGCAAATAAACATATTTCCCAAAATGTCAATCTATTCCTTTCAAAGTAAAATCACAGGCAATTTGGGAAGAAAGATGTGACTGTACCGAAGTAGCACGTAGTCTGGGGATTTCAGTCATCTCCACAGGGGTGATAAGTCAGCGGTGACCACTGCTGCACTCCCAATTTATCTGCCTGGTCCTGCATGAAGCCATAACTCACGCTGCTTCTTCATTACCTGGGATCCTGTGTGCCTGGACCTGCTTTGTTCTACAGTGGAGGGCGTCCATTAATCCCACACCGCTATAATCTCCACTATCTTAATGATGCCACCGAGAAAGACAGAGACGGAGGAGCAGGTGAAGACAATAGTTTTTGTTCTTTTACAATGTGATGAACCTTTGGAAACACTTCATCTTGTTATCTCACTTACTGCTTCCAATCAAAGCGTTTGTAATGGAAGCCTGGGTCATCGCAGTGGAACAGCATGGAATCAATTGGCTAAAGTACAGTAGAAGGATTTATCTTTGTTTTGGTGGAAAAGCTCTTTATTACTGTCCCCAGCTTAGTCAATGACTCCTACTATCAGGAGGCTTTAAAATGCTTGAATGTTTGGTCATGGTTCAATAAAGCTGGCAACAGGAGTTTGAACCTAACAGCACATTTAACATTTTGAGACAGTTTCTGAGGGGACAGAATGTAGGCACAAATGGTTATGTGGGTATATGACACATAAGGAAGTTGATCTGTTATTTACATGGAGCTCATGACTAAACTGAGAACAGCTGTGTGGAAAGATGGCTAGTGGTCAGGTGGCTTTACCCTGAGAGGCAGCTCATGAAATCAGGCAAGAATCCATTTTTACAGGCTTCAAGTTATACATTTGTGTCCATACCAAAAGTGGTGCAGCCAATCGGTGCTCTAGGAGGCACTACTGGCATGGTGTTAAGTGTGACAACAGCGGGAAGTGTCCATGGAGCGTCTCGTCTCGAACAAACAATGGTGGCTCCTGAAGAGGTTAGTGTAGATACTGTAATAGCATCAGTTATATCAGAACTGGAGAGTATTTCTTCATTGAAAGAAGAGCAAAGAACGACACCGAAAGCTTTTCTCCAAAGAAAAGATGTTTTCGCTCTTCTCCCGACTGGCTTCGGCAAAGTTTGATGCGACTGGTTGAAGTTGTTAGACGTGATAGATGGATGGTTCATCCAATCACCTGCCATGTGTTTTTTGAAAGTGCTTACCCTTTTCCAAATAGTTTATAAGGATGGCTTCCCCGATGGTTCTGTGAGAAGTTTGGAAAAATTAACAAGTGGTGACTAGTGAATCAGATTCAACTGTATTTATATGTTTATATCCTGTATTACTGTCTAACTTCTTGTCTAGACCGCAAACATCATGTTAACATGAAGTAAGTGAAGACAGCATTCACACCAAACTGAAGCGCCTGTTTATGTAGGCCCCGTATTGTTCATGCATTTCAAAGTGTCAAGCAGAAAGTGGCACCCAAACTTTCTGTACAAACTTAAGTTTTCCTTAAATATTTGTGAATATTTTGACATATTTTCTATCAACATTATGCAGAAGCACTGCAGTGTGTGTGTGTGAGCACAGTGTATGTGGATGACGATGTGGACAAAAGTGCCCATGGCTGCACCAGTGTTAATTTTGACAGCAAAATTTGATTTAGTTTTAGTCATAGTCTTTTGACTAAAATGTAATTTAGTTTTAGTCATAATTTAGTCATCTAAATTGTTTTAGTTTTAGTCTAGTTTTAGTTGACGAAATATCATAAGATTATAGTCGACGAAAACTGCAGTAGATTTAGTCGACTAAAACGTGTGAAAAGGGTAATATGTAAACTTTCCCTTCAATTTCTGAAAGTCATTACGTTCACCTAGATCAGTGTTTCCCAACCCTGGTCCTCAGGGACCCCTGCCCTGCATGTTTTAGATGTTTCCCTGCTCCAACACACCTGATTCAAATGATCAGCTCGTCACCAAGCCTCTGCAGAAGCCTGATAACAACCTGATCATTTGAGTCAGGTGTGTTGGAGCAGGGAAACACCTAAAACATGCAGGACAGGGGTCCTTGTGGACCAGGATTGGGAAACACTGACCTAGATCCACCGATCCACAGATTGATTTATCAAAGCCTTTGTTGAAAACAAATGCATACGGCGGAGGGGGGTTAGCAAAACAGCAGAAAAATCACGCAGATTTATATAGCTACGCTAAATAATCGATAAAAGTCATATTCGTATTCTGACGAACATCACGTCTCAAACTTAATAATTCACCCGTAAGCCGTGTAATAAACGGGATAACGTCCAGTGAGTTGAATGTAGTGGAAAAATAAACTCCGCCAGGATGTATGGAACGGGTTCCATTCATCCCCATCCGTTGCTTAACATGCTTACCTGTGTGTGGATTTCAGGATGACTCAACTGTAAATGTCTCTTCAAGTTCGTTGTATTTTTGCCGGTAATCCTCGCGCTACACTTTTTACACAGCGTCTTGTTTTCCTTCACATCAAATGTATAATTTGTCCGTATATCTTCTCTCCTCTTCCTCCCAGACATTCTGTTGTCTTCCATGTGAAACACGTTAGTTGGGAGCAAGTTGTATACATTCCCGGGTCAGTCTCAAACTAGCTCAAAGTGTGTACGTAACTTTCTTACCACGTCGCTCTGATTGGTTCTCCTCCCAACTCCTCCCGCCTCTTCCTAAATCATCATTACTATCCACAAACGAAATTAGTTCTGATTGGATCTCGTCTCTGGCAGACATTTCCGTCTCGTTTTTATTCGTTGACGAAAATGTCAATACACCTCGTCATCGTCTTAGTCCTCGTGAATGAATTTTTATTTAGTTATCGTCTCGTTTTAGTCAGAAAAAAAAGGTCGTTGACGATAACTATGACGAAAATTTTTCGTCAACAAAATTAACACTGGGCTGCACTCAAAAGCAGAGGGTGATGAAAGCAGAGGGATTAAGATTTAGCAATGAAGTTGCCTAGTGGCAGTAAATGTACAGTTACAGTGTTGAAAACATTGCAGAAAAAGTTCAATAAGTTCCTGTGTCTTGCTTACCTGTTGCTGGGTAAAATAAAGGGGGAGTCTGTGGGATTAAACCGGAGCAGAGTGAGCTTATCTGCTCCACCTTGGTTACAAACATGGACAACATACAGCTTTGGAAAAAATTAAGAGACCACTGCAAATTTTCTGAAATCAGCATCTCAACATGTATGACAGCCATTCCATTCCAGTGCCTGTTGAATTCCAACACAACCACACCTCATTCTACTTACTGAGGTACCAATTAGGTGATCACCTGAACCAAATCTTATTTAACGAGGAAAAGTATAAAAACCATTGCCGTGGGCATCACTATCCTCTTGCAATAGGACCAGCTGGATGGCAAAAACAGTGTTAGTGGTACCTCAAAAGTAATTGGAATCAAAAAATAAAGAAGGGGTTCAATTCTGGCTTTACTGGCAGAGGGATACAGTGAGCGTCAGGTTGCTTCCATCTTTAAAATTTCTAAGACGGCAGTTCATAAGAACAAGGTCAAGCAGCAGACATTGAAGACAACAAAGCTACAGACCGGCAGAGGGCGAAAATTACTCTCCACTGACCGGGATGACTCTCAACTCATTCTAATGTCACTCAGCAACTGTAGGATGACATCAAGTGACCTACAAAAAGAATGGCAAATGGCAGCTGGGGTGAAGTGCACGGCGAGAACAGTTCGAAACAGGCTCTTAGGGGCAGGGCTCAAGTCGTGTAAAGCTAGAAAAAAGCCCTTCATCAATGAGAAGCAAAGAAGAGCCTGGCTGAGGTTTGCAAAAGACCATAAAAATTAGACCAAAGAGGACTAGAGTAAGGTCATCTCTGATGAGTCCAATTTTCAGCTTTGCCCAACACCTGGTCGTCTAATGGTTAGATGGAGACCTGGAAAGGCCTATAAGCCACAGTGTCTCACGCCCACTGTGAAATTTGGTGGAGGATCGGTGATGATCTGAGGGTGCTTCAGCAAGGCTGGAATCGGGCAGATTCGTCTTTGTGAAGGACGCATGAATCAAGCCACGTACAAGGTTATTCTGGAAGGAAACTTGCTTCCTTTTGCTCCTTCTGTTCCCTAACTCTGATGATTGGTTTTTCCAGCAGGACAATGCTCCATGCCACACAGCTAGGTCAATCAAGGTATGGATGAAGGACCACCAGATCAAGACCCTGTCATAGCCAGCCCAATCTCCAGACCTGAACCCCACTGAAAATCTCTGGAATGTGATCAAGAGGAAGATGGATGGTCACAAGCCATCAAACGTAGCTGAGCTGCTTGAATTTTTGCGCCAGGAGTGGAATAAAGTCACCAACAGCAATGTGAAAGACTGGTGGAAAGCATGCCAAGACGCATGAAAGCTGTGATTAAAAATCAGGGTTATTCCACCAAATACTGATTTCTGAACTCTTCCTAAGTTAAAACATTAGGATTGTGTTGTTTAAAAATGAAAATGAACTTGTTTTCTTTGCATTGTTTGAGGTCTGAAAACACTGCATCTTTTTTGTTATTTTGACCATTTGTCATTTAAATGCTCTAAATGACAATATTTTTATTTGGAATTTGGGGGAGATGTTGTCAGTAGTTTATAGAATAAAACAAAAATGTTCATTTTACTCAAACACATACCTATAAATAGTAAAATCAGAGAAGCTGATAATTTTGCAGTGGTCTCTTATTTTTTCCAGAGCTGTATGTATTCAATATGTTTTTACTGGGCACCAGCCTTGCATTTATTCGACTTGAAGTCTAAATAAACGCTTCGGCTTGCGTTAACACCCGACATACACAGCTGGGTCATGAGACACACTGAGCTGGTGCAGACAGCTGTCTGCACTGATAAAAATTAAAGCCTTTCTGTTGTGTGACGTGCAGGTGACTTGCTTGCTGTTGAGACGGGGTGGCATACATTGTGTGTATCCTTGAGGCCTGACAAATGTGTTTAATACACTTCTTTCCTCTTAAAACACTTGCAAAGACAATTTCTAAAAGATTTAAGTCCTGTTGACAGGCTTATTGCAACATTTTTCCATGTTATTGCCACCAACTGTCAGTCAAACCAGCCACATGTGCATTATGTCATCACTTGCTTAAGTTACTGCATCATTGTGTGCGTGAATGATACAAACAAAACCAGGCTTGATTCTTAAAAATATTGTGCTACTAGAGGCCAACAACTCCACAGGGCACCTTTACCTGGCCAAGTTCTTAATTTTTCACCATCCAAGGAGCTTGACTTTGGTTTTCAAGTGAGATGTTATCACCAGAGGGAAAAAAAAATGCACTGGTCATCAACTCTTAAAACAAGCCTTGTTTAAATTTCCTGAAAAGCAACCTTCCAGTCAAAGCATCTGTAACTGAAGTCTGGGTTGTAGCAGCAGAGCAGCGTGGAATAAACTGGCTTAAGTACAGTCGAAGGATTTATCTTTGTTTTGGTGGAAAAGCTCTTTTTTACTGTCTCCAGGTAAGTCAATGACTCCCACTATCAGGGGGCTTTAAAAATGCTTGAATGTTTGGTCATGGTTCAATAATGCTGGTAAAAGGAGTTTAAAACCTAATAGCAGATTAAACGTTTCTGAGACACTTTGTAAAGGGACAGAAAAGAAAGCAGAAATGGCTATGTGGAAACAGGAACAATATCACACGCAAGAACGGTGAACTGTTGTCCATTTAAATGTAGAACAGCTGTGCAGAAACGTGGGTAGCGGTCAGGTGACTGACAGAGGTGGAAAAGCTAGTGAACACAAGTTTCCTGTGGAGTTTTCTTGTCAACATACATTGAGGCCTGACAAATGTGTTTGCAAATTTCTTTCCTGATAAAACACTTGGAAAGCCAGTTCTTAAAGTATTTAAAAACCTTGCACTATTTAAGTCCATGCTTGCTCCTGTAGACAGGTTGTTGCTACATTTTTCTCCATGTTATTGCCACCAAATGTCAATCAAACCAGCCGCATATAAACACATCCAGCGATGTACCAGAAGTTAACAAGCTGCCACTGTTGCGTTGGCGTCTCCCTCCAGTTTGAGCACGAATTAATGCGAGCCGTCATAAGAAGTTAACAATTTTCTACTTTTACACTTACTTTTTATGGAACGTTACTTTTGACAACTGTGTCTAGGAAGTCCGGAAAAACCTGTGCAGTTCGGCTGCTCCAACAGTCGTGTCGAATTTCAACTTCAAACGGAATGTTAAATACACAAACCTTTACTTCATAATGAGAGCTGCTGTCTGAGACCAAACGCTCAAACCTACAGAGATTCACCGAAGCGTACAGAGGACCACCATGAGTCACAGTGGATCAAAAATATTAACAGAAAAGAACTTTGTTCCTGAAAAGCTTGAATACCTGATGAAAAATGCAAATTCATATATAATTTTTAATATATATTACACAGTACTTCATCACTTAAATGTGATGGAGGTGGTCCATATTTCAGCGCCTAATCGTCATTCTAAAAGGTATGTTCATCAGTTACTGAGGGCCGCTGTTTAACATCGTCAACCCAATTATCCACTATTATGTCACTGTTAGCAAGCAACAGCAGACACAGTGTCTAGAAGGGAACCCCAGATCCGCAAGCTCTTCTTCTTCTTCTTCTTCTTCTCATTCGTTGAATTTTAAACGTGGTTGGCATCCGCAAGACCTTACGAGAGTGAACATTTTGACCGAAACCATGAACAATCTTGCGAGAGTCTCTCAAATTTGGGGTTCCCTACTAGACCCAACCAGCAGACACTGTAAGTGACGGACACAACATGCCGCCGCAGCAATGGCAGCGCCGCAAGATGGGGGATCACACAAAGAGGTCGGCGGATTCGTCTATAGAAAGGTAAGGTAACGCCCCTTCTGGTGGACCAGCATCGGACCTTACTTCAATAAAAATATGAATGATAGTCAATGGCAAGTGACAGTTTAATTTTTTGATCCCCTTTGTACCATGAATCACGCATGTTGGTCAGTTTAAAAGATTTTGTTTTTAAAGTCAAGAAAGTCACATTTTGTCATAAAACTGTTGAAGAATAAGACTGTGTAGGTGTGTAATTAGAAAAACTACACACCCAGCGGTCGTGTAAGTGATGTCATGACTTTCTACCTCCAATAGCTTGTTGACTGCGTGTTTTTGTATCGGGACGTCCCGGCTGATAAAAGCACCAGGAGTTGCCGGATAAAACACATCTGGTAAGATTACCTTACAAGCGACAGCGACTTTGGTGTTGGTGACATATATAAAAACCTAACGCTGACAAACTCACCACTCACCAACTGTGACTTTCATGTCTTGTAAAATTATCATTTAAATTGACAAACATTATGTAATTCAGGACACAATTGAAACAGCAACAAAAAATTATTTGTCTCTCAACAAAGACTACTGTTGATATTTTTTCTGAAGTAAGGGCATCTCTATTATGTCGCCCAAGGGCCGCTTGAGTGCATGCACATCTTTGTGCGCGTGATGATACAAACCAGAGACTCATTCTTATAAACACACTCCATTGTGCTACTAGAGGTCAACAGCTCCCCAGGCTACTTTAATTGGCCAAGTGTTGTATTTTTCAAGATCCAAGGAATTAGACTCAAAAAAAACAAACAAAAAAAAAAACCATACACCGTGTGCCCCATGTACTGAGGATGTCAGTCCTCTGCAGCTGCCGTGGGTTCAAACTCCTGCGTGCTGCCCTTTGCTGCATAAGTCATATCTTCAGCTGTCCTACAGAATAAAGCCATAAAAGCCGCCCCCAAAAAATGAAAATGCAGGCCTTGTTTATATTTCCTGAAAATTAAAGTCTTATAAATCATGACTGTTGTGTTTTAGGAGCAAGGTGGAGATTGTCTTACATTAAAAGCGTCACAAAATCTCTTAGGAAGGACAGGGTGGACTTAAAAAATGTTTGAGTTAAGCAATTGCAATGTCCAAGTTCGAGAGTGGCAAAGGGCTGTTGCATCTCCCTGTCTTTCCTCATTTCCTGTTTAGTCTCCACTGCAGGGACTGTCAACTGTGCACATCATGTGTGCCAAAGCTTTTCACGGTGGCCATATTTATATCATTGTAGTATTACGAACTGGCTGTAAAAAATGCTTTAATGCGAACCAAACTTTTCCTGCTTCTCCAGCTTCACATTAAAAGCATGAAACTGGTGAAACAATGGTTGACTTTTATTATGTGTAGTCATAGAAACTGCAATGTCTTCGTCAGTAAGCTTAGCTTTACGTCTATCGTTCATCAAAACTACGTCTACAAAACAAGACAATGTTAGTTTCTGTATTTCCTAATAGTGGATCAGATTGAAATATTGCAGGGAGTAATGTAATAAGAAAGAGCAGCCACAGTGAGCTGCTAGATGAAGAGCTGCGGGCGACAGGCTGCACTCCCCCGACTTCTTGGCGAACTATCAACTCCTTTCACTGTGCCCTGCTGTTCACAGACTCATGCACTGTGCAGCATAAAATTAGATCACGGTTGCTCACAGAACGATGGAAAAAGGCCAATTATTGTCTGACTTCTTTAACAATCAGCAAACAAGAATCGCCTCCAAATTCTGTGAGCGGTAGTTCACAACTGCATCTGCTGTTGCCACCAGTAACCACAGGTGTCAAATGCACAATCAGGATGCAACTGCATACTAGTATCAAAATTGCTTATAGATGATATTTCCTGCTGAGGACTGAATTCTGCAATTATGTTTCTGGAGTTACAGATTTGAGTCATCACTCCTCAGTGAACTGCCTCTTTGATGAAGGTCTGGGAGCATTTTCTATGTAAGTATCTAGTTGTCATTATGGATTTCCCATGTCTGTTCACATTCATATAGGCTAATAAAGATAACATTCTTTTGGTAAAAAAGCAAAAATATTAAACAATAATAGACTAAGATAAAAAAAGTTATTTTTTTAATTTAAAATTCTGACAGTGTCTGCTTCAAAAAATTCTGATTAGTGCCACAGAAAGCAAACCAGGGCTGAAATGCTAACAAAGTGACTGTAGCTAACTAAGAATATTAGACTTCAGCATGTCAAAGAGAGGAAAGAGAGAGGAAAAGTTATACTGACAAACTGTCAATGTCAGTGTCCTTTCTCTTTACCTTATGCTTTTCTGTGAGAAATGATCCCATACACCTAACCTAACTGTAACCATAGCAATGGCAGATCATGTGATGTGTGCCATTTTGGAAGACACTGAAAAAAAACACTGCCCTTATTGTAAAGATGTCAGCTCAGAAAGCACTCACATGGCGTGTTTTAAAAAGCAAAAATTAGTGACATATTATGTGACTTTACAAGGTATGAGGACTTGTTTGCTCCTGAATAAATAGGTATGAGGATAATGGTGCAGGTGTCACCATGACATTTCTTTTTTAATTATATAGCCTAATTGAAAATGTTAAATCACTCCCTTTAAATAGTAGCAGACACATAGAAATGGGAGAGAAAAAAAAACAAAAAACAAAAAAACAAAACAAAAAAAAAAAAAAACAAACGTGTTTGGAACTCTGACAGTATAAGTAATATAATTGCCAGCAGTGTTACTAATAAATGTCACATCATTTGGAATGGCATTTAGCAGCATATGTTGTATATTAACATCTTTAAATAGGCACTCGTGGGTTTCAAAGCACATGACACTGCATGTGAATCTGTGAAAAAGTGCAAAATTAATGAAAATGAAAAGGGGCTGTGCTGAATGCCAAGTTCCTATTATGTCCAAATCAATATCAAAGTATTTTATCACACATGTATTGCACTATATAGCACCTATGCACCAGTATCTTGCCCAACAATGACAAAAAGTAAAAGTATCTCATTAGTAGTACTCTGTGTTATTTTTAATAGTGTAGCAGAGTTAGTCTTATTCCAGGAAATGATTAAAAATGGTTGCTGCCTCATCCTGCACTCAGGGGCATTTTACAAGCCAAGAAAGTCGCAGATTGTCATAAAATATCAAGTAAAATACAGTATAAGACTCTGGTGATACGTAATTAGAAAGACTACACAGGTAAGTAACGTCATGACTTTCTCCCTCCAAAAGCTGAAACCAGATGTACCACACCAGCAACAGGTCTTACTCGTTCTTTCGCTTCCTGGCTGATAAAAACACCAGGAGCCGCTGGATGAAACACTTCAGGTAAGATAGCGTTGCAAGGGGCAGCGAGATCAGTGTTGATGACATATATTGCGCGAGACGAGAGATGTAGTTCACTGGGCGGTTTCATGTAAAACTAGACTAAACTATGACAAACCGACAACAAACCGAGACTTTGTTGTCTTGGAAAATTATCACCTCTCTTTTCACAGTAGTGGAGTGTTTCTGGGGAAGGGCCTCACTGCACAAAAGTACAACTTTATTTGGGTAAAACTGGATCATATTTTATGGAGAAAATACTTTCTGGTTTCCCCTCTGATGTCTGTCTACTCAGCTTCAACTCTTGGCTATTTAATCACAGAACCTTCCTCATGGACAGATGGCTTTAGCTTACTTGGTGCTGAAGTAGCTAACAGTAACTGTTAGCTGCCATTAGTGGCCAGATGAACTGGTCTCAGCAGCCTCCCAGTGAACACGGGCGGCATCGATAAGGAATTTTCTGATGGATGCGTAAGTAAGCTAGCTAACTGTGAACTACCATTGGCTCAATTATCTGATTCAGCCCCAGCATGCTGGGAGCCAATCTCAGTACTGTAGCCTATTCCTTGTCAGCAAAGTGGCCTCCCTTGGTCTCAGAGGCCGTTTTGGTCCTGGTCTGATGACCGTCTTCACTTGGAACTAATAGTGAGGTGAAGCCACGCCCCTTGCAGTGGACCATTGTGGGATCTAACATCGGAAAGAATATGAGCTGTCGTCAATGGCGAGAGACAGATAATTTTATTTTCCTGTCTGTGCCACAAATTGCACATATTGTATTTGTTAATTTAAAAAATAATGTGGATATGTAATTAGAAAGACTACACACCCAGAAGTCACTTAAGCGATGTGATGATTTTTTCCCTCCAAAGCTAACATTAGCCGCCGAAGCTACAATGCCTCTGTGTTTTCGTACCGGGGTGTAGTCACACAACAACTCTCTCTCTCTCTCTTTTCAAGGCTGCTAAAAGGACCAGGAGTGACTCTGTAAAACACTTTAGGTAAGATAACATTAAGCTGAATTTATGGTTGAAATAGTGTGCCCGGCGCGTAACAAAAATGATGTCATGTCCTGTGTCAGCTCAGGCGCAAAGGCTCCAAAAGGTGTCGCGTCACGTTGCTTCATCATGCACCTCTGAACTTTTACTAGTCGGTCCTGGCTCGAGCCGACAGGATTTGATGTCATTTTTGTTGTGTGCTGGGCACACTACGGCTAGTGTAAACCCTGCTCTACAAGAGGCAGCGAGATTAGTCGTTGATATATGTCGTGCAAGACAAGAGATGTAGTTCACTGAGCGGTTTCACATAAAACTTAAGTATGACAAACCTACCACAAACTTTCTTGACTTGTAAAAGTATCTTTTGAATTGACAAACATCATATGTGAAATTTGTGGCAAAATTCAAACAGAATCAAAAAATAATTTGTCTCTCGGCATAGACTACCTTTCATATTTTTTCCTAAGACCTATGGGGCATGTACTGCTCTCTTTACTGCATCCACGGACTGCTTTAGTTGAATGGTGGTGGTAGTAGAGGAGAGAGGTAATGTGCAGTGCTACTGTACGCCAGTCAATGCTGGCGACAAGCCCCTCCCTTGCTGCAAACACATAAGCAACAGTCACTTGGTTCGTCATTTCATGGGAACTTTAATGGTAACAAAGTGAAACAACGATACAGTGGAGTGTACTTCTGAATTTCTAAGTTAAAACGCTTTCTTCTGACATTTTGATATTATTTTCTATACCTCCTGTAGACACACAGATCAATAACATTTGCCATTCTCAAATCCTCTGGCTCTGCAAACAGGCAGCAGACTATTGTCTCCACAGAGGCTGATACCGCACCATGCTGAGACAAACAAAGAATCAATGAGATAATTATTTGACCCCCAATGCAGTTTTACTGTCACAATTAATTAAATGTATGCAGGTGTGTAAATGTCATGATGCACCACAAAGACACACAACCGATCTTGAAAAAAAGTGAGAATATGCCTTCATATGAACCTGATCTCCTCTGGTTAATCCTGAGGAGGTGCAAGTTGTCAGTATGATCTGTGCCACTGCAAGTCTCCTGCTAACTTTTTTGTGTTTGAATAAAGTTATTCTGACTGACAGCACAGAAGCCTGTTGCCACGCCGACCACAATAAAAAGAGAGACAGAAAAAGAAAAAGAAAAAAAAACAACAAAAACAGCAGAGTGAAACCCTCATCTCTCAAAGAGACAAAGATAAGCTTTTACTCAGTTCAGCCTATTCCATTTTGTATTTCATTTCTGCAGCATGGAAATAGGTGGAAGCAATCATTCATTTTCATTTCTGATAATTGGATTCTCTGGAAATGGACTTTCTGCTAAAACTCTGCTTAAATATAAAAAGAAAAACTGGGAGGATTTTGGTGTGCTCTTTAATTTCTTCTAAAGTGACAATGACAAGGCACTGACGTCACTTAGTAAGTCACACTGGGTGTAAAATAGAGAGTGGATGTTAAAACATTTGTTCAATAGGTTCAAGTCGTCATGTCAACTTATTGTGGCTCTACGCTGATGATTCTAACACACTGTCCACACATACACCAGTATTTGTAAGAATGATTTTTTTGTGTGTATTTTGGCCTTTTGTCCACACACAAACAGGGTTTTAGGTCACTATAAACTACTGGTGGACTCAAGGAGGGGCATGGGGAATTATCACCACTCTTAGTGCCCTCAAAGTGCCCTGTTAGATGCTCCTGTGGTAAAACCCTCTGGAGTGACCCAGTGTCAAAGACAACATGATAAACTGCCCATTAGGGTGCTCTTCTAGTGTACAAAATGTGGTAAAAATGCAATTGGGGTCCTCTTTCAGATGGGAAAATGTAGTAAAGTGCCTTCTAAAGTGCCCTTTGAATGGACAAAACATGATAAAATGCCCACCAGGGGGCCCCCTCCTGTGGAGGAAATGTGGTAAAGTACATTCTAGAGTGTACTTCAAATGGACAACACGTGCATAAGTGTCCTCTAGAGTGGCTTTCCAGTGGACAAAACATGATAAAGTGCTTCATGACTGTCAGTGTGTCGGTGACAAACTGTATGCACCTGATGACCTATATATTTTTCTTCGCCCCTGCCCCTCAGACGGCACAAGTCTGTCACTGCTAGAAACTGAGCTTTTTAAAAACTCAAATGTAAAGATATTCAAAAGATACTTAAACAGGGAAACTAAAGTATTTGGCTTGGAGTGTGCGCCATTGTCTCCTTTGTGCGACGTCAGTGTGCGCTGCTATGTCATTTGTTTAAATGGACTATTTTGTCTATCGCAGCAAGTTGTTTCAGCGTCATCGTTCAACAAGACTGTAAGGCCATCACCATCTTCTGTATTGCAGTATTGATTGCACACAAAATAAAACAACACCATAGCCACAGACTTCATGTGCAGAGAGGAAACTTTCCTCAAGTGTAAAACAGGCAGGGAAGTAAGATCAATTAAGTAACTAATTACAAATACTCAAATTACACATTCAAAAAAAACAGCAGCAGACACATGTTTTGAGAGGCAGCCATGACCACTGGGCAGAACAGCAGAACAAAAATATTATAATTGCTAATGAATCAATTTGATTAATTAATCAATTAATCATTTCACCAATTGATTTGACATTGTTTTATCTAGTGGAGCCATTTGTTGAAAAGGGACACTTAAGCTTTATATAAGAAAGATGAGAAAAATGAGATACAAAACACAAGCACAACCTTTGCTGAACAAAAGAGGAACTTTGTTTGGAGCTATTTCTCAGCTGTGACTGAAGAAGTGTGATGGCTGTTCTCTACAAATATCCAGATACATATTAGTTAAATTAATATTTTTGTCAAAACCAATTTCCAGCATTGGTTAGAGTTATATATTCAAACTGTGATTCCTCATCAATAGCTGTTACTTTAGCAGGCCAGTTAAATATATATTCAGACAATCAAATAATATATCCAGCCCATAGAAACTTATCTAAATTGCTTATTTTAATGGAAGTGAAAATAATAATATAACTCAAAGCTGAAATATGAAAATGGTTGAATAAAATAACCTTTTAGTGTAACTGAAATGATTCCAATATTTAGGCAGATTTAGCCAATTTATGATGCATTTACCTCATAAATAATGACACTCTGCTCTCCCCTACGACACAAGCCACTTTTAATAATAAAAAAGTATAGGTATCTGTATCAGTATTTGATGATTCTGGCCCTGAATTACATCTACTGTTAGTTTTGTGGTATTGCCTACATCTAGTGTACAAGTGTTGTGTGACTACAAGTACATTTCATATGAAAGTTTGCTAGTTTATAACAGCGTTGATTATTTTGCTCTTATTTGGTTCATTTTAGACATGTTATCGAACATCACTTGTAAAATTGTATTTCTGTTACCGTTTAACAGCACAGCTAAATACAAAGGTTCTGTAAACTGGTTCTATTATAACGTAACACAATAAAGACAAAAGGTGATTCTGCTGTACAGCAAATAATTCAAATGCAGTGTAAAGAACAGCCCAACTACTGACCTAAATAAAGATGGACGCCACGGCTCCACTTCCTTGCACTGCACAAAACTGAGGCCAAGATATCATGGATACGAGCGCTGCCATATTGTGCTGGGGACATCATTTAGAGCCAGAGTCTGTGCAGCAGTAATCAGGGTTGGAGCCACTGTATCAGGTTCCCACCCACACAGCCAGCTGACTCAATAGTGAGTTTATAGCATCAAATAACTAACTAAAACCAAACTGATAGAAAAAAAGACACTGGAACAGTGTTAAGAACTACCTACATTGACAGAAACCATTTTTGGAAAAAATGTATTTGACTTGTGCTTTGATGTTTTAGTTTGGCCCATGTTCTATCTTGTAGCATTGGGGAGGCATGATTTTTGACCTATACTGCAGCCAGCCACCAGGGGGTGGTCAAAATGCTTTGGCTTCACTTTTGGGGAGCTCTCATGTTGTCCATTTCTACAATATGTCAATGAGCCCAAATAAAAGAGTACATGTATATGTAGGCTATAAGCATTATTGGCAAAATGTGAACTCGTATCTGATGTTATATTGTGCAGCCAAGCCATTCCCAAATTAAGAAGGCTATTGAAATCTGAAAATTGTATGCAAACTGCTTTCATGTAGTAGATGGTACTTACCAAGTAACATGTTTGAAATTTCTTAGAAATTACCCTGAAATTACCCCCAAGTTTCATGGATATGTATGTGATGATTAGCAAGTAGCATTTTTTTCATGCAGTTGGTGTTTTTTTTAAGCCAGCTACTTGCATGAAATCAATAGTTGCGAATTATCACATACTTACCATTAAATCTGGGGGCAATTTGCAGGTAATTTTCCAATTTGTTGCTTTGTAATTACACCAACTACATGAAAACGGTTGTCAGAAACTGCAAGTCTGCACACCTCAGTTTGACGTACATTTGGTAGCTTCTCCCACTTCCAAGTCTAAAAGTAGAGGGCTGAGACCATGTCCTCCTCTTTGTCTCCAAACATTTTCATTCTACCTGAGTGTCTGCCACGTGTCTTTTTGAGAATCTATCAATGTAAGTAACATTTCTTTTGACACAACTGAATTGAAGTTGAGGACGTTTGATTCATTCGATCAATGTTTGATAAAGTTTGATTGATTTAATTTGTTAATATTATATTTCAGTACATGTCCAGCTAATTATTATTCAACATTTATTGTTCTTCAATGTGAAACAAAGAGTAAAAAGACTAGATTTATGATTCAGTGACTTGTTTTGCAAATATTTTAACTTATTTCTCTTTGTTTAGAACCATGGCAAAGATCGTGACACACATCAGATCAGTCAGCATTCATCATCATACCTGAACAACAATAAATGACAGTTGAATCCAGCAGTTGTTTTCTGGTGGTTTGTGGTTCCAGTTAGAACCTTATATACTCAACAACGGTACTTGCTAATTATCACATAATTAACCATGCAATATGGGGGTAATTTGGAGGTAATTTCTAAGAAATTTCAAATATATTACTTGGTTATTACAACCTATTTACTTTATGGGACCTGGAAATTGAAGCGTTATCAAAACTTTATTTTAATGGCCTCTCACGGCCCACTTGCAGTACTTTGGAAAATCTCTTGTCAAATGCATATTTAGAAAGACACAAAACGACACTGAAAGTCCAATGATGGAAAAGGGACAAAAACACATGCTGTTGAAAATATAATTAATAAAACTGGGTGGATAATGTGAACAGTAGTCACGTTTCCTTTGCTCATCATTACAGTCTGCTTCTTCTTTACACCAGCATGTGCATGCCCGGTGTAGGTGAATTTTCATGTGATTATTATGTAAATATGTGCAGAGTTTTTTCTTTTAATGGGTCCAAAATGCCTGTCTGGATGGAAATCATTTGGTTTTAGAACACTGTTTTTAAAAATACCCATGTATGTGTGGACTGGGCCTCAGATTGAATGATAATTGGGCTGTTGGAGGCTGAGATTGGCCTGCTATTTCAGGCCTTGTATAAGTCCACGCCATGCCTTTCAATGCTTCACATGACTCCAGCACAAACCTCCCCTCCTCCCCTTCTTACACAGCACGACTCCTCTGTGTGCCTTCCATTCTGCTGCACCACTAAGCCTGATATCCTACAAAGTTAAACACAGAGAAAGGTCAGGGAGGTATTGACAGAGATCTGCTTAGGACGGTGACATTTGAGCCCGAGAGCGTGTGTTTTATTAAGTGTTCGATATCTCCCGGACCTAACATTGGGGGGAGGGGGGGGGTAGTGTACATGCGGGTGAGTGCTACATGTCGAGGATAGCGGGGTCAGCTGATTTGCCAGAGGAGATCAACCTGTGACAGGACACGCACGGCTGACCTTAGGATTACTGGACGGTATGAGGTTTGAAGCTGCTGTTAACAGATTGTTGCCTTACGGAGCAGCATGATGATCATGAGGACGAACTCTGTGCCAAGACTCTGACCTTTTGAGACCACTTTTAACAAATGCTTTGTGAGTGTAATGTGACACAGAGGCTCTGTTACACTTTCATTCTCATCACATCTAACACACAGTGCGGTCTCTCCTCTACAACTGTATCATCCATCTGTTTTGGGTTTTTTTTTCAGATCATGCAGCAAATTCATAGGAATGGTCTCATTTCTTTTACTGAATGTCCATACTGATGATGATATGTTTAAAGTCAGATTATTATAGACATAAGACATATTTTTTTCATGTATTCATTCAACCTTAATTTAATCTTGAGGAATCATCACTTCTTTTACAGTGATGTCGACAGTACAGTTAGAACAGAAAAAGTACTACATGTGTATAAAGTTTTAATGTGCGTGGTAAAGTGTTCAAATGTACAGCACAGATTTTATGACCTACCTAGTAACCATTTTTGTCTTTTAACTCGTTCCCTGCCATTGACGAGATATCTTGTCAATTGCTGTTTTCACTGCAAGGCGGTAGGGGACGCTGTGACAGATTATCTGTCAAGAAATTGTCACTTGAAGAAGAAGGAAACTACTGGAAGTGAGCAGCAGCAGAAGAAGATGGTGTTATCTTGCATGAAAACATCGGTGCTCAGCTGCAGATCCGCAGGTCAGAGAGCATCGTGACTCAGCCACAGAGCCCAGCCACAGAGCAGGGCTGCTCGCGCTGCAGCCCCTGGACCGCAACAGCAGCCGGGACACAGCGAGGCTGTTCACACCCAACCCCCTGGGACCTGCGTCACAGCCGGGGCAGACGGCGCTCCAGCCCCTGGGTCTCTCGGACAGCGTGTTTCAGGGCACACACACTGATGTTAACCACACTGGTGACAGTGATGTCACGCATGTAATATGAAGTGATAAAAAGCACAAAAATAAAAATTGAAGTTGATATTCTGCTTAAAAATATCTCTTTCACAAAACACAAGAATTTCCCAGCTTGGGATCAATAAAGTACTATCTATCTATCTAAAAACACTGTTTTCACTATTTTTTGTCTGAAAAGTGGATTTTTTGATGCAACCAACAACATTCAAGTGCTCATAAAAAAGAATGAATGAAGCTCGAACAAAATGATTTTTTTGTGACTGAAACTGCTTTTTCTTTTGATATATTCCATGTTAATAATTAATAAAACTCAATATTCTGTGGGTACTGAAAAATCAGTGAATTTTGTTAAAAATGCTGCTGCTGGCTGGCAACTTTATTAAAAAATGCTGGTGGGGAAAGAGTTAATATTAAAACATTTTATACAGTCTATCAAAACCAATACTCAGTAAACTGATTCATACAGTAGAAACTGTGTGGGTCTAAAATGTAAATCCATCAGTAACACTGGCAAAAGGTGCTCATGATTACTATTAAATTCAGTGAAATCCTTACTTCACTTCACGTTCATGTTACATGCTTAATATATATATATATATATATATATACACACACATATATACATATATACATATATAAACTATACAGTTTGTACAGTTTTCTTGTATTCTTTAAATACATGAAAATATCAATGAAAATACTACATTATACTTATACTTTTAATTTAATAGATTACAGTGTTAAATTCAAGTTTAATGTAAACAGTTCTAAAATTTAAGGTAAAATTAGTAACAAATAACAGTAAAAGAAGTATTGGTTCTGTAATTTTACATAGATTTATTGTTAATTGACAGATATCTCGTAACTTGTACAATTATGAGTTTTCTCAACAAAAAGGTGAATTAATGTTTCATCAGCGTATAATGTACATTGTAACTGCAAATACAGTTTTAAACTTGAACAGAATAATTACTGTAATTTCACAATATGACTTTATTATAGTTCCGCACTTCTGTGTCCAAAGCCCTGATTTCTGTATCAAACAGTATGAAAGAACTGATGGGGTTAAATCAGGAATGACTGCAATCAATCAGAAGTGACAAGTGTGAACCTTCAGTTTTGAACAATGTTGGGTGGTGGGGTGGGTGAGGTGGATCATGCTGGATGGAAAGAATGACGTGTGAGAGGATACTACAGAGAGGGCAGCATGGAATTTTTGACATTTTGGAAGAGAAGGTGAGAAGTGAGGATGTAAATAACCAGCAGTGGGGGCTAACTTCGAGGGAGAAAAAAGGACCATCCACATTCACGGTACGAGAACAACAGGTGGGTTACCAACAAGTTAGTCCCATGTAGCCAGCCCTCTCTCCACTGCACTCAAGAAAGGCTGGAGAAAGGTCTGGCTCCACACATACACATTCTGCTATAGGGGAAAAAAACACCCTGTCCTGTTTGCATTTCATTAAGCCAATCACAAACATCTTAGGCGGCACTAAGCCCAGGACACAGCGACAGTGCTGCTGCAAAATAGTGTCGAAACGGACCTTGTTTTAGTACATTTGTGCATCAGGAGGGGAGCTCTGGCATAAGACTACATCACTGGTAACAGCTGTTTGCTTATTTACGTTCATATCATTAGCCTCCCAGGCGCCAATTTGTCATTTTTAGCCAGTAGGCTGCAGCTTGGAGGTTTTTTGTTGTTTCCTAGGGAAAATGTAGATACAAATGCCGTGATGCCATTTAAAGCAAGCTGACCAATGGCAGGACTTATACCAGCAGTGTGCATCTGGTGAGTCAGACTACCAACAAGTTGCAGCTTCAAGGCAAGACCACAACTCAAGCTAAGTAGCATTAGCTTGCTAATTGTCACTATGGCTTTTGCCTTTACTCCAGCTTGGCAAAGGTAAAGTTACTAAATCAGTATGACCTGTAATAATGCAAATAGTTAACAGAAGTGTCAGCTAACTATTACGCTTAGCAAAATATCTCTGTTGGTGAGTGAAGAGTTGGCTCGCTAGCATAGCCACGTTAACTAACGTTAATGTAACACAAATGAAGTGGTGTTACTGTTGAAACACCTATTTTATGTTAGCTACCTGCACACAATATTTAGTGTTTAAAAAAGTTATATCTTGCTTCCTTTAAAATTAATTGTGTGGGGTTTTAATGTCAAGGAATCAGCTGAAAAGGTTTGTGTTGTATCTTAACGATACAACACAAACCTTTTCAGCTGATATTCAAAGATTACACTTGTCATAGCTGTGTGTATTGTTTAAAACCTTAAAATACTGATACAAAACCCTATACAAAAATCTTTCTCTCATCTATCCAGTATAGCAATGAATGGAGGTAGTGCCCTTGTCTCCTTCATTACATTAGCTCTTCTATATTGTAGAGAAGGTAAGCCTTTGTTTAAAGGGTTCCTCAGGAGTCCAGGACCTTGACAATTTGAACAAGAGAGAGACATTCTTCATGTCCTAAAGCCAGTGGAAGTGAGGAAACTTCTTTCACACTACAAAACCATGAGTATGTGTTTCATTTTGTACATAGAGCAGTTTTCATAGAAGGAAATATGTACAGTAAAAGAGATACACTGTAAGTGTAGAATTTTCCAGGGTTGAATTTATGTATCGATATCAAAAGTTCTATTATGTTACTATGGCAAAATAGAATACCAGATGTAACTCCAGTATCGTGTGGTCTTTATTAAGACCAAAGAGATGTGTTGGACAGTCCCCCAATAACCAACAGTCTTCAAATACAGCCTGAAGAGTAATCTAACTTCCACCACAAACCTGCTCTGTGCAGTTTTTTATTGCTATATGAATAGATTATATTAGAGACCATGTTTAATTGTTGAAGTTGTTTTTTATATTTCATTTGACAGATGCTGTTTCAAGATGAATCCTGACAAGGGATCAAAAGTGAAGAAGAACACTTACAGAAAACAGCTGGTGTACAATCTTAAGGTTCTTTCTTCTACTCCCTACGAATAGATATAGCTCATGATATTGAAATCTCAGCACGTAAGGGGCAAGGCCGGAAAACCAACACTGAATACCCATGAATACCTGGTACTATATTAAAAATCTACATAATTGTGGCCTGGTAACTCAGTTGGTAGAGCGTTCACCCCATGTACTGAGGCTGTGAATCCTCTGCAGCAGCCGTGGGTTTGACTCACGCCTACAGCCCTTTGCTTCATGTCATTCCCCCTTTCCTGTCATATCTTCAGCTGTCCTCAGCGTTGAAAGCATAAAAAAATCCACATAATTATATAAAGGATCTGCAAATGTATGTTAAGACTCTAACATGCAAAAGCAAAAGCCCTATATCAACAGCTTCCAGAAGCTCAGAGTGTTCAGACTGTTTTCAGAAATCATGGACAATGTGACCTCCAGGTCCAAGATGAAAAAGACCAGATTATTACCAGAGCTAACTTCCAAAGTCAGCATCTGTGATGGTGTGGTGGGATGCTGTGTGTTAGTGCCTGTGGCATCAGGGCTAACTGTCACATCTGTGAAGGCCCCATTAATCCTGAAAGGTACATAAAGGTTTTGGAGCAACATGTGCTGCCAACCAGATGACGTCTTTTCCAGGGATGTCCCTGCTTATTTCAGCAAGATGCTAAGACATATTTTATATGTATTCCAACTGTGTGGCTTCCTAGTAAAAGAATTTGAGTAGTAAACTGACCTATATATAGAAGTGGACGGAGCCTTCGTGACGTCACCCATTGGTTTCTGAACACCCGTTTTGAAGCCTCGAGTTTCAGATTTGACCAGCGCCATTTTGACAGTTTTGAAACCGGATGTGAATATGATTGGTTGAGATGGTGGAGCAGGGGGGACCATACGCGGGACCATAGACTGTGTGGGCGAGGCATAGGCGAGGTCGGGCGAGGCCATCACTGCACGTCAACTTGGCTCCGTGAAACGGACAACCGAGATCCAAAATTAACAAGCGGGGGAGCGGGGTGGGGTGGTGGAGGGCGAGCATAGACGGTATAGTCTATGGGAGCGAGTGAGTGGCACTACCATAGGGCACTACGCCTGTCAATCACGAAACCACGCCCCTAATTATACAGAACTTTAAGCCTTAATATAAAATCAACAAATGACTTATATGAAAATTAAAGTCTGGTTCAGTGAACATGGTGGGGGATATTAGCGATAGAGACCAAAATCGTTTTTTGACACAGGCTATAAATATGTTCATTTCAGCTGTAAAGTTCGGCATTTTAGAACGGGTGTCAATGGAACCGGGCTTCTTTTTGCAACCAGCTCGCGTGCCCCCTGCTGGATTTCGGTGAGAATACAGCATTACTGCACTTCCGCATTGGCTTCATTTTTCAGAGCCGGAAGCTCCGTCCACTTCTATATACAGTCTATGTATGAAGCGCAAAACATGACAACAGAGACCCCGGACAGCTGAGCACTTTGAGTTCAACTGCTCATAAATGCATTTATCAGCCAATCACATGGCAACAACTCAATACATTTAGGCATGTAGACACGGTCAAGACGACCTGCTGAAGTTCAATCGGAGCATCAGAATGGGGAAGAAAGGTTATTTAAGTGACTTTGAACATGGTATGGTTGTTGGTACCAGACGGGCTGGTCTAAGTATTTCAGAAACTGCTGATCTACTGGGAATTTCACACAAAACCATCTCTAGGGTTTACAGAGATTGGTCAAAAAAAGAGAAAATATCCAGTGCGCGGCAGTTCTCTGGGCAAAAATGCCTTTTTGATGCCAGAGGTCAGAGGAGAATGACCAGACTGGTTCGAGACGATATAAAGGCAACAGTAACTCAAATAACCACTCGTTACAACCAAGGTCTGCAGAAGACCATCTCTGAAAAGCAGATGGGCTACAGCAGCAGAGGACCACACCAGGTGCCACTCCTGTCAGCTAAGAACAGGAAACTGAGGATACAATTCACACAGGCTCACCAAAATTGGACAATAGAAGATTGGAAAAAACGTTGCCTGGACTGATAAGTCTCGATTTCTGCTGCGATATTCAGATGGTAGGGTCAGAATTTGGTGTAAATAACATAAAAGCATAGATCCATCCTGTCTTGTATCAACAGTTCAGGCTGCTGGTGATGGTGTAAAGGTGTGGAGGATATTTTCTTGGCACACTTTGGGCCCCTTAGTACCAAATGAGAATTGTTCAAATGCCACAGCCTACCTGAGTATTGTTGCTGACCATGTCCATCCCTTTATGACCACAGTGTACCCATCTTCTGATGGCTATTTCCAGCAAGATATCGCACCATGTCACAAAGCTCAAATCATCAAAAACTGGTTTCTTGAACATGACATTGACTTCACTGTACTCCAGTGGCCTCCACAGTCACCAGATCTCAGTCCAATGGAGCATCTTTGGGATGTGGTGGAACGGGAGATTCACATCATGGATGTGCAGCCGACAAATCTGCAGCAACTGAATGACGCTATCATGTCAATATGGACCAAAATCTCTGACGAATGTTTCCAGCACCTTGTTGAATCTATGACATGAAGAATTAAGGCAGTTCTGAAGGCAAAAGGAGGTTCAATGTGGTATTAGAAAGGTGAAGCTAATGAAGTGGTCAGTGAATGTATATGAAGCAAGATGTGAGAATTTCACTTTCAAAATTTCAATCATTAGTGTCCCCAGTTCCAAAATGCTAAGTGTTACTAAAAGAAAAGGTGATGTAACACAGTGGTAAACAGTTTAAACATTAAATATCTTGTCTTTGTACCACATTTAACTGGATAAATGTTGAAAAGTTATGGCAAATCATTGCAGTCTGTTTTTCTTTTTGTTTTACACAACATCCCAGCTCTTTTAGACCTGGAGTTGTATTTTAAATTGTAACCTAGACAAGATAGACCCCTTTTAACAGGCAGATACACCAGTCATAAGATGGGTCTTTGGCAAAATGACCATGCAATGCGTGGCCATGGCTTTCGAGTGCCATCAAGTAGGTGTGAATTACTTCTCACAGTGAAAGCTAATGTTCCCATCATCTCTCTGCTTTGACTTCAAGTAAGAAATATTGTTCATTTAGTAGGTTAAGATTTCATGACTTTAATTCATCTGTTCTCTCCTGCACAGTTTGTGCTCATTGCCTGCACAAAAGGTCATGCTGAACTTGACATTAAGAACATAAATTTCAATGACCACTGCCTTTGTTCCACCAAACGAATGCAACAGCTAAATGATTTTTGTCCGTACCAACACCATAATAGCCTTTTTAGCATTTTGCAGAGACTGTGGAAAGCCTCTGAATGTCACACTGATCTGTGCGCCCCCCTGACTTATTTTAATCATAATAAATTCCTCGCTCCCACAGTCTCTTCGCAACTAATAATGGACTCTTGTGTTGTACAGTCAATTTACAAGCTTGGAATACATTGGATTGATTATCTGCAGGGGCTCAGAAAGGATATTACATTTCTTATGTTGAGTTCTGTAGGCAACCGCATTAAACCGACAACAGAGCACAGTGTGCCCTGGCAATAACATAATGTGAAAATCTCTAAACCAAGGGGCAGCAGAGGGGATTAGGTAGTTCAGAAATGCATCACAAGGGACCCTGTATTACAGTCCCTACATCTAGCAGGCTTAAACAACAGGTGGAATCATTTCCTTCTTTCAATAAAAGGAGCAACCTCTCACTGGCAAACACGACTGCTATAAGTGATCACACATAGTTGAAACCTCCCACACTGTTGCCACATTTGTTTTTGACTGAGTAGCCAACAGTTTCACATTTCATACTGCCATTGTGACCTCAGAATTGCAGATGACGGGGTTCTGTTATCTTCCTAAGACCGTGACCTTCAGACGCACTGGGGCGGTTTACAGCTGAGTGTGAAGCAGCTGGGATGCGAGCCAGCACCTTGGCCATGGTTCTCTGCTGGTGGGTTTCTCGCGAATTGGTGAGTTGCTTCCCCAGGTGAAGGAGTTCAAGTATCTTTGGGTCTTGTTTTACCTTGTGAGGCAGCTGGATTTGCGAGATCTCCAAAACAATGCGAAGTGCCATCTTGCCAGGCATCAAGTTATCCGTTTCTATCTGCACCAAAAGCGGTGCAGCCATCCTGGGAGGGACTACTGGCAGCTACGGGCATGATTTTAGGTGTGATGACAGCAAAAAGCACCCACGGAAATGATATGTCTCCAGCGTCATATTATCAGAACTGGAGAGTATTTCTTCATTGAAAAAGAGCAAAGAATGGCACTGAAGACTTTTCTCCATGGAAAAGATGTTTTCTGCTCTTGTCCCGAGCAGCTTTGCACATGATAGACAGATGATTCGTCCAAAGGGCAGGCACTTTCAAAAAACACTTGGCAGTGCCTGCCCTTTTCCCAGTTTCTGAGGACAACTTCTCAGACACTTCAGTGTGACAAACCCTATGGCGTGTCAGGTTAGGTCTTGTTCACGAGTGACAGGAAAATGGAGCATAAGATCGACAGGTGGTTTGGTGCAGGCAATGTACTGAACCGTTGTGGTGAAGAGGGAACTGAGCCGGACAGCAAAGCTTTTGATTTACCACTCGAGCTATGTTTCAACACTCAACTTTGGTCATAAGCTTTGGGTAGTGACTGTGAGCATGAGAGTGCGACTACAACCAGTTTCCTTCATAGAGTGGCTGGGCTCAGCCTTAGGGATAGGGTGAGGCGCTCAGACATCGGGAGGGGGCTCGGAGTAGAGCCACTGCTCCTTTACGTCGAAAGTAGCCAGTTGAGGTGGTTCGACCATCTGATTAGGATGCCTTCTGGGCACCTCACTTTGGTGTTTTTTTTGGGCACGTCTAACTGGGTAGAGACCCCAGGGTAGACCCAGAACTCGTGAAGGGATTAGATATCTCATCTGGCCTGGGAACGCCTCAGGGTCAGGGCTGTAAAGTGTTACTGGGGAGAGGGACATCTGGAATACCCTGCTTAACCTGATGCCACCATCGTGGTGATCCCGCTAAGCGGAACAGAATAGATGGATGGATGGATTATGAAGAACCATCATGGATGCCAGGAAGAAAAAACAACAACAATGCTAATGTAGTTCAAGAAAGCAGGTGGTTATTCATTATCAAAGAGTGTTGGACTTCCCCTGGACTTAAAAAAATGCTTGTTTAGTTTTATGTGATAAAATGTATTATACCTGCTGAAAGACATGAGCAGACAGACAGACATACCAAAATATAATCTGTTCCAATGTTCTCTTCTGCATTTCTCTGTGGCTGTAACATGTGCTCCCCCAGCTGTATTTTGTGAACAGCACTAAAATAATGCAAAATAAATTCCTTTGTTACCTATTTGTTCTTCAAGGCTGCTTGTATTTCTCCGATGAAGGCCACTGTAAGACGAGCCGGAGCCTATCACAGCTTTTCAGTGAAAAAACAAAAAAAAACAAAAAAACAAACACATCACACTATAAAGTACAGTAAAATAAAGTAATATCTTTTGTATAAAATATGTATTTCAAATAAATGTTTCTGTTTTGAGAGAGAAAGAGAAATACTATGCTTTAGGAGGAACAAAAGATGAACCTTAACCTTTTTCAGTTTTGTTATTGTGAAATCTGACTGACTTCAAAACTTTGCTGCCAGAAATATAGTTGAATTTTAATTTAATTTCAGCTGAATTTATGTAACTGCCAGAGAAGTTCATGATATCCTCCAAAAGTGAATAACAACACACATTAAAAAAAAAAAAAAAAACTGGTTATGAAACAGTCTCAGCTTAATATTGATGTGTCTATATGACCTGCACAAGCAAATAAGACCATCAGTGAGAAGACTGGCTGTTTCTATAGTTATTCTAAATGCCTGTGCCACCAGGTCAGATTCCCACAAATCATCAGACAAAATGATTTACAGCCCACAGTGTTTACTTTTCTCTTTTCTTTTGTTTTTGGTGATATATTTTGTGGTTATGGCTGATACTGGAGCAGGATCACCAAAGAGGGAAACGGTGATAGAGCACTGGAGAAAAATACGAATCAACCTTGGTGGGTCGTTCAACAGATGGAGAGAATTGCAGGACTTAAAAGGATTCAAAACTGATCCTGAATTGACCCTTCATTAAGCTCCAGCCTCCATGGTTACTGTTGCTACATCTGTCAAGCTCTCATTCTCTTCTTCACTGCACATACGCAGTTTACAGTGATAAAGTGCCAGATTTAGCATCAAAATGGGCAGTAATTTTTGAAACTCAGGGCTTCTGAGTCCACAGAGAAGTAAACAAAGTCAGGCATCTCATTTTTAGGTGAACTAGTAAGCTAATGCTAATGCTTAAACTGATTTAGTCAGCTCAGAAAGCCATTACTTAATGGCTGCATACATGATGTAACATTAATGCAAAAAAAAAAAAAAAAGTGGCTAAAGCTACATCCCAGTCGATGGTGAAACACCACACGTACACGTAGCCTATCTGATAAACGACAGAAATACACTTAGTAACTTTGGAAAAAGAAACACAGGTATTAGATTAAGTTCAGTGGACTACCATGGGATGTTCTCCCACCCAGACCAGCCAGAACACAATCACAAGCCAGGATAAGAACTAAGCTAACCTGGCTTAGACCTGTGAGAGCGAACCACAGAGAGATGTGGTGGCGGCAGTCCACTCTGATTATACACCAGGCCACAATGTCCTGAAACTTGGAATATAACCAGTTTCATGGGAGGTAATGTTCCTGCAGGTAGTAAGCTATTAGCTGAACATGCTAATGTTTGGGGCTCACTTTAAAGCAGGTAAGGACAAAGTTTGATCCATTCCTCACATGTTTGATCATGGATTTTATGTTTTTGAAAGAGTACAAAAAAGACACCACCCTCTAAACTCATGAGACAGAGTATCGCTCTATTAGTGTCCCATGAACACTGCTTCAACATTCAGAGAAATGCAAGGAGGGGCTTACCGAGGAGTCAATTGGCTGTCCTCCTCCTAAACAGGTATGTAAAATGTTTTTTTTATTTGTTTATGAAATACACTGCGAGACAGTGGACATCATGGTGGACATTACTCTAATATATCTAGCTTGTAAACATATCATTTTATGCTGGCCTTGCTATCGAGACACTGAGTTGGCCTTGCTACTGAGTTGCTGTTGGCTTATTATCAAGGACAGATATTTCATGCCATGGTTCGTGGGGACAATAAACATGTCCCACCTGGAGCTACAACGACTGGGTGTGGGATGGGGGTGTCGTGAGTTGGTTCAGTGGGGGCGAGTGAATAAAACGAATCAGATTACTTCTTCTCATCACTACAGAGTCTGCTGCAACTATGTTCTCTACTGCCCTGCCTTGTAGTCTGCCTGTTCTTTTGTTGCCTGTTGTTGCACAGCTCCGGAGCAACAGAGACACAGAGTGCCCCCATAAGCATAATAAAAGCTGTCACTCTCCTCCTGCCTGGCACACGGTGCACAGAGATGCTGTGCTGCTGCCAGAGGAGCACTGACTGACATTATAGCAAGCAGGGGAATAAATGACAAAATAATAGATTTGTGTATAGTCCTCACTTTCTATCTGATGGTCTGAATAACTCACTAGATTTGTTGCTGCTCGTGTAATTCATATATTAAATATTCTGGCAGTGAAAAGAGATACAGGAGGCAGTGGACCAAACCAACGTGAGTCAAAATGAGGGGAAGCATGCAGTCTTTTAAAAGGTAAAAATGCCTTGTTTTGCGTCTATAATTAGCAGGTCCTTTGTCACAATACTGAATCCCTCTAACATTGACTAGAAACTGACAGACAACAGGTGTTATATTTGATTTTTTATATCAAAATTATTGCTAGGGACAATTCAGCAGTCCCAGGATATTGGTTAGGACATGCCCCTGCTGTCCCTACCCAATTCTGTTTCCTTGCTTATTATTATGAAGTAGGGCTGCACCTAACGATTAATCTAAGGATAGTTTTTTTTCAATTAATTTATTGATTAATCTAACTTTTTTTATTATTATTCAATCAATATAGCCATTAGTTTACCTAAAATAAATATCAAAAACTTCTCTCATTAATATTTCAATATTTTATTCAATCATAATCCTGAAAAAACAGACACATAGAGCACATGAGAATAATGATAATAGTGGCATATTTTAAAGTTAGTTTAATTTCCACCCTAGACTTTGTGTCAGATGCCTGATCGGAAAATACTGGAGCTGTGATGCAAATTAATTTAATAACTTATCACTGTCAACCCTTCACTGAACTGGACAATCAGTATTTTGATTTAAAACTTAAAACTGATTATGACATGTAGTTATTTCATCACTTGAGTCATATGCAGGTAAGATGATATCAGTTTATTTTTGCATCAGCGTGGGCAAAGGAAAATAACTGAAATGAATTACAGTCTGTAACATTATTTTTAGCCGCTTCTGTCTCATACGTGGCTGAAGTGAACAGAAAGTATGAAACAGTAGAATAACACCATCTGATAATGCAGTGCAAAATCAACAGTAGCAGTTCAGACATCACTTTTAACAACATCTAAAAGATCTATCCTAAGTGACTTCTGCTACCAGAAACACGTTCTACGTGTTGATAATCCTGATATATGATGCTTGGGTGCAGATAGAGAGTACCCTTTCTGCTGCTGTCTTGCTAGTGCTGCAACAAGAGGACATGCTGCTCGGTGCTTTGCTTCCAACACTCTTGAGCAGTTTGTCCGGCTGTGATAAGACTTATCCAGTTTGTGAAGCTAAAGAGAACCAAACTGTTGTGTCTCTATCTAAAACACGACCACACTTTAGTTGATGGTAACGAGTCTTGCTCTCTGCAGCTTGTTCTCCGGGTACTCTGACCAGGTGCAGCCATTCATAGCGACGCATCGACACACATACTGCAAACTGATGTATTTTTGTAATTGATGACGTCGGTTATGTCAATGAATCCCCCCAGCCCTATTATGAAGAGAAAACATTACCAGAAATGTTGATAACATTCTTAACAAAATTACAATCACCAAGCAACCAAATCTGTTATTTGTCAGTTTACATGTAACCGAAATGTATGTATGTTTCTAAACCATCCATCCATTGTCAATAACCACTTATCCTTGAAGGGTCGTGGGGGGACTGGAGCCTATCCCAGCTGATATTGGGCGAGAGGCAAGCCAAATCGCCAGTTCATCGCAGGGCTGACACATTGAGACAGACATTCACGTTCATGTTCACACCTATGGACAATTTAAAGTCACCAATTAGCCTAATTAATGCATGTCTTTGGACTGGGAGGAAGCCGGAGTACCCGGAGAGAACCCATGCAGACACAAGGAGAACATGCTAACACCGCACAGAAACCTGACCCCAGCCACAAACTCCCCAGAAAACTGTATTAGAAATCCATTGGTTCTTTCACTCGCTTACAAATCACAAATATCCCTAACATTTTTGATTTTCGGTGGTGGAAACACTGCTGCTTTGTTTGCAGTGACTCCCAGAATCAACACAAAACAAAAGTTGCTTGTAGTTGCTTTAACAGTGGCTCTTTACCTTACATTTAGATATTGTTCTTGTTACATATGGGCGGACACAGAAAATTAAACCCTGGCCTTCTCCCTGAGTTTTCATGCTTGTACAACAATGCCTTCGCTACTGAAACAGAAAAGCCATTATTTGCACAACTGAACAAGGTCACGACAAGAAAATGTAAACACCAGTAAAAGAGCTCGAGCAGACCAACCTGTTGTTTGCCTGTTGAGGACAGTCTTACCTTAAAAAGAGGGCATCTACCACCTCTGTTGTTTTTTATCTGGCTCCTCTGTCTCTCCATCTCTATTCTTTGACTCTGAAGGAGAATCCTCATTCAACTCGGCTGGTGTGGGGAGATAATATGTTATCATCACTCACATCCTCAGCATCAGCCTCCGCTGGATTATCTGCTACAGGAGCCAGAACACTGCGTAGCCTTGTAACATAAATCCACCTATGATCTATTAATAAAATTAAAATGTGTTATTACACAATACTATATCTTAAATGTTTATCTTGTTTGTTGTTGAATTTTGTTCAAAATATTCAGCTTCAACATGTTTCAATTGATTTTTTCAAAACATAGATAGGGCAAATGAAGCATAGTTTAAAAATGACTTACACAAATGAGCCACCCGTACTTTTGCAACAATATAGCTGAATACACAATTTAAAAGTTCACACTATCACATCCTCATAATTCAACGTTCTGCTGGAAATAACTGGCAAAGCAAGGATTGTTTAGAACATAAGGATGAGCAGCAACCAACTAAGTGATGCTGAGTGGTTTGAGAATTTGGTGCAGAGTATTTATGAATGTTTATGACAGTTGTCATTCAGGTGTCATGTCATTTTTATTTCCAATGACAACTAGACATTAACCAACCTGTCAGTGTCTTTGTTAGGCTTCACGGGATCAACTAAAATGAGATTTAATGTCTTCTGGAGGCAGTCAGTTTAAAAGAAAATCTTAATCAACTAGAAGAGGTCACTCATTAGAGTGCAGACAACAGATGGTGAAGCACCTACTGCAATGCCACCACAACTACTGGATGCAACCAGCAGAGAATTCCTGAGTTATAGCCAAAATGTCTTTGGTAAAGTCGCCATGACCTTGACCTCTGGCCACTAAAATCTAACCAGTTGATTGCTGAGTTTAAGTGAACGTTTGTACCAAGTTTGAAGAAATTCCCTCCAAGTGTTTCTGAGGTATAACCTTCACAAGAATAGGAATGGACATGAGGTCTCATGACCTTGACCTTTGACCACAAAAATCTCATCAGTCCATCCTTGAGTCCAGTTGGTGATTTGTGCCATGTTCGGAGAAACTCCCTCAAGGTATTCTTGAGATATCGCGCTCACAAGAAGGGAAGACCTAAAAAACATAAAGCTTCTGCTGTCGCTGGCTTGGAAGCATAAAAAGAGGTTTTTCAAGTTTCATGTTTCTTTTCTCTGAATCACAGAGGTCATTCAGCATACAGTCATGAATGCACAAAATAAAATTAGGCTGATCAATCCAGTAGTATGTGAGATTAGCAGCTAGCTGTAAGGCTAAGCAAGCTAACTAGCTAATGGCAGCTACAGTTAACAACAGTTAGCCAACTTAGCAGCAAGTAAATGAGCTATCTGTCCATCAGGAAACTCTGTAAATCACCTTGTATGTAAAACTGGCCTTATAAGGTTTAATGACATATTTATGACAAGTCCATATGGTACCACTTTAGTTGAGGTCAAGGGAGTTATTCATGACATCATGTTATAAAAGCGTTTGACAGCTTAAGTAAGGGATAATCAATGAGTGGGTGTGCGTTAAATGGTTTGAAGGCACGACGTGGAGGCGAAGAACCATTCGACCGTTTAACGCACACCTACGAGTTGATTATCCCCCTTATACCATGGGCATCTGCCAACAATATGAAATAAAAGCATTCACAGTTTTTTTTTTTTTGGTCAGATTTTTGCATTCAAAATTTATGGAGCAAGAGCTTACTGTTGTCATGACAAGGAGTAAATCTAGTCCGTTTCCAAATCTGTGCTCTTCTGGTTTTGGTTGAAAAAGTCTTTCAGTATATTAACTGTCCTTTCCACTGCCTTCTTCATATTAATTTCATCCCTCTCTTCCTCTATCATTTTAAGCTCTTCGGGTGTCAGTTCCCTGTACTATTTTTCAGTTATTGTTTCTGTCGTTTCTTCTCCATTTCTCTCTCCTCTGCTGTGTCTCATTCTTCAAAATTGTTGTGTTCTCCAAATAGATTGCAAGAAACATTAAAATCAGTCAATGATGTGTTTTCCTTCCCAGTTGGTTTATAAAGTTGCTCAGCTGGCTTCCTGCAGTTGATAGCGAATACGCTTTGACAGCTGAGCTCAATGGTTACAAGGTGGGTAGAGGATGAATTTCAAACGGTGATTAAACTTGAGCCAAACTACATGTGTGTTAAACAATTTCAACACGCACCTGCCGGCCAATCAAAAAAAAGAGTATTCACCCAAACCATGGTAACACAATAACACTTGATGGCATCTTTATGACAAGTCCAAAATGTAGTTGCGATCAAGAACAATATTCATGACACAATACAGGGCTCAAGTTCCTCTCACATTTGTTAGATTATATGGTGATATATTTTCAAGGAAATCACACAACATCAACACAAGAGTTTCCCTTTGCTTTACAGAATAGAAAGAATCCAGACTATCCGGCTATAAAGAATATGGCATGATCTCTTTTTGGCAGAGCTATCCTCTTACCAGTTATGTTAAGTGGATTTAGGGAAACATATGGACATCTTTCTAAGTGTCTGCATGAGATAATTACAGCGTGCACGGCATGGAAAGAGAATTTGCTGCATATGTTTGTTTGAGCAGTTCGAGCTGTGGGAGTATTGTACAAGAATGTGTGCATGTACAGTGCGATCGAGCCAGTTATTGACAAGCCTGCATAATCTATCAATTTTGCACTTCATCTAACTGACATATCATCACAGAAACACTCTGAGCAGCAGAGGCAGGGTATGACGTCGCTCCACTGTCACAAAAACCTTTTAGGAAGAAGCTCGGCGTGGATGGCTGGACCAGAAAATTGTATTAGGCGTGAACCTCCGGTGTCAGACTGTATTTTTTTTTTGGCCGTGATGGATTTTTTTTTTCCACAGCAGACATTTTGACTTGTCATGGTAGTACAAAGAGCACAGGTGTTACTAATAACATTCATGATGGCTCTGCTCTATTCAAGTGTCACAGTAAGCCATGACAGTGTGACAGCGAGCCAGCATGCACAATACCGAGCAGTTTAATGGTATTCAGCCATCGTTAATCTTATTATTCACCTGTGATTTTCCCACTGTGACGTGTGTTATGACCCTGGGTCATATTTGTTTTGATGTTTTTATGTGACACATCTCTGTCTCTTTCCTGTTGTGTGTGTGTGTGTCAGGGTGATGAGACACGTGTGGTACCCCCTGATTGGTCCTTTTGAAGGGATTGCATCAATGAATGACATCAGTCTATTTAAACCCAAGCTGACAGCAAGTGACCCTTCCTAAGTCCCGCCCTTTTTTGCTCTGTGCTCCAGTAACAGTTGAGCAAACCTGGTACCTTGGACAACTTTCACCTTTTCCTGTTAAAGGACATATAAAGTCACATCTTCAGTTGGCTAATGTTAGCAAAGGACAAAGTAACTAGCTAGCAATCGATTGATTTAGATTAGCTAACTTAAAGGAGAAACCTGTGATATATTTACTGTAATTTATAATAAAATAATCATGACATGCCATCAGAGATTAAGGAAACATGCTTAATTGAAACAGTGCTACAACTGCAATGTCCTTTGAACTTTCTATTCTGTTTTAAGTTTGCCATTTTAAGTTAATTAGAGTTAAAATTAATGCAGAATGTTTGTTGAATGAGTAAGTGTCTGTTTATGAGTCACAAGAAATCATTAATAATCTTTTAGAAGGAGTAGATGTTTTATAACAGTGAAATTAAGCAAAAATGTTAACGGAGTCTGGCAGGCAGTGAGACAGGAAGTCACTGAACTCAACTCCAGAGTGTGGATTTTCAGAGCAGTGGACTTTTATTTTCAGGATAACAGGCTTAACTTTCTTTTTTACACAGCTGGTCAACTTACAGCGGAGGACTCGCTGTAGCTTATTATTGTCAATTTCCGATGTTTGCACGTGTTTTGCGCTCCTGCAGCCTGCCTGAGCGTCATCTGAAGACGAGGGACCAGGGGGATACAACTCACTTCAACCAAAGACTGCATATTAAAGAAGGATTCAACCTATTTAATATTGAATTTTTGGCTCCAACTCGCTATTTGGACTGCTGTACTCATTTTTGGACGCACAATCGTGCTCCTTTAAGATGTGAATACAAGTAGCTTTTACAGTTGGGGTGGGCAATAACACAAAACTTGATTTTGATCCAATACCAAGTAATTCAGGCAAAAATCAATAATATCTATACTAATATTTTTCATTATTATGTCTGCTAAAGTAAGAGCTACTGATGACCAGTTACAGTTTGAAAATGTAACTGAAGGACGTTTTATTGTAATTCCACAACATGTCAAACATGCTGTATAGTAAGTACTATATATGTGGAGTACTATATACCTGGATATTCCTGCCTGAGCATCTCTGGGAAAAACAAATTTCCAGTCAACCGTTTCTCTGTCGGGGGTCTGGATGCTGTGGCATTCCCTCCTCCTCCTTTCTTTTCTGTTCCAGCTCCAGTTTCTCTTTCTCGTGGTGTTTTGTTGAGTGTTTGAACAAATTTCTAGCAAACAGCCTTACAACCACACATTTTCATTCACTCTCCACACGATCTCCAAACCTCCAAACGAAGCTCCTCTTTCGTTCACCATCACTATCTCTCTGATTAAACTGGTCAAGGTTTGAGTTTGAGTGCACACAGACACAGACATCACTGCAGGAGCAAAGAGCACACGCACTGCACAACTGACTGTTGTTTACACAGGCAGCTCTGCTCTTTGATTCAATAAAAGTGGTAAAACGTAGAGGAAAGAAACTGAAACTGATCCCTTTTTGGTATCGATCCTCTTGATGCCAGAAGTATCTAATATTTTGGTATCAATCTGCCCATTTAACCCCTATTTTATAGGTTTCCCAGCAACATCTTTTAAGTTAACCATATTCAGAATGTAGTTTTATCTTCAGCATAGGCAAGTGTAGCACATAGTATAGCAAGTACATGGAACAGGAGAGGACAAAGGCGACCAAGGTACCAAGCTTGCTCAACTGTCATTGGAGCACAGAGTGAAAAGGGGCAGGAAGGGTCAATTGACCTTCTCTAAGCCCTGCCCTCCTTAGTTACTGTTGCTACGCCTGCCAAACTTTCCGTCCTTGCACTGCATTTATGCAGTTTACGGTGATAACAGTGGCAGATATAACATTGAAATTGGAAATGATTGTTGAAACACAAGGTCTTTTAATCCTTAGAGACATAAACAAAAGCAGCTTCTCATTTCTAACTGACGACAGTGGATTTTGCTGGCTAAAATAATGGCTCAAACAGATTTTATAAGTGTATCTGGCTGATGTAAGCTAGTGTTAACTCCTTGGCTCAGCCAAAAAATCCATCTCCAGCTGATGTTTTATCGTTTCCATCTGGCACGTTTTAAAACAAGAACGCTGTGAAAGTTTAAATGTAGAGTTACCTGACAGCTGCGCACATGATATAACATTAATGCTAAAAGACTGAGGCTAAAGCTAGCTTACATCTCAGCAAACATTGGTCGGATGGTGAAATACAGCAGGTATATCTACATGATAGATGACAGAAACACACTCACTAACATGGGAAAAGGAAGCACAGCGACTAGGTTAGTGCAGCAGACTTGGAGAGGTCACGCAGCCACACGAGCCAGCCTACGATCACAGAAGACAGCCGGGATAAGAGCTAAGCTAACTCGGCTTAGACTTGAAATAGCGAGCCAGAGTGAGAGACATCATCGTCGACCCATTTTGATTCTACATCAGCCCGCATCCTCCTCCTCAAACCCCAGCAGAACAAATGCAGATGCAGTGGTATCCAACAAGTTTGTCTGGAGGTAAAATTACTGCAGCTAGTAAGCTAGTGTTAGTTAGCCAGACATGCTAACATTTGCAGCTTATCTTAGATCAGATGAAGACAGAATTTAATCCATTCACCACACATGTGCTCTTGTATTTTGCATTTTTGAGAGACTACAGAAAAGACGTCACTGTCCAGGCTTACGAAAAGCCAAGTACCACTGCTCTGTTCCTGCACACTGTGTCAACATGTAGAGAAATGCAAAGCTTGCCGGCTCTGGTTACTTCTGGTTGCTAAGCTCAATTGTTCTCCTCCAAATCTTCTAGCACCTAGGTCCTCAAACTGTGGTACGAGTACCACTGGTGGTACGCAAACTGTCTCTAATGTAATTTAAAGTTTATTCTTTTCGGTATTTCTGGACACTTTTATTTCAATATCAGCCTGCTACACAGTCACGATCATGCCTGTAGCGTGCTCATACATCATCCATGATTTGGTAACAAGCTAAACTGTGATGGCAGGATAGTGAGTGAAGGTAAAATGAAGAGAGAGCGAAAATGGACAAACACTGCACTCAAAAACACTGCAATCATGGCTCCAACTGGGAGCTTTTACAAAGAGAGGAGCAGATCAGGAGAAGACTATTTCAAGCAACCATGTTAAAGCAGACAACAGTGGACCGAGCACAACTGCTAGTGGCTACTTAAGAAGAGCCAAAGGCTAGTGGCACCCAAGGGTGCAAAACAAGGGTGATACTTGCAGAGCTCAATATTTTCTGAGGTGGTACACGATGTAAAAAAGTTTGAGAAATGCTGTTCCAGCAGAATGAAGCTACTGCAATGAGAGATCTCTCTTAATAGAGCAGCAGTTCACAAGTCTTCATAGATTTGAGTTGTGTATTTAGTAATCCTGACAGACTTCTTAGCTGAAAATTCTGATATTTTGTATATTTTCTCACATTAATAGTACGACCACCCCCTTTTTGTCTGGTTTTAGTTGATTTTTTTGGCGTAGGAGCTCAGTTCAGAGTCTCGCCATTTGTTTAAATGTTGTTTTTGTAGGGAAGTTTAGTGATTGGTGAACTTTTGTCTGTTGTCTCAGGGAATGTTCATTTCTGAAGTTTTACTAAACTGCCATTTTGAACTTTGATTCATACTGTGCAGCTGGCCTTTCTCGGGAGTGGGAGCAGTAGGGAGTCACAGCATGTTATGTCTAGGTTTCCCCTAGACCGGGGACATGACAACATAAAAGCAACATGAAAAGCCTTTCTAAGTTTACTACCCTAACTTTAGTTATAGTTTCCTAAACTTAACCAGCTGAATCATAGAGATGTCAGATCAGGATATGCACATATCATTTTGGAAAAGTAATCTGTGCTGTTTTAAAAGACACTGACAAGCGACTTATTTTGTCCTGTAGGTTTGAGGATTTGTTGGTGTGCTGCAATATTAATATGACATTTTTAGCTTCAGACAAAAAAAAAAAAAAAGATTTAGTTTTATTACCATTAAAGAGATACAACAGATGTGCTGACATGAATGCCTTTTTGGAAAAGGAGGCTTTTTAAAATCAGTATTTACAGTAGCCTTCTACATGTGAACACACAGCACACATGCTGTAAATCCTGGGCTCCCAGTGTCAACTTTCCTGCTAAAATGGACAAGATTGTGGCGAGAAGTCAGTACTGCAATCTTAATTCCCAGGGTTTCACCCAGCGGCTCATTGACTAAATTGTGTGATTGTGGATTGTTGGTCGGTCTGTGCGTTCTGACAAAAAAAAGAGGCATCCAGACTTTCTATATTGTAAAATTCTGACAGTTAAGAAATGAGAACGTCGGTCATATTTAACACTGTTTTTTCGTCCACTTCCAGCTCAGAGTTGATTCGATTGTTACTGGTTGTTCCTAATTTCAGGTCTTTTCCTAATAAACAAGTAGACAGCCTGAAAATACTTGACAGTAAATTTTAAAGAGAGGGGTTACGGACTTAGGAATTTGCAAGAGGTGTGACACAGCGTGAGATGGAGTCATAATTTAACACAACCCAGCTTACTGTAATTAACCACACTGTCCCAGAATTTATCATTTTTTCTCTGGGTGTCTCTGTAAAAAGGAATATTTTCACTGCGGTTTCCAACGGCTGTCAAGAAAAGTAACAATTACTGTCTCCTCCATCATGATGGTGTTATAGAATTGTGGAGGAAAGTTAACATCCAACAGTGAACAGCTACTGTTTCCTCACAGGCGTTACTGTAGCTCAGGGGCTGGACTATTTCTGAGGCATCAGAAAGCATGTTTTCTATGGCACCAACAAGGATTAATTTGTAAAACTGATTAAATCATGGCTTAACTTTAAATGATGTTGCAACAAACAATGTTAAAATTAAGAAAGATTAAATTTAATCCTCTTTAAAACCTGTTAAGTTTTTATTTTTATTTTAAATCAATATTCAATTTAATGTTGCACAAAAACTTTAAACTCCAATTTCATTGTGCTCCAGTATGAACTCAGTTGCCTTTTTGAGATGAATTTAGCAAAATAAGTTATAAGATAGTAAGTTCCTCATACATCTCTTCTTTCTTTCACTGCAGTTTATCCATCTGCCAGGAGCTGCCAGGCACTCTCTTTTTTCCCTTTCTCTTTTTAACTTTCTTTTTGTCCTCACTATCCTGTCGTCTATTTGTTTGACCATGTTGCTCAATTAATTTGGGCAACAAGTTTTTCTCAGAGGAGACATTACAGCCTCTTTGCAGATCCATAGGCTAACTAGGCTAACCAGCTTTTTAGCTGGCTAGCAAACTTTTTTTTAGCAAACTACCATGACAACGTAACATTTTGTTAACATTTTTTTGGCTAACTACCAAACAGTGTAACATTTTGTTAACTTTTTTTTAGCTGACTACCAAAACGTTACATTTTGTAAAATTTTTAGCTAGCTACCAAAACAATATAACATTTTAACTTTTTTTTTTTTTAGCTAACTACCAAAACAATGTAATATTTTGTTAAATTTTTAGCTAGCTACCAAAAAATGTAACATTTTGTTGGCTTTTTTTTTAGTTAGCTACCAAAGTGTTTTGTTAACCTCTTTAGTTAACTAGCAAAAAATTTAAATTTTGCTGTTTTATAGCAAGCTAGCAAAAAATGCAATGTTGTGTTAACTTCTTTAAATAACTAGCAAATAATGTAATGTTTTATTAAGGAATACAGAGCAGCTGAAAGTTAATGTTTATTTGGCCATGTTGCTCAATTAATTTGGACAATAAGTTTTTTTCAGAGGAGACATTACAGCCTCTCTGCAGAACCATAGGCTAACTAGACTAACCAGCATTTTAGCTGACTAGCAAGCCATGTAATTAAATTTTTAAAAAAAATTAATAACTTTTTAAACATTTATATAACTTTTTTCGCTAACTACCAAAACAATGTAATATTTTGTTATATTTTTTGCTAGCTACCAAACAGTATAACATTTTGTTAACTTTTTTTAGCTAAGTACCAAAACAATGTAATATTTTGTTCAATTTTTAGCTAGCTACCAAACAATCTAACATTTTGTTATTTATTTATTTATTTTTTGTTTTTTTTATTTTTTATTTTTAGCTAACTACCAAAACAATGTAATATTTTTTTTAGCCAGCCCCTTGAGGGTGGGGTGGGGTGGATGGCAAACAATTGTAGTTTGAAAACCCAGTTACTGAACTGATTAGTTTTTAGTTTAATTATGTTTCAGAGCTCTGCTTTAAATATTGATTCATTCATTTTAAACCTATTTTTTGCTAAACTCTGGTTAGAACTAATCTTATGTTATAATAATCTTTGTTGGTGTTACCCAGTTAATGTTGCAGAAATTTTAGTAGCAAGTCCAGGTTATATTTACATTTATATACATTTATATACACACATTTTATATTTTGCATTCACTGTTCTCTGTCCTGAGCACCTCAATGCCAAACATGAATCGTATGTCGTACAAAGAAGTGAAAGACCAACAAAGTGACTAACTGGTCATCAAAACCACAACTCATACACACTTTCACTCATTCTCACAAGGCATTTCTGACTGATCACATGTTTTTAATACAGCTGATCTGTTTTGCTCTGCAGTACAAAGCACATCTTAAAAATGAAACCCAATAGCATAAAGGGAACAGTGAGGGAGAGAGAAATAGATGGAGATGGGAGAGAGAAAAGGAGCGAGAGAGTGTGTTTTCCATCAGAGTCAACCTTGCCAGGCAATTTGGGCCCCCATTTCAGAGGCCTAATGGGAGATGGACAGTGATGGACAGCGCGTGTGGGTTACTTATTAATCTGGGAGAGGCAATTGGAGAACCTCTATCGACCTGCAGTAAATTAAATAAGGCCTATCCTGAAATGGCATTATTCTCCCTCAACTCTCCCTCTGCTCCTCTCTCCTCTCTTGACCCGCTGCGAGGGATTAGAGCAAATAAAATGGGAAAATTTAGACACTGTGAAATGGTGATGGATATTTACCACACATACAGTAAAAGGTATATACAGTGTGTGAGAGGGATTAATCATCCAGTCATGAAGAAAAGCTTAGAGGTTGTAGAAAAATTAATGCTCAATGATTTTACAAAATAAGGTTTAGGTTTGGAAGGTTTTGGCCAATATAAATTAAGTCAGAAAATCTTTCTAAATTGGATATTTTTGTTGTAAACTTTAACAGAATCTGGGACAGTTCAGATTATTTGAAGTGTGGTTCTATGAGGTGTATTTTAGCCCCCTAAAAACAAAATCAATACCAGTTTAAAGTGATATTCCACCCACAGATAAAATGTAAAAAAAAGAACACAAAACAAACACAAAATGTCTCCATCCTGCTCGTGTGGTGTAATCCAAGTGTCCATGAGCCGCCACATTCAAATTTCCGAAATGGCAACTGTAGCCTCCCAGGTAGCATGTAAACATGGCGTTGATGTATCGCGAGACTTCCTATATCTCTTCCCTATATCTGGCTCGAGTCTGAGAGGCTACAGTTGACATTTCGGCTAAAAACATGGTGTAAATGGCATCTCTTGTGGTTAAATTTGAATGTTGCGGCTCATGGAGGCCTGGATTACTCCACACGAGCAGGATGGAGACATTTTCTGTTTGTTTTGTGTTCTTTTTTTTACATTTTATCTGTGGTCACCATTCACTGCCATTAGCTGCAACCCTGTTTTCTGCTGAAACTCCAGGATTGTTTTGTGAACTGAAGATCTTCACCCATCCTCACATCGGTATAGGGGTGAGTACATATTGAGTGGATTTCCATTTTTTGGTGGAATATCGCTTTAAGTGTATGCCTCATTTAGAACATTTTCACTGCTTTACCTTGCCGTCAAACAGCCTGTTCAGATGGGAAACTGCCATTACATTAAACAAATATTACTCTTTCTCACTCTGCCAGACTCCTTTGGCAAAACTAGTAACTTAACTTTGTAGAACCGAGGAGTTACTGGTCTGCTAATGAGTGAGTGAGTGAGTGAGTGAGTGAGTGAATGTGTGCGTGATCACTGGACCTGCCGCTTGTCAGCAGCTAATCTCAAATACTACTGGACGGATCAGCCTAATTTTTTTGGTGCACATTCATGACTGCATGCTGAAGGACTCCTGTGATTCACAAGTTTTGAAAACCTTTCAAAAACCTTTTTTATGACTTTTATGCTTTTATGTTTTTATGGTGGGAAGCATTAGGTTTTCAGGTCATCTCATTCTTGTGAACTGATATCTCAAGAACGCTTTGAATTCCCTCAAACTTGACACAAATATTCACTTGAGCTGATTAGATTTTGGCAGTCAAAGGTTACTGTGACCTCACTAAACATTTTTTGGCCATAATGCAAAAAATCAATACGCTACTTATGACAAAATTACAGACAAATATCTAAAAGGATAAAGTGATGAGTAATGACATTTTATATCCAAAAGGTCAAAGGTCAGCTTCACTGTGACATCACAATATTCAGCTCTCTATCTCACTCTTCTTAATCTGCTAGGGGCTGCAAGTGATCGACAATCTTGTTTCAGCTCGATACAGCATATGTGGGTGTCATGTTAATGTTGGCAGAACTTTGCAAATCGCAGCTGGTTGCATTTGGCAGTTGTGGTGGCATTGCAGTAGGTGCTTCACCACCTGTTGCCTCGCAAGGATCTGCACTCTTCTAAGTGACCTTTTCTAATTTGTTTGTGTTATTGTGTGATTTCTGTGAATCCTAACAAACCTTTTAAATTACGAGGCAGCAGTAGACCAGCAACTCCCGGTCCGCAATGTAATGACTGATTTCGCCAGTGCAGTTGGGTTTGGAGAGAGCGATACTTGGTTTACAAAGCAGCAATGTCTTGATGGAAAAGACTGTCTGATGGCAAGGTAAAGCGTTAAAATGTTCTCAATATAATGTACACTAAAACTCGTGTTATTAGGTGTCTAAAATACATTTTTCTGCTGACCCTGTCCATAGCAGTACATCGCTTATCTTCCTACTCTGGGACTCCTGCTTCTTCTGTGCCAACTGCATCTACTCTAGGTAATACACTGACAATGGACAAGAACCTCATGTGCCACTTCAAATAATCTGAACTATCCCTTTAAGGTCAACTATGATAAATATCTAAATTCGGTTGGCTGTAGACTGTTTTGTGCAGAAACAAGGCTATCGAAGATTGTATGATTCAATTAGGATGCAACAGCAGTGTGCTTATAATGCCTAATGAGCAACATTTGAATGGAGAGCTATTTTTTACAAGCCCTTGAGAAACACCAACCCACATGCTCACAGCGTCACGATGGCATCTCGGTGCCCTAGAAAAGATTGCTCACCAAAGTGTTCTTAAGAAACACTTAGCTGCTTCATGCCGAAGGCTCCTTTGATTGGTGGATTTTCTTTGCTTCCTTCCTTTTTTTTCAGCAACCTCAGTGCTAATCTTTCATTTGAGCCATTTATGGATAGCCCTCTCAGAGGTTTCATCTCCTCACTCCAACAGATGAACCAGATATGAGAACACGCCTGTGAAGAGGACTGAGAAAATAGCCCTGCAGAAGTCACCTTGTGGCCAATAATAGCCCCGGCTCTGTTGTATATCCATCAGTCTACTGTCAGTTATTTAGGGCGACTTTACCCTAAAGTCTTCTGAAGACCTCAGGGTACCAGATACTTTGGCACTGGCCCTTTCTGCCCCCTCTGCCTTACGCAAACTCACTCTCTGAGAAGCAACTTGTACTTCTGAAACACTGTCCAGACATGGTCCACTCTATATCTTCCTCCCAGCTAACAGGGGAAGTAATGGTATTTCTCTTTTTGTACTGTGTTATACTACAGGGAAAGGGCATGGTGGCCACTGGGTTGGAGAAAGAACTTTTATTCTTGATGATCACACACTCAAATCTCCAGACAGCTTGTAGTGAAGAAGTAAAAAATGTGGACCAAATAATGTTAGCAATACTGTACATCAGTGAAGGAAAGTAAGATGGATGAATGCATTATTTTTCTCATTTCTTCCTGCTTTGTTTCTTAAAAAAGGAGAAAGAAATGTGCCACATGAGTATGTTGATGAATCGTGTTTGATCTTAAATTGGATGCATGTGCCAGGAAGTTTGCAGTTAGCACATGGAAAAGCCTCAATAAATCCATTCATGGAGAGGTTTCTTGTGTTTCTCGAGGTCTTGTGCGTCTCCCCCACAGCGGCCAGCGGGAACCCATGTTCAAGATTGCATGCATTTATCTCATTGATTTCCAGCCCCAACATGCCAAGCTGACTTGAAAAACATAATTTAGATGTTTTTAGCCTAAATCTTCACTGTAGATCCTTGTGTTTGTGGTGTGACAGTGTGCGTGCCAGCGAACGGCATGTTGGGGCTTTAGGAGACTTGGATTATGCCAGACGAGCATGGAGGCATTTTACGGTTTTATTTTGTTTGTTCAATCGGCATGAGGGTGAGTAGATAATGAGTGAATTTTCATTTTTGGGTGAACTATCCCCTTAATCGTACACAATACACAAAAAGTCAATTAAATGAGGACTGAGTTCACACTTCAGACACAGGTGGTCTCCCTTGGACATCCCAAGTCTCTTACATTGCATCCATGCATCCCTCACTTATGTCTTAGTCCCTCCCACTGAGGATTCATGGAGAAACAAGAGGAAACCATGCAAGGAGCGAGGACACGAAGAAATATGCTATCAGAGACGTGAGATGTCATTTACTCTGAGGCGGCGTCACGTGAAGCAACGTCCATTTGTTATAACGGCGGCAGTCGATCTCAACTGGATCAGCTGTCAGCTGGAGTTTGTGTCTGCACACTGTGCGCTGCATTAATACTAATAAAGACTTACGGTTCTCATCAGTGGCAGAGCAGCAGCCTGTTTAACAAACACCTGCACATAAAAACTACCTGCAGTCTGCATTCATCCTGTGACAGTGTCCTGATCCGATGCAGAATGTTTTTATGTTATTCATTATTTGCATCTGTGTTTATTGATATTCTGATAGCAAATTAATAATTGAATTACTCAGAATATGATTATTTGTATTTTGAACATTGCAAATGATTTATTAACGCTAAATGTTTCAGGAAAAATTTAAATGATGTAGGTCGTATCAAACCCATCGTTTGCTCAGGAGTGATCAGTCTCACATGTGACTGAATACAACGACAATAAAAAGTTTTTCTCACTGACAGACAGACTCTCCTCTTCCTGACTTTAATTATAATCATAATAAAAAAATAACAGGGTACATCATAAAAACAAAATGATTTCTAATAAGTGAAGAAGGTTGTTTGTGATTTTTTAGTGATGAGCTGATCGGCTCTGAGTTCATCTGAATCCTCATGTGTGCATAAATCATTAACCCTGCCTCCACCGAAATCATCTGTTTTCTCAGAGTTCAGAGCAGAGCCTCCAGGTGATTTCTTTATTGTAAGTTGTATTTAAGTCTGAGTGCTTTCTTTAATGATTTACATTAATGATTAGAGAGGCAGCCACAGGTATTTCACTGCGCACAGCTCATTTACCAAGGGCACACTTGGGCACCGCTTCTCTCCTGAGGGAGAGACACTGCCACCCCCGATCCATCCACTGTTAATCATAAAGTTAATTTTTAAGAACTGGCCGCCAGATCCACAGATTTACTGAAACCTGAGCATCACAGACCTGCAATTAAACAAGATTTTTAACTGGATGGTGAAATAAATTGAATATGAAACTTGGGAGTGTTACACTTTAGTTTAATCTGTTATTTATCTTAACTCTGGTATGAAACTCCAGTAGTGTTTTGATGTATTAGACCTGCTTAGAATCTGATCAGCTGCAGCGTCCAATCAGTAAATGATGTCCAATAAGGGGGCGTGTCAGTTGGTTAAAGGACTTCTGTGAAGGCTGCTCTCTTGTATCCTTGCTCATCACTCCTCAGAGAGTCCTCCTTGTTCCTCTGAAATACTGTAAGAGACTTGGGATAGGCCAACAAGATGGTGCACCAGAAGGACTTCTGGTGCAAGCGAGGATCGAGGAGTGAGGAAAAATCCAATAAGAGACTCGGGATGCACCCAGGATCACTCTGCTTTTTCTCTGCTGAGTAGGAGGAGCTTCCTGTCTGAGACTCTTTTTATATGCTACACAGGAAGTACAATTACTAAACTGCATGCAATACCAGAAACAGCCACTAGATGGAAAGATCTTTCACAATAGAAAACAGTTCCAACACTATAGTCATTAACCTACAGCCAACTAGACTGTCTTGACTTGTCTTGCTCTCACTACACTGTAACTTTCAACTTTCGTATTGACCTTTTTTCACTGCAGCCATTTTGACACAAACTTGTAGCGTTCCATTCAGGTCAAACAGAGTCAGAGGGCTGCTCTTGTGCAGGTTGGCTCATTGGAAAGTCTCTGCTACACTAAACGGAACAAGACCTTAATTAGTATCATCAGTCACACCTGTGTTTATCCTAATATCCCATATCATATGGCTGCTAATCTTGAGGTCAAGAAAACGTATAAGAACATCATGATGGCCTGATTTCAGCGGGACTGGAGAGCCTTTTGAGAAAGAGTTTTGTTAAATAAGCATGAATAAAATACCACTTTGAGAAACAGTGACCAACGTTCGGAGCAGAGGGCATCTGTCAGCCTGGTCATCCCTTTTTAAGTGATAAGGCAGTGATATGATTCAAGTGCTGGGCGATAATCTGCTTTGGTAAAAAGCATCCCATGATGCTGAAGCAGGAAATTGTGATTGTTCATCACTGACCTTTAGTAAATGGCTACATTTATATCGCACTTTTATCCAAAGCACTTCACAAGGTTTTTGCCGCTCATTCACCCATCAGGTCTCGATGGCAACCGTGCAATTATGGGTTCAGTGTTTTGCTCAAGGATACTTCGACGTGTGGACAGAAGGAAGCGGGGATTGAACCGTAAATGGTGATCAGCGGACGACCCGCCCTACCCCCTGAGCCACAGCCACCCAATAATATGTGGAACATCCAACATCTCTAAAATCTGCAGCCAAGAAAAGTAACAATTAGGTGCTTTCAGAGGGTGGTATCTGACTTCCCTGAAGTACAAACCTCTTAATCAATGAGGAGAAACTGTGTTGCAACATCAGCTTGAAAGTCTGATTATCCTGTCTGGGATAATAAACAATGTTTAAGATTCTAGTTCGCAGAACTTGCAACATTTATCATAGATGTAATAATAATAAATGTATTTATATAGAACTTTTCAAAACAGATGTTGCAAAGTGCTTCTCCAGACAACAAAAGTTATATCACATCATTTCAATAATTTTATATAGAGAAATCTGTCCCTTTTTATGGATCGCCATGGGACCTTAAAATCTGGATGACGAATCAGTTTTGGATCCCGTTTGAATTGTGCCACAAATTACACATACGATGTATGTCTATTTAAAAGTCAAGAAAGTTGCCATTTGTCATAAAACTGTATTATTAACTGTTCGTTATGAGGTAGTTTTTTATCATTATACAACACAGGGTTACACAACCAGACAGTTGTAGTTCCTTCATGCTACACACACAAGCAATTCAGTGCATTTTTAAAATTTTTGCCCGGATGAATGTAAACCACAGCCACAAGATGGTGATGATAATATGGTCAACACCTTTATACAAAAAGTTCCTCGTCCATCAACTGCGACTCAGTTTGAGCATTATGAAGCAGTCTTCTGTGTTGCATCCTGTCAGCTTGGGTTACAGTCCGCCCCTCAGGTGCATCAGTTTGATCCTGTAGTAGAGCAGGTACCTCTGTGTGGGCGAAACAGTCTCTGCTTGGCCAGCTTGAGTCCCATTTCGTCCGTTTCATTTGCCTTACCGGACATTAACCAGAAGCAGCCTTAAGTCCCAGCTGTGGTCCGTGGTGATGAGTCTAGCTGATCGGGCAGGATGCTGAAAGATGCCGTGAGCATTTATTGATCATCTCAGGAACCGCTGCTCTTTAATCCAAACCCTGCGCTTCCTTTTCCAATGTCTATCAGTGTATTTCTGTCAAAGGTGACACTTGTTTCTAACCTGACACATCAGATGGTTTGTTACACAGAACCATCTGGGAGGTCGTCCTTAGAAACTGTTTGGAAAAAGGCAGGCACTTTCAAAAAACACTTGGCAGGTGATTGGATGAACCATCTGTCTATCACATCTAACACGCGCTAACTTCAACCAATCAGATCAAACTCTTGCCGAAGCCAGTCGAGGGAAGAGCGAAAACATCTTTTCTTTGAAGAAATTCTTTCCAGTTCTGATACGACTGATGCTATCGCAGTGTCCACACCTACAGCTGCCATTAGTCCCTCCTAGGACACTAATTGGCTGCACTACTTTTAATGGAGAACTGGAGGTCTGGCAAGATGTATTCCTGTGTGATCTCGCAAATTTAGTGGCCATGCAAGGTAAACATGTTTCAACAGTAAAACTGAAAAAGTGACAAATTAAAAGAGAAAAGTAGTGAAATTTGAGGCAGCTACTGGCCGCTGCATCTACATGCATCACCGTTGCCATAGCAAACAAGACTTTTAAGATACATAATTAGAGACTACACACCCAGAAGTCGCGAAGAGTGGCCTCTTCTGTACAGGTGGCACCCTTTCACAGGCTGCATGCACTGCACTCACCACAGCAGAACAGCTCACTGAAATTTACATGCATTTGTTTGGGCAATAAGGAAAGTAAAGGGTGCGAAGGTTAGAAGGCTCTGTCTGCGCTCGTAGGTCTAGCACTTAGATAGTGCAACCATTATTCTACAGTATCTCACATAGCCTTTGACTTCTAATTTCCTCAGACTACAGGGGGGGAAACCAGATGATTGCATTCACTACACCAAATAAGGCAAGCCTATGGCCCTGGGTCATGCAAAAAATGCAAGTCATTTTCCAAAGTGGATGTTGGGTCAGAGTACAATGCTGGTGATTTACACAGTCTGTAGCAGACAGGGTGGATGGGTCTATAATCATTGGCCATGCAAGCAGTGGTCAAGCCAATCCAACCCATTAGAAGGCGATGCCTGTGTGAGATACAACTGAAAACAGCACAACATCCAAAGCACTCCTAATGCTCTCTAATTTGGTCATAAATTTTCATTAGGTACGAGGAGTTGATAATGTGTACATTAGTGCTGTTATGTTCCACGGCTTTGATTTCAGGACCGGTTGTGATCTCAGCTCATGAATGGGGAGTAGCCAGGTGACAGGGCACCATCTTGTTCAGACTTGAGAAAATAAGGCCAGCAAACACACGAACATTTGGTCAAGTGGCTGTAAAGACCCTCTGGAGAATTAGGGAGCAATTACGGGAAGAGAAAAGTTGCGCGTTCGAAGGTGATACACACCCTGCTCCTTCAAACAGTGGAGTGCTGATATGGAGTAGTGACTGGATGACAGTTGTGTTTAGTATGGAGAGATTTATGAGGAGAGATGAGCAGATATTGAAGGCAACTGCCCCCATCAGCATTGTCATTACCACCACTAACAAACTCCTCTGGGTGTGAGAGGCCTACTCAACTGGTCGTTCAATGGATCCATTATCAGGGCATTAAGCATGCAGGATGAGACCACTAAAACACATGGGACGTGTGAGTGTGTGGATCTCTTTCTGTGTATTGGGTGGTATATATTACACCATATATGTTGGCAAATACAGTGTTTCAGCTCATCCAAACCCACTGGAAACAAAACATCACGCTAAATTCTCGTACATACCTTTTTGGTCATCAGCAAAGGTGAGAAGTAACTCTAACAATATTTCGTTATTGTACTTTACTGTACTTACTTTAGTTTTAATCCATTTGAGGGGAATTATAATTTCAACCTAAATGTATGGAACACACAGTAAAGACAAAGTTCTTATCACACACAACCAACATAACAAATGACATAATAGGGCAAAAAGATGTAACGAAATAAAAATGATGCAACAAGGTAAAAAAGATGCAACATAATGAAAAATGATGTAACAAGACAACAAATTACATAAAAAGACAAAAAATTACATAACACTACCAAAAATGACAAAACAAGCTGAAGAAGAAAAATGAAAAACCACAGAACAAGATGAAAAATGCTGTGACAAGAAAAAAAATACATAACAAAATGAAAAATGATGTAACAAGACATAACAGATGTAACAAAAACAAAAACATCCTAATAAGATGAAAAATACATAACAAGATGAAAAATGGTGTAACAAGATGGAAAAAGTAAATTTACGTGATAAGACGAAAAAAATACCTAACACAACCAAAAATGACATAACAGGACAAAAAGACGTAACAAGATAAAAATTACATAACACCAAAAAGTATGCAACAAAACAAAAAATGAACTAACAAGCTGAAAAATGACCTAACAAGACAAAAAAGATGCAACAAAACAAAAAATGATGTAACAAGATGAAAGATGCCTAATAAAACAAAAAATGACATAAGACAAAAAGGGATAAAAATTACGCAACAATACAAAAACTGATGCAATAAGACAAAAAACACGCAACAAAATTAAGACATAACAAGACAAAAAGATGTAACATGACAAAAATTACATAAGACGAAAAATTACTTAACAAGCAACAAGATGAAAAATGACACAAGTGACATTGCAAGATGCAAAAAGACGTAACAAGAGGAAAAAAGACAGCGGGAGACTCAAGTGTGTCAGTTAGCTTTGTACAAAAACAGTCAGTAGAGATGTCCTTCAGAGGACTTTTTACTTTTATACCTTGAGTGCATTTATGTACTTTCTCACTTATACTTGAGTAAAGAAGTTGAATCAGTACTTCTGCTTTTACCAGAGTCTTTTTTTTTAAGGTGTCTGTACTTCCACTTCAGTAAAGCATGTATGTTCTTCTGCCACCTCTGGTCATCAGCATACACGCCCCTAAAAGCTGAGCCTTGTAACATCCCCCTTTAATATACACTGGGGGAAAGGTTACTAATTGCCTTTCACACACAGAATGTGCACGCACACACACAGATTCCCACATGTATTGCCACAAATGCATGAATGTATTCACACACACACACACACACACGCACAATTTCCAAAGGGGCTGACACACAACCCAAGGTCCTTACAGAGACCAAAGTGTCTGTCTAATGGAGAAAACATTTTCTTAAGTACTTTGTTGCACCATCTGCATTATATGCACAGTAATTGCTTCCGTAGACTGCAGGTTAGAAATTGCAACCTCCAGGGCAGTGTAAGTAATGGGGAATTGATATGAGTCTTTTATCTCTGCAAATGCACAAGTGTGTGTGGATTTAATGAAAGTCACTATAACATTAGGCATAAACGCTTTGCAGGTTTGACCTTCCTCTCTCATCCTCTTCTCTTCCGTTCTCTTCACTATTAGTACACTTTGACACGATGATACCGACACAGTTTTGTGGACACTTTCATTCTGCCGTGCTCTTATTTATTTGACACGCCGAGCAGCAGTCCAGAGAGTGCCATGTAAATCTCATGACCACATGTTGGGAAGTCTAAAAGCATAAGCGTATTATGAAATCGGTCCCAACTGTACAAAAGATCCACAGCGTCTGTTGGCGAAAAAAAAGCATTTAGTAATCGGAGATGAGTATAATCTTCAACTGGAAATATTCTTAATTGCACACATCTTGGGCCTGGGGTGATATCAAACCCACCCAGGCCATCTCCATTCCATCAAATTCAACAGAACGCTGTAGTTGTGACGCACTGGAATAGGAGATGTTGGAGTAATCCAATAAAGGCATTAGTGTACCATTAGGAGGGCGCTTCCTGGCTTTGGAGGGACACACAGAGCCTTGTTTAGCCTAATAGAGCGTCCCTGTTAGCGTTTATTTATGGCAGCAAGATGTCAAACCACTTAGAGGTGGAATGTTGCCTGTCCATTAAGGCCGCCGTCCAATGGGAAGCCTCGGTAAGAAGATCTTAGGGCTTGGCCTAGGTCCAATCTTCTTGTCTGTACCCCTTTTTAAAAAAAATGTACTGCTTTGGTCTATCCAAACCAGCAAAAAAGATGTAACCTGCAGCACCCTTTATGTCTGAATATGAAGAAAAACTGTACTTTCATACACTTAACAGATACAACCATCAAATTACACAGAAGAACATTAAATTGTTACTATAGTGGCAGTTTTTACTCCCTTCCTTCTCTCTGCATGCTCTCTCTTGCTTTTACACACTTTCTTTCTCTTTCTCTTTCACTAAATCAATTTTCCAACCAGTGCTCAGCATTTAGTTCTGGTTGGGAGGAGGGTCACAATAGGTGGTTGGCTGATGCTTGAATGGTGACTCATTTAATTAGGCCCCCAACCATTGTTGGGCAAGTTACTCCAAACTGGAATTACAGCCTTGCAGTTGTATGACTCTGCAAACCAGTTAAGTAGCACTTCACTTCCACGTTTGTCCAGACTCATATAATACAGTGTATGTAGTGAAGATTTTGACGGAATTTAATATAAGTGTAGAGCCGCTGCTCCTTTGCGTCGAAAGGAGCCAGTTGAGGTGGTTCGGGCATCTGATTAGGATGGAGGTTTTCTGGGCACGTCTTATGGGGAGGAGACCCTGGGCTAGATCCAGAACCCACTGGAGGGACTGCGTATCTCATCTGGCCTGGGAATGCTTCGTGATCCCCCAGGAGGAGCTAGAAAGTGTGGCTGTGGAGAGGGCCGTCTGGAATACCCAGCTTGGCCGGCTGCCACCACAACCCCGACCCCAGATAAGCAAAAGCGAATGGATGGAAATTCTATTCAGCTCATCCTTGAGTTAAAGTAGACTTTTGTACAAAATTTTAAGAAATTTCACCAAGCCATTCCTAAAATATCAAGTTCACGAGAATGGGACGGATGTTAGGTCACACGACCTTGATCTTTGACCTCCCAATTTTAATCAGTTCTGTCTTGTGTCCAGATGGATGTTTGTGACAAATTTGAAGAAATTCCGTTGAGGCATTCTTGAGATATCGTGTTTGCAAGAATGGGATGGACATGAAGTCACAGTGACTTTGACCTTTGGCCACCAAAATCTAATCTGTTCTAATCTGTTCCAAAACATAATCTTTTTGTTTTATGTCATTTATCATTTTGTTATGTGTCTTTCATAGTTTTTTGTATTGTTCCGTCATTTTTTGTTTTGTTACGTATCTTTTGTCTTAAGTCATTTTTTGTCTTATTTCGTCATTTTTATCTTCTTAAATCTTTTGCTATTGTTACATCATTTATTGTTTTGTTGCATATTTTTCATCTTGTTACATAATTTTTCATCATCATAAAAATGTTACCAAATGCTCATTAAATATTACCCATCAAATAAGTAATTAGTTGTATTACTTGTTACTTTACTTTTGTTACTCAGCCCAACACCATCAAAGGTGCCTTTAAACAACTCAAAAGCCTCAACATTCACATGCCTGTGTTCTCGCTCCCAAGGCATCAAATTCGGCAGCTTGTTTAGGGCCCCTATGCTTCAAACTTTGACGTTCTATGTACCCCTCTAGAGCCCCACCAGAATTATATTTTGATGTGTCATCCCAATCAGGTGATGTGGCATAAAGAACAAGAAGGTAGGGTGGACGGATGGGTCAAAAAATCCAGGGTTTGTGTCCAGTGTGAAACCGAGAGTCGATGTGGGATATGTAAGTTACATGGCGTATATAAGTAATGTTACGTACAATAAGTTATGTAACGATACTTATTTAAGTGCAAAGCATGATAATTTCCTAAACCTAACCAATTACTTTTCGTGCCTTTATTCTGAAAGTGTACCTGCATACTGTGATAATTATTAGGGTGTCACAATGCTCCAAATCCACGATTCCATTCCACTTTTAAATTTAAGGTTTAAACATTTTTTTCCTCAGCTCTGATGGCTATTCCATTGTTAGACTGAATTCTCACCTGCAAAAAGCCACCAGAACCTCTTTATGGAAAGGTGGCCTTGTGGGTATCCTGAACCCTAATACGTGACATAGACTAGAGGGTTTGTTGTAGGATGTGACTCTCTCCCAGTGCCAGCTTGTTGATGTAGTCACAGAAAAGAGCAGGCTATAAGGTGTAGTTAAACGCATTACAAGGACTAGCAAGGAAACAGTCTCAATTTAATACTGATGCCTTAACATGACCTACATAAGCAGACAATACCATCAGCAAGAAGATCAGCTATTTCTACATAGTTATTCTTCATGCCTGCCACCGAGTCAGCATTCCAAAAACCTACTGGGAAAATTGCAGATCCTGCTTTTGATTGATTTTTTATTTAGATTTGAAATTGTGACACCCCTACTATTTATTATTGCTAACTTGACCGTGGAGCCCTGTACGGGCAGGAGTAGGAGGGTGAACTGTAGTTTATCCACCTTGTTTCCCCTTATTGATTGATACATTTGATCTGAAAACAAATGAGTAAACTCTCAGCCTCATTTCAAAGAGGTGGAGAAACTAAGTTAACTTGGGTTTACCCGTCAGTACACCCCTGTTAAAGGGGTACCCACAGCATCATAGTTTGAAGTGTGGACCCCTGACCAGGCTGGCATGTTTGACGAGTTTGGAGCGAGTGTTGACACGTTCACATATCATCACTTATCCACAACATGTTCTGTATTTAACACATGTAAAAATAGAAAAGAAGGTAGGCTTTTACTGGCCATCAGCAGCTAGCTTAATATTAGCCCCATGCTCCAGAGGCACTGAGGGAACTGTGAAGCTGTGGGGTTTAAACATCCTCCAACTGTGAAAAATCTGGAGCTTAAGTCAACCAAAGAAAATTCTTAATCCAATCAGTTGGTAGATGGGGAAAAAAACTGCACGTTGTCTGTAATTAAATACCCACAGTGTGAGCAGGTAGTAACTCTACCTGCTCACTTTAATGGGTGCTAATCAAAGCTACACAGCGTTGCCAAGCAAATGAATTCCTGTGGTTTGACCATCTCTTTTCAACATGTAGGTATATCATTACCTTCAGGGCATGTCTATCAAGCACAATTACATACAGCCAACAGTCGGTGCGCACACACCAACTGCAAGGGTCAGATCAGCTTCTGTATATAAACAAAACTAAGGAGCTAACTCAGCTTTAATGTCCAGAAAAAGCAACATGAAAAAATAGTAACCAGCATCAAATGTGACTTAATGTTAACACAGTTTCTTTACATTGTCCCCCAATATTACAATCATTCCAACATCGCTCCAACTTGTGGGAACAGTTACACTAGCAACATGCTAGCACCAAATTCAACAGGCTAATCTATGGAATAAACACTAAAACAATATAAAGCTTAAAGCTTTCCAATTTGAGGTTGGGTCATTGACACCTGGTATTTATCAGTCATTAAGCTTGAAATGTTACTGACAGGCACTCGTTAAGGAAGCAGTCAGATGGAGTAAAATCCACACACCATCCATGTTAACATATTCATAGAATTGAATATTCTGTGGGTGTTTCAACAGCAACTGTCTGACCGATGAGAATTTGGTTGCACAAGAGTATATCGACCAACCAATCGACCAGCCGACCACAAGCTGGCAGCCCTAGAACAAACTAAACTGTCGGTTTGGTGGAAAAAATGGTCACATTGTCGCCCCCTACATAATTGACTTACACTACTATTACTAACTGAAAAAAACAAAACAAAAAAACAATGCACGCTAACATGAAACACTGTCTCCAATATAGATTTGAACGAAATCCAAGTTAACTTTGTCAAGTGGGCATTTGCAAGTGAGCAAGTCTAACTAGTGCAGTTATATTCGCAAATACAAACACAGATGCACACATGGAGTTAATACGACTGAAATAAAACTATAGTCAACAGTCAGTACAGACTAGTAACCCATCCTAAGGATTAGGAGCAGTCGGCAGCCACTGTGCAGCCGCCGGGGGCCAACTACAGTTCTAAGCCAGTGCCTTGGTCAGGGGGGAGCACTGACCTAGCGTACATGTTCTTGATGAAACCGTAGCACCCGGAGGAAACGCCTGAAAGCACGGAGAGAGCGTGTAAACGCCACACAGAAAGGACCTAATAAACCAAGGACCTTTTCTTGCTGTGAGGCGACAGTGCGAACTACAGAACCCCAGATTAGACAGATGGACTATTTCTAGTACTGTTCACAGGTTAATAGATGAAACAACAGACTCTTAATTGAGCAAGAGGCAATTCATGCCAGAAGAAAATGATTTTCTATTAATTCCAAGCTAATTTATTGTGATATTTACTCATCCGGCAGACAGAAAACAGTGAGGCTCACTGGCTCTGTTCAGCATCCCGTTCTAACTGATAACCCGCATAAGCTCTTGTAAGCTCTTGTCAATAAGTACATCAGAACACTTCCTTCTTTGCTTCACTGATTTCCTGGCTTGTTTGATCTCGACACAGCGCTCTTTACTTTGATGTCATCATGCACAGAGGAGCAAGTAGCCTTGAGAGCTGAGGGGAGCTCGTGTAATGCCAATCTCTGGTATGTCGTGATATTTGCAGGAAGAGGCCTGTCAACACAGAGCACCCATTTTTAAGTGAAAATTCACGTAAGCTGTGGGGGTCGAGTTACCGCCTGTTGCGATTCAAGGGCGCTCAAAAGTGGTAGAATAAAAAATAAAAAAAAAACAGGATTTTTTTGTGTGTTTACAAACACACAGCCTGCTATTCAAGCCAACCATCACATTCAAGGTGAGATTTCACTGATCATGTGAAGGAAGCAAAATAAACATTTGTAGCTTTCTTGTAATACTGATGGTTGTGCAAAATCTTAAATGTAGCCCTGAAAATATTGGCTGTGACCCATTATGTTTTTCATTCAAGGATTTTACAGAACTGAAACATTATTTGTGTGCAGTGATACAGTAGTGACGCAAAAACACATTTTTAAAAAAGTCAGGGACCTACTGAACGATTTAATATGATCAGTATCACTGTCATTTATTATCATTATATAAAACAAGGCTGTGCATCAAAATGAGAGCTGTAGTCCATTCATGCACACATAAACACACATAGACAGATAATCATTTAAATTCAGAGTAGAATAAAATAATATGGAAACAAAATAAAATAAAACAATACATATATAGATAGATATTTACAGTTATATTTGCGAATGGCTGCAGCATCTGCACTGCGCTGCTGCTGTCTGCAAAATGTGGTACTTTTATGTTTCCAAGGTTGCAACTAGTCCTGCCCTATCGTGCTGTGCATGGCCAATACTCATTGCCTCATACTAGCCGTGATCGCAAGTCTCACCTGACTTGGCTGTCAAACATGAGTGTAGATATCAGCAGTCAGGACAACTTTAATGAGGAGGTATGAATGGGTCAAACACAGTCACTGTTCTCTTTCTATTTCTAAACAAATTTTCAGTTTTCAGTCACAGTTTGGTGAGTCGTTGGGAATAAAACTATGGTTAGGTTTAGGACAAAGTTGGGGTTAGAACAGACCCTTTCACAACACATTTTGCCCGTGGCTTCCTCGGGTTCGCTCAACAGAATCACACGTGCACCCACAGGTGAATCACATGACTAATTATCACAGTCATTTTCAAAAAATAAATTTCAAATTCATCCAAAGAGCATTGCAATTTTACACAAAATTACATTAATCAAAAAACATAGCAAGATTCATCAAAAGTTACAAGAATTGCAAACTTTATTTGTAATTTAACCTCATGCCATTATACAGCCGACTGAAAAGGAAAAAAAAAGACTACAGGTCCTACTGTTGTTTTCTATTTTCTTAGTGGACTTATTTTCAGTTTTCATTCACAGTTTGGTAAGTCGTTAACAATAATGCTACAGTTAGGTTTAGGAAAACATCATGGCTTGGGTTAGAATAGACCCTTATACAATGTTAACCATGTGTTTGAAAGGTTTTCTGGCAATCACAAGTAGTCATCGCGGCAATGAGTACTAGCCACAGCACAGTAGTATTGGCCAATTAGGACCAGGCAGAACAGTCTTAGGGGAAAAAAACATGCCTGCACGACACAAAGACCAAAACAGAACGCACAGTTCTATTTTCTGTGTTTTATTCTGTGTGGACTACATCCTCTTATAGCTTGGTAGCTATTAAGGCTTGGTATCATTAAACAATTACAATACCAGTACCCTTAAAGTGATAACTGATACCAATAGAGTACTTCATTCATTGCCTTTTTTCAGATGTCTTGGTTCAGGGCTCCAAAACTGTAATCTTACATCGCAAAGTGAGAGGGGTTCAAAGATGGCTGTTCTCACAGATTTGCTGCTATGACCTGCGTTTGCTATCCAACCAGTAAGAATGTATTGTGCGTACAAACGTATGTTTATGTGTAATATTTTAGCACACTACAAAATTACATAACGTTACCTCAAGCTCTCTTTGCAGAATTGACATCCCAAGTTGGCGTCCATTCCTTTGCCATGATGGGGTCCACATTCTCCTTTGTTTTTTTCCATACGCATAAATGCCACCATTGCCAGGGCTCAATTCTTGCTCTGCTTTGTTGTTTACCACAATAGCAAAGCAGATTGATGACGTGTCCTGATGATGTTTTTGTGTATATTGACTTCCATGTCACACCCAAGTGTATTAGATCCATTTTGCACAGTGTGGCTGCAAAAAGCTTATGAGATTGCTGAAATCTCACAGTGTGTAGGGAAAATTACAGCAGTAACAAGTCTTGAATGTGCATAGTTCATTGATTGACAGGAAAAACGATTACAACTTCTACTGCCAACTGATACCACAGCTTTCGTGCTAACTGGAAATAATGTTGGCACAATACGTCATTCCATACTCAATAGTTTTGAACAAGAATACGGCTACCATGAATAGCTAACATGTCAGACTTCATGAAGCAAAGTTTCCCACACTGCCCTCTCAGCTTACTGACAGTATTTCATGCTTAAAGACGCCCACCAGACATGTATTAAGACAAACAAACAAGAACAAGAATGCATGTCTTTATGCGTGTATAATTTCCACATAAAATTCTTTAAAAAGGCATCTACTTATTCCACCTCATTAAAAAATTATTAGACAAGTTTTGTTCATTTCTTAAGTTTTCCTGCTGGACACAAAATGTCTCCTACTTCACTGTCCAGGTCCATTATCAGTGTTTGGGCACCGGCGGTTTTGAGTTTCTACATTACATTTGTATAAGTTGCACACTTGGACCAGGACGAACTCCCAAACTAGTTGTGATGTCACAAATCATGCTTGTAGCCCCACCCCTTAAAATCAGATTGTCAATCTTTCAGCAGATGAACATGAAAACAGCCTTCTAGACATATGTCATTCTGGACAGTGAAGCTTAAATTTCCAACTGCAGGAGCAAGGCGAGAAACATATTTTTGAGAGGAGGGGGACTTTAAATATGAATAATGTTGCTTCCAACAATCACTGACCTGGAACGACATTTTTGGCATTTGGAAGCGCTGCAAACTATATGAGCACAACAGGAGAGACCTTTGGTGAAGTACAACACTAGAAAGAGCATGAACAACTAGAACCGAGCATGGTCAATCAGTCAAACAAGAAAAATTGGGTATTTCTCTGTCTGTCTTTTGAGTCCCAGTAGTTGGCCCATAGAGGATTGTCTGCCTGGACCCCGTATGGAAATGTTGTGTCTTGAATTATGACCACGGCGAGCATATGGATAAGGATATTGGGCCCCAGCAAGGCTCAAAGTGGCTGCAGCAGGACGCAGTGCTCCATCAATATCAGATTTTAAATTGGAAAAACGTTTGTGTGTCACAAGGGGGCCGGACCGACGGGCTGCTTGATGAATCGGCCGTCTCGGTGATTGATAGTCAAAGGGGAGCGGTCAGGGGAAAGTTATGCCACACTATGTCAATATCAGGTTGTTTGCCTCTCATGCATACGAGAAAAAAGTGTGCACTAAGTACCCTTGACATGACCATTTCACTTTTTGTAGGTTAGACTTGCAGTCCACATCGCCATGACCCTTACTCAAATTGTTGTTTCATGAGAGCAAAAGAAGACAGAGGACAGGGACATTCAATCACTGCTCCATTCAGACCATGTTCTATTGTAAGTGCCTTTATCCATGTGAGTAAACAGAAACACACAAACACTATTCTTTCACATCAACCCTGACAGTATATCATACCCTGGCTTGGGGAGTAATGGATTACATGCAACAGTATTATGTAATTAGAACGCACACAAAAAAATGTATTCCATTAAATTACAGGAAAAAAGATCTGATAATCTGATTACAGGTATATTTAGTAAAACTGGGAATGACTAACTGTGCAGTGCATGCACACTTCATGAGTCTCACAATACCACTCTGGTCTGAATGAAACCAGCTAATCTTACAGTTATTTCGTTTTCATAACCATGACCAACTGCTAACATTAGCTACACAGACCAACCGTTAACATTAGCTACACAGACTAACTGCTAATGTTAGCTACACAGACTAACTGCTAATTTGAGCTAGACAGACTAACCATTAACATTAGCTACACAAACTAACTGCTAACGTTAGCTACACAGACCAACCGTTAACATTCGCTACACAGACTAACTGCTAATATTAGCTAAACAGACCAACCTCTAACATTAGCTACACAGACCAACTGCTAGCATTTTGTCCCACCGGGAACTTTGTTTTGGACTCAAAGCAAATTTCTAATAATTCAGTATAACTTAGCTTACCATATGAGCCAACCATCAATGCTACACAAACCAACCATTCACGTTAGCTACACAGACTAACCCCTGTTGTTAGCTATACAGACCAACTGCAAATGGTAGCTACACAAACTAATCGCTAACATTAGCTCCAGTTAGCTTGCTAAACTGTCAATACTGTCAATACTACTGCTACTGAAAAATACTGTACTGCAATGGAGGTGGTGATGCTGGAGACCACGATCATGTGTGGGTAAAACCAGAAGCCCCAGACTGGAGTAGTCTATGGTGGTTTACATGACGTTGTAGTTTACATTAAGTTTGAGTGTGAAGAGTGAATAGCAGTTCATTTCAATTTACTTAATCACCACTATCAATCTAAACATGCATCTGTACGTAACAACAGAAGAAATATCTGGACAAACATTTAATAAATCTAACAATGATCATGAAACTAAACAGTTTCACTATTTGGTATTGAGGTATTCCAAACCCTTCCAGCCCTGTTCATATCCAAAGATTACATAAAGGCATTTATTCTAAATCAAAGTTTCATGCTCCTACATCAATATCCAACACAATCAAGGACACACACACAGACACACATCTGGTGGCAATAAATGGCCTTGCTAATTAGCTTTAGTTATGGGCATTCACACTGCCATTTGACATTCTCAACACTTAATACAATCCCAGGAGTGCAGAATAGCATAACATTAGGGGAAGGCTTTATCATTGGGAGGGAGGGCTGTAAATCAGGCACCTGAAACCCCATTAGCAATTCCAACCAGCAGGGAAGCCTATGTGATTACTGTGGGACCGGTTGCTCTCCACTTGCTGATAATGATGACTCATTCAGATGCTGGCTGCCTAACAATACTGACACTGAATTGCACGACGAAGCTCGTGATGGAATGCATCCAATCTCATTTTATTAGTATATTCAATGAATGTTGGTGATTGTAAGTGATAAATATGGATATCATTTTTTTTCTTTCCTTTGTGCTGCATGCTGAGATAAAAAGTATCATTAAAAAATGATGAAGTATTTCTATATGGAACGCCTCTCTAATGTTTACTGCAAAATGACCCACACTGTCATCTTTCCTAATAATTCTAACATATTAGAGTTATTGCTGTTCCTTTCAAGATGAATTAAAGGTGACAAACAGAGAAAAAAGAGCTGTCACAATACTTTCCTTGAGAGAAAAAATAAAAACTAAAACAGCTTTTAAATCTTGTTTGTGTGGCCTGTCGTCTTCCAGGTGTCCATGGTGGAGAGGAGGTCGTATGTCTTGAACTTGAAGCTGTTAAATGTCCTCCTGGATCCACAATTCTTTATGGTGTAAAACATCTCTGTCGTCAAATTCTGTATTTAATGTGATTTTGCATCTATTACACTTCTGTCCAAGGGCAGATATTTCATGCCACAGTTGGTGGGGACAATAAACACGTCCCTGTTGTAGCTATGATGGGGGTTCATGAGTCGGTTGCTACATTATAGTGACACAAATAATATAGCTGCAATGAATTAATATAGCTACAATAAAATAATATAGCTATATGTGCATTAATCAGAGAATTAAAGCAGACTTTTTAAAGTAACGCAAAAGTTACTTTCCCCAGTAACTAACAGGCGTGGGGAGTAATGGATTACATGTAATGGGATTACATAATTTGGATACAAAAAAAGTTGTCCTGTGTCCATCACAGTTACAGATAAAAAAGATGTAACAGATGACAGATGCATTTAGTAAAAATGGGGACTATTAGTAGGATTACAATTTTGAAACAGAGAACGATATCCAACCATGCACAGTTCACACACAGCTGCCAATTCATTATCATGGTCTCCAGTAAAAAAAATGCTTCACTGGGTGCAAATGTCACCATGTTTTGTCGTTAAATCAATCAATCAATCAATCAATAAATTGTGCACAACAAAGGAAGGAACAGCTGGACAAACTAATAAACCTAAACAAAGAACATAACACACTTAGGCTGCCACAAATAAATTGATTATTAATCAATTGTTAAATTAATTAACTATTTTGATAATCAATTCATCATTTTGAGTCATTTTTAATTTAAAAGAAATCAGAAATATCTGATTTCAGCTTGTGAACATTTTCTGGTTTCTTTACTCCAGTAAAGAAAGTAAACTGAATATTTTGAGTTGTGGACAAAACAAGACATTTGAGGACGTCATCTTGAGCTTTGACCAACATTTTTCACCATTTTCTGACATTTTATGGACCAAACAACTAATCAAAAATAATTGACAGATAAGATGAAAATAATAATTAGCAGCTCTAAAAGCACATATTAGGTGAAACAATTTCACCAGATTTTACATTGAGGTAATCCAAAAATAACGGAGAGTAATCAAGTTACATTACTTAATACTGTTGTGCTATACACAGTTTGTTTTGGTTTTTTTTTTTTTACAGGTAATTAATAACTGTATCAGAATACATTTTTAAGGTAACACCCCCCAACCCTAAGCATAATTAGTAAGGTAATTTAATTACTTTTGAAAGAAGTGACTAATTACTAAATTTTAGTTACTTGCCAAACACAGTGCTGCTGCCAGATGATGCTGACTGAGATTACAGCATGTATGGAAATAAATGACAAAATAATAGACTTGTGTATTTTTCTTCCCCTGATGGTCTGAATAACTCATACGATTTGTTGCTATTTATTTTTAAAGCACAAAAATCAAACAAATGTGAGGCAAAATGAGGGGGAGAGCACAATCTTTCAAAACTTGACAATCCGTCCTTTGGTGCTTTGTCACAATTCTGAATCTCACTAACTAACACTGACACTGCGCAATATTATTGCTGGGGACATGTTCCTACCACCTCTTCCCAATTCAACACTCATGCATCTATCTGTCCTGAGATGGGGATCCCTCCTCTTCCTGATGTTTTCCTTTTTCCCTCCTAAAAAGTTTTTTTTTTTTTTTTTTTTATGGGGGAATTTTTTCCTTGCTCTCTCAGGGTCTACGGGACAGGTTGTGTTGCACACTGTACAAACTGTAAACCCCCTGTGGCAAATTCTGATTTCTGATATTTGGCTATATAAATAAAATTTGGTTTGACTTAAAATAATTAAATTCAGAATTCTGTGCCTTCACAAGCAGTGAAAATCATGCAGGTCTATGATAATTTGTGTATAATGTGTATCTGTAGCTGCTGTGGCTTTTATGACCCTGAATTTGTCATTTATGAATCTAAATCTGATAATTTTGCTTTGAATGGAACCTGACCTGTATAATAACCTACATGTACCAAGAAAAAACTATAGATAATGGACTGACACAGAGGGGATCTGAGTCATTTAAATATGATCAATTCTTAACACAGCTGAGCAATTTTAAAATTGTGAAACCTTTCCTGTGTTCCATCTGAAGAGACCTTGAGCTACATGACCATCTTCTTAATAAAAATAGTAAAAAGCTTTTATTGTTATTCAATCTTATAGTTGGTTAAAGTTCTTGACTATCATCTTTGTCTATCGATGGAACAAAAAAAACACAGCTTACAGCTCTGTGAGGATGTGCTTTGAGCTAAATGCTAACGTCATGCTAACATCACAATGTTAACATGCTGATATGGAGCAGGTATAATGTTTACTACATTCCCTCTGTCTTAGTTTAGCATATTAGCATGCTAACATGTGCTAAGTGGCACTAAACAAAGTGTGAATGTCATCAGTTTTGCAGGTATTTGGTTGTGCACAACTGACATTGTGGCGGCGCTAGTTGTTTTGTTGTTGTTTTCTCTGTTGGTGCAGTGACATTCCTGGTGCACCTACATGTTGATGGTCCAGCTGTGTGTGTCTTTGCATGCAGGCTGCACTCTTGAGTGAGAGTGAGGGGCCAATTCCAATTCCTATCTTAACCCTCAATCTTAACCCTCAAGCTCAACCCTCAATCTTAGTAGCCCTCAAAACCAAGTGTTAAGGGCTATTTTGTGACTTAGAAATGGGACAGCCCTTAAATGCAGATACGTCTTCAGACTGTGGGGGGCAGCATTACGCCAAAGCGACGTTCAGTCTGTCAATTCAGAAGAAGAAGGAGGAGGACGCTCGTTGTTGTCGTTGTTGGCCCTGAAATGAATCAGGGCCCGTATTGTCTCTGTAGTCCCTGAAATGAATTATTTTATTATTTTTTTAATATTTGCACTGTTAACCCTGCCTGTTTAATCATAAGCCACCAACGCAGCTATCATCGACGGGTCCATCAGGTCCATGTTTTTGAAATTGTTGTGGACTATCTGTCAGTTATTCCTTCGGTTAGAGTTATCAAACAAATAATCTGTATAAATAACACAACCACGGACATATTCAGCTGTCACCGCATACCACGGCTTATTGAAAGGTAAACACCAGCTATAACTATCGTTAGATAACTCTGCGGCTACGGGAGCTGACATTAGCCCGGTCATCTTATACCATTATCGGCACAAGCATGTTATATAGGCTGTTATCTTGATAAAACTACATTACCACCGAGAAAAATTACCATTTTGTAACGTTAACTAACTTAAACGATTGCAATATGGCTTGTCTGCACCGGCCGCCGCTATAAGATCGTAAAATAAAAATGAATGTTATGCAACAATGAGGTAAATAATCCATAAAATGGGCCTAAACTAAAATAATACAATGGTTTTCTTAATATTTATATCTCCATTAACAAAGAAAATACTTACATTTGTAGCTCGCCTGGATAGCCCTTGCTCCCAAGGGTGGTGTCGGAGAATCTCAGTATTGAGGGTTATACAGCCCTCAAACTTGCCCCTCAACTTAACGTTCTGAGAATCGGGACAGCACTTGCACTTCGCGGGAGTGCGCATTTTTGAGATTGAGGTTAAGATTGAGGGTTAAGACAGGAATTGGAATTCACCCTAAGTTCATTATTTTAAATGAGAAAATTTATTTTGCAGTTCATGTAGAAATGTTTCTAGAAATATATTACCTTAATAAATGTACTGTAAAATATCCAGTGAGTTAATGCACTTTACTGCAAGATATTTAATACTTTGTGTGGCTTAACAAATGTATTTATTTGTGTTTTTCTGTGTATTTTCTTTATTTAGGAAAAGCCACTACTGTTGTCTAGTACTATCTAGTATTGCCCAGTTGTCTAGTATTGTCTCGTATCGTCTAGTACTGTCTAGTGTTGTCTAGTATTGTCTCGTATTGTCTAGTACTGTCTAGTGTTGTCTAGTATTGTCTAGTATTGTCTAGTACTGTCTGGTGTTGCCTAGTTTTCTAGTATTGTCTAGTACTGTGGAGTATTGTCTAGTACTAACTAGTGTTGTCTAGTACTGTCTAGTGTTGCCTAGTTGTCTAGTATTGTCTAGTACCGTCTAGTGTTGCCTAGTTGTCTAATATTATCTAGTACTGTTGAGTATTGTCTAGTGTTGCCCAGTCGTCTAGTAGAGTCTAGCCAAGTCTAGTATACACTGTAAAACTGAAGTTCATTAGTGTTATCTGCAGGGGGCATTGAATTAGACTGTATATTGTAGCTGTGGTAGTTTGAGTAACCTACTTACACCACTGTTTACTAGTATTACTGTACTCAGTCTGAAGCTGAAAGTTGATATTAAGTGACGGAAAGTGCAGGAAAAGCTGTCACTGTGATTCATAAAACCCTCAGAATTACAGAGTAATGCTGTTTTTTTTTTTTTTTGTTTTTTTTTTCAAAGGCAGCCAGGGAATAAAGACCCACAAAATCATTTTACTGTGTCCTGTCCCATCATTTTTTGATCTGGCCACACAACATTCTACAGACATCCATCCAACAGTTGTCGAACATTTCAGCCTGAACCAAAGCGGTGGACTGACTGACCAACATCACCATCCCGACAATTGTGCTGCTGGCATGGCTATAAATAAAGAGCAATAAGTCCCTCCCGTCAACAAGCTGGACGTACTTTTACTCTTTTCCATCGAGATGCCCTAACCAAATGCATATTTTTAATCCAATTAAACATTGTGAAAACATTACAGAACTACTTTACCATGTTCCTCTAACAGGTCTCTCAGAAACTAAACTAAAACAGCGTTCTTTCCTTTCATCAATGAACACACAAGAAAGCAAATTAATTAACACAGTGTCTATGTGGATCTTTGCACCGTGCATTGTAAATTATGGTGCTGCAAAATCCACTTCTAATATACTGTTAGTGGAGCAGCTCAAGTGTTGCTTTGGGATTTATTTATTTCTGTTATTCTCACAGGAAAACGAATTTTCTGTTCAAGTGCAGCCGGAGAAGGAAGACATGAGAGTAAAAGACATCGTCCTGTAATATTTTTATCAGCATGTATAAAGCAGAAGCTTTATTATCCTGGTGGTGTCAGCCCAGTGACAGAGGAAATTGGGAATGATGGTCACTGCCATTGCGGATGATTAAATGTGAACGAATGAGCACACACAAAGAAACGCGGCTCCCACCATGCTGTGCTTTGTTGCTTTACTTTTCTCCCAACAGAATAGAGGATGAGAGGCTGCCACCAGGTACGTGTCACAGAGAACAGTAATGAGTGGCAGGGGAGGAAGGACAGGGGACGGGGGATGAGAGAAAATGGGAGGACAGATGGAATAATGGGGAAATGAATAGATGTAGGGAAAAGAGAAAGAAAAACACAGGTGTAGATGAGAATAGCGCGGCTTACAACAATAGGGTCAGGCTCTTTTAAAATGACAGTTTTAAGATGTAGGTCATCGGCTCACAAAAGCCCCGCGAAGAGAACCTTTCCAAATGTGTCACGTCCAATAAAGGCTTCAAAAAGAGTCCGTTTTAAATTCCAAAAAAGGTATTCTACATCTGTCGGTGAAGAGAGAGAGGCAGCGAGTGTGGCAGCATGGCTAAATGGAGTGAAAACTGCAGAGGTGGAGATAGCATGGACATGACTGTCTTTGTCCCTGTCACAGGGAGCCATCCAGCCCACATAAACCAAGAGGACATGCAGGTTTCTACTACAGTTATTGATTACCTGTTCAAAATGTAGTCAGTAACCTAATCCAAGTATCACAATTTTGAAGTAATGTAACTTGATTACTTTGTTGCTTTTGGATTACCTCAATCTCAATATAAAATATGGTGAAATTGTTTAGCTCAATAGTGTTTTTAGGGCTGCAACTAATGAGTATTTTCATCATCGATTAATTGGTCGATTATTTTCTCAATTAACTGATTAGTTGTTTGGTCCATGAAATGGTGAAAAATGCTGATCAAAGCTCAAGATGACAAACTCAAAGTTATTCAGTTTAACTGTCGGAGAGGAGTAAAGAAACCAGAAAATATTCACATTTAAGAAGCTGAAATCACAAAATTTGGACTTTTGTTTTTTAAAAATGACTCAAAATGATAAAAACAGACAAGTTTGGATTTATTTTCTCAGTTAATTGATTAGTTGTTGGGTTCATAAAATGTCAGAAAATGGTGAAAAATGTTGATCAAAGCCAGAGATGACACCCTTAAATGTCTTGTTTTTTTCACAGCTCAAAGATATTCAGTTTACTGTCAGAGAGGAGTAAAGAAAACAGAAAATATTCACATTTAAGAAGCAGAAATCAGAGAATTTGGACTTTTTTCTTTTAAAAAAATGACCCAAAAAGATAAACCAATTAATTAATCCTGTCACAATTTAGCAAATTGAAAAATAGGCAAGATTGGAATTTTTTTCTCGACAAATTAATGAGTTGTTTGGTCCTCAAAATGTCAGACATTTGAAAAGTGTTTATCAGAGTTTCCCAAAGTCCAAGATGATGTCCTCAAATGTCTTGTTTTGTCCACAACTCAAAAATATTCAGTTTACTCTCAGAGGAGTAAAGAAACCAGAAAATATTCATGCTTAAGAAACATAAATCTGAGAATTTTGATTTTTTTTTATTTTTTATTAATAAATGACTGATTATTCTTGTCACAATCTTGCCACTTGAAAAATATGTCTCAAGTCTGAGATTGGTTTCATTTTCCATTAATCTGTCGACCGTTTTCTCCATTATACGATTTGCTGTTGGGTCCATAAAATGTCAGAAAATGGTAAAAAAATGATTGATCAGTGTTTCCCAAAGTCCAAGATGACGTCCTCAAACCAAAATGATTTATCAATTATCAAAAGTATTTTATGTTTGTTGTTAGGTTTATTAGTTTGTCCAGCTGTTCCTGTCTTTGTTGTGTGCAAAATATTGATCAATTCACTGATTTAAAGACAAAAAAATGTCAAAATTTCCACCCAGTGAAGCATTTTTTCACTAGAGGTCATGATAATGAATCACCAACTGTGTGTGCACCGTGCTTTATTTCTAAATTGTAATCCTTCTAATAATCCTCATTTATATTAAATATATCTGTAATCTGATTACAGCATTTTTTATCTGTAACTGTAATCTAATGCAGTTACTTTTTTTTTGGATCCAGATGACGTAATCCTGTCACATGTATTCCGTTACTCCCCAAGCCTTTTAAATATATTGGATGAATTGAGTGAAGGCAAAGCCTTTATTTTCATATGCTATTGTTCATTGATTAAGCACAGTTCAGCTGTGACTGACAGGATCAATACATACACACATTGTAATAATAGCCCTCTTACAGGGCTTTCATTGACTTTGCTACTTATCTTATTGTCTCAGCACAATAAAAATGCCATGCAATTGTTCTGCCAATTGTTGTCAATCCAATGAAACTAAAAAGGCACAATATTATTACTAATCTATCCAGGCCTTGGCTCTGTCATCACAGAGCCACAACAATTACACATATTGATTTTGGGTAGCAATGTGACTATGATTTGAACCTGGACTTTTAGTATTTGGATAAAGTAGTTCATGGGGAACTTAATATCAGAAGTACAGTGTGTACGATTCTGGAGGATTTATTAGCAGAATATGGCAGAAATGGAGAACAATATTCTTAAGTGTGTTTTCATTGTGTTTAATCACCTGACCTAAGAACTGTTGTGTTTTCGTTACCTTAGGCTGGCTTTACACAGTGAAACTTCATGCAACTTTAGTTAAGTTGCAGTTGAGTTGCCTGGTGTAAGGCCCTCTGCAACACACTTGAAACATTTGTGAAACTCTGCTGCAACAGTTGCAAAAGTCGCAACTTTGTGAAACCAGTTCCAAGGGTCTGAAACTTTTACAATCAAAAGAGGCATTTTTAGCCAAAAAAGACCACCAAGCTGTAGATGTTTACGTAAGCTTTTTAAAATTTGGTGTATAGGCTACAGTACATATATTTACAGTTGAAGAATCTAAGAACATCTAACCTACACTGTACACAAAAAAAAAAAATAGTTGAGATCACTCAAAATTTCAAGCCAACGTACTGAAATAGATTATAGAGTTTTGAGCCCAAATCAAACTTTTTGATGTCTGAAATAAACTTTAAAAAGTTTTGCCAACCTATAATCTTTAGTTGAGATAATTTACTTTTCTTCTTTAGATAAACTTGTGTCTTTGAGTTTTAGAAATTCAAACATAAAATCTGTTACAAAAATTGCCCACAGTGAGCTCTGAACTTGATTTGTCATTACTTTGGGGCTTGATGCATGATCTCTAAAATACAATCATGCATCAAGCTACAATCTTATATTAATGTCAGATGTGGCAACAGAGAGCTTTCAAGCTCCTTGAAAAGAGTATGAGATGATCCATTGGTCTCTCTTTTAAATAGCCGGTGGGTTGTGTTTTTTCCTCCAGCATATTAATAAACATCAATGCACTGACAGCTCTCCTATTCTCCAGGACAGTCAGAATGAAACAAAGTAGCCAGCCAGAGCCAGAAGAAAAAGAACATAAAATGTCCAAATTGATATTATTCAGTGAGAAAGTGGGACACAAAGATGCAAATGTAATTACAATGACACTTCCTGATTTATGTAATTTAGTGAGAAAACAATTAAGAATCTGCATCCTGCATTTCTTTGGCTGCCACAAACTGAATCCACTATGTGTCAGACCACCAAGCCTTTGCAAAACGAGAGGTCGCAGTATATTGATTTCAAGAAGCTACCTGATGAGGAGATGTCGTCCCAGCCACAGTGCGGTGCAGATCGTCACGTTAAGGAGGAGCAGTGAGGAGGAGGTGAGCACTTCTGGAAGCGAAGAATACGTTCCCACAAAGAACACAAGGTCTGTTGAGCCACGCCCGAAAAGGAGGTGAGAAGGTGCGGGGCGCTTCATTTGTCAAAAATGGTGCAGAAGAGACGGATGCAGTGGGATGATGTGTCTAAAGTGCGACATGCACTGTTTCCTAATATACCACTCATGACACACAAGCATGTTCATGTTATGTGTTTTGACTCATCTCCACACTCAAAATTTACCCACTAAGCCAAGTTTTGAATGAGTTATTACTATTTTACTAAAATTACAAATGATACAATTTGATTCCAATATTCATCTAATGAGAAAGAATAAAATAGAAATGCAGAGCCAATGAAAAATTATCATCACCAATTTGATGTAATGTGTTTTTTTATTGTAAAATATTGCCCAAATATCCACTACAAAAGAACATGTGATAAAATATAAATAAATAACATTTTTAGGGAGAAAAAAAAATCAGTAACGCTTCGATATCCAGGTCCCATCATTTCATGGCAAAAAGGTGGTAATTACCAAATAATATATTTGAAATGATTAGAAATTACCCACAAATGACCTCAAAATGACCCACACATTTCATGGTTAAGTATGTGATAAGTAGCAGCTACCATGTTCATGTACTGTGTGGTACTTACCAAGTAACATATTTGAAATTTATCATGAATTACCCACAAATTTTATGGCAAGTATGTAATAATTTAAAAGTGTATTCATGCAATTAGGTGGTAATTACCATTTCACATATTTGAACTTGATTTGAAATTAACTGCAAATTTACGCCAAATTTCATGGTAAAAACAAGAATCACAGCAAGTATCATAACTTAAATTCCTTAGAAATTCTCCCAATTTATTAAAAATTACCCCCAAATAATTTGATAATTATGTTTTACTATTTCTAAATAAGCAAATGATAATTATTGACCCACTACATGAAAACGGTACTTGCTAATTATCACATAATTAACTATTAAATTTGGGGATGATCTGGAGGTAATTTCTGGGTAAATTTTAAATATATTCTTTGGTAATTACCTCCTATTTGCCATGGAAATTCTGGACCTGGACATTAAAGATCTCTGTGATGGTTAATGGAAAACTTGACAGGCAAACCAACAATAATTAAGAGAACTCAACTGACTTCCTAAATTTGTGTGGCATTTGCAGTGCCCTTAAATTGAACTTAAACTGGTAAAATAAACTCTTTTCAATGTATTTTCTGCGTTTTGTCAGCCAGCAAGGAGTGCCAACATGACCTGAAACGGGGTCAGAGTATCCAGGCACCAGCACGCACTTGTAGATCTGCATAAAATTAAAAAAAGGGATGACTGCTGCAACAAAACTCAATTGTTTTCCACCAGTTTTCTGTCACCGTGCCAGTAATCTAAGCAAACAAAGCTTGATAACCTGCCCGCAGTGTCAATAACCTGGAATTTGTCCAATATTTGTGCTGCATGAGGTCGCTTGTTTGCCATAGGCCAGGTTAGACCAGATTGAACTGGCAACGTTTGTCATTTGTCAGATGGGGTGAAGAGTGAGACAGTGAGATCCAGGTCTATTTCTGGATGAAAACTGTGCCAGGGAGCACGCGGGTGGCATTTGTCCCCTCGGTGTCTAACTGCCTTGTATCTTGGCTGTACTTTCTAGCAAGTTTTTCATGAAAGATGCCAAAAATGGAATCAGCCAGTATTGTTTCCAGTGCTTGAACTTTTGGCAAAGTCTCCCTCAAGTTTCAATTCTGCTCTGTTCTAGATAATCTATCCGTCTTGTATATACACAGGCCCGTAGCCACCACTGAGGACACCGAGGTCATGTCCTTACTGAGCCTTTTTCAGTTTTTAACTATACATATTTCTTAAAATGTAAAAGTGACAAACTGCTATCATGATGTGGTGTGAACAAAGGTTCACATCTTGCCAGCAGAGGTGAACAGCTCTGTGTGAGCTTAGCAGAGGTGGCAAAAAGTACACACATCCTTTACTCAAGCAGAAGTACAGATACTAAAAAAGTAGAAGTACTGATTCAATTTATTTACTCAAGTAAAAAAGAAAAAGTACAGGCTCTGAAATTTACTCAGAGTATAAAAGTAACACGTCTCCCTCTGAAGGACATTTCTGCTGACTCTTTCACTGTCTTTCCTTGTTATGTCTTTTATGACGTTTTCGTTATGTTTGTTTTTTTTGACATTTTCATCTTGTTATGTCTTTTACGTTGGTTTGTCTTTGTTTTACATCTTTTATGTCATTTTCATTCTGTTACATCTTGTTATATGGTTTCCATCTTGTTACGTCTTTTACACTATTTTTTGTCTTGTTACATCTTTTACGTCGTTTTGTCTTGTTATGTCTTTTTCATTTTTGTCTTCTTCATCTTGTTAAGTCTTGTTTTTTGTACACTGTTTTTGTATTATGTTGTTTTCGTTCTATGTCTTGTCAAGTCTTGTACATCTTTTGTCTTGTTACATAATTTTCGTCTTGTTATGTCTGATATGCACTGATGAAATGCACCAATGAATCATCTTTTCTATGTGTTATCATTACATCCAATTAGGTTGAAATCAGTCTTGATGTTGGGAAGGCAGTGTGCAATGATGGAAAATAATTCCCCTCAAATACACAAAAAATAAAGTAACAAGCCTGTTTTGAAAATATAAGGAGTAGAAAGTACAAATATTTGTGTTAAAATGTAGTGAGTGGAAGTAAAACATTGTCAGAAAAAGAAATACTAGATATCTCAAAAATCTACTTAAGTGCATTACATGCAACGCTTACTACGAGATCACCCCACACTTGGAGGTGAATACAGGTTGCACTTAACATGACTACGCTCAACACCTGAGCTCACAAACTATGAGCCTATATACTGAGAACGTGACATGTCCAAACTTTGCCACAGAATCAGGTAGGAGTTTCTGCTCTGACATTTTCAGTGGCGAAAATGTGATATTCATGGTGATGAAGGGCCGCATCAGGTCATGTACTTCCAAAATAAATAATTTCGCACGTATGAGAGATAAGTCGATCTCTGCTGTTTGAACACTTTCCGGGTAATTTAAAAGACCTAATGAATAAAAATAAAAAAATAAAACCTACCTTGTCAAAACTGCACTTACGCTTCTGTGCTCAATTTTCAATTTCTGTGCTCAAGTGATTTCAGTCCAATAAGAAACTGAACTGGAAAAGAGTCATTTCAAAATTGTCCATATTCGTGACTGATCATTTGTTGGATTCTAGTCTAATTCTCATGTCTGTTGGCACTGACATTATTTCCTAGGTAATTAAATGTATCATAATACATAGATTTATACTATATAAGGCTGCACGATACAGTAAAAGTCACATTGCAATTATTTTGACTGAAATTGTGATATATGACACGATTTGTGGGAATGATAATTTTTGATTTTTTTTTTTAAATCATGTGATATTTGTTGGGGTCTGTTCCCAACAAACATGTTTTCTTTCATCTGAAGAACAAGATTTTAAGACCAGGTCGTCTCTGCAGCTCTACAGTACGTCTCTCTTTATCCTTTTTCAAAAAGCTGGTTCTGTGATTTGGATACTGCACTTGGCCAAATTGTGTTTTCAGTAACATTGTGATTAACTGTGCAGCCCTAATACTATATCTTTCTTTCTTGGGGGCATAACCCCAAACCCCCCCTGGTCGGCACTCATGACCTCAGTATTTAAGTTTACGGCCCTGCATATACAGTAACATTATACTGAATATGTTTGAGTCTTTCTTCTTTTTAAAGTTAAGTTGACAAGATGCAATAAAAAGCTTGTGAAAGGTTGTTGAATAAAGGGCAAAGACATCTATTGATCTACAGGGCAGGTCGGCCACATGCCTGTCTCAGACTGCATTCAAAGATGCATTCGTGGCACCACTCAAAAATAATCATAAAGAAAGCAATACACCAGAAAGAAGTGAAAAGGGGGACTGATGGATGGATAAAAAAAATGAGAAAGATGAAAGTCCAAATGATGAAAGGAGGATGTCAGCGAAAGGTGATGAGGTCATGTAAGGTAAACCTACGAACAACATAACAGATACAGCAGGTAGCATATAACACGGAGACAAGAGAAACAGGAAAAAGCAGATGAAAGATCCACCACGGATGGGGAAATTTATATTCCTGATTCCTACTTTCACCACATCCTCCTATAGACCCTCTCTGTTTTCTCTCGTAACAATGTACAGAATATAAATCTACACTCCTCCTGTGGCTCCCTCTTTCCTGCTGCTTACAGTATGATAAAGCAGCTCTCTTCATGGCAGAGCGCTTGTGTAACACGGCTTGCTCCTGGCCCCGAGGCTGTCAGGCATTAGCCACGGTAACATGGATACTGACAGGAAGTAGAATTTATTGCTTCACTTCAGTCCCTTTTTTCCAGCTCCACATTCCCCACTGGTCATTTAATGGGAAATGGTGATGAAAATGGTGACTGACATAAGTAAATACTCGTAGGTAGTTCTACTTCAAATATTTATGCTACAGGTTCCCGACTGTGTTGGTGCTGAAGCTGGAGTTGTATCCATCCTGAGCTCACAGGTGGCAAAGTAGAGCCTAAAATTTGTTATAATGTGGGTCTGCTTCCAAGAATCCTGCTTATTTGTCTGTTCAAAAACATACTATCTTAGAAAAAAGGGTTTTAAAAAAGTTCCTGAACCTCCTCTAGAACGATTTGCTTCTGAAGAATCTTTTTTTTTTTTTTTTTTTTTTTTGAATAAACAATTTGTCAAGGGTTCTTTGTTTTGAAAAAAAGTGTTCTTTGAGGATTGTTGGAATCCTTGAAGAACTTTTGTCAAGGGTTCTTTGCACCATAGTATAAAAGGGTTCTTGGTAGAACCTCCCAAGTAGGCTCTGGATTGAACCCTTGGAATATAAAAAGGTTCACGGAGGTACCCTCCAGCTGGATTCTAGATAGAACTTTGCAATATAGAAGGGTTGTAAGTGCCAGTGTCAGTGATAAAACCCCCAGGTAAGTTCTAGATAACATTTGTGGAATATAGAAATGTTCTCATCATAACCCCCCTGGTGGGGTCTAGATAAAACCTTTGGAATATAAAAGGGTTCTCTGAAAAACATGAAAGCTTTGGAATATAAAGGGTTCTCAAAAGAACCCTTTAGTTTTAGATAAAACCTGCGTAGTATAAAAGGGCTCTTCATTTTTTGAAAGTGCATGCCCTTTTCCAAACAGTTTCTGGGGACAACTTCCCAGATGGTTCTGTGCAGCAGTAAGGTTACCATCCCCACTGCTTGTACCTTTATTCGGATAGCAAGCAAAATTTACCTATGGCCCTTTTCCATACACAGAGAAGGCCTGGCTCGACTTAGTTTGACTCAGCCCAGCACAGCAGGGGTTTGCGTTTCCATTACAACAGGGCTGCCTGCTTGAAGGTGTGTCTTTTAACTGAAGACGAGCTTGAGGAAGGCTCGAGTCAAGCAGCTGTAAAGTGGTGGATAAACCACTCACACACTTCTCTTCAGAGTAAAAGTCCCCTGTTGTTTTGTTATTTATTAAACGCTTTTATTATCAAGCAGCACAAACAGGAAAAGAGCCAGGGTTTCATCAGCAGCAGCAACTTAACATGACTCCAACACAGCTCAACGCGAACATAAAACAGTAAAATAATACAGATACCTGAAAGTTCAAACAGCGACACAGGAGAAAAACTACATTTCAAAGTATAGAGATTCAGTTAGAAGGTACAAAAGTACTCAAGTTGAACATAAAGAGACTTTCAGAAGCGTCTTTCTCTCTGCTCTCCTGCACACACCGAGCTCAGTATCATGTCACTCGCTTGTTGGAGGGGGAGAGAGGAGGACTGTCACAGGTTGGTGAGACGTCAACGCAGCCAGCTTGGAGGCAAGCCGGGCTCACTTTGGTCACACTCAAGAGCAGATCCATGTCGGAACAGCTCAACTCTGCTTGATATGATAAAAGTGGAATGGAAATGCTTTGATTCAGTGCGACCAAAAGTGCCAGGGAAAAGCCCCACTATTGACTGTTTTAGGTACACAGTGACCCCTGCTGTTTCTAGTGTAAAATCACAATGTTACGATGTTAGAGGGCTCAGTGGTCAATGATTGTCAACCATCTGCGATGGACAATGGCAGCCCAACCTTACGTATTATAACTTTTTTAAAAAAAAATAAAAATATGAGTTGGAAACTTAAAACTATAAAGGAACTTTCATATTGTGTTGATTTTTTAGGCCATGTGGACAAAAGCAGTAGTATTTGCAGTGTAATAAAGAAAATATGATGTCAAAAATAAAATTATCTAAATAAAATTCTTCTTCCTTAAAACTGGCTGATGTACAACTCACTTTAACTTTGCTTAACTTTGGGAAAATGAGAATTCGACATTAAGAACATCTATACAGAAACAGCCAGCCATCTTCTTGCGGATAGTCTTTTTAAACTTTTGTAGGTGATGTAGAGGCATCAGTATTAGATTGGGATGGTAACCATTTACAAACTCTGTGTAGTAGCTTTAACTCATGGTCACAATTTCACTTTGTTCCGGACTTGAACTCTATGAGACCACCCACTGCAGTAGTTTTACATTACATTCTGTAGCTTCCGCCTCGATTCCAGAACCTTAATATCTCAGCATCAAAACGCCTCCCCCCATTCGGAAGCTAGCGGGGAAGATAATGAGGGTAATTACTCAGGAAGCGAACGGTGTTCACCTCTTCGGTGAGGAGAAAATCAGTAGTGCTGTGTTAGTGGGAAAGTTCAACTCCCCACAGAGACAGGACCACAGCCATCGTTGACTATTCTGCTGACCCACACCACAGGCGAGGCACTGAGCACCCACGGGGGACTGTGACTATCATAACAGTAGACTGTAGTTTATTAGGTGAGGGAAAATGTAACCTGTCCTCACAGGTGCTTTGTCCCCCAATTCCCCCACAATAACTGTAGTCTACACTATATAAATGTGTCAGAGGGTATTTTTTTTCAGACTGGTGGATGCTTGAGATTACACAGATTTTAACTAAACTTGTAAAGACGGCCAAGTGCAAAGTACAAATTTGAGCTTTAAAAATTCAAAGTACAGTACGGTAATTTACAGTACAGTAATTACAATAATCATGAGAATAAACCAAAATGTCTATAAAATGCGTGGCTTTAAATTGTGTCAACTTAGACAGTTTAACCATTTTTATTGTTGCTCAACTGTCAAAACCTGTCACACAAATGTACAGATACACATACTGATTTATGGTTATCCCTGTAAATCTGCAACCAGCTGTCTGCCTTACAGCTGCACTTAATCTGTTTTACTTGGTTCCTTGAAAGGGAATCATGTAAGTAAATATAAAATGACAATACATACTGTATATGATGCCAAATTTGCATCACATGCAAAGTTACTGCAAGTTTAAGTGCACCACTATACAAATAAATTTCTCATTTTTTGTAGCTCTGCCAGGAAGAAGTTAAGTTAGAACTTTCAGCTCTTTTTCAATTACTAAATAATGTATGTAGTTTAATGCTGCTAACACAGACTGTGTAATTGATCCTGTAATAAGAAAACTGGCTTCCCTTGGTAAATAATTTAAATGCTATAAGAGCCAGATAGTCCATTCAGATGGTCAGATAAGTAAAACATCATCGGCATATGGTGAAGTAAGGGGGAATTCGACCTATGACTATATGTCGTATTATGTGGGTTTAAATGCAGCAAAAGAATGAAAACTGCCCCACCATCATTTGCATTGTTCAACATAAACACATGAATACTTTTTGGAAAAAAAGAGCTGAGCATCTCTAGCAGAACTGATGAAAATCAAACAAATCAAAATGTCTCAAAGACAGTTCTAGATCTCTGATCAAAGACCTGGTTTCCACACCACAGGTTCCCAACTTGGTTGTCATGGCCCCCACTAGGAGTTCCCAAAGCTTCATATTTATGTTTAAAATGTGTTAAAAAATGTCTGAAAATATATACAGTAAGCATTTATCGCAGCATTTCATTCATTTCTGTGGAAAAAGCTGAATGAAATTATTAATTTTTTATATATATATATTTTGGGGGGGAACTTTTATCCCTGGGTGGCACGGTGGTGCAGTGGTTAGCACTGCTGCCTCACAGCAAGAAGGTCCTGACAGAGTCCCCTAGGGGCTGGGGAGTTTGTGGCTGGGGCAGGGCCTTTCTGTGCAGAGTTTGCATGTTCTCCTCATGTCTGCGTGGGTTCTCTCTGGTTACTCCAGCTTCCTCTCATGGTCCAAAGACATGCAGGTTAATTGGTGACTCTAAATTGTGTTGTGAATGTGAGTGTGAACTGGCGACTTGTCCAGGGTGTACCACACCTCTCGCCCAGTGTCAGCTAGTATGGGCTCCAGCCTTCTGCAGCCCTTCAAGGATAAGTGGTTACGGACAATGAATGAATGACTTTTATCCCTTTATTTATAGGACAGCTGTAGATGTGACAGGAAATGGGGAGAGACAGTGGGGAAATGACACACAGCAAAAGGCCGCAGTCAGGAGTCAAACCTATGGCCGCTGCAGAGGACTCACAGCCTCAGTAAACGGTCTACCAACTGAGCTGCCAGGCCACAAATGAACTAATTTTTAAAGCTAAGATTACTATTTAAGACATAAACCTAAAAAAAAAAATCTCACAGGATAAGGGCATGGTGAACAGAGCCTTCACTCTCTGCTAAACAGTCTTGTCCTGGATAAGAAAAGCATACTGTTTAATAAAGAAAGAGCTAATAGAACAATGGTCAAGCATCAGAGAAAGGAAATACTGAATCTGTCAAAAAAAGAAGCCTATTAAGTATGACTGATTGTTCCAAAAAACATAATACAAACAGAGAATTCTATTAAAAGTTATTCAAACAAAAGTATGTTTGATTGTTAAAAAAAACAAAAATACAGAGAGAATAAAAAGTTATTAAAAAGTTATTAAAGCCTGTGTAAAGGTTTTTCCTCTAAACACGTTCTACATGTACCATTTTGTTCTGTAGTGTCATTGTTATGCATTGAATATTATATGAGCTATTCCCCCCGAAAACTGTCACTTAGTCAGGGTTGTCATTTAACCCAATGACAGAAGAGGCGTCCCATAAGGAAAAGGTTAGGAACCACTGTTCTATACAAAACATGTCGACTCAGATACCAGAACAAGAAATTGTGATCTTGTTGATTTAAGTTTGCTTTGTTATGTAACCTGACTGATCCCCATGAACAAGAAAAGAAAAGGAACTCTATTGGTGTCCATTCTACCTTGCATTCTCATCAAATGGTTCATCGATTCCCAAAAGCAAGAGCTGCTCCGGCAAAATGACCACCAAGGCCACCAGCTGAGAGACTGTGATTTCTCAATGTGGAAATCTGCTCTATCATCAGTTAAACAAGGAAATGAAGAAATATTTACTCAAAGAAAATCACGACAACTAGCAGTTGAGTGCCATACGTGCCGGATACCATACACCTTTAGATCGTAAAAGAAAAAAGACTGAAAAAAGACTGATAGAGAGACAGTTAACTGGGCTTGAAATGAGAACACACAATCAAGCAATATACTGTATGTGCTCTGTCTAACCTTCTAGAGCTTTAATAAGCTCTTCACAGGCCTAGAATGGCAGGGTCTATAGGTTATATCTCAAGTGGCAAGTAAAAAATTACATCCAGGAGGCATTTACAGAAGAGAAATCTATTTTAAAGCATGGAAGATATTGAAAAGGAGGTAGATAAGTGGGAAGATCATCTCAGCTAATGGGGTAGATATGGTTTAACAGCCCTGGTGCTGATATTTTAAAGGGCCCAGTCACACCAGCACTCATAAGGGTGAAATTTCCCAGCAAAATCACAAGAAATTAACGTAACTGGCACAAACTGTGAATTTCCTCGCAGAGGAAAGAAAGGTCAGCAAAGTCAAACTCTTCAGTTCACTCTTCAGACTTGGGGCTGGTTTCACAAAGATATTTTAGACTAGTCTGTGGTGTTAAACTAGTCTGTCGCAAGTTAGACCGTTTCACAGCAAGTTAGACCGTTTCACAAAATGAAGACTGACTAACTGTAAGCCAAAAACAATTAGACACCACACCCCCAGGCTGACTCAGGCTTAAGACCCATGTTACCATGGTAACAATCGCTGCCACCAACTGATCAGCCAACAAAAAAGAGGAAAACGCGGCTCATAATTTGTGGTTTTCTAACATTGTTATGGAGAGAGCTATGATTTCTTTGCATCTTGTACCATATTTTTTACATCTTTTTTGAACCTTGGTGGTGTCATTGTAACTGTTGAATTCCTCCAAAAGACATATTTTCTGCTGGGGTAAACAGAGCTGAACGGCTGGATGCTGTCACTCAGTTGGCCTTTTTTTTTTTCTTCTGAAAAAGGTCTTAAAGGGATAGTAGCATTATTTTTAAGTGGGGTTGTATGAGCTACAAATAGCCCCTAAGTACCGTAATTGCAGTAGAAGACTCTCCACATTCCTCCCGTTAGCAACGCCAGCCCATAGTCCTGCTCAGATATTTTCAACATACAGTGTTGTGAACGGTCCCAAAAAAATGGCCTATTTTCGCGGCCTAAAAGAGGTTTTACCGGAAAAAAATACATAGTTCCATTGTTCGCTATAATAAAATTATGCTCAGCCCCTCAAAGCGCAGGGTTAGCGCCCGCTGATCAGCCTACTACACAGTGTACTACGCAGAGTGCTGTAGTGCTCCGCCGATCAGCTGTTTTGGTCAGTGTCTTGGCTTTTTGAGGAAGAGTAGAGATATAATATACTTTTTAAAAGTGAGTGATTTTGACAGTGACAGCGAGAATGAAGTGCCATTCACTTTGGAAGCAAGCGGATATCTGTATGAACTGGAGTACACTGAAGAAGAGCTGTTGCAGATGGAAACTGAACGGGCCGAGAGAGAGAGAGAAGGGAAACATCGGTGGAAAATAACGTTACAGATCGAGAGAGAGTTGGAGGAACATGGTGGTGCCAGTGTATGAACTGTGACCTAATGCCCACGGATGATGAGAGCTATTGCTGCCACGAGTGGAACTTGGTAACAGAGCAACTACAGGATCTGGGCGAATCAGAGGACGCTGTCTGCATCACAGTGAGTTGGTGAGGTCCAAATAAAAACTGCGTTTTTCCTGCACTTTGAGGGGCTGAGCATAATTTTATTATAGCGAACAATGGAACTGTGTATTTTTTTCCGGTAAAACCTCTTTTAGGCCACGAAAATAGGCCGTTTTTTTGGGACCGTTCACAACACTGTATGTTGGAAATCTCTGAGCAGGACTATGGGCTGGCGTTGCTAACGGGAGGAGTGTGGAGAGTCTTCTACTGCAATTACGGCACTTAGGGGCTATTTGTAGCTCATACAACCCCACTTAAAAATAATGCTACTATCCCTTTAATTTACCCAGAATTCATTGTGCCACAGTCCTACTCAAGACAGTCAAGAATTCAACTCTTTTATGCAACAGATGAATTAAGACATGTATATGAAGTCTGACTATCTATTACATCTAAGTCACAGTCAAAGTCTGTCTTTGAGAAACCGGCCCCCTCTGAGAGAGTTGAATTTTAAACAAAATGAACTTGTAGAAAATTTCATAAAATATGAATTTTGGTGTGCCACTTTTTGGTCTGGCTGCGCACTGACAATGTGTCATGTTACCCCAACATCCTCCTCACACTGTGACAATAACACAAACACTTGGGTGCGAGGAAAGTATGGTGACAGGCATGTGAAGCTGAGATGGAGCTGCGGGACTGGAGCTGTCATGATCGTACTCTTGGGATTCTGTGTGCTGCAGCCACAGACGCAGGTTCATTTGCGGTCTTGTAAACACGGGGAAAATGACAATTGCGTCGGTGTAAGATAGCAACGCCACCTGCGTCACCAGCGCATCCGCTTTGCAACAGATGTAAGATAGGGCCCATAAAGAGTGAGTACTGCACATATTCAGAAGAGCTCGGATTTTCTTCAGCCATTGTCAAGAAACATGCCAACAAAACTTGCTAAGTAGTGCTAATAAATGTGTTAATTGTGTGATTGTTTTGCCATCACATAAACTCCGCTCAAAAAAGAAGCAGAAGAAGAAGAAGACATACTTTATTAGGTGCCCGAGCAGTTGGGGGTTCGGTGCCTTGCTCGGGGGCACCTCGGCAGTGCCCAGGAGGTGAACTGGCACCTCTCCAGCTACCAGTCCACACTCTGTACTTTGGTCCGTGTGGGACTTGAACTGGCGACCCCTCAGTTCCCGAAGCCAAGTCCTTACAGACTGAGACACTGCTGGCGCGCCCCCCAAAAAAAAAAACTTCATAATGCTCATCAACAGAAAATGTATCTATATATTTTGTGTAACAGGGAGTAAAGGTTGGAGTTGGGGCTTTGTTTGGTTGCAGTAGTTTTCATAGAACAGAAGTAAAACGGACAAATAAATGAATAAGTAAATAAAATAAAACAGGGATAAACGGTGCTTCAAACTATTTTCAGCAGTGGATTAGTTTACATCTGGTGTGTGAGTAAGTATTTGACAGCGTGTGTGTGAGTTTGTGTTTGTGCTCATGATAATAAGGAAACCTGTCACCCATGGCAACAATGTGGCTTATTGATGCATTTTAATTGTTTTTGGACAACCATGGAGCTCTATGGCACAGAAATAAGCTCTGTCAGGCCTTGGCTACAAAGACAACACTTGTTAGGACCAGATCGTTGTTGGTTTTGGTCTTTTTGTGAGATTTTTGGTAATAAGAACAAAACAGAATATCATCAGCCTTGTCCCGTACTACTACTTCACTACTGCTGCTCCTGAGGGACGCCTACATTGGTGAGACTCCAGTTTTACTTTTATGGTGGCAGAGGAATGTGGCTGTTCAAATTCATCAGAATGTTTTGATGCAGTTGAAATTGTCACAGCAATGCTACAAAAGCAATGTGTGCAAGACAGGCGCCCTGTAAACACCAGATTATGCTTTGATTGGTGTGATTTACTAAAATTACAATAATTGCAGTGACATGCAGTGGGAAGGCATATAATATACAGTATGTGCCTCCTGGACAATTATTTTAACTATTGTAACATAATGATATTTAGAGGCACTGTAACACTGGTGATTAGACTCAGTTCCAATCAGCAATTGTCAGCTACACATAATCATATAATACTGAAAAACAGTGTCAGTATGTAAGGGGTTGACAAATGCTTATAATTGTTATGCAAAAGATGATGGTGTTAATCAATGCAGTGTTTGAAACAGCAAATAGAAAATCAATGTTTTTTTGTCAACACAGACCAGGACCAGTGTCTAATTTGGGATACACAATTAAAATGATAAGGGGCTGAAATTTGTAATCTTGTGGCAACATGGAATGCATCAAGCAAGGGACCAGTGTACAGAACAGCAACAAAGAAGTCGTATATCCTGATCCAGGTATGATTTTCCATAGCCAGCAGTTCAATGTACAAACCCCATTTGCAATTATTTGCAAATGCTTTTTACTTTATAGTTTGTGCACGTGACCTTTGACCCCTCAAGCGGCACTGCATTAAAAATCTGTATAATTGTATAAAGGATACTACATGGGCTCAGGAACACTTTTTTTTTTAACATTTTTCTGAATAAATTTTAATATGTTCTGTGTTTAAAAAAGATAAATAAATAAAACTTTTTTCACGTTTTCCATCATTGTATTTCCCGGGAAAGGGGAAATGGTCTTGATTAGATTTACTGAGACTACCGTTTCCTGGGATTAAACTCTAATCTACACGATGTCTTTTTTGGGAAGTCCCTGCTTAATTCAGGAGGATGATGCCAAGACACATTCTGCTGGTGTCACAACAACATGGCTTCATAGTAGAAGAGTTCAGGTACTAGACTGACCTGCCTGCAGGCCAGACCTGTCTCATATTGAAAATGTGTGGTGCATTATGAAGCCAAAAACACAACAGGAGAGACCCTGGACTTGAGCACCTGAAGATGTATGTCAAGCAAGAACAGGAAAGAATTTCGCTTTCAAAACAACAATTGGTGTCAAAACAACAATTAGTGTCCTCAGTTCCCAAATGTTAACTAAGTGTTATTAAAAAACAAGATGATGTATCACAGTGGTAACAATGCTCCTGTCTCCTGTTTTTTGGAATATGTTGCAGGCACCAAATTTAGAACAAGTGTATACATTAACTATCTTGTCTTTGTACTCTATTCAATTGAATATGAGCCAAAAAACATTGCAAATCTTTGCATTCTGGTTTGCATTTCTGCTTTCATAACATCCCAACTTTTATGGAATGGGGGTTTGTAGCTTTCATAACAAACATTCACCACGGCAAGCGCCAGACTATATCATGTAGAGATCAGGAAAAAATCAAGAGTACAAGTTGTGGGTTTCATGCTCAAATGGACAAACTGTAGTCCACTGAATTTCCATTAGATGTACTGATGATACTCCCGCTGCATCTTGACCAAGGTGTGCTCCTCCATACAGTTTTTATAATCTCATAGTCCCCATGACAATCAATAGATGCTATGATTGAAATCTCTCTCATACCTTTGGTCATGGTCTCTCTTCTGCTGGTAGGTTAAGTTGTGCTGAAGGTTTTCTGATGTTAGGAGCACCTCGGGTGGTCAGGTGTTAAAGAGTGTAAGAAAACTCTGTGCCAAATCTGGTTGTGAAGTCCTGCAGAAAAACAACAAAAAAAAAAAACGTTTCAGGCAAAAACAAAATCCACACTCAAGACTTTTGTTTTCCAGTGCAGTTTTGACAGAACAAAATGCTGGATCCAGCAAGTATAGAAGGCTGTTTGAGGGTTAAGACTTGGTTTTAGTCTTAGGCACAGGGTCAACATAAGGAGTTAGGGCAGTGGGGTTTTGAGCTTCATAATGCCCACACATTTTCAATGTGAGACAGGTCTGGACTGTAGGCAGGTCAATCTAGCACCTGAACTCTTTTACTACAAAGCCACACTGTTGTAACACATGCACAATGTGTCTTGGCATTGTCTCGCTGAAATAAGCAGGGACATCTCTGAAAAAGACATTGTCTGGATGGCAGCATATGTTGCTCCAAAACCTGTTGTACCTTTCAGCATCAATGGGGCCTTCACAAATGTGAAGGTCCTGATCTCATGGGCACTAACACACCCCCATACCATCACAGGTGCTTTTGAAGATAGCGCTGGTAACAATCTGGATGGTCCTTTTACTCTTTACCATAGAAGGACATAATGTCCATAATGTCTGAAAACAATCTGCAATATGGACTCATCAGATGACAGCACACTTTTCCACTTCCATCAGTCGACTCAGATGAGCTCAGGCCCAGAGAAGTCTGCAGCGTTTCTGGATGTTGTTGATACATGGCTTTGTGTTTGCATGGTAGAGTCTTTACTTGCATTTGTAGTGATGAACTGTGTTTGCCAACAACGGTTTTCCAAAGCGTTCCTGAGCCCATGTAGTATCCCTTATACAACCATGTGGGTTTTTAACATGTGGGATTTTAATGCAGTGCTGCCTGAGGATGTCAAAGGTCAAGGGCACTCAATGTTGGTGTTCAGCCTTGCCCCTCATGTGCAGAGATTTCTCTGGATTCTCTGAATGTTTAAATAATATTATGGATTTTAGATGGTGAAATCCCTAAAGTCCTTGAAATTGTGTGTTGAGAAATGTTTCATCCTTGCTTGTGGATGACCGAGCCTGCCAAGGATGCCCCTTTCATATCCAGTCATGATACTATCGGTTGTGTCTTTTGTTGCCCCTGTCCCATCTTCTTTGGAACATGTTGCAGGCATCAAATTCGGAATGAAAGTTTATTTGAAAGTTTATCGGTTTGAACATTGCATGTCTTGTCTTTGTACTGTTTGCATTCTTTTAGAATGTGGGTTTGTAATACTGAACCAGTCTGTTAAAAAAATGAATTGCAAATCAAACGCAGATGGCTCACATTGAATATGCTAACTTCATGCCTGTTGTGTTGATGTTTTTGTCTATGCCATGGGGAAGCAAAAGTCATGCTCTCTTTATGCACTGTTTACGTCTTCAAAAAGTTCAAAATATTCCAGCTCGACTACAAAAACAACACACTGTTGCACTGGCTAAATCCCAGGTTGGCATATCAAAAAACAGAATCCCTTGATGGATTTCACACGCTCAAACGAGGATGACACTGCAGAGAGACGAGCTGCGTCTCCCCCATATCCTGTTTTCTTCTCTTCATCAACATAGCCTCCTTTGACAAGCACAGAGAAAATGTGCTTATTTACATATGGTATATTACCACAATAACATGAAGTATGCAGACTGTTTTGTCTCATTCTTGCGGATCTACTTTTTGTTCACTCAAAAATGTGACGCAAAACTTTAAACTATCTAAAAACTGTTGGGCAGTCTGGGTGGAGAAAGTGACAAACACCTCTCATTTTTCAACATTTGCTCTGAAACTGCCCAAGAACAAATGACTCAACCCCCACTGTTATCACTGAGGTCGGCGTGGCCGCTGAGAATAAGCAGAAAACAAAGATCCCACCCTTGACAACAGGCCTCCTTCTAAAATATGAAGTCTTTGCTGGATAATGAGCCTGAAGCTCTGAAGGCAAGAGCTGAAAAAGAAAAACTGAGTGAGTTCTACACACGAGTTATAAGGTTTAAAAAAAACAGTAGGATATATGTGAAAAAGTCAGTCCTTTTTCTCTAAGCTAGTAGAAATATATCGCCGCATCAAAACTTCAATCTGTTTTCTTTACTGTTTTATGACACAGATTTAAAAGGTGTTGTGGGTGATGTTTGTATCTATCATCCTGACACTTTAAGTAAGATAAAAAAAACAAAGGTGACCAGAGGAAAAGAAGAGTTCAAAATAAGAATTTGTCTTCATCTAGCCTGTGTCTCCTAGACATAAATGAGCTCAATTTAAGACCAATGTGGGACTTTAACCATTTTCTCATACCTCTTAAATTCGGGTCCTGAGAAATAGCCTTTGTCTCGTCAAGACTAGACTAATTTCCAGACTAATTTGAACCCAACTGAAGATCATAAAATGTTCTCTTTTTTTGTCTCATTGTACTGATCTTAAATTTGTCTTTAATCAGTTCTTGAGTGAGATCTAAATTAAAAACTTTGTTGTCTTAAATGAAGAAAGAAGGAAAAGACGACTGTGAAAAACAAAAATTTCCACTGGGTGTTTTCTTTAAAATACTGTCATAAAAACAGGCATTTGTGTGTGAGGTAATAAATACAGATATTTACTATAAAATCTTTTTGTGACATGAAATTAAGAACAAATTGGTTTGCTTTGAAACATTCATTTCAATGTCTTACAGTGCCATCACCAGGGCAAGTATTGTCTGGCAGTCCTGGCGCTCGCAACAAGTAGCAGCCACATGAGTTTTCTAAACAACAGACCTGGGCAAAATGCGGCCCAGGAGCCGGATGAGTCCCTCTGATTTTATGAGGCCCACAAGGCCATCATGGAAATACCAAAAATTAAAAATCTAGCAGACAGTCAGTAGCATTTTGCTTACCATTAAACCATTATCAGACCTTTATTTTGAAAGTGGTCAGCGCTGCATTCATTGGTATTGATAAAAATTGGGACATTGTAAAAATCTTTTTATTGATGGCGTATGACACAGAATATGTGTTGTTGTGCTTTATCCATGTCATGGAGAACAAGATTTTTAGGCCAGGGCGTCTCTGCAGCATCACAGAACTTATACTATATACAGAACTAACACTATAATGCTGTTTTCTCACATTTTTTTCCTTTTTCAAAAAATTGCGATTTGGTTCTGGTTCTGCGATTTGGATATTGCACATGGTCATATTGCGATTTTGATAATATTGCCATTAATTGTGCAGCCCTAGTATCTTTTAAATTAAACTGTAACTTTCTTCACTCAGTGCTGTACATCCATGTTGTTTATGTCCTCTTTTTTCTACGTTTGCTGCTACTATCATTGCAGCCTGTATGCAGCATGCATTGGTACACTATAAAACATCAAGTTCTGGACACTGCCATCAAAAGATAAGCCCACAATTCATCACATGGAAATTCAGAAAGGATGACAAACAGTAGCACTGACCTATATAGAACATTTCTGACTATACAATTATTAGAGATTTGGCCATTATTAGGACCTTATATCATTTGTGTCTGGCCCACGGCAGCCTGATCAATTTCTCTTGTGGCCCTCCATGAAAAATAATTGCCTACCCCTGCTATAACAGGTCATTACAGTGTTGGACGTCTCATCCAAATTAATTTTCTCGCTGTGCTCAGAACATCTCTGTCTATCTCTGACTGCTCCTACAGTTGCCTGGTTCCTGGACACTGTGTTTGTCAGTTTCTTAGCTCACCTTTCCCCACTGAGCAGGCTTTGGGAGAGCGTGTAAGCTCACCATGCAACTAACACACCACTGACCAGGCTAATAGTGTCAGCTGCAATCAACCACCATGGCAGGTAACACAAGCGCTAGCACCCACACCAGCCATGTCCACATGGTTTATAATAGCTGTCTGACCCCAATTCCTGTGATGCAGCAGGCAGGGCCTCACCTTTAATTGTTTATGATATTGTATATTGGATGGCACCATGTCTTGTGCGCACCATGCACAAATAAAATTTCAATAAGACCTCCTTACTTGCCTAGGACTGTGCATATCCCCATAGCAAGACAACTGTCTGTGTCTTCCAAAACCATGATGAATCACAACTGAAAAATAAGTCAGTTTTATGATGTGATATCACTATGGGTACAGATTGGTTAGTTTTAGATACAAAGCAACTTGGTTAGGCTGAGCGAAAATTCATGGTTCAGGTTTTAAAAAAGTTCTTTACAGGGGATTTGTGGGGGTTTTATTGACAGAATATGTTAGAAATAGAACACTCATACCAATGAATTGAAATGAACTAAACTGAACTGAGTCGTTTATATCTACAGAGAGTACGGGTCTTCTTCCATGGAATCTGCCATGTTGCACCACAATAGGCCAGAATGGACAACCAAACACTGAGCCTTTTTGTGTGAGTATTGCAGCCGTCAGCTTGGAAGGGGAGGGTCGGCCAAGGTGTTTGCAATCTGCAAGCTCACCAGTAGATGCCACTAAATCCAACACAAGCGTGGATTTGCAATAACTGCAACCACTTTCATGCATTCATACACACAATCACCTTGGCTAATTTCTAGGGGGCAGGGCTAATTCATGAGTTCGTTCATGTTACGTGAATCTATTTAAAAGTTATATGCCTCTTTGTTATAGGCCACTGTCATGCCCCCTTTTTGCTAATTGGCAGGAACAGTTAAGCAGTTGTCCTTTGCTTCATGACTCATTTTACACGCAGAACAGGTTTTACTGTATGATAGCGTGAGTTATTTTAAGCCTGCATGGTGCTGCCATTGTTGTGTGACATCCAACAACTACTGAGTGGGGTTACATTGTACTTTTTCTTGTAGGAGGTCAGAATTTTTGAGTTCTGAGTTGTTTGGAACACAGGTTAAGAACATGACTTCTGTATACCCACGCCCCAATATGAAGGGCTGCCCTAAAGGCTTGAGTTTGTCACACCACAAAAAACATTATTAACAACCCAGCCATTTGAACGATTAAGAAATTGCCAAGTTTATATGATAATGTCTCAAACATGAAAAACACAGGACGCGTGTCCACTCCACTGTCTCACTGTCAAATACGATCACGATTTGAAACATGGATGGTCCATCTATCTCTGTTATCAGACAAGTTTGAGCCACCAAGAGCCACACAACGGTGACCATCAACTCATTGGAGAAACAACTGCTGAACAATCGTTCATCTCAATCTGCAACAGGATGGGATTTTTTTTTCTTCAGTCTCAAGTTGTTGGAGCTGAAGTGAGCTGTAGATGCTGGGCTGATTTGGACTGAGAGAGTCGCTGAAGTTATGTTTGTAACTCACCATTGGTGAGGGTCAGGGGTGCGTCATTTCTAGTCAGCCAGGTTTAATAGTGTTGGAATCATGGCTCCTGCTCGCCAGCCATGTTTCGGTCCAGCCCAAAAAATCCTGAAAAGAATCGTGAACAACACTTACGGTCTACTCCATAATTCAGCACTACAGAGTTCTCAGTCTTTCACACGTTTTCAGCAACTAAGTCCTTATATGAAATGGTTTAGAAAGAACAACTCTTAATTTTCTTCACAAACTTTAAACTCTCATGTTTCCACCAGTTTTCAAAGTGAAGCTGTGAGATTGTCCTCTGTCTCTGTTGAGCAAAGCATTTAGAGTCTAATGATATAGGGGCTCTGAAGATAATGCTGAGTGAGCATTCTCCATAGTTAGATACCTCACTTATGAGTAACTTCAAGTTTAAGTTCTCTACTAGTTGAGTTCATTCCCCAGCCCTGATTTAACAGACAGCGGTGCATTTCACATGCCAAAACCTTGAAAATGTTTTATGTCTTTGTCTAGAATAAAGTAATACAGTATCTATTTTGAAATATGGTCTAATGTATGATTTGTTAGTCAATGGCATATCAGAATCGATCAATATCAAAGCAATTTAAAGACATAAGGAATTGCAGCTCATAACGGGTGACACAAGTAATATTGTGCTGCCATCCTTCATTGTTTGGATTTTATCAGAATTTCAGAATGTGAGGCAGGGGAAGAGAAGAAAGCTCAACAAACCATATGGTGATGCTGACGGACGTATTGCATAGACCAGATAATAAGATTTGGAGAGCGTGGTGCATCTTCAAAGGATCTCAGAAAATCAGGGCACAAAAAGATGCAACACACTGAATCATCAGAGGGTGTTCTTCAGGCGCTGAATGAATTTGGATCATCCCATTTCCATACACACAATGATCAATAGTGCTCACCGGGCTACTGTAAAGCAACACTTGAAGCGAGCGTTTGGGGGAATAACAAAACTCTGTTGTGTATGTATAGTTGTTGTCCAAAGGAAATTCTGCACGCTAAAAGCAAAAAACAGCCGTTTTTTTTTTCTGCTGCACGAAATATTGTCTCATTCACCACTTTGGAGACCGCATGAACGAGAGCCATTGGTCACAGGGTTGTTTATACTCTGTACCGTTTGGCAGGTGAGATTATACTGGAGAGCGTTCGAGGCACACCACATTACTATCTGTCTCAAGCCAAAAAGACACGGTAAGAGCCTCAGTGCAGGCACAGCTGGCCAGCTTTCATGTGCCTCTGGGCTTATGTAAATACCCTCTATGGGCTGAACATCGGTAAACAGCCTTATCACCTTCCCCACCAGGTTTGCACGTTGCATGTCTCCCCCTTTTTTTCACTTTTCCTCAAAGGATGTTAGACAAGTGATCGTGTTGGCCTTGTAGCCCACGCAGATCCAAAAGGGAAAATATGCGTGTAGAGGAAATGTTCCTTTTTAGCTCTGACTTGTACCCATAAAGGTAAAGAAGGCTTAAAGCACTCAAGTTATTCAGGTTAACTCATTCTAGCATGGTACTAAACGTGATAAAGTTAACTTATTCAGAAATTAATTCAGTTAACAATAAGAATTGATTCTTATTCAGAATCCTCATTCAGAGTAATGGAATGAATCAGTTTGTACAAAACTATGCACAGCTTAAAGGAATAGTTCAGATTATTGAAATGCAGCTGTATGAGGTACTTCATAGTTAGTGTATTACCTATGATAGATACGAGCTGATATGCGCCCAGTTTGGAGAAGCATCAGGAGCACCAGTGCCGAAGCTAAGCCATGTACTGTACAGGTTTAGCAGCAAAAGAAAAAAAGGGGGCCCACCTAAAGAGAATCAGTTTAAATGTATGCTATATTTAGAATGTTTTCACCCCTTTACCTTGCCGTCTGACAGCTTTCCGATGAGAAACCACCGCTATATAAGCAGATCATTACTCTCTCTTGCTCAACCAGACTCCATTGGCAAAATTAGTGATTTTACCTCACAGAACACAGGAGTTGCTGGTCTACCGCTGCCTCGATTTGTTAGTCTCTTTGTGTTATTTTGTGACTTCAATGAATCTTTACCAAGCTTTTAAGACACAGAAGTCACACAATAACACAAACAAACTAAACGATCAAGGCAGTGGTAGACCAGCAACTCCCGTGTTCTGCGAGGTAAAATGACTGATTTCGCCAATGGGGTTTGGTTGAGCAAGAGAGGGTGATATTTGGCTAATACGTATAACAGTGGTTTCCATCAGAAAAGGCTATCAGACAGCAAGGAGAAGTGGTAAAAATATTCTAAATATGGTGTACTTACTCTTTAAACTTCTACAGAGCGAGGTTTCACTTTGTTTGACCAAAATTATGTTCGAACACATAAGCTCTTGAAGGAAAACTGCAGTTCAGTACAACTTGGCATTTATTTTTGTAGCTCAGATCAGTCTTTCACATTTGAAGGTGTGATAATAAGGCCGAGATTGCTGGTTTTGCACTAAACTACAGGAAGAAACATCTGTATTATGGTAACATGTTTAGGACCCTTTAAAGCTACAACAAGGAACTTTCATATTTTGTTGATTTTGGAGGCCAAATGGACAAAAGCAACAGTTTTTCTAATGTCCTTGTGTAGCTTTAATGAATGGCGCTTATGTTTGTAAGGGGCTGTGATCAATGCTTTGGTGATCCGTTTGACATGTGTGTAAAGCATTTAGGCTTAGTGACAGCGAGAGAGGCACAGACAGATGGGTTTGGATGGAAAATGGATCATGCTGTTACATTTATAAAAAATCAAGCCGGGGTGCTTTTTTCATGATCCTGTGTGTCTGATGTTGTCTATATATGTCACCAATATTTTTTCATACATGCTTGTAATTTTAATATGCAAAATGAGGGAGGTTCTGTGCTCTCAGCCAAAACAGCAGGGATTTCATGCTAACGCTACATTTGTGAAAGGGGCTTCTGTGTGTTAAATCCATGCTGCCAGTTGATGGTTTCGCACACACACACACACACACACACACACACATCATTTATCATTACCTGCAAGAGCTACTTCGTGTGGTCTCCTTTTGCATTATCACGGGCATTTCTCAGTGAAATTCCATGTGTCACAGTGGCTAGCCACAGCAGACTTATATCTATCTAAGTGTGACATGTGGTGGAAAAGTTTTGGAAATGTGAGAGCGAGAGCCGCATACAAATTTTCCCCCTCAAACAGGAATTTTACGGGTTTCCAGCAAGTTGCTTTATTTCTAAATGCTAAAAATGTCCTTATATAAGCTATCATTGTAGCTGTGAGTTTTCTGCTGCACACACATCCTCGGTTATCAGTAAACAACTTTACTATATTATCTTAAATACAGTGTTTGATTAAGCCTCAACCAAAGGGTGCCAGATGATCTGAATCGTAATTTGATCAATCAATCAATTGAGAATGTGATGCAAAGGGGGTTTTAAATGGTGAGCAATATGTAATGGAATGTATCCATCCATGTCCGTAACCGCTTATCCTTGAATGGTCACGGGGGGCTGGAGCCTCTCCCAGCTGACATTGGGCGAGAGGCGGGGTACACCCTTGACAAGTCGCCAGCTCATCTCAGGGCTGACATATGGACAAAAACAACCACAACTACGGGCAATTTAGAGTTATCAATTAACCTGTTATGCTTCATGTCTTTGGACTGTGGGAGGAAGCTGCAGTACCCGGAGAGAACCCACACGTATACAAGATGAACATGCAAACTCCACACAGAAAGACCCTGCTCCAGCCACAAACTCCCCAGCCCCCAGCAAGGGGATTTAAACTCAGAGCCTTCTTGCTGTGAGGCTACAGTGCTAACCACTGCACCACTGTGCCGCCCTAACGGAATGTATATGCAGTGTGTTTCCCCTATAGTTTATTTGGGAGGGCGCCCCGCCCCCCCAACAGACACCCCCGCCCTGCCAACAGGATCCCCACCCAGAAATTCAAGTCATAGATTTAAAAAAAAAAATCCATCATTTAATTTTTATTTTAATCAAAAGGGCCTATAACAGTCTAATGCGTCGCTATCGTTTCATTACATTCATTAAAATGCATTTCTTCTCTCCTCTGCGACGGGAGGGGCTCCCCCCTCGCTCCTCTCTCAGAACATACACACGTGCACTCACACCGGTACAGACACACCCACCCACACTCAGAGAGCGGAGGAGAGAGAGTGTTGCCGACGTATACGCTAAAAAAAAAAAAATCAACAACAAACAAACAAATTATTAATGGACGACTGGAGGTTCCCCAAACGTTCGCCCCCCAGGCAAAAATCTCTGCATTTTTTAAATGAACCATACGTGGCGAGGCGGGGAGCACAGCTAACTCTACGGTGGGTGCTAGCCTAAATGAGAGCATCTCTCCCAGCCCCGACCACAGCGCTTGCCAATCCCCTGCCCCGGTTAACGTCACCACAACTAGTACTAAACACACCTGTTCCAGCCCTCCCACCGAGACACGTAGTAAGAAGCTGCAGACGGGTCACCAATAGATATGTATAATAAAGGCTAGATGTCTTAAGGCGGAGTCTCTAATGGCATCACCGGGCGGCCATCTTACCCCAGGCAAGCTCTCTGGCGGAATCTGTGGTATGTGAAGGAAGGTGAGTGATCTGCACAAACGTAAATACTCTTATCTCGCTGAAATCTTGACGGATTTACAAACGGTTTGGTTTCTTACAAACGTTATGAACGTGGCTACAATTCTGGATGTTTGACCGGAAGTGTAACATAATTATCCATAAGTGCAGTGTTACAACTACCCCCCCCCCCCGGAAACCACACTCATTCTGACCCATACCCCCCCTCCCAAAGCAAAAAAGCTAGGGGAAACACTGATATGTATTGCAACATGTCAAAAACAAGTGACGACAAGTCCTACACTGTAAGTTGATCAACTGTTTATAACGGTCAGTTGTCTGTAAATGTAAAGTTAAGTTATAAACATCTACTCCTTCAACAAGATTATTAATGGTTTTTTTTATGACTCATAAACAGACACTTACTCATTCCGCGAACATTCGGCATCAGTTTGAAATCTAATTAATGAAAAACTGGCAAACTAAAACATTTATTCTGGCCCAAAATAGAAATTTCAAAGGAGGACACTGCTGCTTTAGTGTTCTTATCAGAGAGACGAGTATTTCAACTTATCCTGTTTCCTTAATCTCTGATGGCATATCATGGTCATTTTAAATAAATAAATTACAGTAAACATATACAGATTTCTCCTTTAAATGTAGTAGAATCCCTGTTTGATTAAGTGATCTGTGAGTTTTTTGGTGTTGAACACCCGAGTCTGAAGAAATGGGCACTGACGGAGAAAAATATATTATACTTGACCAGTGTATTTTCACCATTTCCAGCATTGGTACAGGTTAACTACATTAACTGTTAGCCTTACATGTTTACCTATAAGCTTTGTTCCTATTCATTTGTTCATGTATTAGCAAGTTGAGTCTCACATGTTTAAATTTTCAAATTTTCTTCTATTAGAGGCAGTGAAATGAGCACCCACCTATAACACAAATCATCTTAAACTGCTGTAATCAAAGTGATTAGTAAGGCCTGATCCATGATTGTGTTTCTGTTTAATAAAGTGATCACTCAGGTTGTTAAGCATTCACTCATTAAATGTATCCCAACTCAACTGTACAATCGTATTACTTTCCCTTACATTGATTCTAGCCTTTAATACAAAAATCATTAATTAAGCTAATCTACAAGTTAATGAATGACCATTGCATTCATCAGAGGACTAAACTATATGGTTATTGATCATCTGCCCAGAATTGTAGCATTGTCATCATTAGGCAAGGCAGTAATTTATGCCATTACACACTGGAATGTCATTACACATCCACACAGTGTGACTAACAGGAAAATTAGCATTCTTGAAGCTTAAACACATGTCCTCTCTCGACTGATCGGCAAATGTTTGCCAATTACTAAACTTGTCTCAGTCATGCTATGTCTCTGTCATTAACCATAGAAACTGTGGAGTAAGGCTTTTCATATAACAGAGGAATCAAAAGCCCATTAACACTGTAATACAGTTTTCGTCAGATAGCTTTATTTTCTATTGGATACCCAGAATAATCATGATTTATTGTTTTGGAAACTATACATACAGACCTAAAAGGCCCTAAAATCATAGTATTAATATGAAAGGGACAGTTCACCCCAAAGTCAAAAATCCATATTTTCCTTCTGGCCTGTGTAGTGCTGTTTATCTTTTTGGTTTATTTATTTTTATTTATTTATTTTTGGTGTGAGTTGCAGAGTTTTGGAGATATCATCTGTGAGATGTCTGCCTTCTCTTCAATAAAATGGGATGAAGTTGCACTCGGCTTGTGGTGCTCAAAAGTGCAAAAAGAAGAAGAAAGAAAGAAGTCATGATTTCTGGAAAGAGACAATGGTTTTCAATTTTTCAAATGTGTTTTTGGTACGATGGCACCGCAAGCCAAGCCCCATCTAGTTCCATCATATTCTAGAGAGCAGACACCTCAATCTCCAAAACTCTGCAACTCACACCAAAACTACCTAGATGTTATGGTATGGGGTTTTTTTTTGTAAGTTGTTAGTCTTCCCTTTTGTGTCCTGACTTTACTTACTGTTTTTGTTCTTTTCCTGCCCTTTTTGATGAGCATTTGTTACACCTGTGTTTGGTTAGTTCTTTGCCTCTTCATCCCCTGTGTTTTGGATTCCTGCTTCATTTTGGACTTTGCATTTGTTTTTAATTGATTTTTTGTTGCACTTTTTCCTTCTTTGGATTTGTTTGCTTTTTTGGATTCATCTTTTGGTTTGACCAGCCAGTCTAGTTTGTAAGTCTGTGAAACATTCTTTGTTATTAAATGCATTTGAACGGTTTGTGTCTGCATTTTTGGGTCCACCATCTTGTTTAATTTTGACATACCATGACACAAATAGCACTACAGGCCAGAGAAAAACATATTTTTATTTTGGGATGAACTGTTCCTTTAAAAGATGATACAGTTAGTTGTTATAATGAACTTTAATAGCCAATGCCTCCCATTCATTTTTGGAAATCAATAATAGATGGATCGCTATTGTACTGGTGAGTCATTAATGATGATAAAAATAACCACATCATCCCTCTGAAACTGCAGTGGGCTCTGTGACCAATCAACAGTAAGCACATGTGAAGGCCATCATAGGAGAAGAAAGCAGGTAAAGCTGCAGCTTTCTGTTACAATCCAAAGCAAGCAAACAAGAAAGCCTGCTCCATAAAAGAAGCGAGTCACAAACATCTTTATTGTTTGTCACAAATCTATGCAGTGATCTGTTCCAGTAGCTCTGCGGTGTGTGAAACTCAGCATCTCCCCATTAGCTTCATGAAAACAGACACTGAATACCTAATGGAGTACTGACCTATTGATATATTGACACTACAGCTTCTTACAACGCCAGAGCGTCTCTTCAGGTTAATTTAACTATGCTTCAGTACACAGATCCTCATGTGTGCTGTTTCTTGTCCTGTCCTCTGTTGCTGCATGGTTCCTTTGTAGCCCTAAAGCAATCAAAAGGAGGACACATTCTGTATTCAAAGCACCTTTAAAAATATTATCTATATGGCCACACAGTTGGTGAAATAGTCACACAATTTTATCTAACAGATTCCAGTCCTGTTTGTGATATTCAAGGACAGGATCTCGAGGCGTAGTCATGGAAGGGAGGGGCTGCAGTTCAGTGGGCTGAGAATTGCAAAGCTGCTTTTTGCAGATGATGTGGCTCTGACGGCGTCATCAGTCTGTGACCTCCAGCACTCACTGGATCAGTTCGCATCCAAGTGTGAAGTGGGTGGGATGAGGATCAGCACCTCTAAGTCTGAGGCCACGGTTCTCAGCAGGAAACCGGTGGATTCGAGTAGGGAGTGAGTCCTTACCCCAATTGAGGGAGTTCAAGTATCTCGGGATCTTGTTCTCAAGTGAGGGGACAATGGAGCATTTAAATGTGCCAGAGAATCAGAGCAGTGGAGTGGTACTGTGTTCGCTTTATCGCACTGTTGTGACGAAAAGAGAGCTTAATCAGAAGGCGAGACTCCTGATCTACCGGTCAATCTTTGTTCCTACTTTCACCTATGGTCATGAAGGTCGGACCAAAGAACAAGATCGCGGATACAAGCGGCCGAAATGGGTTTTCTCAGGATGGTGGCTGGCATCTCCCTTAGGGATAGGGTGAGTCGGAATAGGGTCGCTGCTCCTTTGCGCAGAAAAGAGCCAGTTGAGGTGGTTTAGGCATCTCATAAGGATGCCACCTCCCTAGGGAGGTGTTCCAGGCACGTCCAGCTGGGAGGAGCCCATGAGGCAGTCCGAGGAATAGGTGGAGGGATTATATCTCCACCCTGGTCTGGGAGCGCCTCGGGATCCCCCAGTCGGAGCTGGTTAATGTAGCCAGGGAAAGGGATGTCTGGGGTCCTCTGCTGGAACTGTTACATCCGTGACCCAAATTTGGATAAGCGGTTGAAGATGGATGGACGCGATTCCAACGTATTCTCATTCCAACTTGTCACATACCGATGAACTGTCATTGTCCCTCAGCGTCTGATACTGAGGCAGATGGGTACTGTCCGAGTCTGTATGAGCTGCTGAGGAGTGGTGACATTTTGTGGGTATCTGATGAGTTGAGGAGTGAGACCGGGCTCCAGTTTCATGTCCATGGACATCAATTTTCTATTTTTGTCGTGACACTCAGCATGACTTTTGCACTATGGTCCCGTTCCTCATTCCAAGGTCAAGTAAGCCATGATGAAAAGGGCAACATCTGGTTACACTTTCAAAATAAAGGTCTTAGTAAATGTGTAGGCAACCAAATTACTTGATTCCGTTTGTAAAAGTTCGTGGTTAAATTACTACCCCTTTAACCTATGGTTCTTTTGCATGCGAGCCCATTTCACCATTTGATGAGGGAAATTGGTACCTAATGAACTACCCCCACTAACACAAAGCTGTTGCAGGAACGTAGTAGCAATGTGACAATTGCAACATGTGATGCTGCAGCAACCTACCAAGTGAAATTCCACTGCACTATTTCTCCCTTTAAGCAGCTTTCTTGATGCCATAAAACAAGAAAGGTGTAAAATACATAACAAAATTCAAATTACACCTTTTCATGACAAGCACATCAGCCTCACAGCAAGGTCATGGGTTTGACAGCCTCTCTGCAAGGAGTTTGCATGTTCGTCCAGTGCCTGCGTGGGTTTCCTCTGGCTGCTGTGGTTTCCTAACCTGACACATCAAATGGTTTGTCACACAGAACCATCTGGGAAGTCGTCCTTAGACACTGTTTGGAAAAGGGCAGGCTTTTTCAAAAAAAGGTGATTGAATGAACCAAGACAGAAAACATCTTTTTCCGTGGAGAAAAGCCTTCAGTGTTGTTCTTTGCTCTTCTTTCAATGAAGAAATCTCTCCAGTTCTGATATAACTGATGCTATCACAGTATCTACACTAATCCCTTCAGGAGCCACCATTTGTTGAAGGTGAGTCACTTCCATGGAGGCCTCTCTCTGTCAGCACACCTAAATCCATGCCCGTAGCTGCCAGTAGTCCCTCCTAGGATGCTGATTGGCTCGCACCACCTCTGGTGAACACAAAAAGATAGCTTGGATAGATTCTTGTGTGATCTTGTGATGTCACAAATCCAGCTGCCCTGCCAGGTAACTGGTTTCCCCTACCATCAAAAACATGTATAGGTCATTCCTCCAGTCAGTACCCCTGACCAAGGTGCTGGCTTAGAACTGGAGAGGTTAGTCCCCGGGTACTGCACATTAGCTGCCCACTACTCCAAGTACTAGGATGGTTTAGAGCTGCAAGGATTAATCAAATAATCGATTATTAAATTAATCTGCAACTATTTTGGTAATCGATTGATCGATTTGAGTGATTTTTTAAGAAAATATAGTCAAAATTCTCTGATTCCAGCTCATGTGTTTTAATATTTTCACTCCTCCTCTATGACAGTAACTGACTCTCTTCAGGTTGTGGGCAAAACAAGACATTTGGGGCTTTGGGAAACAATTCACAATTTTCTGATGTTTTATAGACCAAGTCATAATCGATTAAAATAAATGACAGATTAAACGATGGTGAAAATAATCATTATATGCAGTGCTAGATTGGTTAAATTAAGAGAATGAATTTGACTGTATAATTTTACTTTGTATGATTGGCTTTTACCTTCATTTTTAAAAAGTATATATATATACAGTATCAAACCAATTGCTCCAGATACCAATCAAACCAGATGCTCGGGACTGTTCCTGCCAACCTTCAGTTTATTCCCCGCCAGTTTGCACTGACACAATGCAAAAGGAGCACAGATTCAACACATGCAGCACAGACTGAAATAGTATTTCACCACAAGTTAGAGATGTGATAACGTTTGCAGCTTTCATGTGCCAGACTTGTCTTCTCATAAACCTGAACTGTACGTGTGAATAAAGCAGAGAGATGTTGTTTATATAACAATTGTTTAAAATCCCTCTCCTCTAATCGCACCTTCAGAGGATTCTATCAGCTTTTTCAACCCGCTCCAAAGGATGCGGAGCAGACGAGTGCACATGCACACATTTCTCTTCTGTCAATCCCAATACATGATGATTAAATTACTGAAGGTTATGGTGATACATTTTCATGCTTTTCTAACCCATTTAGCATTCTGAAACAGACAAATGAGGTAAAATTAGACCATGCTACGTGTGATAAAATGTATATATCTTCCCTCTGATTTGTCAGGTCACATTTTTTCATAACTATCAATTTATTTCGCTTCTGCTCCTTAATTTGTAAAAAAAAAAAAAAAGTCCTATGCAAAGCAATTTTTCTTCCAGTCCAAGCTAATTTTAACTGTGCTTGACAGCTGACTGCTCCTTGGCAGACTGTCAAATGATGCAGATGATATAAAGTATACAGTACCATTCAGAATCGTCTCACGAAAACAAATAAGAGGGCTAAATGACAAGAAAACAGTGCACACAAAGAAAACTGTAGGGAAAAGGCTGCCTCTTCAGCAACAAGATGTAGAGACTCATGCCTTTACCTTTTCGTCTGTCTTTCACAGTCGCTGACTCACCAACGTGCCAGAAAGGGCCACAAGCAGAGTGAACTGGAAATGATAGCATCATTGAGTTATAATGTCACCTGAAAGAAGCTGTTGCTGCTGCAAAAGTAGACTGTCTTTTGCAGCTCAGCCAATGTGGTGCTTTTCTGGCGCACACCCAAGCAGAAAATATTTAAATTCATTCAAGTATGAGCTCAAGTGCCAAAGCTGGATTGTTCTGTGAAGGCTGTAATGTATTAAAATATAATTAATATTTGACTTGAAGGTCCTGTGTGTAAGATTTAAGGGGGAATTTGTCAGAAATGGAATATAATATTCATGAGTATGTTTTCATTGGTGTATAATCACCTGAAAGTAAGAATAGTTGTGTTTTTTTTATATCTACAGAGGACACAGGTCCACTTCTACAGAGTCTGCCTGTTGAATCACCATGTTTCCACAGTAGCCCTGAACGGGAAAAGCAAACACTGGCTCTAGATATGGCATTTCGTATTTTTAGCCATTTTGACAGCACCCATAGGTTCTCCTACATGCAGTCTTCAAGGTCACCACAACATGCCTAAATTCTACACACGGTCCTTTAATCAAGTGTCATGTGTCATTACATTTTGCATACTGCATACTGACGTTCTCTTTTTAAAAGGGGTTATTTGAGTCTCCACTGCTCCTTAAAGGGATAGTTCGGATTATTGAGTAAACCAAATGTCACTCTGTTCAAAGCAACCAGACTTCTTGAAGGGATACTCACCCATAAATGAAAATTCATCAGGTATTTATCTACTCACCCTCATGGTCAGTGCTTACATAGCTGTGGTTGTCTGACAATGCTGTCTGACGGCAAGGTAAAGTGCTGACAATATTCTTGATATAGTGTACACTTAAACTAACGTTGATTTTTTTTTTTTTTAGGTGGACCTTTTTCAAGTGGCTGAAATACGTTTTGCTGCTGACTCTGTAGATTGCTTAGCTTAGCTTAGTTACTCTTGCTGCTTCTCCAAACTGACTGACACCATCTACTGTAGGTAACACACTGACTGTGGATAAGTATCTCATACAAGCGCACTTCAAATAATCCGAACTATCCCTTTAAGTCTTTGTCTGTGGCACAAGTTGTATGTAATTGTTAACACATAATCATAACAAATTATCACTCTTTGTCTCTCGTGTGTAGATAAGCGCATGCATTAAGTGATGCCGGGGTGCTGTGGTTTATACCTGACTTTCGTCTTGTCTATATGTCTAAAAGTGGGGAAGAAGGCATTCTCAAATCATTGCCTCTCTGCTAGAGCTGACAGCATGTCAGTCAATATTCAATGTCTCCCTGACATGTGAAAAGCAGGAAGGTCAAGACAGAGATTGATGGAAATCAATTTTCATTCATCTCCACTCTCTCCACAGATACAGTATATCCTGGACCTGCGTTTAATGAAAAATCCCTGAAAACAGCAAGAGAAAGAAGCTGTTTGTCTGCTGTTGACCTCCTATTGCAGTCTTTAATAAAAAGAATAAACAAGTCTTGTCTATTTTAGTTGTTTAACAGCACAGAGTGTTTGAAGTTATGCATGGAAATGTCCTTGTCATTCATGACTTACCATTAGCTTAAAGGTATAATCTGCAATTTTTCTAAACAAAAAAAAAGAACATCTCATTGTTTTGATATGCTCGGGACATTTCAATGACCCAAAACATCGGTATTTGACATCCTGATGCGTTTATGAACACATTGGGCAAATCTTACTGACTCTACCTTTAAAAGGATAGTTTGTTTTATTTGCAGTGGGGTTATATGAGGTGTAACCTTCACGGATAACTGGGTGACACATCACCTCCAATGTACGAAAGAGGGAAATTTTAGCTCCCAAAAAATTCTTCAGTACTGGTTCCGGGCTCATACTTCTCCGTTTAATCACAAGCGGTTGGGTGGAGGCAACATTAATTGCATACATTTTCCCGCACACATACCGCTAAAAAAGAGACATGATTTGTTGATAAATCCACAGCAAGTGCTGCTATAGACAACTGCTCACTGTGTTTACCATCATTAAACACCAGGCTGCTACAGTATAACCATACAGACCTGACTGGTCAGTTATAACTCCATATTCTGCTTTTTTCATGCACCTGTTAACTATGTTTACTTTCTTTTTATCCTTCAAACATATTGCAGCACAAACACTGCTGTTAGAATTAAAGCCAGGGATGATAACGATTAATGATTAATTGGTAAAATATAATAAGTAATAATAAGTCAAATTTAATCGATCCACTATCAAATAAAGATCTGAAATTTAACAGATTATTTTTAAGCATGTTCCTCATATGATATTCAAGTATATGTGTTTACTATGTCGTCTTCATATCTTTCTGTGTTTCTTAGGCTACATAATACTGTCAGAGAACTTGCAATAAAGCTTTGATTGAGTAGAAAAAACATATTTGGTATTATTTGGTATGAGCAAATTTTGTATGTTTTTTTAATAACGGTTAATTGATTCAATGATTGTTAATGTTACCAATGATCGATGAAGGAAAGCGCTTACAATTTGCAACCCTAATTAAAGCACATCCTCATATCTAAACACCAGATTGGTCGACTGTCAGTCATCCCCAAAACTACACATACTGTCGCAGGACAGGACAGGCTGAGAATTATCGCTAAAATGCCGTTGGTCCGATGTAATCGCCACCAAATCAGTTTCTGTACTTTTTATTTCTGTCTTAATTAGAACTACCTGAAGTGCACCTCCAGTTTGGAGGAGCAGCAGCAGGACCGGTGTAGGAAGATAAGCAATGTTCTGCTGTGGACGGGGTCAGCAGCAAAACATTTTAGCCACCTAAAAAAACAATCTTAGTTTAAATTTAGAACTTTTTCACTGCTTTATCTCACTGTCATGAGAAACCTCTGTTTCATAAGTCAAATATCGCTTTCTCCAGACCAACCAGACTCCACAGAAAAAAAATCAGTAATTTTACTTGACAGAACACTGGAGCTGCTGGTCTACCGCTGTCTCAATTGTTTAGTTTGTTTTTGGTGTTGTGTGACTTTGGTGTTTTAAAAGATTAGTTCGGATGCAAAGAAGTTGCACAATAACACAAACTACCTGATCAAAACAGCAGCAGACCAGCAACTCCCGCATTCTGCAAGGTAAAATTACCGTTTTTGCAAAAGGAGTTTGGTGAGCAAGAACGAGCTTGATATTTGGCTTATATAACCATAGTTTCTCATTGGAAACCAGGTCTGACAACAAGGTTAAGCGACAACAATGTTCTAAATATAGTGTACACTTAAACCTGTTAGTCCTCTCTGCTTCTCCAAACTGGGGTTGTGTCAACTTCCATCTACTATAGGTAATATACTTACTGTAGATAAGTACCTCATACAACCCCACTTCAAATAACCTGAACTATCCCTTTAATAATGCCAATGTTGTCTAAACTGATTATGTTGTGCAGGACGCATGGATCCAACACGTTGTAACATACTATTGTTTCTGTCAAAAATCAAAAGCTGAACTGTTTAACTAATTGAGGAGTCTACAGCCAAATGTATGATAATTCAAGTTTTCAGGTGTTCTATTGCATATTTCATGTTCAGCGTTACATCATCCTCACCTTCACACAGAGCTTGTTAAATTTCTTTTTCTAATTTTGGAACTAGTGCAGCCACACTCACTAGGCCTCTGCATTGCTCTAATGCAGCAGCTTAGATTGTAATTATCCACATGGAAAGGTTATTGGACTGGCTTCTGTGAAAGCAGGCGCCTCGCTTGGACTACGAATGTAGATCTCACATCGCCAAACATGTCGAATTAAAATATGATATTGGTTTGGGGATTTCACAGGATGGTGCCCTTGTAATCTAAGTCTGCCCGAGGGTCTCCTATCAATCTCGGTGTTGAATTAATGTATGGCGAGATGAGGATAGTAATGACTTTTCTGTGTAATCTGGGATATTGCCTCTGCGCCACTTCCATATCAAGTACCACAGCATTTTCATTGTTCTTGTTTGATGTTCAGATGGAGATTGCATGCAATGATCTCGATGGGCGAAACAGAATTTCAACAACGCATGATGCAAGATTCACTGACGTTCTGCATGCAAATACGATTTCAGTAAAGTTGAGAAAATGTTGAAATTGTGAGTACGAATTACATGAAATTCAGCTAAGCTAATGCAGAGTGATGCTAACATACAGTAAGTGATTGGAGTGAATAGATGGTTGATTGGCTCCTGCCCATCTGTGTGTTAATGTGTGTTTTTTAGGCAGTCCATTCTCACTCCCAACAAATCAAATACAGGCAGCTCAGTCAGTGGCCCTATGCTTCAAACTTAGTAGGTGAAAATGGCTGATACAGATATTTTTAGGCTATTCCGCAATAAACGATATTCACTGACCAGCCACTTTATTAGCTACACCTTTCTAGTACCGGGTTGGACCTCCTTTTGCCTTCAGACCTGCCTTAATTCTTCATGGCATAGATTCAACAAGGTGTTGGAAACATTCGTCAGAGATTTTGGTCCATACTGACATGACAGCATCACACATTTGCTGTAGATTTGTCGGCTGCACATCCATGATGTGAATCTCCCGTTCTACCACATCCCAAAAGTGCTCTATTGGATTGAGATCTGGTGACTGGTGAGGCTACTGGAGTACAGTCAACTCAATGTCATGCTCAAGAAAGATGATGATTTGGGCTTTGTGACATGGCGTGTTATCCTGATAGTGAACTAGCAAGTTAGCTGCTATGAGTCAGGCTAAAGACAATTAAAATAGCCAAACAGTGGAGTTCTTCCACAAACATTGTGGATGGGAGCTGCATGTAGAGTAGCAAGCACGATTAGATGATCAATCATGTTTACTCAAAAAAATAAAAATAAAAATAATAATAATAATAACTCGTAGCTGCTAACTAGCTAAATTTGCTTTTCATGGACCAGCTCTGCTGGAAAGAGTACAGAAAGACACTGTAGTCTGAAAACACAACACACAACCTTTCAGTAACTATTATATTGTTATCTGAACTGATCTACACACGTTATGGCTGACTGAAGTGAAGTAACTGCCTCCTAGCAGTTACCAGTGGAAACACTGAAAACTCAAATATGACAATACGGTCATGTGCTATATCGCACATAAATTCATACTCGAATATAACAAATATAATCAATATAGCACCTGTTTAGCATTATGTTTTGATGTGCTGTTGATGCCAGGTGATGTCAGAGGGAAGAAAGTTTGCATGTGGAGGAGGTGGGGTGGACGGATGCGTCAAACAAACCTGGACTTCTACTCAGGAAACTGGGGTTCTTGCACATACATTTAAGTTACATATGCTACGTACATAAGTTACAAAAACTGTGAAATGTGATATTTTCCTTAGCCTAGCCAAGTAGTTTTTGTGCATTTATTTATTGTTGTTTTATTTTGAAAGTCTACCCTGATGTTGCTTATTTATTACAGCAAGTGGTCCCCATTCAATTCAATTGTTTGGGAGATTGTGCAACACTGTGTTCCTGTGAAACTCCAGCAGTGTTTTGTGGACTAAAAAACCAAACCTGACCTTCCATCGGCATGAGGGTGAGTAGATAAATGACCGAATTTTCATTTTTGGGTGAACTGTCCCTTTAATTTTTGAACTAGACTAAATAAAGTTTTGCCAACCTATAAACTTTATGTTTCTTCTTTGGATAAACTTGAATCTTTGAGTTTTAGAAACGAAAAATAAAGTTTATTTCAAAAATTGGTCATAACGAGCTGTGCACCTTATTTGTTTGTTGTTTGTTGTTTGGGTGCCATTTTTGAAAAACAATTTTTTGAGATTTCTAAAGCTCAATCATTATCTCAACAAAAAAAAATTAGTTAAATTAGGTATAACTTTTTCATTTTGTTTGTTTTTACAGCGAAAGAGACACACAGAACATTGGGTAGACATATGACTAAGGACTATTTTCCCCTGTGTTTTACACCCCTGAAAGCCCATCACTGTACATTTGGAAAAACACTGAGTTGCATCCATTACAGAACATTTGATGAGTGGGGAGATATGACACACAACATCATAAAAACCCGGCCCATGAAGAGCGCCACACTTTCAGATACAATTTTAGATATTTTTGTGGAAGATTGTGGACGATTTTGTTGTTTATTTCTTGTAATGGGGAGTCATTTACATCCTTCAGATCAATCACCACATTTTTTCACTAACATGTTTGCTGCTTCACCAGCAACACCATTAAAATCTCATTTTCAAAGCTCGAACAATCTGCTAATCATACGAACGCTGATTGGAGAACTGAGCGGCGTTTAAGTGCAGGGCTCATATCTCAACATGTTCAATCACATTAGCCTAACGTCTCGCATTGTCCAAATGGACGTATTATAACTATGTTTTCAGAGCGCGCTCAAAATGTTGTTGAGCTGAAGTGTGTTTACCTGCACGAAAGACAAATCTCATGCATATTCAGGAGAGTTTTGGAGAAGAGTGGATGAGTGAACGGGAACGGGGAAAAAAACAGATTAAGAGACAAGTAATGGTTGCTATTAGCATAATCTTAGCGTAGACACAGTGAGATTGTGAACTTCCTCAAAGCGCAGGCATCATTTTTCAAAGCTTCCTTAACAATGTCTTCTTTTATTATAGGATGATTAAAAAAAAACGCTCCCTACCTCAACACCTTTTTTGTTTGTTTGTTTTTTTTCCCAAAAGAGCCTTTTAAACCTCTTTTTTGACAACTACAAAGCCCAAAACTGCATAAATGAAATGTTTTAGAGACCCTCCTCTGCAATTGATGTAACCGTTAAAGGATTATTTCCACATCGTGTTAAATCTATCTGTCAGCTTGCACACCTAATAAATAAATAAATACCTGTTGTGGCTCTGTGAAATATAGCTCCCAGCTTTGCGAAAGGGGGAAAATATAAACAGCATCGCCTCTCTCCTTTTGCGGCTTTATTTGCTCTGACTGAGTAAAGTGCACTTCTAAGCTGTCTCGAGTGGCTGTGCCACCTGCTTTAGCTTCCAGTTCGTCTCTGTCTTTGTGGCTACATTGAATTTATGAGTTGAGTATGAATCAAAAAGCTTTTGGTTCAGGAGTTTTAAACAAGCCCTGGACAGGCTGATGCTCTTCTTCTGTACTAAGGAACTGAGCATTTCTACTGCAGCTGCTGTTGGAACAATATTAAATGCTCTGAGAAGCACTGAAGAATTTCTTAGTGAACATGTTTTGGCCAGTGGTGGACTTTTGTCTGAGTGACTGGGGTGTTAAAAATATAAAAAAGGGCACCAGCTGTATGTGGAGCATCAGTGAACCAAAAGGTCATGATGCATTTATGGTCAAACTGCTCCAATCCCAGATTAAAACCTTTTATTATAAGAGTTAAATTACAACAGGAACTATTATCTAGGCACTTCACCACATTTCCCGAGAGGGCACGTCACTACATTTTGTCCATCGGGAGGGCGCCTTAGCCCTGAGGCATCACAACAAAAGTTGTTACGCTGAACAACTTCTGGAAGAAAAATGGTCACAAAAATGGTCAAAAACTGCCACAAAAAATGTATACATTAATAGAATCTTCCTTTTGACTGAATGACTTTTTTCACCAACATCAGCTGATCATAAGTAACAAATATTAATTCATTTTCAGCATTTTAACTCCCTTAAATGCCAGTTTGGTTGCATAATACTCAAGTGTTTTCCATATACTAAGTGCTAATATGATTTGTTAGGATGGGGATCATCACAACCTGGGATATGTAACTGATGAGCAACAACTCTGATTTTAATGCATTATTATTTTTACAGTGTGAAATTTAGGGAAAAAAACACACTGAGAACCATTGGGGCAAAAAATGTTCACTGTAAAAAAAAAAAAAAAAAAAAAAAAAAACTGTTAAAGATTTTACACGTTAATATTATTTTCGACTTTGACTGAAATAATTTTTTAGTCCTGAGCATAAATACAAAATATTCATTCATTTTCAGGATTTTAAGCCTTTAACGGCAATTTTTCATGTGTTGTCAACTGGAGGGGCACCACACTTAGCATACTTCATCCTGTTTTCACCACTGTGAGGGCCCCACAGTGCACTTCCTCCCACTTTCTACACTGGACGGGCACCCAAAAGGGCACCTCATTATGTTTTCTCCATTGAAAGGCCACTTTTTTCCCAATTAAAAAGCACCCAACAGGGCACTTTTCCACATTTTCTCCACTGGAGGTGCACCCTAGAGGGCACTTCATTATTTTTTTCAGTGTTTCCAAAACTTATTTTCTGGGGACCCACTTTTTAAAAATGACAAAGCACGATGACTCAATTTAGGCCCCGACAATAAAATCTTGGGAAGTGTTAATTTGTGCATAAATAAACAGTCCTGACCATTTTTACTGCCATTTCTGCATCATCTTATATTATCTTGATACATTTTATTGAAATCATACATATTTTACATACTTAATACATTTATTCAGGCTAAATTAACAGGCCATTTTATTATTTTTATTTCCTCCGTTCAGGAAAAAAAATATAGGACATTTTAGCCTGCTTCATAAATGAGACACAATAAGTGCATTTTGGCAGAATTAACAGACTCATTTTTTCCTCTAATCAGTAAAACAATATATCTTAAATTTGCTGAATTTCTTTCATAGTCTTGTAAGTCTTGTAAGCCACCTGTGGGCCCCGATCTAGACTAGAGGGGCACTTTTCCACATTTTCTCCACTAAAAGGGCACCCAAGAGGGCACATGGGGCCACTGGAGAGGGACTAGGCAAACCCCACCCCCTTGAGTACACCAGTGGTTATGACTGTAATTGCCTGCTTATGGATTAAGGAGAATTTTCAACATGTCAAGCCAGTGGCTATTGTTTAAAGCTCTTAAAAGTCCTGTCTCTCCTCCTCTTTGGTGGGAATTTGCAGATTTTCAGAGGGGATATTTTTACATGACACCGAACTTCGCTGTCAGTGAAACAATGGCTTACCAACAGCTTACTGCCTAAAGCCGTTTTTTATGAAGGCTGATAAAATCATAAAACTGATGGATCAGTTCCTCATGCAGGAAGTGGCTTATCAGGACTCTCTCATCACTTCAATGCACAGAGAGAACAGTGGTGAAAACATAGGTGGGAGTTAGAGGGCCTGTCTCAAGATACCCCCCCACCATCTCTCATTATACGCTTATGAACTTCAAGCCTATTGGGAGACATGTATGTTGCTCTTTGAAGCTACCAGCGACACCTTCAAAGCTATGCCTCGTCTTTGAAGATTTCCCTGCCGTTTTCCTCCTCCGTATGACATCTTTATTCAGATGAGGAACTTAACTATGCTAATGCACATACATCACAGGATCACGGCAGACACATGATAGCTGGTCTTGACACTTCTCACTTGAAGAAATATCAACTTTCAGGAAGATGTATTTGACGGATCATGAACTCACCTTATTACTCAATGTCTCGCTGATAGAGTCAGTAAAGGAATGCATGATAAGACTGTGCTCCATCTAAATAGTGTTCTGACACATGAAATCTTTGGCCACTGAGTAGACATGCTGGGAGTAGCCAGGGCTAAGACTATAGACAAATCCGGCCAGTGCTTTGTGTAGTCTGCCATCGTGTGGCGCCACAATTGCTGCGGTGGCACAACATGTCCATCACTCTGGTGTCTGCTTGTTGTGTCTCGAAGGGAACCCCAAATTCGCGAGACCCTTGCAAGATTTTTCACAGTCAAATTGTTCCCTCTCGTGAGATCTTGTGGATCCGGAGTTCCCTTTGAGACACAACAAGCAGACACCAAGAGCGATGGACATGTTGTGCCACCGCAGCAATTGTGGTGCCACAAGATGACCACCTCCGCCACATTTAAGTGATGAAGTAATGTGTAACATAAAATGTATATATTGAATGAATTCACGTTTCATCAGGCATTCAAGAGTAATATTCTTGATCCACTATCCTCTGTACGCTCAGTGAATCTATGTAGTCTCATCAGTCTGATGCGACTGTTGGAGCAGCTGAACTACACGGCTTCTTTCCAACTTCCTAGACATTGCTGGGCTACACGATCGGTGCATCCTAAATAAACACCAAAATGGCAAAGTGGTACAATACATCCAACTTTGGGGTTCACAGCAAACTTCTCCCTCTGTGTTTGCACATGGCACTCCACTCTGTTACACCCATACCTGTCCCCACAAAACAGTGGTGCAGGGAGGAACTAATTAACTCATAGTCAACTAATGAGGAATCTACATAAATACTGCACATGAAAATATATAGTGTAATAGTATTTAAAGTGCCATAAATGACAACAAAATAATCATGTATTTACCAGTCGCTGAGTTCTGCAAGTGCATAATAATGATGTGGTAATATTCCTACTGAAATATAATGTACGCAGTAAACTGCACAGCTTTGTAAGAAACACAAAATTAGCAATAGCAAAAAAAATAACCAAAAATATAATTTCAGTTACACATCTAAAAATAAATAGCATCACAGCAAAAAAGATGGAACCAACTTCAAATGAAAATGACCTGGGGCTCCTTTTCTTTAATAAAAAAAAAAAAAAAAGAAGAAACTATTAAATACATGGGTTCAGCAAATATAGAGGAAAGAGAGGGGATTTGTGGCAGAGGAGTGATTTCAGAGAGCAGATTGACCTGGAGCAGCCTTTTGCTGCATGTAAGAGGTTAGATAAGTACTATATGATTTGTATACAGCTCCAGCTGTCTGAAGAGGCTCATTCTTATTCCTCCACATTGCAGGGGGTCGCCCGGTTGGAAGTTTAAACAAAGATGTTTTCCATAGACTGTTGAAACTCGATATACACACCACTGTATATTTGCCATTCCTCTCCACATGTCGTCTTTTAAACCATCTCTGTATGTGATCCGCCTGGTTGAATGTTTTCAACGTGACGACTCAACAAAACACAGTTTGATTGGTCAGGTTTGTTCATGTTGGAAGAGAAACGTCAGATGAATCGACCTTAACTTAAGCCGCAATAACACTCAGTAACACTGTTGTTGTGAAGGTTTGCATTGACTGCATACAGGTTATTAATTAATCGCACAAAAAAATGTGTGTGGTGTGAAAAGGTCTTTAGTCTTGCTCTTTTTGAAACTGCACCCCAGCTGCTACGTATCTCAGTAGGGCTTTTTTTAAAAATAAAAGGGATTTCCAACGTATGAACCCGTCTTTGTTCTCATGTCGCTGCCCTTCAGCACCACCTCAGGATAATTCCATACAGTACGCACAGACAGAGTTAAATGGTCACACTGTACTCGACATCCTGCTGCATAGACAATACCCTTCACCTTTCGACCCCCGGAAGAATGCAAACACACAGAATGAGATTGTAATTACATGAATTGAGAAATAGTCATTTGGTCCTTAAATCTGTTACAAGGCCACGACTCCATTATCCTAAGAGTGGGGGTACTTAATTGTTATTGCTTTGGTGTTTTGCATTCCCATTATGTCTGGTTTCTTTGCCGCTTATCTCTTAATTGTGCTTTTGATGTTAATCAGATCGGAATTTTTCATTTGCTGCAGCGCCGGGATGGACCTCCATTGATTGGTGTTCCTTCAGTTGTCGCCCAGCCGGCACTCATGAAACTTCAGAATTGTATCTTTAATGCAATCTTGCTCAGAGTGATATGGTTATGCATTCAAATGAAAAACACAGCAAACAAGAATTCAGGCAGAGCTCTGAGCGCAGTGTGTAATTTATGGGTTTGATCTTACTGTGTAGGCGAAGATGTTCAAATTCAGGGAACGCTTTGATGCCAGTGTCTATAAAGCATTATAGATACACTTAAAAACCTTTTACTGCGCTTACAGCAATGGATAATTATATTTATAAGCACTCATATATTCACAGTGTGTAATAACAATAATCATAATACATAATAGAATATTTTACAATGACTTCTGAGGTCAAGTATCGTAATACTTCATAATTGCTGGTCATTAACTGACATTTTTTGTGCAAAGATCAAAGTGTATTATAAGTCTCACAGTCGTAATACATGATAACCATTTTATAATGCATTATAACATCATTATAATGTACTACATGTCATATTGAAGTACTCAATACATGTTATGACCTGTTAAAGAAATGAATTACTCTCTTGTCTTGTTCTTGCATAGAGTTATTTTTCACTTACATAAAGCAAACAGTGACCACTTATAGTGACTTTTAACCAGCTTGGAATGTACTAAATATGCCCATACCTCAGGAATTTCATGACTTCACTTAAAGCACCCAATTACCATTTAGAATAACTTAGAGTTATAATACACTATGATCCTCGCAAAATATGAAGAAATGTCAGTGAGTGAGAAGCAATTATGATGTATTATGATACTTAAAAGTCACTTTAAAATACTTTATAATGAATTATTGTTATAAATCCTTATGAATTTTTATGACTCATAACCAGTATTTGGTAGTAATATGTTACTGTAATATAATTACTTTTCCCAGTAATGAGTAGTGTAAGGGATTACAATTCCCAAAATTATTAATAATTATTATCACAGTTATTAATCCAAGTATCTCTGAGTCACTTTTTTTCCAAGACTATCTTATGATGACATTATTTTGAGTTTAAGAGAATCTGCAGTGATGGAATCTAATCTGAAGGCCACACTCAGAGAGGCGAACTTTGTTTCCACCACAGCCAACATCTGGACAGCTAGAAACAAAAGCTCCCTCTCACAGTTCACTGGATCAGCTGTTCAACTTTGGAGCGAAACACGGCTGCCAACAAGTTCAGAAGTAATCTATTCATTAACTAGTAATGCAACTAATTACTTTTGCTACCAAGTAATACGTTTAGCAATACTATTACTTTTTAAAGGAGTAATAAGTAAAAAATTAACATATTACTAGGGCTGGGCAAGTTAACGCGTTATTTTCACGTTAATTCATTAGACTATTAACGCCGATATTTACTTTATCGCGCATTAAAGCATGTTGCTCACATGCTTTTATTTTGTGAAAGTCTGTTGCTGGCTGCTGCGGTGTAGGGGTTTGACTCACTCTCCGGAACAGTAGGTGGCGATAATGCGCCAATGAGCTGGCTGCCAGCCCAGCCGCCGTTTCAAACAGAAGAAGAAGAAGGAGAATAGCGCTGGCTGTTGCGGAACCGGGAAAGGAAAAAGGAAAACGCGGAAAAAACCAAAGCAGACATGGAGAAGGGTAAAGTCACGGAGCTTTTAAATGGCCATAGACTGGTAATGCTGCTCCTGTTAAAAGTTTCTGCTGTTACCTCAGAAATTGCCTGTTTGTCCTGATTGTGGCTCAGGATTTTGTTGGTAGATTTTTTTTTATTTTTCATAAAGAGAATGTCCTGTCACTGGCAATAATCTTTAATTTATTATTATTACTATTATTATTTATTTTATTTATTATTATTATTTTATTTTATTTATTTATTTATTTTTTTTTTACATTTTTTAAATTGAGATTTACACTAAATATGTGTTACTGATAAGTGCTGATGTTAAAAGTGTTTGCACAACAAATGTTATGGCACTTTCGTTCATATGGCAGCAGAACATTGAAATAGAAGTGCTCTTTACACTACTTTTGAATTCATTCTTGGAGTTTGCGTATACAATGCGATTAATCGTGATTAATCACGCAAATTATGCAATTAATTGCGATTAAGATTTTAATCGTTGCCCAGCCCTACATATTACACTTCCTGAGTAACTTGTGTTACCTGAGTAACACTGCTTAGAGCTATAATTATGCACCGATATAAGCGCATCATAATGTATTATGAGTATGTTTATAATGCATTATAGACATGGGCATCACACATTATTTGAGATGTAACTGATCTAAATATCAAGTGTGAGGAGGATAAAAGATATTTCCAGAGTAAATAAACATTATAAAACAGCGTGGATATACTGCAGGTTTTTATCAAATTATCTTTCAGATGATGTGCTGCTGAAGGTGAGGCATTCATTTTTCAACTTAACATCTGCTGCTTATAATCCTGCTCAATAAATAATAATAAACTGTTGTAGAATTTTGAACACCATTAGGTTAATTGTTTGTTATTAAATATGCATCATTAAGTTAATAGTTTTCTTATTAATTTATGCTCAGGAGCTCATACTAACAAGTCTTCGCATGAGAGTGCATACATTATGCAGTGCTGCTGCGCTGCAATCATTGCTATGATGATGCATCATATAGGGACATCTTACACTGATTGACTTGACTGTCGAGGCTGCTTTTGTTCCACGCATTTGCTTCATGTAATAATAGATGACACCTGGATGCCTGACAGAGGAATATCTAAAACAACATGTCGTGACCACATATTTTGTGGATAAGAGAGAATAAACTTTCATGTGTGAGCTATCATATATAGTTTACGTCACAGGTGGGCAATTATTTTTCATAGGGAGGCCACATGAAAAATTGATCAGGCTGCCATGAGTCAGACACAAATGATATGAGGTCCTAATAATGGCCAATTCTCTAATAATGGAGCAGTCAGAAGTGTTGTATATAGGTCACTTCTACTGTTAGTCATCCTCTCTGAATAACCATGTGATAAATTGTGGATGAATATTTTGTTGGCAATGAAAACTTGATGTTTTACAGTGTACCATGTATACCGCAAACAGGTTGTAACGATAGTAGCAGCAAAAGTAGAAGAAGAACATAAACAACATGGATGTACAGAACTGAGTGAATAAAGTTACAGTTTAATATAAAAGATACGGTTCAATCTCATTACCAATGAACACACTGACCCCTTTCAAAATAAAGGTCTGATAACGGTTTAATGGTAAGCAAGATGCTACTGTCGGTCTTGCTAGATTTTTAATTGGATGGCAGCTATAGATAAAAGGCTCACTGTGGTGTTCACTCACCAAAATGTTTTTCCTTGGTCATTTGTGAAAACCATTTAAAAAAGTATATTAAAGGGAAAATTCACCACTTTTTATGTGGGTGTCCAGTCAGTGTTGATGGTAAATGTAGTCAGTTGAAGCAATAAATTTCTAAGTGTGAACTTTATTGAAAAAACTTTAATGCTGCAAAATCTGTTGCTCTTCCTGCATCCAGTGATGTCACACTGATGGTAGCCAGGGGGCAGGCTAGCATGCTGAGTATTTTTGTCAATGAAAGGGATAGTTCACCCAAAAATGAAAATTCAGTCATTACCTACTCACCCTCATGTCGATTGAGGGTCGGGTTTAGTTTTTCAGTCCACAAAACACTGCTGGAGTTTCAGAGGAGAACAGTGTTGCAGAATCTCCAACACAATTTATGTGAATGGTGACCAGTTTTCAAATGGAAAAAAAACAACTAAAAAACAAAAAAAAAAAAAAAAAAAACAAAAAAAAAAAAAAACCCATTAATTTCTCCATGCTGCTTGTCTGGTGTAATCCAAGTATCATACAACCAGTTCAGACGGTGTGCAATGTGGCTCCAAGTTTAGGATCAGCAGTGAAGATTCAGGTTAAAAACATGGTGTAAATGATGTCTTACAAGTCAACTTGGCATGTCAGGGCTTTAGGAGACTTGGATTCCACCAGGTGCGCAGTATGGAGGCATTTTATGTTTTTTTTGTTGTTGTTGTTGTTTTATATTTGAAAACTGGTCACCATTCACTTCAGTTGTTTGACAGATTCTGCAGCGCTGTTTTCCTGTGAAACTCCAGCAGTGTTTTGTGGACTAAAAAACTAAATCCAACCTTCAATCAGCATGAAGGCGAGTGAATAATGACTGAATTTTTAGTATTGGGTGAACTATCCCTTTAACGCTATGTTTCGGTGAACAAAGTAAGAGCTATATGCTCAGGTGGTGATACATGGCACCATGGGCATGGGCAGCAGAACCGTTGACTGATGACACATCCACATATAAAGTGGTGAATTTTCCTCTTTTTCTTCTTCCCTTCCTTTGTGGGTGCATTGCTATGTTTGTTGTAGTGGTTAACAGCACCAACTGTCAATTAGTGAAATACACTGAAACTGACTGCGGGATGGATTTTGATTTTAATTGGGTCATAAAGGCAGGAGAAACCTCCTGTTGCTGACTAAACATAGCATTTAAATGGCCTTGTAATATTTGTTCTTTTCCAATACATACTCTATTGTATGGCAACATATTTAACATCATTTTCATCATTTTTATACCCTTTCTGTGACACCTTTACATGATACTGTGAAAAATGGTTTAAGAAGGATGTTACTTTGAAGATTGCCTGTTCACTATTAAAAATTCAGCGCCATGCATCAAATGCTTCAATAAAATGTTTGTGTTTTGGATGGTATTTGAAGTTGAAAGAATATTTACCTCAGCTGAAGTTTCGCTGAAATGCTGCATGTGAGGTAAAAAAAAAAAAAAAAAAAAATCAAAGCAAGGGAGAACAGACCATCTTCCCCGTGCCTCGCGGGCCTCCGGGGCAGATGCTTCGTTTACAAAAATAGATTATTTCTCACTCAAACTGATACAGATTGTTTAGCAGGGGAAATGGCTTAAAAAAAATTGTGACCGGCCCTTTTGAGGAAATCTATTCATGTTAGGCCATTATGTTTTATAAAACATATTAAAATATATTCAATTCTTTTTCAAAGAGTTTTCTTTTGTTCTGTACCAACTGGCTAAATTAAAGCTAAATTAAATAAACACAAATGTGCAAACTTTACTTCTGGAGCTGCTGCAGGGATCACTGTGCAGTCAGGCAGGTGGTTGTACAGTTCAGATTTGACCTGTTTGGGTCTGTGATGGGACCAGTGCCCAGCCTCTCTACAATAATCAGACTGATGTCATGAAGTCATATTACATATAGCACTGATCGTTGAGAACTGGGACAAAAACAGTATTCTGAGGGGTGTTTTCATTCTTGAATTATGCTGGGAAGATATATTTTAAAAGATCAAACCCTTGCCAGTTAAACCTTGTAACAGGCAAACCTCCTAGGGATTTTTTTTTTATTAAATGTAGACAAAAATCTGACAGAGTTGACAAAGTGTAAATTTTTTTCATTTCACAGCAGAGTCGTGAGAGTGAGACAGGGGTCCTAATGACAGAGCTAAACCTTCTTCTGCCTGATTAAATCATGTTCACACTTTCATTACAAATAAAAAGCAGAAGCAAAAAAAAAAAAAAAACCCAAAAACAAAACAAAACAATTTTAAACAAAGTTGATTATGATAGCACATTTTTATACCTATATTATCAGTAGGTGTTGTTAGTTTTAGATTTTGAAGGCTTTTAACACATTTTAAAATTGTTTGATGTGGAGAATTCTTGCCTGGGACAAGGCTGTTTTTTGGCACAGAGCAGGTTTAGAAATTTAAAAAATGAAATAAATGAATTAATTAATTAATCCTTAAATAATACATTTTCACCAAAAAATGGAATTAGAGTGTAGATATTAAACATTTTTATAGGTTTTTGTTTTGTTTTGTTTTTTTTGTTTTGTTTTTTTGTAGTGCAAGATTTGTCCGTATTCTCAAGAATGGGTGATAAAACTAAATTATTTCCTCTTTCAAAGAGTTTTCTTTGGTTGTTTGTCAGTCACTTTGCCAAATTCAATAAACACAAATATGCAGTCTTCACCTCTGGAGCTGATGCAGATCCCTTTTACTTCTGTGTGGAGAGATCACTGTGCAGTCAGGCAGGTGGTTGTAGAACTCGCGTTTGGGTCTGTGATGGGACCAGTGCCCAGCTACTGTGCATGAATCAGACACATGGACCTTTGCCAAGTTTGAAAGTCACTTTACATATAGGCACCTTACACACACAAACTAAAGAATGGGACCAGAGATTAGTGGTGCGACCGTTGCTTCCCTGCACCTCCTTATGAGCTGTGGAAAAATGAGTGGAAGAGACATTCAGGCTGGATGCCTCTTGACTTATGCATGATTTTTATAAGTGTTGGTGGTGTGCTCACTGCTTGGAATAATTGTAAAATGAGCAAGTCTTGTTATAGCAGCCATCTGACGTGTATTACCGTTGACATTTCTCGTCAGTGTATCATTTATGCGATGCAAAGTTGGAGCTCGTGCGGTAACATATGAACTCCGCTATTCAGGGATGCATATCGTTTGAAGCAAACACTGAGGTCTTCAATATTTTACAAGGCCTATGCTTTTCTGATTTTTCACTTAAATTCGTGCAGTCAACATGAGATGAGCAAATCACACACACCACAAAACATTCACTGACACAGTGTTTTAAGTGTGTGTGTGTTTTGTAAGAGCATATTTGGGGACTGTGGATCTTCATTTCTTCACAGACTCTGTCCTCAGTCTCACCTCTCGCCTCTTCTCCCTCTGTGTGAATTGTATATTTAGGTTCTGCCTCTCGTGTGTGTGTGTGTGTAGTCTGTCCTCTTTTTTTCTTTGTGGTAGAGAGGAGGTTGTGTGGCCTGAGTCAACCCTGTCTCCGAGAAATGACAGTTATATACAACTGACTTGCAGCAGCAATATGTTTTGCTGACACATAACACGGCTGGAAAGTTTTTCATGAGCAAAATTGGGAAATATTGAAGAAACATGGCAAAATGTTGAGAATGAATCAGAACAGTGTTCACTACTCCTACAACATCGCTATTGCTCTACAATATTAGGTTACTACATTACTAAAGATCATGTAAATCAACAATTAACGTGTGTTCTGAGTTTGTCCACAAAACAGAAAAGTGTTATCAACCACCCAACCAAATTAAAATGGTTAAAGAAATCTCTAAATATATAAATTAGGTCTCAAAATGAGCACTTTTCTCTGCTCTGAAACACTGGGGACATTTCCGCTCCGCTGTCTCAATATCCACTACAATCTGAAAATGACCTGAAACATGGACGCTCCGTCTAGCACCTTTATTTGACATGTCCAGACATGTTTGAGCCACCAGAGCCAGAGGACGGTAACAGGATGGCTTTTTTTTTTTCTTCCGTGTCGGGTTGTTGGAACTGAAGTGAGCTGAAGTGAACTGCTGGGCTGATGTGGACTGTGAGAGTTGCTGAAGGTACGTTTGTAACTGACTGTTAGGGCTGGTGAGGGGAGGGGGAGGTGGTGTCGTTCCTGTGTCAGTCCATGGGGCTTATATACTGTCAGGAGACCATGGCTCTGGCACGTCCGCCTAAATAAATCCTGAACACAGAAATCGTGAACAACAGTTTAACAGTTTAATTCCATAATTCAGTACCACATACAGTACATACATCTCAGTCTTTTTATGTTTTCAGCAACTATGTTCTAACATGCATTGTGTGTTTAGAAGAAAAACTCCCACTGTCTTTTACACAGACTTTAAGACAATATATAATTAGCAAAACATTTTAAAAAAGCTTTCTTAACCATAGGTTTATGAGGTGTTTTATGGGGCCCATGGTGGCTTGGGGCCTAAGCAAATTGCCAACCTTTGCCTAAAGGCAACTTCCCCTGAGCAGCCACACAGCCTGAAGGTGGATGTTGTCTTTTAGTATCTTTGGGCCTCTGTGCAGGCACCTCAACTCCCCAGCGTCACTGATGCTCGGTAGATGGGTATCACTGATGATCTGGGGGCATTTCCTGTCCTGGGCAGGGCGCATCCCAAGCCAATTTGTGTTTGATGTTTCCAGTCAGGAAACATGTTCTCATTTCACAGATATGAAAAAAATCATGTGTAGAGCAGTATTAGAGATCTCTTATTCTCAGTGCGGTAAAAAATAAATCATCTGACTTTTCTCTACACAACTCTTGCAAACTCAGTGTATAAAAAAAGGGCTGACAGCGGCAATGCTTTGTGGACACCACACAAGTGTGCGCCGCAGCAGTTCAGCAAGGCAGCTGTCATGCACATTGGTAGGCAGTGTGTCCTGGGCAAAATACTTCCTGGAGTCTCCACTGGTGAACCACTCCAGTTGAACAAACCTTTTCACCAAAGCACTTTCACTGCCTTATCATGACCAAGCAGGGCTCACATGCTTCACAAAAGATGGCACCAGGGAACATTATTGTAATCTTACACCCAGATGGTTTGTCACACAGAACCATCTGGGAAGTCATCCACAGAAACTGTTTGGAAAAGGGCAGGCACTTTCAAAAAACCCTTTGCAGGTGATTGAATGAACCATCTGTCTATCACATCTAACACAGGCTAACAGATCAAACTCTTGCCAAAGCCAGTTGGGAGAAGAGTGAAAACATCATTTCCATGGAGAAAAGCCTTCAGTGTTGTTCTTTGCTTTTCTTTAAATGAAGAAATACTCTCCAGTTCTGATATAACTGATGCTATCACAGTATCTATCCTAACCTCTTCAGGAGCCGCCATTGTTTGATTGAGACAAGTCACCTCCATGAATGCTTCTCGCTGTAGCCACACCTAAAACTACGCCCGTAGCTGCCAGAAGTCTCTCCTAGGACGCTGACTGGTTGCACCACTTCTGGTACAGACACAAACAGATAACTTGAAGCTTGGTAAGATGGATTCTCGTGTGATCTCGCGAATGCAGCTGCCTCGGGCAGCAGTTACGTTTCCTATCATAATCTATATTCTCCATATACTATGTTTGCTGTCTTGTTGCCAAATATGTCCTTCTGTTTCTCCATATTGTAATTAGTTATTTCTGCCTGTTTTGTTCACACATCTGTTGCATGTCTGTCGGTCCTGGAAAAGGGATCAGTACACTCACTCTTCCTGAGGCTTCTTCCTTTTTTTCCTATTAAAGCACTTTGAGGGAGTTTTTCTTTATCTGAATCAAGGATCTACGAATCAAGGGTGTTATGTGCCGTAAAGAATTTAAAGACCTTTGAGGCCAATTTGTGATTTTAATTATATAAACCTATCTATATCTTATGCTTATGCAATAAGTAACAGATAGAACTCCTCTACTCAACAATTTCATTATATCAGTTTGAATTTGTCAACTTCCCAGCATTCACTTTTGAATTTTCATTTAAAAAACAGACATTTTAATTTGGGATCATGTTCAGAAAGAAAAATTAGCGTTTTCAAAATTTAAAAATTAATAATGCAAATGAAAATAATGATTTGGGCTCTCAAGAATTAAAAAATATAATCAGTGTAAAAATGTAATCATCCATTTTTGGCTTGTCTTGCTGGTAAACGTCCCTCCTACAAATATAAAAGGATGATGTTCTCTTTAACACTAAAGCAATAACAGATTTGCCAGAATGAGCGTACTATTTCATCATATTCCATCTGTGTTGCATTCAACAGTGGAAATGAGCTGTCAAGCCTCTGCCGGTTAAGAAGAAAATAGCCCACACCTCCCTCAGATCCCATCTGAAATCCTCTGGAAAGGCTCAGGTTGCAGTAAAGAGCTTCTCCATCCCCTCCCTCCGTGCTGCCGCTAATGATGGAGATGAGAAGTGTCGGGGCGATCTTCCCACCCTTCCCCGGCAGAATTATCATTAGCATAATGGGCTTTTTAACACAGCCCTTACCTGCCACAAGGCCCTCCGGAAGCTCTCTGTCCAGGGCCATTAGTGGCTAACTGGCAGCGAGCCAGCGCTCACCTTTCAATTGAAAGCAGAGGGCAGCAGAGGGGGTGGTACACAAAGGAAGAGGTCATCAATTTTTCATGACAAAGAGTTTATCAATTCGAAGAAGGAAAAAAAAAATAGGACAATGAAAGAAACAGCATCACAGCAACACAAAGAAAATCACTCTTAAATTCTGAACATGACACACATCAATTTTTCATCAACCTTTAGGCCTCAAATTGTTTGCCTCTCTAACCACTTAAAAAGCTTTAAAGGGACAGTTCAACCCAAAATCAAAGAATCATATTTCTTCCTCTTACCTGTAGTGCTAATTATCCAGAGTTTCAGAAGCATCAGCTGTAGATATGTCTGCCTTCTCTCCAATGTAATGGAACTAGATGAAACTCAATTGCAATGTCTCCTTCCAGAAATCCTGACCCAGTTACTCAAGATAATCCTTTTTACTTAACTACATCCGCCAATCATATCACCACGCTGAAGCGTGAGATGTAAACATTAATAAATGAGCTGTAATGTTTTGTCCATGAGAAGACACATGCTTCCTTTGGGCAGTGATACGGTTAGCAAGTGTAGTTCAGTAGCGAGAAATAGTTCCTAAATGAAACTGCTCAATCTGTGGAGTATTGTGAGTAACCGGGTCATGATTTCTGGACAGAGACATTGCTGTTGAGTTTTTTTGGCACTGTGAGCACCATAAGAAGGGCTGCATATCATTTGAAAAATTACCATACCAGTTGACCTGACACGCCTGATGATTTGTTACACAGAAACATCTGCAAAGTCATCCTTAGAAACTGTTGGAAAAGGGCAGGCACTTTCAAAAAACTTCAATCAATCAGATTAACACTTCTATGGATTCTACTCGCGATCATCTCACCTAAAGCCACGCCATAGCTGCCAGTAGTCTCTGCTGATTGGCTGCACCATTTTGGTGCGGACACAAATGGATAACTTGAAACCTGGCAAGATGGACTCTAGCTGGCAGCGAACAAAACCATATTAATAGTATTTTTTTCTAGATCTAAGTACCAAAAGGATTGAATGCAGGCATCGTTTGACTGGAGAAGTTTCTACACTACTTGGTACTGGGTTATTTCAATCGACACCTTAAAGGTATTGAATACTGACACCCAGCCCTGACCACAAGCTGAGTGTCATCTACTTCCATCATATCTGAGGCACAGAGACAGACATCTCCATGGCTGATATCTCTGAAACTTTGCAAATCACACCAAAACAATCTAAATGGATAAATAGCAATACAGGCAATAGAAAAAACATGTATTTTGGGTTGAAAGGGACACCTTCAAAGCCAGAAGAAAGCCACGGGGGAACACAAAATTTTAACTTGCTATAAGGAAGCAAATACAATACAAACAAAACAAAAACAGTACAATAACTTTAACCACACAAATTAACTTAAAAATGTCTAAATTGGTCTTTCATTGTTTTAAAACTGAATAAGTTAAAGTAAACACAATATGATGCAAAAATGAGTTTGCAGTACAAACCTGTAAACATCTAAAGAAAGCCTCCTTAATGGCCATCTCTTGGCATCATACATACATCACTGAAACTTCCTCATAATTTACAGAAAACAGAGCTGATGCTGTTTTCATTTGCATAATTTTTTTTACACATGCTGCACATGTGTTGACTAATTGTGAGGATGTTTTCTTAGTCTCCATGTGTTTTCTTCAGTTGCAGTGTGTTTAACCGTAATGACCTCCTTTCATAACAACTCCTAGAATCACTCTAAAACAGGGCTGTGTGCTGGCAAAAATCTGACAATACAATACAGATCATGATACACGGGTTACGATTCATTATACTGTGATACATTGTGACACTGTAACCAAGGTGATATATTGCTATTTTTTTAAATCTTATTTTAGGAAAACTGTCATAGCATAATTATCAAATCACCATATACAGTGTACACAGAACAACACTACAGTCTGGCGATTGAGAGCTTTAAGACAACACAAAATGAACCACTGCATCTATCATGATATCATGATACAATATTTTGACGTTCAATACAGTATCACAAAACAGTATTGTGAGTGTATCAATATTTTCCTGCACCCCCACTCTAAAATGGCAGGATTACTGAACCCGCTCAATTTTTAGATCTGTACGCCAATTAAAACAGTCTGTCTCAGCTCAACAGAAAGACTTTGAGAACACCGACTGTAAAATATCACTTCCATGAGGCTGTTCAGTCAGACAATGACAGATCACATTTAATAAACTTGACATTTCATCCTTGCAGCTGTGGCAAAGGTCAAGCTGCATGTGGCATGTGCAGTTTATGTTATGTTCATTATAATGCTGATTAATAATGAAATGATGTTCTTCTGCCTCAATAATTATGAATACCACCAGATAACAGACTACAGTGGTCAGAATCTGAAACTATAATTCTCCTTGTTAAATGTATTTTGATGTTATAGCTGAAATTATACCTTAAAAACAAGCGCATTTCCAGAGACAGAAAAAGTCCTATTATTGGTAAAAATATGACTCTGAACCAAACGCACAATAAACCCATTCATTGAATCATTCACTCTTTTGTCAGAACTCTAAACACACTGTCACTCTCTAAGACACATTTTGCGCTGTGGTGCCCCTGTGTTGCAAAATGGTAAACACAGATGGCAGGAGCTCAACACAACTCCAACACAACTGTCAGCATTTACACACGACTCAAAACTGTTCACACTTGTTTCAAATGATGTGACTTACAGTTTTTCACAATTGTTTACGCACTAAAATTGGAACTTGAAATGCAATCTGCCGTACACTCGGTTCTCAATTCTAAATCTCGCTTTTTGCAAAACACTGCACACAGTTTTCTGCTGAGGCACAGCATTCAGATTGACAGTAAAATCTCTTGCATTCCTTCGGAAAGCCACGACAATCACAATGCCAAACTTCATTTACCAGTGGCAACACTCACTCTACACAGGGTAACACTAGAATAGAATCCAGATACGCGAGTGGTTCAACATCAACCAGCGATTCATACAGTAAATGCCAGCATGGTCTATGGCTGAAACCTGCGGTGATCGGCGTGGATTCTTGTCAAATCTTGATCCGGCACAGAGGGTTTTCCCCTCGTTATCCAGCAAGGCAGAATGTTTGATGTAGACAAAGTGCTCTGGCCTGACGAGTACAAAGACGTGATGCTGAGGCAGAATGAATCCATCACCTGTACTACTGTATTACCTGAAGTATTTACAGTATACAATATTTTATGTACAAAGCTGTGAATATGCAATTTTATAAATATTTTTTTAAATTCAAAATGTGTTACACAAGTAGTGCACAAGTAGCAGAACATCACAGATCTTTTGCAAAATGAAACACTTAATTCAAAACTGTACAAAAATGAGTAAAAACCCAACTTTGTCTTTCACAAATGCTTGTAAAAGCAGTGTGCATGCCTAGGTGCTTGATTTTATACACCTGTGGCCGTGGAAGCGATTGGAACACCTGAATTCAATGATTTGGAGGGGTGTCCTGATACTTTTGTCAATACAGTGTATGAGGAAGTGGTTGAGGGTTTCAAGCAATGTGTCTTAGAAATGGTGAAAAACTCTAATCCCTACTCCTCACCACATCACACCATCTAGCATTAAAGAGGCCGACATTTTTGCCCCTCCCAGTGTTTAACCCCGGTTGGCGCCCATGAGTATGAGGATGTGTTGGGGTGAAAAAAAATTACTTGAACAAATGATGACCCTTAAATGGGTAACAAATAGATAACTGTGCTGCTTTGCCACAGCTCTGTAGCTCTCTGGTTGCCCCTTTTGATGCTTTTCAAATAATCGCATAGGAAAGCGGCTGTGTAATGTTTTTTTATTGAAGGAAGAAAAGTTAACCAGACGTGGAGCACTGAATCTAGAGAGTCCTCTTCCTTGAAGTCTTGAATACCGTTTGAAAACACAATCGATAAAGCATAAATATCACCTTTGTGTCATGTTTTCTTCACTTCATCCTGGTTTGCTCAGCTGTAAGACGATCATCACTGTCTCTTGTGGCCGTCGAACAGAAAACACCTGCTGCTTTATTAAAGGTGTTTTCAAACAGCATTTTTCGAGTTTTACAAGAAAAAAGACGTGAATGATGATGACTGGTTGGGTGAAGAAAATGCTCGTCTTTTTAATCTCCCTGACTCTGATAAAGCGCACACAGAGCTGCTTCCCTGAGCTCGTCTATGGAACCCTCCGGGACCATCTCCCACGCAGTGGATTCTTTTCTTACCCAGTTCCCTGGGTAAAAAAAAGAAAAAAAAAGAAAAAGAGATAAAGAAGGAAGGGTCATTACATCTCTGGTGCCTCACTTGAAAGCTCTGGGCTCAGTTAGCATAGTGGTGACTGAACAGACCACTTGTTCATCTCTCCCCTCTCAGTTGCAGTTACAGGTGGGTGACAGAGGCACAATTTTGTATTTTACTGTGCCGTCTGTTAGCTATTGTGCTTTCTCAAGGTACATTTTCACTTGATTTTTGTGGGTTAATTCAATAATTTATTTACATGTTAGTTACCTTAATATTGTGCTAGATTTGTAGTGGACTGGAAACCGTTGGTAAGTTCAAGCTCAACTGATAATACTTCAAAGCTTTTGTACACCCACATTCACAAGTCTTTTAACCATGTCATTTATGATCTTATTTACATAATAATAAGCAAATAAGTGTTAGAAATCAGATTTAATCCAAATTCGAAATATTGTCATTTAAGTTTTTGTACCTGTATGGGGTTTGAATTGGGTGTGTTTGTGTTCAGAGATTTATTATGAAAATTACGCAATTAATTCCACAAACCAGTCATAAAAAATTTAATGTCAATGTCAGTGTCAATACCTGTCCAATTATAGCTTAGCTAAGGTAACTAGTGCTGTCAAGCATTTCTCTACATGGTGAAGTGGTGCGCAGGAGGCTCTGCACTAGCCCTAGCCCTAACCTTAACCCTAACTAACACTAGCTTACTAGCTGCAGTAACTTTACCTCCAGACAAACCTGTTAGATACCACTGCATCTGCATTTGTTCTGTGGGAGTTTGAGAAGGAGGATGTGGGCTGATGCGGAATCAAAGTGGGCCGACGACGATGCATCTCACTCTAGCTTGCTGTCTCTGATCTAAGCCGGGTTAGCTTAACTCTTATCCCGGCTGTCTTCCGTGATCCGTGATCCGGCTGATCCGGCAGATCCGGCAGGCTGATGCAACTCAAGGTGCGCTACACTACTCGAGTCCCTGCCCTTCCTTTTCCCACGTTAATGTAGATATACCTGCCGTATTTCACCACTGACCAATGCTGAGATTTTAGCATTAATGTTATATCATGTACGCAGCTGTTAGGTAACTTTATATATACACCTTCACTGAGTTCTTGTTTTAAAATGTGTCAGATGGAAACATTAAAACATCAGCTGAAGACTTCTCAGCTGACTCAAGTCGAGTTAGCTACATTTATGAAATCTGCTTGTGCGTCAAAATGAGAAGCTGCTTTTGTTTACGTCTCTTCGGATTCAAAGACGTCGTGCTTTAACAATTACTCCCAATTTCAATGTTAAATCTGCCACTGTTATCACCGTAAACTGCTTAAACACTGTGCAAGAATGGAATGCTTGGCAGACTTAGCAACAGTAGCTAAGGAGGGCGGGGCTTAGAGAAGGGTCAAATTGCTGTGTAAGTGCAACAAAACTTCTCTGCTCCCACTGCTGCAGCTGCTCTCTGAGTCTGAGCAACTCAACAACGGGAGCTGAAGCCGTTATACCCCTTAGAACACAGAGTGATTTAAGCTGGCAGAAATCAGTATCAGTTACGTGCATGCAACATTTAGAAATTTTCCATGCTTTACTTTGCTTCTAGACAGTCTTTTCTGATGGGGGAACTGAAGCTGCCATCTTTGTTCTCTTCACAGCCACAAAACTCTGTTGAAAAAAAAAGTTTCCCTCATTTTTCTTTGCAGGACACAGGAGCTGCTGGTCTACGCTGCCTCAATCTGCAGCAAACGTGATACAAACGTGATAAAACACATAAGTCACACTGAAGACAAACAATAACACAAACAAACTAACAATCACAAACACAAACTCCCACAACTTCCCTGTCCTGTCAGGTGTTTATAAGACAGCAGAGAAAGCGCTGCCTGATGACAAAGTACAAAGGCGAACACGTTCTAAATGTAGCGTACGTTAAACCAATGTTGATTTTTTTTTTTTTTTAGGTGGTTCTTTGTTCAGTTGCTATAACAAGTTTGGATGCTGCCTGCATCTACAGCGGTCCACAGCAGGACATTACTTAGCTTCCATGTTGGGATTCCTGAGGCAGCTGTCAAACTGACAGGTCCACACACTCTTGAAACAACAACAACAAAATGTGCTGCTTTTGAACCAACTTTCTAATAGTTCTGAAGGTTTATTTTCAGTCAGATCTTTATGGATGCTTAATAAGAACATAAACATCTATATCATATATGCACCTTTAATTATCGAGCCAAGTTTCTAGATCGTATAATTGAATTAACTCTGAGCCTGTTAGAAACACTATTATTATCTGATGACAAAGTTTGTAGAATGTTTTTCTAAAAGTCTCTGATAGCCATGAAACGTATGCCTGTTATTTTACAGCTGAGGGTTGGTTTATACCTACCAGTGCACATTAATAATCAGAGGGGGTTTGTGAATGCTTCATTTGAATGTGATTTTCCCAAAACATTAGCTATTATCAGCCCTGTCAATCATGGTAAAGCAGCCTCTGACTGAAATAAAAGGGAGAGAGAAGGAATAATAAAGATTTTGTTAACAATTATTCATCCTAAACTCAATATTAACAAGGGAGTGAGCATTTTAATTTGACTCGCCATGAGCCCTGTACTATGCCTAATCATCTTTGGATGCTGTGTTTGGAAAAGGATGATGCACTTCAACAATGGGAGTCTCAGTGGAGTGCTAAACCCAAATCCAGTGAGCATATTCCAAAAAATTGAAAAGGTAGCACGTCTCAAGTCTTCAAGTCAAGGAGCAAAAAGTACTCACATTTCACTTCTCTCTTTCACATCACAAGTGAGCCAAATCAAAAAGTTAAATGTGTCATCATTCAGTTTAAGACGTGAGATGTGCCATCTTTGAACACTATTTGGAGAATATGGAGAGTATTCTCTGCGTTCTTGGGTGTTCTTTCATTTGTTAAAGTGATAGTTCACACAAAAATGAAAATTCAGTCAATATCTACTCACCCTCATGTCGACTGAAGGTGAGGTTTAGTTTTTTAGCCCACAAAACACTGCTGGAGTTTGTTTTGTGGACTAAAAAACTAAACCCGACCCTCAATGAGTGAGCAGAACTATCACTTTAAGGGCATCTCTTCATCAACAATGTGTTGGGTGTTAGCTGTTTTAAGTCTATACTTATATTTTATTTAAATATTTATATATATACACCTTTTTATTAGTAAGATCTTCTCCTTTTGCACTGAAGAACTGTACACTTGGCACTTTATATGTATTCCACTGCTGTCACTGTGTTTTATGTCCATGTCTACGAATGTGTGTGAACTTGAACGTACCTGCTGCACACCAAATTGCCCTTCGGAGACAAATCAATGAAGTGAAGTGAAGTGAAGTGAAGTGTCCCTCTCCATGCATTTCCCATAAGCTTCAATAGAACTAACACTAGACAGGGGCGTTTCCAGACTTTTTATTTGTTTTTGACTGGGTGGCCCAAGCGGGGCATTGACTTATGCAGAGGTGGCATAAAATACGGGCATGCATGTACCATTTCTCATATCTACTTTAATCACTAACATTACAGTATCTTACAGTTTCTTACATTCCTGTGTTCTGTGTTTTATTTAAAACATGAATTGTCTGACCAATCACAACACAATTGAATGGTACCATAAAAATATGGTATAAAGCGTCTATACTAGGGCTGGGCAAGTTAACGCGTTATTTTCACGTTAATTCATTAGACTATTAACGCCGATATTTACTTTATCGCGCATTAAAGCATGTTGCTCACATACTTTTATTTTGTGAAAGTCTGTTGCTGGCTGCTGCGGTGTAGGGGTTTGACTCACTCTCCGGAACAGTAGGTGGCGATAATGCGCCAATGAGCTGGCTGCCAGCCCAGCCGCCGTTTCAAACAGAAGAAGAAGAAGGAGAATAGCGCTGGCTGTTGCGGAACCGGGAAAGGAAAAAGGAAAACGCGGAAAAACCAAAGCAGACATGGAGAAGGGTAAAGTCACGGAGCTTTTAAATGGCCATAGACTGGTAATGCTGCTCCCTGTTAAAAGTTTCTGCTGTTACCTCAGAAATTGCCTGTTTGTCCTGATTGTGGCTCAGGATTTTGTTGGTAGATTTTTTTTTATTTTTCATAAAGAGAATGTCCTGTCAGTGGCAATAATCTTTAATTTATTATTATTACTATTATTATTTATTTTATTTATTATTATTTTTTATTTATTTATTTATATTTTTTTTTACATTTTTTAAGTTGAGATTTACACTAAATATGTGTTACTGATAAGTGCTGATGTTAAAAGTGTTTGCACAACAAATGTTATGGCACTTTGGTTCATATGGCAGCAGAACATTGAAATAAAAGTGCTCTTTACACTACTTTTGAATTCATTCTTGGAGTTTGCGTATACAATGCAATTAATCGTGATTAATCAGGCAAATTATGCAATTAATTGCGATTAAAGATTTTAATCGTTGCCCAGCCCTAGTCTATACTTAACTATACTAAATTTAAGTTGTTAAATAGAAATTGTACCTCCACTGTGTCTCTTTCTTTAGCCTGTGATAAATGATTCTTCAACACTCCATCATGGAAAATACTTTTACTTTTATAAGTAATTAATTTAGTAAATTAACCTTGTAAAAAAAAATTATATAAAAGTAAGCTACACACAAAAGAAAACTAAGGTCCTGCCTCTCACTGGACATATAACCAATCATACTTGAGGGGTGACACTTAGGGTGGCCAATCAGATATCAAGGAGGCCAGTTCTTCTTTCTTATTTTAAAGTGACAGGGCACCCCAAAATCAAAAATATCAATCAAAAAATTTTTCCCTCTAGCCTGTAGTGCTATTTATTCGTCTTGATTTTTTTGGTGTGAGTTGCAGAGTTTGGGAGATATCAGCCACAGAGATGTCTGCCCTTTCTCCAGTATAATGGGACTAGATTTCACTAGTCCTGTGGTGCTAAAAGCACCAAAGAAATGCATCTGAAAAACTCAAAACCAGCAAATTTTTCCAAATATCATGAACGAATTACTCAAGATAATTCACAGACCTTGTTAGTTTTAAAGGAACTACTTCTTTCTGCAGTAGAATCTACTTTAAAACCACTTTAGAATCTGCTGAAACTACTTTGTTTTCTTATAGAAAGAAAATAGTTCCTACATGAAACTGCTCACAACAAGGTGTCTGGATTATCTTCAGTAATCAGGTCATGATTTTGGAAAGAGAAACCGATTTTGATTTTTTAAAATTTGTTTTTATGCTTTGAGCACCACAAGCCGAGTGCCATTCAGTCCAATCATATTGGACAGAAGTAGTGCTGCCCCATCGAGGGTATTTCACGATTCGATTCGATTTTGATTATGGGAGCCTCGATTCTTCGATTATAGCGATTATAATGTTTGTCGATTCGATTCGATTATTGCTGCCATGATTTTTCGATTATGGCGATTTTTAATGCTTTTTTCCATCTAAGATTGATTTTGTCTTCATCTGATGCTACATTTGTAAATAAATGGCCTATCAATTAACTCAGCGTTGCTCTGAACCTTCACTCATAAAATAAATACCAAGGTTTGTTGAACATTTGACAGTCATATTCATATTATCTTAAGTTTCAAAGACACAAAGTATTTAATGTTATGACTACAAAATAAGCAAATGACCACGTAACTTATCAGAATGGAGAAAACAGCTAAGTTGTTACCTCATCTTCCCATTGCAGATGGCGGTTCACCAAACATCCATTTTGTTTACTAGAAAGCTTAGAAAAATACATAGTCTGTGAGACTAAACATTTCACGTTATATGTTGCTTGCGTCTGAATCTGAGGAACGTGCGTGATTCGACGGGCTTTTTCCGAATTCTTCGGAAGTTTTGTGACAGTCTCCAGTGTTTCCCCTATAGTGTATTTAGGAGGGCACCCCGCCCCCCCAACAGACACCCCCGCCCTGCCAACAGGATCCCCACCCAGAAATTCAAGTCATAGATTTAAAAAAAAATTCCATCATTTAATTTTTATTTTAATCAAAAGGGCCTATAGCAGGGTTCTTTTTATCAAATAAAAAAAGCTAACTCTAATTTGCGCAATTTCAGAGTCTAATGCGTCGCTATCGTTTCATTACATTCATTAAAATGCATTTCTTCTCTCCTCTGCGATGGGAGGGGCTCCCCCCTCGCTCCTCTCTAACAACATACACACGTGCACTCACACCGGTACAGACACACCCACCCACACTCAGAGAGCGGAGGAGAGTGTTGCCGACATTATGGTAAAAAAAAAAAAAAAATCAACAACAAACAAACAAATTATTAATGGACGACCGGAGGTTCCCCAAAAGTTCGCCCCCCAGGCAAAAATTTCTGCATTTTTTAAACAAACCGTACATGGCGAGGCGGGGAGCACAGCTAACTCTACGGTGGGTGCTAGCCTAAATGAGAGCATCTCTCCCAGCCCCGACCACAGCGCTTGCCAATCCCCTGCCCCGGTTAACGTCGCCACAACTAGTACTAAACACACCTGTTCCAGCCCTCCCACCGAGACACGTAGTAAGAAGCTGCAGACGGGTCACCACCGTCAGTCTGGCTTTGATCCAGCATGGCTGTCAGACTTAAGATACTGCGCATGGCTGTACAAGACTGAACTTGGTGAGTGAATTAATGAGGATGGATGGATAGATGGATAAATTAATCAATAAATGAATGAAAAATTAATTGCTAAAATAAAAAAAAAAAAAGTGAACGCGGCAAAGCATCAAGGCTAATTAATCGATGCCAAATCGTCACATGACCCATCGTGATGCATTCCCGGATCGATGAATTGTTAGCAACACTAGACAGAAGGTAGACGTCTCTACAGCGATATCTCCAAAACTCTGCAACTCACACCATGAAGATCTAGATGAACAAATAGCACCACAGGCCAGAGGAAAATAGGATTATTTTGTAGAGGTGAACTATCCCTTTCATATGCAACATTTTCCAAAACATGGCGTAGACTCAGAAACATAATCCCTGTCAATCATGACTTATGACCCGCGAGAAGTGTGATGTGGTGGTCTGCAGAGACTTTCAGGACATTTAAACGACCCAAAACATTGGTATTTGATGTTCTGGGAATGTGACACATTCTGGGAATGTGTGGTGCATTTAAGAACAGCTCAGACAAATCCTACTGATTCTACCTTTAAAACACGCTAACATATGGGGTGATATAGAGCAAGATTCACTTTATTTACTCGCCTCAGTAAGAAAACTGAACACCTGAAAAAAGCTTAAAGCGATAGAGAAAACATATCAGCTGGACTATTTTTGGGGTAAGCAAGGTGAGTCCATTGACGATGACAAAATACTTTCTGCCAGGTCAACACCCCAAAGAATTTCTCTTCCACTTTGAGCAATGTAGCGGACTGCAGCTGAGGACGAGGCAACGAAGCTCGGTGCTCTAGAAATATGTAAAGCGACAGGGGACAAAATTGCCCAAAGGCTTCACCTTGTACAAAACTGCTCGGTGTTTCTGTCCCATCCAGTAGTTGCTGTGTGTGTATATTGTGAGTGAGTGTGGGTGTGTATGTATATTGTTGATATGAAAAAAAAAAAAAAAAAAAAGCTTCCCGTGCGGTGGCTGGTTATGTGTATCATTAAATTCATCCTGACACCAGTCACGGGCTTCGCCTTCCCTTGACCCGTCCTTTCTTTTGGTATTTCTCTACTTTTCCAAAAGACAACATTTCCACAAGGCATCGGCTCCGCTCATGACACCAGCTCCACCTATTTTTTTTTTTTTATTCTCTTCCTTCTTGTCATGTGTGGACAGTGAAAGGTAACATTTATTTTTAGAGGTGCCATCCCCAACAGATAACGAGAGCCTGGTGCTCATTACCACCGCTGGAAGATAGTGAACTGTCACATATGGGTGAGACAAATGTAGAGCAGCCCCCCACTGTCACCCAAATGAAAATAATTACACTCCAGAGGCCCCTCACCTTGTTCTCATTACTCACTGGGTGCAAGGTTCCGCCAAGACAGAGGCACGATGCATATAAAATAGATATTACACCGCGATGCAGACAGGACTGGAACCATCTTTTCGCCATTTGGTTTGAGTGTTTAAAGAATTCGGGGATTCGTCTAATGCGGTGAGGAGAAGAAAAAGAGATGGAGGAAAAAGAAATGGAAATGAGATGAGTGTGTGGTGTGTCAGAGAGTAAGCAAGAGACAGATGAAGTGAAAATAAGGTGAAAATCTGTTTAATTTTCAGTTTACAGTGCATAAAATGATAAAAGCTGTTTTTCACACTATCTTTAGAGGTAATCACACACGTAATTAGAAAGAAACACTGCTCAGGAATTTGTTCTTTGCTACCACATCACCTTTTAATTATGTTAATGTACTGAGAGAAGCTTAATGTCACATTTTTCAGCGGCAGGAATAATCATATTGTGAGTATGTGGGAAATGTTCACTGCCAGAGATTGGGACCCTCTGACTTCCCGATCCTTTCTGTGGTACTCAGGCCCTACTGAATTCATACTCACTACTTTTCATTCTTTTAAAAAGGCTCTGGAATTTTCTAGAACAGCTGGGCACTGTAGTTTTTAACGAACATTACTCAAACAGTACACGAACACTAAACAGGAGTACAAGAGTAAACAGGGACTATTTTTAGCTGTGGATTATTACAGATGTGCAGGTAAGAGGAGGTGAGGATGTGTAGTGGGCTCTTATAAAGTCTATAGGCTGAATGGAGACACAAAACATGTCCATGATTAAAGAGATGGAAGGACAGAACAGAGAGAAATGCGGATTACAATGAGGTGTGCTATTTCAGCACCATGGACAGCGACATGGATTTATCATTAAACAATGACCTGCTGATATTTTGTATGCAATACCATTTTAGCTGATAGTAAATAAATAAATGAATGAATTAATTAATTAGTTAAGCTATGAAACAAATAAATGAGGCAAAAATACATATGTAAATATAAATATATAAATGAGTAATATAGTTCAATAAAATTATATAATATATTTTTAAGATGTTTTAGGATTATCTTTATTTCATAATGCCACATTTATTTTCCCCTGATTTTTTAATGCAAATTGAGGAGGCGTGGTCACCTCATCGATTCAGACCAAAGCAGGAAACACTTTATAATAACGATTAATAAATGATAATAATAAATGGCAAACTGATATTTTATTATTATTATCATATGCTTTATCATAGCTGATCAATCTAAATTATATTCTGATTAATTTAGTAAACTAACCAGAGATTTGTATCATTTGTTAATGTTTAATAATTAGTTTGCAAACCATCTATAGGCATTATTTGGATGGCTATTATATAGTTACAACTGATGATTATAATACCTCGTGTACTTACGTTATACGCCTGAACTTACTTAAGTAACTAACTTATTTCAACCCAAAGCAGGAGCTTTTACTAAATCCACCCCAGCAATTTTGTTTCCTAAACCTAAGGAAGTCGTTTTTGTGCCTTTATTTTGAAAGTCTATGTGGATGTGGCATATTTTATTTTGCTGACCATGCACATGCAGAACTGATGCTAGAGGGACACCTGTAGCGACCGTATAGAGCCACTTATCAAGTTGCTGTATTTAACAAGCTGGCAGTGACAACATGCTGTCTAACATTATTTGGCTTTTATAAAGTTGCAAATGATGTTATTTTGAAGCCGTGGTTGGCACCATCATCTCACCAGTATGTTCAACTTAATCAGATAAAGGATAAAAATGTAAGGCAGATTAAACTAGCAAGGCAGGTTTACATTCAGTGATGTTGGATGCCCATACAGCCACACAGTAACAGTAATAATGTTAGCCTACACAGTCAAGCCACATAACCAACTACACACGACAAGCTACTACAAGCATGCCAGCAGTGTAGCCTCCTGTTACAATAACCAAACAGACATAGCGGTCGACAACACAAGCAGCAACACTATTTTGATAAAGGCCAGATAGCCAGCGTCTATGACAAGCCTGTCATCATAAATAATGTATCAAAAACAACTTTCCAAGGATGTTTACATCTAGCAGCTGTCAGTCTGAACCCATTGTAGCCCGATATCTAAAAAGTACACATTAATGTGGGCGGATCTTATAGCACCATAGCTAGCTAGCTGCACCTTCAGAGGCCCAAAAAAGTTTACCTTACATTCTTTTTACATCAGTCATTAACAACGACCAGGGAAGCAGCTAATAAAAAGTTTAATTTTACTGAAAGAAAGGTAAGAATGCCAGCATCAGAAAACCCTTGTTAGTTTACTTTCTCTACATAAATCATATTAATTCTACTTAGTTTCAGTCCAGTTTTCTCCCCTGGTCATCTGCTCCCCGTCCCCCATTTTGAGAACCACTGAGCTAACAGCAGGACACTTGCCAGAGACCTGACTGATGATCTGATCAGTGATGATGATGTTACATCACCTCTTGATTGCGAACCAGTTTCAGAAACGTTTTGATCTGGGTAACTGGATTAGTGTTGCTCATTGATTATCTTAATGATTGATGACTGAGTTTTTCACAGCCGTGAAAGATATATTAAGCTTTGGCTACACCGATGAGATTCATTAGTAAGGTCAATTCATCGTTGGTTTTGGCCTTTTCATGGGATTTTCTGTCAATTAGAAAAATATGAAATATCACCATCCCTATCGTTTAATTTTAAGTTCAGGTTCATGGCCAAATGATGACAAAGACAATCTCTAGCATCTTCATTATAAATACCTCCTGCACTGGCACCAAACACACTGATCACAAATCAGTAATGCAAAATAGTTCAATACACACAACACTTGATTAATAAGCGACTGGGTCACAAGGTGGCCAGTGAGAAACACACTGCTCTCTTATCTATGTACTGCCACAAAGGATACAGTATTTCACACCCATGCACAATATACAACCATTTTAATGATAACTAATGTGTAAGCAATAGTTTCATATGAGTATATTCAGCATTTTCTTGGAGAGTGATGTGAGTTAAATTCTTATCTTTTGAATACACAGATGCCAGTCTATGGGGAAATGATCTTTGCTGTGCAACTTCTCCAAAGTGGCAGTGTAATTTCCTGTATTAGGAAATAGGTTTTTGCACCGATGGCTCACTGATAAAAAAGATGAAATATATTCTAAAAAGGTAGTTACATTAACAGAATCTGATCGTGACTTCATTCCTCATATAATCACTGGAGAATGGCTTATGGATGAATAATATTTTTAGATTCAATACATTCAATAGCCCATACATCAGTCTGTCCATTTTCTAATCTGATTATCAAAGTCAGGGTTATGGTGGAGTGCTGCACACACTGGGTAATATGAAGCATAGGTCCTCCAAAGGCTCTCATTTTATTGCAATAATAGGCCCCATTAAAACAACAATAAATAAATGTTATGCAACTAAAGGTTAAAGAGATAGTTTAGATTATTTGAAGTGGGGTTGTATGAGGTACATATTGATAGTGAGTGTACTACCAACAGTTAGGGTTGGGTATGGTTTAGAAAATTGCAATATCAGTGCCTTTAAAGTGATATCAATGGCAACAGATCGCTTCATTTGATACCTTTTTCCCTATTTTTCCTTTGTTACGCAGAACCACCTGGAAGGTTGTCCTTAGAAACTGTTTGGAAAAGGGTAAGCACTTTTAAAAAAAACTTGGCAGGTGACTGGATGAACCATCTATCACATCTAACACTTAACAGCTTATTTCACTCAATCAGATCAAACTCTTGCCGAAGCCGGTCGGGAGAAGAGTGAAAACGTCTTTTCCGTGGAGAAAAGCCCTCAGTACCATTCCTTGCTCTTCTGTCAGTGAAGAAATACTCTCCAGTTCTGACATAGCTGATGCTATCACAGTGCCTATGCTAACCTCTTCAGGAAGAGGCCTTTTTATGTTTGAGACGAGTCACTTCCATGGATGCTTCTCGCTGTCGTTGCACTTAAACCTACCCCTGTAGCTGCCAGTAGTCCCTCCTAAGACACTGATTAGCTGCTGCACCACTTTTGGGGCAGACAAATGGAGAACTCGAAGCCTGACAAGATGGATTCTTGCATCTCAATCCAGCTGCCTCGCAAGGTAACTGAATGGAGGCATTAATGAAGTAGTCCTTCCACAGTTTATGCATTACTTTTGAACCTTTTGGTGGCATCTCGGCTTGCTGAATTACCACAGGCTGTAGCCGCTGCGGTAGTAGGCAAATCACACGTTGCATTTAATCAAAAAACGCTTGCACTCATTGGCTACGAGCAAAACCATGCGAGGCCTTTTGCTTTCTAGATAACAGTGCGAATGCAGGTACTGTTTGATCGAATTTCAATTTCAGTTGATACGTTAAAACAATTGAGTACCCAACCCTAAAGTAAGTGGTGGTCAGCATGCCCCCAGTTTGTACCAGCACATAAGTTAAGCACTGTATTAATAAAGTTTTCATCACTTTACCTTGCCATCAGACAGCCTTTTTCAATGGTAACCTGTTACGTAAGCCAAATATGGCTCTCTCCAAAGCAACCAGACTCCTGAAGGAAAAACGATAATTTTACCTGGGAGTTGCTGGACCATGTTCTGTGAGATAAATTTACTGTTTTACCTTAAGGGTTCTGGTTGCTTTGGAGGGAGCCATATTTGGCTTATATAATTGCAGTTTCCCGTCAGAAAGGGTTGTCTGATGGCAAGGCAAAGTGCTGAAAATATCCCAAATATAATGTAAACTTGCACTGATTTTTTGGGGGGTGGACCTTGTTTTAGGTAGTTAAAATATGTTTTGCTGCTGACACTGTCCACAGCAGTACATTGCTTCGTTTCTCTGCTGGTACTCCTCTCTGCTTCTCCAAACTGGGGGCGTGCTGACCACCATCTACTGTAGGTAATTATACCAACTATGGGTAAATACCTCATACAACCCCACCTGAAATAATCTAAATGATCTCTTTAACCTTCCGCTGTATACCACTTATTAATCATTGTGTAATGGGACCTATTACTGCAATAAAGTGAGAGCCTCTGGAGGACACACCATGCTTATTACCCAGTGTGTGCAGCAGTCTACTGTCCCTGGTCGGGACAATCTGTTTAGAAGATGGATAGACTGATGTATAGGCTATTCAATGTTGAATCCCACTTCAAATAATCTGAACTGAAATGTGAAATCTTGATCTCTGCTGTTATGCTGCTTTGTGAGTTACAAAATAAAAAAAACAAGGGCATCACCAGCATTGAATTAAATAAACATACAGTACTGACACTACACAGTATTTATTTTTTCTTTAAAACTAGAAGTGCTAGAATTCCATAACTACTAGAATAGAATTAGCGGTCATTTTGACCTTTGACTTCCAAACACTATTGTCTCTCATGATAAATACCAAACTAAGAGATTAATGCATTTATCTGTTAGTTTATTTTTAAAAAAACACCAAAATGTGATTTTTAAAAAATGTATACATTCACAACAGTATTTTTCTGTGGGATAATAACCTACAGTTATTAGAGATCAGATTAAAATTTTAGCTTAAGAGCGAGAAACAGTTAAATGTACTTTATAAGATTATAAACATGTTATTTCAATGTTAAAGGATAACTTCGTTTTTTTTCAACCTGGGCCCTATTTCCCCATGTGTATGTGTGTGTATGATTGATAGGTACAACTCATTTTAAAATTGGTTCAGTATTGAGGGAGGCAGATGCAGCCGGCAGCTGCAAAACGAGTTATAACGGTAGATATGAGGGCAAATACGTCCCGTAAAAGTTTGTGCATTAAAAGTGCTTTTTTTCGCCACAGTCCGGATCAGATCACCAGTGTAATCTCTGTCAACAGCATGCAAAGCGCAAGTTCACTCTGTGACGACATCTCGCGGGATCTTTGCTTGTTGAAGACTGTCTTCGTTGCAGTAGGACAGCGGTTTTCTTGAGGTGTGTTTGGTGAAGTGTTTCGGGATTGGATGTCTTCTCTTCTTGGGCTGGCAGTCGTCATCTTGTGAAAAGTGTGCACTGCAGACCCGATGGTCTGCAAGGGCAGTGTCTGGACAGGAGCGTTAGCATCCAAATGTAGCACAATTAGCCACAACTTCAGCATCTCACCGTCTGACAAAGGCAGCCTATGAAAGCTGTACGGGGTGTTGCGCAACACCCTGTTCTTGCAATTCGGCTAAGCACAAACACGAACCATTGTTTTTAATAGTTGCAGTAAAACTTTCAACTGAACTCCAGGACAGCTAACTCCACTCTGACCGGCTCTCAGCACGACTCCTCTGTTTTCTTCCGGCAACAAACAAAGATCCCCCGAGATTTTGTCACACACAGCAAGCAGCAAGTGAAGCATGCTGTTGACAGAGATTACACTGCCGATCTGATCCAGTCTGTGGTGAAAAAAAGCACTTCACCAAACACACCTCAAGAAAACAGCTGTCCCACTCACCGCAACAAAGACATTCTTCAACAAGCAAAGATCCCGCGAGATGTCCTCACAGAGTGAACGGTAAGAGAGACGCTTTGTATGCTGTTGACAGAGATTACACTGGCGATCTGAGCCGGACTGTGGTGAAAAAAAAGCACTTTTAATGCACAAACTTTTACGGGACATATTTGCCCTCATATCTACCGTTATAACTCATTTCGCAGCTGCCGGCTGCATCCGCCTCCCTCAATACTGAACCAATTTTAAAACAAGTTGTACCTATCAATCATACACACACATACACACACACACACATGGGGAAATAGGGCCCAGGTTGAAAAAATACCAAAGTTACTCTTTAATAATAACAAATGTCCACCTGGAACCATCACAAAAAATAATCATAGCCTATGGTAGAAGGCTGAAAACGAGTACAAAAATAAAACCAAAACAAAGTTGGAAACATTGCTATTTGTAATAAGTAAGGGAGCTTTGTTCAAAATTTGAGAGCTTTAACGCAATAATTCAGTCAGTTATAGGTGCTGAGACAAACAGTGTTACAACTAGGGATGCAACGATTATAGATTTTGATTGTACGATTAGAGTCTGAGGAATAATCACGGTTTCACGATTATCACGATTATTATGCATTAATTAATTGCCTATTTAAATAAATGCCTATTTTTTAATTCATTTTTAATAATCCATTTCCAATAATTAATCTAATTTTAAATGCGGCCTGATTAAATCCTGTCTATTATTGTTTTTGTTTGTTTGTTTGAAGTTTTATAATAATAATAATAATAATAATAATGGATTACATTTACATAGCGCTTTATCACACCATCATCACAAGTTTTAGTAAAAAATAATAGAAATAAATTGAAAACATCTCTTATGCTGTGTTAATAATAACGGAAATGCAATTAAGTCTACAAGCTCCTGATGTTATGTTAGTGTTTTACACCTGGTATATTAACTTACAATGCCTAGAGTTTACTCAACACAGATGGGAAGAAGCAACCTGTAACGTTAAACGGTCACTGACTGAACCCCTTGAGAGGAGCACTTTTGTCTTCCATAAAAATAATCTGATTTTCTTTGCCTTTTGTGTAATTTATGTATAAAAAAAAAATCAAATGAAAATAGACACTTTTTGGGAAAGTCAGGTACCAGCAGCATTATATTTTTTTAATTTAACAATGTTATTGCACATATAAATTTGAAAATGGTCAAAATGGCCGCCTTGGCTGTTCTGGTACAAATAGTAACAATATTTTAGCTTAACACAAAGTCACTCCACATTCAAAATTTGTTAAGGGAAACACTGATTCTACCGAGAAGAAAGAGAAAAGACATCTCAAACCACAAAAACCATTTTCCCAGAATCCTCTCTGCCAAGCAAAGTGAACCCGAGCATCAAATATTGAGGATCTTTCTGAAGATGTCCTTGTGGGTATTTTTTGCCACCATTAAAACTACCTAAGTGGCAAAGGTCAAAACACATTAAGAACCATGCCCGTTCTCAAGCTGTCACTGCAGCCCGCCACTGAAAATTTCCTTTTACGGAAATGTACCTGTCCCGTGTCCTCTGAATCTAAAAAGGATCATGATCCCGCGGGACTGAACCCTTTGTCTCTCACTCTGCTCTCCAGCTGACAGAAGCTGAGGGAATCTTTTATTCTGAGTGAGAAATGGGCCTTCAGCTGAGTGTTGGAGACTCATGAGTTATTAAGCAAAGAATCCATTGATTATTGATTGCAGATCCTTTCACACTTATATGTATTTAATGTCTGAAAAACTTGATTCTGGGACAGTCTAGCTCTTGAGAGATTCACTTTGATGTCTGGGGCGCTACTAAGGCATAATTACTTCAGCGATATTGCCAGAGCCAGAGAGATGTGGACTGTGCTGTGGTTGCTGCCATTTCACTGACAGTGTCCATACAACATTAACTAATTAAATATATCACATAAAATCAGACTTGAATGTGGATTATAATCACCAAATTCACCAGAAAAGTATATGAGCAAATTTGTCATATCATTTTAATTAATGGGGATCTCAACAGAACGGGTATCTGGTCCGTAAATCACACGTCCTGGGTTCTCCTTTTAGAAAAAAAAAAAACATCCAAAATAAAAGGGACATTTATATTTATTTGGTTGAATTTCCAGTATTAGCCACCAGACACCCCTGAAGATATCCAAAATCAAGTAATATGAATGAACTCTGAGTTTTTAATAGTTTGGAGGCCGTTTTTGTGGTAAATGTGTAATGATGTAATATTTTCAAATTCAAGCAGTTGCTTTCAGGTGTCTCAGCTTATGGGAAAAGGAAACTAAGACAGTGGATACAAGACAGCAAGAAAGCGCACACTTTACACAGTAGCTATCTAAACCAAAGAAAAATAATAAATACAAATCTTTTTAAAGAGCACAGGCTTTTCTGCTGCTCTGTATACAGTTTGTTCCTTCTGGCAAGAAGAACTGAATATTCTAATACCCTGTAAACAATTTTAAAGTAGAATTTACAAAAGAACAATTGACTCCAGAATCTTTCAATTGAAGATATTCTACAAGATTACTGTCTCTAAAAAACATCATAATATGTTTAACAATCATCACGATGTAGTTTCTATAATGAGGAACAGGAAGAACAGATGCATTTGTTTTTTTATTCTCCATATGTTGCAAGTTTCTGGACCAAAATCCAAAATTGGCTCAGGCCACTCAAAGTTCATGGCCACACAAAGTTGCTGATAGCACCAAAGTGTTGGACGGACCGTGTCGGACTGACCGATCGACCTGCTTTGCCATCCCTCGGCTCGTGAAAAAAAACGAAAAAAAAAAAACAGAATTTCAGAGGCCAGCCTCATCTTTGGTTCAACACAAAGAAAGTGTAACTGCTTGGAGGCAGGCTGACTGGCTCAGACAGCAGGTAAACAGACACAGTGAGGCATGGGGGACGTGCTTTGAAGTGCCAGCTGGAGGCAGAGAGGGAAAATAGTTCCCTCCTGCCACGCCGGCTCAGACACCTGTCTCGAGCCAGATTAATTGGCTGAGGACAGGTTAAAGTGCACACACTCAGTGACAGAGAGAGAGAAGAAAAGACCTATCCGTGGACAGTTACACGGCCGCTCTCCATTTTCCATTCCGTCTGAGTCCGTGTGTTTTATAGCCTGCTCTGAATGTGTGCGGTAAAGTCGGTCTAATAAATGTACATGGCTGAATAGTGTGAATTTGAAGATGGTTTCTAGACTGTGTGAAACGTCTGTGCCAATAAATGTGTGAAAATACCATTTTCTCTGTGCGCCTGTGTTAGCAAGCCCTGTTAAAAGCCACTCAGGTGGCTCTGTGGTGCGTTTATTGACACTGAGTGGGAGCTTTTTTGGCTTTACCACAAAGCATTATAGACTAACCTCAAGGACAATTCAACCTTGATTATGAAGCCAAGTACTAATGGTCTGCTCTCCCAGGATTTCTGCAGATCAGGGACCCTTTGATGATCACAGTTATGATCACGCAGATGGAATAACCAAAGGCAAGCACAGGCACAGAGGTTTCAGCTGAATCGGGTGAAGGATTTTGTTTGTTACTGGTAGCTAGACGCAAAGTCAGGCAAGATATGATTTTCTCTATGTTGAACGAAAGGGTGATTCAAAGTGCTTTACACAAAACAAAGAGAAGAGAAGAATAAAAATCAATCAAAATACAGGACTGAAGTGATTTAGTGCAGTTGACAGTGAAAAAAAATAATTGGATCAAATTTAATAAATGTGTGCAGCAGACAAAATCAATCCATTAATGCAACAAGAAAACAACAAGTTTCATTTGCATTATATAACTGGTAGTTCCAACAGAGCAATCTGACATTTTGACATTTAGAACAAACTCAAATCAGCATGACAGCACACAGTGCTCATCACTAAAAATATCTAATACATAATTATATTTATATATATTTTTGGACAAAAAATATAAATATAAGAAATATAAAATATAATAAACATTTACAGAATCATTATTTCATGTGTTAATTTAATATATTAATAGATGAATTTAATGAATATAATTTATGGTGCTGTTAGATTGCTGCGGACCGCCCCTTTAATACAGGTGCAGCCTCTTTGTATGCAACAAGTCAGAGAGCAGTTTTTCAATACATTTTGACTTTTGGACTTGACAATGTTCTGAAGTTATCTGAAATGTTTGGATCATACAGAATCTCTGCACACATGCAGGGCTGTCAACTGTCAACGGTAGGCGGGGCAGGTGGGGGGCGCTATGTAACATGAGTAACATCTGATGAAATCGTAAAATCAGACTGGCCATTGCACGGTGCTGGGAAGTAACCAAGTACATTTACTCAAGTACTTGTACTTTACTTATTTCCCTTTCACTACTTTATACTTCCACTCCACTACAGTTTAAAGAAAAAAAAGACTGTACTTTTACTCCACTTTAACAGCAGTGGCTACTAATTACTTTTTAGATTAAGAATATTTTAACCAGACATTAAACCAGCAGTCTTCAACATTTTTGGACTGTGGCCTCCTTGTCACGTTTCAGATGTCTGAGATGTTGTCACTTCCATCAGAGAGACATTACCCCTCTAAACTTTCCACGTGGTTTTCATTTAAAGTAACAGTTTAAGGCCAAAAGAAGTCAAATTATCCAAAATTTCACAAAAAGTGAACATTACAGAAAAGTTCAAAATATGAACACAGATTTGTGTGTCTGAACTTGCTCTTTCTTCTTAAAGATCTGACCCCTCAGGTTTATCTTGTGACCCTTTGAAGGGGTCCAGCCCCTAGACTGGGACAAAACTGACTAACTGCATATTAAGAAGTTCAAACTAGCTACAACAGTAGCTACAACAGTCACATGAGGTAGTTGAGTACTTTTACTTTAGATATTTTAAGTACTTGAGCTGGTGATGGTTCTGCACTTTTACTGCTTTTTGCTTCTGCAAAACTTTAAATTCGGGACTTATATTTGTAGGCTGAGTATTTTTAGATTGTGCTATTGTATTGGGTGGCTGCTTTTAGTTAAATAATGGATCTGAGTACTTCTTCCACCACTGCATACCTGTCAGTAGCCCCACCACGTGTGCTCACACACACACACACAGCATCCTCCATCATGGTGAGCCTGTGACTGACAGGTGCTACCTGCATGTGAACTTTGCAGATGTAGTAGCTGGATCTGTCCATGGAAAATGATTTTTTTTTCACCAAATATCTTAGTTACAACAAGTATCTGAGCCAGCAAAGCAGTTTAGTGTTTGTATGTGTGGTATTTATTCAGTTTGAGAAATCTCATCATCTCTAGAAAGTATTAATGTTAGCTGAAGTTGGCTGTTGACTCAACACAAACTAGAAATCGTCTCTGCTGCTGGTCGGTACCAAGGGTCAGCCTACTTGCAAGGTTTCATTACAAGAGTTCTACTGACATGACCAATTGTTTTCCAATTATTAGTCAGACCTCCTATGTTTCAAGAGAAACAGAGGTAACACAAGCATTTTTTTTTTTTTTTGTTTTGTGAGAAAATTGCCCCACATATATTTTGACTAAATCGTTTATTTTGGACCTCAGTGTTCCTTAATTGAAAAGTGGCCAAAGTTTGGATGCATTTAAGACCACCAGGAAGTTAGGTTCCATCGAGCCAAATTTAGCTCCATGTATTTGGTTTTGACTAATGGCTTGATCGCACTTGGCACAGCTGCATCAGGTTAGGCTGCGACAAATCCACCATTCTACACAATGCTTGTGATTTCACCAGGTATGTGCCAAGTCTATTTTTAATGAATGCTGTGTCAATCAGCACAGAGCAGATCGAGCGAGAATGCACAGAAATAGCATAGAGAATCTGGTTAATTTTCAAAATAAAAGTGCAGACTGCAATCATAAAAAAACAATTAAAAAATAAAAAATAAATAAATATTTAAGAAGCCTACTTATCTATGGCAAAAATCATGTAAGTAACCATAATCAGCAGGACATGAAGCTGTGTGGAGGACGGATCAGAAACATGGCACAGATATGCTGTGTCCAGTGGAATCAACTGGTAAAGATCTAAAGGACCCATCATATTTTAAGGCATAACAGAAATGTTTTGGGTTTTTTTTGCCCAGGATTTCTAAGTGATGAGGAACAAGCAGCATTAACTGTCAATGTAAAGATTTAAGAATGGGAGAAATGTGCACATTTCTCAAGGTCTTTTCTTTTATACAACAGAAAATAGACCCCTGCAGTCCTCCACCCTGCTGGAGATGAGGGCATAAATGAGTTTCTCTGAATCCTGAATGGACATAAAACTTCTGAAGCCTACTATCCACCGAATGCGGCTACCACAAACAAAGAAGTGAATGGATCCCATCCATTCCAAGTCCGATATCCAGCTTTCATAATACATCAGTGCTTCATGTTTATAAGAATCCCATCATGTTGGACTTACTTTCTTCTAACCCTGCATTTCAATACTGCGTAAATGGTGCACTTTTCTGCCATGTTTTTCCAGCACAGCTGAACTGTCCTTTGAAATTTCTATTCTGAGCCAGAAGAACTGTTTTAGTTTGACTATGTGATGTTAATTAGACTTCAAATTACTGCAGAATGGTTGCCGAATGAGTCAGTGTCTGTTTATGAGTCATAAGAAATCATTAATAATCTTGTAGAAGGAGCAGATGTTTATAACGATTAAATCAAGCAAAATGTTAATGGATATTTTGGCAGGCACTAAGACAGGCAGCCACTTAACTCAAAGTCCGGAGTGTGTATTTTTGGAGCAGTGGGCTTTTGTTGTTCAGGATAACAGGCTTAACATTATATTGACAGACAACTGACAGTTATAAACAGCTGATCAACTTACAGTGGAGGACTTGTCGTCGTTCGTTATATCAATTTAAGATGTTGTGTGTATCCTGCGCTCCTGCAAAGCTTTTCCCAAGTCAAGGATACATACTATAGATTGTATATTAAATAGGCTTTCAACCTATTTGATACACAGTCTATGGCTCCAACTCACTATTTAGACTGCGATACATACTTATTTTTGCATGCACAATTGCTACATATTACTCCTTTAATTATACGTTGTAAGTGATTTCCCCACAAATGCACATTTAATCACTGCATTTGCTGCAGTTCATGTAATTATTTTTTCTTGCCTTTGAGTCTATAAGCCTCCAATGACACTCTACTATCATTACACCGAACGCAATGTTAAAGGATCAGACTACATTGAGACATCAGCATCGATTCATTTTTTCATTAGGGTTCATTGGGCAAGTGGGACATTCTGAGGGCAACATAAAAGCTCATTTACTCAAACCATTAGGCACTATGCTATCATGGTAATAGGCTCAACCTTGTCTTCAGAAGTGGCCATGTCTGTTTAAACAGAAATGACACACTACACTACTGCTGGTAGGTGTCTTACTTCAGCATGTGGAAATGTGCTAACAGATGGCACTTCTACTGGTGAGTTTGTTCTTGTTTGTAAATGAAATACACCATCATGTTTGACTGAGATGCAAAAGCTGGCAATGATCCCTGAGTTTCTAAAGCAACAATTTTAGTCTTACTGCTTTATTTTGCTGAATGACCTCGAGTGTGACTCTGACCGCCTGTAATACCTGCAACAATGCTGTCATTATTTTTTAAGATGAACATTTTGCTTCTAAACTTCAGACAGAGAAATTACAAAGCATCATGCCGCTTTATTGACAGTGTGAGAACGATTGTCTGACTGTCTGAACCTTCACAAAAAAAAAGAAAGACTATCTACCTTTATCCATTGGAGATTCTTACATGCTGTGACACAGCATTCCTTTACGAATCCCTTCATCTGACACTAATAGATCTTTTAGAAAGATGACCCGTGCCAAATGTGAGTACGGAGACTGGAAGACACACTTTTTACGTGAGATCTTTTCCTCTGGAGACTTGACAAGATCCTGACAAAATTAGCTCTGTATTTCCTTTGCCCTTCTTCTACAAATCTAATTTGTGTGACAGCACAGAGTGAGCTGTGGTTTGTAATTAAACTATAGACTGGAATATAATTGGTATTTCCTTCCATGACAAGCATGCCAGGCTGAGCTATCCAAAGTGAGCAGGTGGATGAATCCTGAGCTAATCTGTCGTTTTTTTTGCTAAACAAACCATCTCATACAAGAAGGAGAGAGACGCAGCAGTCTGTCTCTCTATATATTAATTCTATCTGTATCTATTTGTCAGTTTATCTATCCTATTGATTTATTCGCTTATTGGGTGTCACCAAAATAAAGAATGATTTACTATCATGCATAATGTGCACACGTCACACTTTACCAGGCTCACAACACCACTCTGGTCTCAGTGAAACCAGCTAATCTTACAGTCATTCATTATTGTGGCCTCTAGTGACAAAATGCTTCACTGTGTGGAAAATTCACCTTTATCGTGTGTTAAACAACTTGGTAGGACCAATAGCTTCGCAGAAACTGAGTTAGCTAGCTAACCTGTCAGTACTAAACATACTACAGCAAAAATGTTTTGGGACTGTAGGTGATGATGCTGGTGAGCGGGTTGTGTGTGGGTAAGATTCAAGATTCAAGAGTATTTATTGTCCTTATGATTACACATAACGAAATTTCGTTTGGTAGCTCTCGGCACATAGTTAAAATAAAACACACAAAACAAGTAATAACAAACACACAAAAATATGTGCAAAAGAGTCAGCAACCATAAGGGGGATGATATGTGGATATGAGGTAAAAATACAAACCCAAGTTTGAAGACTGAGTGTGAATAACATAACATTACCAAACTTCACACCGATTTCAAAACATATTAGGCTAAACAATTTAAACACATTTGGTATTGATGTAATCCAAAAGTAACCGAAAGTTATCAGGTTACATTACTTTAATATGGTGATACTTGGATTAGGTCACTCACTACATTTTTAACAGGTAATTACTAAGTGTATTGGAATACACTTTTTAAGTAACCTGCCTAAGCTTGGATGTCACAAATAAACTGATAATTTCATCATAATTTTGAGGTCTGTGTAAAGACCTCAAACTTTTTTTTTCTTCTTAACACATTATACGTGTTAGAACATAGGTGCTAAAAACGTGAAAAGACTGAGAACTATGTAGTACTGAACTGTGGCGTTAGACCGTTATTCTCAATGTCAGTGTTCAGCATTTTTGGGTGGACCTGACATATGGCTCAAAGATGCACCAGAGCCATGGTACCCCAACACTATATAAGCCCCACGAACTGACACACAAATGACTCTGCACCCCCATACCTTCAGCGACTCTTTCAGTCCAAATCAGCCCAGCAGTTACTCCTCACTTCAGCTCCAACAACCCAACACAGAAGAAAAACAAAACTGTTGCAGACTGAGAGGAATGAGTTGATTCTTCATTGAGGTGATAGGTCACCATCCTCTGGCTCTGGTGGCTCAAATACATCTGCACAAGTCCAGTAAAGTTGCAAGATGGAGTGTCCATGTTTCAGGTTGTGCCGGTGTTTCATATTTAAGACAGTGGAGTGGACAGGCCCCCAGCATTTCAGAGCAAACTGCTCATTTTTTCATGATTTTGAGACTTAACTTTACATACTTAACAATTTTTAAATTGTTTAAATTTGGCTGGGTGGTTGATAATACCTTTCTGTGGTGTGAAAAACTCAGAACACATATTTATTATTTCTTTACAAAGACTTCAGTAACATATCATCAAATTGCACTGCATCCTCCTGCAGCAGCCAGCCACCAGTGCTGATATCACAGACTGCTCACTGTAGTATTTTGCAGCAAAGAGTGAAGTGACTGGGTTCAGTTCCTCCATGACTGAGGCCATGATTCCAGAGATAAACTGTGGATTGCCCTCTTTGGGTTGCGAATGAGTTGCCCCAAGTGATGGGCTACCTCACTAAGATGGAGCATGAGATCGACAGGCAGATTAGTGACAGTAATGTGGAGGTTGTACCCAACTGTGACAGGCTACTGAGTCTGTAAGTAAAGGTGAAGTTGTCTATTAACTGGTAAAAATCTAGGTTCCCAGCCTCATGCCGGGTCATTAGTCTTGGGTAGGTACCAAAAGAATGAGATGGTGAGTACAAGCAACTAAAATGAGCTCCCTGTATCAGGTGTCTGAGCTCAGAGTAGAAGCACCATTCCATCAGCTTAAAAGGATCTGATATCTAATTGGGATGCCTCCTCGATGCTTACCTGTGGTGGACAGTGTGCTCACTGAGGCAGTTTTCAGCAGAGGGAGAGGCAGTGTGGGTTGAGTCAGCACCACTATGGTTAAGAACGTGATACGTTGCAAGAAAAAGAGTGGACTGAAGTGGACTTAGCAGCCCGAAGAGAAGGAGCTCAATATTTAAAAATGTTCTAACTGGCCAGTATCACCATCAACAAGCAATTGCCGATACATTCCAAAAGGTGTGTGGTGACTTCTAAGCTGAGAGATGTGTGTGAGCTACATAACATAAGTTGAGTACATCCAATCAATAAATTCAATAAACTCACAAAATCTCAACAAAGAAACCTATGTTTCTTTTACAACAATAAACTACAATCATACACCTTCTGAGTTCTCTCTTTCCTTGTTAACTCATTTCAAAACTTAAGGTGCTCAAGAAAGAGACATTGAGATGGTGGACACGAGTGACTATAATGACTTGCCTTCCCAGGGTGTCACTGTCACCCTTAAAAACATGTAAGAAGCTTGGACATCCATAAGGAACTTGAAGTAGAACCGCCATTCCTCAACCGTTTGTAGGATCACATATCTGGCCTGATAATACCTTGTGATCCCCAAGGACTACCTACCTACCCACCTACCTGCCAACCAAAAACCTGTCAGTTGAACTTTGGTGTAGACTAAACAACCATAGGACTGAAATGGTGGATCAAAAAGTCAAATAATATTAATCTCTTATTTCTTTCCAAGATTTTGTGACACCTAAGAGCTGAAGTGAGAACATTAAGTTCTCCATTACTTGCTGTCAGTTACCAGAATCTGATCCCCCCATGTGGGTTCTGATGACGCAGGATGACAGTCGCCGAAACTATCCTATCAATGAGTTACCCGTCAGTCTGTAGGGATTCGTATTTACTCCTCTTAGCTTTTTGTTTGGTGTGATTAATAATGGTGTACATAAAGATGTCTGTAACTGACTTTACTTTATATGGGAGTATGTGGCTTGAACTGGTGCCAGCATATTCTAAATCCAAATAACATGGCACAATTTATCAAAAGATTTGATTATATACCTACCCAATAGAGTGTTTTCACAACACACCATCAATCTGAAAGTCAGCCATATTGGCGGTATTGACCAGAGGCAATACATCTGACAATACTGTTCTGCCCTCAAATGGGCAGAACAGTATTAGACGCGAGTCTACCGTGTCTGCAAGAAGAGTTCATATGAACACTACTCTATTGGTACTCACATCTTCTTGAGTGTAAATCTTCTGAAAGCTCAAGTTGAGTGTGTACAACTTCCCAGTTTGAAGGCACCATTGTTGCACATGGTGAATTTCGGTCAACCAGTTTAGATTTTAAAATCCTAAAAGTCTCAGATATCTGAATGTCCAAAATGTGAAGATCAGTTGATCACTCACCTTGGCTTTCACAATGCACGTGACTGTTGAGCTGATACTGTGCCTCTGTCACCATCTAGACCCCATCTGGTTGTAGGCTTCCAAACCTTTGTAACATTTAGGGTCTTCAGTGGAGTATGGACTTGACGAATACTTGAGGTACTTTACTATGCCTGCATAGGGAACAGATGGCAAAATTGTTGGGTCATCAATCCAAGACAAATGGGCCAGCTCATACCGATCTTCACCACCGATTAGAGCTGGGTATTGTTAAAAAAAAAAAAGAGTACCAATACCAGTACCCTTAAAGTGACACCAATGCCAATGAAGTGCTTAATTTGATACTTTTTTTCAAAGGGTCTTCTTTATGAAGAAACACGTGAGCAAAACCATACAGACAGTCATTTTTTATTGATCTGGGTACCTGAAGGACTGAATCATTTGACTGGAGGAGTTTCAGTATTACTTGTTACTGGGTTATTTCAGTCAATAAAGGTACTGGGAACTGATACCCAGCCCTACCACTTATCAACCTTAGTATCTCAACCTTTCCTACTGGCCAAGTCACTCTCTAAGTTTTAGCGACTTTAGTGATCAAACCATGACGTTGGTGCAGATACTCTACACAGGTCCTCCCCTGGACACAACTAGGTTTAACTTTCCCCCTCTGGTAGGTGACACGGAGCACTGTTTGCAAAACTGATCAGACAGATGAGCATTTTTTTTCTCCACAGGGAATCACACTCATTTTCAGATAGATTAGCCATGTAAGTTGCTGTACAATAACCTGATAATTACTGTGCACATGAACTCTTGTGTGTACAGTACAGTTACCAGCAAGTCCAGCACCCTGTGTGTACTGTAGCCAGTATGTTTGTCCACTTTTATATGTACTTACATGCGCACAGTATGTTATGTTTGTCTAGAATTGTTAACCTTTGTAATCTTGTTAGTTATATCTCTTTATTATCACCCTATGCCACTAAATACAAATACACAAAAAGTTAGTGACAACTGGAATATGTGTCAGTGTTCCTTGTCAGTAAACTTGGCTCTGATTCTGATATAAATGTTTAAACCTGTGGGAAAAGGGACTCTTTGAGACCAACCGAACCAGTGACAATTATCTGGCATTATGTGGGATTATTTTCCTGTTTATTTTTTTCATGTTTACACATCTCTCAAGAGACCGAATTTATGTCACAGGGGATTTAAATTGCAGATTTGCAGGCATGCAAGCTTAATGGATGCTTCCATCATTTGGTTATTTGCAGACATTCCACATTCCACAGTGCACCAATTATCAGCCTTATGGGACGCGTCTGAAAATAATACTGACATAAAAATGACATCGCCATCGTGCCTGCATTAATATTTTCTTTGTTAGGAATGTACTCAGTTTGTTTTCCCGCTGCTAACGATGCCTTGTTCAACCGTGACTCTTCCCTTTGCCCTGCAAACCTTGGCATCCTGACTTGCAAGCAGCAAGCTCAAAAGGTTCCCATGGTGCTTTTTCAGGTTGTGCCCTGCAAAGTGAAAGGGGTTATATAGCCTCGGACACTCATCTGTAGGCACTAACCCTAATGCCTGGCTCCAGAAGTGTCCCTATTCTGGGCAATATTCTGTCCTTTTAACTGGACATGACTTAACATCAGAATCAGCTTTATTGGCCAAGTATGTGTAAATACATACAATGAATTTGACTTCGGTTTCTTACACAGAAATAGACATAAACCTAAGGACAAGGACAACAAAGCTGAATCCTGAGTGGTCCTACCAGGAGACTACAGAGTAAAAAACAAAAAGCTGAGAAACCTCAAAATTTCAAGGCAACAGATGGCAATAGATTTTTGAGTTTTGAGCCCAACTCAAATTCTTAAGTTTTGGAAAAGTCTTACCAACCGCAGATCTTTGGTTGAGATCATTTTCTTCTTTAGAGTAAAGTTATTGCTAGAATTATTAGATTATTATTAGTTATTTTTTATTATAGAAACTCAAAACACTGTATTTAAAAAATACTGAGTAAATTCATTGAAGTGAAAGAAAATGTTAAAATTTTCAATTAAAACTAATTTTCAGGCACAAAAAAACAAATCAGGTTCACAGCTCACTGTGACCAATTTTAGATTTTGTTGTTGTTTCTAAACTAAGATTCAAGTTTATCTAAAGAAGAAAAGTAAATTATCTCAACTAAAGATTATAGGTCAGCAAAACTTTGTAAAGTTTATTTCATAACTTAAAGAGTTTGAGTTGGGCTCAAAACTCAGAAATGTACTGCAGTGAGTTGCCTTGAAATTTTAAGTCATCTCAACTATTCTTTTTTTTTTTTTTTTTACAGTGTAGGTTCCTGGAGACATTGCTCCCAGGGTCCCTGACGGCCCCAATACACTTTGACAAGATAATGCGGTAGAGGGGATTGTGATAACATATAAGCTGCTGCTCTTTTGCAACGAGAGAGACCTGATAAGGTTTGGAGCAGGGACGTCTGGGACATAATTTGCTGGGAGGAGACCTCAGGGCAGACCCTGGACATGCTTGAGGCATGACATCCCTCTACCAGCCTGGTAGCATGGAGCCAGACAGGAATATGGGGTTAGAGGAGGGTGGGACAGTGATTTAGGGCTCCAAATCAGACCCAAAACACACTGTTCAACCTTGAGATCACCAAGACAGAACAGGGGAGTATGGCTTGGGTGATGGGCACATGGGTTACTTCTTTTAGCATGCTGCCACCTTGTACCGGGATCCAATTAAGACTTGGTGGAGGTCACTATGTGCTGCACAGTGGAATTATACCAGAATAAGCAGCAGAGAAGTCCCCAGAAGCAACCCTGGCCTCAGGATGAGCTGGGGGAAATTGAGGAAATTGCAAAGGAAAAGAACACTCGACTGCTCCACTGCAACCCTGACCAGGACAAACAACTCTAAAATGGGTGGATGGATGGGCTGATGTTCCCAATTCAATTTCAGTGGCACGGGTGCGCTGCCGTGCAATATAATGAAATCTGCATCTCAGCAAGAAGGTCCCTCAAAAATGCACATGGATACAGCCACACACAACAAAAACCATGCAAAGGAAAGTTAAACAGGGACTGTTTTCTGGTGCAGAATACAAAGACTAGCAAAGTCTGGTGTTGTCCCAGTTCAGTTCCAACGCTGTACCACTGGTTAATTTGTCATATCTCAATAACCAGCCAGTCCAATATATGCACATTTATATTTACATGTAGCCTACTGTAGGTGCAAAAATAAGCAGGCAACATATGATCATCATTAACAGAAAACCAAACACTAATTAAACCTACATAATCACTCACAACTTGTCAAATACCGCAGCTTGGACACTTTAAACTGTGACACTGTAGTGTCACTTTTCATGTAACTTATGTAGCGGCATGGTGGCAAGTGGTTAGCAGATTCACCTCACAGCAAGGAAGTCTTGGGTTGAATCCTGGTTTGGACACGGCATTTTTGTATGGAGTTTGTATGTTCTTTACACGCCTGCTTTCCCTCAGGTACTCCTGCTTCCCCTACCATCAAAAACACGTATACTAGGCCAATTCTCCATTCAGCCACCCTTGAAGAGAGACTGAATATGTATAATATTTTATAATACTTTGTGTACATCACTATAAAGTTGACCATTTACCCTTGCAGATTGCATTAAGTACATAACAATTTAAAGAAATTACGTACATGACATAACTTAAAAAGAAATCAACACTGGTTTTTGGTCACCCGACTTGGACGGCACATTAAAACGGAACGTTAATGGGATGCCCCCAGAAATGATGATAAAGGGGTACTACAGCGTCTGACCTTGAAGCAAAGGGGCACTGACCAAGCTGCTGCATTTGATGCTTTGACGGACTGTGAACATTTTCTGGGAAGAATTTCCACCAGATGGTACTGGCCCCCATTCAGCCACAAGAGCATAAGTGCAGTTGGCCACAGGTGTTCAGGTAATAGGGCCTGACTCGCAGACGGTATTCAAGTTCATCCCAAAGATGTTTGATGTGGTTATGGTCTGGGCTTTGTGTGTGACTTTTTTGAAGAGACAGTTCTTCCAATATTTTTCCACTGTGAGGAAAGGGCCACAGTGTCGAACTCTGAAAACCCCTGAGCTACAATAAACTATTTATTTATTATATGTATGTTCAACGTTTGCTGTAGCATTAAGATTTCTCTTCATTGTAACTAACCATGAAAACAGGTTAGTTACAGGTTGTGTAATGAAATGCACACAATAATCTATGTTAAGTTTCCACATACCTCTGACCATATATTACTGATTTAAAATGTTTTATAAAGGTCTGTTTTCAGCCATACAGTTTGTGACCTTACACATCAATACTTAAAACCAAGAGCCAAGCATGTGCATCTGCTCATCTGTTTTGGTCGTATAGTGACTGCACCGCCATTTGATGACGAATTTATCACATCTGTGACATCAGCTTCCTCCTTGACTTTGCTCTGAATTTTATTCTAATTTCAGACTAACCTGACAGAGTGTGACAAAGAGGTCATTAGCTGTCTAAGATAAGGCTTGTGTGGCTAATCCAAACCTTGTCATGTAGTGACAGTTAGTCTTCTTGATGCTACTTGTGCCGATATTTATCCATGAGTTCAAGGATTGCTCCAAAACGTGCAAGAATGAAAAAAAGAAAGTTTGGATCGTGCCTGTTGGAAGACATTAAATCTGTTATCTGGATTTTGACATCTTTCATTACTCTGTCCCTGTTCTGTAAATGGTTCATTTTCAGTTATTGAACCGATGTAAAAGTGTCTAACTGAATGTGAGCTCATATGATTGCCTTCTATTTTTACCTCAGTAAAGTGAGAAAGAGTCTCTCTCTAGCTTGTCATTTTGGACATAACACTCCCCTTATTTTATCATAGTGGCAAACAGAAAAAAAATCCCATTATTCTGAAAGGATGCCTGCAAAACTAATGTGCGAGCTGGAATGCAGTTGAGATAAAATACTGTATTATTCATGCAATGGGCATATCAGTATCATCCCCAGTAACTATGATTTTAAATATTCAAGTAGGCAGAGGGAAAAGCGAGGTATGGTAACTTGGATAAATGGCCACACAAGATTTCTCTGAGCAAAACTGACTGAGCAAAAAGTTGTCAGTAATAAAAGGCTGTATATAATGTTTGAATACCATGAAAACACTTTCTATGAAGACCACATCCATAGTGTGTTATGTGCAGGAACGCAGAGAGAGGAAGACATTTTTAAAAGTGTCTGTGTCCAGCTCACAGTACTTTTGTAGCTTCTAACTGAATCTCTGTGGTTTTCAGCTAAATTCTCTCCTGCATCGCTGTTTTAACGTTCAGGTATCTGCATTATTTTATTGTTTTAATGTTCATCTTCAGCTCTATAGGTTACCGCAGATGAAAAACCAACATTTCCAGATTTTGCTGGTTCATAATCCAAGTTTTTGAATAACAAAATAACGGGGTACTTTTATTGTGAAGAATTTATAGGAACTTATCTGTGTTTATTCACTGTTGTACAGTATCTTGACTCAAGACAAGAGCACATCAGTTAAAAGACACTTTTAAGTGATTAGCCCTGCTGTAATGCAGCTGCAATTCCTGTAACGTGCAAAGTCAAACTGAGTCAAGCCAAGTGAGCACAAGTGTATGGAAAAGAGGCACCATGGGTGCTGACTTGGGTTGAACATTTTGGAGGAGGCCTATGTAATGTTGGATGGTGCGATGTGGTGAGGAGTAGGGATTAATAGTTTTCCTGAAAATGACACATTGTGTGTTATCTGGTGGTATTTCTAATTATTAAGGCAGAAGAATGCCATTTTTATATTTATCAAAATTATAATGTATTATAAACTGTGCATGGTGCATGCAGCTTGACCTTCATCACAGCTGCAAGGATTAAAATTTATTAACTGTGATCTGTCACTGTCTGACTGAACAGTAAAGTGATATTTTACAATTCATAATATTTTAAAGAAACAAAATTCATTAAAACAAGTCATTTGGTGTTTTCAAAGTCATGATATTGAGTTGAGACAAATTCTGCATTTTGTTAGCAGCAGCTCGCACAGTGCGTGCTGCAAAGTTCAAAACAGGAGGCTTGATGAATTGAATGACAACTCAAAGTTAAAACAAAACTCTACAAAAGCTCTCACTGACTCGGTGTGAGGCTTCAGATGGATTCTTCAGCAGATTTTGTTCATCCGTTTTTGGTGAGGGGCAGATTTCGCCACAGCCAACTGCTGAAGGTAAATCCATCATATACAGTAGTATTTCAGCCAGAAGTGTTTTGGATAAAGTATGAATCCAGTGCTCTTGAAGCTTTGAGTTTCACTTGGATTTTTTATTGAGGCTCCAAATTCTGTACAGCATATTTTATCTCTCCAGCGAAGACTTTCCACACAAAGCTGGTGGCACAAGTTGTGATGTGCATCTAATTCAGATGGTAGAACCACAAGTTATTGTATTAAATGCATTAATGATAAGAGGTGTTTGAATTCATGGCACTTTATGCTTGTTAACCAAATAATTAAAGCACACGGTGTGCTCGGCCAGCAACATAAGAGCAACAAAGCACACACAACCCCAAATGTAAATCTTAAAAACAATATAATACATGCTATTACTATATTTATGGCCCTTTCAAATGCCAATAAAAATGTAAGTCTGTGGCAACTGTATTTTTTCCTGCTTTTCCCCAAGTCTGGGGGGTTGTGCACCCTCAGCTTCAACTTTGGGTGGGCATACAACCCAATGGCCCTCCATAGATGGTAGGTGCCAATACGTGCACTGGGATGGGTGTCATCCAACTGTAAGGTGACCTGGGATGAGGGTCAGCACCATTATCACCCCCAATGCTCTGGCCTCTCTTGACTCTCAATTGTCAAATAATGGAAAAAATGCTCACAAATTGTTTTTCTGTTTTTTTGTTTTTTTTTTTGCTCAAAAATGATTTATGGGCCTTTAAACTCACATACAGGTAGTGACAAAAACAAAGTGTACTTGTTCCCCAATTCCAACTCGGAAAAACAAAACACCTAAAGTGGTTCAGGATTTGAAGAAAGGAATTTTATTTTACTTTGAGTAGTTTGACTAAAAACGATGCTTTCTTTGTCAGCTATGCGCTGCCCCACACAGTTTCACACATTCACACCTGAAAGCTGCCCGGGACAGCCACAGTCTGCACTAAATGGAGTGTTGCTCAAAACGGCTGACCACTTTCCATTACTTCCACAAAAGCCTGTGTTGACAACTGTAAGTAAGCATCTTTCCATCATGTTCAAATATTGATCCACGTCCCTGGCTTCTCTTTTGAAACAGAGGACCTCTCAGCACACATTACCTATTTTTGCTGAGTTTGCGGTCATGAACTGTCCTGCATGTGTCTGTGTCTTTTTTGTGCACACACTTACTGTAAGCGAATATCGCAGCCTCTGAAAGAGAAGCGAGAATAAGAGCAGGAAATGACAGGAAAAAAAACAAGACCTTTTGTTGGTTGAATTTCTCTTAAGATTAAACCACCCAGAGTTCCCCTCGGGGAGTAGATTGTTCTGTTCCACAAAGATGTGAAATGCAGGTAAGATGCAGAAGCCTGTTGTCAACACAGTAAAATGTCAATAGTTCTAAAATGAGTATGACTAAAGCACTAAGATAAAAGCTCTCTCTGATGTAGCAGACATAAATGAGGGAAGAAATCTGAGCAAGCACAATGGCCATTGATACTATGTTAATTATCACCAAGTAATGCGAATGAGTGTAGTGATGCAGCGACCATCATCCATGAATAGTCTTTATTTAATAGTGAGAAAATGTTGAGTTTTTTACTGTGCAAAACAAAATGAGGGTCTCTTGGCCAATGATGATCACACAGAAATAGAACTTACATTAATCTTCTGATCTGACTTTGGGTAAGAAAAAACCATACCAATAATTCCCAATATGGCAGTGATCCTTTAATATTAAAGGTGCAATATGTAAGATATGGTCCAAATTTTAATTTAAAACATTCAAGAAATTAACAGAATATAAAGAATTAACAGTCATCATGTTATGTCAGACATCTATGCGTTGTGTTGAAGCAATAATTAGCATGCTAACAGCTAGCCCTCAGCTAGCCCTGTGCTTCTAGAGGCGATAGTCCCCTCCCATAGTTTAAGCTGGGAGATGTATGTGAGTGGCGAATTTGCCACTTTCACAAGCTCTCTTTGCTTTTATAGCCTAATAAATAAACAAAATGTTAAGAGCAGAAATATTTTAGGGCTTGATTCCACCAGGCCCAGTTGTGTTGTGTTACAGCTGTGCCACTTTCAGCAGAGCTGATTGTTGCCATTCTACACAATGCTTGTGACTCAACCAGCATCACTGCAGCGCGTCCCGGAAGCAGCTCTCCATTCCACCCCAAATATGTACCAAGGCTATGTTTGACAGATGCCACGTCAATCTGCTCAGGGCAGATCAAGCAGGCAGGAAGTCAGACACACATACAGCACAGAGAATCCAGTCAGTTTTCAAAATAAAAGACCTGTGCAGACTTGCAATCATGAAAACAGAAAAAAAGGAGCTATTTAACTTGATTATCTTTGGTAGAAGCACAAAAAGCAAGGAAAGAGGACCAAATCAACAAAATCTGAGCAAGTCAACACAATGAGGTGGGAATAATGCTCCACCGCTGAAACGCCTTTCATAATAAACAGTACACCCACTGAATTTCAAGTTTCTCAGGATAAAGACAAGCTTAGGGATGTTACGAGAACCGACACTTTGGAATGAAGGTGATGCCAAAATTTTTTAAAGTGTGATGGTACAAGTTTTATTACAGTACCAAAGGTAACTTAGCAAAGTAGCTCACATACAGACATCCCGAGAATGAGTGACTTTATGTTAACATTACACTGACAACTTGTTCTCCTTGTTATCCTGCAATACACCTTACTATTAGTTTTGTTCCATAACATTTGCTATGGCTAACCTCTAAAGGCTAATGTGATGTAAACGTAGCTCATAGGCTACCATCCTGTCAACTCAACTGTCATCAAAATTACAAAATGTAACATTAGCATTTTGTCTCTCATCATGTCTGTAAATTTAAGTTACTGCTGCACTCTGAGATCAACTTATATTCAAAGTTCAGCAGCAGAAATCATTGCACTTTTGCATTGCTTCCCAGACATGGCAACATGCCTTGTAAAATTAAGATTTTCAATTGACAAACATATGTGTAATTTGTGACACAATTCAAACAGATCACAAAATTATTTGTTTCTTCCTGTTGACTATTGCTCATATTTTTTTGGAACTAAGGTCCCATGGGTCACACCTGAAAGGTGAGGGCATGACTTCACCTCTAGTGATCAGCAGTGGGCAGTTTCTCTGGTGAGAAACTATTTGTTTGGAGCTACCTTTGACAGGTGGCCATATTTTGCACGCCTGTTTAAGAGGTGCAAGCATGTTTTTGTAGGGCTGCTGTTTAGTCACATAACCAGTAACACTCAGTATTAAAAAAGCAGCAAAATCTATTGATTTAATTTTTACCAGTTCAAAGATCCTCTTCAAACACACTGGTGAACACATTTGAGTGGCTTTAGAAACATCATGGAGTCAAGTACCTGCCAGGTCCACCTAGATCCCGATATTTAAACATCAATAGTCAGTCAACTGGTGCAGAGCAGTGTGTGGAGCAGGCTTCTACCTCTTTCACTCCACAAACAACCACAGGCTTGTGTCTTTGAAGAATGGCCCAATATCCCTCTGCACTCATTTTCAAATCAGAGCCATAGTGCTCATTGTAGCCGAGGCACTGAAGCTGTTCTGAAAAGCAGGTTGTATATATTGTCAAGTTTCTCTATTATTACCTACACTTGTAGGTCCCTGGTTACATGCTTGGTACTCAGCATAATGATAAATTACAGTTTTAAAAGAGCACGCTTTGTTAAAAAAGCCATCACTGTGCCTAAACCTGTCAGTGTCTAAACTTTTTGTTTTATATTTTGACCATTTGTTTTGATGGATAAAATCAGTTTTATTGATGTATCTGCAAAAGTGCAAACACAACTAACTTGGCATTTCTGGTCATTTTGTAATGACTGCCATTTAAAGTCAGTCCAGGCCTGACTTGTCATCGCTGACACTGGGGTTTTGTTGATGCGTGCTCAAAGGGATCCATCCTAAAATCTCCAAGCCAAGCCATCAGAGGATTTACACAGATTTGAACATAAACAGTAATCTGTTTATCTGAGGACAAGGTCTTCTGGTGTTCAAGAAATAGGTCAACATTTTGGGGAAAATGCTTCTTTGCTTTCTTGCTGAAAAGTTTCATGACAAAATCAATACCACTGTCATGTCTGTCTCTAAGTATAAGACTACAGGCAGCAGTTGGTTCGTTTTATATAGCATCAACACTGGAAACGGGGAAAGAGGTAGCTTGGCTCAGACACAACCTCCATTGACATCACTTGAAGCATCTTATCAGATCTTGTGCACCTCCATTAGTAGCCATAAAACGCTAAAACGCTACACAAATTATTCACATGCAGTTGTACTGCCCAGTGCCAACGGCAGACTAGGGTTCCCCATAAAGGGACATATATGAGAGAGGTATCAACCTTCTGGTATCAGCTCCTGACATTTTTTGTGGGTGAAGGCAACACAATTCTCTACACACATTAGCTTATACTTGCTAGCAAGTTTTGTTGGCTTGTTTCTTCACTGAATAAAATATGAGCTCTTCTGAATATATACGTCACTACCTCTGGGAACATGGGAAATTCATGTGCATTTTCTGTAAAGATTGAAGCTGGTATGTGATGCAGCTTAAATTGAGCCATTACCGCTTGGATTCTGGCACCCAACAACACAGCAAAATGACATTTTCACTTGGTTATATGGTCTACTGCTCTGAAGTGATTCATGTTTGCCTTTAGTTCTTCCTTTGTTTTGCCTCAGACTAACACCTACTAAAAGGACCTGGAGACCTTTTACACAGCAGCCATACTGACATGATATAGTAGGGTAAACGCAGTTGTTACCAGTGACACTAATTTAGGTTCCGTTCAATCTAGTGTAGCAGAGCCTTTCCGGTGAGTCACATGCACAATAGCAGCACCCTGACTCTGTTTGACTTGAATGAATCAATATCTTAATCAGTATCATTGGTAACAGCCGTGTTTACACTAGAGTTGGGCGATATGTTAAAATTTTCCAAACGATCATCGTCGGCCCATCCATCGGCAATTGACGATGTCATCGTCCCCCCTCCCACCTCCTCCCGTCCTCTCCAGTCTCAGCTGGGAGATGTGCGCAAGTGGCGAATTCACTATGTTACGCATGCTGCGCATGTTCACTACGTCCAATAGACAAAATAAACTCACAAAGTGTCTAGAAACACTTATTTCCCATTTTAAATGGAGAAATACGACCGCACACCTTCTGAATTCAAGTTTCTTTCTTTTAACGAACTAAGACGAGCTTAATTGGTTCGTTAACTCCTCGGAAAACATACTTAATTCAAACTTGACAGAAAAACGTGTAAAACTCACCAAAACCGTCTTTGTTAGTCTGTCCACTCTTCCAACAATCACCAACTCTGGTTTGATCAAAATAAATCCTGACTTTACCGCATGAAAAGAGTGTAAAAAATCAGACTCTGCAGGCTGTTTTCCTCTCACTCCTCATCCAGCTTAGCACACTCATGGTCTGCTGAGTGGGTGTGAACTGCGCTGGTGCAGTGCAGAGGCTGTCACTCTGCAGACTATTACATTAGCAAAATAAAATGACAAACATCGCCCTAAAAATCGGCCAAAAAAAGCAACTGCCAATGGATTGTCCAATCGCCCAACCCCAATTTGAGCTTTCACTTGGGGTTTTGTCTGAGATTTAAATGTGGCACCAAAGTTCTCCTTGAACCTCAGTTCGGTGCGTTTGATCCCTCCTTTAGACAGCGCACACTTTGCATACTCATCAAGTAGTAGTAGTAGTAGTAGAAGTATTATGAAGTATTTCCACGCAAAACTGGTGGCAGACATCGTGTTTTGTGTCTAATATGGTAGAGCCACAAGTTACTCTCCTAACTGCATTAAGGATCAGAAGTGTCTGAATTCAAGGTGCTTTGTTCTTGTTAATCAATTAATTATAGCCGCAGTAAGCTCCACCATCATATGCACGCACACACGCACTCTCCCTCTCCCTCCCTCCCACTCTCTCTCTCTCTCTTATCTGCGCATTCGGCACAACCTCTGGTAGCATCGCCAAGGGAAAAAAAAAAACAATCGTTGTTCATCCCTTCAATCGCCAATATACAATCGGATCGCCAATCTGCACAAGCCTAGTTTACACTACTGCTTCATGTCAAAACGAAAAATATCTATTCCTTTAAAGTAACAAGCCTTGCGTGTATTGTCATAACATAAAGTTACTGTACACCTTTCCTTGAATAATTGTAAGTAGACACAGTCATGTTGAAATTGTAAATTGATATTCATCAGCGAACTGTTAATGTGGTTAAATTCTGCACATCAGAGGCAATTATTTTGTAGTACATTTCAGAATTAGTGTCAGGTTAAATGTAAACAGCAGCAACAATGGAGTGGTAATAATATGGTTGACATCAAGTTCAAAATCTGGGAAACATCGTCCATTTACTTTGAGTTTGGCCATGAAGTATCATGGATGTAAAAACCGAGTCCTCCTCCCCTCATCCTGTCAGAGTCTTGCATGTTACGTTCTGTCGGCTCAGAAATGATCCGCCTGTCAAGTTTCATGTTCCTGACACACGGTGGTGTGTCCAACTGGTCTGACTGCATGTTCAAAAGATGCTGACTGCATTGTTGATCGTCTCAAGGTCCACTGTTCTGTAATCCAACCCTCACACTGCCTGTTATAAATGCCTGCAAGTGTATTTCTGTCATAGGTGATCCATGTTTCAGCAAGCAAGCCAAAATGTAACAGTTAAAAGAGAAAGTAGCAAAGTTTGAAGGAGCTACTGGCATCAGTGTGCGCATCTGTTGCCATAGCAATCTTGTTTATGTCAAATTGGCTCGTCTCTATTGTACAGCACTGAGCAACAGGCCCAGGCAGCAGCATGTCATTGCTCTCTCAGCCAGACTCAGTCAGGAATATGATGTGGCCTTGCTGTTTCATCATCCAAAAACAATCTGTAGGGTATATTAATGATCCAGTAGCTGTCTGATGTTTTCAGCTCGAAGGTAAAAAATGGCCTCAAACTGCATGACATGTTGCACTGTGCATTAATCGTAGCCCAGCCTCCTGGGTGCTCGTTATACATTCTGCAAACAGAAAGACCTGAACTTTACACCACTGACAGCTGCAGCCCATTCTGAAGGCTTTTTAGAATGGGGCGTCTGTTGGTTTTTGTCATGATGTCCTAATCTTTTTTTCCTGAAGAATCAGCCTGCTGTCTACTGATGAGTTAAAAAAAAAAAAAAAAAAAAAAAATCAGAAAGCAGACCATAAAATTACTGTCAAAGATTTGCCCGAGGGTGAAATGACTGGTGTTAACATCAGTTTCTGACAGAGGCAACTCTATGCTCTTCGGACATGTCTGTGTCAGGTATTAGATTACTCTCCACGCCTAGCCCTTTGGACAAGAGTGTGTTTGTTCCTGCTGTAATGCTGTTATCTGCCTTTCTTTCTCTCTTCTAATCTGGACACCGCAAGTAAGCGGTTCTGACAAGGGCTGTGCACAAATTGAATTTTTCTTCCCCTATCCCTTTCGATTTATAATTCCCTCTCTCGCCCTACAAGCAAACTCAATTTCTGACCCTTTAGACAAAAGGCTCAGATAAAGCAATTAGTTTGTGATTCTGTGTGAGCTGCCGGCTCAGGCCAACCCGACAGGAGTGTGAAGCACTAAAAGCAGCACAAACAGGGGTGATGACGGTCACCGGCAGACAGATTCAGCTCCACCGAGATGAACTCGGAGTCACTGGCAACAAAGAGATTCAGCCTTTGTAAGGAGTTCAGTGGGAAGGTAAACATGACTGTAAAAGCGGTGAGAGACCAGACAGCCCTTCCAATATGTCTCGCCTGCACGTCTTTGATCACTGCTATTTCCTCCTTTGACTTTTTTTCAGAAAATGCCCCTTGCAGGTTATTCTTCTATTTTGCTGCACTTTCAGACTCTCAGGTGATCTATCATATATGAGGTCAGTGCTGAGATAAAATGCACGAAACTGGCAGGGGTGTGTGTGTGTGTTTGTTTGAATTGTCTTTCAAGTGAGAGTGCAGTGACACATGCACATACACTGCCTGGCCAAAAACAAAGTCACCACCTGGATTTAACCAAGCAAATAAGATCCTTCCATTGGATAATTACTGCAGTGATTAATATGTTTTAGCTGGTAACAAGTTATTGAACCCTAACTGATGCAGTGAGGAGCTTCTCATTTCTTAAACAACCATGTCAGAAGACATATCCTGTGGTCGTGGAAAAGATGTGACTCTGTTTCAGAAGAGTCAAATTATTGGCCTGTATCGAGCAAAGAAAACAACTAAGCAGATTGATGAAACTTCTAAAACTGGGTTAATAACTGTCCAACACATTATTAAAACCTGGAAGGATAGTGGTGAACCATCATCCTCAAGGGAGAAATGTGGTCGAAAAAAATCTCAAATGATTGTGATCGGAGATCACTTAAACATTTGATGAAATAAATCGTAAAAAATCAACAGCAGAACTCACAGCTATGTTTAATAGTGAAAGTAAGAACATTTCCACACAATGTGAAGAGAACTCAAGGGATTGGGACTAAACAGCTGTGTAGCCTCAAGAAACCCACTTACCAGTGAAGCTAATCAGAAAAAACTCTTCAGTTTGCTAGGGAGCATAAAGATTCGACTCTGGACCAATGGAAAAAGGTCATGTGGTCTGATGAGTCCAGATTTACCCTGTTCCAGAGTGATGGGGGCATCAGGGTAAGAAGAGAGGCAGATGAAGCGATGCACCCATCATGCCTAGTGCCTACTGTACAAGCCTGTGGGGGCAGTGTTATGATCTGGGGTTGCTTCAGTTACTCAGGTTGAGGTTCAGCAACGTAATGAGCCCAAAAAATGAGGTCAGCTCACTACCTGAATATACTGAATGAGCAGGTTTTTCCATCAATGGATTTTTTCTTCCCTGGTGGCACGGACATATTCCAAGATGACAATGTCAGGATTCATTGGGCTCAAATTGTGAAAGAGTGGTTCAGGGAGCATGAGACATCATATTCACACATGGATTGTCCAACACAGAGTCCTGAGGATTGAATATTAATGATGTTCCGACTCTCCCATCATCAATACAAGATCTTGGTGAAAAATTAATGAAACTCTGGACAGAAACAAATGTGACATTGTAAAAGCTTACTGAAATGATGCCATGGCGAATGCAGGCCATAATCAAAGCTAAAGGCGGTCCAACAAAATATTAGAGGGTGTGACATTTTTTTGGCCAAGCAGTGTACTTACCAACCTTCCCAGTTCTCCCAGGACACTCTTGTTTTCCATTGTCCTCTCCCAGTTTCCTCCTGGAATCACAATTCTCCCACATTTCTCACGATTAATGACAAATTTTCACACATTTTTTTTCTTACGGAAAGCTTTAAAGGAAAGGGCACATTTCTTCAAAGGGCAGCCTAAAATGTATATATCCTTAGAAAAAATGTTTTACACAAAATTTTAAAATATACAAGAGTAATATACTATAATATACTATTCCTGTATATTACTCTTGTATAATTTAAAATTTTGTGTATATGTCTGTTTTAATCTGTTTTTCTGTCTGTCTGATGAGTGCTGCTGTAATACAAGAATTTCCCAGTTTGGGATCAATAAAGTACCCTCTATCTATCTATCTATCTATCTAAAATATTCATTTTCTGTGTTATTGTAATCAAATTTTAAAGTGGATCACTAGGGTAAATGCTGCGGTCTCATTGCGTATTCTAGCTAGTAACTGTCATTTGCATGTCATCTGTAGTCATCTGCAAAAAAAATGTGTCGGTTACCTTGGTTATTTTCATTCTTTAAAAGTCACCAGAATGTGTGAAACAAGGTCTATGAAACTCAATTTTTCTCCCCTGCTTTGATTTAGAAAAGTTCCCTCTATTTGAGGTTTCACGGTTGGCAAGTTTGAGCTATGACCGCATTTTAGTTGATGAAATAATCAAACTTTTTTTAAAACTTGGTACATAGGATACACATTTTTACAACTGAAGAATGTTGAGAATCACTATAGACGACAAAAATTATAAATAAAAATTAAAGTGTTACACAACTGTTATTCATCAATTTTTAAGTCAAAGCCACAGGGAGCCACTGGAAAGGGGCAAAAGATCCCCATGCAGCTCCTGGTTGCTGACCCCCACTCTATGTTAGCTGTCAGTTTAAGACCCACTTTTAAAGAAATACAAACAAGCCAGAGTGTTTTCCTCCCTATTCCAGAAGGATAATGGGTTCAGCTCGCCTATCTCCAGTGTTGGCACAGCGCTGTGGAGATAGGTCTGGCTATCATAGGCCTGAGTAAACTTCTGAATTATCCTATGTGAAGCATCTTTGTGTTTCTTCCACCACTGCACTGTTTTCATTTTCTCTGTAATGCCCAGTGTCCCTCCTTTCCAAATACAAACACCGAACGAGCAACAACTCCTATACAGAGCTTGTAAAAAGTAAGGGCACAGGCTATTTGAACTTTGGACAGTTTTTAAAGTCACCCTGGCCATATCTCCAGCGTAAGAATTCAATTTGGCCATTGCAGGGGAAAACTGAAAACCGTAAAGGAGGATTTAGAGTGAAATACATGGCATGTGGGAAATATAGTTATCTTGCAGCCTGGCTGGGGAGATACGGATGTGGCAGAACTGATGAGGTTCTCAGTCATTATCTCCTAGGTGATAGCACCGTATATTGTATGCATTTTTTTAAACCTCTTATCACTGTAATTGCCCTAAGGAAATAATTTTTTTCCAATCAATTTTGTAGTGTCACGAAGGCATTTCTAATCATTTTGCCATGAGATGATGCCACATTTTGTCTATGTCTGAGTGATGATAGTAAGGTTGTTAGTTGGACGGTGCAGTGATAAAATAATATGTGGGGTTAGTTATTAAATATTGAATTTTTATTGACGAGTATCGTTCTCATCTGTGTAACTGCTCAGTGTGGTCTGGGGCAGCATCAGTCTCGATGTGCAGTGCAGTCAATAGGAAACATCCGTGCAGACGCTGGCAATTGAACCGCACAGTGCAAATCCTGCTGCTTCTGTGCTATCTGCCCTGGCACAAATGAGAGTCAAAAGGATGGGCGGAGGGCCATGCTGTTTCCCCTGCCAGAGATTCAGGCCTTGAACAGAGAGATATCATGAATGAACCGAGACACCCTGCGATGACCCATTTGCACAGATCCAAGAGCAACCAGCAATATTACACTGACCCCAGAGTGTATTTTGTTAAAATGAGGCGATTCTTCATCTTTCTTCTTTGTCTTTTCATGCCTGCTACAGAGAGGCTGTCCACACCGTATAAACTGTTTGTGTTGTAGTGTGGCCCAGCAGTGTGTACACTGGGAGTCTCCAGAGACGCCAGCTAACACTGAATCACTGTGCCTACTCAGCGGGGAGCTGGGGAGACTACAATAACCAAATCCCTAGAGTGGGACTATCAGACCTGCAGTCAAACAGCACACAAAATCTGCTGAGTGTTAGTCTGCTGTTGGTGTTTGCCCTCGCAGAATACATGCATGTCACACTGGGAGCTACACTTACAGTAGCAAATGCAGTACGCTGACAGAACTTGACCGCTCAACTTTCTAAATCCAACTTTGGCAGATTACCAGATGATGGGACGTCAGACATGGGAGCCTACAAATGTCCTCCTTACTGCTAATTAGCTACTGATGAATTGTGGCATGTGTGTAAGATTTAGTGGCATCTAGTGGTGAGCTTGATCGCAAACACCAAAGTAAGTAAGTAATAAAGAACAAATACTTGATTACTGTATTTAAGTAGAGTTTTCAGGTATCTGTACTATACTTTTTACTTTTACTTTCTACATTTTAACAAATATCTGTACCCTCTACATTTTCAGAGCAGGCTTGTTACATCAGTTTTAATGCATCTGAGGGGAATTATTGATTATTTTAACTTTGCATCACTGCATGCTGCCCTCCCAACATAAAGACTGATTTCAACCGAAATGGATGGGACAGTATCACATCAAAGAGACAATTCCTTGGAGTGCATATCATGTACGACAGACATAACAAGACGAAAACAATGTAAAAGATGTCACTAGACAAAACAGGGGGAGACTCGACCATGGAGAAAATGTGAGGTTCAGTTAGCTTTGCACAAGTATCTGTACTCAAAAATGGGCAGTATTTCATGACTGCATTTAAAATACATTTTGTAATTTGTGTCTTGCCGGACAGGAAAAATAAGATGTAATTCGTAACAGCCCCCACCCCACAACATGACGTCAAAAATAAAATATAATCTGCTCTTCATGCTTTGTATTATTTTTTCTAGTTGTTTCATACCAGTTTAAACTACACTTCAATTGAAGACAATTCAAATAAAAATGCAATTCTACTCAAACAGTATTGTATGTACGTACTTTACATGTACAGTGACAGAGCAGAGAAGCAAGTTATCAACTGACATTTATGATCACTTACACAACAACAGTTGATTGGATGAACCATCTGTCTATCGCGTCTAACTTCAACCAGTCAGATAAAACTCTTCCCGAAGACGGTCGGGAGAAGAGCTAAAACATCTCACAGCATTCAGTGTCGTTCTTCGTTCTTCTTTCAATGAAGAAATACTCCCCAGTTCTGATATAACTGATGCTATCGCATTATCTTAGCTAACCTCTTCATTGTTTGTTCAGGAAGAGTCGCTTTCATGGACGCTTCTTGCTGTCGTCACACCTAAAACTTCGCCTGTAGCTGTCAGTAGTCTCTCCTAGGACACCGACTGGCTGTACCACTTTTGGTGCAGGCACAAACAGATATCTCTTAAGCCTGGCATGATGGACTCTTGTATGATCTTGTAAATCCAGCTGCCTCATGAGGTAACTGCTAACTATAAAAATGTATAGAAACTGTTGTTTGCAAGTATGATGAAAATTTGTCAGTAATGGGAATGTACATTTTCAGAAATACAGTGCTTTCTTGAAGTACTTGAACACTGAAGTGGCCCCTCTATGAGATGACACTCTGATCATTGGCCCCAAGCCAATCTGACTTTGAGAACCCTGCCTTAGAATGAGCCACTTATATCAGCAGAGACTGTGGGGTCCCTAATATGGAACCTGCCACCTTCCACAGCCATGTTTAACTGTGGAACAGACAATTTCTTGCACCAGCTCTACAGAGGGCCTTTCCCGTTTCACGGTTCTAAGTCCATTTTGCAAACTGTTTGCACATGGTGAAAAATTGTCTGAGTTATCCTCAATCATCTGACAGAATAAAAAAAACTCCCTCACCCACTTTGGTCTCTGGCTCCAGCGCTCCCTTCTCTAAAACTCTGTGAAGCATGCCAAGACCATGTCCCTTTGCATTGGAGGCTGGCACTGATGGAGCACACAGCTGCCAAGCTCTTCACTTGGGGCCTCAAAAGTTCTTCTTTTTGACCTGTACCTTTTTAGTCCAGGTTTCATCTCCGCCCAGAGATCCCCCCGCATTTTGCTCCAGTCATGTCGGGTCCCTGTGGCTTTGTCAGGAGCAAAGGTAACCAGAACTGGCATTCACATAGATGCAGCTCTGGTCCTTGTCAAATATGATATTCAATCAATACTCTGAATGGCAAATCAAACATTAAAAACTCATACAGACATAATGGTAGCGAACTTGTCATTGTCTAAAATTTATTCTACAGAGATGTCTTTATCAGAGGCATTTTAATATCATTCTGCCAGCTAGTAAAACATTCAAAATGTTTTCTGACACTGCCCAGGTTTAATGCCAAACAAGCTTTGAGAGCTAAAAGAGAGGAAAAGAGAAGGAGAGAATGTAGCTTTAGCTTACTTTAGCTTATGAAAGGGAAGTTAAAGTCGTTTTCTTTCTTTAAGTTTTTACTATTATTTATTTCCATGAATCATCCCATTTAGTCACTGATTCATAATTTAACATTTTATTCCATTCAATTACCACATTACATTACATTTTGTTCATTTCATACACTGTGTTCCATTCAAAACTTCAATTTAATTCCTGGTTAAATCAGACCAGATGCACATTTATTCCATCCAAATATTGTACGTAAATAATAGATATGCTCATTTATCATAATGGGGATTTGCTGTATTTCTTTCTGCAATAGATTTTATTCTCCAGTAACGCAGCATGTCCAAATGGCATCACAAGAGAATCAGGTCCCATTATGTCAAAGAGAATATAATCAACATGCCGATTATGAAGCTCTGTGGATTATCTTGAGTAACCAGGTCAGGATTTCTGGAAAGAGACTTTGCTGTTGAGTTTTTCCAAATGTAATTATTTGGTGCTTTGAGCATCACAAACTGAGTGCCATCTAGCTCCATTATACTGGAGAGAACGCAGACATCTCTACGGTTGATATCTCCAAAAGTGCAACTCACACCAAAAAAATCAAGATGGATAAATACCAGTACAGGCCAGGGGAAAAAGATGTATTTTTTATTTTTTGATTATGGGATGAACTGTCTCTTTTTGATCATTTAGCTAGGATTGTTGTTGGCAGTTTGAGGGGGGAATGTCATCCTCTTTGTTAACCTGCCACCCCACTACCCACCCCTGAATTCCCTCGAAGCAAAGAGAGTGCAGGAGCAGAGATGATGTTTAGTGTAATAGGTTAGCAAGTTAGATTCTATGGCCCCGACCATGGTTCTGAAATATCAGCGGTCTCACTGTGCTGTGAGTTGATAAATCCACGGCTCTGTCCATGGTGCTGAAGTAGCAAATGGATATATAACTGCAACGTTTTCTCTAAGTCCTGCCCTTCTGTCAGTTTCATCTTGGATCTATAATATTCTATAAACTGTACAGCTACAAGAGTCGTTCATCAGTTGTCAAGTCAATGAAATGAACCAGGTCCATCCTACCTGTTAAAAATTAACAAATCAGTTACTGGTTGTTCTGATACCAGTATCAGAAATGCCTCCAATACAGTTTAAAATGCTGGATCACAAGTACACAAGTCTATGTACCAATCCAATATCACAGTTTATTATCCCTAAAACAAATACGCAGTATCCTAGCACCATATCACATCCATACACTAGTGTGCACCTATTAGAAAACATATATTTTGACAAACCTTTTGAGTACCTGATCAGTACTCAGCATCAGCCAATATGAAAAGTTCAAGTATCATATCAGGGAAGGAATATCTCTGTTATTAGCAGTGTTAGTGGCGTGGCTATATGGATTGCAATGTTGGTTGGTCAGCTGGTCAGTCGGCCCACCCCTTTAAACAACTTTTGGAAAGCTTGCCATGAAATGTTGTTCAGACATCCATGATTTCCACTGGATGAATTGCGCTGATTTTGGTGATCACTTAGCTTTTCCTTCAGCGTCATCATCAGATCCAAATTTTAATTTGTTCAATATTTTGTTTCATGCCAAACTGTCTGCAAAACTAATGACATGCTTTGTATGTAGTTTTTTGCCAAACTAAGATGGTGAACCTCCTGACCTGTACTGCTATTTATCTGTCTAGGTAGTTTTGGTGCGAGTTGCAGAGTGTTTGAGATTATCAGCTGTAGATATGGTAGTCAGCTTGTGGTGCTCAAAGCAACAAAAAAAATTGAAAAATTGAAAGAAAAAAAAAAAAGGAAAAACAGTGTCTCGTTTCACTTGCTTACACCGACAATGCTGACAATTGCTAGGTTCACCATCTTAGTCTGGCATGTCAGCACGCTAATATTTATCAAAAAAGAGCTACACGCAAAGTACAGGCAAGGCTGGTGGGCATGACGTCAGTTTTGCAGATATTTCAACATAAAACAAAACACTGAACAAATTAAAATTTGGATCTGATGATGGCGTTAAGAAAATGCAAATCATGGATGTTGAAAGCGGTGCACCAACTGACCAACCAACAATGCAATCCCACTAACGATAATAGATAGATATAGATAATAGATAGATATTCCTTCCCTCCATACCTCAACTGAATATTGCCTGATGCTGAGTACTGATCCAATAGCAGTGTGTTAAAATATATATCATTATTATTACACACTTAGGCACAGCTGTGAGCTCTTGGCTAAATGCTAACATATGGTACTCAGCTTGTGGTGCTCAAAGCAACAAAAAAAAAATTGAAAAATTGAAAAAAAAAAAAAAAGGAAAAACAGTGTCTCATTTCAAGAAACTATGACCCGGTTACTCAAGATAAACCACAGACCTTGTTGTGAGAATCTAGATTTGATGTGAGTCGCAGAGAGCTTTTGAGGTATCGGCTGTAAAGATGTCTGCCTTCTCTCAAATGGCACTCAGCTTGTGGTGCTCAAAGCACAGAAAAACATATGTACATTTGAAACATTCAGAATCAGTGTGTCTCTCTTTTCAGAAATCATGACCTGGTTACTCAAGATAATCATCACCAGACCTTGTTATGAACAGCTTCATGTAGAAACTACTTTCTTTCAGTTGTAGAACCATTTCAGAATCTACCAGACGCAGTTTCATGTAGTTTCCTGCATGAAACTGCTCACAACAAGGTCTGTGGATTATCGCATCATGATTTTTGGGAAGAGTCTGAAGAGTGAACTAGCCCTTTAAGAATATGTAATATTACTCACAATCCAACTAATTCTGATACATTCTATTATACTTTTTCTTTATTTTAAGATGTGCGCTCTTAAATCTGCCATCTCTCTTTATTATGGTGAGGCAGAATAAAGAGAGATGACATGTTTTTTTTATTGTGATCTGCTGTCTGACATGTTACCACGGTGATTACTTTGCTATCCTGTCCTCTTCACAACATTTTTAATTAAAGAAGACTGGCAAGCAGTAATGTGAACAAGTGTGATATAAATAGCTTTGATAACAGAGCACACCCGTTTAACAAGAAAGACTACTTTTTTAAGAATGTATCCCAAAAGTATTCTGAATATGTCTTTATGGACACATTGGTGGGAGCTGGGGATTCACAGAGGTTTCCGAAAAAATGACACACTGCGACAGTCTTCAAATAAAAAATACCACTGCTGACTTTCCCCCCCTCAGATGAAAGACAAGTGCAATTCAGGGGATGGAGCATGGATTTTTGACAGTCTCTAAACCACATCTAAAAATGGCTGGTTTGCGGTGCTGGCAGCGTTTAAGAGCCATTACTTTCTCATTCAGCTCATGTGCCAAGGTCGTCAGACAGGATAATGAGGTTTTAGCATCCAATGACTCCCTTCAACACTGCTCTATTATGTTAAACAGACAGACCCAAGTTATTGTCTTTACTGAAGGGCTTGTGTTAGCTTTTGGAAATTGAATTTTTCCTTGCATGCTCAAGTGAAAAAACAAAATTTGGCACAGATGTCCTCCGCTCCTCTTTCTCTGGATTTCACTCAGTCAACTGCTGTGATTATGTGAATGCAGAGTGTGTACATCATTGATATGTTTAGTCACACTCTGACCTTGTGACTCCACACGAAGATACATCAAGCTGGAGAAAACCCACGGAGAAAGATGCAAACTCCACTACTACACCACTGTGCCACCATGTACAATATATGAATGGAATTAAACATGTATTTCATGTATGTATTGGGCAAACCTGCTACCATGTTCGTTGCACATGAAAGCATAATAAGTTTCAGTGGCTTCTGAAGCAGGTTTCCAGGTATCACCTGGAATGTGACCAATTTCTTCAGTAAGCAGTTGCTAAGTAATGAATTGTTGTGAGCAGTTTCATTTAGAACTACTTTCTTTCTAGTAGAAAATAAAGTAGTTCTGGTAGATTCTAATGATGAAAGAAAGTAGTTCCTACATGAAACTGCTCACAACAAGGTCTGTGGATTATCTTGAGTAACAGGGTCATGATTTTTGGAAAGAGACACTGGTTTTGAAATTTTTGAGCACCACAAACTGTGTGCCACATATACAGCTGATATCTCAAAAACTCTGCAACTCGTACCAAAACTATCTAGAGGAATAAATAGCTCAAGAGGCAAGAAGAAAAATATGTAGTTTTGATTTTGGGGTGAACTGTCCCTTTAGCATGAAGCCTTCCACTGTAGCCATTTGAACATCTCAGTGAGGCTGCACTTTGGCACAGCTGCGCTCTGAGCTAAATGCTAACATTGGCATTCAAGCATGCTTACACCGACAATGCTGACAATTGCTAGGTTCACCATCTTAGTTTGGCATGTTAGCACGCTAATATTTATCAAAAAAGAACTACACACAAAGTACAGGCAAGGCTGGTGGGCATGACGTCAGTTTTGCAGATATTTCAACATAAAACAAAACACTGAACAAATAAAAAGGGGATCTGATGATGGCGTTAAGAAAATGCAAATCATGGATGTTTAAAGCGGTGCACCAACTGACCAACCAACAATGCAATCCCACTAACGATAATAGATAGATATAGATTATAGATAGATATTCCTTCCCCCATACCTGAACTCTGAATATTGCCTGATGCTGAGTACTGATCCAATACCAGTGTGTTAAAATATATATCATTATTATTATTTTCTAATTGTCTCATACAGAGAGAGTGAAGGCAGACATCTCTATGGCCGATATCGCCAAAACTTTGTCACAACAAAAATATCTAGTTGGATAAATAGCTCTACAGGCCAGAGGAAAAATATGTATTTTTGATTTTGTGGTGAAGTGTCCCTTTAACATGAAGTCCACTGTAGCCATTTGAACACCTCTATGAGGCTGCACTTAGGCACAGCTGTGAGCTCTGAGCTAAATGCTAACATTGGCATTCAAGCATGCTTACATTGACAATGCTGGCTATTGCTCAGTTCACCATCTTAGGCATGCTAGCACGCTAATGTTAGCATGCAAATATTTATTAAAAAGCACTACACACACAGTACAGCTGAGCATGTCATCAGTTTTGCAGATATTTTGGCAAAAAACAAAATATTGAACATCTGATGATGGTGTTAAAGAAAATGCTAATCATGGATGTTTAACGTGACTGCAGCTCACACCAAAAATATCTAGATGGATAAATAGCACAACAGAGAAAAAATATGTATTTTTGATTTTGAAGTGACCCGCGACCCTCACGGATAAGCGGTTACAGAAAATGAATGAATGAATGATTTTGAAGTGAACCGTCCCTTTCAGGATTTTTTTGAAGAACTTATTTCATTCATTGTGATTGTTACGATTGATAAGAGCATTTTGGGAGAGCCAGTCAGAGGAAAGAGCGATGATAGTGGGATGGGTTTTTGGTAAGGAAGTAAATGTTTGCAAGTTCTGAATCAGTTTTTTTTATGGTCATTTTTGTATTTCTGTACAAAGTAATTGTATTTATAGAATGGAGATATTTAAAGTTAAATTTGTCAGTAAAAAGAAATGGTTACAAAAGCATGAGACATCAACATAAGACATCTGACTAAGAAAAAGAACATCTCCACGTCTGAGTACCCTGTTAGCTGAATTTCTATTTGTGTGTGGAGTATTTCTGACAGTGCCTGTGACAGGTCTTTAAGTTGATCTGAGTAATGTTTCATGCCCGGCTTTGTGCCTGGAATTCTAATGCTCCGCTCAGCCGTTTAAGGCTTAAATTGTCTGTGCAATAGCTCACCTACAAACACACATTGTGCAGTGCATAACAAGACGGAGGTTAGCGGGTGAAACGGGATGTGAATTCATGATGCGTTGCAAGGTCATTTGAAATCAACATTGCATCATAAAGGCTAGAAGTTAAAAGAACATTTCCTGCACCGTAGCTAGCAGCCATCATAAACACAGCTTGCCTTTAGTGGCTTCTGTATTACTTGAGTCATCAAACATATGAGTGCTGATTCAAAATCTCTTTGGGGAGCAGAGGCCTGCCGCAGGCGTCCATAGACTGAGCGCTGAGATTAAAGATTGGGAGAGTATGGTACTAGAAATACATATTTGGCTGCTATTTCTGCCTGACTGACTTCACCATTGGGAGCTATGAAGGAGGAGTGTATGAGCTTTACTTTACTGTAAGGATACAGTGCCATCAATAAGATAGTCAGAAAATTGAGAGTGGAAGGTCCTGTTATCGTTGCGCAAGATGATACAGAGTTGAGTGAGAGTTCATCTGAATGTGGATGGAGTTCACAGAGTCTTCAAAAGGCTCGACGTAAGCAAACTGTGTCGGAGTAAACTTCCAGGGGATGCAATTACATTTGCTGACGAAACCGATGGATACTGGTTCATAAACAGCTAGTGTGCAGAATGCAGAAAAAGGAAAAACATCCACGGAAAGATAAGAGAAAAGCATCCCGCCTGAGACTGGGGAGAAAAAGATTTAACAGCAAGTTTTGGAGCTTGGGAATTAGTATTAAGAAACACTGAAATTAAGACTGTTATATAAAGAGTGATAATAAAAGCCCCATGATATGAGATTATACTTGTCAACAAAAACAGGTGTGTCAGTGTCAGGGATATTTGGGATTGTGCTGAAGGCTCCGAGTTAAAGAGTGGGATGAGTTATATTATATTTACAGTCCTGAGCATCATTTAAATAAGACTTTTTAAAATGGCAATGGAGACTGTTAAAGAAATGATAGCGCCCATTCTTGCAAAGGGGGACAGATCATGTCCTTCCAAAAAAAAAAAAACAAACTTTAAGAATGATTAATACCAACACTCTAATTCTATTTTTTTAATGAAAATATTCTTTAAAGTCCACCTCCAGTCATGTTTTCAACAATACAAAATGCTCCGCAAGAAGAAATAAATTGTGTCTGATAGGTTTTTGTTGTAAAATAAGTTCAAATACCTTGTTAAAATGGCTATGAATATGCAAACAGTCCCCACCCTCTCCACACCCCAAGTCCTTACCCTTATCCCTAAGTAGCTGCACCTGGCTTCTCCTCCACGGTAACTACCTACATCCAGCTTCTCCTGTAGGCTGGGCATTGCCACTAATGATATGCATGGCCCCTCCCCCTTGATGAACAGGATTGGTTCCTTGGGTTTATGACATCATATACCCAGCCTGACTAAATCTGTTTTTTTGAGACTGCCCTTGTTCACTGCAGTTTCGAAGCAAGAAATACTCAGACATGATGTTTACAGCTTATTTCGCTTTGATATGTCTTCTAACACATGACAAACACCACATGAACATGTTAATAAGGTTAAAAATGTGATTTTCACTGGGGGGGGGGGGGGGGGGGGCTTTAAGGATTTCATGAAATGTTTTTTAATTTTTTTAAATTTTCTAAACTTGCTCTGTGCCAGAAAACACTACCTACAACTATAATACCTACTGATAACATAGGTAGAAAAATGTGTTATTATAATCATCTTGGTTTTAATTTTTTTTATGAAAATGTTGGCCCTTTAAAGTTGTGTCCCAAATTTTAAATCAACTCCATCAGATTTTTACAAAGACATGACCCCAAGGACCCTTGTCTCACTTCCTGGTTTTAAAAAAAAGCACTGGCAAACTTTCTATTTTTCGATAAATTTGTAAAATAATGGTGCTGTCTCAACCAGAATATGTCAGCTCTGTAACCTTTCTAAATAAAGGCCAAACAGGAATTGTGATTTAAAACGTGTATTTTGATCAGCATTAAGAGAACTCTGAGCGCTTTAAAAAATAAAATGGCTACTCACTTCGACTATGCAAGGAGTTGACCTTTTAAAATATATTTTTCAGCATAATTAAGGAGTAAAATTCTACTCTAAATCTCATCAAAATATAGAACTTTTTTCAGTTTCTGAAGGGGAGCCTGCCAGAAAAAAGTTTGGGAACCACTGCTGTAACTGATAATGTACCTACAAACTGTCTGTCAATTGAGTGATTGATTGTGGGTGCCATAACTCTTCCTTGTTTCTGTAATCAACATAAACCAGCATGTTTATCTTCAGCCCAGCTTGTAATTAGTTGGACTGTATGCAGATGGATACGACATGAAACTGTAACACTGCCTGTAATGCCTCTATTAATCTCATATCCCCTGTGATTGCTGTTGGTACTAGATGAGACTGATGTGCGCTCTCTGTGCTCTTTCATCAGTCGATGTTTGTTAATTCCCGTTTGTTGGGTCTTGAAAGGATGATTGTTTGAGCAAAGAACCAACCAATTAACAGCGGAGCTGATGAGAATGCAATGCGGAGCCGTCTGCTGGCAGGCAGTATAGAAATATACTCGCGGCACCAACTACTGCAGGGCAGCACAGCAGCCATGGGGAATGTATAAATAAATTAAACGTATGCCTTAGGGTTGGGCGATATGTTGAAATTTTCCAAACGACCATCGTCAGCCCATCCATCAGGGATTGGCAATATCTTCGATATCCAATTAACAAAACACTCACAAAGTGTCAATTAATTAAACATTCTCACACCTGTTTTTTTAACAAAGAAATACAACCGTTTACCTTCTGAATTAAAGTTTCTTTCTTTTACCAAACTAAGACAAGCTTAACTGGCTCATTAACTCCTCATAAAACATCCTTCATTCAAGCTCAGCAGAACAACAGGTAAAACTCTCCTAAACCCTCTTTGTTAGTCTGTCCACTCTTCCAACAATCACCAACTCTGGTTTGGTCAAATTAAATCCTTAATTCACCACATGAAAAGAGTGCAAAGAGTGTAGACTCTGCAGGCTGTTTACCTCTCACTCCTCACTCAGCTCAGAGCACTCATGGTCCGGCTGAGTGGGTGTGTATTGCGCCGCTGGATGAGAGCGTGGTGTGGAGCAGTGGCTGTCACTCTGCAATCACTGCATTAGCAAAATAAAATGACAAATGTCGGCCCAAAAATAAGCCAAAAAAAACAGCCGGTGATGGATTGAGCCCATTGTCGATGGCCAATATATTCATCCAGTTACCCAACCCTAGTATGCCTGCAAGCTACTTTGGGCAATCGATGCAAGCCTGTTGCTAAACTCACATGTCATCTTCTCACTGTAACACAAATCCAATACACCCTGGTTTTCTTCCCATTGCTGCCATACAGCTCAACTGAAAGCTATGACCCATATTCACTGTAACATCCACCCATAGGCTATGAGCTCATGTTCCCCAAGGGGAGATCTCTTATCATCACTCCCCACCCTGTGTCGACCTTGGTGTAAACTTGTTCATACAGTATTTCATTTTAAGCCCTACCACCATCCTAGCATCCACCTGTAGGCTCTAAGTGTATCTCCTAGGAGGGAAGTTATAGAGAAGTGAAGCCCCTCCCCTTTAGGTAGACCACCATGGGACCATGTCCATGACCAGGGACAAATCATTTTTTAATACCGTTTGAACTGTGTAATGAATGACCACACAACCAAGGTTGGGGGTGTTTGCTTTCAATACAGCATAGTAGGTAAGCTCAACACAACAGTGTCATGAACATCAAACACAGGCAGACAGCAACATCACAACAATCATAAAGTTATCATAAATTTAACCTGTTTAATTCCTTTTTTACAGCTTAGCTTTACTTCACTTTGTTCAGTTAAAGGTAAAGTCAATGCTAAAGTCTGTGTAAAGGAAAGTCAGTTCTCAGTCTTCAGCAACTATTTTATAACATGTGCAATGTATTTAAGAAGAAAATCTCTATGTAGCACTATATTGTGTTCAGGATTTTTTGGGTAAACCTGAAATATGGCTCAGTGACGCAACAGAACCACAGTCCCCTGAAACTATATAAGCTTCACGAATCAACTCACAACAGCACCCCTCATTTTGCCATTATGTTGAACTATACATTCTTAGCAATTTTTTTAAATCAACTTTGGTGGGATGGTTAATAACATGTTTCTGTGTTGTGACAAACTCATCACATATTGATTATTGCTCTACACAGACATTGCAGTAGACGACCAACGTCTCACACCGAAACAAATGTGCACACTTCGTTTACTCAGTAAAGTTTGGGGTGGGTTGGGGCATAGCAGACACTGTTCCACAAACTCAAAACTAGGACACAATTTTGTCCTAGTTTTGCCTCCTGAAATTCAGATCAAACTCTGAATCCAGGCAGGACTGAATAAATATGAATCAAGATTATTACCCATTTCTCACATAATATGGTTTCAGAAACACATAACTTGTCATGTTGACATTAATGGTGCTGTTATATGAGAAATTTTGTGACCGGGGCGGCCACCATTGTGGTTCTGGTTTCCAACAGAGGTTCAACTGTCAAACTACTGTAGGCAGTTCTGATCACATATGGATCACTCTGCATTGCCTATTTCTTACCTACAATGTTTTCAGAAACAAATTTTAGTGCTCAGTTTGGCTGTAATATGAGAAACTGAACACTGCCATGTTGAAAATGGTTTTGAGGACAACAGGAAAGGGACTCAGATGCACTAACATGGACGTGTGACGTGTCCTGAAAAACAGAGAAGCTTGGATTAAAACACACCCCGAAGTGTTCTCTGCTCAGGACGCCATAACTCTGCTATATCTCTACACGGAAAATAGTTTTTTGTTGACACCTTATGCCGCTAAATATTGTATATTGCACCTTTAACTTTTGGAAGATTATGATCTCTTTCGGTTTCAGAATTGCTTTCCAGATAATAAAAAATTCAAAGCAGGGTTTGGAAGCCTTACAAGGAATTCATATTCAAAAAGTGGCAATATATCCCCAATGGAAGATGCACTGAATGTACTTTTGCTGATGCTGTGGTATGAAAAAGGCCAGTTAAAAAAACATACAGGAGTTGAGAGTTGTATCTCAAAGGTTCTTGGAAGAATATCACTGCACCACGCTGTATCTAGGTCAAGAGAATTTAAATTAATTCCACTGTAAACTTTTGAGGAGATTGCAAACAATCCCTTTGGATCTAAATCACTATACATGAGAACAAAAATAGAATAACAGACGTGTCGGGAGGCTCCACTAAAACCTCTCTTTAAGACATCTATCTGACATCATTATTGCCCCAAAACTTAACTTAAAATATTGATGCAAAGATGAAAGGCCACTTTGTTTTTTGCCAGTGGTGATGCTGACCTGCGGGAGTAGATGGAGGGGCAGAGTAACTTGTCAACACTGCACAGGTGATGGCCATTAAAAACCCAGACACTTCAGCCTGTCAGCTTTCTCTCCGCTGTTTCTCTGGATGTGGTGATGGTGTTGTGTGCGGAGAGCTTTCGCAGATAGGAATGGACAGCTACGACAGGTTTTCCCGCATGGATTTTACCTCATTACTCAGTAGGGACTCTCCCTTAATTGCAGTTCCCGACACTGCCTGTCCCACAGACGCGAGTCACATGATTTTTTTTTTTATTATTATTATTTAATGTTTTGTTTCTTTCTGAATGGCTGCTCTGGTCAGATCCACCACCGTGTTTTACTCACCAGAGGCCATTTACAGAAACTTCCTAACTTGCAGATCCTGTATTAACTGTTTGGTAACCATGGTAATTACCTCCTTGATGCAAAAGCTATCCAAACTCCTGTTAATCCATGCATTGCTGAGTGTTTCTTTGGTAATTCTTGTAAAATCAATTTATTAAATCATATGATATCCAAAGTATTCATTGACAAACTACTTTGTTAGGTTTGGAAAAGACCATGGTTTATCTCATGCTGGGATAAGTAACTATATGGCTATTCCATCCTGGGTGCAAATACCACTGTTTGCTACTGACACCTGACACCAACAGCACTTACACTTAGTCTTAAGGTAAGCCAGTCTTAATTTGGCACTCTAAGTTCAAACTAATAGTTACTGTATGACGATTGCACCATCTAGGCTTAAGCTTTCTTCTCTCTAAGAGCAGGTGTAAATTATACACATTGCCAGGAGCAGGCAGAAAGTCAAAATCTAGCCTGATTAATACAGAAATACAGCCTCCAGTCACAGATGCCTTCTATTCTGTGCCATGAACACTCAAAGAGATGTCTTATTCAACAGAACGGTGTAGAAAATGAAAACAATACAATATAATACAATAAATAAATTCAATTAAATCAGTCAGACATCCAGTCATAAGAATGAAACAACATTTACAGAATTTACAAGAAGGTCCAAAGTCTGGACAACACCTATAGTTTTGCGGGCATTCACATGAACATGCATTGCTAAGACCAGGCTTAGAAAAAGACTAGGATTAAGTCTGGTTGGTGCAACCAACAAGTCCATTCTAAAGACTGGTATTATTTAATACCAACTTAGCAGTTAGGACCGGGCTTAGTGAAGACCAGCACGTACAAACCACCCCAGGATTTTAACAGGATCTGCCCTAAAAATCAAATGTAATCAAAAACCAGATATTTAACAAATAACTGGAATACAAAATGATGAAATACATTTATTTCAGAGACGTAGCAAAGAAACACTCGGCCATGCATGAAATCACATAGGGAACAAATGATCATTTTTGACCCATGTTGTGCATTAGAGGGATAGTGTTATAAAATGACTTACCTTCAAAGAGTGAGGAAGGAAAAATGAAAATAATGATTTTGGGTGATCAAAGACAAGTTCATTGATGCATTCCTGGAACACTGAGTACTGAAATTAATTTACTGCAAATATACAGAAAATAAAAACTCTTTTTAGACCCGTGTTGGGAACCAAAGGGCTAGGGTTAGGACCTGATTTAGGAAAAAAGCCATTACAGATGGACAGTTGCTGAATCAAAATTGCTATCCTAACTTAAGTTAGGAAATATGTATTACACAGGCATCCTAACATCCCAAAATCTTACATAAGCTCTCCTCACTTTAGGATAACCATTAAGTTGTCCCAACTTTCATTTATCCACTTGTAGTAGTAGCTCATTCACTACCTAGCAAACAGTAGTGTTCGCTAACAGTAGCTAATGGTAGCGGTGTACTCGGATAGAGGACCAGAATTATGCATGGTTTAAACAGGAAGTTGTGTTAAATCCGGTAAATGTTGTATTTTCTAACCCAATATTAATTGTCAATGCAACTGTTGTACTCTTAAAGCATAAAGTTTATTTAATATTGGCATTAAAAAAAATCTGTTTCCATATTCTACTCATACTGTATTTTCATCTCTCTGCCGTTTTTTACTAAATAAGTTTAATGACCTTAATTTTAATGATCCCCACTTCCCACCCTTCCATCCCTTTAACAGTGGGACATTCAACCATCAGTAATGAAAAATATATATATATTCTTTTAACATTCAAAATAAAATCTCTTCACAGAAGAGCTATGAAAAACATCCTTCAGTTGAAGCGAATAATCTTAAATTGAAATGATGCAAGGTCATGTTTCTTGATGTGTTCATCTTACTGCTGTTCACAGTACTACAATAATATACATATATATTAGAAGAATATTATATTAAGTACTTGTGTAAAAATATACTCAGATAAAAGTAAAAAGTAGTAGTCTTAATATTACTGCGTTACATTTTCGATTTTTTCTCGAATAATAACAAGCACATCTGGATAGGAGAAATATCTGTTTCAGTCACAGTATTTATGATTTCTCAAATAATATATTTGTGTTCGGCTGCAATGCTAGTTTTAACAGTAGCTAATGGAAGTGTTAGCTAATAGTAGCTAACAGCAGCGTTAGCTAACTTGTTCAATCTTTATTGCCTTTGTGTATGCCAGATACAGAGGAGAATGTCTGTTATCTTTGCCCACTCTCCTTCTTTCATCTCCCAATTAGCTTTGCTGTAAATTTCCAAACAAAAAAATTGCTGGAATTCTCCACAGATGTTACCAAAATGTCTAACTCATCTGTCTTAAGGTGAAAAGCCCATTGCTCTATTTTTTTTTTTTGCATGTTTAAGTTTGTTTCAATGATAAAAAACCAACAATTGTAGAGTTGTTTAGCTCAGCAAGATGAGAAAAGTAGCGTTGGTTGCCAGGTATGATTGAGCATTTAGGGTTTCCTAACCTCAGATAAGGTAAGATGAAGCAAGATAAAACAGGATTCCTGCAGTTAGTTAAAATTCTTTTCTGTAATACCAAATTGAGGAAAATTCTATTCTACACTCTCCCTGTCTTAAAAGAAAGTGTCTGTGATAAAGCCCTGGCATAATGAAAATATCTACAACACAGGTTACAGTTTTAATGTGCAGCTAAAGGTCACTTTGAGCACATGTAAATTGTGAGATTAACTGCAATAATTATCACAATTAATAAGATTAAAATATAACACAAAAAGGCTCATTTTAGAGACAAAATGTTGAAGTTTTTGATTGCACACCATGCTGCTTTTGTCCCTAGAGGGATCTGGTAGTTTTAAATCAAAAGCAACGTACAAAGTTCACCTCTTTTATTCATATTCACAACCCTGCAGTGTTCTGTTCTCGCTAGATGCCTGACATAACGGCACACAAATGATTTCAACATTCACACAGCAGTTTCTAAGGAGGTTCCCACCGTAGCTGCTGTAAAAAACATTAGGTGGTTATCAGAGATTATGAGTAAATGCACTAACAGCAGTGTGTCGCATCACCTAGCCCCCTCATGTGTCTTTTGAGGGCTTTTTGATTTTTACTCTTCAATTTTGCTGGAAAATATATTTTAAAAGATCAAACTCTTAACTATTAAACCTTGCAATGGGCCAACCTCTTAGTGATTTAATTATTTATTAATCATCATAGTTGCAGTGAGCAGCATTTTATTTTTTAAAGTTGCTCCGAGTTCTCTTAATGCTGATCAAAATACACATTTTGAACCATAATTCTTATTCGGCTTTGATTTAGAAGGGCTGCGGAGTTGACATGTTACGGCTGTGAATTCTTGTCTGGGGCAAGGTTGTTTTCTGGTACAGAGCAGTTTTAGAAATGAAAACAAATTAAAACAACTTAAAATATTTCATAAATTACATATATTTCTAGAGGCGGGAAGTAACCATATCTAACAATCATATCTATCATTACCTGGACTAAACTTTCCTGACAGCTCTTTACTTATACTCCCTACACTTTAAAACAAATATCTGTACTTTCTACTCCGTACATGTTCAAAACAGGCTTGTTTTTGAGGGGAATTATTGATTATTTTTACTTTGCATCATTGCCCACTGCCTGCCCAACATCAAGACTGATTTTAACCTAAATGGATGAAACAATGATAGAAAAGCCAATTTCCTGGTGAAGCCCTCACTGCATATTACGTAAAACAGAGGTAACAAGACAAAAACAAGGTAAAAGATGAAAATATCCTAATGAGACAAAAAACAACATAAAATGAAAAAGACTCAAGACAAAAAATGACATTAAAGTCATAAAACTAAAAAAGACATAACTAGATGAAAAACAACATAAGAGATGTAACAAGCAGAATCAGACAAGAGAGAAGCATGACCACACAGAAAAGTGAGGTTCAATTAGTTTTGCACAGACACAGCTGGTAGAAATGTCCTCCATGAGCTGACTTTTTTACTTTTATACTTTGAGTACATTTCAGAGCCTGTACTTTTTTTTTTACTTTTACCTGAGTAAAGAAGTTGAACCAGTATTTCTACTTTTACCAGAGTCTTTTATTTCTGTGTATCTGTGCTCCAACCTGGGTACAGAATATATGAACTTTTGCCACATCTGTATATTTCACATACACACACACACACACACACACATATATGTATATATATGTGTATATATATATATATATACACACACACACACACACACACATGGTAGGTCTTGATTTGTCCCAGTTCTCAAGATTGGGCACTTTACATCTATAATTAAGAGAAAGAACAGGGCGCCCCTATAGCTCAGTTGGTGGAGCATGCGCCCCATGTACTGAGGCTGTTACCCCTAATTTACACCAGGCATGGCTGCGCCGCGTTACGGCTGCACCGCGGCACGCAGAGAAATACGCAGCCATTCTAGTCAATGCTCGTGTTTACACCAGATGCGCCGCGGCGCGTGTCAGCAGCGTCCCAGAAGCGGCTCGGCGCTCCGCTCCGCAGAGAATACGCAGCAAGTCTATTTTTGACGGATGGGGCGTCAAGCTGCGCAGATGAGATCAAACCAGACAGGAAGTCCCGGCACGAAAAGCATAGTGAATCCGGTAAATTTTCAAAATAAAACATCTAGTGTCGACGACGGATCGTATTTCACTTCATTCATTCAACATTACGCCATACCCGGCGGCAACAGGTATGTTCCATAATATTGAGATGATTATAGAGATGTATTTTTTAATTAAACAAAGCTCCAAAACTTTGATCCATGACTTTGAAGACTACAGCACAATAAAGAAGGAAATAACATTAAACACAATTAAAACATACAAAAAAGAAACCACATAACTACATAGACTTATTACCCATGGTAGAAGCACAAAAATCAAGGAAAAATGACCCAAAACAACGAAGTAAACAAGTCAACAACTGATCCGCTTCTGAGACGCTCCGCTTCTGAAACGCTGCTGGGGTAAACTGAAGTCGCGAGTATGACGGAACAAAACCGTGGCGCAGCCGTGACGCGGCGCAGCCATGCCTGGTGTAAATCCCGGGTTAGTCCTCTGCAGCGGCCGCCGGTTGGCCTCTTGCCCATCCCCTCTCTCTACCCCCTCTATAAAGACAAAAGCCCAAAAAATAACCTTTAAAAAAAAAGAGAGAGAGAGAAAGAACAAGAATGTGGATTCTTTAATAAAGTGTATATATGTGGGAATACAGATTAGAGTGGGGGCAACACTAGAACTGCATTTTTCCCATTTTTCATTGGCACAAGCCTGTTCTGTGCATGCATCAGGTAAATCTTTGTTGCTATGGGGAGTTTTTGTCTCTTAAATGAACTTAAACCATGTACGACACACGCAGGGTCACTTGACAGTGAAGGAAATTAAAGTCCCATTTAGCAGTTTTGATAGACGGCGTATGTCGTTATTAACCTTCAAGTATAATGGCGTTGTCATTCTTGTAATGGAATCTACCCATAGCACTGGGAGGAACAAAATCACCCACTGGTGTTAGACACCATGTATCGAGGGAGCATGACCATTCACGTGGAACACATGCCTCTGCATGCAGCTGATGTGAGAAAGTGGCTGCTTGATGTCATCTGTCTTCCTCCACATGGATACACAAGCACTTGAATTGGTCTGTTGCTTTCAACCTTGCCTATAGGCTACAGCTACAGTGCAATTGTCCTGGGTGCATTAGTCAAGGCAGTCAGGAGGTGTGAAAACATGTCATTTAGGAGACATTTCAGAAATTTGCCATTGTCGCTTGAGCTAAAATTAGCATAAAACACCTATCCAAGGTATAACCAAATTAAACTGAAAGCTGTTGTTGAACTGTTTGGGGTACATGCATGGTTTTGATCTCTTTTGTAACACTCCAAAATATGTTCCCCAAGAGTCAGAATCACTGTTAGTGCTAATGGAATTGAGTAATAGAAGTCAGAACAAACTGAAATAGAAGAATTTATTTCCACCTTACTGCAGACGACCTATACCTGTGACTTATTAGCTAGAAAGCACAATGAGACCACATGGTTTGCCTTACCTATTCCTAAGTTCAATTATGATACTACTATAAATGAATATTTTTCTAAAAGGTATGTCTAGGCATTTTCTAAAAAAAAATAAGGCTACCTGGAGGCCTCAAAAACCTCCAGTTTCAGAGTAACTGAAGCATAAATACATTATAATGCTTGTTCCCTTGTTAAAACTACACTTTGTCCACATAAAAGCATCAAAACATGGATTATGGTGAAAAAGCAGTTCATATAAAAAACAACTCACAGCAAATTACCTAAATTTTCATAATTTCCCTGTTCTAGCATTATATTACATATAAAATTGTATATTGTCATTTTGGGGATTTCACTGGCAATACAGAGCGCAAATCTGTTCCAGCTGGCTCTGTCTTTACACAGGAGAGGAGACGCAGGATTTTCCTTTCCCTCTCATTGGCTATTGTCATAGACATATGCAGGAAGCTGCCACATTGGCCTTTGGATCGCCATACTGGACAGGGCAAGGGTGATGTGTGAAACCATACATGTGAATGGGGAAGCTGAGGTTTTCCTGGATAAAACCCACTACAATGTGTATTTCTCAATCGATTTCCATGATTGGTGTCATAGTCAAGGGTTCATGATCTATGTGAAGGTAGAAAAAAAAACTTTTTATTTTGTTAATCCAAGTGGATCATAAGCCTCTTTGAAATTGGTTGAGAAATTAACTTTATGGTGTTTATTTTTCTATCCAGAAGAACCAAAGCCCTCCATTTACATGTATTTATTCACAGGTCAGTCTTGCCCATAGACTGTATATAGAAGTGGACGGAGCCTTCGTGACGTCACCCATTGGTTTCTGAACACCCGTTTTGAAGCCTCAAGTTTCAGATTTGGCCAGCGCCATTTTGACAGTTTTGAAACCAGATGTGAATATGATTGGTTGAGACGGTGGAGCAGGGCGGGACCATACGCGGGGACCATACACTGTGTGGGCGAGGCATAGGCGAGGTCGGGCGAGGCCATCACTGCACGTCAACTTGGCTCCGTGAAACGGACAACTGAGATCCAAAATTAACAAGCGGGGGAGCGGGGTGGGCTGGTGGGGGGCGAGCACAGACGGTATAGTCTAAGGGAGCGAGTGAGTGGCACTACCATAGGGCACTACGCCTGTCAATCACGAAACCACGCCCCTAATTATACAGAACTTTAAGCCTTAATATAAAATCAATGAATGACTTATATGAAAATTCAAGTCTGGTTCAGTGAACATGGTGGGGGATATTAGCGATAGAGACCAGAATCGTTTTTTGACACGGGCTATAAATATGTTTATTTCAGCTGTAAAGTTCAGCATTTTAGAACGGGTGTCAATGGAACCGGGCTTCTTTTTGCAACCAGCTCGCGCGCCCCCTGCTGGATTTCAGTGAGAATACAGCGTTACTGCACTTCCGCATTGGCTTCATTTTTCAGAGCCGGGAGCTCCGTCCACTTCTATATACAGTCTATGGTCTTGCCCTGCCTGTCCAACATGGCAGAGACATATGTCTAACGCAGCAACAAACCAAAGTAGTCAATGCAGCATCTACCTGTAATATGCCTGTGGCTATTGTGGGTTGTGGACAAGACATGGAAGCTCCTATTGGCTCAAGTGAGGTGTCAGTCAAAAGGTGAGACTGCAGAGGAGATTTCTGCAAGAAATTGCTTTCATCTGCATGGAAACTCCGGACACAGACGGATGAAAATGGAAGATTACAACTTCTGCCTGCTAATTTGTGCAGTTTGTGAGCGTTTATCTATGAAAATAGCATGTTTTGGGCTAAATATTGAATACATATGTCATCAACTGGACCGTTGCCAATGAAATAGGACCGTTTTTGTCGAATATTAGCGAAGTGTGGGTTACAGGGAATCTTCAGTGGTGAGTTGCCTCAGTCATGTAATTGTTTGTTTGTAACTGGTTGGCACTGATCAAAACAAGAATCTCAGCTTTCTAAGGCTATACCATATGAGTAGTTGTTACATATTTTGCCGAATATAAGTGGAAAACTTAACATCTTCTGACTCATATGTGCAGTTTGTGGGTATATCTCAATGTAATTTTGTGCTGCAGATTGTATATGTTATTGGACTGGATCAACTGGATCTTGTCAGGGTGATGGCACCACTTTGTCAAAATATTACTGATCATGTGCTACCGTTGAGTCTTCAAATTTGACTGTTAGAAATTTTGTAACAACACACTTGTTTGTCTGTGGAGGCTTCCTAACAGTGATGAGTATACATGTTTTCTTAGTACTTTAATCCACTTCCCCAGCACAGTGGCCCAAAAGTCATGAGGGGCTTTGCCACATTTTGTCCACTGAAGCACTCAAGAGGGGACTTTACCTCATTTTATCCACTGGTGGTGCACCCTTTAAGGCACTTTACCACATTTTGTCCAGTGCAAGGGCACCTGATAAGGTACTTTATCAAATTTTGTCCACTAAAGGGCACCTTAGAAAGCAATGTACCACATTTTCTCTACTGAAGGACACTCAAGAGGACACTTTATCACATTTTACCCACTGGAGGGGCATCTTAGAAGGCACTTTTGCGGCGTTTTTTTTTTTTTTTTCCTTCAAACATAGGAACACCAGTGGTTCAGTTGATGTTGTAATTGTTACCTGTCTCAGTGTACACAGCAAAAAACTGTTACTGGCAAAAATAGAAATTTGGCTTTGTCCAAATTTTGCACTTTTTAAAAACCTGATGATTACAGGAACAAAACTCAATCAGAATTCCAACTGACAAGTCAAGTGAGCCAAATCTAACTGGCGCTGGGCTTGTGGCAGTCGGTGGTGTAAAATCTTTTATCAAAGACACCTGAAGAAATATGTAAGCCTGTTGCAAGAAACTAAAGTTGTCATCGGATAGCTCCTTTTATACAGTACGACACACAGTGACATGTGACACAAACACACTGACATATAGTATAAATGCCACATGCTTTAATGAGACTATTATTGTTATTTTGATATGTATGAAATGGAGGGCAGAGAAGTGGCGGTGCCATTTGTGAAAGGTCATGAGATATGCCATGTGTCATATACAGCTGAGCAAGGTGACATTCCTGAAACTTTGTTATGTGACTGTGTTGAAAAGTTACCATACATGCAGACAGAACAAATATAAGATACCTCAATACTGAGATGCATAGTTTTAACTCCTAAAGGGACAGTTCACCCCAATAGCTAAAATGCATATTTTTCCTCTTACCTGTAGTGCAGTGGTGGCCTTAAGTTTTGAGAAGTCAGCTCGTTACTGGGAGGTTGCTGGTCGAAATCCGCCAACCGGCAGGATAAATCTGGGTGGTGAAAGACCAACACAGGTCCCTCTGCTGATGTGCCCTTGAGTAAGGTCCTTAACATCCATCAGTGGCCACCAGATCAGACTGTAGTTGTATTGAGTTACTAGCTGTAAACGTGATCCGGGCTTTCCTGAAAAAGAGAGAATTTCTCTGAGTGAATCTCCCCTTATAATTTATGGTTAAAAATATATCCATCTAACATCTAAATTGCTGAGGTGTGAGCTAGTCGTGGCCGTGCCTTCCCTCCAATATAATGGAACTAGATGGCACTCATCTTATCATGTTCAAAGTGCCAAAAATATACAACAGCAATGTCTCTCTCCAGAAATCATGTAAGATAATCAAGAGACCTTGTTGTGAGTGGTTTCATGGTGGAACTTTGAGCACCACAAGCTGAGTGCCGTTTAGTCCTGTCAAACTGGAGAGAAGGCAGACATCTCTACAACCGATATCTACAAAACTCAGCAACTCACACCAAAACTATCTAGATGGATAAACAGCACCAAAATGATATGTCCCTTCAAACACAAGTCAAGTTAACTTATATCTTTCTGATATAGTCAGTTAGAGATATTATTTTGGATCAGATGGGTTTTCGATGAAATGAATTTGATGAATTTCAACACAGCCAGGCTTTCATTGCGTTAGATAAAAAGTATCATCACAACAGTGGTTTTGTTAACCCAGGGGGTGTCTGGCGCATAATTAGACGTCATTACGCACAAAATGGGCTGACTGCATGCTGCCTACTTCAGCCAAACAGAACAAGTCACACAGAGCTATGAAGCACCCAGCACTCTACAGTAAATTAGGCTTAAAGGGATAGTTCACCCAAAAATGAAAATTCGGTCATTATCTACTCACCCTCATGTCGGTTGAAGGTTGGGTTTAGTTTTTTAATCCACAAAACCCTACTGGGGATCCACAGGATTATTTACACCATGTTTTTAGCCTGAATCTTCACTGTAGATCCTTAGCTTGGAGCCACATTCACATGCACACTGTCTGAACCGGGTGTGTGTCAGGCCTGGGCAATATGCCTGACAAACCTATCACGATAGCAAAGTTTCATATCAGTCAGGATCGATAATTATTGATCATTCAGGTTGTGACATACAACACTACAGGGGGTGGAAGTGGCTGATGAAATGTGATAAAATATATAAATATTTTTGTCAAAATACCCCAATATTGTAACAATACTGCATTGATGATTGTTGTTGCTTTCACAAAATATTAACACAATGAGATTTTTGATCAATCATTATCAGTAATGTGGACATAAAGACTTTAGTGGGCAAAGAAATAATGGAACAGCTCCATCAGTAAGGTCTAATTTACATCACTTGACTGTATGCAGCTTTTAACAGGATAAGACAATCACTAATGCATATCACGATATACCCAATCATATCTAGTCTCATACACGATACAATATAATATCAATTATTGCCCAGCCTAGTGGTGTTGGTTGAGACAGTGTTCAAACAGCATGTTGGACTTTAAGAGAGCTGGAGGTTTTCTGTGAAACTCCAGCAGTGTTTTGTGGACTAAAAATAACTGAACTTCAATCAGCATGAGGATAGTAGACATGATTGAATTTCATTTTAGGTGAACATCCTTTGTGCATTTAATTACTTTAGCTGAATGATGAGGTGTTTGGGCTCGAGATTCAGGTAGCTACCACGAAGGTTTGACTGTTTTGGGGTGACTTTATTTACTGAAACTGTAGACTTATCTGTATTCACATAACGTTACAGTGGCCAAAAGGCAAACGCTGTTATACAAAACAAGTTGCTATACAGAAACCACTGCTATATAGAAACAAATGCAAAAGGAAAACGCTAATATCCAGTATACAACGAAGTGCTCAGGAAAGATAAAAATAAAATGAAATGGCACATATTTCTTTCTTTTATGTGGCCTCTCCGATCCAACTTCCCAGTAAACTTTCTTTCTCATTTACTCCCCACTGGCTTCATACCAATGTTGAAGTGCCTTGTTGTTTAGGTGGAAGTCTCAGCATGCCCCTACAGGCCTGGAGCACGTCCGTTGTATGACTGGATATGCAGCATTTTCGTTTTGCATTTGTTTTCCTATATGCAGTGCGTTTCTGTATTTGCATTGCGTTTCTGAATATGCAGCACCTCTCTGTATATGCCACACATTTGCCCTTGTCAGCCACCGTTAACTGTACTGTATTTTAAATAACTGATCCTTTTGAAGTAAAAGAAATGTAAATTCACTTAAAAGTTTTGTTTTGAAAATTACAAAACTACCATTTAATTTAAATGACACAAAAAAACACAAATGAGCCCTTTTAAAATAAAATAAAAAAAAACTTTTAAAATATTATTATACCAAAATGACCTTTATGAAACACAAAGCTTGCTCACCTGTGTGTCTTTCGGGTGCAGTGCGGCCCATTGAATCCTTCTCCTCAGCGCTGTGTTTAGTCCTGGTCCAGGAGAAACAACTGATGGTCTGATGGACGAAACCAGACAGCAGTGGCGGTCAACTCCTCTTCGCAAGTCCCGGAGCAGTCCTCAGAGAGCACAAAATAGTCCTTTCCGGCCGCAAGTGACCTCCTCCGCTCCCGCGCCAACTCAGCATGGCGTCCTCTCGCTAAGCGTCTTCACTGATTTTAGCTAGTAGCTAAGTTAGCATAGGCACACTTGCACGAAACACTTGCCTTAACCTCTCTGATTAGGCAGGAAATGTAACCTAATGTGCACAGCTACAGTTTAGTTACGTTCTCTACATTTCTGTGGGTTTCTCCCTCTTCACTCATGTTGTTCCTTGGAGTTCGCGTCTTTCGTGTTGTTGTCTTTAGGCCCCGCCCCCTACTGTTCTCTTCCTCACCTACGGCCAATTACCACAGGTGACTGTGACGGACAGATGGGATAACCAATTAAACACTCAATTAACAATGACGACATTAAAGCCACGCTATGCAAGTTTTCACTTAGTTCACAGTTTATGCCTCTGTTTGCCTTCACTATTTCTTATCGTTAACATTTTATGTCAACAGTATTGACACACTTTATTCAACTATTTACAGAATATCTTATTTGTAGGGCTGGGCAACGATTAAAATCTTTAATCGCAATTAATTGCATAATTTGCCTGATTAATCACGATTAATCGCATTGTATACGCAAACTCCAAGAATGAATTCAAAAGTAGTGTAAAGAGCACTTCTATTTCAATGTTCTGCTGCCATATGAACGAAAGTGCCATAACATTTGTTGTGCAAACACTTTTAACATCAGCACTTATCAGTAACACATATTTAGTTTTAAATCTCAACTTAAAAAATGTAAAAAAAAATATAAATAAATAAATAAAAAATAATAATAAATAAAATAAATAATAATAGTAATAATAATAAATTAAAGATTATTGCCACTGACAGGACATTCTCTTTATGAAAAATTAAAAAAAATTACCAACAAAATCCTGAGCCACAATCAGGACAAACAGGCAATTTCTGAGGTAACAGCAGAAACTTTTAACAGGGAGCAGCATTACCAGTCTATGGCCATTTAAAACCTCTGTGACTTTACCCTTCTCTATGTCTGCTTTGGTTTTTCCGCGTTTTCCTTTTTCCTTTCCCGGTTCCGCAACAGCCAGCGCCAGAGCCCTAGAGATAGGGCTATCTCTAGGGCTCTGGCCAGCGCTGTTCTCCTTCTTCTTCTTCTTCTGTTTGAAACGGCGGCTGGGCTGGCAGCCAGCTCATTGGCGCATTATCGCCACCTACTGTTCCGGAGAGTGAGTCAAACCCCTACACCGCAGCAGCCAGCAACAGACTTTCACAAAATAAAAGTATGTGAGCAACATGCTTTAATGCGCGATAAAGTAAATATCGGCGTTAATAGTCTAATGAATTAACGTGAAAATAACGCGTTAACTTGCCCAGCCCTACTTATTTGTTATTGAATTATGTTGATCTGTCAGTTTACTATTTTTTCTTTCTTTATCAGCCAAACTTGCTTTCAGTTTACAGTTCTTACTGTACTGTTTTTGTCTGATTTTATTAGGAATTAACTTATCTTAATACCCTACCTTTTCCAAAGGTCTACAACTATATGACTTTAAACATCAAACATTTTAACATGAAGTGCATTTAGAGGTGACATCATCCCGTTATGAAAGATAGATAGAAATCACTTTAGTTTTTTTTTTTTTTTTTTTGGTTAAGTCAAAGTGAAATGAATTTTATTGATTTAATATTCTTTGAGATAAACACCAATAGACTCAATCAATTTTCTAATCTCTGTTTCATTAGCTGCAATGCCAGCATATAAAGCAGACTTGGCAGCAAAACAGGATCAAGAATAAAAAACATAAGTATGCATTTTGCGCATCACCAACAAACTGGATGTAGGTTCCCATGGCAACGTACCATATACAGTTTGCGCCACTGTAACTGCATGGCATTGTTTGGTGACATTACTAACATACGGTTCATCATATTCCCTAAGCCAGTGGTTCCCAAACTGGGGGGCGGGCCCCCCTGGGGGGGGCGCGGAGCCACTGCAAGGGGGGCGTGAAAGACCAGGGGAGAAAAAAACGAGTGAAACAAAGCTGAATAAATATGATCTATGTAGGGGGAATAAACAAATGAGTCTGCTGTTTCTATCCAGATGACCTTTATTTTGCTAAAATTTAACTTTTGAATTCTTTTTTTTATCAGTTCCATCCCCAATTATTGTTTACAATTGATTTAAAATTTTGTGGTGGGGGGTTTGAACTTTTATTGGCTTCCGAAAGGGGGGCATACTGGAAAAAGTTTGGGAATCACTGCCCTAAGCTGAGAAACTCAAACTCTAAACATAACCTCCTAACCTAGGTGTGCATCACATGTTACCATAGTGATCTAACCAGATTAAAAGAGACCCACCTGTGTGAAACTGAAAACTCCAGCTTTAGGTTCAACATACAGTACTTTGGTAACCCATTAATCTCACTTCATAGTACACCCCTCAGCATGTATTCCTTACTTTTGTGTGAAAGAGTTTCTGACTTCAAACTAGACCATGTGATTCTACATACCAGATGAACCCAAGCCTCTTTCTAAATACTGTGGAGGATATTTACCAAGGATTTGCAAAACCTTATTTTAGATGCTAAGCAGTCGTCTGTTGTTTGTCCATATAGGAACATACTGTGCTTTTGGATCCGAGAACAAAAGACTGTGTGTTTGTGCTCATGTAATATGTATTTTACAGTGTTCCTAGTTTGGCATACCGTGCATGATTTATCAATACTGGTGTTGAAAATGTAACATAAGGGGAAAGCAGGGGGGGAGATCTGTCATGTCAGACACACACAGAGTGAGAGAGGCCAAAGCCACATCAAAAGAGAGAGAGAGATTATGAATAGCAAAAAAAAAACCCTGTCAAAATCTGTTCTCAGTAATATTTCAGACAATGAAAACATTACAGTAAAAAATCTTTTAATATGCATCCAAGGTTTGTAGGGGCTGTTCATTCAACAGATACAAAATTTTGTCTTTGTGTTTCCTTCAGTGGCCTCTTGATATATAATCTCTATGTCATTTTCCTCACTTTTAATGCTAAGGCTAGCAGAATGTCTAGTGTAGTGCGATAAGAATGAAGCAGCCATTAAAGGTGGAGCGAGTGATTCTGGAGAAGGATCCAAGTCAGTTAGTTCAACAATCAGCAGTTGTTGAACTAACTGACTACTGACAAAGCGTCAGTATTTGGCAGCCTGGGGATGAGATTCGACAATCAAATCTTTCTCCAGAATTGCTCCATCTGGAAGTACATGTCAGGTAGGCCTGTTAGATGTCAGTATATGCAATAATATTAAAAATCTACAATCTAAAAATCACCCCTTTTTTTCAGAACACTGAAAGGCATTTTAAATTCTATCACTGGTCTTTTTGTTCAGCTGACAATATCAGGCTATTTAACAAATATTTCCTGACGTATAGCCAGGGTTGGGTCAGATTATGTTGAAATGTAGTCAGTTACTGAATACAAATTACATGACAATTTTTTGTAATTAGTAACGTAATCCTTTGGCTTACCAAAAAATGTAATCTAATCTGAATACTTTTGGATTACTTCTAAATCAAACACTGAAAATATTGCCCATTACTTTATAATTAACAAAAACTGAACACAGATATAAAATATATTTTGTTTTTTGTTTTTTGTTTTTTTTCTTTTAAAACATTTTCAATGCAAATAAAATGCATTTTTGCAAAGGGTTCTTTTTGTGGAGCAGTTGTGTAAGAAACTCTTTTTATGCATTAATAGGGTACTTTAACATGAAAAAGACTTACATAATTTGATGTGATCAAGTAATCCTTGACAATGTAACTTGTTACACAATTTTCAAATGTGATCTGGGCTGGTTCTAGTTACTAATTTTTTGTAAACTGATTATATAATGCATGCATGCAGTCCAAAACTGTCTTTTCATTTGCACTCTGCTGCTTTCCACACAAATTAAATCAGTATTAGTGGTGCTGCTATATACTGGTACTGATGATAGTGATATTCAATTAAATATTAATATCATGTTAATAATACACATATGATAACATTTCGTAAATAATCCAGTGCCTCTTGAGCATTCTTTATGCTCTTAAATCATTTCTGTTTCACCGTTTCTTTGCATTCTTACTGGGTGTCCCTCTCTGAAGGCCCCGGGTGGAGGGAGACGCAGCATGTTGGGTGTGTTGAGGCCACATCTGATATCTGATTGGGCACCCCAAGAGCCACCCCATCATCCTCAAAAATGATTGGTTATCTGTCCAGTGAGAGGCGGGACATTAGTTTGAACCAACTGTTTGATGAGTATTTTTAAAAGTGCATTGATCCCTTTTGTATGTAGCCTCTTTTAAATTTTTTACAAAGTTGATTTACTTCAATAATAAATGTATAATGGAGGTATGATTTCTTTTTAAGGACTGAAAGAATTAAGTATTAAGTTTTATGTTAGAATTTTATGGTGCCACTGTGCTGTGATTGGTAGGACTATTTATCTTTTAAATAAAAAAACTAAACACAATAGTGCAAGAAACTGTAGAATACTGTAATATTAGTAATTAAAGTAGATATGAGAAAATGATACATTAATATGCATACGTACTGTATGTACACATCCCATTTGGGCCACACCAGTCTGCAAACACCCCTGTGTACAGTTGCAGTGCACTCCCACTCAATGACAGGTAGGAGACAACACACCACTGACACTCAGGAAGACTTTAATTGGTGTTTCCACCGAGGACACAAAGACAAATGAGGTTTTTTAATGGCGAAGGACCTCTGCTTATTTGTTAAAGTTGACCTCATTGTGCTAATTGGAAGAACTAATGCACCGATAAATAAAGTGCCACCATTAGTTCTTCAAGTGTCTTTAATGCAACTAATTCAAACATGTAATCTGATAATGATGCATCAACATGTTGCTGTTGTGTATATTACTTATAGCAGTTGGGGCTTGTAACATGTCTTAAGCATTTATTGCAAACTCATTAAAGTATGTTTGTTGTATAATCACTTGCCACAGATCAGTTTTTATTTTCACATATCCTTGAAATCCTTGTAGATATTGACACCATTTGCGGACAGATAGGAATCGACAGTCTGACTGACGTGATGGAGCAGTTGGAGGCATCACTGTGTTCTGTATTCTCTGCTTTTCCAGCCAAGAAGCAGTCAATTGTTTTTAGAGATCATTGATGTTCAACAGAATCCTGTTCAGTTTGCCAACAAGGTGCTCTCAAGTTAGCTGGACGAAAACAGGATTAGTTTTCCCGTGCTTCCAACACTTGGCAGCCTCGAATCCCGATGATGAAGTGAATTCAGGGAGGTTTTGTTGACAGTGGCAGGTCTTGAAACAGTTTACTGCTCGATGGGTGTTTAGGATTTTAGAACAGATCCAAAATCTGTCCAGCAAAAGTGTCTGCATGTTTGTGTTTGAGTGTCGGGGATTTGTTCCTGTGGTGTTAAACTTCTGTCATCAATCGGTTTGGGAGAGAGGCTGCAATTTTTATCTCATGATTGACGTCTCAATTTTGGAGGGAACTCAGATACTCTTTAGGACAAGATACAATTTATGTCTGTCAGCTCTTCATGCATCCCTGCTGTTCCAGCCTGTCTGGCTATTGTTGAATGGATTATGTAAGACTGCAGCATAATAAGGAGCTGTTTATACATTTAAGTGGCCTCAGAATCCTTCAGATGGTTGACTTTTAGGGAGGCATGACACTACAACAAAGGACAGCCCGTCCTCACCAGGAAAGCGTGTTAGTCAAAAGGGCAAGCAGTTTATTCCGACTGATGTTCCTAAGTATGACAGGAGACGTATAAGGAGCGAGAAAGTCCGCATACGGAGGAGGTTTCAAACAAGCTCGGAACTTTCACCCAGGAGATCTGGGCTCGAGTCCTGCGTGGAACAAAAAGTAAATGTAGAGTCATTTAAAGCTTTGAGTAACTTAAAATGTTGTTATGGACATGACGTTCATTGCATCACTGCTGTCATGTGACATACATAATGTAATTAGTTACAGAAAAACATAAACCAAGCCAGAAATCTGGTTGTAGTCATGGACTCCGACGTGAATTTCAGCCACATTAAAATAATTACAAAGTACTAAAAGACTGAGACAAGTACATAATGGAACTAACTGCACAATTGCAAATGGAAAAAAAAAGACATTTTTGTGCGGAGATGGACACCTGTAATTCAGTATCTGGCTGAGTAGAATAACGTCTTAAAGGGATAGTTCACCCAAAAATGAAAATTCAGTCATTGTCTACTCACCCTCATGTCGATTGAAGGTCAGGTTTAGTTTTTCAGTCCACAAAACTCTGCTGGAGTTTCACAAGAAAACAGTGTTGCAGAATCTCCCAAACAATGGAAGTGAATGGTGACCAGTTTTCAAACGTAAAAAAAAACAAACAAAAAAAAAACGTCTCCATACTCCTCATCTGGTGTAATCCAAGTCTCCTAAAGCCCCGACATGCCAAGTTGACTAAAACATGTTATTTACACCAGGTTTTAGCCTGACTCTTCACTGTAGATCTTTAGCTTGGGGTCACGTTCATGTGCACATGCAAACAGTCTGAACTGTGTGTGTGTTGTGACAGTGTGCAAATGGCATGTCAGGGCTTTAGGAGACTTGGATTATGCCAGACAAGCAGTGTGGAGGCATTTTATGCTTTTTCTCTAATCTGATAACTGGTCACCATTCATTTACATTGTCTGAGCAATTCTGTAACACTGTTTTCCTGTGAAACTCCAGCAGTGTTTTGTGAACTAAAAAAACTAAGCCTGACCTTCAAGCGGCATGAGGGTGAGTAGATAATGACTGAATTTTTATTTTTGAGTGAACTATCCCTTTAAGAGATGTGACAGGTAATTGGAAATGCTGGAGGAGCTTTGTTGTCAAGGCACGTTCAACATCAATGTATTACCTCAGTACTAAATAAATTAGTTGAAAGAAATTTTACAAAGTTGCCCTATTGCCACCTGAAGAATATATCAAGAATCAGAGCACTTATGTCTCAGCAGGATTTGGGAAAAACTTCAGCTGACTAAAGTGTTGTTACAGTGTCTTTACAGGTCTCTCAGCTGCAGCTGCTTCAAAACGCTGCTGCTTGTGTCTTCATTAAGACCAAAAAAATGGATCACATCACTTCAGTTCTGAGATCTTTACACTGGCTTCCTGTCTGCCAAAGAATGGATTTCAAAAATCCTGCTGGTGGTTTATAAAGCACTGAATGTTTTATAGACAAAATACATTTCTTATTTTCTGCTACATTATGAACGATCCAGATCTCTCAGGTCGTCTGGGACAGGTCTACTTTCTGTCCCCAACATCAAAATTAACTGAGGCAGGATTCAGTTTTTATCCACCACATATCTGAGAACAAACTCAGAGAAACTGACAAGTCTGCTGCAACTCTGAGTTCAAGGCTGAGGACTTTTCTGTTTGCCTCTGCTTTCATTAAATCAAATATGAGGCTTTTGATTCATATCTTAAACTGCACTGTAACTTTTACTTTCCTGTTTTATGTGATTTTTTTATTTCCTGTTGAACTCATTGTGTTGAAAGGTCTTTTTATATTGCTTTATGCTCCTTTTACATTTTGTCTTGATGTTCTTGATACTTTTTATGTTTTATGAAAAGCACTTTGAGTTGCTTTGCTGAAATGTGCTGTGCAAATAAACCTGTCTTGCTTAAATCTAACCAAAGTGTGACTGTTTTACAACACAAACTAGGTGTGTTACATGTCATCATGCGAGTGACGTCACTTCCGGTTTGTGATGTACATACACAGTTATGTGAACTCAAACCACGATCTTTTCCAAACCGTTACCAAGTAGTTTTTTTTTGCCTAAACCTGACCAAACTGCAACCATTTTACAACGCAAACCACATATGTAACATGACTTATGTCACATGACCTTCATAGTGTAGTTAACGTCTGGTAAGCCTGTTGTCGCCGGTACTCTCCACCAGTAATATGTGTATTATGTACAACACATATGTTAAAGCTTTCCTCATTTTTATCCATAGGGTAATATAAATCTTTAACTGCATCACATTTTACTTCCTGTTTTAACTGATTCATACACACTGAGTTTGTTTTAATGTATTACTGAGATTTTTATGTATTCTTTTTTTATGGCTTTTATTATTTTTTACTTCTTGCTGCCACTTTTATAGTTTCTCTTTGGTGTTTTTTTGTTTAGGAGCTTTTTACTCAGCTATATTGTAAATTAGGTCTCTCCCTCAATGTATTTCCGAGTTAAAATAAAGGTTGAATGAATGAATGGATGTCATTTTGGGAGTAACTGACAATCCACTTATTCTGGTGTTTATGCATAAAGATGTGTTGCAGATGGATGGAGGTATTTGGCCACTTTGTGCAGGTCTGTGTCAAGGCCAGTAGATTCAAAAAAATATTATAAATATTTAAACTTAGAGAGTAACTGCGGTACTTTTCAACCTGGACCCTATTATCACATGTTCTTGTGTCCGAGTGACAAATGGGGACAACATTTTTTGGTCCGGTTTTGAGGGAGAGCGCTGCAGGCAGAAGAAGCAAAACTAAGCTAACGTAGCTTGACTGTTCTTTTAAGTGTGTGACAACATTGTGGAAAGTATCGCTACAGAGATAGAGCTTTTTTAAAGTGTAAGATATGCTTTGTTTAACCAGAAACAGACGATTTATTGCTGTCACCAAACCCAGAAACAAAGAAACAGCAAAATTCACCTAAAATATCTTGGCTTGTCTTTCCACTGTTTCAACAATCACCAACTTTGTTTGGTGGAAATAAAGACTTTATTCATGGCGTTAGATGTGAAAATTTGTAACATATTTTTGTTTTTCCCTGCTGCTTCTCTGACTTCCAACCTTCATCTCATTCCTCTCCCGATATTATCACATCTAACGCAGGGAATAAAGGATTCATTTCAACTGAGCCAGAGTTGTTGATCACTGGCAGAGTGGAAAGATGTGCCAAGATGTTCTAGGTGAGTTTTATTCTGTTTCTGTTGAGTTTGAATGAGGATAACAATGCTTTAAAAAAGACCAGAAAGTCTGTTGGGTTTGGAAAAAGCAATAAAACAGCAGTTTCTGGTTTAACAAAATGTGTCTTACTCTTTAAAAAAATATCTATCTCAAAAATTAGTTTTCCATTAGTAACTTAGACACAAACGCATGGGTCCTGGTTGAAAAATACCTAAGTTACTCTTTAAAATTGTATTTATTTTTCTTTGCCAGTATGTTGCAACAAATGGCTCTAAATTATTTTAGAATACCCACTCAGCCCCAGAACTATGCACTGCACTATAATTCATCTAACTTGGTTCAGTCTAAAGTGAATCTTCAGGTTTTACAAAGTGGGAAGGTGGCCTGGGCGCATGCGCACGCAGCGACCGGCAGTGGATGAGAGTTTGGCGTCCTCGTGTATAAATGGACGGCATCATTTCATTTCACTGCAGAACAAATCTACCTTCGGGTATTAATAAAGTAACCTGAACCTAAACCTGATACCTTAAAAGAGTACTCCACCAATTCAGAAGAAAAGACAACTTCATTGTGATCATACAATCATACATTGTACAATTACACAGTCGTTCAGTGCCCATGGACCAGCTCCAGTTCTGTGCCAGCGCCTCGGTCAGGGGTTCTGACTGGAGAACTGACCTGTCATACATGTTTTTGATGGTGGACGGGGCACCGGGAGAACATGCAAACTCCACACAGAAGGTGCCAACCACAGCTAACCACTGTGCTGCCCAGCATGGCACTCCTGTAACAATATTGGACTCATGATGGGCAAGTTTAAAAAGAGGATAAAATCCTATCGTCCTTTTTATTTTGCAAGTTCTTTTTCAAGAAAAAAAACCTACATTACTCACAAAGCAACTCAGCCACCAACAACCCTAACCCTGCACACTTTTAACTTCAATATTTACACTTTATTGGTGATGGAAAAATATGTTCAAATGACACTTTACAAATCCACACTCCTGTGTGGGGAAAAGACTGAACATAAATGAAGGTGTTTGTGATTGTGGAGACATGTGTGTGTTTGTGTGTGTGTCTCTTGCGCTGGTTGCTATCATGAGCATTCAGATTGATTGTGCCGCAGACTTTGCGCTTCGAGCGGGTTGTAGCCAGTCTAAAGCGCAAGTGGTTTTTGCACGCCTGGCCACGCCCTTGTTTTGCCTTCATTTTTAGACCTCTTGCCCACGGCTGCACAGACCAGCCGTAAGTGCATTTGCTATCTTGCAGACGTAGCAAAAATGGCCCTTGCGCCGGCAAATCCACCTGCGCCGCCAGCGCAACGGCTTTGCATCGGGTATAAGATCGGGCCCTTGAAGTCGTATATCAAGCAAGAATGAGAAAGAATTTCACTTTGAAAACTTCAGCAATTAATGCCCTCAGTTCCCAGACACTGACTAAATGTTCTTAAAAGACAAGGTGATGTATCACAGTGGTAAACATGCTCCTGTCTCAACTTTTTGAAACGTGTTGCAGACTTTTGCAAGTCATCATTTGATTTACTTTTTCCACGATGTCCCATGACTTTGGAATTGGTTGCATTAATAATTCAATCAGGTGAATTTCATGCCCATTGAAACCTTTGCAGCGCATCTGTCAGTAACTTTACTCTGAGAATCCCAAAACTTATTAAACTTACTTTCACTTCTCTATTGTTTTTCTGTTTGGCTCATTGGTTCATTTGGCAGAACTTTGCTCATCAGTGTGTTGGCAGCTCAACTTGCCTTCACCACTGAGCAATACCCCCAAGATTTCCTCCAGGTTTCACTAAGAATTGAGTTTCAAGAGAGGGCTATTGACATTCCTGAGGCCAGGGAAGGTACGTTTTTGCAAATAGGATAAGATGCAGACATGGGAAATAACTAAGTACAAATAGTTACCGTACTTAAGTAGATATTTCAGGTATCTCTTCTTACTGAAAAATGTCTGTACTTTCTACTCCTTACACTTTCAAAACAGACATATTACTTTAGTTTTAATGTATCTGAGGGGAATTATTATTTTCATTTAGCATTATTGCGCACTGCCTTCCCAACATCAAGACAGATTTCAAGCTAAATGGATGAGACAGTAACACACAGAAAAGAAGATTCTTGGTGTATCCATTACTGCACATCAGGGATAACAGAACTAATGAGACAAAAGAAATTAGGTATGCATCCATCAAGACAAACACAATGTAAAAGGTATAACAAGGCATAACAAGACGAAAATGGTTGTAACAAGACAAGAACAATGCCAAAGAGATAAAGACAAAAATGTAAGATGTAGACAAATATAAAACACGTAGCAAAATGAAAATGACATAAAAGATGAGACAAGACAAATGTAAAAGATGTAACAAGACATAATAAGATGAAAACAATATGAAAGACATAAAGACAAAAATGACATAAAAGATGCTGCAAGATGAAAATGAAATAAAAGATGAGACAAGACAAAACTATGAAAAAAGATGTTAACAAGACAAAATGACATAATAAAATGAAAACTACATAACAAAAAAAGAAAAACCTAAAAGATGTAAAAGATGTAACAAGACAAAAACAGTGTGAAAGACATAAAGACAAAAGTGACGTAGCAAGACGAACATGATCTGATGTGACAAGACGAAAAACATAACAAGATGGAAATTACATCACAAAACAAATACAGCATGACAAAACAAACTAAAATTATAGCTGCTGCGCAGCAATGGTCGGGGCCGGGCAATTTTAGGCAAATTAGGCAATTCTGACTGACTGACCCATAACTGAGAAAAAGACGGTTTTAGAGCATCAAACTCCTCAGTGGAATTCATTGATAAAACTGTTTTTAGGACAGAAGCTACTTTTCAGAATGGATTGGTGAGACTTGCCAAATTACTCTTTCTAAATCCCATACTGATGTTTCTTTTTTATAAATATGTTTGTTATTCTGTTCCCTGTAGCTTCAATAACATTGTTAAACACTGATGTCTGACCCAGCACTAAACCAGCAGCTCAATGCTCCCTTTCTTAAGAAGTCATAATCTATTTCATCATAAAACACTGAATGTGTAGTATATGTAAAAGCCCATGTGAAAAATGTAATACACACACACTAAAACAAAGCATAACACAACATAGAAGTTACATCATATAATTATGGCATGCCCTTCAAATTGTGGATGAGTGGCTGGAGTGATCAGAGACTCATAATATACAAAGGAAAGAGAAAAATCAAGAACAAGAAAGTAAGAATAACATTAACTGCTAGCAGTTATGAACAAAGTAGCTATTGCATTGGATAGACTGAATATCAACTGATAGCTAAGCAAATAAACAGGGAAAAGAGACAAGGGATAACAGGGAAACGTGTTGATAAAGAGTATTTGTCTCGCCACGAAACTGCCTGGATCATAATTATTTTAACCTTAGCAGTCTCTAATCCACATAGCATGATGCCTGAACATAGAACTTTCACATTAGAATGTCTGTTCTGCCTTAGTTGAGGCTTGAACTCCCAACTTCTGACACTGAGGTCCATCTTCTATCTCACTGAGCTAATTGGCAAGTGACAGTTCATGTGTGGCTTCACAAATTGACTAAGCCAAGCATCAGGGTGCCAGACAGCAGCCATCCATGCCATGGAAAAGCAAATTTCAAAGTGAAAGTTCCAAAGCTGTAGCACATATGGTTGATTTGTTGTGAATTTTCAAAGTTTTGAAATTTAGAGGCTTGCTGTAGCGCCACCATCAGGACTATTGTCTTGTGTTTCCAGTTGAGGACATCTGGCATGGGGACTGGACCTTTGTGAAAAGTTTGGGTAGATTTCTCATATGGAAATGTTGTACACGCTGAGGCTTGAACTCACAACCTTCAACACCAAGAACCATCCTCTATCTCACTGAGCTAACTGGCAAATGGAAACACCACTTGTAGCTTCACAAATTGACTAAGCCAGTCACCTGTGTGCAAGACAGCAGCTGTTAGCATGTAAAGGCAGATTTCAAATGGCTGTCAAAAATTCAGTTATTGAGACAAAAATCCCAAAATACACAAATTGCATCTAGACAGCATGGAGATGTTGGTCATTAGTTTTTAACAATGATTTATTGGCTCCAAAAGTGAAAAACTGATGTTTAAAAATGACATTTTTGCATTGAGTCCAATTGTTCGCATGAGAGTGAAATTCAAAATGCTGTAAAAAAAATTCAGTTTTTGAGATAAAATTCTGATATTTTCCAAACATCATCTACCATGACTCCAAAATTTTGTCATTTTTTTTCATGAACATTGAAAATGTATTTAGCAAGAATTTGCAAGTATATGTTTATAATACCGTTTACAGTCAAACATTTTGATGCACTGTAGGCTCAATTTTTGATAAATCAAAAATCTGTGTGGATCGTTTGTGTAGGACAGTCTGAAGATGCTCTGTAGCAAGTTTGGTGCCAATTGAGCAAAAATTGTGGGAGGAGATAGGTTTAATAAGTTTTACAGTTTTTGAAAAAAAACAGAGTGATGGACTTCATAATTTGCAATAGGTTTAAATGTACAAAAGTTTCTTCAGTATTGGGGCTACATTTTGGTGAAAGTTGTAAAGCTGTAGCACATATGGTTGATTTGTTATGAATTTTCAAAATTCTGAACTTTAGAGGCTTGCTGTAGCGCCACCATCAGGACTATTGGCCTGTTTTTGCAGCTGAGGCAATCTGACATGGGACTGGACCTTTGTGCAAAGTTTGGTCATTTTTCGTGTATGGGAAGCAGGATTTCCTCGGAAGAAGAAGAAGAAAGAAAGAAGAACATTGAGGAAAACAATAGGGTCCTGGCAGCTTAGGCTGCCCGGCCCCTAATAAAAGATGCAGCAAGACAAAAAAAGACATAAAAATGAGACAAGACAAAAATTATGTAAAAGATGTAACAAGATATAACAAGACAAAAACGTTTGTGAAAGACATAAAGACAAAAACAACATGAAAGTCAAAGAAAGATGAAAATGACATAAAAGATGAGACAAGACAAAAACTTAAAAAAAAACATAACAAAATGTAACTAGACAAAAGTGATGTAACACAACAAAACTACATAAAAGACGTAACCACACAGGAAGAAGAGAGAGGGAGACTTCAGTTAGCTTTGCACAGAAACAGCGGGTAGAAATGTCCTTCAGAGGGCAACTTTTTACTTGATACCATAAGTGTGTTTCAGAGCCTGCACTTTTTCACTTTTACTTGAGTAAAGAAGTTAAATTAGCACTTAGTATCCACTTAGTATTGCAAGTATCTGTACTACTTCAGTGAAGAATGTGTGTACTTTTGCCACCTCTGATAAAACAACCAGCAAAGAGGTCGACTGGTTTCTAATGAGCACATGGTTTTTTATGCTCGGTGTATTTAGTCAGTACTGTGTAGAAAATATCACAGAAAAGAGAAAAGCAAACACTGCTAAATATATGAATAGTTTAATTATTACATTAATTAGAAACAGATTTAACCAGAAATAATAGAAGTGCAAGACTGGCAAAAACCAATAGATAATAATTTCTCTGTTTTTTAGCCATAACTTGGGAGAAATCCTGTAATATGTGATTTTCCATGTCCTTCATTCCATTGTCCACAGAGGATTGAATGTCACAGCTCTGCCCCTGGCTTCAATATCTTCATTTGCATTCTTGTGCCTCGCCATCTGCATCACTGATTGGACGGAACAGAAAATCCTCCTTAAAGGTCAACATCTGGTGGGAAAAAAAAAATTGTCAAAATTATTCATATTGCAACGTTAAAGACTAACTATGGTGTTCTGAGCAACTAGACCTTCTATTTTCTCCAGCATACGAACACTGTGGCATATGTATATAGGCTATATATATATATATATATATATATATATATAAGTTTAGGAGGTATAATTTTGTCCATCTGCTCATCAGCTGTCATTGATAGCCTGACAGATAATGTTGGCTCTGTACTGTACAGCCCTCCCACTCCGCGCCCGCCTCCACGGACGGAGAGAAAACAGTTTGCAGGGTTGGAGAACAGGTCCCTGATGTCTTTCTCTTAACACTAATTCACTGCGCCCTTCACGTTCTACATCTTTTCTTCCTGCGGGCTGTTTGTTATTCTGCTCATGTAAGTCTCTCTTCATCTGTTTCTGCCTCTCTTTTTCCTCAAGCTCGAATCTGCCCTATAAAACCAGCCGAGTGTCCTCACCAGTGGCGGCTGGTGGTGGTGGGGGGGGGGGCCGTGCAGGCAGCCCACACTGGTAGCTGGGTGTGCTGCAGCACCTTCAGCATTTACTCTTACTGTGTGAGTTTGTGCCTCCAAAGGAACATGTTTGTACTTTCTTTATTCCTTTAGTTCCTTTTCAGGAAAACACAGCATCACACATTTACACACATTCACACCTGGAAGCTGCCTGTATGGCCACATTGTGATCGGCTTAGCTATTGAAGCATTTGGGTTAATGGCCTCGCTTTAAGGGCACCACAGCAGCGGTCACGAGGCAGGGGAAAGAGCTAATCTTTAACTTAACTCTTTTCTAACCTTTAGGCCCATGCCGGCTCCCCACGTAGCTCCGCTCGCTATAACACACAAGAGCCTGAGCTTCCCTACTCACCGGAGAGCTAATGTATTCCTTAGATTCCAAGTTTGTACAGTGAAAGCTTTGAGAGTACAGCAGGCGTCCTCAGGATACCTCCTGAGCTCCTGCAAAGATGTCAGCACAGGGCACACAGCTGGTGCAGCGGCCAAAACAATCGCTCACCACCGCAGGGAACAGAGTTTAGTTCCAGGCAGGCAGTCAGTACCTCCAGCTTGGTAATGAATAATGAGTGAATGAGCACCAAAACCACACGGCCCATTTGATCCGGATAAACACAACCTCACCACTACACACATTTTGACACAAGAGGGTTTGTTTGGACTTTAGCAGAGGAATTATGAAAAAGGTGTGAGCCAATTTCATGGTGTCACAAAGCATGTAAAATGAAACTGTGTTTAGCAGGAGGATGGAGACGTGGAAGTTCATATCACACCAGCACTGAAAATCTGTACTCAACTCATACTTGCCAACCCTCTTGAGTTTCCCATGAGACTTCCTGTTTCCTCCCAGGATCACAATTCTCCCGTATTTCTTCCAATTTATGTCAAATTTTCACGCCTTGTTTTTCCTTTTAATTATCACAACCTGTTTCTGGCTCTGTACAGTGTGTAACAGCCCTGTGAGTCTAAAAGTCTACTGTTTCCACTCGGCCACATACATAATACAGCTACAACAAATGTACAAAATAAAAGAAATACTCCAACTTTCAGACCTGGAAAAATTCACATTTCTTACAGAAAGTTTTAACAGAAAAGGTCATGCATTTTGTAAAATCTCAATTTTCTCCAAGGAGCAGTGGGGGCAAATGAATGACAGAAAACTTATTATAACGTGTTAACCTGAGAATTAAAGTCAAATTAAAAATATTTAATATAAAACTCTTGTTGCAGTGTACTTATTATTTTCATTCTTTAAAAGTCAACAGGGGACAAAGTGTCTGAAACTCACAAATCTGTGGGAGGCCCGCAGACCCTCCACCTTTTGGTTTCAAAATCCTCTCTATGACTAAAGTACTGTTACATTACTGAAACTACTTAACTATTATTATTACACAAATAAAACTAAGTCAAACTACTGGTGTAAGTGGTGAGTAAAAATCGGCTTCAAAGTGTTCTTCTCCAAAACTACTCAAAGTATAAGTTACTTTTGTTTAATGCAGTGGTTCCCAACCTTTTTTCCATGGAGCTCCCTCTATTTGTATCTAAGGAAAGCTGAGCTCATCATGAACTGATAATCTTGAAATGGCAGCATTTGACTCTCATTTGACATTGCTTTGTCTAGTGTAGCCATTCATTAGATAAGAAAACCTAAAATTACACTTACAACAAGAAAAAAGAGGAAAAACAAAGAAAAAATGAAAATGAGAAAAAAGTAGGAATTTGTTTTATATCTTATTAATTATGAATGATTAATCAATGAATCAGATGTTCGCATTTTTAACTATTAGTTATAGAAAATGCACAAAATTTGCAATTTGTGAATATGATACTAAGTCTACTTATACAAACATGACACATTTTGAAAAATTAAACTTTGTCGTGTTTTCCTTTAATTTGTCACCTGTCTGTAGAATTCTATCACAAAACATAATTTTGGTTGATAATAACCCAATAAGGTCTGATTTAATGTGATGAGGAGTTGAAATAATAATAATTTTTAATTACAGAATTTCATATATGAATATGACATTCACCACAGTTATAAGGTGCTGTAATAGATTGAAAATGCACCTTGAAAAAGCTTGAAAAGACTTGACTTTGACTTTGGAAAAGGTGTATGAACCCTTAAGTTGTGAGTTTAGTTGACATGTGCAAATCTGATTTTGAGGACCTCTGACCACACAAAGTCTTGGGGACCCCCTGTGATTTCTGGCGCCCCCAAAGGGGGTCCCGGACCCCAGGTAGGGAACCAATAATGTAATACATTATCAGTAGCAGCACTCAATCAAAGGGGTTTCTTTCTTTTTTTTGCTCCTCTTCAGCTAATAGTTGTCTTCTCCTGCAGAGCTCACAGTCTGATCCTGCTGCACTCTGCCCAGCCGGAAGGGCCATCACACAAACATCCGCCTTCTCACTAACAGCCTAATTTATTCCACTACACAATACTGCCATTTTTAAAAAACAGTGAGAGTCCATTTATTTTCATGGTGAATCAGAAAATGATCGGAGGGCCACCGGGCATCCTGTCGGGGGGCCAGATTTGGCCCCAGGGCCACAAGTTGAGTTGTCACAATTCATTACCTCCACCCCTGCATAACAGTGTCAGTTTTGTTCCATATTTTGTTTGATGAATGAGAACAAAACAATTTGAAAATGACCCACACCTCTCAATTTTTTAAAATGAATTATTAACAATGATGTGGAGGCAACCTATAAACAAGGATCCAGGTTGAATTTGAGTGAAATAAAGGTCGGCACATCACCTCAGCTTTCTCTTGTTTGTTTATTTACCCTACATAAATCATTTTCATTTAACTTACATGAGTCCATATTCTCCACTGGCCATCAAAGCCCCTCCTGCGTTAGCTCTATGCTCCACCTGTGGGGCCAACCCTACAGTCTGAGAACCACTGTCCTACACACTTGGAAGGGGAGTGTCACTAAATCCTACACACTGGCCCTTTAAGTTAAAGAAGCTGCATGTCATAAGATATCAATTTTTTATTCATATGAATATCGGTTGTTGCACCACTGAATCTGAAATATCTCAACAGCTGTTGCATGGATTTCTATGATTTTTTGTGCAGACATTACAGATACTCATATTTTGGTGATCACGACCTGATTTTTCTCTCATTTTTTTCATTTCCCCATCAAGGTGAGTTTCAACAACTTTGATCCCAAAACAATCATTCTAAGTGCTGTCATCAGGTCAAATTTTCAAATTTTGAAAAACTAATGGCTTTCTCATCAACCTTGGCTGTACACGGTGTTACAGTCAGTGTTAATTAGCAAATCATCAACCACTCTTTATTCAGAGAAAATTGACTGAACATTAAGCTCTTTTACAACACTAATAACAATAAAATGACAAAAAAAGTCAAATAAAGCAAACAACTAGCAGACATGTCTGTCAAGAATGATATACAACAATAAAAGAAGAAAGTGTTAACATGCTGACGCATTAAACTAAGACGGTAAACAGTCAGGCTTGGGGAATAACATATAATGGGATTGTGTAGTCTGGATACTATTCTATTACAGTTACAGATAAAAAAATATGTAACCAGATTACAGATAGATTTTTGTAAAAATGTGGATTATTAATAGGATTACAATTTTAGAATAAATAACGATTTACCACCATGCACAGCACGCACACAGCTGCCAATTCATTATCATGACCTCTAGTGAAAAAATGCCTCACTTTGTCTTTATATCAACCAATCAACTGATAAATTAAATTGCACACAAAGGAAGGAGCAACTGGACAAACTAATAAACCTAACAACAAACATGAAAACACTGAGATCTGCAACGATTAATTTATTATTAATCAACTATCAAATTAATCTGCATCTATTTTGATAATTGATTGATCATTCTGAATCTTTTTTTAAAAGAAAAAATGCCCACATTCTCTGATTTCAGTTTCTTAAATGCGAATATTTTCTGGTTTCTTTACTCCTCTCTGACAGTAAACTGAACATTTTTGAGTTGTGGACAAAACAAGACATTTGAGGACGTCATCTTGGACTTTGATCTACATTTTTCACCTTTTTTTGGCAACAACTAATCGATTAATTGAGACTGCTTAATCAATGATGAAGATGATTGTTAATTTTAGCACTAAAAACTCTATATTAGGCTAAACAACTTCACCACATTTTATATTGAGGTAATACAAAAGTAACTATAAGTAGTCAAGTTACATTACTTTAATATTGTGATACTTAGATTACATTACTGACTACATTTTTTAACAGGTAATTAGCAACTGTATGGGAATACATTTTTAAAGTAACCCTCCCGGCCCTGGTAAACATTATATCTGCTGAACGTCAGCATCAACATGTTAGCTTTTAGTTCAAAGCACTGCTGTCCCAAAGTACAGCTTCACAGAGCTGCTGGCACGGCTGCAGACTCTTGGTCTTGTTTTAAACTTTTTAGACATCATTAAAACTGCACATGAGGATGTTTCAGGTGCTGGATCCTGGAAAACAACAAACAGACGGAGGTAGCAAGAATCTATAAAGCATAAAGAATTTATTCACCATTATTCTGGCCACAGGTTGAAGAAACTAAGTTGAATATTCTCTGCGAATGCATGGCCATTTTTCTGTTTAATGTTGCTAAAAATGAGAGTAAAAGCACTGTCATACCCAGAGAATTCCCACAGAAGGTCCAGTGACTGCTGTGAAATGGTAGCCTATGTACCAGACATGATGATGATCTCCTGCAAACTGACTGGCAAAGAGAATCAGTAATGAATCCATCTAAAATGACCTTGTAGCCTGCCGCCAGGAACTGATGTTTTAAACATCTAGACCCTAACTGACATTGCCCCGCTTTGTTTGAAGTTCTCTCACCTGCTGTTAAAACAACCATCTGTGCTGCTCATCGCTGTAGGGCACACTCCTGGCTGGCTGACAAAATGCTTTTAGTATGTCGAACAGAAATATAGAACCACCTGTAAGTTCACTGGAACCCATTTCATGTCCACACAGGTGCATGATGGTAAGATGACTGTACACGCATTTTAAAACATAGCTCAGAGCTGTAGATTATGACTGTTTGAACCCAATTAAAATTGCATGCATTTGGACTGGAGGGCAAATATCACAAATGATGTAAAGAGTAATGTTATCTATCAATAATGATAATAACACTGGTTTCTTTAAGACTCAATACATAGGTACTGTTTTCATGAAAATGAGTACAAACATGCTTAAATTACTTAAGACATACTGAATATTTTGCATCCAATCTTACAACTGCAACCAGGCCAGTTTGAAAATTGGATTGGAGCAGGAGAAATATACAGTTTTGGGAGGCGGTGCTGACTTAAAGGTGCAGTAAGTGATTCTGGAGAAAGATGGTTGATTCTCATTCCGAGGTCATTTTGGGAATGAGACTCAACAATCAGCGATCTTACCGGCCTGTGCTTGGCCAAAGTTTCCCCTCACAGGCTAGATTTTCTAATGCCTGAAAACAGAGCCGAGAGGAGGAGCAGAAGTCTAGTTTTCCACTTATTTTTACATTATGCATGAAGGTTATCATGGAACTTTTGCCCAGTGACACCAAAAATAAACTGCCTACCCCAGCTTTAACTGATGGTAAATCATGTTGTCTTCTCTCATGGCCGTCAGAGGGATCAGACATTTTCCACATGGACCAAGAGCAGAATTTGAGCCTGCTCTTCCATGATGTCTCCTTTTTTTTGTCAGAAGATGGTAAAACTCCATTTATTTTACGTGCATAAGAATGTGCAAATCTGATAATAAGTGTCCCAGCAAGCCACACTCAAATTAATTTTGTATCTTCCCAAATTGATTTCATAATTACATTGTGGAGACTGTGTTTCTGAGTGAATGAAACAGTATGTAAGAGGCTGGCGTTGCAAGGAGGTGCATGGGATAGATGGGGTGGGTTAACTGCACAACAGTGACACCAGAGTCCAGCGTTCGCATACAGACTCCTGCGATAAAAGCATTTTAGTTCTTCTGTATTAAATGATATGATACATGCCATGTTTTCTTACATGGTTATGCCTCTTAAAAACAAGTTGTATACTTTGATAAATATACAGTATAATTCTATGAAAGGAATAATAATCATGTAAGAAAGCACACAAAATAAAGACTACACAAACACACATACACACAGCAGTTGTGAGAAAAAGTCGTCTTACCTGATACTTGATCCTCCAAAAGTGTTTTTGTGCTCAGGAATCAGCCAGATGAAACTTCTCATCATGTCCTGTACAGTACAGCTTCCTCTCTGCTGGCTTGATAAACATTAGCTCCCTGCACTCTCTGGCAGAGAGTTTGATCTTTTCGATGGACTCAGAGAAAAATCCAAAATTTGCTTTTGCAGCGCCATTCTCTTGTGCTGGTGGGAGCCTGTCTGAAACATGTCAAGATTTTGAACTGAAATTGAAATATCATTAGAATAACAACATACCCAACCTTTTTTTTTTTTTTTTTTTTTTTTTTTTTGTGGTTTTGTTTTAAATGTACTGCTGTGAACACTGGCATTGTGGAGGATTATAAGTACGTGGGAGTGCACACTGACAATAAACAGGACTGGGTGAAGAACACTGAAGCTCTCTGCGAGAAGGGCCGGAGTTCTCTCTGTTTTCTGAGACAGCTGAGATCCTTCAACATCTGTTGGACAGTGTTGAGGATGTTGAATGAGTCTGTGGTAGCCGGTGCTATCCTGCTGGGGCAGCAGGCTGAGAATGGCGGACGCCTACAGACCCATCAAACTGATCCGTGAGGCCAGTGACGTTGTGGGGGTGGAGTTGGACTCTCTGACAGCGGTGTCAGAGAGGAGCATGCTGTCCAAGTTACATGTCATCTTGGACAGCGTCTCCCACCCACACCATGAGGTGCTGGTTAAACAGGAACACATTCAGAATAAGATTGATTCCACCAAGATGCACCACAGAGCGCCACAGGAAGCCATTCCTACCTGTGGCCATCAAACTTTACAACTCTTCTCTTCAAGTGTCTAAGTAAACAGACAGACCCTGGACTTATTTCTCCACTGTCAGAAGATACTTATTAGTCATTTACTGTATATGTTCAAGTAATCAGAAGCTAATTATTGTTTATATTTCATTTAAATCTTCATCTACGCAATACTGACCTCACAATATGTCATTTGTGCCATAATTCAACAGTTGGCATCATTACTGCACGTTTTAAATGCACACTGTGCATTAAACCAACCTGTTCTCTTATTTATGATGCTTGCATCCAAACACTTGTCCCTTCAGCATTATTGTTGTTTTCACATTATTATGTGTACCACTGTTGTATATATAGTTGTTTATTTTGTTTTTACATATTTTTTCTATATTGTTGGATGTAGTAGTATAATACACATATTTTTTCTTTTTCACTTATTTTTTACATACTTGTGATTTCCATTTCCATTCTTATATTTTCGATATGCTTATACACTTCTATTCTTGAATGGGAGCAACTATAATGTGAACAATTTCCCCCGGAAATTAATAAAGTATTTCTTGGCCCTTTTCCATAAACAGAGATGGCCTGACTTGACTCAGTTTGATTCGGCCTGTCAGCCCAGCACAGCAGGGGTTTGCATTTCCATTACAACAGAGCGACCTGCTTGAGGATGTGTCTCAAGGAGACTCGAGTCAAGTGGCTGTATAGTGTTGGATAAATGGTTCATATATGTCTCTGGGATAAACACACCTTAAATTCTTCACAATAAAAGTCTTGTGTTGTTTTGTTATTTAAACACTTTTATGATTAAGCAGCACAAACAGGAAATGTTTTCATTTGGAGTTTCATCAGCAGTAATTTAACACAACTCCGACACAACTGACAGCAAATATCAAATGGTAAAATAATGCAGATACCTGAAACTAAAGCTTGTTAGAAGCTAAAAAAAAAAAAAAAACGGTACTGAGAGCTGGACATAAAGAGACTTTAAGAAACTCACGACACTCGCACCGCAGCCCGCTTGGAAGAGGGTCCAGCTCACCTTGGGTGTCCATCTTGGGCGTGGCTCAACACAGCTCAGTGCGCTAAACGTGATCATGGAAATGCAACTCAGCGGAGTACAGTTTGGCTCATTCCGGCCAAAAGCACCAGTGGAAAAGGCCCATGATTCTGAACTGGATAGTGTTTTGCAAGACTGCCTATTTTGGTGGAAAACAAATAAAATATGTTGTCAGTGAACATTTTACTGACATGTTCAGTATCAACATTTTTGCCATTTGAAAGGTACATTAATTAACATTTCCTCATTATGTTAATGGGGGTCTGCAACCTGTGGCTCTGGATCCACAAGCAGCTCTTTTGCCCAACTTAAACTCTTAAGTTTTGAAAAAGTTTTACCAACTACTCACTTTTTGTTGAGATCATTTACTTTTCTTCTTTAAAGTATTAAAGAGTTTTAGAAACCTCAAAATATTGTATTTTAAAAAAATCATAGAGTGAATTCATTTAAGTGAAAGTAAATGATGGTTGAAATTTTAACATTTTCAGTTACAACCGTTTAACTGTCAGGCACCAAAATAATGACAAATCAGGTTCACAGTTCACTGTGACCAAGTTTTGAAATACATTTTGAGTTTCTAAAACTCAAAGATTAAAGTTAATCTTAAAAGGAATAGCAAATGATCACAACCCAAGGTCAGCAAAACTTTTTAAAGTTTTTCAAAAAGAGAGTTTGAGTGGGCTTCAAACTCAAAAATCTATTGCAGTACATTGCCTTTACATTTTGAGTCATCTAAGCTATTTTTTACAGTGTAAAGCGATTCTTATATTTGCCAACTGTAAAAATATGTAGCATATACACCTGATAAAAAAGTGTTATTTTGTCAACTAAACTTTGAATTTAATTGTTGCAGCTCCAGACAGACTTTTCCCCTATTTTTGGTCAAAAAAGGCTCTTGATTGTAAAGGTTGCACACTGCTGTGTTAACAGAACAGTTTCACTCTGGATTATGCTTCTTTCAGAGTGTATTTTCTGCTGCAAATTAGTTGTGTATGAACGCAGTTTCTAGAAGACAAGACTGGCAGGCCAGCATGCAGAATTCCAGGGCCCTGGATCCGACACACCAACTGTAATTGAGCCATTACTAATGTTAGAAATAATGTCAGTGCTTTTCTTCATGTGGCAGGTCAACGACATGCAGATAAATTTGATTTTTTAAAGGGGGAGACAACTTCTTTATGTTGGCTGCACAGTGGAAACAATGAAGAAGACACTGAAACGTCTCACGGCGCTTTTCATGTTGTCATTTGAGACAGAAGCACAGTGTGGGTGTAAATAAGAATAACTATTGTATGCATTTACTGTACTCCACACAGACACACGTGCACAGTTGCATGCACGCATGTCTGCACACACAAAGAACAACAGAAGACGATCAAGCAGCGCATGCATTATTCAAGTGTTATGGATCATATGAGGACTACAGTCACCGCCTTCGCTTTCACTCGGTAATTATCTGGATTCAATAGGTGCTGAGTACAAGGAAAACAAAGCATTAGTACAGTCTGGAAATACTTCACCGTACTGATAAAAGACGATTTCAGAGAAGCGCAATAAAAAAGACATCAAACACACTGACGATGAAGGAGAAGAGACAGAAATACGAAGGTAATTTACCTCGAGACGCGTCCTCGCTGTCGATTAATGTGTCTGTGGCTTAAAAAAAACCCACAAAACTTTCACACAATGTCCAATAACAACAGAGACGTTTTGACAGGTTGTCACATTTCTCCCAATGGGAGTACCTATTAAAAGTCTACTCTGCTGTATAGCGTTTTTTTTTTTTCATGTCCAAAACCAACAGCACAGTCCTACAGAAGCACAATATCAACACAGTGATCAACACATTTTTGAAACGTGTATGAATAACTGTGCGAATGACCTTCTTTTATACGCTTAAAAGGAGGAGTACAAATGCTTCAAAAGGGGCTTTGACATTGTAAAATTATGAATTACTACTTACACGAGATGATTATGCGCTTAAAGCTGTGTTACAGTGGGTGTTTTTGAAGGTTTTATCACTTGTTCACTCAGCTTTAAAGGAGCAGTTACTTCATCGCCTCTTCACCTACCAGGGCTGAGGGATCGCCCTTGAATTGAAGTAACTCTTCAAGATAAAAGCACCAGTGAGTGATCCTCACAAACCAGGAACATGTGGTTTGAACATGTCATTTGGTGGTATGAACCAACAAATATTCAGTTTATTAGCGATGAGCTGAATGCAGTTAGTTTCCTAAATTATGGATCACAGATCTGTCCAGTTCAATTTTATTTGTAGAGAGTAAAATCATAAAGTTATCTCAGGACACTTTTCATATAGAGCAGGTCTAGAGAAGAGAAGAGCTCTTTGTAAACTGAGGCAATTGTGGTGAGGGAATACTTTGTTTGAAGGGATAGTTCACCCAAAAATGAAAATTCTATCATTATTTGCTCACCCTCATGCCCAATGAAGGTCAGGTTTAGTTTTTTTAGTCTACAAAACACTGCTAGAGTTTCACAGGAAAACAGCACTGAAGAATCTCCCAAACAATGGAAGTGAATGGTGACCAGTTCTCAAAAACAACCTAAAAATTAAAAAAAAAAGAACATAAAATGTCTCCATGCTGCTTGTCTGGGCTAATCCAAGTCTCCCAAAGCCCCAACATGCCAAGTTGACTTGAAAGACGTCAATGACATTATGTTTTTAGCTTGAATCTTCACTGTAGATTCTTAGTTTGGAGCCACATTAATGGGCGCGTGCACACCATCTGAACCGGGTGTGTGTGGTGTGTCGTGTGTGCATGCAAGTGAAGTGCATGTCGGGGCTGTAGGAGACTTGGATTACACCAGACAAGCAGTACAGAGGCAATTTATGTTTTTCTTTTCCAACCTTCAGTTGGCATGAGGGTGAGTAGATGATGACTGTATTTTCTTCACTTTTGGGTGAACTATCCCTTTACATGAGCGAAAACTTTGAGCAGGTCCAAGCTCTTTATTAAGGGTGGGCCGAAATCCACTTGAACCAGAGAGAGGGGGAAGGGGGAGAGGTAAGAATCAAAGTATTAGTAATGGTAGCAGTAGTGGTGATAATATTAATATTAATGGTAACAGCGATACTAATGTAATAGAAGGAAGTGAGATAAGGGACAGGAGAGGTTGGATTTTGGTAAGAGGAAAGGTTCTTATTTGAAATATCCTCAAAGAGAGGCACAAGCAATCACGTATATCAGCTCAGTACTTTTTAAGTAAAGTAAAAGAGTCCAGCTATAAATGCACAAGGGTGAAAACAGGGAGGTTAGAAAGTCCAAACACTGACCATCTCACTGGCCATCACAACCTCGCTGACAGAGACACACACAGCAGCAGTGCGGTGTGCATAACATCGGCATCACGCACCTACGTGTTAGTACAAGGTTTTCCTGTGTAGTCCCGCCTCTCAGCCACAACATTGGTCCATGCGGCACACTGTCTATTGGCTAAAAGCAATGTCTATCAACAGATAAATGCTTCACGATTGGCAAATAATTTGGGGTAATCAATCCACATGTCAAGACAAGAAGTAACATAAAAACTTTAAAGTTAAGAAATTAAACAGATAGCAATAAGACCAAGCTGAGCAATAAAAACATGAAATCATGCAAATAAAATAGCAAAATAATGAAATATATAAAATACTAAAGACAACATAAAAACATAAACATAAACAACCAAATAACACCTATATTTATGCCATGTGACACTAATTAAACTGCGGCACCAGTTCCCATACAACCAATACCTACCAGACTGAATCAGAACACAGATTATGGTGTGTCATTTTGGCGCTATTTTGGAGTTCTCTATTAAAATAGTTGTCCTCTGGTGCGGACATTACAGACACATCACTAAATGTGTCTCATTAACATTACAGCAACTCTCACTCTACATGGCCTCTGCCAGGTAGCAGCCACAGTAAACCCGGTTAAAATGCAGAGCTAAACTGTCTAAAGTGTATCTGTATTTCACTTGAAATGATTCCAACAGCAGTCAAGATGTCCAACAAACAATTGTGCGTAAACAGGAGAGGCACCTGGTGACACACGGGGCGCGAAGTCATGACCCTATCAGGCATGACTTTGCCATCCTGGGAAAAATTATTGCACACGTGGCACACTTGTAAACAGAGAGACGGCCCCGGACATGGGGAACATAGGTATGACACACAAGATGAGATGCATCACAATGACTTCACATTTATATCTATGACAGGGAGACCACAGATGATGATGACAACAGCCTTTCATCAGGTTAGAAAGAGTTACTGAAGTTTGAAGCTGGAATTTTTATTTATTTCGCTGTTATTAGTACTGTAACTTAACAGTGTAACAGTGTTAATTTATTACAGTTTATCATTTATTTGTTTAAATTCATATTTTCCACAGCAATAAATAAAAAAAGATGTTCTTTCATGCCGTCATGTCACCATTGAGGCATCGGTACCATTTTATAAGCATTGTTTTAGCACCGGTATCAGAAAAAAAACCCAAATGATATCCAACCCTACTAATAATACTACTAATAATAGTTGAAACAGTTATCTAGCTACTGTAGGTGTCTTCCAGATCCAGACTGTACAGCTTTGGGGGCAGAGGTACCTGTAGAAAACTGAAGAAGAGGAGAGAGCACAAAAACTACTGGAGAGAGACAATGTTGAATTAGTAGCAAGCATTAATGGGCGAGAGTGCATACAGATAGCGAGTGAGAGGAGCAAGGAAGAGCTCATTAATGTATATAAATATATCTTTTTTTTATCAGATTTGTCTTTGATTTCCTGGTGTTTCTTTGTACCTGCAACTGTGTGCTACCTGAACATTTTTTCCTCCTCACATACACTGTGTGCCTGTCATTCTAACTGCTGCCTGATTGACGTTTTCTCAAGATCCATCCACTACCTGGCTGTGAAGTAAGTGATGGTGATGTGCTCTTAGAGTGAGTCAGATTTAGACCCTCCACAACCCATGTAGCCATGGGTGGGCCTAAGTGGGCGTGCTATTTTCCCCTCAGTAGGTGCTAGCTATAAATGTGGCTGCTAATTCATTGCTGTTTGCTGATGCAAAAGCAGCTTCCAAACAACCCATCTGCAACTACTTTTCAATTCTATGGAGGATGCAGAGCGTACAGTGTTTATACATTCTTTAAATAGAAAGTTTGCACCGTGCATACATTTGTCGAGCAGCTACATTTGTCTGGCCTGTATGTTTCAGTGGACAGCACCTGGTGAGGGGAAAATAGCACACCCACCTAGGCCAATCCATGGCTACGTGAGTGGGCTGTGGAGGGCCTGATACCGAGAGCACAACAATATCACGTACTTCACAGCTGGTTCGCGGTGGGAAATAAAATGTAAATCAGGCTCCAAGGAGATCAATGGACATGAAGGAGAACGAAAACGTGGAACAAATGTCCCGGTCAGTTGTGGAAGAAGTCCTCAAATTTTTTACTTAAAGCTATATTTCCGCATTAAAATGTCTAAAAATGCTAGAGCTATATTTCATGTTTTGTCAAACCAAGAAAAATCCATAGTTTATTCAAAGTAATGATGTGTTTCCTACTAGCTGCTAGTTGCTAAAACTTCCAGGAAAACACAGACTCCATCGGAGAGTAAGGAAGGAAGTTGGCGAGAGTGACATATGAACATATGAATAAAATTCAACTTATAGATAGATTTTCATCTGCAAAGGTGAACAAAGATGATGACAACTCCCATAATCCCCTGCCACTTCATGACATCATAACTACATTTGTCATTGATTTAATGTGAGAGATCCCTAGTCGCAGAGCTTACATATTGTGTGTAAATATAAAGTTAATATAGCAATAGAAGAGTTTAAAATACTGTTACAAGTAGAAATCTGACATCTGAAATCTTCCTTAAGTAAAGTAAGGTTGAATGTAAACAGCAGCAACAAGGTGGTGACGATAATATGATATAATAATATATGATTGTATTGTAATTATTAATGCAGGAATATTTATAAGCCTCACTAAATGCTGTAGCTGGTAAAGGTGGGACTAATTTCAGAACCACCTCTGGCCATTTGGGTGCCTGCCTCAACTTTTGATTCAAATGTCAAAGGTTTAGAGCAGGGATGCTCTAATTGCTTTGCCGGGGGGCCACTTTTGCAAAATGACAGGAGACCAAGGGCCAGTCAACGTGGTTTATCAGATAAAATGATCAATTTTTCTTGCAGTGCTACCAGGTGGGAATGCACTGATGCTAGCATGTTGTGATTCATGATGGTCCCTGATAATAGCGATCTTGCACACAGCAATTATCATTTGGCAAATTTAGCACAGTGGTTTAAGGTTGGTATGAGAAGGCAAGATAAAGGCAAATTTATCTTTCCACTTTTCATTGAATTGCCTGTTTTCTTTGTCATTTCACATTTGTTAGTTTCATCTTTGCCGTTTGCAGAGCAAATCTGACCGTAGCAGTCCTGTGCAGGTCAGCTGTACGCAGAAATCAAATGTCATTATAGGCAAAGCTACGGTGGCGCTGGAGTCACTTTCCTGTGGAAAACAGTGTCAGTCAATTTATTTTCGTTCTGAATTAGGAAATGGTCCAAGGACCACATGGAATCCTACTGGGGACCAGATGTGACCCACAGTCCAAAGGTTGAGTATCCCTTGTTTAGAGTGTATAAGGGCTTATAACATAATTGAAGTATGATGGCTATTCTCATGCTCAGTGTCTTATTAATTGTTGCAACAAATTTTGTGTTGTTTGCATGTTTTACACAGATTTGGGGCACAATTGAACCATTTTGGCCTCTCAAAACTGGTTAAAAATAATCAAAAAATCCCACCAAAATACCACATTAGGACACCAAGACTTTGAGGAACACCATAGAACACCATCACCATAGTGATTTGGTATCATAAACTGTTGAAATTTTGGAAAATTCTGCACAAATTGTGTTCTCTGCAACTTTTCGAATTGTTCAGAGACCCCCTTATTGTCAGTATTTGTAGGAAAGCCATTCACCTTCTGAATGCTCCAGGTCTCTAGTTTGTGGTTGTGACATTTCATGAGCCTGTGATTATCCTCAAATTAAGAAAAAAAAAAATCTCACTGCAATGAAATGGTTTCTATGTTGACTAACATCATCATGCATGACAATTGGGCTCAATAAACTCACAAAAGTCTCAGCTCTCCTGTCAGAGCCAAGTTATGCAATTCAGATACTATTTATGGACCCCAGTGCACACAAATATTCAAACACCATTTTAAAAATATTGGTTAAAATAACACATTTATGCTGCATGCAAAAAACTGCACAGGATTAGCATATAGTGAGCATTTATATGAAGGTGAGACTCTTGAGGACACATTTTTATTTGGATATCTTGAGGTGAGAGGTCAAGGGACCCCTTTGAAAACTGCCATGCCACTTTTTTACCTTGCTAAAATATGGCCAACTTTGGAGTGCCTTAGGTCTAGTTTCAAGTGATATCCGTATCCCGCTTTAAACTGAGCCATTTTTAGCCTTTGAAAGACAGTAATGACGGCTAAGGATGAGGAGTTTATTCATGCAGTAGGCAGAGCTGTGAGACGCTGTTTTGCTCGGGGCCCTAAGCACAGCGTACACAGTGGCAGAGCTGCCTAATTTAACTACTTTGTATATTGCCAGGTAGATAAATCCAAATACATCATAATTTATTAGTGATTTATATTTTATAATAATAATCTCAGTCTGCATTGTAATGTTGTAACAAGTACAATATTGGTTTCCAAAAGTTGTAGAGTATACTGTAAGTATGCAGTAGCATAAAATCAAAATATTGTACTTAAGTACAATACATGCTGCAGCAGTTTGGCAACCAGCTGACAAACAACATCCAATCATATTCATGCTGCATTGTAACCCTACTGACTTTAATCTGCTGATACATTAATTCCAATGCTGTTTGCTGCTGCTGATGATTTTTGCATTGTTGATGAACTAAGATCCGATGTTAATGTATGTTTTCAGCTTTCTGTGATTTGGTATCAGTATGTGTTACCCTCTGTCTCGACTGCAAGCAACCCAGACGCACTTCCTGCTTCAGGAACACTCTCATTTTAATCCATGCAGTCTGCACAAGCTCTGTGCATCTTGCGCCCCAGCTGCGTCTGACGCAAGCTGAAGTGTTTATTTAGGCTGGACCACACAATTGCATTTGCATACATGTAGCATTAATTTCTGAGGACGTACACTACCATTGCTCCAAATGGACTCGGGATATGTGAGGCAGCCATGATGTGTAGGAGTGTATATGCAGACACGCTGTTAATAGCAAGTAAATAAACACGCAAATGCAAGGTTGGTGTGCAGTAAAAAGGCACTGAAAATGTATTTTACCCACATTTTGTAACCTAGGCAGAGCAGAGTGTGCTCCACAGCCAGAGAGCAGCTCAGCCTGCTCCAGTTTGTAATCTCACAGACCCTCCCTTCACATTACTCAGCAGCTGGGAAGCAAGACACAGAAACTTCTTGAACTTTTTCTGCAGTGTTTTTTGGGGGCAAACTGTACTTTTACTGCCACCAGACAACTTTACTGCTGAACTTTAATCCCTCTGCTCTGATCACCAACACCTGTCCGCCCTGACTGCAGCCACTGGTGCTCTTTTTTTTTTCCTTTTCTCATCGTTCTTTTGCTCATCCACACTCACTGCAGTGCTTATGCCACAATCACGTGCATCATGTTGATGGAAAATAGATCAGGAATATTCACACGTCGAAAGAAAACTGCAGACTGCGCAGAAGTTTTGGTTGCGCATTTGCTCCTGAATGCTTTCAAATGTGCGAATAATACAGACCCGAAATAGACACACGCTTCAGTGAGGCGTGAACGAGGTTGTCATGCGGGCATGATATTGATGTGACAAGGGGTGAGGGGGTTTATTTAGAGAAGGTTCCTCATTTCTCACAGATTTTTCCCTCAAACCACTGAGCCTTTTCAGATCAGTCTAACTGTATATGGTCATTTCCTTGATGTTAAGTGAACAGAAATAATAATAGACATAGCAGTGTGGCATCGCCTATCCAATTATAGGTGGCTGTGATTCATTACATAACAAGCCTATAGAATGTGTTATAACACAGGTACAGACAGATGCTGAGGCAGGACTGGAGGATCATATTTATATCATCATTACCTGTCTTTCACCTGGCAATTTGTTGCAGCTGAATAATCACGGAGGAGCTCGATGAGTGAACAGAATGACTTACTGGAGTTCTACCCATTCGAGATGAGTTTGCTCTTCGACTGTCGGAAAATCTGCAGGAGAGCAAACAGTTCATGTGAGCAGCACAGAAAAAGAACGGTGGTTGAGGATGGTATTTAACAGGTTATTATTTTACATAAATGCCAGATGTTGGTTGATGTTGTACCTTTTGAATGAATATTTCACTCAAAGCCGATGTTTGCCTCCTTTGGACTGTACATTCACAATAGTTGCAATGGATTGCTTGCCCGGGAACCAGACGAATCTGTTGAGCACATGTTTTCATTTACTCTGGGAGTGTAGGGGAATATGATATTAATACCTCGAAATAAATGTTCCTACAATAACATTTATTAATAAAAAGGGGGCACCACCTCAAAATTAGAGGAAAATTACTGTAACACAATAATAACTACGGAGATCAGTTATTAATTGGTCAGTACACTTGTTAGTTATGAATCAATCTCATCTGGGTTATGAATTCTTCCATACATTGATCTTAATTCCTGTATCAGAAGAGATATCCACAGACAACGACTTGGCGATAAATGAGGATTTATTAGAGATTAATGAGTTAACATATGAATATATGAATAATCAATGGAGGTAGATGAATACACAAAATACAATAATATATATGGACATTAATGTAGATGATTCAATGGTACTGTAGTTGACGATAATGAGAGAGTATGTGTTTGTAAATAGAGGTTAGAAACACGTAGATGTGGACTATGTGTAAACCCGCTTATTTAGCAAACATAGATTAGAATTAATATTAAACCAGCTAAGCCTTCTATCCGACATGAACTCTTATCACAACGGCTGCGGTTGGTGGGTGAGTTTTGCCTACTTTCTCTGCAGCGTGGATCAGGCTCGGACGTGCTCGGCGGACCCGAACCTCGTGGCGGCACCAGCAGACCTTGGACACAGCCTCCCAACGAGACGATGCTAGCGGGGACGCAGTGGCGTGGAGTGGCGGCCTTGGCGATGGTTCTAGGCGGTCCTCAAACGTCCGTTACCGTAGCTACAGAGTCTTTAGTTCGGCAAAAAGAAACCAACACCGAGAGCAACTTCAGTGAGTCTCTGGCAGCTCTGGACCCGGTGGTTCTTGGTGATAGAGGCGTTATAGGTCGGATAGTAGCTCCGTCTGATGACTGTAGTTACTCGCTTATAATAAAGTTGAAAACAATCTCGTTGGCCGTTCGATCTTGCTTCCTAAATTATTATCAACGCGTGAAAAAAAAATGTTGTCTGAAGCGTTGCAAAAAGGCAGAATTCAGGAAAAACCGAGGCGTTCCTGAATGCAACTTTTAAAAATCGTCAAAACTCGGGATGAGGTTAAAAATAAAAATCTTGTGAAGAAAAAGTTACTCGAGTAAAAATACGCAAACGTAGAAACAAGGTAATTAAGATAATCACTTGAAGAATGAATGTAAAACGTATAAGAATAGCTGAAAAGCAAAATTCAAATTCAATGGAAAAAGCATGTGCTGAAAAACGCAACTGGAGTTCGTAAAAGGAAAATACTTAAAAAGTTACTAAGTGTGAAGAAGAAGTGAAGGATAGGAGAAGAAGCGATGAAGCGAAGACGATGAAGTGAAAAGATGAAGAGAAAACGAATGAAGAGAAAAACGACGAAGTGAAGAGAGGCGCCGAGATCAATACTCTTATCAAATGCATTTGAGTGGGCATGTTTCTGGCAGGCTGGCCTCTTCACTTTAGACTTTGATTATTTTCATTCGGGAACGAATTAAACGAATTTAACGTGGTTTGTATGGTTTTAAATATTATGCGCGATAGACACATACTTTTCTCATTATGTTCAAAATCGGTTTTCATCAAAACATATTAAAGGTCCCATATTATGCAAAATGCACTTTTTCAAGGTTTTCCAGTGAAAATATGTGTCCCCGGCCTGCCTACAGACTCCCCTGATATGAGAACAGTGCACTCTCTCCCTCTCTTGCTTGCTCCACCTTTCAGTGAATGCAGGCAAAAACACTCCGTTGGATTTTTCCGAAAAATATGACATCATATGCGGGGACGCTGCCTCCTCTAGGCAAGGAGCTGCCTCCTCTGGGCAGTAAGCCCTGCCTCTGCTGCCACCCCCTGGAAACCTGAAGGTCCGCCTCCCGGTCGCCATTTTTTCCCCCGCTAATGCTGCTCTGGTAAATAAAGATGTTGAAAGCACGAGCAAAGTACGGCAAGTGCTCTGTTGTTGGCTGTAGCAACAAGCACAAATGTTTTCATTTACTCCCATCATCTCACCCAGAGAAGACTCAATGGATTCATTTTGTTTTTGACGGAAATGTCCCCACAACACTGGGTAAAGTGATGTGTGTGTGTGTGTGGACTGCTTCATGAACGAGGGTCAGTACAAAGCCGGAGTCACTTCAACACTAAAACTGATGGTGGATCAGTGTCCACTGGCTGTGACCTGACTTCACATGTGGCAGCGGTAAGTTTTATCATGTTTATGCTGCTTTGCTGTGTGTTTAGTCGGCTCCATATGGCGTTAGCATCGCGGCTAATATGAGTAGCATCTACTTCATGCTCACACATGTAATATTGAGGGAGAGTCAAGATAATGTGTGTAAACGTTAAGCCTCATATGAAGATAATGAACTAAACCCAATAGTAAATTGATGCTGGTAACTTTTTGTGTGACTTCATGCTGACAGGTTTGTGTTGTTATGGACGTCTCCTCTCTCCTCTGTGATGTTGTGTAACTTAGATTAGCACCAAGCTGCTAAGTTTGTCACACCTGAAATGTGTAGTTACCTGCTGCAGAATCAAGCCCACAAACTTGTATTCAGACTAAACCGGCGCTGTGATTAGCGCAGGTATGCGGTTGTGTTTATCTGCGCTTAGAATGTAAGAAGTGAAATAGTCTGTTTAGTTTGCATTACATTACATTACAAACTCAGTGGGGGGTGCAGGACATGCAGGAGGAGGAGAGGGACACGTCCATAACGACAACTGTTCTACTTTGATATCAATACAATTCATAAAATCATGACTACATGGGTTAATGATTTTTACTCACAAAAAGAACATTGTGTATTGTAACAATGACCATGTCACACACAGTAGCTGTTATTATAAATGTATCAGGCTCATAGCAGTGTATGATGACACATATCGTCTCAGTAGCATTTGACAGACCCTTGGTGTTACAGTTACAGTGTAACGTGATGAGATAATTGATACCAAATACTTACTGGTTTTTGAATTCTGCATTGCAACATATCACATTTATCTTTCATTTCTAATGAATAAATGTTGAATTATAGGAATTTAAAAAACAAAAACAAAAAAAAAAGTCAGTAAGAAGGACTGTGAGAAGTATTGATCAGAATTATTCTGTTAAGATAATCATGCTGACAGTTTCATTTAATTGGGTTTATAAATTCATCACACATACTGTCAGTAGTTATTTGTACTATACTGTATTGTAAACATTTTTTTTCTTTTTTAGCAGCTGCTGCCTTCTACAAGCTGGAGAAGATGCTGACCAACAAGATGGCTGTTAGAAAACTGAGCCCCTCCACCAGACTTCATCTGAGGCTTTCCACAGCATCGTCCTTTGTTTTACACCAAACAATGTTGTTTCCATTTCTTGGAAAGCTGTGCAGGTAAACAGAATTGTAGTTATGTTGAACTCTTAAAATATGTACAGTTTGTCATGATTTACATCTTTGATTTTCTCTGTACTGCTGTACTTCCAGACTCTGCCTGGCTGACATGTTTTACAAATGCTGAAAAACCACACGTCACATCTGGTGGAGACCAACTCTTCAAAGTGCAAAGTTCCCAAAGGCCATGAGAGGAGCATGCAGAGCAAAACCAGTGAAGACTGAGACAACATTTTGTAAGTGTTACGTTCTTTTATTTGTCACATGTACATGTTGTATTTACAGTTGCACTGTCACATTTTTGTTGTTGTAAAAGTTTCAACAAAAAAATAGAAAACTATTATTAAAATTATATAAATACACACAACTGATCTGCACAGTTTTTTTGTTTGTTTTTTTTAAGTCTAAACAAAATCTTTGTGTAATACTGCACAGGGTATGTGGCTGATTTGATGGACCTCATCTTTGAGAAAGTCCTTCTGGACCCAGCACCAGACATGGATGAAGATCCAGAGGACCTGAGTGCGCAGTATGAGGAGCGAGACGAGGAGGAGGTCGTCGCCAGCTGTGTGTCCTGGTTCAACTAAGGGGAGGTCTGAATCCAACATAGCGGCCCTGGGCACCAGGAAACATGGTGAGAATCTGAAGAACCAGACTGTGACGAGGAGTGACGAGGAAGCACCAGCTCACAACACTCTGATAGGCTGATACCTGTAACGACTGAAACAAGAGGAAAAAGATGTCCAGTTATTATTGTAGCCTTGTAAACATCAATATTTGATATGTCAAACATTTTTCATATGGATTCAGTGAATTTCAGTTTTTTACTGTCATGGATAATAGGTACATCATTTGACATGTTATATGTTGTGATATATATGTGATTCAATAAATGCTTCATGGTGTAAAAATGATCTCCTGTGAATTCATGTTTAATATGCACAGTATCTACTTATTATGGGATGTGTTTCTCCATTCATGATGTTTTGTGAACACTGTAATGTTATGAACCACTGAAGTCATGTAAAGCAAATGCAAAGAATCTGACATATTAACTTCATAAATACAACAGTTACAATAAGTTGTGAAATTTTTTTCTCAGTATTGTGAAATAAACCCTGACAGGCTGATGCAGGACCCCGACAAAGTGGAGTTAATTCATCCTCAAGGAGTTTATTTCACAATACTGACCTGCTCACTGTACATTATCCTGTTTCATATACAGTAACTTACCATGATAAATACATTTGACACAAAATATTGATTTTAAAATAATTTTGCAGCTCATTCAGAGTCATTCTCATTCTAAGGTCTGTTGTGAGCACATCCAAAAAAAATTAGAAAAATGTAAATATTTCAACAAAATGTAAGGCCTATGAAATTCAAACCTGACAGGCATTAGACAAGCTGTGGTGGATGAGCAGGAAGCTTTGACAAATTTCAAATACATAATGTTGGAACTTTGTAACAGGTAAACTGTAACAGTGTAGTTTTACAAACCACTGCACACAGCCTCGACCTCAGAAAACTGATGATAAAATGATGTTAAATGATCATACTGAAATTTTATGAATACCAAAACAAGCTCATTATTATATGAACTGTTTAACTGTTAACACTGTTTTGATGGCATCTCTGCTGAGAATATTGCAGAACAAAAAGAGAATTTATTGTCAGTAATCATCAAAATATGTCATTGGGACACGTAACACCTGCACAGGTAAGAGTACTAACATGTCTCACCAGAGACATGACGGTTAACTACATGCACAAAAGACAATGTCACTTATTCACCAAAATGTCCCTCAATAATGACCAAGCGGAGTGAGTTACACTTAGCATTATCTACCGAGCTACATTTTAGCGCTGTATCAACACACACATCGACTAACTGTAACGTACCAACACACACCAAATTGTTGACTTACCATCAGAAATGTCCTGCAGCATCCACAGAGTTTGAACTTCTGCAGGAGCTTCTGTCTGTGTCACATTCTGGATCAAAATCAGACGTTTGAATTTCAGCAGGTCTGAGACCAGCCATATCAGCGTCCAGCATCAGGGTTGGCCCCTCACGCCCACTTCCTGAGAGGGGCGCGGACTGGGCGCGACTAGTCACAGCTCATTTGCATTTAAAGCTACAGGCACAGAAACAGCTCGTTTCTAGAGAGGCTGAAATAGAGGGATTTAGAGGCCTGCTGATCTGTATGATCTGAGTGGTGTTTTATGAAAGAAACTTCAAAAGCATGTTTTGAGGACCTCTGAGACATATAAAAACTTATCAGAAAGGGGCATAATATGAGACCTTTAAACAGGATTATCATGTTACATTTAACAGAGTGATAAACGTTTCTTATGAAACGCTACAAACTATCCTAAGTTTCTGTAACACAGGACATGCAAAAAGTGAAGATAACATACTGTGGAAAAAACATGTTGATTAATCAATTTAACCACATTCAACTTCAAATGATAATTATAAGATTCCTGCAAGAACTTCGTTAACTGTCGCCAAAAGATGGCAATGTGACTCCATGTAACATTTTTGTGATTAAATGCATGAAATTGTAACTAGCTTAAACTATAACATACAGAAATGAGAGTTGTATCAAATTATTCAGAAATGAGTTCTGGAAAAGGATACAGTACACAGACTTTGATTAAATGTTCATTTTCACTTTCAGGAGAAGTTTTGAGTTTGTTAACACAGAAAATCAGTCCTTACAAAGGAATTTGAGATTTACAACCCCATCTGGCGTCTTATCAGGAGAGAAAGGGAGAGCAGGATGGAGCAGGGCAAAAGGGGATTCTTTGGTTGTTATATCAGCTAGAAGATGTAAATGTAAGAAGATCGAGAAAGAAGGAGAAAGTGTTGTTCTGGAGAAGGAATACTGGTCCTTAGAACAACTTCAGTGTCTTTAACACAAAGAAGCTTACTCCTTAGCAGGGCTTAGTAGCCGTGAAGGGGTTGTTTAGGGATAAGTTGTAGAATATCAAAGGTTCGTAAGTGTCTTGACTAACGGCTTCCCGTGTCAGTGTGATGTGAATCAGGACACCCTGGGGAGGGGTGAGCATCCTGGCGGGTTCTTCTCTTAACGCCTTTTAAGGGAATGGCGCCAAAAGTTCTCTGAAAGAATGTGTATCTGTTCAGGTTGTTGTTTACCTAAAAGTCATAAATACTTCAATATTGGAGATCCCTTGTTCGAGGCCTGTCCTGGCTTGGTGAGCAAGGGCTGTGTTCCTACAGGAGATACATCGTCTGGACCCAGAATTCCTGGTCCTTGGATCTGGTCTGACCAATCACAATTGTTTATTCAACATGGGGTGGGTTCTATGCAATGATTGACAGAGGAACATCACCGTTCCACATTTCTCTGCTCTGATTGGTTGTAGGGCTATCCAATTGCAAGCGAAACTCAGACTCCTGAAATCAGATCAAACTGACAGTCCTGATCAAATACGAATCAAGATTCTGTAACTGAACTGCCTATTTCTCACCTAAAAGGTTTTCAGAAACATATTTTAGTGCACCAATTAGTTGTAATACAAGACCAGACGACACCTAAAATGTTTTCAGAAACATATGCAAACCATCAAATATGGACATTCAAGTAATCAAATATGGATTTCCCACCTAAAATGTTTTGAGAGACATATTTAAATTGTACAAATTAAATTAAAGTCATGTTTGTGTTGGCATTGCCAGGCTAATGGATTCCAACATTTTCAAAGAGAGAAAAATCTTTATTTTCTACCATTTTTCTTTATAATCCATTCATCCATCCAAACATTCATATTTTCATTAAAATGCCAAAAATGGTCAATTAAACAATTTATATTTGTCACATGACTGGCTTTTTGGTATTGAATTTTGTCACACCCAACTATTCTTCTGCATTGGCGAGGTACTGAAAATTCTTTTTAAGCTATGTAAATGGATCACTATTAAAAACCACTGTAACCACACTGAAGCTAAGCACATCGCAAACGTTTTGAGGTCACCTTTCAAGCCTACGGGGGTGAGTGTTTGATGGTCTAATTGGATGGAGTGCAAAATGTAGGCAACAGAAGAAATCAAAGTGATGCTATAAAAGCCTCTGAGCCGTTCTGATACCAGCACACCCAGTACTGAAACAAAGTGGCCCTGTCAGCGTTAAAAATGTTACACGCTCTTCAATGCAACGGTTTTGACAGCAGAACCACAAGCTCCTGCTGTCGGTCAGCAGCGTCTGTGTGTTAATTGGTAGCTCATCGTGGGACGGGCTGGTAATCAGTGCCTCTTGGTGACACCTGAGCCCGGTGTTCCTGGGGTATAAATCAGCCTCTGATGCTCATTCTCTCTCTGTCTGTGTCTCTCTCTCTCTGCCTGCAGGCACCCGGAGTGGTGATGCTGCAGCCGTAGTTTTCTTTACTTCTCCTGCTTATTTCATGCACTTCACAACAGTGGTGGACTCAAAAAATAATATCAGCTGTATCTGCTGGGGCATAAACTTGCTGACCTTGAGACCTCAAAAACGGGGAGGATTCTTAAAACTAAAGAGGGGGTTGTCCAGAAAATTATGACTTTCATAGAGTTAATTTGCTGCATCCTGGTGGCATTTAAAGAATAAATATAAAAAATGTTAAGTACATATTTTTTACAGACAGATGCCTGCAGATGACCTATAACTTGTGAAAACAGTGGGAACACAGCATTGTCTTCCTTGCATCCTATATTTTTTTACATTTATTTATTTATGTATTTATTCATTTATTCATTCATTCATTTTTAAGTAATAAATGATTATTATTATTCTTTTTGCTCTTTTTTCCACTCTCTCTCTCTCTCTCTCCGCTATACAAAAAGAGAGGAGGAACCTCTATGAACATATATGCACAAATATAGCAAGTGCTTTTCAACCCCCTCCCCCCTGGCACACACCCCCATAACTCACAACCACATGTATGTATGTTTACTATGTACCCACTAGGCTGAACTCCTGTTGCTTTCTATATTATTTGTTTATTTTACTCCATTTGTCCCTTTCTTTCCTTGTTTTGCTCTATTGTCTATTGTCTAATCTAGTTTGAGCTGTTTGTGTGCTTGTCTTCACTTGTTCTGTAATCGTTTCTTTGCACAATTAAAAAAAAAAAGTTTTATCTACCAAAGGGGCATTTAAGAGGGCATTTCTACAGCTTTTTCTTTTTGACCATGACAAATATGAAAGACGCACCCTTTGTGAATCCACCAGTGCTTTACAGTGTTCTCTTACCCTCCGTACACACCCACACCCCATGCTTTTGTGATATTTTGTTGTGCTTACATTTTCAGTCACTTCTGTGGAATAAATTAGTTTGTTTAAACTTTAAACATGGTGCTTCTCTCATATTATTCACGGCCTAACAGCCAGGTTGTGGCACTGTAAGGTAAGGCAAAACAAGTTTATACTTTTAATACACAAGGACAGTTAAAAGTGCTTTACATAATTAAGCATTAAAAAAGAGAGAAAAACAGGAAACATTAAAATCTAATAGAAACCTCTAAAAGTAAATTAAAACATTAAGAACAGGCACATAAATACAAATACTTCTTACAAAAATGAAAACTATCAGAGTAATTTAAAAGGTTCTATGATCACATATAAAAACAGGAAGAAGGAAGATCAAAAACTGGACACCAATTTACTAAAAATGTACATTTGGTCCTTAATGACCAGCCTTTGCTTGTTGGGTCATTTAATTTAAAACACGATGGAGGGAAAGATCACTCAAACCTTTCTTAAGTTTGCATTTTGTCATCACATGAAGCCATCAGCAGCACTTTGATTTAATCTGACACTAAAGGGACGTTTTATCTCCTTCTCGCCCCCCGTGGCCTTTGCTCTCTGATTCGAGTTACTTCTGTCATGTCAGACTCCTCTCAGGTCATTGAAAATTCTGCTGCATCACTGACAGGTCTTGACCCTCGATCAAAGCCGCTCCTCCATCCCGTCCGGCAATTGACACATCAGGACAGATGCCTGATGATGTGTCCTTGCAGGGAGACGGGGGGACAAATCGGAAGTTGACTCTGGACACATGAAACGCTGCAAAAGTGTTTTTTTCTTCTGACTTCCCCCTGACTGTTCCCTGGTCTGTGTGTGAACTTTCATTCCTGGTGCTCAAAGCATCATGAAAGCCGCATTTGAAAAACTCAACAGCAACTTGACTACCAAAATGCAAATATTGGAAACTTTCAACAGTCTCTACAGTTTCCAGCAACTAGGGCATGTTCTCTTGTAAGAGACATATCACTGCAATGTTTTTGGTTGCTTGGAGCAACAGGAATGAAGTGGGGTTATAGAAATCCCAGCAGCAGATATCTTAAAACACTGGCAAATAGAACTGCGTGGCTGGATACCATTAGGGGTAAGTGGGAGAACACGATTTTAAAAATAATTGGTCATTTTGGGAAATGCCCTCATTCATTTTCTCGCTTAGAGTTATATGATAAAATCAATACCACTCTCATGTCTCTATGCTAACGATGAAGCTAGAGCCAAGAGGCAGTTAGCATAGCTTAGTATTAAGACTGTACAGGCGGGGGCAAAACAGATTGACAAACGAGATACCACATGTCAAAGGGAAAATTCACAACTTTTAGTTTGGATGTCGAGTCAGTGTTGATGGTAAATGAGGTCAACTGAAGTAATTAATTATGTGCTGTACTGACTGGGAAACACTAGTCTCGCGTCTGTGGTTGGTGGAACATTTGCACGTGGGGAGGCTCAGGCATTAAAATGACATCACGGGGTGCCCTTGTAGCTCAGTTGGTGGAGCATGTGTCCCATGTACTGAGGCTAAAACATCACTGCAAAAGAAAAGGTAACAGCTTTTAGCTTGTTTACATTCGTACCATTATTGTTTTTCAGGGTTTAGGTTGCAATTAGGGGGTGTTCTTGGTTCCTGGGGAAAACATAGATAGTGGATGATACAATGCCGCTTGAAGCAAGTGACCAATGGCAGGACTTATACCTGCAGTGTGCATCCGGTGAGACAGACAAGAGAAACACTGACTGGACATCTACATTAAAAGTATTGAATTTTTCCATTAATGAGAACCTTAGAGGTGCTGGTAAGCATTTAACTTGGTTGGTATCAAGGTATTATGGTAAACCACAGTATTTAGAAATTTTGAAGGTATGATTTTAAATATTTACCATATTAAAGGATAAGTTCGGTTTTTTGACACCTGGACCTTATTGTTAGGATTAAATATGCTCGTAGACTCACCCAGACAATTTTGGTGGAGCTCGGAGCCGTTTTCAAGCAATTTAGATCCAGCCGACGGCGTTTTTTCTCATGCCATAGTAGCGGACGGGGCCAGAAATCGAAGCCCCTAAATTAGACATTATCTGCTGCGAAACTCGCTCATTTCACCTACATGTTATAAATGAATGGCCAGTGTTATCACCATGTCAGCTCAACTTCGTTGTTATGGTCATCCGGGACTTTACAAGGATGGGTAACTTTTGGTGGCGTCATAGACGTGCGCCGCAGGAACGCAGCTGAGAAGAGACGCTGTTGTTGCTAGGCTACACGGCAACACGGCTATTTTTGTGCAGCATGGCGGAATATTTATCCGATGTAGAAGTGTCTGACGACGACTTTGAGTATAATGGATGCCCGTATCGTTTTGAGCCAGAATACACCGATGAGGAGCTATTTGAAAGGAGGATGCAGAGGGAAAGAGCCGAACAGCTGGCCAGAGAACAAGCAACCACTGCACGTCCAGGAATGGGGGCTAACTGGTGTTGTTGTGGACATTGCATGAGTTTCGCAGCAGATAATGTCTAATTTAGGGGCTTCGATTTCTGGCCCCGTCCGCTACTATGGCATGAGAAAAAAACGCCGTCGGCTGGATCTAAATTGCTCGAAAACGGCTCCGAGCTCCACCAAAATTGTCTGGGTGAGTCTACGAGCGTATTTAATCCTAACAATAAGGTCCAGGTGTCAAAAAACCGAACTTATCCTTTAAAGTAATGTCCTGTAATGGCACAGTAGGTGCGACCGAATCAGCATATGAAGATGTCCTCACCAGGCCACCACTGTCATCAGCACCACCTCACCCTGTCGCTCTGATGACAACCTCCAACTGTCTCACTCAGCCAAGAAAACTCTCTCTGCTCCATCACCAGTGAAGGTAGCAGACGGGTCAACTCTCACATCCTTGCCGGCTGAGCATCTGACATACTACCCAGTCTCACATGCGAGATGGATCGCGAGACTTTGTATATCTCTTAATGGATGCATGTGTGAAAATATCGCGAGATATACAAAGTCTCGCAATACACTGAAGCCATGTTTACATGCTACCTGCTACATGCTACAGTTGACATTTCGGCTAAAAACATGGTGTAAATGGCGTCTTTTGTAGTTAAATTTTAATATCGCAGCTCGCAGACACTTGGATTACACCACACAAGCAGGATGGAGACATTTTGTGTTTGTTTTGTCTTCTTTTTTTTTACATTTACATTTGGTCTCCAATCACTGCCATTGGCTGCAACCCTGTTTTCTGCTGAAACTCCAGGACTGTTTTGTGAACTGAAGATCTTCACCCATCCTCACATCGGCATAGGGGTGAGTACATATTGAGTGGATTATCATCTAGGGTGGAATATCGCTTTAATACTCACCATGATACTATCACCTGTTACCAATTAACATTTACCTGTGGAAGGTTACAGGTGTTTTTTGAGTATTCCACAACTCTCCCAGTCTTTTGTTCCCCCTGTTCCAACTTTGAAACATGTTGCCGGCATCAAATATCTTGTCTTTGTGCTGAATTCAACACATATACAAGTCAAATGGCTTGCAAATCATTGCTTTCTGTTTTTATTTATATTTTCCAAAACTTTTTTGGAATGACTATGACTTCAGTGAGATTTGAGAAACTAACACTTTGATCTTTTGATCCTTTAATTTTTTTACAACTACATTTACCAACCAACTTTGTAACTGAAATTTATTTTGAAAAGACGTCAAAAGGAAACAGCTTTAACTTGTAGATCCCCAGGGAGTTTTATGAGACTTGTCCTTGTTCTTATTGATTCTAAAATAATTTTATAACTTTGCACACAGTATACAGCAGTTGTGACTGTTTTGTGTTATTGGAGTGGGGTGATTTGCTTTGGAGAACTGACTGGATAAAGTTATTTAACTGCACACCCTAATAAAGCCAGAGTACTGTGACCTTCTTTCTCACTACATGCAACAGGTTTGAACTGCAATCTACATAAATGCATGAAATTTTCTGAAAATATTTTTAATCTTCAGTATTTTAAGACTTTTAAGCAGTACTGTTAAGCCTCTTAAGGCAATAATCTGTTTCTCACAACAAGTGAACAGTTTGCAACACTTGACTGTCCATCCCCGAGCATTCAATCAGTGGTTTATGGCAAGTTGTTAAATTAGAGTTGATGAGAATAAAAGACTATGAACAATATCTGATTTGTTCTGGTGTTATGCTTTTAGTTTTTTTCCTGTAAAGCGTGGGATCCAGCATCCAACACTTTTATTCCACTGTGATCTGGGAGGAATGCAATTAATCCTGCATCGATCAGCCCTTCATTTAGCCAAGGCGAGGTACTTTGTATTATTTGTGCTTTGCCGTGTTCTCATTCGTGCGCTCAATTCATTTTTGATCAATATGCTATTAAAGGCCTTGTTCCTGAGGCAGGACCGGTTTTCTTTTGGAGGCTGGGTAGCTCCAGTGTGGGGAATAAATGTTTTGTATAGGCCTCCCTCGGGTGTCGGGATGACTGACATGAGGGTTAAAAGAAAATTAGTTTGCATCCAGGTAAGCAAGCGTGATGTAAAGCACCGGGTGTCAAGTTGGAATTATTGATTCCTGTTATGCCTGTCGCTTGGTGGCCTTTGGCTGGTGGGAGGTGAAAAATTAGTCCCCCTGAGGTGAAAGTGCTCTGTTTCAGGGTAGAGCGATGGACTGAGAGCAGTACTAAGTGAAATGCTGTGAATCAGAGACAAATTACACCCCTTTTCTTTCTTTCTTTCTTTCTAGACAACTCCTGGGAAGAGGTACCGACGATGACTAGGCCTTTAACAAATGAGGGTACTGGTGGACTCAGAGGGGGGGACACTTGCCCTCATTGATGCCCCTGTGCTCGGAAAAAAAGCTGCAAAACTGCCTTCTAGGGTTCAAATCCAGTAGACAAACTGTGAAAAAGTGCTCTCTAGAAGGCAAATCCAATGAACAAAGTGGAAAAGTTCCCTCTATGATGCCCCTCCAGTGGCTAAAATGTGAAAAAGTGCCCTCTAAAATGGATATCTAGCGGCTTAAAAGTTAAAAGGTGCACTCTAGGGTGAAATTCCACTGGTTAAATATGAAAAAGTATCCTCTACAATGCAATGCCAGTGGACAAAATGTGTAAAGTGCCCTATAGGGTGCAAATCCAGTGGACAAGATGTGAAAGTGCCCTCTAGGGTGCAAATCCAGTGAAAAGTGCTCTCTCGGGTGCAAATCCAGTGGCTAAGTGTGAAGAAGTGTCCTCTAGGGCACAATTCAAGTGGGCAAAATTTAAAAAGTACCCTCTAGGATGCAAATCCAGTGGACAAAATTTGAAAAGTGCCCTCCAGGGTGGCAGCTCTCTAGACTTTGTTAGGAAAAAAGGCTCCAAAACCGCCCTCTAGGGTTCAAATCCAATGGACAAATTGTGAAAAAGTGCTGTTTAGGGGGCAAATCCAATAAGCAAAATGAAAAAGTTTCCTCTAGGATGCCCTTCCAGTGGCTAAAATGTGAAAAAGTGCCCTCTAGGATGAAAATCCAGTGGCATAAATGTTAAAAGGTGTGCACTGGGGTGAAATCCCAGTGGTTAAATATGAAAAACTACCCTCTTCAGTGCAATTCCAGTGGACAAAATGTGTAAAACGCCCTCTAGGGTGTTAATACAGTGGACGACATGTGTGAAGTGTCCTATCGGGTGCAATTCCAGTGGCTAAAATGTCAAAAGTGCCTCCAGATTTTTATTACAGAGGTGTAGTAATTATTGTATCTTAAGTCACATAATAAAACATTATTAACGTAAACCAGGGATTGGAATTGTTTCGCCATGAATGCATTGTGACCTTGAGCGCCTTGACCTTTTTATTTTTTCCCGCTCCCGCTCCTCAGACAGCATGAGTCCGCTACTTAATATGAGGATAACCACAGTCCAGCAGTTTCAAGCACTGGCTGGAGCTCACATGAATAATGCCGTTATCCTGGCAAGAAGACTGGAGGTCAGATCTGTTCGAGTGGCGGGGCTGGAGAAATTCGGGAAGGCATTATCAGACAGGGACAGAGTGTTGCTAGCAGAATGGTTTACTGGACAATAACACCTGATGACACTGTCTGTTTCCCCAGGTTGTGCATCAGGCCACAACTTGCAGACTGTGAAAGACTGGGTGCTCTGCTGGAAGTGGACAGTCAAGTATGGATGGATGGATGGATTTAAAGGCATTATTTTAAGGTATTTTACAATTTTAAAGTGGTTTACAATCATGTGTTTTGCATGGAATTGTGGCAGTGAATGCATTACTATCAGTGATAAATCCTGCAGTTTCAGATAAGCATCCTTTTGTTGCATCAGAAAGACCATAATTCATTGTTTTGTACATAGTTCAAGATTAATGTCCATATTTAGAGCACTTAGCACTTTATTGACGTCTTTTGGAGAGCTTTTTACTGAACAGATGTTCTTATTTGGTTTTCCTTATGGTAATTTCCTGTTTGGCCAAGCAAAATTGACCATTTATTTAAGTGGGAAAGAAAAAATAGACAGAGGACAGGGGTGTGGTTGTTATTAGAACTTAAATATAATGCTAAAATAGAGGATTTGGATGCTTTTGAAAAGGTGTGGGATCATGAGGGCATACTTTTTTGAAAAGTGTTACTTTAATTTAATCTAATTTAATTTATTTTTGGTTTTGCATGGTGTTTTCATGAACATCGAACAATTTTTATCTGAACAAATGATTGTTTAAAGAGTCAAACTCTTTCTTTCTTTCTTTCTTTCTTTCTTTTTTTCTTCCTTCACGAGTCTCTATCATTGATCCCTAAATGAAGTGCACAAATGAGGGTAGAATAAGTAAAAGAGTATTAAAAATTAATCTGAGTACACTTCCTCATTTCCTATCAACATGTTTTATGCTAATAATACTTTAATTCCCTCTCTAGCCAAACCGTTCAGACAGGGCTGCACTTAAAATAGAACCTCCTTTCCAAATTATACACATCTACTCAATTTCAGCTCTAATATTACAATAATAATAAATTAGTAATAGTACCATTTATCAACCATTTACATTAGTGTTGATGAATTATTAAGATCTTGTGAATAAGTTTCCAAAAGGAACATGTAATACCAGTTGAAGATGATTCATTTTCATTCACAGGGTGCTATGATTGTATCAGGGGCCAACGTTAAGAAGCAGTGGGACTGTTATAAAGATAATGCAATACTTCATTTATCTCTTTAGGGAGACGCATCCATTGTTAATCCAATTGAGGGCAAGAGTGCAAGTCACCTTACAAAAGTAATTCCAAAACAGGAACACTTGTATGGCTGCTTCTGCAAGCAGTTTCAGACAGGGACAGACTTTACATAGAATTAAAATTAATACCCAATGTTCGCCAAATGAGTTAGTGTCTGTTTAAGAGTTGTAAGATATCATTAATAATCTTTTAGAGGGAGCAGATGTTTATAACAGTTAAATTAGGCTACATGATAATGAGGTCTGGCAGGCAGTGAGGCAGGCAGCCACTGAACTGCACTGAACTGTGTATTTTCAGAGCAGTGGGTTTTGTTTTCTGGATGACGGGCTTACAGTAGCTTTACATCGACAGATAACAGACAGTTACAGACAGCTGATCAGCGTACAGTGTAGGACTCATCATTGCTTCTCATTGTTAAAGTATAATGTTGCACTTGTCATGGGCTCGTGTAGTTCACCGTAATGTAAGATCCTATATTTATACTAGTGATATTTATTTTACTGTTTATTTATCATGATTGGCTATTAATCTGAATTTTAGCACTTTATCATTTTTTGTATCTAGGTTGTAAAGTCAACCTGCCGCTTTTTATTCTCCCAAGCCTATAGCATTCAGTGCCTACAACCCTAACCCACCCCCCAAGTATCCGGTGTAAGCTCTGTTGTGTGTCTTTTGTCTGTCTTTCTGCAAAACCAATTGCCCCTTGGGGACAAATAAAGTTGAAGTTGCAACCTACAGCCAACCTGCCCGAGCTTCGAGACTGAGGAGGAGGCGGGAAAAAAACAACTCACTTCATCCGTAGATCATTTATTAGGGCCTCAACCTATTTAATATACTGTCTGTGGCTCCAATTCACTATGTGGACTGCAGTACTCATTTTTGAAGGGTGTTACATATTATTCCTTTACTGTAAGAAGATGGAACTTTTCACTAGCAGTAACAGAAGCAGTTCAACTAGGCAGCTAATGGTTGAAGAAAATAGATGAAATAAATGAATGAATGGTTGAAATGGTTCAAATTAATGGATGAAATGTTGAAAAAAGTATCTAAAAGTAATGGATAAGCAGTTGTGATTAGCTCAAAGTAGCTACTAGATAAAAATGAGCTAATGTAGAAATGATCTAAAGCAAACCATTGTAAATAACTAAAAGTGATGAATAAACAGCTGAAATGAGCTAAAAGTAAACAGCTGGAATTAGCTTAAAGTGATGGATAAATATTTGAAATTAGCTAAAACTAATTTGTAAATAGTTGCGATTAGCTAAAATAATGGATAAATAGTTGTAATTAGCTAAAAGTGATTGTATTAAATGGACATATGATATCGTCTGATATCAGTCGCAGACCCCTGAACTGAATATGATTTTGTTGTCCAAAGAATTGATATAATATTATATTGTCATGAAACTCGTGAGTTACACCCCAAAAAGTAATAGTCTGAATGTGCTAATGTATAAAGAAACTAAAAGTTACAGTCGACACAACTCTATACAAACTAAACAACACATTAGAAACATGATGGGTGGTGAAGGGGTGCTCGATTTTATCTGTAAGGGACTGCGTGTGTACCTCAGACAGAAAAGCCCCTGAACCACTGACCTACAGTGCTGCTCAGTCCCCCAAAACTGTCTGTGTTTAATTATGTGCACATATCAAACATAAGGCACAGACTCCACGCCGGCTGCTTGTTTGTTGTGTGTGTAACTCTCACTACAAGCTATGACTCATAAAACATGTCTGAATATGTAATTTGGCTGTAAAAAGTCATTAAGCCATGTTGGATTGGCATCTATGTCGACTAAGCTTTGTTTCACAGCTATCATTCTGTTTGCACATTTGGGATTTTATAGTGTCCATTATTTCAGAGATTGCTCATTTAAGACACCATGTAAATGAATAACAGAGCTCTGATTTTTTAGGACTTCTCCACTGTATGATGTCATACAGTCTGGTTCTGCAGCCCCTAATGGAAAAGGCTGTGAAATTTACATATTTTTTTTTCAGCATCTGAGCTACACGGGAGCAACACCAATCAAGAATTCATCACTTACTTGAGGACTGAATCTTCAGATAGCATGTTCTCTAAAGTCAGTCTTGTCAAACCATCTTTCTTTACAGTCCCCCACGTTTCCCCCTGCCATCAAACGGAGCAAAAGAGTCTGTCTCATCACTTTGGGGAATTACAGGTTTTTGCAGCACTCCTGTGGTCGGCGGCTAAATTTTTTTTTCCAAGGGAGACGGTGAATGTGATTGAGGTGTCAGCAGCTGGCATCTTTGGATTACAAAGATTGTGGGAGCAGCAGGTGGTGCCACAGTCGGTAATGGAAGTCTCATTTTCCTTGATGTAGAAAGGCGAGACCCACCGCCTGATAGCCCTCAGCTTGAAAAGGCTGCCTCTGCCGGTAGAGGATTCTGGGAAGTAATAGAAATATTCTGTCACCAAAACGAAGACATTTTTAATCCAAACCAGACTTGCATATTCACAAACTTTAAAATTACTCTTCAACTAAGAGAGAACATCTTACTTATCACTGTATTTCTGTGGTAGGATTTATGAAAACTACCTGCTAATGATAAAAGAGATTTTGATTTGTGAGACATAGTTTTGTTTAGATTTACATGTCTGTGTTCTACACACAAAAAAAATGCCATAATACCAACAAAAACAACCAAAATCAACCACAAGAGTCTACTCAGTAGAGTGCAGATCCCTGCCAAGCAACAAATGGTGAAGCACCTGCTGCAATGCCTCCACAACTGCCAGATGCAACCAGTGGAGATTTGCAAAGTTTTGGATTTTAATAATGTTCTTAATTTAATTTCTTATGCAAAGTTTTTAATATTGTGTCAAAACACAACACAATGGTTTCTTTAAGATGCATGGAAGTTATAGCCGAGCATCCTGGGTTCACCTAACTATGTAAACTTAGTAAGGTAATAATAATCAGGATTATAAATCCAGTTGTATCAATTTGAACATTGTTATTTATTTATGGAAACACACCTTTTAACTAAATTCAGAGCATATTGAAATCACATTTATTAAAAAATGCTTTGATAGAAGGTTTTTGCAGTTGATTTATCTTGTTTTATTTTCCTTATTTTTAGGGTTTTACCATAAATGTCATGATTATATATTTTATATGAAGTACTTTGTGTTGCATCGTATGAATTTATTGTGCTGTAATAATAATAAAAGTAATAATACCTTTATTATTATTACAGCACAAGCTGAAAGTCTATGCTGGATGTCATCACTTTCACTCTCATTTATTATTCCACTTATGGATGTTTGTCCAGTAGTTGTGGTGAATCTCTTGGGCCGACAGATCAGGTGCTCCTTGTTTTTTTTTCTTCTGGTCTGTTATTCTTTTTTTCTGCTTTAACTTAAATGTCAAACCATTTCTTTTTCACCTGCGACACAGTGTGTTTCTCCAGGGACACAACATGCACCGCATTGGTTATTGCAGCCCAAGGAATTATTTAAAAGAGCTGCACAAGTGTTGCCTTTTCTGGCTTCCTCCATCGGATGCGGGCAGCACAGCTGTGCAGACTAAACGGAGAGCGATATAGAGCGATGTGGGCGTGGTAGTTTGCAGATTGCAGACAGCGGGAACAAGCTTTTCAGTTTAGAATGATGATCCACTTCTGGCAAACGCTGTTGGTCCTCTGTACGCCCAGGCAATCTGTGTGGAGTGTATGGTCTCAGACAGTGACACTCCTCATGAAATAAAGGTTTGAGCATTTTGCATTCCGTTTTTTCAAGTTTGCCACTACTTTTGGAACAGCTGAGAAATGTGTTCCCAACGTCCTACACATTGTTATCAAAGGTGACATTATATAAAAAGTAAAGGGAAACATTTCTCACCACTGTCTTCTGACCTCTCATGTGTCTACAGTGAAAATCCTCTGCTTCTTTTGGTGTGAAGAGCTTCTTTGGGGTGTGTAATGTTACGCTGTCTCATAGAGTGGAAAACAAACTCCCGGTCTTGAAATTTCTGGACCAAATGAGAACCGCTCCATCCTGGTTTGGCTATGGCTGTGCCAGAGTTCTGTGAACTCTTTCTAGGATGACGGATCTGTCAGTGTCCAAATCCAGCCAGCAGGGTAACATCTCTTATATGAACTCAAGCAGTGGTTGGCTGCTTTCAGCTCCCTCCCGGAGACCAAAAACCCGCAAATTTGTCCTTCGACTCCATTTTCAAGGTCTTGGTCTCAGCCTCTTCCATCTGCATGGTATTTGCAGCAACTTTATGCTTCACCTCCGACATATTGTTTTGCAAGGCAGCGACAGAACTGGCCATCTTATTCATGCAGCCACCTTTACTGTCCAACTTGGATCTGAATCCTCAAAACTCTGATTGTAGTGACTTTAGTTCAGTAGGTCAGCCATGCTGCTAGTAGCGTTAGCTCCCTCGTCTTTTGCTGTCAATGGAGTGTTGATTTTCGGCTTTTGGGAATTGCGTTTTCGGTGAAGATCTCAGTCTTTGATCGTGGTCGTTTTTGACATACTCTCACTTAAATTGGAGCAGTCAGCTTAGGGTTTTAAGGTTGTTTAGTGCAAGGTTGTATAGAGCTTATATGCTAATCCGTCATTTTGGTCCGCAGCTCCAGAGCACCCTCCCAGAGGTAAAGGTAAAAGTAGAAAATGTTACGCTTCTTTTGACAGATTGCATACTGTTAGGAGACGCCACAGCAGCAATGCTGGCTCGTTTACTTCTGTTACTTTGCCGGGTTCATGTATATGGGGACCGCCTTGATGCATAGCGGCGACATACAGCAGCCAATGACCTCTCCTCTAGTTCCCCTCACAGTCAAGATGGTAGCCAAGATAACAAAGACAGTGATTTTCTAATCTTGTGTATTGTGCCTAACTTTAGGCCATACTGTGTCCTGCAACAGACTACTAGGTAAGCTTTGTTTTTAGCCTAGCAGAAGACATCATGTGTCAGAAGACAGCTGACGCATGATGGACCAAAACAACAAAATATAACACACACACTTCCAGTCTGTGCGTGGGCAGTAGAAAAGCACTCACAAAGCAGTCTGTTGGGTTATTGTTACTGCAAAAATAAGAACAAACAGCAAGAACAACATGTGCAAATTCAGACTGTGGACCTTTAAAGGCCTGTTGCTGATGCTAAGATTTTGTCCTCGCCCGAGAGCTGATCATGATGGAGCAGCTATGGGACAGAGTGGTTCTGTGAGACTCAACAACAGTAGTTGTTGATGACTTCCAGCCCTCACTGAGCAGTTAAGAAGAGTGAGAGGTCAGCAGTCAGTATTAAAAAGTGAATCACACCAATCAGAAGAGGTCCTTCAGCACACAGTTATATATGTGCATAAAGAATAAGGTGATGTAGTATGTATGTAGTATGTAAGATTAGCTGTGCACAAGCACACTCTAGAACACACTCACTCAGGCAAATATAGAAACTGATTAGAAGGAAACTTCTACTCAGAGCAATTCTCCATTTCATCAGTATTTATTTTGGATAATTATCAGTTTAAAGTTCCCCTCCAGACATTTAGACATGAAAACACCCTGCTTTTAATAATTATTTGTCTGATATGGTTTTCCACAAAAATTACCTCATTAACATTTTTTTTAAACAGCATGTAACCCTTCTCCCTCATTAAAAGAAACTAAATTTGCAATTGCAATTTTTCATTTCAAAGTTCAAGTGTAACAGCTGGATACTTAAAGCGATATTTCACTCCTACATGATCATCCACTCAATATGTACTCACCCCTATGCCGATGTCAGGATGGGTGAAGATCTTAAGTTCACTAAACAATCCTGGAGTTTCAGCAGAAAACAGGGTTGCAGCTAATGGCAGTGATTGGAGACCACAGATAAAATGTAAAAAAAAAACCCACACAAAACAAACACAAAATGTCTCCATCCTGCTCGTGTGGTTTAATCCAAGTGTCCGTGAGCCGCGACATTGAAATTTAACCGCAAAAGACACCATTTACACCATGTTTTTAGCCGAAATGTCAACTGTAGCATGTAGCAGGTAGCATGTAAACATGGCGTCAATCTCGCGATATTTTCACACGTGCATCCATTAAGAGATATACGAAGTCTCGCGTGAGTCTTAGAGCTGTACATTCAGTGTAGAGCTGGGTACACGATGTGGTTAGTGACAAGCCTGCTGTCCATTGGAAAAGAAATCTCCCACCAACCCCTCTGAGCTATATTAATTCAAGTGATCACCTTGTATCCAATTAGTTTCATTCGTAATCAAGCAGAAATGTAAAAAACAGAAAATCAAATTACAAATGTCATGACACAGAGCAGTCCCAAACTGGAGGTGCATGGGGTGGAGGAGGGTTGCAACAATTCCAGATTGAAACGACAGCAATGACATGATTGGCTGATGGAGATAGCGGCTACATCTGGTTAGTTAACTGGTCTTCCTGATTAACTTACGCTAAGCTTCATTTCAAAGAAATGTTTCCTCAATTTCTGATGACACATAGTGATCATTTTATGATTTATTACAGGAACAGATTTCTCCTTTAAGGATCAAGGCTTACAAATATTGTAAATTCATTTGGTTTAGGCATATTTTCTGGCGTCAGTTTGCTGCACTGAGCCAGAGCCATGAATTGAATGTTTACACACACAGTGGCCCTGTATGGAGTCCATGCTTGATTCACCACACACACAAACTTCATGTTATTCTTGCTTTTAATTATAAACAGCATGTTTTATAGTATTGTTATATCAAAGATGGCATAAAGTATTAAAGGATAGGTCCACATATTGAAGGCTATCTTATGTTGTGTTTAAAGTGTCATTGCTCATTGTATTAATTCCTCTTCTCCAAACTAGCCATGAAGCAATCCCCTTGTAGCGCAATACACTGTGCAAGATGGAGGGCACAATCCTTATTCAGTAGACTGAGTCATCTAAATCAAATGGGTGTCTTTGTGCTGGCAGTTGCATATAGTTTTGTTGCTGATGTGTCCTTCAGTGTCAGTTTGTGTGAACAAACCTACATGCGACAAACAGCAGTGACAGAGAGTTCATAAAACACAAAAAACAATGGAAATGCACCAATCTGGCAACATAGATGCCGCAGTTAGTCAAAGTATGTGAAGATGGAAATAAAACAAACTGAGCAACACTTTCATCTCGATGTTGGTGATGCTGATCAGTCGATATCCACAGTGGGCTGGGACACGATTCAGCCCTGTCACGATACAATATGATATGATGCAATGTGTGAATCTTTACATTTTGATTCAATTGATGCTATATTTGTAGGGTAGTATTAGTTGCAAAAAGAAATCCTGATAGTTTTTACTAAATCCAGTAACAGGAGAGACAGAGAGGAGATGTTACAATGGTGTCAACATCTTATTAGGAATCGCATGTGTAAATGAAATACTTTAGCCTTAAATGAGAATCTCTAAACAAACTTTAAAACTGTTTAAAATGCATTTTTGCAATAAGATGGCATGTGACTGTTTCATATGAAGAGTGCTGTGGTTTAGATCAGTGTGGAGGAACAGTGAAGCTCCGTGTTACGTGCTCTCGCAGTGAATGACGTCTCTGTGGGTCAGACTCATTTCTTTCTCTGTCTGTTTTCAGCAGGTGCTCTTCATAGGCACTCTTGTCCGTTTTGATGAAATGAAGAGGAGAGACAGGAGAGGGAGGGGGGAGTGCTTGTTTTGTGTGCAGCGTGCAGTCAGAGGCAGGAGGAGAGAGAAAACGGAGGAAAGTTACAGCGGCAGTTCATTGATGCCAAAAATGAAACATAAGCATGTCCTAATGAGATGTATTGATACACTTATGCTCCATCGATTTTTTTTCTGATTCATGCTCAGCTTTTTATCGATACAGGCCATCTGAACCGATGCACTCTGTATCTTACACATTAAAGCCTGATGCATCAGGCGCACGAGTGAACCATTACACCCCTAATAACTAGGCACTGCAAGCTTTGTTCAACAGTGAGGTGAAATCCCATTTATTTTCTCACTGGTTGATTCCACTGGGCACCGCATGTCTGCGCCACAGTTTTGATCCATCCTCCACATGTCTGCAGCCCCCACCAGCAGCGTGTCAGAAGCATTTTGCCCACCTGATTATGTTTACTTGGTCCAATTTTGTTGATTTGGTCCTCTTTCCTTGCATGTGGTCTTTTACTTTGAAAATTGACCAGATTCTCTCTACTTTTTCAGCTCCTTGGCCACTCGATCTGCTCTGTGCTAACTGACGCGGCATCTGTCAACAATAGACTCGGTGTGTATTTGAAGCAGAGAGGAGCAGAGGTGCTGCTGGTGGACAAGTATTGTGTAAAATGGCAGCAGAAAGCCCCAGCTGCTGCAGTGCAGCCATAATGTGACGTAGCCATGCCTGATGTAATTTAGCCATTAAATTAGGATTTAGATAATTAACCAGAATGTCGTTACCATCCAAGGTGGGCTTACCACAAGCTATGAGATTGTGAAATGATTGTGTATGCTCCTGTAGAAGCCACAAGTCAGTATGATACCAACTCTGTTTTAAGAAAAATCATTTTATTTGCAATGTCATGGAGAGGTACTACACTACTCACAATACTAAAGTGTAACAGCAATATCTCTCACTGGTGGACCTTGCTGTTACCATGGAAATGTTTACCACACCTGCAGATAGTTCCACTAGCAAGCTCGCTAGCTAGGTAGCTAACATGAGTCTTATTAATAATGTCATTATACTGCAGTGAATATAATGTACACAACAGTTCAGTTTACTCAAGGAGCTTAAGTATTAGCCTTAGCTTACATTAGCTAGCAACAAAATCTGCTAGTGAGGGTCATAATTACAGCCAACAATATTAATGATTGTCAGCTAGATGTTAAGAAGCCTGCTTTGGCTTGATGTTAAATCTGTCACGTTATCACTGTAAACTGCATAAGAGTTTGTGTGAGAGTGGGAGGCTTGACAGACGTAGCAACAGTAACTACAAAGGGTGGGGCTTAGTGAAGGGTCAATTTTCTGCTGTTTCTGCAACTCTAATCCACCCCACCATGTTCACTCTCTCTGTCATCGAGAAGAAAATTGTTTTCAACAAACTTTTAAACAAGAGATGCTTGATACATTCCTCAGTTTCAGTGGGACACTTGTTTTAATGCATTTTATGCACTTTAAGAGATATGTTTACATCTATGTGTCTGCTCACTGGCTGCTCTCTTTCTGCCCATTCCACAAAAGTGTCACTCAAACATGCCCGTGGGCAAATAGGATGCAGTGTTGTTCAAACCGAACACAACCGTGGAAAAAGAACGAGAAAACTGTTGTTTCTTACCTCTCTATCTGACTCTTTATTCAAGTTAACTGAGGCAGCGGGAGAAACTCAACTGCCCCAACAGTCCTCGAGCTGTTAAATGGCCAAGAAAAGAACACAGCTCGGCCATGAAATTATAGACCTTCATTCTCTTATTTTGCAGCTGTGTATTCTGTAAGTGTTAATGTTGTTCACAGTGATAATGTTTGATTATGCACCACTTCTAGTTTTTATGCCTCTACAGCTGTGGCCAGAGGCATTATGTTTTCCGGTTGTCCATCTGTCTGTCTGCATATTTGTACATCCATCCGTCCCATTCTTGTGAGTATGATATCTCAAGAATGCTTTTAGGGAATTTCTTCAAACTTGACTCAAATGACCACTTGGACTCAAAGATGAACTGATTACAATTTTGTGGTCAAAGGTCAAAGTCCAAGGCCACTGTGACCTCATTACCCTCCCATTCTCATGAACGTGACATCTCAAGACATCCTTCAAACCTGACCGTAAGTGAGAATTTATATGCTAATTATGACAAAATTTCACACAAATATCTAACAGGACAAAAAGATGAAGAGGTCAAAGGTCAACATCATAATGATCTGCAAAAACACCTGAAGCTTTCTATCAGTGCTCTGTATTCCACTGTAAAAACTGTCTTTAAATAAAAAACAGCATGTTTCTCACTGAAATTATTCACTGGAATCATTTCAATACATTGAGAACTTCCATTTTTCCAAAAAGTACACTTGGTACCTTTTATTATTTTTTTCCCAGGTCTTCACTGCATATATGAGTGTGGACATACATGGATGTAAACAGTAAACTCTCTATGGCAAGTTACCTTTTCTTGCTGTAAGTCAATAGGTTAACAATCATTCTTAATCAGTGTGCACAGTATACAGTATTTCTCTCCTTTTAGCTCTGATAAGTGGCCTTATGTGTTTATAATGTTAATGTTTTTATTAATTACAAGGTGGTAAAATTAGATTTTGCTGTAGTTGTCTCTTTGATTGATTGAAACTGATTGTAGAGACAAAAAAATAAATAAATAAAAAAACTAATTTTTAAGGTTGAAGGCTGAGGGTGATCAAGCAGTCTCTCAGCCGAGGAAGAAGCTGCCCTTCAGTCTGGTGGTACGACAGCGGATACTGTGGCTGTGGCTGTGGCTGTGGTGGGTGTTGTATCACTGACATCTCTGATTCTCAGCAGATAGGAACCAATGATGTTGTGGGTGGATTTAATGACTCGCTAAACTGGAGTCTCCCTGTCCTTGGTCATACACATCCCATCCCAGTTTGTGATGTTTTCAGTCAGGATGCTTTCAATTGCTCCTCTGTAGAAGTTGACAAGAACTTGGCATAGAAATGTTGCGTTTTTAAGTTTCCTTAAGAAATACAACCTTTTCTGAGCCTTCTTTACTGGGGTGGAGATGTAATGTCCATGACAGGCTCTCTGTGATGTTGATTCCCAGGAACCGAAAATCAACAATCAGCTTGCGGAGCAGTAGGTTGTTTTCTGTGCACCACTCTGCAAGACTGTTGATTTCCTCCTGAAATGAAGTCTCACTGTTGTTTGAAATCTGGCCAATGTGGTGTCATCTGCAAACTTCACAACAGAGTTCTCCAAATGCTGAGGGCTGCAGTCATGGGTGTACAGCATGAACAGGAGGGGGCCAAGCACACAGCCCTGTGGGACTCCACTGGTGAGCACCAGATAATAGTAATGATGATAATAATGTCAATGCACCACTTATGTTTGACAGTTTTATTTGTATTCTGATTAAATCTCATTGGTATTGGTTGTAAAAATCAGATTTTAATATATGGTATACTTTAAGATCTGTAATCATACCATGGACGCAGAAAATACTGATTAATGTTAAAACTCTATACAACATCTTGTAACTGTTAGTCATTAGATTAATAACCATTCTTTATCATTTTCCACAGTATACAGTATTTTTCTCCTTTTAACTTTGATATGTGGTCTTGCATGTCTAAGCACAGTAATTCATTCTGATAATTCATTCTAAGAAAAAGGAAACAACACTCTCTTATTGTGCGAGTCTTAAACGCCATCTAATGAGTTCTTTTCTTTGTCACATATTAAAGCTTGTTTAAGTTATTTTAAAGTGGTTTTCCATGAGGTGTTTGAATTATTTTTCCTCCGCCCTGTGGGTTTGCCTGTGAGCAGGGTTGTGCATCTGTGTTTGTGTGCAGTATGTCTGTGAGAATGAGTACACAGGCTTGAGTTTTCACACTGGAGGTGCCAATTAGCTCTTGGAGATGGCAAGAGAGCATGAGTTGGCTCAGCAGTAACGAGCTGCTCCAGCAGAACCTCTCTGCCACCTTCTCACTTTGTCTTCTGCTATTTTCTTTCCTCCTCTCCTCTTAGAATCTGCCGTTTTTCTATCAACCCATTCCTTGCTCTATTCCTGCCAGCCCATTGCTTATGTCCTCTGTCATTTTTTTTGTATTGCCCACCATTTCCACTCCATCCACCCTTTTGCCTTTTCTGTTGCTTTGTCATTTTGTGTGGGAATCCAGCTGTCTTATTATAGCACTCTGCTTCCAGCAGACTTCTGCTCTCTCTTTCTTCCTCTGTACTTTACCCTCCCTGCTCTGCATCACCCCTCTCGCCTCATTCAGCCTCTTTCCCTTTCATGTTCCCTCCCTCCTACCATTCTTCATGCTGCTTTCCTGTTTATTTCCTAACAATTTCAGCCAGTGATTCAAAATCTCTCTTTTAATTTTGGGATGATGGAATAATGATTAATCGATTAATTATCAGAATTGGTCAGGCTGTAATGTGTTGCCCTCTACATGTCTTTATATTCTTTATATTTCATATATAATGCCTCTCTGTCATCAGTTTTGCAAGTGCAGAACATGCAGTATGTTGCTGTGGAAACAAAGCTTTCACTGAGGGCTAAACAAAGGATTTGGTATTGTTTGGTATGAGACATTTTGTGTGTATTCTTAATTAGAATTAAAGTTGCCATTAAGTCATAACTGATGTTTAAATATTTTTATTACATGTCTATTACTCTAGATATATAGCACCTGTACAAAAGTGTCTGGTCTGACAATGACAAAAAAGTCATTTTGTAGATATTCCCTGTATTTTTAATGGTATTTCATAGTTTGTCTTTTCTTGCAAAACCATTTTGAAATGGTCGATGACTCATCCTGCAGTCAGCATTAGTTACTGTTGTTACTGAAGTTTCCTCCAATGAAACGCTCTCCCGCTTATGATGCAGTGGAGTGTGAAAAACAAATACATCCGTATTTGTGAGTGGACTGGAGTGATTCAGTGGAGCAGGCCTCACTGTACAAAAGCACAACTTTATGATTTTATTCACCAATTTGGGAGACTCTGGATCAGATTTTAAGGAGAAAATATTTTCTGGTTTCTGCTCTGATGTCCTCCAGCTGCTCAGCTTCAACTCTCGGTTATTCAGTTACTTAGTTATTAGAGTTTCGTGATAGAGGATAGCTTTAGCTTATTTGTTGCTACATTAGCTAATAGTAATGTTAGCTGCTGTTATAGTGGGCATCAGAACTGGGCTCAACATCCTCCCAGTGAATACAACCGGTCACCAGGACGAGTACAGCCTCCTTTTGCAACAGGGAACACAGCACCAAGGTGGTGTTCTTGCTGAGTTTAGCTCCCAGCACCCTGGGGTTAATTGGGTTAATTTAGTTAATGTATTTTATCTTGGTTAGCGCCGGCTAAATACCATTAAGCAGTGACTCAGCCCCAGGGTGCTGGGTGCCAAACCCAGCAAGAACACCACATGACCACGACCACCACCACGGTTCTGTAGCCTATCCCCTGTTGTCAAACTGGCCTCCTGAGTCTCGGAGGCTGTGTTGATCCCATCTGGCTGTATTCATTGGGAGCTCTTGGTCTGGGAAGCTAGTGTAAAATAGGACTGCTCTCCTTCCAAGTGTTACATCCATAGACTGCTTTAGCTGCATGGTGGGTGGGCTTAACACACAGCACTATTGCCTTTTGTTTTACAGGAAGCACGTAAACCAATAAGCCCTCCACTGGCCATTTCATGGAAACTTTAATTAACTGTTTAATCACTAACGTTACCAAAGATCAATTAAATGCATAATATTCTGGTGCCTTCCTCACTCTCCAATATACCTGATTTATCCCATGTTTTCTCAAAAGTTATAGCAACTAGCAGCTAGTTGAAAACAGACTGTTATATTATATTGAATAAATTGCAGACTTCTCTGGGTTTGACCCTTGTTGGAAACATTTGGGATAGAATAAGTACACAAGAGAATATATTCAGCAAAATATATAATATATGTTGAGCAGTTTTACAGATTTTAATGCAGAAATGTTAATAATTATAGCTTTAAGGAAAGTGCATACATTTTGCAGCCTTAACGGTAACCAAAGATCAATTGTCTGTGTCAAGCAAGTGGTTCCCCTGCTCTCTCCTCAATAAATTTTATCTTTGAAAGAAATCTTCATTTCACTTAATGAATTCATGCACATGGACAGTCATAAGGGGACATCTGTGCCTTGCAGAGTCTTTATTTGGGGTGAAACTGACCTTTGAGCGAGGACTTTCACTCCTGTCTTATTTTATGACTCATGCTGTATTAATTTTCTGACATTCCTGGCCCTGTCACTTCATGGCTGGCTGGGGGTCCTGGTAGGATTTCCACCTGGACAGCCGTCCAGTAAATCAATCGGAGTCCTCCAAATGTGGCATGTCTTGTCTTCCGGAACTAGTCCCCGAAAATTGACGTCCTTGGGAGGTATTTGGTCAACAGAAGTGACACATCGAGACAGGAGAGTCTGTCGGTGAAGAGCTCTTGCTGATTCTGGCAGTAAGGTACTCTGATGATTCTTTGATCTGTGATCGTGACCGGAGCATGAGTAGAGGTTGCAGGACATGACAAACTACACAGTGAAAACAAACTCAGTGGCCACAAGTGTGCTTTGTTGCACCTATTATACCCAACAGTGTCACAGGGTCCTGGAGAACACCCTTAGAAATTGAACCACTGCCCCTGCAGAGACCTTCACAGGCTCTCTTTACATAGAAGTTAACTCAAGGAATTGGTCACTGTCAACATTATTGTAATGAGAGATCCATACCAGTGACGTCACCATGAATGAGTTGCTTCCTTCTCAGTTCATTAAAATACCTGCAGCCATCATCGTCAAGATCTAATAAAATGTATTTGACCTTCTGAGTTATCCTACACACCAAACTGTGAAGCCGTTCCCCACAGATTCCAGGTTTATACAGTCAATTCATTTAATGTTTAACCTTTCTGAGAAGAGATTTTTTTACTTAACCCAAATCTCTTATTTCATCACTGTTATCTTTTGCTAATTATCAGTCTAACAATCTGTTTTTTGTTTTCAACATGTTTTTAGACACTCTCTGCACGTTGCTTTTAATAATTATTTGTCTGATGCTGTTTTTCACAAAAAGTCCAATTGCCTCGGTAACATTTCTTATGATGACATGTAATCATCCTCCCTCATTAAAAGAAATCCATAAATTATGAATTTGTAAATATTTTTATTTCAAAGTTCAAGTTTAATAGCTGGATACTTAAGATGCTTCACTGAAAAGTCCATCATGAGTGTCTGTGCACTCGAGGTTTCAAGTTTCCTCATCACACTTCTGAGAGTTACATATTAAACCAAACAAGTTGTGACGCCACACAGTCCTCTGGTGGATACATGTGTTAAACTGAAATTTAATGCAAGTGCAGAGAAACCTTCACCTAACATATACACATAACACATAACATAATGAGCGGAGGAGGACTTTACAGAAAAAGTAGTTTTGCCACTCACCTCGATTCTCGTGAGCAGCCAGACTGTTTCTTACAGTGTTTGGAACAGTCACGTTAATGCTCATGTGCAGTAAAGGCACCAAAGAAAACTTTTAATTCACAGAATGAAACCCTCAACACCCAGGTCTGAGTCGAACTCCACCCACTGAATAATCTTAATAAAGGCTAAAAAGTGGGCAAGGGGTGGGGGAAGCACAGGACAACTACCGTAGGGGGTGTGGCCTCTTAGCTACGTCGTGTGTGACCCAGGATGAAACTGTGCTCAGTGCAGCAGTAACAGGTAGCAGTCAGAAATAACCAATCATGTGCAGCTGCTGTCAGGCTCTCCGGGCTCTATCTTACACCCGGCGCACAGCGAATGGCATGGATAACACACGTTGCATTGCTGTCTTACGACAGTGCAATCATCATTTTCCCCACGGTTGCAAGATAGCAAGTGAACTTGCGCCTGTCATTGCGCCCATGGGCAGGAGGTCTAAAAATGAAGGTGTGCATGTTTGGTATCTTGTGCACAGCTCGTTCTAGGCAAAACCACTAGCACTACAGACCTGCTAAAAGCTGGTCGAAGTGTGAGGTCTGAGGTGCAAAAATTCCATCTGCACATGAACAAATGGTGCATTTGGCTGAGGAGGACAAACACATCTCCACAATCACAAAACACCTTCCTTTATGTAATTTTTTTTTTCTCCCACACAAGAATGTGGATCAGTAAAGTGTCCTTTGAACATATTTTCTATCAGCAGTAAAGTCTAAATACTGAAATAAACAGTGTGTGTGTGTGCCAGTAAGGAATTGATTATAATTATAAAGCTTAATAAATCTCAATAGACTTGCAAAGTCCATACGGGACAGGATCTCAGCTGTCAGATCGTCTTCAACAGATCAGTTAGCATGAAGCAACTGCAGTAGAATTACTCCTGTGCACCTATGGTGCAAGATGGCAAAGGTGGATTGGACATACCTTGAATAAATTAAAACCTTTGCACCTTGCATTCTGAACCATGCGCTTTAGATCACCGTAAGATGGGTCAGGGTTAGGGCGCTACATGTTCACGGAGAAGCTCTGAAACACAGAGTAGTGCTTGAGACGCAGCGAGCCCACTGGAGCTTCAACAGTCTCTAGAAGCATATTTGTGGCCCTTTTTGAAAAAGTTTCTGTGTTGAACCTGTGCTGTAATTAACTAAGCTTGCGCTAGCGGCTCAGAGAGGCTGAGAGGTTCTCTGATGTGTGTGTGTGTCAGCAGAGTGTCAGTACAAAGCCAAAGCCCTGCTGTTTATCATGGAACCAAAGAAAATACAGGTCGAATGAACACCAACTCTTCAACTGGTCCATGGGAAAAAAAAGCAGCATGTTATCTCTAGACTAACTAAATCAGCCACAATGCACTGAGTGACTCTACCTGCTCGCCTTAATGGGCGCTAATCAAAGTTACACAGCGTTGCCAAGCAAATAAATTCCCTGTTTGATCATTTCTTTTCAACATGTAACTCTATTGTTAACTTCCGGGCATGTTTATCACGTATATTTGCATATAGCAACAACACATATGCATTAGTCCAACATCACCCCAGCCTGTGTAGCCACATTAGCAACATGCTAGCACCAAATTCAACAACACAAAATTTAGCAAAGTTTACAGCTTTCCAGTGTGAAGATGGGTCATGAACAGCTGGTATTTATTCATCACTGAGCTTGAATCCTTGCCAGCAGGCATTGCTCAGAAAGCAGTCCAACAGAGTGAAATGCACATGTTGTCCACATTTTGTGAACAAAAATAAATGTTTTATTCACTCAGCTCTTCTGTCCTCTGAGGCTGGGGACCGATGTAAGGGATTTGTGCTGCTTCTCTGACGTGGTGTCAATTAGTTTGGAGCCAGTAAATGTTCAGTAAACTGCCTCAAAAATGACTCAAAAATAAAACACATCAGGTCTGCATAGAGGGTTCACAAGAAATATCCGCACTGATGTGTTGTATCACTGTACAGTAATATTATATAGTTTGCAGCTCAAAATATGTGTGCACATAAATAATGGGAAGACATTTTACTGTTACAGCTACAACTTTCTGCAGTTTTTTTAATTGCACAGTTGGAACAGCACACAAAAATCGCAGGGTCTAGTGATGTGATTGAAGGTGTTGTATATAATTATTTGGAATGCTATAATGTGACTCTGACAGCCAACTCCAGTTTTGTCTTCCCAGAGGCACCCTGGACATGTCTCCTGGCCTATTAAAATGGACCCTGGGTGTAAAGTAAAGTTTACAGTACATATCCCCACCCACATCTACAGAGGTGGGTTTCATTAATTGAATCAGCACACAGTGTGCTTACCTATGTATGTTAATGATTCACCTTTCAACGTATCTTGTGGGAATGAGATTTTCTATATCTCCCCTGCAGACAGCAGGATTGTGGGATTCATGTCTCCGTCTAGGTAAGTCAATACATTTCCAAAAATAAATGGGAGTTCATTCCCGCTGATCCATTCATGGTATTAGACTTAAGCACCTTTCTGCAATTCACTGAAGGCATCCAAGCAAGTAATGGAGCAGCGAGTGAGTCACAGGTTGTTGGTCATAAGAGAGAAAATTCTGTCGTCTTTGTCATGGTGGCTGAATCTGCAGTAGTGGGGACTTTGACTAGAATGCACGTAATTCAGAATCCCATTAACTGACAAGTAACAACAAGTATACAAAGCACACTGAAGTTAGAAGTTTCTAGCAAAAGAACATCACTATCTTAAATACTGCAAAACATATATTGTTTACAAGTAAACAACACATATCATAAGTAATCCATTATTTTATTCATCTAAGTTACTGATCAAGGCTTTGTATTAATGGCATGTCTCTGACACAGATAATTCTCTTTTTCTATTGGTTAGCCCTTTGGCTAAGATACGTCAGATGTGTGCAGTTACAATGTTTGGTTAATAGAAAGCTATTAGACTATTGGAATCAAGAATTCTCAGTGGCCATGGCAGAATTTTATAGCATCCAGGGGTGGAAGTAACTAATTACAAGTACTCAAGTTACTGTAATTAAGTAGTTTTTTTTGGGGGGTACCTGTACTTTTATAAGTAGATTTTCAAGTCTGTACTTTTACTCATACTTAAGTATGCATTACAAGATGTAATCTACTTAGTTACTTTTGAAATCATAGTTGAGCACTGAGTACAATATGAATCAATATCCAAACCGTTCGTCTGCATTTTAGTAGCCAATCAGGTCGTCTGACCACAAACGGACCAATGAAAACAAAGACATACAACTGAAAAACAAAACAAAATGCAGTAACGGCACACATTTGGAGTAACAATGTCAATGATTAATCATTATTCAATTAATTGAATTAAAGACACGGCAATAATTACACTTCATTTGACACTGTTTGTCCAGTGGAGCATTTGTTGAATAAGGAAAACTAAACTTTTGAACTTAAAAATGAGGGGAAAAAAAGAAAGAAAAATTGAAAATGAGGGAAAAAATGTTTTGTATCTTATAAATTGTTAATGATTAATCTATTGTTTGCATTTTCAACTATTGGTTCCAGAAAATGCACAAAAGTATTTTTCTAACACCAGTACTTTCACTTGTAATCAAATAATATTTTAGCAATGCAACAGTACTTGTACTTGAGTACAGATTTTCAGTACTCTTTCCACCACTGATAGTATCACTTGAGCTGATTTTCACTCAGTAATAAATAAATCATATCACTCAATAATTAGGTGATACAAAACTGCACTTAGTAGAGTGCAGATGTCAAAGAACAGAGGCAAAAGATGGTGAAGGACCTGCTGCAATGCCACAACTTCCAGATGCAACCAGTGGAGATTTTCACAGTATAGTATAATTTAAGTACTCTTATCTAGATGTATGCACAGTTTTTAATATATTTTTTGTATAGTTTAGTCTTCGTTTCCTGTAAGATATATAGAATAGTGTAATGGTATGTAACAAAGCGTCCTGGTTTTGGTTAACTCTAAAAACAGGGAACAATAAATGGGACTGTGTCTCCAAACTGTTTCCATGTATAGGTTATTTATTTAGAACTTTTTGTTATTTATTTAGAACATTACACGCAATCAAGAGGCTGCACAGGTATATAATAGATATAGACATCTACATTTTTGGAAAAACTCACAAAAGCAGAAATTCAGAATACTTTACACTTGATGTTGCCAGTTCTTCAATCAGAGCTGGCATGTCTTAGTTTTCCAGAGGAAAACACAATGCAGTGCCATATAGGCTGCCCTACATAGAAAGAAAATGATTTGGTCTCTATGTGCCTTTAAATTGTTGAATAGTTGCCTGTATGTTTTTATTACACAAGTGTAGTAGTTGTTGTATTTTAAGTCACATAATAAAACAGTTTGAAACTTTCACAATGACTGCAGGAATTGGAAACATTTAACCATAAATTCATCATGACTTTCACTGTGCTACTGCCCTGCTGTGTACAGCTGGTACCCTTTTTATTTTATTTTTTGCCTCTGCAGCCTCAGAGAGCCTGAGTCCGTCACTGCAGCTGAATTTAATTACAATAGGTAATCAGTATCATGCTCAAGTTTAAAAAAACGGTCTCACTTCAATGACATGGCCACAGTGGGGCTCTTTGAATCCACCAGCGTCTCAGCTTTTCAGTCATATCAAATTTATGCAATTGCAGTACTATTTACAGACCCCAATATGCAGGAATATTCAAGTACAGCATTTTTAGACATTTAAACTGCATGTAAGCCTTATGGATTAGCATAAAATTTTCATTCAGATATCTTGAGGTGAGAGGTCAAGGACCCCTTTGAAAATGGCCATGCCAGTTTTTCCCTCGCCAAAATTTAACCCACCGTTGGAGCATAATTTAGCCCCCTTCCTGACAAGCTGGTGGTGACCAATGGATGCCTTGTGTAATCTAGTTACTGATACTTGTATTTTCACTCTAGCTTTAAAACTGAATCCACTACAGCAGTGGTTCCCAAACTGGGCACAGAGCCACTGCAAAGCAATGAGTTTGCTGTATCTATCCAGCTGACCTTTATTTTGCTAAAATTTAACTTTTGAATTCTTTTTTTTTTATCAGTTCCATCCCCAATTATTGTTAACAATTGATTGAAAATTATGTGGTGGGGGGCTTGAACTTTTGTTGGCTTCCGAAAGGGGGGCATACTGGAAAAAGTTTGGGAATCACTGCACTACAGCCTCTGAAAGACACACACACACACACACACACACACACACACACACACACACACACGCACACAACCAAATGCTGGATCCCCTCCAGGCTTACATCCAGTGGGTATAACAATAAGCAAAAGTTTGTTAAATGTAGATTACAAAGTTATATTTACCATATCATTATAGAAGTGAGCTGAGCATCAATACTGGACCTTCCAAATAAAGTCAGAGACTATCATAACATTGATTAAATGCTGTGTGGTCATCTACAGAAAACCTTTTACCCAGTGTATGCTGGGATACACTTAGGCCCTTAAGAGAATGAGTGGTTTCAAAAATGGATGGACGGATGGACTGTTATAAATGTTTTTTTTTTTTTTTGGACTGAAAATGAAATAAATTGCTGAACAGTTGAAAATGTGAGTGTTTTGTGGCAGGGAACACTTTGTTCCAAAAACAGCCTGGGCCAGAAAATGAGTTTTGAGAGCATGAAATCACAGCAATTGGCAAAGCAATCACTGAGTCGCTCGGACTGATCAACAGCCCACACAGATTTATTTTGGTCATTTTGAACTATGGGCCATTAAAACTGCATTTACTGGACTCTACATTACTATATGTAGTAAAGGCCTAATGAGTCACCGTCTATTAAGCTGTTGTACTATTCAAAGGTTGCACTGTAGAAAATAAAAAGCATGAAATTAATTATGAGCAATTCTCAAGTTCAGTAGTGCGTTGGGCAACCAAATAGTTTCTGATAGATCCCAGTGTTAACAAGGACTTGTGGGTCTGAACCATGAGGATACATACATACCGAGCACTATCCAGGTAGAGCTCATGGACGGAACAATGATACTCTTGTTTTATTTCGTGTACCCAGCTTCGACATCTGGGTCTGACTGTACGGTAGCAAAGCGAGAGACTGCGGCCAGCTTTACAGGAGCAAACAACCAAGTTAGCACCAGAGCTGCTAACTCTGCAATGACACCAAAGGAGCAGCTGGTTGTCCTGGGTCTAGCTGCAGTTTATGCTGCATAGCAGCTAGGGAAGGGTATACTCAAAAATTTTAAGTTATCATATGAAATAACCTAGTAGTATCGAAACTTCTCTAGTAAAACGATACCTTTTTGATCCCAGATCTAGAAAAGAATGAATGTGTGGTATTGCTTGTACTGCGGTATGGTGAAGTTGAGCATGGTGTGTTTGACGGAATCGGCAGTTCAGTGTGTGGAGATGCCACCTGGTATAGTGTTAAGGCTGTTGAATCAGAGAAATTAAGCGTTATTTCAGCCCAGTCTCACTCCCAACTCATCAGATACCAACGAAATGTCACCGCCCATGGTGATTCATAAAGATGCGGACAGATGCGTAGTATAAATACGTAGAAGAAAATACACACATGGAGGGGTTGGGGTGGATGGATGACTCAAACAAGAACAGGACTTTCACCCAGGAGAGTGGGGTTCATGTCCTATGTGAAAACAAAATGTTATGAAAAGTTGTAAGGTACTTTTGTCATGTGACTCCTGTGTTGCGAACATGGAATGACAGGTGAGTTAGTGTCCTAAACTTGATCGAGTCTTTTTTTGTGCCTAAAGCTAACTAAGTAGTTTTAGTGTCCAAACCGCAACCCTTTCACAGCGTTATGCACAAAGTACCCTTTAGTGTCTGTATGATCTACCTTTTTAACACGTGATTAACATTGTGAAACAATTGCAGTTTGGTCACACCAAAACTACTTGGTTAGGTTTAGGAAAAGATCATGGTTTGGATTAAAATAAATACTTTAGATTAAATTGCATTACCCATGCATCCACCCCACCTCCTCCATATGTAGACCTTCTCGCTCTTTATACTGCATCACCTGACACAGGTCAAACGTCAGTATTTGACAACCTGCGAATGAGAATGGACTGTGCTGTCATATTTGGCAGTACAGTCATGTGTAAATATGGCGTATATTGGGGACTCAGACAGCATTCTTGCAGCATTATCTAAAAGTCTATTGGATAGAGATGCACTGATTACAATTTTCTTGGCCAATTCTGATTTTTTAAGGGTCTGACCTGCCGATTCCGATTTTCAGTCAAAGAACTATCATTGACAGAATATATTTTTGTAACTTTTCAGTGTAAAATGAAATTTTATGACCATTAAATAACTTTTACCTTTTCTCCAACAGTTCTCCAGGTTACAGCCAGGCCCGATTATATTATTACATTCAGATTGTACCAGAGGGAGCACAATCCTGCAAGATCTGATACGGAATGTGATTTCTCGTGATCTCATGTGGAAGCAGATGTAAACAAACCGAAGACTGATGTGGTGCAACAGTTTGCTGTGGTAAAACTTTGCAATGAGAAAAGCTGAGGAGACTCGTCAACACAGGTTGTTTATTCTTCAGCCAGAGCTGGAGGGGAGATTTTCAGTCTGAGAACAGCAGTGTGCTGCTAGCTAATGTTAGCCTGAGGGGCTCCATGTAGACTGTCTTCTCTTTATCCTGCACTTGGAATCGATCACTAATGCTGACCTCATGCAAGCTTATGACTGTGTGTGTGTGACTGTAACCATGCTGTTGTGGCTGTGACATGACCATCGTGCAGAGCTTGTGTGTAAATTTGACCGGATATGTGATGCTGACTGGCCAGTCACCGGTCAGGGCCCGTTGATCGGTGCATCCCTACTACTGGAACATTAGGAAAACTGTAATGGGTCGAGCGTAGCAGGAATTGACAGGCAGGTTTTTTGTGGGGGGTACAGGGACAGTGGTGGTTTTCTTTATACATTGTGGAACCTAACACTAAGACAGGGACATGTTAAAGATGTCTGTGAAAACCTGAGGTAATTGAGTGTAAGCCATGTGGGCCAGTAGCTTTGCCAGCCTTCACCCTTTTATCACGTCAGCTTCTGTCACCTGTAGATTGACTACAATAGTTGGACACTGCTTCCATCACTGGGCTGGCATAAAAACTGTTCTCTACCTCTCCGCATGGGCAGAGAAACTGCACTTAAGGCAGGACACTGCGTGACCTCATGTTTCGAATGATACAACTTGAATGTTGCTGTGTAGTGTGCAGCTGAGCTTCAGTAACTTAACCTAAAAAACATACAAGCAACAAGTAAACAAGCATAAACTTGCAGATATTTTTAACCATTATATCCACAGTCTCCCATTCACCACCAGAATGTCTCAGCTATAGTAAGTTTGTTCGGCTAATAGCAACAAGCTACAACTTTTTCACCTAATGTGCCATATATGTAAAAAACGAGCCAGTTCTTGTAGACCACTGATACTCAACTTAAGGCCTGGGGGCCAAATCTGGCCTGTGGGTGCTGGGTGGCCCACTGACCACAGTTCATGTTTATGGTTGATTATGAACAGGCTTGGGGTCTAACAGATTACATGTAATGGGATTACATAATATATACATAAAAAGGTAGCTCTATACCATTAGAAAAAGATGGAATCAGATTATAGATGCATTTAGTAAAAATGGTAACTATTAGTAGGATTACTACCACACACAGTTGCCAATTCATTATCATGGCTTCTAGTAAAAAAAAAAAGCTTCACTCGGTGGAAATTCGGTTATGTTTTGTCTTTAAATCAATCAATCGATCGATAAATTGTGCCCAACAAAGGAAGGAACAGCTGGACAAACTAATAAACCTAACAACAGGAATACAACACTTACAGCTGCAATGATTTATCTATTATTAATAAATCATTTAATTATTCAGCATCTATATTGATAATCAATTAATCGTTTTGAGTAATTTTTTTAATAAAATCAGTTAATCCAAAAGTAATGGATGGTAATCAAGTTACATTATGTAATATTGTGATACTTGGATTATGTGATGACATTTTTTAACAGGTAATCAGTAACTTGGAATACTTTTTGAAAGTAACCCTCCCAAAATCTGTAGATACGACTGCAGAAAGAAGACAATTCCTACATGAAACTGGAGAAAGAGACGTTGCTGTTAAACTTATTTTTTTACCACAAATCGTGTGCCATTTAGTTCAATTATATTCAAGAGAAGACATTTTCAAAACTCTGCAACTCACTAAAACTGTGTGGTTGGATAAACAGAGGAGAGGAAAAAATGGATTTCAGGATGAATGTCCCTTTATACGTTTTAACACCAGTAGTTTTACTATTTTGATTCATTTCTGTACACGGTTGGAGATGCAGAGAATATTATGCTGCTCTGTATGAATGGTGTCTTTAAAAAGAGAGCCAAATGTTTGATGACCACAGCCACACATGCTAACAGCCATGCTAACAGCCATACATGCTAATAGCCATTCACAGTCACCTGCACAGGTTCATTTAATCTGCAGTCAACCACACCCAAACAATTCACATCACACTGTTTTGGTGTAAATCTTGTTAATTAGCTTGTATCCTCAAACTGTTCAAATGGAGCTCACACATTCTCACACTGTGGGGTCAAACAAGCTCTTTTCTGTTATGTTAACCATGTGTTTCTTTGTCTTTGACTTACTGTGGTTGTTGGGGGCGGTTCCCTTCCTGGTTGAGCAAAAGGTGTGTGTCAGGGGTGGAGACTCTTAAATCTAAAAGCCAGCACACTGGACCAATGAGTTGACCATGTGCTGGGGTGGGGTTGGGGGTGGGGGGGATGTAGTTAGTTTTTGCCTTTTATTAGTTGCATCCATCTTGTTTTCCCCTTGTGTGTTATTTGGTTTTACTTGGTCACTTTATAAGTTCATTGCTGCCTCCACAACAGTGTTTCTTCCTTGGCCACAGAGACAGCTGCTCCATGAAAGAGGCTTTTTGCTGATGCATGTTCAAGAATTAATTAATTATATGAAATGTTTATGAGTATAATGTAATGTGTTGTAATGTATTGTATCTTTTCCCAGATGTTACTGGGACTCTGGCCTGAACTCACATGTGTATCTAAAGCTTTTGTCCAGTCTGCACAAGACAGACTTCATCATTCTCTAATGTCTAGTGTCATTTAGTTTATTTGAAGTGTAGTTTTAAGTGTCTCATGTTTATCTCAGGCAATATAAACGTACATGTTACACAATTTCCTGTAGTCCACAATGTCAATGTCACCTGTAGCAAGTTTATACATTAATATCCTGTTGAAACCAGTGTGACCAAACCTCATCCTCGATAAAATGTCCTCCTTCAACTGATTTCTCTCATTTCTCCTGCTTTTCTTTGATTGCTCATTTCCTCTGTCCCACTCCTCTGTGGGATGAATATCATGTCATTAAAACAAAGAAAAAGCTTGAAATCTAATTTAAATTAGCTTTTTTTTGGCAAAATTGATACCAAGTTTTGAACACTTGTATAATGTTCTGCTAAGCTGAAAAAAAAAATCTCTGCAGACATTTTGTGTTTGAGTTTTTCTTCACAACTGCAGCATCTTTTTTACAGTGTTTCTCCAACTAACTTTGTACAAAAATTATGTATTTTGTTTTCCAGGTTTGAAACCTCGTAAAGTCACATGATTTCTAACAGCTCGAGCGCACCATACTGTAAAGAAAAAAATAGTTGAGACAACTTAAAATTTCAAGGCAACACGTTGCAATAGAGTTTTGAGTTTTAGCCCAACTCAGACTGTTAACTTTTGAAATAAACTTTAAAAAGCTTTGCTGACCTGTAATCTTTAGTTAAGATAATTTACTTTTCTTCTTTAGAAAATGTTGAATCTGAGTTTTAGAAACCAAAGAAATAAATTTTAAAAATTGGTCACAGTGAGCTGTGAACCTGATTTGTCTGTTTTAGTGCCTGGAAAAAAGTTTTAATTGAAAATATTAAAATTCTTAATGTTTACTTTCACTTCAATGAATTTACTCATTATTGTTTTAAATTCAATGTTTTCAGTTTCTAAAATTCAAAAAATTCAAGTTTATCTGAAGAAGAAAAGTAAATGATTTCACCAAAGCTCAGTAATTGCTAAAATTCTTTCTAAACTTAAGAATTTGAGTCGGGTTCAAAACTCTAATCTATTGCAGTCTGTTGCCTTGAAATTTTGTTTTCTCAACTTTTTTGTTTTTACAGTGCAGTTTTCAGATCACTGTTTACAAGGTTTCAAACCTGCAAAACAAAATACAGTGGGAGAAGAGTGACAAATCTGAAAAAAGTGTGTTGTAGAGAACCTGCAAAGAGAGCTGCAGCTGTGAGGAGGAGAAACTCAAATACAAAATGTTTGCAGAGATTAGATTTTTTTTTTCAGACTTCCAAAATATACAAGTCTTCAAAACTTGGTTTCAATCTGAGACCGTTTTTAAATTAGATTTCAAACTTTCAACTTTAAATCATAATGACATGATATTCATCCCACAGAGAAAGGAGATAGAGGGAATGAGGGCCAGTAGTACCCGCAGCATTCAGAGGAAAGTAGGAGAAAACAAGAGACACAAGAGACATACACTTAAATCTGTACTTCAAATAAACCAAATGACACTAGACATCAGAGGAGTGACAAGGTCTGTCTTGTGCGGACTGGACAAAGGTTTTATTCACACATGGGTGCAGTCCAGAGCCCCAATAACATTTGGGAAGGGGTTAGCCACCAATGTTGTCACCAATATTAAAACTCATAAACATTTTCATACAGTTGTAACGTGGTGATTGGATTACTCTTACTCTCTGTTCTCCACACTTCAGCAGCTTCACAACAACACTTCCTGGTTACGACTCGCTGGTCAGCCAATCGACAGCGGGGCCCCTCCTCCTTTATGGATTCACAGATGTGTTCAAGAATTAATTAACTGTATGAAATATTTTTGAGCATTAATGTTTGAGGTGACAAATGGAGGGTTATAACATTTATGCAAATTATTTTGATTAGTATTATAGTGTAATTCTTTTAATCTGGGTTTTTTTCACTTTCCCCTCAGTTTCATTTAATTATAGATGATTCGAGATTCAGAAGTGAAGTTATAGTTATATGAGTTAATTTGCTAAAGATAAAATTATTATGTTTCCAGTTAATTATAATTTTATATTCACAGCAACATGTTTAAAAACAGTTAAAATAATTTGCTGAATTTGCCTCTTGTGGTTCTCACACGTTTACCTCACTCTTTCTAGCTTCAGATTGGTTGGTTCAGTCACATGTGAGTCATAACCAGCAAGTGTCACTGTGAAGCTGCTGAAGTGTGTAGAACAGTAAATGAAAGTCATCCTGCTGTTTCTTCTACATAAGAGTAATCCAACCAGCACACTGCTCCCGCAGCCCGAGGGCGTCTCCTGAGCTGGCTGTCAGGGGGTGGGCGCACCCCTTACTGCAGGTTTTTTAATTTAAAGGTCAACTTCACAGTGACATCATAATGTTCAGCTCTCAGTCACAGTCATCAGTCACTGTATACTCCTCTGATAAAAGCTATTAAAAGAATTAGCTGAAAGAGGTCACTGTGGCGTGGCATCAAGTTTTGATGTTTTGCCATGAAACAGGAAGTTGTTGTAACTTTACAGTTCATGGTTGAATCCACCCCACACATCAAATAGTTGATAAGATACCCGTCCTAAATACATCTACAGGACCATATTTAGTCTCCTTATAGTGTTTTATCTCTGGTCCCAAGTGCATCTTATGCTGCAGAATTCTTGAGTAATCTCCTAGGTTTTTACTAAAAGCGGTGGTTCGCAAATCGAAGTTTTGCCCTATTCTCCGAACTATCATCTCTTTTCATTTGAAAATGTCACTCTTTCATATATTGATGTATGTGATTAAACAGTTCCGGTAGGCTGCAGCGGTTACTTGCAGGGCATCACAGCCCCAAAAGACCAGCTAAGTGGCGTGGCCCGTGGCTCTGTACCTGCATATACAGGACAGCAGTCTGAACCTGCTCTGTTCTTGCTGTGACCTCAGTCCCTGACGTCATGCTACATACGAGATGAAAAGCCACGGCCAAAACCTCAGGGGGTTCTATGGGTCGGATAAAATTAATGGAAAATTCAATAACTCTTGTCGTGGCTACCCCTGAATTTGATCTGTGGCTGGTCAGAGCAGCTGCAGGTTCATGGGAAATAAAGGTAATTTGATTGCATATGTCTGCATGGGTCTGATGCTTTGCGTGAGTTTAAGCGCTGCCTTATGTTCTGTAGCACTGATATCTGAAGTATGAGTGACAGTTTCCTAAGTTTGCGATGTTTTTTTTTTATCTGAAGTGCCACAATCAAAACTCTCCAGTTGGATTTTGTTTTCCTCTGATATGTGATACAGAAATGAAACGGCCTAAAATGTTACAGCATCCTTTTTACAGCTCTTATCGCTCGTCTTCAGTGATGTCTTATAGCCTGAAAATGTGATTACGCTTTTTTCTTAAAAAAAAAAAAAAAATCAATTAATTTCTCATCTTGTCAGCTTTGATCCCAAAATGAAACAGTTTATCGCTCCGATCTGAGGCAACTTATCTCTGCTCTTCATTTATGCACCAAATTCAAAACCAATACGAGAACGTGCATCAGTGTTTAGTTAAAAATGAAACTGGAGTGAATTTTCTCTGCATCTTAAATTTGATTAACATAGAAAGAGATAAAATTAAATTCGCCCTGGTACTGGGCAAGCCATGCTGCCAGGTTTGCCAATTTCTCTAATTAGACTTGCTGCAATAAATTCTGCTTTCTGGTGAAGAGTCAGAAGAACAATGCAGAACAAAGAAATCAGATGGGACTTAAAAGGTAACAACTTGTTCCCTAATTTGCAATGTTTTTGTGTGTAAGTGGCTAATGGGGCACTGTCAGACACTTAGAATATCATTGTTAGTGTCTGACAACATTATGGAAATGATCCCTACATCCAGACACTTTTTTTTTAAAGAGTAAGATACGTTTTATCTAACAAGATACGGACACAGACCAGATATAGACTCCCACTGCAAGAACGCTAATTTTATCATCGTCATCTTCATTCAATTCAAAATCGAAACAACAACAACAACAAAAAAAAAATGTCTTGGCTCATCTTTCCACTGTTCCAACAATCTGCAGCTCTGGTTTGGTTGAAATAAACCCTTTATTCACTGCGTTAGACGAGAAAATACTTTGACGGTGATCAGTTGCCTGGAGGGATTTTGCAGCTCTTTTCACTTTTGCTGGCTGCAGCACTCTCGCTCAGTACTGGACCAAGTTCAGAAATGGTTGTCCCCATCAGTTGCTTAGACACAAATAGGATCCTGATGGAAAAATACCAACATTACCTTTAAAGTCTTCAGCTCGCCCCAAAATCAAACACACATATTTTTCCTATTACCTGTAGTGCTATTTATCCATCTAGATAGTTCTGGTGTCAGTTGCAGAGTTTTGGAGATATCAGCTGTAGAGATGTCTGCCTTCTCTCCAGTATGATGGAACTAAATGGCAGTCACCTTGTAGCATAAAAGCACATTGACAGTAAAAAACTGTCTCTTTCCAGAAACCATGACCTGGTTACTCAAGATAATCAACATACCTTGTTGTGACTAGTTTCATATAGGAACTACTTTATTTTTGCAATAGAATCTACCAGAACTACCTTCTTTTCTACAAGATAGAGTATATTTCCTACATGAAACTGCTCACTACAAGGTCTTGGGATTATCTTGAGAACTGGATTGTGATTTCTGGAAAGAGACATTGCTGAAATGTATTTATTTGGCACTAGTGGTGCACTACAGAATCTCCTGAAATTTTAAAAAGGAAAGAAATTCATATAAAAATTTCAAATTAAAATACTACAAAAATTAAAATACTAAAATGACAAAATGTAATTTAAAATAAGTGTTGTCTTTCCTGTAATGCTTTTGTTTCAGCATCAGCCTGCTGTGTTGTCACATTCATGCACATAGCATGTTCATATGTCATGTGACTAGTTGCCAGTGGTGGAGGGAGTGCTGACAATCTGTACTCAAGTACAAGTACTAATACGAGTATTAGTTACTTTTGATGTCACAGTCACCTCTCAAAACTAGGGTTGCAAATTTTGTGCAATTTCCTGATCCAGTAGTTGAAAATGCTGACAAATGATTAATAATTAATGATGTATAAGATACAAAATACATTTTTTACCCTGTTTTTTTTGTTTGTTTGTTTGTTTTGTTTTTTCTCTGCAATGACTGTTGATTAAATATCGATGGCAATAAATGGATTAATGTTTAATCAGCATCCTTACTCCAAATCTGTGCTGCCAGCAGCATTTTGTTTTGTTTTCCTTCCATATGTCTTTGTTTTCATTGGCCCGTTTGTGATCAGATCACCTGATTGGCTATTAAAATGCAGATGAAAGGTCTGAATATTAATTCAAATTGTACTCAGTACTCAACTAAGATTGTGAAAGTAACTAAGTGATTACATGGTGAAATTAATATTTAAGTACAAGTAAAAGTACTGACTTGAAAATCTACACATAAAAATACAAGTACCCCCAAAAAACTACTTGATTACAGTAATTTGAGTATTTGTAATTATGACAGCCCTGCTAGTTACGAGTTAAACTGTGATGGCCGTAAGCCACTTGCCTTACTTTTAAGTTGTTACTCTTGTCGGTTGAATGGTTTTAATTAGCATTTAAAAATTCCTTTATATAGTGTTTCATCACAGTTTTCGCTTTATTTATTATGGCTTGCTATTTAAAGGGGATTGTAATTTTCGTTTAGATGATCTGCTCAGGAATGTTTCTTTCTTATTATTATGTTTTTATTCTCTGTACTCTCAGGTCTCTCTTGAAAATGAGATTCTATCTCAGTGGGATTCAGCAGATAAATAAAGGTTATATACTGTGAAGGCAGTGTGGCTGTGAGTGACAGTCAATAATAAATAATCTTACTGGGAATAAACCTGCCTCCTATGTGATCTACGTGAACACAGGTGAACAGGGTCGACGTGTGCTACTCTAATTTAATGTTGTTCATGATGGTGGTGCTTGAAGAGCCTAATATTTTTTGAGCTGGTAAAAAGTTTGAGAAACACTGAATTAAGATAATTCAGTGTTCTTAAAACTGGTGCACTGTAAACTGGAAAGAAAAAAAAAGTATCACTTCCAGCTAAGATGAGATGGCTGAAAGTTCTGACTCCTGTGGAGATGCCTTCTGGACGTTCAAAAGAAATGTCTAATGAGAGGCGTAGACAACGTCCTCATTGATCTCCGAAAAGGGAATTATTTTTGCTGGCTGAAAACCAAATATGTGTGCTGATAAAGTAAGTTAAGGCTCCTGCGTTTGGTTAAAATTAGCCTTTTTTTTTTTTTTTTTTTTTTTTTTTTTTTGTCGCCTGCTTCTTCACATGTGGCAGCTGTACGTGCTGGGTCACCTCAGCTCCGGCTTGATGCCATTTCAAGGCAGACAGCTCATCAAGATAAGTGACAAATGCTGGTAACCTGACCAACAGAAGGGAGAAGGTCACTGTTTAAAATGCCATCTCAGCCTCAAGGCAAAAAAGCTGCATACTGCTTTAAGCAAGGAGCAGTTGCTTGTGTTTGAGTGCCACATGGCAACGGCAGGAATAGGCACAATCTTATCTTTGCTATGCTCTGTGACTGATTCCCATGTGGTACACAGATTGCATAATGAAGCTGGACCGTGAAAACCCACAGATGTTATTGTGAGCCACACTGCCAGCGGTTGGCAGAAAGGCCCGCTGCTTGAATGGTGCTACAATGTGTTTTTCGTGCGTGGGCGTGCGCATGAGAGAGAGAGAGAGAGAGGAAGAGAAAGAGCAGCAGAGGCAGCCTACCGGTTTCAATGTGCCACGGCATGTGTTGGTAGGACAGGGGGTGCGTTTGTTGATGAAGTGCGTGGGCAGGTCTATCCAGGTGCACCTCAGGAGGCGGACGACCTGTGAGGTACCTGATGTCTGTGTTTACCTTTCTCCCACCTCCTCAATATGTGTGCACTGCACGGACGAGTCGACTTTACATCTTGAAAAGGGGAGGAAAGGTGTCTGGGTAACATGTTTGCTCACTGTTATCTGCATCAGCAAACCACATTTCACATCACAGAATCTGCATTCAGTGTAAGTGCACACTTTGATATTAAGTTTTCAGTGAAACCAGGGAAGGACTTCATGCAGAGTGACTGTTTGTCACAAGCTCATTTTCTATCATTCCCACAGGAAAATTGGTACATGGTCTAACCACAGTCTAAGACTGACTCACTACATTTTTTTTAATCTGTTATCTTTCGGCTCTATTGCTTAAACATGTATCAAATATGAGAGAAATACACTCATAGGGAGAGGAAAAGGAAGCGTGGGGTTTAGATTAAAGAGAAGATCAACAATGCCAATGCACTGCCATCCCAACTTGTCACGTACATGCCCTTTGGTGGCTGTATCTGACAACAGCCGAAGTGGTTGTTGATCATTACTCTGAAAACCACACCCAGTGGTGCCACAATATGGACCAAAGTGCTTAAAGGCTAACAAAGTGACAGTAGCTTGCTAAAAACATACGATTTCAGAATATTTCAGTACTCTGTGTTTACCAGAGAGGAAAAATTTAACTGACAAACTAAATATTTTCAGTAAATCTCAGTCCTTACCTTGCTTTTCTGTAAGAAATGATCCTACTGACTGGCCAGAAATGAAATACTTTAATTTGAACAGCTATTGATCGCATCACCACACTGTTAAAATTAAAAAATTGAGAAAACTCATCATTTCAAGGCAACAGACTGCAATAGATTTTTGAGTTTTGAGCCCGACTCAAAGTTTTGAAAAGGTTTTACCGACTACTGATCTTTTGTTGAGATAATTTACTTTTCTTATTTAGATAAAGTTAAAGCTCTGAATTTTAGAAACTCAATACATTGTATCTAAAAGAAATATTGAGTAAATTCAGTGAAATTTTTCAGGCACTAAAAAAGACAAATCATTTTTGGTAAGCATTTTTTTAAAAAGTTTATTCAAAACTTAAGAGTTTGAATTGGGCGCAAAATGCAAATCTATTGCAGTGCGTTGCCTTGAAATTTTAAGTTGTCTCAACTATTTTTTTTTACAATGCAGCAAGATCATCATTTAAGCTAACAAAGATCAAAACCAGGCATTTTATAGCTGAGTTACCTTAAATTTCTACAGTTTGTCTGGTCAAATTAGTAACTGTAATCTTGGCATAACATTACTGAGTGTCAGGATCCCACAGTTTCCCCCGTTCATCCTGCTGATGCCTCACATCTGTCTCCATTTTTGTCTTCTTAAAGACTCATTTATTTGGTTCAGCATCTTATAAAAACTTAGTTCTGGGTTCTTTAACTTATTGATAGTGCATCCCAGCACATAGCAGCTTTTAGACATTTTTCTGTTATTTGCTAACAGATGGAAAGTGACAAGAGGCATCCTCATGCAATCCAAGTCAACGGAGAGCCATGGATTGCAGTTAACATTTGTGTCAAGTTTGAAGAAGTTCCCTCAAGGCATTCTTGAGATATAGCCATCGCAAAAATGGGATGACCAGAAACCATAATGCCTTTGGCCCTCAAAACATAAATACATAAAAGTCATAAAAAGGGTGTTTTCAAGAATTCTGAATCACAGAGGTCCTTCAGCATGCAGTCATGAATGTGCCCCCCAAAACATTAGGTTGATCCATCAAGTAGTATTAAGGATTAGTTGCGGAAAAGATGTACAGTTTCAGTGATCACGTACTCACTCACTCACTCACACACTCACACACGCAAGCATGGAAACCATTACATGATCCTCTGCCGGCTTATGAAGAGCTGAGGGGAACAGCAGAGTCAGATGATCATTATCTGTGTTTTTTACTGCTTGCAATCAGTTTCACATAATAATTTGATCCTTTGTTGATACACACATATTGACTATAGCAGCTTTAACTTGCTATTGCATTTGCTTTTATTGCTCAAGGTAACAAAAACCCACCTCAAAAGGGAGAGAATTAACAAGACACAACGTTAATAGCTACTCTCTAGCATCTTTATTGAGAATTAAGGAATACCGTTAATGTTATTCATAATTAAATGGCATAATGAGGCAGGCTACTCTACAATTAAGTGAGTGAGAGAGGAAAAAAAGTGCACGAAATGTAACTTTGGTCTTTACTTGATTGAAGTTTTTTGTTAAATTAGAAAAAGCGGCAGATAAAAGCAGAAGAAACGCTCAGAAAACTCAGCTTAAGGTACTGATGGGGTCTCGCTAATTTAGAGATAGGGCTCACTTAAGGGCTGCTTTTTGGAGCAAATCCCCTTTTTGAAGTTGACTAGACCAACGTTTTTGTTTAAATAATTTGTCAGTGAAAATTCTCATCTCTATTTCTATACTATATTTAGGGCTTTATTTAGTCCACACTGTATGTTAATTATAATGCAGCAGCTTTTTAGTTCTCTCTGCATTCTTTTGGTGGCTTGGCACATTTTTACATAATCTAACCTGCCCATTTGAAACAGCTTTCAAAAAATAAGTAATTTTAATTCAGTATTCTAGAGAAGAGTGTGGGCATGTGAGTATGTGTGAAAGAGAGTGAGCTATGGATAATTTGTACCATCTGCATTCACACAATTGGAAATTTTGAGCATCTCTTTAATTAGGTGTTTTCAGTGCAGCCATTTGTGAGCTGAAATGTTGGATGTGCTTGGCCGTCTATCCCGAGTTTAGCTGCAATATGTTTTAGACAGCGCTGACAGCTTGTTATCCCATCAGTTCCTATCTAATCTCACAGCTCACTTCCTATCAGTGTGAAATCTTGCTGTATTTAATCCTTCATACCTGACTACATTTTCAGCAAGAGATAGAGCACGGCGCACATGATTCTGCATTATTATGTGGGGATTTTATTTTTGCTTTACTTCAGATGAAACTTTAAATTTAGTGCTCAGAGTGTGACTGTTTCTAAGGGAGGGCCCAAAACTGTAATTGCATCTTTAATTTTCTCTGCCAGGTGTAAGCCCGGAGGGGATCATGTAATCACTTCCGTGTGAATGTGGGCATGATGCCTGGACCTATATATCTTTAATACCATGGACTGATAAGCCATCTATTTTTTTTTGTGTGCACATTCATGACTGTATGCTGCAGGACCTTTTTATGACCTTTATGCCTTTATGTTTGTATGGACAGAGGCGTTATGTTTTCAGGTCATGCCATTCTTGTAAACGCCATATCTCAAGAATGCCTTGAAGGAATTTTTTTTAAACTTGACAAAAATGTTCACTTGGACTTAAAGATTAACCACTTTGATTTTGGTTATCAAAGGTCAAAGGCCAAGGTCACAGTGATTTCACTAAACACATTTTTGGCCACAACTTAAGATTTCATGTGCTAATTATGACAAATTGGAAACAAATATCTTGTAGGATAAAATGATGAGATGATGACACTTAATATCCAAAAGCTCAGAGGTCAATTGTGACATCATAAAGTGAAGACGTGTTTCTCGCTGGAAATTATTCACTTGAACCACACATGTATGGTGAGAACATCGATTTTGCCAAAAAACACACTTAGTACATGTTTTGACTAATTAGCTCAATACCGACAGACACAATGGTGATTGAAACGCTGTGACGTGTTTCTTTGCACACATACCTTTATCCTTCGTCGCTTCTTCTTCTTCTGCCCATTGTAGATTGCAGCTTTCTGCGGTTTTTGTTAGTGTTAGTACTTGTGTAATTTTAATCTTATTGTTTTGTGTTAAAACTATTTTGTGGCAAGAACCGTAGCACCTCCCACATTCCAAACACAATCGTCCTACACACCTATGTCTGTTTATTACTTGTTTGTGTGTGTGTGATGTGAACTTTCACCAGCAGGTCATTGCCCCCTGGTGGAGTGGCACATGAACACCCAAAACATAAATCAGCCTTTCAAGAATTACAGCACCCATATTGGCTCCAACAATACTTAATTAAATTCCTTCAAAGTTACAGATCAATATAATGACAAGCTCCATATTAAATTCCTTCAAAGTCTTCACTACAGACATTATATGAGTCTGGACAGACATGAATGTAAACTGTAACTTGACTGGTTGGTGGAGACAAATGACTGCAAGGCAGTAATTCCATATTTTGACTGCTCTGTTTTATACGACCATTGACAGCTGACAGCTCACTCTTCTTAACCGGCCTCTAGGGGCCGCAAGTAATCAACAACTGCTCCAGTTTGAAATCTTGTTTCAGCTCAGCAACAGTATATGCAACTTTGCAAATCTGACAGTTGTGGTACCATTGCAGTAGGTGCTTCACCATCTGTTGCCTGGCAGGGATCTGCACTCTACCGAGCGTCCTCTTCTACTTGCATCTTTACTTACCAAATCAAACAGAAATCATATACAACATACATGTGTGTTTCACAACTGAATATAACATTTTCTGGCTTGTTTTACAGCTGTGTTTACAGACATTTAACAGTAAAGTAACCTAAAACTTTATAGAGACATAGGCTTAACAAATCTCTCCTGGATTTTGAATCTTGGTGGTTGTTCGATGCTACTGTTACATCTAAATTGTCCCTTTTAAGATCAAACTGATTTTTACCTCTTGTCTGTTATTCTCTGCCCCTTCCCCTCTTGATTGAAAAGCTTTTGTCTACTTCTCCTTTTCCTTTGATGAACTTGGGAAAGTTATTTTAAATACATGTGCTTTCTTGTTATTGTCTCTCTGTAATCAAAGGGTATTATACGGTCTAGACAGAAATTCTTATGTGCACCATTATATCAGCTTCAGATCAAAGCTGAGGCTGAATGCTGGACAATACTCTTTAAGTGCATGAGAGTGATTCACAGAGCAGCTATACCTGTGGATTAGTCTGATACCATGGCTTTACCTGTAATCAGACCTGAGCTGGCAGATGACTGTGGTGGGCAGTCTGAAGCAGAAGTGCCTTCAATACAGGTGATACAGATTGAAGGACACAGAGGCCATTGACACACTTGGCATTGTATTGTACATTCCTGAGTATAAATAACTATTATTAAAGGGAAAATTCGCCACATCTCATGTGAATGTCCAATCAGCGCTGATGGTTAGTGTAGCCTGTAGACCTTTTCACAGCAGCCATTTTGAAATGAAATAGCAGGGTAAACACAGGTGTTAGAAATTATACTAATTAAGGTTCCGTTCAGGTCAAACACAGTCAGGGTGCTCCCACTGTGCGTGTTGCCTAACTAAATATAACAGGACCTTAGTATCATTAGCGACACCTGTGCTAACACAATTAGTTCATTCCGTCTCCGTCTCTGCTAAGTTTTCACCAGCGAGAAAGCATTCCAAAATAAGTGCAGAGGATGTTACGGACAAGGAAACATTTTATGGATGTTCAGCCATGTTGGTGCGAGCCAGAGTATGGCTGGAGAAATGCGGTGGAGAGAGATGGAGGCTGTGCAAGAGGATACGGCCGGCAGGGACCAAGCATGCCAACTGCTCTGTTGTTCCTTGCAAGAACCAACACAAAAGTCTTCATCTATTCAGGGGTCTGCAACCATTTTTTGGCCAGAAGAGAAAAAAAAAAACATCTGTCTGGAGCCATAATTCTTAAATTCTCTATTTTCCCCAGGGACTCTTTTTTTTTTGGGGGGGGGGGTTAACATCCATTTCTGCAAAATTTAGAGGGAAGGGTGCTGAGATGGAGACGTAGGTTATGACACAAATGAAACACTTTTTTTTTTTTACAATTAGAGAATGTAAAAATCACTTAAGGCCTACAACAATTAAATTGAAATGTTAAAGAACTGTTATTCATTTCCATTTCATTTTTGTCATAGCCTGAGGGACTCACTGGAGAGGAGCAAAGAGCTGCATGTGGCTTCAGAGCTGTAGGTTGCAGACTCCTGATCTGCTTTTGCCATCCAAGGATGTCAAAACCCAGTGGATTAAATTTATTTTTTATTGAAATGTGAAATGTGTGTGGAAATGTTACCACAAAGACTGGAAAACTGGAATGTGCGTGTGCATTTTACAGACTGCTTTATCAACAAGCACCAGTAATAATACAAGGTCAAGGAGGGATCGATACAGGCTTGCTGAGACCTGACCTAAAACTTAAAAGCTGTATATTTTAAAGAGACTAAGCATATGTTGTGTGTGTTGCCTTCTACTCAAACTGATTTGCTATGTTTAATGTTAATTTATTGGTTATTTTCCCGGTTGAACTTGGTGTTAGCATGTTGTGCAGCTAATGTGGCCAGTACTCCTTCAAGCTGGGGTGATGTTGGACTAATATTGAGGAACAGTCAAGAGACAGTGTGTGGATATAAAACCTGTAAAGCTTCATTTGAAGCCAAAATGTGAGTAGTAGGCTGGATACTGCAGTTTTTTTTTTTTTTAAATTTCATGCTGCTTTTTGTATTCTGCAGAGCTGGCTCTGCTACCATTAGCTTTGTTGTTTAAAGTCGGTTATGCTCTTTGCTAATATGTCTGTGTGTGTAAATTTACTTGACAGGTGAACCCTTAAGATAATGAGTGTGAAAAAGAAATGGTCAAAATGCAGGGATTGTTTAGCAATACCATGTAACTTTGATTAGCACCCAGCAGCTAGCTTACTCAGTGAGTGTGGGTTTAGGAAGCTCAGGCACAATGCACCCTGTCCTTTTTCATTGGCCGCACCAAGTCAAACCATACCAGGTCGATTTGCATTTCCTTTACCAGTTATATACCCAACTTGCCTCCAAGCAGGTTGCAGTGACATCTTGCTAACTGCAGTCAGTTAGCAAGACTGAACTCAAGTGCAGCTCTCAGTACGTCTGTAACTTCTAACTGAATCTCCGTGGTTTGAAGTTTCGTTTCTGTCCTGTATTGCTGTTTGTACCGTGAGGTATTGGCTTTATTTTGTTTCGTGTTCACTTTCAGCTGTATAGGAATCATGTTAAGTTACTGCTAATGAAAATTTTCCTGAGTTTGCTGCTTTAAATAGCAAAACAATGAGGAACTTTGATTGTGAAGAATTTAGAGGAAATGAAGAATGCAGTCACCATGTTACAGCCACTCCACTCAAGACAAGTATCAATCTGTGCGTCATAGCCATCATTGTTCAAACTTTTACATATTCTCTAAAGGCCAATCCGCATAGAGCGCATTTTCTTTTCGTGCCTTTGACATCTGTCGTTCACACAACACTTCTATTTGATCCAGTGTCACGGCCCACACTGATTCAGAGACACAAGTGAGCTTCATGCCACTTCAGAACCAGACTTTTTTTTTTTTTATCTCTAGTGCGTTTACTGAAGGTTTGTGTAGACAATATGGTTGCAGAAAAATCTATAACCATTATTAAGAGCTATGAAACCACTTTTTTATGTGGCAGTATCAGAATTTCTATAAGCATCATATTCACAACTGCACAATACAAATCTTCAAGCTGAAAATGTTCCCACACATACACAAAACACCATAACACTGCCTTATATAGATTAGGTTTATTCCTTATAATGAGCCCTCTCATAATGTCCCTTTTGAATCCAATGACCCTCTCGAAATGCAGCTTCTTTTTCTTCCCCTACCTCAAAGGATTTTATATCTATACTGCACAAGCTGCAACTGGTGTGGCCGTGGCTACTCTTACTGTGAAGTGGGTGTCAGCCACTCAACTCATGTACATCCCGCCTATACAACTATTCAGAATGAATGTGTGTTGTATAAAAGAAAGTGTGTTAAATATATATAAAATTTAATTCTGTATTCTTCCTCCACTGATTGGACTGCTGGGTAAAAAATGACAGTGGCGAGTGCAACGTTTTACCTGAAGTTGAACATTTTTCAGCTCTCAGCAACCAGAAAAAGATGCCAACCACTGGGCACATTGTCACACTGAGGGCATTTGTAGCAGTGTGAAAATTTGCAGCATCCCCACTGAAAATAATTTAAAAAATAAGCTGGTCTCAGGAAAAATTAATTTGGTGGACACCGCCTATAAGACTTGCTCTGATCATATTTAGACACAGTCTAAGAGTATGTCTTAAACCCATCTACAGAAAATGTTTTCATTACATCTGTTTACGTTTTAAAGTGTATCTTGTAACTAAAGGATCTTTGAAAAGCTTTGCACATGAATGATGAATGAATTTAAAAGTTGCAGTTGATATGAAACTCTGAAAATGGTGGGATGCAAAAATGCTTTTAATTGACTTGTTAATGATTCAGTAATACGTTTACACATCATTTATAAAACCAGCCCATCTGTGCAGACACACCAGTGAACCAAATTGGTTAGTCGCTAGTGCGATGATATGGATGTGATCCCTTACCAGCTCCTCTCCCACAAACCCTCACGTGTTCGATGAAGCGTCTGGTCGTGCTGGAAGCATGGAAAATGGGGGATTGAAGCCAAGTGTCTGTGGTAGTGGTGGTCGGTCTATGTATTTCTTCCTGCACCACCTGGGTGACCTGACCATAAATGTGAACATGGTAACACTTTATTTGGATAGCCCACCTACAGAGAGTTGACAGAGTATTTGTAACATTTCAGCAGCTTATTAGTTGAGATTCAACAATTAACTTCATCTTTAGATTATCTATAGAGTGTCTGTCACAATTTATGATCATACGTACATGGCCGGAGACCACCATGAACTGCTCACTCAACCCCTGCCATACTTATGTTCATCAATACCAGACTGGAATTCAACAAACAAGTGGTAAACATTTAATGAAAGTTGAATCAGACCACTTTTCAGCTCCTAGCATGTCCATGTGATATTGTTACTGTGCCGCTGTGGCAAATACAGAGCCTGTCCTCCAACAGAAAACGACCAGAGAGGTCGTTTTTGAAAGCAGCTTTATACGACCTATACGTATGTTTACCCTAACCCTAACCCCCAAAAATAGAAGCACCATGAGGCTCAGCCTTGCCGGGGTTCATACTCAGGTCTCCTGTTCCGGGGGCGGGCGCCCTCCCTGATGCACCACACCACTGTTCTATTGACTTTTGCTTTTCTTAATGCAGCCTGTTCTCCAACAGAAAATGACCAGAAACGCGACCAGAAACGCTCTACTGGGTCGTATGTCCACGTACGACCTATCTGGGCGTATGAGAAACGCTCTACTGGGTCGTATGTCCACGTACGACCTATCTGGGCTTTTGATTTGGAGGATATGTTGCAAATACAACAGATGTTGTGTCAAAATCTGTTTCCTAATCAATAATTGTTCCCCCTTACCTTCCTCAGCGGTCCTAACTTTAATCAGCCCTTTAACCGCGGAAGACACCACTAAGGGAAACACTATGGGGAAACACACTTTGTGTTCCGTTTCTTCAAAGTCGGAGGCTAGTTATGTGCACTAGCGAGGCCTATAGGGAACCAGTCTAAATGCTGATGGTGTCATTATTTGATAGCCATTATCCTGTATAATCAACATTTACTTCTTAGTGCTAAGTTAAAGCAAAAAAGTTCTATTTCCACTTTACATTCTTTTAACAGTCTAATGTTCAACATTATGTATACAAATGTTAAAAAATTCAAAGGCAAATTTTCAACGAATGTGAAGATAATGGATTTATCAGTTTGCATTAAGTTAAATGTAAACAGCAGCAACAAAACGGTGATGATGACATTGTCAATATATTCATATTAAAAGTTCAACACTAAAGCACCATTGATTGACACACAGAACCCTCCTCACCTCATCCTGTTGGAGTCTTGCGTGTTGCGTCCTGTCAACTCGATCTGCCTGTCAAGTGCAACCGCTTGATCCACAATGTTGTGGTCTCTGTAAGAGGTGGCACAACGGTCTCTGATTTCCTTTTTCTTGGTCCATTTCATTTCTTTCATTTTCCTGACCGGGCATTCGCCAAGAGCAGGCTTAAATCCCAGGTGTCGCATGGCTCTTACCCTGCTCACCTCCTCTCCTCCTGGGGTGGTCCACAGCAGTGCATCCAACTAATCTGACTGCATGTTCAAAAGATCTATTACTAATCAATAAGATTGATTACAAAAAATTATGAGATACAATCAAATAAGAGCACGAAATCAGTGCAACATACAAGAATAGCCTCATAAGGTACATAACTAGACCAACAAAAAAGAAGATACCATACAATATAGATAATACATTATGACACATAACAAAAGTTGGAGGAGATGAAAACTATTTAGAGCACATATTACATATACCTGGGAGGGAAAGGGGTTGTGCCAGGACAGATTTCTGTCGCTCAACCTGAATATGAGGTCAGCTGTAGGCACATATAAACAATGGCAATAAGTCATAAAAACACAAGTTATAATAATGGACTCAGGTCAATTGCCTCATTCAACCCATGTGGCTCCAAGAAGCTGAAAGAGTATATCCAATATGCTTTGCTTTTCAATAACTGATTTATGATATTGCCACCCCTAGGGTTAAGAATGACTCTCTCAATACCTATGATTTTAATGGAAACCAAGGGTTCTTTTCTTTCAGTGTCTCGCACTACAATCTATCAGTCTTTGTACTTCTTTGTCACTGCATGTTACCTTTGAATGGAATCACTGCTGAGTAAATTGATGATTGTCTTGCTAAATGTATCTTTTGTCCCTAATTTGTAGGAAGTTTGTGAGAGAAATCCATCTTTAATCAGATTTTTGTTAGCCAAAATAATAAATTTGTAAGGTTATCGGCTCAATAGCAATACTTTATTACAGACAAAGGTTACAGTCTGAACACGCAGTGACAGATGTCACAGCCACTTCATATCAAAACCGTATGTGTGTGCTTGCTTGTGTACGGATCGAAGTGAGCACATGTGTGTATAAAGAAAATGTGGCAAACCTACATCAGAATCAGGCACCACTGTCACGTCTGTTCAGTTTTATTCAAGAGGTTTGACCTTCTGCTCAAAGATTTAACAAATGGCTCAGCAGAGCTCACAGGCTGACAGAATACGAGTGTCCAATGAACCGTGGTGCATATTTAACAGGATCCAGCAGCCTGAAACATCTCTGCTATAAACTACACTCTCATCTAGCCATTCAGTCACTCTCAGTTGCAGGTCCGAGTGTACAGACAGCCTCGATTATACGCGCCATTGGACAATCCGCAGCATATCAGACACCGCTACTAATGATAATGAAGGACGAAGCACTCCTGTCTCCCTTTTCAAGACCCTTGCCGATTACTCTTTAACTTGCAAACGTTCTTGTCACAACATATTTCTCCGGATCAGCCCAGGAGTCTGTTTTTTTTTTTTTTTTTTTTTTTTTAGAACACATGATTATTCAGTCTCAAGTCTGCCCAAGCCCCATGCAGTTGTTACGATTGTCATCCCAGTGAAAAAAAAAAGGAAAAGATTGGGTCCTTTGTGTGATTGAGAAAGTACTGTGAGCTACTGAATAGAGCTTAACCTCAGAGGCACTCCACAATCAGACGGGGTCACCCAGGACACTGTTGCCTGTTTGCCATCTCGCATAGAAAAGGGATAGTTCAGTTTTTTTGAAGTGGGGTTGTATGAGGCACTTATGCATAGTCAGTGCATTACCTTCAGTAGATGGCAGTTAGTGCAGTCCCAGTTAGTAGAAGGAGAGAGAAGTCCCGGCACCGGAGCTCAACATTGTACTGTTGCAGACGAGGTTGGCAGAAAAAACATATTTTAGCCACATAAATAAAGGTCTACCTAAATTACTAATATTTTTTCACTGCTTTACTTTCCGCCCATATATTCCTATGCATACAAGCACCTCTGAATCCGTTTCACTCTGCAAATCAGCAGAAATAGCAGTTTATTCAAGAGGCGACTAATACAAGCAGATAAAAACGAGTGTTTATGACAGAGACAACATGCCACTGACTGTGGCAAAATCATGAACTGGAAGATACAGAAGAAGAATGTCTGCAGAGGGAGACTGAACAGGCCTAGAGCCTGGACCCGCAGAGCTACTGCTGCCATGAGTGGGACTTACTTAAAACACAATTTGAGGATCTTTGTGAATCAGAGGATGTCAGCGCCCCAGTTACAGTCTGCAGCACCAACCATCCAGAGCTCCCTACTGCACCGAATGCTGCTGTCCTGTGGAGCTTCTTCAATTTTCCAAAGATAAATAGGAAAAAAACATCCCAGAGCTTAAAGCTAGGGTCGTAGAAAGATAATCACAGCCACGATGATATTTGGTCCAATAGCATGACCTCAAGCGCGATATTGCTTTCATACAACAGTTCTACAAGCACTAAATTACAATTTCTTTGTTTATTTACTTATTTATTTGGCTCCAGCAAAAAAAGAAAAAGATAGTTATACAACTGAACTGGACTGTTGCCAAGCAACACAAACATTTTCCTGAACACTATTGTTAGCTTGCTAGCTACTTTATGTCGGCTGACACATTACCACAGTAGAGCTCTCCTTGTTGTTAGTTATTGACAACAACAATGACAAATGACAATAAGAGTGTAGGCTATTGGTTATTAGAACACTGTAAATTGAAGCAATACTTGTAGTTGAAAGTCCCAGTCATATTTTTTTTCTGCCAACCTTGGTAGCAACAGAACAATGCTTAGCTCCAGTGCTTCTAAGTGGGACTGCACTGACTGTCATCTACTGAAGGTAATGCTCTGACTATGCATAAGTACCTCATGCAATCACACTTCAAAAAAACTTAACTGGTCTAGACATATTGAGTGATGTGTGAAGTGAATGTTGCAATGTTCTTGCACTTTTGTCACATTTAAGATACTATAAAGCAACAATAAATGTGTGCTCAGTTTGTCACACTATAGGAATGTGTTATTACCACCCAACCAAATTTGAATAATCAAAAAAATTGCTAAGTATATAAAATTAGGCCTTAAAATCATGAAAAAAAAAAAGTTTTCTCCACCGACTCAGTGTCAAACACAATTACGACCTGGAAGCCACCTGAAACATCATCTAGCAGCTTTATTGGACATGTCCAGATATGTTTGAGCCACCAGAGCCAGAGGACGGTGACAGGATGGTATTTTTTTCCTTCTGTGTCGGGTTGTTGGAACTGAAGTGAGCTGAAATGAACTGAGGGGAAGGGGAGGACGGTGTTGTTCGTATGTTGGTTCAGGGGCTTATATAGCGTTGGGGGACCATGGATCTGGCACGCCACCGAGCCATGTTTCAGGTCCGCCCAAAAAATCCTGAACACACAAATTGTAAACAACAGTTTAATGGTCTAACTCCAGAATTCAGTACTACATAGTTCTCAGTCTTTTCACGGATTTTAAGCACAGACTTTCATGGACTGTATTTGCCAGAATTTACTGTGTTGCTGTATGCAATTCCGTATATTTCTGCACCTCAGTCACCAAGACTACAGGAGTTATGCAAAGAAATAATTTATAAATGTAAATGTCAAGTTTTAAGCAAAAACAACAATCTCCAGATAAGAAACTGGAACACTTGACCCATGGACCATGCATTAAATTTACTTCCATTCATAGAGTGTACATTAATCAGGCATTTCACTTTCAGTTTCTAAGTCTGCAAGACACATGTTAAAACTCTTCTAAGTGCAAGCAACACAGATCGCTTAGCTTCTATTTCTTGGTCGAACATTTTAATGCACCATTAGGCTTACTGTGTGTGAGGAAATCTTTATCCCATCTTACTGGTTGGAAATTATACAACAGATTAAATATTAAGTGCAAGATTACAGTGTGGCCAGGAGCTGGAGCGGATAATGGTTGTCACTCTGGAGATACAACATACACCACAAATGTTAACAGCCTTGAAATTTGCATGTCAGTGTCAGGGTTTGTTAGGATATCTGTTTCTGAACAAAGTACCAGACATGTTCACTTCCTTATTTCATTTGATTACTATACACTTATTGGAGCAATGCTGTGCAATAAGTGGTTACATAGTGCGTGCAGAAAATAAAACAGTCTCAATTACTGTAAATGCTACTATGATAAATGTCAAAAGTGGCGAGCCATGTGTCCATCACTTCTGCTGTAAATGACATGTGGACTCTTACTTTTTATTACAGGAGGCTGAAATGAATTTTGAGCTGTACAAAAATAAAGCAGTGGCTTTTTGTTACAACTGGAAATTCAATCAAGCTCTAGCACTGAGATCAATCTTTAAAAAAATGATAAGAACAATGGAAGATCTCTCACTTTTGACTATTGCTGCAATAAGAGTTTTGCGTTATTGAATTCCACTTACGGGGGGGGGGGGGGGGGGGGGGGGGGGGGGGGGGCAGTAAGCTACAGTGAAGAAAACAATCATCTTGAGACCTGTCTGTGAGAATTCAAGGAAGGGGCAACATTAGCCCACACCATGAAGCTTAGATTGCCACTGTTAACACAACACGTTCTTATACCAGCTCATCGACTACAGATGCTGTTTTGTCACACCTTTGGTATCTCATACTGATGCACAATGTACCCTTAAGTTGCTGTAGAGGCGCTGCCAGAAACCAAGACATCACCTTACCTTTTAAAATAATTTCTGATAAAAAGAATTCAAACGGTTTCTCTTCTTGGCATGATGTGATTAACCTGACACACCAGATGGTTTGTTAAACAGAACCATCTGGGAAGCCATCCATAGAAACTGTTTGGAAAAGGGTGGACGCTTTTGAGAAAACCTCTGGCAGGTGATTGGATGAACCATCTGTCATGTCTAGCATGGGCTAAATTCAACCAATCAGATAAACTCGCCGAACCAAAGCCAAAGTCAGCTGGAAGAAGAGTGAAAACTTTTCCATTAACAAAGGCCTTCAGTGTCATTCTTTGCTCTTCATTCAACAAAGAAACACTCTCCAGTTGTGATGTAACTGATGCTATCACATTATCTACGCCAACCTCTCGGCGTCTATGCCATTGTTTGTTCCAGACAAGTCGTTTCCCATGGACAATTCTCGCTGTCAGCGCACCTAAAACCACGCCTGTAGTGGCCAGTAGTCCCTCCGAGGATGCTAATTGGCTAGCACCACCTCTGGTGCAGACACAAACAGATAGCGTGGAGCCTGGCATGATGGATTCTTGCGGGATCTTGTGATCTCACAAATCCAGCTGCCTCGCAAGACAATCAAATTTCAAGATAAATAAAACCTTTGAGATCCCTGACTTTGACAAATAAATCTTTTCTTGGTTCATAATTTGTATTCTATGTAATGTAAAAGCAGCACAGCAACATTTCACAGTTCATTTCTCAAGGCTGACTTTTTTCACTTTTCATTTACAGTTCATAAACCTCTGATTAATGAATACCAATATTTTCTTCTACAGCACTCAACAATCAGTTTCTTTTGGGTTATTTTCAAAAACATGTTCAAGAAGAAATGCTGTGTTAAAGCAAATGTTTTTTGCTGAGTGATTTCTTTGAAATACTCTGTTCTCCTAGCAGGACATACAACTCTGCATCTTTAACTGGTTTAGCTTTGCGCAAACATGGTTGCCAACCCTCCTTATTTTCCTGGGACTCTCCCGGGGTCACAGTTCTCCCATATTTCCCCCAGTGTAAGACAAATTCCTGGCACTATACAAAGTGTATAAGTCCTACAACCCTCAAAGTCGACTGATCTCATCTGGACAACAATAGAGCTACACCAAATGTTGTTTTCTGATGTGGAAGAAAGCTGCTCGCGCCTGCTGCGTGGCTGTATCCTCTCCATAATACAGCCATGCTCACACTTCATAGTTACCCGTCTCCTCAGTAAGGGTTGTGTCTAGAGGGAAACCCTTGATTTGCAAAACCCCTGCGAGATTTGTATGCATTTTTATGGTTTGAGAAAGATCGTGGTTTGAGTTAAAACAAAGGTTACTTTGAAGACACGACCACGAGTTAGAGACAGAGAAAGTACTAAAAGAAAGAAAGAACATTTCAGACATCTTGGAAAGAAGAATTCCAGCTTCATACAGGAAGTTTTAAAGTAAAAGAGTACATTTTTATAAGAGCAGCCTAACCAACATACCCCTAGTTATCTGCAGGCATCTGTTTGGCTGTGTGCTCATTATTTTGTTATGTTCATTCCTTAAAAGTCTCCAGAATGCAGGAACAAAATCTATAAAACTCAGTTTTTCTGGGGAAGGAGCCCCAGACTCCCCGCTTTAGTTGTGAAATCAGTTATCAGATCAGTTATAAGAATCTCGCAAACAGTTAGGCATGCTGGTACGATTGTCTCATCAACTCACAGTGCACCCTAACACTCATGTCTATTAATTCTGACTATCAAAAGCGGTCTCATACATATATTATGCAATCAATGAATATTGTATCATAGTCAGCGAAGTAGCTAAGATCCTTAAGCGGGGACGATGATAAGGTCCATCAATTATGCAAATGATGAGGACACTGGCACTGTTGACAAATATCATAACTTATAAAAAAGTTGCCCCGAGAAACCACCCAGCAATGAAAGGACCCCTTCACTGTTGCTTAATTGGGGACCTGCTGTTGTTGCTCGCCTGTACTGGCACTGACCCTGAGTACACTAAGCCCCATGGACTTATCCACTTCAATTAGCTAATTGCTGTTGATGGTAATTCACTCTGCTGTGTCACCAGAGAAGCACATCATGTTGATATGGGTAAGTGAGTAGGCCAAGCTCATTAAAACTATGAACTGGACAATATGACAATGTGTGATAGACCTCATTGATCGTATTTTTACAGCATCATAACAGTCCATCAGTGATGTTCCAGTGGCAGCACCAAACTCAAAAGAACAAATCAAGTTGTTGTAAGTATTGTCATTGGTCTGTGGGTCTTGGGTAGCAGGATAATTGCCGCTACATTGAGATGTGGCAGCAATTTAGAGGTCTGGAACCAGTCAGGACTTGGCAGATTGCATGCTAGGATGGAAAAGTATTGTTAAGGCATGGTGTGTGTCAAGTACTGGGTTGTACAATTTGTCATCCAACCAAGTCTAAAGCAAAAGTGTTACTACCTGTTCCAAATGGCCACACTCAAATGCAAAAAGACAGCTATCATGACAACAGGTGAGATGTGATTACTGTAACTGCACAAATGAAGATAACAGCTACTTTTTTCGTAGTCTTTCTTTAAAGATATTTATGGTGGTACAGTTGGCTGTGGCTCAGGTGGAAGAAACTCTTAAGCTTGGCCCTATAGGAGAACCCTTTTTGATTCCTAGTAGAACATTTTATAAAGGCTCCACTTGGAACCCTTTCAGAGAGTTATGCCTAGATCCCAACGTGAAGGGTTATTCCTAGAACTGTCTGTGAAAGGTTCCACCCTGAACCCCTTATGTGAGTTTCTGCAGAGAATCCATCCATGGTGTAATGGTTCCAGCCAGAACCCTCTGTGGGGGTTCTATCCAGAACCTCTTCACCTTTCTTGGGTGCTAAAAAGAACTCAGCCAGAGGGTTCTACCAAAAACCTGCTCTCCCAAGAACCCTTCTACAGTAAATTGTGATGCAAACCATAGCCATACCCATGGCCCCATAGGAGAAACCTTTTTGGTTCATGGTAGAATGTGATATAAAGGTTCCTTTTGGAACCCTTTCAGAGAGTTCTACCTAGATCCCAACATTAAAGGGTTATACCTAGAACCATATGTGAACCCCTGTGAGGGTTTCTAAAGAGAACCCTTTTATGGTGTAATGGTTTCACACAGAACCCTTTCTACTGGGTCTATCAAGAACATTTCTACCCTCCCTTGGTGATAACAAGATCCTTGGGTTTTATCTAGAACTCACCTAGGATTTATTAGTTTTTTTTTTTTTATTATGACACAAAGAATCCTTGATGGACTGGTTGTTTGGTTGAACCCTTTATTCAAAAAACAGTTCTTCAGAAGCAGATGGTTCTGGGTAGAACCTCAGCCCTTCAGGAAGAACCCTTTTGGAACCTTTTCTAAGACTGTAGATGATCTGATAAGCACTTCATATGAAGAATACTGAGGTCCTTAAACTCATGTGTGCAGAAAAACTGACATTTATTAAGTTACACATCCTTTTAAACAAAGTATACCGACTTTGCAACTTCTCTAGACTTAAGTGTAACTTTTTAATAAGGCGTGAAACAAATCTGCCATAGTCACCTTGTGACGTGTAAACACTGAGGGGGAAAAATAGAGCCTGCTCATAAACCTCCCTTCTCTTCCTCCATGCTCTTTTATCCATCTGGTGTTGTGGCAAGCTGCATGAGCTACTTCTTTCAACCCCCAGCAGCCTTTCATCTCGCCTGGAAAAAGTGAGTGCTCCCGTGTTTATCCCTGATCCAAGGAGTGTGAAGAGTCAGGGTACAGCACAGGGTATAAGGGGAGGAGGATGCACAGCGGCAGACAAAGAGTTGGGTAGATCTGAAGGCAGTCTTTAACTGACAAAGGCCCCAGCTTACCGCATATCTGTGACATTAAGGATTAGCGGCTGAGAGACAGTGCTTTCTCTGCCTGCACTTGTTAATCTCCCCCCCTCCCAACATCACTCACTCAACCTCATTCTCTCCGTCTCCCTCTCTCTCGCGCCAGACACTTCCTGTGCCCCAACTTTAATTAGTTTTAGCACGGATTGAAGGAAAAGTTGGTGCTCTCTTCAGGTGATAAAACAGTAACTGCCACTGAGCTTAGTCAGGGTTAACAGAGTTGAGGTCAAGTGTGGACTCCTGGGAGTTTTGATCAGACTGCAGAGAAAAGGACTGAAGGGAAAAGAGGATGAAGAGAGACTGAAATCGGTTGTCTTCCATGTATGTCTCAATCATTTTCTTCCTATGGGACATACGAATTGAAATGAATTGATGTTTCTGTCAGACATAATCACATACACATGATAAAACATAATGAGAGAAGTATTTATGTCCTCTTTATTGTACAGTTTCTGGTGGTTTTGCTGGAAAACTAGAAATTGAGGCTGAAAACAGGCTTTTCATGCCTTAAAGGGATAGTTCAAATTATTTGAATTGGGGTTGTGTGACGCACTTATGCCTACCTACAGTAGATGGCAGTTAGCATGCCCTCAGTTTGGAGAAGCAGAGAGGAGTACTAGCACAGAAGCTAAGCAGTGAACTGCTGTGGACAGGATCAGCAGCAAAACATGTTTAAACCAATTGAAAAAAATGTCCATTCAAATAAAATCAGTATCCGCTATATTTAGAATATTTTCACAGCTTCACCTTACCATAAGACAAGAAACCCCGATATATAAACCAAATATCATTCCCACCAAACCAACCAAACTCCATAGGTGAAATCAGTCATTTTACCTCACAGAACACAAAAGTTGCTATTGTGGCACTGCCTTGATCCGGTTGTTAGTTTGTGTTATTGCATGACTTTGTTGATTCCAAACGATCCTTTTAAAAAAACTAAAGTCACTCAAAAACCCAAACAAACTAACAGATTGAAGCAGCAGTAAACCAGCAATTCCCATGTTCCTTGAGGAGAAATTACTGATTTTGCCTCTGGAGTTTGGTTGGTTTGGAGAGTGAGTAAATAACAGAGATTTACCACTGGAAAAGGCTTGCTGACCCCAAGGTAATGTGATGAAAATATTCTAAATGTAGAGTTCACCTGATAGTTTTAGGTGTACTTTTTAACTGACTAAAATACTTGTTGCTGAACCTGTCCACAGCATTTCATTGCTTAGCATACATGCTGGCTCCCCTCTCTGCTTCTCCAAACGGGGACATGCTGACCACCATCTACTGTAGGTAATACACTGACAATGGATAAGTGTCTTGTACAACCTTACATGAAATAATCTAAACTACCCCTTTAAACAAAGTAATTGTTATGTTTTTGAACTTGAAAATATGTTTAAACTTATTGCTTCACTTTGAAGGTCCTGCTCAACAAGATGAGTAATGGTTTTGTGATGAAATAGCCATCTGGACATAGCTCCCTATTCATTAATTATGCAAAGGAGCGCTAATCAGAAATAATGTGGTTCTTAATTACTGTCCCAACTCCAAAGCTAGAACAGGTGACCAAAAGCAGCTTGGCACCTGGACATTCCACCACATGCAGTTTGCATGAACATACTGCAAATTGACATAATGAGGTTGACAAACTGCCAGCGATTAATGAATGGCACTGAAAATTGAGTTAATTGTCTCGCAGGTGTCCTCGGGGTGCTGCATTCCATCTTATCAAGGTGTCACTTTCTTAGTCAAACCTGGCATTATCAAGCGCATCTCCTGTAAATGCTACCCCATGCAGCGCAGACAGCTAATGCTAGGAAGGTACACATGGCAGGCACACATGGTTGTAGTTTACCATTCTTTTCATTCACTTGTACATTGTTAATATAATAGTTAATTAGTTCTTAGTACCCAGATCTCCACTGGCAACAATTCATTAGCTACACTTTGTAGTGCACTTTATAGGGAACCCTCTGAAATGAAGATTATGTTCCCTCTGTCCCTCCTCCAGGTTATGAGAGATTAATTTATTTGTTACACTGAGGTCTAGTTTGTCAAATGATCCCACCAACAACAACCAACAATAAAACTGTGTGTATGACTTTACATAAGTTTATTATTACATATAACCCCACATACATGTTACATGTATGTAACTTTATACATGTCCATCCATAAATTTGCAGTGCATGCACAACAAACACATCTGAAGAACATGTATATAGAGATGTACCAATCCACTTTTTTGCAGTTTTGATCCAAAGCTGATATCTGAATTTGGATATCTGCCAATAGTGATACTACCAGCGCTATTTTTTTTCTTGATGATTGCTTTTTTTATTTGTTATTAATATTGGTATTAGTATTAGTATTGGTAGTAGTAGTGGTAGTAGTAAGATGACATGAGGTTAAAACTGAATTTGAGTCTGGAAAGCCTATGTAGTTTGTGTAATGTAACTTGCATAATAACATTCTTCAACCATTGGGGTGCTATAGGGTTGTGGCTTGTGATATTCACATGTGCAGCTGATAGGTTGAAAAATGGCCCTCATTTGAATAATTTCCCATGCTGCAATGCTAAGAGTTTAAGTCTGCAATTTTATGTTACAAAAACACAAATGTTAATCTTTGTGTTGTGGAATTTAGACCAGAATGTGGATTGATGACACAAGTCCGATACCCTGTGAATGCCTTATGTTAATATTGGACCCCAATACTGGTATTAGATCAGATTGGTCCCAGCTATTCATGTATACAGGAAAATTGCAGGAACTTGTTGTGAAAACTCAACAACTCCACCCATGGACTGTTATGTTCCACTCAGGAGCAGCTGAGTAACCTGCACCACCTAGAGGTAAAATTTGGTATTACAGATCTAGTTTGGTTTAATATCAAACTGGTCACCAAATAATGCTATACAAGCTGTTATATTAAAAAAAAGATTGATATTGGCCTCGTATCTGCAGTCGGGAACGGTGTCAAAAAAAAGGTGGTCGGAGCATCCCTACTGTCTAACCAAGATAGTTATAATTCAGTGAAAGTAAGTTTAAGGATTAACTCGGGTAGGAAGAAACAAACAACAACTAGAAAAGGTCACTCAGTAGAGTGCATGGTTAAGCACCTACTGCAATGTCATCACAACTGCCAGATGCAACCAGCAGAGATTTGCAAAGTTCTGTCAACATTGATATACTTTGTCCTGAGCTGAAACAACTGAACTGACCTTGATCTTCGACCACCAAAATTTAATCAATTCATCTTTGAGTCTAAGTGGTCATTTATGTCAAGTTTGAAGAAATGCCCTCAAGGCATCCTTGAGATTTGCATTCATGAGAAAGGAATAACATGAAAACATAAAGCCTCCAGCCATAAAAAGATAAAGGCATAAAAGTCATAAAAAAAGGTTTTTCAAGACTTAGGAATCACAAAGGTCCTTCAGTATACAGTCATGATTATGCGCAAAAAAATCTAGGCTGATCGGTCCAGTAGTATTCGAGATTAGCTCCGGACAAGCTAGAGGCTCAGTGATCACTAATTCACTCACTTATGCACACACACAGAAGCGATTGCATGATCCCCTCCAGGCACAGTGATTACCTTTTGAATAGTGGTGAACTATGGAACAGTTTATCTTTATTTTGAAGTGCAGTCTTGTGCTCCAGTATTCTCAGTTCCAACATGTGTTTTATTTGTCCCACACAAGACATGCCACAGTGACAACTTACTACAAGTAAATAACACATGAGGTATTGCAGTTGATGAAGTTTCATATTTTAACTCGATGGCCCCGAGTGGGTGGCGGAAGTGTTTTTGTGTTGAGTATGTGTAAATGAGTATTGGAACAACTACACCAGTGAGCACTGTAGTTCCCCCGTGGAGGCCGGGCGGCCAAATGCTACTGTCTCATGAAGTGGACGAGTTAATCCTTCAAATACCGGCTGAAGACAAACCAAGGTGGATTTGAATTTACAGTGGACCTTAAAGGAAGTTCAGTCAAAAAGAACAAGTTAAATTCTGTAAAACAAATTACATTTTCAGGACTGTTGAATAAAAATAAATGAGACTATAAAAAGAAGTTTTTAATTAACAGTAGTATCTCTGTTTATAGTTCTGCAAATCAATGCATGACCCAAAGTACCCTCTTCAACCCTCTGCATGGTGAATTCTTGCTGTAGATTCAACCTCAGTAAAACTTTTATTTTGTTCTAACAAATTACTCTCATCTTCAGTTAGCTAGTAACAGTGTGTCCGTGGGTTTGGAAGAGAAAGTAGTTTTTAATTGGCATATATGCAGGTGCCAAAAGTATTACCCTCAGAAGTTCACACTTCTTATGGGATTATTTTTCAATGAGTTCTCATAGTTTGTTTGAAATATATTAAATTCAGTACAGTATTTCACTTTACATGATAGAAAACAAAAACACTCTGAAACTTAATGAAAGTGCTGTTTAATAATGACTGCAACTGAAAAGAATGTAAATTATATTTCACAAAACAATATTACACCAAAAATGTCAGACTGAATTACTAAATTGATTAGGTTAGCATACTCAGATATGTCCCATTCATTCTAAATCATATGAATACTGCTAACTTTGTCCTTCCATATGTAGAGAAAACAAAGCCATTGACAGACAGCATTAAATTCAATATATTGCTTGGCCTCCTAAAATATTGTTTATAGTTTATAGGTTATGCTACAGCAATGATGCTACTGACTTCCTCTGTACATAGTTGATGTCTGTTGATTGGACAGGAATAGAGATATTTCCTAGCAATCGATTTACACATCACCTAAGTCTTTGGTAGCTAAAACATTCCATACAGGGCGACTACATTTGCATTCTTTTCCGAGTTATTCTCCCACTCAGCCATAGCAAAAATTGTTGACTAAGGTCGAAGCGCTAATGGCCTCCCTCCCCTAATCTAGGATGTTTATAGAATGCTGCAGGAAAGACGTATTTTAGTAGGCCAATGCGGAGGTTAGCATCGCTCTGTTTCCTTTGACAAAAAGTTTTTTTTTCCACTGGATTTGGGATTAGTGCAGAAAATGAGCTCTGTGGCAAACAAAACTTTATGATACTTACATGGTTTGTTTAGCAAGATCATCTTCACAAATGAACATCACTTTTTTGATTTTTGAAGTGTAAATGTAACCAGCAGAAGTAAAAAGCTAAAGCTAGCAAAAGCTAACAAACTACACCACAGTCACATGACTCATGTCACCATCACTAAGTAGTCTGTGTCCAGCATGATGTTTGATGTCTGCAATTGCTAACGTTAGGCTATGAACAAACTACGCCACAGTCGCGTGACTTAGTGTCACCACCGCTAAGAGACGAGTGTTTGGCATGATTACATTTAATGTAATCAGCCACTGTAGTCTCATTGAAATACTTGTTTGTAAGCACCTTTTTAAAGACACATAAAAACTAAATTTCACAAGTGGTGTGTTTCTGTGTAGAGTTTGCACGTTCTCCTCGTGTCCGTGTAGGTTCTCTCCGGGTACTCCAGCTTCCTCCCACAGTCCAAAGACATGCAGTGTGATGGGTTAATTGGTGACTCTAAATTGCCCGTAGGTGTGAATGTGAGAGTGACCGGTTGTCTGTCTCTATGTGTCAGCCCTGTGATGAACTGGCGACTTGTCCAGGGTGTACCCCGCCTCTCAACCATTGTCAGCTGGGATAGGCTCCAGCCCCCTGCGACCCTCATGGTAAGCGGTTACAGAAGATGAATGAATGAATGTATTTACTGACGTATTTTATGTCGTAGAACAAATGCTAATATGCTACTTCACTTATGTGTTTTAGGACTCATTTGCTATATATCAAGCTATTAAACGTGTTGATTAGACTGAGAACGTGATTACAACTGCTTGTGTTTGCAGCAGCCCATTGACAAGCTATTGTGGTCCGCCGTACTTCGGTTACCAAGATTCGCGCGCAGCTTTCTCATTGTTTACAAACTGTAAAAGGGTCTATAACTTTTGACGGTGCCACCCACTCTGGTAAATGCCAAATCTGAAACTAGCTGGCAGTTACTAACTTGATAGTCTTCACACACAACGTAGGTCAATGCCACCCAATTCAGAAGCTGAGTGAATGCACTAAGTTGGTGTTTTTCAAGCTTTTCATACGTGTACCACCTAATAAAATATTGAGCTTCAAGGACCACCTACTTGTTTTGTGCATTGGTGGTGACAGGTGTTGTGGAGACTTCACTGGCATTTCTTAAGTAGCCACTAGCAATCAGTTCAGTCGTCCACTTCATTTTTAACACAGCAGCTCCAAATATTCACTCCTGATCTACTCTTCTCTTCGTAATAGTACCCTTTGGAGCTGTGATTGCAGTGCTTTTGAAACATTTTTTTCAGTCTCTTCATTTTACATCTGCTTACTATTTTGTCATCACAATTTAGCTTGTAACTATTGGTAATCATGGATGACGTGTGCTGCATGCATGATCAGGACTAATGGCAGGCTGATATTGACCAAAATTTGATTTGATCTTCAGACACTGAAACAAAAATACAGGAAAGACTAAAATTATTTTAAGTTACATTTCAGTTATCTCATGCTTTATTTATTTCCATTGGAAATTTTGCACCATCTTTATAGATTTATATGTTCTGGAAATAATTTATTTCATTTGAAGGAAATATTTGTGATATCTCTCACATACATTTAAAGGAGCTTGCATTTGAGAATCTAGGCATTAAGTTATTGACTATCTGTAGTCAGCTGAACAACTGACCCTTCGCTCAGCACCCCTCCTTAGTTACTGTTGCTATGCCTGCCAAACTTTCCATTCTCGCACTGCATTTATGCAGTTTATGGTGATAACAGTGGCAGATTTATAATTGAAATCGAAATTGGGAGTTATTGTTAAAACCAAGGTCTGTGACTCCTTAGAGACTTAAACAAAAGCAACTTCTCATTTCTAGCTGACACCTGTGGATTTTGTTGGCTAAAATAATGGCTCACAAGCAGATTTCATGTGTTACTGGCTGATGTAAGCTAATGCTAACTCCTTGAGTCAGCTGAGAAGTCTCCAGCTGATGTTTTTAATGTTTCCATCTGCCACGTTTTAAAACACGAACCCTACGAAAGTTGACATGTAAAGTTAGCTAGTAGCTTCATGTATGATATAACGTTAATGCTAAAAGACTGAGGCAAAGGCTAGCTTACATCTCAGCAAACATTGTTCAGATGGTGAAATAAGGCAGGTATATCTACAAGATAGATGATAGAAATACACTCATTAACGTGGAAAAAGGAACGGCAGCGGACTGACCCAGCCAGACTGCATTTGTGGCAGACAGCTGGGATAAGAGCTAAGCTAACCCTACTTAGACCTGAGACAGCGAGCCAGCGAGAGAATCGTCATCGGCTCACTTTTATTCTACATCAGCCCACATCCTCCTCCTCAAACTCCCCTGTATAACTAATGCAGATGCAGTGGTATCTAACAAGTTTGTCTAGATGTAAAGTTACTGCAGCTAGTATGCTAGCATTAGTTAGCTGTCAATGCTAACATTCACAGCTTATCTTAGATCAGATGAAGACAGAGTTTATTCCATTCACCACGTGTGCTCTTGTGTTTCACATTTTTAAGAAACTACAAAAAAGATGCCACCGTCCAGACTCATGAAATGCTGAGTGTCGTTCTTCTCACAGCCTGCTGCACACCTTCAACATGTAGAGAAATGTAAAGCTTGACAGCTCTAGTTACAGTTGCTAAGCTATGATTGGACAGTTCCTGTTTGAAGGTGGGACTTAGTGAAGAATCAGTTGACTAATGTAAATTATAAGTGGCAGGTCTTGGCAGGTCTGAGTCTATCTGGGCTGTATACATTAGTATTATTCATTAGGGCTGTAAATGAGCTTGAGGTAGACTTGAGTCAGGTTATAGACGATCAAATTGTTGGACTGATGATCCTTTCAGTAGTTTAAGCAGCAGCTTCTGGGGATATTCAGGCACCAGACCACCTATAAACATGCTGTTTAAAGTCAAACACTGCTGATTACTACTAAGGGGCCATTAGTGCAGTGTGCAGTATAATTATTTTCTCCATTACACTGTCTTAGCTCCTGCATGAAGCGCATGACCAGAATGAAATTATTGGTACACACCCTGTGCTGTACAACAGTAACAAATAGTGGCTCACTTTGCCTTTGACAACAAATATATCACTCATTCTTGAGAACTGGGACAAAACCTTTTTTTTTGGGGTGGGGGGGGTGTTACTCTTCAGTTATGCTGGAAAATATATTTGAACATATCAAACTCTTGGCTGTTAAACCTTGTAAGGGGGAATGTTAAATGTTTTCATTTCACAGCACAGTCGTAGTGAGCGGCCGTTTTATTTTTTAAAGTTGCTCAGAGTTCTCTTAATGTTAATCAAAATACACATTTTTAAACAATAATTCTTATTTAGCTTTGATTTTGAAGGGCAACAGTTGACATGTTGCGGTTGAGACACATCTAACAGCAAAATTATTTCATGAATTTGTTGAAGCTAGCCCTTTTTATGCTTGATTAAATCATGTATTTGTAAAAATCTGAAAGAGCTGATGGAAATCTGGGACTTTAAAGGGCCAATATTTTCATTAAAAATCTATTTTTAAAACAGAGATGATTATAATAGCACATTTTATACCTATGTAATCAGTAGGTATTATTAGTTTTAGCTTTCAAAGACTTTAATACATTTTTAAAAATGTTTGAAGTTGCGAATTCTTGTTTGGGACAAGGCTGTTTTCTGGAACAGAGCAAGTTTAGAAAAAAATTAAAGCAAACCAAGACATTTCATACATTACATTAATTTCATATGTATAAATCCTTAAAGAGAAACTTTTCACCAAAAAAAATAAAGTGTTGATATTAAGTTTTTCTGGTAGGACATGCTTTGTCCCAAACCTCCCTAATTTATTTTATGATTCAACTATACTAAATCTCACCTGTCAAACATCTAAATGTTTATGGGAAAGAATCTCACTTGTTCGAACCAAAGACAATATCTGGATGGGTCTTTTTTGCATTCAGGGACAAAGCCATCCTATCAATCTGTGTCTCACTGCCAGTGCACAGCTAATTGAGTGTCACTTTGAATATCACAGGGTGCTATCTGCTTATAAGAAAACTCCTAGACAAGGAGGGAGAGTAGAATGGTGTGTCATTGTACTCCCGAATCTTGCACATCATCAATCTTGATTTTAGTGCTTAAGGGGAGGTGAAGGAAGACACTGACTATGTTTTTTCACCTCGGTGTCCTCGGGGACGAGCCCCACTTCATGGTAAATAATCATAGTGTTTAATTCTTTACATTGCGTTTGCAGGACGTCGACTGAGACCGTTAAGAAACAAGATCAACACCTCAGAGGTCTGGGTTGACTAAATAATGTCTGGTTTCGTGCCGTGTGTCTTCATCTCAATAGTCTCCTCTTATTGCCTGTATTGTTTCACTCAGGCTGCATTAACGTGTTATTATCTCTCGGTGAACACATTAACATTCACACGCTGTTCTCACATCATGGTTGATTTCTCATCCAGACTGAGCATCTTTATATCCTGACCACAAATATCCCAGCACGAATGAATTATCCACCTGAGAATTTTAAATATTACCCATGAAAGAGACATTATTACCACACAATGAATGCCACGGACTGGACAAGAATAATTTGGGCTTTTGGTCGCAGAACCTGAGGTTTTTATCTTTTATTTATTTATTTATTTATTTTTTTGCCAGTTTTGAAATTGAATAACAAATACACATTTAAATGTTCTGCAGTCAGCAGTTTAAAAATAATATTTCTTCATGATAACTGTGTTTTGCAATCCTCATTTTCATTTACTTGGACCAGTTCAACAAAATATGTCCTGTATCCAGAGAGCTTCTTGATGTCCAACAAAATTAAATTGCAATTTTATTTATATTAGCGTTCCAGTGGTTATAATAAGTCATTTTTGAATATTTCATTTATATTAGCACTGTTAATAATCTGAGTATTTTTAAAAAATATTATTCTAAAAAATCGTATTCTTTTTGTGTATATTTTTGGTATTTTGTCTGCAAAGCTTTCAGTTCTTATTAATGGATTGTTTTCTCAGGGGAAAAGCAGAGGATTAGATGGTTGACAGCTCTGCATTATGTGCATGCATTTACACATATAGCCATTCTTGAGAATTGGGACAAATCACGTCCTACCAAAAAAAAAAAAAAAAAAAACCTTTAAAAAATTATTAATACCTACACTAATTCCAATTTTTTCCAGTCAGATTTTTTTTTTCATCAGGTCGGGCAGGAAAAGCCAGTGTATGCTCATCCTAACTTGTCACACTCCTATTGAACATGTTAAAATGTCAGAGACTGCAGTAGGTTTACCTTTATTTTAATTATGTCTGTTATGTTACGATTGTAAAGACTGTAAATCAGGGGTTATGCAAGATTTGTACGTATTGTTTCTTCTTTCCTCTGGCCGTACGTACATCTCAAGTCTCTTACTGCACTCCACCATAAACATAGTTTATTTTTATGACTTATTTATTTATCTAGTTATATATTTTTGGCAGTAACATGCTAGTTAGAACTAACTAGCATCTTGTAATACAAATAAAATGCAAATAAATTAATCATGTATTATATGATTTTTTTTCACCCATTAAAATGATTTTCGAGCAGCATAAAGGGCTACAACTCGCATCTCATTATGCAGCCCTGTGTTGGAAAATGATAAATAAATGAACCTTGTAATATAGCCAAGTAGCCTACAGCATGTTTGGCACTTTAGGACTTGACCTACAAATGTCTACAACAGTGAGGTGCACTGATTTCTGTTATTGTAAATGCTCTCTTTTTTCATTTTGTTGCTATATAGCCTACTATTGCTTATGTTTGTCTTTTTTTTTTTTTTACCTTTATTAATTCAGGGTTGGTTCACAGGGACACCCTGATCATATTAAGACATTCACACCTGGAAGCTGCCCGGTACAACCACAGTCTTATCTGCCGCCCACTGAGCAGCTCCGCTGGAGCAGTCAAGGGCACCTCAGTGGTGGTAATGAGGGAGGGGCAAGCGCTATCTTTCACTTTCCCCACCCAGATTTATCCTGCCGGTCCGGGGATTGAACTGGCGACCTTCCGGTCTCATGCTTGCTTCTCTAACCTTTAGGTCACCACTGCCCTGTCTTAATGTATAGTCTAAGAAGATGTCAAGTGTTTAGAGCAGCCATACCCAAAGCCTGGGTCGAGACCCACAGGTGGGTCAGAGGAAATTCTGCAATTTAAGATTTACATTTGCAGTACACCTTTTCTAAAGCATTTAAAATGTGTATATTGTTTTACTGATGAGAGGAAAGAACAAGAGCTTGTTTATTCCATCTATATGCATTTATTTTGTCTCATTTATGAAAGAAGCTAAAATGTCCTCTATTGTTTTCCTGATAAGCCCAAATTAATTTATTTCTCATTTCTAAAGCTTTTGCATGTATATGTTTTCAATGAAGCATCAAGATAAGATAGAGTGATGCAGAAATGGCAGTAAAAATGGTCAAGAATGTTATGCACAAATGAACTCTTCTCAGAATTTATTGATAAGGTTTATTGTGACTTGGGTCGCGATGGTCTGTCATTGTTAAAAAGTGGGTCCCCAACAAAAAAGTTTGGGAAAACACTGTGTTTAGAGTATGTAAAGTTTTTAAAGTAATGCCAACACAGAAAATAGACAATAAAAGAAGTTTTTTCAGCATTTTGCGCTGGGTGGAGTAAGGCTTAAAGCAGGCGGTGCAGTTACACTTTAACTTCCTCATGCCCACAGGTAAATTCATGAACCAACTGAAGACATATGTGCATACACCCCATGTGAGAGGACACATCCATGACTTTTGACATTATGCAAATCAAAGACTTATCTCTTAAGCCATCGTCCACTTAGTCACAGCAGTGAGTGACCTTCATCAGTCTCACACACACACACACGGACACATTTGATAACATCTGATTAGCTTAAAAGTGCCTCCCTGCCCTGCCTGTAATTAATTCGACAGCACTTTGGTGGGGGGGGGGGGGGGGGGGGGGGGGGGGGTAGTCCCGTTAAAGCCAAATCTTCTGCACCATTTAACTGGATAATGGCAGAGATTTTTATGATGTTTTTATTAAAGGGCGACCTTGGCTTTCAAGGTGTTGGCAGCTGTCATGGCGAGCTGAGAGTAAGGAGTGACCAAATGACGGATTCTGTCAACTTCGTCTTGATGGAGCTGATGAATCAGAAAATTTGGTGTCACCTCACTTCATTAAGTCAAACTCACACAAAAAATAAGCACACACACAACAAACATACCGTATAATACTCCTACTTATCTGTTTCATACAGCCCAGTAGCATGAATAACAGAGTTTTTTAGAGGATTCAAGCTCTGAATCATACAAAAGGGGACAAAGGAAACATTAATGAATCAGTGACACGTAAGGATTTTCAACAGGCCAATTTTAAAATACAAAAATTAAAAATATTTATAGCAAGTGTTCAAACATTAAAGCCTCTGTAAACCCAAATCCACCCAAATCTTCTAGCCATATAATTTATGTACATAATAGTAAGCATGTAAAAAGTTACAAATCAGATTTAATCCAAATTCAAAAGATTATTTAATTTATGGTTTGAACTGACCCTTCGCTAAGCCCCACCTCCAACAGCAGGTGAGTCTGGACGGTGACGTCTTCTCTGTAGTCTCTCAAAAACATGAAACATTAGCATGTCTGGCAAACTACACTAGCTTACTAGCTGCAGTAACTTTACTTCCAGACAAACCTGTTAGATACTACTGCATCTGCTGCATCTGCATTTGTTCTGTGGGGGTTTCAGGAGGAGGATGTGGGCTGGTGCAGAATCAAAGTGGGTCAACGACAATGCATCTCTCTCTGACTTGTGGTCTCAGGTCTAAGCCGAGTTAGCTTAGTTCTTATCCCGGCTATCTTCCGTGATCGTGGTCTGACTGGTCTGGCTGAGTGATCTATCTCCAAGTCCGCTGCACTAATCTTTTTCCATGCTAATGAGTGTATTTCTGTCATCCTGTAGATATTCCTGCCTTATTTCACCATCTGACCAATGTTTGCCGAGATGTAAGCTAGCTTTAGCCTCAGTCTTTTAGCACTGACATTATACCATGTGCGCAGCTATCAGGTAACTTTACATTTACACTTTTACAGTGTTCTTGTTTTAAAACGTGTCAGATGTTAACATTAAAACAGACTTTTCGGCCAAGTCAAGGTTAGCAGTAGCTTACATTAGCCAGCAACACTTATGAAACCTATTCTGAGTCATTATTTTAGCTGACAAAATCCACCGTCATCAGCTAGAAATGAGAATCTGCTTTTGTTTACGTCTCTAAGGATTCAAAGACCTCGTAAGTGCAAGAATGGAAAGTCTGGCAGAGTGATTTAACCTGGCCAAACTGATATTGGTGGAACTGTATACTACATTTAAACATTTTCCCCACTTTGCTGTAAGACAGCCTTTAACCAGGTTTCTAGTAGTTATGACCATTAATTTTCATTCAGATCTTTGTGGATACTCAGTGAGAAATTAACAGATTTTAGTGTTTTTTAATGTAGATAAATTGGCTATGGCGTCAAATAGTTTCACGTGGTGTGACCGTGATCTTAAAATTCATAAATTTTCCTGTACCTCAGTTGGTTGAGCGTCAGTCATCTGCAGCAGCTGCTGGTTCGACTCCCGCCTGTGACCCGTCGCTGCATGGCATCTGCTCTGTACCCCCTTTCCTGTCATATCTTCTGCTGCCACTAAAATAAAGGTAAAAAGATGATTAAAAACAGAAGGTACTGGTATTACTGTTTGCATCACGTCATATCTTTATCTTATCTTTCCTTTTAAAGCTTATATCATTAAAAATCTACTTGGCAGAGATCAATAAACAATTAAATTCCATACAGAAAGTAGATGTAAACCACATTTTATTCAAATTTCACTGAACTGTCATGAAGACAAACATTTTATGAACATAAAGAGGGTTAGCTTTGCTCATCAAGTCTACAATTGTGTTTCCCACCCTGTTGGGGGTACCACGGGAGTATGAAGTGCCGGGGCCAATGCTACGAGCCATCCCATAACCCAAGTGAGAACTGTGTCCATATCCTTAACACAAAGTCAAGCACATTCTCAGTGTGTGTTGGTCTCCGAGGCTGCCCCTCGTCCCTGATTATGTTTGCGATCTAGTACAGTATATTGTGTGTTATGATGGAAATATAAATACAAACCCAACCAGCTAAATCTGGTGGAAAGACTTTGAAAAACAGCTTTGCCAGTCGTCTGAGAAACATTTGATTTTGGTTGAAAGTGACAGATGAAAAGACATCTTTTTCATGTTGTTGAAAAGACAATGATTTAAGGACGTCCATCTACGTCCAGTATTTGTTGAAAGTGAAAGATGAAAAGTCACCACAGAAAAAGATGATGCACTTCACACAGCCCAAATTTCATTTCAAAAATGTCTATTTTTTGGGGCTAGATTTTAACCAAATCAAACAGACTAATCATGGCCCAAATTTTAATGTCTATTTTTGGTTTACATTTTGACCAAATCAGATAGACCAAACAAGACCAAAATTTCGACATGTAATTTTGGGCAACATTTGGACCAAATCAGACGGACTAAGCATGGCCCAATTATCAACGACCAACCAGATTTACCCCAAAAGATGTTGAAATGATGCTTGGTGGGAATGCTTTAAAGTTATGTACAGGACTACAAATGATTTGGAAATCACACCAAATAGGGCAGAAAATAAATCTGAATAGATGTTTTTTGAAATGCTAAAGAAAGTACATATATGGGAGAAGTATGACATAGTGTATATGTGTATCTTTCTGTGCATTTAAATATTTTTAAGTATAGAACATGCAGTCAGACATAAAATTTAGGCATCACATCTTTGACTCCTATACAGTGTTGCACCTATGCACAAACAGTGACAAGAATGAAAAAAAGGGAGCTAGTGAGAGGTGTTCAGACCCTGCTAACTTTCACACCTCCACACACTTGCCCAATCAGAGGGTCGGCCCAGTAGCTGTTAGACAAGCATTTTATTTTAAGCATGCTGAGACAGTTACAGGACAGACTGTTTAGCCCCAGTTACACTTGTCCTTTCAAGAATCTCACATGCAGATAAAGTCCAGATGCAATTCATTTACGCTTAGCCAGATGCATAGATCTTAAGTAGCCAGATCACATATCTGATTGCAGTCTGTTGCAGTTTCCCAGGTTACATGCAAATCAGGGTCGACCCCCCTCCAGTCCAGTACTGCTGCATTCATGTCAAGTCGTAATTATCAGGGAAACTCTGACTTTGCTGAAAGCTCTGATATAACTGATTTGGAGCTTAATGATACAGAACTGCCTGCAAACCAAGCAGACACAGATGTCTTAAGTCCAGCATTTAATGTGTAAATAAAAAATGTTATTGGAGTAATTTTATATTATAAATTCATGCTATTTTTAAAGGACTGATCTGCAGGATTTAGTGGCATCCAGCCGCGAGTTTGCAGATTGCAAACAATTTGCTTTATCCTCCCCTTCCAAGCATGTGAGCCAGTGGTTCTCAAACTTTTTCTGCATGCTTGTTCCTGCAGTATTACTGGTTTCATTCACAACACATCTGTCCAGGCATTTTCCCTGAAATGTTACAAGGTCTCAAAATTGCGGTACAGATTTCCCTAACTTTCAATCCATGCCCCAGTCCACAGCTGTGCTAACTAGAACTATAAAGGGTTCTTCAGTGTGTCCCCATAGGAGAACCCTTTTTGGTTCCTGGTAGAAGCTTTCATAAAAGTTCCACTTGGAACTCTTTCAGGGAATTCTACTTAGAAACCAACCTAAAAGGTTATACCTAGCTACTGAGTACCCTTTTTATTATGATACAAAAAACTCTTAATGAACTGGTTCTTTGGATGAAAATGACAAGGAACCCTTGATGAACACTTTATTCAAAAATGGGTCTTTAGAAGCAAATGGTTCTGGGTAGAACCTCAGTGCTTTAGGAGAAACCCTTGTGTCTAAGAGTGTACATGTTTGAAAGGGGCTTTAGTGCCCCATCATTCATCCTCAAAGGTTGCAACAAGAACATAGCTAGTATAGTCCAAAGAATGCTCCAAGATAATACTGTGTGTTTGAGTGGATTCCCAGTGAAAACAGACTTTTATTCTTTACTCTAAAAGCACCAGTGAGAGCACAGATCTCAGCTGCACTGACTGTACCAGACTGTTTGACTGTGAGATGTGCCATTTTGATGATACAAAAGGCTATGCCCCGAACAAGTGCAACCTTAATGATGATATCACATAATATTTCTACAACTTTGCTAAGTTCTTTTCCTGGCCTCAACACATACAGTTGCTCAAACTACTTCAGACTAAAGACACCAACGCTTCACTTCTCTGGCAAACGGCCAGTAGGAAATGGCCAAGTCATCCATGGTGAGAAAAAGTTAAGCTGACTTAAGTGCTGCCAAGCAGACATGTGCCTCCAACTTCCAGGATCACAGTGACAGTTTGTGGTTCCTTGAGGTTTAGGGCAAGAGCAAGCAGCGAGTCTGTGGGGGAGTGGAGGAGGACTGTTCCTCCTGAGACAATTGATCTAATCAAGTCTAGTGGACAGCAACACATGGTCATATCCTGCTACATGATGATGCTTAATTGAGAGATTGTAAGCACAATTATATGCAGTTTTAGAAATAAGGGTTCTAAAAGGGTTCTTCCTGAAGGGCTGAGGTTCTACTCAGAAGCATTTGCTCCTGAAGAACCCTCTTTTGAAGAAAGGGTTTGTCAAGGGTCCTTTGCAATCCAGAGAACCCTTTTTGGAAGAAAGAGTTCTTCAAGAACTGAGAACGGATTCTTGAAATACTTTTCCAACAAGGGTTCTTTTAACCATATTTCATTTGAGATAAAACTCTTGGAATATAAAATGGTTCTCAGTAGAACCTTTTCAATGAGTTGTAGATAAAACCCTTGGAACTTAAAAACTTTCTCGGTAGAACTCCCTTGGTGTGTTCTCCTTAAAACTCCTGGAAAATACTGGGGTTTTCTCTAGAACCCCTTGCATGGGTTCTAGATAAAATCCTTGGAATATAAAAGGTGTCTCAGTAGAACCCCTGGGTTGGTTCTAGATAAAACCCTTGGAAATTAAAAGGGGTCTCGGTAGAACCCCCAAGTCGGTGCGAGATGATATTCTTAGAAAGTAAAAAGGTTCTTGGTAGAGCCCCATGGATAGATTCAAGATAAAACTGTTGGAATTGCAAAGGGTTCTTGGTAGAACTACCTTAGTTTATTGTAGATAAAATTCTTGGAAAATTAAAGGGTTCTTGGAAGAAACCCATGGATGGGTTCTGGATAAAACCCTTGGAAAAAAAAAAAGGGTCTTGGTAGCACCCCCTGAGTGTGGTCTAGATAAAACTCTAGTAACATAAAATGGGTTCTCAATAGAACCCCCTGGGTGTATTCTTTTTAACATTCTTAGAGAGTGGAACAGTTCTAGAGAGAACCCCCAGACAGGGTTCTGGCTGGAACCATCACCCCATAGATGGAACCTCTCACAGGGAGTTCTGGGTGAAATGTTTTACAGATGGTTCTAGGTATAAATTTTATGTCGTGCTCTAGGTAGCACTCTGACAGGGTTCTATGAGAAAGCTTTATAAAAGGTTCTACCAGGAACCAAAAGTGTTCTCCTACGGAGATAAGCCAATTCTAGTTAGCGCCCTCATTTCTAAAACACAAACAACTGGAAAATCATAAAGGCTTCAGAGCAAATGACTATGAATAACAAACAAACAGCTAACAGTGTTATATAGAGTATATCACTGCAATCCACTTTAAATCATTTTTATATCTCCAGTATTTCCCACTCTTCAAACACATGACATATCAACAGTTCTCTATAGAGTTCCACACATAGAACCGAACTGCAGTCCTCACTTCACACTGAAAACTATGACTTACCAAGACTTGCCTGCTTGGCTTGTTAGCAAGCTTTCATTGACCTGGGGCTATTCATAAGATAGGCTCCCCGACAGGCCCAGCTCAGGGTCTCCTGTGTCTGTCTACCTGCCATCTCACGCTTGAGTCTCCCTACGTGATGCCTCGCTAGATATGCTCCCCTGAGTTGCACTGACAGGTCATCTTTCACAGGCAGCCACTTGAATGTCAGCTGGAAATCAATTGCTGAAGACGTCGGCTGCCTCACGTGGGGTGACATGGGCTCCAGAGCGAGTCACACTGTGCCAAAGACCTTGTTTCAACAAAACCTGCTGGTGGCCAGTGGCTGCATGTAGAGTCAGCTACAGAGAACTATCAGGACTCTATGTATGTGTGCATCAAAGTATCAATGTAATTTATTTATCATTTTACACTCTTAGAAATAAGTGTTCCAAAGCCGTTCTTCTGAAGGGCTGAGGTTCTATCTAGAACCATTTGCTTATATATATACTTTTTTGAAGAAAGGCTTCATCAAGGATTCTTTGGAAGACTAAGGGTTCAATTAAGAACTCTTTTCATCCAAAGAACCCTTTTTAGAAGAAAGAGTTCTTCAAGGATTGTTGAAATCCCTGAAGAACTCTTTCATCAAGGATTTGTTAAAGGTTCTTTGTACTATAATATAAAAGGGTTCAGGATAAAACCCCCTGAGCAAGTTCTAGATACATCTGTTGGAATATAAAAAGGTTCTCCGTAGAATCTCCTGGGTGGGTTCTTGTTAGCACCTTTAGAAGGTGGAAAGGCTCTGGATAGAACCCCCAGGTAGGCTTTTTCCACTAACATGGAATTGGCGCAGTTCCAGTTCAAGCACCTAATACCGAGCATTTAAAAGTGAACTGGTTCAGCCGCCAAAAAGTTGCTTCCCAGCTAGAACCAAAAAATAGCAGGTTTTCCCTGGGAACCAAAGTGGGTGTGTCATATTCTACAGGTTCGTGCATTGAGAAACGCCCTCTGTTGATGGCATTGTTGATTACATCGGTTCCACTCAAAACTGGTAGAAAAGGTTGGTTCACAAGATAGCATGAAGTTTCCAAGAATCATGAACAGAACCAGTTAAGAACCATAGCTATTTTGGTGGAAAAGAGTTTCCGGGAGGGTTTTGGGTGAAACCATTACACCATAGCAGTTTTCTCTATAGAGGCTCCCATAAGGGATTTTGTGTGAAACCTTGTACAGATGGTTCCACATACAACCTTTCATGTTGGGTTCTAGGTAGAACTCTCTGACAGAGTACTACCAAGTTGAGCCCCTAGAAACGGTTCTGCCACAAATCAAAAAGGATTCTCCTCTGGGGACAAGCTGAAGAATCCTTTATGGTTCTAGTAACCACCTTTATTTCTAAGAGTGCACACATAATGAAAGTTTGAAGTCCCCTCATCCTACACACACATATAACATATATACTGATAATTCAATTTAGAATAGCCTACGATAAAATATGTATTGTATATACATAAACGTGTATACACTAGTGTTGGCACGCTAACAAAATTTTGACATTGATACCATCACCAAGTTCAGTATCAATACTTGATACCAAAACAATACTTGAAACTGAAACGATACTAGTTTGATACTCAATAGAGATCAGAAACACAATGTCCACAATGGACATTATCCCTGTCCAAAATACACGAACAATCAAATCTGAACTATTTCATACACATGAGGGCAAATTGCTAATTGATATTTATTGATATTGTTATATTTATTGGGTCAAATGTTAATATATTATACATTATAGACTGGCCCTGTGCAATGCCTCGGTATTATTCTATGAATAATTCCAAAATTACAAACCATGACTTTACCAACAAGCCATTCCCACTGTAACATTTCTCCAACAACACAGTCACTTTTGTTATTCAGCAGCATTATGTTCACTGTGGGCACAGTTATGTTCTGTAAATTTACAGTGGGAGTTAGTGTGCCTTTTTTACTGGCCGTTTGCTCTGACCCACAGAGCCACCGTAGTTTATAAGTGACGTATAGCTAGTGCTAACAGACCTATGCTGTTAAGCTATTAAATGTTCTAAAAATCACTAAATCGAGACCTCCAAACAACTTGCAGTTAATACAGTGTCGCAGGCAACATTGTATAAGTTTTGAGCAACTTAAAATTTCGCTATGGACACAATGTTCGTTGTGTCACTTCTACTAAGCGAGGTCCATCATGTGACATACAAACCTAACCAAGTAGTATTATAGACTAAACCTAACCAAGCAGTTTTTGTGCATAAAGCTAACCAAGTAGTTTTATAGCTTAAACCTAACCACACTGCCACCATTTTACAGTGTAAACTACACGTTTCACGTTTATGTCATTGCCTACCAAGTAGTTTTTGTGCCTTAAGCTAACCAAACTGCAACAATTTCACCACGTAAACTATATGTGTAACTCAAGTTATGTCATCACACAAGTAATGTTTTCAACAAACCACCATCTTTACCTAACCCTAACCAAGAAGTTTTTATGCCGAAACCAAACCAAACTGTGATTTCACATTTTACAACATACACCATGTGTGTAATGCTCACATGAGTTATGTCATGTGACCTACATGTCAAGGTCTGGTAAGCCAGTCACTGCCACTATTCTCCACCAGTTGATGTATATCGTTTTGAGAGTAATTGACAATGAACCTATTCTGGCGTTTAGCTACTGTATGAGGGTGTGTTGGTATTGTCCCGGCCCCAGGATTTAGCAGTGGTGCAGGTCTCTGTTAGAAGTGGCACAACAGTCTCTGACTGCCTGTTGCTCAGCCAGCCCTAGTCCTGTTCCATCTGTTTCATTAACCAGAAGCAGCCTTAAGTCCAAGCTGGGTTAGCATGGCTCTTATGCCTACTCTAATCCTCTCCTCCTGGGGTGGCCACACAGTGTTGGTCTGGGTGGGTGGTCAAAAGATGCTGTGTCCAAGGTCTGCTGCTCTTTAATCCAAACCCAACGCTTCCTTTTCCAATGCGTCTGAGTATATTTCTGCCAAAGGTAATACCTGTTTCAGCAATAAAGCTGAAAAAAATCACAGATTAAAACAAAAATGTAGCCATGCTGCAGTTAAATGTGTTCGTTGACTTGCAGCAGAAGAGACTTTCTCAACCATACCTTATTTAGAGAAAATATACTAACTTTTCAGGACTGCATTAAGAAGAGAGACATATGGAGAGAGAGTGATATGGTGGTAGGAACGCAGTCGGGAAGCAAATTAGACATAAGCTGACATTTATGCAGTGCAGTAAACACCTGGTTAGGAGAGAGAGCTGCATTTTCAAACCTGGAGTATGGGACAGGGTGGAGATGTTGCACTGCTATGAAAGGAAACATTTTTATTTAAGGCTTCAACTCAGGATGTATACTTGGCATATCTCAGACAGCACACTGAGAAATGTCATGTGCCAGAGGCAGTGCAAACTTTTACTGACTCAGAAAATTTCTCCAAGCAGCAAAATCTGTCATTCTTGACCCATTACGTCCAGAGAGACCCAGCTCTGTGTCCTTACCTTCCTCCTGGGCCCCCCCTGCTAGCGGGAACACGGGGGTCACTGTGCTGCAACAGTCACGCAGATCAATGTAACGCAGTGCAGTCAGCGCCTTGGGTCATTGTCATTGTGAGTAACATCATTCAGAGGTGGATTTATTGCTAATGTTTTGCGGACAGTGTTTCTTGTTTCCTAGAAATATCCTCTTTGCTCAGAGGGATACAGGCCTGGGAGCTAGATACCAGTTGCCTCTTTGGCTGCCATAAACATCAGAGCAAGTTAACATTATTCAATAATGTACATCATGTAATAATTAAAAAAAAAATTTTAAAATGTATTGTTCTTATCTACTGTACTTCTGCCGACTGCTTGACCGCAGTTGTCCAAATGTAGCTTAGCAACTGTAGACTAGACACAGCAGAAACCGGACATTGCAGCCCTGACAAGCTTGGGACTTCTCACATGTTGACACTGTGTGCATGAGACTGTAGAGTGATACTCCATACATACAGAATTTACAATCATATATTACATTTTGCTAAAATGTCACATTCAAGATCAGTACTTGTCCTACACTGTGAAAAGTGTATTTCAGTAGTGGTTAAAGTAATGTAATGTTTTTGTTTAGTGATGGTAGTTTATTTTGGATTATAACAACTTGAAATTACATCCTGTACCATTAACCTGCTGTTCTTATTTCTGTAAAACCGCATCAGTTAGGTTTCTCTCAACTTTTCCACATTTTTCCACCTGCAGTTGAGCTGCCATTTGGTGAATTAGAGAAAAGGTTAAGCCCAACGCAAGACAACATGTTATTTTGTCATCATTATTTGATCACAGAATATAATTTTGTTGACCTGAATAGTTTAAATTTTGTTGTTTAAGTTTTTATAAACTTACTGAACGAGAACAGCTATCATTAAGTCAGGCTAACGGTAAGTCATGCTAACATTAGCATTTATATTAATAATATTTAACAAACTGAAATAACAGATTAAGGACACTATAAAATACTTTTCCTGAAACCTTAGGTTGTTAAGGACCAGTATTTTATTTTTGGCAAAAGAGGAAATAAATGAGTTGGAAAACTGGAAACCTTTAAATTGACCCGCCTCGAATTTAGGCTGCATTGATGCAAACTGTTGATTTAAATCGAAATATTAAGTACATCTGAAAAGCCAACAACCTGAAAAGAATATTTTGATGTAACCCATCTGTTATCACCAACCTTTTTATTAGTAACTGTAATTTAATTGCATATTTTTATTTTTTTGTAACAGTTTATAATTCTATTTATTTTGTAATTAAATTACATGTAAAGCTGGAGATACAATTGCTTTTAACCACGTATTCACATGAACACCCCTACACGTCCCTATGCCTCATGGCTGCCTTGTGTATCCTGCGTCCATTTAGAGCGATGGTTGTGCACATCCTCGGAAATGAACATTACATATGTGCAAACGCAAACGTGTGGTGAAACAGTACGTAAGTAGTTACTCTCCATTGCTTATAGTATCCTATTAGATATTTGTGGGGATTTGTGTCATAATTAGCACATAAATTCTTGAGTTATGGCCGAAAACATGTTTTGTGAGGTCACAGTGACCTTTGACCTCTGACCACCAAAATCTGTTCAGGATATCCTTGACTCCAAGTGGACATTTGTGCCGAGTTTGAAGAAATTCTCTAAATGCCTTCTGCATTGTGTGCAGATATTGTGTGCAGAAGAATGGGACGGCCCAAAAACATAATCTCTCTGGCTGCAGCTGTAACCGGTGAGGAGTAATAAAAAACAAAACAAAAAGGGTTTTCAAAGTTTTTCAAAAACTGAGAACAACAGAGGTCCTTCTGCATCGTCACTAAAAAAAAGGGCAGAGAAATGTCTTATAATGGCACATCAGTTCCTTCTCAGGGCAGACAATATGTGAAATATATATATGTCTGGGTGGCAAACTGCTGCCCCACCTCTACTGAACGTCTTGGCTTTGGGGCTAGAAGAGTACACGCTAAAATGAGATGTGGAGCCCTGTTATTCGATAGCAGGATAGTGTAAATCTGCTCATCCCTCAGCAATGTACAAAAACTAGACTGACAGTGGGCCCGCAGAGCCATTTGCCCGGTCCTGGTAAGTTGCAGCTGTGAAATGAAATCTGTAAAGCGGCTGTGTGCCTCAAGCAGTCAAGGTTTTTTTTTTTAATAGAACACCAGTGCCTTTGTCACAGAAGTTTGGGTGTAATTGAGTAATTGATGTGATGCACTTCATAGCTTATGTGTAGGAGGCAACTGTGGGCATGTGTTACACAAAGAGAAAAAGCGGCCAGTGGGGACGTGTATCAGTGTGTGGGCCATAATTTGACAGAGGATAATGCCCTGCACATGAATCAATTAGATGAAGGCTTCCTTTGCAATTTTCTTGCCTCACACCAACAGCACGAGCTCTGAGTGGTGCAATTAAAAGAGCAGCTCTCACACATGTTGAGTGACATGTTAACATTCAAAATCCAAGCTTAATAATTTCTCAAGATAAACATTATCAATTAATATTCATATACAGAGGTAAAGGTGAAAATGCCATATCTACGATCTTAAGTGAGTGACAGCCAGCATGTGCATTTGTGTTTATGCATATATGTTTGCTTGAATGCCCATGTGTGCAGTTTTATTAGAATTTATTGGGCATTTATGGAGTGTTACGTGTAGAGTGTTGTGTATGTATGGAGTGTTGTGGGGATATAAATCATATTTAAAAATGAGGGTTAGGGCAGTTGTGGTTATGGGCAAATCGCAAATTTGATGACTTTAAACTTGACTTCACAAAATCAAAAAAGACTCAATTAGGACTTACACGTGTGGCTTCACTTGGACGTGAGCCTTTTGAATTAAAAATACCTGATACCTTCCTCCAAGCCCAAAGATTAAAAAGTCTGTTATTTTAAAAGTGTTAATTCAACTGTTTTTTTTTTAAACTTAATCTGAAAGCATCCAAACAAGTTGCAGGAATAGAACCATGAAGAACAAATGTTACATCACTGACTGTCATTTGGAAAAAATGATGCTAAATGTAACTGCGTTTGTGCACAAAAATGATGTGGTGGTCAAGAAATTACAGACAGAGATGCAGCAGCTTCCAACTTCATTTGACATTTGAAGTTGCTTAAACAACAGTAAGTCGAGGCTCTGTTTTTAAATGCTGTTACATTTGGTGAAGAACACTTCATGACTTCATTTAGGGCTTGAAACTCAAAGTTTAGGACTTGGGACTTTACTTGGGACTTGTCAGTCTTCACTTTGGACTTGACTTGGGACTTGCCTGTTTTGACTTGGGACTTGAGTGCCAAGAGACCCATTTGTGATTTGCAAAACAATGGCTTGGTCCCATCTCTGATAAAACCTAACAGCACAATAGAGGTTATGTAGGGTTGGGTATCTTTCACATTTGAAATGATACAGCACCGATACAGGTACCTTAATATCGGTAACAGTACCTATTGTTACTTTTTTCAGTTCTTTACTCACTTTGTAATATTAAAAATGAATTTTTGTAAAAAAAAAAAAGCATTTTGCACGCTACACGAAACCTCTTCAATCTCAAATCCATCTCTACCATCCCCAGCCTTTCAGTCTGTCACCAGGACAACACTTTTGCTTGTGTCGTGGAGGAACCACATGTGATATCCTTCCAGTTATGTTATCGTTATTAGCACTGCTGTGCTTGCATACTCTAATGTTTCCCTGTTAATAGTATAAAATTCATAAATATTGTTTCATACTAAGGTTTCAAACATACTAATAAATCTTACTCACTATTGTGTCATACTAAATAGCATGTTGGTAAGGAGTCTGAGGCGCAGTGTTGGCTAATACTAGTAAAAATGCTAAGCCAACCAAGACAGTGAAAACAGCCCAATTATGTCCAACCACAAGCTAATTATTCACCTGAAGCTGCTGATGCCTCACTTTAATTTTTGTTGTCCATCAGGGGTTTAGTGACACTGTTTGGACGCTGGCTGCACGTGTGCTAACGTTAGCCCCTGCTGCTCTTTAGCTTTTAGTTATACTGTAACGGGCAGCACAGTGGTTGTCAAGTCAAGCTAGGAAAATAAAATGCCAATTAAAAGGAATGAGCTGATGAATAAAGGAAAGTAAATAAGGATCAGAGATCAATTCTACATGAACAACAACATAACATCCAAGGAGGAACAACTGCACAATCACCCGTGTGCAGCCCGGACCCATAAAAGCGGCGCACGGCCTCAACACAGAAGGAAAGAATGACAGTGCCGGTGCAAGACGCCACCAAAGGGAGAAGCAAGCGGCGGCCTGTTTGCTTTCATTGACGTCTCCAGGTTTGTACAGGTTCAGTGTGAATTCAGAGAGGCAGCCGGTTTTCACCTAAATGGCTAAATGGATTAAAAAGCTAAATGGCTAAATGGTCTAAATGAATGAAATGAACATGTTGAATGACTGAATCTTCAAATAAAAAAAGGACGAAAAAAGGAAAACTGTTTCATCATTTGAGTGAAATCCAGTCAACTCTGAGTTGAGGTCTCCATCCCTTCAAGTTGGGAAATTGCACTGGGATTTAAACAAAAACTTGACAGTGGTGCAGTGGTTAGCACTGTTGCCTCACAGCAAGAAAGTTCTGAGTTTGAATCCCCAGCCAGTTGGTGGGCTGGGGAGTTTGCAGCTGGGGCAGGACCTTTTTGTGCGGAGTTTGCATGTTCTCCTCATGTCTGCGTGGGTTCTCTTTGGATACTCCAGCCTCCTCCCACAGTCCAAATACATGCAGCATAATGGGTTAATTGATAACTCTAAGTTGCCCAAGCTCACTCTAACACTGCTCTCTCTCTCTCTCTCTTTTTCTATATTCTATGATACTGTCTCACCCGAATGCACTTCCAGGTATTGAAATTCGGTACCAATTGATTGAACATGAATTGATACACAGTAGTATCAACAAAATTCAATTGGTATCATTAAAAGTACAGAGTCTGGTTCCCAACCCTAGTCATGTTATGTAGGTACTGTAATATCTAGTATGTCCTTTACTCTATAGAAAGAATGCAGTGATCTATTTTACTCCCTTTGGTAAGCAAAGCTGGCTGGAGTTTTATCACGGTACAGATCATGTTAGTGAAGAAACAGCACTTACTGCAGCACAATATTCTATTAACAGCTAAGTAAAAAAGCAGTTTAGATTATAGCCAGATAACTGCCACTTGCCAGTATGGCCTGAATGAAGAATATAACTCAGTGGTCATTGTGTAATTTTTTTCAGCAGACTCACTGTTTAATGAACGGCTCCTTGCCTGATGTACTTCGATCATCAAGAACCTATTTTCAAGGTTGTGGATATTGTACAAGTCCCTCCTTTCTTTATATTCTGACTTAAGAGATACTGATTGGGACTGTTTGATAATATAGTGTCTACGCATGATTAGACTGCATATTAACATTTTTTATACAAAGACATTTGATGGATTGACTAGAAGGGAACTGACACAAAAGATCTCGTGAGAGTGATCATTTTAACCCAAACCATGATCTTTTCCTAACCGTTACCGAGTATTTTTTGCCCCTAAACCTAAGCAGATCTTAACTACAGCAATGTTACATTGTAAAACATAATTAGTTTGTACAAATGAGTAAACAACACGTAAAAAAATCTTGCAAAAGTGTTGCAAAATATAGGGTTCCCTTCTAAATACGACTTGTTGGACTGGTGTCCACCGTTTTCTTTGTTCCAGTGCTTGATGCTCACTGGTTTATGTGGCTGCTTGCCTTGATAGGTGCAACTCAAAGTGGAACACCTGTATGTTTGATATTTAAGAGGCATCTATACTGATCAAAGCCGGACAGCCAAAAGCATTCTGCATTTCTGCATTTCTGCATTTCTGTAAGTAAAGGGACTTTCTGTCATTGGGTGCAGCCCTCCTCTGTTATCACATATGCCAAGATTCCCAGAAACCCTCAAATCCCTTTGTAAATGAGTGTCACTGATCAATAAGCCTGTCTATCTCTGTGGATCCTCTTATACATCTATCTTAATAGGGAGCTGTAATCTCTCTGGGGACCAGCATCAATGAAACATTGTGCTTACTCTGTCAATTGCAGGTCATCAGGGTCTTGGAAAGTCTTCAGGGTCAGGACATGGCATGACCATCACTTGGATGTCTCTGGACATTTCAGTCACATCAACAATGTTTTAACAATTATGAGCGGGCGCTTTCAGGTGGTAATCTTGGAAAATGTACTGTATACACACTTATTGTCCAGCATTACGGTACTAGATGGACAGTTTCTCAAATGGTCCAATCACTGTCATAATCTTTCCAGGGAAATAAATTGCTCACTACATGTCTTTTAAGAAAATCCTCATAATAAACTATATAAACACATCCATATGAGTGGAGCATTGCATTAGTTCAGGCAGAACGCTCAAATCAGGCTTGCATGAGCTGATTGGCACCAGATACTAATAACATCCATTCATACAGGGGTACTGGCCCTTTGTAAGCTGACACCTCTCAACATAACTCTGCTTATACATTCATGCAGTCCTTTGTCACCAGAAAAAGTATAAGTCTGTGCAGGCAACTTATTATGACCCATATTTACGTTTACTGTTAGGTGGTGACCGCCAGTGGTAATATGACAGGAGAAGTATAAAGAGTGATGAAGTTCATGTAAGGAGATGACCACTTAACAAAGCTAAATAGATACTGTCAAGTTGTCATAACAAAAAGCATTTCAAACAATGTCAACTTTGCATTAAAAATTACATAATTGACTAAATGACGCTTAATGACAACAGTCATAAACATTCATGACATGTATGACAGAGGTCATGGCATGGTTATGACAGTGTAATGACAGTGTTATGCACACCCCTTCAAATAAGGTGTTACCTCAGAATCTTAATGCACAACCTTGTCTATGTGAAAAAGGTGTCACCATGTCAGTATCTACTGACAAACACATCATAACCAAATATTTTTTCTGTGTATGCCAAATTCCTTTGGACCAGTTTTGGCAGGTACACAACTCCATCGTCCACCCAGTTACCACTAGTACTGCAGCTTGTTGTTTTCCTGTTCAAAACCCTAAACCGAGACCTGAACCTGAAACTTTTGTTGGTCTGTTGTAGACAAAAACATTACCAGTCTCTCTCCAGCAGCCATGGAGGAAAATCAATACGGAGGATTCTTTGAGACAACTTCCACATTGTAACAGAACGTACTGACACAGCTGAAGAGCAGGTCCTCACAGAGAGACTTATAGAGAGGCTGGTGTCGGCTCCGTCTAATGCCTACCCATTCGTATCCACCAGGTACGGGGAGGCTGGCAGGCAGCTCACCATTAGTATCAACATTTACAGTGATTAAAGGGTGTAATTTCTCATTAGGGTTCGCTCGTGACAGACAGTCTAATTGGCAGTGTTTCTTGAACAGGACCCTGTAAACGACTGCGCGTATCAATTACAGGCGAGTGGACATGACTTCAAAGAGCTGCCAAGCTAGCGGGAAAAAACGAGGAGTCGGCATTTCTTCCAGGGCAGACCCGTGGTGTAATTGGGGATGCGAGAATGAGGCAGCGGTGGTGCTTTACATCTTCACATTTGCCTGTTTTGGTTGAAATTTTGTTGCATAGCCTATTTATCCTTTGTGTTCTTAAAAGCTGCAATACTAGAGGAAAAAAAAAAAAATTTCTTAAACCCTAAAAGGCCCACTTTTCTGTTTGTCTCATGAGAAAGGATTACTAAATTAGCTTAATGAAAGACCCGGTTCAGCTCTTTGTTCCCAGTTAAGTACACGTTCATTTAGTATAGTCTATTATCCAGATTTGAGGGGTGAAAAGTAGTGGTCCTGCTTCATGAGACAGGCCCCAGGTCCAAACTGTAAATAGAAAAAGCAATTCATTTGATAAAGATGAATTATTTATTCCTAATTATGTTTTAAAATATTGGATATGACAGCGGTCCTAATGGAAATGTGCTTTAATATTTCAATTTCATGGAAGCTCACTTCCTAAATTGCCTGAATTGAATCTGAACCTTGCTCAGGGGTTACGTAGTGGCTCTATGTCACCTCATAGTATGGAGCTACTTTGTATTTTTTCCTAAATTACAAGTAAAAGATCAGGCTGGTGTATTTTTCTAACTGATCAAAACCAACTATGGCTGAGGATTTTCTGTGTAGCCAAAGCTTGAAATAGCTCATTTCTCTGTGCCACAGAGCCCTGTTCTTATTTAAAGCGCTGAAAGGTGGTCTAACATAATGTTTTGTCTTTTTATGAGTTGTGTTGACATTAAGAAAAATGTCAGCCATATGTTTTGAGAAAAACAGATGGAGACTGAAAACAAGAAGACTCACTCATCTTGTCTTTTCATATTACAACCCAAATTCCAAAAGAGTGGGGACATGGTATAAAAACATAACTAACAACAGAATGCAATGATTTGCAACTTTAAACTTGATATTATGTTATGTATATACTGTATAGATAAAGTTATACTGTAGTATATAGTTAAGACTCTACCATGCAAACCAAAGCCATATATTGACAACATCCAGAAACGCTGCAGACTTCTCTGAGCTCGAGCTCATCTGAGATGGACTGACACTGGACTGTTCAGACATCATGGACATTGTATCCTCCAGGCTAAAGAGGACCATCCAGATTATCAGCTCTAACTTCAAAAGCCAGCGTCTGTGATGGTATGGGGGTGCATTATTGCCCATGCCATCATGGGTAACTGTCACATCTGAGACGTCCCTGCTTATTTCAGCAAGACAATGCCAAGACACATTCTGCATGTGTTCAAACAGCGTGGCTTCGTAGTAAAAGAGTTTCAGGTACTAGACTGACCTGCCTGCAGTCCAGACCTGTCTCCCTTTGAAAATGTGTGGTGCATAATGATAATAATAATAATAATAATTAATAATAATAATAATATAATAAATAAGTACAAAATACATCAACAGAGATTGCAGACTGTTGAGCACCTGAAGTCTTATATCTGAGGAAAAAAAAGTTAATCAGTTTGAACATTAAGTACCTTGTATTTGTACTTTATTCAGTTGAATATACAGCAGGTGGAAAAGGATTCCCAACTCACTGCATTCTGTTTTTATTAATTGATACTTTTTTGGAACTGGGTTTGTACATGTTATTTGAAGGTGAGCATGCGTTCAATCAGGAAGACCAACTTTATGCTTCATTCATCATTCACAATCTTCTTTAGGGTTCTGGAAGAACACTCTCCTCTGAATTCAGCAGCCTACAGTGGGTGTGTAGTTGTTGGAGGATAACTGATATGTTCTTTGGAGAAACCAGTGACGATGCCTCGATGTTCTGTTTTAATCTCTTCATTCTCCTTAGTCTAGTCACAAATTCTACGTGTGTACAGTGTTAATCTCCCTGTGCGTAGTATGAGAGGTTCATTTATATTTAAAAGGCTGTTTATTGTTCAGTGTTTTGGTATTTTTCTACTGTCAACTGCTTAATATAGTTTATGAGAGACCCCACAATTATTTTAAGCAATTTTATTTATCCAATAGGTCAATTCACTATTGCATCCTTATTTCTTTATTTTCAGGCAATGTTTATTTTCCAAATGTACTGAAGTAATAGGGCTGGATGACATTTAAAAAAACAAAACAAAACTGGTGATACTGATGAGCTGACTTGTTCTTTTATACTGATAATTTAATGAGCAGGTTGCCTCCAACAGACAGATGTGACTTTTAAGGTATTAACTTTGGCAGAATCTTTAAGACAGGAGTTCTGCAGGGATGTTTGATGGTGTTAGTCATATTTATACAGTACTTACATGTGGCTCAGTCATGCTCACCTTATTAAGAACATCAGAGTGCTGCATAATATCCAAGTCCAGCTGACTGAATTACATTTCTGAGTGCTACACCAGACATATCTGCTATACAAATCACTTGTCCAGTGTTCTCCTTTGAGAAAAAAAAAAAAAAAAAAAATTAAACATCAAAAGGGAGAAATTTATATTCTATATTTCTTGGTCTCATAATGACCTTATTTCAATAGAATCAATCAAATCTTTCATAAAGCAGTATCATCAGCATTGTACCAGTGAAAGGCCAGTGGCCAGACAGTTTGTGTGTCAGATAAAAGCTGCTCAAAGCCGGGGTTACTTCAAGAGGTGTTTCAAAGCAGACAGCTCAGATAGATAAATGACAGTTATCGCAGTGAGAATCTGACCAACAAGAAGCAGGGGGAAACTAAAGTAGAATGTTTTCTTCACATCACTGCCACTACAAAAGACTGTCATCCTCGGCACACATCAATGCATGCGGCCTCACAGGACTCACTACATGTTGTCAGGTCGGTTTTAGCTACAAGACTTAAGGCTTCCTATGTAAAGGATTCACCAATATGCACAGGCAAAGTTAAGGTTTTGCTACCCTTGTTTTTGTCTTTTAAAGAATAAATATCATCATAAAGTCACTGCAATCAGATGGTTATATTTAAGCTACCTATCAATGATTATTTTACCATTTTCAGCAATTGACAAATGCAAGTTCCTTCATACCTTCCTGACATTTCACCAGGATGTAAACATGTGACGGTATTAGTATAAAAAAAACAAATCATTGAAAGCTGGTGATAAAAGTCATTGTAGCACATATAACACTGTCTAGGTTATAATGCTTTGTCTTATATGCAATTTGCCTTCTTAGACAAGTCATGCTGGGTTTAAATACTTATGGCCCATGGAAAAATGAATATGTAGGAAATAAGCATCCTTATTCCATAGATTCTTCCTAAAGGACCCAATGACACTTGTTGCCATGGATACAAACATGTCATTTTGCTGAACAGAGATGATTCACAGATGTTATCATGTCGCTAATAGACTGCTCTTATAGCTGGAAGAAGTCATATCAAAATAAAGTTATTTGTGGCCGTATTTCCATTATATTTCATAGGTATTTTCCATATGTAGCCATATCTAATTAATTAGCAAGGAGACCTTGGCTATAGAGCAGAAATGACAAACCAATTATTTCTTTTCTACATCCAAATAATTCTTCTGTTGGCTAAGTTCTCTATTAATAAATTAAGTCTTAGTAATTTACTTAAAATAATTTCAAATAGTTATTTTCAATAAATTAAAAAAACAGTTGCGATTTCAATGTTTAGGATAACTTTATTCACAATGGGTCTCATGCAAGAACATTGTTGTATTCTGGTCTTAAATTTCTCTCACTTGTTTTCATACAAAGGATTTGTACGAACATGCCACGTCAGATTCAACACTTCAGATAACTATAAATGATCCACCTGTGCATATTTGAGTGCACATGCATGTGACTTGTAAATAAGCATAATTAACGCCCCAATAACACCATATATGGCTACGCTTCCTGCCTCATATGTCAGGAAGTGTTCATTCATGAAAATGGCTTTCAGAGATCCATGAAGGAAAATCTGTCATTTTAACAGCGTCCACAGTGGAATTAAAGCAAAGAAACGGGAAACGCGAACGCTGTAACGGCGTGTTACTGCAGGGTTGGACTGTGACTGAAATAAAGAAGAAATGTCTCGATATGAAAATGACTTCAGAGAAAAAAAAACGAGTCGCCACAGCCACAGGGGCGATCGATAACTGCAGTGAGAGGCGAGGGTTAAGGGGAAGTTTTCATCACGGAGACAGAGGACAGAATAGGTGAGGATGTTCGCCTGAACAGAGATTTTATAAACCTGCATGTGCAGATATACGACCAATACACCTGACAGCAGGTCATAATAGATCAGTGAATGAACGATGACAGGGTTTAAATTTACAATTATATTATAATCTGGACTACTGTCAAACAGGATAATCATAAAGTGTAAGTTATTTTTCAAACTCAAATTGTCTTGAACCTAATGAAATTATACAGTCATTAGTGAATAACTTCGGTTTGGATAACAGCAGACTGACAGCACATGACTCTACGACAGATCTGGACCACTCGTAAATTGTGTTCATATCTGAAAGAAAATTCAAAATACAAGAAAACTGGTGAATGCATCAAGTTCTCCTAAATCGACACGTACGCATTACTTAAGAACAAATCTGTTTGTATGAGTGGTTCTTGCATGAGGCCAAATGACAGTACTGAATATCATACTTTCTAAATACCCTGGTATACCATAATACCTTGATACCACCCAAGCCTTCACAACCTGCATTTATTTTCATCCAAAACAACCAATGGAAGCAATGAGTACTAGCCAATCAGAGTTCCTGCAGTGCAGGTGAGGAAAAAAATATTTTATTAATTTAACTCTCCTCAAACATGTACTGCGGTGCAGAAAAAAACATCTCTGGTCCTCATTTGACCCTCCAAAATGTAAACAAGTTCGGAGTGGAGGCATTACAGCAAACTGACGTGCGTCAAGATGCTCTCAGTGCACGTTCTGCCATTTAGAACAATGGATGACTTCAAAACGCGAGAGTCAGATGCCTTTAGTGCGTTTTGGCCTCAATATCAACATCATAATCTAATCTTTGTGAATGTAAACTAATGTAGAGAGATCTTAAATCAAAATTAACTCACATTTGTTTTTACAAGGGACAACTTAATGAAATGTCATAGAGACAGAGAAACAGCTGTTCTGCTACGTGCATCTCTCTCTCACACACTCTCTCCTCACTGACTGTCCTTTCGGCTCACTGTCGTTTCTCTTCTGTCTGTGGATTTTTAGATTCAGGAGAAAGTGGAATTCAGACCAAAAGTTCAATTTGCAACAATGAAAAGCAAACGGGAACCGAAGTAACATGTTAAGTCTATTTATCAGTCACCTCTGCTCCGTGTCAGAACCACAGGACAGCACAGCGGTCACGGTGGCACACAACAGCGCACACAGCATTGTGTTAATTAGTGACAATACATAAAATGTGTCAATAAACACAAAACTTTGCCATATTTTCACTGTTATTATTTATTTCAGGACCATCATATATTAGAGCTCCCCCTCAAATGTCCCAAATGAGACTTTCAGGGGAGCTCATGTCCTTTTCAGTGAACCCAGCTCCCCCTAGCTAATAATAATTCTGTGACAGAACTTTCACTACAACAATGTATTATCACAATATATCAGGTCAACGTGGCAAAAAAAATGAACAAAACAGCCTGGCTTGACTTTGTGTACAGTACAACAATGCACAAAATTTAAGGAGAATGTCATGGAGGCTGCATCTACATGATTCACTAACTGATTCAATGCACCAGGTGGCCCGCCTGGTGCACTGAATCACAAATCAAACACACTCAAGATGTTGTGTGACCAACAGGTGCATACTGGGTTTGTCAGAATGCTAAACGCTAAAATGAAACACTGACCCAGAAGAATAGTCGAGAAAGTCAGTAGGCTAAAGCTGTAAGTTATAAAAGAGGAAATTACTTTGATCAATTTAATCAGCAGAGAACCATGAAACATTTTCTGCATGAAATAATGCTTCTGCTCATATTCCCTAAAGGTTAATGCCTCATTTAATAAAGATGTATTTGCTTCTTTTCTTCGTGTGAGCAAAGGTGGTCTGTTTTAAGGCAAACTCTTGTATTCCACACTTATACTGTAACATAGGAAAGAAAAAATATATGAATGTGCACTTTCTTTCCCTTTATAATTCCTAATCAGTTGATGATTTTTGAGATAGAGCCTAAGGTCTATCTTAAGTTCACCCACCTTAGCTCCCACAGATGAAACTGTAGGGGAGGGCTGGGTAATGATGTTGAGATTCATGTTCTCATTTATGGGAACCTGATGTTGCGCTCTGTTAACCTCAGAAGTCGGAAATTGGAGCTGGGAATGATATCACACCTGAGTTGGCAGCGTTCCAGAAAACAAGGTCTGAAAGTCAAAAAGGAAAAAAAGTCAGAAAACCAAGATGGATGCAGCGGGTTTGCGCATTTCCAGTATTTTGCACATACAAACGCTGTTGCAACACGTCCACAGATGGACCTTGGACTGTACTGTGCGTATGACTGTTTTAATGAAACACAAATAAAAGCAGAAGTGCTAATAAACAGTATGTACTAAAGCTTTCACTTAATGTTGATGCACGGGGCAGCCATCTTGGATTTTGAGGTCGCAGTTGGTGAGGTTTGTATGACTTTCCATGTCAGAAATCCGACTTCGGGGGTATTCCAGTTGAAATTTCTAACTGGGAACTGGCATGCACCATTACAACAAATATTCAGAGTGGGGCTGTGGGCTGAGGTTTGCTTTGTACTCATACTGCAGTAACATTTTGGGTTGCTGTGTTTTGTTGCATGTGTTCTATCTTATGTTTGCTTATTTAATTGCACATAATTATGGTTACTTACACTGTGTTGTGCTTGATGACTGCATACTTTTGTGTTTGGTTTGGCCACAGCCATCAGCAATCAGTGAGATGCAGCACACCTGTGTGGAGGCAGTTGGCTACAGGGAAAAGCAACCAGGATAAAAGGGAGCAGAGCACAGAGAAGCAGAGCTTTCTCTACCTCAAGCGTACCTTTGGGCGTGCCGTGGCAGCCGGCGGATGCAAAGCTGAGTTCAATGACAGCCCAGGGAGATGGAGGCCAAGCTTTTCCCCACCCAGGCTGATCCACATGTAGTCTGAACAGCAAGAGGAAGCTGTCCAAGCAGAGTGTTAGGACAGAGAGGCGAGGGGCAGGAGAAGTAGAGTAAGCCGAGGTTTGTTGTTGAGCTCCCTACTAGGGAGCATTCTTGTTCCTGTCAGGCAGCAACGTTAGCGCTGGTGTGTGTGCAGCGGTGGAGAGGACAGCGGTGCAGTGTAGTGGTGTCTGGACTGACAAGAGTGGTGTGATGGGGGAGATTTTTATTTACTTTCTATTTAAGAGACTTTTATCTTTTTTTATTGTCTTTACAATGCCTTGTTTTTATGTGAGGTTTTACCATTCTTCATTAATTCATTCATTTCTGTAACGCTTATCATGAGGTCGCGGGGAGCTATCCCAGTGATATTGGGCGAGAGGCGGTTACACTCTGGACATGCCGCATTCATCGAGGCCGACACTCTAGAAACAACACCTCTCCATCACACTACGGCAATTAGATCACCATTAAGCTGTGTCTTGGACTGTGGCGAGGGCCGGAGTACGTAGAGAACCCACGTGGCTATGGGAGATTCTGCCTCACAGAAAGGCCCTGTGTTCGGGGATTCGAACAGGACCTTTGCTTGTGCGGCGGCGCTAACCTATGCGCATCATGCCAGCCCATGGGTTTTACCATTTTATTATATTTTATCATTTTAATTATTTCGTAATAATTATTTAACCTTTATTGGAGTCTGTTACTTTTGCACACTCTTAGAATAAAGTGCTAACTAGAACCATAAAGGTTTCTTCGCTTGTCCCATTGGAGAACCTTTTTGTTCCTGTTACAACCTTTTCTAAAGGTTCCACTTGAACCCTACCCAGAGTCTAGCATAAAGGTTATAGCTGGAACCATCTGTGAAAGGTTCCAGGATCCCTTATAGTGGTTCTAAAGAGAACCTGTCTATGGGTAATGGCTCTTGGTGTATTTTCTATGAGAATCTTTCCACCTTTTAACGGTGCCAACAAGAACCACACGGAGGATCTACTGAGAACCCTTTACATTCCAAAGGTTTTATCTAGAACTCAGAAAAGGGGTTCTATCAACAATCTTTTTATATTCAAGGGTCTTATCTAGTACACATTGAAGGATTCTACAGAGAACCTATTTATATTCAAGGGGTTTGATCTGGAACTCACCAAGGGGGTTCTACCAAGAACTTTTTTACCTTCCAAAGGTTTTATCTAGTGAACATCGAGAGGGTTCTAGAGAAGACATATATATATTCCAAAAGTTTTTACCTAGGACACACCAAGGGGGTTCTAAAGAGAACCTATTTATATTCCAAAGATTTTACTTACACACCCAGGTGGTTCTATCGAGAACCCTTCTGTATTATGGTACAAAAAATCTCGACAAACCCTTCATGAAAGAGTTCTTCAAGAATTCCAACAATCCCTGGGGATCTCTTTCTTTTAGAAACGGTTCTTTGGATGACAAGGGTTCTAAATGTAACCTTTAGTCTTACAAAGAAACACTTTCCTCAAAAATCATTCCTAAGAAGCAAATGATTCTGGGTAGAGCCTCAGCCTTTCAGGAAGAACCCTTTTGGAACTCTTATTTCTAAGAGTGCACTGCTCATCCCCTGTAGAATGAAAAAAGAGTCCTTTGCTCACTCCTAGGTGGCACTGACCAAAAGACCCAAAGGAAAGGTAGAACAGACATTTATGATAACTATAATGGAGAGTTTGCAACAACAGTAGATTGTGTTATTCACATGACGTCTATGACAGTCACAAAATGAAAAGAATGTATCTGAAAAGGGAGAAGAAGTTTGGGGTTTGGATTGAAGAGCAGCAGACCTTTAACCTGACACGCTGGATGGTTTGTCTGTGAGGTCATCCTTAGAAACTGTTTGGTAAAGGGCAGGCACTTTCAAAAAACACTTGGCAGGTCCTTGGATGAATCATCTGTCTCAACAACCATATGATGTAGTAGGACAATTGCCTTGTGAGGCAGCTGGATTCAAAAGATCATGTGAGGACATATCACTATGATGGCCACACTATTGGTGACTAAACCTCTGGAGCAGGAGTGCAGGTTCCAGGGGTAAACCAGGCTTTTCACATAGTTGGATATAGAAAAAATATCAGTTCAAGTAGCTACTGTGTACTGTTTTCACCACACTTTCATCAACTTCACCAGAGGGGTGGAAGTGGGGCAGAAGGAGAGGAAAATAACGGAGGACATAGGATGAGGGAATAAATCGAGCAGCAACACCACAGTAATAGAACTGCCTTTGTCCATAATGACTGTTAGAATCCGTCCTGCATGCAAATGTCCACTCATGCTTTTGTTGACTGTGACCTGTGCAGGAGGGATAATTGGTCAAAGGCCACCGATATGTGTTCTGCTTCAAAAAACGAGCAGGAGCTAATGGTGAGAAATGATGATGCAAGTCCTTGTTTTTGTCCAAATGTCGAGGCCTATTGTTCCTCTCTCGGGCTGCAGGGGATCTATGTCCACATTTGTCTTCCTGTCACTGTACAGGTTTTCAACAAGGTTTATTAATCTGATTTTCTTTGGCACATTCTGATTCCTATCTCCAACATTTGGACTAAAACTTCTACATTTCTGACTGGTAACTGGTTCATCCAGTTCTTTTTCACACTGGGTTGTTGAGGTTCCTGTTTTTGTTTTTTTTTGTTTTTTTGTCTGGAAGTGGCCTTTTAATCTAGATGAGAAAAACAGTAATAAACTAAAACTTTTGATTTGGCAAGACTAGCATCTTTTAAGGTCAGCGTTAGCAGCTTCTTGTTCTGTTTCTCACCATGAAAGTAGGAAGTGTTTGGCACGCCCACAATGTCTGGAGGGAGTGGAAACAGAGCACAGAACAACGCACAACCACACACACAGCCCCGTTGTCGCACATGCAGCAATATGGTTCTTAAAACACTGTCATTCATAAAGTGTTGGTACTGATAAAAGGTGGTATTGTATCATTTTTAACAGCTGGGTACAGCGATACCTTTCTAATATGGGTATACCGTACAACACTACATGTTAACTCTCCCACAGCAGCTAATTTCATATTACCCTCACCTTCTCTGGGGGAATATTTCAGGCAACATGAAGCACTTTTTCACCTTTGCAACTAGAGCTGCAACATTATAGATTATTAAATTAATCGCCAACTATTTTATAATCGATTAATCTGTTTAAGTGATTTTTTAAGACAAAATATTCAGAATTCTCTGATTCCAGCTCATTAAATGTGAATATTATCTGGTTTCTTTACTCCTCTATGATAGCAAAGTGAATATCTTTGGAATGTGGGAAAAACAAGACATTTGAGGATGTCATCTTGGGTTCTGGGAAACACTGTTTCACCATTTTCTGACATTTTATAGACACACTATACTAATTCTATTTGCCAACAATTGTACAATTGTAATAGTTTGTCCTAGTTTCTTTTCTCATTTTCAAATTTAACACTGCAGAAAATCACTGTGTTTTCAGCTGTTTCTCAGTGGGTTCGCCTCTCTGTTCTGGTCTGCCTCCTTGTCAGTTAGCCCCTCCGTCAGCTGGATCCTCACATCGATGGTGTCCACAGCACAACATGCTTCATGGTATCACTGTCGTTGCCTCCACTGTAAGGGAAATGGCGTCTTTCATCATTAGCACCAGGCTTTTACTGGTCATGGTTAAAGGTAAATGTCCAGGGAATGAATGTGTGCGGTCCTGTTGTGTATGTGTGTTTCATGTGATGTGGTTAGCTGGTCTCTACCTTTATGAATAAATTATACGGGCACTTAGAGGTGTGACAGTGGTTGGAAGTGGAAGCAACACAGATTTCTATTCTTCTCTGACCTCTGGAAGATGACACATGAAGGAATAAGAAGACACACACTCTTTAGACCATGCATCCCCCTTCTATATCCTGACCAGGGTGACACAGCCTCCACACCTTCAAAATAAGCAACACAGTCTATTTATAGCCGTTGCCATGGTGAAGGTGACACATTCATTTATATTTAAGACATTCCAATAATTTGAATTAAAGTGAAATAAAGATACACAAAAAACAGCCACATAAATACTGACACATGCATAGGGTCAGAAAAGATACAGTAGGCTCTCCCACTAATTGAATATGGTTTAAATCATGGGTCTTCAGCAGGGGGTCTGTGACATCTAAGGGGGTCCTCAGAGTTAATCCGGGGGGGGCACCAAATTATTTTGATAATTTGAAAGATTTTTTTTTCAAGAATTACAACATGGTAAACAAACAAACAAAAAAAGCATTAACACAACACTGACAAAGGCCTACCCATCAATCCTTGTACAAGCTAACCTACTAAATCACTGTGTTGCACCTATCTATAACCAGTTAGCTACATATTATTGAAACGTTTTGGCCAGTTAGCTGTATTGTGATCCCAAGTGGTCAGACACTCCTGTGAGCCACGTCACACTGACATACACTCCAACTTAGAAAACAACAGTAAAATGTGAAGAGGGTCAGGCTAACGCACCTTAGCCATGCTACAACTGCTGACTTAGCAGCTACGGGTAAACACAATTGAAAGAAGAGCAAAACATTTTCAATGCAATATGTGTAGTTGGGGTCCCTGCTTTATCTCTCTCAGCTAAGGGGTCCATGGCCTGAAAAAGACCCCTGGTTAAAATGATCAGTATTTTATACCCAAGTCTTGAACATTTCTGCAGCCATGTTGGGTCTGTTTTAGGCTCACTTCTTAACATTTGCGGATAACGCATGTTACCCTTGGAATATGTTACTGACGATCCTAATCAAAAGTCTCACAGCAGCTGTTTCGTCTTGAGTCAGAGTTTCTCCTTCAGACTGAAATCAATCAGTCAGTTGCTGCAAAAAAAGTGCTAAATAAACTATTGTTCAAGGTCTCCCTTAAATGCTGCACAATGCAGTGCAAAAGACTGAATTTGCCGCTCCACCATGATTTGAGTTTGATAAAGCTTCTTCGGTGTTGCTCCCTTTGATTCTTATTAGGGTTATTGCTGTGGTTCTGTGCTCAGGCAACAGTTTTATCAAACTCTACAAGATTTAAAGTTAGTGAATAGAAAATGATGGCCAGGAAAAGATTAGAATCACAAACTGAAGAGGTTGCAGCGCCTCTGCCAACTTAAGTGGAAAAAAGAGCGGAAAAGGTAAAGTTGTTCTGCAAATAGAACTTGTCATCCATTGAATATATAATTGAAAGTTTGAATCATCCCGCGCAGTCAAATTTAAGTGCCTTGGAATGACCCAGTTTATTCAGATTGAGGTCTTTACACGAGAACATCTTTTCATCAGGCTTTGGTTCACATTCTTGAAGGAATTACGGGCTTTGTGTAAAGGCAGCTGCCCTCTGTGGGGAGACAGAAAATATTTTTGCCTTTTTTCACCTGCTGAAGTCAGCAAACACTTTAGAGGCTATAAATTGTTCAGATTACAGTTCCAAAGATCTCCAAAAACAGATTACTCATTTTATTCCTATTCAAACCTCCCTTCTCTGGCTCCCTGCACATTGTGGATTTTGATTCATTATTGTTGAAGCACACATTAGACTGATCCAAATGATGTTATTGAGCTGATACCCCCCACCCCTCCCAACTCTTAGTAGCCTGCATACTCTTTTTCAAATGAGAATCTCTTGGCTTTCCCACAGTCCTTAACAAATATCGATGTAATAAACTTAACAATAATCTAGACGAATAATAAACGAACAACTAGGCCAAGAAGATAAGACTTGCAGAGTGCAGCAACAATAGATTTTAAGCAAGGAGAACAGTTTGTATGTCAGTTTTCTAAAATCTAGTTGGACCATTTATGAGATGCCTGACTTTCTTTGGCCAGGCAGTTATTGAGTGCAGATGGTGGCATTAGTGGTAAAGCAAATATTAATGTGTGGGGGTGTGAACCATGCACTAGTTATTGTGCTTTTAAAACAGCTCCAGTCCAACCAACCCTGCCTCCCCTCTACTTTAATACCGGAACATACCCCATCAGTTTGACTAAGTGGCAAAACATGGCTGCCTTTAGTGGAGTAAAGTGTGAAACCAGGAGTAAAACAAATTATCTGCTTAAATGAAAGACAGTTGGACTCAACAGTGAGCTTATAACTTACCAAAGACACAGTCCATGGACACTGACATTTGGCCAGGTTTCCTGACATTTATATATACCTGATTTAGATGCTTGGCAAGTACACAAAGCAAAGAGGGCATACAAAAGTATGGACGCTTGGTCGTAATGCTATTTCACGGTGGGACTTGTTGGCGAAATTAAAGAGACAAGGACAACAAAGGATATTCTGTTCTGGTGTGGACAGGTCTGTACACATATTCTTATTTTATTGCCAAGCTAAAATGACATCTTGCCCTGTTGTTTGGTGCCAGAATTGAAGTAGTAATGGCTCAAAATTGACGTTTTACTGCATACCGGCTGCCACTGCCAGTCAAAAAAGACAACTATACTTAAACATGATAAGACAAAAGCTGGGAGATGTGTGCAAGCTGAATTTGAATGATTAAAAACATTGCAAAATATATGAAATTAGGTCTAAAAATCATGAAAAAAGTTGGAGTTTTCTTTGCTCTAAAATTCTGGGGGCAAGTCCGCTCCGCTGTCTCAGTGCCAAACACAACTATGACCTGAAAACGACCTGAAACATTGTCCAGGATGTCTGACCCACCAGAGCCAGAGGACGATGACAGGATGGTATTTTTTTTTTCTTCTGTGTTGCGTTGTTGGAACTGAAGTGAGCTGAAGTGAACTGCTGGACTGATTTGGACTGAGAGAGTCGCTGAGGGCACATCATAACTTACCGTTAGGGAGGGTGAGGGGAGGAAAAGGTGGAATCATCGTGTGTTGGTTTTTGTGGAGCTTATATAGTGTCGGGGGATCATGGCTCCGGCAGGTCACTCAGCCATATTTCAGGTCCGCTCAAAAAATTCTGGACACAGAAATCGAGTTTAGCATTTAGAGTTTAACAGTCTAGCTCCACAATTCAGAACTACATAGTTCTCAGTCTTTTCTCATGACTTCAGCAACTAAATCCCTAAGAAAAACTGAATTCCCTGTTCACAGACTTTAACAGCATAATTAAGACATGAATAGAGTATATCTGTAAAACATTAAATATAATATCTGCTCCTGTAAAATGAACATAATTATGGTTAAATTTAAGGAGAGATGGTGGCTGACTTTTTCAATACTGAAGGAAAACCAAATGTTTTCCTAACTAGCAACCATTTAAGAGCCTAACAACACATGGAAAGCAGGGCATGAACACTGATCTCTAGTGTCAAACTACAACTTCAGAGCGGTAGGCTATAAAAACTAATTCCAGGCAGGAATTTACATTTCCTTCCAAACATACTTGGCAAGAGAGCGGATTTTTCCAGCACATACAGCTTTTTGAAGATGATCTCATGCAGCTGCCTCAGTGTGTGTGCTGTCACCTGCCTGTCATCCTTGAGGGAGCCAGCGGCTGGCACTTCCACCAGTGTGGGCATGATGGCTCACAGTTGCTATGACATTGAGACAATATCTGTATGTGCGCTTTTGCGAGTGTGTGAGCATTTGTGCATGTGTAAATCCTCCCTCACACTGCCTTTGGCAATTTTTTGTTTGTGCCTTCAAAACATTCAAGTCAGCCACTTTACATTTTACATGCGGGGAAAATCAAAATGAATATCAATTATTTACATGCCCACTTACAGAGAATGTAGGCTACAATATATGCAAACTCTCTGCGTCTAATGTGTTACTCCAGCTCCTGTCCTCTGTGTATACGCGCTTCCATTTCGAATCTGTGACAAGCACCTGCAGATGACATTTTTCAAGCATATTTCCAGGAGAATGGGTGTTGGATGCCAGCGGCACTTTTCTCCACTGACCTCCTACATTAACTGCAGAATTCAACACCTTCTGGCCACATTACTATGCACAGCAACTGATTGGCAGGAAGCCAAGGCACATTGAAAATGTGTTAGTCTTAGCAAATTGCCTGAAGTGAGGCTGCGTGAAAATAATCAAGACATCTCCTCTCCTACCTTCCTCCGCCATCTCCTCGGTATCGCGCCTAATCCTCGTCTCCTCCTGCTCCTATAGGCTCTCCAGCCTCTCCCACTGCAAACGTTGGCATGTGGGTGTTTTGGTTTCGTCAAACTGTGGGTGTGAATTTCAGTGGGTAAAACTGTGTCCACTAAGTCTAAAATGGGGCACTATTATGTGTCTGTTGCTGTGAGCTAGCAAGAGTAAACTTTGTTTCATATATATGCAATATACATGATGTCATTTCACACTCAGTTTGATAGCAAAGAAGCCACACTTCCCACCAGTATCACGATCAAAGGTGTGTAGGCAATGGAGTGTCTCTTCTGTATGTGGGGAACTTGTTAATTTGTTGTACTTGAATTGTATAATTCATCTGAATTGGTCAGAAAGGTGGAATCAGTAGGATTTGTGCGAGCTGCAAATGCACCAGAAAGATAGCTGATTGTTGAATCTCATTCCCAGGACTTCAAATACCAATGTTTTGGACTGGCAAAGCATCCCGAGCACAGCAAAACAATGAGAAAATCAAGAAATGCAGCAGAGGGTGGGGTCTCTGCAGAAACAGATACCACTGTACACTTTTAGTGGGTCATAAGTGATGATTGAAAAGTTTATATTAAGTGAAAAAAGTGCAGAGAAAGCACAGGAAAAGGAAAATATTTTCCTGTTTTGTTGTCACTGTGATTTATGTAAATCCCTCAAAATAACAGAATTAATGCTGCTTCCTTTTGTTAGATGAAGTCAGGGAATAAAGACCCACTAAATAATTTTATTCTGTGTCTGGTGTCATCATTTTTGGTCTGGCCACATTTAGTATGTATAATAGAGTGCAGTGACTCCCAAACTGGGGGGTGGGCCCCCCTGTGGGGGCGCGTGGAACCACTGCGGGGGGAGCATGGTTTAGCATGGGAGAAATATAGAGTAAAACAAAATTAAATGAATGTCATTTATGTAGGGGAAATAAAAAAAGAAGAGTTTTTTCGATGCAATCATGCTGACCTTTATTTCACTGAAATTCAATTGAAATCCTTTGTTTATCAGTTGTTTCCCCAATTATTGTTAATGAATGACAATAATAAATATTGTTAATGGTAATAACTTTGGCGTTGGGGGGTGTGAACTGTTTTCAGCTTCTGAAGTGGGAAGTGGGCATGCCTGAAGAGTTTTGGAACCACTGATATTGTGTAAATTTTTATGCTCCCATGCTGATGACAATCCTGCTGGTAGCATGTTTTCAAGTTGACTGTCTGTCCCTCTGTACGTCCCATTCTCATTAACATGATATCTCAAGAACACTTAAACGGAATTTCCTTAAAACTTGGTACAAATATCACTTGGGCTCAAGGATGAACTGATTAGACATTGGTGGTCAAAGGTCACTTGACCTCACATCCAGTTCCATTCTCGTGACCAATATCTCAGGAATGCCTGGAGGGAACTGCTTTACATCTGACACAAAGGTCCACTTGGATTCAAGGATCTACTGATCAGAATTTAGTCAACTAAACTAACCAATCAAGGCAATGGTAGCCTGGCAACTCCTGTGTATCACAATCAGTCTGGAAAATTAACCCCAAAAGTCCAGAAAGGACATGGGAGTGAACAACAAAAACAGAATTTTAATAAACTACTGGCACAAAACAAAGGGCGACTGGAAGTCCAGGCAAAATAAAGTTCCAACAAAGCAAATCCAAAAGTCCATGAGACAACAAAAACACTGAGGGGAAAAAACACAAAGAAGATATCTGAATAAAATGTACAGGGGAACACTAGGGAGCACAAAGTAGATGAGGACTAACCAGCAACTGAAAAGGGAACAGATACAAGGATAAATCCAACGACGAGGTGATCAGGAACAGGTGAAAACAATCAGACATAAAAACTAAGCAGACACAGAAAGTAAAGACAACAAACACACACAAGGGAAGACATACCAAAATTAAACAGGAAGTGAACCGCAAAAACCCAAAACCATGTCTCCATGTTCTGTGAGGTAAAATTACTGTTTTAGTATAGATGGTGGCTTCAGTTCCAGCTGGAAAACTGTCTGATGTCAAAATAAAGTGGTGAAAATGTTCTATATATGGGGTACACTTAATCTGATATTGAATCTTTTAGGTGATCCTATTTTAGGTGGCTACAAGACATTTTGCTGCTGCACCTGTCTACAGCAGTGTACAGCAGTACACTGCTTTACTTCTGTGTGTGTTATGAATGTTGATTTACATCAGATCTTTGTGGACATTTGATATCATAAATTAGTTTTTACTATTTAAAGCCACACCTTTAGAGGCTTTAAAAACCAAAGCAGATTGTTAAATGTGCCAATAATTAGTTAATTAATGAAATGCTGAATTTGTAATTGTTAAAAAAGCTATGTATTTTTAGTTATTTCCATTTGTTTCTGTATCAAAGTCATCTTGAATCAATTTGTCTCCTCCTTTTATACAGTTTGCATTTTGTGATGACTTTAATTTAAAAACATCTCGCTTTTATTTAAAGATGTGAGTAATGTGCAACCTAAAGATTAAAGGAAGTTCAATGCCAACACAGTCGCTGCATCTCTACTGCAACTTGTTTGAACTTAATCAAATGACAATCTCATTTAAAAGAAGTAATCTGTACTCATCTTCAGTAGCTTACACTTGTCAAAGCAGATCAGACCCCAAAAGCCACGCTAAATATAGCAACATGCCAATATGGTAAGGCGCAGTGTGACAAATTGTCTCCTCTTATTTTCTTCGTCTTTCACTCCAGCTGATAAGATAATTGGCTTAAGCTTCTCTCTTTTATCTCTGTTTTAGTGTACCTTCAGTGGCAACACATCAGAACAGCCAAAGAGGGGTTATAGAGCACAAAACTGGCTGCTTTGACCTGTCTGGACATTTCAAAGCTTTGAACTGCCTCTAGGAGCGGGTAGGCACGTTAAGCCTTCATGATGAGGGCCAGAAGGACTCTGTGTGGCTTTTATGAGTTACTTTGACATGAGGTTTTTGGTTAAGTGTTGTGCAGAGGCCATCAGAAGTTACTCACAAGTGCAGTGGATTAAATAATATTTTGACTGCAGCAATAGCTGATGAACAGTGCCTGTGCTCTTGTAATGAAGGAAGGCTGTGGACAGTGCAACAGTCTGCCGAGTGTTTGGCTGCTTTGGTTACACAGGAAACACTAGATAACAGGATAAATTAGAAATGCTTACTCGATACAGTGCAGCTCCCCACTGGGCAACAGATGGTGAAGCACCCACTGCAATGCTGCCACAACTGCCAGATGCAACCAGCGGTGATTTGCAAAGTTCCACCAACACTAACATGACCCCCAAAACAGTTTCAAAGATTTCAAACTGAAGCAGTTGTTGATCACTTGCGGCCTCTAGTGGCTGTTTAAGAAAAGTGAGCTGTCAGCTGTCAATGGTCGCATAAAACAGAGCAGTCAAAAAATAGAATTACTGCGAGTTGCATGTTTCCACCAACCAGTCAAGTTGCTGTTTACGTCCACATCTGTCCAGACTCATATAATGTATGAAACTTCGAAGGAATTTAATATTAGGTATTAGGTCTATAAGGTATCGAGTGCATTTTTGTCAAAATGGATGTTCTCACTATACATGTAGGATTCCAGGAAATCATTTCCTGTGAGAAACATGCTATTCTCACTTCAAGACTATTTTTACAGAGGAGGACAGATGACTGATAGAGAGCTGAACATTATGACATCACAGTGAAGCTGACGTTTGACCTTTTGGATATAAAATATCATCGCCTCATCATTTTATCCTTTTAGATATTTGTGTGTAATTTTGTCATAATTAGTGTATGGAATCTTGAGTTATGGTCAATAATGTGTTTAGTGAGGTCACTGTGACCTCTGACCTTTGATCACCAAAATCTAATTAGTTCATCCTTGAGTTCAAGTGAACATTTGTGCCAAGTTTGAAGAAATTCCTTCAAGGCGTTCCTGAGATATCACATTCATAAAAATGGAATGACCTGAAAACAGAATGCCTTTGGCCACAGCTGTCGCCGGTGTGGAGGTATAAAAAAGGGTTTTGCAAAAATTATGAATCCCAGCGGTACTTCAGCATACAGTCATGAATGTGCACAAAAAAAAATTAGACTGATGGGTCCAGTGGTATTTGAGATTAGCTGCCAACAAGCTGCAGGTCCGTTGATCATGAGCACAAACACAAGTGAGTGCATGATCCCCTCCTTGTAGGAAGCGATAATAATTCATCTGGTTTTGTTTTTTCATTGGACTTTTTGACAATGTAAAATATAGAATATGACCAGCTTCACAAAAAGTGTGTCCATAGCCTGTTCTCACTCTCAACGTGCTGAATACAGCACCTTGCTTAATACCTCTATGCTTCAAACTATGATGCTAGCATGTGTCAAACTCAAGGCCCGCGGGCCAAATCCGGCCCGCCATCTCATTTTATGTGGCCCGCGAGAAGTTGCAAAAAATATAATTTGCATTATAAAAGCCTAAACTGCATTACAGAAGTATGATGTCCAATAACTAAATGTCCGAGAAAGCATCCCTTTTACACACATACTGAAGTCATTTAGTAGCTAGATACATCTCATTAGGACGCGCATATGTTTCATTTTTGGCACCAAGGAGCTGCCACTGTAAATTTCCTCCGTTTTCTCTCTCCTCCTGTCTCTGTCTGCACCGCTCTTACTGGACGCCTGCTGCCGCGCTCACACAAAACAAGCGCTCCCTCCTCCCTCTCGTGTCTCCTCGTCATTTCATCAGAGCAGACTGCGATGAAAACAGCGACAGGAGTTTTTCAGTAAAGATGAGAAACTCTGCTGCAAATCATTTATGTAAAACATGTCTGACAGCAGAGTACAGAGACACGAGTCTGACCCACAGAGACGTCATGTGACTGTGAGAGCAGGTAACACGGAGCATCATTGTTCCTCCACGCTGATCAGAACCACAGAACTCTTCATATGAAACAGAGCAGCAGATCATCTTACTGCAAAAATACTCATATTTTAAACAGATTTAAAGTTTGTTCACAGACACAACTTTGTCATTTTTTAATACATAATTGTTGAACATTTGAATGTCTACTTGCCATTGTTTTTCTTTGATTTTTGCTATTAGAGCTTATTATAATTATTAGAAAAATCAATATTAATCAAATACAGAGGCAATTATGTGATATACTGTAGATACAATTGTATTGTCTTACATTTACAACCGGCCCTTTGAGGGCAAACCTAACGGTGATGTGGCCCAAGATGAAATTGAGTTTGACACCCCTGCTATAGGCACTAGGAATTAGCAAACACACCATTATCTGTATCTGTTCAACCAACTAAATTGTCTATATCCATACTCAAAATAGGCAAAAATAACATAATATTATTGCTAACTTGACTGCAGAGCCCTGCATGTGCGTGAAACACAGCACAGCATCACAGTTTGACCTTGCTGCCCCATGTGACAAGTTGGGAGCGAGAACGTGTTGCTCTCTGTCACATGACTCCTCTCTGCTGCTTTCTGGAGTATCAGCATGGCTGCTGACCATCTGGATACATTTTTTCTTTTTGATTAGCATGAACAGAAGTGACATTAACTTTTACACTTAAAGGTCTCTGGTCATGAGGGAAATACTACAGTGAAAATGTCTGTACTTAGGAAGTGTGAGAAAATAACTTGTGATGTCAGCAGGGTCATTACATGACATCATCAGGGTTGGGGACAGCACATTTATAATAAATGGTTTGTTTTACAAACAAGGGGCATGAAGTTGGAAAGACATGGGCATTTACCAATCAGAGCAAATGTCCATGTCTTGTTGGTTGCATGATGGGAAATTCAGAATCCAGCACTGTTGGAGGTTGCTCCATTCTAGGGACTAAAGGTCAGGACATCTCAACCTCTGCTGCTTTGATTTTGACAAGTGTTTTTAAAATCTCTCTCTGTCTTTCTGCTTTATGCAAATGCCATACTAAATTGCCTGAGTACAATTTTAGCAGATTATCTTCCTCATGTGTTTGCACACACTTGGTTATTTTCCAACGCAGGCTTTGTCACAGACTGGGCTTTAACTGACAACAGTGTGCTGCATATACAATAAATACATGAAACAGAATCATTTTTATGTCACTTCATTTAAAGTTGTCAGCAAAAAGAAACCAATATGAAAAAAATCTCTGGGAGAATTGATTCATAAAATAAACATATTTTAAGCAGGTTAGACATAATGTTTTGAAAATCTTTCTTTTTATACACTCTTAGAAATAAGGATTGCAAAAGGGTTCTTCCTAAAAGGCTGAGGTTCTACCCAGACCCATTTGCCACTGAAGAACCCTGTTGTGAATAAAGGGTTCATTAAGAGTGTTTTGTAAGACTAAATGTTCCATTAAGAACCCTTTTCATCAAATAAATAAATAAATAAATAAATATTTTGTCATAGATTCTCAGTAGAACCCCCTGGCTGGGTTCTAGATAAAACCCTTGGAATATATAAAGGCTCTTGGTGGAACCCCTTGTCTAAGTTCTTCTTAGCATGCAAGGCGGGTGAAACATTTCACAGATGGTTCTAGGTATAACACTTTATGTTGTGATCTTTGTAAAACTCTCTGAAAGAGTTCCAAAAGGAACCTTTATGCAATGTTCCACCAGGAACCAAAAAGGGTTCTCCTAAAGGGGACAAGCCAAAGAGCCCTTTGTGGTTCTTTCTATCATAATATAAAAGGGTTTTCAGCAGCACCATGTTGGTGGATTCGAGATAAAACCCATGGAACACAGGTCATCAGTAGAACCCCCTGGCTGAGTTCTTGTTAGCACCCAAGAACAGTGGAAAGGTTTTAGGTAGAACCCCCAGAGAGGGTTTTGGCGGAACCATTACACCATAGAAGGCTTCACTGTAGAACCTCTCATAGGGGGTTCTGGGTGAAACCTTTCACACATGGTTCTAGGCATAACCCTTTATTACTAGGTAAAACTCTCTGAAAGGGTTCCAAGCCGAACCATTATAAAGTGTTCCACCAGCAACCAAAAAGAGTTCTCCTAAGGGGGCAAGCAGAAGAAAGGGTTCTTGGTAGAACCCCATGGCTTAGTTCTAGATTAAAAAAACAAAACAAAACATGGAATATATAAGGTTCTTGGCAGGACCCCCTGTCTGAGTCCTTGTTAGCACCTGAGAACCATAGAAAGGTTCTTCAAAGAACCCCCAGAGAGGGTTCTAGGTGGAACCATAACACCATAGAAGGGTTCCCTGTACAACCTCTCACAGGGGGTTCTCTGAGAAAATTTTCACAGATGGTTCTTGGTATAACTTTTTATGTTGAGTTCTTGGCAGAACTCTGTAAAAGGGTTTCAAGTGGAACTTTTATAAAAGGATGCACCAGGCACCAAAAAGGGTTCTCCTATGGGGACAAGCCAAAGAAAGCATTATGGTTCAGTGTAGTGTATTTCACTCCCTTTGTTGTAAAGTCCTTACATAAAACACACTTTAAGTTTATTCCAGTTTCATTTTTCAGTTGCCTTTTGCCTCTTTTATTTCACCCCTTGCACATGCTTACTGTTTGCCCTCTACGACACACTACCAACTGCCCTCCAGGGTTGAGGAGCTAATCAACTTTCTAACTGTAGCTTTAATGGTAGGTATTATAAATATGTATGAAATGATGCTTCACATTCCTAATCAAATCAGTGCGCACAACAGAGAGCAGTGGATGGGCTGATGCATAATCTATTTGCACGCATTTTACTTTTAGACTAAGGCTTCTCTTGCATCAAATATTCATTGGCTGTATAAGTAGTCTTAAACTGCAATGGATTGTCCTTTGGTAAACACATAGAATAAAGATTAAGGATTACATTATTCAAAAGTTCTATTCTTTCAACTTTTGGATCCCGAGTGATATATGTATCTCTTTTATTACTTTCAAATCCCCTCGACTGAAACAAGGTCAGAGTATATCAAAAGACAGGGAAACACAGTCAATAGCAACTGTGCAGTGAATCCATTTCTAATGAAAGGCTTTTCATTTGAAAATGTGTGAAACTGCTACAATGTTTAAAACACACATAAAACATACATAAGGTAACAACGACATCTAAAGTACCTAGATAGCTCTATTTAGAAGAGAATAGAATAATCTAATGGAGTAAAACATGTAAGCTGAGTATAATACACAGGAGTATCTGTCAAATAAGTCGGTGCACATGTGCTCTGGCATTTGCGTTCTCCTAAAACACACACACACACACAGACCCCCCATCACCATTGTTATTCTGGCAAAAACATCTGCACCTCATGACATACTGGGATGTGATGCGACTGATACAGGATTATTCGCTACATTTGCTGTGAAGCGGCAGGTGTTGCTTTCCTCCCAGTAAGCAGATGATGTTTGCTAATGCTAGCTAATGTTGTGGCAACATTTTTCTAAAAAGGTCACACCTCACTTTCAAAGTATGTACTCTGATTTTCTTTTTAAGAAAACAATGGTTGCTATAAAACTAACCTTGTACCTTGTATTTTACTAAAGGAATCAGAGCTATCACAGGACCACATCTGGAATAATCTGTTGCATGTTAGAAAGTAAATACAGTGTAAAAATACAATTAGCTTTAACTTTTAAAAAAGTAATTATCCATGCTGCCTTAACATTTTTGAAAAGCCTTTAGTTCATTTCACATAACGAACTCAAGCTTCAGCTGCTCCTGTTGGTGCTACTTTGTTCCAACACGACAATAGTGAAACAGCTCCCAGTGAATTTATTACATTTTAGGTGTAGGGGTTAGAGGCTAAAAACACTAACTTTCACCATGGCTTACAGTGGTTTCATTATTGGGACAGTTCACCTCAAAATCAAAAATTATATATTTTTTGGCCTGTAGTGCTATTTATCGAGATAGTTTTGGTGTGAGTTGCAGAGTTTTGCTGATATCAGCCATAGAGATGTCTGCCCTGGGACGAAATGGCACTTGGCTTGTGGTGCTCAAAGCACCAAAAACATGCTTTTGAAAAATTCAGCAGCAATGTTTCTTTGCAGAAATTATGACCCAGTTACTCAAGATAATCCACAGACCTTGTTGTGGGGTAACAAAATGAAAATAGAGTGAACAATGTAGCAAAACAAAAAATAGCGTAAAAGACAAAAAATGAAAATGACATAAAAGACATGATGAAACCAAAATGACATAAAAGATGTAACAAAACCAAAATAGTGTAAAAGATATAACAAAGTGAAAATGATGTAAAAGATGTGACAAAACGAAAATGACGTAAAAGATATATCAAGATGAAAACAGCGTAAAAGACATAACAAAACAAAAATAGCGTAAAAGATGTAACAAACCAAAATGACATAAATGACGTAACAAGGTGAAAACAGCATAGAAGACGTAAAGACACAAAAACGTTAAAAGACACATGACAAAAACGGTGTGACAGGCACAACAAGATGAAAACAACGTACCACACATAACAAGGTGGAAATAGCGTAACAAGAGGGAGACACAACTGCGGAGAAAAGGTGAGGTCCAGTCAGTTTTGCACAAAAACAGCAAGTAGAAATGTCCTTCAGAGGATGACTTTTTTCTTTTATACTTTGAGTACATTTCTGAGCCTGTACTTTTTCACTTTTACTTGAGCAAAGAAGTTGAATCAGAACTTCTACTTTTACCAGAGTCTCTTTTTACACAAATATCGACTTGACTACAGGACTTTTGCCACCTCTGTTTACTAGAAAGTGGTACCACTAAGAGAAATATACATTGTGCCGGATCAGCCAAAGGAAATATTTACAGCAAGATGAATTTAACTGTCAGCTCTGTCCTGCAGGTCCTTTCTTACTTGTTTTCCGTCAGTTGTTAACACACTTTTAGACTGTGCAGGCTGAGGAAAAAGAAAACCCACGCCACTCAGTGTAGACGCAACAATTTTGCAACATGCCAACTAGTCTCTCTCTCTCATCAGCAGACTCTGACACGAGCAATGCCCTGGGTAGTTGGGTTTCTGCCAAGCATGCAACATGAGTGTCATTTTTACAATGCGGCTTGACATCACGGTCCCACCGCAACACTGCAATTTGTGTGATAAAGGCGGTCCATGCCACTCGGAAAGGGAAAAGGGCACACGAACAATAAGGACCCTGCTCTGCTTGTTCAGCTCAGCTTGAAAGTTTGTTAAATTTAGTTTAAACACCCTGGGAAGGTAGCAGGTTGCTCGCCATCCCCTGTAATGAAGTGGATGACCGATTTCAGCCAAAATGGAGAACAATTTTGGTCAGGCCAGAGTCTCCCAGCAGGTTTTTGAAGGATGTATTTTTCTGTGCTCTTCCCGCTGATTCACAGGAACAAGGCTTTCAGGGTACAGTCACACAACGGGTGGTTTATTGGACTTCAACTTTTAATCGGTGCACAGAGACTGGATATTGTAGAGTAGAGGATGTTCAAAGAAAGATAAAGTGCAGGAATTATACTCTAGAAGAAGATGTTAAAAAAAGATATTCTAAAATCCCATATTATGTTCGGTGTCAACATTTTCCACAGTATCTCCCATGGCAACTACAATATTGCAAGGCAAATCAAGTGTGTTTGTTTAGAACCTTTCAACAACAAGGCAATTCAAAGTGTTTTACATAAAGCATAACATCATAAGAAAGCTTTATGACGATGAAAAGAAAACATAAGGCAATTTAATAAGAGACATGCAAATACACTGAAAGATATAAACCAAGACATTAAAAGAATTAAGCTAAAATTGATTGGAAATAATATAACAAGGGAATAAAAGTTACTATGCAGTGCAAGATATGAATGAATCATCCCCAGTTTTTTTTTTTTTTAAAAAGGCAACGCAAACAGACATTTTAAGGATCAAATGAAAAGATCTGAAAATTTGAAAGGACCTAATGTTTTCTGGTTGTTTCACATAATGTGGTGAATAAAAGGAGATTAATACAGTAAGACATTTTCTTGTTTCTAATAATCTGAGTGGGCAGGCACATGTAGATGTTGAACCAAAGAGGTCAGAGAATAAAGCCTTGGGGAACTCCCTTCAAAAAAAAAATCACAAGTGTAACATTGCGCCAAGTGCTAAGTCTGTCTGTATTTGGATAGGTGTCAAGTCATGGCGAGGGTTATCCAACTAAAACACTTGGTTTAGAGAAGAACGGTCAGAGATGGGCACAAATACATATGTCTCCTGTTAAAATTTGCAAATTGCTCATCAAATTTGTCGGAATAAAATACAAATTACTGGTAGGAGAAAATGCATTTAAAGTGCAACTTCAGGTCTGAGCTTAACTCCACCCATAGAATAATTTTGAAAAATGGGGGTTCCATGACAACCACTGTAGGGGGTGTGGCCTCGTGGCTCAGTCATGTGTGAGGCAAGATAGGCAGGCAGGCCAATCTAGTACCTAAACTGTCTTACTATGAAGCCACTCTGTTGGAACACATGCAGAATGTCCTGCTGAAATAAGCAGGGATGTCTATGAAAAAGACATCATCTGGATGGCTGGCTATTATACCGTTATCTGTTATCAACTAACCTGTTTACTGGTGGGATGTTCCAAACTGGTATTTTTTGAGCATTCCACAACTTTCCCAGTCTTTTGTTGCCCCTGTCCCAACTTTTTTGAAATGTGTTGCTTACTGTGCTTAATTGAATATAGGTATAGGTTAAGAAGCATTTTTAAATTATTGCATTCTGTTTTTATTTGCGTTTTTCACAGCATCCCACCGTTTTCAGAATTGGGATTGTAACTCTTTCACCTATTCTTTTATATTAATTAAACATGCATGAGGGGGGACCAAAAGCTAAAAGTGTGTGTTTTCACAGAATTAAATTTAAAAAGAAACTGCAGTTCCAAGCTTTATATGCAGCAGCAGCAGCTTCAAGCCTATTGATCTCAGTGCGAAGAGTCTTTTTGGAAGACAGAGTCCAAATCAATCTTAATGACGACTTAGAGGGTCAGACCTACTCTTGGTCATAAAAGCATTGATTCAGACCTTACAGGTAAGAGATGCTGCTTAATCACATTCTGTTTTTTTGTTTAATACCTTTCAACATGCTTTTTTAAGGGCCTTCTAAATAATCAGCCAAACTGACAAAAATAATAAAGGAAATAAAAATCTAAGCCGCTATAAGGGAGCTGTGGCAGCTCATTTCAAATCATTCCATAGGAGCTCTGTAGATCCAGACACCACTGTATCAAGAGTAGTCTTCGTGTCAAAAAATTTCACCTTTAGCTGTTGGGCAGGAACACAGTGTATCGACATTACTTCAGAACAGATAAGCAGCTACTTTTTATACTGTATCTCCTCATTAGTATTCTATGTGCATGGTGTTTGTTGCCTCGCCCATCAATATCAAGTGTGGGTAACATGTGTGGCACAGATCCAAGTCTCTATAGCAGCAAAAGCTGGCAGAGAAATTGGAATATTGACTCTCTATAATTTACATCAGGGAGTTTCGTGCCAACCGTGATTGCATGCTAAACACCGATAAATAAATAAAGATGTCAGCAAACAAATACAATACATGACCAGCCAGACTGACAGCACAGTCATGGCAGAAAGTCCATGGGGAAATAGCTGAAACTCATCCTCTTCTGAGGTGTGTGCATGTAATCTTCTATTGGCAGCTGTCAGGACATTCATCTGACCTGATTTAATATTTATTATATGCATTCTGTGCACTCAAAATAAAAAACAGATGAAAGTCCTGATGTTTTTTTTTTTTTTCTTTTTATGGGGGCTTTGTAGAAATGCAATTTCATCTACAGTGGCATAACAGCATGAGAAACAACAGATCTCAACTGCAAGATGGTGGTGGTGTAATTGGAATGAGTGCACTGTACTCGCAGAAGACAGCTTGATTGGCATACCAGGGATTGCATCTTGACAAGTCAATCAACGCAGCTCCTCACCACATACTGGCATTTTCCATTTATAGAGCAGCCTCCCTGTCACTTAAATTCATATATGACAGTGTGAACAGTTATAGCCTCAAATGTTTCATAGGTTTCTGATACTGTGTGACATTTTTAAATACAGAGACAGTGCAGTTCTTCTTCATGTATTACAAGGATACAAAGCCATTAATTTATCATTTACAAAAAAGTTGTATAATAAGATTTCGATGCAATTCCCTAGAACAAACTAATTTATGTGGTGAAGTGCTGAGGATGACAGCCTGAGGGGAGAAGCTGCTCTTCAGTCTGGTGGTACAGTAGCAGATACTTCTGTATCTCCTGCCAGACAGCTACAGGATGAACAGGCTGTGGCTGGGGTGGGTGTTGTCCTTCAGTATCCTTTGGGGTCTGCGCCGGCACCTCACCTCCCCGATATTACTGATGCTCAGTAGATGGGTACCAGTGATGTTCTGGGCAGTTTTAATGACCGGCTGTAGAGTTTTCCTGTCCTGGGCTATGTGAAGCCCATGATGCCAGTTTGTGCACATTTTCTGAAAGCCTATAGATGCGGACAGAACAGAGTAGTACCAGCCCAGTCGCACTCCCAACGCATCAGATACAGATGAAATGTTACCACCCTCAGCCACTCATATGGGCATGGATGGTACCCATTCACGGCTGTGTAAGAGGGCCTGGGCTGGTGACATTGTATAAAGAGGGACACACATGAAGGAGTTGGGGTGGATCGATGGCTCTAACAAACTCAGGACTTTCACCCAGGAAACCAAGGTTTATGTCCCATGTGAAACAAAAACATTATTAAAAGTTTTAAGTTTTAAGCATTAGGTAACACGAGCTACGTAGGTCACATGATTTTTGTGTTATGAGTCATGTCAGTGACATGTGACTTTAGTCATAGTAACCCTAAACATGGCTTTATCTTAAATCCAAACAGGTAGTTTTAGTGCCTAAACCTACCCAAACTGCAGTCCTTTCACAGTATTAATCCAGTGCCAAAAGGACATTTCACAGCATACATTACGTGTTAAAATGCCTTTCTGACCATGTCACTCGGTATGTGACCAGTTGGGGTGAGAACGCGGTGGTAACACCAGTAGTCATGGGGGCAGTGTAGCCATGTAGCCAATAGTTAAAGCGAGACACAACCATAGGACACGGGCATTTTTAAAAAGTATTGGAAGTATTGTAAATGTTGTTTGTCGTCAATTAGCTTGTGAAAAAAATTATCCGTCCACATGTCCCGATATTTAATAGCTGCACAGACCACTGCCGTCTACAACTTTTCCATCTTTCTCAAGAAGTACAACATCCCAACCTCCTCCACTGTCGCCATGTTTGTTGAGGTCAGATTTTTTGACTCTTGTTCATTGGGGTAAGTATGCAACGCCTTCTAGTGGATGTATTGCTTAACATCAGTGTCAACATAAAGGACACATAAAAGTATGTGGACTGTGACTGTTGCATCATTTGAAATGGATGTTTAAATCTATATTAAATTTCCTCCAAATCTTCACTACATATGTGTACATATATGAGTGTGGACAGATATGGATGTAAACTGCAACTAAACTTGTTGGCCTAGGCATACAACCACGAGGCAGTAATTCTAGTTTCATCAGAACTGCATAACATTCTTAAGAAAAGTGCTGAAGTTTGTTATTATTCTCAATAATTGCATTATTACAAAATATCATGTCAGTCTATTCAGTAGTTGTTGTTGTCTGTCTATATCTGGACCAAAAAATACATACAAATTACTATAAAACTATATACAGGGGCAGAACAAGGATCTTATGCTAGAGAAACACTGCGCAGATTTAGCTGGTTTTAGGCCTTGGTTGGTCTTCTTTGATTTCAGAATTGGGTCTAAATATTCTGATCAGCGTACGCTAAAATATACAAGTGTCACCCTCACGATTGTATGGTTTTATTGGAGCACTGCTGTACAAAGCCTGTACATGTCGAGCAGATCGGACAAGAATACCCCATTTAACTCTGGTCCGCTAAATGTATTTAGTCATAAGTGGGTACACTGATACCGCTTTATTCATACTCAACGCAGCTGAGCCACACTACTCATCTCGGACAAGTGAAGACAGATTTCCCTGACTAAAAGTTCCTCTTAACTAGTGAAGTGTGTCACAAGGGCTTCATACGGCAACCTCCAAGGTCTTTTCCCTCCAGCATCAAAATCACACACTTGTAGCTACTGGATTTTTCATAAAGGACACTGCCATTGTGACTCCTCTATCCTCGACCCATTTAGTGTGTTCATGAGTTATTTACCGACAATGTCAACCCCTTTGAAGCTTACTCTCCCCAGGCACGCACACACAGAATACCCTGATGCACATATTCCTTCTTTTTATAGTAACAATAATAGAATCTGTGTTTACTTATTGATAAATGAAAGCCCACATACTTATGTCAGATTCTTTTATGCACATCAGTTGCTTCGTGGACAAGGATTGTATGAAAAATATGTATCTTTAGTGAATTCGATGTATAGCATACCAGTTGAGGGACACAACAATTCAAAATATCCCAGCCTGTCCACACCAGAAAAAACAGGCACATAGGTAGTTATTTAAAAGAGAAATCTGTAATATATTTACTGTAATAAATCAAAAAAATGACCACAATGTGTCATCAGAGGTCAAGGAATCATGTTAAGTTGAAATACTTGCTTCACTTGACATGAGCGCTACAGCCGCCGTGTCCCCTTTTGAAATTTCTATTCCGGTGTGGAATAACTGTTTTGTATGTCCAATTCACATTAATCCAAGTTCAAATTAATGCTGAATTTTTGCTGAATAAATAAGTGTCTGTTTATGAGTCGTAAAAAATCATTAATAATCTTCTAGAAGGTGTAGATGTTTATGACTGTTAAATTGGACAACATGTTAATGGAGTTTGGCAGGCAGTGAGACAGGCAGCCACTTAACACATTGTTCAGAGTGTGTTTTTCAGAGCAGTGGGCTTTTGTTTTCAGGATAACAGGCTTAACTTTATATTGACAGACAATTGACTGTTATAAACAGCTGATCGACCTACAGTGGAGGACTCATCATCACTTGTTATTGTCAGTTTTCGAGGTTGTGCGCACTCTATGTGGAGCTCCTGTGGAGCTCTCTGCTGTGTCTGTGGCAGAGGGGGCAGGGATAGATCGTATATAAAACAGGATCACAACATATTTAACATACAGTCTATGGCCCAAACTCACTATTTGGACTATTGTACTCATCTTAGCCACAATTGGGCTAAGACTTCAGGAAACTTTGAAGGTATACTCACTGTACAAAATGTTAAATACCTCATCCTGAAATTGAGTCACAGCCTCTCTAGCCAAATCTGTACCACAGTCATACAATCAATCCCTCAATGTTCTTAAAGCCTACAAAATCATGGAAAATACAACCATTAATCATATATTATTATTATATTATTATAGATCGGATGTTGTTATTGTATATCAACACTATAAACACACAGTAGTCCTTGTCAACAGAAACCACCATTCAGTTTGCAAAGTATATTAAACATCCCAAGGCACCTGAAAGAGAATTTTCCTCTGCCAACACTACTGTACTACTCAAGAGTCCTGAAGCACAACATGCTGACAATGTTTAACTCACCAAGTATAGTGAGGAGGTTGCGCTTGCTTGTTGCAAGTCAGGGCATGTAGTGAAGAGTACACATCTCTGTCACATCCAGCCTGCACTTTGAACTTTGATTTCATGCAAGCAAAATCACTAAATCCAGCATCACATAAGTACTTGCAGAGGCAACTATAAGTTTAAAAACATAAAGTTAGAGCTGCATGATAGTCACTTAATCAATTAGTCAATCGAAGGAAAAGTAGTTGCAAACTATTTTGATAATCGATTAATGGTTTCAGTCATTTTTCAAGCAAAAATGTCAATCATTTGCTGGTTCCAGCTTCTAAAATGTAAAAAAAAAAAAAAAAAGACAAAAAAAAAAAATTATGATAGTATGTCATTTATGATAGTATAAAAACAGTGTTTGGGTTTTGGACTGTTGGTTGAACAATTGGCAGATGAATCGACAAAAAAATAATCATTAGTTGCAGCCCTACATACAGTGTCATCCAGAGGTTACCCTCTCTTCTTCCAAACCAAACTATTTCTTTGCACAGTCTCTAAAATCGCTACATCATTAATATCCACTTTATTATAGATGCAAAAAAGATCATAATCTGTCAAAAAGTAACATAGGTAATAGCTACCTGCATTAGCTCCCATGCTGACAGTCCCGCAAACTGCAACAAAACAGCCATATATGCACATCTGCCACAGTTTACGGAACCATCGTAACTCCAGGTGTCCAGCTGCGTCTGGCAATCTGGCAGTGGATCTACCTTTTGCATCTACAAGAGGGACGGATTTTAAAAAAAAAGACTGCGTATAATATGAGCTCTCTGTTTGTGTTCGTTAACAAGATATTATCTCTGGTTATTAGAAGCGAAGCCATGGGAGTCAGCTGAACAGTGTGTGGGTTGTATTGTTCAGTCTGTCCACACCATAGGCTGCATGATCCCTACCAGACAGTTAAAGCTGCAGCTGTCTGCAGATATCAGGCTGGAACACAAACAGCAGGAGCAGATGAATTAGTTTACAGACTTTTTCTCAGTCTGTGCAGAAACTCTTTATTGAACTTGATGTCCGTGCTCTACTTAGCCGAATCACGGGGCACTGAATAACCATACATTTTTGAATATGCATAAAGATGACAGCCTTACAAGTGGAGCAGGTCTTTTATTATTCTTGTTCATCTCGTCTTGAGCACGAAGACCTAAAAAATATGACATTTCAAGTTTTAGTCTAGTTTGGTTGTGCAGGAAAAAGGCACCAAAACTACTTGGTTAAGTTTAGGAAAAGATTGTGGTTTGGGTTAAAATAACTACTTTGTTAAAGGACCAGTGTGTTGGATTGTTGGCAGACTACAAACAACTTCCATCCAAGGGTGTAGGAGAACCTATGTTGGCTGTCAAACTGTATCTGTATCTAGAGCCAGCGTTTGGTTTGTCCATTCTTGGCTGCTTTAGAAACTCTAGAAGGCTGTGGATTTGAATCCCAGCACACCCTTTCTGTATGGAGTTCATCCGAGCTTGCACTGGTTTCTGCCAGGCCCTCCACTTTCCCCACTATCAAAAACATGTAGATCCCCAAAGTTGGGATGTTGTGTAAAACATGAATGAATACAAAATGCAGTGATTTAGGAAAACATTCGACCTATATTCAGTTAAATACAAAACAAGATATTTAATGTTCAAACTGATTAACTTTATTGTTTTCTTGTAAATATACACTGGGACATCACAGTTCATAATGCGCCACACATTTTCAATGTGAGACAGGTCTGGATTGCAGGCAGGTCAGTCTAGTACCTGAAGTCTTTTACTATGAAGCCACACTGTTGTAACACATGCAGAATGTGTCTTGGCATTGTCTTGTGAAGCAGGGACATCTCTGAAAAAGAAGTCGTCTGGATGGCAGCATTTAAGCATCAATGGGGCCTTCACAAATGAGACGGTTACTCATGCCATGGGCACTAACACACCCCCATACCATCACAGATTCTGGCTTGTTGTAGTTACCATTAGTAACAATCTGGATGGTCCTTTTCCTCTTTAGCCCGGATGACACGATGTCCATGATTTCTGAAAACAGTCTAAAATGTGGACTTGTCAGACCACAGCACACTTTTCCACTTTACATCAGTCCATCTCAGATGAGCTCGGGCCCAAAGAAGTCTGCAGCATTCCTGAATGTTGTTGATATATGTCTTTGTGTTTGCATCATAGGGTCTTAATTTGCATTTGTAGATGCAGCGACAAACTGTGTTTACTGATAATGGCTTTCCAAAGTATTTCTGAGTCCATGTAGCATACTTTACACAATGCTGCCTGAGGGGTCAAAGGTCGCAGGTATTCAGCATTGGTTTTTGGTTTTGCGCCATATTTGCAGAGATTTCTCTGGATTCTCTGAATGTTTTCATGATATTATGGATTGTAGATGGTGAAATACCTCAAATTCCTGCAGTTTTGTGTTGAGAAACATTGTTCTTAAACTGTTGGAGTATTTGCCCACACATTTTCTCAGAAAGTGGTGAACCTCAGCCCATCCACGCTTGCTTGCGCAACTGCGCTTTTTGAGGATGTCACTTAAATAACTAATTATGACACTATCATCTGTTGCCAATTTTATGTTTACCCGCAGAATGTTCACAACGGGTGTTTTTGAGCATTCCTTAACTTTACCCATCTTTTGTTGCCCCTGTTCCAAATTTTTTGAACCATGTTACAGGCATCAGATCCAGAATTTTCTCAGTTTGAACATTAAATATCTTGTCTTTGTACTGTATTCAATTGAATACAATTCAAATATGATTTGCAAATCATAGCATTCTGTTTTTATTTACATTTCACACAATGTCTCAGTGCCTTTGTCTAACTGCTGTTTCTCTATAACCACTTGTCCTTTGTAATTACAGATTTAATAAGAGGGATAAGTACTCACCACTATAATTACTGAAATGAGTGTACCGGCGGCATCTTGTCGGGCATCATTACTTCTATACATTCACATCAGTATAAAACATCCACACGTTGGGTATGCTTGTAACTCGGCACTCCACATGTAGCTCCAAGCAAGAGTGTTTGTTTATTCAAAGCTCTGTCAGGGTTCCCACTGGCATCCTCAAAGTGTCACTGTCTCTTTGCATCAAGCTCAAAGGGGACTGGAAGGCACCCTGGGAAGTGCAGCAGAATGTTTATGTCAGTGCCTTAAAGTAATCCATGCAGCTTAGTCAGCGTGCTAGCTGCCTCACTGCACTGAAAATCCTCCGGGCCGCACAGTTAATCAGTCTGAATGTGTCGGTGACAATAGCTTGACCCTTTCCCATCTCCCTTTTCATTATATCTTTATCTTCTTTTCAGTGTGTCCTCCATCCTGACCCACTCACAAAGATTTATTGTGTCAGATTGTATCTTTAATATCATTAAATAGACATTGTGCTGATATTTGGATGGCGTATTAAAATTCCAGCTGAATTCTTTTGCCAGTAGCATTTCATATTTTACTCAGGTTTTCCTGAATTGTGAGAGTTCCAAGGTTTGATTCAAACACCCAGTTTTAATTATATTCAAAGTGGTGATAAGTAGTCATTGAATTATAATTCAGCACTTTAAAGCAACTGAGAGGAAAGTTAGCCAAATTAGATTCAAGCATTTCCACTGACTAATTAATGGCTTAAAATGTGCAAGGCGACAGGTACCTCAAACCCACATTAAATGACTGCTGAGGTCTGCGGAAGCCCAATGTTTATTTTCAGGGTATTGAAGGGGAAAGCTCATTAAAACTCTGGTATCTTTTGGTTGGCTAATCATCTGGATGGATAGTGCATCTATCTGGTTGCTAATAGATTTGATAACAAATCTAAATGTACTGTGGATTAACTGCATTTATGTGAAAACAACTCTCATTAAATTCAGGGTATAAATGTGATCTAAATAGCGAGGCAGCTGGATTCACAAGATCACGCCAGAATCCGTCTTGCCAGGCTTCAAGTTATCAGTTTGTGTCCGCACCAAAAGATGTGCAGCCAATCAGGGTCCAAGGACAGACTACAGGCTTGACTATAGATGTGATGACAGCGAGAAGCGACGTGGAAGCGACTCATCTCAAACAAACAATGGCTGCTCCTGAGAGCAAAGAACAGCACTTAAGATATTTTCAGTCTTCTCCCAACCGACTTCAGCAAAGGTTTTATCTGGTTGGTTTATGTTAGCCCATGTTAGATAGTGTGTGTGTTTTTAAGTGCTTGCCCTTTTCCAAACAGTTTCTCAGGATGACTCCCCATATGAATAAGCTTCACATCATTGGTGAAAATAATGATTTAAGGTTGACAATAGTTTCTCCATTTCGTGTCAGCACTGCCGCTTTCTCTACATGTCTGTTGGTGGTAGCGTTGTTTTACTTGAGATCGGTCTTGGTCTTGGAGCCGAGCTCAAGACCACTTTCTGAAGGTCTCAGATCAACCACATTTTTACTCAGTCTCATCACAATCTCAGATTAAAGAGGACTGTATTTTATTTCAAGACCGATCACGACAACAACTGCCAGGATATCACTGATTTGCCTCAGCAGAGCTGTACGTTAGCATCACTGAGCTAGCTAGCACAGTGATACAGTTACATACAGGAAAATACAAGATGCAGAGATTCAAGAATATAGTTCCTACATGAAACAACTTTTTAAAAATAATTATAAAATTATTTTTTTCGCTGCTTTGAGCACCACAAGCCAGGTGTCTTCTAGTTTCATAATATTCAGTAGATGGAAGACGTCTCTATGGCTGATATCTCCAGAACTTGGCAACTCACACTAACACTATCCAGATGAATAAATAGCATTACAGGTGAGAGGAAAATATGCAATTTTGATGTGGGGTTGAAGTGTCTTTTTAAAGCCTTACTACAACAGTCTATATCTGGACTGCAAAATTAAAAGTTCCCAGGCGTACTACATGAAGACAGTGTTTTAAATCCTATCAGTATTTGTTTCTAGGCGGACGCACAAAGAGAGAAAACAGAATACGACATTAAATAAACAATACAGTTTTTGTCTGATATTACATTACAGCGGAATCTTTTCCATCACCACTTTGCAGAAAAGAAAATTGCCTCCATCTCGCTGCACGGCTCAATCCTGGAAGGATTTTATGCAATTGAACATTCTAGACATGAGTCTGTTTTGGCATCCCGGGGGTATCATGACCCCTCATGGCCAATTTAAAAAGAGGCACTTCTGTTGCGAGAACTGTGGCCAAAAGGTCCATGCTAATTTCAGCTCTGAGTGAGCACATGCTGATGACACACAGTATTTATTCCAAACCTCTCTGCCCTATTGGCCTCCTTATCAATATGCAAATGAAGGGTGGAGGATTGTGGGTGTTGATTGAGTGCCCAGTAAATATTTAAATTACAGAAGCATGAAGGCATGATCGGACCTAAATTACGATGGGAGTGTGGGTACGCTGGGCATGGGTGGAAAATGCGACACCAATTCACAAAACAGTCACACATACCTCTTTGTGATCCACAAAATCAATATGTATTCTGCTGCCCACTTGCATTGTACTGAATTTTGAGTAAGGGCAGCTTCAGCACTGACAAAGTAAGGTAATTAAGTGTTTTCCTTGTCAGTTGATTTTGCACAGACTTTTACTGTGACAGAATGTGGGAAACAAGTCGAAATAGGCTGACATCTTGCACTGGAGCTGATTAGCATTTCAATACAATTTGAGTGTATTGGATTTCTACCAGGCAGACCGGCTCTGACATGTGACCTGTAAATATGCTACCTTTTTCTTCTTTCATGCTCTCTCTCGCTGTTGGTATCTCTCCAAAAACCGATTGGGACATTCTTCCAGACATCCACAGAAAGAGAAAAACTATTTAAGCGAGTAAATTTGTATAATTGAAATGAATATCGAACGTTTAGCAAATTGTACAGAACTACATCAATGCGTCCCCAGTAGCAGCTTGTAGATACAATTATGGCACAGAAGACAGCTCCTCAGTACACTCCTTAGGCAAAATAGCAAAACCCGCTAATTAGGCTGAATAAACTCGGAACAGCCAATTCCCAAAGGGCAACAAAATTATGCTTCACTAATTACCAGTACCACTATATGTGCTTGCAGTGTGAAAGCACAAGATGGCAAGGTCTCAAACAAGACTTTTATTATGTAATAAAAAAACATCCACTGGTTCCCATAATTTCTGACATAGATCACAGGGCCGTTTTGTTGGCATGTGAGAAGTTCCTGATGACTAATTTCCCTGTCAGTTAAAACAAATTTTAATTTTGACTAGTTGACTTGTCTGACAGTAAGCAAACACTCAGAGAGCAGTTAAAATGTAACATAATTTATCCAAAAAAAAAAAAAAAAAAATGCAGCTACCACATCGAATTCCACCAGGCAAACCTCCGAGGGCCCCTCTCCTGCTAAACAGGTGAAAATAGACTTAAGAGCAGTGTTGTTCAAGTTACTTGGAATTAGTAATTAGTAATTACTGATTACTTCTCCAAGAAAGTTATATGCTGGAATATGCAGAAATATAAGTTAACAGAAGAAATTTATTTTATTAAAATATGGTGGAATGTGCAGAAAATAGGTTTAAATGTTCAACAATTTTCTACAAGTCAGAGACTGTTGCATTTAATTTAATTTTTGCTTGATGCAATGTGCATAAAGTTAAAAGACTGAAACTAATAAAACAAGTTTTAAAAAAGACACTGTTTCATTTGATTCAATTTTATATGATGGAATATGCAGAAAGAATAGAATTAGGCTGAAAGGTCTATTGCTTTATAGCGTATTCAGGTTGTTCATCATGTTTTTGAAAAGTAAGTAAGTAAAGTAATAAAGTAACTAATTACTTTTGAAAATAAGTAATCAGTAAAGTAACTGGATTACTTTCTTGGAGAAGTAATCAGTAATCAGTAACTAATCACTATTTCCAAGTAACCTGACCAACACTGGTCCCACTTTGCTGATAGCAACATGCGGGCCATCAGATCATTCGCGCTGGGCGAAGGGGGCTGCTGTCTCCCAGGGATGCAGCTCCTGCTAGTGGCGGGTGGCTGCATAACATCTGAGCAGCAACAGTTAACTGGCATTGTGCATGAAAGTAATATTGATAAATAGTTTAACTACCTTGTATTTCTGGTGCTGACTAGCAAGGGTGGCGACATTTAATTTGGGTTCTGGGGTGCAGTGCGACCACTGACCCAGTGCTTCATGTGGAGGAGTTTAAGTATTTAGGAACCTTGCACTTGAAGTTTTACAGCCAACACAGATTATATTTTTAAAAAAGCAATTTACCGCTTGCATCTTACCAGAAAATTGCAGTTATACAATATAAGCAAGAACATTCTGGAGACTGTTTACAGAGGCCTTGTTGAAAGTTTTTTAACATGTGTATGTGATATGGGCATCTGGGGGCTAAGAACAAAAACAGATTGTCCAGAATCACAAGCATGGCCAGTAAAATTACTGGCAAAGAGCAGAAACAATTGGAATGTATATATAAAACACAGGTGAAGCAAAAAGCCCACAAATCGTGTCTGATCCTGTGCACCCTCTTTTTAAAGAATTCATAAAACTGCCCTCAGGCAGACATGATAGAGCCGTCACAGCGACTAAGAATAGTTATAAAAAATCTTTCATACCAAATGCAATAACCTTGCTTAACTCGTTAACATGATCTAGATTGGAGCCTGTTATTGTTATCTGCACTGTGTATTTTCTGTTATTATTGTGTGTATTGTAATTTAAGGTGATGCATTTTTTAAAACCAACCTGTGAAGCCGAAGCAAAATTTCACCATAAGTGGACAATAAAGATTATTATTATATTATTATTCTTGTTATTATTATTATGATTATTATTATTATTATTATTAATAGTATAGACGACAAATCGCACACATCCCTAATTAAAATATCCAATATCAGAATAATATTGTTAATCAAATAGCCATTTTGCATTTAGAACCAGTAACACATCCTCATACATAAACACCAGAATAGATGGATTGTCAATCACTACTTTTCACTGTTACTGGTAGAGAGTACCAGCAGCGACATGCTTAACTAAGGCCTTAACTATGTTATATAGGTCATGTGACATTACACATGTGGTATATGTTGTAAAATGGTTGCAGTTTGGTTAGGTGTAAGCATACAAACTAGTTTAGGCAATAAAACTAATTAGTTAGGAGTATGAAAATATCTTGGTTTGGGTTAAAATAATTGTGTTACGTATGTCACGTGACAGAAGTGACATCACTTGTGAGATGATGTAACTCACATGACACACGTAGTTAACATAAAATGGACAGTTTGATTAGGTTTAGGTATAAAAAGTATTAGGTTAGGTTTAGGCAATAAACCTAATTGGTTAGGGTTAGGAAAAGGTCATGGTTTGGGTTAAAAAAAATACATTATGTATGTCATGTAACTGAAGTGACATCATGTCCTTAATGACATTTCAAGTTGCTCAAAAGTCTGTTTATGTTTTGCTGCACACAGGACACGCATTCTGGGCTCCAGGGTGCAAGTCCTGTGTTTGTTTGAGCCATCCATCCACCCAGCCTTCTTCAAATGGACACTTTCTCGCTCCTTATATCTGTCATACGTGCTCTGTTCACAAGGAGGGCACCAACTAAAAATAACTGATATATCAATCAGAATGAGCTGCTTGCACTTTTGACCAACACGCGTGTTTTATCTGGTGAGGACAGGCCGGAGGTAAATGATACAGGCTAATAAGAAAATGCTGATAATTTACATTTATATAGAGTACAAGGTAAAATGAGTAGAGATTAAAATATACAATATCAGGATAATTGTTAATCTAATAACCATTTTGCATTGAGAACCAGACTGTAGGTACAGTATTAGTTCAGCTCAAGTTCAGTAAATAAGTTGTAATTCACAGGGCAGACAGAACCACACTGTTCCTTCTCTAAACTACTTTACCAACCTTCATGGCACTTAGTGTAATTGTGACAAATGGAATCCATTGTGGAGTTAAGGAGGCTTGTACAATGGATGATAAGTATTTTAGAGATCCAGGTCTGTCACATGCTGTACCTCCTTGAGAAAAGAAAAACTTTAACCCTTAAAAAAAAAAAAACCTTTAAAAACTGCTGTTTAAAAAATAATAATTAAAAAAATCGCCATGCCATGTGTCCAGAGGTCTTGGAAATATCTCCAGATGCAGGCCCTCGACCTGCAGCATATGGAGACTCAGACAAGTTTTGAAGCTGAAGACTGTATTAAAAAGAATTAAATCTGGGCCGTGGTCACTGAGGTCAGCTGGAACAGTTTCAGGCTTCTTGTGTGCGTGTGTGGTGGATGCTGCACACGTTTACTTACAAAATATAATGCAAAGTTTAAGATGTACTATACAGTAATAGATGTTATTTGTATGTATATAGATTGTTTGTATAAAGGATAATAATCAGCTGGCAGTGTGGTTAAAAGTTGATATTTGGTTGGTTGCTCAGCAACAACAAAAAGTCCATATTAAAAAACAAAACAGAAAAAGACAACTTGTCCCATATAAAATAAAAAATCTGATGTACAGCATTTTTTGTTCATACATAATTTGTTTTTCCTTTTATTTAAAATGTGTCTGCTTTCCTTCATTAGTAAAATAAAATAAAAGTAGCCGGCCCTGTCCGAAGCATGTGCAAAAATTTGGCATAAATTTTGCAGTGAATGTTGAATCATATGTACAACTGCAAAAAAATCAAAAAAATAAAAAAAAAAAAAAAAATGGAACAGTCAGTTTCATTATCACTGATAATGAAATAAAATATTTAACCCTGCAGTATCACAATAGATATCGTCACAGGCAGGTAAAGTATTGAGATATTTTTACATCCCTGCTCCCCTTAGACTCCCTTAGACTGTATAATAAATAGTTGACGGACCCATTGTGAGTCTCACAGTGTGGCAGTGTTATGTTCTGGGCAGAACCTGCATTCGCTTTACTCCTGGCCAATCTTAAAACGAACAAAGAGATGGAGTGTGGGTGGAACTGAGGCGGCTGAATGAGGAGCTACATAGCAACTAGCCATCTGTGACAGCACCCACCTGTCATTCAAGGCAGGGACAGCCTTAATTATGCATAACATGAGCCTTAATTAGCTATGTTAGCATGCTAAAATTTGATGGTGAATATGATAAATATCATTAGAGTCAAAGAGAGCATGTTGCCATGCAGACGTTAGCATTTAGCTCAAAGCACTGCTGTGCCTAGAGAGACTCACAGAGCTGCTAACATGGCTGGAGACAGTTTTATCAACACATTTGACCATATTACCATATTAAATCGTAGTCATATCTTTAAAATACTGCCCGCAGCACTTATTGAAGATATGTCCATATTGATTTTCATACTGAACGACTACATAATGTTAACTTCCAATGTCTCTAAATTGTTTTCCTCGTAAATTCAGCTTGTGGCATGATTAAGGTATCAGTACTACGGTTATAATTAGACTTAAAAAAGCACCTAAAGACTTGTTATGGACAGACTGTGGTCATGGCAACTACAGCATGATTAATAATGGCTACGATTATAGAACCTCACCGCTTGGTTAAAGTAAGGAAAAGATTTTTTTGTTTGCTGCTTGCAAACACACTATTCAAAGTTGGCCCCTCCTTGCCAGCTCAGTGAATGAGAGAGACAGAGGGAGAGAGAGCAGCTGTGGTTGAGCAAGCTAGAGAGTAAATGAAAAGAGGGAGCAGTGTTAGCTAGAACACAGCAGTAAATCTGAGAAATGAAACATTATTTTCTGATCGTTTCACTGCGGTTACGTTCTAAAGCACAAATGAACACACCCACAACTCTGCACAGTGCTGGATTTTGTGTGAAGCAAACCTTCATCCTGTTGCTGTGTCCTCAGTCAGCTCTGCCTGCGTGTGTGTGTGTGTGTGTCTCAGCCCCGCCCTCAGTCAAAATCAGACACAGTCCCACAGTCCTGCAGCTCTTTAAACATCCATGACACAGACAGAGAGCTGGGGAGAGAGACAGAGACAGTAAAGTTACTTGGTCACAGCATTTTTAGTCTCTCTCACACCCTGCTTGCTGTTATTGGCTGGGGGCTACACATCACGGCCCAGTGTTGTTCCCACTCTGGAACAGAGAAAAATAGTCAGAAAATAAGAAAAATACAAGGACAGGGCAGGGTCTGTGCAGATACAGCCACCACCACACACTTCTAGTGGGTCATAAGTGATGATTGAGAGGGATTATTTTTATATGACTCTATACTTTGTTTTTTAGGAAAATCTTCCACAGTATACCATAAGATAGGATATTGTCCCATGAGTGTCCCTAATTGTACCTTTCTCTGTGCTATAAGAAAACTACTGGTGTTTAATGTTGCCAGTGAACCTAAATCACTTTTTCCAATTTAGCTGCATATAAGAAACTTTATGTATTTCAAAGCAGGAGGGGCCCTTAAATGTATTTTCTTAGAAACAAGAGTTCCAAAAGGGTTCCTCCTGAAGGGCTGAGGTTTGCTTCTGAATAACCCTTTTTTGAAGAAAGTGTTTGTCAAAGGTTGTTTCTAAGACTAAGGGTTTCCTTAAGGACTCTTTTAATCATACAAAGAACCTTTTTTTAGAAGAAAGAGTTCTTCAAGGATTGTTGAAATCCTGGGTGGGTTCTAGATAAAATCCTTGTAATATAAAAGCTTCTCCATGAACCTGAATTGTTCTAGATAAAACCCTCATAATATAAAAGGATCTCAATAGAAGAAGAGAAGAAGGGTGTGTTCTTTAAAAAAAAAAAAAAAAACATGAAATAAAATCGGTTCTCCATAGACCCCCCCTCCCCCAACTGGGTTCTAGATAAAAACCCTTGGAATATAAAAAGGTTCTCAGTCCATAGAACCCAATTTGGCGGAACCTTTCACAGATGGTTTTTCAGTATATCCTTTATATTGGGTCTGGGTAGAACTCTCTGAAATGGTTCCAAGTAGACCCTTTATCCTGTTCTTACAGGAACCAAAAAGGGTTCTCCTCTGAGGACAAGCCGAAGAGCCCTTTATGGTTCTAGTTAGCACCTTTATTTCTAAGAGTGTAGACAGTTCGCGAGCTGGAACCGTGCTGGCCTGAACTGCATTATTCGTACAGAACTGAAACTGGGCTTCTGTCTTCTAAAGTTCAGGCAACAATATAAAAGATAAAACTAAAGTAGAATAAGTACGCTTCCAAGTCTACATGAGAACAACATATAAATGTATAACTTATGTAAAGTTCTAATCTTATGACTAGCATACAGTGTCTTATGTAACTTTCTTAGAGTATAGTAAGAAATAATTCAGGGTTTAAACATCCTGCTTTAGTTGTATCTGAATCCATTAAACGAACAATAGATAGCTTATGACAATGATGATTGTTCCTGTCATGGTAACTTCATCACATCATTGTATCAGGCAGTCATACAGATTCTATCCAGAGCACAGAGCAAAAGGACTCTACACAGGGGTCACCGATGCATTCATCTTGAGTGGAATTCTGGAACGAAGAATTAATTGTCAGTATTAAAATAAGTTAAGTGTTTCCAGTGTCTGACGATGAACACGAGCTGTCAGTTGTCCGTCATTCAGCGGATGAATCCAAATGGAACTAATGGTTATGACACACTGAAAGCTTCTGCCCGAGTCCAGTCCTTGTTAAAGTGGTTCATCAGAACAGTCTCCGAGCTTCTGGAAAGTAAAGACGAGGATTTGTGCGATGGATAGTTACATGAGAATGAGATGGAAAAGTTTGCAGACGAAGTCTAACAACCATCTCTGGGAATGTGAGGTATATGCATTGACTCATTGCGGAACACGGGCAGACAAAAGCGGTATGAATCATTATTACCCCAACATTCGTAGCCAAAAACAAGTCACTCTCAGGTCTGTCTGCCTCAATCACGTCTCTCTAAATCAGGCTATTCAGACCCATCCATTCATCCAGAATCAGGTCATCAACCACCCAGGATGTGTCCTACTCTCTCACTCTCGCTCTGTCTTTTTTTTTTTTCCCCCCGCTCGTCTCGGCGTGTGACAAGACTGTGGACAGGTGGGTGTGCAGGTGTGTCCATTGATCCAAAATGACAGGTGGCCCCTGAGCCGGTTGCCTGGAGACAGTGGCTTGGCAGGCTTGACAGGGAGGGCCAGCTGCACCTCAGGCAGGCAAGGGACAGGCCAGACCTGGTGCCCAGTAGCCGTGACTGAGGCGAGGTCAGCGCCTGCAATGTATCGTGAAATTATTTGTTTATGAGAGAGGATTCCTGCAGTGCTTCGCATTTATCATTTGTGGCTTTATTTGACAATAGGTGGACAACGGTGAAAACAGCAGACAGGAAAACAGGGAGTGAGAGGAGGGATAAAGAATGAACAAAGGTCTCAGGCTGAAATCAAATCCAGACCACTGTTGGCATACGGGACTGTAAATAGGTGGCAGAAGTATGCACATTCTTTACTCAAGTGCAGATACATGCATTAAAAAAGACTGGTAAAGGTAGATGTACTGATTCAGCTTCTTTACCAAAGTAAAAGTGAAGATGTTCAGGCTCTGAAATGTGCTCAGAAGCATAAAAGTAAAATGTAGCCCTCTGAATCTGAAGGACATGTCCACTGGCTGTTTCTGTGCAAAGCTAACTGAATCCCATATTTTCTCCACTCACTCTCTGTTGGTATCGTCTTAATACATCTTTTGTTATTTCCGTGTTATTTCTTGAGCCTGTCCTCCAACAGAAAAAGACCAGACAGGTCGTTTTTGAAAGCAGCTTTATATGACCTATACGGACGTTTACCCTAACCCCCAAAAATAGAAGCACCATCGGGCTTGGCCTTGCTGGGGTTCGTACTCAGGTCTTCTGTTCTGGGGGCGGGCACCCTCCCTGATGCACCACGCCACTGTCCTATTGAGTTTTGCTTTTCTTAATGTAGCCTGTCTCAACAGAAAAAACCAGAAACGCGACCAGAAACGCTCTTACTGGGTCGTATTGTCCCAGTTTTCGACCTGTCTGGGCGTATGATTTGGAGGATATGTTGTATTTCTTTTAGGTCATTACATCACTTTCTTCTTGTTACCCCTCATTTTTGTCTTGTTACATATTTTATGACTTTTTTGTCATGTTGTACCTTTTATGCTGTTGTCGCCTTGCTACTTCTTTTACAAGTTTCTCATCTTGTGGTGCCTTTTACGTTGTTTTCGTCCTGTTACATCTTTTACAACCTTTTCGTCTTGTTGTGCCTTTTATGTTATTTTTTGTGTTGTTACATCTTGTTACCTTGTTTTTGTCTTGCCCCATCTTTTTTATTTTCATCTTAAGTCTTTTACATCATTTTTGTCTTGTTACATCTTTTCCAGCGTTTCCATCTTGCTTTTTCATTTTCATGTTGTTATATCTTGTGTTTACATGTTACATAATTTTCATCTTGTTATGTCTTGTACAGCATTTTCGTGTCGTTGCAGTACGCTGTTTTTGTCTTGTTATGTCATTTTTGTCCCGTCTCGTTTTTTCAAGTCTTCTACGCGTTTTCATGTTTTTACATGTTTTCCTCTTCTTACAACTTTTACTGTTTTTGTCTTGTTTGTTGTCTGTTTTTGTTACAACTTTTACATCTCATCTTGCTTCATTACTTAAATGTTGTTACATCTTTTGTTTAGTGTTGTTATATCATTTTCATCTTGTCACATATTGTTTCATCATTTTCATCTTGTTACGTCCACTACGTCATTTTCATTTTTATGCCTCTTTCGTGATTTTCATCTTCTTACATCTTGTGCATGATATGCACTATGGTTACACCAAGAAATTGTCATTTCTATGTGTTATTGTCCCATCCATTAGGTTGAAATCAGTCTTGATGTTGGGAATGTGACACACAATTACGCAAAATAAAAGTAATTAATAATTCCTCTAAGATGCATTAACTTTCTTTGGCTTGGCATTCCAGAAAAAGTTTGTGAACCACTGATCTTGGCTCACAAAATTTGAAAGAAATACATATTTTCACATTTTTCTTTTTAATTTTAAGTCACATTTGCTTTGGCAATGTAAACATCTGTTTAGCATGGGAATATAGCCTCTTTGAATTAAACTGAATTAGTCAAACACTGTCAAAAGCAAAACAAAAGGGAAAAGGGGCCATTAAACCCACTTTCAGGGGTAAATCTCCAGCTCTGCTACAATGTGGTATACGTTTTATTGTAATTGCCCAGAAAAATAAACAGTTTAATCCAGGAAGAAATCTACTGTCGAGGAGGCAGAGAGCTTCAGTGGACTATGGTTTAAACACAGCTTGCATTTTTGTTGATTATCATAATATTCCGATGCAAATCTCTTTGATTTGGTACATCACTGATTGGAGTGGAACATGGTTAAAAACAAGTGTTTTGTTTATCCAAATAAAATCAAAGTGAAGTTTAATACAGTTTTGCCCTGATTGCAGTCTGCCTCGGTTTAACAGGGCTACATGCAAATCAGGGTCAGCTCCTTCCAGTCCAGAGCGCGGTGGTAAAGCGCCTGAAGCTGTTTGGTGAACTGCCAAGCATTCCAGTAGAAGAAGAACTTTTGCACTTTAGAAGTTTAGTTGCAAGGATAAAAGTTTAGCTAGCTAGTTCACACCCAGCCAACACACATAAACAAACACATACAGTAGATGAATCCTGTTTATTATTTTAGAGATGACTGTGTTGTGAAGCAGAGCAAACACATATAAAAGTTGTTCTACAGCAGTTGTGGTGAAGTAAATGTAATAACTGGCCAAACGGTGTCAGAAATAAAAAGTCACACAAATCATTTGCAAATTATAGCAAATGCTTTGATACACTTGTTGTGTTTTTTTAACCGTAAAAAAAAAATCCTTGATTTTAAAAGTGAATCTTCCTGTTAGAACATGAGAAATTAATTGAATTTTGGTTCACTGTGTTAGCATGTCAACATTTGGTGACTACTAACACTAGCAACTAAGTGCAATTTAGAGGGACGAGTCCTGCTTTTTTGTATTTCCTTCTTCTCCTCTGTCTTACTCTTTCTTACTGTTCTATTTCTATTTTACATATAATATATATGTTTCACTTTAATTTCTTTCTCATATCAATGTCAGTGGTGGAAAAAAGTTCTCAACCCCAGTGAGTCAAAGTACAGATACTCCTGGTCAAATATTACTCAACTACAAGTGAAAATTGCTCAGTCAAAAATTTACTTGACTTAAAGTACTTGCTTTTAAAAACACTTATATATTCAAAAGTACAAAACATTGCTGTATAGTTTTCACAGTGCATTTACAGAACCTTGTAACTCTGTGAAACCACCTAATGAAGCACTGACTTGCTTGTAGAACTATTATGCTACACAAAGCCTATAGAAACACTCATATAAACAGCAGGGCTTTTTTTCCTCCCCACACATTCACTATGGGGAGAAACAATCTGTTACCACGGACAAATTACATCTCTGATTTCGAGAACTCGCTGTTCTGTTGAACCACTTGGCCACACAGGAACACAGCGTGTTGCCAATTGCATTTTAGAGAAGAAGAAACAGCAACAGCTGACTTCAAAGCTCTGCTTAGACTAAAAGTAACGAGTAACAACAACCTTCTAGAAATGTAGTGAGTGAGTCAAAAGTACAATATTTGTCTTTGAAATGTAGTGGAGTGAAAGTCATAAGTTTCCAAAAAAACAAATATTCAAGTGCAGATACTTAAAAAATGTACTCAAGTACAGTACTCAAGTAAATGTACTTTGTTACTGTCCACCACTGATCAGTGTATAAAATCTTGGATACATATCATGACCATGAACGAGTCTATGAAGATTTTTGACAGTTGTCTTTAAATGCAGTTTTGTCTGCAAACCAATAATAAATATGCGCTCTGAGTTTGTCACACCACAGAAACATGTTATTATCCATCCAGCCAAATTTGAATAATCTTAGAAAAAGTATATAAAATTAGGTCTCAAAATCATGAAAAAATTTACAGTTTTCTCTGCTGAAACTCTGAGGGCGCGTCTGCTCCACTGTGTCAAGTGTCAAATACCACAACAACCTGAAACATGGACGATACGTCTAGTAGCTTTATTGGACTTTTACAGGCATGTTTGAGACACCAGAGCCAGAGGACAGTGACAAATCAGACAAAGAAAATCACTAAAGGTATGTTCCTAACTGACTGTTGGGGGGGGGGGGGTCGTCATTCCTGGGTGGGTTCGCAGGGCATATACAGTGTTCGGGGACATATGGCTCCAGTGCGTCATCAAGTCATATTTCAGTTCGGCCCGAAAAACAAAGAAACAGATTAACTGTTCAGCTCCACAAGTTGGAACTACATAGGTCTCAGCCAGGGTTCGAATTACCCAATGGCTTTCGGGGGAGCCCTATTGCCCCCAACAGTGCACACAGCATTTGTGTTAATCAGTGCGAATGCATAAAATGTGCGAATAAACACAAAACTTTGCCATATTTTCACTGTTGTTATTTATTTCAGGACCATGATATATTAGAGCTCCCCCCAAATGTCCTAAATGAGGCTTTCAGGGGAGCTCACGTCCTTTTCAGGTGAGCCCAGCTCCCTGTAGCTCCCCCGTAATTTGAACCATGGTCTCAGCCTTTTCACATTTTCTGCAAATATTTTATACATGTATAAAGTGTTTAGAAGAAGGTCTGAGAATTTCCTTTACACAGACTTTAATGCAGTTGACATTGTTTGATATATCTATTTGGACAACTTGATAATGATGAGGATGACAACCCGTCATCGTCTTTGTTATAACATCTTGACATTATCCAGATGAACATAACCTGTCAATGTCCTTGTTATGACAGCTGGCATTAACCACGACAATGTAACCTGTCAGTGTCTTTGTTATGACAACTTGACATGATCAAACTTAAAGAAAGTGTTTGTTTTAACTTTAGACTAAACTGTCATATGTGGTTGGTTTTGACATTTGCCATCATGAGATCATTATAATTGTGTTGTGAATATTTTTTCCTTGATCTCAACTACAGTGGTATATATTGTGGATTCACCTATACAGGAGTGTGTATGATCCTGCTTGTGCGCTCTCATGCACTGATAGACCGGCCGTCCATCTGGTCTGCTGAGTGAATGGCCAAAGTCCAGACGTAGTTGAGGTCTGCCAGCTGCGAGCACCTTTAAGTGGCACGAGCAGCACCATCTGTACCCGCTAATAGGGATGGGGTGGGAGGTAATGTAGTGCTAAATAATGGTGCTGGGCCACTTGGCACCACCCTTCCCCCTTACCTCCCCACTCATCAAAGTGCAATCACTATCTCAAAGCAAGCAATAATGTGGCCCCATCATTTCACAGGTCTCACTGTGTTTAGCATGCTGTGACAGAAGCTGACAAATCAGAGCATATTGATGCTTTTACCAGCATCAGGGTCTTTAAAAGTGTCTCTAAATCCTGACATAAGGTTCCAGTAATGAATCGTGTTGTGTTGTAGATCATTAAGAGTAGTCTGGCAGCCTGTCCAGGGTATACTCTGCTTCACAAACCAATGCACTGTGGGGTAGGTTTTAGCCACCCTGGTACACTGAACACAGTAAGCCATGCTTGCCAATCCTCCCGATTTTCCCAGGAGACTTCTGTTCTTCTTAGCCTTCTCCTGGTTTCCTCCCCGGAGTCACAGTTCTCCAGTCTCCCAATGCATGATGACTTTTCACACCTCTTTTTCCCCTTCCCATAACCCCACCACAACCTGTTTCTGGTAGCATACATCATGTATAAGCCCTATGACTCTAAAAGACTGCTGTTTCCACCTGGACAACAATACAGCCTGGCTGCAATTTGCTGGGGGGAGGGGGAATTAATGAAGTGCTATGTGTGGCTATAGGGGACTAAAACTTCACCAATAAAAATATTTTTAAAATATAAGTAAAGCATTGGAACATGCAAACAGTAAAATCAGAAATGGACAGCACCCGTGGGACAATAGAGACGACACTGCGTCTGGTTCCATGACCAAAGCAAAGTCTGCTTTCTTAGTTTGACACGTAGGCTATATATTGTGGTACATTTATTTTTATGTTGACAGCACATTATTGGTACAGTTTCTGTGTGGTGCTATCAAAGTTACTGAAGTTCTGCCATGTTAAATAAGCATTTAACCTTTTGTTTCAATATCTGTCCAGGAACAAACTCAGGATGACAGTGAAAATATCGCCCAACTTGATGAATTAAATTTTTCAGAATGGATGAAAATATTCCTACAAATGCAGTGTTGAAGTTCAAGTTCTGAAATTGTTTTATTAAAGTTCATGATTATTCTATAAAAGTTACTTCAACAGCTGCGAGGAATAGCCCACAGCTACACCAAATCTTTCATGATGTGAGAAGAGATTTGCTCGCAACCTCATCCTTGCCAGTGAGTCGAAGATGAAGAGAGAAAGGGAGAGAACCAAGAAAAAGAAATCAGAAAATTTCAGATGCCATGGAAAGAAGAAGTTCCTTTTCTTATAGAAAGTTTTAAAGGAAAAGAGAGAAGTCGGACTAACATACCCTTAGAAAAACATTTGTAAAATATTAATCTTCTGTGTTATTGTAATTAAGGACATTTCTACCTGCTGTTTCTCTGCAGAGCTAACTGAACTTCACCTTTCGTCCATGGTCGAGACCCCCCATCTCTGTCTGTTTCTGCTTGTTACATCTTTTGCGTTGTTTTTGTCTTGTTGTCTCCTGCTACGTCTTTTATCTGGCCCTTGTCTTGTTATGCCATTTCCGTCTTATTACATATTGTTATGAGTTGTTGTTTTTTTTTTTTTTTAAATCTTTTATTAATTTTTTATCTTGTACATTGTTTTCGTACTGTTACATCGTGTTTTGACATTTTTCTCTTGTCAGATCTTTTATATTATTTTTGTCCTGTTACATCATATCACGTTTGTTTTCGTCTTGTTATGTCATTTACAAAATTTCGTTGTTGTCTGTCGTACTTATTACATCTTTTATGTCATTTTCATCTTGTCACATCTTGTTATGTTGAATTCATCTTGTTATGTCTTTCACTCGTTTTTGTCTTTTTACTTCTTGTTATGACATTTTCGTCTTGTTACGTTGTTTTATTCTTGATACGTCTTTTAGGTAATTTTCAGCCTGTTACATCTTTTTATGTCATTTTTGTCTTGTGTTAAAACTAAAGTATCAAGCTGCATGACACATTTATGTATTTTGGAACTAAAAAAACAACATATTTTATTTTCCTTGTTATTCAAACAACTTGTTGAGATCTAGACCTTCTTTTTATTTTCCAGACATTTCCACTCCTGTGTGGTAATGCTGGCAACACCACACAACACCAACTTCAGTTGGAGCTAATAAACAAGAAGGTAAAGCTATGCTCTGCCTTACAAACCGTTTACAAATCTAAAGTTTTGGCAGTGTCTTAGCAGTAGAGTTCCACCCACATTGTTTAAAGTTTGAAGTCTGATACAGATGATTTTGTACCGAAGTTGCAGACTGACAATATTTTGCACAATGTTCAATATCTTCAAATTTAACCACAGTAACTATTCATTGTTTTTTTTTCACAGAACTGTGTTCTGGCCTATAATTAATGACTGCTGTTTTTACACTTTGAAAAGCCATTCAGTGGGCCAAATTAGACCCGTTGGCTGGCCGTGAGTTTGACACCCCTGGTCAAAAGAAACCAACCTTGACTGTCAGTAGAAAATGGGAAATGAACAGTGGTTTCCTGTGTGCAGTCTGACGGTTTGTTGACCCATCCATTAACTCCAACCTCCTCCCTTTGGCTCTACAATAACTTCAGCTGATGGACTTTGTCACTGCAACATAACTGTGTCGTTTTAGGGGCATTTTCCTGAAATCACATTCCCTGAACTGTCATTTTTCTTGTGCAGACAATCTTTCACAAACTGTATATTGATACCATCCTCTGTATAATGGTCTGTGCTGGTGGTCAGGGATTCACAGTTAGACCACAGTATCAACAACAGCCTGCAGCAAACTCTTCAACAAAGGTCACAACTGTCCAGGAGAAAGGTCGTCACTGTGCAGCACCGGCCTGCAGTGCATTTTCATGTCACGACATGGAACATAAATGCTGGAAATATTACAGCATTCAGAGCAAACAAGTCCTGATCCCTCACATGCATAGAATAACCGGCAGCTGCCTGAAACTTACATTCAACAATTACCACACATTTTCAAACCTCACAAACCTCACCACATATTCTCAGATTCTTATACATGTAAATCTACAATATGATGCAATACTATATGAAATGATCATATTTAGTTTACATGCCTTTATCTTAGGGGAAATTTGCACCAAACACCAAAGCACCTTCTTTCCTCAAGCTGTTGAGACAAAGACTGAGATTGGACTCGTTGTACAGTTTTTTTCTACAGGTTAAACCTGGAGATACATTGGTACCCCTGTTGTTCAGCTGGTAGAGCACGCACCCCATGTACTGAGGCTGTCAGTCCTCTGCACCGGCTGCTGGTTCGACCCCTGTCCGCGGCCCTTTGCTGCGTATCATCCCCTCTTTATATATTCCCTTTCCTATCTTCTCTGCCGCAATCCAGTTAAGGACAAAAGCCCAAAAAATAACCTTACAAAAAAATCATTGTGAGATATAAATGCATCTTATTTGAGAATAAAATGGCATATTAAATTATATATTTTAAGTATTTTGTTACAGATGACATCTTATTTTTTTCTGCCAAGCCAAATACAAATTACAAAATAGTCAAAAGTAATTAAATACATATTTTTAAATACATTTAATTTAAATACTGGCAACAAATGTCTGGCTACAGATTCATGTGAAGTTAGAGACTCTCTAACACTTTGTATCTCTATAGTCCCTTTTAGACTGGACAAAAAAAAAACACACTAACACCTGCTAACATCATGCTTTTTTCTTCAGTGGGAAAGGCCACAGTCAGCATTCAGTCCGGGGTCAAATGACTCTGCAGTAGACACAGGTATTTATCGTCTTCAGCTCCGATCGTCAGTGATGGAAACATGAATTCTGGTTGGACAAGCTATTTTCACCCCTTTTTGGCAGAGGCAATGAAGGCCTGTCAGCTCTTTTGCTCCTTTTTCATCTACATGATCTGCTTGGCTCAGTTTGTCTCGGTGCTGCTGTCCAGAGTTTGCAGCTGCTTGAAGGTGTGTATTTCCTGAGGAAGCGCTTGCATTTAGTCAAGTGGCCGAAGGGTGAATAAACATTTTACTTACTATAGATTCTTCACAATAAAGGCCCCTTGTTATTTTGTTATCTAAAAGCTTTTATTATGAAGAAGCAAAATCAGGAAATGTTGTGTTTTCATCTACCATAACTTAATATGACTCTGATTGGCTGAAAATGAAGAAGAGAAAGAAACATGCTGAGAGCAGAACACAGAGACTCTTAAAAACGTCTTTTTCTCTGCTCTCCTGCACACATGAGTTCAGTCTTGGGTTTACGGTGCACATCAGGAAAAAAAAAGGCAAACAGGTCTACTGGCAATGGGATGTCACCTATTCATAGCAGGTTTACCCACATTTTAAAAACTTGCATATACGCGCTAATTTTGGTGTAAAATTGGGATGCATGTAAATGCATTGAGTCAGCTGGGGTGACACTTAGGCAGTACATGATGTTTGTTTACTGTACGCCATACTGTATCACAGAAGTGTGAGGGCACAGGTGATGCATTTTACTTTATTTACTTTACAATCTCTTGCTTCAGGCATCTTAATAGTAGTAACTAAATCCTGCTTTTTAAATAATATGTTTCCTTCAATGATTGCAGCATTTATCTTAGTATGTCCTTCAACTAGCTAGAAGTGCTGAGAACTATTAAGGAATATTTAAAGGTGTGTATAGAGCCTATTATGAAAAAGATTTTTTAAAAATTGCTCCCATGGTTTAAATATTCTGCATCTCAAACCTTTTACACAAACAAGTCCAGTCCAGAATACAAAATATTTGTTGACTATATCTGTAAGCAATTTTCTGACTCTCAAGTGTTATACAAGACATAAATATTAAAAATCAGCTTATTTTATAAACTAACTTAAAACTACTACTACTACTACAAAAAAAAAAAACCTAATGTCATTGGTCACACGTGGTAACTTGCACAGCATGTTGTCCATCTGTCTGTGACCCACACTCAGTTTCTTTCACAGCCCCTCCACACACACACACACACACACACACACACACACACACACACACATACACACACACACATTCATCTCCATTAAAGGCAGTAAGGGGTCTGCCAAGCCCTTCACACCTCTGTCAGTCCCCATACTTTGGATGACATTGAGCCCAGCAGTAGTCAAAGAGCTACAGGGGAGGTGAGGGTGGCACAGTGAGAGTTCACTTAGTGCTGCACTGCCACTCATACGACTACTGATACTACAACACTACTACTATACTACTGTTACAGCTTCAACTACAGCTACTACTGTTACCATGACTACAACTACTCTTACTACTGCTGCTGCAACTACAACTACTAAATGCCAACTACTAAGGGTAGTTGGTTTTGCAGAAAGACGGATACAGATGAAAAAGCCTACATTAAAGGGGATGTTGGGAGGTAAGCACTGAATATTGTGGACTTGAGAGAACAATAGTGGCCCCAGGTTGACATTACAGTCACAGAGTACAAAAAATGATAAAGTGCTGAATTTTGGGACAATCAGTCCATATCATCATCACTGGTGTTTATTTATTGTTTGTGACCAGGTTTGTTATTGTTATTTTTTCCATTCATTTTGGAGATAACAATTCATTTGAAAGTGCCATAACAGAATTTAAATTTACATCTCATCTATTCAATTGCGTAATCCCATAAAACTTCTGTACATTGGTTTTCATTCACATATTGTGGTGAAATAAAGTGAAATACCAAAAATAAATAAATAAGTACAAATAACTAGTACATATAGCTGTATACTCAGAACACGAAACAAGAACACTGATGTGTCAACGCATTTAAACAGAATTTAAATCACAGGAAAAAAGAGAAGTAAAACAAACAAACAAAAAAGAAATAAAATAATAAAATAAAATTCTAACCTCCATCTACACTTCCACTGATCATAAGTTTGACTTTGCACACTCTTCACCCCACCCCACCTCTCTCCTGTGGCCTGAATTCTTGGTTCTTTTACGTTGAAAAGTAATATTTGCATCTTACACAGTTATTAACGCACAGTTATTCTACATTTTACCTCTTTGCCTTTATTCCTTTTAGAAATAAGATTACAGGACATACTGAAATTAACATATACTGGGTTATTATATATCCAAATTTTCCACCTAACATAACCATGGCATGGTGTCAGTTCACAGTATTTCATGGAACTACAAATAACTCATAAGCTAAGTAAATAGACATAATGATAAAATGAAGAGAAAAAAACAGGTACTGGCATATATCTCATATACATGATGGTCATATTCATAATCAATACACTAGATATTAAAGTGCAGTTCAACACTTTCAGTAAAACAACATTGCAGACAATATATCAAAAATACAAATTACACAGTTGGCAGCATCATAATACACTGTCACCCAGTCATCACTATTATCAACATCATCATCAAAAACAAAGCTGCCATCATTATCATCATCATCACCATGTATTGCAAGTCATTACAAAGTCTCAAGTCCTTATATTTAAGTCCCAAACTATAAGTTTTCACCCCTACACATTTATAATATAACAATGAGTTTGAAGCCTCATTGATTTGCAAAGTCTCCTTGCTATTATGCTAATTTTATCTAAGCATTAGCTTGCTAACTATGTTAATATTAGCTTTGAAGTTGTTGCATCTCCATCTGTAGCTTTCGCCCCGCACATTTTTCATTTTTTCTTTTTCTTCGATATCATTTTTGCCCTTCTGGAGCTCAGTAAAATAATGTTTATTCCTTATGGTTCTCTCTCGCAACTTGATTGGATGCTTTTGGATTCATTCAAACAAAGTGGATCTGGGTAATTAAGTCGACTTGCTGGAAATGAACAGTGTTAACATTAGCTGATTCAGGAACTGAACTGATTTGTGGAATCACACTTTTTAAATAACAGACTTTAGGCTTAAGGGAAGGTATCAAGTCATCCAAAGTCAAAAGGCTCACGTCCAAGTGAAGCCATGAGTCACTGGTGTTAAATTCCAAGTCAGGTTGCAAGTGTTTTTTGACTTTGTCAAGTTGAGTCTAAAGTCATCAAATTTGTGACTCAAGTCCAAGTCGTGTCCACATCTCTGCTAATAGTAGAACTACCATTAATATTGCAATATTGCTTCCACTGATAATACAGCTGCTATCTGCTGCTAATATGCTAACATTCTAAAAGCCTTTACTTTTGTTATATAAAAGCTTCCAAAGCTAGAGACATTTATAAACAAATGAACAAATACTTGTTTTGGAAAGACTAAGAGATGTTGGAAAGCTGATTCTGGCTAGCAGTAGTTGAAGAACCCCCCTCCCCTTTACCCTTCCACCCTCCATTGCCCATCAGACCCAAAGTCATCTGGGGGTGGAGAGGCCGCAATTTTATGGGCACTTATGACCCACAGCGGACCTGCAGCGATCAGCAAGAGGATGGACACTCTGACATGGCATGGCAACGCAGGCCAGTGGACCATGGCGGCTTCATTAACACTGGTACATTAACTGTAAATCCAGTCAAAGACCCACCCCCACCCCGCCTCCCAGGTCCCCGTCTAGAACATCAGGTGAGAGGCCTCCAGCTACAGCTTGTGAGGGTCAATCTGCAATAAAAGGCATCCGTTTTCACGGCCTGCGGCAGAGAGATTGGAGACCTCCCACTCCTCTTTGCACCATTAACTTCACCCTTTCATGGCAGGCAGAGGGACCAGTCACTGAGCTCCCATAATCCCTAGCATTACCTTCACCTGACCTTCATATGCCCAAGGAAAGAGCAAGTAAGTATGAAAAGATGAGAGAGACTACAGCAGTTGGATGATCATTCAGAAAAGAGAGATACAGACTGTGTGCACATGTGTGTGAGATTTCCAGTTTCTTCTCAAGTTGCGATAGTATTTCTCATTTTGAAAGAAGTTATTATCTTAAAGTCATGGCTTAACATGGAAAAAATTCAGCGCTGCCTCTCCAGGAATATGCAGCACAGCATTTTATATCGAGTGCCACTGGTTAGTACTACTGCACAAAGGTTCAAGGTCAATTTATTTATCATTCTACAACCCAAGGTTCTACAACAAATGCAAGATGTATTGCCTTTAAGCAACACATACAACAAAAAATTATCATTCATGGTGGAGTGTGGAGGATGAATTAAAAAGTCTTACAGCCTGAGGAAAGAAGCTGCTCTGAAGTTTGGTGTTATGGCAGTGGATACTTCTGTATCTCTTGCCAGGTGGCAGGAGTGTGAACAGGCTGTTGCTGAGGTGGGTGTTGACTTTTAGTGTCCTTTTATGTTGTTATGTATTACCATAGTTAACTGACCATGGCCTTTTACCTACTCTGCACTTGAGGAAGTTGAAAATGTTTAGTGCGAAAGATTTTAAGACTGTGTGGTGTTTTAAATTCTGGATATGCTGGATGGAGACTGGATTGTGTTGCCAAGAGTGGGAAGCTAAGAAGAGTTTTTTTCTGTTTGTGACTGTTTTCTAGAGTATAGACTGTTGGAAAGATTGTTTCTCAAACGAACTGTTGTGTGGGGTTAGTAATTAGAAGTGCCTAAAACTGCAGTTCCTTAAATGGTCACTTGTGGCTGGCTCCAAAAGCAAGTCAGTCCCCATAGACCCTCATATTACAGGAAAATGCCCAACTTTACACCAGAAATAAACATGTTAGCAGCCTTGGCCTCCCTGTTTAGAACAACTATACATAGTGTGAATTTTTAGAACTTTTATATTAAAGCTTAAAGTTATGCATAATTAAGGGTGTGCCCACTTTGACTGGCAGGTGGGTGCTGTTGCTGGTGGCTACCTGCTAGGTTGCTGCTTCATTCTGCCTGCCTTAGCTCCCCCATACGCCCATTTCTGGATTAGTCTGGTGTTAGCCAAGTCAGGTGCTGCCAAGATGGAGACAGTCAGAGTCGCCACAATGAGCTTCACAATGGCTCCTCGGAAACCTATGGGTGACACTGAGAGACTACATCCATGTTTTATACAGTCTATGGAAACCAGTTGCAGGACTGTGTATTGCATTGCCAGTACAGATTTTGTTTATTTGTTTGTTTCTGTTTATTTTTTTATTCAGGGATTTAAATGCTACCAGTGGTGAAAAACTCACCAGGGTTCCTTTAATCAGAATCAGAATTAGAAATAGGTTTATTGCCAAGGTTTTCACATACAAGAATTTTTCCTCAGTATTTAGTGCTTTAGTGCTAGGCAAGAAAGAAAAAAACCCAGAAAAAACCTATATGAATATTGTGATCAGCACTATATTCTCAAACTGTGTTGTACCACTGGTGGTATGCAAGCTCCCTCTACTTGTACACAGAGGAACGTCATAAATATTTTTTTTAAAAATGAAATTGTTACTACAAACTTTTGAATGAAAGTAGATACAAATAAGATCACTGAAATGCAATTCAAAATAAGTTTAGTCTTTCCTGTACTTTTGTTTCAATATCAGCCTGATTACTGATAGTTATGTTGTTGGAAAAAACCTTCAGATGGGCCAAAGTCCCCAGGTCCTCAAAAACTTGTATTGCTTGAAACTCATTTTAGAAAAATCCAACTTGATTCAGTGAGAACTGAAGTTTACTGCAACTTGGGCAGAAACAGTAAACTGAAGACTAGTTCAGACATCAGCACGCAGGGAGTTACACCATTATTTATGAGACATTTCATTAAATTGGATTTTATTCTACCATTATTTGTCTCCTAATACACTGTAGCCTATGGGGTTTCAGTAATAGCTCCCTCTACTGGTTATTATACATATACCATACATTTTCCTCCACCAATGTTTGCAGGGTTCCTTTGATAGTTAACATAAAAATGAATGGTACAAGGCCTTTCGATGCCATATTAACCTTATCAGTAACAAGAAGAATATTACCACAGTTACTCCATAAGCTGTGAGAACAAAATAGTAAGAGCAGGTAAATGAAGGCACAAATGAAAATGAAAGCTTCAAGAGCACTGAAATCGTGGCTCCAAACAGGAAACACTCAGCTCAGGAGGAGAATATTTTTAAGCAGCCATGTTGAAAATGAAGTGAATGACAGTAAAATAAGTGAGAGTTCTAGTGAAGTGTCCACAGCACCTGCTAGCACCAAACGGCGCAGAACAAAAAGGTGGTACTTGGAAAGCTAATTTTTTTCCAAGGTGGTAGTTTGAAAAACACTGCTAAATAAAGCACATGCACATGGCTGGAATACCTGGTCGACTATGCAATCACCTGCATTAGCTCTAAACCGCAGGTACTGGGTTGCAATATTGCACGATGGCCTTTGTGTGGCCCAGCCACAGAGACACAGCAGGGCACAGAGCACTTTGTTTGTTTTTGATCCCCCCAAGGGAAAAAAAAGGACATACTGAAAAAAGGTATAGAAATAGAATGAAAGAGTAATTCAGTTGGGGCCCTTAAGGGGAAATATGGATGTCCTGCAGGGTAGAGACACAGAGTCCCTCAGCGCAACAAAGCACTTTGAGTTCCAGTTGCACTGCTCACCTTGCTTTTACACAGACAAATGGACATGCATTAGTGAGAAGGGATGTGTGTGTGTGTAAGTTTGTGCGTGCATGCGTGTATATGTGTGTGTTTGGGGCAGATGTGAAGCCCTGGCTTGCCACCTTCCCCATGTTGATCTCCACCTATGAAAACTGAAAAATGACTGAATCACAATCCTAAAAATAACAGCAATGCAAATATATTGCCCTGTATTTATTTATTTATTACATCCAACTGGTCTTGTTTGGGTAGAAAACCTCAAAAACTGTATGACTTAGCTTTTGAGTGAAATCATTGCACTACATGTCCCTCTTAAAGATTTATTTCATGTACTTTATCATGTTCTTCAATCCATAAAAGAGTCATGATCCCTTCAATTACTATAGGCCCCTGAGGACGCATGTTCTCTGCGCTGTATGTTCTCTGTATGTAACTGTGCCAGAACTGCGCCAGAAGAAAAAATCTTTGGAACTTCTGAACATCATCTTGTGGTCCCATATATTATCAGAGATGCAAAGTAACTAAGTACAAATACTGTGATACTGTACTTAAGTAAATTTTTCAGGTCTTTACTACAGTATTTCTTTTTCTGACCATTTTTCTTTTACTTTTACTCCCTACATTTTAATTCAATATCTGTACTTCTCACATTTTCAATTTACAAAATGACATTAAAGACATAACAAGAAGAAAAAAAATGTAACCGACGTAACAAGACAAAAATGACATAACATGATGTAACGACGAAACTGACCTAACAATTCATAACAGATGAAAATTATGTAAATGACATAACAAGACAACAACGATGTAATAAGATGGAAACAACATAACAAGACAAAAATAAACAATGTGACAAGACGAATATGACGTAACAAGACGAAAATGAAATAAAAGATGTAAGAAGCAAACAACATAAAAGATGTAACAAAACATAACAAGACACAACAATACGAAAACAAAAAAACAAGTTCTAACAGATAAAAATAATGTAAAATATGTAAAAAGACAAAAACAATGTAACAATACATATGACAAAAATGACAAAAGATGCAACAAGATGTAACAAGAACAAAAAATTATGTAAAAGATGTAAAAAAAAAAAAAAAAAAGAAAGAAGACAACCTAACAATAAATAACAAGACAAAAATTAAAGCTGCAAGCAGCGTTGAACGGGCCCTCGCACCCCCACGCAACTCGGACTGCCGGCAACTCGGGGTGCTGGCGACCGCAGCCCCCATGCCACTCGGGGCCTGCTGCCGCCGTGACCTTGTCGCCAGAGGCTGACTGGCAGACGTGGTGCTGAATTTTCACCCCCTTTGGACGCTGTAGGAAGCAATGCGGTGTTACTTCCTGTCTGCACTAGGTGGCGCTATGACTATGAGTCCTGAGCGTCATGCAGATGTGTTCATGCTGGGACTTTTATCATACTTGTCAAGTTTTGGTGCACATAAGACCATTTATAGCAAAGTTATAGCATTTTCCTGTGTGGTGGTGAGAGAGAAAAATAGACCCCAAAATTCAAAATGGCTGACTTCCTGTTGGGTTTAGCCTATGGGTCCAAGAGACTGTTTTGTGTGGCTGCGGCTGCTACATATGTGTACCGATTTGCGTGCATATCGGTGAGACGTCCTCTGGCGGTTTCTTTTAGGAATGGGCGTGGTCAAGCCATTTAGCCACGCCCATTGACGAAATTCATATCATTTGTTCAGAGTTCGACTATCAATAAACATGTTAAGTTTCAGGCAGATCTGAGCAGGTACAGTGCATTTAAAGCAACTTCCTGTGTTTTGGTGAAACGTCAACTTTCGCCACGCTCTGAGGGCAACGCCGTTTGACCTGGCCTCAAGATCTTGATAATATAGCATCGCCAAGGTCTGAAGACCTGTCTGAGTTGATTTGTTTTGGATATGGTCAAGACGCTTGGAGCGGTACGTGAAACTCTAAAACATGTCATTTCCTGTCACCAGGAGGGGGCGGTATGACAATCCTGGAATATTGTCACGTAGTGGTGTTGAGGTGGGGACTATGATGACACATGAGAAGTTTGGTGGAGATTGGACCGTTTTTGCTAAATTTATAGCAATTTCCTGTCTCATGGCGAATCATGAAAATTTGCCGCCACCTGACGGCCATACCGTTAAACTGAGGCAAAATCTGTTGATAACTTTTACTCACAAGCTAGTGTAGAGGGTATGCAGCAATTTGGAAGCCGTTCTGATGAATCCTGTAGGCAGGAACTCTTACAAGGCAACACGTGGGAAACGTCAAAATTTACCACGAAATTCAAAAATGGTCGACTTCCTGTTGGCTTTAGCTTATGGGTCCCAGAGGCTTTTTTGTGCGCCTGGGTGTGATACATGTGTGTACCGATTTTCGTGCATGTTGGTGAAACGGGCCGCGGGGGCTGCTGTTTAAGGGGCGTGGCCAATCCATTTAGCCACGGCCCCTTATGAAATTCATCTCATATGTTCAGGGCAGGGCCAGTTACAATCATGTGAAGTTTCAGGAAGATTCGACCAAGAACACTGAAGTTAGGGCCACTTATTGGGTTTTGGCGAAACGTCGACCTTCGCCGCGCCGTCACGGCGATACCGTTTGACGAGACATCATGGTCTTCATAATATAGCATGACCAACTTGTTAAGGCCTTTCTGACCAAATTTGAGTTTGATGTGGGCAACGTGCTCAGAGCAGCACGGCAAAGTGTAAAACATGGCATTTCCTGTCGCCAGCAGGGGGCGCTATGACAATTACAAAATTTGAGCATGTAGACCTGTTCAGGGCGGGACTATTATCAAGCATGTGAAGTTTCGTGCAGATCGGAGCATTTATGCCAAAGTTGTAGCAGTGTCATTTTTCATGGCGAAACATTGACCTTCGCCGCACTCTCATGGCGAGACCCTTTGAGGATACGTCATGATCTTCACAATATAGCATAAGCAAGGCCTTAAGGCCTTACTGAGCAAATTTGAGTCAGATACGGTCAACGTGCTCAGAGCAGCACCTCAAACTGTAAAACATGTCATTTCCTGTTGCCAGTAGGGGGCGCTATGAGATTCATAGAATATTTTCATATAGACGTGTTCAGGGCGGGACTATTATGAAGCATGTGAAGTATGGTGCAGATCGGAGCATTTATGCTAAAGTTCTAGCAATTTCGTTTTTCATGGCGAGACATCAAAATTCGCCGCCACGTCACGGCCACACCCTTCAACGATAGCGCGATCTTTTGATAAGTTTTCATCACAAAGTAGTGTAGTTTGTACACAGCGATTTTGAATCCGTTCTGATTAATCCTGTAGGAGGAGTTTGTTAAAATACGACGTGTGAAAATGGCCAAAAATGACATAAAACTGAAAGAATTTTCCAAAATGGCTGACTTCCTGTTGGGTTTAGGGTGTCGCTCCAAGAGGCTTTTTTGTCCGTCTTGACATGATACATATGTGTACCAAATTTCGTACGGCTAGGGCAAAGTTAAAGCAGGGGGCTTTGATTTTGAAAACTGTTAGGGGGCGCTGTTGAGGCATTTTGCCACGCCCCTTTGTAACGAGCATAAAATATCAAATTTTTCAGCAGATGTGACAAGTGTGCAAAATTCTGGGACTTTTAGAGCATGTTTAGGCCCTCAAAAATGCGATCTTAGGGTAAAAAATAAAAATAATAATAATAATAATAATAATAATTAAAGCTGCGAGCAGCGTTGAACGGGCCCTCGCACCCCCGCGCCACTCGTGGTGCTTGCGTCCATGGCCTCGTGGCCTGATTCATCCCAGTCAAAGAAACCCTGAATTTTTACGGCCTTCAGACATCATTGGAGGAATGTTATGTAACTTCCCGCCTCCACTAGGTGGCACAATGACTCTGACTCCTGAGTGTCATGTAGATGTGTTCAGGCCAGGACTTTTATCCTACATGTGAAGTTTGGAGCAGATTTGACTATTAAATCCAATGTTATAGCAATTTCGTGTTTCATGGCGAGACATCAAACTTCGCCGCCACCTCACGGCCACACCCTTCAATGAGGGAAAAATCTTTTGATAACTTTTGATCACACACTTGTCTAGATGGCACACAGTGATTTTGAAGCCATTCTGATTAATCCTGTAGGAGGAGTTCGTTAAAATACAACACGTGCAAAACGCCAAAAATGGTCGCAAAGTTCCAAATGGCCGACTTCCTGTTGGGTTTGGCCAATGGGTCCAGAGGCTTTTTTGTGCGTCTGGGTGTGATACATAAGCGTACCAATTTTCGTGCATGTCGGTGAAACGTGCCGCAGAGGCAGATGTTTAAAGGGTGTGGCCAAGCCATTTGGCCACGCCCATCAACGAAACTCATATCACCTGTTCAGGCCTGGACCGTTAACACACATGTGAAGTTTCAGGCAGATATGACCAAGGACACTGAAGTTAAGGCCACTTTCCTGCGTTTTGGTGAACCGGCGACTTTGCCGCCCTCTGGGCGCAACGCCGTTTGACAATAACTCACAATTTTCATAACATACCATCACCAAGGTCTTGAGGCCTGTCTGACCAAATTTGAGTTGGATATGTTGAACATGCTCAGAGCTGTACCTCAAAGTCTAAAACATTGCTTTCCCTGTCGCCAGCAGGGGGCGCTATGACAATTACAACATTTCTGTATGTAGACGTGTTCAGGGCTGGACTATAATGAATCATGTGAAGTTTGGTGCAGATCAGACCATTAATCTGAAAGTTATAGCAATTTCATTTTTAATGGCGAGACATCAACATTTGACCCTCCGCAGCGGGCGTGCACTTCAAGGTGGCGTAGATCCTTTGATAACTTTTGATCACAAGGTTGTCAAGCTCGCACAAACTGATTTTGAAGTCAATCTGATTAATTCTGTAGGAGGAGTTCGTTAAAATACAACACGTGGAAAACGCCAAAATTGGCCGCAAAATCCAAAATGGCCGACTTCCTGTTGGGTTTAGCCCATGTGTCCAAGAGACTTTTTTGTGCATCTGGGTGTGATACATATGTGTCCCAATTTTCGTGCATTTCGGTGAAACATGCAGTCGGGGCTGTTGTTTAAGGGGCGTGGCCTAGCCATTTTGCACCGCCCACTGCCAACAACCATACCACACGTAAATTTCCACCATGACTGATGCGTGTGCCAAATTTGGTGAGTTTTTGAATATGATAAAGCCCTCAAAAAGCCAATTCATTTGGCTGAAAAATAATAATAATAATTCCTTCGATTCCAATAGGGTCCTCGCACCCGAGGGTGCTCGGGCCCTAATAATAATTCCTTCAAAAACAATAGGGTCCTCGCACCCGTGGGTGCTCGGGCCCTAATAATGCAAAACAGTAACAAGATAAAAAATTATGTAAAAGACAACAAAAGACGAACATAATACATAAGAAGAAAACAACGTAAAATACATAACAAGACGAAACAGACAGAGAGGGAGAATCAAGGTGCAGTTGAGGACAGCACAGAAACAGCTGATAAAAAATGTCCCTCAAAATGAGACTTACTTTTATGCTGAGTACATTTCAGAGCCTGCACGTCTTCATTTTACTCAAGTAAAGAAGTTAAATCAGTACTTCTTTTACCGGCCTTTTATTACACGAGTATCTGTACTTGTACTTGAGTACAGAATGCGTGTACTTTTGCCACCTCTGTCTGTTATACAGTCCTTGTTCACACATCAGTCCAGAACGCTTCAGCACTCAGCTTGTTCATTTATCGATTGAGCGCTCTCTGACACTGAGGTGAGACTTGAGCGGTGAAGTGTCTCCTTTATGATGACCTTGGGCTGTGTCATATTATATTGTCCTGATAGGACAATAAAACACATCCAATAATGCATTTTGGTCTTTGTTACCATCACAATATCAGTGAACACACAATCGAGTGTCTTTTGTGAGACATTTGTACACAGAGAGGAATATCTGAATGGGCATCACAATGCTGGATTGTCTTCCTTTTGTAAATAGCACAGCGATAATAGAAACCATGATAAATCTCCCCATCTGCATCTATCCTCATCTATCCTTCATTTGTACTGTGGGGGATACAGCAGCTATTGATTTTCACAAATAGATACGCGGCAAAACAATACAAAGCTCGTGTCTCACTTGTGACTGGTTATCATTCAATTTGCCTCCTGGTTGGCTACCTTAAGAGACAACATAATTACAATTTCCCCAACATTTCCTCTCTGGAAAGAAACAATATAGCAGCACTATAGTCTTGCATATAGTGCAGTTAGAAATAAAGCTTCAAGCAGAAGGGAAATGTAAGCTACTTTAAATATCAGTTAGACTAACAGTCCAACAACTCCTCTGAGTGATATTATTGTATGCTGTGTGGGTTATACAAAGAGAAAATCACTTCCTGACACTGTACTGTGTCTTCTTTCCAACTATATACATTTAGATGACTTTTACCTTAAATGAACAGTGTCTGTGTAATGTGTATGTATATGTCTATGAGGAAGCCCAGACCATGGATATCTTTGGAAGCGATCGCCATTTATATCTGACAGCTGACAGCAAGAGGTAAAAACAAAATCCTCCGTCAATTACAGCCATATAACTCGAGCTTCTACACAAGTTAAGTGACACAGGAATATTTTTGCATATTCTACAATAAGTTTAGGCTAAAAAATAAACTTGTAAACATAGGTTAATGGTGCTAAAACATGTAAATTACTATGAAAACAATGTCGTGTACCTCTTACACAGAGTACAACAACAAAAGGGGGTGGGGGGGTTAAGGCGGGAGACACCCCGTTATAGGAGACGGACCCCCAAAAGTGAACGCAGGGGTACAGAATCTCAAACGTTCCACAAAATGACTACTGGAGACCTAACTTAAACAAATTTTGTGTAATTATAATACATTTGACTTTGTCACACATATTACTGCTGTATGACTGGCGCTTACAGGATTTAATTGCAGAATATGGCAGAAATGGAGGGCGTGGCCCGGAATGGAATGAAACCAATCACTAGATGGGGGCTTTCAAGTTTTTGGCTACTGTAGGTTCCCCTTCACACTTAGAAGGTGTTTGAAATTTGCCACTAAATCCTACACACTTGTCTTTTAACACATGTCAACATCACAATAGGTATGTCACCTCTATTTGACATTGAGAATTTAGCAAAAATTTTATGCACTGTTAATTTTTTTTCCATGATGATATTTTCTAATTTAAAAATAACTGATTCATTAAGACTTCCGGACATTATGTCTCCCCTTGTTTTATATAAGGTTAATGCTCTTAGTGTATTGTCCTGCACGCAGAATGACCACTGTTGAAAGTCCTGTAATATGAATATAAATTTGCAGAATTACAAACTGAGGAAATCTGAAAAAAAAAAGAAAAAAAAAAGCTGTATTACTTCTCTGCTAATGCAGCTTCAAATTAAAAGTTTTTCACTGACAAAACATCCCAGAGGACAGGAAAAGTTCAGAATAAGATCTCATCTTTCCTAGACATAAATTAGCTCAATTTAAGATCAATATGACACTTTGAACGTTTTCTCACACTTCATAAATTTGTCTCCTGCGAAATAGCCTTTATCTCATCTCAGCCTGAGACTAATTTGAGCTCAGCTGAAGAATTTGAAATGTTCCATTTTTTTGTCTCACCGCAACTGATCTTAAATTTATCTTAAATAATCAGCTCTTGAGACAACACTAACATCTAAATGAAAACAGGGTCTTAAATGAGAGCGTTAAATTTGTCTCAGCGGTCAAATGACGTGGGGGGGGGGGGGGGCTTAGAAGAAACAGATGAGACTTCAGTAAGCTCAAAATAAGGATCTCATTTATTTTTCCTATGACAGCTGTGTGAAACAAAATTTTCCACTGGCACAAGCTGACTTTTATTTTGAAGTAGTCACAGGAAATACAATGTGTTTGTCGGTGCAGTTATTGCTATTGTTCATCAAAAGTGCATCCACAAAATGATGGCAACGGTGATTTTCAGCATTTCTGAAATGCTGCAGGAAGTGATGGAACAGTCCAGAGCAGCCACAGTGAGCTGTTAGATGAAGAGCGACAGGCTTCACAGGTCCAGCTTCTCCTCTTGCAGCATAAAGTCAGACCACGGTCGCAAAGTTTGTTTTTCTGCTCTGAGAATTCTATGACCCGTGTTATTAAACCAAATCTGCTGTTACCACCAGTAACTGCAGGTGTCAAATGCACAATCAGAATGCGACTGCATAATTTATGTCAAAACCAGTTAAAGTTGATGAATATTTCCTGCCAATCAGGACTGGATTCGGCAATTACATTTCCAGAATGACAGACTCCTCAGTGAACCGTCTCCCTGGGAGAGGCCTGACAGCATTTTCTACTGTCTATGTATCATTATGGATTTTCCATGCCTGCTCACACTGATGTAGGATAATAAAAATATCATTAATTTGGCAAGAAAAAGTAAATATTTCACAAGAAATAGGACAATTAGGCCTAAATATGTTTTATTATTATTTTGAAGTCTGGCCCCAACATGTCTGTGTAGATAAACTCTGGCCCTTGGACAAATGTAGCTGATGACCCCAGCTCTATGACAATGGATCCAACTCTACCTGCTGATGAAGCCACAAGACATGACTCAAAGCTCCAGAGAAATTCTGATAAGTGGACCTTGTGTTACGATTTTTTTGTCACGCTAAAAATTAAAACACTGGGAATGATTTGTTCACTTGTGTAAACAGTTAATAGTAAATGGTTTACAACACATGAGGACTTGTTTGTGTGTGTGTTCACATATCATTAAAGAGGATTACTGCTATGTGTTGTGATAACTCATTATGCACCAGTTACATTCCTTCATACACACATTGTATGTTTGTTTTTCGGTGGTGAATGTTATGGGTCTTAAAACCTGTCACGTTACTGTGTGATTTTCACATCTGCACGATTGTTATTTAATGAGACATAAAATACTTTTATGTAACAAGAATGCATTGCATCATTTGAGCCACAGCAGTGCATCAGGTTTCACTGAGCCACAGTACAATATCTGTGCAACTGACAGACGGCGAAATGAACAGAACCACGGCACCCTCTGCAGGAGAGGAGAGGGACCCGTTTCCACTCCTTTGCTTCTTTCCACTATATAATGTCAGCAGAAACACGGCTTTAAATTGTAAAATACTGCCATTAATAATCATACTGGTTGGAATCAGTTGGTTGGGGCCTTGCTTTTTACAGAGTTGTATGGTTGCTGTGTATCTACAATATACATTAAGACTGCACAATTAATCTAAATATTATCCAAGCCAAGTGCAATATCCAAATCACAGATGCTGCAATTTTAAATGTAAAAATGTAAAATGTATCACAAAACTGCATTTTAATGCCCTTTTTTCAGATGTAATAAAACATGTTTGTCTGGTATAGACTCCATCAAATGTCACATCATTTTTTTTATATGGTTTTTTTTCAGTGAAAATGAAACTTGTGATGCAAAAATTATGATTCCCAGAATCGCAATATCTGTCAAAACAACAATATATTTTATTGTGCAGCCCTAACAAACATTTTATTTATTCTGTGTATATTTCCACACTGCTTTCATTGTGTAGCCTTTATTAAAGTATATACTATTGAAGCAAGGATACATGAATTAATCATAACAAATGCTGCAATGACACTGATACATTCTGTAAGTACTGCACATGCATGCGCACGTCTCTTATACATACAAGTGCAGGCTGCCTGCGGTCATAAACAGAGGCTTCATGGTGATGTCACACACTGTCATGGTGCTGGTGTCACAAACCTGATCATTTTACAGCAATTACTGTTCTTACTGTAGTATGCTATTGTGGCTTGAGTAGCTGTTGCAGTATGGCTGCATTGATCTCTCAGCAGGAGACTCGTTCATCATTGCAACATCAGAAAATGTCACGCACACTGAGGAGGCATGAAGACACACATGGATTACATGTACATAACACACTCAATATATATACAGCTGTGGATCTTTGCATAATCCACAGTTCAAATACATCCTTATTTATCGTGCACTGGCCCTTTATGCGGCTCCTCTATTCACACTCTGTCTGAAACAAGCCGTTTCAGCTCCTGTCTCTTTAAGGCCACCCCTCCCTTAAAGACCACTTTCTTCTGATTGGCCAATTTAGCTCAGACATCGGTCTGGCTATGTGGGACTACAGCACCCAGTGCTTCTGAGCGCCGTCTTAGCATGGAAAACAGCACTATAGGGCACTGAATGTGATTAATTTTCTGTTTATCAGACCACAAACGAGACAAGAATTAGGCTGGAAAAACAATAGAGGCAGACGGAGCAGAGTGTTTCAGGGGACTGATTACTGTACACAACTCACAACTTGATAATCACTGATTTTGATGAAACTGGATCATATTTTATGAATTAAATATTTTCTGGATTTCTCTCTCTGATGTCCTCTGGCTTGTCTGTCTCAGCTTTTGGTGATTTACAGAATCTGCTACTAGACAAAGTTTTACTCGTTGTTATACCACGGTCTGGGTGAATACTCGTTAAATGCACATGAAGTTCAGCACAAGTTTAATCACAAAATTTGGAATTCATCTGCTACCCAACCATATGTTATACAATCGTTTGGACCAAACCATTGTATGGCATATAAGAGGAGGACGCAATCTTTCTAAACCAGTGGTCCTCAACAGGGGGGTCGCAGTTATCCCTTGTCCTGTACAGATCGCCCTGCACGGTTTGGCACGTGCGTGATCCACGGACGGATGTGTAACCATCACGTTATGTTTATCCAAGTTATAGTAATCAAATCTCAATGCAGAGCTGCAGTGAAAGGCAGGACAGATGTGCGCTGTGTGTTACTCTGCAGCACGTCTCTGTGAAGAGTGACTGATTCAAAAGCTGTCGCATCACCTCCAGTGACATCCTCGACCATGACTTGGGCATTTTCACTGGTGTAACTATGCTGTTGTCAAGGAAACAGATCATAAGATTGTGATATTTTATTGAAACTTTGGCAATATATGCTGCTTTAACTACACACACACACAGGTCCTCTCTGCTCACAGGTGGAGCTCTATATCATAGAGATCTGCCTGTCTGACACAATGTGTCTGTTGATTGGCTGTTACTCGCGATTTCTAACCAATCTGATAGTGCTGTGGGTGGGACATTGAGCCAGACTACAGGTGTAGTAGTGTATTATACTGCACAGTGTATAATTATCTATTACGTGTATAGTATATACATAGTACAGTACTGTGTTATACAGTAGAGTATAGTATACAAAGTATACTGTATACTATTATTATAGTGTTATTTTCACTATATCTAATTATTATATATACATTTTTAATATTATTATCATTATCATTATCATTTATTATTATTACATTACATTACATTATTATGGTGAGAAACTACAGACATAGAGAGATCAAAGCAAGTGCATTTTTAAAATTTAACCCTACCTCCTCTTTTTTTGCTGATCTGAAAAATGATCCAATCCATAACTCAAAACCATGACATGATCTGAAACCGTACATTTTGTGATCTGTTGCATCCCTTAGGAGAAGCCAACTTAAATAGGGAGTGGTTGTTAGTCTGCAACCAATCACATTCCCCATGTGCAAAATATGACAAAAATATCAATAGGTTATGAAACACACCACAAAAACAGAGGGTGACACAAACTGTTTGCCTGATGACGGTCTAGTACTGAAACGTCACAAATAAATGTTATATTGCAAGTTGGACAAGAGTCCTTTTGCAATTTTGCCTGAAATTACATCTGAAAATACATATAAACACGAATTCAACAAATTATTAGCAAAGATAAGTCAGCCTATTTTTAAGTCATTGTGTTGGCACCTATCCATAACAGCAAACTAGTTAGCTATGTACTACTCAAACATAATAGTCAGTCATATTATCTCAAGTGTTCAGACTCTTGTGAGCCACAATGGATAATTTTGTAACTATATGAGCAAGAGGCTCTGATAGCCTATATCCTCCAAAAGTGCATGAGGGTAAGGCTAACAAAGCTAACATCAGCCATGCTATAAAAAATGCTAACGGGTAAGCACAAACAGGAGAGGCTCTGAAAATATTCAATGCAATATATAGTACACACCAGATGGTTTGTTACACAGACCCATCTGGGAGGTCGTCCTTAGAAAGTGGAAAAGGGCACGCACTTTCAGAGAACACTGGGCAGATGATTGGATGAACCATCTGTCAATCACGTCTAATACGGGCTAACCTTCGACAATCAGATCAAACTCTTGCCGAAGCCGGTTGATAGAAGAGCATTGACATCTTTTCCACAGATAAAGCCTTCAGTGTCGTTCTTTGCTCTTCTTTCAATGAAGGAATACTGTCCGGTTCTGATATAACTGATGCTATCACAGTATCTACGCTAACATCTTCAGGAGCCGCCATTGTTTGTTCAAGATGTGTCGCTTCCATGGAAGCGTCTCGATGTCAACACCTAAAACCACGCCCAAAGCTGCCAGTAGTCCCTCCTTGGAAGCTGACTGGCTGCATCACTTTTGGTGCAGACACAAACAGATAATTGAAGCCTGGCAAGATGGATTTTCACATGATCTTGCAAATCCAGATGCCTCCAAAGGTAAGGGTCCATGATCTTAAGAAGACCGCTGTTCTAAATTCTGTAATTAGCACAGATGCTTGTAGAGCATGTTATTATATTATGTAAAATTATATAGTTATGTTTAAAATTATATGTTGAGGGAGGCAAATATCTGTTTTTTCCTGGCAAGGGGGGTCTGGACCCCTGTCACCCTTGTAATTTTCCACCCTTGTATATATACAGCATGCGTGTTCATGCTCTGGCTGTTAGCAACATAAATATCCTGCACGCCGACGACTAAAGACCTGCACGGTGAAAATGTTTGCTGACAGACACACAAATCACTTTAATTGAACATGTTGCAGCGACGTGCGCAGCAGCAGAGACAGTGACACGCAGTGACACCCTCGTTTTTCGCATCCATTTTGAAATCCAGACGCACAGACGTTCTTGCTGTCTGTCTGTGCCTTTGTCTGTGTCATTCAGACACTCTGTGTTTCTCTGTCTGTCTCTCTCATCATCCCTTCACTCTCTCATTGGTGCAACAAAAGGCAAATATGCCTGTGAACTCCGGGAGGCACATAGGATTCACTTCAACTCAGAGCAGATCAAAACCACAGAGGGTGGCATTGCACACATACTCTGTAATACTCGTGCAATCAATCATATTTGTTTCTCGCTCTGTTTCTTTCACACACACTCACTCACACTCCCCCATCATTTGCAACCCAACTATGGCTTTATTTTATCTTCTCCTTCCATGTCGTCACCATGAAAAAGTTGGGGTGTTTTTTGATCCAAGCATGATGAATGGGAGATTGAGTGCACAGCAGGGGGCTTTTAAAGTGCGTTGGGGGCACAAAGCGATATGACTTCACAGTCTTTTTGTTCTTTTACTTACGGTACATGAGTGAGCATAGGGTCCAGAACTCGGGATGGTAGCGCCAAACCTTATGTGTGCAGCACAAAGGGAGTTTGTGGGAGCCTCAAAGCGAGAGGTAATGATTTTTCCTCCTGGTTGGATGCTGCCCCATACGGGGTTGACGAATAGAGAAGAAAAAGAGAAAAAAAAACAAATCGTTTTCCTTTTTTCTTCTGATCAGTCCAGCTTCCAACTGGTTTTAGAATGTCTTTGATTGATACGGGCTCTTTTACTACTTTACTTAATTAGTTTAGTGACTTCATACTGCGCAGCATTCAGTCTTGTGACTCCTTTCAACTGGCTTGAACAGCAGTGCACAAACAAACAAATAAGGAAAGAAATGAAGCAGAAGGTAACAAACTTTGCCCCAGATAAAAGCAAAAATACATCACCGAGTCCATGTGAACAGACATTTCTTTGTCTTACTTTATGATAATATCCACATTCCTTGAATACCAGGACACACGTGCCTTTCATTCACCCACAAACCAAACTAGCAGTGATAAATTACAAAGAGCTCAAGGACAAGACTTCTGCTCTTGAAAGTATTTGCTGTGGCTGAGAACAATATAATAGCAGATGAAAGGGGCTCCTCAAAAAGCATGTGGGTCCTTGCACAGCCACTTCATATATTCACACTAAGTTTAGCCCAAACAGCATGAAGCAAATTTTTCGACAGCAGCTTTGCAATTTATGGCCAAGTTTATAAAGTTAGGCCTCAAAATCATGAAAAAATGAGCAGTTTCTCTGCTCTGAAACACTGGGTTTGTGTCCGCTCTGTGGTCTCAGTGGCAAACATCACTACAACCTGAAAAGACCTGAAACATGGACACTGCCTAGCAGCTTTATTGGACATGTCCAGAAACCACAGCCAGAGGACAGTGACAGGATGGTATTTTTCTTTTCTAACTTCTATAAAAGAAATTACCTTATGAATGAGGGTACTTTCAGATGTATACAGCAGCTTCTTCACCAAGTACCAGAATATTTGGATAATATCTTGAATACCAAACCCTCAAATCTCAATGAGGTGGGAATGTCACACGAATTGATGCTTCAGTATCAAGTTGATGCCAAAATTCTGACAACGTGGCGGTATAATGTGATTTATTTTTCCACAGTACTTTAGTCATCTCTTCAGGTTACAAGGGAAAGCAGCATAACTGCCTACAAGTGGTCTAGTCTGCTGTCAAATACCAAATGAAGACAAACAATGCCTAAGACCCACAACACATTGAAAACAGTGACAAGTTTAGCTGCTTTATACTCATCAAAAAGAAATACTAAAAACCTTATCCTGAAATACATGTCACCATTTAGTTTGAAACAGCAGCATTACAGGTGGCCTGGTAGCTCGGTTGATTGACCATTCGCCCCATGTACTGAGGCTGTGAGTCCCCCTGCTCGTGGGTTTGGCTCACGCATGCAGCCCTTTGCTGCATGTTATCCCCGACTCTCTCTGCCCCTTTCCGGTCTTCACTTCAGCTGTCCTGTCTAATAAAGGCATAAAAGCCCCCTAAAAACATATTAACAACAAAGAGGCAGAAGTATTACTGTGTAGCCAACTACGATGTTTGAAATTTGCTAAATGCGAAAGTCTGTTGTGTAGGTTAACATAATTTATACAACAACTAGTTCTGACCAAGCAATCTGATGGGTAAACTAGAAATTTAGAATGTACAGAATATTAGTGTATTGCATATGCTCAATTTGTTGTTACTGTTGTTACTACGTGGACTTGTCCACAGACTTGTCCATGCGACCATTACAGACTCACATATGTGGAACACATCCTCCTGCACTATAAACACATGGACATGTTACTAAAATAATCACCTACTGTTTAAATGTGTCATCATGCTTCATGATTTTACAGCTACAGCTTTTAGATTAAATGACTGACAGCGCTCCACCGTCTTTTCATTTTGGAATTCTTGACTTTTCTCACAACTTTTTTGTGTGATTGCATCTCCCTGTGCTAATTAGGAGAAATTGAATTCATCATTATAAGAACACAGATGCAATTTAAGAACACAGTTATGAATCTAACTTAGACTTTTCTAAAAAACAAATTTAAGACAAAACTTAGAAGTATAGTATCAACACAACTGCTAGGCATGTGTGGTGTCCACAGCTGTCTGTGTTGTTTGGAAATATAATCCAGCCCCTAGGATGTCTAAGTAATCAGATTACCTCCATTTCCACAGCTAAATTGCATAAATCACCAACAGTTTTTCACATGTATCTCTGTGTGAAAACCCAGCTTCAAACAATTGACCATTAATAGAAAATGCTAGTACCACTGGATAAAAAGAATGTGAGCAGCAACAACAATTCTCATGGGACAACTAAGCTCTGTTTAATAAACACATAAATGAACATAAGGGCTTGGATTAATTAATAACACCAAATGCTTAACACATGAGGAGATTGGGATGGTGAAGCCTTTGACCAAATTAATCATGGTAAATTGTTTGTTAAACTGCAAGCAAAAGGAGCCCCCATATTAGATACGGATCTTGCATTTTTGGAATTCATATCAAACCAACAAGGTGGAATACTGTCACCTGCTGTCATCAGTCTTTACGTGGATTATCTTTCAAAAAAGTAATACGAGTATAAGACTGGATGAATGGTGAGGGATAGTCTTATTTAATCATCTGATGATTTACTCGTTGATTCCATTGGGCACAGCACGTCTGCACCACGGTTTTGATCCGTCCTCCACACGGCTGCACCAGCAGTGTTTCAGAAGCGTTTCAGCATTATGTTGACTTGAGGCTAGATTTTCCTTCATTCTTGTTGGCAGACCAAGTGCCAAATGAGGTGAACAAAATAAGATATGTGGGGCATATAATCAGGAATGATCTGTGTGATGACAATAATGTGCAGCACCAGTGTTGCTCACAGTATGCTCAAGCCAATATGCTGGCATACTAATTTCATATTGTGTAAAGATAATGTTAAAACAGCCCTTTTTAGAGCATTCCACTCCATGCAAAACCATGCTCAAGCTCCCAAGAAGCATGGGCGCACAAGTCATATGTCTGTGACTAGTAATGTTCCCTCCTTTCATGCTGTGCTGAGATATTACTATATCTCATGTATACTTCTAGGTTGTTGTCCTTGTACTGTAATTTTAGAGTTTTTGTACTAATATGTAATTATGTGTGTAATTATGTGAAATGAAGGAGCTGCGGCAGCAAACAGTATTGGCACAAACATGGTTATAATGTCAACACTGCACACTGCCGTGAGTATGCTGGTTCAGCTGGTAGTCAAACAGCAGTTGAATTAGGCTGTGGTTGTGAAGCATGAATAAAGCAGAGGATGCCAATCAACTAATGCAACCTCACCTTCCTCTACTTAGATAAGACTGAGCTTCTGTTCCTCCAGGAGAGGAAATAATCATCACTAATAATGCTAAGGTGATGTTTTTCCTGCCAATTATCACAGCAGTAGGGTGCTCCTGGAGATATTTCCTGTGAAACATGAGGAGGAACCCACCTCTTTTCTCTAGGAAGATGGTCCAGGTGCTCGTCATCTCTTGCATGTGGACTACTGCAACTCTGTTCTTGGAAAGGCGCCTGCATCTGCCACCACACCTCTGCAGCTAATCAAATGCTGTCTGGTCTTCAACCTACGGTGGCCCTGAGGTGCAAAACACAACGGCAAATCAGAAAACACAACGGCAAATCAGAAAACACAACGGCAAAAGAGAAAACACAACGGCAAATCAGAAAACACAACGGCAAATCAGAAAACACAACGGCAAAAGAGAAAACACAACGGCATTAACCAAAACGGAAAAGGTAGGTACCCTCGGGCGACATGAATCGTCCCTGATTGGACGAAAGAAAGGGGCCTTTTTTTAAAAATATATATAACTTTATTTAACAAAATCATGTACAAACAACATGGCTTACATCTTTTTTAACGTTTCAAATGAGCAGGTGCATAGGGAGAATGCAGAGGAGAGAATGAGAGAATAACATCCATGAAATGAAATAAATAAATGAGATAAATGAAATAAACCAATTAAAATTAAATAAAACGTTTAGCTTGGGCTTTTGTTTTAGATCATATTTTTCAAATAAACTGAAAAGTTTCATTGCATATTTACCTTTCATTATGTTCAGGGCTTTGGTGAAGGAAAGAAACTCATTATGAAACACATTAAACTTAGGTTTCACTTTCATATATTTACATTTGTGTATGTAAAATTCTCCAAGGATTAGAATATTATTAACCATAAAGTCCCATTCATCATTGTCCATAACAACACCATAAATAATGTCCTTTTGAGAAAAGGGTTCGAGTCAGATCTTTGTGTGCATCCAGTCATGTATCAGTCCAGGGCCCCGTTTCCCAGAGCCTTCGTAGCGCTACGTGCTTCCTAAGTTGTATCTTAAGGTCTCTGGTAAGCTTACGGGCTGTTTCCCAGAGTCTGCTTAGCTAAGATAAATCTTCTGTAAGATATATCTTAAGACGGGCAGTCTGAACCACTCATAAGCTGTCTCTTAGTGATGCGCTCCGTTCATCCAAACACAGTTTTAGCTTTATTAGGCCAAAATTATGCTTTTCAAATGGATAGTTTTAGTACAGCGCACATCAAGGCTGCTTACGTAAATTACATCATCAGGTTAAAATTAACTTAATGAAAAACAATAATTAATATTGCTTATTTATTTATTTATTTATTTATTTATTTGAGCTAAATAACTGAGGATATGTTTTTTTCTGAGTACGCTGTGTTGCTATATTATTTTTACGGTTTAATTTTCATGCGGGCTGGTGTGTGTTTTATTGCTCTTATGTGTTTTCCGCCAAGCACATCAGGCGCTTTAATTAAAGGACAAAGAGTCACGAAGTCAAAGGCCTGTGATCATTAATGCGCTTAATACAGTAAATTGTGTCTCTACAATCTGAATGAGACACAACACGATGTCTGACAGCAGCTTTGTGTGGAATTACTTCAAAAATTTAAACAATGAAGATGCAAATTGTGCGCTGAGCTGGAGGGATAAAATCCGCTGGACTGATGTTTGCTGCGACATTTCCAGGTGAAAGCCCAAAGTTTCAAGAACACTGGATTCATACTTTATCTAAAACACATCTGGATGAAATACTGCAGCATCTGATGGATTTACCTTCAGGCTGTGGCAAAAAGAGCCGCTCACTGAAGAAAGATGCCAAAATCACCTGAAGAATCCATCCAAAGCCTCACACAGAGTGAGTGAGAACTTGTTAGATTTTTACTTTTTAACTTTGAGCGATCATAAACTTTATTAAGCCAACTATGTTGAACAGTGAAGCGCACAGTGGGAGACATCTGCTGCGCTCAGCAGCCGCATGTGAACGCGAACGGAATGTAGAATCTGTTTCAGCTCAAGATCATGATTTTAAAAACACCAAATAACTTGATTTAAACGAATTTCGTTAGTTTAAAATATGATGAATGAGCCTATTCAGTCAGACAATAAGAGACCGCAGAGTGAATTTGGCATTTCATCCTCCATGCAGCTGCAGTGAAGGTCAAGCTACACATAACATGTGCAGTTTATATATGTTCATTATAATGTTGATTAATGTTGAAATCGTGTTCTTCTGCCTCAGTAATAATTAGTAATACCACCAGATAATAAACTAAAGTGGTCATTTCCTCGAAATGTGTCATTTCGGGAAAACATGAATCCTCCCCCTCACCTCATCACATTATATGTGCCCATATTTTAATTTAAAGACAGCCCAGTATGAGCGTGTATGGTGATATGTGTTTTGTGTTTTGACACTGCAGACTATCTGAGTCTGTACATTGACAAAGATGGACATTGGAAGTACATTGATGGAAAAAGAGACAAACACTGCTGTTGTAAATGTTTCAATAACAAAAACATTATCGGTGAGCAGCGATCACGTTTCTCTACTTCATCATTAGTCTCCTTGTTTATAACGGAATGTAAGTCATTTTTTTATGTGATATGCTTCAGACATATTAGGACTAAAACGCTGCTAAAACACTCGTCTGGTGTATGTGTGGACCAGGCTTCAAATAGTTCAGCAGGTGATCTTTAGAAGGCGTAGCCTCATTTATAATATGATAATTGATGGTGGTAAAATTATTAATGCAACACTTGTTATGTTACAACATCATTTATTTACCTTTATAAGAGATCAATCGATGCGTGCAGCATCGATTAATACACTTATGATGTACCTTAGCAGCTCTCCTTACGAGCTCCCGCTAAGAGACAGTTTGGGAAACACTCGCTGGAAAAGAAGTTCGTTTGCTAAAATATATCTTAGAGACCTTCGTAGGGCGCTAAGATACATTGAATCTGAGAAACGAGGCCCGAGTGTTTCAGAAGCATACATTGAAAAAATATATGCTCCAAGGTTTCAATATCATCACAAAATACACATTTATTTGTTTCAAAACCAAATCTCTGTCGTAATAGTACACCGCCAGACTCTGCGCAGAGAATTTTCTGCGCAGAGTCTTGCGGTGTTGTCTTTCCGGTTCAAAGGACGGACCAGTTCTTTCGTCCAATCAGCGACGATTCATGTCGCCCGAGGGTACCTACCTTTTCCGTTTTGGTTAATGCCGTTGTGTTTTCTGATTTGCCGTTGTGTTTTCTGATTTGCCGTTGTGTTTTCTCTTTTGCCGTTGTGTTTTCTGATTTGCCGTTGTGTTTTCTCTTTTGCCGTTGTGTTTTCTCTTTTGCCGTTGTGTTTTCTGATTTGCCGTTGTGTTTTCTGGTTTGCCGTTGTGTTTTCTGATTTGCTGTTGTGCTTTGCACCTCAGGGCCACCGTATCAACCCCTCAGAGTTCTTGTTAGTATACCAACAAGTACCTTGTTTCTGCTGAATGGCTGAAGTTAAGCAGGTATGGGCCTGGCAAGTATCTGGATGGGAGAACTCCTGTGCAAACCAAGTTGCTGCTAGAAACGGTGTTGGTGGGCCAGTAGGGTGCTGCCTTCTGTGAAGCACTGTGGCTTTGCTGATTGAGTCACAGGCCTTGTGTAGTATGGCAGCAATCAACTCCGGCAGACATGACGCAGCTGTGCATGGTAGAGTCAAGTGAATCAAATCGTCTCCCCTCTGGTCCTAATTAATCCCAATGCCCCAGTGCAGTGACGGGCATGCTGTGCTGGAGGAGATGCCGTCCTTTGGATGAGATGTTAAACCGAGGCCCTGACTCACTGTGGTCATTAAGGAGCCCATGGCACTTATCGCAAAGAGTTGGTGGTTCCCCGGTGTAATGGCTAAACTCCCAACCTGTCTGTCTCCATCTGGCATCTGGCCACCTAATCATCCCCCATTATAATTGGCTTGTTTCCCTCTCCATCTCAAGCTGATGTGTGGTGAGCGGTCTGGCGCAAAATGACTGCTGTGCATTACCCAGGTGGGTAAGTGGTGATTGGGAGGGATATTCATGATGGGGAGCAACTCCAAGTTGCAGAGTTGCCATGGGAGGGAACCATGAAGAACTAACATTATATTGTTACTGAGCTCCAGTTGGAAAAAGTGGTACCAAAGATAATCTTGTTTGCATATAAAAAAAAATGTGGTGGTCGACAAAAAACGAATAGTACATAAAATGTTTACAGAGACGCAACAACTTCCAACTTAATTCAACATTTGAAGATACACAAAGAATGCTAAGTCAAGTCTTTGTTGTTAAAATGGTATTACATTTGATGAAGAGCAAATTATGACTTGTTTAGGACTCAAAACTCAAAGTTTAGGACTTAAGACTTGTCAGTTTAGGTATTTGGCATTAGGACTTGAGTACAAAGGCTTGAGACTTACTTGTGGTGATCAATTGCTGTGCCCGATGCCCATTTGAGCCCAATACCCCATGTCTGTCGAGTCAGGCTATTATTGGGCTGTTATTGTGTGTAGCATAGCAAAAAGGGGCCTTCACATGATAAGAAATTTGTCCTGGACTCACCGTGAGGTAGGGCCCAGAGAAGCAAAGCGTAGCGCTACAACTGCCACGTCCTGTCTGCCTGGTTAACAAATGGCTGAGCTACCTTTAGCTCAGGATGTGGCTAAGTTCATAAACTACAGTATATGATTCAGAAATCTTTAAACCTGACCTGACTGTTCAAATTTCGCAATGTATTACGTTAACTGACGAGATCATAGTCTGTTTTTATTGTTGCGTTATAGAGTTTGGGGAACCCTGACACACTTTTCTTCAGTCGTGTCTGGAACGGAACCCTTGATTTGCGAATTCTCGTGAGATTTTTGTATGTTGTTCCTTCACTGTGACGTTAAAATGATCACTCTCGCGAGATCTTTCACGAGTCTGGGGTTTCCTTCAAGGCTCGACCATCAGTCTCTGCCTCCTCAGCTTGTCACATCCTCTCATCTGTGGTCTCCTCTGCCTGCATCATCACATACAGCTGTTATCTCATTGGTTACGCTTTGAAAGGTCTGCAGCAAATGAGGTCAAAGTTCAAATTATTTGAACTTTGCTTGCAGTGGTAAGTGGCAGATCTGAGCGGTGCACCACACCAAGGGTAGCGGTGCTGTCGGGCGCCACCACTCTCTCCATAGAAAAACAATGGGACAGCCAGCGCAAAGCGTTTTATTGCTGATCATGTATTTGGGCCTTCAGCCAGTGGTTCTCAACCTAGGAGTCAGGACATGCAAACAACATGTAATGAGAGCCAAAAAGCAGATTTTGTTTTACGGTGTCTGTACGAGCGATATAAAAACTGATTTTTCAAGGTGGTTGCAACTCAAAAAGATTGGGAACCACTTGGAGAATCACTTCACAGACCCTGTCTCTCAGAGGACACTTTAGTCACTCTTCTCCATCCTGACCCCACAGTGGTGGAATGAAGTCCCCAGTGAAGTCATGGCAGCAGAGTCACTGTGTATCCTCCACCCCCATTTTCAGTCAACATTTAGTCACACTATTCTAGCATCTACTGATGTCTCATTTCCTGCAGCACAGAACACACACTGAGATGCTCTTACAATTTTTGATGGCATCTGTCTCTTCCAAGAGGCGCACTGTAAAAGGCCCTTATTATGACTCACTTTGGACAAAAGCATCTGTTAAATGAAAGCAATGTATCATTACTTCCTGTCTACATGTAATTGTGTACCAGGTCCAGAACACTCCAGTATTTGTAGCATTTACTTTTCGGGCGCTGTGGCTTAAAGGCGGCTTTACTCTCAAAACAAAGTCAAATGTGTGCACAAAACAAAAACAGTCAAAGGCACTGAATGCTATGGCTCTCCATTGTTTGCATTTCTGCACGGCATACCAGTGGGGGTGCACTGAGATTAAAAAGGCAGCAGTAACCTTGGGGGAGTCAGAAATGGCAGTGACAGAAACTCAAAAGTAGAACAAAAAACAACGGCTCCAGTGAAAGAGCGAGTGAGGCAGCTGAGGGAAAGGGAGGATTTAGAAGCCGTTTGATCGATCACAAAGGTGCAGATATCTAACAAGCTCAGCTAGCCAAGTCTTAAAATGACTCACTTTGACAGACATTTTGAGAGATGGGAACAAAGGCGATGTCCCATTTCCATAGTACATGATAAAACTCGAAAGTATTCACTAAAAACACTAAACAGTAATCCTCAAACTGCTTTGGGAGTTGGTCTTCAATCTTTAAAGCTGTTATTTTTTTCTTTTTTTTTTTTTTTTTTAACAATGAGATGTGTCACCACTGTCAACAGTTTCCATCACTTCAAATGCATAAGAGGCTAATAACAGCAGTTAACACAAAACTCAAAAATTAAGTATAAGTTTTTGGTTTCAAGAATACTTCATATGTCACGATATTTTAGTCCAGATGGTCACAAATGGATATATATCCAAGCTGTTTTCCACGGTATGCAGTTTGTCAGTGATATGCATGCAGCACGTCATTTTACACTGACACCATACAGAACCGACACCGCTCATGTGACCACCTGCTGCCGTACAAGTAGAATTCTTCATGTTTCTCCAACTCGACAATCAGTCTTTCCTGATCATTTCTCAACTGAATTAACTCAACTATGGGATGACGACAAACAGGATGTGCTGTGAGTAGGGCGCACTTGGTTGCTAGGGCATTTGCGGGTGGTTGCTAAGCAGCGCAAACAGGGGACAACCTGAAGAGGGAATCCCGAAGTCTTTGCCGCAAAAAAGGTGAATGATATCGCGCATCCAATTCAGTTATATATTTTTAAATTCAACCAGTACCTGCATAAAGTAAGACAGGACAGGTACATTCATGCTTATTTTCGGCCAGGAAAAAATACAGGCAACACACATATGAATTAGAAAAATGTATGTATTGTATGTGTTAAAACACATATACAATAAAAAAGAACTCTATTCTATGTTTGCTGCATGCTGCAAGCCTGCTGCAGCTGCAACGTGCTGCTTTCACTTCTGGTGTAAGTACACGTAATCCACTACCTTTCTAATTAACGTACTTTGGCTGTTGTGGATGCTGTGCAGCAGACATACGACAGGTGTGTTGTATGCGTCCTGCATGCGATGAAAAATGGCAGTTAGGTGACACTCTAATTGTAAATTGCTGAAAACAATATAAACGCATACTGGTGCATGTTTGCAGTCATTATTTTGGGGGACTTTTATGCCTTGAATGGACAACTCTACACAATGCAATAAATTATGGTTGTATTCCATTTAGCTGCTTCAGTTTTAGGGTCCTGGTATTGTGCATGCTGCCCTCTGGCTCACTGTCAAAGAGTCATTGGTAATGTTATTAGTAAACATATGGTTTTGACAGTAGACCTTTTTTACAGCAGCCATATTGATATGAAATAGTTGAGGAAACAACACAGGTGTTGCCAGTGACTTTTATTAAAGTCCCGTTACATTTAGTGTAGCAGAGCCTTTCTGACGATCCTACATGGACAATACTCTGATTGACCTGAATGGAATGGAACCTTAATCAGTATTCATTAGTAAGGCCTGTGTTTTCCAGACTATTTCATATCAGTATGGCCGCTGTGACCAATGCTGATACAGACAGGTATGCTTCAGCTCTGTGACTTTCCTCAGATATAACATGACTCAGCAAATAGTGTATACAAGCATTTCATGCCTCCCCAAATCACAGCAGTGGTTCTGTCAGGTGAAGTAGCAACCTTTTTTTTTTTTTTTTTATTCCAGGTCACTAATTTCATTGCCCACTCTGACATTCACTGAAATGGGTTTGAACCACATTATTCATTCCGTCAAGGTACTTACAGGCTGAGATAAGATATCCACTGAGCAACCTTTGTTAGCTAAGTGTCTGTACTGGTGCCTCGCTTCACAAAGGCAGGCTTCATCTACAGAAAACTGCTCCACTAACAGTCTAAAACTGAATCTATTTCATCACACGCATCAAGAAAATATGATAACAAACTGTGATAAAGGATATAAAAATAACTTGTTAAGGTAAGTCAGCAGTTTGTGGCCTGTAGTCCTCTTCTGTTCATGATAATTACAAAGATAATGACACTAATTGAAATCATTTTTGACACTAGCTATTTCAGTGATGCTTGACTTGTTTTGCCCAGGGGCTACTTTTGCAAAATAACAGGAGGCCAGGGGCCAATTAACATCCTTGTAAAGGAAAAAAAGAGTTTTTCTTCGAAACACATTGTATGTGTAAGAGCATAGTTGCTGAAAACATGTAAAAACACTGAGCTACGTAGCAGTGATTTCTAGAGTTAGACCGGTAAACTGTTGTTCACAAATTCTGTGTTCAGGACTTTTTGGACGGACCTGAAACATGGCTCGGTGACGTGCCGCAGCCATGGTCCCCCAACACTATATATGCCCGACGAATGACACTGCCTCCCCCTCCCCTCACCCTCCCTAACAGTCAGCTAAAAACATACCTTGAGCGACTCTCTCAGTCCAAATCAGTCCAGCAGTTCACTTCAGCTCACTTCAGTTCCAACAACACGACACAGAAGAAAAGAAAAATACCATCCTGTCACCGTCCTCTGGCTCTGGTGGTTCAAACATGTCTAGACATGTCCAATAAAGCTGCTAGATGGAGCGAGAAAACTGCTAATTTTTTTAAATCATTCAAATTTGGCTGGGTGGTTAATAAAACATGTTTCTGTGGTGTGAAAAAAAAAAAATCAGAAAACATTCATTTTTGCTTTGAAGATATGGTTAAGTGATTCTGGAGAAAGATAGTTCACTGTTGAGCTTCATTCCAGGTCATCAAATAGGCTTACCGATGCTTTGTGCTGGAGATCGAGCCTCTCAACAAAACAATGGCACTCAACAATCAACCCAACCTAAAGCATCCGTATTAATGGATCTTGAAATGAAATTCACCCATCAACTGTCTTTCTGCAGAATTGCTCACCCCACCTTTAATAAATAAACATATAAAATATAAAATATTAATTTATTAAGTTAGCAACTTAATTTTTAGCTTCAACATATGGATTATGTGATCTGCACAGTGCACACAGCTGCCAATTCATTATCACGGCCTCTAATGAAAAAATGCTTCGCTATTTTTTGTCTTTAAATCAACCAATCAGTAAACTGCAGCTGGACAAACTAATAAACCTAAAAACAAACATAAAACACTTGGAACTGCAATGATTAATCTATTATTAACTGGCTATTAAATTGATCTGAATCTATTTAGATAATTATTAATCATTTTGAGTGATTTTAAGAAGAAAAAAGGTCAAAATTCTATGATTTCAGCTTCTTAAATGTGAATATTTTCTGGTTTCTTTACTCCTTTCTTTAATCAATTAATTGAGAAAATAATCAACAGATTAATCAATAATGAAATTAATCATTAGTTGCAGCCCTAAAACCAGTGTAGGCTGAACAATTTCATCATATTTTATATTGAGGTAATCTAAAAGTAACAGAAAGTAATCAAATTACATTAATATTGTTATACTTGGATTACATTACTCACTACATTTTTCAACAGGTAATTAGTAACTGTGTCTGAATACATTTTTAAAGTAACCCTCCTAACCCTGATTAACTTGATGCAGACTGACAGATAAATCAGACGTAATACTGCATTTAATAACGTCAGCTTCAGTTCTCATTATAAATGAGTTTATACAACATTAAACAGCTGGAAACCCTTCCATCACGCAATCACTGAAATGATGGAACAATTCATAAATATAAAGTGCTCATACCAGGGACAGAATGAAGAGCATATTTATGCTCTTATGAAATACACATTTATTGGATCAGAATTATCCTCATTTCTGTGCAACTTTTGCTCCTCTTCAGATAATAGTTGTCTTCTCCTGCAGAGCTCACAGTCTGATCCTGCTGCACTCTGCCCAGCCTGAGAGGCCATCACATAAATATCAGCCTTCTGTTAACAGCCTGATTTATCCCATCATACAAAACCAGCATGTCTGTCCCTGAAAAAAAACAAAAACAGTATGAATCAAGTTATTTTCATTGTGAATTAGAAAATGGTTTGAGGACCAGCATGCACCCCATCGAGGGCCGGATTTGGCCTGTGGGCTGCAACCTGAGTATCACTGAGCTATTTCATCAAATGTCTGGAAAAAAATAATACTTATTATCAAACCTGACCTTAATATAGAATTACTAATACCCAAAGTAATAGTAATTGATTATAGAGACAGTAAAAAATATCATTTTGGGGGGACAAGAAAAGGGGTGGGTGTGGTATGCAATAAAAACGTCCAGCCAGAAGCAAACTGACAATGTTGAACCATGAGTTGATTTTTTAAACATTTCTATCAGAGGCAGTGTGCTACTGAGTGTCTTAAATTGACTTTGATGGTTTAAATTGCCAGTCTAATTTCCCCAGTGACTCCAAACAAACTTATATCATTCAAGAATATCAATGAATCATGTCAATATTTAGCCAGCACTGAGTGCTCAGAATCTGAATCCACAGAGAAAGTGTAGCTCTATACAAGTGTTGTTCTCCCTTGGAAAAATACTTTAACAATTAAGGAACCAAAGAAAAATTGGGGGAAAAGAAAAAAAAAAAAAACTGAATGGGCCCTCACACCCATCGGGATGTGCGCCCACCGTGACCCCATCACCAAACCAAACAACAGTGCTCTGAATTATCACGTTTTGGACACCACAGGAAGGAGTTTGATGTCACTTCCTATCTCCACAAGGTGGCACTACAGCATAGCACTAATTGTATATAATATTCCAATATATTAAGTGTAGACAACACTGAAAACTAAATGAAAATCACAATATGACTTTCACAGAAGGCTTGCTTCCTGTTGCCAGTAGGTGGCGCAATGAGTATAACTCCTGATTGGGATGTAAATGTGATCATGAAGGGACTCTTATCAAACATGTGAAGGGGATGACTGGATCATTTATACTGAAATTACAGTAACTTCCTGTTTCATGGCAAGACATCAAAACACAACACCATGCCACGCCCTTCAACAATAGCCAAATCTTTCAATAAGTTTTGATCACGAACTAGTCTAGATGGCACACACCAATTTTGAAGTCAATCTGGCCAATTCTCTAGGTTACGAGTTTGTTAAAATACAACACATTTTTGGGTTTAGGCTGTGGCTCCAAGAGACTTTTTTGTAGGCCTGGACATGAAACACGTGCCTACTGATTTTGTATGTTGATGAAACATACCGCAAGGGCTGCTTCATTGAAATCTTGTAGGGGGCGCGGTGCAACACTGACTAAATATTGTCCCATAGATGTATTTAGGCCAAGTATCTTATCATGTTACGTTCAGGGCAGATTTGACCATGAAGCGCTAAGTAACAACAACTTCCTGTTTCATGGCAAAACATCAAAACTTTATGCCACGCCACAGTGACGTTCTTCAACGCTAAACCTTTAAAAACTTTCAGAGGAGTACAGTGATTGACAGAGAGATGACCATTATGACATTACAGTGAAGTTGACCTTTGGGATAAAGATGAATAAAAAAACCTGTGGCGCACACCCTCCAGCAGCTGCCTCAGGAGGCGCCCTCGAGCTACTCGATTGGCTACATCCAACATGGCAACTGTTGTGTTGGGTTCTTTCACAGACAATAATAACCTCTTTGTGCGAGCGTTCAGAACATTTACTTGAGCAACTGGCAGGTGTACATTCATACGTGACTTGGGGTTTTTACAATACGCCCCTCAGACCCTTCACCCCCGGAACTATCCCAAGCCCGCATTATGACATCATCAACAGGCTTAATGCCACAGTGACCAGGCTCAGTTCTTCACTCCAGAATCTTTCAGATCTTTTTCACAGCAACTGGCACAAGTTGGGCGCTATTTTTTGATGTCAATAAAACAGGCAGTGTTAGAGATGCTTATGCAAATAATTTTGATGACAGTCATATTCCAGTTGTTATGTGAAGGCTTTAAATCTGTGTTTTTCCCCTCAATTTAATTTCATTATAGACGATTCAAGACTCAAAGTTATTCATTTGCTAAAGATAAATTTACAGTGTCTAGAGTTAATTATTTACAATTTTATGTTCACAGCAGCATCTTTAAAAACAGTTAAATTTGCTAAATCTGCCTCTCACATTTACCTCAGTCGACCTAAGTTACTACAGCATTCAAAGTAGGAGAAATGAGAGAAATCAGCAGAAGTAGAAAGAAAGACATTTGGTCACGCTGGTTTCAACAGGACATTAATGTTGAAACCTGCAACAGGTGATGTGGCCGCTGTGATACAGAAATGGGTAACATATTCATATGTCCAGATAAACATAAGACACGTAAAGGTACACTTCAAATAAACTAAATGACACTAGACATTAGAGTATGATGAAGTCTGTCTTGTGCAGACTGGACAAAAGCTTTAAATATACATGTGAGTTCAGGCCAGAGAACCAGTAACATTTGGGAAAGCTATGAAAGTAAAAGAGGGTGTCCTCCATTTGTCACCTCTAACATTAACACTCATAAACATTTCATACAATTAATTAATCATACTTTTTGAACATACCTGTGAGTCCATAAAAGAGCCTCTTTCATGGAGCAGCTGTCCCTGTGGAAGAGGAAGAAAAAAAAACTGTTGTGGACCCAGCAGTGAACATATATAGTGACCAGGAGAAATCAAATAAAACACAAGGGGGAAACAAGATGGACGCCAACTACAACTGACACAAGGCAAAAACTAACTAAAGCCTGACCCCCCCTCTGACTTGGCAGCACATGGTTTGGTCCGATGAGCTGGCTTTCAGATTTAAGAGTCTCCACCCCTCAGACAACTTTTACTCAACTAGGAAGTGAACCGCCCCCAACAACCACAGTAAGTCAAAGACAAAGAAACACATGGTTAATATAACAGAAAAGAGCTTGTTTGACCCCACAGTGTGAGAATGTGTGTGTTCCATTTGAACAGTGTGAGGATACAAGCTAATTAACAACATTTACACCAAACAAACTGTGTGATGTGAATTGTTTGGTGTGTTATTGACTGCAGATGAAATTAACCTGTGCAGGTGAGTGTGAATGGCTGTTAGCATGTGTGGCTGTGGTCATCAAACATTTAGCACTCTTTTAAAAGACACCACTCGCACAGAGCAGCAAAATAACCTCTGCATCTCCAACTGTGTACAGAAATGTACCAAAATGGTAAAAATACTAATGTTAAATTGTTTAAAGGAACATTAATCCTGAAATATATTTTCCCTCTCATCTGTTTCTCCATCTAGACAGTTTTACTGAGTTTCAGTTTTGTAAATATCAGTCTTCTCTCGAATATAATGGAACTAAATGACAGTTGACTTGTGGTAAAAAATAAGTTTAACAGCAGTGTCTCTTTCTCCAATTTTATGTAGGAACTGTTTTCTTTCTGCAATACTTTTAAATATGTATTCCAAGTTATCCTAATTACTGGTTAAAAATGGAGTCAGTAACCTAATTCAAGTATCACAATATTAAAGCAATGTAATTTAATTACTGTCTGTTACTTTTGCAAAGCCTCAAAATAAATTATGGTGAAATTGTTCAACCTGCTGTTTAAAGGGTGACGAAAGTCATATCATATTTTCAGGCCTGGACTGTTTTCAATCCTGTGAAGTTTCAGGGAGATTTGACCATGTAATCTGAAGTTTGTACAACTCCCTGTGTTTTGGTGAAACATGGAAGTTCGCCATGCCTGTCATGGCAACGTCGTTTGACGATACATCACAACCTTTACAATATAGCATTACCAAGGTCTTAAGGCCTTTCTGGCCAGATTTGAGTTGGATATGGTCAACCTTCTTGGAGGAACATGTCAGAGCCAAAACATGTCAGTTCCTGTTGCCAGTGGGTGGTGTTATGACTATGACTGAATATTGTCATGTAGATGTATTCAGGGTGGGACTCTTATCTAACATGAAGTTTGGTGTAGATTGGATCATTTATACTAAAAAGTTTTTTATGCTAAAAAAGATGTTCCTGAGATTCCAACAAATGTCACGTGCTGTCCAAATCAATCCTTACTCTTAAGAATTTACTACATGAATAAATATTGTTATTATTAATGTCATTCATTTTAACAAATGAACCAAACTGCCAAGATCACTTTTTGTGTGTGAAAATCAAACCATATCCAAGATGGTCGTTGCTCACCGCCACATTCCAGTTTGTGACACATGTAGTTCATCCACTGAGCTGCTGTTTAATAACACACGATGCTTCACAGCTCATGATCACATTACAATTACTTAAGAGGAGAAGCAGCTGGCCTCATTGTTCCATCATGGAAATACATGATAGGGTCTGTTCTTACAAGATTTAGATGGATTATTAAACAATGTAATAAACATGACAGCATGCACTCGCTCATTGACCCATCTTTCACTGTACAGCTGTGACAATCGATGAGGATGAACTCCATCTAATAAATCTGCTTTGTAACCAGGTCAGTTACACAAAGCATTTTCTAAAACAATCAGGAGGGGTTCAGATCTATTTTTTTAACCTTTATGTAACAGAGAGCAGTGCTGACAGTGTGATCTATCAGCCGCTGAGCAGCCCCACAGCGGCAGTTGATGTTATGAGTCCGGCTCAAGGGCATGTTAGTGGTGGTGATGAGGGAGGAGCACCCTAGGTGCCACCCCATTATCCTCAAGAGTGATTGGATTTCTGTCTAATAAGCGGCAGGACCTTAGTTTGAACCAACTATTTGACCAGTATGTTTTTTTTTATTTTCAATATTTTCTTTTATATGCAGGGTAATTTTAATTTTATTGTCAGTTGACTTTATTGATCATTTTACAACACAGGGTTGTATAGTCAGATGTTACTTGTAGTTCCCTTCATGTTGCTCGCAAAAAACACATAAAATTTTATATTCAGCAAATGGGTGAATGAATAATAAATCACAAAGGTCTGACTGAGGAAAGAGGCACAATGGAGGTAAAATTTACTAGAGAGTATTTCTTCATTGAAAGAAGAACAAAGAACAACACTGAAAGCTTTTCAGGAAAAGATGTTTTCGCACTTCTCTTGACCAGCATCAGCAAGAGTTTGATCTGATTGGTTGAAGTTAGCTTGTGTTAGACATAATAGACAGATGGTTTATCCAATCACCTGCAAAGTGTTTTTTGAAAGTGCCTGCCCTTTTCCAAACAGTTTCTAAGGGCCACCCCAGTCAGAAACAGTCTCAACCTGCTCCTGGGAAGTAACCTGACATGCCAGATGTGGGTTGTTTTTTTTTGCACAGAACCATCCAGGAAGTCATCCTTAGAAACTGTTTGGAAAAGGGCAGGCACTGTCAAAAAACACTTTGCAGGTGATTGGATGAACGACCTGTCTATCACATCCAACCTCACATCCAACCTTTTAGTTGCTCCATGGTCCAACACAACCAATCAGATCAATATTTCCACAGACGCTTTTCACCATCGTCACACCAAAAACCATGCCCATCGCGGCCAGTAGTCCCTGCTAGGACAGCGATTGGCTGCACCACTTTTGGTGTGGACACAAACTGATAACCTGAAGCCTGGCAAGATGGATTCTCACGTGATCTTGCAGAACTAACTGCCTCACAAGGTAACCTTGGAAGGGGAGCATAAAAAAAAGCTACCTCCAATTTTCTTCCAATTCCTTAAACACTGTGGTCTTTGTCCTATTATATTGTTAACTAACAAAAATGTGGGGGTTTGTATCAAACAGTTTGGTTAAAGTGATTATGTGGCATTTTGAAATATGAATAAACAATTTCCTGACCCTATTAGGCATAAGTGGGCCATAACTATCAGAAGTAAAACATTTCCCCAGGCTTAAAAGAAGCTGAATATTTGAACAAGAAGCACTTAAGCAACAAAATGAATAAATCTGAGCAGTCAGGAAGAAATGAGCACATACCGCTTTGTGATACAACACATTTTTACATAAGTTGCTATGTTTGATGCTTCCATTAAACTCTGTCACCTCTTGTTGATCTTTTTTTCTTCTTTAGGGTTAGACAAACAGAAAAGAAGACTGACTGGGAATTCATATCAGATGCTACGTCAGTCAAAGCACAAGTGGTGCATCCATCCGTGCAATCCACACCAACTCCGACCTCCATAACAGTATCACCTGAAGACCTGAGAAGCAACTGAGGACCTGTGAGGAAAGCAGCCATTTAAACTTCTTTTTCAAACCAGTCTTACCATGCTTAGTAGAGGAATAGCACAATATTTACTAGACAAAATTCCTAGCTTTCTCATTTATTTCTTCCCTGCCCTCTGAAGAGCTAAGTGGCTATCTTGGAACCAGAAGCCTCATGGAAACTGTGAGGCTTGATCAGTCATGGTAGATAAACTGTGTGTTTAAACACATTGGGAATTGTGGGATTTGAACAGATGACACATGTCATTGTCTTGACACTCAAAAACCACTACGAGCATGGATTTACAAAACTCTGCTGCTCCTTTGCTGCTCCACTTCTTTTGAAGCCACTGTTATTACAAATTGAAAAGTCCTTTATTTGGCATCCCCAGGAGGCGATTAGAGGGGGGATGAAGAAGTGTGTCATGCCCCTTGTTAGCAAAATGATCAAAATGCATCCCCTTGTTAACCTGCCACCCCTCTGCTCCATCCTCCAGTAGCAGAAAGAGTGCAGGGGCAGAGAGGTTGTGTAGTTGAATATGTTAGTCTCGTCTGTCTGACTCATTGATTCTTTATCTGACCGGGAGAGACTTGCTGGACACACATACACAAAATGCCTTGTGAGAAGATGTACCCCTAATCTGCTGTGATTGGCCCAAGGGTCTGCAACCTTTACATCAAAAGAGACATTTTTGGCCCAAAAATGAAAAAAAAAAAAAAAAAAAGTCTAGAGCTGCAACTATTACATTTTTTCTTTTCCCGGAGGACTTTTCTTTAGTTTGATTTGGCATCCATAGCAAGCTTATGGAGACCGAAGAAGATGAGCCACCACCAAAATTTAGAGGAAAAGGCACCGAGCCATAGACTTAGGCTATATATGACACATATTTTACAACAAATGTACAACAATGATAGCTGAAAATTAAAATGTGAAAAAAAAAAGTCATTATTAATTTCCATAGCCGCTGAAGAGGGTCTAAAGAACCGCATATGGCTCTGGAGCCGCAGGTTGCAGACCCTCAGGCTATACCCTTCCAGGCATTCCAAGCCTCTGCTAAAGGCTAACATTTGCCGACTTATGATGCTAACCGGTGCTGTGAACTAGTTATAAGTGGGAGGAGAGTGACTCAGCCATGGCACCTCACGTTTTTTGTGTTTCCCCTTACCTTAACATCATCCAAACCTTCTCCAACCCTACCCAGAGTGTTGTTGCAGCAAACCCAGCTACCTGTCTTCAAAGCTGGCAGCTCTAACTAGCATGCAGACAGCTCCTGACCCAAGCAAGCGCACAAAGCACCACTCCCCAGAACAGTTGTGATATTTGAACAAACCATCCATCAACAGGGAAATAAAAGACCCAGCTGGTGCTAACTTACTGTTGTGCCAGTTGCATCTGGGTAGGGTTAGGGATGAGGTTGGAGGTTAAGGTAAGGGAAACATGACTTCAACACAACATCTGGACAAAAAATGTGAGCTGCTGCGGCCAAGTGGCTCTCATCCAGGCTCTGCCCAGCTCATAGGACCAGTTAGCATCATGGTGAAGTTAATGTTAGCGTTTAGGGAACTCCTGGAAGGGTATAGCATAGTGTAAATCACTGGTGCTGTCCGTGGTCCTGAAGAGGCAGACGGATTTGTAATTGCAACTTACACTCTCCCTGAGACTCCACACCTCTGTCAGTTTCATTTTGGATTGGGGGTGGGGCCAAAAGAGTTGTTCATGACCTGGTTGGCTAGTTGTTTTTTGGCATTCTGGGGGCTGTATGTATACTGTATGATGACTTTGTTAGCAAACTGATACATTATTTAAATATCCAGCAGCAACACCATCATTTATTTGGAGTCTGGTTTATGTTCACCTGGCAAATGTACATACAACATTCACTCTCTTCTAGCTGTTTTGGTCTCCACTAACTCCTGAGGGCTGTTAAATGCTTCATAAGTTCATGCGCTAGTTGCTAATTTATACTGTCTGTATGTTGTTTGGTGCTGAGCAGGTACAGCAGGTTTTTAGACCTTCTCTGAGAACAGCTGCTTGCTGCGGCTGAAAACGGTGATATGAGAGTGGTGAGAATGAACCAAAACAGAAAAATGAAAATTCAGTCATTATCCACTCACCCTCATGCCGATTTAAGGTGGGGTTTAGTTTTTTAGTCCCAAAAAAACACTGCTGGAGTTTCACAGGAAAACAGCTTTGCAGAATCTCCCAAACAGTTTAAGTGAATGATGACCAGAATGCCTCCATGCTGCTCATCTGGTGTAATCCAAGTCTCTCCAAGTCATCATTTACACCATGTTTTTAGCCAAAATCTTCATTGTAGATCCCTAGCTTGGAGCCACGTTCCCATGCACACCATCTAAACTGGGTGTGTGTGGTTTGATGGTGTGTGTGCACAAGTGAACGGCATGTCAGGGCTTTAGGCTTCAGTTATTTTATTTTATTTTTTTTTTTTACATTTTAAAAATTTTGGGTGAACTAACCCTTTAATGAGGCATAAATTATAGTTTATTTTGAGAAACAATTTTGCATCCATGTAGTAGTGTGTTTGCAACTGCAAAATTAAAACATTTGAACATTATCCATAGAAGGTAAGTTGAAAACACATGTTTTCTATTGGTCTGTTGTTTTGAACTGACCAGCTCAGCGACACCTTTTTCTCCAGATGCCCCTTTGGCTTGGAGGGCTAAAATGTATCCACATTTCTGTGCTGAAAGAAATTCAAAGAAGTCCCCCACTTGTGCATGCACCACCTCATCCAAAGTGCTATGCACTGACCCACGGAGTTAGCATGACCACCTTTTGTTATCCGCAGGTACAGTCGCAGCAGCTCTCTTGTTAACCACCCACTGAAACCACAAATAGGCACCCCGTCAGACATGGAGGCACATCAACTGGTCCTTTTGTTCCTTTTCAGCTAACCAGGGAGACCTGGGCATCAAAGTTGGTCTGTCTGCAAAGTTCACATTTGCATTTTGCATAGCAGGAGCCACTGCTTTCCACACAGTTCCCACTGCTACTGTGTGGGCGGAGGGGTGGCAGAGAAATGTGTGCACACAGCAACTACAGCTGTTTGGTAAGTAATTGTCTTCTGAGTGAAACTGTGAAACTTTTTTTTATTTAAAAACTTCCACTATACAGTGTAACTGTATGTCATATTATTATCATTCTGACAAATGTCTGATCTCATGGTGGTGGTGGTAGATGGGACGGATGTTGCTACTATATGTGATTGATAGAAATGTGATTTTGTTGTTGTTGGCAATGTTACGTACATTATGTCATATGAATGATAAATATATTATGATGATAAGGTGTTATCAGTTTAGGAGAAGGATGGACATATTTAATTAAATGTGAATGGGAGCAACTTAATGTGATGTTTGCCATATGCGCCTGCCTTAACTGATATGTGAATAGCAATAATAATACTTACCCTGGCTGTCTCTATCATTTTGGCATAGGCATGATAATAGGTAAGAGGGTACAATTATACAGTGAAATTCAGCCTCTGCATTTAACCTATCCTAGTGTTAGGAGCAGTGGGAAGCGGGCAAAACCAAGTAGCTAATTGTTGATTTTCGCAGAAAAGACAGAGGTGAAGATGCACACCCCGTCTATATCAGTGGCACTGGGGTGGAGCAGGTGAACAGTTTTAGGTTCCTGGCAATCAACATCATGGATATTATGCATCTTCACCCTGGTAAAGAAGGCTCAGAAATGGCCATATTTCTTAAATTCGCAAAACATCCTTAAGCTAAATGAAAGTAAAATGGAAATAGGACAAGGAATCTTTTCCAATATGATCTTGGTGACTTATTATCTAAAGTAAAGCCTGTAGCCAGAAATTTAGGACTGATTTTTGGCAGTGGCCTGACTTTTGAGGAGCAAGTAAAGAGAGTCATGCAGTCTTGTTCCCCTCAGCTCAGAAATGTTTATAAAATCAAGGTTTTTTTATCTCATGCCAATTCAGAGAAAGTTATTCATGCTTTTATTTCAGTTCATTTAGATTATTGCAAATCACTCTATACCTGCGCTCTCATATCTCCAGCTTGTTCAAAATGCCATGGCTAGAATTTTAACTGGCACTAAATGTAGAGACACATCACCCAGGTTTTAGCACAACTGCATTGGCTGCCAGTGAGGTTTAGAATCGATTTTGAAATTTTAATGATTACTTTTAAAGCACTATACGGTCTAACCCTGAGCTACATTGCTGACCTTTTAACCCAGAACACAGCCTCAGATCCTCAGGAAAGGACCTTTTAGTTGCTCCACAGTCCAGGCTCAGAATTCGGGCGACAGTGCGTTCACTGTTAGAGCGCCCGTATTCTTGAATGGCCTGCCTGAAGAAATTAGGTTAGCAAGAACTGTCAGTAAACACAGTTTGTTACTGCATCTACAAATGCAAGTTAAGACTCTACCATGCAAAGTGAAAGCCATGTATCAACAACATCCAGAAACATCACCGATTTCTCTGGGCCCCAAGTTCATCTGAGATGGACTGAGTCAGGATTTGGAGCAACATAAGCTGCTACCCATCCAGACGTCTTTTACAGGAGCGTCCCTGCTTATTTCAGCAGGACAACAAGACACATTCTGTAGGTGTTACAACAGCATGGCTTCATAGTAACAGGTACTAGACTAGCCTGACTATGGTTCAGTCGTATATCAAGCAAAAATGGGAATTTCCCTTTTAAAACTGAAACAATTGGTGTTCTCAGTTCCCAAATGCTTGCGTGTATCACCTTGGTAATCATTTTAAACATGCCCGTCACAACTTTTTTGGAACATGTTGCAGGCATCAAATTCAGAATGAGTGTATATTTACAAAAAAACAAATCAGTTTGAACATTAAATAGCTCATCTTTATGCTGAAGTTGATTAAATATAGGTTGAAAAGTATTTGCAATGCAAAGAGCCCAGAGGATAATAAAAGAAAATGCGCACCCCAGCCACAGCCTGTTCACCCCGCTTGCCATTCGGCAAGAGATACAGAAGTATCTGCTGCTGTACCACCAGACTGAAGAGCAGCTTCTTCCCTCAGGCTGTGAGACTGCTTAATTCGTCCTCAGCACTCCTCCATATAAATGAGTTTATTCTATATTTTTAATTATCTCTTCAGCCAATTCCAATCAGTCAATCAAAGAGGGAGCTAAATCGAAATTTCATTAAGTAACTTTGTTGTAAATGATAAATAAATTGCCTTGTATCCTTGTAAAAGTGACTCGTGTTGCACGTGTTGTTGAACGTGAGTCTTACTGAAACACAGACTAAGCCTGAAAACCCTGATCAACATTTCTCAATAGCAGAAGATTGAGAGAGCAAATGCATGTACAAGCAGCCGGATATGATAATGATATATTATTGAAAAACATTTCTGCTTCAGTGCTCCCCAAGAAAGACTGGAGATTAGAAAAATAGGGTGCAGACAGTTTGCAAAAAAAAAAAAAAAAAAAAGATAAAAATGTGCACCGTGCAGGTGAAGCAACCGAGCCAAGAACCTGCCACTCCTTTCATACCACGCTGAGCATTTTATTCCCCACGCTCCGGCAGATGAAATACTGAGTGAAATATTGCAGGACTCCAGTAAGACAGGTGGCTCATTATCCACATCATCAACAAAGAGGCAGAGAGAAAAAACGACCACCAAGGTTTTTGACATAAAGCAACACCTCGTCCTCCTTAGAGGTTTCTTACTGTATGTAATTAGCAGGCAAGGACAGTGTAAGGAAATCTTAATGATGCATTTCTCTTTTTTTCTGTCTCATTTTCTCCCCCTTTTGAAGCTTCTTCTCAGACCCTGACTTTCTACATCAGGAAGCGAGAGGCTGGAAGGGTGTGAAAATCATGCTTTACAGACACCAAGTATTTAAAAATGTCACCATGCAGAATACTTTATATGGTGAACACCTTGTGTCTTTATTAAGTGGGAGAAAACAAATGAGGATGGGTTGCTTAAGTAAGATGTGAAACTGTTGGGAATATTTGCGTTTCATTATGATTAATGAGTGATGATCCGTATGTAAATTTCGAGGTACATTAACAAGGGGAGTACAGTTTGTCAAAGGGAACGTGGGCATTCATCTCTGTGATTTGAGTTAACCTAGATTCAGCCTGCTGCTTGACGAGCACTGTAGTTAGTGTTGGCAGCAGAGAGTGCTGATAATGAGGAAACCAAAGAACAGAGGCTGCTGGTTAGAAAGAAAAACATAATTTCGGGGTTGCTCTGACATGAGGTTAATGAACTAGAACTGTTCTCACATCATAACATCCAAATCAAAGTGGAGATCAGCAAAATACAAGACATGTTGTACAGTAAGATTCTCAACATTCAAATCACATTGCAGTATGATAATAATAACCACACAATTCTGGAAACTGCTTTTGAAGTTATTAGACATCTCTGCAGCACTATATACTTTATAATAGTGCTGTTTTGTAGGGTTGGGAGGGTTACTTACTAAACTAAAAATGTACTCTGATACTGACATTAATTACCCGTTAAAAAATATAGTCAGTACTGTAATCCAAGTGTAATATAACTTGATTACTTTTTGTTACATTTGGATTACATCAGTATAAAATACAGTGACATTGTTTAGCCTAATATAGTGTTTTTATAGCTGCAACTAACATCATCATGGATTAATTGATCAATTATTTTCTCAATCACTTAGTTATTTGGTCCATAAAATAAAATAAAAAATGGTGAAAAATGTTGATCAAAGCTCAAGATGACGTCTTCAAATGTTTAGTTTTGTCCACAATTCAAAAATATTCAGTTTACTGTCAGAGAGGAGTAAAGAAACCAGAAACTGTCCACATTTAAGAAGCAGAAAACCAGAAAATTTGGACTTTTTTTAATTAAAAAATTACTCAAAATGATTATCAAAATAGATGCAGATTAATTTAATAGTCTATTGATAATAGATTCATTGTTGCAGCTCTAAGTGTTTTATGCTCGTTGTTAGGTTTATTAGTTTGTTCAGCTGCTCTTTCCTTTGTTGTGTGCAAATTATTGATTAATTGATTGATTGAAAGTAAAAAAAAATTCCAGCTAGTGAAGCACTTTTTCACTAGAGGGCAACTGTGTGTGTGCACTGTGCATGGTAGTGTATCATTCTTTATTTAAATATTTCAATTAATTGTAGAGCCCCGCTTTCAACCACTGTCAAAATTTGGTTTTCTTGTCAACGTAGACAAGCCCAGCACATATCTAAGTACAGGTAAACAGGAAGGGAGAAAGCTGACCAAGATTCCACCAGATACCAAGCTTGCTCATTTCTTATTGGAGTACAAAGTGAAAGGGGGTGGGACAAGAACAGTTATGACATTTGCTTATTGATTAATAAAACGGTGGTTGAATTGACTTTAACTAATTGTAAATTACTTTGCGTTACTGGTGTATAAAATAATCTTTAATGTCATCTACAGATTTTCACTCATTAATATTTTTCACATGGATATCCGGTCAGTGTTGATAGTAAATTAAATAAAATTAGTTGATGCTATTAATTCCTCAGTGTGCGCTGTACCAACTGACCCATTGTGTCCCATGTAATGTCCTATTCTATTTAACGTAGCAGTCTTTCCAGTGAGCTAACGTACACAAATGTAGCATCCTGACCCTGTTTGACCTGAATGGAAAGGAACCTTAATTGGTATGGCTGGTAACACCTGTGTTTACTCTTCTATTTCATGTCAAAAAGGTTTCTAACATCAAAAGGTGTGACCAGTGGGATGCCCTGTAAATAAAAATCTCCACATATGCTCCTGAACAATATGCAGCCTGTTACATTTGGATCACATTGCTCTTTTATATTGCCTCATATTATGCCATCAAATGAACCAATCTTAGCTAGCTAGCTGGCTACCAAATAGGCAGCAGGGTTATGGTCAGGGTTGAGCGGTCATGTAAATTGAATGCTTCCTCTCCCAATTAATGTCACTCAGCACCCATAAACTCGCTGTAATTCTGTAGGTCCATTAGCTAATGTTAGCATAGCAAGCCTTGGACAAAGTGCCTAGAGCTTAAAAGAGAGGAAGCATGGTTTTCTGGCCCTGCTCTGTGTACTGTTTGGCCAGTGAAAAGGAGCTCCCTTGTGGCTAATCAAACATGCTAATGAATGCAGGAGCACTGTGGTGTGTTTACAGTGCCCTCTTGAAAAAACAGTAATGACGGGAATAAAAACTGTTGGCAGAACCAGCATACCAGAACAGCTCCAGGTCACAAAATCTTTCAAACCTAATCAAAGGTCGTATCTTGTTTTTTAATCCGTACAAAAATGTGTCCAAAAAAAAGTGTTAATTTGTGGTTTTATGGGGAGTTATATGCACAACTATTTCTTGGCCTGAATTGTTGTCATCACTGTGAAGTCCTGGCAGGAAGTCATTAGAATCAGAAATGATTAGTCTACTGGAAATTTCATGGACCCAGTAGTGTTGTTTCCTATGAACTTTTATGATTGAAATGACATCTATAGGCCTAGTGGATGAAATTCAACTTGGTTACTAAGAGTTGCATGTTGACAATTTGAGTAATTATCATAAAGAGCTAATTAATTGCCTTGCATTGGAACTGGTTATAAATTTGCCTCTTGTTAATTTAAAAAAGGTGATCTAAATGTCTAAGCCCAAGCTTAATCTCTTCTAATGAGCCTCTAGATGACATTTTAATCATAAAAGTTCATACAACATCTCTGGGTTTCATATGGGCCATATAGGAGTTTCCAGTAGACTAGATGGACCCGTTTGGCTGACATTTGTTGCACAAATCATTTTTGTCCAAAGAAAGACAACATTACAAATTTATTATGATCTGCAACAAGATTTTATTTGTTTGTTGTTGTTTTTTTTTTTGTACCTTTTATGTCAATTTCAGGTCAAGCTCTAAACAGCACTCTAGGCTATTTTCTATGAAACCCAAGAAAACGAAAGAAGTTATCAGCTATACACTGACAAATTTTTCAGTGCTTTTTTGGGTTCACCTGAGTAAAACTGTTTCATGCACTCTCAGGAAGTGTTAAGATCAGCACAGATTTATGTGGTAATGATGGACATCAACATTTAACTAATATACTTGTTGTATTATAATCATTGATCAGTTAGTGGTTCACAGTGTTCTGCAGCGCAAGTTATTGATTAACACATGGATGATAAAGAAAAGTGAAAGTTGTTAGGATCAAACAAGGATGGATGTTAATTTACAGGACAGGTGTCTTTTAACAGAAGGTCCTGCTGCCTGGTTTCATACACTGATCGTGATGGCAATATGTTGTTGTATTAACTTGAAGAAATTTGTTTGGAAGAGGACACTGGCAACATATTTTCTTTTTTACTTAGTTTTTTCAGTCATTTTAAATCAGATGGGTGAAGGAAAGCATCAGGGGTCAGCAACCTCCAGCCCCTGAGCCGCATGCAGCTGTTTTGTCCTTCTCCAGTGGTTCCCTGTGGCTTTTACAAAAACTTATATGGAAATGAAAATAAATAAATAAATCATTTTCATGTATCACTGTTGTAGGTCTAAAGTGATTGTAAAAACTGTGTAGCCTGTACACCAAATGAAAAAAAGTTTCAATATTTCATCAATTAAAATGTGCATCATAACTATGTCTACAGTTCAGCGTCTTTTTCTCAAAATTTTGTCAGTGGCTAGTCTCCCTAGGCTAGCTATTGATACGAAATCCAAAAAGAAAGCCTGAGAGGAAAATAAAGTATTTAAAAAGTATAAGAATTTAATAAATACTCTGATCTCTGTTCACCTTCACCCAGCTGTTACAAGCTGCGACACAGTCTGTGCTCCCTGAATATATATTTATCCCCAAATGGACGCATGCATGGACGCGTGCATGGACACCTGCGGACACCACAGATGTGTGACCTTCCACCTTCCACTTGGCATTTATTATTCACATTTCAACTGAGGTTGCAATGTATCTGAACCAGGGCTGTCTGCCATGATGACATATGTGTCATTAAAGGCTGGGCTGGTCGTAGACTTCTTAGTTGTGGGGAACACACTGCACATTTGCATGTACAGTAATTATAGGGTTGGGTGATATGATAAAAATTTTACAGCTGGCCGCAGCCAGCCCATCAGCCAGTGACTGGTGATATATATTTCCTTTTTAAACAGAAAAATACAACTGTACATCTTCTGAATCTTCTGAAGACGAGCTTAATTGGCTCCTTCTCACTGTCAGTCTTTCCACTGTCCCAACAACCACCAACTCTGTTTTGGTTGAAATAAATCTTTAACTCATTATGTGAAAAGAGTGCCTAGAGTCTGTCTGGCTCTACAGGCCGTTTACCTCTCATTCCTCACCCAGCTCAGATCACTCAGCTCTGGCTGGATCATGGAGCCGAGCCTGTGACTTTGACAAAATAAAATAACAAATATCGTCCCAAAAATAGCTCCAAAAAACAAGCAGTGGATCACCGATAAGCAATATATTTGTCCAATCGCCCCACCTGCAACTACCTAGCCTACTGCTTTCTTCTAGAATCAGCTTGACAGTCAACCAAGCTTATTAATTGAGCAGTATACTATATATTATTATATTATATTATATAATTAATGCCTAGTAGTTCAAAGTTAAGTGCTCTCAAACAGCTGATCCATGCAGGGGTGCTGTGAGTAGAAAGACACATACATCTCAGAACGAATGGAAAAGTACTGTATTGCGAATCACACAAAAGTATTGCAAGGTGTAACGCAAAAGTTATTGCAAAAGAATGCAAATTTATTGCAAGAGAGCATACAGCACATTGAAAGAGAAAGCAAAAAGTAATCCTAAGATATCATTATCCTTACTGGGCTCTGTAAAAAAAAATCTCTTTCAATAGTAAAAGTTGCAGAACCCTGCATCAAGTTTTCACAAGTCTGGTTGGGCATCATCAGGACACAAAGACAGTTTGTCCTTCTCTCCTGCAGGTGAGAAAGACATTGCACATCCAGCTGGTCAGTGGATCCACCAGAGAGCCCCCATGTGTACAACAACACTTCTCTGTGTGAATACACCTGCTGTAAGCAATAAATAAAAACTTTTTTTAATCAACGTGCCTGTTTGAATCATGATTAAAATTATGCCTCCAGCGTCATTTACACTACATCTGGACTGCAGCACATATACACATTTTTGACAAATGGAACATGGGGACAGACATGTTCCTCCACCTGTGTCAACAGTAATATTGACATAATGTGTACAGTGCAGAGACGGACAGATTGAGACGTTGCTCCCGCTTCACCGCTAAATTTCTCATTACACTGAGAGCCAGACATCTCGAGCAGCACTGATGGAGGATGAGCTGAGCTGGAGGACACTGCCGGCCAATTTCCCTCATTACCCTAAATCCTCCAGAGCTCCCAGAGAGACGATGTCCATGTTAATAACAAGTTGTGAGACAATTTTTTAAAGGCGGTAAAAGCGCTGCATATAATAAATGACAGTGGTGGGAAGCTGTGCAGCCTGACCTTCTGAAGGCTTCTGAGTACTGCTCGTACTGTGAACAACCAGGGACAAATAAAAGCCTCATTACTTTAGCAATATAAAGCATAAAATGAAAAAAAAAAAAACAGATTGCAGGTACATACATTAAAATGCATTCTCCTATGGCCACACTAATGAGGGCAGTTATTTCAACAAAATGTGCCATCCTTAACCTCAGCTTCCACATCATAGTGCTTTATCTAAGGTGAAATGAGGCAGATGGTTGCTTTTCTGCAAACTCTACTGCCTCTAAAATTCACTCCATGTGCAAAATGCCTGAACATGTAATCTTTGGTGAAATCAATTAGAGTTGAATTTGAATGACTCTGTTATCCTGTTACAGTCTTTTAGCTTTTCATGGTTTATTTAAGGTTTATTCATGTTTGCAATCTTTGTGACCTCAGTAGAGTCTGTCTGGATGGCATGGAAGCGCTAGCTAGCTATCAGCTAGCAGTCATTTTGACTGATCTGCTGAAGCCGATCTAACAGCTTGTGCACACTTTGCAGGTCTATTGCAGTTTATTGGACTTTATAATTATTAATAATAAGTCCTGATTCCTTATTAGGGAGAATAATTTTACACACAAACATGCGTGCACACTGTAAAACATGAATGAAAGGTGTTTTTTGATTGTGGAGACGTGTGTGTGCACCTCAGCCAAGCGCGAGACACACACACCCACGTGCTTTTAACTTCAATATTTACACTTAATTACTGATAGAAAATATGTTCAAAGGACACTTTACTAATCCACACTCGTGTGTGGGGAGACGACTTAACATAAATTAAGGTGTTTGTGATTGTGCAGACGTGTGTCTGTACCTCGGCCAAACGCACTGGGTGCTATTTTGTGCAGACAGACTTTGCGCTTCAGCCAGGTTTTAGCCGGTCAAAGGCGCAGGTGGTTTTTACTCCAATGCCCCGAGCACAAGATAGCAAACACACCTGGCCACGCCTTCATTTTGCCTTCATTTTTAGACCTCCTGCCCACGGCTGCACAGATCAGGTGCAAGTTCATTTGTTATCTTGCAGACGTGGCAAAAATGGCAACCGCGCCAGTGCAAGATAGCAAATCCACCTGCGCCACCAGCGCAACGGCTTTGTGCTAGGTGTAAGATAGGACCCATAATGTTTTCAGGCATTTTGTTAGCGTTTCGATCCTTGGGTACATATTGTGACGCTGATTATTTTCCCCTCCAGTGGACAAAATGGCTGCCATGAAAAAGGTCTATTTGAACCTTTCCTCCAGTGCTTCCATTTAGCCAATAATCTCCAGTATTTCAATACTGACTAAATAAGGTGTAGGATGCATTGGTGGTAAATACTTGTCCAAATGCACCAGTATTTAGACAAAAGGTGAGCTGCAAAAGTTGGGCAATCATGAGTCTGTCTGTCAACATGAGGAAGTTGACTAGATTGATTCTGACAGCAGATTATCTGTGTGCTAAATGAGACATGATGGCATTTACATATTGATTTAAAAGCCACAAAACCACAATAATAATACAGGGTTCTAAATGACTTTCAGCATAAAGTATTAAAGTTATTATTATAAGAAAATGGCATTGATAAAGCTCTAATTTCAGACTCTGGCTGTAAGACAACAGACCTTTTTTCATAGCATGACATGGTGTAACAGTAAACACAGGTGTTACCAGTGATACTAATTAACGTTCCCTCCAGGTCAGACAGACTCAGGATGCTGCCATTGTACATGCTGGCTCACTGGAAAGGCTCTGCTGTTCTAATGTAACAGGACCTTAATTAGTATCATTGGTAACACCTGTGTTTACACTTCTATTTCATATCAATACAACTGCCATGAAAAAAAGTCTACTGTGGTGATTAATATCATTAAGAACAATTATATTTTATTCACACTTTCAAACATGCTACTTGACATTATAAGTATATAACTGTATGTGTATTTGTATATTTATTTATTCGGGATATTTTCACATTTTCTGTTTTTCTTATTGCAAAACTGGCCTTAAATTTAATTGAACAGTGTAGAATTGCAATGATTGATTGATTATTAATTTAATCAACAATTATTTTAATAATTGTTTAATCAGTTTGAGTAATTTTTTAAGAAAAAAAAGTCCAAGTTCTCTGATTTCAGCATCTTAAATGTGATTTTTTTTTGGTTTCTTTACTCCTCTATGACAGTAAACTGAATATCTTTGGGTTATGAGTAAATATTACTAAACATTTTCTGGAATTAAAAAAAAACAACAACAACAATTAATCTATTTATCAAGAAGTTATTCAACCAATAAATTGACTATGAACATAAAACAGTGGCATTAAAAAGTCCTTTAAAATCTCACATTTGCTTTTCAACTTGCTGGTGCATGTAGATGTCCAGAGAGACTAGTAAGAGTGTTTTTTAATCACCAAAATAAAGACTGACCTGAAAAGTACAAGTTTTATTAATCAATCATTCATCCATCAGTTTATTGCACAAGATGAAATCCATCCAGGACATGGGTGCAATAATATGAATACAGCAGAAAGTATATGATGAAATGATGGTGAGATACAGAGCACAGTGGTGCACTGACTCCACTCCACAATCCCTGGCTGTCTCATTATTTCCTTTGGATGCGGCTGCCGTTTTTTTTTTTTTTTTTTTTTTTTCTTCTCCATTCTCATTAGGTGATGCCCTGTTATGCTGCAGTGCTGTATGTGCGTCTCTGTCCACTGTGAAAGTGTGTCAGTAAATATCTGTACAAATGTTCCATCGTTCCCTCAGTAAATTTGTACTGTACTGTAAAACTTTGTGTGAAATCACACAAACAAATCCTTGTTTTTCAGACTCAGGATTCTTTATATTAAATTCTTTCCATAACTTAGTGTTGTTTAATGCACAGTTGTATTTTTATCCAAATGCCAAAACAAATAACTAAAGGATTATGATAAAATTACAAGATGTACTCTTTCTCTGTCTGCACAGTAGCATCCTGTAATGAAACCCTTATTGTCATAACTATTTCTGAACATATGCCTTCTATTTTGGACCAGTTCTTCAATTCCCTAACATAAAAAATGCATCTCATAAAAACAACACATTCTATTTGATTGAAAACAGTAAAAAGAGAGTTAAGTAAGAAAGGACTGATACAGAAACTTTGGTAATACTTCATGGTATGGATAAATGAATTATCATTAATTCATACATGACATCATCAGAGATGGGAAGTAACTTTGTGACTGTATTTCTTTTTCTGAAAACTTTTGCTCCCTACATTTTAACACAAATATCTGTACTTTCTACTCTTTACAAACAGGCTCATTACTTTACTTTACTTTAATGAAAACTATGTAAAAAGATATAACAAGACAAAAACATCATAAAAGATGTAACAAGACAAAAACAACATAAAATGAAAATGACGTAAAAGGTGTAACAAGATGAATATGACGTAAGGAGACAAAACTGGCGAAAAGTAATGTAAAGTATGTTACAAGATTAAATTGCGTAACAACGCAAAAACAACATAACAACATATAACTCAAATGACGCAAAAGATATTCTGAGACGAAAATAAAGTAAAACACGTAACAAGATGATGATGAAACAAGACAGAAACCATGTAACAAGATGTAACAGGACAAAAACGAGATAAAAGATGTGACAGGACGTGACAAGATAAAAGCCACATAAAATATGTAACAAGATGAAACAACAACAACGCTGCGACAGCGGTGTCTCCCTCTGAAATATCTATTCCGAGCCAGCATGATTGTTTTAGTTTGCAATTTTCTCATTAATCAGAGTTCAAATTCATGCCAAATGTTCACTGAATGAATTAGAGTCTGTTTATGAGCTGTAAGAAATCATTTATAATCTTGTAGAAGGAGTAGATGTTTAAAACGATTAAATTGAGCAAAATGTTAATGGAGTTTGGCAGGCAGAAGGCAGGCAGTGACTGAACCCTGTGTATTTTCAGAGCAGTGGGCTTTTCTTTTCAGGATAATGGGCTTAACTTTACATGCAGACAACTAACAGCTGATCAAGTGACAGTGTAGGACTCATCCTCACTTGTTATTGTTCAATTTACAATGTTGTGCTCATCTTACACTCCTTCGGTGCTCCTGCAGTCAGACGAAGCTTCTGGGCTGGAGGAAACAATTTGCTTAGACCATAGATCGTATATCAAATTCAGCCTAGTTAATATACAGTCTATGGCTTCAGCACACTATTTGGACAGCAGTACTCAATTTTGCACTAACAATTGTTGCATATTGCTCCTTTAACATATTGTTCTTGCATTAAGTCCTGCATGAGATGCTCTTAATTACTCTGCAATGTGTTCTCATCCTGCGGCATAGTGCACACCCACTCAGCCAGAGCCAAGTGCACTGAGCTGAGGGATTACTTCAACCAAAACTGAGTTGCTGGTTGATGGAAGTGTGGACAGACCAACAACAGTTTGTCGGTTGTGTTTTGAATGAGGTGTGTTTTACGAGGAGTCAACGAGCCGATTAGCTCATCTTAGTTAAGTAAAGCAGAAAAACCTGAAGTCAGAAAGTGTACAGTTGTATTTTTCTGTTTAAAAAGCAAAATAGGTGTGAGAATATTTATTTTTTTGACACTTTATGAGTTTCTTTTGTTAACTGGGCGTGGCGAACATACACAGTGTATGTAACGTAGTGAATTTGCTGCCTGTGCACATCACCCAGCTCAGACTCAAGAGGAGGTGGGAGGCCAAATCGCCAGTTCCTATTGCCCAGCCCTAGCAGATGATATACTACACGAATCAATTCATGCTTTTTCATGCATGAAGTCATGAATGAATTCATGATGATGATTCAGTGTTACCGCTGATTTTCAGTTCAAGCACCATTACGCCTTACATCATACCCCTAGTGGCTAATAAATACAAACACAGGCTGACTCTCTTTTGGCTGCAGTTCTTGAAATGACTCTCCTCATTCTTGTTGCAGATATTATTCAGAATAGTGGGTGCATGCAGTGCGATCTGATATTCACTGCAAAGCCCGGCTATTTCATCTTCATCTCCCACACTCGCTCCTAACACAGGGGCACCAACCCCACAGTTTTGGCTCATAACGACCCATCTTTTGTTCTGCGGTTTTCGGAGTGGATTTGCATGCCACGATATTGAAATCTGTGAAGAAGAATCATGTTCAGCTGCATGTTTTGTGACAGCTAAAAAAAATGAATCAATCCAGCTTCAATAACATCCAAAAAAAGCAACTGTTCCTGTACCACGAGTGAAATATTTCTGTTCGTCTGAAGACGCTCAGTAAGCAGCGAGCTTTCATCTGACTGGAAGAAACAGATTAGAAATCAGCTGACTGCTCCCTTCTCCCACTTCTGTCACAGAAATAACAGCTATATTTAATACTGCTCCGTAATAACATTTGTTTCTCTGACATCCCGGTCATTACAGCGAGCCGAGGACCACTCTTTGCCGGGCCAGTAACGACCAGGATGCATCACGAAATGACATTACAGTCATATTGATGTCAGCCATTACCCACTAAATCCAGGCCTTGCTTGTGTGCACTTGTTGTGGCCTCCGAAGAGCAGAGGGAAGGCAATAAAGACCGCTCGCAAAGATCTATACTCACAATTTCAATAATTTTATATTCAGCCAGTTTTAAGCTCAAGGCTGAAACTTAATTTTTTTCTAAAGATACTTTAAACAAATTTGCCTCAAGCCCCCAAATAAGTCTAGGAGCTTGTTTTGACACTAAGTGCTGCCATTATTGATTACGCTTGTCTGGAGTGAAGCAAAGGCAGCATTTCTGAAATGTTTGTGTTCTTATCTGAATAAAAAAAGAATTGAGGTTGTGTAGAACAAACTCCCAAAGCCTGAGGTGTGTTTTCTGCAAGATTTAGATATCACGCATGCTAAATACTTATATTAATGAAGTCAGACTCAAAGTGAAATATAAAATCTGGGCTGCAACTAAGTTATTTTCATTTTCGAATAATCTATAGATTATTTTCTTGATGATTTGATTCATCATTTGGTCTGTAAAACATCAGACAATTGGGGGAAACATCCTCCATCATTATTCATGATCATCATTTCTCAGAAAGACATTTTCATGCCCAAGAAGACATATTAACACAGATTTTTTTGTCCCACAACCAATCCAAACTTTTCAATGATGTAAGACAAAGAAAAGCTGCCAATCTTCACACAAAATGTTGACTGTCAAAATTGCTGCTGAATCATTTTCTGTCGAATGATTCATCAGTTAATCAACATTTCAGGTTTGAACAAAACGATGTCCATTAACCAAATGTTAAACTGAAATGACTGCAGGTAAGTTTTGTTAAAAAGTTCATATTTAAAGGCCAGTTTTTTTTAAAACATTTTCTTTCTTGAATTTTGCATTTCGAGAATAAAGTTGAAATGACTCAATTATATTCTCAACAATTCAACTTTATTATCAAGGTGCGAACAAAGATTGATTTATTTGTTCTTATCTTTAGAGTGTCATGGGCTGGCATCGCAATTTTGTTCAATCTATTTCAAAAGTATATTCATAAAAAGTTGTGGCTGATTGGAAATTTAAAGGTGTGAAACTCCAGTGTCCAAGTGCAAGTGAATGCAGCAGGCGTTGTTTGGAGAGACGGTTGCACACATTATCAGATATTAACACTGCACAAGCGTGTGATTAAACAGGAAGTATATCTCCTTATTCAGCAATGCAGTGACAGTTCATTTAAAGATCAGCATGTGAGAGTTTACAGCATGTGCAGCTTCAAATAATATAAAGTGACACAACTGGTGAATATCATCTTTATATCTATTTATCTACCTGTCCATTTATTAGTTAAAAATAACATGTTAAAAAGCATAAAATAACACATATAATTTAATGATCTGTTTTGTATATTTTATGCTGAATGACTTTCAGTGAAAAAAAGACATAACTGAAAAATTGTCAGAAGATACTGACTTCTAATGCTACCTTTAGATCATTCTATAATGATTTATGTGCCATAATAATGTTTGAGGGTTAAAATATCTTCATTTGAGGTTTTTTCCAAGCAAAGAGATTAAATCTGCATATATGTATATTTCTGCCACCCCTTAAAGTCTCCATGCCATGCAATATTTTATTTAGATTCACCCCCGTGAATAACAACCTTTTTGATTGAAAGTATTCCATCTCACCCGCTGATCTACTGTACTTTGATTTTACATTCCATAAAATATGTAGCAACATTTTTATGTATCAACTGTAAATCACTGTTTTATCAACTAAAATTCATGAATCTTCAGTTTCTTACCACATATCTTCATCACTGTAAAGTTTAATGAGTAATGAGTCTCCTTTCATAAAGCCAAACAGTTGCATACATTTCATTTATTTGTTGTTTCATTAATTTTTATTGTTTATTCAGATTCAGTCATGTGTTTTCATTATCTTTGGTCTTTTTTCCCTGCTGAATCCCATTACTGCTGATGCTGTGGTGGTCCAATTCCCCACAGGGATCCAATTAGGTTTCTTCTTATCTGTCGTTTCGCACCTCATCTCGTTTGTTTAACTCATGTGTCACCTACAGGAGCCACACTGTGAGACAGGCAACATGTAACCAGAAAACTACACTACTGTTTACGGCTCTGAAATAAATTAGATTTATGGATTTGGTTTTAATTGTGGCTTCGCGCAGGTGGTATACAAGTGTGAATCGCACCAAGGGCAACGAAAAGTGCCCCCGAAAAAATCTATTATTTCAGACAGCACAGAGATCTTTGACTCGTCAGGGCTTGTGATTAATCACCATGGCAACACTATTAATGGTCGCATTACTGCCTCAGTCAGCTGGGAGGCATCATCGCACAAAGCTGCGAGAGGATGGAGAGGGTTTGGGGGATTGAGGTTGAAGAAAATTAAGTCTCCAGACAGTGGTCTGCAATGCATTATGGGAGTCCCGGTCACCACGCACTGCGAGACAAGGCATTAATCAAACGGATGCCAGAGACCAAGAGAGCTCTCTCTGTTGCCACATACTCCCACCTTCCCCGCCAGTGATTGATTGGTATTCATTATCCATCGATTTGAGCTTTTTCTCCGTAATCTCTCGCCTCCAGTCATATCATGGCCTCGGAGGAGATCATTATTGTGAGCCAGGGACACGAATCATAAAAGTCAAGTGTAACAATTTTGGCTAAGGAGAAGCTGAGTGTGACAACATTAGCTCCAACAGCTAATTGAAGCTCTCATTAATCATGTACTCCTCTATGTAAATTAACCTTAGGAAATCAGTGGAGAAATGCAGACTGTGATGTTTTTCAATGTTTTTTTTTTTTCTTTGAGCAGTGATCAACATGTGGCTAAAGAAGTTACTGTATAATAATGAGTGATTGTTCACAACGGAATTTGCAAACATGATATGCAACCCAATTTCTGAAAAGTTGGAAGTGTAAAACATGAAAAAAAGAGAATGCAATGGTTTGAAAATCTTTTCGACCAATATACAATTGAATACAGTACAAAGACAATATATTTAATGTTCAAACTGATTAACTTTATTGTTTTTTGTAAATCATTCTGAATTTGATGCCTGCAACACATTTCAAAAACATTGGCAGAGGGGCAATAAAAGGCTGGGAGTGTTGTAGAATGCTCCAAAAGCACCTCTTTGGAAATTCCGCAGGTAAACAGGCTAAGTGAAAAAAGCTGAGAGTCATAACTGAGCATTAAAGGGGAATCCTCCAAAGGCTCTGTCATTTACAAGCATGGATGGGGTGAGATTCACCACCTTGTCTTAACCTGCCTGGGCAAATCATCCAAAAGATAAGAAGAACGTTTCTCAACATGCAGTTTCAAGGAATTTAGAGATTTCACCCACGGACAGCACTTCAGTAAAAACTGCATTAAAAAACCCACATAACTGTATAAAGGATACTACATGGGCTCAGGAACACTTTGGAAAACTGTTGTCAGTAAATAAAGTTTGTCGCTGCATCTACAAATACAAGTTAAGACTCTACCATGCAAAGAGAAAGACATATATCAACAACATCCAAAACGTTGCAGACTTCTCTGGGCCCGAGCTCATCTGAGATGGACTGATGTAAAGTGGAAAAGTGTGCTGTGGTCTGACGAGTCCACATTTCAGAAACCATGGGCATTGTGTTCTCTCGGCTAAAGAGGAGAAGGACCATCCAGATTGTTACCAGCTTCTAACTTCAAAAGCGAGCATCTGGATGGTATGGGGTTGCGTGAGTGCCCATGGAATCATGGGTAACATGGCAACATATGCTGCCATCCTGTTGACGTCTTTTTCAGAGTCATCCCTGCTCATTTCAGCAAGACAATGCCAAGACACATTCTGTGTGCGTTCCTACATTGTGGCTTTGTAGTAAAAGAGTTCAGGTACTGGACCAGCCTGCCTGCATGTCCAGACCTGTCTCCTATATCGAGCAAAAATGAGAAAGAATTTCACTTTCAGAACGTCAACAATTAGTGTCCTCAGTTCCAAAATGTTTTCTGAGTGTTGTTAAAAGAAAAAGTGGTAAGCACTGCCCTTGTTCCAACTTTTTTTTTAAACATATTGCAGGCATCAAATTCAGAACAAAACATTTATCACTTTCAATATTAAGCATCTCGTCTTTGTACTGCATTCAGTTGTTTATAGGTTGAAAAGAATTTGCAAATTATTGAAGTCTGTTTTACACAACATCCCAACAGTGCTCCTGCATTTCAGGAGAACACTTAAAATATGGAATAGATGCAATTAACAGTTTAGAGTCCCCATCATTTATATGACCTTTAGACTATCTTTGCACCACATTAATTGCATTTTTCTCAAATGTTTTCTCTATTCTATACTTCTTTTTTCTCCTCAAAACTGTGTCAATCATACACTCTTTTTTTTTTTTTAAATATTGACTAAGATGATGTTGATACAGGCAAAAAAGAGGAACTCAACTGTGAAGGCAATGCAGATCCTGGACAGACGCACACTCTAGAGTTGTAGCAGTTAACAGGGAGTGATGTAATTCATCATCTTTAAAGGCAGCCGGTACAATCATGTTTGGTTTTGTGTCAAAATAGTTGCATTTGCAAGAGGAACATGAAGTGTATTGTGAATGCTTTTCATGCCATCACCTAGAGCATTGGTTCCCATCCTGGGTGCGGGGCCCTCCTTAAGCTTCTCCTGTGATGTCATGATGATGTCACTGGTTCAGAAGTTTATATAGACCTTTTACAGCTGACTTCATCGAAAAGCTGCACACGCATTTCAGCAACAGAAGCAGCGGTCTCCTTCAGTCATCCAGACGAGTTATCAAGCTGCAGAGGTTGAATCAAACATTTTACCAGCACCAAAATCACCAAAACATTTGTTTGTTGAGTATATGATACTTCAGAATTGATATTCCAGTGGTCGATATAAGTTGCTCAAACTTCAGAAAAATTGTGACCGTTTCAGAGCAATTGGTGGCGTCTATGGCCGCAAGCTATTAAACATGTTGATTAGACTGAGAACGCAATTAAAACTGTTCGTGTTTGCAGCGGCCCATTGACAAGCTGTTGTGGTCCGCCGTACTTCCGCTGCCAAGATGCGCACGCAGCTTTCTCATTGTTTACAAACTGAAAAAAGGGTCTATATAGACCTTGAGAAGATGAATGGACTGAGCTGGAGTCGACCCGGCTCCCTTAGATGGGATGCGTGGCGTGGACCTCCCCCACATGTTCAGAGGTGAATGAGTTGAGCCGCTGGCGATTGCCAGAGTTTCCCACTCTGACCCAAAGTCAGCGAGCATTAACCGGCCTTGGGAAAGCTGGGCTCAATTGAGCCACTTTGTCCCCTCCTCTGTTGCTGTGGGCTGTAGGACCCCCATGGAGTCTCGTTCCATCTTTGTGAGCACACGTGTGTGAGCGAGTATGTGAGAATATGTCCCCCACAGGAGGAAAGGACAAAAAAAGGTTGTGAACCACTGACCTAGAGAGTAACATTAAGACTTGAACAGAGCAGAGCAGCGATCAGCTGTAACAAACGAGAGCTGCTGAGCGACACATGCCGCTGCATTGAATAACGTAAACCACCGCTGCGGTGAAGAAAATCACTCTGCTTATTTGTTTCACCTCAAGACTCAGATTTAACACGAAAGGATAGTTAGAACAGTTCTCCCTGAAATCAGTCAATACACATTGTACACATTCCCCCTGGCCTGCAGTGCTATTTATCCATCTAGATTTTTTTGAGTTTTGAGATGTTTGCCTTTTCTCCAGTATGTTGGGACTAAATGGCATTTGGTTTATGGTGCCCAAAGCACAAAAAAAAAAAAAAAAAAAAAAAATACTTTTGAAAAGTCATGACCTGGTTGCTCAAAATAACCCACAAGCCTGCCTGTGAGCAGGTTTATGTAGGAACTACTTTCTTTCTGTAGTAGAATCTACCGGAACTACTTTCTTTTCATTGCTCCCCAATGCATAAACTGACTGAATGTTCGTTTTCTGCAGTGATACTTGCAGCCCACAGACCAAATTTGTCCCCTGATAGCATGCCAGGTGGTCTTGTGTCCATTTTCTAATTCGCAATGAAAATAAATTAGGTGCTACTTTTTTTTTTCCCAGGATGAAGGGACAGATAATGTCAGTTGTGTATTACGGCCTTCTAGCCAGTGCAAAGTGCATGGGCAAGTGTGGTATACAGGGGAAGACAACTATGAGCTGAAAAGGAGAAAAAGTAAAACAGGAAAGTGTATTTCATACTAAAAGAGCCTGTGCCATTCACTCTGTCCCTGATAGGAGCAGTTTATGTTTATTATGGTTATAAATCATTCCAACAGTGATTTCATGATGGAAGATGTGCCAGACATGTTTAATGTTGTATAAATTCTTTCAATGTTACTGAAGCATTTACTACAGCTGCAATGATTAATCAAATAATCGATCACTAATCGATTATTAAATCAATCACCAACTATTTTGATGATCAATTAATCCTTCGTTTTTAATTTTAAAAAAAGTCAAAATTCTCTTACTCGCTGACAGTCATCAACAGTTATTAACAGTTATGGACATCACTGACAGTCATTGGTGCTCATGGATGGTCACTGGCAGTCATTGACAGTCATTAACATCATTGACAGTCAATGACAGTTATTAATAGTTATTGTTATTAATAGTTATTAACATCATTGACAGTCACTGATGATCAATGACAGTCATTAACAGTTATTAACATCACTGATTGTCATTAACCGTCATTAACAGTCATTGACAGTCACTGACAGTTATTAACAGTTATTAACCATCATTAACTGTCACTTAAGATTGTGACAGGATTAATTAATCAATTATCCAAGAAAATAAACGACAAATTAATTGATGATGAAACTAATCATTAGTTGCAGCCATAGCATTTACAATTAAAATGCAGTTGCAGTTATTAAATGCAGTAAAATATCTGATTAATCTGTCAATTGTTGCACCAAGTTAATTAAGCTAATGACTCAGTTAATTCATTTGAAAATAAAGAATTTCCAAGAAAGATGAGTAATTGGCCTTTTAATATAATTCATTTTATCAACTGTTATTATTCATGTTTATTTATTATGTGGCTCCTGGCCTTCTGTCATTTTGCGAAAGTGGCCCAGAGACAAAACAAGATGAAAATCCCTCATCTACTTGGTAACAATGTTGGCAAAACTGTCAACAAAAGGAGCCAAGTTGAACTTTTAAATTGGAGAAATCCAAGTGTATTTTTGCTTAAACTGGAGTTTTTGGACACAAAAAGATGCCCCGTTGCTATATTGACAGTGAGCTCGATATGAGACAGGCTTTGTGGTATTTTGGTGTGTTTGCTTGATGAGCACTGCTTCGCTTGTTCTGTTCTTTGACATCAAAAGTCCGTCCACTGTGCATTTCACATGATGTTTTTCTCTCTGAATAAATGCTGCTAACCTGAGACTTGACAGCCTCTCCAGCATCAGAGCTCTCTTGTTTGGTGTTTGTTCCATCATGAATGAGATTCATTCAGCTCTTAAGTTTCTATTCGCGTTCTTCCCCCCCACATCAATGCCCCCCAGTGACAAAAGCTCTGAATTAGAGCATGAAATGTTTAAACCTGATATACATATATAGAACAGACAAATATACACACACATACACATACACAAAAGCCTGTTCTGGTCTTGAGTCTTTTCCACATCACTTTTTTAATACAGTCATTTACGCTCATTTAGACTACAGCTGGGCTCGGATGTCTCAAATCTCTAATCACGTGTAATGAAATTATCCGTCAAATTCACAGAAGATTAATCTAATTTTAGGTGGAACATCACCCAAAAGGTAAAAAAAACAGAGATGTGTGACTAAAGCCAGTTAATGTAGGCACAGGAGTTTCTTCTGCACTTCTGTGTAATCGTGATGCTTGGGCGCTTGGGGGAAATTTTAATATTAGTTCCACATCTGTCACTGTTTTGGTTGCAGCAACCGAAATAGGCTGGTAAAAATGCCTTTCTGAGGACACTTAATCATCATAAATATAAACTGTAAACATTACCACTGCACGTATTTTATGTTAGTGTTGAATGAGGAAAAATGATCCTGGTCTTTAACTTTATATTTCCCCCTAGCAGAGGTTGTAATTTCCGTTTTGTGGCAGCCTGTTGTGAAAGAATTAAAAGAAAATAGCAGCGCAGGTTAGAGAAAAACGTAGGATGAATTCAGAATATGTTCTTGTTTGTCAATTAAATGAGTAAAAAAAAAAACAAAAGCTCTGTTCTGTCTTTCTAACATCAATTTAAAATCACTCTTGTGTAGCCCATCACAATTTTACAAATCATCTGAAAGGAGCCAGGGGCTGCTGGGTAGTTAAAGACAAATGAGAAAGCCTGAATTCAAATTACTGGTGAACAATGGAAGTCATCACTATTTTGACATCTTTACAGAGGACTACAAAGAACTGATACAGAGCTTCAAGTGTTTTGGCACAACATTATGACACCACGATGAAGTTGATGTTTGGCCTTTTGGAAATTAAGGGGCCTATCTTATGGCGATCTAAAAGGCATGGCTCAAAGCACAAGGGTTTTAATTTATTCAGGGCGCGTCTAAATCCACCTTTGCCATCTTGCGCCACAGGTGCACAGAGGTACAGACCTTATCAGCTGTGCACAAGTGCCTTGATTAATTGATGGGTGTGTTTTGAATGTGACATGCAATAAACCAATCGGAAAGTCAGCTCTCATCAGCTTTAAGAAGCGGGTGCACCCGGAGCAGGCAAGAATTGGCAGGGAATCAGGTGAAAACACTGATTACAGGGACAAGGCTGTTGGATTGGACTAATGTTAGCATTACTGTGGGTGGAGGAAACAGAATCAGAAAGTGTTACTGAAGTTTTAGAGAAGTGATGTGCAATTACGCACAGGTAATCCAACATAATTGTTTTAATCTTTGTCTTTCTACTCCTTAGATTTTCAACACAGGCCCGTTATTTTAGTTTTGATTGTTTTTATTTTGCATCATTGAGCGCTGCCTTCCCAGCATCAAGACTAAACACATAGAAAAGATGATTCCTTGCGTATTGTGTATCACTGCGTATCATGCGCGACACAATGAGACAAAATCAATGTAAAAGACGTAACAAGAAAAAAACAACATAGCAAGCTGAAAAACAGCATAAAAGACATAATAAGATGAAAAGCTACGTACCAAGACATAACAAAAAAAGCAAAGACATATAAGATGCATCAAGATGAGAGCAATGTTAAAGATGTAACAAGATAAACAGACATTACAAGACGTTACAAGATGAAAACAACATACCAATACAAAAACTACGTAACAAGACATGACAAGGCAGAAATTGTGGAAATGAATATGAGATAACAAGACAAAATGGACAAAAGACGACATAAACAAAGTGAAAATTATGTAAGACATAACAAGACAAAAACAAGATAAAGACCTAACAAAACAACATAAAATGCATAACAAGACTCGACCACAGAGAGAAATTAGGTTCACTTAGCTTTTCACAGAAACAGCTGTCGTTCATAGGACAACTTTTAACTTTTTAACATCATTATACTCTGAAGAACATTTCAGAGCCTGTACTTTTTCACTTATACTTGAGTAAAGAAGTTGAATCAGTACTTCTACTTTCACCAGTCTTTTTTTTTTACACAAGAATCAGTACTTCTTCTTAAATAATGAATATGTGTACTTTCCCCACCTCTGGTATTTATATGACACTGTTACATGATCTTATAGATGTGAGTAAAAGATCAAATAGATAAAGAAATACTGCCAGCATACAGCTGCTTTGTTTACTGGTGAGCCTGAGCAGACTTGATTCCAGAGGGGTTTAACCAGGATTTATTTTTCTCTGAATCCCTGATTTTATAGCACCCTTTCATTTAAGATAACATCACAACTTCAGGACTCCTCGGCTCTTGAGGCAGCGCTTGCCACTTGACTCACCCCACCAGCTTTACAGTTATTTGCTCAATGCGGCCTCTGTCTGTCATTTAATTATCATTTTTATTGCCACAGAACCCCCTCCAACTCCATTATAGTGACGGCGGTTGTCACAGACTCACCTGGAATGGAATCAGTCAAACACACACAGGCATGAATTAAACATTATGGCTGCACACAGAGTTAGCTGTGAGGCATCACCTGCTAAACCGCGCATTTTGAGTGCATGGCTGCACATATTTACAGAGAGACGTATCACAGGCTCTTGTCCATATTTCAAAGACTGCATCATAATTGTTTTTAAAACACTGTGAAATGATTGCACACTGCACTGAGCTGTCAACTGGCCTTCCATGATGAATGTGCAGAATGTGTGAAAAGAATGTGAGGATAGAGAGAGGTATTTTAGTATTTGTATTCATATTTTCTGCTACTTTAAACCCATCAGAGGGAAATGTATGTTTTTTTTAATGCCAGGACTCATTTTATCTTATAAAATATGATGCCTTGTTATAGATTATTGTAGTCATATGATATAGGCCTAGATAAAATTTGCTCCACTGTTACCGCGCTGCAACTGCTGCTCACACATTAAAGCTATAGTGCGTAACTTCTGTTGCCCCCTAGTGGAATTCTGTGTTATTACAACAATAAAGCCGGCACTTCCATATGACGTATGCCCAGGTGTACGGAAGACAAGGTGCCTGCTAATTTGTAGCTGACAGATTAGTGGATGAAAAGACCCAGTGGTAGTCAGCAGAAGTCATTTGTTGTCCGTCAGTCACTTTCCTTCTTTGCTAATAGTCCTTCAGCCGAACATCCAGGCTTTTTCTTTGTGGTAGGATCCACTTCTGAACCGTGTCTCGGCCGCTTCTTTGGGTTCTCCACCATGTTGCTTTCTCTTTCTACCTGCGCTCTGCCTCTTGCTATGACACTCTCTGCTCTTCCTCCCCCTCCCTTCTTGTTGTGAGGTAAAACGTGTCTGTATTTCCTGTGCGCCAGTGTGGGAATGTCGCCGGTTGACCAGCAAAGCAAAAATGATATATACTGAAAAATACCGCGAGATGTTAGAGGAGCCGATCGGCTTAATCAGCATTGTGTCATCTCCTCTAGTAGTGGCTTGGGTGAAACGACATTTACGGACATGTAGAAGTTACGCACTATAGCTTTTAAGGCTCAGTGAGTGAGTGAGTGCCGATCCCCAGCAGGCAACAAATGATGAAACACCTACTGCAATGACACCTCAACTCCCAGGCGCAACCAGTGGAGATTTACAAAGTTCCGCCAACATTAACATGACCCCCACACACCCACGTTGTACCAAGCTGAAAAGATTTCAAACTGAAGCAGCTGTTGATCACTTGTGGCCCCTAGTGTGCTAGTGTACACTAGTACTGAGAAGAGTGAGAAGTCAGCTCGTTGTATAAAACAGAGCACTCAAAAAATAGAATTGGTCTCCACCAAAGTTGCAGTTTACATCCAGGTCTGTCCTGACTATAGTGTGTGTCATGACAACTGAAGGAATTTAATATGGAACCTACCACTATATTGACCTGTAACTTTGAGGGAATTTAATAAAAGGTACTAAGTTTTTGGCAAAATGGAAGTTCTCACTTCTTTTTCAAGTGAGAAACATGCTGTCTTCACTTAGAGACTGTTTTTACAAAGGAGGACAGAGGACTGATAGAGAGCTGAATATTATGATGTCACAGTGGAGCTGACCTTTGACCTTTTGGATATAAAATGTCATCACCTCATCGTTTTATCCTATTAAACATTTCTGTGTAATTTTGTCATAATTATTATTATTATTATTATTATATGAATTCTTGAGTTATGATCAAAAATGCGTGACCTTGTGCTTTCACCACTAAAATGTACTCACTTCATCTTTGAGTCCAAGTGAAAATTTGTGTCAAGTTTGAAGAAATTCCCTCAAAGCGTTCTTGAGATATCTTGTTTACAAGAATGGGATGACCTCCAAACACAATGCCATGAAAACATAAAGACATAAAAGTCATTTAAAAAAGGTTTTTCCAGGTTTTGCAAGAATTCAAAATCACAGAGGTCTTTCAGCTTACAGTCATGAACGAGCACAAGATCTGGCTGGAGTGAACATAGATGTAATATAGAGCCATGGGACGCACAAAGAGACTGTTGAGGCAGAAGCAGATGATCAGTTAGAACTTATTCAGAAAAAGTGTTTTGTCCACATTAAGCCCATTAATATTTTTTCAAAAAAAATATTTGCTTTCTTACAGAGAGGTCAACACTATCTACAGTGTTCAGAAGAGTGTATCAGTGCTTGTTACATTTCAGGATTTCTTCACAGACACATTTCAGTTTAATGATCAGCTCAAGAAAGCAGGTTCTTTCTTTTTTTTTTTTTTTTTTTTTTTACCAGAAACAGTGTTTTCAGAAGAGACTTTTTATGTTGAAGAGCTTTTGACTGGGTACTTGTGCCTCAGAAAGACAAAGCTGGAGGACAGAGAGTCTCCTTCTTTTTCTTTCCCTCTCTCAGGCATCAGTCACGTATCAGCACTGGCACCCTGCCCACGGGGTGCTAAATTATCGGCATAGACCCAGTTGTTATTATAAATTGTTGCACTGAATCGCATTCTGCAATAAAAGCATTCCATGTTGTTAGCCTGGGCTAATCTGTTTCCCCGTAATTTAATACTTTCATAGATGGCAAACGATGAAATATAGCCAAGACAGGACAGGCAAAGTGCATTACACAGGCCCTGGATGGCGATTTGTTGCCTAATGAAGCCATTAACCTCACACTACCAAATTTGATACAGGCAAAATAATGGCTTCATTAGCGTTAAAAATTGCAGCCCTGTGAGGGAGAATTTTAATGCGCACATGTTGGTGGTGCATATTATCTCACCACCCAAGAGAACAAAGCTCAGAGTAACAAACACAAATCTTAGTTTCTGTTAATAAGAAAACAGGAATGAACATGCTGCTGAAAACAATGTTAAAGAGCCGCTGCTTCAAATAACGATCCATGGTTTATTGAGAAGAGCAATCCCATCATTAAAAATCATTCATCCTTTTTTGTTGTGTACAAAAGTCATGATCATTATTATTAGGGTTATTACGGGCTCTTCTCCAGAGAAAATTGTGATCAGGGTATTTGACAGAGATAAGATAACTAAGTACAAATACTTTGTTATTGTACTTAAGTAGAATTTTCATTTATTTTTCTGACAACTTTTTATTTTTACTCTCTACATTCTTACACAAATATCTGTACTTTCTACTCCTTATAGTTTTAAAATAGACTTGTTTCTATAGAAGTACTTTTTTATTATTTTTATATTGCATCATTGCGCTACGCCTTTCCAACATCAAGACAGACTTAAAATAACATACTAAAAATAACATAAAAAAGAAATTCTTTGGTGTATCCATCAGTGCATATCACAACAAACAATGAAACAATAAAGTAAAATACATAACAAGAACAACAATGTAAAAGACATACAACAACATAACAAGACGAATCAAGATGAATATGAATGACATTAAAGGTGTAACAAGATGTAACAATGTAAAAAACGTAACAAGGCAAAAATAAGGTAGAAGATGTAAGAGGATAACTGTGAGGAAAACGACATAAAAGATGTAACACTGTAAAAATATGAAAAGCACATAAAAGACATAACAGAGTTTCAAGTTTCAAGTTTATTTGTTCAGGGACAGTGCACATTGATGAACATTGCTGTAAATGTACCAGTTTGTAGCTGATTAGCTAATTTCCAACTGTAGTCCCTAGGCAAGGTGTTGATTGCCTAATATAAAAACATTAAAATACACATTACAGAAAATTACAAATTACAAAACAAGACGAACATGTAGCAAAACAACATAAAAGACACAAGACGTAACACCACAAAAGATGTAACAAGGCAAACATGACGAAAATTATATAAAAGATGTAACGACATAAAAGACATAACAAGGCGAAAACAATGTAAAAGACGAAAACAGATAAAACAACGTCAAAGATGTAACAAGATGAACATGACAAAAAACAACATTAAAGACGTAACAACACATAACGACATAAAAGAAATAACAAGATGAACGTGATGGGAAACAACATAAAAGATGCAATAAGATGTAATGTTGTAAAAAATGTGACAAGGTGAAAACATCGTAAAAGACGTAAAAAGATGAAAACAATGTAAAAGACATAAGATGAACACGGCGCAAATTACACAAACGACATAACAACGTAAAAGACGTAACAAGGCTAAAACAACGAAAAAGATGTAACAAGGCAAAAAGATGCACAGGCGAAAATTACGAAAAGACGAAAACAGAAGAAAGTGGCATAAAAGACAACAAGAAGTAATAAGATGAACATGATGAAAACAACATAAAAGTGCTAATGTAAAAAGATTTTTAAAAAAACAACATAAAAGACATAACAAGACGTACGATGTAACAGGGCAAAAACAATGTAAAAGACATAATTTTTCAAAAAAAGCGTAAAAGGTGTAACCAGATCTATCAACATAAAAGACATAAGAACTCAAAAACAATATAAAAAATGTGCACAGACACAGCAGGTAGAAATGTCCTTCAGAGGGTGACTTTTTACGTTTATACTTTGAGTACATTTCAGAGCCTGTACTTTTTTACTTTTACTTGAGTAAAAAAGTTGAATTAGTACTTCTATTTTTAACAGTCTTTTTTTTTTTACACAAGTATCTGTACTTCTACTTGAGTAAAGAATGTGAGTACTTGTGCCACCTCTGGTATTTGATCACAATGCTCATTATAATACAGCTGTGTAACTGTTGTGCATTGCGGTTCAAAGAGCAATAACTGATGGCATCAACTGTTATCCATCCTCTCCTCTCTTCTTACTGATTCGCATGGCTGATCAGTCAACTCATTATAATTAAGAGGTGTTAATTAACATGAGACAGGACTGGCCTTTGCATTCCAATGACAGCTCGCCGCAGAAAAAAAAAAAACACGTTAACACCCGAGTCCCTGCTCAGCTCAACCAGGGGTGTAAGGTGACGGTGTGCCGCCTCCTTCCCTCCCTCCTTCCTCGCATAGGTTAAGAGTTTCTCAAGTAAATTACAGGCAGTGACTTTTGTTTGTATCTCCCAGCTCGTTCCTCCGGTTCTCCAAGGTTCCCACCTCGGTTTAATACATCATTCATCAAATTATGGAAAGCCATTAGTGTCAAGATTTGGAACTTGCAAATTCTTTGTGGCGTCTCGCTTAGCATATAAAGCAGAGCGTGCCGGCTTTTATGCCCAACTAAATATCGATGACAGCCCTTGTTACTGTTGATGGATGAGCTTCATAATTAGATGGTGCCACTGCTTTAGACTATTAATGAGGGTTGAGAATCAAGCCCTCCCCCTCCACGGACAATTTTTGAGGCGTCTCGTATTTGCCAGACAGAGGGGCGACCTGCAAACAATAGTGCCGCTGCAGGAGGCATGAATAAACATCATGGTGGTCTCTGATGCTGAAAACAGAAACTCTCGAGTCACTATCACGCCGTCACTGCTCTTACTTGGTCGAAGTTATCAAGAACCATTCAGAGACCTCATCTTTAATAAAAAAGAAACTTTCTAATGACACCGGAGGAATTAATGGGGAAATAATTTGCAGGTGAACAATTTAAATTTGATTATGTTAATCGACCAAAACACAGACAGAATCTTCAAGAGGAAGAGGTTCTAATACGAGCTGCTCACTCGAGGCCTCAATGCCGTGCAGCTGTCAAACTTTTTAGAGGACAGATGTGAGACTGGGACTTCAGATTCCTTTTGCAAAAGTAAGAAAACTTTCCCGCTCATATTAATGCAAATAGAAGAGTGATCACTGCCAGCAACAGTTGGTGAAGCACCTACTGCAATGCCATCACAACTTCCAGATGCAACAAGCAGAGATTTTCAAACGTCCACAAACATTAACATGATCCCCGCATACGTTGTCTCGAGCTGAAGCAAGATTTCAAAATGAAGCAGGGTGGGACTGGGGTTCCATCAGAACTATGTTACACCACTGCTCCAGCACTGACAAAGCGCTGTGGAGACAGGTCTGGCTATACAAGACTAACCTAGATGTGACATCAGGACTTCAGCTCTCTCAATATTTTGACTGATTTTTCAGTTCACATTTTTGTTTCTTACCTTTTTTCAGCTAAAATGGATAATCCTGGTTTTCAATGTCATTTCAAACACTGAGCAAGAAAAGTGGCACACAGTGAGGAAGATGAGCCATCAACTAATACAATATGTTGTCACTCGCAACATGTCAAATACAGCAGCTTGGTAAGTGCCCCCAAACTTCAGATACTTCTATATGAATCAGATCATTTCAAAGAAACAGGCAGACATTTTAACACCAATATGCGAGTTTGAGAGAGCCATATGTAGCAATTGCACATGCAAAAATGAGTACTATAGTTCAAATAGCAAGTTGGAGCCATTGATGATATATTAAATAGGTTGTAATCCTGTTTTAATATACGATCTATGGTTGAAGCGAGTTGTTTCCCGCTGCCCCCTTCTCATCAGACACAGCAGAGACAGGCAAGAGCCCTGTGAGAGCCTGCAGGAATGCAGGATGCGCATAACCTCGTAAATTGACAATAACAAGCAACAATGAGTCCTCCACTGATCAGATGTTTATCAGCTGTTTAATTGATCAGCTGTTAAGCACTGTCAGTTGTCTGTCAGAGTAAAGTTAAACCTGTTATCCTGAAAACAAAAGCCCACTGCTCTGAAATAACACACTCTGGACGATGAGTTAAGTGGCTGCCTGTCTCACTGACTGCCAAACTCCATCAACATTTCGCTCAATTTAAGAGTTATAAACATCTACGCCTTCTACAAGATAATTAATGATTTCCTATGACTCATAAAAAGACATTTACTCATTCAACAAAAAAATCAGCATCAACTTGAACTCTGTTCTGTATGTCTGCTTCATATTAGTCAGTTATTTCAGGGGGACACCACAGCTGTAGCGTTCTTATCAAGTGAAGCGAACATTTCAACTTAATATGTTTCCTTCATCTCTGATGACAGTCATTGTGTAAGTTAATCCATTAAATATATTACAGATTTCCCCTTTAATTTTGTTTTCTGTTCAGCTCTCTTAATGTTTGGTCTGAATAAGAAATGGTAATAGCCTAGTAAGATTTATTTCTCTTTCTCTCTGTTATTCACTGGACTGAAACTGCCATGCTTTGCCCTGTTTCATATAATTTCTGGATAAATACATGAATGACAGCTAACAAATACCCCTCACTCCTCAACTAATGATAAGACTGCAGTTGCTTACTTAAGCTGATTTGACTTATAACAAAGCTCAAAATGCTCTGAAATCCTCTTTTCTCTGGGTATGTCATCATTTTCTAGTCACAGTCCTGTTTGAAGACTCGGCTGTCAGTTTGTCGACTTAAACACGTAGAGCTCCCTCCTCTGCTCTGCACATGAAACATGTCTCAGTACTTGCACCTACATCTGATAACAACTGTATGAGCGCTCAACTTTTCATGTTTGCAATCCTTCTTAAATCTTTTCAAAGCCAATTTTGCCTTCTGACAGATGAGCTGCAGTTGCATGGCACCACAATTTATTATTCCTACGACACAGATTCAGTTTTACAGTTTTACTTCGCTCAGCATCTTGTCTCTTGTTTGTTGTCATCTCATCTTCCGAGCAATTCCTCACAGCCTGAATAATGCGGGCCTAAATCAATCAATCAGTCTCCCTATCTATAAGTCAGTCAAGCCATCTATTAAACTTCGTTATCGTGACAGGTTGTGCAAATAAAATGATGTCATGTGCATGGACTAGAAACTGACATTAAAAAATAACATTAAAATGTCCACAAACTCATTCTGTCACCGGCATTGATAGACAGAGACCATAATGACAGCTCATGCACTCATCCAGACAATTCTCAGGATATGAAAATAGTAGGGTTAACACAGTGATACTAATTAAGGTCCTAGATACTAGTATCATTGGTAACAACTGTGTTTATCCTACTATAACATGTGAATATGGCTGCTGTGAAAAAGGTCTATAGACATGCCAACACACTAGGATATCGTGTCATTTTGCCTCACCGAGGTGTGCAAAGTATAGACCTATGAAGGTGCACACAGTATAAGAGCAAGAATTTTCACATAATGATCATGCTGGGGTGGCTGGATGGGTAAAACACAGTACTTAGACATGGAAGACATAGTTTAGTTCAGTTCCCATGAAAGGCAAGAAGGCAGAGTTGATAGTCTGAAGAAAGGAGTTATCTCAACCCAAATATCATGTTTTCATAAACCGAACCAAGTAGTTTTGTTGCCTAAACCTAACCAAACTGTCAGCTGAAATGTTTCACCTGGCGGTCCACTGCATTGATGCTGGATTGACTTATACAACCAGAGTTAGCCTTAACCAAATAGTATCTGTCATTGACTGAATGTTTTCTACCAATTGCAGAAAAATCTGAAGGACGTCTGACTAAAACAGACTAAAACACTGAGGACGATCTATTGTAACAAGTGGTTGCTTTGGCTGCAGCAAGGGATAGATCACTTGAAAGGAATAATTCACCTTAAAATGAAAATTCAGTCATATACTCACCCTCATGCCGAGTGAAGGTCAGGTTTAGTTAGTTTAGTCCACAAAACACTGCTGGAGTTTCACAGTGTTGCAGAATCTCCCAAACAATGGAAGTGAATGGTGACCAGTTTTCAAACGGAAAAAAACAACAGAATAAAAACATAAAATGCCTCCATACTGCTGGTCTGGTGTAATCTAAGTCTCTTAAAGCCCTGACATGTCAAGTTGATTTGAAAAATTTTATTTACGCCATGTTTTTTGCCTGGATTTAGTAGACCTGGATGATGCCAGACGAGTAGCATGGAAGTGTTTGATGGGTTTTCTTTCCCATTGTTTTTTTTTTTCTATTTGAAAAGTTTTTTCAATTTACAAAGTTTTTTTAAAAAGGGAGGGAGAAGATCGAACTATTTACACATTTACAAGCTATCAGAACATCCTAATCCAGAGAGCTTGAAAAAAGTGAGAATGAATTACATTACAATATATATGAATTTATTTCTTGCCTTTTCTGTTCTGATTATGTCACTTCCATAGGCCTGAAATAGTCTCTAATTCTTGTGAGAAAGTTGCCAAGTTGGTAACGCTGATAATTCTGATGTGGTTGATGAGTGAGGTGAAAGGGAGGGACTGATTCAGTGGAGGATGAATGACTAGCAAGTGGCTAATTCCACTGGGCACGGCACATCTGCATCACAGTTTTGATCCAGTCTGCACACAGCTGCATGTCCCACCAGCAGTGTCTCAGCAGCAGAGTTTTACTTCTTTTGTTGATTTGGCCCTCTTTCCTAGCTTTTTATGCTACAGCCATGGAATAAGTATGGATATGGATACTTAAATAGTTCTGTCTTTGTCTGTTTTTATTGTTACGAGTCTGCAGGGGTTCTTTTATTTTGAAACTTGACTGGATTCTCTGGCGTTTCTGCGTCTGACTTCCTGCCCGCTCGATCTGTTCTATGCAAATCGACACAGCATCTGTCCATGCTTTGACGACACATCCGTGCCTGGTGGAATCAAGCTGTAAAACTGTTTATCAGCCTGCAGCAGCGCTTTGTGTTGTCAGCAGACTTTCACTGTTAACATGAAAAGTAACCACACTGTCGGTGTCTCTGTTCATCTTTTCTCTCCATGCCATTATAAATGCAAATTAAACGCTATTAAATAGACTGTCTCGTTATCAAGAGAAGAATAAAAATGATGGCTAATAATAGATTATGACAAAATTTTTACCACTCGGTCCGTCAAAATGACAAGCGGGGAAAGTCTAACAAAAGCTCTGAAAACAACCCTGATTCAATTTAGTAAGAATAACATGAACACAATGGTGGAGATGCTGTGGGTGTACCAGAGAAGTTTAATGATTCTGTGAAACACTATTTTTTAAAGCTTCAACTAGACAGTAAGGCATGTGTGACCAGCCAGATAATAAATCAGATAATAATGTTTTCACCCAGGAGACTGGGGTTCATGTTTTAGTAGTGAGGTACATAACGTTACATGCGTCATGTGACTTTTGTCACATGGCTTTCGCGTCACGATTTGCTTCAGTGACGCATGACTTACATCTGTCACATGACGTGACTGTCATGTTGTGAGTCACTTCAGTGACACGTGACTCTCGTTAAGTGACTTTTGTTTTGCGATGTCACATGACGCACCCAGGCTTGGGGAGTAACAGATTACGTAATTTGGATACACAAAAAAGGTAATGGTATTCCGTTACAGATAAAAGATTTTAAAAAACCCATCAGATTACAGTTACATTTAGTAAAAATGGGGGTTATTAGTGTGATTGCAACTTTAAAATAAAGAAGGACATACAACCATGCTTCACTGGGTGAAAATTTCTCAATTTTTTGTCTTTAAATCAAACAATCAATCGATAAATTGTGAACAACAAAGGAAGGAACAGCTGGACAAACTAATGAACCTAATAACAAATACAAAACACGATTAATCTATTATTAACTAACTATTAAATTAATCTGCATCTATTTTGATAATCAAATAATCATTTTGAGTCATTTTTTAAGAAAAAATGTCCAATTTTTTTTCTTTACTTCTCTCTGACAATAAACTGAATATCTTTGAGTCGCAGACAAAATTTGAGGACATCATCTTGGGCTTTGGAAAACATTAACCAACATTTTTCACCATTTTCTGACATTAATGGAGAAAATGGCCGACAGATTAATCCATAATGAAAAATAGGTGCAAACGTGGAGCATGTGGACGTATGTCAGTTACATTAGTTATGGACAAAACAAGACATCTGAGGACATTATCTTTCTTTGATGATGTCAACTTTGATCAATATTTTTCACTTCTTTTCTGACTTTTCACTGATCAAGCAACTAATTGATTAATTGAGAAAATAATCGACCGATTACTTGATGATGAAAATAATCTAGTTGCAGCTCTAAAAACACTATATGAGGCTAAACTATCTCATTATATTTTATAGTAAAGAGAAAGTAATCAAGTTACATTACTTTATTATTGTGATGCTTAGATTACATTACTACTGTACATTATTTAACAAGTCATACTGAATACTTTTTTAAAGTAACCCTCCAGCCCTGGACGTACCTGATGTAATGTAGCCATGGTAACCCCAAACATTGTCTTATCCTGACCAAACTGCAACCCTTTGATGGCGTTAGTTACGTATTAAAAATGGCTTTTTGGCCACATCAGATAGAGCCATTAAAGGGTCATTTCTGCTTCAATATCAGACCCTGAGGGACGGTGAGAAATCGTCGGTATGTGACAAGTTGGGATGAGACCCCGTTGTGGCTGCTGCAAACTGTGTGGTGAGATGATGGTAAATCATTTTAATGTGTCAGTGCTACAACTTGTAGACCATCAAGGTGAAAAATAAAGGAAGGAATCCTGTGCTTTTTATTTTGTTCGATTTGTGTGTTTCTGTTACAACAGGAAGAAGCTAAAAGATGCACTCTTGGTTGGCCTCCTATGACAAACGACTGATCATATCCAGCTAAATAAGGGCCTCCAGCTGTGTTCAGCATAGTCTTAGCAACCTGCACAACTCATGTGAATCATAGGTTTAATAGTCTTGGTGTTTATATGGGGCAAAAAAGAACAGTTAATAAATCAGCATGCTTCTTAATAAGGCTCAAAGAGACTGAAAAGGTCGCTTTAGTGCATTTATTGAACCTACCTCTGCAACTTTGCTCCACAGTGTACAAAGAGCCTCCCCTGCTAAGTGGAACATCAACACCTGCTGCTGCCTGCATTGAAGCAATGACCACAGGTGAAACAGTCCCCAAAGCCCCTTAAAAACAGAGGATTTGCCACATATTCAAGGCTCAAAGTGAGCTCTTTAATGTTTGCTGCATTAAACATCTTCCTCGCGGCCTCAAATCCCACTCCACTAAAGTGGGAACAATTTCCACTCTAGTGGGAACAATTCAATTCATTTTTATTTTATTTTCGAACTGACACTCGTCTGTTGTTGCAGTCCAAATTTTAGGTCACAGCACAGGCCTGGAGGGATGAAATATTTAGCCGGCTTGTTCTTTGCTTTACTCTGTGTTCCATTATTTATTCATTCTGGCCCAAAATGGCTCCATGACTTACAATCTGCACGGAAGTGAGTTACCTCCCAAAGGGCCAAAACATATTGTGGGTTAGAGAAACCTTCTCTTTCTGCTTTGCTCCATTCACATGCTGGGGCTGGATTCTGTGCCAAACTGTGTTGATACATAATAAATAGACTATATCTCTATCAGGAATTAGAGATCATCAAGTTCAAGCCACTTGTTTCATGTGCTGCCACATAACTAGAGAGCTGGGAACTTAGGGGATGTTATATATCCTGTTTTGGACAACACTGGTTTTACTCAACAGAAGTAACTGGTTATTTCTGTTACTCAACTCTGCTTGTTAATCCACACTCATGTCACATCCTGTAATAATTTGGAGGACCCCTTACGGTAACTCTGAGGACTTCCTCAAAACAGGTACTCTCTGTTCAAGACCCCTTGTCTAGACCATAGACTGTATATAGAAGTGGACAGAGCCTTCGTGACGTCACCCATTGGTTTCTGAACACCCGTTTTGAAGCCTCGAGTTTCAGATTTGGCCAGCGCCATTTTGACAGTTTTGAAACCGGATGTGAATATGATTGGTTGAGACGGTGGAGCAGGGTGGGACCATAGACGGTATAGTCTAACGGAGCGAGTGAGTGGCACTACCATAGGGCACTACGCCTGTCAATCACGAAACCACGCCCCTAATTATACAGAACTTTAAGCCTTAATATAAAATTAACGAATGACTTATATGAAAATTCAAGTCTGGTTCAGTGAACATGGTGGGGGATATTAGCGATAGAGACCAAAATCGTTTTTTGACACGGGCTATAAATATGTTTATTTCAGCTGTAAAGTTCGGCATTTTAGAAACGGGTTGTCAATGGAAACCGGGCTTCTTTTTGCAGCCAGCTCGCGCGCCCCCTGCTGGATTTAGGTGAGAATACAGCGTTACTGCACTTCCGCATTGGCTTCATTTTTCAGAGCCGGAAGCTCCGTCCACTTCTATATACAGTCTATGGTCTAGACTGAAATATTTCAACAAATGTTTGGTGGATTGCCATGAAATTTGGTACACACATCCACGCGAGGCCTATATTTTCTGCCCCCTGTCCGAAATGACTTACCCAAAATAAATGGAGTATATTTTCAGAACTACAAGGGCTGTATGTATAATCTTGGTCTCAAAAGAAAGGTAATGTGAGATTACTACAGAAGTGCCAGAATCAAGATATGTGTTACTATGTGAGAGTAAATTCACCTGGAACACAGTAGAAAATGTGAATTTTTATCTCCGCCTAAAAAAAACAAAACATTGTTTAGAGTGAAAATCTCTTTTGAATCATAGGATAGTAGCCCAATTCATTTAGGAATTAGTAAAGGGATATCTGATGAGTAACTGTGCAAAAGTGCATGCTAAAAAAGTGAACCTGAACAGTTTTACCGATGTTTTAACACAGACATGTCCAGGCGCAACCACCAAATGTGCCATTTGGGCATCAGTCACACAAACGTTTGGCACTGTGTTGTTAGCACCGCTATCTGATTCAAACATTCAGAGAACCTCCTCTGCTCTAAGGTTTGTCCTGTTTTCTTCTTGCCATTGTTGAGAAAAACTCAGCATTCGGCCTCAGTGCTGCCTGCAGGCTGCGTCGTGCGCATGTGCGTAAACTCACTGGGAAGGTCCCAGGGAAATATCTCGGCAACCCATTGGTCAATTTTGATGATCAACACCTCTGTCAACCAATCAGAGTCAGGAGAATCGATCGCTACCACCCAAATTTACCCTAGCAACGCCAATGACGATCCAGAAGGGCATGAAGCCAAAGATTGTGTATTGTAGCAAGATGCATACTCCACTCTAAAAAGCCCCCTCGTCTTTATGAAAACGAAACAGGACCTTCGGATTCATTTCAAACTACTGAAGAGTCATAGTAGTACACATTAGCAGTGTTTTTTCAAGCTGGAATATAACTTTAGGCCACAAAACAGCAAAAGTAAGACATACTTTATGATTCTGTGAAGGTTTTTTTTTGCGACTCTTTGGCATTTAACTCTCCGAGTGTTTGTCGCAACAGTGACGAGACAGATATCGTTGTAATCAGCAGCAGCCGTGCTTTCATATGACAACTTATTTGTGTGGTTTGCTTGAAGTGATGAGTCTCGTAAAAGCACTAAATTGGACGTGCGCTGTTTGTCGTGTTTTTGTTAATGCCCATATTATTGCTTGGGGGTTTAAATTGTGTTTCGTTTAGGTGGCAATGCTGATAGAGTCTTTTAGCTGAGTTTCTCCCCATCATTTTGGTATGCTGTTATGTGTAGATTGGTGCTTCCCAGCGTGCGCATAGATCGTCTGTACCGCACGCATCTGACGCAGCCCCCTGTACAGGGGGTGCTCGTGATTAATATCTTCAACTTTTCATCTAGGTAAATCATCAAATTATAGTTTGTCCAGTACTTTGGTTTATGACCAAATACTTGCACAATGAATGCGATTCCCATCAGTCTGGCTATTTGTGTTTAGAGCTAACTAGGGCTGTGATGATAACCACATTACTGCAATACTATCATTTGATGCCTACAGCGGCTTTGAGCTCATTACTGGCATCACAGCAAATTTTATTGTGAAAGGTCGATCTCATATTATTCCATTGAGCAATACATTTGAGCCCAGCTGTATTAATAAACCTATGGATCAGAGCTGTCAGACATATGGCCAGTCAGGAACACAGTTTGTGACTGGTTGACAAGCCAGGGGACACAGCCTCTGATTGGTTCACAAGTCAGGAACACAGTTTCTAATTGGCCATCAGACTCGACAACTTTTTTCAACAGAGAATCAATACATAATCACATTTGTGTTGGATTATCATTCCAAATTTATTCTCCAAAAATGACGCTGCAGTTTAAGGCTGGATTATAAAGCTCCTGAAACAGCTACAATTACACTGGAGCTGACATTGTAGGCACAAAGGTAATGTTATTGTTAGCTTTTCTTGCTCAGCTTACTTCAGGGCTAACCCCCTTCACTTTTTCAGCAGTTGGGAAAAAGCATACAAACTATTTTTGGTCTTGAGTTGTTGGCATGATAACTTGCTGAGACGGTGAACATGGTAAACATTATAGCCAACCTGCTTAACATCAGCATGCATGTTACCATGTTGTCAGCATGTTATATTTTGGTTAAACCAGGTGATTCATGGATCCTTCACTTCACTAAACTAACACAAAAGGCATAGGTTTTGTTTAACTGTAACACACACACAGTTGTGTGGAGTTGGGTGTGTGATTTTTCTTCTTTAACAAAGTGTTCTGAGTTGCTCAACATGACAATATAACAGTAATCAAACTTGGAATGGATATTTTAGGGAAAGCAACTGACATGTAGACAGTAAATGTTTGGCAGATGTGTGTTTTGAACATTTTGCAGAGTGTGTTATATGTTCAATACAAATGTTTCCCCTTATAGCACTGCATTTTCTTCCAAAATATATTTGCTCATGCAAATTTATGAATGTAATTTTAGTTTTGACAGGAATGCTATATGCTCTGATTCTGTCTCGGCAGATAAGACAAAGACAACAATACTGCTCACTGTTTGTAAGCTGATTATTCTTTTTGGCCAGACTAAACAACAAATAGTCCAAAGTTAGATCAGTGAATATCATTTCCAGAGTGTTTTGTTTCCTTCAGCCTGTCCTTGTCTTGAGAGGACAACCCGCAAACGCCAGTGAGAACACTTGAGCTAGCTCACAACAAGCTACTACGAGGAGAATGTGATGGGACCTGTCATTGTTCCAGGAACAGCGTTGGTGACGACAGCTCATTACCGCCCTGAAAACCTTCTCAGTCTGGATCCGGTGATACATCCTTATTCACAGCCGCATTGGCACGTATAGAGAGTTGCTTTTGCTGCATCAAATGCTCAAAAGAAAGGGTGTTTTTCACAGGGAGAGCAAAGAATACAGAGCGTGTCAGAAAGTGTTAGAAGTGGAGTTGCATTTGTATTACTTAAATAAAAACCGTGCTTCATGCTGTACAAGCACCATTCAATCGATGAAGAAAGAACTATGTGAACTGTTTCCAAGGAGGTCATAGAGAACTATTCCATATTAAACAACCACACATTAATTTAGTAACAGCTCTGCTTTTATGTCAGGACCACTGACTTGCTGTCTCATTGTCACATCTGCACCGGAGGTGTCACAATTTGCAATGTAACGCAGAGTCCCATGGTGCAGGATGACTGGTAAAAGTTCTCTGTGCTCTGATGGCGGAGCGCTCTCTGCGGATGGCAGATAATGAGAGGGAAAAAGAAAGAGAGCCGAGGCAGACTTGAGTGCGAGACACTCAGATACTTAATATATTCAGCAAGATAAAAGTGAGGCATTAGGAAAAGGTTCCCCATAAATAGGCACAGATCATAAATTAAGTGTTCGCTTGTTATGAAGTTCGTTCTTGTGACCCTGGGACAGCTGCATAATAAATCGCTCTATTTTCCTTCACGCTGTCTGCTTCTTTCTCTTGCAAACAACACAACAGAATAATCATATAGGTCACATAACACACTGAGGCGTGTCTGCAGAAGAGAAAGCTGAGAGGTCACGGAGAAACCAGTGGGAGACTCAGCACAAATAAAGACTGTCAACTACTTCGCTTAATATCGAACTCTTAAATGGCAAGATGTATTGATGTGATATAAATGGCACAGTAATAGTGTGAGCGTCCGTTTCTGTGTGTCTGTCATTACATCTGATGTGGTGAACAGCAGTATGTTTTATAAAATGATATAAATTGGACTGTATAGCACTTCCATCCAAATTAATTTGCCGCCTATTTAACTTTTACACATGATGTGGGAAAGCAACAATAATTATTCTGTTTTTCACACCACAGAAACGTGATATTAACCACCTAGCCAAATTTGAACGATTAAAAAAATCGTTAAGTATGTAAAATCAGTCTGAAATGGGCATGTCAGCTCTGCTGACTCCAGTGTCAAACACCACTACGACCTGAAAATGACCTGGACATGACCAGACATATTTCAGCCACCAGAGCCAGAGGACAGTGACAGGATGGTATTTTATTTGCTTTGTGTCGAGTTGTCGGAACTGAAGTGAGCTGAAGTGAACTGCTGGGCTGATTTGGATGAGAGAGTCACTGAAGATACGTTTGCTACTGACCATTAGGGAGGATAAGAGGAGGTGGTGTTGTTTGTGAGTCTGTTTGTGGTGCTCATAGTGGTGGTCCTAGGAGGGACTACTGGCAACTATGGGTGTCGTTTTAGGTGTGACAACAGCAAGATACATCCATGAAAGCATTGATCTGATTTGTTGAATCACCTGCCAAATGTTTTTTGAAAGTGCCTGCCCTCTTCCAAATAGTTTGTAAGGACGAATTCCCAGAAGGTTCTGTGTAACAAACCATCTGGCATGTCAGATTATAGTGTTGGGGGACCATGGCTTTGGCAAGTACCAAGCCATATTTCAGGTCCACCCAAAATATCCTGAATACAGAAATTAACAGTTTTAACGGTCTAACTCCACAATTCAGTACTAAATAGTTATCAGTATTTTTACAACTAGCATGTATAATGTGTTTAGAAGAAAAACTCCCCTTTTTCTTTTCTTTAGGGACTCTCTGACATGTGGACAAGAGGAGGTGAGGTTCAAACCACACCCCTTGAGATTAATGGACAGCACCCTCTTCCTGCTGAACCACAGCCACCTGTATAGACCAAAGATTAGTCAGTCCCTCCAGGAAGGTGCGATGTTGCAATCCCAGCAATTAACGCAATGCAACCAATCTCCATGAATTCTGCATGACCTTGCAATTTTCTCCAGTCACCACAACTTTTCTGCAAATGTGACCAATCACCGTGGCTTCCCCCAAGTTCCACCCATCATAGCAGTTCCCCACGCAAACATTATGCATTTGCATCTCAAGGAACTGACTCAGTGTTTTTTAATTTTTCACTTTGCAATTTCATTGCACAAAAAAAGAAAAAAGAAAAAGCCCAAAAAAGCCTTCATAATCCTGAAAGGATTGATTGGTGGCTTAGCTCTGGGCAACTTTCTTTGAACGACAGCAACACAGTGAAATGTATTCAAATGTTTAAGTATTGTTCTGTATCTAGTACAATTTCTAAAAAAAAAAAATCCAATTAAGAGACATTACATATTCACAATGACTAGACATTGTTTTTTGTCTTCACAAGAAAGTAAAAAAGAAAATTTGACTTTGTAGACTTTTGTTGTACTGCCTAGCAGCACGAAAGCTTGATTGAGTAATTTCTCATCAACTTTTATGACACAAGTACATCCTAACAGGACTAGAGTCCACAGCAGGGGCACTCAACTTCCTTTGGCCAGGGGCCACTTTTGCTAAATGAGGCCCATAACTCATCTGTCTTTGAAATTCTTTATTTTCAAATTAAGTGACTTATTAAGTGAATTTATTAACTGAATGAACTTGGTGCAAAGATTAACAGACAAATTTGATATTTTACTGCTTTTAATAACTGCATGTCCATGTTGTAAAATGCTTTGGTAACATATTAAAGACATACATACAACATTAAAGATGCTGGAACCTCTTCCATCATGCAATCACTGAAATACTGGAATGATTCATAAACATTAACTGCTCCTACCAGAGTGAATAGCATATTCATGTTCTTTTTATGTGAAATACACATTTATGGGCTCAGAATTATCCTCATTTGATTGTAACGTTTGCTCCTCATCAGTTATTAGTTTTCCCCTGCGTAGTTCACACTCTCCTACTGCATTCTGCGCAGCCTGAGAGGTCATAACACAAACATAATCCTTCTGTCTGTTTCTAACAGCCTCATTTATCCCATCATACAAAACTGGAATATTTGTTTAAGAGACTAACATTCCAGTGGGCCACCTGGCACCCTATCAGGGGCCAGATTTGGCCCATAGGTCATAACTTGAGTATCACTGGTCTACAGCAATGCTAGCAGCTCTGTAAGGTTCTGTTTAGGCACAGCAGTCCTTTGAGCTAAATGCTAACATGCACATTCTATTCTAACATGCTCACATGGTGTATAGCAGTTATAGCATAATGTTTGTCACATGCTAACATGCTAACATTTGCTAATAATGTGCTGCAGGGATGACATATCTTTGTGGGCCAACCTGGATGTTAGTGTCGCTCTGGTTTCCGTTGAACTTTGGATTAATGCAGAAAATAAGATCTGTGGATGAAAATGATCTTTTAGTTATATCTCTGTATAATGCATCAGATTTCAAGTGTTGAAGTTTGCTTATTATATGTGGATCTGTCAAATAAACTTGTAATTAAATAAATACATACACATTTTGTTCGGCAAGATAATACTCACAAATAAACACCACTTACATGATTCTTGAAGCAAAAATGCAATGCCCAGGAGTAAAAAGCTAACGTTAAGGTTATCAATGCACCACACCACAGTAGCGTGACTCTAGCATGATGATGTTTAATGTCCCCAACATTAAACTTTATAGTCTCATTCAGCCACTTGTTAGCAATCACATTTTTAAGACAAGAGAAAGCATCAAAATTACAAATGGGGTTGTTACTGATATATTTTATATTGTAGAACAATACATGAAAAAATAATCTTTTAAGCTTGTGTTATAATCTTATTTCAGGCATCTGACCAAAAACCCAATTTAAAAAATGCATCAACTTTGAGACCAGGGCACCCAAATGGCCAGCAGCAGCCCTGACATTTGTACCAGGAATCACTAATCAGAAGACAGGGATTGTCTATATGCTTGTGCTTTGTACAACCCAGTTTTACAGAAATCTATTGTTATTATAAGTATTATATACTTTATTCGTATATACTATTATTCAAAAATGCATAATGAATCTATACACATATATACAGTTGTAAATATCACAACTATGCACCACAGTCCTTGCGTGTAAGACTGTGATGTTGAACTTGTTGTCTCAGATGTGGATTTATAGTAAACTTTTAGTTTTGAGCCCTGTGCAGCCTCAGCTAGAGCAAATGAGATGCCTTTCAAACAGCTAATCAATATGCAATTTGGTATACTGTACAGTTTCATGTGGTATAAGGACCTCTTATCTTTCCCTTCTCCTCCTTCAATGAATTCGGGCACATTCTAGATTTGCCCCGTCACTCAGTAATTGCATGAGATCCACTTGACCTTTAGAAGGAATAACTCCGAGTTATCTGCCTTCACTGTGGGTTTTAGACTTTTATTAATGAACTCGAACAGAGAGCCCTTTGCCTCCTATCTAAATGTCATCGGACATCATGAAACACTGGGGAAACTCCATACCATGCTTGAGGACTATTAAAGCAAGTTTTTGTTTTATTATTTTGTCTTTCCCAACTGTGATGAAGCAGACTTTTCTTTGGAGGATACACTGGCACAGGCCGCCCGAGGCATAAACCAACTAAGCTGCTGCTCTGGGCCAGCATGCAAATTACAGTGTGAACTCTCTTTGGCTCCCTCTGTTCAGTTTTGGGCCAATTTCCAGGACAGGGATTAGGCCTGGCACTAAAATAAAGAGGCCTTTAAAGCCAGATTAACAGAGATTGCCTTTCTCAGACGTGGTTTAAAATAGTCCTTAGTTTAGCCAGGTCTTAGATCAAGTGTACTTATTTCCTGAAGTAAGATAAAAATAACTCCAGGACTAAATCAAGGTTGAAATTAAACTTGAATTAAATGTTTCAAGGTTTAGATATCCACTGTCTGTTGATGGAGACAAATGGAATGTTTTGTCTACAAATCACCAGTGAGGATCACTGTCAGGACTAGTACTAATCTGCTGATTCACCTACAACCTTTTCTCCTCAAAATCAAGTTGATATTAGAGCAATATGTAACAATTTCACATCCAAAAACGAGTACTGCAGCCCAAATAGTGAGTTGGAGCCATAGAATATATATTTATTATATTACTAATTATTTCTTACAACTCATAAACAGTAATAACTCATTTGGCGATCATTCAGCATTAATTTGAACTCTTATTAACATGAAACGGGAAAACAAAAACAGTCATGGAAATTTCAAAGGAGGACACTGCAGCTGTAGTGAGTATTTCGACTTACTCCCTTAATTTCTAATGACATATCATGGTCACTTTATGATTTATTACAGTAAAGATTTGTCCTTTAATTTATGCTAATGGATAACGATACTTTATAGAACTTCACGTTGTCTTCTTGTCTGTTTTTTTTTTTTTTTTTTTTTTCCCAGCACACATTTCAGTTACTCAACTGTTCAGAGAGAAATATCTCATTAACACAGTTCATTTGAAATAAGTGGAATTCATTTCAGTTAAAGGTGCCCTGTGGAGTCCTTTTGTAAACAAACATAACATTCAGTGTTACTCACCAAAATGCATCTGTCCTTGAGGTCTAACAAATGAGATGAGCACATTTCCTTCCTTTGAAACCTGCACTTCATGTTTACTAGCTGACGCTCTTCTTTACTGCCTTTGCTGGGGCACCACTGCGTATCTTGGTGCATTATTGTGACCTGCACACCTGTGGAACAGTGTGACTCCATTATCAGGAATGTGCATTATGTCACCTGTGTGTGTGTGTGTGTGTGACCTTGTGCACTTACACAATACAAACAAAACCGGGGCCCTCTCATAGAAAAACATCTCCACAGCACAGTGCCTACTGGAGGTCAAAAACCCCTCAGGGAAACTTTCAGGCAAGTTTTCAGATATTTCTTTATTAGCTTTCTTGCCAAGAGTTAAGATCAAGGTATCAAGGTCATTTATTTGTCATTACACAACACAGTTACCTTGTGAGGCGCGCAAGAATCCATCTTGCCAGGCTTTGAGTTATCTGTTTGTGTCTGCACCAAAAGTGGTGCAGCCAATCAGCATCCTAGGAGGGACTACTGGCAACTACAGGTGAATTTTTAGGTGTGACAACAGCGAGACATCAAGTAGTCATTTGTTAACACTTTTCTCTTTTGCTTCCCTTGTATAATCAAAGATGATTTTGGTATTCCTAAGAGTGCCTTTTATATGCAAATGTCCTTTACAAAAAACAATCAAGAATCGTCTACAGACATGCTAACTACTTACAGACTGTGGCTTGTTGTTGGCATGTTTCTTCCTCGGCACTACATTATATGGTTCATTAATCTGATTGGATGAATTTTGCCCATGTTAGAAGTGATAGACAGATGGTTCATCCAATCACCTGCCAAGTGTTTTTTTTAAAGTGCCTGCCTTTTTCCAAGAAATTTCTAAGGACGACTTCCCAGATGGTTCTGTGTGACAAACCATCTGGCATGTCAGGTTAACAACACAGTGCTGCACGATGAAATGCAAGCTGTAGTCCCAGTGGCCTGGTAGCTCAGCTGGCAGAGCATGCACCCTGTGTACTGAGGCTGTGAGTCCTCTGCAGTGACCGTGGGTTCAACTCCTGCCTGTAGCCCTTTGCTGCATGTCTTCACAGAAAAAAACTTTAACTGATCAACATTTTTCACAGTTTTCTGACATTTTATAGGCAAACAGCTATTAATTAATTAATCGAGAAAATAATCGGCCAACTAATCAACTCTGAAAATAATCATTAGTTGCAGCCCTACAAATTATCGTGATATCTGTGCAAAAACAAAATGTGAGATGGACAATTTGTGGGTCGTGTGGTCACTGAGAGCAAAACACCAGGAAACAAACAGTATATACTGTGTGTTGATTACCACATTAGAGTTGTCCAGGTTTCCAGTCTTTATGCTAATGGACTAATGGACTGTGGCATATAGCTTTAAGGTGCAAACATGAGAGTGCTATTAATCTTTTCATCCAGCTCTTGGCAAGAAAGTGACTAATTGTATTTCCCAAAATGTCAAACATAAGTGTGTTTTATTGGAATGAAATTAATATGATAATATAGTATATCCAATGCATCAGGCATAATCAGATTAAATAATCAGGCCATTTCTTTTAAGAGGAGAAGTAATTCATGAAAATAACAAAATTTGAAGAAATAAGAAGATAAGAAGAAGTGGAATTGCTCTGTTTGCTGCCACTAAAATATTCTCAATATGTGGATATACAGTTGTGGGCCACCACCTTTTTTAAAAGAAGAAAAAGCTTCAAAATTCATGAGTGGGGTGTTTTCTGGTGTATTTTTTGTTGTTGAACAAAACAGAAAAAAATGTCCGATTGTGTTATAGCCCCAGACCTAATTTCAGGCATCTAATCAGAATCACATTTTAAAAAAGGCATTGACTTTTAGACAAGGGAACCAGAAGTGTTTTAACATCGCCATCCCTGAAACCACACAGCAATCTATCTGATGAAATACTTTTTCTGTGCACTGTTAATGTATAAGTGTCTTTATACTGTATGGCAGCTTCACAGGCTAACACAGTACATTCATCTCTCAGCATTTTGCTGCCAAGAACCAATGAGCACAGGACAGGATTTGTGTTTATGCTTGTGCTCTGTACAGCCCAGTTTTACAGAAATGGAAAAACAAATTATTATTATAAATATTATGTAGTCAGGCTGCATGATATGGTAAAAAAAAAAAAAAAAAAGATTATTTTAACTGAGATTGCGATTGTGCTATGGAATGAAATTAGTGGGTATGATCATTTTTGCAACACAATTTTCATTTTCACTGAAAAAATAAATAAATAATAAAGTCATGATAATATTGATGTGACATTTATTGGAGGTCTGTACAAAGCAAACCAGTACTACAGTACTTCATTACAATGCTGTTTTCTCACACATTTCACCTTTCAAAAAATTGTAAATCAATTTGGGTATTGCACTTGGTCATTTTGAGATTTCAGAATATTGTAACTAATTGTGCCCCCTTATTATATACTATTACTATATCATCATATATACTATTATTCAAAGATGCAGACAGAATCCATACACATCTGTAAATACAAACTATGCACCAGAGTCCATTCGTACAAGTTGTGGGAGGTATTCCAATCAGAAAGCTGTGTCATTTTGTGTCCTGTAATATTTCCTGGATGTATTACCTGGGTACCAATCATTTTCTATCCACCTCAGCAAAATTCCATCTCAACAGCGATTCTTTAATGCATTCTCTTTTCTGTTAAAAGAGGCATGAGTTTCATGGAGCTGACCTTTGACCTTTATTTTTTTTTAAATCATTGACATTCCTGTGACCCCATGTCCACGGATCTCCAAGTGGCAGGTCTCCCGAGTTTGCCGTGTGTGCCTGGGATGAAAAGGAAGATGCATTCCCCTCAGACTCTCCTCGCTGCTTCCATGACAGATGAAGAATGAAACATGGCCTCCTTATTGAATAACAGCATCGATGCTTGTGGCTAAGTACAATAGTGATCTTTCAAATTAAACTGATGGATCGTGACAGCACGTGGCAAAACGGATTTGGGATGTCAGGGTAAAGGCACGGCACGGCCATCAGACGAACAGTTTCCATAACAAATGTGACGGAAAACTCGTAAAATTATGATAATGATTGGGTAGTGTAATAAAGTCTGTATATATCAAATCACCTTTTGTATTGCTATGCTGCGCTGCGGGCAATCGGTAAGTATGGAAGACTGTGGAATAGGAGTGATTGTGAATTAGCAGCTCTGTGGGTAGAAAGGATTTTTTTTTCTAGAAGAAAAGAAGATAAAAATGAAGAATTCCCATGCAAGTGGAATAAAAAATGTCAGCTATTATTTTTGCCATGGTGTGCGAGCTGCAATCTGTCCTCCTTGTCATGACTGCCATACCTGGAAGACATGAAAGACCAGAAGGGAAGGCTTCTGTTTCACACAACATGAACATTTTTTGTGTGTGCGTCAGCAATAGTACAAAACTTCAGAATGTGTTTGATCGCATGCTGAATTGCATGTACATCGCATGCAATGACTGTATGTGCTTGTGTGTCTTTTGTCTGTGGGCAGATGAAGAGGACGGACAAGAAAGGAAAAAGAAAGAAAGCGAGAGTGAAACAAAAAAGGACGAACAAAAGAAAGACAGCAAGTGGATAGGGGATAAAGAATGACAGCCAGAACGAATGCTTCATCTGAGTGACAGGTCTCATAAATTTTTCTACGTGATCTCCCAAGAAACCAGGTCTAGACAGGTGTCAAAAAAATAAGTGCCGGAGATGGAAAGAGCGAGACGGTTGGGTGGCATGAGAGGGGAAACTCTCTTTGCAAAATACCTGAATTAACCAGTGGTTAACTAATGTGAATCGACGTGGGTTAAGTTTCTGTTGATTGGCTGCTAAATCTGTTTGTGCAACAACTCGTCCTAATCAAACCACAAATACAGTCAGTGCCCTCGAAAATGTCATATGATCATTCATATGAAAAGGTTGAGAACAATTGTTCTAATAGATTGCATTGCCATTTCAAAATTATCTCACAACACTTGGTTAAAGTTTGGCTAGTATTAGCCATAACATTGGCGAGGAAATCAACATCAGTCTTTCGTGTCAGAGATTTTCTTCTAAACACATTACACATGTTAGAAAATAGTCGCTGAAAACATGTGAAAAGACTGAGAACTATTCAGTACTGAATTATGCATTTAGAGCATTAAACTGTTGCTGTGTTTAGGATTTTTAGGACCAACCTGAAATATGAATCAATGACATACTGGAGCCATATGTCCCCTGACACAATATAAAGTCCACGTGAGTCGATTCTCAAATGACACCACCCCCCACCCTCCACCCCCACCCCCATCCTCCCCACTAGTCAGTCATGAATGTTTCTTGGACTGATACGGACTCTTTCAGTCCAAATCAGCCCAGCAGTTCCTGCTCACTTCAGTTTCAACAACCCAACATTGAAGAAAAAATACCATCCTCAAATTAATTGATAGGTCACCGTACTCTGGCTCTGGTGGCTCATACATGTCTGTACAAGTCTAATAACGCTGTTAGACAGAACATCCATGTTTCAGCTAATAGTGGTGTTTGACCCTGAGACAGTGAAGTGGACGCGCCCCAGCATTTCAGAGCTTATCTCTTAATGAATTTGAGACCTAATTTTATACACTCAGCGATTTTTTTCATCATTCAAATTTGCCTGTCTGTGTTGTGACAAACTTAGTCCACATATTCATTATTGCTTTACAGAGCTCAGTCTCACTACCAACTCATCAGATACCGACAAAAGCTCACCGCCCCTTGGCAACTCATACAGATGCAGATGGTACCCATTTGTTGCTGAAACCGACACACTGGGCTTTTCAGTTGACTTCACTGTAAATCAGTCCATGGTTTCACAGAGGATACAGAGGGAGAAAGTCCAGAAGTCCCCCCCCCCCCCCTCCCCCCTCAGAGCCTGCAGGTGGATGCTGGGGTGGTGGTGGGGTTAAATGGGCAGGCAGCGACACTAGTGCAGGGCAACAATGCATTGACAGGCAGAGGGAGAGATGGGAGGTTTTAAAGGTTTAAATAGACCACCAGATTGGAAGGGTGCGTTTGGTATATACTACAGAGAGTGAAGCATGTCACATGTGATCGGTGGTGCAGCTCAAGTTGACTGTCTGAACTAACTCACAGGCGTCATCACATTCATGGTAACCTCAAACATGGTTTTATTCTAAACCTAACCAGGTAGGTTTTTTGTGTCTGAACCTAACCAAACTGCATCCCTTTCATGGCGCTAATCACGTGTTAAAAAGAAATTTCTGACAATGTCAGATCCTGCAGCCAAAGGGCTCCTTCTGCCTCGGTATCAGACGGTATGTGATGAGTTGGGATGAGAACATGTTGTGTTGACCCATCCACCCATCCTAACCTCTTCCCTCAACAGACTGCAGCTCTACAGTAACACCTCTCACTACTTACGGCTACATTCCACCAGGCGTCACATCAGAGTCTGAGCAGGAAGTCAGACACAGAAAAGGCAGGGAGAATCTGGTCAATTTTCAAAATAAAAGACCTCATGCAGACTCACGATCATAAAGACAGACAGCAAAGAAACTATTTAACCATGTAGCCTGCTTATCCATGGTAAAAGCACAAAGAACAAGGAAAGAGGACCTAATCAACAAAATTGGAGCAAGTAAACATAATCAGGCGGGCAAAATGCTCTGCTGCAGAAATGCCTCTGAAACACTGCTGGTGGGGCTTGCAGCCATGCAGAGGATGGATCAGAGCTGTGGTGCAGACATGCCATACTTGGTGGAATCAACTCTTGCTCCTGGTAGACAAGTCAGTAATTCTATGGTCATCAGTGGGCTTCATCATTTATTAACTTATGAAGCTCAGTGTAAAGTCAGTGAGGAAGACATTCTTTATGCTTCATTCATTCATTCCTCTTAATCAGCTGATTATGGGTGTTCACTTTTTTTTGTTAAACCAATCAGATTTTGCCACAATCTCCATCAATCATATTACTGCTGTCAGACTTTTAATCTGTTCTCCTCTCTGCTGCTCTCAGCTGCCATTTTCAGCAATCATCACGACCCTCCTCCACCTCATTCACCTCCAGTCCAGCATATCCACTGACGAGTCCAGCTCATCTCAAGTCCACTCCTCAACATTTTCATTTTCATTCTCCTCGTCTCATCATCAACTCCACCAGACTCCATAAGGGATTTTTTAAATTCTACTTACAGCTTCTTAACCTCTTATATATAAATATATGTATACTATACCACGTTGGGGTCTAATCACCAAAGACGATTTATATTTCTCTTTCTTTTGTGCACATGTCAAATACAAATATTGTTCACTCAGTTTGCTGAAGGTACATTGATGCAGATTTCTTGGTCTTGTTCATGTTAACTGTTCAACTTTCTTCAAAAATGCACTGTTGCCCATAGAGGAAACATAAAACCTCACTTTGCAGAGTTCAGTGTTTTGGGGTTTTTTTCATTTGCCTGGTTGGCCTAGTAGATCAGAAATCTATTTGCCCAAAGTCAGTTTTTACTATTTTTACTTGCCCCTGTATAAATTGTTGCATTCATTAGGCCATTAACATAACAACAAAGATTAACAAAAGTTAATATTTCAATTTTAATCTAGGGCTGCAACATTTATAAAACATCAGAAGATGGTGAAAAACACCCATGCCAGCTTCTCAAAGTCCAAGGTGATGTCTCCAAATGTCTGTTGTCAGTCCAAAGCCAAGACATTCAGTTATAATAATAAACACAGAAAAGTTGGAAATCTCCATATTTCATTGGCTGAAAGCATCATTTTCTGGTTTTGCATGAAAAATTGTTTTAACAGTTCATCAATAATCAAAATAGTTATTCTTTTTTACCACTTCCCTTGCTCAGTTGGGGAAGTGAGTTACTAGATTTACTAGCCCGCTGTGGCAATTTACTTGCCTTGGGCAAGTATTGTTGAGCCCTGCTATACAAGTATCAGTAAAACTAATACTACTTTATGCTTGATGCAAAGGGTTAAAGGCAGTGGCACTGTAGATATCTACTAGATCTTGATTTATTGTTCAGCCTTGGATTGATTTGATAGTACACTAGATGTACTGTATGTGTTGTATATTTTCAGGCTGCATCATGTTTTATGCATCTCTGTAACCAATGTGTAATGACATTTTTGAATAGTAGCATGTTAGAGTACAGAGTAGTATAAGTAAGTGAGAAATTACTTTTTTTCAGGATTTTGGTGAATGAGCCCTTGTCAGTGAGCTAAAGTAAGATTTTTTAAAAATGTATTTATTTATTTATTTTGTATGAACATAGAACAGATGAGGTCTAAGACATTACAGCCTAATCAAAAAAAGAGACAAAAAAGGCACAGATTACAAAAATTTGCAAAAATTGATCACTGGTAACATTAATAATCAATTAATCGATTTATCATTTAAAAAATAAAAAATGTGTTCATATCAAATGATACCAAATGCAATTTAGGAATATTTCCAAGGTAAAAAAGGTAAAAGAAAAATCAATTTTCAGGTCCAGAATCCCTGAGAGTATATGACCCACTCCTTTCCGAAAAGTCTTAAAGGGGCAGTTCACCCCAAAATCAAAAATACATATTTTTCCCCTGGCCTGTCGTGCTGTTTATCCCATAGTGGAATCTACCAGAACTACTTTAGAATCTATCAGAACTGTTTTCTTTCTAGAAGAAAGAAAGTAGTTCCTACATGAAACTGTTCAAACCAGGCGAGTATCCAGGTCATGATTTCTGGAAAGAGACAATGCTGTTGAGTTTTTCAAAATTTTTTTTTTTTTTTTGGTGCTCTGAATATCACAAGCCGAGTGGCATTTAGTCCCATTGTATTGGATTGTATTGGATATGTTCAAAACTCTGTAACTAACACCAAAAAAAAAAAAAAAAAAAAAAAAATCTAGATGGAAAGATAGCACTACAGGCCAGGGATAAAAAGAAATATGGATTTTTAATTTTGGGGTGAGCTGGTACTTTAACATATGGAAAGCTGAAAATGATCCACACTCCCTCCAGCAGGATTGTTGAGACCCACTTCATTTGAATTTTGGGGGCTGGTTGGGGATAAGGAAGAACTGAACTGGTTTCCCCTGATATTCCTGGCCTCCTTTTCCCAGCTCTGCCTTATGTAACTGTTTGAAAGTTTTATTCATTAAGGTAACACCCTTGTACAGTTTGCCTATAATGCCTTCAGTGTTTTTAGAATTCTAAGCGTATAAGAGTTATTTTTGTGGGCTCAACGGAATCAGGCATCTTTATTTCTTTTAAAAAGAAGTGTCGGACATGTAGGTGCCCTAAAGATAATCTTTGTCCATTTATTCTACAAAACTTGACCATTTATTCCACAAAAGGTGATGTCTCGCTTGGTCCATTGACTGTACCTATGGTCCTGTGAAGCTGGGAGGAAGTGTGGATCATGTGCTGGACAGCTCAGGAGTTTGATTTCTCTCTGGAGCTGAAATCTCTTTACCACTTCTGACCATATTTTCTTTGAAAAAACTACATATTGATTTTAGAGCTGAAGTACTTCATTAACTCTGCAGGGGCTGCCCAATATTGACTGTATAGTTATTTCCGTTAACTAAATTTTTTATAGTTTGTATTACTTATAGTATGAATTATTAAGACCTAGGAACCAATTGGATGCAGCTGGATGAAGAGGTGCGGCTCAAACCAGAGAGCTGGTCCCGAGAGACTGTTCCTACTGTAAGTCCTGCCCCTCCTTGGTCTGTATTTAATATTCTGAATATAAGATGGTCATGATTCATCGGTTGATTAATTTGGTTCCAGGCTTAAAAAACTTTGCATAAGGATTTTCTGAAACATCAGTGGAGTGACTGGATGGGAACTTCCGGAGCCTTTCAAAAAGTGAGCAGTCACTGTCAAGCTCTATATGACTAACATTTGAACAAGTGGTTGCCTATTCAGTGGAACCTTGGTCAACTTCTTGCTTTTCTTATTTAGTTCCTTACTTAATTACTTAAAGGGGCATTACTGTTTTTCAGATGTTTTTTTCAGATGGCACATCTGAATACAGGAAACAGGAAAGGAGAAAGTTGACTGAGGTTCTGCTGGGTACCAAGCTCATTCAACTGTTATTGGAAGCGCAAAGCGAAAAGGGCAAGAAATAGAAAGTTGCTGCACCAGTGTGAGGCAGATCTCATTTACCACAGCTTGTCAGCACCTCATAAGGTTGGTCATTTCATCAGTTCGACATCAGATTTAATCTCTCTGCTTCCTGCTATGGCTCCAGTGGAGTGGGGAACAGGACAGTTGACTGCATGAGGTATGTTACAATGCAGAACAATATTAGAAGCAGCGCAATTAATGATGGAAGAGCAGCAGATATTTAAATGTTCCTCTGACTCATAATATCAGTGCAACTGTAACATTTACACACTCTACAACAAGCACAAATAGCAAGAGGAAGAGCATGTTCTCTTCTTACAGAGCAGAAGAGAGAGTACAGTGTCGTCAAATCCTTCACTTCATCTTTGTCACATCATTAAAAGCAAATAAAATATAGTTTACTTTGAATGGCCCTGGTATGTAGTCATGAGATTTTGAGCACCTTTGAAATCATGTTTCCCTACAGGGAGCCTTTGAACATGCCCGATTCTTTCCCTGTAAGATCTTTGAGAGGGAGAAATAGCAACGCAGCTGCTATTGACAGGAGCTGCTGCTGAATTTAAGAAAATGTCATGGCTGTCAGGAATCAAAAGCACTCCTCTGTGCATGGAAAAGGACGGGATCTGGCTTGAAAGCGTAACATTCCTTTATTGTGAACACTTGATCTTGTACAGAAATCAGCTCTTCATGTGAAGGAGCAGTGAAAACACTTCATACTATACCTTAAGCATTTTTTGGTCTTTAGATGTAGTTTCACACCGGTGGGATTTCAAAGCTGATGAAACTTCCACACGAGTGGAGGTCAGTTGTCATGCTCGTCATTTTTTTGTTGTGCACGAGACACATCTATGTCTGCGTGGGAATAAAAACCTAAATGAAACCCTAAACTTTTCAGATTAATGTTTTATAACTCAAATTGTATGTCATGTATAGATATTAGATTTGGTATCATTAAAGCTACTACAAGGTGTTTTGAACTAGTTATGAAACAGTCTCAATTTAATACTGATGCCTCTATGTGACCTATATAAGAAAACAAGACCATCCAAGAGAAGAATGACAGTTTCTATGTACTTATTCTTAAAGCCTGCCACCAGGTCCGATTCTCCTTAAAATCAGAGGAAATGTGAGCTGAATCTGAGCCTGTGTTTCAAGCAAAGTTTAACAACCAAAGTTACGTAGTAGTAGTAGCACATTAGCCAGTTAAAAGGAAGAAGGATGAGAATTTAAGTAATTTTATTTCTGCTGTTATGTTTTGTGGATAACACTACCGCTTTTTTTGATGGGAAGTCAGGGGGACTAATGCTACGTTTGTATGTATGTTACAAAAACATTAGGCTGTAATACCCATTAGACACATATGACTTCTTAGGCCACCAGGTCAGCCAAGCATAGGTAGCAATGTTAACATTATATATTGAGTTTCTTGTCTTATTTGTTTGCTAATTTATCAAACTTTCTTACTTCACTTGGAGAGTGGCTAGAACAGAACATACCAGGATCCCCTCAGTTATGCCTTCTTAGAGATGACACATTTTTACCACCGGGTGTCATTAAAGCACAGTTTGGTTTAATGTTAATTGGCTCGACTATTGGGACAAAACTTGTTTTACGAAATTAAAAAAACACAAAGCCCCCAGAATTCACTTAGTGGGTTAAAGTTATAATGGAAACAACCTCCTTTGAATACTCACTGGCTCGAATAAATAAAAAATTTAAAAAAAGGAAAATTGGATGAAGTCTAAAATAAATTTTTCCTTTTCATTAAGGACTCAGCACATTAAAGTTGTGTTGGATGGTGTAAATGAATGTCTTTCTGGTTTTGATTGGTTTTTGTGTTGCTTTTTTCTGTTTTCCCTTTTCGGATATGTCTGGAAAATTTGATATGATTGTTTGTAGAATGACTGAAAGAAAATTAATAAAAACTTCAATGACAAAAAAACCCCAAAACTTTCTTGCTTTGGCTCAATCGATCTTCTCAGAAGTTCACTCAGCCAAACTTTGCTGCACTGGTACATCGGGATGAGTTTGATTAAGACTTCTGGTTGGTCGGTGCTATCGTCATAAATAGGTTTTCCAGTGTTTTATACCAAGCTCAAAATCGAGCCCACCACTGGTGAAGTGCTCAGCTTTTAATTGGATGTTGCCCAAAAAAGAATTCAGAATCTCAACAAAAGCCACTGGTGTCTTAAAACCATATTGACAGGAAAGAGGCTGCAGACAAATGCCGAAATCAGCTGGGGCAGTGCAGTCGGGGCATCTAGGCCACTGTGGCTGCAGGGCAGATACATTTTTTAGGGGCATTAGGCTAAACTGAGAGGGCACGATGACCCCATTGAAATTTCTGCCTTGGGCGGTGCCCTACTGCCCTCTATTGACCAGCCACCACTAACACCACACACACACACACACACACACATGTTGTGTTTCCATCACTTCTGGGGACATTACATTGACATTTACATTTACATTATTTCCTGGAGACTTATCCTGACCCTACCCATCACAAGTCCCTGCCTAGACCTAACCCTAACCCTGACCTTATCCTAAACCTAACCTTACCCTAACGCTGACTCAAGTCTTCACCCTAAAATTTAATGATTTACCTCATGGGGACTTGCAATTTGTCCCCATAAAGTAGGCGAGACCCCACAATGTGAGTGTGTAAACAGATTTGTGTCCCCACAACAATAAGTAATACACGTCCACACACACACACACACACACCACACACACACACACACACACACACACACACACACACACACAGAAATAGACCCTGCACATCCTAAAAAACTATATATCAACCCCACTTAGATATTATCTGTAATTAGCATATCCTTCCAAAGCCTTCATGAATATTGATATTGCACTTAACAGATAATTAAAGCAGACAATGGATGCATTACCTCATTTTGTATTACCATGATTTGGACTGATTTAATGTGTGTCTTCATAGCAGGCAAAAAACAAGAGCAGAGGAATGTATTTACCTCTTAACATATGATAACAGAGACAGTGATGTCCATGACAGCTTCAGAGTCAAGGATGTAGAACTGGGTAGGGGACTACAAAATTGCCCCTAGCAATGTTTTTGATTAAAAAAAATAAATTAAATTAACAATTTTTGTTTCTTAGTGTCTAATCAGTGTTAGTTAGTGAGATTTGGTACTCTGACAAAGCATGTGTGCTACTTATAAATGCAAGACAATGTGTTTTTAAGTGCTGAAAGATTGTGTACCCTCTTAAATGCCTTGCAGTGGTTTGGTCCACTACCTACTTATGGACGAATCCAGTGAAGTACCGGAAGATAACGAGCTGCCATTGCTGCAGTGGCATCTCCCTACAGTTTGAGCATGAATTAATGCAAGCCATCGTTTACAGTTTATGTAACATTAATTTTGACAGCAACGTTTAGGAAGTCAGGAAGAATCTGCGCAGTTCGGCTGCTCCAACAGTCGTGTCACATTTCAACTTTTCAAAAGAATGTAAAATACACAAACCTTTACTTCATGAAGAGAGCTGCTGTCTGAGACCAGAGACTCTACAGAGATTCACTGAGCGTAAAGAGGACCACCATGTGTCACAGTGGATCAAAAATATTAACAGAAAGCAACATTGTTCCTGAAAATCTTGAATACCTGATGAAAAATGTAAATTCATATATATTTTTTAATAAATATTACACAGTACTTCATCACTTAAATGTGGCAGAGGCGGTCTGTGTTTTCTCTTCTCCATTATCCATCTCTAGCTGTTGTCACAACCAACGTATAACTACTGTGTGAAATTTTAAGAAAATTAATATCGCCATTATAAAAGGAACCCTCACCAGTTACTGAGGGCCGCTGACATGGTGCCTAGAGGGGAACCCCAGATTTGCAAGAACTTGTGAGAGTGAACATTTTGACTGAATCCATGAAGAATCTTGTGATAGTCTAACAAATTTGCGGTTCCTGGACAGGCGTTTAGCTCAGTTGGTAGAGCGTCCAACCCATGTATGGAGGCTGTTAGTCCTCTGCAGCAACCGCTGGTTTGACTCCGCCTTCGGCCCTTTGCTGCGTGTCATCCCCCTTGTCTCTGCCTTGTTTCTTGTCTACTCTCTGGCTGTCCTGTCCAATAAAGGCAAAAATGCCAAAAAAAAAAAAAAAAAAAAAACTTAAAAAAAAAAAATTGGGGGTTCCTTTCTAGACCCAACCAGCAGACACCAAGAGTGACGGACACAATGTGCCTCCAAAGCAATGGCGGTGCCGCAAGATGATGGATCACAAATTGTCTGTCTTTTTTTTTTACTGCCAAAATATTTAAAGTTTTAAAGTTTTTTTTTTGTTTGTTTGTTTGTTTTTTTAAGTTATTTTTTTGGCCATTTTTGCCTTTATTCGATAGTACAGCTGAAGTGGAGACAGGAAAGGGGGCAGAGAGAGAGGGGATGACACGCAGCAAAGGGCCAAAGGTGGGAGTCGAACCAGCGGCCGCTGCAGAGGACTAACAGCCTCCATACATGGGTTGGACGCTCTACCAACTGAGCTAAACGTCCGCCCCACTGCCAAAATATTTAATACATGAAGTGACAAATTTAGCGAGTTATTCAGAGCATCAGAGGGAAAGAGAGAAATATACACATGTATTACATTGTAATTTATTACCATGCATGCTATAATCTCAGTCAGCACTCCTCTGGCAGCAGCACAGTGTCCTTTCCCTTCGCACCGTGTGCCAGGAGACTGACGGCTTTTATTATGGCTGTAGGGACACACTGTATCTCTGAAACTTAGTGACAACAGGGATGTTTATTGTCCCCACCAACCGAGACACAAGATATCGGCTCTTGTTCAGAGATGTTTGTATGTTAGTATGGAGGTTACTGTGGGTTAGGTGCAGAGCAGGTTGAATAGCAATAAGAATAAAAATGATTGGAGTGTGTAAAACACAGATGGAGGCTATTGTAACATAACAGTTCACCCTCTGGTGTGATCTCAATAGAGAAGACAGGTGCCTTTTTTACATCAACAATTAATCAAACTGAATATGATATGAACGGGCTCTCTCACAATGACATACCCTCAGAGAATTATCCGCTCTACCACTTGAGCAATAACACTTCATAGTACCTATTCGTGTAGTTTATGGTAATCAGAAAGTCTTTAGACTGAGTTCCACCAGTGAGGACTTATGGCTGATGAAGTGAGCACACATGAGAACACTTGAGCTCATTCATGCAGGTTCAGATATAAATCAACAGCAATTAATAAGACACTTGTTTTTCTTTTTGCTGTACAAGACACATCCATGTCTGTCAGGGATTTAAAATGTCCTCAAAAAACCAAACCATGTAAACCCCACTGTTGCTGGATGTGTTCATAGCCACTTTTTTCTAACATTCTGTCCATTAGGGTTAGGTGATGTCTACAGAAGTGGCATATGATGATGTGATGGACGATGGACACTTAGCCTCACCCTTCCCTTCCAAACATGTAGGACAGAGGTGTCAACACAATTTCATCCTGGGCCACATCCACATTATAGTTGCCTCAAAGGTCTGGTTGTAAATCCAAGACTAAGACCTTTAAATCATGATGTTATGATGGTAGTGGGATCAGTGGTCGATGACAACTTTATAAGGTGATTATACTGTATGTCAGACAGGTTATTGTGGAGTTTTTATGCCCCCAAGTGGCAAAAAAATCTATTAATGTTGTCCTGAGAAAACATATTACATGTGGTATGCTTAGAAAATAATAGCATTGTTTTTTCTGATAAAAATTCAGTTTTTTTTTTAGCTGTCTACAGCAAAGACTTTGTGGCGTCTCAGTGTCTGGACATCAGAGGGCTGTACTATGAAGGAAGCTCAACACAGCCAGGCCTTCTTCGCATGAGCTGGGTTGACAAAACCTCAACCTCCTGTCAGAGATAACGGGTATCATGACGATGGTTATCGACTGGCTTTGTTAACTCAGGCTTTCTTCTTCAGGCTTTGTGCACATGGACATAAAAAGCGGCATTTGGTGCATCATTTGACTCTGCCGCGAACAGGTGAGGGTATATAAAGTATATTATGGCAAAAAGTAACACTGTTGCTGCAATTAAAGAAAAATTACTAATCGACTTAATGTGCTCTTGCCCGCTGTTTATTTCTAATGTGACAACAATGCAAGAATTAATCTTGATACAGCATATAAACATGATTCTGTCTGACTCACACTCTGGACCAGGTTATGAAGTCAGCATAGGTTGCCATGGTGATCAACCAGGTTAAAAGAGAGCCACCTTTGTGACACAGGAAACAGGCTTTGGACTCAACATAAATTACTAACACATTAAAATCTCGCTTTGTAGTACACCCCTCAGGAGGTTTCGGTCAAGTGATGAGGATGAGTGCAATTAGCATTGCATCATAAAGACCTGTCTCTAATTCTTTTGAAGTTAAGGTTTGTCATATTTCTTACAGAAAATATACAAGTCAGTTTTGTGAAAGAGGAGCTAAAAACAAATTCAAATGTCATTTAGAAAATACAGTAAAAATAAATAGAGATTTAATAAGTATTTCACTGAACTGGTGCTCACAGTCTTGGTTATACATAACAGGTATGATAGGATATGAAATTCTGCTCTATGTCTCCTATAAAACATTCATGTAACACTGAAAATACTACACGTTCTGACTTACACATCTACATTTATCGGTGACCTTTAACAGCACTCTTGATTGGGCTGCATGAATTAAACAGAAACACCTTTGGATTCACATTTGTGTGTGTGTGTGTGTGTGTGTGTGTAAGATGGCACTTTATTTCTCAGATAACATTACAACATTGTCATCTTTAAAGGGACAGTTCACCCCCAAATTAAAAAAAAACATATTTCCCTCTGACCTCTAGTGCTGTTTATTCATCTAGATAGTTTTGGTGCGAGTTGCAGAGTTTTGGAGATATCAGCTGTAGAGATGTCTGCCTTCTCTTGAATATAATGGGACTAATTGAACTTGGTTTGTGGTGCCAAAAATATCTGAAAAATTCAACAGCTGTGTCTCTTTCCGGAGGTTATGACCTGGTTACTCAAGATAATCCACAGACATTGTTGTGAGCGGTTTCACATGGGAATTAGTTTTTTCCTGTCTACCGGAACTACTTTCTTTCTCATAGAACTGCTCAGAATATGGTCTGTGGATTATGATTTTTGAAAAGAGTAGAAGTGTCACAATTCTCCAAATCCACAATTTGATATGACTTTTGATTTTAAGGCCATGATTTATTCCAGTATTATCTTTAGATTTAAACATTATTTTTGGAACTGATGGTGGTGCCATTATTAGACTAGACAGCTGTCAATTCATTATCATGGCCTCTGGTGAAAAAATGCTTCACTGAGTGGAAATTTCACAATTTTTTTGACTTTAAATCAATCAATCAAATTGTGCACAACAACAGAAGGACCAGCTGGACAGACTAATAAATCTAACAATGAACATAAAACACTTAGAGCTGCAATGATTAATCTGTTATTAATTGATAATTAAATTAATCTGCATCTATTTGACAAATAATTTAAAAAGAAATTTAAAAAAGGTCCAAATTCTCTGAGTTCAGCTTCTTAAATGTGAATTTTTCTGGATTCTTTACTCCTCTCTGACAGTAAACTGAATATTTTGAGTTGTGGACAAAACAAGACATTTGAGGACATCAGTTTGAGTTTGATCAACATTTTTCACTATTTTCTGTCATTTCATGGACCAACCAACTAATTGATTAATTGTGAAAATAATCATCAGTTGCAGCCCTAAAAACACTATAGGCTGAACAATTTCAACCATATTTTATATTGAGATAATCCAAAACTAACGGAAAGTAATCAATTTACATTACTTTAACATTGTGATACTTAGATTAGATTACTGACAACAATTAGTAACTGTGTTGGAATGCATTTTTAAAGTAACCCTCCAACTCTGGTAATAATACTGTAAAGCAGTCATTTTGCTTCATCAGTGGATGTTCATATGGACCCTCTGCAGGCCTCATGCAGCTCGCTGGGCACTCTCCTTCTGCTTCCATCGATCCAGGATGTGTGAGTTGGAGTGGGTGGGTGTTGGTTGGCTATCGGAGCAGTATGTGTGTGCGTTATAGCTTTGGCAAGTACAACAAACCTGAGGGGAAACAAGCAAGTGCACTCGCCTTTCTCTACCTCTACCCAATTAAAGGGAATGAAAAATCCATGAGCGCTCATTAGATGGGTTTACAGGTGGCTAATGAGCTGATATTTAAAACTTGTCACTTGCCGTCTCCTCTCTCTCCTCTCTCTCTCTCCTCTCTCTCTCTCTCTCTCTCTCTCTCTCTCTCTCTCTCTCTCTCTCTTTTAGGTCTCACTCCCTCTTTCTCTCTTTTTCTTCCTGGTGTTGGCTGCCCTCCAGGACAGAGCACCAGCGGGTCTGCTGGGGTGCCAATATTGCTCTGTATCAGCAAAATGTCAGCCAGGAACACACACACACACACACACACACACCCCAACATACACACACACACACAGGACCTGGACTGCATATCCCCAGTGCCTACTTCCATCAACTGGAAGGCGTATTCAAGATGGACGACCTTAATCTGACTCTGGTAATATAGCTTTATAATAGGGGATATGACACGAATGAACTATTTCAATTGTGTCTGTAATTATGCACATGATAGCTGTTCGAGCCCTCATGGCCTCAGGCTGGTGTGAGAAGTTATACTTGTTGTCCTCATTAAAAATCACCTCGCCGTTTTAACCACTGCGTGATAAAAAGGGCAATTCCACCACGAGCCGGTGCCTCGTCTTTCATGCCAGGCGCAGATTCGTAGGCAAAAGCTGCGTCAGGTAGATTGCCTGCGGACCATAACCGCTCTAGTTGCAGTGCAGGAAATATTACCTCAGTAATCTGCAGCAAGAGGCATTTCAGCAGGAAATGGCTCCCTGTGCTGGGCTGTATATATGGCCGGGGCTGAGTGCAGCTCATAATTCAATGTGGCCGTTGGCACTTTTCATCCTCTGTCTGCTGGGGGGGTACTGGCTAAATGACAGCGAAAGCCACAATGGCACTTCCACTATTGCTTTACGACTGGCAGAGGCCCTGGGGCACCATGACCGGAGTGCTAAGTGAGAACATGGCTGCCAATCACTTGATATTAATCTTTCTGTGTTCGAGGGAGATGGCCGACGTGAGAGGGGGAACCTGCAGCAGGGAGGAGCTGGGAAGTGGACCCAGGTGGTGCGATGGCCTGACAGAAATTAGCTGTGTGCCCGCACGGAGCGTCCAAGTGCCTCACACTCACCTGCACACACACACACGCACACACACAGACACCTATACCGAGACAGTGAAGGTCAGTGGTTCCAGAGGCTTTTCTCTACCGTACCACATAACATGGTAAGGCATGAATTTTCAGAGCACATCACCTGAAGGGTTGCTTTGGGAGCCTGCATATGAAATTATTGATTGCTTGGAAATATTGTATAAAATGTCCTTTGTAAATATATATGAGGCCAAACAGAAAGGTCAAAGGTAAAATCAACACAGGGATTTTGAATTCCTGAGGAACTGAGGTACTGCTTACACAAATATACTGGACTAGCATAATATGATACTTTTATATGGGTGTTTCTCCAACTACGGTCACTTTTAAGTCCCTGCGGTGAAATTTTGGATACATGTTAAAATTTCTCAAATGATTTTTGATGAATATGTACATCGTGATTATTAAAATAATGACTAATGACTAAATAATGTGATTTAATAACATTTTTGAAGCATTTTATGGGTCCAAACACAACTTTTGTTCAGGTCCCACACCTGTGGTCTCAGGTTCATGAAATGATAGTGAAAGTGAGTCAATAAAATTACATTCTGACTTTATTTCAATGAAATTGTTTTAGATTTTTTGTTTGTTTTATATGATGATAAATATAACTGTCCCACACTTTTGTGTCCTCACCGCAACGCTGAACAAAATCCATTTTGTTTTGAAATCCAAACAAATCTACTTCCCGTGGAAACAAGCTAACAGGTGAGCACATGGCTGAAATGCTGAGCCAACCACACCAGGTGACCCTTAAGATGATGAAAAAAAACAGCTAAAAAGTAATATTTTTTTCTGGAGTACTGATTGTGTCTTTACAAAACAGATTTCAGAATTTAATTGAGTGTTTTGAACTACATTTTAAAAATAACTTCATTTTACTGTTGAATTCATGGATATTAGATGCCAGGAGTCAAAGCTAACATAGCAGACCTTGCTAACTGTAAACAGTAGCTTATTGTTAAAGGTTACATTATGCCATTTACTATTAACATTGTGTCCTTATCAACACGAGATGTCATTGCTGCTTATTTATTATAACAGCAGTGTTTTGTGGACTACAAAACTAAAACCAACCTTCAATCAGCATGAGAGTGAGCAGATAATGACTGAATTTTCATTTTTGGGTGAACTATCCCTTTAAACTACTATGACCTTACCCCCTACGGAACGTCTCTAAGAATGTCACATTTAATAATTTAATTCAGCTGATATATGTTCTCTAAATTTCCTCTCCCAAAAAGCCTTCATCATGCTGCCAGGAATATAATCCTGGTCAAGAAATACTACATGTATTTATTATATTTTAATTTAAAGAATAAATTGGTTTAGGTTTTGTTTAAAACAGTAATGTTGAGTGTAAAAAGTATCAGAATCATCCTTAAAACCTGCTAGTTATTGTGTGTAAATGTAGAATGTAAACTCCTGATAGAAACCTTCACATTACCAGGCACATTGCTGAGGACATGACCTCTGTATCCTCAGTCATGACCCTGATAGTCATGCGCCCACATGCCACAACTACTAATCCGTGGTCTGCACTTATTTCCAAATATGGTAGCACTGCATGATCATTAAAAAAATAACTATACATAAGAATATATTGATCATCTTAAGATGTTTAATGTGGCAAATCATTCCATCATGTTTTAAATATACTTGATTCTTGTGGGCCTGCTTGTTAAATGTAGTGCTCATGGGCAACAAAACAAGCTATTAAGTGTGTGATAGATCAAACCTTTGGTCAGCCTGTGTAAATGAGGAACCTGCACACCAAAAATGTCAGATTCAGCTGGTTTCAACTTACATATTTATGTCTTCTCTTCTTTCCCTGCTGAACGGATTACTGTACGTATTCTCCATTTTTTTCCTTTTTGTCTTGTTTAAATTTACCTGTTGTTTAGACACACTTTATTAAGACTTTAAATGAGCCTTGTCATGCCTTATTTGGTTTGATGGTGTAGTGGCTGTCGAATCAGGGTCTGTGGCACGCTGCCAAGGGGTCAGTGTAATTTTTTTCAGATTCATTCATTTAAATGATCATGGTATTAAAAAAAAAATATTTATTTAGTTATTTATGTATTTCTTTTTTTTTTTTTTTAACAAAAACCTACACAAACCTACACTTGCCCTGTGAAGACATTTCTACCAGCTGTTTCTGTGCAAGTTAACTTAACCTCACCTTTTCTTCATGCTCAAGTCTCCCTTTCTGTCTGTTTTGTCTTTTACATTGTTATGTCATGCACATCTTTTATGTCATTTTCGTCAGGTTCATCTTTTTATGTCTTTTATGGCGTTTTTGCTAATTCCGTCTTTTATGTCATTTCTGTCATGTTCATCTTGTTACATCTTACGTCTTTTACATCAGTTTCATCTTTTTACAGTTAAGTCTTTTACATTGTTTCCATCTCTGTGCATCATTTAGATTGTTTTCACCTTGTCTTTTACACTGTTTTGCCTTGTTACGTCTTTTATGTCATTTCTGTTATGTTAATCATGTTATGTCTTTTACAATCATGTTCACGTCATGTTCGCCTTGTTACATCTTTTGCGGCATTACATCTTTGTTTTGTCTTTAATGTGTTTTTGTCATGTTCATATGTCTTGTTAGACCTTTTACACCATTTTTCTTCGTGTTATGTCTTTTATATTACCTTCATTGTTATGTTTCTTGTCTGTGATATGCACTGATGGATACACCAAGAAACTGTCTTTTCTTTGTGTTATTTTTCCAACCATTTAGTTTAAAATCGATGTTGATGTTGAGAATATAAAATAAAATAAAATATAATATAAAAATCAAAATTCCCCTCAAATGCATTAAAACTGAAGTAATGTGTCTGTTTTGAAACTCAAAGTGCAAACCTGAAAAATCTACTTATGAAGAGTAACAAAGTATATGTACGTAGTTACTTCCTATCTCTGGTCCCTGGTATATTTTCTTTCCTTGTAAGTGTTCTCTGGCTGAGAAAAAACTGACAACCTCTGATCTATGCTTGATTTTAGGTGTTATATGTTTGGCAATATTTTGTGGAAAATTAATGTCAGACTACACTAAAATGAAAACACTTCTCTACCAGTAGATTTTTGTCAAACACTTACTTTATGTCTATGACCAAATAAGACAAAGTTTTGTGAGGAGCAACCTCATCTTGAAGAACATAAATAATGAGGTGTAATGGAAAAACACAGTGAGGATATGACTTATAAGGACAGGGTGTATTTATTTAACGTACGGGTTTGACAGGGCTACTCACTGCTGTGTGAACATTTCCGCGACCAGTCATATGACAGCCCAGACACAATGTGGCGGAAAGAAGCGTCAGTGCTCTGTGTGCTTTCTTCAATGCACTGCGCAGATAGCGCAGACTGTTGGCCCGCTCCAGCTGGGACTCTACGGAAAGCTCGCAAGAGGCGTTGGTGAATGACTGACCCTTTCGTGCGTTGACGTAAAGCAGACGGGGATTTTTTTGGTACCGAGCGGAGAGGAGATGCACACGGCACTCGAGTGAGGTAACTATATAAAAAACCCATTTGTTATCATTCACTCCCACAACATGGACCCGGGCGGCGTTCGCTACAACGTGTAGACGTTACTAACCACTATTGTGAACATTTGTAACGGAGTCTCAGACAGCATATGTTACCGCTGCTCTTTGTAGGCTGTAAGCTAATTTCCTGTGAGTCGTCTGCTAGCTAACGTTAGCTGGTTGAATTCTTACCTTCGTTTCCAGGCTAGCGTTAGCATTAGCCTGTCCGAAAGGGGCGAGTCTAACAACACAAACAGACTGATTGGCTCTGAAGTGGTATCTCGGCTGGTTTTACGAGGTTGATTATGGACACTGGGTACTGGTTATATGCTGGTTATTTAATCACTGTATTCGTTTAAACGCTGCTGTTTTGTAGGCACGTTTCAATGACGGGGAAGCACGCGCACCGTTGCATTACGCGCACCACGTGCGGCATTGAAACCCCCTGCTTTGACCACCAGACTGCTGCTGATGGGCGGTATCCCTGCTCTGCCCCTTTACCTGCGTGCCTTCAGTAGTCTGAGAGCAACACTAACGTCTGTGACTGAGTTGGGTTTGAAATTAAATGGCATTTTCATCCACCTTCTTGGGCGGACACAGCGTGTAGTGGCCGCTTTTGGTCATATGCAAATTTGACATTTGTCTCATAGTCCCTCTTGATGAGAATTAGTGATGAAGAGCTTAATTTTGATTTTGATGAGGAAATGTTTGGTGTGAAGTACAAAGTAACACTATTGTGCTGATGTGAGTGTTGAGCAGCAGTCAAAGGACTACTCAGATCTTACATTAAAGTAGCAATACTGCAGCCCAAAAGTACTATTTCAGTTCCTGCATTCAAAATCTTAGGTAAAATACTTTAGAACTGCAACAGTAATCATTTATTAATCCCCAACTATTTTAATAATCAGATAATTGGTTTGAGTAATTTAAAGAATAACAAGTCAAAATTCTCTAAATGCAGCTTCTTAAATGTGAATATTTTCTGGTTTCTTTAGTTCTTTATGACAGTAAACTGAATATCTTTGAGCTGTGAGTAAAACAAGACGTGAGGATTTAATCTAAGGCTTTGGGAAACACTGACATTTTTCACAATTTTCTTAGATTTAAAACTGAGATTTAGATTGAGTACAAAAGTACAAGTATTAACTATTGTAGAATGGCCCATTACATGATATTACTGTATTATAATTAATAATGCATAAGTCACCTTAGTGTTTCAATGTTGTAAAGCTGTGACTAATTTTAATTACTTTATACGCCACTGGATAGCTTAATCTATAATAAGATATCAATATATTAGTTGATATATAGTTTGTAATGTTGTACTGTAAAGCTGCAAAGTAGGGCCTGACTGATACTGGACTTTGGGGGCAGATGCCAATATTGATATTATGAAGTAAAAAAAATTCAATATCTACACAGAAGGTGGAATCTATAAATCCACACACATTTTTTGCAATGATCCCTCAAAAGTGGTGTGACAAAGATATGTAATAGAGGCGGAATATTTTAGGGTTTAACATTACTAGAACTGATCACTATTGGCCAAGTATAACTTAGGGATATGATGTACAGACTTCCATTGTGTCATTGTGCATTTTAAAATGCTTACAGGGCTATATGAATTAGGGATGCGCACGATTAGTCGACTATACGATTAAACGTCCCCTCCCTCGCTAGTCGGCACCAGAATTACTAGTCGTTTAAACTATTTATCAATATTTTAGTCATGTACATGCCAGTTATCTGTTGCCTCTAAGATTTTATGCAGCCGCCCGCCACTAGTTGGGGCTGCGGCACTGACGGCAGTCCCTCTTGCCCAGCGTGTACGCCCCGATCACCTAGGCAACCCCGTTTGTTTATATCAGCAAAGTCGGACAGATGACAGCGTAGTTTGGCAGTGTTTTAATCTAGACAATGTAAATAATGTTGAATGTAGACTGTAACATAATAAGCTGATATACACTCGACTGGAGAAACGTGACCACATTAAGCACAGACACAGGTATAAACCTGTAAGTGGAGCTGCTGCTGCTGCTAGCACTGCTAACGTTAGCCACACTGTGTAGCAGACTGGTGGCTAACGTCACCGGGTCGTTTACCTGCAGACGCTGTGATCCTCTTCGGTCTGAAAGCATTTAGGTGAAGCATTTATTGAGTTGCTGTAATGTTTTGTAAGTTAATGTGTACGGTTTGTATTGCATATTTAGCGCGCATAGCGCACATTTCAGCGGCATTTAAAGTATGATTTGGCGATTGTTGACTGTGATTAACGGCTTCAAATGGCTCTTAACATGCACAGTATTTTTTTCGGACAGTGTTTAACATTATAAATTAATACATTTTGCTCAATATTAACTGCTTTCTGACTGTTTTCTTAGTGTTAGACTAGTCGACTAGTCTAAATTAAATTTTGCGTTTAATCGACAGGGAAATTAGTCGCCAGGAACATCCCTAATATGAATAAGAGTTGCTTTTGTAATGCAGTAAACATCCTCCAAAGTTCATAATATTTACACCTTAAGAAGAACAGTGGTATGATTGAGATGCAGGGCAGTGCTGGAAAACAGATTGGAGACCGACTTATTTTTAATAATTATAAATGACGATAAATAAAAACACAAATAGAGGAAATGTGTTTAATAAACCTTATTTAAGAAATAGGAACAAATATACTTAAAATCTTGCCCACAAAGCTAACAAATAAAAGCAATATGCATTATGTTCATAAAGCAAAATTTCATAGAGGCACATACCAGACAACGTATGCTGATATCGATATAGGCTTGATATAGCTGTGAAAGGCCAATATCTGGTCCGTGTGAAGCACACCGACATACGATGATGTCCTCAAATGTCTTGTTTTGTCCACAATCCAAAGATAGTCAGTTTACTGTCATAGAATCGTAAAGAGGCCAGAAAATAGTCACATTTTTGAAGCTGAAATCAGATTTTTTTTTCTTCAAAAATTAATTCAGACCGATTAATTGATTATCAGAATAGTTGTTTGTTGATTTAATAATCAATTGATCAATTAATCATTGCATTTTCATGAACTTAAACTGTTAGAATTGGAGAAATGAAATGCAGATGTGCAGCAGAATGTGACTCCCATACAGTATATAAATGGTGGCATGCGCACAAGGCATGATTCATTATATCACATATCAGTCAAATAAATGCCACCTCATATGAGCTCCAGGTACTAAATTATGTTTCAATTTTGCAAGCTGTTTTGAAATTTGCTTTAAAAGTACTCTACATTTGTATAGATAACTACAGACAAATCTGGTTCAACATGCACAGTCTTTTATGTATCTTTATTTTGTTCTGCCCAAGGTAGGGTAATGGATTGCTCCCCTCAGTTAAAAAGCTAACAGTATCTAATAATAACAAGTAATTAGACTAGGATGAAAATCTTCATTCATCACCACCTACAAAAATGTGCAGACAGGCTTGTCATGTGAAGAAGCTTTACAAAATACTCTTCTTGTTGGTATGTAATGAAGCTACAAGTTACTATTGCCAGTTTCACTTGGACATCTGACCAAGAAATATAACCAAAGGATAGTTCACCCAGAAATGAAAATTCAGTCATTATCTACTCACCCTCATGCTTGGTTGAAGGTCAAGTTTAGATTTTTAATCCACAAAACTGATTGAATTTTCATTTGTGGGTGAGCTATCCCTTTAAGGAGGGAAGAAAATAATGTAAACACTGAATGAAAAGACCTATTCCCAACACTGTCACAAAAATGGGTCATGTCAGGTAGAACACAACACAGTTATTTGATTATGTGTAAGTTCTCTAAAGCAATTTTATGTAATCTGAGTTGTTGTTTAAAATGATATCTGTGGAGTTCCCCTTTAAGTGTTACACTGCATTGACAAACCTTATTTACAACTGTTGCATACCAGTACCTCTTTATGACTGAGTATGCAGCTTTAAAGTATAGCTTAGGGATATTTTGTAGAGACTTCTATTGTGTCATTGTGCATTTTAAAATGCTTACAGGGCTATATGAATAAGTGTTGCTTTTGTAATGCAGTAAACATCCTCCAAAGTTCATAATATTTACACCTTAAGAAGAACAGTGGTATGATTGAGATGCAGGGCAGTGCTGGAAAACAGATTGGAGACCGACTTATTTTTAATAATTATAAATGACGATAAATAAAAACACAATAGAGGAAATGTGTTTAATAAACCTTATTTAAGAAATAGGAACAAATATACTTAAAATCTTGCCCACAAAGCTAACAAATAAAAGCAATATGCATTATGTTCATAAAGCAAAATTTCATAGAGGCACATACCAGACAACGTATGCTGATATCGATATAGGCTTGATATAGCTGTGAAAGGCCAATATCTGGTCCGTGTGAAGCACACCGACATATGATGATGTACTCAAATGTCTTGTTTTGTCCACAATCCAAAGATAGTCAGTTTACTGTCATAGAATCGTAAAGAGGCCAGAAAATAGTCACATTTTTGAAGCTGAAATTAGATTTTTTTTTTCTTCAAAAATTAATTCAGACCGATTAATTGATTATCAGAATAGTTGTTTGTTGATTTAATAATCAATTGATCGATTAATCATTGCATTTTCATGAACTTAAACTGTTAGAATTGGAGAAATGAAATGCAGATGTGCAGCAGAATGTGACACCCATACAGTATATAAATGGTGGCATGCACACAAGGCATGATTCATTATATCACATATCAGTCAAATAAATGCCACCTCATATGAGCTCCAGGTACTAAATTATGTTTCAATTTTGCAAGCTGTTTTGAAATTTGCTATAAAAGTACTCTACATTTGTATAGATAACTACAGACAAATCTGGTTCAACATGCACAGTCTTTTATGTATCTTTATTTTGTTCTGCCCAAGGTAGGGTAATGGATTGCTCCCCTCAGTTAAAAAGCTAACAGTATCTAATAATAACAAGTAATTAGACTAGGATGAAAATCTTCATTCATCACCACCTACAAAAATGTGCAGACAGGCTTGTCATGTGAAGAAGCTTTACAAAATACTCTTCTTGTTGGTATGTAATGAAGCTACAAGTTACTATTGCCAGTTTCACTTGGACATCTGACCAAGAAATATAACCAAAGGATAGTTCACCCAGAAATGAAAATTCAGTCATTATCTACTCACCCTCATGCTGGTTGAAGGTCAAGTTTAGATTTTTAATCCACAAAACTGATTGAATTTTCATTTTTGGGTGAGCTATCCCTTTAAGGAGGGAAGAAAATAATGTAAACACTGAATGAAAAGACCTATTCCCAACACTGTCACAAAAATGGGTCATGTCAGGTAGAACACAACACAGTTATTTGATTATGTGTAAGTTCTCTAAAGCAATTTTATGTAATCTGAGTTGTTGTTTAAAATGATATCTGTGGAGTTCCCCTTTAAGTGTTACGCTGCATTGACAAACCTTATTTACAACTGTTGCATACCAGTACCTCTTTATGACTGAGTATGCAGCTTTAAAGTTATAGCTTAGGGACATTTTGTAGAGACTTCTATTGTGTCATTGTGCATTTTAAAATGCTTACAGGGCTATATGAATAAGTGTTGCTTTTGTAATGCAGTAAACAACCTCCAAAGTTCATGATATTTACACCGTTAAGAAGAACAGTGGTATGATTGAGATGCAGGGCAGTGCTGGAAAACAGATTGGAGACTCAGCAGCTTTACAGATGGGATCTCATGAGTTTATCTGTTCTGTGTATTACAATGAAACCAACTTTGTCTTTCATATCATATATGCACACTGTCTTGAATTCTCTCGCTGAAATTGTGTTTTGGTCTCAGCTTTGCTTGCTAAACATCTAAACTAGGCTTACTGTATGTGGACAGAAAACCCTGGCTTGTATGTGTACATATTTACAAATGGTTTTGTTGCTTATTTATGGATTACACAGGGATACAAAGGAAGCAAAACACAAAAAACACAGGATTGCACCGGTCATGTCTCAGCTTAGAGTTTTCTGTTAAAACATGCAGTCCAAGGTTCCATGAATTTTCTGTGGTTTCAGGTCCACTGAGGACAAAGCTACAGTATATGTATGAGGGATGTTAATGATTAATTATTATTAATTAGACTTGCACCGATTACAATTTTTTGGGCCGATCTCGATTTCTGATTTGCAGAGTGCTTGGACAGCCGATACTGATTTTGTCCGATTCCGATTTCATTTTTTCCAAACCACTTTACAGCACACAAGATTTTCTAACTTTCCTTTATTTATTAACCAAGATACAACCAGCTTTTCAATAATCATGTCTTTGCTAGAACACACTCTACATTAAAAAATAATATATAACTTTTTGTCTACTGTATCATCATCATATCATAGCATGTGCTATATTATTCTTAAGATTTAATTTTCATTCGGGGTAGTGTGTGTTTTCAGGCTCCTATTTGCTACCGGCTGAGTACACAGGGTGCTTTTATTAACTGGTTAATGATCACAAATTGCCATGAATTCAAGCATGTCTGATTATGAATGCACTTAATACAATAACTTTTGACTCTACCATCTTAATGAGACACATGACATGCTGTCTGCCACCAGCTTTGTGTGGAAAATACTTCAAAATATTAAACAAGAAGATGCAAACTGTGCGCTGCACTGGATGGATAAAATCCACTGGACTTATGTTTGCTGCAACTTTTAGAATCTCAGATAAAATTCCAGTGAAGCTTGAAGCTTCAAGATCACTGGATTTATACTTTATCCAAAACCTATCGGGGTGAAATACTGCATGTGATGGATTTACTGTCAGCAGTTAGTTGTGCCAAAAAGGGCCCCTCGCTGAAGAAAGACGCCAACATCTTCAGGGAATGCATATAAAGCCCTAGAGACATGAGACAGTTGAGGACCTTTTTGGGCTTTGGGAAACACTGGTCGACACATTTCACGATTCTCTCACATTTTAGAGACCAAACAACTGATTGATTAGTTAAAAAATAGTTGACAGATTAATTGATGATGAAAATAATTGTTAGTTGCAGCCCTACTTATTAATGTTAAAGTCATTATTGATGATAATTATGATTATTATTCTCAAGTTAAGAAGAAGCAACAAAATTTAGTTTGCAACAATCTGCAACTAAAGAGCATCGTATTGAGCCAAAAAATCTAAAATCTAAGAACGACCCCTCAGCCTCTAATGTGAAACAAGCCCTAAATTCCCCTAAAATTGCTGTGGGTGATGTTTTTTCTATGTGGCTGAATTAATAGTTTCTGCGTAAGATTTGTTCTGTAATAATTCATTAAAAATTGCATTTGGCAATTTGTCCACTAATATTACAGTCTAGCCCAAATCTCTGTTGCCAGTTCATTTTTTTTCTGTGTCATGCTCAGAATTAGGGTTGGGTAAGGTTTGTTGTTTTTTTTTTTTTCAGTACCAGTGCTAAAGTCATGACCTACAAAACATGACTTTGCCAACCAAATACAGATGCACATTAGTTTGTTGTTTTAACTGTGTTTACTGTTACTACTACCTACCGGAAGGCTACCTGCTGCCAGAGCCATATAGAGATTAAGTTTCTATAATGTTAACTAGGCACATTTAGTGATGTGTCTGTAACGTCCACACCAGAGGGCAACAATTTCAATAGAAAACTCAGGCTCTAATGGGAACTGGTGCCATGTTGGCATCAGATTTCAGTACCCACCCCTACTCAGAATGACACATAATAACACCATGTCTGGCATGAATATAAATCTAGTCTCGTTTCAAAGTTTCATAGTCCCTAGTTACTCTAATGAAAAGAGGAAAAACTGTGATAGAAAAGGAGTGTAACACCGCTTCAGCCTGAGAGTGTGAGGGCCTCATTCAACATTTTGATTAACTGCATCTTTTGTTGAGCTAAATTGGTTCTTTGCAAACATTTGTCTTTTGGTTCTATACCAGTTTCCTCAGGGGCTTACAGGTAGAAGGACCTTTAGAAATAAGTTCTGGATTAGAGATCCACTTCATCTTCCTCTAAAAACACCAAACATTTGTTAGCATGGGAGGTTGTTTTACTCTTTTATGTAACTCTACCATGATACCTTACAGTACAAACCCTCTGTGAAAGTCACTGTTGCTGCTGGCGGCAGGTATCTAATAAGAATTTTGTAAACATAGGCCTGGTCTGTTTGTTTTAGTGCTCACGATGTCCGCAATCTGCTGCACATGCAACACCATTCCCACACTCCTGCTGTTTATGATAGTCTTTTATGCTGACAGGCAATTTTGAGTCATGCTAGCTAACATTTGTGAACCAATCCATTCTCACTGCAGCCTTGTTTCTGCTTTGCAGATGAGCGCCATTGAAATTTAGTTTGAGCTCTGTCTATAGCCTACAAATGTATTGTTCCCACCAATGTTTAAGCTATAACCTTGAGAAAGCACATATCTCTGTACTGGATATTAGGCTAAGCCTGCAGTTCAAAGTATGTGTCAGTCCAGATCAGTGCTGAAATTAGGTGGATAAGCTTAAAATGTTCCTGCAAACCTAGTGAGGATACTTTTAAAGGACATTCCACTGTTTTAATAAACAAGAAGTCCAGGTATAACACTGTGGTGGGACATTTTGATATATTTTACACATTTCTAGTTGCTGATTTACATCAAGGCCAAATACTAAAATGGGCAGAATCCTACCAGTAGTACACATACACCATAAGTAGCTGGTCAGGTGGTTGATCCTAGACACAGCTCCCTGGCTGCTCAAACACGCAGAGCACACACACACACACACACACACACACACATTCCCTCCCTGTGCCTCTCTCCCTGCACAAATTGGTTAAGTCACTGCACTCAGAAGCCTCAAAACATTCAACCTGTTACTTATGTTAGTGCTGGCGTGAACATTTTGTATTGGTGTGGAGGGACTTCTGGCTTATTTGTGACTAGAGGTAAGCATCACTCTTTGTTTTGCCAAGGTGTAATGTTTTTGATATCTTTGGCTGATTGCTCTGTTTACTTGTCTGTGTTAAGTCTAGCCTAGCGGTTGCGGTCTTAGACTCTTTTACACTATGATGAACATGCTTCCAGGCCACAGAGCATCAGCCCCACACCTGCGTCTTGCCACAGCAATCTCTTGTTTGTTTGCATTTTAGCTCTGTGATTCCAGTTGAGGAATTCAGGGCAATATACAGCATCTTCTATCCGCAATAGTGCCTAAATGACTCAGTGGCTTCAACTTACAAAACCTGAACTTAATGTGGTATTTGGTGTTGTTTGACTCAGTAAGAAGTTCAGGGAAGTTGTGGCCCTGTTTGCATTGGTTTTATTTGAATCTACATGTGTCATGGTTGACAAGAGCCCAATTCCATACCACAGAGGAAATTTGCTGAATGATATGCTGACTTGTTTTCTAAATAGATTTGCTTTACTCACAATCACTGTTGGGTCTCATTTCCAGTAAGGCTGAACAATAAATTTTTAATTAATTTTTATCGAATATTGCAATAGGTGCAGTGTTTGTTAAATTCAAAATGTATGTCAAAATATAATTTTGAATTAAATATTATTGTACCACAGAGATGTCCTGGCCTACACAACATATTCTACAGACTTGATAAAACATCTTTGATTGGTACTGGTCGACGGAAATTCATGCTCTAATCATTTTAACCCTCTGGAGTCCAGAGTATAATTGGCCGTTTTTGACTACTATTGATTTTTTTTTATTTTTCCCTTCTATTTCACCTCATAAACTGTTTATCTTGCATTGCTTGGTATCATTTTTTTCAGCACAACCTCACATGTGTGAATTTACAGTTATTTTTCCATTTTGACATACTATATTAACACAGTAGACCTAAAAATACACAGAAAACATAAAATCAGAGTAGAAAAAAGTTAATTTTTTTTTACTGTGAAAACCACAAATATTACAGAATTTTTATAACTTAGAATGCAAAATAAATTGTAATTTCAAAACTTATGTACAATCTTCACACACAAAGTAATGCATTAATAGCATCTAGCTTTTTGTAAATATTCACAAAACTAAATATGTAACAATATTTAACTTAATGCATATAAATTGAAATTCAAAACATGTACAACTAGCACCAAAAGTAATTTACCACTATTTGCATTAAAATGCAGCCAATGCCTCAGGCATTTTTTTGTACAACTATTCACAAAACAATGTAATGTCTCACAAATATGTATAACAAATTATTTTTATAACTTAGAATGCAAATATAAATTGTAAATTTCAAAACTTATGTACAATCTTAGCACACAACAAAGTAATTTACAACTATTTACATATTTACAGAACAAGGAAATGTCTCACAATTCACTTGTGCCGCTCAAAAAAGCAGTTTCTGTCAACAACAAGACAGAGGGGCACATCACAGGCCTGGCACTTCCACGGAGTGTCCTGCCTCCTGATGTCCACTTGAGTGCATCGCGTGCACCTCAGTCTCCCTTTAGTGGCTTTTTGTCCAGCATCTGTGCCTGAGAGGATGGGCACAGGAACATGTTCAGCCCTCCTGTTGTGGGGAACACCTGCCTTGTCTGTGCCACACAGCTGGCACACCAGCTCCACCATGAAGTCCTTGTGTGTCATGGGCTGCACCTGCTTTGCACTGCTCATCTCGCGGTGCAGAATGAAGGCGTTGGTTGTGGCAATATCCAGAAAGTGCAGCAACATGGTCCTGTACCATCGAGCGCTTTTTCTGTGGGTGGAGTAGTACTGGATGAGCTGGTCCAACAGATCAACTCCACCCATGTTTTTATTGTAGGCCATGATGGGCGTGGGACAGGGAATGTCCCTCACAGCCCAGCGTCCATTTCCATCCTTCACTCTTCTCTGCACTGTCTCACCAGAAAATGCAGGATGGATGGTGGAGCAGACAGACACCTCCCGTGTGTCCATCCACTTGACAAACACAAGTGGGCCCTCCCTGATCCACCTCACCGATCCTCTTCCACATCTTCTGGTGAGGGCGTTTTCTCTCTCCTCTGGGACATCCTCTCCTTGTCTCCCGGTAGGTGCCGCACGCTCCAAATTTCAGGCTGGCCAGGTCCAGGAACAGTTTTGGACTTGTATAAAAGTTGTCCATGTATATATGGTACCCAGTACCGAGAGAGGATGACTGAATGAGGCCCATAACAACATCATAGGACAGCCCATGTTCACTTGTGGTTGCACTCTTACCAGTGTACAAGCTGAACCTTATGGTGTAGCCACTCCTTGACTCAGCCAAAACAAACATCTCATTCCCCATTTTGTCGGTTTGTCCTTCATATATTGTGTCATGCCAGTCTTCGCCTTCGTCCCACCATCCGTTCATCGACTGACAGCTCCCTCCTCGGCTGGTAGTAAGCCTGGCAGGCACTGAGGATGTTGTCGTAGAGAGGCTTGACTCTAAAAAGTTTGTCATGGCCTGGTGTTCCAATTTTTCTGTCGTTCTCGACATCCTCATCAGGATCACTGAGGTGAATGTTCCAAAAGATGGACCTGAATTTGTCTCTGGTCATCACCTTGGCTGGTAGAGGCACAGAAAGAATGTGGTTCTGTCTCCAGTAGTCCTGGAGACTGGGCAGCGACACCAATGACATATATATGAGGAGACCAAAAAACCAAAGAGGTCCTCCTTTTATGTCACTCCACCTGTATTTCTTTCCCGACACTTTGTTTTTTGCAGCATTTTTGTTTGTGTTGCTGCAGATGGTCTCGACTGTGTCGCTTGCAAAAAATAAAAGAAAAAGTTCTTTTGGAGTGTAGCTGGAAAGTGTGTCTAGCTGCACACCTGGTGGTCTCAGTGGCTGGAACCTACTTACTGCGGGAGCAGTGTCAGCATCGTCCTCCGTTTTCCAGGGCTCAGGCCTGTCACAAGCTGCTGCCTGCGCCTGTGGAGACCGGGACCTGGTGGGCGTGCCGCGCCGTCCTCTCATCTGGCTGGATCTCCGACTGTGCACCCGCGTCGGAGGCTCCTCTACCTCCGTCTCCTCCACTCTCTCGTCCTCCTCTCTCTCCTCCTCCTCCAAAACGAACGAGGGATCATCCACCACGTCGTCCTCACTCTCTGGCTCAGACTCGAACCCCGCCGCTTCTCCCTCAGCTCCCTCCAGCTCGAAGAAGAGCTCCACCGCTCTCTCCACGTTCATGAGTCGCCTCATTGTTTTGGCACTCAAAACAAAAAAATGACCGCACAAAACACTAATCGCACTACACAACACACTACACTACACCACTACAGACTAACAAAACACTCAAAATCACTAAATTGTAATAAATCGCTCAAATCTCTCAACTCACTAATGCTCTTCTGTCTCTTTCAATCGCCGCCGTAACTCCCACAACTTCCCGCTTCCCCCAGCAGCCAGATGACGCCTTTGCATTGTGACTTTTGATTGGTTGATCTGATGCTTTCCTCCACCAATAGGAGAGGGGTTGTTGTGTTTTGAATGCAGGCACTTTCTGCTTGCCAGTACTTTCGTTGTGAGCTTTCATTTGCTCCGTTTTTCTGTTTATTTCTGCACCGATTGTGCAGCGGTTGCGACGAAAATATGCAGGAAAAAATATGGCGTAAATAACTTATCATAACTATGGTTTTACTTGGCCTATCAACACGATTTAAAAACTGAAATACAGTTTGAGATGTGCACTTTCGACACAGTTGAAACGGAGACTGTGAGGGGCTGCGTCTTGCAGCAGCGTCAGTTTAAATTTGTCACGTGATTTTGACGCGCTGGCGCGTCCAGGGACTCCAGAGGGTTAATATGTATTTTCGTGAAAATTACAATAATGATGTAAAAAATACCATTACCTCTAATATCACAAAGCATGTGGCAATTGCAATATCAATCAAAATAATTGCAATTAGTTTTTCAAAATCATTCAACCCTATTTCCCAGGACATCAAATACTGACATTTTTTGGGTCGGTAAAGCAAGTGTCCTAAAGACTAGCATTGCATGGTATACTGAAATGTATGCATTTTTCCAATACTTCTTATTAACAACAGTCTGGTGTCAGAATTTTTCAAAGTTCGGTACTTGTTATGGGTCAGTGTTGGTGTGTTTGCACTGAAAGTGAAGCAAACTTCAAACATGCGTGTGTTGAGTTCAGGTTAGCCTCTGACTGAGCAGCGAACTCAACGGACTCCAGTTGTTTCTGTTACTTTCCTCCAGTCTATTTTCTTTCCCCCTTCTCCTTGCTATACGTCTGTACATTCACAAACTAATGTTCCTCAGTTCAGAGCTGGATCCCATGTCGTCAAGAAGCTCCGGTTCTGCCCCCAGCTCTCTTCTCCAGAGCTCCCTGGAGCTCAGCTGCTGTCTTTGGGCGAGAGGTGGGTCTGTTCCCTCGCTCTACACACGTGATACACGCAAACTTTTCACTTCAGTTGTCAACTTCTGCTTTCTACTGCCACTTAACATTCTGTTTCCATCTGTCAGGTATCGATTATCAAAACAGTATTGCTTCAGTCTCAAGTATCGTTTTGGTATTGAGTATTGTGATACTAAACTGAGAACTGGTATTCAAGTTTAAATTTTGGTATCATGACAACATTACTAAGCACAGCAAAATAATGAGCAAATAAGAAGGAACAGGCGGAGGGCAGCGTCTCTGTGGATACTTGCACCACCACACACTTCTGGTGGTTCAAAAGTGATGATTGAGACAGATTATTTTGTATGAGTCAATGCATTGTTTGGAAATTTGTATGGCTTGGAATGGGTTTTTCTTTGTCATTAATTTGTCTTCATGTTTTGATGACAAGTGTTGGGAGCAGCTCAGACTGAAACATATGTGTCTTCACCCAGCACCTATGCTGAGTGTGCTATAATGAGCTCTATTATCAGTCTGGCTGGTAAAAGGCTTTCTATACTGTGAATTTTCCAGGCGCTTGAGTCAGGAGATTTGCAGTAGACCTACTGCACAGCTTATGACAAATTCCACAGAATCGCTACTCTTGATGAGAGGATTGCCAGTCTGACCTGTCCAAATGACTACTGTGATTGTTGTTTTTGTTTTGCAGCAGTAGTGGGTGGTTATCCATCTGATGACAAAAGCATTATGTCTGTAAACATAAGGTGTGTGCCTGCTAGTGCTTCCTGTAGACAGTCGAGCTAAGCAGTAATGATTTCATATTCTGTCTGCCAGTGTTTGTACCATCTCACTGTGCAACCTCACCACTGGTGAATGAAGGGTTAGGAAACACTGAGGGGTAAAAAACAGTTGACAATCTATTATTTATCTAGATGTCTGCAATGATTGTCAGTAGAGATATATCACTTGAACTCAGGTGCCTCATCTGTGTTTTACTTTCCTGAATTTGATGATACAGCAGCAGATCGTGGTCCTCTAAGATTCCCACAGACCATCTGCTGTGAGCTGGGTCCATGTGGTAGCTGACATCTGCCCTCTCTTGCACACCTCAGGCCTTAATAAGAAAACCTCTCCTCTGAAATGTTTGTATATTTATCTGTCCTCTCACTCAAAAACAAATTGTGTTCTCACCCCTCACTCAGTGCAACATTTGGTTTTATATTTCCCTGGCTTTGCAGTATGCTTTACAGTGTGGAAACCTAATTATTTCTGATGTAACCAGCCCTGGAAAACCATTTATTTATGTACCTTATAGAGCAACATAATTGCCTGTTTTAGTTTGAACATACTATCTTTTACAATTGTAATGAACATTCAGTTGTACTGCGAGGGGTGTGAAATGTGTACAAGCCAATGTAAAATGGTCGCTTTGCCTCTATTTGTTGAAAACCTTCCTTCTGCAACAAATACACACTGACATCTCTCTCGAGTATTATTCCAAACACTGCTAGACATAATGCAATTATTGTAGGAAACCATTTAAGCTACAGCTGTTTATTGGTAAGAATCTCACGATGCATTCTATATCACAATACAGAGGTTACATTTAGCCTAATATATTACAGAATATTAAAATACTGTAATCAAGGTTGCTATATTTTTAATCTAATTTTAGGAAAACTGTGATAGATAAAGAACAGATTACCATATTATGCATAAAATCTGAGTTTAGAAAGGGTTTTTGCAGTCAGAACAGTGAAGATAGCTAATACTGCTACCTAGTGGTTGGGGCTTAAAAGTCTGTCTAAAGGGAAAAGGGAGTTTTTCTTCAAAACCATTATATGTGTCAGAACATAGATGCTGAAAACATCACATGGAAAAAAAGGCAAGCCTCTGAATCTCTTGAAGTGTGGTGAGAGTAGTGCCTGACACGCCTAAGTCGTGCTGCTCCAGTGGGCTATGTGGATGCTCTAACCTGTTAATATGGGCCACTGAAATGAAAACCTGCAAGTAATGCCACGCACACGTGCTGCTCCAGCATGTAGTGTGAACAAGCCATGGGACAGCAGAGCAGACACACCCCCAGTGTTTCAGAGGAGAGAAAACTGCAATTTTTTTCATGATTTTGAGACCTAATTTTATATATTTAGCCATTGAAAAAAAAAAAAAAAAAAAATCATTCAAATTTGCCAGGGTGGTTAATAACACATGTCTGTGATGTGACAAACTTGCAACACAAATTTGTTGTTGCGTTACATGATCTTCAAACACGCATGTATCACAATATCACAGTAGTGTTTTTAAGAATTAATACAGTATTACAAAACACAATATTGCAATACTTAAGCATATCAATATTTTTGTACACCCAACACTTTGACATGTTTGCATGTGTATTTGTCTTCTGACTACAGACAAATTGTGTTCTCACTCCTCACTCAGTACAACTTTTGGCTGTCTAGTTCTGTGGCTTCACTGTATCCATTAAAATGTGGAAACCTAATTGTTTCTGATGTAACCAGCCCAGGGCAAGTGTTTTATTTTTGTACCTTATAGAGCAACATAATTGCTCATTGTAGTTTGAACATACCATCTTTCACAACAGGAGTGAACATTCTTTGTACTGAGATACAAGGCAAATATAAAATGTTCGCTTTGCCTCTATTCGTTGAAAACCTTCCTGCTGCAACAGACACACACTGACACGTCTCTCTCCAAGAATATTATTCAAAACACTACTGTACATAATATAAATATTGCTGGAAATCATTAAAGCTGTAATTCAAGTTATATTTTTCTTAATGCAGGTCTGCTGTGGGTTTGCGATTGCATTGTGCATTGTATTTTCTAAGAAATATAAATATACGATCACAAAAACAAAACAGTCTTCTAATTAGGATAATCAAATGGCAAATGTTTTTTATGTCACAAAAACGTGTGCCATTTGATGGCATTTCTTGAATACCAGAAGAGATTATTCTGTTTCCTTCCTGTTTCCCTGCAGACACCGGCTTGGTACTGAGAAGAGAAGGATGTGTATGGTCGTGTGAGGATCATATGAAGCAGCTTAAGGGCCAGAGTCAGTTTTTTTTTTTTTTCCTCAAGGCAAATAACAAGGCTCCTGTTGTCATCAACAACCTGGAAAAGGGGAAATATTTTTGAGAGATGGAATAAAGTATGGAAAAGGGTTTCAGAAATGACAGAACTAAGATTTATTTAAGTTTTGTACAATAGTTATAGTTTTACAGCTGTTCAGCTCAGCTGCTTGACAGATTGTTTTGACATAAAACATTCATGCTCATGTGGTAGTTGAAGCCTGCAAATTGAAACTGGAGACATTCAGATCAGCTAATAATAATTCTTAGTGAGGTTCTTTGATTTTCTTTTTGTAAGAGTATGCACTGTTTATGTATTATTATGTACCACTTAAACAGTTCACCCCCAAATGAAAAAAACATATTTTTCCTCTTACCTGTAGTCTAGTGGAACTAGATGCCCCATTTAACATTTAAAAAACTCAGCAGTATTGAGTCATGATTTCTTTCCAGAGATTATCAAGATAATCCACAGACCGTGTGAGCAGATTCATGTAGGGACTGTTTTATTCCTACTGAACTTCACCTGCCAACTGTATCATCATACGGAGCGAAGCGTGCTCCTACTCACGCACGAGACGTTACAGCTCATCAGATGCCATTAATATTTACATCTTGCACTGTCACAAGCATGAGCCATCAGTTTCGGGTGAACTGTCCCTTTAACGTATATGTTTTTCTTCGCTGGCTTTTCACTCTCAAAATGAATTGAGTTGTTTGTAGGAATGGGTATCGAGAGCCAGTACTGAACCAGTAGCGGTTCCTGACTGGTCAGTACCGAATTATCCCTAAGCTCCTTGACAACAATATGGCCGTAAGTATTTATGTAATGTTTAGGGCTGGGCAAGTTAACGCGTTATTTTCACGTTAATTCATTAGACTATTAACGCCGATATTTACTTTATCGCGCATTAAAGCATGTTGCTCACATGCTTTTATTTTGTGAAAGTCTGTTGCTGGCTGCTGCGGTGTAGGGGTTTGACTCACTCTCCGGAACAGTAGGTGGCGATAATGCGCCAATGAGCTGGCTGCCAGCCCAGCCGCTGTTTCAAACAGAAGAAGAAGAAGAAGGAGAATAGCGCTGGCTGTTGCGGAACCGGGAAAGGAAAAAGGAAAACGCGGAAAAACCAAAGCAGACATGGAGAAGGGTAAAGTCACGGAGCTTTTAAATGGCCATAGACTGGTAATGCTGCTCCCTGTTAAAAGTTTCTGCTGTTACCTCAGAAATTGCCTGTTTGTCCTGATTGTGGCTCAGGATTTTGTTGGTAGATTTTTTTTTATTTTTCATAAAGAGAATGTCCTGTCAGTGGCAATAAGCTTTAATTTATTATTATTACTATTATTATTTATTTTATTTATTATTATTTTTTGTTTTTTTGTTTTTTTTAACATTTTTTAAATTGAGATTTACACTAAATATGTGTTACTGATAAGTGCTGATGTTAAAAGTGTTTGCACAACAAATGTTATGGCACTTTCGTTCATATGGCAGCAGAACATTGAAATAGAAGTGCTCTTTACACTACTTTTGAATTCATTCTTGGAGTTTGCGTATACAATGCGATTAATCGTGATTAATCACGCAAATTATGCAATTAATTGCGATTAAAGATTTTAATCGTTGCCCAGCCCTAGTAATGTTACATAAACAACTGACAGGGCAAAATGTTGAAAAGCGTGAGCTCTTACTAAATTAGTTGAAAATGTAGCCAAATGATACATCAAGAAACATTTTACCTTGTTATGTCTGAAAAAAGTAATAATAAGATAATTATTTAATCTTTTCACATCTTTTCCTGTCACGTCTTTAATTTTTGCACCAAATTATGGCGAGTAGTATTTTACAACAGTCTCGATACGTATCAGTTTTGAAATTCACTATCAATATCAGTATCAATAAAATCTAGAGGTATCAATAATCTAAATTAGAGGCATAATCTATGAATCTCTTTCATTTTCTCTCCACCCTTGCCTACTTGCAGTGTCTGACATGTGTCCAAAGGAAAAAGCAGCACTTCAGAAATGACAGAGCGTTGCTTACCAGCTGTTATAAACATACTCCATACCATATAGACTATGTTTTTAAAGAATAATTTGAAAATGCAAATGGTAGTTTTTACAGATCCAGACTTGATAGTCTAACAACGGAGTACCTGTTAGTGCTAATACAAAAATATTTAAATCAAAGCAAATCTTGACCTTATAATCGATGATGAAATCGTATCGTGGGTTTGGAGAATGATGACACCCCTAATAAAATACGAATGATACCCATTCCTAGTTGTTTTTACACTACCCCAAGAGATTTATCATTGTAGTTTTTTAGGGTGGCTGCGGGTTAGTAAAAACTACAACCAAAGTTGTCGTACACCACAGTATTCTCTTTGTGTGAACATTGTGCTCGTTAATCACAAGAAAGAGCATTTATAATTTACTGCTACACACCGATTTATCCTTAGATGTGTCCCAAAGTTAGGAAAAACCTCTCCACAATTCTTTAAAAACAAAGCCAAAGATCTTAAGGCGGCACCATTACATCAAATGGAACTATATGAGATAAATTGCACAACTGGTAACACACGTTTCCCCCAGTTTCAGGTTATCAGTATGAAATGAAGAATACCTGTCAAAGTTTACCAGAAGCTGTTTGTAGTGGAGGTGGTGAAGCTCTGTAAGATCAGCCGCACCCACTGTATGTTTTCATCACAGCGTTTCATCAGAGCTTCACACCTTAGTCACGTTACAACACAAGAGAAAAAGAGTTTTTTAACATTTAAGTGTAAGCTTTCCATGAAAAATTTAAATGATCTTTGATGGTGGTAAAAAAAAAACAAAAGTGTGATATTATGTAAGGCATTATGCTGAAGTTATTTTAAAGATAGCTTAGATCTTGAGAACAACTGGGTTTGTATTTTAACATCTGTAACTCAGTGTTGATTGCATCAGTTCATGTTCTACCAAGTCGTAAAGTTGTCGTGCTGTAAGGGTATCTGAGTGTGTAGCCATACAGGAATGTTGTTTCTCCACTGGTCGCTTTTAGCCAATATGAAGCCATTTGCTGTTGATTGTTTAATGCACCTATTTGTCCACATACTGACAGGTTTGCACTTTTTGGACTTGTCCTCTACTCCTTCACTTGTCCATTTTGTAATTCCTAGTGCTCTGGCTTTACAATTCTTCCTAATATATTTAATATATTTGAAAACTTTTGTGGTCCCCAATAGGCCTTTTTTGACTTGTCATAGTAGGAAAGGCACAGGCGTTATTAATAACAATAATGATGGATTCATTCTATTCAGGTGTCTCAGTAAGTTATGACAGTGTGACAGGGAGCCAGCATACACTTGACTGTAAAACATGTCAAAATATCTTCAGCGAAAAAGGTCTTATATGGCTTCACTGAATGAGCCAGCAGAGCTCTATATCTATATGTCACACATACCTGAAAAATGATTCAAATAATATGTCCGTTTTAGACCTGAATGTTGTGAGTTCTGTTCTATCACAGAAATAGACTGACAAATCCTGCTTTAGAAAAGGACCAGGCATCTATGTACAAGTTTCAGGCTTTGTGATGGTGTTCCATTACTAGCAGCAACAACAATGACTGTATTGTATTTATTTATTGTCTTGAATTATTGAAACAAAGATACCTCTACAAATGTAAACAGAAAAACTTAGATTAGAAATTATGACAGAAGGACTATTTAGATATATTTTGTATGTGTTCCATATCCACAGAGACACTGACTGTGCTGGTAGCAAAGTACAAAGTTGATGAGAGATCATTTATGTTCTGTTCCAGGTTTTTCAAATGGAAAAGCCCACACACCATTAGCAAAAAGCAGTGAAGTTGGCAGGGTGCAAAATTGACTTTTTGTCCACCTGCCAAATGGCTAATGAATGTTCAAATTTGACTAGCCACTCAATAGATTACTATTGCTTTTTGGCTGGTGAGTGAAGAGGGTCTGTTAAGGTTTGGCGGTGTCTACCATGATGAGTGAAAAATCATTATGGACGATGACGTTATTGGTTCTGAAAGGTTCCACATGTCTTTAACTTAGTTGTGTCTCAAAAGAAAATATTAAACATGACACGGAAACATAGTTGAACATTAGCAACAACTTCTTTTTATTTGCTCTCCCCCAATTCAAATTCCAAACCTCAAATACAGAGGGCTTTTAAATCATGATGTTATTGTGGTAGAGGGCTCAGTGGTGGATGACTTGTCAGCCATCACGACGGATGATGGCATCGACCAGCAGCCCAACCCTAAAATCTACCAGCTACTTGGATAATATTAGCAGCATTTGGGTGGTGGCTGGTGCTAATTTTGTGCCCTGGATCTAGGTTAGAGTGCTGATGCGCTCTTCTCCCTCAATCTTGGGGGTTTTTATGTAGCAACGCCATCATTTAGAAAAATACGTCACGTCATGTGGAAAATTAGGACTAAAACATGCATATGTCGAACAAAATTTGATTGTTCAAATTTGAATACAGAAGGAACATAGCTGGGAGGCAACAAATCCCAATATCTGCAAACCCGCTTTTAATTAATCAAACTAATTAAGGATCAAGTGTAGACTGCACTAATACATGTCATAGTTTTGACAGACAATTTGTCACATTACACATCTCTTGTGACAACATAAGCATTGCCTCAGATAACTTTTTGTCATGTAAGTGAAATATTCTTTAGGCTTGAGGTGAAAAAAAAATGTGTACATATGAGCCTGAAATTCACTTGTCTCTCTTTTTAATAATTTTTCAGGGTGCACATTTCAGAAGAGTTTGAAAACCCCCCTCAAACAGAAGAGTCAGGACTGGGGGCCAAGCAGGAGGAACCATATTAAGGTGAGTACCAAGTTATTGTATTCCACAGTGCAATGATGGGATTATTTACTCGTCTTGTTGTCCTGGAACAGACTGTGATTACATCAACAACAGCTCAGGGAAATGAGTTTAGGTAATGTGCTGTTTCATGCATTAGTGTCGCTTTAATGGAAACAAACCTGCAGTCTATATTGTTGTACAGCTCACTCGATTTTTTTTTCATGTATTAGAATATTAAGTTGTAAGTGTTCGAAGAAAGTAAGTTGATAATCTCAATTCTCAGAGGCAAAAATATGTCTGCTTTTAAACTGAATTTGTAATGCTTACTTCTTTAGATTGAGGTTTGTGTAACACACAATTAAACTCTCAGACTAAATAGAGATTCTCTTGTTTCCCTCAAAGAACAAGCACAACAAAGGATCCAATCAGGGAAACACAGCAGGCTCTGTTTGCTGCTAGCTCAGAGGGTGTGCTCTTAAAAATAGGTCTTGCTTTTGCCTCAACCTATCTGCTGCGAGGTTCATAGGTCACTGCTGTCTCATGTTTATAAACACTGTCTTGTCGACCGCCGTGAAGCAGGCTTGTAACCACACTTAACGTCTGAGTCAGAACACCACCACTCACTCCTCGGCCAAACTAAATTTCACGCCACTCATTCAAAGGCATACAGTGGTAAGTAACCTCACTCCCATTTTTTAAAGTCAGTTGTAGATGAGAGTGAAGTCAGTGTTAAGTAACTGATTTCATTGGCAGAAATATTTGATTTGTTTAAGGCCTTTGGAAGGCGTTGAAATGTGGCACGTGCTTTATTACCTGGATGACTCATTGTAAAAGGGAATAAGTTGGTCTATTTTGGCTGTTTTTTAACTGTTCGTGCAGAAATTTTAGCAACAACAATAATTCATGTATGTTTTGACAAAAAAATATTGTATGACATCACCTTACGAACTTGCATACTGTTAAAATACTGATATACTACTTTTACAACATGCTTGATCTTGTTACATGGGGAGAGGAAGTCGTCTGCTGATAAGCTGTTGATGTTGTCTGCTCAATGATCAATGCTTTGAAGAGTAAACAAGGGCTGTGTTTCAGCCAAGCTTTTTAAATCGTATTCTTTGTCAAATATGTCAGAGGGCTGGATAAAAATGCTGTATGTTAGGGATTCCAATATTTTTCTTGGATAGATCATTTTATAATGGTAGATTGTAGCTTTTTTTTTTAACCAAAAACAAACAAACAAAAAAAAAAAAAGGAGTAATACCCGCCCTGTGTAAATTATCACCAGTATGTTCAGTTTTAAAATGATGCCCTTGTGTGATATTATTCAAATGATCTTTGACTTATTTTCTGTATCCTCTCCTCTGAGCTTTTGGTTTCCAATTTGTTGCTTCTTGTGTGTATCCAGAAGAAATCAATGTAGTTATATTGTAATCTATTTTTGTTGTTGTTGTTGCTCCTACAAGCCTTCAGTGTGCCATCTGTTGTTACCAGCCTTGATAATGGTGCGGAGGATCTATCAACCTGTTTGTTTTTAACTTTTAGCCCAGTATCTGTGGTCTGCACCACACAGAGCTATTCCCTCATGATGTACAAGCTGTAAATCTAGTACAAACTTTGCTAACAAGCTGGCTGCCAAAGGCCTGCTTGTTTGTGTGTGTGTGTGTCTGGACCATTATCCAGTATTCCTCATCTGACCTCTCTTTACTCCTCTCCACCCCCAACCCCACCCCTACCCCTCACGCATCAACCACCCACGGGCTTCACAAGAGACCTTATGAGGATCATTTGACTGGAATGAAATTGCTGCTTCAGGCTTTTTAGAGTGGGGGGAAACAAGCAGTTTGTTACACAATTCTCAGCAGATAGTTTATTGTGCTCCAGAAGGCTCCCTGATTCAGTTATTAGATCTGTTACGCTAAGCTGAAGGGAGCAGCTGAGGTATGAAGGTTGTATTTACAGTATGTATGATGTGCGGGGTTATCATCCTGAATCTTTTTGTGTTTTGGGAACTAATGCTGACACTGATGAATGCGTCAGTGCAACGTTGCTAGGGAAGGTTTTGATTGGGCTTTTAAGGGCAAAATTTATTGTTCTGTAGTGATGCACAATAAATATTGGGTCGATAATGCAAATGTATAGTATTATTTACTATTTTATTAATAAAATTATAGGCAATAAATATTGGCTGTACTGATCTGATTCGACAGATTATGCCAAAACAGTTAATTTGAATTCTTTGGCAAAATTATCTGTAAAAGCTTCAAATATTTGTTTTTTGTTGAACTTTACTCGAAAAACTAAATTAACATTTGAAGAGTCAAAACTGTTCTTTGTTTTTGTTTTAATGGTGTTTTTGTTGTAACAGTGATAATAATAGTCAGTTCAATTTTGTTTGGTCTGAGCTATGGAATTTTAAATCATCCATCTTTGCTCACTATATCTGAGCCTTTCTTACCCTCAGGTGTGCATCAACTAGGGGTGGTAATATGATGGAAATTCCCATTTCTTGTGTAATCCTTCTGCATATTGCAAGTACCTAAGGACAGGACAAAGATGAAAGTCTGATATACTTGTGTGCGTCACAGGATAGCATAAGATAGAACAACCCAGAATGTCTGAATGTCCTGTACCATCATGTGATAACAATATGCACCTCACCCCTTCCTGACATTGTTATCAGTGTGTCTAAAACACTGACACATTCTCTGTTCTGGGCTCATTCTGCCCAGCTCATTCCTTGACTGTGCTGTGAGTCCATCTGCAGATGCATTTCTGACTTTGTGCTTTATTCAAATGAATACTGCCACCACAGACACATAAACATGAACAGATTATATGAACTTTTTGAAATACACAAATGTGAAATTATTGGTTATTGTATAGGCATCTGCCATGAGAAGAAGGTAATTATCAGTTATCAGTATTGGTTGAAAAAAATCCATATTGTACATCCCTATTAGAAGCGAATGGTAAAAAGAACTAAATGAGTTTTGTTTCACAGAACTGTTATGCAGTGCATAACAGTGGAACATAATTGTTTGCATTGGACATTAATTTGATTCTTTTATGTGATGATGCACACATTTCAATATGCTCATATTCTAGGCAGAATTCAGGAAAATAAACTCACCATATGAACAATGTTTACTTGGTTGCTTAAGCCACTTTTGTATTGTTATCATTCTGGCTGTCAAATTTTAACACCACTGATAAATGATAAAATATATTGTAATCTTGGCTAGTAACAGTCGATAACAGGATCCCTATTCATTTCCACCAAGATAAATGTTGCTACATTTTAAAAAAACAGTGATTTAGATTCTGATAGTGTCACTTACCTGTTTTGGCAGGGGACCAGAAGTGAGGGGACAATGCGAGTCCAGGTGCACACCAAGTTCTGTTTCCTGTGTGTGCTCACCTTCCTCTTCCATCAGTGCAACCACTGCCATGGAGAAGGGCACAGCCATCAGCACGATGGACATCACCATGACGACCACAACCACACCCACAGCGACCTGCAGATTTCCGAGGCTCCATATGTGAGAGGAGCAACTTTGTCCCCAGAGTCCACCAATCCTCAAGGGCACTCTCTGGAGGAGGAGCAACGCTTCTACATCCAGCAGCTGTTCAGACGCTACGGCCAAAGAGGCCGGCTAGATTTCCAGGGATTTCAGAGTCTGCTGTTGAGCTTGGGTCTGGGAGAAGTGAAGGTGGTAGGGGTGGATCATGAGGAGCTGGGCCACGACCACGTAGCTCACCTCGACCTGCTTGATATGCAGGAGGGCCTTCACTCACATTCATCTACCAATGAAGGCCATAGTCAGGGTCATGGGCGTGGGCATGGACATGGACATGGGCATGGACATCCACACCACCATCCACACAAAGAGCAAGGTCCCACACGGTGCAGCCAGCAGACCACTGCTGCTAGTCCAGAGGCTGAGGGACCCACAGGACATGACCATAAACATGAGCATGACCATGGGCATGATGCAGAACATGATCATGATCATGATCATGATCATGATCATGATCACGCCAAGGTAGAGCATAGTGACCATAAACATTCTGATGGACATGTGCAGGACACACATGATCATGATGATGCGCATGACAAAGAGCACAAACATGAGCAGGTACACTCTAACCACAAGGACCTGTCTGCTCACCCTCATGATGATAATGACCACAGTGGTCACGAACTCAGTGATAACGACCACAGCGGTCATGACCACAGCAGTCACGACCACAGTGATCATGATCATGAACACAGTGATCATGAACACAGTGATCATGAACACAGTGATCACGACCACAGCGATCACAAACACAGTGATCACGAGCACAATCATGTCCACGAAGTGCAGACTGCCACAGACATTCCTCCCATCAACCAGGAGCAGCAGTCCGCTCCTCAGTTGGAACCGTCCCAAGCCCCTCAGGGGCTGAAGTCCTCTCTTAGTACCACAGAAAGCCGGCCCAAGAAGCTGAAAAAGCCAGGCAGGGTCAGAGGACAGAGAGGGCGAAACAGAACCCCTTCTCCTCTCACACTTCCATCTGATGACCATGACCATCAGTCAGAGCAAAGTCATGATCATGGTCACAGTCATGATCACAGCCATTCTCATAAAGATAAGAGAGAAGCACCAGGAGCACCTGCCAGCCCCACTTTGCCAGCTCCTGTCTTGGTTGGCCATCCTGGAGGACTGTCTCATCAGCATGAGGAGGTAAGACTTGTTTGAACTCACAGAGTTGGTCCCTGGGTGCTGGACAGTGGCTGCACGCTGCTCCTAATACTAGGATGGGTTAAATGCAGAGACTGACTGATTGTATTGGTGCTTTGTAAAGTTGACCTTTACTAATGCTTGTAAGGTTATTTTAAATGATATGGGTTTCATAAAAATTAGCTTTTTTAGAAAGCTGTCTTACTGGTCACTTCTGTTTTTTTAATCTTTCTGATCACCTCTGATGCATCTTTTAAAGACATTTTGCTTTTAAAAACAAAACACTAGGGAATCTTTAGCTTTGCTTAAGGAGTTTATGTATCAATACAGTAAATTTCAAAAAAATCCCAAACTGTACAAGTAATAACTTGGCACAAAATCTGTCTTTTCAATATCAAACACTCCCTGTAGGGTTAAATGTAGCCATAAGAAATTTCTAGTTTGTTTCCTTCATGGAGAACCGAAGCTGAGGTGAGCTTGGAGTATGTCTTGTACAGGTGATTTCAACAATAACAAGTTTTAACAAAAAAAATCATCATATTGTCAAGGTTACAGGGCTGAGAATTTGAATTTCAAAGGCTACATTTAGCTTGGAGTATTGTAAAGTTTGTTTCGTTATTTCAGTTGCTACACAACCAGTGTTTTCTTCCCCTTATACTGTACCATCTCTTTCTCCTTCCAGTGTTTGAATCTGACCCAGCTCCTCACCTACTATGGTCTGAGTCCGGAATCACCCATCTCCCCCAACCAGTTCACCTACCTTTGTCCCGCCCTGCTCTACCAGATAGATAGTCGTGTCTGCATCCGCCATTACCACCAGATGGATGTGGAGCAGGAAGCCTTGGAGCCTGCCAGTTCCGGTAAGAGCCAAGTATCTTATTGATCCAGTCCATTTTGACTGAAAAGACTTGTAATGTAGTAAGAAACAAACAATCATTTCAACAAGTGTCAACCTCAACTGCTAAAAGCCCAGTCTGAAGTACTTCACCTCACTGAGGCAGACTCTATGTCTGTCAGGTTGTTGTTATGGATATTCTTATTTCTCGGATCTTTGGATCTGAGAATATGACGAGCAGGGTAAGACCATTCTCAATGTGCATGATAGGCATAGGTGGTTTCCCCAGAGTGCAGCAAGAGCCTGCAGCTCCTGACGTAACCATCTTTCTGCATAAAACTGACAACTTGACAAAAGGAGTGATTCATGGCTAGCAACTGTATTAGCAGCATGCTAAAATGACTTGCACTCTCACTTCACTAGTCTTTTGCAGCAAAGCACCCTTTTCCTGTGAGGTTTGTTTTATTTTTATATGATGTTTTTCTAATATTGAGATCACAACTATTTATCACAATTATTCATTGATTTTAGGGGCAAGATGTTTTTATTTCAGTTTAACATTTAAATGAAAAGATCGTTGCTTTCACTTCCATGTTGTGCTACATTCCTGTCACTGTACAAATCTTTACATCAAAATAGGATGGGTCCTTATTTGCAGTGCATCTCCTAAAAGCAAAATATAAATAAAACTGTACCAAAACATTTTACCCAAAAGTTAGTTGTCAGGGTTCCACAATAACCACACAACCACACGGCCACACAAAATTACTCTGTGGCCACCAAGTTTCCAAGTCAAATTTGGGGCTACTGAAGAGACAGCAGAGCAGACATGCCCTCACCATGTTCATTTAATTGTGGGAAGCCAAAATTGTGATCAATATTGATATTTGCTCAATTGTGCAGACCTACAGTGGATCAAGTAACAGTAGCTTTAAACCCATCAGTACATACTGGTAATCACATTTGGATCCACTCAGCATTTTATCCAGCTGATCATTGTTTTGTTGACAGAACTTAATAATACAGTAATATAATTTACAAAACAAGTAGTGTTAGAATAGCATGTTTCGTGATAAGAATGTGGTCTATGAAAGTGAAAAAAGTACTGTCTGTATATGGTGCCATCGGCAAGAGGAAACTGCTATCAGCTTAAGTGGGACACCACAGGAAACCATTGAGTTTATAATGTGATGCTATCAGGATGTATAACGTGGAGTTTCCCTCTTGGCGCATAGTGTCAGACCTGCATAATACAGTGTTTATTCGATCTAATCAAGACATATTTTATAGAGATGATAGCTATGAGGGGACCCAGTAATTTTACTCATAATCCCCTGGGTATGCCCACCATTGTTTGCGCCATCTTCTCATTTTATGGGCAGGGATATGGCAGTTTGTTCTCCTCGTTTTCTGCTATGCAGAGCAGCCGTGAACACTCACCAGAGCATAATTTGAACACTAGCATAAAAAAAACAACAAAAAAAAACAGGATGTTGAAAGTCAGTGCAAGTTTTTCAAGTAATATGAGGGCACAGCTGAGACCCCAACACCCAGTGAATATGCTGTGGCTGACTAATCTCAAGCTCCTTGTATTTCTACAACACCAACGCTTAATTAACTTTTCTTTACAGATGAAGAAAGCATAACATCTAATAGCTTTGAATGTAAGACAGCAGGCGTAGAGACGTTTTGGTTAGATAATTAGCTCTGGAGTTACACAGTCACATGAAACTGAAGCACAGTCTCATAATAAGAGAGGTGTTTTTCTTCTTTATTGATAACTGTGCTCTTTGATCTTTTCCAAGTTTGCAGCCGCCCTGCCACAGAATTATCTTGGTACAGTCACGTGTGTTTACTCTCAGAAAGGTCTTCAAGACCCACGCTTTTTTTTTTTTTCAGGAAATCTTCCTTATTATTCATGTTTGTACACTTCTGAAAACTGTTTTTCTGTCTGTAACTAAATGACTTACTCATTTGCACAATAGTGTTGTCACAATATCAAAATTTTGACATTGATATCAATACCCAGTTTAGTGTCACAAAACTCAATACCAAAATGATGCTTGAGGCTGAAATGGTCGTTCGGTACTTGATACCTAACAGATGAAGATGAAGTGCACAAGGGACATTAATCTTGGACATGCAGTATGTTGCTGCAAAACCATGAGACCCACTGAGTGTACAAAATAAATTTACAATGAGATCTAGAGTATTTTATTTTAATTTCATACACATGGGGGCAAATTGCTAATCAGGGATTACATTTATCGTACACCGTGCAACACTAGTACACTATGATAGATGCAGCAGGAGAACAGGGGATTATTTACCTGCTGACACATTTTTGGAGCTGGTCTTGAATAACTGATATTTAAAAAAAAAATCACTTTTCTCTTTTATGTATGTCCTGTCAGGTAAACGGCAGTTAAATTCATCCACCTGCAGATGTAGGTGTGGGTAACATGAATAAAAAGTGGCATGACTCTTGGTTCAGACAGCCAGGACTGTGACTGGTGTTTCAACCAGCTGAACTTCTGTAGTGTAGCTTAAAGGGACAGTTTGGATTTGCCCCACTTTTATCAATAAATCAGTATCAGTTTTAAGTTATATTTAGAATATTTTTACTGCTTTACCTTGCCATCACACAGCTTTTTCCGACGCTGCCTTGATTAGTTAGTTTGTTTGTGTCACTGTGTTACTTCAAACTAAATCCAAACTAACCTTTTAGAACAGTATTTGGCTTATATAGTGGCAGTTTCTGGTCAGAAAAAAAGGCTGTGTTGATGGCACAGTAAAACAGGGAAAAAAATTCTAGCATATAGCAAATATAGGTGGCTAAAAGAAGTTTTGCTGCTGACCCTGTCCACAGCCGTACATTACTTAGTGTCCTACACCGGTACTCATGCTACTTGATCGAACTGGGGGTGTGATGACCGCCATCTACTGTAGATAATACGCTCACTATGGATGAGTACCTATATAACCCTACTTTAAAAAATCTCTTTAAGCAGAGGATTTGTGCCAGCCATCTGTGTGTGTACCCACCTCAGTCAAACTAGGCACCTACATAGAGCTACTGCACAGAACCTTCCGTATTGTGTTGGTTTTGGAGGCCCCTGTGGGAAAAAAGTGGGAGTGTTTCCACCACCATAATCACAGTTTATATTGTCAAAAATAAAATTGTTTTAAGAATTTCAACTGGCTAGTGCCTAGTTACTGTGGCTTTGCTAGGGAATATGTAAACACAGGCTTGTTTCATCTGATTTCATGGAGAACCTGACCCAGTGGTAGGCATTAAGAATAGACATACAGAAATAGCCAATCTTATAGCTGATGGTCTTGTTTTCCTCTGTAGGTTATATAGAGGCATCACTACTAAATTGAGAAGGTTTCATAACCAGTTAAAAACTACATTATGTGTAAGCGTAAGCCTTAAAATAATTAAAATGGGAAAGTTATGTAAAAAATTCTCATGAAGGGGGAAATAAGCTATACAGGCCAAAATGTTTTTTGCACCAGGCTGTAAACATGTTTATTTCTGCTGTAAAATTAGGCATTTTAACATGGAAGTCCATGGGCTTTTGAAGCCTCAAGTGGCCATTCAGAGAACAGCAGTTTTTGACACCTCAGCATTGGCTTCACTCTGGAGGTTGCCGTTTAGTTTTAAACCATATGATATGTGGATAAAGATGCTGGTTATTTTTAGACATGATTGGGGATGCAGCAAGAATTTAGCATAAATCCTTAATTGATTAATTCTTTCAGTCAATCACAAGTCCCCATGAGCATATGCATAACTAATAGCCATCAGTGGGAGTTGATAGGCAGTGAATGTATTAAGAGAGCTGAGTATAGTGTGGAAAAGTCAGCCTGGCATGTGTGTCTTGGGTTAGCCAGGAGGAGATAAGTGTTCTTTTTGGCATATTCACTGTGAGAAAGTTAATGTTTGAATGAATATTACTCTGAGCTCCTATCAAAAGAGCACATCACTGACTGACGCTCCTAATCAGGATCATTCACTCATCTAACTTCAACACTCATGATTTGTGTAGGATGCTTTGTGTCGGTGCCAATGTGTGCCCTTATATAAATAATTTCAGTTGCCATGGCAGCAAAGAAGTGGTCCTATTATCTGGTGACAATTTTGAAATTGCAAAAGGAACTTTTTTTGGGTCTTTTTTGTGGACCCATCTCACTTATGTTGAAAAAGGTGTCTTTATTCCAGTGATCTCTCTTCTTTCAGCTTGTGTTCCAAGTCTCTGAAGTAATTATATCCAGAGAGAAAGAAAAACCCAGAAAAAGGCTGAAAGATCAGCTATAAAGAATGAAGGTCATTGTTAAGCGCTACTCTGGGAACTCATAGTGTTTCTTGGTTTATGAGAATGCAAATCATAAAACCACAGTGTTTTAAAAGTTAATGAGTTACAGGCTGTGGAATAAAGCAATAAAGGTTCGCTACAAATCAAAGCAGGACCCGTAATCACAGTTTCTGCACACAAAAACAGCAAACCATAGAAAAGGCTGCTTTTTTCTTCAGTGTCATGGCACTGTCTCTGTGGGTAATGTAAATGTAAATCTCTAGGAATAGATTACACACCTGGAATGAAAGTGCATTGTGGACACTGCATAATAATCAATCTGACCATGCTGGATTTATACCCGCTTAATTTGTTTATTCTCATGTTTCGTACCATACCTACAGCATAATTGGATTTTAGTTTTCATTTAAGCTATGCAAAGTAGGCAAGAAGTTTGGGAGCTGTCACTGCAAACAATGGACAACATGACAAGGGTGGGGTCAGAATATGTTCTGCACAACTTGGATTTATTTTTAATTAGAGGTAGAAGTGACATTTTTATGACAAAAACTATATTTTAACTGCAAAAGTTATTGCTGCTTTTGTGAACTTCAGCATGGAATAACACTGTCAAAGAGGCAGGCACTGAAGTTCAACCGTGAGATTGGAGGAATTCCCTAACTGTGTGTCCTCTTAAATCTTTAATTATTAAACACACACTCCCCTCTGGAGACACCTGTATCACATGCGCCTCAGGCAGCAGTATGCAGCCACTGAAAACAGTCATAAAAATGGTAATGATGGCGAGGAAGACAGCACGAACAAGTCAAAAGGGCAAGAATGGATCCTCATTAGTGGAAAACTAGAGGCGCTAGATCGTCTGTAATGGTGCACCAAGACTCAACCATAGGCATCACCACACGCCGCGACGCTACCTCTCATTTACCTCCTGCTGGCTTCCATGGGGGAGCTCAGAACATTTGCTGTTGGTTTCTTTCTGGTCCCCACTCCCCTCTCTTTCTGCGCTGTGCCAATTAGGAGAGCCCAAGCAACACCCTGGGCCATTTTTCTGAGCCATGGCTCACAGGAGATGCGTAATTGGAGAGAAGACACAGACCAGTGGGTCTCCTTCTTCTGTCTTCTGTTCCCTTATCTCCACTTTCTATCGCCCCACTGCAACCCCCTGCACACCTGCACGTTGGCACACACACACACACACACACACTCAAAAGCACAACTGCATAAGGGTAATGAGATAGAGAAGTAGATGAGCTGCGTGAGTGTGAAGGACCTGCGGTGATGTACAGTCTGGCAGTTGCCTCTCAGGGTAACACGGTGTTCCGCTTGATGTGACAAATAAGAAAGCAGTCAACTGTAGCACCTTTATTTTTGTAAGGCACACTTAAAATGGTGGTAACAATGAAATGAGAAAGTGAGAGTTATTAAAGACATTTTCATCAGCAATGAGAAAATGAATTCAGTCTGTCCAGTTTGTTCTCCCTAATGATGAGTCTCACCACAATACAGTTGATTAACTGGCAGAAAAGACTCATGGGTGTTGGCTACTGCTCTACACATAAAGCTGAGAGTGTTCCTTTGCTTTTATGGAAAATATATTGGCTAACTGTCACATTATTGTTATCAATATTTATCTTAAACATTTAACTGTTCTATTAACTACAGAGCCTATGGATATATGTCATTTTAATCCTGTGAAATGTAGCTGGAATACAGATCCTGGATCTATCAGGGAGGTCCTATTTATTAGATAGACACAGTGGCTTCCTCCTCCGACAAAAAAAACACAAAATATGCTGTATGCATACATTATTTAAAAAGTATTATAGCAGCAGTGTCTAAAATAAATAAATAAACAGTAAAGATCACAAATATTTGTTTTAAAAATAACACCCAACTTAAATAAATGTCAGCCAATACTGCAAATGTAATAGACAAAAATACAAGCCCAGCTTGGATATTTCTAACATTTTAAATGTTTGAAAAATTTGTGTTTAATTATATTTAGCTCAACATGACTTTTTTGTATGTATAGTGAGTAAAATATAAACAATACTTTTGTTGCTCTCACTTCTCACAAGTCTTATTCTGTGCAGATAAATGGTGTATTTCTCATTTTTTAGGCACTGAGCTTTGGCTATTTCACATAGGGCTATAGATAACCTATTTTTCCCAGGAGGGCAAAGTCATGACCAGGTTGAGTTAGTTAGGTTTAGGTATGAGGGGTGATTGGTTAAGAATGTATGTCACACCTGTCAGATGGATGGATTGTCTTGGCAAAGGAGATTCATTAACAGGCTGGGTGTTACAATCCCTGGAGATTCAGCACTATACTTACTGAATGGGGTTGTTCTTGGAGGTGACCACTATATGAATCAGAATGACACATCATCAGTTATGGACCTCGTCGTCATTGAGTGTTTCGGCCTTTTATCACAAGACACCCTCAGTCAAGACAGGCCCAAACCAGGCTGACCAGATCTTAGTGTGTGTCTCATGGTTGGCTTCTAGATGGTCACTAAGGAGCTCAGCCAAGATCTTTTCTCTTCAGACACAGCTACATCATATATGGCTCTGATGGTGAAGCATATTAAAATGGAATACCAAATAACAGGGACAAAGGTTTTTATTCATAAACTAAAGGAGCAGTGTGCAGCTGATTGCAGTACTGATTACAATTGACCAGCTCACATAGTACAGTTTTCAAGGAGAAGTGAGAGGTGCTCATTAACACAGGTTTTAACATCTGTGAACAAAATTTGAAAGAAATAAACCTTTTATGTGCATCAAAGAAGTCTGAGATTGTTTTACTTAAACTCTTGAAAAATGGGAGCAAAAACAAAAGTATTGTGTTTATATTTTTGTGATGACAAAATTAAAGAGAAGCCTGAATAACAAAACTAATGTAGATGCTTCCACGCAGGACATGGGGGCTCACTGAGTGGTCACCATCATCAAAACACCAACTGCCCCACATTTTTCAAGACACATGTAAACCTGCAGCGGTAGTCAGAGTTTGGGAAGCAATCTTCCCAAAAGCTAATGACAAGTGGATGCGTAATCAGCACATAAGCATCAGGCCCTTCTTCTTCAGTTAAAATATTTCCCCCCAGAGAAACTCCAGCCTCCTGTTTTCTAGGTGGAGAGATGACCGCCAGGGGAGAGACTTTTTTTTTTTTTTGTAATGTTTTTTAATCCTACAGCTGGGTAATGGGACAGTAACAGCTTGATTCAGTCTCTCTAAAGACCACTCTGTCAGGCGTAAGACGTGTTTCAGATCATCTCTTCACAAGAAGCACCACCTGGGGCCGATTAGATGAGGAGAGGAAGTGTGTCTGCCACAGTGATTTTACCGTTATTAGTATTTTTCCGCTGGCATAGTGGCAGCTTTGCTTTCCTTTATAAGAATTAAGCTCTATCACTACCGAAAAGTTTGTAATATGACCGCAATATATTGGCTATTAAGTAATGGCAAAATACTTCCAATTAATTTCATTGTTTTAAAGGGATAGTTTGGAGGTACTTACTGATAGTCAGTTTAATAACAGTAGATGGTGGTCAGCATGTCCCCAGTTTGGAGAAGCAGAGAAGAGTACCAGCACAGAAGCGAAGCAATGTACTGCTGTGGACAGGATCAGTAGCTTAACCAACTAAAAAAAAAAGTCTACCCAATGAAATCAGTGTCTGCTATATTTTGAAGATTTTCACCACTTTACCTTGCTGTCAGACCGCCTGTTCTGACAGGAAAACACTTATTATATAAGCCAAATACCCCCCCCCCCCCCCCCCCAAAAAAAAAAACCCAAAAAAAAAAACCCAAAAAAACCCCAAAACACTCCTTCAGTAATTTTATCTTTCAGAACACAAAGGTGCTACCTCAATCTGACTTTGCTGTTTTAAAAGTTTAGTTCAGCTTCACTGAAGTCACACAGTCACACAAACAAACTAACAGATCAAGGCAGTGGTAGTCCATCTCCTGTGTTCTGTGAGGTAAAATGACTGATTTTCCTGAAGGAGTCTGATTACCTTGGAGAGAGTGATATTTGGCTTAAATAACGTGGTTTCATGTCAAAAAGGGCTGCCTGACTGCAAGGTAGAGTCCACCTCCAGTCATGTTTTAAACAATATAAATTCCTCTGCAAGAAGTAATAAATTGTGTTGTTTTTTGCTAAATAAGTTCAAATACCTACAGTATATGGCTTACATATAGCTCTACATCTTGGCTTCATACAGTATTCACAGATTCATGAATATGCAAATAGTCCCCACCCTCTCCACACACCCCACTATAAATATAGTGTACACTTAAACTGATAGTGATTCTTTTTGGTGCCTGTAATAGATTTTACTGCTGACCCTGTCCACTGCACTAAATTGCTTAGGTTCCTACACTGGTATTCCTCCTGCTTCTCCAAATCAAAATCCATCTACTGTAGGTAATACATTGACTATTGATAAGTACCTTGTATAACCCCTTTCAAAAAATCTGAACTATCCCTTTAAATATAGCCTAGCCTAAAGAACCTGGTCGGTATTAAGAAGTACAGTGATGTAATTGAGGGGTTGATCGATTAGGAGGAGAGCAGATTTATGTAATAGATTGATAATTGATGGATTAGTATAGGTCAGAATTAGGGGTAGAGCTAGACAAGCATGTGGCTTCCTCCTACTCCTTTTCAGACATCAAATATTAATTTATATTTCTCATCATAAGTCTGTTCATTCTTTCTTGTTTGTTTCTGTTTTGTATTGTTTTTTTTTCCCGCATATACATTTTTTTTTAAACGTTCGAAATAAATAAATAAAATGAAGAAAAACAAACCTGCTAAATCTGTGAGGACCAGTCATTTGGTCCACCTTTCTGTACTATATTTATAAAGCATCAGCTAAAATTCCTCACTGAAGTGAACTGTCTGCAAGATGTGAATTACATGCACACTGTGTTTTAGTCAATAGACGTCCTACAGTGAATGTCAGCAGTGAAGGACCGAGCGTCGCTCCAGCAAACACACCACCAGCTTTGGTGTGACATTGAATTTCATACAACATTAAAGACTTTGCCCTCTGTGATAAAGTTTTTCTCGCTCGGTCTTAAGCTGTTTTGAAACACATCCTGGGCTGACAGGTGGACTGACAGTTTAAATGATAGTGTACCTTTCTGACTTTTTCCTCCTCTGCTTCATGTGTCATGTCTGTGGCCTTGAATGAAAAATGAGGCGAGTAGAATTCTGCTGAAATGTCACTTCGCATTTCTTGCTTTAGGCGTCATGTGTCATCACAAGGACACATGGATTGAAAACCTCTGGAGGGTAGTTTCCTTCACATGTGAACAGGATGGGAAAAACACCCTCAGCCAGTAGCCGCATGACAGTAAAGCTGTGGCTGTTAGTGTAGTCTTTCTTCTAAAAATGCTGCTGAAATGTGACAGCTTCTGAATCAACCGTACAGGCCTTTTCTTCTATTTGTTCTCATGGACTTACAGTTGAAGAGTCCTCACTGTATAGTTGTCTTCGTCTGTCTCTCTCTCCAGTGTGGGTGTGGCTGTGGGTTTTGTGTCCATTACCATCATCAGCCTGCTGTCTCTGCTGGGTGTGGTGCTCGTTCCTATCCTCAACCAATCGTGCTTCAAGTTCCTGCTCACCTTCCTGGTGGCACTGGCAGTGGGAACACTCAGTGGCGACGCTCTCCTGCATCTGCTGCCTCATGTGAGTACACCACAGACCGCAGAACATAATTTGTGTTCAGAGGATTAAAAACCTTTTGTAGAGCAGTCTTTTATATGATGAAATTTGTGCCCTTGACTTCTCCACCCATTAGAGAGCACTCCCACAGTGATGGATGATATAAAAATGTAGAACTATACAGAAATTTTGAAGCTATGAGTCAACAAAAAACATTGCTGTTAGGTAAAAAAATTGAAAGAACTTATGAGTCAAAACAGTTGTAAAAATTTAGACTTTGGTTTTAAGGAGCTAAAAAAAAAACTCTAAAAGTGATAGTTCAGTGCTGAGTACAGAGTCTACCCAGACTGCCCTCTCAAGCACTGAGTCAGCCAATAGCAGGGCAGCAAAGGTCACATGTCAGTGCTGCCTCACTTGTCACAGCTTGAAGCACACCATGCCATAGTTAAAATGTGTTGCTGTTCAGTATTATTCAAAAAAACATCTTTAAAAAAAAGTCCCTAAAACTTTTACTGGCAAGTTTATACAGTTGATACACATTTTGTTTAACTGTTCATTGTTTTTTGGAACATTATGGTTTATATAAAACTGTTAAATGTAAACACACAAACCTGCAAACATGTGATAGTGTTCCAGCTGAATCCATTATATCATGAACTTTTGATGTTGTATGAGTAGTGTGGGTCTGCCTCTGCTGGTCACACTGAAAGTGCGATAATGGAGACAGCAATTTTTGTAATTGGTCCAGTATTGAGCGAGAGCACTGCAGCCGTCAGCTGGCAAAACAGGCTGCAATGTAATCCTTATGGATTACTGTGAACTGTCAAAGTGCATCCACTGAAAGAGCTTGTTTTGCCACTGAGAAGCTCAGATTGTTATTCTGTGTCTGACAGCATTATGGAAAGAGTCCCTACAGATATAGACCTTTTTTTTTAAAGAATAAGATATGTTTTGTTTAATCAGAAACAGACGCTTTATTGCTCTCGCCAAACTCACCAGACTCCCTTTACGGAAACCATAATTTTATCATTGTCATCTTCATTTAGACATGACAGAAACAAAATAAAACTCACCCAAAACATCTTGGCTCATCTTTCCACTGTTCCAATAATCACCAATTCCGGTTGTTTGGTCTAAATAAACCATTTATTCACCGAGTTAGATGAGAAAATACCGGAGGAGGAGAAGTGTGATGGAGGTCGGCCATCAGAGAAGCAGCAAGAAGAAAGAAGAAAGAGAGTGTATATTTTAAATGTATTTATTTATTTATTTTTCACATCTAACTCGGTGAATTAAGGGTTTATTTAGACCAAACAACCAGAGTTTTATTTTGTGTGTTGCATTTAAATTAAGTGTGTTTTACAATGTTAAAATGACCTGGTGAAGTCTGGTGAATTTGGCCAAAAAGTGGGATTCTTTGCATGATGTTGTCAGAAACTTAAATAACAATCTGAGCCTGTCAGTGGCAAAAAACAAGCACATTCAGTAGGTGTACACATCATCGATTAGTTTTACTTTTGCTGCCGGCAGCGCTTTGCCTTAATACTGGACCAGTTTCAAAAATTGTTGTCCCCACTAGTCAATAAGACACAGATACATGATAAAATATGATCCAGGTTACCCTTTAACTAAGCAGGGCAACTGAACATGCTTTAAACATCAGTGTTGACCTAGTTGACCTTTCAGTAATACTGAAACCTCTACAAGTTGTCAGTAAGTGTCTAAACACTCCAAGCTGATTTGTGTGCATGGTCCACAATAAGTTTCAGTTCAACAACCATCCTCTGCTTGTTCTGTTCTTTCTCTGCAAGAGGCCTCAGGGATTCGATCTGTGTGACTGGAAGAAATAAAATCTATGTAATGATAAATGTGTGATCCTCCTCCCTCCCTCCCATCCTTGTCTCCTGTCGTCCTCTGTTCCTCCTCCTGTCTATAGTCTCAAGGGCAGCATGACCACAGTGAGCCTGGATTGAGCCACGACACCAATCTGGTAACAGCCTTTGATGGAGTGTGGAAGGGCCTCACAGCGCTGGCTGGCATCTACCTCCTCTTCATCATCGAACACTGTATTGGCATGTTTAAGCACTACAAAGACCACGGGGTAAGATAAACAGCTGTGGACGAAGGACTAGGCTGAACCTTTTATTAGACAATAATTCTTACAAGCAGTTGCCTTTGTTTGCCTTACTCCTTGAGTTTCATCCTTGTTGATCTGAGCATAAAATGATGCCTCTGCTCACAGGGCAGGAAGAAGGTGACCGAGGAGGGCAAGATTGGCAGGAAGTTGTCAGATCACAAGTTAAATCGTCGCTCTGATGCAGAGTGGCTGCACCTGAAGCCCCTCAGTGAAGGTAAGAAGCGTTCAGCCACGCAGTCCTTACAGTGCTCTGTTTCTGGGACCGTCACTGTAACGTGTCCTCTCTCCAGCAGACCCCGACAACACTGCCATCTCCTGCGACAATGGTCACAACGACACGCAGCTCACAGAGCTCCAGACGCCAGACTCTCCCACCAACAAGACGCCACTGGCACCCACAAACTCCCAACAAGAACCGCAGTCACCCACCAAGGAAAACGGACGCAAGGCCAAGCACCACCGTCATGGACATTCACACGGCCACGGTCATGGTCACTCCCACGGTGGGAACTGCCACTCAGACCAGGAGATGAAGGATGCTGGTATAGCCAGCATCGCCTGGATGGTCATCATGGGCGATGGCATGCACAACTTCAGTGATGGCCTGGCTATAGGTAAGAGGGGTTGCATTTAACCTGCACTGTGTCCACTTGAGGTAAATGACTCAGCATGTCGGTGTTATTTCACCAACAAATGTTTGTATGTTTGACAAGAAATTATGAATAATTTTGTTGTTAAAGGGATCATTTGGGTTTAGTTTTAGGTTGCGTTTAGTTTTTCAGTCCACAAGACACCGCTGGACTAAAAACTAAATCTGACCTTCAATGAGGCATGAGGATGAGTAGAAAATGACTGAATTTTTATTTTTGGGTGAACTATCCCTTTAAAGGTTCTACTGTATTTATGACAGTTGCAAACAAACTCCATTGACAAATATAGTAATTTCATCATAAAAATACTTCGTTTAAACTCTATAGAAACAAAATAAATTAAGAGTAAGATGTCGTTATGTTGCTCTCACAGAGAGGGACTCAAATGCACTAACATGCATGTGCAGCCAGACCAGCTACCAAACAAAGAGAAGCACAGATTACAACACACACAGGGCACACACAGAGGGAGTGTGACTTCATTCTCTGCACAGGACGCCATGACTCCACTATATCTTTACACTGCAAAACAGTTGTTAGCTGCTGTAATAATGTTCAGCATCTCGTAGTATAACCTTTAAGTTCATTGTTAATAGGCCAGAATGTACAAAAACACATTATCAACTGTCTGCTGAGGTGATACTAATCTGAAATACAATTCAAGTGATGAAAATCACTGGCCCTCACTTTGAGACCGTCATAACTTGTAACCCCCCGTTTAATTAAAACACACAATTTTGAGAATTATTGTTGGTGAAAGGTTTTTTAGGGTTATTTCTTTAGAAGGGTGGAAAAGTTTCAACTGTGTCACTCATTGTTTAATAAAATTATTTGTCCCTTTTAGATTCTTTGATCTATGTATGTTAAAGGGATTTACAATCATTTGTAAACTTTTTAATTTGGCACAATAAGTTGTAGCAGTTATTTTTGAGTATCTATAGCCCCTTTTACACTGGGCAAAAAATCCACTAACACCCCAATATCCGGCTTTTTTTCTTCATGGAATGGGAAATCGACATTCAGTCTGGGGTCAAATGACTCTGCAGCAGATACAGGTATTAATCATCTCCAGCTCCGATCCGCAGTGATGTAAATATAACACCCGGGTGACAACACTATTTTTACCCCTTTTTGGCAGAGGCAATGAAGGCTTGTTGCCTCTTATGCTCCTTTTTCATCTACATGTGCTGCTTGTTTGGCTCGGTGCTGCAGCCCAGCACAGCGGAGTTTGCTGCCGCTTGATGGTGTGTATTTAGTCAAGTAGCTGAGCAATGAATAAACATTTTAATTTTTAAATATTCCTCATAATAAAATTCCCATTATTTTGTTATCTTAAAGCTTTTATTATGAAGCAGCAAAACCAGGAAATGCTGCATCATCAGCAGTAACAGAACACTTCTCCTCTGCAGCTCAAAGCGAACATGAGACAGAGAAGGCACACATCTGAAAGTACAAACAGTGACACAGGAGAGAAACTGAACTTCAAACTGCAGAGATTAATTTGAAAGCTACAAAAGTACTGAGAGTTGAACACAGAGGCTTTTAAAAACGACTTTCTCTCTGCTCTCACAGACATGAGCAGAGTCTCTGTGCATATCAGAAAAAAACAAAAAACAGAAGCCAAGCGGGTCTGCCATTTACCCGCCTTCAGAAACCTGCATATATGTGCTAAATTTGGTGTGCAAATGGTATATTTGGTTATTCCAGACCTCTTATTATCAAGCTAAATCTCCTATACATGTGGGAAAGAATGAGTCAGCACAGTGTGTTGAGGCTTAATGTGGTTAATATTTGAAACATCACAAAGGCCTCATGAAATGCCCTTTCAGGTCAGAGGTCATGATTAATTAACTGCTACTATGGTTACCAGATTAGAATGTGACATTATGCTGCTAACAGATTTACTGTCTCTGTATAAAAGTAATGCCCTTAAAGGGTTAAAGGAATAGTTCAGCATTTTGAGAAATATACTCACTCTCATGCTGTTAGACGAGAAGATTAATGCCACTCTTACATGTTTGTGTTCATTATAAAGCTGCTGCCAGTTAACTCTGTCCAAAGGTAGCCAAATCCACTTACCAACACCTCTAAAGCTCAGTAGTTAACACATTAACACAATCTTGTTTGTTTAATCTGTACAAAACCTTAAGTGTAAGAACAAACACATTGTGGTTTTACAAAGGTGTATGTACCAAACTAATATTTGGTCGGGTGCAGTGACTTTCTGGAGGCTTCTCGACACATGAAGGGACGACCTTTTGTGTTCAAAAGGAGTAGAGACTCCAGGAGGTCACTGCACCTGGCCAAATCTAGCCATTTCCCTGCATTTCTAGTCTTTATGTTAGCTGCTAATTGGCTGCTGGCTCTAACTTCATATCTAGTGTACAGACATGAAAGTGGCATCAGTCTTCTCAACTTTCAACACAAAAGCGAACATGCCTATTCCCAAAATGTCAAACTATTCCTTCTTAACTGTTTCCGTTTTTTTCTCCCCCTGACATTTCCTGAACCTGTGGTCTCTCCAGGCGCCGCATTCAGTGCAAACCTGACAGGAGGCATCAGCACATCAGTGGCTGTTTTCTGCCACGAATTACCTCATGAACTTGGTAAGTGGAGAGAAAGTGTGAAAAACAAAACAAGTCATTTACTCATTACACACTCTAGACACTGCACACTTCATTTATTCAACAAGTAGAACAAAGCTGTTTTGTGCAGGCCTTGCAGTTTGTTCACATAATGACAAACGGCGCCTAAATCACCGCCTCATGCAAAACAGCTCTTTTTCTCACTTGAACTGAAACTTTAATGCGAGTTGGTCTCACGACCCTCGGTCCCTGGGAACTTGTTAAAAACCCAGTGGTGTCAGTAATCATCGCTTGTCTCTTCACTCCAGAAAAATGTACTTTTTTTCCCCCAGATTAATGGCTTTTGTCTGACAGCAGCGAAATGGCTTGTCAATGTGTCTGTCAGTGAGGATGATGTACCGTGCCTGGCACACATTGTTCAATACAGTCAGACTCAAAGACGCTACAGCTGCTGCCGGTGCGTTCTTTTGCATTCAGATCTGTTCTCTCCAAGGACCCTTTTGATTCAGCTTGATTCAGCAACTGTGAACATTTTTATTAAGAGTAGTGCTTTTTTTTTTTTGCTCCACGGTGCTCTCCTCTGCCTGTTTGTTTATAGTAAGAGGAAGAGGTGGCAAGAGTGGGGTGAAAAAGACAGACAATGGGCCATCCGCAGCAGATCAGTACTAATGATGTGTCTTGTCGCTGTGCAGTTTCCATGCCTCGTTTGTGTGCTTGATGAATAGAGTAGTGTCAATTACGGCAGAGTGTGAAGCAGTGAGTAATAGCCTGCGTTTGTCTGCCTGCTCCCTCTTGTGTTGACTAGCAGAATCCTGTCCTATTGTTACAGTTGTGTTAAGGGGGGGAGAGGAAAAAACTGCTTCTGTTGAAAACATCTATGAGGAAGAGGGATAAAACACATTTGGGTTTAAAGGGATAGTTCAGATCATTTGAAGTGAGAGTTGTATGAGGTACTTACTTAGTCAATGTGTTAACTGCAGTAGATGGTGGTCGACATGCCTCCCAGTTTGGAGAAGCAGCAGGAGTACCGGTGTAGGAAGCTAAGCAGTGTACACTGTTAGAAAGTGCCATATGGTTCTTCAGTTCCTGGTAGAACCCTTTGTAAGGAATCTTCATGGAAAACTTTCAGGGGGTTCTACCTAGAACCCAGCATGAAGGGGTATACCTAGAAGAAACATCTGGGAAATTTTCCTCATAATCAAAACCCTCTCTGTGGGTTTTATCCATAACCTTTCCACTTTCCAACAAGAATCCGCCCAAGGACTTTGACAGAGAATGTTCCAAAGGTTTCATCTAAAACTCATCCAGAGGGTTCTATTGAGAACCCTTTTAGATTCCAGCAGATTCCAGCAGTTAGACAGGTTTCACTTACATTCCTCTTTCCTTCAGCAATCCTTGAAGAACTTCTTCTTCCAAAAGGGTAAGCCGAGCGAGTACTCAAGTGCTCGGATATCGGCTACAGCCCTAGTATTTTCACCAGTTTATCTTGCCATCAGACAGCCTTTTCGGCCAGGAACTCCTGTTTAGAGAGTTTAGATAAAATTAGTTTTTACGAAAGGAATCTGATATATTTGGCTCATATACCAGCAGTGTCTGAGCATAAAATGCTGTCTGACAACACAGTAAAGCATTTTTTTTGGGTGGCTAAAATCCATTTTGCTGCTGACCCTGTCCACAGCAGTACGTTGCTTAGTTTCCATACTGGTACTCCTGTCTGCTTCTACAAACTGGGGTCGTGTTGACTGCCATGTACTGTAGCTAATACACGGCCGATGGATAAGTACCCCATATAACCCCACTTCAAATAATCCAGACTATCTCTTTAAGTGATGTTCTTGTACACAGCTGCCTGTTGATGTTTAGCATTTAGTTGTTTTAAACGTCTGCTATATCCGTGAGGCTTCAGGATGGAACAAGATGCTGTGCTATGAGCTTTGATTCCACTCCAACATTTCTGTCCTTTTATTGCTATTTTTTCCTCTGTTGTGCTTGAGTTTCCAGATGGTTAACTGCGGCACAGGTCCTGTCTCAGGAAGATTTGCGAGATCACTCTCTCCCTGTGTAATTTCACATTTCCTGTTGATTCTGCGCCTGTTCTTCAGGAGCACTCGCTGTCGTGCCTTCACCCCTGTAGGGCCGCTTGTCAGACAAACCCAGCAGTTTGACAAGTGCACCTCTCGGCTCCTCTTGAACACAAAAGCCGTCCCCTCGACTGGCAGCTGGATGGCAAAGATGATGATTATGAGGGTTCTTTAACCACCCAGAGTGAAGCTAATTGGCAGTGATGGGTGTGTTAATTGCGGTAGATGAGGCGGCGGCAGGCGTGTCTGAGTGTCTGACGGATTGGAACCAGGGAGGCAGGAAACGCCATAGTAAGTTGAAGTGGGGGGGGGGAAAGGCCATTGAAGTGAGGTGCGCGCGGACTGTCTCGCTTTAACTTCTCCCCCCTTTTCTCTGGGTTTGATTGATGGATGGGAGCTGAGTGGTAATATATTCATTGTGGTAATTAGCAAGGAAAGAGGCCGCTTGTTACACGGTGCAGGAAATGTAGGCCACCCCCTTCTCAGTATTCATCTCTCTCTCCAAATCCAGGGCGTTTCCGCTGAGACTTGGGTCTCTTCCCGCACTTGGCCCGGCAATGATTGAAGAGGGTAGAGAGGCTACGGCGTGCATATGTAATCATAAATGTATCAGAGGGGAGTTAAAGACATATTTCTTAGAAAGAGCAGCTCCTGGTCTTGTTTTTCACCTGCTTGAAGACAGATAGCGGTGGCGGATGCATGGAGGGAGTTTACTTTGAACAGGCTCACCTCATCACTGAGTCAGAACAGACTGGAAAAGTAAAGAAGAACACAGCATGACATGTGCCGAGCTGTTCACCGAGGGGTTCATACGCAGCAAAGTGCAATGTCACTTTGCAAAGTGTAAACAGACATCGGACACACTGCTGTCACTGCTGCAGCACTGCACTTTGTGTCACTTCTACCTTTCATAAACAGCTTGAATCATTCATGACCAAAAAACTTTTTTGTTCTTTTGTTTTTGTTTTGTTTTAGTCAAGATTTAGTAAGTGGAACTTTTAATTTTAGTCATAATTTTTAGTAAAAGTCATAACAGGGTGTCAACAGGTCCTTATAAAGTCCAAAATCCAATAATCTCAATTTTAAGCCTTAAAACACTAACTACGATTCTGCCAGACCTTAAAAATTGATTGGATTATGAAGTTCTTTTCAGTCTTGCTTTTAAATGTGCTTTGGGGAAAATATTGATTTGATCACGCTGTAACAAAACTACAAAACCAAACCAACATGGAACCAATTAGAGCTAATGAAAACTGCATTATTTTCAAACTCCAAGCACACCGTATTAAATTCTTGAAATAAAATACTTCATAAATATAGCATCTCTGCAGTGGGAGTCCCTGGACGGGACAGACTGAAGGAGCCCCCCCGTTCTGATAAAAAGTCATCTTTCACATGTGAAATATCCTGATGATGCGTTTTTTTTGCTAAATCGGACATACTGAAAGATCTCATGTACTGTTTTAGTGTACTAGATAGCATGTTAGTATGGACGTTCAGACACAGTATTAGTCTTTTTTCCACTTTGAATATGATTTTTCAATTTGAGAAAAGTGCCCACAGGTCGCCTCTCCTCTCTTCTTTTCTTCCCACCTGACAGACTGTTAGTGAAGAAACTTGTTCAGTAGATTTGTTAGTGCTTTGAGACGGCTGATTACTGTGATCTAAAGTGTGATCTGACATCTGTAACAGCAGACAGATCAAGGGACAACAGACAGGGTCATTATCATAAAATAAAAATTAAATGAATCTGTGGTATCAAAATCTGTGGGTCCTTGGTGTACATGATTGCCCTTTGAGATCCTAGAAATCTTTATGATCTGTGACTTTGATTTGTACAAAGCCAGAGCATTTCTTAAGGAGGTAGACATCTCCCATTTATTTATATCTTCAAAGCCCGTTCTGTTGGTACAGAAGCAAAGTACAGAAGAAAATAAGGCAAATTTCTTCAAAAAAAAAAAAAAAGTATATAAAGAAATCACTTTAGATTCAACTAGGACTTTGATTTTTTTCTAGTATTTTTTACTTTTTTTATATCATGTCTCAGAGAAAAAGTCAGTCATTTCATAGTATACATTTCTATCCTCTCAGGGGTTTTACTACCTGCTAGTAATATTTCTAACAAGTGTCTGTCCTGTTTTTTTCAGCCCAGTTGGCACATTTCCCAAACATATAACACTGAAACAAAAATTCAGGCTCTGGACTGACTGTAGATCTGATCTCTGTCAGCGCATAATGAGATTTCATTGCAGTTTTTGTTGTCGTAACAATTTGGTCAGGATATGAAAGGATGTCAACAAATACTTCTCATTTTCACTGACAAAACTGACATTGGCATGTTGGATGTGTGTGTCAGAATAAGAGGTGGATGGCTGCATGGGGACTGGTTTTAAGGTTTTTAAATGAATGTGTGTGTCTCCTTGTGGACAGGTGACTTTGCAGTGCTGCTGAAAGCGGGGATGTCAGTGAAGCAGGCCATTGTCTACAATCTGCTGTCCGCCCTCATGGCCTACGTTGGCATGATGATTGGCACGGCTGTGGGCCAGTACACACACAATGTCACCAGCTGGATCTTCGCCATCACAGCTGGCATGTTCCTGTATGTGGCTCTGGTGGATATGGTAAGTTGGCACACGGCAGTCGACAGCCCCATGGCGATAATTGTCCCCCAACAACATCAGCTTAACTTTCACCGTCTCCTCTCCCACACGGCCACTCAGTGCTCCTCACGATCTGCAATGCTAATTCCAGCAAAGTCTGTTTCTGATCCCAACTGGTTACTTTGTCTCTTTCATAGCTGCCAGAAATGCTTCACGGGGACAGCGAGGACCACAAGCGCTGCCAGCTGGGACACTTTATCCTGCAGAACCTGGGCATGCTGACCGGGTTCGGCATCATGCTGCTCATCGCCATCTTCGAAGAGCAAATCGTTTTCGATTTTGGCTTTTAGTCTAGGAGGGAGGGGGTTGCTGAGAAAGGAAGGAGGGGAGAGCTGGATGTATCAGTATTGTTCTTCTTGGCCTTAACATGCTTTGTTTGCAGTGTAACGGCCCAGTCTTGCATGCGATGTGAGTCTCGTTCACGGCCCGTGCCTCCATTCCAAACAAGCCGCGGTAGCTGCTGCATATCTCATGACTGTGCCGGTGATGTTTACACTCTGCTCCTCCATCACCTCTCCTCTGTCAGCTCCAATCTGTCTGCTCCCTGTGATGCGAAAAAGAGAAGAGGAAGGCCGTACTCCAACCAGAAAACACCTCCTCTGCTCTGAACCGGTAAACTCCATCTAAAAAAAAAAAAAAAAAAAAAAAAAAAAAAAAAAACAAAAAAACACCGAGCTGTCAATATTAAGATGGTGCAGGAAGCGTGTTCCTGCAGAGAGGCAGCTGTCACGGCCCAGCAGATTGCCGCCTATGCATCATCACCTGTTGTTAGCGTGTTGTCGTCGTACCCTCCCATCCTCTGTCTCTTATCCGCTCTGTGCTGTGTCCCATCATCCATGCCTCTTACATCTGTGGTGTGTGTCCCGCCCGCCATCCATCATCAACTTTTGATGCCATCACGCTGTGTATCAGACACCTCGTGTGTCTCTGTGCCAAGCCCTGGCCACTGGAGCAGCACCACCGCCGCTCCACACACCATCACACCGTGTCTTTGAAGGGATAGTTTGGGTTTTTTGAAGTGGGACTGTAGGAACAATACTAAGTGTATTAAACTACAGTAGATCGGTTTGAAGAAGCAGGAGTACCAGTGTAGGAAGCTAAGTAATGTAGTGCTGTGGACAGGGTCAGCAGCATAATGTATTTTAGACACTTAAAAAGATCCTAATCACTTTAAGTACAGGATATATATTTGTACAATGTTTTCACCTCATGCCAACTGAAGGTTGGTTTAGTTTTTTAGTGCACAAAACACCGCTGGAGTTTCACAGGAAAACTGTTGCAGAATCTCCCAGACATGGAAGTGAATGGTGACCAGTTTACCACTTTTCAAATGGAAAAAAAAAACATTGAATTACACCATGTTGCTCATCTGGTGTAATCCAAAATCTAAAGCCCCAACATGCCCAGTTCAGGTGGTGTGCATGCGCATGTGATTGTGGGTCCAATGGAGGAAGTGACGTCTTTCAAGTTACTTTGGCAGGTTTTTTTTTTACATTTCATTACATTTTCATTTACATTCTGCAACACTATTTTCCTGTGAAACTCCAGCTGTGTTTTGTGGACTAAAAAAACTAAACCGAACCTTCAGTCAGTATAAGGGTGAGTAGATAACGATAGAATTTTCAGTTTTGGGTGAACTATCCCTTTTAAGTTCAGAACGGAAGAGAAGAGGGTAAAAAATAAAACAATATAAATACATATAAACATGCACCTATACAACCAGAACAAAATTATAGTGCATTTTTTGCTCTCAATATTGAAAGAACAATATCCAAACCAACCAGACATGAGCAGTCATTTGCTCTACCACTGCCTTGATTGGTTATTTTGTTTGTGTTATTGTGTAACTCAGATATTTTAAAGGGTTAATTGGGATTCACCTAAGTCAGACATTAATACACAAACTAACCACTGAGGCAGCGGTAGACCAGCAACTCCTGTGATCTGTGAGGTAAAATGATTTTGTTAAAGGAGTCCAGTGGCTTTGGAGAGAGTGATATTCAACTTTATAAAGCAGTCCAGTGCCAAGTTAAAGCAGTGAAAATATTCTAAATATAATGTACACTTAAACTGATAGATTTTTTTTAGGTGGCACATTGCTTAGCTTGGTACTGCAGTACATCTACTGTAGGTACGTCATTTAACCCCACTTCACAAAACCTTAAGTATCCTTTTAAAAATACCAATAGCTCAGTTTAGCTCCTACATCTGGAATCAACCAGTTGGCTCATGTTGCTTCACCTATAAAGTGTGTCGACAGCTTTTAAGCTGCAGTGTCATAAGTGTTCTCCTGACGTTTGTCTAAATGGCTCAGTGTTTTTTTTTTTTTTTTTTTTTTTTTTTTTTAACATTTATTACTTCCGTTATGTTTTATCGTCTAATTAATTTGATCTTTGGGATTATTAAGCCTTTGTAGTTGATAGTGATAACTAACAAAGCTGCCAAAGCCTTTACAAATTAGCATTTAAGACTTATTGATGTTTTGGTTTAGAAACTAGATGTCACAAATGTCTGACAAATCTTTACAAAGGGTTTGACAATCTGTAGCCAAGACAGACATATCCTCATTAGGCCTTTTTGTTATCGTCTTTCTTTTAAGAATCATCAGCTTCAAAATGTGAATTCAGAAAAACCTAGTTCATCAAAGTGTTGTAGTTTACTAACTATTAATTTAGGGTGCCTCTTTGAGTTCCTGAAAGGTGCTTAGTCCAGTTGGACCACCCTGCAGTGGACATTTAATTACCGTAGGAGGTTGAGTTGTCACACTAATGCAGATTTGTTTTTAATGTACTGTAAATACAAGAGGTCTTATAGCGTCAGTAGTTGAGCAGCTAAAAACAATTTTTGTTCTTGTTCAGTAATGATTTTCAAGGTACTTCTGTAAATGAATCAGTTAAAGCTACTACAAGGAGTTTTTAAAGAGGCTCAATTTAATACTGACGCCATCCATACAAAGATTGGCTATTTCTTTATTGTTCTTAATGGCTGCCACTGCCTCGGATTCTCCTTAAAATGAAATGAAATGAGCCTGTGTTTACATTTTCACAGGCTAAGTAGTAGGTCAGCCATTTAAAAAGGAGCAGGAATAGATTTTTATTTAGATCATTTTATTTTTGATGTCATATTACAGTGGAAAAACTACCACCTTTGTCCACAGGGGGCTCTAAAATCAACACATCAAAGTTCCTTGTAGTAGTTTTAACCTGCTGACAATCTGAGACAGACCAAGCAAAAGACAGAACTGTTGTATCAGCATATTGATAAACTGTGTGCTTTCAACTGACAGCATTCCCTGCACTTGTAATGGATGTTTAACCCATACGACAAAGATTATTATTATTATCATTTGTAAGATTTTTTTGAAGCATTCCTCATGTATATTTGCGAGGGTGCACATTAGAGTCACGCTGCTGACTGTGCCAAAACTGTCCCGAGTGTGGATTTTCAGTGGCTGGTGCTTGATACTGCCCCTCCCCCTTCCCCTGACATTCCATTGGCTGTTCTGCAGCTCACATGCTAAGCTAGCTAGCCTAGTTTCAGCCGCTGGAGCACACAGATGACATGTGTGGCTTAATTTATCCTGTCACTGTGTGACATCCATCGTCTCTATGTCTTTAACTGGCTGTAAATCATCGTCAGTCACGTTGAGCTCGTGTCGATCTGACGGAATCATGCATGAAGCATGAGTGAAACGGTACAGACGTTGTGTCAAGTGTAAATTAGTTTTTCATTCTTGGTACTGCAACGTGAAAATACTGACAACCCTTGTTACTTTTTAAATTAATTGTGTGAAGATCATGAGTTCTTTGGGGTGTAGTGTCCTGGTGTTAGGGGCCTTTTTTTTTTAAATGATGCAGGGTGTCGTCTGCATCAGTTCTATCTTTTTTACATTTTATTATTTAATCTTATGTTCATATTTAATGTTTTTTTTTTTTTCATTCAACACCGTGTTAAGTTAAATCATTTTCTATCTTTTAAATACGAGTTTATTTTACATTTATTCAGTTGTTTCCTTCAATATGCATTTTGATTGTGTTTCTATATTTTTAAAAGATCAGGTGTCCTTTTTTGAAACAGTATTTCTTTCTTTTTGTAATTTAAATCAACCTGTACTGTCAAGAGTTGGTGACACTTAAAGACACTACACCCTAAAGAACATGTTTCTTCACTGTTTATTGGGCAAAAATTGTCTGTAAAATGAAGGTCCATGATTGTCGTCATCTTTGCTTTGTTGAATGAATATTTGTTTAGTAATCTGGATATAAAATGCAAAATGTGACATCCTTGCTGTTTGCCTGTCTGTGCATTCTCCCCATTATGAAAGGAAAATAAACTTTGAAAAGATCCCGGACTCCTGATCTCTGATGGTTCTGAGACGATGTTAAAGAAACAAACTGATGCTGGTGCTGAGGCACGGCAGCAGAACACATCCGTCTGTAACGCTCGCTGCTCCTCTCTCCACCCATCTCCTGCTTCAGCGTGTGTTCCCAAATCACATCAGCAGGTTTAGCTGAGTTGATTCTTGAAAAATGTAAAGGCTCAGTGAACGAAGCTTACATTTAGAAACCAAATAAAGGTGCAGCTGAGTTACTGCGGTACCACGGCTGCTGGAAGACCATCATAGCTCACTAGATGTGTTATGGAAGTTATCAGCGTGGTCCGGATATATTTCTGCATTCAAGCTTGTCTGAAACAAAATACAACCAACATGTTCTCACTGCCAATTTGTCAAATACAGCAGTTTGGTTAGTGGCCTTATCCTTCAAACTGTGTTGCTGTAGGTACCCCTCTAGAGCCAGTTTTAGCATGTTCAGGAATCATATCTAGATGGGATCCCCAGACACCGCCAAGAGTGAAAGTTTAACCCAAACAATCTTTCTTTAACCTTAAATCAAGTGTTTTTTGTACCTAAATCTAAGAAGATCTTAACCACAGCATCACATTACAAAGCAGTTAGTTTGTACAGCGTTCACAGTTAAGAAACAACACAAACAAACCTCATGAGATCTTTTGCATGTCTGGGGATCCCATCTAAGACACAACCATATGCAGAGATCTAAGCAACAATGAACATCCAACATCTTGGTAGATGCATTTTGAGTCAATTTTCTATGGGGAAAAAAAGACAAATTTCAGATTCCAGCTTCTTAAATGTGAATATTTTCTGGTTTCATTACTCCTCTCTGACAGTAAAGTGAATATTTTTGGGTTATTGGCAAAACAAGACATTTGAAGACATCCTGTTAGGGTTTGGCAAACGCTAATGAGCATTTTTCATCATTTCTGACATTTTATAGACCAAACAACCAAATGGTTAATTGAGAAAGTAATCGTTTGTTGCAGCCCTAGTAACCTCACTTATATAAGTTAACAAATGTAACGTAACTTGCATACATTGAGTAAATTAAAAAGTCAACTTTAACTACTGATTTTACACTGCACATGAATGGACTTTCTCGCTCTTTATACTATGCCACTTGACTTTGACGGCATATCAAAACAACACTAGAGGGGCGTGTCCAGAAAAGATGAAAGAGGAGTAACTACAGTGGGTAGGTAGGGGTACCTACACTAGGGTTAGGGTTACTGGATTTGCATTGTAGTAACATTTCTCGACAGGGCAGCATAAATTAGAACAGCGTATTTGACGCACTGTGGGTGAGAATAGGCTGGTAAATGATGGTATAATCAATCATCAGTAATGTGGCTGCTTTGGGCACATTATTGTTGAATTTTGTTGTCCTCATACATCAGTACTCATATGCTAAGTGCTCCTGTATACTTCAAGGTTCTCCTACAGTCAACCGAATCATCACTGCAGTTCTATACAAAGGGACAGTTCACCCAAAAAATACAGTTTTTCTTCTGGCCTGTAGTGCTTTTTATCCATCTAGATAGTCTTCGGTGCGAGTTGCAGAGTTTTGGAGATACTGGCCATAGAGATGTCTGGTTGCTCTCCAGCATAATAGAACTAAATGGCGCTCAGCTTGTGGAGCTCAAAGTGTAAAATTACATTACTGTTACATTTGAAAAATTCAGTACCAGTGCCTCTTTCCAAAAATCATGACCCAGTTACTCAAGATAATCCACAGACCCTGTTTAAAGCAGTTTCATATAGGAACTACTTTCTACTTAGTAGAAACAAAGTAGTTCTAGTAGATTCTACTGTACTGGAAAATGAAACTCGGCAATTCACACCAAAACAATCTAGATGGATAAATAACACCACAGGCAAGAGGGAAAATATGTATTTTTGATTTTAGTGTGACCTATTTCAAAACAATAGTCTAATAAAAAGAACTAATGTTCATTGTTAATTATTATTACCTGTCATCGTTACATTGATTTAGATTTCTATGTACTGCACAAAAGTGAGACTGAGCATTTGCTTTTTATTTTTTCTATTTCAAATGTTTTATTCACTTTGGACTGTTTGCTTTTTTAATTATGAACAAAACAGCAGAGAACTAGGAGCTGAGCTGGCAGAGCAGCGCTACTCCTCGTCTGATCCAGTGTTCAGCAGGCACGTTGGTGTTGAGCGTCATGGCAATGACATAATTGGTGGAGTGGCCGGTTGTGGACAGGGTGCCACGCCGCTCGCTGGTCTTGTAGACGGGCACCACATAACACATCCTCTGGGGAATGTCCTGTCGTTTGATAGGCTTCAGCCACATCTGACAAAGAGAGGGCAGACAGAGGGGTTACAAGGAGCCACCGGGGCAAATGACCAGACTATAAAAGTGAAGCTGTGGTTGCCATATCTGGCTACTCTACCTCCATTAGCTACTTTAGCAAACAGTCACTGTCATTTAGCATCTGTGTTCCATTCAGAATATTTGACTAGTGGAGTAATTAAACTGGCAAATTAAATTCTGTCCGCCTCTGCTGACGAGCAACAAAGTTAACAGTCTTGATTACATGACAAATGCATGGTGAAGGGTGTGGCAGTTGTCAAAGAAACAAAGAGAAGATAAGATTGTATTTAAAGGGGTAGTTTGGATTTTTTTGAAGTGGGGTTGTATGAGGTACTTATTGTCAGTGTGTTACCTACAGTAAATGGTGGTCAACACGCCCCCAGTTGGAGAAGCAGCAGGAGTACTGGTGTAGGAAGCTAAACAGTGTACTGCTTTGGAGAGGGTCAGCCACAAAACTTATTTTAGCCACCAGAAAAAATCTATAGCAGTTTAAGTGTGCACTGTATTTGAATTATTTGTAAATATAGTATATAATATTTGTAAATAATTCAATGCTTTACCTTCCTTTCTACAGCCTTTTCCAACAGGAATCTGCCAGTATATAAGTCAAATATCACTCTCTCCAAACCAACCAGACTCCTTTTGCAAAAACTAATTTACCTCGCAGAACACAACTAACAAATCAAGGTAGCAGTAGACCAGTCTTTTGAGAGAGAAATATGTAGCTTACATTATGGCATTCAAGTGGAAAATATTCCAAATATAGCATACACTTAAAATGATACTGATCGCTGCTGCTGACCGTGTCCACAGCAGCACATTGCTTACTGTACCTTCCTACACCGTACTCCTGCTGCCTCTCCAAACAGGGTGCGTGTCAACTGCCCACTGCCAGAAACCTGCACTATCTGAGGTTCGAAGGTCAGGATAGAAAGTCTAAACATCACAGAGATAGTGTCAAATGCCAGAAATGGGTCCCATGTACTACTGCAGAGCTGCCCTTACAAAGTATGTACTGTTGCATGCAATATGCATACAACTGGGACATACTGCTTCCTCATAACATGGCGCCTTGAACTTTAGCCGTCTTTCTCAGTCACCCATCACAGAGGATAGTGGGTCAGAATAGCCAGAAAAGGGTCCCCCAGTAGCTCAGCTGGTAGAGCGTGCGGCCCGTGTACAGAGGGTATGAGCCCTTAGCAGCAGTTATGGGTTCGGCTCCTGCCTGTAGCCCTTTGCTGCCTGTCTTCCACCCTTTCTCAACCCATTTTCCTGTCTATGTAAAGCTGTCCTATCATTACAAAAGCCAAAAATGTATTAAAAAAAGAATAGCGAAAAAAGAATGCTGGCTTGCATCCGGCTATTTTTGGCATACTGTGTATTGGGACATAATATCTTTTCTAGCATATTAAATAGTATGGTAATAGGAGTATTGGAACGCACTGACAGTGGAAGCTAACCTGTATCTCCATGTATTTTTTTTATCCAAACATAATTTTACAAATTGGAACTTTGGGGACATAAACTTATAAAACAATAGCATTAACAAGGGAGAGTCCCCTTGGGCTATTAAGCAGTCTTGGTTATGCAAAAAGGATAACTGGGCCACTCAAAAAAAAAAAAACAAAAAACAAAAAAAAACACATCTTTACAAGAAAAAACAAAAACAGTTTGTTGAGTTGCAGCCAGTAAAGTACTCATCTGGTTCCATAACGGGCGTCTCTGTTAGGATTTGCATTTCAAAGCCAGCCACCCCCACCCCCAAATAATAAACACATTTTTAATTAAGTTCTGCTCTTGTCAAAAACTGATTCTGTTAATAACTTGCCCTGAAATGTCGGAATATTAAAAAAGCCAGTCTTGTGCATTATTCATAATCACTGAATGCATTGTGGAGGAGAGAGAACAGAGGGAGAAAAGGAATTTAAAAAAAAAAAAAAGTTGATCAGCCCTCGCTCTCTGCCACTGGCACTCTGTTTCCATCACTCTGTCAGGCTGCTTTCATATACCATATCAAGCTCTGTTAATTAATAAAAGGATGAGAGAGCAAAGGAACCAGGCTTCTTACAGGCAGATCGCTGCTGCTGCTTCTGCTGTAGCGGCTCAGTGTCAGGTCCAGAGACAACAAGGAGCTGTGAACATCCTCCTGGGTTTAACTGCAGCTACAGGATGCTGCTTGTTGTTCACTTTCTTCTCAGAGACGCACTATATTGGTCTCTGATTTTAAAAAAACAAAACAAAAAAAACAATAGCAGCAGCAGCCTCGTAGGAGTTTGCAAGCTGAATAATGATGGAATCTGCCCCATTTTCATAATTTGATACGTGAACAGATATTATCTCCAGTTTCACACCCAGAGGGATTCTCGGGAGCAGGATCAATAAACCTCCTCCCCTCCAACTTTATGTAAGAATATGTTACGCAACAATTATTTTGTTCGCCTCGTTGCCTGCAGCGTTTTTCACCGTACACTGGAAATGCCTTAATAGTTGCCACAATAAGGAGTCAGGCTATATGAAATGTAAACCCACACATTTCTCTCTATAAAGTTGTACTTCGAGTATAAAAACACTTTCTTGAAAAGTTTGAACAAAGTTAAACAAAATCCAATCCAACTCTTACAGAGCTTCATTTTCTTGTGCAGAATAAAGGGACTACAGCTTGTATTTCGCTGTGCAACCCTGTCTCACAAAAAGACACATAAATGAACCTTGAACCTGATACCAACTCTTATTCCAATTACAATCATACGAGAAATATCACAGCACCAACATCTGAAGGTCTTAAGAAAGTACTTAAAAAAAAAAAATCAAACCTCAAATGGAGGATTTTATCAAAGGATAAAAAGGTGTCTCAAATTGAGGCTCAGAGGTCGTTCTTGACCTTGGAAACAGCAGTTTAGCAGCTGTTCTGGAGCTCTGATGATATCACATGAAATCTTTTCTCTATTTAGAACGGTAGATGTTCAAATTAACCTTTCTTGAGCACTTTAAGGACTAACACTTTTAACTGATAGAATGGACCTAGAGGGGTTCTGTCATCTGTATTTGTAGGTAACCTGGTTACAGACCCTTAAATCACCACCTGAATCAAAGATTTGTTCAGTACAAACATACAAACAACTGTGTTAGAAAATGTCTGCCTCTTTGATAAAATGCCAAAAGTACAAGTTTGTTTACATAAAGTTGAAGGGAAGAAATGAAGGGTTTATTTGCAAAATGAACGTATTTATTTTTCTAAACATCAATCAATCAGATGTTTTTTGATGAGACGTATGAATTTTTAAAAAAATATTTATTCATTTATTTTTATCTCTAGTTAACTTCAACTCCCAGCTGCATTTTGGCACGAACTCATCCACTCACAGTTTAAAATTCTGCCACGCGCTTCACTAACAGTGGGAGGGAGATAAAGATTATGCCGTGATTTTACAATCTGCATTCACTTTTAATGTCTTTGTTAATTGTGGGTAATTTCAGCAACTATTGTGGAATTTGTTAACAACTGGAGCTGCAATGAATAACAAATTATTAATCAATTATTAAATTAATTGCTACGGATTCTGATAATTGATTAATTGGTTTGAGTCTTTTTTTAAGAAAAAAAAATCAACATTTTCTGACCTTCTTAAAATGTGAATATTTTCTGCTGTCTTTACTCCTCTGACAGTAAACTGAATATCTTTGGGTTGAGGGCAAAACATTTGAGGATGTCATCTTGGACTTTGATCAACTTTTTTTTTTTTTTTTTTTTTTACCATTTTCTGACATTTTTTGGATCAGAGAACTAATTGATTAATCAAGACATGTGACAGATTGATCAAAAGTGAAAATAATCATTACAAGGAAGACAAACATATACCTGTGTGCTCCACATGTTTGGACATATTTTTCAACTGACAGGATTATGACAGGATTAATTGATTAATTGAAAAAAAAAAAAAATCACTGACAGATTAATTGACAATGATAACAACTGAAATGTTTTTACTGCAGCTATAATTCACGCCTCTTACTGGCTTCTTCTGCTTACAGCAATGACGGCAGGACTGTTACAGAATCCAGGAGAGTCCGGTGCTTTTAAGTTGAACAACCTTGAGGATATTGTTTAAAGCAGTCCATCTCAAACTTAGGGTCACAACACAAAGTAGGTCATGGACCTGTTTTTATTGACTCGCCAGTTAGCAGAGTAAATGCTTAACGATGGTATGATATGTGAATCATACCATTGTTGAAAGCTAAAGAAAAGAAGCAATGGCTGCAGTTCGCAGAAACAACTGGATTCCAGGCACTGAAACATGTATTTTTGTCAGGTATGTTGGATTTTTTGGTAAAATCAGACCTCGACTTTGTTACTTGGGAAGAATTTAGCATCTTTCATTTGCATTCCGTGCCACAATCATGCATCGCGCATCCTCACAGCTGCTGCGTGCTAACATGTCTCTCCAATAATGACCTGTCCATATACAACCAAAATATCCTATGGTGTTCTTGTCAGTTTAATTTCGCCAACAAATCTGCAGTGTCCATGAAGCACTGTTGAGTCCAGCTGCCTTTAATTTACGCAGATAATGAATTGTTTTACTGCCAGTTTCACAGTTTCCCTACTAAAGGCAAGCCATGTTGCAGGATGTTTTGAAGGGGCGTGTTACAGCGGGAAAGTGACAGTGCGTACCCTCTATAAATGCAGATGCTATAGCAAATTTGTTTGGAAACCTGTGGTTTATAGAAAAAACAGAAATGGTAACCACAGAAGGGGGGAACAATATTTCCAGAGCCAGCAGCACCTCCCACTTTGAAACTATACAGCAGGTGATTGGAGATACAAGTCAACCAATCAGAGTTTGATAAGGGGAATAAAGAATGTCAACATGAATGGTTGAAAACTGGCCATTAAAACTGTAACTGATGGGATGAACACAACTGTACAGGTTGGTGGAAGATAACTTTAGAGATAACTTTTTAACTGTATTATTTCAATCATGAACACAGATCCTGGTTACGCTACTACAGCCTCTGTTTGACTGCTGGGTAGATAAATCACTTGCTACAGATCACCAGTGGCAAAACAAATGAAAGGAAGCTGGCAAACATGAACACAATGTCAGGCTGAAGGAAGGAAGTGGAACAAAAAGGCAATTCATTGTCATTATCAGACAGTTTCTGAGGTTTCTTTGATTTAGTGTCCTAATCTAATTTCTGTGAACAGTATCAGTGTGCTATGTGTGCTCCTCACCACAGGCATGGGGTCATGCAGCACTTTGGGGTAGGACTCAGCAAGAAGTTTGATCTTCCTGTCCCAGCGGGCGCCATCAAGAAACAGACCTCTAATGTACACACCTGAGTGTCACACACAAACACAGGGACGATTCAGAGATACAAGAGAGACGGTTAGTGTTACTATGATATTATCATCACCAATTACCTTGCATCCCACAAAGTGCCCTCTCTGGGGCCCTTATGATGCAGATATTGTGGTCAAGTGTCCTCTAGGACAGTATTTCCCAAACTTTTCTTTTGTGGGGACCCTCTTCTTAAAAATGACAAACCATTGCAACGTAATTCACAATAGACCTTACTAATAAATCTTTCCACATCTACACGTTGAATACTTAATAAGTGCCAGCTCTTAAGTTTTAAAATAAAAAAAATTGTGTATCAAAAATTGCAAACACCATGGGCTGTGAACCTTATTTATCATTATCTGGGTGCTTGAAAATTAAATGGTTGTAATTAAAAATATGAAAATATTAACCATTATTCACTTTTATTTCACATTTACTTAATAATTTTTTAAATACAATTTTTGGGGGTTTCTTAAACTCAAAGATTCAATTTTATCTAAAGAAGAAAAGTAAATTATCTCAAAACATTAGCTGGTAAAACTTTTTCAAAATGTAAGACTTCGAGTTGGGTTCAAAACTCAAAAATCTATTCAAGTAAGTTGCCTTGAATTTTTGAGGTTTCTCAACATTCTCATTTTTACAGTCTAGGACATTTAGGTGGAATTAAGAAGCTCTTGTTTTTTCTTCTCATCAGCAAAACAATATATACATTTTAAATGCTTTATAAAAGGTCCACTGCAGAAATAAATAAAGAAATAAATAAAGAGTTTCACCCATAGTCTTTTATTTATTTGGTGACCCAAATAAAATCTTTTATGGCCCACCTGTGGGTCATGACCCAGTTTCTGGGAATGACTGCTCTAGGATGCCCTTGCAGTGGATGGAGGGCCATATAGGGTGCCCTACATGTTAGAAAATTGTTTGGCCTCTACATGCCTCTGAAAGGTTAAATAGTTAATAGTTCCCTATGTGTTTCATTACAGAGGTGTAGTAGTTATTTTACTTTAAATCACATCATTCAACAATTTTTATATAACTCGGATTGGAACTGTTTCACCATAAATTCTCCATGACTTTTTGGTGCACTGGTGTCCCACCACATGCAGCTGTTTTTTTCACCTCCGCCCTTCAGATAGCCTGAGTCTACCACTGTTCCACCCTGTGACTGCAATACATGTTCGCTCTTCCAACAACCATAAAACTTTATGAGTGAAGCTGAACTGACCTCTGTGCTATACTCTGTCTTTTCATAAAGCATGAGAACTCTCCTATTAATAGTGTGGGAAAAAAGGGTGAGATTTAGAGATAACTAACTGCTGGCACCCTGTCAGTAACACACACACCCGAATGCACAAACACCGTCAGATTTGTAGCTTGGCAGTATGGGCTATGATAGTGTGATGGGGCTCCAGCTGGGGACTGATTGAGGGATGAAGCTTTCTGTGAGACAGAATCTCACAGCAGAGCTGGAGGCACAGCAAGGGGCTGACGCAGGCCTGCATGCAGACGAGAGGCAGGGAAGCTTTGCTTTAACTTACTTTCCCACTTTATGCTCCGCCTGTCTTATATTCAGTCAGTTTTCATTTATTTGCTTCTTCTCTTCCACTCACTGCTCATTTCACTGTCTGCTTTGAGACTGCTTTGTCTTTCTGACTCCTTCCCTCTTCAAGTGCTCTCTCTATCTTCCTGGTGTGTTATCACTACCTTCATTAAACTAAGGGACAGTTTACTGATTAGGACCATTTTATCCTCAAAAGCTATCCCAATATCTTGCTCTTACTACTAAACAACCATCCCTCCATCTGTCTAAAAACACCCGGTCTCATCCTATCTTCTCCACCACCTCAGTTAGTATCCTACCGTCCGCTGGAGGCCGTTTGTATTGTTTGTCCTCCAGGACCTCAAAGTCGAAGCCAAGCAAGTCAATAGGGACGGTGTGTTTCCTGGCATAGTTCTGCTGGCTGCCTGTGAGAAAGGCCTGGGTGAAGAAGAACCCTGATACCCAGAAAACAGCAGGCGTACCTTGATCATACCAGTCCTGAAAACACAGCAGGTGAGAGGAGAGTGTTCACACAGGTAAGAGAAAAATATATTCATGATGCACAAATGAATAACAAAAACATAAAGTAGGGATGGTAGAGATACAACTACAGTACAATATCATAAGGTTTAACATGGTGCTCTGTTCCCAGGGTCCTATGTTCCCAAGGTCTTATGTTCCCAGGGTTCTATAGACCCTTTTACAGCCGACATCATCGAAAAGCTGCGCATGCATTTTGGCAACAGAAGTAGCAGTCTCCCCCAGTCATCCAGATGAGTTACCAAGCTGCAAAGGTTGACTTAAACATTTTATCAGCACCACAATCACCAAAATGTCTGTTTGTTGGGTATATGATACTTAAGAATCGATATTCCAGTGGTCGATATAAGTTCTGACAAAAATTCTGACAGGATCAAGACCGTTACAGGGCAACCAGTGGTGTTTACAGCTGCAAGCTAGTAAACGTGTTGACTGGACTGAGGACGTGATCAAAACTGCTTGTGTTTGCAGCGGCCCATTGACAAGCTGTTGTGGTCTGCAGTACTTCCATTGCCAAAACGCACGTGCAGCTTTCTCATTGTTTACAAACTGTAAAAGAGTCTATGTTCCCAGGGTCTTATGTTCCCAAGGTCCAATGTTCTCAGGGTCCTATGTTCCCAAGGATTTATTTTCCCAGGGTCCTATGTTCTCAAGGTTTTATTTTCCCAAGGTCCTATGTTCCCTGGGCTCTATGTTCCCTGACTCTTGTGTTACCAAGATCATAATTACGTTCCCAGGGTGCTATATTCCCAAGGTCTCATGTTCACAGGCTCCTATGTACAGGGGGGTCCAGTGTTCATGAGTTTGTATGTTTCCTAGCTCTACTCAGCACATATTGCATGTTAGCATAGAAAATAGGACCCTGGGATCATAGATATGCTCCTTATGAGAGTCTGCAGGCACGCTAACAGCTGTTTGATACTGTACTTTGGCACAGCTGTGATTTGAACTAAATGTGTGCATGATCACAACAACGTCAGCATGCTGCTGTTTAACAGGTACAATGTTAACTCATGTTCACCACTTTAGTTTTAGCATGTTAATACACTAAAATTTGTTAATTAGCACTAAATGCTAAGTACAGATGGGGATGTCTCTAGTTTTGCAGGTGTTTGGTCACAAAGTATTGCACAAAGATGGTGACTCATCCCACAGTTGTTGAGATATTTCAGTCTGGGCCGAAGTAGTGGGCCGACTGGCAGACCCCACTGCCATCCACTGAACCATACCACTAGCACCGCTAAAAACAAATATGAACCTTCCCATTCCACAAAATCACACTCTTGGCATCCCAAAAGGCTGCCTTTTTGTAAATGAACTGTGCAGCCCTGGACCCCAGCAAACAAACAGGACAAACAGAGAGATTTATATTCATAGATGGAGATAGGGAGTTAATCACTTTTGTCCAGGAGACTTAGTACTTTAATCCACAAGCAACAGCATGTGGATTAAACCCACTTGCCCACAACAATACCAGTCCCTTTTAAGTTAAGTTTGGAGGGAATAATGGTAAGCTCTTTGTAACGTTTTTGAGGTCACAGTATATAGTTCACTTAAGTTAAGCAAGAGAGAAAAGTGACATTTATGGAGAAACTGTAAAACTGCTGTGCTCCCAATGATCTTTTATTTTCTTTATATTATGGTGTAGGGGCTCAAGAAGCTATAGTCATAAGGCTAAAACATACTTGACTGAATTCAAAATGGGCCGACCCTTTCTTTTGTTATTTCCCATCTACTAGCCTCTACATTCATACTGAAGGAAAATGTACTTGTTTCCTGTATGAGATGAGAAGAAGAACCAGACTGGCAGAAGGAGGAAAGAACTCGCCAAGTTTCTTCAAAGCTGTCTTGTAACAAATTTAAACCTGCCTCCTTCTTTTTTTTAGATTATTCTTTTGGGGGCATTTTTGGCTTTTTTTGACAGTGACAGCTGAAGATTTGACAGGAGAGAGGGTAGAGAGAGAGGGGACGGCACGCAGTAAATGTGCCGCAGGTGGGGGTCGAACTGGCCCCCTACAGAGGACTGACAGCCTCAGCACATGGGGCTCCACCAACTGAGCCACAGGAGTGCCTCTAAACCTGCCATTTTAACACTATAACTAACAAAAGCTGGATGTGTAACTGGACCTGTGTAAGATACAACTATGGTTCCAGTCTTTGTTCTACTACTGTAAACTAGGCTGAAGTAGAGCGGTGGAAAGTAATTAAGTACTTTTACTCAAGTACTTTACAACACTAAATTAGAGGTACTTGTACTTTTACTTGAGTATTTTCATGTAATGCAACTTAAACTCCCACTTGACTACATCTCAGAGGCAAATGTTATACTTTATTTGTCTGAGAGCTTTATATACTTTTCAGATTACAATTTTTCATTCCCTTACTGTTCAGTGAAAAACATTTATCTTCAAATGTGTTGATTTTTGATTTTTCTTATGAAATGAATGATTAAGTGTTCCTTTATGTGTTGAGAAAGTTCTCCTACTCCTTAAGATAAATAAACTATTTCAAAAACCCTCCTGGATTAGCTGGAAAATAGAGAACATAATGCGTTGTTGCAGATTAAACTTGCTAACAGTATTTAAGTAGTTAAACCTAGCTCAACTTTATACACACAGCAGTAATATTAGTCCAAAAACATCATATTGACAGGGACCATTTTATTGCACAATGAGTACTCTTACCTACTATAGCTGATAACACTTACATGCTTATACTTAAGTAACATTTTGAATGCAGGACTTTTACTTATATTGGAGTATGTTCACAGTGTGGTATCAGTACTTTCACTTAAGAAAAACATCTGAATACTTCTTTCACCACTGCCAAAATATCTGAGAATAATCAATTTACTGAACAAGCAGAAACAAAATGGATGTTTTCTTTCTCAACTCTTGTTACAACAATTATATTTCCTAAAATGTCAAGGTATTTTGTTAAGAAGACAAGCTGCCTCTGATAAAAAACCCGTGACTTTCCAGCTCACCCTGTGGGGAGTCATGGGTGGACATTTTCTAGACACACACAGTACATTCCTTTCACTCCCCTGAGATGAACAGGAGGAATACAATACAGTACTTCTCTAGTGGAAAGAGAAAGGGAGACATGGGAATGACAGTTAGATGATAAAGTTCACTTTTTGCAGACTCACATGATACAGTAGCTCGTGTGTCTGCATGCGTTCCCTGAAGCAAAACTGCCTATGGGTGCAAAGCATTACTAGATGCCCCCTAACCCTTATGTGTTTTGAAGTTAAGTGGTCTTGTGTAACTCCAGTGTGACACGGCTTAAGGCAGGGTTTCAGTTCACTACAGAGGTTACAACGTGCACTGTCGTAACATGTGATACTAGCTCCTCATGTCTGAGAGGCCCAACACCGTTCCAGGGCCTTGAAGGGTCTATGATGTGGTAGCTTGTAGGGGCCCCATACCTTACTAGGATCATTTATTTATTTGTTTCACCTTGTCATTTTTTAATCTATATATGTAGCTCAACATCGTTTATGTAACATTACCCTAAGCAAAGAGAATCTGTTTGTGCTGTCAATTATACAACAGCTTTTTTCCATTAAGCCGTGTTTTCCATGTTTTTTCCATGTGTATGGTGACTGTTATTTGGTATTTGTGACCATGTCGATATGTATGCGCTAATCTGACTATGCTATTCGAGTGATTAAGAAATTTAACAGGTACTCTGAATATTGGAATTGGGGTTATATGAGGTACTTATGGATAGTCAGTTTACTACTTAAGGTGGATAACAGCCAGTAGGCCCCAGTTTGGAGAAGAAGAGAAGAGTTCTAGCACATAACAGTACATGGTCAGTCAAAGACATATACAGTATATGTTTAGCCTGTTGCTGTGATACATCAAGTTTGGCCTTTGAACAAATGCAAATGCGGGAGATGTGTTTTTTTCCTGGATAAAATCTCAAGAACAGATTAAATTGAAGGCAACTGGAGTTGTTTATATGTCATAGAAGACGTTTCGCCTCTCATCCAAGAAGCTTCATCAGTTCATGCGTATCAGACTAGTCAGAGCTAGTCTGATAAAGCTTCTTGCATGAGAACGAAACGTCGAAACGTCTTCTATGACATATAAACAAGTCCAGTTGCCTTCGATTTAATCCTTTCTTGAGATTACAATGACCTGGACGAATGAGAACATTCACGGACATTTCTGGATAAAAAGCATTATAATGTGTACATTTCTCAACCATTTTCAATGAGCCATGTAATGATCTACATGGAGTACGTAAAAAAGTTTTCTTTTCTTCCAACTTACTCCATGTAGATCTTGAACCGCTGAACACAAAAATTACTCACTGAAATGACTGAGAAACTTAAACATGATTCCGCTTTTAGCCCAGGAAAACATCGCTACCCTGGCCAGTCATGACCAGTCCAAAATAGCAGCAATGCAGGCGTACGATCCAAAGACCAATGCAGTGCTGTCAATGGGGCTGGCAGCAAAACTATTTTAGCAAGCTATAAAAGGCCCACCAGAAAAAAGAAAAAAAAAAAATCAAAAAAATATTTTTTTGCTGTTTTACTCTGCCACCTGACAGCCTAGTCCGAGAGGGAATCGGCTGCTAAACCAGACTCCTTCTGCAAAAACAGTCATTTTAGCTTACAAAACACTGGAGCTGCTGGTCTACCACTGCCTCAATCGGTTAGTGTTTGTGTTATTGTGTAACTTACTGAATAACACAAATTAACTACCTGATCGAAACAGCGACAGACCAGCAAAACCTATTTTCTGCAAGGTAAAATTTGTGATCTTGCCAATAAAGTCTGGTTGGAATGGAGAGAGCGACATTTGCCTACATTTGCAATGAAAATATTTTCAACATAGCGTACACTTAAACTGACATTGATTTTTGTCCTGCTGCTTCCCACATTGGTGGCATGTTGATTTCCATCTACTGTAGGTAATACACTGACTTTTTTCATATTCTTTACAGAGAAAAGGCAGCATCTCTACAGCTGATATCTCCAAAACTCTGCAACTCACACCAACAAATCTATAAGGATAAACAGCCTGGCAGGCCAGAGAAAAAAATATATATTCTGGATTTTGGGGTGAACTCTCCCTTAAGATATAATGACAAATCAGTATGGTTTTTAAGCAAGTATTTTTAAGCACGTGTTTACCGAGTACTTGAACTTTGTAAATTATTATAATACTAACATTCATGTTTCATGGAATAGACTTAACCATATGCACCATCTATTGTTGTCAAATAGCCATAGTCTAATATGTTTAATTGGCATTTGACAGGAAAGGAAAATAAAGTCATAGCATGTTGCTATATTATTCTTAGTTTTTGATTTTCACGCGGGCTGGTGTGTTAAAATGACGTTCTTTCGTTAATTTTTTTCTGTTTTCTCCAAACATGTTTGTTTACACGTACAGGTGGTGTCTGCGAGCGGCGGGGAGCCAGAGAGAGAAGAGACGTGGCAGAAGGCCGCTCCTGTCCTGAGGCCTCGCAAAGATGTGACATATGGACACAAGTGTCCCATTTGTGGCCAGATATACGCGGATATCGTGCAGCACCTACAAGTGACTGAGCAGGTCATCAATAAGACCGAGCTCAGTCTGTTGAGCAGATTTGCTCATCGACAGTAAGTGTCTTGTTTAACTCTTAACAAGGCTTAATTTATATTTATGTTTGCTGGCAGTCAGTGATGGCCGGTAACAAAGTGCATTCATTAGGTGGTTTCAGAGAGTTAGAAGGTTCTGTAAATGCACTGTGAAAACAATACAGCAATGTATCGATATTAGAAAATGTACTTTGTAATTTGTACTTTTGAATACTTAAGTATGTTTAAAATCAAGTACTCTAGTACTTTAACTAGAGCAAAATTTTGACCGAGCAACTTTCATGCGTAGCTGAGTAATATTCGACCATTCTATACTTTGAGTCCAGTGTTGGGGTTGAGTATTTTATTCACCAGTGCTGACACTACACATTTTTCTAATTTTTGACTGTTTTTACTTACACAGCTTTCGCGCAAATCTGGACTGCCCAGTCCGCTTGTGCTGTTCCAAATGTGTCAATCGCCTTGACAAGCACCTCCAGAGGGTCTACCAACTCCAGGTAGTTTGAAGTTTGAAGTTGTGTGGTCCCAGTGTGTTTTTCTTGTGTGTTAATGAGGCAGATCCAAAGTGCACCAAAGTGCACCACCATTACAGATTCATAGTAAAGATCGGGCACTGCAAATTATTACATTAAAGACACTTACATGGAGAAACTGGAATTTTAGTCTAGTTGGGTGTCTTCAACTTCATGTAGAAGAATATTGTGGTGCTTTGTGGTTCTTTCTTGGTCTATTATGCATGTGTTGTCCATAAGTTTAAAATGTGTGCAATGCTGAAAATAAATAAAATATTGATAAGACTGGAACATATGCAATCAGATTATAATGTTGAACTTAAAGCAATATTCTACATTTTCAGGAATCTATGGTGAAACTGTACATGCAGAAGGCAAAGGACAGGTATATCGCGAGGGAACTTGCGTTGTTACGGGCGTCAAATCCCACACCACCGATGGGTGTCCCATGTGGATGAGGTAGATGATGCTGCAATTGAGGAGGGCTTCAGGAGGACAATGGAGGCCAGCTCCCAAGCTGCTCCCCCTGCAGCCACCACTGCGCCACCTGGTTGCAGCGAGCCTCCCTGTGTCCAGAGCTCCCCATCTGTGAGGCCTCCTCCTTCTCCTTCTGCCAGCGAGGCTGCCTGCGACCAGCCCACTCCATCTGTGCGACCTTCTTCTGCCAGCGAGGCTGCCCGTGCCCAGACCTCCACATCTGCACGACCTCCTTCTTCTGCCAGTGTGGCTCATTGTGACCAGAACTCTCGGACGTGTGGCCTCCTTCTCCTGCCACCGAAGATCCCCGTGACCGGTCCAGCCCAGGTATGCAGCCTCCTTCTGCCAACGAGGCTCCCTGTCAGAAAGCGGTACCCCCTGATGCGTCGACCACGCCCGGAAATCCTATACACCAGTCCACTCCACTGACCAACTTGGAGAAGCGAAAAAGAGGAACACGTACTTTTGCGAGGATGCCTGCACCTGGGTGCCGTACGTGCCAGGTTTTGTTCGCAGAACTGAGGGTGGTGAAGAAGCTGCTTGAGTGCGAGATCGAAAGGAATCACAAGCTCAAGCAGCTTCATTCTTCAATGAAGCATGACAATGTGAGTACTATGTTCTTCTGATGGAGCATGTCAGTGTATAAAATACTGTCAGTGACTTTTGATAAACAAATCTGCTTAATGTACTTTGTTTTTATTTCAGGCAGTTAAATATAGATGGCGTAAGCCTTTTTCGCCCAGCAAAGCCCCTCGTTATGGTAAATAGAGACCACTCATATTAAAGTTACTAGTATTGTATTTATTAAATGGAGAGAATGTTGTGTTATGTACGCCTCTCCATCCTGAGAGAGGATCCCTACACTGTTCTGTTTTCTTCCCAGTTAAGAGGGCAGGTTTTTTTTTTTACTTTCAAGGGTGTAAGGATGTTGTAACAATGTGCAGATTGTCAAGCCCTCTGAGGCAAAGAATTTAAGAATGTAGGCTATGCAAATAAACTTCATTTGAGTTGAGTTTTTGTCCCTACAGTGAGACTGGTGGAGGAATTCAGGGGCCACGTGGAAGGTGCCAACCCGTCCCGCAAAACATGGGAAAACGCAAAGCAGCGAGCCGTGCACGTCACCTGTTTTCTTGAGTTCATGGCAGACTCGGCAGTTCCGCACATCAGCCTCCTTTTCCTGAAAAACCATGGGAGAGTCTGTGACTAAGTGCTACATTTAACGGCTTATCAATGTCTATTACAGACATGACATGAAGACAAGAACAAATTTTTATTTTGACTTTGAAGTTTTGTAGTGCATCTCCAAGGCAAAGGGTTTAAACCAACAACCCAGAGAAGTTATTTGGTGGACACTGTGGCTTTCCTCAAGTACCTTTTGAACACGTCACCACCAAACGTCAGACTTTCAAGTAAAAGTATCAACGCCCTCTTGGTTGAACTGAGGACACGTCTCAGGGATATTGGCCGGGATGTAGTTGGGCACCAGCTCACCGTGCGCCGATCTAAATCTGGTAAGTTGAACGTGCAAACGTCCACCTCCATTTATTAACATCACATATTAATGGTAAGAAAAGTCTATAATAAACTGTATTTCAAATTGTTTTCAGACCGGCTTGTCAAAGCGAAGAAACATGCTACATTCATAGAAGAGGCTCCCAAGATGATCGATTCTGCACTTGGTATGGATCACTTGTCAATGCAATTATTTGATCTGTAAATTGAATCTATATTTTTATTAAGAGGGATTGTACAGACTAGGCAAACTAGACTAGGACATCTTCCAGTTTCTATGGCAGAGTATTGTGGTGGTTGATAAAATAATGTTGGTTGATCCAGAGCTGAAACATAGCAGGTTCATATGCACAGCTTTGGATTAAGATGGAGCCCTGCAGATTTTTACATTACAGGGACCTACATGCAGAAACTGGGTTTTTATTAGGGGTGTGCCAATACATCGAATCTTAGATGCATTGCGATGCGACATGTGACGATCAATGACGATTAACAAATGTTCAAAAATCGATTATTTTCCATGATAGCGAAATCACAGAAACACAACCGCAGCACCTGAAGTTGGCCGGAACGAAAATAGCCGCCCGGACAGTTTTAAGGACGACATCATAACAGACTGTTAGCCAACACGGCGGCAGCTAACTCGCTGGCTACTGTCACTGAGCGTGAGGTTCACTCTTCAGGGTTGAAATTAGGGGCGCAACGGATCGCATTTGATCCGTATTCCGTACGGATCGCCCTCCACGGTTCGGCACGCATGTGATCCGCGGACTACATGTGAGCATCATAGTTTTATTGTCACTGTTACTTTTGTATAAGTTATAATACCCGAAATCTCAATGCAGAGTTATTATACTGTGCAGTGTATAATGATCTGATGTATGTATTTAGAACAGTACTGTATAAGTTTGAAGTTTTTAAAAGAAGTCTTATTTCTAAAGGCACTTTATGTATTACACTTTATGTAATAAGAGCAGCTTTTTGTTGTGGGAAATGTGTTGGATCGTTTGGCCTGATATAAATAAAAGATATTGGAGGTAAATTTGTTTGTTTACTTTATTTAATGGATGCTGACAAATATACCTGGTTTAAAAGAAATCCTGTATGGGGAAAAAGATGCATCGATAATCATGATAATCATGATAATCGTAATAATCGTTATAATCGTTTAATAATCGAATTGTAGCACCCTGAATCGTAATCGAATCGTGAGGTGCCTAAGATGGCACACCCCTAGTTTTTATGTATGTATGTATGTATGTATGTATGTATGTGGTCTGGTGATTTGGTGATTTCTTCTCATTTCCATATAAGTGGAACAGTGGTCCTTTGTGACATTTTGTGGTCAGTGTGTGGCCCTTGTTTGGTCTCTTATGGTGTGTGTGCCATCCCTCTCTGGTCCTTAGCTAAAGAACGTCACCATTACAAGTTTATGCATACAGTGTCAGTGTCTGCATACAGTGACTTTTCTCATAGTCTTTTCATATTACAATGAAAACATTAAACACATTCTTCGTTTCTTAATTCTTCCTCCGCATCTTGGATTCTTTCTCTCGTTCTTGTTTCTTTTTCCTTTTTTATTCTTCCTTATACCCCCATTTTGTCCTTCTTTGATGCTTCTGAGGTTGTTATGATTTACTCCGAAATACTTATGGCAGGCTTCAGTACCTGTAAGAACTTGAGCCGCTCCAGGAAGTCATTGACATAGCTTCCCAGTGGTTTGAGGCTGGGGTAAGACTTCTTCATCCACATGCCCGGGATACGACCCTTCAGGATGCTGCTAACCACCTCCTCCAGCTCTGCAGACATCACCACCAGCCCCTGAATATGAACACACACACAAACAAATGCACATGATCACCCACAAACACGTGCTTAACATCTTCAGTACTTGAAAATGTGAAGCTGTTAAAGTCTTGTTCTAACACTGAATCGCATATGAGAGGAATTCAAGCTTGTCACTTATAAACTTCTCTCTGGAGATAGGTGACAGGCATCCACATAATGGAAACCCTTATCGCTCTGTAGGGTGCCTTTGATACCACTTTGAAACATGATGTGCTTGCTCATTCCTCTTCCTGACTCTTTATGCTCTCTCCACTTCAACCCCATGAGACTGGTGTATCTCAGGAGGAGTGGAGATGTGTGTGGAGTTTGTTTATTAAATGGTGAAGAGACACACATGTGCACTCAGGCATGTTTTTCTTAAAACTTTGAATGTGGTGTAATTAGGATTGCAATGCTACACATATTCAGATGATATTCTGTTTGGTCTTTCGTTCACAACACTCTATGAACTACATAATTCTATGAACTAAATAATTACTGTCTAATTATAGGCTGTGTCCTGCCATGTGTGAAATATCCAAATGTCTGGAAATACTAAGTCAGTAGATTCTTTTTTTGCCTGAGGATGTTATGGCCTAAGTAGATGCTTTCACTCTTCAAGTGTGTCTCTTGGTGGCAATTTGAAAAAAAAAAAGAAGAAACACTGATTAAAATTATATCAAGGCTTTAAGATGGCTATATTTGGGAGACTGCTTAATTGTCAAGAGTCTGTAGCTCATCACATGCAGCAGTGGTGCCACTACTTAGGCCATCCTTTTTTTTATATATTTTTAACTCCAACCCAAGGTTCAAACTATTCCTTTATAAATCTGACATCATATACACGTTTGTATTTTTAGCCATACTAGTGGTCATTTTTAATCGGTCAGACCACCACTTTGGTCCAGATCGGGTCGTTTCTAGAGGCATGGGGGGCACTTGCCACCCCTGAAATCTGATTGGCCACCCAAAGTGCCACCCCATTATCCTTATGTATGATTGATATCTGCCCAGTGAGAGGCAGGACCTTAGTTTGAACAAACTTTTTAATGAGTATTTTTAAATGTGAAGCTTTATTTTATATTTTTATGGTGCCACTATGTTGTGTTGTAATTGGTAGGACTATTTATCTTTTAAATAAAAATGTATGTGTAATATGCACATATGGATACACACACCGGTCAAAAAAGTCTGCAAATGGCCCTGGGCCAGACTGAAATGTCTTGAAAACTATTGGACGATTTCCATCACATTTTGTGCAAACATTCGTGGTGCATGGTGAGGATGAGTGGTAGTAACTTTGGTGATCTCCTGACATTCCCATCAGCCACTGCTGCACTTTGAGTTTTGTTGTAATTAACAAATGTTAGCATGCCAACATGCTTAAGTAGGATGATATAAATGGCTGACATTATATTTGTTAATTAGGGCTGGGAGATATAGAAAAAATCCAATATCACAATATGTTTACCCAAATACCTTCATACCAATATTGCAACAATATTATGGGGCTATCTAGTGGTGCTTTCAAAAAACATTAACACAATGAGATTTCATTTCATTCATATTTCAGTCATCAATAATGTGGATGTAATGACCAAGTGGGTAAAGGCAAACAATTGAACAGCTTGAACAAGGGAAGTTCAAGAAAATTATGCCACTTTACTGTAATGCAGCCTTTAAAGTCAGGAAAAGATAACACATATCAGATAACTACATCCAAAATTAAGGTGATAGTCTCCTATCACCATATTGATATAATAATATACTGTCCAGTACTACTGCTAAGCATCAGGATGTTAACATCAACACTGTGAATATGTTCAGAGGTTGACGTCAGCATTCGAGCACTGCCTGTCCAAGTTCAGCCTTAAAGAGCCACCAGCATGGCTGCAGATTACACAGTACAGTCTATGACTTGGGCAAATGGAAGTGCCATGAATACATAATACCATTGCAGAGTGGGCTCAGTATTTTCTGAGTGAAGGTCACGAGCACTAGTTAATGACTTGGAGGTTCAGGCTGCCTCATCATTGCCATTCCAACAGGGTCAACAACATTTCTATAATATATCCGTCTCATTTTTTAGACAGATCATTGCTTTTCAAGTGCTTTAACAGTGCTTGTAAGATAGAAAATGCAGTAACATACTGTACATACATATGATTTTCAGGAGGAAGGAGTTCTTCTGTACGACGGTTAATTGCCCTAAACTTTCACAATTATTGCATTTTGAGGTTGTGTAAAACGCTTACATTATCTGATTTTTTCTGAAGATGTATTACCAGACTTTACCCTGTAATCATTCAACAGGGGTGTGCCTCCTCTCATGAAATATTGCTTTCACTGTACAGAAATGTAAAATCAATGATGATTCATCATCTGGCTTTACTGTTTATCTAAAATAAACAAATTTAGTGTAATTACAGTGCTTCTGGCCATATGTCAGGCTTTAAGTATCCAAACAAGAAGTATCCCTGAGAACAGGACCAAGATTAAAGGGACAATTTGGATTGCTTGGATTAAGGGGGTTGTATGAGGTACTTGCATTGCCATCAGACAGCATTTTCCTAGGGGAAACTGTTGTTGGAAACGTTTTCTGCTCATCCTGCCTACAGCGGTACATCGCTTAGCTTCCTAAAACATGACTCCTGCTGCTTCCCCAGTTTTGACTGCCATCTACTGTAGGTAATACACTATCAATAAGTACCTCATACAATAATCTTAACTATTCCTTTAAAATCAAAAATAAACTCCTCGGCCCTGCAAAAGTGAACATGAACATGAATCTCATGTGGACAATGGCATAATTTAATAGCATTTTCACATCCAATCCCTTCTCTATAAGCCCCTCCAACATACCTTTATGGCCTTCTGGATGTTGACACAGGAGTCTCGGATGGTGCAGAGTAGGTTGTTGAAGCGGCCCATCTCCTGCACCAGCACTGTGTTCATGCTCTGATTGTAGCTGGTGGGGAAGCGCCTCATCGCTGCCTCCAAGTCAAAGTCTCCAGGCAGCTTGCTCAGGATGTCAGCTGCCACATCAAAGACCATGTCATCTGAGGATTTGGCGTCTCCGCCTGAAGAGCGGGACTGATCAGAGACACAGAGCGACAGAGGACAGATGAGAAGGGGGAGGCAGGACATGTGGCTTGGATTGGTTTGACAGTTCATCGTTTTTTGAGAAAAAATTATCTTTTGCTGTCTTTGACTTGTCAAATTACAATATTCCCTTTTTAGGACTCTTTTGCATTGGTGCTATTTCAGTCCCTGAAAGGGCCCTGATGTTAAAAGGTTCTGACTTCTGACTTGACTTCGCTGATATTTCAGCTTCTTTGTGCCAGATTGATTCATGCTTTTAAAAGGACAAAGAATATCATAGCCATATGACTTAAATATTAATTCTACCTTCCTTTTCTTAATTTGCCATTTCTCAGGCTAGTCTACCACTAACACTATAACACCATTGATTCACCAGCGATTACCATTCACACACCACGCACACATGCAACAGCACATGTACACACACACACACACACACCAGAGCCATCATAAGATGGAAGGCTTCACAACATTTCCCCCGCACAGAAATTTGACACAATCTTATCTGCAATTCTAACAATCACTCAGGCTGATAATCATTCACTCTAATCTGTGATTCTTCCGCTTGCCTCTCAGCCCAACTTGCTCCATTTACCTATTTGATGCTCAGTCACCAGCCAGCGGTAATGGATAATCATTGGCTAATGGCATTGGGGTTACAGTAGGGGGATGACAAATAGCTGTTTCATTCCATTTGAAGCCTCTCCCTGTTTATCGGTCATTGAGACTGATGAGAACGTATTAGATGCTAATAAAGTCCACACATGACTGAAGCCATTATTAATCTTGTTGAAAGGAGTTTATATGAATAAATGCCAGACTCCATTGAGCTCTAATTTTAACTTGAGGTCTAGAAGTGGCTATGCCCGTGGAAATGATTTTCTATTTGTTTGTAGCAGGCCAGGTCTGTTGCTGTCTAAATAGACTTTGTGACAACACATCAATGCTGTATATTCGTACCTTAAAAGGGGCAGTTCATGCCCACATCAAAAATACATATTTCTCCTCTGGCCTCTATTGGTATTTATCCATCCGTACTGTTGGTGAGAGTTTTGGAGATAACAACCAACTCTCTAATATAATGGAACTAGACGGCATCTGACTTGTGGTTCTCCAGTAGCCAAACAGAATACATTTGAAGAACTCAACAGCAATGTTTCTGTCAAGAAATGATGAACCAGTTACTCAAAATAATCTACAGACCTTGCTGTGAACAGATTCTGGTAGGAACCACTTTCTCTCTATGGTAGAATCTACTGGAACTACTTTCTTTCTGCAGTAGAATCCCCGGAATGAAAGTACTTCTAGGGCTGCACAATTAATAACAATATTATCAAAATTGCAATATGGCCAAGTGCTGCCTGGCCTAAAAATCTTATTCTCCAGATGTAAAAGAACACGTTTGCTTGGAACAGACCCAACAAATATCACATAATCACGGTTTTAATTGTTTTTTTTTCCCCAATGAAAATAGACAGGATTCCCCTACACAACAACAGCAGTTAGATATAGTAGAAGAAATACATGTGATAGAGAAACTAACAAATATTTTAAAAATACAAGAAGCCCAATATGAACAAAAATGGGAAAAAATGGAAAATTCACACATCCTGAGCAGACAACACCATTAACAAAAAAAGTGATTGATGAAAACAATGATCTTGTGACTGTAAGCATAAGATGTTTGAACTCCAACAGCATTTTATTTTATTTTATTTTAATGTTGTTATAGGTTTTGTTATATGAATAAGAAGATGAGAGTGTCAAAAAAGAAAGAAAATTGTGATGCAAAAATGATTATCCCCACTAATCCTATCACATATTGCAATTTCAGTCAAAATAATCGTAATATGACTTTTTTACTACATCTTGCAGCCCTGAGAAGTTCCTACATGAAACTACTAACAACAAGGTCTGTGGAATATCTTGAGTAACCAGGTCATGGTTTCTGGAGACATTGCTGTTTTCATCTATTTTTTGTTGCTTTGAGCACCACAAGCTGAGTGCAATTTAGTCCCATTATATTGGAGAGAAAGCAGACATCTCTATAGCCAATATCTCCAAAACTCGGCAAATCACACCAAAATGATCTAGATGGATAAACAGCATTACAGGCCAGAGAAAGAACAGTGTATTTTTGATTTGGTGGTGAATTGTCTCTTTAAAGAGATTAAATCAGAGGAATCAATATTTATAGGATCCATATAGGGTGAACACATACGACATGAAAGTCTGGTCTTGTTCCATATGTATATCACTTGCACTTGTTTGATAATAATTTTAATTCCCACTGCAATTTCAAGTTTTGTCGTAATGAGAAATCTTTGCAAAGTGAGAGGCACTACTCTGTATCTCAAAATAAATACAGGCATACACTGATAATAAATATCCCTTTTCTGCTTTGCAGAAGATGTGCTGTACTTTTGTCATCTTCAAGCTGGTCCCCACGTGAAATCTTAGATTTGTTTTGCAGCATTGAGTGGAGCCGGGAAGTGGTAAGATATAATCCTCAACAAGTTAACCTAGTCTAACTCTGCAGAGCTGAGACATAATGATGTGGGATCACACACACGGCACCGCCAAAGCCACTGTGTGGCATACTGTGCCTTTGCAGTGTCAAAGGAAGACAGCCTAATAAGAGAGGTTGTTTCTGTTCTTTGAGAAGTCTCTCTACAAACAACTGAAATATTTATTTATATGTTTTCTCTTTAATTAATGTTGCATGGTACATTTTAATGGAGGGCGATAAAATATTTAATGCTGGCAAGGATACTTATAAAAGGCAGTGGAAAGTCGAGGGAAGCAAATTTATGTGAAGCAGTACACTCCAGTTTATTTGTTTTGTGTGCATGTGCGTGTCATGCATTCGCAGGGTGAAGAGTGTGATGCACGCTATTGACAATTTGAAAATGTACCAGCTGAGTAGTGACATTCCAACTGAGCATCTGGGATGTTGGCCAAGAGGGGGCGCATTGGTTTGGGAAGCAACCAAGGGCTGCTGGCAGTGAAAATCAGTGAACTTTTTTTTGTCACCCATCCCCATGCCAGGCCACAATTCTGTTTCAAGTCTGATGTTTATTTATTTATGGTCATAAACCCCTAGGTCAGATAATGGCATAATAATTAATGGAGAATCACACTGCTGCATTAAATTCTGGCCTTTTGTTGTCATTATTATAACCAATAGTATTAAAAAGAAATCTTAACAGTAAGGTCTATATTCAGAAGTTTCAATGGCTCAAATGAATGGTCTATGTCTGTGTATGTGTTTTAGCACTTGTACATGTTTCACTTCAGAAGTGGTGGGACCAGAAAGGGGGAGAATTAACTGGGAAATACAGCTGGTGCTTCTCTAGAATATAATGGAACTAAGCTGCACTCAGCTTGTGGTGCCAGAAAAATGCAAAAAAACAAAAAGAAAACAAAAAAAAAAAAAAAAAACTTCATAGCACTGCCTCTTTCCAGAAATCATGAATGGTTTATTGAACATAATTCACAGACCTTATTGTGAAAAGTTCCACGTAGGAACTATTTCCTTTCTGCGATCTGCCAACCTTTATCACCACACAGAAGGAAGCGTGAATCTACTTGAGAGGCTCATGCTCGTGTCAGTGCGGGATTGTAAACATTAACCACATGTCCTCGGTTGAGCTGTACCCTCTCGTCAGTACCTTTCACCACACTTCTGTGTGGTGATATGATTGGCAGTTGAAGTTACGCAGAAAGCAAACAGCTCCTACATATAACTATTCACAACAAAGTCTGTGGTTTTATCTTGGGTAAATGGGTCATTATTTCTGCAAAGAGACATTGCTGTTGAGTTTTTCAAATGTAATTGTTTGGCGCTTTGAGCAGCACAAGCCAAGTGCCATCTAAACGGTATGAAAAATTTCATATCACAATTATAGTGACCAAAATGACCAGTTTTACTGCAGTACTGTTAAAATGTGCTGAAAATTTTCAAAAACTACTGATAGACACTGAAATCATTTCACCAAGTTTTTATATTGATAACCTCTCCACTATTTAAGATGGAATCATGTCCTTTGCGATGTTGATGTTTTCATTCGCGCAAAAATAACCCAAGTTGCTGTGCTGTGTCTGGAGACTGTTGCTAATTTTGGCTAATGAAACAGTAATACCAATCGTTTTTATAGCCATTTTATCGCGTTTTGTTTTGAAACCGATTATCATTTCATCCCTAGTGCCATTTAGTTCCATTAAATTTTAGAGAAGGCAGATGTCTCTACGGCCGATAACTCCACAACTCTGCAACTCACACCAGAACAATCTAGATGGGTAAATAGTACTACAGGTATGAAGAAAAATGCATATCTTTTATGTTAGGGTCAACTGTCCCGTTTATCTAGCATGAGGGGAAATGTGGGCTGCTGCCATTACAAACTGGAACAGAGAGCCAGAAAATGGCACACTCTGCTCCGCCTAAGTGGCAAAATGTGGATAAACATAATGTTCTTTTTATTTGGCATCAACCTCTTCTTGGATCCCTACTTCCGGTGCTCCTGGTTCCTTACAAGCAGCTAATCAGCACAATTTGGTGTTTCACTGGCCCAGGGGAATTTACCTGTGTAAGTAAGATGCTGTCAAACAGTAGTTGTGTCTCAGCCTGATCCTTGGTGATATCTGCATTGGCGTTCATGCCGAAGATCTCCGGGACGGGTTGAGCGGCAGTGACTTGGTGTATTCTATGTAGCTGTTGTACTGCAACAGAGATGAAGGAAACAGAGGGAGAGGAGAGGAGTGAAGTAAGAGGACAATTTTCAACGCAACATCAGGAAACATCTCGAGTAATAACACTCATTGAAAAACAAGTCGGCTCCTTAGATTGCTGACATTTATTATAATGACTATGTAAATGTGACTTCATGAATAAAAGATGTGGTTGGAGGGGGGTGCAGCACTGGAGAACAAAATGCCAAATAAAATGGAGCGCGCCATAGATTGCACTTGTGTTAACAAATATATCAACCCTCACTGATGGTGGCTGCCTGCTGTGCCTTGTTACACACATTTTATCTCCTAATGACTTTTTAAAGGTAGCTCAACAACAGTGCTAAGCAACTGTGAGTCCTGTAATATGCTTAGTTTAAAAACAAGCACATTAAAGTGAGTTTAACTTTCCTTAAGTTTTTAAGGCAATGATAAGCCACTCCAAACACCTTAGGGGTAAATGATGGGTATGTGGTCTAAGAACTGTTTCAGCTATGCTGTTCTAACTGAATGAAAGTGACTTTCATTGTTGGAAGATATTCAAAGATATATATATTTGTATCTAAATATCATGTTGCATAAATTATCTTTGCTGTGGTGTACCACATCTCAAAAAGGTCAAACTATCTTGAAAACAACAAAAACATATTGTCATGATGCAAAGCACAGCTCTTCCATAACAGGTGATATCTGGTAATATGATATATCAAATACTTGTGACCGTACATAGGACAGAAAACTACTAGGACAATAAGAAAAGGCATCTCAAGGCGGTATAAAATAAGGGGAGAGCACAGCACCATAGTTAATAGTGTAAACATCAATGTGACTGTACTAGTATAGGTGACTGGTCATATATGACATGAGCTTCAACATATTCACAGACACCACCGTTACCATAATGCTCAATACAATCACCATCCTAGTCATTAACATCAGATTATCATCAACAGTGAGTGGCAATGTTCATTTCAAAACTTCACTGCTGTAAGTACAAAGGTATAACAAACGTATTGTTAAAAGAGCTCTTCAGCTTGCTAAAAACATTGTACACTGAACTCTCCTATTTTGCATAACACTCCTGAGGTTCCTACCCACTCTTTTCTCCATGATCCCTTCTAGCAAGCAGAGGTGGGAAGTACAGATACTTTGTTATAGTACTTAAGCAGATTTTTCAGGTATCTGTACTTTACTTGAGTATTTGTTTTTCTGACAAATTTTTACTTTTACTCCCTACATTTTCAAAACAGGCTTGTAACTTTAGTTTTAATGCATCTGAGGGGAATCAATTATTATTTTTATTTGGCATCATTGCTCATCGTCTTCTCAACATCAAGACTGCCTTCATCCTAAATGAATTAACAATTAAACAAGACAGAAAAGACAATTTCTTGGTGTCTCTATTAGTGCATATAATGCACAACAGACATGAAATAAAAACGATGAAAACAACAAAAGGTAACAAAATGAAAAAGACAACAAAACAAAAACAATAAAAGATGTAACAAGACAAAAACAACAGAAAAGATGTAAAACACAAAACACGTATCGACGAAAAAGGCAAGACCAAAACGGTTAACAAGACAAGAACAATGTAACAAGACTAAAACAATGAAACAAGGTAAGGACAACATAAAAGAACGTAGCAAGATGAAAACTATGTAATAAGACACAAAAGATGTAACAAGACAAAAACAACGTAACATGACAAAAGCAACATAACAAGATGTAAGAAGATGAAAACAGTGTAAAAGACATAACATAACACAACCAGAGGGAAACTTGACTGCAGGGAGTAGGTGAGGTTCAGTTAGCTTTGCACAGAAATAGGCGATAGAAATGTCATTCAGAGGGCGACTTTATTCTTTTAAACATTATTGAGTACTTTCCAGAAGCTGTACTTTTTCATTTTACTTGAGTAAAAAAGGTGAATTAGAACTTCTACTTTTTTAGTCTTTTTTTTTTTTTACACAAGTATCTGTACTTTTACTTAAGTAAAGAATGTTTGTACTTTTGCCACCTCTGCCAGCAAGTCAAGGATCAAGCTAACAATGGATCCTGCCTTCATCATCAGTTTATTGATCTTATTCCTGTTCTATGACCTAAAGCTGCACCCCCAACAAATGGCATGGATGGTATTTCCTAATCTTTGCAAATCTTGTATGCTTATTTTGTGCCTACAGCCAGAAGGTGATTTGTTAATTCTTCAGGATGGGCCTGGTTCGGTGTGTTCACCCACAACTAGTGAACCAAGTCATGATTGTCTCCCCCCCACCATCTTAACTGTATGGTTTAGAGAATATTATAGATTTAAGGTGAAGGAGGATGGGACTCAGGGAAAAATCGCAATTAAATAACAATAGATACACAGCACAATTAAGAGGATGGAAAGTTAAATTCTTGGAAAAAAATCCTTCTTGATTTTAAGAGTGGTGTTTGAAAAGATTTAAACCTATTCTGTGGGATTTTGTTTCTTACATCTCCCTCAGCTGGTGCGTAGTAGAGCCCACTGGGATCAAACTTGTATTCAGGGTCCTCGATGATCTTTGAGGTGTAGAAGATGGAGAGGATTGTGCGCAAGGTCCGTCTGTCCCAGTCATCTGTCACACGGCCTCCATAGTTACACTCACCAGTCATGTAGCGGATGGCATCAAACGGCACTTCCTGTAGGAGACAAGAACTTGTGCATTTTAAACTGAAACGTCAGAATAACTGTGTGTTGGGGTTGCACAAGGTTTAATGTAATGTTCATAAGTGTGTTTTCATTAGTCTATAACAGGGGTATTCAACTAAAATTCAAAGAGGTCCAGTTAGAGAAAATTTCCGAATGCAAAGGTCGGAACATCATAATATCTAACTTACGTTATGATTTAGTGTGATATATACTGAAGTAGCCTAGTAGTTGTATCAACGTCTGCATGTAATCAACATCTGACTGTCAAATCAAATAAAGAAAGTACAATTCAAAAACATTTTGACAATATTTATTGTCACTTAACATTGAACTATACAGATGTGCATTTAAAAATAAAATAGAGAAAATAAATGAAATAGTTTTTGAAAAATTGTATCTTAAAATAAAGTGCTTAATTTTAGAAAAAATAAAATTTTCCTTTTTCTTTGTTAACTGTTTCACATCTTGACTTAACAGTCTCAACTAGGGCTGCAGCTATCGATTCTTTTAGTAATTGAGTAATCTATAGATTATTCTGGCGATTAATGAGTAATCGGATAAAAAATATTGTGGGGTCTGCAATTTTTTCTATTACATTACTTTTGCTTTGTCCAAGAGCAATGGTAAAGAATATAAAGTAAAGTAACTTTACTTTTACTGTAGTACCTTGCTTAGTACTTTTTACTGAAGTGCAAAGTAAAGGCATTCATGTCTGCAGAAACCATGAACGAATGTTGGTCACTCTTTTAACCCAAACAGTCACCAGAATGCTTAATTAACATAATAAAATTACACTTTTTCTTCTGGAGCAGGATGCCCCCAGACCCCCTACAGGTGATGGTTTACCAACATGTCACCTTCTTCTCCTCTTATGAGTTTGCAGGTCTGATTTAGTTATCAAAAATACCAAAAAGAGTACCATTAAAGTACAACAAAAGCAATAAAAATGTTGATTTTTCAAAAAAGGAAACAATCCCATGCAAGATTTTTACTTGTAATTAGGTAGCAGGTCAGTGATCAGTGTTTCAGTGACTCTCTGTGACTCAGTGAATACAGTGTTTTATTTATGGCGGCCCACCACATTAAAAACATCGGCACCACAACATGATTGTCTATTCTTGGAGCTGCGCACCTTTCTCGGTCATGTCTAGAGGGAAACCCTGTATTTGCAAAACTCTTGCAGGATTTGTTTCTGTTGTTTCTGATAAAATAATCAAACTTGCGCGATCTTTCGTGTGTCTAGGGTTCCCTTCTAGATATGATCCTCTCTGTCAAACTAATGACAGCAGACTGTCTGTAAACTGCACGATATTACACTCTGCAGTGTTTCACACAGACACACAGACACACAGACACACAGACACACACACACACACACACACACAACACACAACACACAACACACACACACACACACACACACCACACACACACACAACCCGGGTATAGTTTGTGACCAATTTTGGCATTTTTATTTTTTTAATCAGTCCGAGAGGACGACGGCATCCGCGATTGATCAGTGATCAATCTGCCCTCCTCCTCCTCCCTCACCTGTTCGCTCTGCTGTGAGAAGGTCTGACAGTTTCTGACAGAGAAACACAGACTCTCCTGTTTAATGTAAAGGCCACCTTATACAGTTGTCTAATCTTATAAGTGCAGTTGGTTGGTGTCATTCAGCATCACGTTAGTTTCGATTGTTTTAATAAACTCTCCTCCACATGCAGCTTCTCTGCTGCTGTGAAAACTGAATCGTGGGTGAATTACATGTCAAAAAAAAAACAAAAACAAAAACGCGAGTTAAGTTTTGGGGTGACTTTATAAAACATCCTACTGATGAAGAAAGTCAACAGATCAGACACAGGGTAAGAGAAACCCACTGACCTCTGTGTGTGTGTACTGTAGGTGTGCCTATGGAGGAGCTGTATTGGCACAGAGGAGAGGCTAAGAGAGGTGCTAATAAATTACATCAAAAATTAAAACGTCGGAACTTATCAATACTCTGGTCACTCCGTTTAATAACGAATTTCAGTACCCACCCCTATGTACACAGTGCGCTGTGCAGTTGTTCAAATTCAAACGAGGCCTCGAGGCAAAAAATTCCAGGTCCGTATAGGACGGCGTCTGGGTCCGCACTTGGACCGCGGTCCGCCCGTTAGTAACCAAGGGTCTATAACCACCTTAAAAAAAATTGTTGTGTTTTCATTACCTTGGAATGAGCCCTCTTTATCTAGAGGGTGATCTGGTTCTCAGTTGCCCACAACGGACAAACCAAACACTGGGTGTACCTACGGCCTTTCGCATTTTTTTGCAACTTCTGGGGTCTCAGGGCTAGATGCCACTAAATCGTACCCTATTATAACAAACCCCAATATGTAAATCAAGTATCAATGTCTCCAAAGCAACCAGGCTCCTTTAGTAAAAATGTTCTGTAATTTTACCTCACAGAACATGGAAGTCGCTGATGAACCGCTTCCTTGATTGAATAGTTTGTATGTGTTATGGTGTAACTTTGGTTTTTTAAAGGGCTAGTTTGGATTCACAGAAGTGACACAGTAACACAAACAAACTAAGTGATTGAGGCAGCAGCAGACCAGCAATGGTCAAAGGTAAAATTACTGTATTTGTCTGGTGGCTTTGTGGAGAGCAATATCTGGCTTATATAACAGCAGTTTCCTGTCAAAAAAGGCCATGTGACAGCAAGAGAAGCAGTGGAAAATATTCTAAATATAGTCTTCAGAGGGGATGATACGCAGTAAAGGGCCACAGGCGGGAGTTGAACCAGCAGCCACTGCAGAGGACTGGCAGCCTCCATACATGGGGCGGACGCTCTACCAACTGAGCTAAACATCCGCCCCTAGTCTTCACTTTTTTATGTGGCCTTTTTTAGGTGGCTAAAATACGTTTTGCTGCTGACCCTGTCCACAGGAGAACATTATATAGCTTCATACACTGGTACTACTGCTGCTTCTTTCAACTGGGGGCAGGCAACCGCCATCTACTATAGGTAATACATTAACTATGGATAAGTACCTCATACAACCCTACTTCAAAAAATCTAACTAAGTAAAATTTTATTTATATGACACCTTTTAAAATCAGAAACAGAAAAAAATTGTGGGAAAAGAGAAAAATATTAGAGAAAAAAGAAAATTCGTAAGCACTGAGAGATGCAGGATTTCAATGTGTGTGTACGTTCTTAGCTGTGTTGTCAGTACATTCTTGCAAAACTAGGCAACCTGGCTGAAATTCACTTTACAACCCAGGCTTGGACTCTATGCTGACGTAACAGGAGATGAGAGGGTTGGGCTGTGGCCACTGTGGCATTTTCTGAAGGAGGATTTCACTAACAAATCCAGCGAGCGACACTTGGTTACAGGATGTAAATGTCACTCCGTTCAAAAGATACCCTCAGTGGTTTATTCGTGCCACTTTTTCTCAGCCACAGCGGAGGAACGGGAAATGGTGGAGGACTGGAGTGCTATCTGTTTGTGGAAAAATGTCAAGAGGGGTTTTTTGAATATAGCTGATGAAAGCGGATACTAGAGTGAAGAGGAACCCACTTGTAAAAGCCAGAATTTCTATTATGGGCTCAGATGTTGAATATATATGTAGGAGTAGATGGTGTAGGTGCAGCTGCATGTGACAGCCAGTTTCAGACAGTCAGAGTTCTATTCTGTCTCAGAGATATATGGTTTTTTTGCGTAAGTGTAAAGTATGTATGACAAAGTGTGAACAGTACTTTGTGGGTGGGGAAACTAGTGTTAAAATAACTGATAAATAACTTCAATTGAGTTCCAGAAAAACAATACAAAATACCAAAACCAAACACAAAATACTTGTTTTTCCTCTTACCTGTAGTGCTGTTTATCCATGTCGATTGTTTTGGTGTGAGCTACAGACTTTTGGAGATATCGGCCATAGAGGTTTCTGCCTTTTCTTGAATATAATAGAACTAGATGACACTCTGCTTGTGGTGCTCAAAGCGCCCAAAATAAATATACATATGAAAAACTCAACAGCAATGTCCAGGTTTTATGGAAGGGCAGTTTTCAAGCTCACTTTTCTATGTGAAGGATGCCAGTTTAAAGGCTTTAAAGTGCTGTGTGTATAAGTAAATCTTATTAGGGCCAGAGCAACAAATGGTGTGAGGACCCTATTGAAACTGATGAAATCATTCTTATTACCTAATAAAATATATCCACTGTAATCAAGCCCTTAAATTTTGTATTTTCTTTTTTACTCTTAAACTTATATAACAACATATATATTTCTAACCTTCACTTTACATGTTACTGTACAATTACAGGGACAAATGATTACTATGATCTTAACATACGATATTATTATTACTGCACTATAATATGGGAGTTATGTGTGCTCATTCGGATATGTGCCATATATCTTGGTGGGGCCGGAGTGTCCAGGGGGATCAGTGGAGGCTGAGGTTGAAAACAATGGAGAGGGCTTGGGTACAGGGTCAAAAAGCTCAGGGTACAGGAGAGGGTCCAGGAAAAAGATTTAGATTTTTCCAAATGCATTTTTGAGTGCCATCTAGGCCCACTGTACTGGAGAGAAAGCAGACATCTATACAGCTGATATCTCCAAAACTCTGCAACTTCCACCAAAACTATCTAGACAAGTAGCACTACAGGTAAGAAAAATATGCATTTTTGATTTTGGGGTTTATTGTTCCTTTTAGAAATATAAAAATCATCTGTGAAGAGAAAGTAAAAAAACAAAAAACTACCTGATACTGTTCAAGGAACATGTGCAGCTGCTGTACGGAGATCCGGAGGTCCGTCTCATTGAACTCGTATGGAATGTTCCAGCCTAAAGGTCCAAACTTCCTCCTCTCCTGGGTCAGGGCGTGGAAGAAACACAGGCCATACAGTAGTTTCTTGAACGCAGCCTGAGAGGTGGATGAGCAGAAATGGAAGGTGTGGTCTTAGGTAAATAATTAGATAGCTAGTGGTGGTCGTTTAGTATTTCCACTACTAAAACAAACACACTCTGAAATGCACAGTGGGGGTGATAACAGACACAAAGAAGCTCGGGGCACCCACTGTGGCAGGCATGATAGATATGCACAGCAAGCCAGCTAGACACATGCAGAGACATGCATGCACACACTGACCGGCTTGCTGCAGCTGCCAAAAAACTCCGGGTCAGAGATGGGGTCCATTAAGAAGGAGCGTGCGATGTTGGAGCGGAGGCCTTTTGGAGCCTCATTGGTCATTTTCACCCCATTCTGAAGCACCGCAACGGGGAAGGTGGGAGATGGGTAGCTCGTCAACCAGAGCCTGAAGTCTGGGTGGGTGGTGTCTGGGTTCAGCTCCTGCTCACAGCCACAAAGACCAAGTAAAAAAAGATCAGTGCACTGGAAGATACTGTTCCCATCTGTAGCCCAAGTGCACCAGCTGAATGTACGCCTGGGTATAACATTACGTCCTACAAAGAAGTGAAAGTTATGACCAAATTAAGGTTATGACTAGTGTCAGAGCAACACAACCCTGGGAAACTTGGTTCATCTCAGGGCTCCCAGGGCTTGGTTACTGTACATATATGGAACAACAAAAAAACTGAGTGTTTGGCTGCCAGGTTAAAGGTAAAGTGTGTGGGGCCACCTGACTCTTCATATGTTGCACCTAGATCTGATACTACTGCATTAATAAAAAACAAACAAACAAAAAAAATGCTGTATTGTCCTAAACATTTATGGATGTGAAATGATTGCTATCATTGTTGTATGGCCTGACTCAGTTTAAACCCTAAATACAGAGAGCAAATGGCATAGAACATGACTTTGACATCCTGGGTTAGGGTTAATGGTTAATGGTGCACGAGACGCTGCTGGGAAGCAGCAGGGTCAGTTTTGGGGCTAATAAATTATGTGGTATTGGATTAGTGTATATATTTGCATACTTGTCAATACCAGTGCCAGCACTTTGGCTAGTATCAGAAGCATTTTCCGATACTAGTATCGGTATTGGAACAACCCTAATCAATGGTAATCATAATGGAAAGATCATACAACCAGAAAAGAAGGATATACAAAGGAAGCACATCTTGTTTACAAAATGAATAAGGAAACAGCATTAAGACAAGAAAGAGTGTAAGACTTTCTCAAATACTGTAATAGGAAAAAAATCCACCTCCCCTCAACTACAGCATGTATCGGAGAGAAATACGACACTGTTTCAGATTTTATGCAAATAGTGCTTTTCAAATAGTGCTTTTTGTAAAAGATAAGAATAGCCTTTACAGTATTGTTAAGGTCTGCACCAAAATAATCGGAGTTCGGCAAAGAGACCTGAGTTTGTTGTAGGAGAGGCAGGTGGTCCTAAAAGCTAAAGGAATAATTTCCAGACATGACCACATTCTGTCCTCCGAGTTCACTTTACTGCCCTCAGGCCGCCGCTTTATAGCGCCCCTCAGGAAAACAACCCGTTACTCCAAATCTTTCATTCCCTCTGCCATCAGGCTGATAAAACTTGATGGTAGTAACTTGCTATGAACAACTTGTATTCTCTTGTATTCCCTTCTTGCGTTTAACCACATAGTGGTTTATACTTGTAACTCCTTTGTCGGAGGCCTGTTCATACATTCTCTGAATGTAGACTTAACATGCACTGTCGTTCGTATGCCTCATTTATTTATACATATATACAGATTTTGTTTTTATTTTTATATTTATTGTTCTTAAACTGTCTACTTCACACTGCTGTGCCAATAAGCATCTTGTCAATGTACTGACTGTTTATTTATTGTTTATTTATTTATTGTCTCTGGCATACTCCTACCTGCTGTTAGTAAGTGTATGGATGGTCTGGACAGACTGCTAAAACTGAATTGCCCTTTGGGATAAATAAAGTTGTCTGAATCTGAATCTGAAAAATACTGTGGGAGAATTAATTTAAAGAATTTATGGCGCACTTTGGTAAGTTGCTTGGCAAGAATAATTACTTTGTGTTTACTGATGTGGACGTGCATCTTGAGATTGGGCACAGCAGCTACGACTGTGGACAGTCAGGCTTGGTGCACTTGGTCTAAATTCAAATAACAAAGTTGGAAGCTGCTAGGTCCTGCGTAACAGTTGAGACCTACTTTTTTTACTCCCAGCTGGTGCACTTGTCTCCTGGTGTATAGAAAGCATAAGTGTGTGTTCTGACCTCACAGACTCTCTCCAGTGTTGACATCCACGACGTGGCCAAGTGGCAGTTCTGCAGAACCACCCAGGTGCCCTCTTTAATGCCTGTCTCAATCATACGCATAGCAATAGGACCCTGGCCTTGGCCCAGAGAGAGGGAGGTCAGCTTATTACCTGTAAAGCCCTAAGGGATGAGAACAGTCACACACACAGACACACACAGAGACACACAGAGACACACAGAGACACACAGAGACACACAGAGACACACAGAGACACACAGAGACACACACCCTTATGAAGCTGCTTTTTGACCGGGAAGGAGCCAAAATACTTTTGCAGTGCTTTTAAGATGTGCGTGGGAGCCTGGGAAATCTAGAGGATTCAATTTCTCCTTTCATTCTGTGTTTGTACACACAGCAGGCTTCAAAGCTGCTGAATTTCCCAGGTGCCTCTGTACCTTTTCATCTCCGAACTTGAGCAACGCAGCCATGGGGTCTGAACCGGGAGAGAGAATGAAGATGAGGGGAGCACAGCAGTGGCTATCAACGAAGGCCTTACTCAAATTGAAGGGTGGAGCTTCGATGAAGGGGCGACCCAAACTGTCAGAAACAAATTCTTGCACCATGGGAATAATCTGATGGACACATGAATAGAGTGTGTTTACTGTGTGAGTATAAAGGTAATCCTTATAACCTAATGGATCTCCTGGAAATTTGGTACATTTTGAAGATAATATAAACATTTGAAGAAAATGAGTTATAGCTTAATATCCTCCTGTGTTTTAGAAGAACACTATATGAACTGACCTTGTCTGGTCTAAGACAACGAATGACCAGCATCCTCTGAAACTGGCTCAACTTCTCCTGCCACACATCAGGGAACGGAGTCTGATGGGGGTTCTGCAGATATCAACAACACAACCCATATTTAATTCAGACTCTAAATAGGAGTTACTTCAGATTCCACCTTGGAAAGAAGATCATGGAGTTATTCTGCTACATAAAGCTAAATTCAGATGCTAACACTCAAGCAGGGTTGGGGACTAAAGGAATACAAGTAACAGAAATATGTATTTAATATACAAAATATGTGTAAATGTATTCCAGTTACAGTCACAGTTTAAATCTGTGGTATTCTGACATACAGTTAACGGCTTTAGAAATAGATTACTTGAGGGGATCACTTTATTTATTTTTATTTTATTTGCTCTAAATTTCACAGATAAAAAAGTGCAACAATTTGTGTACACACAGTGCACCTGCCACATGCTACACGAGAGGAGACACAGCCTGGACACAGTCAGAAACGCATTTTTGTCATGGAATTATAAAGAACATTTTACCTATATGGATGGTCAAGAGGGTCGCAACATTACAGTGCAGTGTAAGCTCTGCTCACATCAAACAAGCTGCTTTCAGCATCAAAAGACTCCACGTCTAATTCTAAAAAGCATCTTGAGGTAACTAAATTCTTTTTTGTCATGTTAGTGTTCTCTGTCATGCAGGTCTAACGTTAACAACATAGGGTGTCGTACACTGTACTGATAGTAAAAGTAAAGTAGTAAAAAAGTAAGTAAAAAATAGATTTGTGGTTTTTGGCTAATCTGACCTGACTTGCTTGTTAATTTGCTTGCTAGCTTGCTAGTTCACATGATTCGCCTTATTCTTTGAATGTGCGTGGGGTTCATAATATGCTGTACTGTTTGTGGCAGCACCCACAGTGTGGGTCTCTGTGACTTAGTGAGAAGAGTAAAGGGATCTCTCCAGTGAGGTCATTCCCAAAAGTTAAGTGTTAGCTACATTTAGAGCGGTCTCTGTCACGGTCAGTAATCTCTAGTGGGATTCATTTTAAAAGTAACTCTCCCAACACTGAACTCAAGTGACGGGCAGTCGAGTAAACCAGCTGAGTCCCTAAAAAGCCACAAAGATGACCAGCTGACATCTTTTACTGCTGTTTAGAATGAACAAACTCATTTTTATTTATCAGGAAAGAAGACTTGAATGTATTATTGACAGTAACCTAATGAGGGATGCCCTCATTAGGTTACCTTCAAGACACATGGAGCTGAATGCCTCTTTGTCAACTTTTTTTGCAGAGGACGATGGAAGTTGAAGGGGTTGGGCAGCATTGTATCGAGCTATTGCAAGATTAAGCAATGTAATTAAGCAAAAAGAGCGGTAATCTGTAATGTGAACAGGGAGGAGAGTAATGTGGGGAGATAAATAAATATGTATGAACAAGCAAAGCCTGTGGAAAAGGAAAAATCGGAAGGAGAAGGAGGTGGGGAAACAGAAAAGCCACTGGGTACTGGGTCAGAGCAATATGTATGATTAATTTGTGGAACAAGTGTACCAGAGGAAGTGAGCAATGGTAGCCGGAACTTTTGGAATTATTTTCCCCAGGCTGTTTATCGAGAGACTTCTGGCTATGTGTGTTGGCAGGTGCTTTGAGACGGATACACCTATTTAGGATCTCCTGGGGATTCTCTCTGTGTACTAGCGTATGTGAGCCCGAGTGCCTGTGTGCTTGATTGAACAGCTGTTCCTGCATCAAGATTGAATAAATGTGAATTCTACAACTGGAACAAACCAGATTTAATTAGATAGAAGTGTTGTGGCTGATTCTGTTGATTATAAATCAAAGACTGTGTGTGTGTGTGTGTGTGTGTGTGTGTGTGTGTGTGTGTGTGTGTGTGTGTGTGTGTGTGTGTGTGTGCATGTGTCTGCATGTGTGTGTATGTGCTTGACGGCAAAGAGACAAACGTGTGCAGCACACGTTTGTGTGCCCCACACTTGGTTAAACAGCTGTTGCTGCATCTAGATTGCATAGATGTGACTAGCACAACAGGAGCAAAAAAGATTTAATTAGACAAAACTTCAATTTTAGATTCTTTATCAGTCAAAGATGGGGGGAAGGTGCATGTGTGCATCATCTTCACCTGCCAGACAAATTGCTTTCCTCACACTTTATTTCTTTATTGTCCTATTTGTCTACACCACATTTAAACTAATGAAACTCTATTATCTGACATAAAATAAAACAAGACATTGATACTTCGGGGAATCTGCATTACTGAATCAGCAAATAGTTATAGAACAGAGTAAAAATGAATAAAATCTTGATTTAAACAGGATATTTACATTAACTATTATAAATATTGTCACATAAACTGTCATACAGTATGGTCATACCACAGTAAACATGTTAGGGATGCACAGTAAATATCAGGGTTGATAAATTGTCAGCCATTGATGTTTTTGTTGTAAGAGTGATGTCAGATTTAGTTGTGGAAGCTGTGGAATGTACACAACAAATAAATAAGAGGGAAATTATCACTTATCTTAGGAAGGTAATTATTGGTTATTGGTTATGGCTGGGAAGACAAAAACATATTGTGCATCTCTAGCAGCTAAAATGAAATCCTTTGATGCTTAAAGTTATGCAGAATGAAGGTAGTAGTAGAAGCAGAACTGCTTGGGAAAACTAAAATGAAGAAAACATATATACAGTACTGTATATAATGCAGTATCAAATTATGACACTGTCCATTATGTAATTGTTAATGTAATATATGCATGAGTGTTGTGGGATCCCACAGAGTTTCCCTGCTGAGCTGCAGAGTGGGCGAAGCTGGATGGTGGTTAATGCACCAAACACTGGAAAATATTCACTCAGCCTTTGTTCCCTTTTTTATCCCACTGCACACCTTACTTAGCTACCTCTGATGTTTGTATTCTACTCAAATAATGTCTTTACATCTGACTACTTAAAGGAAAACTATGTAGGATTTGCATCCATAGAGAACCCGCATTCTGCCTCTATCTTCTTATTTTCTCATTCTTTTGCTGTGCTCAGACTGTTTTACCAACCCAAAACGTCGGTATCTAACATCCTGGTAATGAAAATCAACAATCAACTATTTTTCTGTTTGTTTTCAGGCTATTTTTCTCTTTGATAATGAGGAGATATTTGATTTTGCTTGTTGTCCAGGTTTAATCAGGAGAGCAACACATGAATGCCAAGCAGTCTGAGCAATGGTCGCTAGACTTGCCACAAAGTTATGTTATGCACAGCTAATGCCTCAGCTCAACACCAACACGACACCAACACATTACACAGTGAATCTGCTGTATTTTAACGTCATAATTTTTGGAAACTCAGTGATGTTTTCTCCATATTTAACCTACATGGTTAGCAGTAATCTGATTGGGCACACTTACAGGATGAAATTTTAAATAAGTTGGCTTGTTTTACAGGGAAACAATTGCAACTGCTCAAGCTAGTGCAAAGTTCTTCTGCCTAAGATTGTTTATAAAGCCTTGGTCTCCACATACACTGTATGTTGATAAAATATGAAAACAATCTTTATCATTGGCTCTATAGACTTCACGGAATCCAAATGTTTTGGTGGTCTTGCACTAGACTGCAGCTAAATGTGTTATTTTGCAGTCTATCATTTTGTTGGTGCTTAATATGACCCAGTTTAAATTGCTTACCTCCTACACTGCTAACCACAAACACATTTTTAGCTGAAAGTCAACACATTTACAGTTTCTATAACAGGCATGCCAGCCATATTTATGTGCATATTGGCTAAATTTGCATTTTGGGGAATATACAGATTTTCTTTTCTCTCTAGTTCTCTTGGGTAATTTCATTTAATAGTGCATGTCTATGCATGCTGATTTTAAAAAAATGTGGGCACTGACCACAATTGTCTGTGATCAGGTATAAAACAATTCCAATCTATTTAAAGAGAAGGCAGACAGAGATCACAGAAACACATACGACGCCCACAAACGGAGCCCCACCCAGCCAGTCAGCTTGATGGCACTCACCGGGCTGTCGTAGACCTTCTTCCACTCATTCCTGAGGCGAGCCAAGTCGTGACGCAGACCTTTGAAATGCTCCATCTCGTCCAAGCGGCAAATCTCATCCCACGACTTCTTAGGGAGCCAGGTGCAGGGATTCGAGTGGGGGTTGTCCAGGCCCACACCACCCGTCAGAAGGAAGCGCCAATCACCCTCATCCACCTACAACATTTTTTACAGTTATGCAGCTATTGAAGTGTTAACACATCAGTGGATTAATCAGGATGTGCAATTAAGTGATTTAAAGCACTTTTTCCCAACCCTGGTCCTCAAGGATCCCTGTCCTGCATGTTTGAGATGTTTCCCTGCTTCAACACACCTGATTCAAATGATCAGGCTGTTATCAGGCTTCTGCAGAGGCTTGAGGGTGAGCTGATCATTTGAATCAGGTGTGTTGGAGCAGGGAAACATCTAAAACATGCAGGACAGGGGTCCCTGAGGACCAGGGTTGGGAAACACTGATTTAAAGGATGACCATTTGGTGGATTATCTTTGGATAAAAATTCTGTGAAAATGTAAATATACAGCAATTAGAGAGACAACTGTGGAAAAAAAGGCTAACCAGATTGTTTGATTAGCTAACTACCAACTAAAAAACCAATGAAACAACAATACTGCTACTACTTAAACAACAGCTATTGTTTTTAACGGACCAGTGTGTAGAATTAAGTGGCATCTAGTTCTGAGCTTGCAGTTTACAAACACTTTGCCTCACTCTCCTGTTCCAAACATTTAGAGTATTGACTGTGGTCGCAAAACTTACAAAAAATGTGAAAAACCTTATCTAAAGCCAGTGTTTAGTTTGTCCGTTCTTGGCTACTGTATAGTGGCATCCGTGAAAGAGGATCTGCGCCCTCTGTAGACATAAACAGCTCATTCTATGGTAACAAAAACACAACAATGCTTTTGGGTTTTTTTTTGTATTTCGAGGTGATTATACAGTAATGAAAACATACTTATGGACAATTATATTCCATTTTTGCCTTATTTGACCAGTAAATCCCCATTAATCTTACACAATGGTCCTTTAAATTAAGTGTTGCAAATCTGTGTGCGTGCAGTTTGTGCATATTCCTACCAGCTTGTTGTGCATGAGCAGATTGACACTGAGGCCGAAGGAAAAGAGCAGCTTGTCCTTCTCAAACAGTGAGCGACACACATTGACATACAATGTGTAGGTAAAGTGGTCTCTCAGGATCTGTAGTCTGAAAAAGGTACACATACCAGTGTTTTAATAATCTTGTTCAAAACCAAACAAAATGCTCAAACTCATCCACACTCAATAATTATAACTACTCTTTAAAGAAGAAATATATATTTACTGTAATAAATCATCATCAGAGTCCAAGGAAGCTGAAATATATGGTTCCCTGACAACAACGCTGTGGTGTTCCCCTTTGAAAATTTATTTCAGAATAAGTTTTTGTATACCTGCTTCACATTAGTTATAGTTCAAATTGAAGCTGAATGTTTGCTGAATGAGTAGCTGTCTGTTTACGAACCGCAAGAAATCATTAGAATCATTTTAGATGTAGAGTAGATGTTTAGAACGGTTAAATTGAACAATATGTTAATGAAGTCTGGTGGGCAAGTGAGACAGGCAGTCACTTAACCCAAAGTCCATAGTGTGTATTTTCAGAGCAGTGGGCATTTTTTCCAGGATAACGGACTTAACTTTACATTGACAATCAACAGTTATAAACAGCTGATCATCTTACAGGGGGGACTCGTCATCACTTGTCATTGTCAGTTTATGATGTTGCACGTGCCTTCCGCTCCTGCAGTGTTCCTGCAGTTTGCCTGAGCTTCCCTGAGTCTGGGAAGGATGGGTTGGAGGGAACCAACTCATTTCAAACATAGATTGTAAATTACATAGGACTTCAACCTATACAATATACAGTCTATGTCTTAAACTCGCTATTTGGATTGCAGCGCTCATTTGTGCACATGCAATTGCTACACGTTTTTGTTCTGTTTACAAGCCATCAAATGAGATCACCTGCTTGAGTGACCTGTATTTGGCTCATGCATTTGTCATCCCTGCTTACCTCTGCTCTAAGTCATCACTCTTGTCCGAGTTGTCGATGGAGCTGATGAAGAGGTTAATAAACCACGTGAGGGAGTACTGGTACATGGGTTCAATGTTAGCCAGATCAGCAATGGAGAAGAACAAGATGGCTGAATGCACTGCAATGGGTGTGTAGCCCATGCGGGTCTCGTCGATCTTCTGCTCCGTCACCTCCGCCACAGCCTGCTTCTCTGTGATTTCATTGGCCAGCACTTTGGAGCAGGAGAGGATCTTGACGGCTGTCTCGTCCTCGAGGATGTTGCCCTCAGAAGAGGAGAGCACCTCCAAGATTTTGTCCTCGATCTCCTTCAGTTGCCTGACGAAAACACAAGTTTGCACCATGAGAAAAGAGATGTTATTTGATTAGTAGCTACACATCTGAGTTGACTGTGTCCTACTGTACCTTTTGTTCTCTGCTCCTTGCAGGATGAGAGCTTGTTTCTCTTCCTCCAGGTCGGGCCTTTCCCGGGCCACCACAATGCCCAGCAGCTGGTCCTGAATGCCCTCTGGTGTGATCATGAAGTTCAGAAGGGTCACCTACAGCACACAGGAATAAACACATACAGTAGACATACAGTTAACAGACATAGACATGCACAAATGAGCGTGTATGTTTAGGGGTCGGGGCGTCTTGCCCCACCCTTCCTCTCAGACATTTAAGCAAGGTACTTTACAGTGCAGTGTTGATCATCTTGGCCACAGTGCCTCTCCATGAACCTCCTCCATCCAATCAATTCCAATAACCACTCCAGCCTTGGCAAAGTACAGGTAGGATGCTTTTTTTTTTTTTTTTCTTTTCTGTGAAAAGTGTTGCAGCTAGAAGTGAAGGAGCGTGTCTTTTACCACAGCCTTAGTCATTCTGCTCTGCACTTACCCGGAGGTTAAAAGCCTATATCTGCTATCTACTCCCTGCCCTAATAAACGAGTGCACTTCTCCGGGGCCTAATTCCATTTCTATTGATGCTGCGAACCCACTCAGCTGGTGGTAAAGACTCAGAGCCCATATAAATCTCCAGTTTGTCCTTTTCACACATACACCCCCCTTCTTAGCTTCCCTTCGTCCCTTGAGCTGCTTAAAGGCTGGTTTACTAGATGCTTGCTCTCTTGTATTTGAAAGTATTGCATTTCAAATAGGGCTTAATGGGAATAATGGAAGCCCCATAGTGTACTGTACTATATGCAAAAAAAAAATACTTAAGCAAAAAGGGAAAAAAAAAAAGAAGGATTGAGTCAGTTGTGAAAAATGAGTTGAATCTATCTAATAGCTGCCCATAAAGAGAGGGGCCCCTGCAAATAGATGCTTGAAATGTGATCTTCAGTAATGCTTTCCAACCCCTTGCCTCTCTGTAATGCAATTTTCTTTAATGCTCCTTTTCTTGGAATTTTTTTTTTGGAGACTGTATTCCATAGGGGAGGTGGTATCAGAGATTTGTGATTCACTGTGTTGCTGGGCTAAAACTGTGCTGCTATCTGAGTGGTATGATGCAATAAAGAGGGAACCAACAGAGAAAAGTAGGGCTCATCTATCTGTAGGGAAAAAAAAGTTGTTTTTGGATGAAAGGTCTAAAATAACTATTCAGTGTAACGAACAACTTGCTATTGAGTTCAAGTTTTAAAACTAAAGACCATGTTGTGATGTGATCTCACCAGCCACGTCGACCGTCAACATGTTGACATTCCAACCCATGAGTACTCACGATTCTTTACTACATTATTACTTGAGTGAATACTCATGGGTTGGACCCAACCCATCTTCAAACTCTTCCTCCTTTTTGTCTTTTTATCTCAACTACAGACCCGTAAAGTTTTGTGACTGCATCTTGCATGGCTGTGATACCACTGTCCTGACAAAATCTGTCCACAAACATGAACACACTACTTTTCAAGTAACACAAACATATGATGATCTTGTAGAATATTCATTACTGTAGATTAAACTACCAAAAACTACATAAAATAAGTTAAGTTAAAATGAACTCAATCTTAAATATCTACAGCAGTAAAATGCAACACATTAATGCAGCAGTTGTATTCACACAAATACATCACATATAATAGAAAAACGCTGACAGTAGGGCTTGGCAATATGGACAAATTCAATATACACATGTAATATCAATATATTACCCAGCCCTAACATAGACAGACATATAAGCACCTGCAAAGGTACTGATAAAAGCCTCAGTAGTACCTCCTGCTACAGTTCATGTCTCCAGGTACCACATTTTGCCATAGTGACACATACACACAGAGAGACTCTAATGGAGAATACAATACCAGCCACACGCTGTCGCAGCTGGTAATAAGCAAGACTCTACAACAGTCTACAGGCATGCTGGCGCTGAAACAAAAGTTAATCGATCACCAAAGTTATTACGAAGGGAAGGGAAGTTGAATATAGCAAATTTCATCCAATATTCAAAACAAAAAATCTGACTCTAAAAGAAAAGTCAGAGGATAACCAAAGTCATTAGGATTCAAAAAGTTGTTGACATCTTTCAGTATGGGCCAAAGAGACAGGCTGAACAACTGACCAGCCAACATTGCCATCCATAACGTGGCTAGAAACTCTAATCCTGGAAAGATCCACATCTTGACAGGCCACGTCTCCCTCATTTCAGGCTGCATGGTACCAATGGAACATACAGTGCCCCACATAGCAGTTATACAGTACTTAAACAATTTCAGTTCTATCGTTTGGCTTAATAACAATCACACAGGATAACAAAACAAGCTAGCGACGATGTGCAAATAATATTTTCAAGGCAGAGGAACGCAGATATTTGTATTGGCTCCATGGAGAGCATGTATTCTATTACTCCCATTTGTTGTGGCTGCAGCTTTGTTGGGAAAGACACTTCTATCTTGGCTCCCAGCTCCATCTGCATGGGAGTGGTGGGTAGAAGAGGCATGAAGAATTGCACAGGGCTTAATCCAACATGACTATCGCCTGCTGCAAATAGCTGATTTTCTCTGATTACACTGTCATTACTACAGGTGAGTGCAGGCTCATGTCTGTCTGACTGTCTGTGTGGAGGTTGCAATGGTGGCAGTAACAGGACTTTATGAAATCCCTAACAAACAAATACATATTAAGAACCAGGTCTGTTGCCCGATCCCTCTTGTCAAAATGTAGCAAGCTGAATGGTGAGATTGGTGGCAGGCCACTAAACCATTTGGCAAATTGTTTCAGATGTTATCATTTGAATATAGGAGAATACTTCCAGTGTAATGCGTAAGTATTAAAATCACTGTATTTTCCATGTTAATCATAGAATGTGATTCTACAATGACAGTGTAATGGAATACTTAAAAATATTGCTGTGCCTGAAGCAGATTTCTAATGCAATACCTTGACAGAGGTCTCAGGCAGGTAGTGTGGGTTGCGCAGCTTGGTAGTGATGTAGAAACGAAAGTCGGGAGCATATTCAATGGTAGAGTCTCCCAGACGGATACACATGGCACCCCCCTGTTTAAAGGTCTGTCTCAGCAGCAGAGGCTCCAGGATTGGGTCCAGCTCCTCACCGACATTCTCCAGCAGCACTGGAAGAAAACACTCAATATTTATCAGCATGTTCTAACCAGGGGAGGTAACTCTTTTCAGGATTTTTCGGGTTTTTTATATTCACACATTTACAAGCAATCTCATTTTGGAGCTGTCAAGCTAAACCACTGTCTTCTGCTGTTGGACAAATCTGCTGTCTCAACAGTTGAGCCATTTTTGAGCCGATTTTGGCAGCCACAATAGCAAACACCACAAAACATTTTTCCCCAAATCACTCAAATGGTACCATATTTGTTTCAAAATAGGCAATAGTTTCAAGGTCCAATGTGAAAGATTTAGGGGGGTCTATTAGCAGAATATGGCAGAAATGGAATATATATTCAAAGGTATGTTTTCATTAGTGGATAATCACCTGAAAATAATCCTCATAGAATCGTAGTGTTTTAGTTACCTTAGAATAAACCATTAATATCTAGAGAGGGCACAGGTCCTCTCCATGTTTCTACATTGGCCCAGAATGGGCAAACCAAACACTGGCTCTAGATCCGGTCTTCATGAGTAAAGTGAGATTTGTGGCCACTGTGGGATCTATACACTATAAAGGGGAGGGTAAGGCAAGGTGTTTGCAATCTGCAAGCTAGACAACACAAATGTACACGCCGGTCATTTAAAGCATGGTTCCCAACCTTTTTCCTGAAGGGACACATTTTCTATCATTGAGTGAACAGACAACCACTGATTAAGTGACATATTTAATGGATATTTCATAATATATTCAATACATAATAATAACAGTACAGAACAACTGATAAAATGTACAATTAACTAAAACAGTGACTGCAGTATTTGCAGGAAATTTGTAAAATGAGCAATTTGGATGAATATTTTGTGAATACCGATTTGAGTTGATTTTTCCTGATATTTTTAGCAATATTTTATACACTATTCACTCTGTGTTATGTATTGTTATGATTTCTAACAATCACACACAGTACTTCTATGCTTCTTTTTTTGACAAACAGTGTTTTGACTAATTTCGGGGTTTTCTTCTGCCAACGGTTGGCTGTAGTTCTATCAGCTCTTTGGTTGTTTTAAATGTGTTTTTTTCTAATGCAGGATGAAGCTGTTTAGCTGGGAGTGAAGGCTCTGTGAATATAGCTTGTGTTCAGGTCTTTACAACACCCTTATCCTGTGAGATTTTAAGTTCATATCTTATAAAATAATCAGAAATTTAAAAATAACAATTTTATTTAGTTTTCTTCACAGAAGTGAATGAAATTCTGACCTATAGGCCTCCTGTATATTTTTAAATATAAAATCAAGAAGGCCTTGTGACCCCCTGTGAAGCTTTGGTGACCTTAAATAGTGGTCAGGATCCCCAAAGTATTATTTATTACTGATGAAGCCCTATATTCTTGCATAAAACTATACTTCTAGTTCCTTACATCCTCAAAGACCAGTTTGTGTCTTTTTAACTGTTGCAGAGTCCATGTTAATAGATTAAGGGTGATCCCACTTTTGCTGACAGCCTTCCATTTAACATCAGGTCAACTAATATTGTATTTACAGAATAGCTTTTCAACAACCAACATAATTATTATTTTTTGTTTGGCTTGGCTTAATTTGTCTATCTTACTTCCCATCATTGTGTAAATTTCCCTGCCTCTGGAAGGCACTTTGTGTCTTGCTTTCTAAGTTCTCTTCAAACTAAATACTGGTTATTCATATTTTTTCCAAAGCTGCAGGAGAGTTTTCCCAGCAATGAAAGGTCATACACCATTGAGAATCTTGATTAATTGTATTGATATAGGCTTGGTTTTTTCAATATAATACACCTTTTACAGCTATATATGGTGCTATGAAATTGCAAAACTTACAAGAGCCCAAGAACTCTTTTATAGCTCCCTATGATTAGCACTCAACAATTAACTTCCATTAGAGCCCAAGACACTCCATGAATGTGTACATACATGTGCAATACCAAGAAATCAGTGAAGCAAGTGAAGCATTACCAATTACAGACACCTTGTTCCCACTTGACATCATTATTAATGTGATTTCACATTAAGTATGATAATGCTGTTCTCATGTTAAGATCATCTATAATTGACATTATGCCTTGAGGTGGTAAGAAATTTTTTATACAGCATTCAGTGCCAGTGATAGCTGATAAAACTCAGGAAATCAAATCAGGTCAGCCTTCTCCTAATTGCTTTGGAGCATCATTTTTGTTCACATCATTATTATTAATACTTCAACAGATTAACCAGCACCTTGTATCATTTCATACGACCTAATCTATCAAGAGATTTAGCAGGGAATCATTAGTTCAACCATGTTAAAATAAAGAATACTAGCACATAATAGGGATTATAGGTGGCAATACAAACAGCCAGAAACCGTAATACTGTGAAGTAAGAGAATTGGCTGTGGAGGGGGGGATGTAGCCTCTGGGGAGTATTTTGCACCCTGCAAGGACAAGCTACTCTCTGAACTGTTAGCCTTGCAGTCTGCCAGTAAGCAAAGACCCACTGGCTGGCTGAGTTGGGTCATTATTTAGATGTCTTTTTAATGGCTGTGTAGCTGTCTCTGTCTGTTTCTAAATCTAATTCCTCTCTTGCTGTTCCCTTATCATAAACCCCCTAAATATCCCATAAGACAAAAGTATGAGGGGAAAAAAACAAAACAAAAAAATAGTCATGCCAATATGACCTGGATACTGATCAAGAAAACATGACTGATTTCTCTTGTGATTTTGTAGTATTTGTAGTACTTTGTTCATTAATACTAACGTGCAGCAAGCCTGAACAAAGGTTCATCTCACTCAGAAATATTGCTTATATGATTTCTCCCACTGCAGAAGAGAGAACAAAGGAAAAAAAAACATTCATTGTACAGCCATCGTTGGTCCTTGTGGTGAAGAGAGACCTCAGCAGGCAGTGACAGGAACTGCAACAATGTGGGTGAGGCACTCACACATACACATGAATGGATGAGGCAACAACAGCAGAGGCATCAAATTGGAGAAATACTTGTGCTTACCTGGCGTGCCAAACTGGATGCAGTTCTCCAGAGTGCGTACAAAGTCAGCATCACTCAGTTTAATGATATGCAAGCTATTGGCCTTCTCCATGTTTTTCACCCACTTGTTGGCCTGGCCCTGGGGATCAATCATTAGAGGCCACCGCCTGGCATTACTACAACCACACACAGATACACACACACGCACACAAACACACACACACACACACAAACAGACAGAAACGGCCGATCAAATGGTGCCGACTTGTTAGAGATCCTGTAACTGTTAACCATGAGACATCACACCAGCAGGGGGGTTATTGGAGGACAAGAATTGAGATGTAAGGAGAAGCTGAGGGCTGAACATTCACTCTGAGAACAGTTAGACAGCTCACAGTTGGGTAGCACACCAGGGGCCATAGTATTGTGATTAAAAAGCAATGTTGACGCTTCATTTGCACAAACAAGCAGATGTCTCGTGATATCTCTCTTTTTTTTTTAACTGCATCTTAAGGTTGAAACACACGTTACCTCTAAGAATGGTTACAAAGTTCTGTCATACAGTGGTCTCTTTTTTCATGAGTGTAGACTGTTTTGTAATGGGCAATCTAATTCTGATCTTTTAAAGGGGCAATGTGTAAAATATGGCCAGCTGTTGCAGGTAAGTCCAAATAAACAGGGGGGTAACACATCACCAGAGTAACTGCGGACTGCTGCTGCTCATAAAATCTACTAGAAAGCCCTAAATGGTCTATATGAAACCCAGCAATGATGTTTCCTATTAACTTTTATGATTGAAATGTCATATATAGACTTAGCAGGTGAGATTAAGCTTGTTTGCTAAGAGCTGCATGTTGGGCAATTCCAGTAATTAGTATAATGAGCTGATTAATTGCCAAAATCTGGAAATGGCTACTATTTTGCCATCACCATGTTTGTCCATGTTTGCGATGTTCAGGAATCCCAAAGCCCAGAATGTTTCATAAAATATTGTAAAAAAAAAAAAAATTATGAGTAGTGATGTGCAGTCACCCCACCCCTAAGATATCACCCACCCCTGTAAAATAAAGGTATTTAACTGTTATGAAACTGTATGTTAGTTAATTTATTTTCCACCTAGTTAACGTTAGCTACCTGATAAGTTTCTCATTAGGACAAACTTGTGTTTCTTACTATTTGCTTATAGTTAGTTAGCTAACATGAATAGCTTCCTTGGTACTGATGTAAGGATAGATTTTTGCTTGCGTCTTTACAATTATTAGTTTACCAACACAACAATAAAAAAGATCTCAAACAAGCCTTTTTAAATTTTTTTCATTCAATATGGTGTTATTAAAGATTCACATGCTAACAAGGGCATGGTGATGGATTTTATATTTTATATGCACTATGCAGTTCATCAACATTAAAATAAATGTCAGTGACGATTTTGGATTTTATTTCACCTCATAATAAGATAATTATGCTAATTACTCAAATTTTCCAACATGCTACTCTTAGCAACCAAGTTAAATTTCATCTACCAGGCCTAAAGATTACATTGCAATGAAAATGGCTGGAGGGGACAGGAGAGGTGTAAAGCACAGAGGAGCGAGAAGGAGGTCAGACATCACATCTAACACGGTGGATTAATTAATTTATTTCAACCAAACCAGAGCTGGTGATTGCTGAACAGTGGAAAGACAAGCTAGGATGTTTTTGGTGAGTTTAATTTGTTAAGCTTCTCTTAGTTTGCTTAAAAAAAGAGACAAGTGAATTCAGAAGCTGGTTCGCATGTTAACTACAGAAGACATCTCTGCAACACAATACATATGTACAATATGTCTTTGACTTATCTGTTACTTATTCACATTCTGTTGATAATCTTAGTTCATTTTTTGAACACTTTAAATTTAAATTCTGGCCATATCTCACACACTGCACCTGTATGATCAATTGTAACTCATTGTGATCTAGGTACACCAGCTGTCAAAAACACACAACTGCACTCTGGACACTCTGCACACTGGAAGCTATTTCTTATGCACAGTTAGCCAGCGAAAAGTGAAGTGGCATAAGAAATAAACAGCAGGCAGCAGTTTCAATGACAATATTCCCGCACAGACGCCTAAGGCAAGCAGAGGCCCTTTGGGTTTAAAAAAAAAAAAAAAGATCGATTGCTTTGCCTCTATTTCAGCAACAATTTGCAGGAGCACTGTGCCTCTAAAATGCTGCTTTTGTGAAAAGTGCAATTGAAAGCAAGTTTTCAGTTAATGCTCATGTCATTATGTAATTTTAAGTCAAAATCTTGTCCAGACTTTTCTGCTACAAAAATTCAAGTGCAGCTTTATTATGCACTTCACTGTGCAGCTTTACTGTCACTGAAAATATACTATACTACTTATGAAATGACTCAGATCAGAGACATCCATAGTTGGTGTTTAAAACTTTTTGCATTTCAATGCTAAGTACTAAACACAAATGTACTTTCCTCTAAAGTTTATCTTTTAATACTCACGAGATTATGATACCGTTGTCTATGGAGAAGCTGTCTGATGGCAGACCAGCGATGGTCCACGCACGAATCTTCACTGGATCGCCCAGAGAGTTCATCAGAGACATGTTGGGGAGCACGGGATCTCCCTGCTCTTGCAAAGATTCATCCACTCCTCTGTCTGATCCTGGAGAGGAGGACATTTGCTGGCAATGACTATATTCTCACTTCACTACATGCATAAAATTAAACACATTCTTTCTGAAGTGGGGTTGTACAACTTACTTATCCATAGTCAGTTTTTTACCTACAGTAGATAGTGATGGGCATACCACCAGTTTGGAGAAACAGCAGGAGTAGTGGTGTAACCGGTTGATTCCACCAAGTATGGCACGTCTGCACCATGGTTCTGATCCGTACTCCGCATGGCTGCAAGCCTCACCAGCAGCGGAGTGTTTTGCCTGCCTGATTATGTTTACTTGCTCAGATTCTGTTGATTAGGTTCTCTTTCCTTGCTCTTTGTGCTTCTATCATGGATAAGCAGGCTATGTGGTTAAATAGTTTATTTCCTGTCTGTTTTTATGTTTGTGAGCCTGCACTGCACAGTCTTTTATTTTGAAAATTAACTGGATTCTCCCTGTCTTTTCTGTGTCTGACTTCCTGCCTGTTTGATCTGCTCTGTACTAATTGACATGGCATCCATCAAAAATAGACTTGGCATGTATATGAAGTGGAGCGGAGCAGAGAACTGCTTCTGGGACACGCCAAGGCGTTGCTGGTGGAATCCCAAGCATTGTGTAGAATGGCTGCAATCAGCTCCGGCTGACATGGTGCAGTTGTAACGCGACGCAGCCGTGCCTGGTGTAATTTAGCAGTAAGAAGCAATGCAATTTAGCGCCATGGACAGAGTCAGCAGCAAAACACGTTTTAGTCACCTAAAAACATTCTGTGCAAGTGTATGCCATATTTACAATATTTTCAGCACTTTTACTTGCCATCAGACAGCCTTTTCTGTCGGGAAGCCGCTGTTAAATGAGTAATAAATAAATAAACAGAAATTTTACGTCACCGAACATGATAGTTGCTGCCTTAGTTGGTTAGTTAGTTTGTATTACTGTGTGATGTTGGTTAGTTCGGAGCCAGATTCACCAAAGTCACACAGTAACACAAAAAACTAACCACAAACCAACTGAAGTAGTCTGGGTGCTTTGGAGAGAGTGAGATCTGGCTTATAAAACAGCAATTTCCTCTTGGAAAATGCTGTCTGACAGCAAGGTAAAGGAGTGAGAATATTCTAAATATAGTGTACACTTAAACTGATGTTGATTTTTTATTAGGTGGCTAAAATATGTTTTGCTGCAGACCCTGTCCACAGCAGTACATTGCTTAGCTTCTTCACTAGTACTCCTGCTGCTTCTTCAAACTGAGAGCATGCCGACTGTCATCTACTGTAAGAAATACACTGACTATGGATAAGTTTGAAAATGTGAATTTTAGCAACACAATTGCATAACCAATCATACGCTTCCCTATTCACCCTCAAAATCATGCACTTGCATGACAAAAATAAACTCATTCACACTCTTCCTTTCTGTTTACCAGCATCACAAATGCTCTCTGTGTGACAAAGTATAAAAGATGACCTTTAAACACCGCCTTGGTCTTGTGAGGCTCAGCACAAGGAAAACACAAAGTGCCTTGGTAACCCCTGAGTGTTTACTTTCCACCAAACTGCTTTCAAGCGCTTGGCTTTCATTGGTCTAAAACAGTGGTAGGATTTGCATTTGTCACAGTGTGCTTAGAGTAATAGAAACAAATCATTCGTCTCACAATTAATGAAAATGTTAACTAAAAATGTAGCAGCTATGCCTCTCTGAACATATACTTTACATAAAAAAATAGGTTAAAATACAGGTAAAATACAATACTGTACACCCAACAAGTGTGTAGTAACACTGATCAATCAATACCTAAAAAAGGAAATGTAAATAATACATAGTTACTGTCCATTTCTAACCGCTCCCTCAGTTTACCTGTCTGTAGCTGGAGGTGAAGGCTCCCAGGTAAGCCACTATGCCCGCTGAGATAAGGATGTCCCCTGTCAGATTATTGTAGAGCTCTCCAGATTGAAGGCCATTTCACTCCAGCGTGTTTTCTCTCCACCCAGGCCTCCAATAAGCTGCTCAGCTCGCTCCAGCTTCTTACTGCACAGATCCACCTGGAGGACATCATCAGAGGTGGAGGAGGAAAGCAAACATTTGTTCCACTGTGGCTGTTTTCCCAGGTTAACGAACAGAATGACAGCCATGCTAACTGGAACAAGTTTGTGGAAATCAGTAGTCACTGATTTGGGCAAGCTGTTTGGTCTATCAGTGGCTTCAACAGAGTATACGTATGTTTATGTCAGTTTTTCATCCAGAACTGTAGTTACACTTGTAAATCTTTTTTAGTTTACACATCCAGATATCCATACATATCCACTGATCCATCTGAAACATCATTTTTCTTTCACTTCAAATGATGACAGCTATTAAAACAAATTTTTAATTATCTGCAATCACACAAACAGTCAAAGAAACAGATAGAATCAGCACAAACCTGATTCTCCAGGTCGGCTTTTTTGTTTTTGTTAGCATCCAAAGTCTCCTGAAGTTTTGCAAGTTTATCTTGGACTTCTTTGAGGGCTGCCTGCTTTTTCTGGAGGCTCTCCATGGCCACCTTCAGCTCCCCCTCAGCCTGTGCCAGCTTCTCCTTCTTCGGAGCCACCACCTTGGCCACTCTTACGGATACATGAAGCATTTCATTTAGGAGAATTGTGTAACAAGCAAACACTTATAGGATAAGGAACCCCTCAGGCAGTGCAGGATCTTGAATGAGTTGGGTGAACCAGATTGATATTTGAGCCACAAGTGAAATTTACACTGTGATGATGGTGACAGCACTGTCAAAACACTGTATGCCATAGAACATGCCCTAAAACCTATCTGGAACTGAACAAGTGTAACCAGTGTATTTTTTACTGGCCAAATTCTATAACTTCCTGATGACTTTTATATGATTCATAGCTGAGGATATAATATGATATGATATATATGATATAACACTTATGCAATATTATATGATAAGTATGCTTATAGCATTGACTGAGTTTTGTGCAGCATTATTATTAAACACGGTCACAGGGTTGCAGCAACAAGAATTAATTTAATCAAAAACAAGTTCTAGTCAGAGTTTATCAAAAGTTAAAAATAAGTAAATCCAAACTGAAAATATAGCAGAACTCTGTTAATTAAAAACTAACCTCTTTTTAGTAATTCCAAGTTTACTGATGTGAACTGAAATTAAATATAGCTTAATCAGTATGTAGATGCTTGCCTACCCAAATTTAAATAAATAAATAAATAAGTTTCAGTGCTGTCAGGACTTTACTAAGTATAAAAGAGGAAGAAAGACCTTTAACATTCGGCTACTCTGTATCGCTTTATTAAAATGTTACATTTTTTGCCAGCTAGCTAAAAGGTTAGCCTAATTAGCCTAATCATGATGGCTGGCAGAGAAGCTCTAATCTGTACTTTGAGAAAACTTTGTTGGCTGCATTAATGAGGCAATATAACCAAGCAATAGAAGACCCTTTAAAGCTACCAATAACCAAGCTTCACTCCACTTACTCAGACGGAGGAAAATCCCTCTCAACCTTTGTGAACACGCATCAATTTTCATAATTGAGAGCACAGAAGAGGAAGAACATTACTTACTTGTCATATTTGTCCATGGCACAGACCCACTTACACATGCCTTCAGCTGCAGTGGATGCAGTTCGAATCTTCTCTGGTACAAAGTCTGGGTTGGTAATGTACTTGTTGCGGATGATGGCGATGAAATTTGGTGGGATGTTGTCCTTGTCATACTCATGAAGGCTTTGGAGAAACCTCATGTCTCCCAGCAGCTTTTTGGCCGGGCCCCAAAAGTCTTCCACTTTTTTACCGGAGCCTGAGGGGTCAGGCACACGATCGGGTTTGATGCCTTTGAGAATGCAGATCGCCTCCATCACCAGCTTGACAGCTGTGGGTGGACTTTTCATGGACTTCACCACTGTGATATCCTGCACAATAAAAAGAAACATATCCATACTGTAGGTTTGGTCTCTTCACTATTCTATTCCAGGACATCTGGCCCAGATGTAAGGGCACTTTCCTACCTTCAAATAACGGTGCTGCCTAGAATCATTAAGGGTTTTTCAGCTTGTCTCTAGAGGAGAACCCTTTTTGGTTCCTATTAGAACCTTTTATAAAGGCCACTTGGAACCCTGTCAGAAAGTTCTACCTAGAACCAAACAAAGGGTTATACCTAGAACCACCTGTGAAACGTGGGAGGTACTACAGAGAACCCTTCAGACTGAGAACATTCTCTGGGGATTTTATCTAGAACATTTCCAGGGTGCTAACAAGAACCCAACCAGGAGTTCTACATAAAACCCTTTTCTATTCCAAAGATTTTATTTAGAACACACTCAGGTGGTTCTGCTGAGAACCTTTTTTTATTCCAAGAGTTTTACCCAGAACACACCCAGGGGGTCCACCTGAGACACTTTTTAGATTCCAAGTGTTTGGTCTAGAAAACATTCAGAGAGTTCTACCGAGAACCTTTTTATATTGCATCGGTTCTACTGAGAACCTTTTTATATTCCAAAGGTATTATCTAGTAGCCAAGAAAAAGGTTCTACCGAGACCTTTTTTTTCAAAGGGTTTTATCTAGAACACATTTAGTAGTTCTACCGAAAACCTTTTTACATACCAAGGGTTTTATCGAGAACAGACTCAGAGGGTTCTACCTAAAAGCCATTAAGTTGGTTAAAGAACTTTTTTATATTTCAAGGGTTTTATCTTGAACTCATTTAGGAGGTTCTACTGAGAACCTTATACTCCAAGGGTTTTATCTCGGACCCACCTAGAGGGTTCTATTGGTATAAAGAATCCTTGACAAGCCCTACATGAAAGAGTTCTTCAAGGATTTCAACAATCCTTGAAGAACTGTATCTTCTCAAAAATGTTCTTTGGATGAAAAGGGTTCTTAATGGAACCCCTGGTCTTACAAAGAACCCTTGACAGAACCTTTCATCCAAAAAAGCAAATGGTTCTGGGTAGAACTTCAGCCCTTCAGGAAGATTCCTTTTGGAATTGTGGAGTGTACATAAGGAAAAAAACAACATATTTACCTGAGTGGTGAGAGTATTTAATGCAGCCAGGGCTGACTCCAGGATAGGCATTGCTTCAGCCAGGTCAGCATCACACTCATCCTTGATGGCCTTGGCAGCCATGGCTTGTTCGTTGGCTATGGCCTCATCCACTTTCACCACCTTCTCTGTCTCGGCCACCTCCACAGATTCGTGCTCAATCACCACCATCATCTCATCTACCTCCTTGCTAGCCACAAGCAGCTGTGGCTGTAAAGCCTCCAGCTCAACTTGCATAGAGGCCACCTGGTCGGCTGCTGACTCGAGCTTCTCCAGGCCCACCTCATAGCGGCGTTTCAGCTTCATCACCTCACTGGACAAAGGACAGAGAAAGATAAGAAAAAACATCCTCATTTTACACATGGAAACTGGAATTTTAATTTTGTGCTGGTCTTTTTGGGCCCACTTTGAATATAAGTATTTTATAGTTACAGGAAACTTTATCTAGAATCACGATGCAGTAATACAAACATCAAATAACAGTTAAAATCACAATGTACATGTTGAATATAATCTTACGCTCTTTTTGTCTTCAGCAGGGCCTTGAAGGTGGAAATGAGCTCCAGGTATGAGGTTGGGGTGACGTAGTTGTGGCGCTGCAGCTCAGCCAAAAAGCGAACTGATAGTTCAATGGTTGAGGTGTGGAAGCTCTTGCACATGTTGATGCAGCCTTCTCTGGACTCATCTGTCATCTCAACGTCCTCTAGGAAGCGACAGGCCACTGCCTGCAGGGCATCTTCAGGCCAGGTCTGATAACAAAGGAAATATGCTGTACTGCCACTCTGCTGCCATCGTGCATTTTAATCTCTGCTATGCATTTCTGGTGATGTCATCAATTACCACAGATGGAAGCCCAAAGAAAGATTTGGTCATACAATATGTTGAAAGGTACTTCTGGTATTTTTCAACCTGGACCCTATTTTCCAATGTTTTTGTGTCTAAGTGATGAATGGGTAAAACAGTTTTCTGAAATTGGTCTAGTATTAAGCGAAAGCACTGCAGCCATCAGCCGGAAAAACATGCAACACTGTAATTCTTATGGATTAATACACACAAAGTCAAAGTCAAAGTAATTCCACTGTAAGTGCTTGCTTTGTCACTGACAGGCTCAGATTGTTCTTTTAAGTCTTTGACAACATTATGGAAAGGACTGCTACAGATATAGACCTTTGTTTAAAGAGTAAGATATCTTTTGTTTAAACTGGAAACAATTGTTTTATTGTTTTAAACCCTCAATTCACCGTGTTAGATGTGAAAATATTGGGAGAGGAGCAAAAAGAGAGTCAGACATCAGAGATGCAGAAGGGAGAAATGATGTGTACTGCAATAATATTTCCTAAATCCTATCCCATCCTAAAATGTTTTAAAACAAATTTTATATTAATTATACAAAACACAAAGAAACTGTGATCATTTTCACCTCTTTCGGCCATAGGCCGTCATACTGACCACATGGAAATTGCTGCTGTTATACTGTTACTTTTTGCACAGTTGGAGATGCATCTTGATTGCTTAGTAAATACCATTTTTTGCTCTGAGTAATTCTAGATTCATCTAAAATTTGAATCAGATCGCTGATGGTTATTATCCTACAGAAAAATACTGCTGTGAATATATGCAATCATTACCATTTACTACATGCCATGCATGTATATTGATAAATATATAAATAAATTTGACAAAATTTACATTTTGGTGTTGCTTCATTTTTAAAAAGATAACCTGTCAGAATAAATGCATTAATCTCTTAGTCTGGTATTTATCATGAGAGATAATAGATAAAGATGATCCATCTCTGTAGTGATCCTTTACATAATCTTAGAATAACAATCTGAGCCTGTCAGAGGACAAAACAAGCAGTTCAGTGGACTGCTGCCAGCTTTGGTTGTCTCGCTCAATGAAGGACCAATTTTGAAAACTGTTGCTCCCATTAGTCACTTAGAAATAAAAACATGGGAAAATAGGGTCAAGGTTGAAACATTCCTTAGTTACCCTTAAGAAGTGAAGTAAAAAATTTTTTACATTTTTCATAGTCACACTCTATGACGATGCAATTACTTTCATACACAATATATTATCCCTGTCTTTTGATTAATTACCTGAGGCATCACACCAGAACTCAAACAGCACACATATACACACCTGGAACCAGTTAATGGTGCAGCAATTAATGAGGGCAGGGAAACGTCTCAAACGGTTCCTAAAGGCATCTCCAATGGGACTCATGGCCAACACCACATGCAGCTGTGTGCGACAGCGCTCTACAAACATGTTGAAAAGGGACAAGGGGCTGCCGTCTGTCTGCTTGTCACGGTCACGCTGCCGATCCAACACACGCATACGCTCACAGATTTCCTGCTTCTCATCAACAGCAAACAGGTTAGGTACCTAGAAACAACCGATGGATAACAGAATAGTGTGTGTTCTGCCTTTCTGAAATAGAACACCTTTGCACCTCTCACCATTCTTTCTAATTACATTACATCCATTGTAATTGTCCAACCATGTATTTATCAACCATTCAACCAATCAAACCTTCATTCACTGATCAATCATCAAACATCAGTTTGTACCACTGACTGTTAATAAAGATGGATGACGTGGCTCCACTTCCTTTCTCTGTACAAGAATAAAGCCAAAATATGAGTGCTGCTATCTTGCGTTGGTGACGTAATTTAGAGATCTCACAGCAGTGATCAAGGTCGGAGCCATGGTCTCAAGGTCCTGCCCATACGCTCAGCCGACTCAATCTCAAGCAGAGCTCAGCTGTCAATCATGACTTCGATGCATCTAATCACTAATCTAAAACCAAACTTACCAGAAAAATGAACACTTGAACACACATCACCGTGATAAGAACTACCTACAATGACAGAAACCTTCTTTGGGAAAAATTTATTTGATGTGTACGTTTAGTTTGGCCCATGTCATGTAAGAACATTGAGGGTGCGGGGTTTATGACCTATACTGCAGCCAGCCACCAGAGGGTGATCAAGATGTTTTGGCTTTTTGAGGAGCTGTCATATTGTCCATCTTTATATGCAGTCAGTGGTTTATACATGTTTGTCATCTTGCCTCAATCCATCCATGTCCCCTCCCATATACTTTACCTCACCAGTGTTGAGCAGGTTTCCAACGTCCTCCAGGAATGACTCCATTTTGATTTGAGTGTCAGTGAAGAGGAAAACGCCATGAGCTTCCCCCTGTGTGGACTTCCTCATGATAAGCTTCAGGTCATCATGCCATTCAGTGGTCCCGTAGGTCTTGGAGATTTCCACCTGGAAAAGCTCCGCCTCTGCCATGTAGGCAGCCAACCGGGTGAGAGACTGCCGTCCGCTCCCACCCACACCCACCAGCAGGGCGTGGCCACTCGGTTGCTTGAGAATGCGGGAAATGCGACACACGTGTTCTATGGCAAAGCGGAAGAGCACCAGATTCATGGGCGCTTTGCTGATGTTGTTGAACTCCTCCAGGTGCGACTCCACCACCTGCCGGAGCTGATCGAGGTTGTTCACCTCACGGTAGTTTCGGTCCTCACCCTTGGGGTCGTGAAAGTCGCAGAACATGAGGCTGCGCAGGTCATCCTCTGTGACCTTTCCATCACGGTCCTGGTCCAGATGTTGGAAGAGCTGATGGAAGTTTTCCTTCATGTGACTCTGAAACACTGCCTGTAAATGGCTCACGAGCCAGGACCGATCTGTGTCATGAACCAATCGATCATAGTAAAACCCTTAGGACCTGTGGATCAACAGGAAGAAGAAAAGTGACTGTGAGATAAAGATAAAAAGAGTGAAAACTAAAGAGACATAGCAACAGAGGAAGTTCCAAAGAAATACTATGTCTAAAAGGCAGGGTTTAGTTTGAAGCTTTTTTGTGCTCACAAAAGGTTTATTTCTCTCAACTTTATTCTCAAATTTGTCAAAATCCATGATAGTGAACACTTCTCCTTTGCCAAGATAATCCAGCCGGACAGGTGTGGCATATAGAGATCCTGATTAAACAGCAGAATTATTGCACAGGTGATCCTTGGACTGGTTACAATAAAAGGCAACTCTAAAATGTGCAGGTGGTCTGGAAAAAGAGACATTTATTGGCTAGTACTCATTGCCTTTGGGTTGGTTTGCATCTTCAATTTGCATGCAGTTTACCTTTCGTGAACTTTATTTTTAACTGCATTTCTGAAGTATAGACCAGACCCTTTCACTTCTATTTTGGGTGAGACCCACTAATTCACACCTCTGTTCCACTTGCAACATTAAGTAGAAGGTCTAACACAATGTTTCTCTCAGCTCTGCAGCCTCAGATAAAATGTGGCAACCATTTTTGTCTTATCTATCAAGAATGGCCTAAAGTGTCTGTGTTTATTATGAATGTTTGTGTATACAGGTGTGTAGATAGTGTATGTGGGTTATGTACTGTATATGTTTCTCTTAGTCAATGTAACATATTACAGACATCTATTCAATGCCTAGTGTTGATTGTTGTACTGATTTGTAACACATGAGAGCAGGTTTTCTTTTGTTTTGTTTTTTGTTTTTTTGTGTGTTGTTTTGTTTTTTGTCTCGGTTTACCTTCGAGGATATGGGACGTGTTAAGCTTGTGCAGTTTGTGCATGTCGTTTGCCTCGGCAGGTGATGACCACTGCCCTGTATTTGTGTATGTATGACTGTGCCTTCACTGTGATCAGTCCAAGACACACCTGTGCACTAGTACTGCTGTTAAACCACATCTCTATAAGCCACACCTGTCCAGTGGATGGATTATCTTGGCAAAAGAGATGCTCACTGACACAGATTTTAACAAATTTGCGACAGAAGCAGATTTTTTTTTTTTTTACTTAAACACATGATAATTTGGAGCAGATACAAAAGTGTTGCATTAATATTTTTGTTGGGTGTATTTCTATTTTCTTTGCACACTTCGGTTACTGTACATAGCTGTCAGGTGTTTTCCACTGTTTGTCGTGTAAAACTTTACCTCATGCACCCACAGGCGTTTGATGACAGATGGTTCATCTGCAGTCTCTGGCCGTGACAGGCAGATGCCCTGGATGACCCGGGAGACATCGCGCAGATTGAACAAGTAATGGGACTTTGTGGGGGTTGGTAGCAGGTTCTTGGTGGCCTCTTGGTACACTGACATGGTACTGTTAACGATCTGAGAAGTCAGACCCGCAAATGGCTTCGGAAAAGAAAACCTGCGGATGAAATGGTTGATTTACGGTTCAGAGCCCGTTCAGATTATCTCCTACAGATTAGATATGAAAGTCTATCTCTAATTTGTGGTTCTATCACTGAAACATTTATAAGACAAATAAACAAAATAAACATGATCAAGGATACTTTTATTATCATTTAGCATTAACAATGTATTTCTAAAACGCCAAAAACTGTGAAAGCATGAAATTGCTATCTTGTTAGAATGCAAGTGATATTTCTATTTGCAGGAGTGGTTGAGTAGATCTGAAACCTATCCAACTGATTTGATTGCTTCAGGACTTGTGGTCTCTGAGGTAAACATTGTAGCAGTGGAGTACGAAAAGAGGATAAAGAACATATTTAATCCTCTAATCACTGAAACCAAAACTGATGTGTAGAATAATTTATCCTCCTAACTTTTAGCTGCATGTCTGTTATAATATTGTTTTCATTTCATTTGAAGTGAACGAATGTGTTATAAGATGACCCACCATGGCATTTGTCAAAGATCACAAATCTTTGCTTAAAGCTACTAAAATGTAAACACGGGCTCATTTCATCTAATGTCATGGAGGATCCGGCCCGGTGGCAGGCATTAAGAATAACTCTACAGAAATATCCAATCTTCTCATGGATGGTTTTGTTAACTTATGTTGGTCATATAGAAGCATCAGTATTAAATTGAGACTGTACCAGTAGTAGCTTTAATAATAATTTACAATTTGTTATGGTGCTAAAAATGATGGGATACTCCCTAACTTAAAATATTAGGTCAAATGCCACATAGTACGTAAGGAAATTAAAAGATGTAGTTCATGTGCATCAGATAACTCAGAGGATTATATGATGAAAATGTGCACTTACTTTGTGTCAATCTGGGGCAAAAGCATCTCACAAATTACACATGCTGTGTAGTTACCGTATAGTGAAATGCCAGTCTATGATCCTGGAGAAGATGGTGTACATGGTCTTCTCGTCAAAATCATTAATGGTAATCATGTTGAAGTGGCGCAGGTAGCGAGGTGTGACAGGGTTCCGGCCTCCACCTAAGAAGCAAGAAGAACAAAAAAAAAACTATAATGTCTGACAGAATAACACTTCTGATAGGTATATATTACTCTAATACTAACCCTGTGCTTTATCATCCACAGTTACTATTTGTTTAATATGTTTATATGTATCCGTCTATCTTATGTATTCAGGAGCTAAAGACAATTTTCCACACTGGTGCACAGCAAGCTTCTGTTCTATTCTATTTTTTTAAACTTTGAATATTATTACTATTTCAGTTTTTAAGTGCAAAAATGTATTAAAAGATGACTAAAGAACCATGACACTGACAAACAAAAACTACATATTGCTCTCATGCTTGAAAGGATGTAATAAGATTCAACAGGTAATCTCATTCAGTATGAACACATCTGGACTCACAATATTGGACCCAGCATAGTCAGAGTTTCAATAGTTTTGTATTTTTCATTCGTTTTTATTTTGTTTTTTTCCAGAGAGGGTTTGCTCATTTCATTTTAGTTTTTATTGTTTAATAATGTTCAGCACTGGTTTAATTTTTATTAGTTTAGGATAGTTATTTACAATACAAATAAAACTTTGTGATGGTAATTGACTCACAGATATGTAGACACTCCAGTTTCAATAAACATGCACCAATGCCTCCTCATGCTTTTTATGTTGATAAATATGACAAACTGACAAAGGCAGTTAAAAGCAAAGGCTGTTCAGTATATTTTAATGTTATTTTAGTTAGTTTTGTGTGTACATTGCTTCAGTTAGTCTAGTTTTCATTTTTATTTCAGTTAACTAAAATGGTTTTTCATACCTAGTTTTAGTTTTGAGTTTTGTTTTAACTGTAATAACTCTGGCCATAGCACACAGCGACAGGGAAACCAGTCATATCTCAAGACATGATCAGTTCAGCATCACTTGCAAGGCAATAGCAGAACAACATTTACTGTGAGCTCTATGGTACAGATATGTTTGAGTTACCAGTTTTAAATGAGATAACACAACATAGCATTGGTCTCAATTTGAGACACACATTTACATTGGTAATTCAAAATACTTGGACACCAATAAAAATTGGCTCGCCCATTGTTTTCCCCGGTGTGGGTTCAGTGGTTGCCATGGCCATACTGGGCAGCAGCCCAGAAAAGCTTAACAACTGTCAGCACAGGCATCAGAAGCAAATACTGTAGCTGTGTGGGCACCTGAGTGTGGCACCCAGCCTGTTTCTCTTGCAGCTGTCGCTGCCAGCTGCCTCAGTGGACAAGGACGGTTTCATGTTTACACTGGTGGTTGTAGTGGAGGTGGAAGTGGTAAACACTTGCTATCTGTGAGCACCTTAAGGCAGTGAGAAGCTCCACAAAACAGCAGCTAGTGGTTTGTGACAGTGAATCAACAACACTTCAGCAGCAGTTTTAGAGACAGGGGAAAACAAAGTGTTTGCCCACCTAACCACCTGCATTTTGTTAACCAATCTAGAGCTTTGATACAGTAACACTGTTGCAACAATATGCTTCTAATACACTTAAGGGCACCACATCTGCTACATGCTGTAACATGTAATTTTAACAATTGTTTGAACTATCAATGCCCATAAAGGAACTGAGACTGGGACTTAGCTTTGGCTATGAATATGTGAACAGTACATTGAAGACTGCTTCTGCAACTGTTAACGTTTTTTCTGTATTTATCCATTTAAAATAAACTATTAAACTAAACTAACTACTCACCAGGCGGTCCCATAGCACACATGATCTGGATATCCACCAGGTTGATCATGGAGCAGTCCTTCATGTCATACCAGTTCCAGTGGTCGAGCCACTGGCGCAGCAGCTCCACAGGGGGCTGAGCACCATAAACCTCCCTAGCTGGCATGTTCACATCATCCACAAACACCACCTGGTCAGATAGAATATTAGAACACTTAGGTGCATTTTAGTGAGGCAGGTAAAAGCACAAAAAGACAACAAAATCCAAAAAGTCTTGTTTGATATAGGGTTATGCAGACAACAGGAGGGAACACAGGGGGAAAAAACAAAGGCACTCCATCTTCTGGTGAAATGATACTTTCTCCTTCAAGCAAATGCAAAAAAACAGATTGACGCATATCAGCTCTACATTTTCATCAGCATCTGACAAAGCCATAATCAGTCTGAATTATATGTAGTACATAACCCATCGAGGGTGCTAGACTGATGCCTTAAGCCCTATACACATACATGCCCCTCCACCAAAAAAGTAACAATTAGTAATCAACATTACGTGGAAAATAAAATTCTGAGAAACCCAACAAATACCAATAAATAACAATTCCACAATTTGCAAAAAACTTGAATCCTGGCTTCCTTTTGCATTTTAGAATTCATTTTAAGCTATACAGCTGAAATGTTTTGAACTGTGTCGAACCTTAGAGCCTCCTGGCCCTCCTGGTGGTTCCAAGCCTAAATCTAAATCTAAAGGTGATCATGCTTTTTTCATCAGGGTCCCTCAACTTTGGAACAGCCTGCTTGAGGAGAAGAGGTTTGTAGAATCATTGACATTTTTTAAATAACTTCTTACAAACCATTTTTATAGCCTTGATGCCACCATTTTATTCTTCTGAATCTTTTATTCTTTTTTGTTTCTATTGACATTATTCAATGCTGTCTTTTTATCTTTCTATTCTTTTGTTTCAAAATACTTCTAAATAAAAGCATTGCTCTTATTGTCCTTATCTCTTTTAAAGTTCTGTCTCATTTCTTCTATGTTCTGGGGTCTTTCTTGTGTTTTACCTTATATACATATGTACAGAAAAAAACAGTGTAAGGGGAAAATAACTAGCCTATATCCAATCCATATACGTGTGTGTGTATTCTGCAAATTGTTGAATGCTATATATTGGTATTTGTTGTTTTTTTTCTCAGAATTTGATATATGTATGTTCACTTAATGTTAATTACTGTCATATTCCATTTTTGTTTATGGGGCTTAATTCATCAATCGAGCACACTCAACAGGTTTAATTCAGGCTGGTTATGTGTTTGACAGACCCTGATGAAGACGTAAAGTCTATATGTTTAGGTCTGTTTGTTTGCCTTGACTTGAACAAGAAATTTATTGTATCATTTTGCCAGAAGAAGGATTGCCTTAGTTTTGTTTCCCCCAGTGGTTGTCTGCACAATTCAATACTACATGATGTTTGATATCAGAACTTTACTTTACTGATCTACACTTTTTACACCTGCATCTCAAAATAAAACTGTGCTTATTATAAAAAGACTACAAACCTTTACAAGTGCTACCATTTTAGTGACTCACTTTGCTGATATGATATGAGCACAAACTGAAAAACAAGCAAGTCATACCAATATAAATACCATATGAACATAAGAAACAGTCCATACCATTTTCTTCCCCAACGGAGGGCCGAACACTCCCTTGCGCCGCTTATCTAGCTTAGACATAATAATGTTTTGGGTCTGGGCGGCTGTAGTCTGGGCTGAGAAGTTGATAAATAATGGGCTGTACACATCCTTCTGCAGCTGATTCAATAGGAAGTCCTGGGCAGGAGATATTAAAAATATGAACACAGATTATCATCACATGTCATAGTATGGAAGTTTACATAACACAATAAGGCAAAATGGTTCCACACTGTCATAAGACTGCAATAAGAGATATAATTAGGAAAAGAGATGCTTTATAAATAAGTACTTTATGACAATTAAGGAAATAATTACAGGGGATTATTTACTCAATTAATCAATTAGTTGTTTCGTCTTTAAAATGTCAGAAAAAGGTGAACGATATTGATCAGTGTTTCTCAAAACTCAAGGTGAGGTCCTCAAATGTCTTGTTTTGTCCACAACCCTAAGATATTCAGTTTACTGTCATGGAGGAGTAACAAGAAGAAAATATTCACATTTGAGAAGCTCAAATCAGAGAATCTGGACATTTTTTCTTTAAAAAAAAATACTCAAAAAAATTAATAAACTCTGAAAATAGTTGCCAATTAATTTGATAATTGATTAATAATTGATTATTCGATTAATTGTTGCAGTTCTACACAGCATCATATTGCTCATTCTCTGACAGCATTATGAAACATATACGAATAGGCCTACATATTAAACACATGTAAGTGAATACCAGACAGCATTCAGAGCAGGCTCATAAAAATAATCTGTTATATTTCAGATCTAAACTTGACAGTAGATTGACTAAATTTTACTTCAATAAACTTCTTAGGAACCAATTAATTCATCATCAATTAATCATTATAATTCCTGATTTTGTGTGTTTTTACTGGGATACAGAACACCTTATGTGACTTATGAAGGCCTGGGAATGTCATCGACATAATTCAGTTAAAATTAATTATCAACTTGATTTATGATTGCAGACTTGGAAAAAAAGAAAAATGTGCATTTGGTTGAGAACGTTTCAAAGTAATTTCACTCTATTCTCAGTCAGCATGCCAAAGACAGCCTACACAGGTATTCTATTTGATCCTGGCAAATGGTCGTGATAGGCTTTGTAATCTAATTAAAAGTGGAATTTAGTGATTATTTCATTAGATAAAAACTGGATATCAGTTGATCCCTGAAAATGACTGTGAAATGAACTAGGGAGTTAGTTACCCTCTGAGGATCTGAAGTATCTGAAGATATGATCTAAAGTAATGCTCTCCAGGTCACAAGGGTAAAATCAATGAGTTTTTGATTTTACTTTGAAGTATACAAAAGGGCATTTTACTTAAAGCTAAAAGAGGCTTTTACAAAAGGCCATTTTGATAAAAATGCCCTTTTGGACAAATTACCTTTTCTGTTTCTATGAACAAAGAACGGAGAACATAGTCATATGCGATTTGATGTCTATTATTAAGATTGAATCTATTTTCATGGTGCTTTCATTATGCACTGTGAGTTCAGAGCTCACACGTATATAAGAATGCACACAGTGCTCACCATACATATGCTTGTGAAATCATGTGAGTAATGACCTGCATAATTAAAGGGGACTTGTGATGTGAATGATCACAGGTGGCAGCCATGGTGCATCATCATCCTCTTGTCTAAATTATGAACCAGACAGAGAGAAGCTCTGTCTCGCTCAAGAGTCCACTGAGGCAGGTGACGGAGCATTGTGTACAGCTGTATGATGCTACTGGTGCAGGCATCATGCCAGCCATATTCTTATGGTCTGAGTAGCTGGTGCTCCTTTATCACTCCTGCCAGATTTGGGATTCAGCCACAGTCTGCTGGTTGCATGGGACAGAGCTGCTCCACCAAGCACACAGGCAGGAAGTGGAGAACAAGGCAGGCTCCCCAGTGAGATGATCTCTATTCACCCCAGAGTCTCAAGTTTGAGCACACTAATGGATGAACTAATGAAGCAAAGGGAAGGAGGGGGGATTAGTCCTTGATATAAATAGCTGAAGGTCTGCTGAGAGATACTCAGTATTCCTCCAAGGTGGCCGTTTCACACCTGGTGTCTGCGGCTGTATTGCCTCCAAATGATTTGTGTGTACAGAGCACTTGCTTGAGTTTCCTGAGGCTGGGGCAACGCTGCTTAGAAACAAATGCTCACTCATGCTACACAATGATGTTATTGATTTCACAGGCAGTGTTTTTCTGTACATGATAATAATCATTTCTGCTATTAAAAATTGCTTTAAACCCAATCTCCAATTCCCTTGGAGAGCAGACGACAGGCAGAAAGAGAGGCAGACGGAGCTAAAAAAAAAAAAAAAGCAGACCAATTTAGCTCATGCTTATTATAGGTACCCTGTGGAGTTTTTGATCTCATGTAGCACAATGGGGCGATGTTTTGATGAATGGGTCCCAGTTTTGGTTGTATCCTGGGACTCACAGGCATGAGTATGCAGTTGGGCCTGATACCCAGTCCTGCCAATGGTTTCCTGCTATGCCATTGATTGACCATTGGTGGCAGTTGGTGCCAAGGGACACAGAAATGTGCTAGCAAACATAGACGTAGCTAGCAAATGCATGTACACAATAACAGTTTCAAAATATTCAAAAATTTAACTTAATGAGGAAAGAAATGCATGTTTGTTAGATACACAAAATGCATTTTGGTGAGAAACACTGAATGCAAACAATTATTTACATGAAACCGCAGCAGTACTAGTGCTGCATCAGACTCAGAATTTTGTCAGTTGAATTGGATTTGGCTGTTTAGTGCAAAGATTTGACAATTCATTCCCTTTTTTCAGCTCAGGGCCACACTAAATTACAAATTTAGCCTACTTGAGAATGTTTCTTCGTTATACATGATATAAAAACACCAGATTCCCACATAGTCAGAGCCAGTAAAAATGTGCATCCTCCTGCTCAGAGTTCAGGTATAAAATTCCAGTGCATTGAGGAGCATACACGGGAGGTGAGTGACATGCAAAAGTGGCTAACAGTGCGTCACCTGCTCCATTTCTATCACTCTTCTCCATTTCCATCACAGTTTACAGCCTGTCATTATGTTGCATAGCTCTGGATACAATGACACAGCTAAAAAACAAGAGCTGAACTCATTTCACCATCTCAAAGTATCAAGGTAATTTGTTATTATACAACATAGGGTTGCACAATTACATGAGCTATAGTGTACTGCATGCTACATGCACATGCAATACAAATAAGTGATTAAATTCAGAATAGAATTGGATAAAACTGTAAAACAAGACAATCTGCATACCCATTAACACCCATTTCTGTAGTGCACTTTTTGAATTTGTGTCAGGTTGAATGTAAACATCAGCAACAAGAACAAGGAGGTGATAATGTGGTCGACATCTTCACAGAAAGGAACATATTATTCCCTTATACGGCTGCACCTATAATGCTTGTTTTTTTTAAATAATTAATCTATATATTATTTTTTCAATTAATTAATTTATCAACTAATCTAATGATTATTTCTGTTATTATTCAAATCTATAACAATTAATTTACCTAAAACACATACCAAAAAATGTCTCATTAATATTTCAATATTTTTTCAACATAATTCTGAAAAATAGACACATAAAGCACATTAGAATAATGACAATAGTGGCATATTTTAAAAAATTGTCAAATTTCCACACTATTTAATAGACTCCATGTCAGATGCCTTATCAGAAAAATAGTGGACCTCAAATCAAAAGGAGCAGTGATACATATTAATTTAATAACTTATCACTGTCAACCCTTCACTGAACTGGACAATCAGTATTTTGACTTAAAACTGAAACTGCTTATGACATGGAGTTAGTTCATCACTGGAGTCATATGCAAGTAAGATGATCACTGGCAGTTTATTTTTGCATCTGTGTGAGCCCAAGAAAATACTTTTCTGCGGACTGAAATGAATTACATTAGTTTTAGCCATTTCTCACTCATACGTGGCTGATAAAGTGAACAGAAAGTACAAAAAGGCAGAATAACACCGTTAGATGATTGTGGTGGAAAAGAAGTCGAAATTACCATTACATGATGCATGGTGTCAAGTTAACGGCAGCGGAGCAGACATCACTTTTAACACTGGAATGATGAAGAAACTTCTAGAAGATCTATCTTAAGTGAGTTCTGCTCACAGAAACATGATCCACATGTTGATAATCCTCATATATCATGTTTGGGTGCTGACACAAAGTAAACAAAGTAAAAATGCTGCTGCTGCTTCTACAGGAGGACAGGTCACTCACTGCTTCACTTCCAGCACTCGTGTGAAGCAGTTTTCCTGCTATGATGAGTCACACCCAGTTTGAGGAGCTAAACTGAGCCAACTGCATCTCTGTCTAAAATACTACAAGTATAATACTACTACTAATACTACAAGTGCAGCGACCAGCAGGTTCGCCATGACCCCACTCTCCCCGACACCCTGAACAATTTCTTTGCTCGTTTTGACTCATTCAGTAGCAGAGAGACTGTACATCTAATCCAGCTGGAGGAGCAGCACCAGCCTCTTGTCCTGCACCAAGTGTGTTCCACTCTAAGGAGGATCAACACCAGTAGAGCTGCAGGACCAGACTGGCTGAGACTTCAGGACTCTGAAGTCATGTGCTGTCCAACTGGCAGGGGTGTTCTTGGACATTTTAACCTGTCCCTGCAGTTGCCACGGTCCCTGCCTGCCTTAAAGCCTCCATAATTGTGCCTGTGCCCAAAAAATCAGCTATCTCCTGCCTTAACGACTACCGCCCTGTTGCTCTGACTCCTGTGATCATGAAGTGCTTTGAGAGGATTCTCCTGAAGAACATCAAGGAGGTAATTCCTGCTGGTCTGGACAGCCATCAGTTCGCCTACAAGGAGAACAGATCAACAGAGGATGCTATCTCATTAGCACTTCACACAGCCCTGACCCACCTGGAGCATCCCAACACCTATGGTAGGATATTATTTGTTGACTTCAGTTCAGCTTTTAATACAGTGGTCCCAGATAAGCTGGTACTGAAGCTTCTTAACCTTGGACTGCCCCCATTGCTGTGTCTCTGGATCAGGGCTTTTCTCACCAACAGACCTCAGGTGGTGAGAATAGGAGACTGTACATCGTCTACTCTGGTCCTGAACACAGGCACGCCGCAGGGTTGTGTGCTCAGCCCGGCCCTCTTCACTCTCTTCACCCACGACTGTTCCGCCATCCACTCCTCAAACATGGTCGTGAAGTTCACAGATGACACCATTGTGGTGGGTCTCATTTCGAACAATGATGAGACTTGAACACCAGCAAGAACAATGAGGACATTGTGGACTACAGGAGGACCAGAAAGATGGTGCACGCTCCTCTCCACATTCACAGGGAGGCAGTGGAGTGTGTAGACAACATCAAGTTCCTGGGTGTCCACATTACATCTGATCTGACCTGGTCCCTGAACACCTTGCACCTGGTGAAGAAAGCCCAGCAGAGGCTCTTCTTCCTTAGGAAGCTGAAATGGGCTGGACTCTCCCCTCCGCTGCTCGCTAACTTTTATATAGCCACAATCGAGAGCATCCTCTGTCTCAGTGCGACAGTGTGGTACGGCAGCTGCACAGCACCTTCCTTTCTGCTCAATGCAAAATACCTTAGTTCTTACCAAGCGTTACATTAATAAAACAATACATAGCAGGCAACTCACAGTAATGTAGACACTCTTGCCAGTACCAGTAGGGCCGATGAAAATAGTGGGCTTCTGGTGAGTGACGAGAAGCTCCATCAGTGCCATGTAGCGTACCGTGTTCTCAGTGGGCACGATGATCTCATTGAACTGCATGTCTTTGCATAGAGGGGGGGCAGACTTGAGCTCATCTGTCCACAGCTCCCACCTGCCTGGGCCCTGAAGAGGAAGGTGAAAAAGAGGTTAAGAGCTGCATTTGAGATAAGAAAATCCATAGTGCTTCTACTGAACCAAGGAGAGACATAATATTTTTACTGTAGGTAAGAACATATGACAGAAAGGAGCACACAAATGAATTTGTCTACACTGTGAGACATAGACAATACTGGAATTTGTACATAAAGCGGGGGGCAGGACTGTATATAACATTGATAACAAGAACATTGCTTTGTTCACCATCCTCCAGCATAAAATAATCATAATAAGCCAACTGAAGGCACATGGAGCTGTGTGACAGTCTGAAGCATTATACAAACACAAAAAATGAGCATCCCACTTCCCACTGTCTGAGGAAAAGAAAAATGTAATACTGGTATGTCACTTTGTTGTGTGACAAAATGACTGTATAATACTTGAGGTCACTCAGTAGGGTGCACATCTCTGCCAGTGATTCCACTGAGTAATTTCCAGTGAGAGAAACGCTATCTTCATGTAGAGACTATTTTTACAGAGGAGGACGGGGGACTGATAGAAAGCTGAACATTATGATGTTACAGTGACCTTTGACCTTTTGGACATAAAGTGTCATCACCTCATCATTTTATCCTATTAGATATTTGTGTGTAATTTTGTCATAATTGCTGTATGAAATCTTGAGTTATGGCCAAAAATGCATTTAGTGAGGTCGCTGTGACCTTTCACCACCAAAATCTACCACCACCCTTGAGTTCAAGTGGACGCTTGACCCAGATTTGAGGAAATTCCCTCCAAGCCTTCCTGAGGTAATGCCTTCATGAGTTTAAGTAAACATTTGCGCCAGATTTGAATAAATTCCCCTCAAGGTGTTCTTGAGATATCACATTGACAATAATGGGATGATCTGAAACCATAAAGCCTGTGGCCATAAAAACATAAAGGTGTAAAGGTCATAAAAAAAGGTTTTTCAAGGTTTTTCCAAAAGCCTGAATCACAGAGGTCCTTTAGCATACAGTCATGAATGTGCACAAAAACCTTAGGCTGATCTGTCCAGTAGTAGCTGTGATTAGCTCCTGAAAAGATGCAGGTCTGTCTCAATTGCACAATAATTAGAAGCAGCCCTACCTCTTTAATGAAGCGATACTGGTAGACTGATCCCTCAGTGGGTAGGGGCACTGTGAGCTGTTTAGGTGGAGCCTCAACAGTGGCCAGAATGCCATGGCAGGCCCGGGTCTCTTCACTTAAAGGGCCGTTCAGTACCTCCCTTACCACAGCATCAAACTTGTCCCGGCCCGAATCGTCACAGCTGGCACCCAGTGACCACACCAGGCAGAACACAAAGATGCCCTGTGTAAAGGGAAAGGACAACCATCACTGCTTTTTTTTGCAGTTAAATCATATTAATTTGTTTATCTACTGTGTATATTCAAGTATGTACATAATTTTAGGTGGCTTTAGGTGAGTTTGCTATTCCACACTGCTGCTGCATCATATTTATGAGCCTTTAATTAACACTTGTAACTGTAAAGTAGCAGATGAATGCAACTGAGCATAAAATAACATTTCCCTCTGAAATATCCTGCAATAAATGCATACTAAAGTAATTATAAAAAAATAAAAGTACTTCAGTAAGGTGCCAGCCCTTAAATTTATCCAGTGTTTGAGTAAATACACATGTTGCTGTAGCTTTTCCTGCATGGGAGGGACGTTTACTGTACAGTAAACAGGTTGGATGACTATGTGACAGCTTCATCTTGGTTGCTAAAACAGAATCTAAGTGAGTGTGTAAGTGAGTGAGTGAAGATGAAACCTGTTGAATGTGGTGCAAAATTAGTGTATATGTGAATATGTAAATAGATATATCAAATTGTATCAAAAGTCAGGTACAGCAACTGTGAATGCCTCAACCAGTGCGCAGATTATTTTATAAGACAAACACCAGAATCCACTGAGGAGAGACGTCTTTATTGGGAAAAACAGCAGGAATACTCTAGGAATTGGGAGTTCCTATGGCCTCATGAGCTATCATGAGCTTAGCAGCCTCATGATAGCTCCTGCTGTTAAAAGGCTGATTAATTCAACACTTTGATAATGACTGGCTGAGAAACATAGGAGAGAGGGTTGAAAAGCATTCATCAGTGCAATGTGCCACAGGGGGATAACAGCAGTGCTTTCAAAAGACAGGAATCCGAGGCAAAAAAAAAAAAAAAATCAATTTTAACTCACGCAGGGGGCAGAAGAAAGCACTCATCTGGTAAAACTTTTCTGATCTTCGTGGCCCTGTCTGGAGGCAGACTTGATTGGAACAATATGTAAAAGGGAAATGACAGGGTCTTTGGCATTTACTGTATCTGAGTTTTCTGTGTGGTAAAAGAAAGCTCCAGTATGTAAGATAGAGGGAGATCTATTGGCAGAATATGGCAGACACAAAATCTAATATTCGTAAATGTGTTTTCATTAGTATATATCGCCCGAAACTAACAACTGTTGTGTTTTTGTTACCTCAGAATGAGCATACAGACTCAGGACCTCTTCCACTGAGGTTACCATGTTGCACTGCCATATTTCTACAGTGGCACAGAGCAGACAAACCAAGCACTAGCTCTTGAGACTAGACTAAATCTCAGCCTAGTTTAGATCAACAGTTGTCTATTGACAGGTTTTGTTATTTACAGGCAATATTAAACCTAAGGATACCTGGTAATTCATTATTAGCTGGCACTATGAGGTTGGCCATTGTGTTGGCTCATTGTAGAAGCCTGAAGGAGCATGACGGCTGACTGATTAACCTTCATTAATTAAGATAACTTTCGCCGGTTCAGACAAGGTCACAGAATAATTATTAGACATGTCTATAAAACAGAGGTTTGTTTAACTCGACATGAACTCATACAAACTTGTCAAAATTGTGATTCAAAAACACATAAAACAGCATTGTTGTGTATGAGATTTCTGGTTTTCTATCCCCCAACAGGGGGCGCTGTCTAACATTTTGGCGAAGTACCTGTACATATATGCTGATCTGTCAGTCCCCATCACTATAGAGATCTGTCCTCTGTCACTGGCTGCCTCCCTTTTCTTTTGCTGTCTAGCCTACTGTAGCAAATGAGTGATTTTACCCATTTAGTGCAGTTTCTCTCTTTATGTAAGCCTTCTTTTTTACCCCCACAATGTATTTCTGCTTCCACAAGCACACACCCAAGCACAAAACATATGTGCGTGGTCAGCTGTAGTCTGACACATCAGTTAGTCTGATTGTTTTTTATTCGTTTGTTTTTTTGTACTGTATCATATATACTCATTTGGAAAGAATGCTGCATGTTGCATTATGCAAGTAGATGTTTAACACTCAGAGTGTGTGAAACAGAGGCATGGATGTGTTGAGATTTGTGAGAGCGTGAAGTAGATACTGTATGTGGCGGACTGCTTCCAGGACATTGGGGGGCACTATGAGACTTAAATTAATTTATTAATGCTGGCCCATAACCCATAATGGTCGTTTCATGATGCTGTATTGTTAATAACACTGTAGTAATTATTAGTAGCAGTACTGGGTGTGTATACAAACCTCCAGCCAGGAGAAAGTATTTTTTTCATTCATGCTCTTCATCTTTGCTTCATCATGAAACTCATCCATCATACAGTCCATCAGATTCATCAGGGACTTGACTAGATTGGTGTCAGAGGTCGGGGACAGCTCCTGAGATCGAGCGGGGGAAAAAAAAAGAAACACAACACTCATTAAAACTTGAAAAGAGGTGAGGTCTTAGTGTACAACTGGTCTCAGAACTCATTAAAAAGTTAGTATAGTTGACTAAACTTGTCAATCACGAAATGTCGCTGTAAGAAACTGGAAAAAGTAAAACTGAAATAACACAAAAAAGAACTATTTAAAAATGGTAAGACTTTGCTTCCAAAAAATGCAGGAAGAAATACACATATCAATGTAACATTTTGTCATGTTTGTAATTAAAACTGGAGCGAAATCCTCATGGAATGCAGAGTGAAAAAGTCTCTCAGCATATTCCAGCTATAAAATAAACTGTGTTTCCTGAGGATGGTTCAGCACCTTGGTAGCCTTTCGAATGAGCTGTAAGCAGGCGGGCAGCATGCGGTCAAAAAGGCCAGTGATGAGGTCTTTGTGCGCTGTGCTGACAGCGGCGGGCAGGGTATTGAGCCAGGACAGCATAAGGGGCCGCCAGCCAAGCATATGAGGCTCCATGTAGATCATGCCACAGCGAGACACCTGCCACAAACATATAAAAGACAAATCTAAGCCAGTGTCATTTAACACATAAAGATCAATTAGTTTATAAGCATATTATTCTTACTGCAGTATACAGACGACATTTTAGCGGTGCTGTGGCCCTAATTTGACCGAACATCCAAAGTTCATCCAAGCAGTCACATCATATCCTTTATACTGATGTATACTGTAAATAAGTATGTGCTGCATGTGTGATAATGAGTATCTCATGACTATATTACAGCCTTTTCCTAACGAGAAACTTTTTAATGAGATCCCACAGGTCTAAGTCCCACCCAAGGAACAGCTACAGAGAGGAGTGCAGGTAAAGTTGCAAGACAAGAAGAAAGATGAGCGGAGATGGCTAAAGATATAATGTATGAGCAGTAGCTGAGAGACATGCAGATATGACGGGAGAGAGGAAGAAAAAAGAAGAGTGAGTCTTTCGGATAGGACATAAAGGGAGAAAAAAATGTTCATAGATAAAGAGAGAAAGAGGGGGAATTGAATGAAAAGAGAGAAAGAGATCAACTGTGTACATAAGGGACCCTGCACAAAGTGACTGTGATCACAAAAACGATGATGCCTCTGCATTCAGCATGATGAAAGGAACAGCTGGTAGGCTATAGCGAATCAAAAATAGAAGTCTGTTTAATATAAAAAGTTGTGCCAGGGAGATGCAAAGGTATTCTCTCAAGGCCTCTCTGTATTGATATCAAGAGCCTTTGTTACTGCGTCACAACAAAGAACCATAAGGAAAGGTACAGTCAAAAAAAAAACAAAACATTTTTTTTATGTACTGCAAAAGATCTATATAAGGATTGCAGTTAATTTCAAGGCCAGGGATGTCTTTGTTAGCAAAGTTTTACCATTTACTGTGTTTATTATAAAGCCGGTTACTTCCTTGAGCATCTTTGAAACACCTGCAAAACATCTACAACATGTTCATCTATTGCTAACTTCCATGTTACGTTGCCTCAAGTGGGTCTGAAAGGAGAGAAACAGAAAAAAAGAAGAATGTAGTTTCATTTAGTTGGGACATGAAGTCCTGGGGGCCTCATTTATAAAATGGATTTCTGAGCAATTTTGATTTTAGGTAAGCGACTTGCCCAGAAAACCACATATAATTGGTTATTTATAAAAGCTGACTTTGATTTGGAAATTATCTTATTTCTCAAGTCTAGACATGATTCAAGTGATTTTCCTGCTGATTTTGTAGGTATTGCAGGTTTGGGTTAGGGGGTGCGTATGCACCCAAGCCTGTGGTAAACTTTGCATCAATTTTATGAACAGTGTGATACGAATCAATTAAAGGTGGAGACACACTCCCAAGTTACATTGTTGGCTTTGCTTATCAAATCAATATTTAGTCCTCCAACTAATATGTGTTGCCTGGCTTTAACCAGTGGTGTACAGAGTACTGAAAATCTCTACTCAAGTACAAGTACTGTTACGTTGCTAAAATATTACTCAATTACAAGTAAAAGTACTGGTGTTAGAAATGTACTTAAGTAAAAGTACAGAGTATTCGGCGCAAAAACTACTCAGAGTATTAGTTATTTTTAACTGCTGATTTTACTTATTTTCTTTTTTTTCTGTTTTTTTGGGTCATTATTTAAATCATTTTAACTCTAAGAATGGCTGCAAATGGCTCTGCCAGACAAAACAATGTCAAATGAGGAGCAATTACTGCCATGTCTCATAATATCCACGAATACATTTCAATTGGTTAAATTGTTAATGACAATTAATTGATTAATGCTTAATCATTAACATCCTTACTCCAAATGTGTGCTCCCACAGCATTTTTTTTTTCCTTTGTATGTTTTCATTGGCCTGTTTGTGATCAGATCACATTGTTGGCTACTAAAATACAGATGAACTATTAAATGAATGAATGATTTTAAAAGTAACTAAGTAGATTACATCTTGCAATGCAAACTAAAGTAGGAGTAAAAGTACAGGGGAAAAAAAACGATTTAATTACAGTAATATGAGTTTTTGTACTTCGTTACTTCCCTGGCTTTAACCAAACGAGTTTGCTTCTCTCTTTTGGTTTTTGGCCTTTGCTGACTAAGTCCTCATTTGTGCTAACATTATATAAGGGGGAATCTCTGATTTTAAGGCAGGTTCTGTCAATTTTAAAGGTGAATATGTAACAATGACAGCTTGCGTTCAAAAATGGGTGCTGCAGTCCAAATTCAATTGGAGTGAGTTGTTCCCTGCCCCACCTTCCTCTCCAGAAGAACGGAAGCTCGGGCAGGCTGCGGACAGTGAACCTACACGAGAGCAAGACGAGTAGTGCAACATTTCAAGACAAGAGACGACGAGTCCAACACTTTAAGGTGATCAGCTGTTTATAACTCTGTCAGTTGTCACTCAATGTAAAGCCAAGCCCTTTATCCCAAAACCAAAGCCCACTGTACTCAAAGTACACACTCTGGAGTCGGAGTTCAGTGACTGAGGCTTTACTACTTTCTTAACTCTGTAATATGTTGCTCACTCTAACTGTTGAACATCTCCTCTTTCTTAAAGATTATTGATGATTTCTTGGAACTCATGAGTAGACACTAATTCATTCTGCGAACATTCATTAATTTTAACTCCATGTAAGGTGAGTAATTGTCAAACGGGCAGTGTGGCCAAAACAAAAGCAGACGTACAGTAAATACAGCACATATGGCTCCTTTAAGTTAATTAGAGATTTATAGATCACAGGTGTGTAAGTTACAAATGGGCCTCTTAGAACCTGCGTAAGCAAAGTTTTCTATTTTCAGTATTTTTTATGACAACATAACCTAAGAACTCTGTCAGAAATTATTTTAAGATCTTTAATATAAATCAAAGAACATTTTTATAAATGTGGTCTCAATAGTTAAATGCATGAATATATTTTTTAAGATGCAGTCAATCAAAAATACAGTACACTAACTGACTCTGAAATTGAGTGCTTCCTTGTGTTGCTGTTTCTTTTTTGACAAACTCTACATTATTTGAGTAGATAACAGAAAAGGAAAGCAGATAGCACCAGGGCATGACCACTGAGATGAATACTAGAGAGTGTGTAATAAAGTCAGGCATTAAAGGTATTGTGAGCAAAAGCCTTTGTGTAATTGGAAGGGTGATAAGATGAAGTAGTTTAGGGAGTGATGGGCTACATTTCCCAAAATGTGGTCAGAACCTGTTCAGCACAATGTTACACAAAAAACTACCATCTGTGAACAAAAATTGCGTGTTTCTAAATAAGGCCAACAAGTGATTCATACTCAGCTATATCCAAAGACTGGAAACCATCACAGCTACAACATGAAACACCAGCCTGTGATGAAACCCTTAATCGAAGTAAAGGTGCTTCTCACTGTAGCGGGCGATGCCACCTCCAGATCCATGGGCTCAAAGATGAGGCTCATTTGCGGTGACATCTGAATGATCTCGCCACTCATCAGACACAGCTTCTTGTTGTCGTCGAGTACGGTGTTCATATTCTCAATCCACACGGCGTCCACTGGGCCGTCAAAGATAAGCCATTTTCTGTCTGGGCTCTAACAGAAGGAATAAATAGGATTACTCACACCTTGAAGGAACATTCACAGCACAATTTATGGCACAATTACATGTGTATACATCAAAAGAAAGGACACAAACGGTCACCAATATTGAGTGCACTGATGTGATCTGCTGGCTTTTCTTCTTTATTTATTGTAACCAACCAAAAGGTAAATAAACTATCATATCAATCAAGTATAGCTAAAGGAGAGCCATGCAAAATTGTGTAATTCTTGATGTTAAGGCAGCTTGACAGATAGAAGGAAGGAAGCATGGATGTAAGGAGGCATAAACAGTCAGACAGACAGTCAGTCAGACAGATAGATAAACACTTAAACCTTTAAACCCAGGGGGGACTTTTTACTTCAAGGAAAAGACAAGCTAAATTTGCCAGAAGGTTGTCCCCTGCAGTGTTAAAATATGCAAAATTTTTTAAGAAATCATGGAGCTTTAAAGTTTAGAAGAAGAGCTTAAAAGTGCACGAAAAGAACTTGTGTTCTACTGCTTGGTTTATAAAGACAGTGCCTGTATCCTTTAATCGTATGCTCATACTGTTTTCATTTCATTCCCTCTAAATCCCTGTGCATACTTTCAAGGTCACAAAGGAACTCCTGTGCATTATAATCGAAGCGAGGAATGTTTGCTAAATGAATGAAATTAACACCTACGCTGTCATAATGGGGGTTGACAACAAGAGTCAATTCTCCAGTTAAATGGACTGGCAAGGGCTGTGCTTTAAATTGATTTGTTGAAATATAAACAAATGGAGATGCCTGGGCTGGGGCCATCTGGTGCTTGAGAGGGAAGTGAGTATGCTGTAATGTAATGATCTGACAGAGAGTGTTGGCACTGAAAGAAAAAAAAAAAATTACATTGTGTATGCAGCGAGTTTAATACACTACACTGCTGCTGACTCCAGATTAGCACACAAAAAATTAGTTTAGTAAAATGTGATGCAGGGGGGAAAAAAAACGAGCAAAACAAAGAAAGACTTTTGCCCAGAGAAGAAAATGAGTTTTCAGAAACTGAATTAAGACCAGCCTTGTTCTCGTTTTCTATTTTCATTGCATCAGTATGTACTGCCTCGGCTGTCATAACCACTCCTTACACTCCTTATTCATTGACAAAAAAACAATTTGTAAAATGACAACTTTATATACAGAGACAATTTTTAAAATGACAAGTTCATTTGGAAACAATTTGAGAATAGGGCGAACAAATGATTTTCCATTATGACATGCACCCACTGTCATCTGTAAATCGTCTGTCCATGTGTGTCTGGTGTGTGTGTGCATGACTGAAAGAGAGTTATTGAAGATCTAAATTTAACAAGACAGCAAAATGTTTCTTTTGTTTACCCTGTCACTGCAGCCTTTCTTTCCACCAGCTTGAATTTAATTGGAGTGTCATGCATATTGTACAAAGATCCATTCTAAACTCTGAAAACTGAGACTGAGCAGACGATAATGCATCAGAGTCTCTTCTGCACAGCTCCCTGTACAATAAAACATGCTTTAAGATTTTAACCCACAGAAAGAAGTGCAGCAGCAGTTTTCTGAATTACTCATTTTAGAGGAAGCACATGGCTTCAGTGCAAAGCAGCTGAGACACAGATTTAACTCAAGTACATTTTGTTTCAACTCATGCCACAATTTTAGTTTAAATACCTGTTTCCATAGAGACATCATCAGTTTTTAAGTCTCTGATCTGGGCCCCACTGACATTGTATTTTTGGGGCCCATACCAATACTAGGGAGTAGGGCTGTCCCTGATGATTTTGTTTAGTCACATCAGATTTTGCTGTTCTATGCAAATATTCAACAATTCGTCCCTTTCTTTTTCTTTTTTTTTTTTAGTGCAGTGCGCCGCATGAATACGCCTATATGAGCCTATGTGAGTATGTCTTACCAGATAGACTTACATTTAAACACCTTTCTTTGTCATCTGTCATGTGAAAATATCTGATTTTCAAACAGTCAGATGAATCAAAAGTGTGCCTTGTCCTATAGTTCAGTTATTAAATCAGTGGACCTGCAGAACTTCTCTCAGCCACTGTCCAGCATCACCTGCACTGCATGCTAAGCGCTCCTTTAAGCCTTGAATTAAGGATTTATTTGGACCAAACCAGAGTTGACGATTGTTGGGACAGTGGAAAATACGAGCCAAGATGTTTTGGTGAGTTTTATTTAGTTGCTGTAAAGCTTGAATGAAGCTGACGATGACGCAGAGGGAGTCTGGTGAGTTTGGCGAGGGCAGCTAAACACCGGTTTCTGGTTAAACTAAATGTATCTTACTCTTTAAATATGATCTCTCACTCTCGTGATCCTTTCCATAATGTTGTCAGACACTAACAGTAACAATCTGAGCCTGTCAATGGAAAAAACAAGCACAGAAGCAAGCGTCACCTGCTCTGTGGGCACATCTGCATTGCGGGCAGTGTGACAGCATGTTTCTATCACTCTTCTCCTCTTCCATCACAAATAGTTTTATGATTTGTTGTGATTTTGAGACTCCGTTTGTAAAATTTACAGCCCGTTATGCTGTTACATTCCTCTGTGTACAATGACACAGATAAAAAACAGGAAACTTGTTTACCAATCACTCCTTTCACCTTCTCTCATCAGTCATCTCACAGTGTATGTGGTCCCAAGGATATTTTTTAATAAATGCACCAACTAATATAAAAATATATTTATGATTCCCTTGAATTCCTCATTGAAACGTTCTCCCTGTGCATTTTGTAAGCTTTTATCTTGTTCATAGTGTAACTGTAATGCGCACTGAGTTTTTGTCATTTTTGAGTAAAATGCACTGCTACTTTTGATATATATTGCTGAAACTGTTCTTATTTTTCTTAAGACATCTCAGGCTGTTCATCATCCATTTTGTAAACCCTAACCCTATGAACATTTTCAGATTGTTTCACTTCTTTATACTAAAAAATGGGAAAATTTGGAGGTATTGATATTTATACGTTACTATGCAATGGTTTTACTGGCCTACTTGAAATCAGATTGGCCTATATGTGGCCCATGATGTAAAATAAGTTTGACATCCCCATCCCTGCTCTAGATCCTCCAACTCCCTCAAGTTAACAGTGACTTGTCACCACTGGGGATAATCACACCCTTAAATTTCTGGTGGAATAGTTAAATAAAGGGTCAAATTTGCTTACTTTATTATTTGCAAGTGCTTATATTAGTGACAACTCATAAAAATCTAGGCAGAGATACAGTATAGCATTTACAATAGAGCAACCCCCCAAAAAATACCCATGTAGGGCTGGGCCATTAGACATATACAGTACATTGGCAATTTTTTTTTTTTTTTTTTTTTTTTGGTGGGGGGGGGGGGGGGGGGGGCACACTGGAGCCTTTTCCAGTACTTGTTACAATATAAACTATATTTATAGCTTAAATCTTAAGGTCATAGTAGACAGTTATTTTCATACCCAAATAGTTTCCTTTAGTGTGTTTTTCATATGTGGGAATATAAACACATGGACAATATTCTGACCTATCAACAGATGCACACTGATAATGATGCTGATGCTTTTTTGAGTCAAAATAAGTAGCAACTCAGGTATATGCTTAAAAGTCATGCTATAAAGTTTTTTTTTTCTCTCTAAGTAAATTATGTACAGCAACCAGGCAGAAGTGACTGTCATTATTGAGTAGGAAAAAAGCATGGAGAGCAGAAAGTTTCACAAGCCATGTATGTCGTCGAAAGCCCAGTTTGACACATGACTAAAAGGTTAGATGTTCAAATCAAAAAGGAACCCGACAGACTGTGATCCAGCTGATGCTGGACAGCAGAATAAGAACTACACTGCACGCTCCTCTGAGAAACATCATCTTTAAAAAATGTTTACGTCTCTCCCACAGCTTAACTTCTTTCACAAAGAGAGTTTGTCTCTTTGGAATCTTTAGACAGATGTGAAAGAGCACCTTTATCAAGACTGCTCTGATGCCTTTTATGATGGACATGTTCAGAACAACAGTTTTGTGTTATAAACTAAATGCAAGATTATATTTTTGTAATGTCTGACATTTTTGGATGAAAAAGTGTAAAAGCCTTAATGAAACTAACAGAGCACAGTAGACTCTGTTAGTACAGATGTGAAAAGTGACATACATTACAGTATTTGGCTGTGTTGTATATGACCAAAATACAGGATCTCCAAGGAGCTCTGTATGTATTTTTAGCAGCCTGTATAAACATAGAGTAGTTTCCCAGGCACAGACTCAATCAATGACCTTGAGAAATCTCTCTGAGGATAACAACAGTAAGGCAGCGTCCTTGCTCGTCTCCTCAGCCATGTCCTCATTCACCAGGAGGTGTGGCATCTCCACGAGGATAAATGATGTGGATTTCCCACCTTCCATCATGACTGAGGGAGCCATTCTGGTAACCATCAACTGCTTTTCAGCCTTTCAGCTCCACAACAACAAACACAGAGGAATGTTTACTTGTTTTATACCATGTAAATAGAAAATATTTCCTGGGACCAGCTTCACAAAGATAGACTTTGACTACAGCTTAGATATAACAGATAGTCAGACTTTAGATAGATGTCTAAATTAATATGTTGCACAAAGCAGTTTAGCTTTTGACTATCTTCTGGCTAAATTAGGACCTTTTTCAAATGGAAAAAAATGGCAGAATGAGTGACACCTTCCAACCGCTTAGCTCTGTTTACCGCAGCAGAAAATAGGTGTCTTTTAGAGAAATTCAACAGTTCAAGGACATTTTACTTGGAAAGTTTAGCCAAGAGCGTTACAATACAAAAAAAATCTGATATGAAAAAAAAACAAAAACGCAGTGACAGTAAACAGTGTTAATCCTACCATTACCATGTTCCATTAGAGGAACATCAAAGATGTTCAAAATATGACACAAGACAAAGAAATCATTGTTCTGTCCATAACAATATTAGCAAACCACAAATTATGAGCCATGTTTTCATCTTTTCTTGTTGACTGATAGGTTGGTCGCACTGATTGTTACCATAGTAACACTGGTCTTAAGCCTGAGTCAGCCTGGGGGTGAGGTGTTTAATTATTTTGGCTTACAGTTAGTCAGTCTTTATTTTTGTGAAATGGTCTAACTTGAAATAGACTAAGAGCAAAATTAAGACTAGTTTAACACCCCAACTTAGCGTAAAATATCTTTGTGAAACCAGCCCCAGATTGACTGGCAGGAGCCCTGAAACACCTCAGACATACTACCAGTTCACTGCTCTTCTAAACTGTCTGCAAGGTATATTCGGTTAAAGGTAGCCATAGCAACAGTATTTTTGCTTTGTGAAAGAAAGAAAGAAAGAAAGAAAAAAGAAAGAAAGAAAGAAAGAAAGAACAAGAACTTTACCACAGCCTCCCCAATAGGATATAAAAGGGTATAAAATTAAGGTTTGTCAAAGTCAACATTTTAAGCTATTATTTGTGAACCTATGCAGTATTAAGCACGTAGAAAGCTGTGGGAGCCAGCGGGAGGTGTTACAGCTCCCACAGATCCTTTGCTAAATTGGCACTATATCTTTTTGTTTATGCAGCATGAAATATTATAAGAATATGTAAATTTAACCAAATATATCAACATGGGTGAACAATGTGTGATATACTGAATTTCAAATGCTCTGTATCTAAAAGAAGAACTAGTGGTGTGTGACTACCCCTGCACAGCTCCAAGTATCTGTACAGTGCCAGTCGACGAATCAACACAACTTAGATAATACTATGTGTTTGTTTGCTTGTGTCTACACCAAAAATAGTTTAAAGGGATAGTTCGGATTTTTTTGAAGTGGGATTGTATGAGCTACTTACAGATAGCCACTGTATTATCTACAGTAGATGGCAGTCAGCACGCCTCCAGTTTGGAAAGGCAACAGGAGTACCGGTGCAGGAAGCTAAGCAATGTACTGCTGTGAACAAGGTCAGCAGCAAAACCTATTTTAGCCACCTGAAAAAAAAGAGCCTTTTCTGACAGAAAACCACTGTTATATAAGCCAAATATTGCTGTTTCTGGCTCAAAGAGACTGCATTAGCAAAGACATTGCTCAGCTTCCATGCTGGTACTCTGCTTCTTCAAAAGGTAGCCATGCCGATCCCCACCTACTGTAGATAATACACTAACAATGGATAAGTAAGTAAGTAAGTTAAGTTCATTTATACAGCACCTTTAACAGATATAAAAATCAAAGCACTTCACATCAATGATAAATAGACCACTAAAAAAACAATATAAAAATTAGCATGGACAGAAACAGAACAGGGTTTACAGCTAAAGTACACAGCAACAACAACTGGGGACAGTCACAAAAAACATACAAAAGACTGAACACACTACAAAATAACGAACACAGGATAAGTGCCAAATACAACCCCACCTCAAATAATTCGAACTATTCTTTTCAACTGCTGTACTCTGGGCAGCTGTCTTACCTGGGAGGCAGCGAAGGATCTGTAGCTGACAGCAAGGATGCCATCAGACCACTCGTGAGAGACGGGGTCAAACTGACCATACAGCTGGCCCATGGTGATGGATTTGGGATTGATTACTGTGATCTGTACCTGGTTCTCATCCATCAAACCCTGGTGTAACAACCACATACACACAAACACACAACAGACAGACAGAATACACATTAGAGATATCATAAATTCAAGTAAACACGATGCAAAAACAAATACAAATTAGATACAGTACAGTATATAAATACACTCTTGAAAAAAATACAATGATGAGCCATTCATTTGACCAACTGTCTGTATGACAGGATTTCTGCTTAACTGAGGAAGAGAAGCAAAAACTGCAACAAACAGCTTTTCAGACAAGGTGTCACTTTGAGTTAAAAACAATGAGAAAAGTGAGCTGCCGGAAAAAAAGAAAACAAAAAAGGAGAGAAAAAAAGGGAAGGGGGGGTCGGACATGATCAGTGGATGTGCAGCAACAAGGATGACGATGATAAATGTGGCATTCCCAGGCGTTCCATCAGCAGGCCTTCATCTGTCTCCTTGGTGGGATGCCTCTCAGCCCTCTCAGCCATGTAAATACAACAAGCCAGTTCTGCTCTTCTCTGTGAGATCGATAACTACTAAACAAAGACTACAGCTCTGACAAATTGGATGGATGTGTTTACTTGGGACAAACATGTACCTCAGATAAGCCTTGGATATTGAGTTGAACACATATTTTCACTTGACATGAAGGTTTATATGATTTTTTTACTGACTGAGCAAGTTCATGTACCAAGGACTCAGGAAACCCCATGAAAATTTGCAATAAAATACTATTAAAAATGCATGGTTAGCCATCTAAAAAGAGGCTTTTTATCCAAAATTTATGACAAATGGACCAGGTTAATACCTGACACAAACATAATGAATAAGTTGGACCTCAAGGACAACTATGGGGATAAAACGAAGAAAACAAAGTAGTTACAGTAGCTATTGATCAAGGTCTCACTGCCACATCAGAAATCATGGACAATCAGGTGCGTCTTTTCCTGCTGAAGCTCCAATGCCGTTTAGTTTTGACTTCTTCTGTCTGCAACTAAATAAAGCACCTTGTAAATGATAAATGCCCTACACTGAACTCTAAAATGATGTTTTCTCACGGCACACTTATATCTTATTATGCTGAGTATGGAGGAACACCGCGGTGCACACCATGCCAGCCTTCGGCTGGAGTCATGGTGGCAGCCTGTGAACGCAAACAGAATGAATCTGTCTCAGCTTAATATCATGACTTTGAAAACACCAAATGACTTGCTTTAACAAATTCGTTAGTTCATAATATAAAGAATTGTAAAATATCACTTCCAAGAACGACAGAGTTGAGGTCAAGCTGCGTGCAGCAGGTTCATTTCATGTTCATGTACAGTCCAAAAGTCAAAATAACAATAAATAAAAAAAACAAACAAAAAAAAAAAACTATGTAACCATTTCCAAAATTCACAATATGTTTTTCAGTCCGTATTTGTTGGCATTTAGCCTTGGAAAAACAACATTTTCACTGAGGTAAAAAAAAAAGTTTGCTCTCGGCTTTCACACATACAGGTGCATCTCAATGAATTAGAATATTATCGAAAAGCTAATTTATTTCAGTAATTCAATTCAAAAAGTGAAACTCATATATAGATTCATTACACACACAGTGATATATTTCAAGCATTTATTTCTTTTAATTTTGATGATTATGGCTTACAGCTAATGAAAACCCAAAATTCAGGATCTCAGAAAATTAGAATATTACATAAGACCAATTAAAAAAAGGATTTTTAATATAGAAATGTTGGCCTACTGAACTGAAAAGTACAGTATGTCCATGTACAGCACTCAATACTTGGTCGGGGCTCCTTTTGCATGAATTATTGCGGCACTGCTGAGGTGTTATGGAAGCCCAGGTTGCTTTGATAGCAACCTTCAGCTCGTCTGCATTGTTGGATCTGGTGTCTCTCATCTTCCTCTTGACAATACCCCATAGATTCTCTATGGGGTTTAGGTCAGGTGAGTTTGCTGGCCAATCAAGCACAGTGATACCGTGGTCATTAAACCAGGTATTGATACTTTTGGCAGTGTGGGCAGGTGCCAAGTCCTGTTGGAAAATGAAATCAGTATCTCCATAAAGGAGAGGGAAGCATGAAGTGCTCTAAAATTTCCTGGTAGATGGCTGCACTGACTTTGGACTTCATAAAATACAGTGGACCAACACCAGCAGATGACATGGCTCCACAAATCATCACTGACTGTGGAAACGTCACACTGGACCTCAAGCAACTTGGATTGTGAGGCTCTCCACTCTTTCTCTCCAGACTCTGGGACCTTGATTTCCAAATGAAATGCAAAATTTATTTTCATCTGAAAAGAGGACTTTGGACTTTTTGAGCAACAGTCCAGTCTTTTTTCTCCTTAGCCCAGGTAAGACGCTTCTGACGTTGTCTCTGGTTCAGGAGTGGCTTGACATAAGGAATGCAACAGTTGTAGCCCATGTCCTGGATACGTCTGTGTGTGTCAGCTCTTGAAGCACTGACTCCAGCCTCAGTCCACTCCTTGAGAATCTCCCCCAAATTCTTGAATGGCCTTTTCTTGACAATCCTCACAAGGCTGCAGTCATCCCTGTTGCTTGTGCATCTTTTTCTACCACACTTTTTGCTTCCACTCAACTTTCCATTATTATGTTTGGATACAGCACTCTGTGAACAGCCAGCTTCTTTAGCAATGACCTTTTGTGGCTTACCCTCCTTGTGGAGGGTGTCAATAATTGTCTTCTGGACAACTGTAAAAGTCAGCAGTCTTCCCCATGATTGTGTAGCCTACTGAACCAGACTCAGAGACCATTTAAAGGCTCAGGAAACCTTTGCAGATGTTTTGAGTTAATTAGCTGATTAGAGTTTGACACCATGAGTCTACAATCTTGAACTTTTTTACAATATTCTAATTTTCTGAGATCCTGAATTTTGGGTTTTCATTAGCTGTAAGCCATAATCATCTAAATTAAAAGAATTCATGCTTGAAATATATCACTCTGTGTGTAATGAATCTATATAATATATAAGTTTCACTTTTTGAATTGAATTACTGAAATAAATTAACTTTTCAATGATATTCTAATTCATTGAGATGCACTTGTACTGTAAACGGAGGCACTCACCTAGTGGGGTGGTCTAAAAGAAGTCTAACAGCACCATAAATTACATTTATATAGCCACAATAATGATATACATTATACTGTAATTCATCTTGGTACCACTGCAGATAAAGTCAGCCACTCAGACTAGTGCTGCAAACGCAGTTTCTTCTTACTGTACATCCCTCGGTTCCCAGGCATATTACTTTAATTTTCATTCCAATATATTGAATAACAAAAAGCTGAAGTACAATATTTATGGCCTTATGATATGGTAGTCTGATAATCATTAAATATGCTCTGTGTGTGAAGCATTCTCCCTCATCAAATATGCCTATGATACATTACAGTAACAACAGGCGCAGTAAACTGCTTCAATTCCACACTCACTGCTCCTCCTGGTGGACAGACAGACCGTTGCAACTGGATTCTACAAATTGAAATTAGGGGCATTACTAGTAGGCCCTGGATTCTCTACATCATCAGGGGTATCTCATTGCACCCATGAACTCTACCAGGCCACAGCAGGGACCAGCCACAGATCGGCCAGGGCTCTACCAGGAACCGAAAATTTGAGGTGGCTGTATCTGTAACAACTCAATGGAAGGTTTACACACACTCATCTCTACCAAAAGAATAACAATGATTCATTATCACAGAGCTTGAAAGGTCACAGAGGTGTGGCCTTGCCTACTATTTTGTAAGAGGACAAAAAATGTTTCTCTTTTAACAGTTTTGTATACAGACATTTGTGTAAATTGTGATTATTAAACCTGACCTTCAATCAGCATGAGGATAAGAAGATAATGACTGAATTTTCATTTTTGGATGAACTATTCCTTTAATATGTGCAAATCTAATCCTGACAACCTCAGAGCAGACAAAGCGTTAGGGACTCCCTGTGATTTTGGCCACCTCCCTAAGGGAGGCCCTGGACCCCAGGTTGGGAACCAGTCCCCTACAGCCTACTGCAGTGATACTCAACTTAAGGCCAAGAGGTCAAATCTGGCCCACAATAGTGAGCTTGGTATCCCACCAACCATTTTCTAATTCACAACAAAAATAAACTGATTCATACCAAGCAGTAAATGTTCAATAATGTCAATTGGGTGTTGCTTGGGAAGTTGCATATTAACCTACACGCACTAAAAGAGCTTAAATATGCAAGTCATCCTGTCCCTGGTAGGACAATTTACTTAATTACATGGTTCATGTTTATGAATAATTCCAACATGTGAGTGATTGTATGGTGGAAGAGGTTCCAGCTAGGATTAATGTAAGATAAACTCTTTCAAATGTAACCAAAGCATTTACAACTAAAATGCAGTTGCAGTTGTTAAATACAGTAAAATACCTGATTTATCTGTCAAATATGCCTGGTGTCAATCCTTGTACCAAGCTATTGAGTTAATTTGATTTGATCATATAAAAAATTGAAATACTGGCCCCAGAAAAAGCAAATTGAGTGTCTCTGGCCTACTGCTTAGATTTAAACAGGACATCATACCTTTTCACAGACGTCATGAAGAGCTGCTGCCAGCACACGGTATGCACTGGTCTTGCCTCCAAAGGGTTCCCCCACCAGCATGAAACCATGTCTCACTATCATCATCTCAAAGATCTGCTGGATTTTCTCAGCAAAGAAATCGGTGACTTGGAGGTTCATGCGCTGGCAGTTTTCCTCGATGGCCTCCAGCAGGACGCGGTAGTCTCGTTTTGGAAGTTCGACCCCCGGGAAGAGGTCAGAGGTGATACCCTGAGATGGAAAGGGGAAACAGTTGGGGAATAGAGTTAAATGAGGGAACACACATACTTAAAGACAACACACAAGCTTACTGACATACACACACAGATTCACCTTGATACAGTCAAATGATGGACACACATATTCAGACACTCAGAGTAAACAACCATTCACTCACGCACACACACATAATCCAGTGGAGTGTTCTGACTCAAACAGACTCAAATTGTCCTACTGCATCATGGTTCCAAATGAACTGACTGGAATTAACATGGGCTGACATCACTTGATGTGCATCGCTCCATTAATCAAGACAGGAGGAGCTCCACTTCTATCACACCTCAAATAGCTTCAGATCATGGGCCAGGAACTTGGGCAGATTGACATCAATAATGGATCTCAGCAACAGGGTGTCTTCATTCTCTTCTGGAAAAGCAAGCTGCAACACGCCACCAAGGAAGACGAGGAGAAAAGAACACATAAAAATGTGATTAAAAAAAAAAGAAAAATTTTAAAAAAGATGATGAGAGAAATGAACACAGGAACAAAGAACAGACACGTAATAAGAAGTGGTGGAATCGTGGAGCTCAATGAAGACAAGTTTGACCGTAAAGTTGTGTTAGTAAGGGGCTAAATAACACCTCTGTTTTACAGAAGCACATTTTAGAAAAGGCAAAGGCACAGTGTCCCTTTATTTATATCACTAAAGTTGGGGCATGTTGTCTGTGTGTATAAAAATGTAGGTGCCTGACAGTTCTTCTCTTCCTCTCTCGCACATCACTGCACTTGCTACAAAACAGTTTGTCATGTTCTGTTTGGAAAAAAGGGAGGTGTGGGCCAATTCTTAAGATTCCTCACAATGTCTGGAAAGAGACACAGAGAGTGGTATGAGGAAAAATTTATTTGTGCACACCAGGCCTGGAATTTTCACTATTTTAGAGGTAAGGACAGTTGGTCTTTGGTATTGTCGTTTTTTGATGGCACGAAGGCCAAATATGCTTAAAGTCCCCCTCCAGTCACGCTTTAAACAATATAAAATGCTCTGCAAAAAGTAATTGTAATTGTATCTGAAATAAGTCAAATAAGGTCAAATACCTTGTTAAAATGGCTTACATATAGCTCTACACCTATGCAAATAGCCCCCGCCTTCTCAGGTAAATGAACAGAAGATTCCATCCCATCATATCAGAATTAATCTGTATTGAGATACCTTGAGGTTTCCAGCAGCAGTCAGCACAGACTTGACAGCCCTCATCCCATAGTCGTAGTGATGCTGTGAGGAGAGCTGCTCTGAACAAAGTCGATAAGTGGCCACAATTTTCACCGACAGGGGCCGTGCAGTCACAAAGCCGCACGAGTAGAGCACAATCTCTGCGATCATTGCATAGTCTGGCACCATCATAGCCACGGTTCTGAAAAGAGCCTGGTATAGAGAGATGCTTTGCTGAATGGAAACAAGTTGTGAATGGAAAAATATTCTGAACTGAAGTAGAACTAAAGTTATGTGATTTTCTGATGTTCTTCAAGTTTTATTTTAGGAGTTTTTATATCAGTAATGTTTGGAAACAGGCAAAAAACATGCCTATATTTTGAGCTACTTTTAGTCATGAAACACAGAATACTCATTTTCCAACAGTAATTCAAACTCCTAAATTATGTATGAGAATGTGCCTCAATCGTTGCATTCAAGAAATAACCATTTGGACATTTTAAAAAGAAGGAATGGCAGAGAAACTAATACTGCACCTTAAGGTTGTCTGGGAGCTCAGAGCGTCCAGCATAGCCAGGATTCATAGTGATGAACACAGCACAGGAAGGGTCCAGTTTTAGCTCAGTCCCTTCAAACATCAGCATCTCAATATGGGCAGCAATTCCTGGACACATGCAGTTAGATACAGGATGCATTAACTTGTACTGTGATGAAGACAATTGAAGGGAAGAGTAGAGTAAAAACATTTCTACTATTACAGCCTACAAATCCATCTGTGTGCTCTGCTGTTAAGTCCCAGATTTAGTGTGCTGCTTCTTTAGAAACTTTTTTGGTAATGAGCACACCCTGAGGAGCTTATCCATAGAGGTCTGTCATAACTGCACAGTACTGTACTGTATCAGTAGATGACAAATGCTTGTGCCCATTAGAGACATGTCATGGGCCTGTGCTAAGGTTGGGTGATGTAGCTGAAAAATTTATCAGACCAAGAGAACAAAGAAGTTAAATACTTCATTTTGAATTTAACTGCACTACTTTGAATTTAAAGGAGCAATATGTAACAATTGCACATCCAAAAATGAGAACTGTAGTCCAAATAGTGAGTTGGAGCCATACACAGTATATTACATAGAAATCCTAGGAAGGAGGAGCAACACTGCAGGAGCACAAGACAAGTGCAACATTGTAATTTGCCAATAACAAGTCCTCCACTGTAAGTTGATCAGCTGTTTATAACTGTCAATTGTCTGTCAATGTAAAGCCAGCCTGTTGGCCTGAAAACAAAAGCACACTGCTCTGAAAATACACACTTGAGTTTGATTTCTGTCACTACCTCTCTTCTGCCTGTGAGACTCCATTAACAAATTGCTCAATTTTAACCGTTATAAACATCTACTCCTTCTTAAAGATTATTAATGATTTCTTACAATTAATAATTAGACACTCACTCATTCAGGGAACATTCTGCATTAATTTGAACTCTAATTAATGTGATTCTGGCCTGGAATTGAAAATTCAAAGGAGAAAACCGCAGCTTTAGCATTGTTAGAGAACTGAGCATTTCAACTTATCATGTTTCTTTAATTTCAGATGACATGTCATGGTAATTGTATTACTTAATATAGTAAATACATTACAGATTTTACCTTTAACTAATTTATTTATCAGTACAGACAGGTAATAGACTTAATAGACTTTAAAAAGAGAAAACAAGGCACACAGTCAGCACTGATTTTCTCACTTCACGCTGTTTCTGCCATTGTGTCACATTATAATGGTGCAACTGAACAACACACCTGTTAAATTACTGGCTGTTATTGTCACTTGTCAGACACTCCGTTATCAAGGGATATGACAGGTTGTTTATGAGCCAGGGTATATTTGTTATGAGCTTTCATGATGGTTTACACTGTGTTTAAGCAAAACTATTAAACAATTTTCATACTGATACTGATGAAGTTACTACTTTAGATACATATAACAATTGTTTTATTGCCGGGGCCTTACCTGTGCACACCTCAATGTACATATAAATGTACACCTTCATGCTTATGTTAATAGGCTAGTTAGGATACTCAGACAGGAACTCCAGGTCTGAAAACAACTGTGAAAATGATTTTACTGTAGCAGAAGTTAAGTAACAGAAGCCTAGTAGCATTTTCAAACTTTAGTTTAGAGCAAAAAAAAAAAAAAAAAAAAAAAAAAAGATGGGTACACCCCTTTGGCTCATGCATCTTATGGTGCAAGTCACTCGATGCCTGTAGCACAACAGAGGACACACCGCTGTGCTGCGCTGAACAAAGTTATGCTTGAAGTTGTGCTGGCCAGCCTACACAAATTGCCTTAGCTCCGTGTTGCATCTCTTTGTAGTCAAAAGCCTGCATTTCTACTAGTGAGAATGCGGCAAACTTGTTTCTGATACACTGCAAGCTTATGCAAAGATCAAAGGGGACAAAAAGCCAGAAAGTTAAAAAAAAAACACAAACCTCTCTGTATGGTGAGAATCTGTTGAGCCACCACAGACAGCACCTCCAAGTCAATGCGGTTAAACTCATCAAAGCAGGCCCAAGCTCCGCAGGACAAAAGGCCCTGGTCACACATGCACACGCACACACATACGACACACGTCAACAACCGTACACACTACACGTACACACACACACACACACACACACACACACACACACACACACACACACACACACAAAACACATCTATTTCAGTATGGCAAGTGGGAGGACATTTCAGTAGAGTGTAGGCATTTTCAGTGTAAACAAAAATTGGAATTTTTGCAGTCATTTACTGTGGCTCTTGTGACTTCCCACGTTCAACACACACACATAATGACATGAAACGGGGGATTGGGGTGTGGTGGTTGTGGAGTGAGCAAGGGTCCCCTGACTTAACCATCAGTGCAGTTCTATTTTTGAAGGGACAGATCTTAATATTCCACATTCTTAGACCAGCACCAGGAAATTAAGACAGGAGCAATGTACATGTGTAATTGACTGCATATATTTCATGTATCAGTGTTCATTATATTTTATTTGCATAATGGTCAGCATACACAGCTTCCCTACTGCACCACATTACATACATACTATCATTACATACTGTACTTGTAACGATAGATTGCAGTGGTGCGTAGGCACTGACATTTAAGTGTTTGTATGTCATTCTGTGACAAGAGGAAATAGTACAAATGGGGGAAATTGTCCCTGAGTCACTTTCTATTATCTGGCTATTTAAAGTGCTGATAGTTATGCTAGTGGTATAAGCCAAGGTGGAAGTATCTTTCTGGCACACTTCCTTTTAAAAAACAGGGCAACAGTACCTGGGAATATTTGCATGTATAGGGCTCCAACTAACAATTATTTTCATAGCTGATTAATTGGTCCATTATTTTCTGGATTAATTAATTAATAGTTGTTTGTTTTAAAATGTTTAAGTGTTTCCCAAAGTCTAAGAGACGTCCTCAAATGTCTTGTTTTGTCCACAACCCAAAAATATTCAGTTTACTGTCAGAGAGGAGTAAAAAAACCAGAAAATATTCACATTTAAGAAGCTGGAATAAGAGAATTTTGACTTTTTCAAGTCAGATTAATTGATTATAAAAAAATAGCAGTTAATTTAATAATCAATTAATAATTGAGTAATAGATTAATCACTGCAGCTCTAATTAACTATACCTGTATCTGTACAGAGTGGTAAACAAAACACAACTTCCAACTTTGTTTGACATTTGAAGTTGCACAAAGAAAAGCAAGTCAAGGCTCTGTGTTAAAATGGCATTACGTCTGATAAAGGGCACACTGTTACTTATTTAAGACTCGAAACCCCAAGTTTAGGACTTATGACTTCACTTGGGACTTGTCAGTCTTGATTTGGGACTTGACCCAGGACTTGTCTGTCTTGACTTGATACCTGATTTGGGACTTGAGTGCAAAGATTTGAGATTTACTGACTTATGGTAAGAGAATTGTACTAACCTTGAAGAACTTGCCCAGGGCAATGTAGTCCAGTCCATCAGAGCAGTTGAACACCACACACTGCTTGGCCACAGCTTTGGCCAAGTCTTTGGTTGTCTCTGTTTTTCCAGTGCCAGCTGGGCCCTCAGGGGCCCCTCCCAAATGAAGGTGGAGGGCACCAAACAAAGTGCTGAAGTGGAAGGAACAGACAGGAGAAGGCTCATGTAACAAGCTCAGTGATTCATGTGATTATGTGTTTTCCTCACTGTGCTATCAGAAATCTGTCAAAACAGGTCCACTCCAGCTCTCTGACAAAACATTTAGTAAGACGTTGAAGTGACTGAGAGCCTCACTGCAGGGAGGCGGCATTGTGGAAGGTGGCAGCTGTTGAGCGTGAGGCTTTCAGACACACCGGAATATTTCCATATGCTGTAATGTGGGCATGTTTGCACCGCAATACAGGGAATTGGCAATAATTTATCAGTGAATGGAGGCAGTGGCTGTTGTTAAGGTTTTCAAAATAAACTCTAAAGTTTGATCACACAACATTTCTGAAGCCAGAACCGAAGTGTACACTATGAAATTTCTGCAAGGTGCAGCACACTGTATAGATGTCTTTGTGTCACATTGTATGTCATTTCACCCAATGACATGTGCTTTTTGTTTGTATTTAAACCTTATTTTGTTATTATTTAGAACATTTATTGAACAAAATATATTTGTTATTATTTTCATACTCTTTTTTTACATCCACATTGTTTTATGCCATTGGACTTTAGTCTTTTAAAGTAATCAATTGACACAATCAGTAAAAGAATGAATTATTAATAGAGTAAGGCTCAAGATTGCCCGCTTGCCAAGAGCAAGTAAAATGCCATTTTGAGCAAGAAAATCTGGCAGCTCGCCCAGCCAGGCAAGGGGTAAAAAAAGAAAAAAGAAAAAAAAAATTCAACTATTAAAGTATTTTATATTGCAGACTGGAGTTTATATTAACAGTGACAAACTGACAGGTACACATCATATATGCTCCTCTACTCTATCAAATGTTCCATTGCACTGTTGTTCATGCACTGTATCTCCTTATGAAAGCCCATTTCAGCCAATCTGATGAAAAAAAAAAAAAAAGACTGACCTCTGACTGACTTCCAGTGTCCCTGTACTTTGCATTAACAAATCAGGGGAAAAAAGAATAAAAATGAACAAAGAGGTGAAAAGATTCTAAATGTAGTTTAAAGTTAAACTGATTTTTTAGGTGGGTCTTTTTCGGTGCTTCAAATCCATTTTTCCTTCTTTGCATTACCTTGATTACCTTCCATGCTGGGCATGCTGACCGCCATATAATCTAGGTAACACACTGACTGACCATGGATAAATACTTAGATGAGACTAATAAGAAGGTCAAGAAGAATGCAGAAAGAGTTCTTGTAGACAGACACAAGGTGATTAATAGCATAGGGATATACAGTTTGTATCTCCAACTTGTGATTTGTAGAGTTACTACACAGAAAAGACTTTTAGCTGCAAGCATAACCAACAAATAAACTTTAGAAAAACAGACAGTGAACTGTGTAAGGCGGTCGTGTCGTAGCTTTACCGGTAGCAGCGGTCGGTGAGTGGTGTAATGACCAGACGTGGAGTGTTGCCCAGGTATTCATAACCATAAGGCAAACCAGCATTGATCATCTTGGTCTGTAGGTGGTTCTCCTGCACAGGGTGTGATACAGAGTTCAGAAGTCAACCAGTGAGTATGTATCACGAGTTGAAATTTATCTCCACAAAACGTATTTCAAAAACACCCCTGCCTCTTTTACATACCACCCAGTAGTAGCGCAGTTGGCTAAGCCACTCAAAGTCATTCTCATCACTTATTCCCTTTTGCACCAGCGTAGCGAGCACGTCCCTGGCATGGACGTCCAGCACAACAAGTGCTCCAAGGGTCACCCGGTTCTGCTTGGATAGCTTTCCCCGAACAAGTGCCACAATGTCATCAATCTGTCTGTTGTTCTGCTCAAGGTAGGCATCTAACGCCTGAGGAGGAGAGATGTGATTAAACAGAAAGCAGAGAATGCCATAGAGTTTATCAAGACAGAAGGAGGATGCTATCATGACCCCTTCTATGAAGGTCAAACAGTAAGACAGCTGCGCCATGTTACATCAAAGCTGATTGCGGCCATTCTACACAGTGCCTGTGATTCCATCAACAGCGCATCCCAGAAGTGGCTCTCCTCTTCAAATATGAGCCAAGTCTATTTTTTATGCATGCTGTGTCAATCTGCACAGAGCAGACTGAGCAGACAGGAAAACAGACTCAGAAACAGCATAGAATCCAGTCAATTTTCAAAATAAAACACCCTGTGCAGACTTACAATTATGAAAACAGAAAGAAATGTATTTTAACTACACAGTCTACTTATCCATTGATTGTCCAGTGATTATCCACTGATTTTTCATCCTAAAGTTACTTACTTCACCTTTCAAGTTTGTTTTGTATATGGCATTTCTGAGTATTTTAATAATCACTTCAATGTCTTAGGTAATCATTGGCAATATTAGCTAGCAAGCTCACATTTTTATCCTCTTTGAAACTTGACAGAAACAAAATCAAACTCATCAAATGTCTTGGCTTTTATTTCTACTTCTATAGCAATCACTGACAATGGTTTGGTTGAAATACACTCTTAATTATGCGCTTAATATATTAACAGGAGAGGAGTGAGAGGGAGGTTAGACATCAGAGAAGGAGAGGGGAAAAATGATATGTACAGCCAGTATTTCACATCTACTTTGGTGAATTATGAGTTTATTTCGACCAAACAAGAGTTGGTGATTGTTGAAACAGTGGAAAGATGATCCAAGACATTTTTTCGAGTTTGATTTTGCTTCTGTTGAGTTTGAATAAAGATGACAATGCTAGCTAGCTAACGCTTCTAAAAGTATCTAAGACATTGAGATAATTATCAAAATATGCAAATACATTATATGCAAAACAAGAGGTAACTGCTGTCAACAATAGGTACCAAGCTAACTGTGAAAAGTGAAATAACAGACTTAAGGATGTAAAATCACTAAGTCTGTTGGCAAAGTTAATGTTACTGTGGACTTGACAGGAAGTAAACAGACATGCAGCAGAACATTTCTGGCTGGGCCTCATCTTCACCATATGTGGTAAAATGTCCAAACTTTTGTGTCTTTAAAATATAATCTGCGATACAAATGGGTTTTCCAGTCCAACAGCATAATACCACAGATGGTCATGGCAGCGGACCTCTGCTGGCTACATCAACTAAATGCGATGTGTCAGTTTATGAGATATAGGTGCTCTTCATTTGATGTGACAGATTTAATACTGTTTGTAATCCTCATTCAGACCAGCTGTTCCCATATCTACCCTTGTCTCTGTGTTTAATGCTGAATTGCTATGAATTAGATGACAGCTTGTAGATACCGCCACCGGGTAAGTCATTACTGTAAGTAACACACTCATTGGAGGGTAATCTGTTTGTCTTACAGTTTATCTGACATCGATCAGACATCGTTGACCTCATCTTGACAGCCTCTTAAATCTTTTAGGCTGTTTCTCATGCTCTGACGTACCTCACAGCATATGTTGCCACAGTTACAGCTTTGATACAGACAACATAGAACTTCAGAGCATACTGTAGATGATGTTTCTTGCATACTAGCTGTTACCATGGTTACAGCTATGATACAGACAACATGGAACTTCAGAGCATACTGCAGATTATCTGAAGTTTTGGCTTGATTTTTAACAGATAATTATGGTAAGTACGTGGAATATATGTCATTTAATTTTTAATTGATTCTTTCATCCTATATATCATCATATGTCTTATTTTATGTCAGCTTTTCCTGACATATATATCCAAAATGAAAGAAAAAAACAAGCCAAGCATCATAAAAAAAACAAAAAACAAAACAAACAATAAAAAACAGTTTATGTCTAACTTCATAAAATATTGAATCTGTTGCACAGTAAAAACATTTTTAACCAAGATTTGCATGACTTGAATCAAAATTTTAAATGCATGCAGTGGACAGGCTGTCCAGATGGTAACAATAGTCTCTGAGGATCTTGAAATATGTTTGAAACAGCAGTATTGTTAAATGACATTCTGGGTTTTTCAAACATAGTCAGGGACTTATTTTTTAGAAAAACAGATGCTCAGCTCTGTGACTTGAATGTAATTACAATACTGTCCATGAAGAAGTGAGCTTCTGTAGGAAAGAGCCCAGGAAACAGTATATAGTGCCTTCTGCTATGAAAAGGGGTCTTACCCTAACACTGCATAATATGTAAACTGTTATTCAGAATATGTAAAGTATGTTAACATATACAATAACAAAATGATCACCTTCTGTCCTGAGTTAATGGCTTCATGAATATCCTTAGTCCAGTAGACCTGTGAGACACAGAGCACCGTCTGGCCTGGCCAAGCACGCACCCAATTGATCCTCAGCTCATTGGGGTATGCCTCAATCGCTTCCCCAATCACCTATAATGGACCACAAGAGGGAGAAATGCTTTAATCCACTGGTACCTGTATCACTGAAGATATTAAAAAGCATACACTGAGAAGTCTTAAATGTGCAGGCTCAATTTTGGTGTCACAAGCTGAATCAAGAAAAGGCCAAAATAGAAAATACTGAAATAACTCAGGTTCCTTCCATTAAATTCTGAGGAGTCATAGTAGATGAAAAAACAATGGAAATATCATATTGAATCTCTGTAAGAAAACTATGAAGTCAATTGTTATTTTGAGTAGAGTTCATTCACTGATAAATCATTCTTGTATTTTCACTTTTTCTCACAGCTTCATTAATCCTTACATTATGTATTTTAATACTGTGTGGGCCACTACATGTCCCACTTTTCTCAATAAGATTTTGCTAATCCAAAAGAAATTTTTGAGAATGATTAGCTTTGCTAAAAGAAGCGATTCATCTGCTCGTCTTTTCAGAAAATACAAACTGCTATCAATTTTTAATGCAAACATGCACCAGACTTGTGTGTTTATGTGTAAATACTGTATGTAAACCTACCTTATGACTTGTCTAGCTTGTTTTGCACTTTCCAGAATTTTTGCAAGTTTTCCTCAGACAATCATTCATTTTATACAAGACACTCAAATTACTTATATCTTCTGTATTGTCAGACTTCCCTTAATCCATACATATTGAAATACAGAGGACCATTTCTTTGGAACAATCTACCTATATCACTACAATCAACACCTGTCCTACATTATCTATCATTGTTCAAAAAATATCTGAAAAGGTCATCTCAACTTGTAAACATTCACTTCTATGAAAATTTTTTAAAAATTGATTTTGTATTACTACTTTGTCCGAATACTTTGAAGTATGCCTACTGATATTTATATAGGGGAGGTTCCTTCATAAGTCTTTTTTGGCTTCCAACCTTACCTGCAAAATATTCGAACTTTTTATAATTCTTATTGCCTTTATATATATATATATGTATATATATATATACATATACATATATGGTGTGTTGTGTGTGTGTGTGTGTGTGTGTGTGTGCGCGTGTATAATGTACAAATAAAATAAAGTATCTTAAAATCTTATTTAAACATTACAAGAAAAAATACACATTATGAAGCTTAAAAAAATAGTGCAATAACAATCCACACAACACCTTATGCAAGGAGGCAATCATGCCATTTTCGAGTTCCAGAAGCCACTTCTCCACCTGGCCCCTGGCTTTGGAGGTGGAAATGATATCCAGCAGCTGCACCACTTCCCCCTCGCTGCTCTTCATGTGGGTGATGTCCAGCACGTCGGTGAACACCACACTAGCGATACCTTCAAAGCACTTCTTCAGATGAGGTTGCACCCTAGAGGAGAATAGTCTGATCTGAGGATCTGCTCTAATGTCTGAAGTATAGCTTACACTGGCCCCTCACACTGTTCTGTAAGTTACATCATGTGGCCATTTTACCAACATGAAAAATGACACTCACAACTGTAACACAGATCTATTTCCATTGAAACCAATCCAGCTAATTTCATTGCTTGCATTATTTCCTAAGCTTCATACACACTTTATGTATATAAATCGGTGATTGTGTACTGGGTTGCGAGCTTTGTCAAAATGCCTCTACAGCAGATCTGTATATAAATGAATCCAGAGTCGACAATGATAGAAGACTACAGATGTTGCTGCTGAGTTGTTTATGTGCTGCTTTCACTGCACAAAACAGACAGTATATTGTCAGTGTGTACCTGTCAGAATATCACACACACATACTGTATATCTATGCTTTTAGGTACTTCAGGTTCCTATGTGTAAAATTTCTGATTTTAGTGATGATAGTTACAGTAGGTTAAATGGTTTGAAAGCAACATAAAAACTACACCAGTTATCACCAGGACTGTCTCATTTCTCCAAATAAAAACATACCATCAGAATAGTAGAAAGATGCCACAATCACATAAAAATTCTACACATATTTTAATGGCTATAGGCAACCTCTAGAGTGAGGTTGGTTTATTAGTCCACATCTATACAGAGTGACCATGCTGTTCTTTGCAGATAATGGTGTTAAAATTTGCATATTATATAAAAGAGTAATGATGCACCCAGTTTGAATGCCCCCCCCCCCCCCCCCCGGTGAAATAATGGAAAATGAAAAAAAGGCTCCAGACATAAATCATGAGAAGAACTTGAAACTGATGCCAGGCTTCTTTTTCTTTAAATTGTGTTTCATGCTATAGGACAGGGGTCAGCAACCATTACTATCAAAAGAGATATTTTCTGCTGAAAAAGAAAAAACAAAATCTGTCCAGAGCTGAACTTTTGGATTTGGCATCCATAACTTGCCTAGAGAGACTTAAGACTAGCCACTAGTAAAATTTAGACGAAAAGGCACTGAGCCATAAAGGCAGGCACACAATAATAAAACTATTTTTTTTCCATTCAGTGTTTAGGGTACACTTTTTTGAAATTGGAGAATTTAAGAAACAATTTAGACCTAAAACAGTGATACATGAAAATTTGCCCTCATGTACCCTTTTAAAAAAGTTATGTTCTTCCTATTAAGGGACAAAAGTGTCCTCTTCCGAAACACCATAAAAATAGTATATGTTAATATTTTTTTCAATTTTTTTTTTCATAAATCTTTGAATCAACTTCAGTCCTGGAAAAAAATATTAACATATACTATTTTTATGGTGTTTTGGAAGAGGACACTTTTGTCCCTTAACACGAAGAGTGTGAGTTTTTTTTTAAAAAAACTGGCACTGCAAAAAAACTAAAAATCCAACAAAATCAATGTTGCTGCTGATCATTGACATGTCCTAGCCTGTAATAATCCCACCAAGAAAATTCTACTTAGCATTTGATTTATTGAAAATGTTTCAATTTTTGTGTATTTTTTTTATAAAAATTTGCGATGCCATCATAAACACTGGCATTTAAAGGGTTAAAATTCTGAAAATAATTGAATATTTGGTAGTTATGATCAGGACTGAAGTTGATTCAAAAAATTGGGAAAAAATATTAACATATGATATTTTTATGCCGTTTTGGAAGAGAAAACTTTTGTCCCTTAACAGGAAGAGTGTGACTATTTTTGCTACACAGTGTAGAAAAGTGAAAAATAGGATTTGTCTTTGAAATTTCAAAATAAGTCAAAAAATACACACCTTTGCCAAATATCATGACTAAAAAACATAATCACTGCAAAGATATCAAGAAAATAAAACTTAAAAAGGACACTTTTGTCCCTAACAGGGCACAATGGTTAAAAAGTCAACAAAAGCAAACTGAGAGAAGTATAATGCTGCCAATGAATTTCAGTGTTCTCACAAATATGTTTTAGTGTGGAGTTAGTCTTTAAAAGGGTTACTCTGGGTAGGGTTTCTTACTGTCAGCCTTGTTACTTTGAAACACTGAAGGAGAGAATTTCTATGGATCTGTAACTGAAGCCTCAATTTGTTAGAATGTGTGTCAGAGTTTAGTTGGGGAATTGTGATACAATCCAGCTGCACCTCTAAACACCCGACACTCTTTCACAAGTTTTTATCACCTGGGGGAAATCATGCGGTGGGTCATGAGTGTGTGTGCATGTGTGTGATCAACAGGCCTGGAACTTGCCCACAGCTAATCTTGCATACTATTGGACCCATAAACCTAAAATCTTTTGTGCACATTTATGACTGTACAAGATTCATACTTTTTAAACAACATTAAAAAAACATAAAACCTATACCTAGTGCTGACTCCTCGTTCCTCTTAACCAGTTGGTGGGCTAAAACAACTGCTTGGTTAAAACAAGGCTTACCTATTGTACTAGCAATGTTGGAGAGTAACCAGTTACATGTAATTAAATTACAAAATAAATGTAACTGTTGTTGAGAAAAAATACAGTTATGAATCAGAATGTTGGTGATAACAAAGGGATTAGATCTGAATATTCTTTCTGGGTTCCCTGGCAGAGAGCTGCACTCTTCTAAGTGACCTCTTCTAATTTTCATTTGCAATCATATCATGTTCTGTGACTTTTGTCATTGTGAAACCCATCCTTGTCCTTGGTCCTACTTATTGTAACTGCAACTTAAGACCAGTGTCTGTAGAGGTCAATTGTATTGTTAGTAACTCTTCTTGAAGGTCACACAGTGAACAAAGTCTTTCCTCTTTTTTTTTACTACTTCATATCTCTGTGATTCTGTTGCTGAACTCGCTGTGCACTATAACAGCCAACAGGGAAAATAGGAAATAGGAACAAATGTTCCAATTCTAAAGCATTAAAAACTAAAAGCATGGATACCATGCTTTCTCTGTATCACTGATATAAAAGAAAGGCTTTTTGCAACTCTAGCATTATGTTCTGTGACCGGCGACTCCAATTCTCGAAAAATCAAATTAGCACTTTCCCATCATTACATTGCCCTGCCTGGCCTACCAGCACCCCCGCTACTGCAGAAATCCCTCCTTTACAGAAGAGCTCATGATTGCATGCATCTGCAGTGATGTGATGACAATTCCCAGAAGACAAAGAGAGAACAGAGGGATTGTAGAGAGGAAACGAAAAGAGAAATAGAAATGGCAGGAAGAGAGTAAGAGGCCTGAACATCTTTTGTCTGGAATCACATTCATTATTAACCAAACGCCCTGGGTGAAATGAGACAAGGGTTGGTTATCAGTAAGGACTTGGCTTCTGGGGAAACCACTTTAGAGGTTGAGTAGGCGTTGTAGTTATTTTCTAGCCCTAACATCAGTCTCTCAAAGGCCATAACTCTTTTAAATTGTTTTCTAGATTTGCTCCTTTCACATGCTGAATCTCTGTTTTGAGTCTTTTTTGATGGAAAGTGGTTTGTGGTTTCACCATTTTCTTGTTCTACAGAAGCTGGATTGGTTCATTTATCATTGTCTATATACACAGATCAGGTGTTCAGTGAGCTGAATGGACTATTGATGGACAGTCAAATATTTTACTAGGGGCCAGCGATACACATTCAACAATACTGTGAATTGTGTTCAGGAATAATATTATATAATGTATGTGCCAACATAAACATTTATAATAATGTTTTAGCTTTTTACCTTGTGGGGTCTTTGGTCTCAGAGAGGATTTCCAGAAGCTCCTCATTGGACAGGAAGAAGAACCGTGGGAAATAGAGACGCTTCTTCTCCAGGTAGTTATTAAGACCTTTGAGGATCATCTCCAGAAGCTCATTGGACTTTTTTAGCCTCTCTAGCATCTTGTCAATGGCGATCACTGCCAACACGTGCTTGTCCTAACAAGGACAGGAGAGAATAGTGTATATATAACACCAAAGTATATAACACCAAAACATGGTCCATTTTATGATTGTCACCAACTCCTAACAACACATAGTTATAAACATATACTCAAAACACATAAATGGACAAGTTTTACCCATTTGGACAATTTAAGAACATCTCAGACTCATTTCACATTCCCAGTGTTTGGTCTCCAGTTTGACGGTGGTAAATTGGCACAAACAGCTGATAACTACCCACTGCAGGGTTTTCTCTGAGTTTCATAATGAGATACTGTTTCCTTTGTCTCTTTGGACTGTGAAACTTTTTTAATGGACCACTCAAGGCCACTATATGTGCAAGAAAGCAGAAATTTTATTGCATTCACTCTCTAGTCAAATGACACAACCATCTGCAAAGTGGCCTACAATATAAGTGTTTCACAGAAGAGTCTGTTCCAATTATGCCCTAACTTTAAAGGAGCAATGTGTAAGATATGGGCACTTGTAGGTATTGCAGCTCCAAACAAATAGGAGGTAACATATCACCAGAGTAACAGCTAACTGCTACTCACTATACACTTCGCTATAACCATCTTTGACTATGGCTACTACCTTAGCTTGGCTCAGCCATTCTCAAACACTGCACCATGGCCCACTGGTGGGCCTCACAGTGCCATCTAGAGGGCCCTGGAGGCACTGGTGCTGCCAAATAGATTGAAATTAAAAACATTTTTGAGTTAATTAACAAAACTAGTTGGCTAGTTTATTAATCCAAATGTACTCAAGAATTCACATAAATAAAAAAATGTCAAATCAAAATACAAAATTTCTGTGTAATTTTTTTTTCTTCTGGCTTTTCTTTATTGTGATAGAACAGCCACGGGAAAGGGGGGAGAGAATGAAGGGAAGACATGTAGTGAAGAGCCACAGGCTGGAATCGAACCAGGACCACTGCAGAGGATTGACAGCCTCAGCACTTGGCACACACGCTCTACAAACTGAGCTACAGTGGCATCCTCAAAATGCGTAATTACAATGACCGGTTATATTTTAATAGCATCATGCCAATTATGACACATCATCAGGTAGAGACAAGCCTGTTAGCTAGCTCACTGGGATGCAGTGACACAAAATGCATCAGTTTTTGGAAGGCGGCTCTCAGAACTTTTTTAACAATCAGAAACGGGCCTCAAGTTACAAAAGGTTGAGAACTCCAGCCTTAGCTGGCTTGAGTCTGGCCAGACCTGCAGCTAGAACACTGGGGGAGTGTTTGTGTTTACACCATGGAAAACAGAACCAGTCTTAGCAGCCTCTCAGTGAACACGACCGGACCAGCCTCTAAGACACATGGGCCCAGCTTGATGAGTGGGAATACTGTAGTGAGGTGATTCACAATGGCTCCGACCAGGCCTCTGACTCTGGGGACTATGAAGACAGCAGGCAGGGACAGAAGCTGCCCAAAGTGTTGAGGAGCGAGAGGAAGGTCAGGCATCAGAGAGGCAGCTGCGAGGCAAACTATTTTCACATATAATACATTGGATTAAGAATTTATATTCAATCAAACCATGGCTGGTGATTGTTGAACAGTGGAAAGAAATGTTTTTGGTGAGTTTTATTTTGTTTCTGTCTAGTTGGATGAAGTGGGTTTTACAATAAGTTAACAAGGCAATCAAGCTTGTCTTAGTTCAGTAAACCTTGAAACTTGAATTCAGAAAGTGTACGATTAACTACAGATACAAGATGTAAGAATATTTCCTTTCTTGACATTTTCTGAGTTTATTTGGTTTATTTATTAGACTATAAAAGCTAAGAGAGATTGCAACAGCAGCACACTCGCAACTTGCATACATCTCACAGCTGAAACTATAGAGGGACCGGACTAACACCTCTTGAGGCACAAAATCCTGTTGCTCTAAAAATACACACTCTGGACGTTAGGTTACATGGCTGCTTGTCTCACTGCCTGCCAGACCACATTAAGGTATCGCTCAATTTAACCGTTACAAACATCTACTCCATCTAAAAGATTTTTCATGATTTCTTACAGCTCATAAACAGACACCATCTCATTCAGCAAACATTCGGCTTTAGTTTGAACTCTAATTAAAGTGGAACGAGCATAAAAAACAGTTATTCCAGCCCGCAGTAGAAATTTCACACTGCAGGACTCCGCAGCTGTAGTGTTTATGTCAGAGAAGTGATTATTAGTTTTTTAACTAAAATTCTGGCCATTTCTTACACATTGCACCTTTAATTCCTTTTTTCTTCCAAAGGAAGATTTTAAGGACTGTCAATATACATTTTAGTTCATTAAGGACACATGACAGGAAGATGGATTATTGTGTTCATATTTTCCAGTCGTGCAGTGTTGTTACTGCTGCCTTGAAGGTAACACTAAAACATAGCAATATCTTCCTTTAGCAACATCCACTCTATGTTCCACAGTGAGGCCCACTTGTCACAGAGCAGCCTAAAAAAAAATCTATGATGGGACAGTAATAGAGATTTCACCTGAGGCCTGTCTAGCACCTATGAAATATTTCAGCTCTGATATCATCCCATCTGTACACTAATTCAATATCCTCTCCAACTGTCACCCCCAGGAAGTGCCTAAATAAAAACCCTATCTAATCTTCGAGGTTGGACAGTGAACGCCTGAACCTGCTCACATGAAAACGTTGGTGATGCTGAAATGAACCACACAGCCTGATTTCATCCTCTGAATGGAATGAAAATAAAATGCAGGAAGCAGCAGAAAGGAGTGAATAACATGGAGTAACATAAGAACATTCTATTTCTCCCCGAAATTAATTGTGTAGAGATGTCAAAAAAAGTTAAAAAAAAAAAATCTTTGTTTAATTGCTCTATGGTATTTTAAAATTACCATTAACCCAGTCTTGCTTATTAACTTCTCATTTACAGAGCATTTCACCCTGCAAGAAATAACACCACTCTTCTGCAAAATGCAACTTGGCAACATGGTTGAAAGCTTTGGCAAATGTAACCAATATAAACCATACAGGAAGCAGCTTGTATGGTTGAATGGCTAGCCTACAAAAAGGATGGTGTACTTTCATCTTTTGTTTGATGTGATCAGTTTGCCTTGAGCCTGTTACTGCTTTGCTGTTTTCACACCTCCTCACAACATGCAAGGTGAAATGTTCACATGAACCCATCAACATATCAATAATAATAGGTAGGGCTGGGTATTGGTACTTCATACCTTTAAGGTAATAACCCATGCAGCATTGAAACCGCTTAAGTCCAATGATACCTGCTTTTAATCCTTTTTGTTCCCAGATCTATAACAAGATGACTATTTGTATGGTTTTGGTCGCAGCCAATCACCACAAGCATTCTTCGATTTAATGTGACATGCAATTGTCCAACTACCACAGCAGCCACAACCCATACAGTCTGTGTTGTGATGCTGTGACAGTTCAGCATCCCAAATTCCACCAAAACATCCAGAGGTATGGCTATACTGTGGCGTCTGATAAAAAAAATAAAATAAAATAAAATGCAGAAGGATTATTTGCTTTCATTTGCATGGTGAGTAGGAAATAGAAAAATGGTATCAAATGACGTACTCTATTGGTATCATTTTAAGGGTACTGAGGGTATTATAATTTTTAAACCATACTCAGCCCTAATGATATGTTTGTGCATAATATGTGTATAACTATAAATCAACAATAAAAGACATAACAAATATAATGTTGACATATAATACAATTATGTTAATACGATTTTAAGATATAGACAAAAGTACCATGCAGATATTCAATATTGGGCAGTGTATGTGATACAAACAATTCTACAGTAACAGATGGTCTGGAAAAATCTACAATCAATACTGCTGGAAAAGCAGCAAAGAGGAGGATGTACATTATTGCATTGCTTTGACTTGGCACAACTTCTGTTTTGTATCATGTAAGGGTCATTATCCATTAAAAGGAGGCACAGCCACTGAAAGATACTTTTAATCTCTTCGTGTTCTGTTCAAAACCAGAATCACAAAGAGCATCCAGAATGGGATAATTATTTTGATCTCTCGTGATTTGGTATTGATTTCTTATGGCGACCCAAGTGGAAGCAACGGCTGTTGGCTCATGCCAAAGTGACTTTTTCCCCCTATGGGCTCACCATATAATACAAGTCATAAACAGAGATTAAAGCCTTTTAGAACATTTTCTATGAGGCAACAGTTTGTAGGAAAGACTACAGTAACTGACGCTCACTTGAAATGCTAAATCAAATGATCAAGCATTGACTGTTTCAGTGGGCCATACAATTATACTGGCTGTGGGTGTCTGATTGATGTACTGTGATTCTGGCTTCTCATAGATTTCATCAGACTTGTGATTTTGGCCCCTTCTCTATGAGGGCAATGTAATAAGAGGGCTATTTTTATATTCAGTCTGCCAGCAGGAAGCTATTCATGGGCACAATGAGGGGATAACAATGTTCTAATGCATGTATTACTCGTGATAATGTGTTTTTTATGCTCCAAACAGATGGCTTCAATGGGGGACAGGAACTGTCCACAGCTGATATAGCAGCTCTGCAATCTGTTTGGTGAAAACACATAACCTAAAGAAATTATTTTTCTTTGTTCGAATGTGACACACACCACACATTCAGAATGTTCCATCTGTATGATTGAGTGCAATATTAAGAGAGTTATTCTTTTACGGACTATAATTGTGTTATCATTGGGTGAATCCATCAGTCTATTAGTAAACAATATGTCAGTCATCTTCTCCATGAGCTCAGATGGTGTTGTTTCTCCATTCCTCAGCTCATTAGCAAGGGCAAGGGAGCAATGTGCTGCAAAGTTGAAAGAAAGCAGGTTCATAGAAATAAGTCTTTTAAATTGATTTGGCCCTGTTTGTATCTGCAATTGTGCATGCAATAGTAGATAAATGACACATTAAAGCAGGCAGCAAATAAAGAAAAGTGAAGGAAAAAAATAAGTTAAGATGTGGAGGCTGCAAGGCAGTGGAAGATCAGTGGATCTTGAGCAGCTCCCAGTGGCTGATCTGATCACAACAGCCCGAGCAAAAACCCTGATGTGATTTGTGGGTAGGAGAGCTGCACTGTAGCCTGCCTTTTTGCTCACACTGTTCTGTGGTAGTATGGAGTCAAGATGATTCCAATTTCATGCACTGCTGATCAATGCTATGGACGAGATGAAGGGATGTTTTCTTTGTCAGATTTTGATGCAGTATGAGCTTACGCAGAAGAGTGTTCATCCTATAACCGGCCTACATGGTGCAGTGAATTAGAATCATTAGCTTTAAACATCCCAAGAAATTGGAGATTACAGAGGAAGGGCCATCCAGAATTTATTAATCTTAATCTGGGAACTATCATTTCACATCATAGTCGAATAATAGTTAAAAGTATTTAAAATGTAGATAAGAGATGCTGAACTTATTTTCAATTTTGTTTCTAAAGTCATTTCAACAAATTACTGGGGCTAAGAACTAACATAGATCCTGGAGAGCAACTAGATTTGTGATGGCCATTTGGGGTAATTCCTAGTGACATCTAACTATAAAAGTAAATTTTTTCCACACATTCTATGAATAAAATAGTTTACTCTCATCACTGGTGGCTCTATATATTCCACTCAGCCATGTCACATTGGTAGCTGTTCAGTGTATGTAAAAATTACAAAAATCACTAGCATTACTAAGTGTCAAGTGCTGATGCAACAGCTGAGGCGCCCTCAACTACATGGACATAACAATTAAGTTTTAGAGCAGCATGTTTTGATTGATTCTTTTTTCGAAGAGACTTTAATTTAAAGAGAGTAAATGTCTCAAGTCAGGGCAATTTTCAAATTATCGGAAACAGGTTTCTATACATTGAATGGCTGGAAATGTCTTTTTTATCAGTCTCTAACTGCTGAATTCAAATGTCCACTGGGGATACTTAAAGAGAATAGCAACCTACTGTAAATGACTTGCACAATTGTTAAGGCCCTAATGCGCTAAAAGCATCAGAGGCTCGCGTTCTGAAGTCCACCTGATGTTTTTAATGGCAGAGCTAGCTTTTTGTAAAGCGTCTTTGAGTGTCTTGAAAAGCGCTATACAAGTATAATGCATTATTATCATTATTATTAAAAGCATCTTGAGGTGCGTCAAACTGCCTTGAGTGTCAAATGAGGACCAAAGCTTTTTTTTTTCCTCAGCCACAATACATGTTTGGGGAGAGCTAAATGCAATAAAAAAAAAGGCATGGACACAAGGAGCAACTGCTAATGGAGCTGTGCCACCTAAAACCAGGGTTAAAAAAAAAATAAATAAATAAACAAAAGAAAGAAAAAAAGCAGACCCATAGCAGAGATGGAGGTAGGGAAGGAGAGGGAGAAGGCGTGTGAATTTGAACAGATGTGTTGACGTGATATAAAAACTTTTTGATCATGAATCATAATGTTACGATTTGTATACTTTTGAATACTTAATTACTCAATGCCGATTCATCATAAATGCAAGGGTGGAGAGGAAGAAATACTGACAAAACATCCTTACTGATCTTAATTGTCAGAGTGAAACTGAAATTATCCTGACAGCCTTAACACAAAAACATGAATAACACACACTATTTAGTCATTATATAGACTAGCTGAGGAAGGTATGATTTTTTTTTTTCTGCAGGGGACAATTTTTACTACAGAAAAAAGTTATTAATAATACTAAACAAATAAACACATACATATAATAGATAAAATATAAGTTGCCAAAATACTGCTGGTTCTGTAGTGTTGGCATTTCAAATTTGACGCCTGTAGTGCACCATAGTGGCATCATTTGATGCAGGTAACATAAGGCATATCAACTATTGCTTTTAGTGAGTTTGAAAAAATGTAGATTATGTTTCCACAACACTTCCAGCATACCACTATACCTACAACTACAAGTGACATAGTGTCCCAAATATGGACAGTCTCACAGTGATGGTGAAGTAAGCTTATGAGCAGTAACAGGAATTAGTTTTTCATGCTGACATGTAGTGCAACAAATAGGGCTCAAATCTGTCACACAATCTCAAAATCTTGAACAACAGAGGGGTATATGTTATGGCAAGTATGTCGTCTTCCTTGCACTTAACAGTGAGTTTTACATGTACTTGTAATCTGTGTTCTGAAACAGTAAGCAACAAAGCAGATCACTGTCTATTCATTTGGAAAGCTGTCAGACAATCTTCAATGCCCTGAAGCTACATAATTACCTTACTAAGGAAGAAAATGCCAACATCAAATAGCATATTTACTTTCTGATTAAATTCACACAGCGGGTAACAATGAAAAATCCTTCCTGTCTGTCTAAGCCCATTAAGGTAACTAAGCAGCAGCATGGAGGCTCAACAGTTTAACAAAATACAAATACTCAGCAGTAGCATCACACACATTCACAAAATGGCTTGTGACAAAACCATTCATTTGCAATGTTTAATCACATAGATGCACATTAATGTTAATTAAACTGTATGTACTGTAGAAGCTAAAGGGATACTTCAGATTTCAGAAGAAGAGGATCAGTTATTTTGTTCTTGTAATTGTGTGACTTCTGTGTTTTAAAGGGTTAGTTCAGATTCACTGAAGACACGCAATAACACAAACAAACTAACCAATCGAGGCAGTGGCAGACCAGCAACTCCAGTGTTCTGTTTTTTGCCAAAATGAGTCTGGTGTCCTGCTGTTTGTCTAAACTGGTAGCGTGTCCACCACCATATACTGTAGATAATACATTGACTATGAATAAGTGCCTAATATTATCCTACTTCAAAAAATCCGAACTAGACCTTTGACAAAAAGATCCACATTTGACAGGGAACCTCAGTACCAGGACTGAGTACTAGTACCACTGTGCCACCCTGCCACCTTTTATTGATATAGGCCCAGTTTAGTTTATCTGTAGATCTAACTGAATCTTAACATTAAAAAAAATCCTGAAAAGTCAAAACAAAAGCCCTATTTTTCTGATACTGGGTGAACGCAAGTGTAAAAAGTACTGTACAAACATTTGTACCAACATGCTCCAAAACACTGTGTATACAACTCACATTAGACTATACAATACAAATGCACATCTGTGTGTGTAGGCTCCCTGTCCCTTGGTGACCTCATTTTCTTTGTGGCTCAGTATAGCCCTGCCCCTTCCAGACAAAATCCATAATTTCTATTTGATGGTGCAGTCAGGCTGGGCTTTCTGGAGGACACTGCCTGAAATTGATGTGTCTCATTTCAGGTCTACTGAGGACGCCAATTACCCTTTGGAAACTCTTTGAGGATGCTGGTGCAACACTGACTTTCTATCCTCGCTCTGTTGTTTCTGTCTTGCTCTCTGTCCTTTTCCTACTGATTCCTTCCTTGGTCTGCACTGTCCTTTCCTCCCTACCTCAGTCTACATACTCCTTTCTGCCTCTACTGTATATCTGTGTGCCTCTTGTTTTCGACTTTATTTCATTCTCACCCTTTGCTGTCACTCTCACTATTGTGCATGTGTGCGTTTATTTTTGTTTTTCCCAAACTGGTCAGGTACTATCATAAAAGTCAGAGCTATGTGTTGAATTTGGTCTCATTATACAAACTGACCTTATATTTTAATGATTATGCTTCCAGGTAATATAGCAGACCTGAGCTGTGAATATCATTTTCAACAATTTCCCCCCGGGGATCAATAAAGTATTTCTGATTCTGATTCTGATTCTGATCATACTTGGATCTGTATTTGCAGCTCAAGCCACAGGCATCCTGATTGTGTTACAAATCATTAGAAAAAAGAGAAAAGAGAGATAACTAAGCCCTTTTCTGCTTCTGAACATTAAAACCAGCTTTCTGCTGACATGACCAGTAAACTTTCTGATCAAGCTCCAGGCATCTCACTATTTCCACCTATTGGTACTTTTCTGACATTACAAAGACATTTCCTACAACCATTCTGTAGGAAATGGCTCTGTACAGTCGATGCTCAATTGGATGGTTGAATGTGTTCCTGTTCGACCAAGATTTAATTGGATGACACTTTGGGTTTTGGGGAAGTAAGTTACTGTGCTCCTCTAACTATCCACTGTGTTGAAGCCAAAACGCACTCAAAGCATCTGACGCCCATGTTTTGAAGTACACCCACTGTTTTAAATGGCAGAACACACACTAAAAGCATCCTGACGTGCGTCAAACTGCCTTGACGCTCCCACGCTGAACTTGTTTCTATATCTATGTCAAATGAGGACTGGAGCTATTCTTTCTGCAGCCACTGTAGTACAAGTGTCATTGTGATACAAAAACTTTTTTGATCATGAATCCTGATGTTACAGAACAGTTTTGTGGTTTATACACCACAGGCTGGAGTCTCTGTTATAGGGACACACAGACAGACACACCTCTCCTTTATGAACACTAATCTGTCACTGCGCTGCATTATTGTAATCCATGATTGTACCTCTTCATCTCCTCAATGTTGTTGGTGTTCAGTTTGCTGTCTGCTGTAGTGTAAAATGTTCATACTGGTGTAATTTGTCAAAGTGAAACTGATGTAAATATTGTGCATCATTTAGTCATTATATAGACTGGCCTGAAAAAAGGAGGATTTTTTTTATTGATTTTTATTTTTTTATTAAGAAATAAACTATTATTAAAAATAATTATACTGAAGAAAAATAGATACATATAAACATTTATCCCAAAATATTACTGGTGCTGTGGTGTTGGAATTTTAAATCCAATGTGCTAAAAGTGCATCTGGTGAGATTTCTTTTTTTTTTTTTTTTTGTCATAAATAATACTGTAAACTGTAAAAATAACCATTACATTTACTTTTCTTCACTCAAGTAAATGAAATGCTTATATTTAGACCTATTGTATATATATGTTTTTTAAAGTATTCTTGTTTTTAAGGTCAACCAATGAGAGAGAACCTGTTCAGTACTCTTGTTCAGCAGTAGATATCTGGCTACTCGGACTGGATGATATGGCTTATTAATATCATTATTAATATCTCGATATTATTAGGCTATGCCAAAATATAGATATCCATATGTCCTCTAAACTTAGATACAGTAAATTCTCAAATAGTGCAACATACACATTAATGTTGAGTTTTTGTTGCATTGTTTAGAAGGATTACTATGTTTCCCTTTTTGTCAACCTTTTCTAAATTCTCCAAGCTCAACTTCATAAGCTGTGCTAAAATACACTCGTACTTGCGAACCTGTTGCTATTCGGGGTCATTTTTGACATAGCTGTTTTATATATATTGTAGTCTCCCTTATGATGCTATGTTATGATTGCTCCTGTCAGTTACAAAATACATTGCTCTTATCTTGGCCATATCTGTCCTGGAATTATTTTGGATAATGACAGTCTATTGATCCACCTCAGAAGAAGTTCATCTTTTTGTTCATTCCCCTTCACACAGAGTTCCCTGTATTAAAGTTGGTCCTCCTAATCAATATCACATCCTGCTGCAACATTAAAACTCTAACAAACCAAAATCAGACATAACAAACAAGATTAAATATATTAAAGGACCAGAGTGCAGGATTTAATGGCATCTAGTGCTGAGTTTGCAGATTGCAAACACGTTGCCTCACTCTACCCTTCCTAGTGTGTCGGAGAAACTACAGTGGCTGTGAGACTCACAAAAAAGCAAAAGGCCCCAGCTAGAGGCAAGGTTTGGTCTGGCTGATCTGGGTTATTGTAGAAACATAGCAGACATAGAAGAGAACCCACTCCCCTTGTAGATATAAACAGCTAATTTTAAGGTACCAAAAACACAATGATTCTTATTTTCAGGTGATTATACTGCAATTAAAACACACTAATGAATATTATATTCCATTTCTGACATTCTGCCAATAGATCCCAGTAAGACTTTAAAACTTACCAGGGAAACTTGCTTCATGGTGTCCCTCCAGGTTTTGTCAACAGTTGTGAAGCGGCGTCCCTCTTCAGGCATCTGAGTCATGATGTCTGGAGAGCTGAATATGGGTTCCAGGTAAAGCCAGGTGGACTGCACCTTTAACCATTCATCCAGGATCTCTTGGAGGAGCAGCAACTTGCCCTCCCATTCCCTACAGAAGAAAATGAGTACATGAGAGTGGGGATAAAAACTAAAGATGACGGACACACAAATAGAGCTCACTATGTCCAGCTCGTTGTGAACTGGTGACAACATGGTAGGGCTATGTGACATGGAAAAGAAAGCAAGGTTCAAAACTATCTCAGGCACCCAAAAAGATATGAGAGGCAATCCATCACCAACCATAATCAATATCATTTATCTGGGATTACAAAATCATTTTCCACTTTTTGATGTTTTAGTTTGGAAGGACATGAAGAATGAACTGTCACAAATGATCACTGACAGATATACTTTGGTCCATAGTTAGTACACTCAGTATAAATGGAAGTTCGGATTGTCTCTGATGAGTAACTTGTACAATGTACTGGAAAACGATTTCTTTATCCTCGCTGTGATAACATCCTCTCCCACCCGCAAAGCTAGATAATGGCATTATAAAGTTTCCATGTGATATTATAGAAAAGTTCATCAGAAACTTTACAGTAGCTGCATTGGCATGCTGCCCAATATGGCACAATACATTTTTAAAAGCCGTAGGGAGTCCTGTGTCAAACTGTGCCTGGCAGCAACATAATATTGCAATAATCTGAGAAATTATGGAGGATGGGGAAATTTGATCATTTGCTGAACTCAGAGGCAGTAGTAATAAATGAATTATATGGTGTGCTTGACTGAAAGCGTTGTTTTCCAAGTCTCACAAAGAATATTTTATCTGCAATTCTAAGACAGAAAAACAGTTAGAGTCATTAGCTTCAGACTAAGGTATCAGGTTTGTATGGGTAAGGTTGTTGATTCACTATTCTACAAAGTTCAGTGCTCCAGCTTAGGGGTGATAATGATTAATAAATGATTGATTAATTGGTCATTGAAAGGATAGTTCACCCAAAAATGAAAATCTACTCTACTACTCACCCTCATGCCGAGTGAAGGTTTGGTTTAGCTTTTTAGTCCACAAAACACTGCTGGAGTTTCACAGGAAAACAGCATAGCAAAATCTCCAAACAATTAAAGTGAATGGTGACCAGTAAAAACAACAACAACAACAACAACAACAACAACATCAACAACAAAATAAATAAATAAAATAAAATACCTGCATATGTGCTTGTCTGGCATAAGTCTCCTAAAGCCTCAACATGCTGTTGACCTGAGCATGTGAACCAAGCTAAGGATCTACAGTGAAAATTCAGGCTAAAAACATGGTGTAAATGACATCTTCTGAGTCAACTCAGCATTTTGGGGCTTTAGGAGACTTGGATTACATCAGATGGGCAGTATGAAGGCATTTCATGTTTTTTGGGTGTTTTTACATTTGGCAACTGGTCACCATTTACTTATATTGTTATACTGGCAGATTCTGCTACACTGTTTTGCTGTGAAATTCCAGCAGTGTTTTGTGGACTAAAAAAACTAAACCTGACCATGAGGGTGAGGAGATAATGACTAAATTTTCATTTCTGGGTGAATTATCCATTTAAGAATTTGATCAATCAAATAAAATGTCACTATGTTTATGAATGTATGCTGCATGTTAAATGATATTCAAGTACATGTCCTCAATATATATGCCTTTTTGTTTTTATATGCTTCATAGGCTATGTAATGCCATCAGAGAATATGCAAATATGTTGCAAAAACACATTTAGGATTGGTTTGTATGAGCAACTCACAAGTATTGAAATAATTGATTGTTAATGTTACCAATGATCTGTTAAGGAAAGTGCTTACAATTTGTAACTCTACTCCAGCTCAACACCATTAAGAGCAAGACTTAGCAGTGTCACTCCCCTCTGCAGCCTGGGACAGAATATTGAGGAACTCTTTCATAATATCTAAGTCAGTAAGATTGAATTTAAACTTTTACATCGACCTTGAATTAGTCCCTCTATATTTAAAAATAATTATTAAGCAACTCTTATCTCTTCTGGCATGATTGTGGACAATCAACCCACAAGCTGTGGCACTGTCCAGCAGTCAAGTCCTTCTGGACAGAAGTGATTAACTCACTATCAGCATTTATATATAAAAAAAACTCTGTTTTGTTGCACAGCCATTGTCAAGAAAATATCCATTTTGGCTGCCAAATTATGAAATAAACCAATATTAGGGGTGAAAGTGATGGGAGAGTGGCAGTAGCACACAACAGACAGGCTAATAATGGTTTTGCAGTAAACACTGAGTTTATAGTAGTTTTTCTCATATAATAGTTCACTCTGTATGCCCTGTCCAAAAACAGACAACGTGACAAGAGTGATAACAAAAATGCTGGGGCATCATTAGCTAATTGCACCAGTTTACTACCACAGTGAAAGCCCCAGATTAATAAACAACTAAACTAAACGCATCTTTGTTTGATTTGAATAATTTCAGTTAGCCCTACCATGTGTACTTAGGTCATACATTACTGAATTGCTTTTTCAAAAAAGTTAAGCACAATAATTCTCAAACAAATCTTCTCCTCTCTCACCGTATCTCCACCTCGAAAGGTTTGATGAAGGGTGACCCCCTCATGGTTTGTGTCTTCACAATGTGGTCGTCCAACAGCATCTGCACTTCATCCACAGATGACAGGATGGAGGTGCCCGTCTCTCGGTAGGCCAGGAGGCTGAACTCCATGTCTCCCCACTCGCTGGCCATTTTCTCCATGGCCTTCTCCAAGGAGTACTCCTTGCTGGCTGCCTCGCTAATGCCTTCAAAGCTGCTTAGGTGCTGTTCCAGGTGCATGGATATGAAGTAGGCTACACAAGCCTCGTCATCAACTGGCTGCAGGGAGATGCCAGCCACCTCCGACATGGCATCCCAGTGGCGGTCACGTAAGCCTGGGTTGCAGAGTACCTATGAAAGAGGAGCAGTGCAAAAGAAAAGTAGTGGAAAGACATTTATTATTTAGTATGATGGAATAAAATACATTATTTTGATGTCTACAGATCTTAAATCTAGGTGTTAGGGTCTTACCTGCACCATAGGAATGTGCTCCTTGAAGTCCTCAACCTTATTCTTCATAGTGGTGGCTATGTTCAGGGCTGTGGGTACATCACTGAAGCCTTTCTCCAGCTTGTACAGCGTGCGCCAGTAGTTACCAACATCTCCTTCTACCTACATGGGTGGGGTTTGCATTACAAGGACATTGTAAACAAACTAGAATGACTATGATATAACAATTGTCAACTGAGTAATATAATAAAACAGTTTATTTTACTAAAACCAGTTTGTGTATTACGGTTTCATTATTAAGCCTGGAGGGGATCAAGCAATTTTTTGCTTGTGTGCCTGTGTGTTGTTTGTGCGTGCGAGATCCAGAGCTAATCTCAAATGCTACTGGACCAATCAGCCATTTTTTGTGTAAATTCATGACTACTATGCTGAAGGACCTTTGGGTGACTGGGTATGACTGCACACCAGAGGCATCATGTGTCAGGTCATCCCATTCTTGTGAACATGATATCTCAAGAACACGTTGAGGGAGATTCCTCAAACCTGACACAAATGACCACTTGGACTTAAGGATGATCTGATTAAATGCTAGGAAGTTCTGAGTGGTTGCTAGGATGAAATATGTGCGTGTAGTACAGCAGAAACTGCTTATAGTGGTCATAGTTACAGTGATCAACCACCTATATGAATCTAAACAATATAAACAATTATATACACAATTTGCTTATAGTAAGCAAGTAGTCAGCTTATGGTGGTTATTTTGGGTCTCCTCATACTTGACAGCATATGGAAAACAATTTTAATTCTATGTTATTATATATTTTTTTCTTTTAACTTTACTCCCATGATACTTTACTTTGCCTTGCAGTTACCTGTCTGCTTCTGGCTGGCTATTTGAGGCTACTGCTATGTGTACACTGAAATCATGATGGTTAAAAGAAAGTCATTTTCGCTCAATGAAAAGTGTAGTCTCCTGGAGGCTTATGACAAAGTGCCAAAAATGAGTCAACAAGATGCAGCAATGAAACTACAGTGAGCTATATTTTATAAACAGCACTGTGCTACATTAGTGTATTTGAATTATTTACAGTATGTTAATTTACCTTGTAAAGTAATTTGAAACGCGTTTTAAAACAGCGGTTGGCCTACTGTGTTTTCAAACAGTCAATATAAACCTCAGCAAATAGCGAATCCATCCATTTCATAAAAATAATAATTCATTTATAGTGATAAACTTGACCTAGACAGACGTAATCTCTATGAGAGGTTTCCACTGTGGTAACAAAGGCAATACAGTTAGTGGTTGTACAGTAGAGGCAGCAGTATTGTTAGTGGCAGAAGCTATACATACAAAAGTAATACTGACAGTTATAGGAGTGGTTCCTTAAGCTGGGTATGAAAATGGAGACAGTGCTTTGTTTTTAAAATTCAGTCAGAGCTGACAGTGAAGGACATTAAGCATAAAATTGAGGCTTGTATGGAGCATAGCTCTAAGGTGACCTCTCCTATCCTGTGGGCTCTAATCATCCATCCATCCATTATGTATAACCGCTTATCCTTTGGAGGGTCGCGCAGGGGCGGGGGGCTGGAGCGTATCCCAGCTGTGCTCTAATCAGTCAAGTGAAAACACCTGTGTGATTGTGCTATGGAGGCTTAATATACAGTCTGTCAGAGAGGGGAGGGGAAGTAGCATAAGCAAAGAAGAGTGTAAAGGAATGAATGAGTGCTATATGCCTGTTTCATAGTAGCCATGTTCATATGTAAAACATTAATGTAAAAAGCAGGCTGACTTCATTAGAACTGAGGCATCATCAACCTTACTAATTTCACTTGCACATACACCACACTGTGACAGATCCGTGAATTTTGTTGTCCCATTTAATTGGTTGTATTTACTTTTAACTCATTTTTATCTTTTATTTCATCTTACTCTTTTTAAAAAATCAATTTCTTTTGATGCTTTTTTGTGTGTTTTTAAACATTTATTTATGTATATAGAGCTTGTTGTAAAAAACTTTCTCACAGCAGCTACACTAACATAGAATAGCAGGGTAAACACAGGTGTTACCATTTATACTAATTAATGTCCTGTTCCAATAGAGCCTTTCCAGTGAGCTAACACGCACAATAGCAGCACCCTGACTCTGTTTGACCTGACCGGAACAGAACTTTAATTAATATCACTCAATACATTTAGATGCACATGGATTTTACACTATATAGTGTGACAAAACTCTGAATTTGATACAGGTCTTGTACATAACATATTCTGTTTGGATATTCTGAGTCAGGCCTTATTCTGAACGTAGATTTTTCCAATTAAGACATGTGGGATATGCCGGTATTATTTAGATCTGAGGAGCATTTTTACTAGTTTGCAAGGCTGGGGTACAGATGCACACACAAAAGAATAGCCCACATTTCTCATTAGAAGAAGAAATACACAGGTTTTTGGATAAATACTGCAGAGTGCCAATATTGCAATGCCAACCCTTTTAAAGAATAGAAGTGGGAGGCCATGTTCACACAATCAAACAAGTCCGCCAACAGTGGAAAACTTTGAAAGAATACTATTTTGATGCATAGAAACAAAATGGCTTAGGCGGCTCCAGCCATTAAATTTTCCATAATTGGAATATGCACAGCTGCATGTTAACAGGAATATAGGTGGATTAATAATTTTTATTATTCGTGTAAACAGCTTAGTAGGAATATTGTCTTTTTCAGAATAAGGGCAAAAACCAGAAAGCAGAATATTTTACGCATGTTAAACGTAATGATTGATAACACCTGTGTTTAACATACCATTTAATGTCAAAATGGCTGCTGTGAAAAAGGTCTACCGCCTTGTTTAAGAAGCCTTTCCAAACTTAGTTTCCTTCACTAGCTGCCTCAGAGGGGCTCACACTGTTCTGGGCGTTCACTGTGCTAGAAAACAACTGCAATATGCTATTTCTATTCCATTACTGTTAATGACACGATAGCTCATATCACAGTTCATATAATAACCTAGTCATACTACGTTTGTAAAAACTTCACAAAGAAAAGTCATAGTTTTCCAGCACATTAGTATTTCTGTATTTTTTCACAGAAACATATTAAACCAGCAGTTATACCCAGCATTCCTGCGGTCATTCACATTCCAAGACCATACTGCTCTCATGAAACCTGACTTTTTCTCTGAGGTCAACACAGGCTTCAAACAACAAACATAATAAATTAAATTGCTTCCATAATATCCACAATAACCATATCTAAACATAACTCATTAAAACTTTAACATACATGGCATATATACATGACTTGTGCTTGGACTGTAGAGACAAGACTTGAATGATGGCATTCTAAGCGGCACCAAAGCTGTACTGAAGATAAAATATGTCCCTTCTCATTCTAAAATGCTTGACATTACTTTAACATAATATACAACTTCATAGCCAAGAAATTTAGTAGTTCTGGTACCTTGTCTGGGTTCACACCCGAGAGCGGCCCATGGAGCCACTGCTTGTACTGGTTTAGGAAGTCACTGGCCGTCTCATAGAGGCGAAGGAAGGGTATGAGCTTGTCCTGGATCTTTTTACGCTGTGGGTACTGGGAAACAGACCAGCCATAGGCTTCCTCTTCCATATTGAAATCATTTATCTTTCCAGCAAGGAGAGAACGATAGAGGAAATAAAGACAGAAAGAGATGGATAAGTAGATGGGTCAATGTACTGACAAACACTTTTACAACTGGTCACTGAGTTTTTTTTACAGCCAATACTGCCCTCTAGAGGTTAAATATTTGTTAGCACATATGGTAATGTCACCTCCAATACAATACAACAATACACTGTACAACACATGTTTATCAATCAGAAGCATTTCTATCCATCATCACCAATTCCTTCTCAGGCTTGAATCATACCGCACTGATACTGGAACAAACAAAGAAGTGAACTTTTTGCTATGATAGATTTTATCATGGTTTGGGTATCAGTAGAACCAAATTTCTTCTGCAGGATTTACTGCAATACTGACCTCTTTTTTCTCTATTTGTATATTTTTAAGCATTGAAAACCTCATGTACCTTTTCCATGGCCAGCTCCAGTTTGGCATTGAGGGCCTGGGCTTTCTTCAAATACTTGCTGAGATCCGTCAGCTCACCGAATGTGACAAACTCTTCCACCTGTGTGCTGTAGCTCTCCAGTTCTTCCACAAAGCAATCACGGCACAACTGGAACGCATATACAGAAATTCACTTTGTGTTTTTCATTTCAATTTGTTTCACATTTTACATTAACTATTTAGTTCTACAGTTCTGATGCGAAAACATCCAGATTCCAGTCAACAACAGATCAATAGATTGATAGAGTAGAGACACAGACCTTAAGGCCACTCTGATATTGCTCCGTTTTTTCATTAATGATCTGTCGGTGTTCCTTAAAGATGGATGGCATACGCTTCAGCCACTGGATGGTCTGTGTGTTGAGCTCCATGTCCAGTGATGAGAGGGTAACAAAGTCCATCAGGAAACACAATTGTGTGTTGGATTCTGCCAACCTTTGCTTCAACAGAGGCATCTCTGTAATCTCCACCTTATTCATGAAGGCCTAGATGGGGCACAAGAAATTGATACAGTACTTAATTTAAAAGGAAAAAATAGTTTTATATTATATAAAAATGAAAGTGTTTAGTTATTGTTCATGCCACAGTCCAGTTACTGCCCTAAGCTAGTTACTAAGTGTGAAACAAATCCCAGGCTTTCTGTAGAACCAGCGGTAAAGGTCTGTAGGTCTAAATTCCCTATTTTTCCTCTGACCTGTAGTGCCATTTAGATAATTTGGGTGTGAGTTGTAGAGTTTTGGAGATATTGGCCATGGAGATGCCTGGTCTCTCTCACATATAATGGAACTAGATGGCACTCAAAGTGGCAAAAAATACACTTGAAAAACTCAACAGCATTGTTTCTTTCTAGACCTACTTAAGATAATCGACAGACCTTGGTGCGAGCAGTTTCATGTAGGAACTATTTTCTTCTGACCAAACTGTACCTACCAAATGTATTACTGGGCAGAAGGAAGCGTGCATCTACGCATGGAAGTGAAGCTTGTGACAGTGTGGGATGTAAAAATTATTAATGTCCTCTTTAGCTAAACTAACCTAGCTGATTTCTGGAAAGAGACACTGCTGATCAGTTGTTCAAATATATTTTTTTTGGCTCTTTGAGCACCACAAGCTGAGCGCCATGTAGTTCAATTATATTTGAGAGAAGGCAGACATTTCTACAGCCTATATCTCCAAAACTCTGCAGCTCACACCAAAACAATTTAGATGGATAAACACCACTACAGGTAAGAGGGAAAATATGTGGACGGGTAACTGATTTGTGGACAGAGATATGAATGACAAGAAGTTGTACACAGCACACTGCACCAAGCAGGTCTGTGTGACAAGAACTGTGGGGTGGTTACCTTAAGCTCCATCAGTGTGTGCGTGTCAGGTGGGGTGCTCAGTGCTTTCTCTGCAATCTTCTCAAATTCATTACAGAGCCTGTGAGAGGAGGGGCGATAATTTAGTGATTTAAATAAAAGGTTTCACAGATTTACACTCTTACAATGGCATGGCTTGGAGCTAAGAAGCACTATTGGGATAGAGGCTAATACAGCAGCTAACACTGGGTCTGAAACCAAGAGGGTGCCACTGTATATTCCCGTTTGTTTATTTCAAGGCTCCAGAGTGGAAGCTTCCATATGTATATTTCAGCAATATCAGCATCAAACTGAAATTGTTGTTAATCTCTGTCAGCTTTTTAAAAAATCTTCAGCTCTATTCTGAAACTTCTGCAAAGAAAAAGTGAAAAGGCTAAACCAACTGACTTCTTGTTGATTTCCCGATGGTCCTGTAGCATCCGTGTAAGCAGTTTCTGTTGTAGCTCCTGAGCACGCTTGACGAGAGAGTGGATAAGCCTATGGGACTGAACCTCAAACATGCCAAGACGGACAACCTAAAGCGCAGAGTATAGGTCAGTAACACAATTATGTAATATCATTTAAGAAATTACTTTGGAATAAGGAGAGATAGTAACAGTTACAGAAAACATTGGCATTTAAAGACTGTTGCTTTTGAAATTTTCAGATTCTTTGGGTTTTCTGGATTTATTTGATAGTTTCTATGTGGGATGATAGTTATCACTGGAATTCAAGTCTATTATTTAATCTTTTAGTCAGTATAATTTTTTTTAATACAAAACATGATCTGACTTGTTAGCTACCCTTTAGTTAAAAGCCACAACGACTTTGTCTATACCTGCGTGCAGGATTCCAGAGTCAAGAACAAAAACTATGTCTTGAATGACAGTGTTTACCATACATTCATATTCATATTTTTAGCGACCCAACACAATTCAAACATTGGCTGCCATGAATTGAAATTATTTATCTATTTTTCGAGCTGGGCTCCTCTCTCTCAGGCGTGTCTACAAGGGAACCCTTGATTTGCAAAACTCTTGCAAGATTTGTACTGATCACTCACAGGTGACAACCCTCTCTGTGTCTCTCACAAACCTTTTGAAAAAATTCAAAACGCAAGTTGTGTTTTTTGAGCAACTAGTCAATTAATCGTTTCAATAATCGAAACGGTCACTGGTTGGAGCCCTAGTCTAATTTCAATAAAACTTCTCATATTCTACTCTTACAGTCTTACTACAAGTTTGCTTAGACATCACCAGCACCTCACTGTCTGAAATATACATGCTATATTAAACTTAGTCATTTCTGGCGAGTTCCACCTTGCTGACCAAGTACCTTGCAAGGTGTGTACTCGATCTGGTCGGCGAGCTGCTGGTAGTGTATCACCTCTGCCATGATTTCCTGGAAGGAGTGCTGCTCAGTGAGGAACTGCTCCACATCTTCCTCTCCCTGCTTGGATACCAGTGTGGCATATTTATCATACTCGTGGATATACTCCTTGGGCCTGACACACTCAGCCCAGAACACCCTGCGCACCTCCTCCTGCTGGACCTGAAGGATCTCTGGCAGGATGACGGGCTTCAGGGTGCTTCCAAACTGGAAGACTGACTAGGAAGACAAGAAGCAGGGTATAAACACAAGCAGAAAACATATTGTCTGTTCAGTGGTAAGATGATGAATGCAATGCCAAGATTAGCTAGTGTGATTTAAAATACAGAATAGGACATCCAGACATCCTCAGCATTAGAAAACATAGTACATATAAAACTATGATAATAACAACATGTTCCATGTGTTGTAGGTAAATGGTAACTAAATCAAACTTGGTAGCCTATCTAAATCCACAGACGAATGATATTTCTACTGTTGCTGTCATATGTCCTCAAATTAATGGAAGCCTATGCCCTGTTTGTGACTTCCTTGGCCACTGTGTAGGAGACAGAATATACAGTTGGAGGAGAAACACCCAATGCTACTGCAGTTAGCTAGTTGCTGAGAGCCTCAGTTCCAGTCAGCATTTTTTTCCCCAATTAGCCACAAGGAACAGAAATGAACCCATTCTTGTGTTCTCAAAAACATCAACAAGTGACATAAAGGTGAGAATGACTGCGGCAGCTGAGTATACCAGAGTATTCAGTACACCTGGCTCCAACTAATGCAGTCTAATACAACAATCCTGCAATAAATCCTGCCTGCATGAAGGCTATAAATAAACACCTTTTGCTGAAACAGCTTTAACAACTTGTCAATTTAACATTTTGGAGGCTGCAGTTTGTGGAGCTGTTGAACTGTATTGACGCTCATTTCGATTATTCCGTCCAACCCATTTATATCAATGATAGTAGGCCAATAAACAAAAACAGCTTTCTGTATTATGCAATAAAACATACTCAACATCACAACCTTCATGAAGGTAGGACTTTATGGAGTGTTGTATTAGTTTACATTAGTTTTAGCTAGGTATGTAGCTACCTAACAACCTGGTGTGACACACACACTTCCTCTTACCCAGTCAGGGTACAGTTTGGTTTCTATACGAGGCACCATGCTGATAGAACTGAGCATGAACTCATAGACATTAAGGAGTGCCTCCTCATATGATTTGAGGCTGGGCTCAAACTTGATCTCCTTGTCGTCCAGTATCAGATGCAGCACAAAGCCGGGTGTTCACTGGCGCTCTCTGACTGCTACACAAGACAGAAAAAAGCACAACTTCATGTGTCCATCTGTACATCTAGGTCAAAATCTCAACAATGATTTTTTGTCAAATCTGTTCCACTCTTCTAAATTGAAGTTTATAAGCTTTCCCTTACCGACTCTTGGGAAATTAGGTGTGTATAGTCCCTCATTGAGTCTATTGCGAGGTTCTGCAGCTGGGAGGTCATCAGTGTAGCTGCACAGTTGAAGAAAGACAGTAGCTTTGGCATGTTGCTTATGCCAGGCACCACCTTTCGCCTGCAACCCTGGTGGTAAATATTATGCACTTCTGGAACCCATCTGGTGTAGAAAACAGCAAAAATAACATTAGGATTATATTCAACGCATGTGTTAATGTGCATTTAATACACAAACCACAGATGCAAATACCGAATAGTCAAATAACAGAACAATAAATTGAAATGTTACTGGTACCACTGGGGGGAACTGGGGCAGGAGAGCACTGTATTAAGTGGCGTGTTGGTTTAGAGGTGGAATGAGTAGTGTTATGTTGTTTCTTCGCATGAATTTACCATGACTCATTCACCAGACTAGTGAAGCTGATCCCTACTAATCCCTCCTCAGTCACCTTAAAGGGACAGTTCATCCCAAAATCAAAAATACATATTTTTTTCTCTCAATTGTAGTGCTATTTATCCATCTAGATAGTTTTAGTGTGAGGGACTAAGTTCTGGAGATATCGACCATAGATATGTTTGCCTTCTCTGCAATATAATGGAACTAGATGGCACAAGGCTTGACACTCAACAGCAATGTCTCTTCCAAGCAAGCTTCCTTTTGCACAGTGATACCATTGATGGGTGTTGTTCAGTAAAAAGAAATAATTTCCTACATGAAACTGCTCACAACAAGATCTGTGGATAATCTTGAGTAACTGGGTCATGATTTCTGGAAGAAGACAATCATGTTGAGTTTTTCAAATGTATTTTTTGGCGCATTGAGCACCACAAGCCAAGTGCCATCTAATTCCATTATATCGAAGAGGAGGCAGAAATCTCTATGGCTGATATCTCTAAAACTTCACACCAAAACAATTTAGATAGATAAACAGAACCAAAGGTAATTGGAAAAATATTTATGTTTGATTTGGGGTGAACTGTCCCTGTAATGGCTGCTGATTTCAAGTTCCTGAAGAGGCTAAGCCATGCCCCTCTTTTGGGAAGGTGCCAATGTCCTGTGTCTCTTGAACCACCCACTGTGCATTTGGCACTCAATTTTATTTCTCCAAAACCTTCTGAAAGGTTAAAACTTCTATGCCAATGCAATGTTCACATTGCATTTGTTGAAATGGTAAGCAATGTATAATGTGAAAAATGTTTTTACTAAAGCTGTATAAGGTCAGCTCACCACAGCATCACATTTGGTAACATTCTCATCCATCTGGCTGTACTACCATTTATCAGTTTACACAGGAATGACTAGATGAATATTTGAGGCATGCTGTCTGTAGCTTTCACTCTTAGTATGAGCGGTGTGGCACCACCACCACAGCTGAATCAGTTTGTATTCGGTGAGGGTTTGTTTGTGAGATAGTGCATAATTTCATAAGGTAGGGTAGACATGCGAAATATTGTTGTGATGTACAGCCTCAGGTCTAAAGCTCTGGAGCTCTGATAAGTGGGAAAATATCAGATTTACAAAAAGATTTTGTGGTTGTGGAAGGGAACGTGTATTTGCAGATGTACTGTACAAGCTTCTTGTGGGTACCACTCGATGTTGAAACTTGAAATGTCTTTGATCACAACAACTTATAGTCCTGAACCATAGAAATATGATGTATCAATTGATACTCCTCTCTAACTTAGTATTTTGCATTTAAAAACATTACTGATCTCCTGTACGTCAAATCAGCAAAGACAAGCGATCTGGTATCTGACTGTTATTTAACTAAGCACAGGTGCCTTGGTGTTATGTGATAATAAGTACTCACTTTCTGAGGAGGATTCCTCTGGCATTATTAACATGTCTGGTGACAATCTGCTGAAACACAGAGAGCTCAATGGACTCCTCTCTGTTGCGGAATTCCTCTACATCTATCAGACGGAGAGCTCTGCAAGCAAATCATCCAGAAAGGTCACAGGACAGGCAAACATGGATCTACTACAGCAGTCATGTGACAAAGTATAATGTAGTACTGCTACAAATTTTAGAAAAGCATGGAAACATCGTTGATGGTCAATCTAACAACAGCTTCTTTTACTGAACACTTTGACTGTCCATGCAGTTAAAGGGAAAATTCACCACTTTCTATGTGGATGTCCAATTAGTGTTGATGAAAAATTTAGTCAGTAAGAGGAATAAATTCATCGGTCCTGCTATATCTATGAAGAAAGCTGAATTCTCCTGCTTTCACTGCACTGCATGTGAGCTTCTGAGGCCCACAATAATCTAGGAGCAAGAACTATTTCTCAAGAAAACAGGAATTGCTATAAAGCACAAATGTTTATTTGTCCTGTTTAAATATCTTCATTTTGAGCAGAAAAGGTGCTTCCAACTGCTGGTATGTTATAACATATAAGCGCATTAACATATACACAGTAACCATAGAGGAACACTCAATTATGCATAATAGCCTGCCATTGTTAAGTAATAAAAAGTTTATTGTCTGCTTGTCACACAATGTTCTTCTTACTTTTAAATTAAGTATTGTAAAATTAAAGATATTAAATATTGAACATAGTATGTTGCTTTTCTTGGAAGAAACTGAAATAAAATGTTTCAATAGATAAAAATAAAATTTGAAAAAAATGATCTTTACATTAACTGTCATTTTTAAAATAAATTTCAAACTCATTCAACACCTAGTGGAAACACCTAGACTTTTATTTCAATTTAAAACAGTCATTTTAAACAGTAAAAAATTGACCCCAAGTGGGAGTTTTAACAAAAGTAAAACATGTATGAGAGCATACTTACTTGTAAGAGACATGCCAAAGGAGCATCACTGACTGCATAGTGGGGTTGATGGAGTGAAGCTTATTTCTCATCCTCTTTTGCGCTTGGACAAAGGCTTTGTTCCATGGTTTTGGCACTACCTCCACTCTGACAACGAAAGATAACAGAGGGACTATGAGGAACAGACTTTTTTAAGCATATGACTGATAATTCAAATTTAAATTTCAGGTTTTCTTTGAACAAAGGGGAACAAGAAATCTCTGTGGCTATGTTCCCACTGCAAATCTTAGTGCTCACTTCAGATTTATAGCTAAACCTGATTTTTTTTATTTGGCTATATACATTGCATTGCAAATGTGCTTAATATCAGATTCCAGCATAAACTGGTCAGAGTTCGGGACTGACCTGCATGCACATGAACAATAACAAAGACTTCACACACAGTTATACAAAGGTGAACATGGAGGCCATTGAAGTCAGCATTTATGGTTTCATTTTCAAGCTGATGTGCAGTGGAAGCCAGAAATCTTATAAGAATGAGAATGAGGTGAAAGTACAGAGGTGTGTGTGCTTGTGGAGTCGGAACCTGGAATGTATCGTGACATAAATGGTTTCACGGACACAGATTTCATACTAAAATTCAGGATGTCACGTTCTACTTTTAACTTCATCTGTATCCGCCTCTCCATAAGAGTCTTTCGGAAAGACACTTCAGGCAAGTAGTGATGTAAAAGTTGCATAAATTTCTATCTGTATCTGATTTAGGACCACATATGAAAGGGGGCCCAAATCAGAACTGAAAATATCAGATTGCATGTGATTTGCGCTGTTCATATTGGCCTGAAAAATCAGATGTGTTACACTGATTTGTGCCACTTTTTCCTACAGTCTGAACATAGCCAAAGTGGCCTGTTCGTGACAGCCATGCTATACAGTATGAATAAGCAGAAGCAATTCTCAAGATAAACATGCAATATTCTCTGTCACATCCTGCTGACTTACTCAAGTCTGTGAGGAGGGAGATCTTTCACTTTGTCCTTGTCATTTTCCCAAGAATTTCTGAATGTATATTTCACTGCAATCATAAACCAAAGATGTTTATATATATAAAATGCATCACATTCATTACATTTATCCAGTCATTCATTTTAATTCTAATACGAGAATCATTTTGTAATTAATCATTTTTGCATCTGTTAAAAGCTAATGACTTTAAGTGTAATATAATAGATACAGATTGCTGTCTTGACGATGAGCAAGTATTCCTCCTTAATCTCATCAACGAGCAGATCCAATGGTGCGCTCAGGCTCTTCAGGTGGCGGGGGACCATATCCAGAATGCTCTTCAGCCAAGAGTCCTCCAAAGGAGCCACACTCTCCAGGTCTACCCCATTCTGGATGTAGTCATTATATCTCTGACAGGACAGAATATTAAAAGCCATTTTGAATGGTGGTAAAGATATTTTAAACAATGTTTGAGCTGATTTTTTTGTGGCAGTGCTGATTACTGGATGATGGAAAACATCTACATCCAGGACCTCATTGAGAGTACACTTCACAGGGTATCATTCAGTGTGTAAATACTCCTTTTCTGGTGGCCAATGCTGACTTCAATGGCCATGCTATATACCTCAGCTAAAGACATATTTTTGTTGACAGTACATTGATTTTATGTGCCAACTTCACTAATAGTGCACATAAAAATGCTCAAATTAAAAAAACAATGCAGTTTTATTGTTTGATTGTAGTACAGGCAAGAACATCAAATCTATGTAACTATATATACCTTTTTTTTTGTATACGCAAAGAAAAAACACTGCACTTGGCACTAAGGAGGAACTGTACCTAGCAACTGCAACCACTGAGATCAGCAAAACAAAACAAGCATTAAAAGGCTACCATATCAAATGTCTTGAAAAGATTATGTAAAAAGAGAAACAGGCACAATGTCTTCATTATGGGCACATATACAACAAAGAGGTCTGGTGATATAATAATAATATGGCATCAAGTAGAGCTGCACAAAATGGTCAAAAAAAAAAATCATACTGATTATTGATTATTTTGACTGTCACTGTGTTTTTCATATGCAAAACAATTAGTGGGAATTATCATTTTTGCATCACAATTGTCATTCCGAAGAGCACACAACATTCAAATTGTGATGAAATTATATTTGATTGATTGCTTGCTTGATTGATACATTTATTGTCAGACCTACTTCAAAATTTGGCTTGTGTCACAGTGTCTCTGTTAGCACCATAGATAACAAACTAAACAAAATTCACACATTTAATATGACATTAGAATCACAAAACAGGGGCTGGGGTCTGATCCAAACAAACATGTTTTTCTTTCATCTGGTGAACCAGTTTTTAAGCCAGGGCATCTATGCTGCACTGCAGCTTTTTTGTTTCTCACACGCTTTTCCTTTTACAAAAAGTGCAATTTGGTTCTGGTTCTGCAATTTGGATATTGCACTTGGCCATACTGCAATTTCTATTATTTTATGATTAACTGTGTATTGCATTTCACCATTTCACTTTTATCCTTTGCTGTAGATTCGCCATGTGGTGAAGAGTTGCCATCCTCCTCCTGCTGCTGGCTGAAAAAGGGAGAAAAACAAATCAGTAAATGGGACAAAACTAATGCCATTAAATTTACATACACAATATTCTCTATCATAAGCAGTCAAATGCAAAGTAACAGTGGTCATGGCTAGTTATTGTTTACAGTACAAAGTTTCCTTAAAAAGCTTTTGATAAGACATATTATCTAAATTTTATCTAAGTGGATAAAGCTACCAAATTAGTAAAATTTAGTAAGATAGTCATGTCCTTCCTGCACATCCTAACCATATACAGGACAGAGATGGAAAATGTCATGAAAGATGAATAATCACGCTTAAAAGACAGAAAAAAAAATAGTGCAACTTACCATATCAGTTTAACCAGAGTTTGCCGGAGATCCTTTTGCTTTCTACTGAGTGGTGTGCCGGTACTGCTGGATTGCTTGGAGGTCTCATGGATCTGCACTGCCTTTCTGCTCTGGAGCAGGTTCGGACCTCCATAACTTTTACTTGGTCTACTGTCCGCCCCTTCAATGATGTCATCTCCTACTACTACAGCACACACAAACACACAGTACAATCTGTTAGTAGTGAGTAGTATTTAAACCAGCAGTATCTAAGAGTACAACGTATTACGTTTGAGTGGGCATAAATATAAATCCTTTGAACCCACTTTCCACAGTCGCTTCAGTAACTTGAGATCTCTGCGTGAGTGGAGGAAACAGCGAAAATGAAGGTTTTGTATCCATCCACGGCTGTTCTCTGTGGACCTGTAAGATGGAGTTAACCATTCATTTGATTGATTTTACAAATAAGCTGCGAAGTGTTTAAGAAAAACAAGCAACCAAACATCTTGGAGAGAGTCAGTGTAACAGTTAAAGATAATATGGGCGACATAACTTATTTTCAAGTGACTACTTTTGACTAAACACAGAAAGTTTGCTTGGTTTCATGGAACATGACTAAACTAGCGTTAAAACACTGACAGCCATCTATCTGTAAAGACATTGTACTTTTTCTAAACTTACCTGTGTCGGACTTGTTTGTAAGAATGTTAAGCTAGCGTTATCAATAATATTTGCTTTCTTTCTGGATGAACCCATGTCGGCACTTTCGCGAAGTTATCGTGAGCTAACACCGGACTCAACGCTCGCTGTTCAACGAGACCCTTGTGCCGTTGCTAGGGTCGTTGCTACAGAGGCAACGGTGAACTCGCGCGACCTGCAGAGCACCAGCAGGTTAGTGTGAGCCAGGTTAGCTGCTCAACTTCATAATGAGGTTACCGCTGGAAGCTTTGCTAGTAATGTCTCATCTACTTTCCCTCCTGTGTTTCGTCTTTAAATGGCCACTGTGAAAGCTCTGCTTCTGTGTTTGGTGTTGTAGAGAATAACTTCAGTCTCAGGACCGTCGCTCCTGCGCCCCTAGCAACAAGTGTTTAGGTGCTCAACCAGCATAGCAGCGAGAGTCTAGAAATGGAATAGTCCATTACTGCGGCGGAAGGGGGGAACTGTGGGCGGGGGGGGGGGGGGGCTGTGACATAACAGGCGGAGGAATATGGTAAATTGTACAGCACGCAAGTATGTTAGGAGAGAAGCGAAATTTTATATGCAATAAAAATAAACACGACAGTATAACGGTAGTCATGAGAGGCCATATTAGTTAAGGTCCCAGGCAGTTGCCCACCTCCTCTAATGGTTAACTCCACCCCGATTTCGTTTGACCGCAGTGTTTTTGTGTGGGTAACCTTTCAAACAGCAAACGTAGATAATGTCACCTGTGCGACAAAAATGTAGAAAAAATAGAACACCTACTTTACACTTGTGAAACTGCTCAAAATTTACAGAGATCCTTGCATGATTATTTAAATTCGATCCATTAACATAGATTTCTTTTCGTACAAACATCATTATAGGACCCTTAGCAAAAAGTATGTACTTGAAGTTCATTTTATTAAGTATGCTTGAGTATGAGTATAGCAAGTATACTACAGACCATATACTTGTAGTGTACTAGAAAGTATACTAATTTAATACTTCTTCGGACTAAATTGGAACATTTTTAAGTTTATAAAAGTATACTTTTAAGTATACTTTATAAGGTCATTTTAAGTTTACAAAAGTACACTTTCAAGTATACAACAAGTACACTCTTCCATATACTGCCATTGTACTAGTTATATACTTCTAGTCCACTTTTTAGTTTATGAAAGTGGCTTAGAGGGAGCAATGGAGCTGGTAGTGGGATTGAGACTTGAGCAGGGGAGGGCAAGTCTGTGGTGCAGGTCCAGGAATATCCAGAGAAAATGAGTGAACTGGGATCAGGTAGAGCCGGGTGGAACAGAAGAGCAAACTTGACCAAACTTGAGGTGGATAAAGTGGATGGAGTCAGAACTGGGAGGGAAACGTAAAGCAGCGTTCATTACAGAACTTTAATTAGCAAAAGTGGCACAAGGCTTGAAATGTGGCAACAAAGTCTCTGTAGCAGAGTGAATGATCTGACAGTGGAAGGGTGTAGAGCTGGGTTTGAAATCACTGCAAGCCAATGAGCTAAAGAGATCCAGGTGGGCAGACTGGGCGTGGTCACGAGCTGCAGACAGGTGTGCGGAGGAGCAGAGCTGGGAGACAGGTGGGAGACGGGTGGGAAGCCTCACCCACAACACAAACACTGAGAGACAGACAGGGAAAAACAGGGGGCACTTCTTTTTGGTAAGGTTTGAGTATAAGGCCAAATATACTTAGACTTTTAGTATAATTTTCAGTATAAGCCAAGTATACTTAACATAACTTTGTTTAGTATATCTCTGATAAGTACATAAAAAGTAAACTGACAGTATACTCTCTTATTTTTAGTTTAAAAGAGGTATACTTGAAGCACACTTGAATATATTTCTTTTTGGTAAGGGGAGTCATCCTGAACAACAGAAAAATGTCTTTTATACATAAATGTTACACGCCAATCCCTCCCATCCCCACCCCCATAGAGGAATGCACTTAGAAATGAATATTCTTTACTAAACAAATGCATAGCATGATTAAAAACGCCCATGCTGGAAAAGTCAGTGTACGCATATCAGAATATTTTTTTCAGCACCCTAACTTCCTTAATTTGACTTACTTTACGTCTGATCAAAAGATTTGCGAAATTTGGGCAGACATTTTGTCATTGCACTCTTTTCCTTGTTGTTAATAAAGGGGTAAAAAAGGTGTGAAATAGTAGGGTAAACACAAGTGTTACCAATCATACTAATTAAGGTTCCATTCAAAGTCTCCTCACAGGCAAACACGACATTAAAACAAGACAAAAAAAAAAAGGACATTGATTATCTAGTCTCAGACAAGTTTTAGTTAACTCTGGACTAATGCAAGATGGAAAACAATGGATTGACATTGACTATTCATTAAATATTGGCTCACGAATCAGGTAGGAGGGCCCCTTTGCAGAATTTTGCTTATGGCCCCAGGGAGGTCAGGACCAGCTCAAGCAGTGATTATGTTTTTCTTCTGGAAGATGGTGATTCTCATGGTGTATCAATCAAACTCCCCCACTGGAATATTTTTATTGTTTTGTTGTTTGTTTGTTTTTTTTAATTTGGGAATATAAATAATATTTTTACTTAGTTGTATCCAAGAATAAGAATGCTTTTTTATTCTCTATTTTTCATCCTTCCGATATTTTTTTCCCTGTGGTAAATGATCTTTACAATGTCACAAGGCTATAGACTGTTTATTGTATGTGTGGAGGAAGCATCATTTTTGTTTCATTTACAAACCCAAAGTCATGCTTAATTACTTTTGCTCTTTAGTTGCATTACACAAATAGAAAAATAAATACCGGTACAAAAAAATATGAGTAATTTTATATGGATAAAGATAAATGTGACTTATTGAACTAGTGATAATATATGGGGTAGAATATAGAGCAGATCATTTTTATTTCAAGTCAGAAGCTCATACTCACCTTTTTAGTCCACAGTGAACAGCAGCAGTTCAGGTGGTGGAGGAATACACATGTATGATAAAGAATGGTTCATAAGACAGTCTTTGAATTATTGGACAATTTACAGTACAGTGATGCACATTTATTTCATTATCATTACTATATCCGTCTTCTCTCATTCATTTTGTTCACAGGTCAGAGACTCATAATTTTTTCGTCCACAGTGAACAACAGCAGCTCAGGAGGTGGAGGAAGATGACAGAAGAGAAAAATACAAAATTAGTGAGATTTTTAATCTCTGAGTTGTTAAATATATATCAATACATCAAACTAATCAGGTGTAGCACACAGTAAGCACAATATCCAAGGTTACTTTGGTGTCAAGTCAGAAGCTCATACTGACTTTTTTCATCCACGGTGAACGCAGCAGCTCAGAGGGTGGAAGAAAACACAAGTATGATAAAGAATGGTTAGTAAGACAATCTTTGAATTATTGGACAGTTTACAATACAGTGACGCACATTTATTTCATTATCTTTACATTACAACTTATTCCTAGTCATTTTATTTTCAGGTCAAAAGCTGATACTCACCTTTTCTTTTCCAGAGTAAACAGCAGCAGCTCAGTCGATGGAGGAAGATAACAGGAGAGAAATTAAATAATGATTAGTACAATGTAAGATGGATAATCTCTGATTTGCAAATATTTTTATTAATGGATAATTAATGTTATTATTGAATCGTGATACTATTATAGCTAAACCGTGTAGAAATATATAAGCCATCTATTTAAATAACAGTCTGACTTGTACATTCTGGTCTTTTTTTGTGTTATTGTCCATTCTTTATTGTTTTATTTATGCTGTTTTGACTGACAGAACTTGCCTTAGTCTTTATTTACATTTTTAGTACTTTATTTGTTGTTAAGCACCTACATGCCACAGCAAATTCACAAATGAGATCATGTTTACCTCAAGTCAGAAGCTCATTCTCACCTTTTTCGTTCACAGTGAACAGCAGCAGCTCAGGTGGTGGAGGAGGACAAAAGTATGATAAAGAATGGTTAGTAAGATAATCTTTGAATTATAGGGCAATTTACAAAACAATAACAGACATTTATTTCATTATCTTCACATTATAACCAACTCTGATTCATTTTGTTTACAGGTCAGAGACTCATACTTTTTCGTCCACAGTGAACAGCAGCAGCTCAGGTGTGGAGGAAAACATGTATCAGGTATGACATGGTGATGGTACATGATTTGGATCATGTCTAATGATGCTGGTGAATATAAAAAAGTTTCTTCTTTCCTGTCAAGAGTTACAGGGGGACACACATTCTGTGAAGCTGTATTTTCAACCTGCCAAAATATGTATCCCCTGTCTATAAAGCCCAGTCTTTACCATACCATCAAGTGTTTTATTTTAAAAATACTTCCTCTCTGTTCCTCCCTACTGTCCCCACTCTGTATAATGTACAGAGGATGCCCTACCGTCAAGTATTTCATTCTGTGCAGGTGTTCATTGTGAGAAACCAGAAGTTTTAACATTTCAACAAAATTGTACTTTTATTTATATTTTTGAGTTTCACAGACTCACACAAGATTTAGTAGAAAGCTTGGTCATGAGCCAAAAGACAGCTGATTAACTGGTCATGCCACCTGGCTTAAGGGGGTGTGGCAGTGGAAGTGACCTATAACAAAACAGCACACAACTTCTTCATCGATTCACTTAACATATCGAAACTAATGGACATCTGTGGGAGGCATCACTGGTCTCAGCTGAGAGTTCCTGTTTCAATGGTGTGAGTTAACCATGCCCCCTATCCTTTAGCCACTCCCCTTTTCATAACTGACAAACCTATGGAGGGCATACATGTGACTACTGAGAAAAGCAAAGACTGCTGACTGACAATGTTAGCTTTCAGGCTTGAATGCCAAGAAAAGACAAAAACCACATCTAAAATGAGAGAGCTGCCATGTCGTTGGCTGTACAAATTAATTCAACAAAAAAATCAGAGCAAACTTTTTTACAGACTGCAAAACACTAAAGAAAAGCAAAGCAAGTGGATTGCTCCAAATCCCAGAAACAACAGAACTAAAAACATACGTTAAGTTAAGTTGTCATTTTAATTTCACTTGAAATAACATTATAATCAAGTGTCCATGTATGCTATCACGGCTTTGTGCATGTCCCTGGTGAAATAAGGACCACATAAATGTAAGGAAATCATAATCCTCGCCACAAGTCAATTTCCATGAACCACTGTCTCTTTGGTTGGTTGTGAGGGTTGCTGTTGAGTCCAACTGCCTTTAATTTATGCAAATAATTAATTGTTTTACTCCTGATTTTGCAGTCCTATAAAGGCAGCCATGTTGCAGAACTTTTTTGCCACTCAGTTCGACTGAGGAGGTATGTTCCAGTGGGAGGCTGACATCAGTGCACACCATCTGTTGCTATGGACACGTGTGGGAGGCATCACTGGACTCAGCAGAGTTCCTTTTTCATTGGTGCGACTAAGTCCCACTCCCTATACTTAAATCAAGTCTTTGTGTGTGTGTGTGTGTGTATGTGTGTGTGTGTGTGTGTGTGTGTGTGTGTGTGTGTGTGTGTGTGTGTGAACACATTTACAAATGGATACATGTGTAATCTGGGCATTTGGATATTGTGAATGTAGCTTTTTCCGATAAATCAGCTTCCAACTGCCCAACAGTTTGCAAGAAAATTATACACAAAGAAGGACATTTAAACACTTCTGCTGGTGGGTCTTGTACACACACATGGTGGAACCACCACAAACACATGTCACTCTGAATCTGGAACACAAAGAATTTGTGTTTAAAATAGGATGTCTTCAGTGAGAACTTATCTATATTCACCAGCATTATTAGACACGATCCAAAGTATTTGTAAAATAAAAACACTTGATGGTATGGTAAAGACTGGGCTTTACAAACAAGGGATACAATTTTTGGCAGGTTGAAAATACAACCTGACAGAACGTGTGTCCCCCGTGTAATGGGGGATACATATTTTGACAGACTGCATGTCCAGCCTGGTATAAGTAGCATACCTTAATCGCTTTGTATCATGAAAAGTAAATACAACAGGACCTATATTATTATCATGGTTATTATTGTGATTATTATCTACCCTTTTAGGAGGGCGAATTCTACCACATCCAAAGGTAGGTCATCATTTTGGATTCAGTCTAATACACATTTCGTGTCCCGTAGACGTAGCCTAGATGAAGTGAACGGCAGACACCGACAAGGCAGCAATAAATCAACAGAACACCAGTACGTTCTGACGGCGTGACGTTCCATCATCTCCATGGTGCGCGATATGAGTTTATTTTTTGTTTTGTTTTTTCAAAAAATTGCCCAGTCGCCTTTTTCCTAAATTTTCGACAACAAATTTAAAAAACCTGATGCCCGCAAACAAAAATAACAGCATTTTCAGAATACTGCACAGTTGCCAACACATACATCACTTGTCCTGGGACATTCAGCACATTCTTACCATCTAATAATTATTTTACACCGAGAAAACGTCGAGTATCACCAAAAATTCAATAAATTTGTTATATTCAACAATTTAGATTACTTACTCTACTATTCAACTAATATGAATTTTGTACTAACGCTAATTCTGTGCTGAAAATCCATTTTAAGAGTTTCGGGAAGGTTAGTACAATTTGACATGATATTCAATTGTCTTAACCTGTAAATTAGGAAACCCAGCGTCTGACTATCCAACAGGGGCTCCACTAGAAAACATTTTCCAATTGGTTTTGTAGGTTTTACAGCAGCTAGTCATCCTCAGAGTTTTGCTTTTTTTTCTCAGCCCAGTTGTCAAACAGTTTGTTTTCCAGGAGAAGTTTTCCAGTTGATAACACCCAAGATTTCAAGTTTCCAACAGAGATTTGTCACACCAGGTCAACGTGAGTCAGGTCCGAGTGCAAATGAGATATTAAAAAGACCTGCAGCTCTAACTTCACCTCGGTTCAACGTCACCTTCTGTTTCCATGAGTTTTACCGACTCACGTGCGTGAGTGAGATTATATGGCAAGCCGTTTTAACATTTAATGGCTAAATTTGAGTATCCTGAATTAACATTATAGATATCGACAACTTCATTTTGACTAGTCATAATTATATTGTGACTAGTAAGAATTTTCATTAAAGATATCTATAACGTATGACAAGCCGTTTTAACATTTAATAGCGAGTCTGGATATGTATTGCAGATATCCGTAATTCAGTTCTTACTAGGACAAATAACGTCACTTTTTCCCATTCATGTGTATGGGGTATGTCATTACAGATAGTCATAATTAAGTTGCAGATATCCACAACTGACATTGCAGATGTCTACATCTGAATTACGACTATCCCCAATTCCAGTTTAAGATATATACAACATAATTTTGACTAGTCGTAATTCTAGTTCAAGATATCTTGAACTAGAACCAGTTCAAGATATCTTGAACCGGTTCAAGATATCTTGAACTACAATGTGAGTTGTGGATATCTGTAACTCAATTATGACTATCTGTAATGACAAACCCCACACGAATGGGAAAAGTTACGTCATTTGTCCTAGTAAGAATGACGTTGTGGATATCTGAAATGTTATTTTTGAATAGGAAGAATTGAATTACAGATATTTGCAATACATATCCAGACTAGTGTTAAAACGGCTTGCCGTAAGATTATAACAGAATAACAAAGATTAATTTAATTTATAATTAGTTCTAATCAGAGTTTAGCAAAACTAGGTTTAAAACAAGTAAATCCATATATTAAATTATGCAGAGCTCGCACAAATAAAAACCAGTCTCAGTTTGGTAAATCCTTAAATTTAGTTATGTAAACCGAGATTTAACCAGTTTAATAAGTATGGAGATGCTTTCTTATCACAACGAAAATAAATATATAAAGACAAAAAATTGTGCTAAGGACCTGTTGAGTAGAAATATGCGTCCCTGTGGTAGTTCTGGAAGTGGTATTTGAATATATGTGTTAATTATTATTATTAAATTTTATATATTATATATATATATAAATCAGTATATATATACATGTATATATATATATATATATATACACACACACACACACATATATGTATATATATATATATGTATATATATACCAAAAAAGTTACCTCCCCTCTCTCCCTCCTGTATTTTTTTGGTTTTGTTGTTTTGGAACAGTTTAGGAATACATATACAAATTTAAAAAAAATCCTCAAACCGTCAGTTATAATTCTCATTAGCAGTGATTCCCAGAGTGTGGTCCACAGCCCACTCTTGGGGTGTGAAGGCCCTGCAAGTGGGCCTTGAGAGGTCATGAAAAATAAATCAAACACATTTAAGTTTCAGTTTTATAAATTTGAAATTACAATAAAATATGTCTGATCAATCCAAATAATAAAACAAAGCCATGGGATTTAATAATGTGTTATTCTTCATTCATTTGATCTAGTTTAACAAGTGTTACTCCATATTTGGTGACTTGTCAAATTTACACCCAAATGAATCTTATGTCTCCTCATTGGTACAGTTCGACTTGTATGTTGGTCAGAGTTGTAATTAAAGGTTTGTTCTATAGATTACTGACAAGTTGCCACTTAAGATTTAACCTTTATGATTTTTGTAACATAGCTTTGGCACCACCATCTGGCCAATAGCAGTGTTTTCCTCCATATTTCACCTTTCCAATATTTTTTGTGTGTTAATGATAATTACATCTTGACATGGCAATAGACTTGTAGTTTTATTTGTCTTACAAACCAAAAGTCATGCTTCATTTCTTAAATTGTTTAAATTACACCTAAGTGTAATCTAAACAACAGAAGTAGCAGAATAAACATTATTAATGTATTGTAAATTATATATTGTTATATGTTAATTACATTTCTGAATTTCCTGTAACCCCTGATGATGGTTAAGTAACTACATACAGTATATTTACTTAAGTTCTATACTTATGTACAATTTTGAGGTACCTGTACTTTACTTCAGTATTTCTACTCCATACAATTACGAGGCAAATACTATGCATTTTACTTCATTATATTTAATAGATAACTTATATGACTCATTACTTTGCAGATTTAGGTTAATAACACAAAATATAATCAACAAATAAATTATGATGTGTTATAGATTAAGATAAAACTTTATTGATACCTGGAGGGAATTTCCCAAGCTACCCAGAAGATAAATTATACAAAGCAATTAACCCACCTTTACCAGCCACAACATATATGCATCAATAATTATAATTCAATATGAAAATATAAAACAATAACTTTGGCTCAGATCAACTCAAAAGCCAAACCTCTAACAAAAAATATACAAAATAAACATATTTCCTTGTTTTTTGATAGAGCACAAATACAAACATTTTCTGATGGATATAATGTCCTTTTTCTATTGAAAAGAAATGCTGAGCAGTGGCATTATTATTCAGGATCATTTGGTTATTTGGTAATTATATACTGCTCATACAGTACACAGTAAACATTATCAGAGATACTGAAGCATGTTTAAAAGCCTTATTTGCAGCAATTTGTCTGTTAAAAAAGATCATTTTAAACAGCATATTTTATTCTCAATATTTTGTTAAATCCACTTCAACATTTTATTCCAAGTAAGACCTAAAGTAGGAGTGTGGTTTGGAATATTACTGTCTGTGCTGGTGATCACACACACTTTGACACACAGTAGCAAACATGTCCAGGATCTGAGATGCGTTTATAGTGCTGCTTTTGAAAAGTCCAGCTCTGGTCCATGATGATAAGGAAGATGAGGGGATATGCAGCTCTCCAGGCTTTTACCAGGCCAGCACTTGGTCTTGCGGCGGCTGAGGAGCTGGTCTTTAAACTGCAAGTAGAAGTTTTACAGGTCCTCCCACTAGCTGGTTTTCTTTAGCCCAGGCAATGTGAGTTCAAACCTTAAGAAGAAATAGAAATTAAACATTAATATAGTCATACTTAAACCAAAAAAGCCATTGGTTTCCCCACATTGACCAGCCATGACCTTTGCTCCCCCAGTCAGACTTGGGTCAAACAGTAGTCGTCATTTATTTTGGATGTTTAATGTCATGTGCAGGCGATTATGGGCCAAGCTATTTCTTGGTTGGGCAGAGGCTTTCTGGAGTTTCATAGTTGCCTGGCAGCCTCAAGGCTGATGACAAGACCAGAGTACAACTATACCTGCCAAACTTCAGACCGAAAAAACAGGGAGGATTTGGATACCCAAAAAATTTGGGTTTCACAGACTTTGTTTCCTGCATCTGGTGACTTTCAAAGACTGAAAAAACAAAATAAGTACACTGCAACAGTACAATTTTACTTTTAATTCTAAGGAAAAAATACAGAATAATTCATCCCTCTAGGGTTAACTTGCATAAGTCTCCAGCATGAACATGCAGCATTAGAACATGTACGCCCCTGTCCTTTAAAACCTTCTTTAAGTAACAGGAATTGCGCCTAGGAAGTCTGGTTTGGTGTAGCTGTGTTGATGTCCAACTGGAAACAGTGGACTTTTAAAGTCGGATAGGGTTATACACGCTTTACAGTGTCAGAAGGCTGTGATAATAAAGAGGAAAAAAAGTGTGAAAATGTGTCAGGAATCAGGAGAAATACAGGAGAATTGTGATCGCAGGAGGAAATAGGGAGAGCGCAATGAAAAACTTGAGCCTCCTGGGAAAATCATGAGGGTTAGTAATTATGCATATAACCTCTTAAACTCCACAAATGGAAATACACTTATGCTTGGCATCGATGGCTCCACCCACAAGTATGCAGTCATCAGAGAGCAGAGAGATCAGTGAGGAGGGAGTCATTTAAATTGGCCGCCTTGCTGTAACTGGAGTGTTCCTGATTAGAAATTATTCAGTCACAGGGCTGACAGCTGTTAGCTGCTGGGGGCAAATGACTTCTGTGTCCTGCATGAACTATCTTGATAGTTTTGGTGCGAGTTGCTGAGTTTTCTAGATGCTGTCCATAGAGATGTGGAAATAGTGGAAATAGATGGCATTCAGCTTGTGGATTATCTTGAGTAAGGGGGTCATGATTTCTGGAAGGAGAGCTTTTGAGTTTTTCAAATGTTTTTTTTTGTGTGTGTGTGTGTGTGTGTGTGTGTGTGTGTATGTACACACAAAAATGCCATCTACTTTTCTACAGCCAATATCTCCAAAACTTGGCAGCTCACACTAAAACTATCTAGATGGAGATATAGCACTACAGAAATACGTATGTATTTTTGATTTTGGGGTGAACTATCCCTTTAACAAAGCTGGTTTGTCAGGATTTTCTATCCTGAACAATGTAATGAGTGCAAAAAATGTACACAGTGATGCCATACTCCAGCTTAATTCTGATATAATACATTAAACGCCACTTTGTGTTTAATTTAGAACAAAACACCAAGAATTATTTGCAGCTACGGTTTCACACAAATCATGGAAAAGAAGAAAACAGGCCACATACCACTGTGTGATGCCTTTGGTTAGATCCAACTGTGAGAAATCAATCAACACCTGTGGACAGGAACAGAACTTGAAAATTCAGTCAATTATCCAGACCCAGTTACAAACAAAAGTGTGACACCCATAGTGGTTGAGACACTGGTTTTGCTGTGGTTTTGCTTTTACTGTGATCACAGTTTCAATATTAAAGGGAAAGCTGAGCCAAAATGAAAATTCAGTCATTATCTCCTTACCCTCATGCAGTATAAGGTCAGGTTTAGTTTTTTTAGTCCACAAAAACTGCTGGAGTTTCACAGGAAAACAGTGCTGCAGAATCTCCCAAACAATTTAAGTGAAGGTTGACCAACAACTAATAAATAAACATATAATTAAATAAATAAATAAATATTAAATGCCTCCATACTACTCATCTGGTGTAATCTAAGTCTTTTAAAGCCAACAACACAACAACATGCCAAGTTGACTTGAAAGACGTCATTTACACCATGTTTTTAGCCTAAATCTTCACTGTAGATCCTTAGCTTGGAGCCTCGTTCACGTGCATGTGCACACCATATGCACTGTGTATGTGTGTGTGGTGTGACAATGTGCATACACAAGTGAACAGCATGTTGGAGCTTTAGGAGACTTGGATTACACCAGACAAGCAGTATGGAGGCATTATGTTTTTTTCAGTTGTTTTTTACATTTGAAAACTGGTCACTTTTCACTTCAATTGTTTAGGAGATTCTGCCAAGCTGAATTCCTGTGAAACTAAACCTGACCTTCAATCAGAATGAGGATGTGTAGATAATGACTGAATTTTCATATTTGAGCAAATTATCCCTTTAAACTGCTGATACCTTTAAAATCTTGTGACATCACAGTTAGCATTACCTACCATGCCAATGTCCTTTCTCTCCCGTGTGTAGAACATCTTGTTGTTTTTCACTGCTACATCCAACTTCCTGGTTTTTATCTCTTGAAGTGTCACGTCAAACTCAAACCTGTGATAAAAGAGGGACGGTAGAAAGTTCAAGACAGTCTGTGGATCAGTGCAACTATTGCTGGTCAAGAAATCAAGGTAAAAGCAAGGAGAGAAAATGTCATGTTTGTATGCAAATGTGTGATTTAGGGTGAATCCAGTAAGCTTACTTGTCATTGAAGACAGGATTGACTGTCCTCTTCTTGACATGTGTCTTCTTGCGGTGTCTCCAGGTTTGGTCCGGGAGCAAATACAGGCGGACGTAAGAGTCGGTGCCATTCTCGCTGCAGGAGAATAAGTTCCTGTAGGCAACAGGTACACATGGTTCTTTTGAACAACTCAGCCATGTGAATTTGAAAAGAAAATCAATTCAATTGCAGCAATTTCCTCCTTTGTTATGTTGGATTCAGTCACATCATTCTGACTAAAATAAGTATCCTCAACACAAAAATGTTGAAAAAGAAGTCACACTAAGTCAGTTTTCCCTTCATACCAGGAAAAAACTGCAACCTTACATTGTGGTTACATCACTTTATGACATAAATTATGCAAAAGCTAAGTATATCCCTCTATGGTACAGTGTTGCCTCTAGTTAACATACCCATTTTTGGCCCCTTATACTCAATACAATACATCCTCAATTATGGTGCAATATTTTAAAAAAGAGGCAGGACCCTGAGGAAACTAACAGCAGTGTTTTAATTTGTCACATGACTCTCTGGAGGTCATGTTGAATTCCTTTTTTACAGCCTTCCTCCACCATCTCTCGCCACAAAACTGGTCTGAAGAAGTCTTTTCTGCCATTTTATCCACGTTAATAGATGAGTAAAGTTGAATTTTTAATTGTCTAAAGTTGCTTAATTGCCTTGAAGTAACACTGTATCATTATGGATTCTCCCCATGACACTTGTGATATTGTGTATTTAGGTTTATATATTGTTCAATCAATATAAGATGGGGTGAGAGATGCATTGACTGTACAACTATTTCATTAGCCACCAACACAACAAACGGTTAAAACACACTGTATGTCAGGAGAGACAAACTGAAAACAAGGATTTAAATGTAACACAAATGATCAAACACTGAAATGTGACTCACTTCCTTATTTTGAGGAGGGTTCTGATACTTTGGTTTGAAAGATTGTTGATCTAAAGTTTACTTAAATATGGTGATACTCTTGAATACAGTACATAGACTGTCTGAATTGTTGCCTGAAGGTAACATCCAGACAAACAAACTTATGAGAAGAGTCAATTTTAAATGCTTTTTCATTTCAAATGGCATCAATTTTAAACTGGTCAGGCAATTGAATATTCTCCATGAATGTTGTAATATATTTAATTCAAATTTTAAACAATAACTCTTTTTCATTCTTTACCATTATGGTATGGTGTTGCTTTAAGGTGACACCCTGAAGTCTACCCTAAAATTTTAAATTATGTTTACTTGGTCTATTTTATGACCAAAAAAAACCATTACTTTTTTTTACCAACTGGCATCATAATGTGTACCATAGGGGTGTGTGTATAGTATTTCATCTAAGGACCTGTTAAAGTTGTTTTTTAAAGGGAGATTTCACCCCAAAAACAAAAATATATATGTATGTGTAGTGCTTATCCATCTAGATTGTTTTGGTGTGAGTTGCAGATTTTCGGAGATGTTGACAGTAGTGTTGTCCGCCTTCTTTCCAAAATAATGGGACCAAATTGCAGGAAGCTTGTGGTGCTCAAAGAGCCAAAAACAATTACATTTAAAAAATCCAAACCAGTGTCTTTTTCCAAAAATCATTACCTGGTTACCCAAGATAATCCACACACCTTGTTGTGAAAAGTTTCATGGTGGAACCACTTTCTTTCTAGTAGAAAGAAAGAAGATTTGGTAAATTCCGAAGTAGTTCTGGTAGATTCTAATGCAGAAACAAAGTAGTTCCTTGTGCCATTTAGTCTCATTATATTTGAGAGAAGGCAGAGATCTCTATAGCCGATATCTCCAAAACTCTGCAACGCACAACAAAATTATCTAGGTGGATAAATAGCACTGCAGGTACGAGGAAAAATTTGTAGTTTTGATTTTGGGGTGAACTTTCCCTTAAATGTAATGACACAGAAATTGAAAGCTTAATATCTGTTTCCTGAGGTTCAGAGCTGAGTTAAGCAAATAGATATATTCCTGTCAGTATTAGTGTGCTGGGATTTTTCTGATGTACCTGCAGGCGTCGACCAGGACGATGAGTTTGTTCCTCAGGGTGGCATAGCGTACAGTCAGGTGGATCTCCCCAAATGAACCCTGATGATTCCTGATGGCCCTGTAGTGATAGAAAGATTTTTATTACTCAATTCTTACTAAAAATCCATATAGCTTAGTTCATGGGTCGGGACGTCAGCACACTAAAGGTGTGAAAAAGACGTAGACACGCAGAACAAAACTATAGACTCACTCTGGATACTGAGCTCCCTCTGCAAGGTCCAAACGTGACGACGCGATGGAGTTCTCTGACAGCAGGCTGTGGGAGTCAAACCGACGCATGTTTGATGTGGAGGGAGAGGACCGATAGGTTTCAGAAGCCAGGAAGGAGCCCCGGCGGTGAGTCAAATAATCTCCATTAAAGCCATTCTGGGAATCAGCTGCCTGGCTCGCAGATGAGAATTGGACGGAGGGGCTGGTCTTGGAGGACTGTGCTGGAGAGGAGGATGCAGCGGTGGAGGGCCTGGATCCAGGGCCGTTACCTCCTTGGTTGGTCTGTGCTCCCTGTTGTTTGCCTTGTGGAGGAGGACTGAGGACAATCTTGGGTGGAGGCTTTTCCACAGCAAGAACCTATTGCAGGATTGAGGACAGGGCTAATGTCAGTGACACAGTGTCAAAACATCACTGTAAGTTCTCATTGGTTAAATAACATCAGAGTTACTTAAACTGGAAAGAGACAGCAGAAAAATTCATATTTACTACTTCAGCAAATTTCAACCTGGATAATATTTTTCCATCAGTCAAAACAGTATGGAAAAGCGTCCCTGCAGGGAGAAACCTTTATCATCATAATCATCATCATCATCATAGTTATCATCATCATCCTCATTTAAACTCAAGAGAACCAAATGAAAACTGACCAAAAATGTCTTGGTTCATCTTTCCACTTTCCACAAAATCTGGTTTGGTTCAAATAAACCCTTAATTCACTGAGCTAGATGTGACAATATCAGGAGAAGAACAAGAGGGAGGTCAGACACCTGAGAAGCAGTGGGAGGAACAACATTTACAGCCAGAATATTTTCTGCCTCTCAGAATTATTTTATTTCGACCAAACAACCAGAGTTGGTGGTTGTTGGGGCAGAGGAAAGATGAGCCAAGATGTAATTGTTAAGTTTGATTTTGTTTCTGTTGAATTTGAATGAAGTAAGCTGTAAGAGAGCTATAAAATGGTTGTTTCTAGTTAAACAAAAAGGATTTTACTCTTTCAAAAATGGCTTATTTATGTCAGGATCCTTTCCATAATTTTGTCAGATACTTACAGGAACAATCTGAGTCTGTCAGTGGCAAAAACAAGCACTTTTAGCGGACTTATCTTGATGGTGTGCAGCTGCCCAGAGAGATTACATTGAAGCTCTATTTCACTTGTGCTAGCTACACCTCTCCCCCCTTATTACTGGACCAATTTCAAACAGTGTTCAGCCCATTAGTCAGTTAGAAAAAAAACATGGTCTAAGTCCAGGATGAAAAATACCAAAGGTACCCTTTAAGGTGAAAGAGATTTTTAGCTTTGAACAGGAAGCAGTGTTTTGATATGAGACTGTGTGATGCACTTGATCTGTGTACAGTGGGAGTATCTAACTTGCCAGCGTTGTGTACCCACCCTGAGAGTGGCTTTCAGCTTGATCTGGCTGTTTGCTCCGGAGCGCTCCAGTGGGAAGCGCTGGTCTAGAGTCATGTTGGAGGTGTTGAGGAGGCGATTCAGTGGCAAGTTGAGGACGCCGAGCTGAGTCTTCTTCACAGGTTCTTTGACCTGGACCATGACAACACAAAATAAAACCGTTCAAGCAGTGAATGAAAAAAGTTTTATACCTGCTGATAATATTTAATTTACTGAAAGAGGTCTATTTTTTAACAATTGTTGTAATTGTTGATCTCTTTCAGCTGGTGTTTCCACCTTGTTAGGTTATATTGTGATTAAACAACGGGAACACTTTACATAGACACATACAGGTTCATAAGAATGAATACATTAAAAAAAAGATGGTTGATTTCTCAACATGATAGTGTTCAGTTAAAGGTCCAGTGTGTGAGATTAAAGGCTCAGTACCACCAGAAGTCATGGGGGGCAGCATAGCCAATAGTTTAAGTGGGACACGACCACATAACAAGACGAAGAAGTTTTTAAAAATCCAAAAGTATTGGAAATGATGATTGTTGCCAATAAGTGCTCCAGCATTGCCATGCTTGTTGTTGTCAGAAACCTTTGACTCTTCTCTGCGGTAGCTTCTGACTCTGAGCAGCACCCTCTAGTGGATGCATTGCTTAAATTCCATGCTACCGTGAAGGACACATGCAAGTATGTGGGCAGTGACAGTTATATCTATTTTCGTATGTAAGGGGGACAAAAATGAGCCTTAAGATCTATTGGCAGAATATGCACAGTAGCAAAGAAAGGACAAACCAAACACCAGCTCTAGAGAGGCTCTTTTGCATTTTTTGTGAGTTTCGTGGCCACTGTAGGTTCTTCTACACACTAGGAAGTGGAGTGTTTACAATTTGCACCGCTCCCTGAAGATGCCACTAAATCCTACACATTAAGTTTTTGGTTTTTTTTACAAACAAACTGATGATCATGCTTGTAGACTTTCGTAGGGTTCTGAGCACCTTCCTTCCAAATATATAATATGGCTAATTTGATATAACAACAGAAAAAATGCTGGCATGTGCAAAAATAAATCAACCTTTCAACAGTGATTAGCACAAATTTGGAGAAACATGTTTTTTTGATAGTGTTTAACAGCTGAGTCACTTCTCCTGAGGGAAACCTTACATATGGTGTGTACAACATTAAATGACAAACCTGAATACTGAGCTGCTGTGTTTTGATATCATGCACAAAGAAGGAGAAGCCCTCCTCCCACACCGGGTCTTTAGATGCATATGCAACCTGTGGAAAGAGTAGACAGTAGCTACAGCTGAGTGGTTTCATTGCAAAAACACTTTTACACCATAGCCACGGCAATTTGAAATGAAACTTTTCAGTTTGACAGTTTCAAGTCTGCGCTCTCATAGAGTGCTAAAATTCACCAAAATAAGTGTAAACATGAATTAAGAGATATGACTTCATTAATGTAAAGAAAAAGAAAATGAGAGAGAAAGTGAGAGCTGTACCTTGCTTTTCTGAACGTCTTGATCAAGAGAAAATTCCACGTAGGAGTTCGGGCAGGCGGTTCTCTTTGTGAGCTGAAAACAAAGCAAAATCAGTGAAGCAGTGCAAAATTTTCTTCTGGCAAAATGTTTTCATACGCTTTGTGTCAGTAACACAGACACGTAAAACCTCTGGAACAATGAAGAATATTAAATATATAATATGTAAGTTCTGCCACTAGGGGTCTCTCTCACATTAAAACAATAACAAAAGCCAGTCTGATGACATCTGAAGTAGAGTGGAATCATGGGAGTTGTTGTCTTCAGTGTCAAACAATCACCATTACTGATGAACATCTGACATGACTTGGCCAGAAATTACATTCACGGATGAGGTAATATTTAAGATCTATTCTATAATGGTTAGTCACATTCACTGACTTCCTTCCTCACTCTCTAACATATCCAACATATCCTGTGTTTTCCTAGAAGTTATAGCAATGAACAGCTAGTAAGAAACACACTGCTTGAATACATTACGAATTTCTCTGCATTTGAACATTGCTGGAATCATTTGGGATAATTTAACTCAGCAAAATATATATAACATAGGTGTAAGATTTTAAAACATTTTCATGCAGAAATGTTACATATTGTAGCTTTAATTAACGTACTGTTTGTACTGTTGGTATCACACTATTTGACACTTGAATATCTCAAATGCTTCCAGTTCTTCTGACATAAGACACAGTTCTGTCGTCATTATATTTACAACTCCAATTCCAAAAACAACTGAGAAAAATATAAATAAAACAAAATGTGATTATTTCTAATCCTTTTTGACGCCAAAAGAAAAACAGTAAAAATACAATATATTTAATGTTTTATCTCATCAACATCATTGATTTTTGTAAATCTACACTCATTCTGAGTTTGACACCAGAAACACCTTTCAAACAAGTTGGGACAGGAGCAACAACAGACTGGGAACTTGTGGAATGCTCAAACACACCAGTTTGTAACATTCGACAGGTAAACAGGTTTCTTAGTAACAGGTGACAGTAGCATGAGTGGGTATGAAAGGCTCAGTTGTTCACAAACAAAGATAGGGCGAGAGATACCCTTCTATGAAACACGTGATTGCATAAAGGATGTTACAACATGGGCTCGGGAACTCTTGTTGGTAAAGTTCATTTGCAAATAGGGTTGTAACAAAATAGCTGATTGAATATCGCAAAGAAATGCACCAGACTGTGATGATATATACGTCGCGACACTACATTAGATGGTTAGATTATTTTATTTTATTTTATAAAAGGACTGCTGAATGTGATTCATATGGAAAGACTTCACTATAAGATTACAAACAGAGATTATGCACTTGATGCACTTGAAAATACAGCATTTTACTTTTTAATCCTATGTATTTTGAACAATATTGTACATTAGGTTGATGGTCAACGTTTCTCCTGTTTCCAGCCTTTTTTTTCCCCTTTTTTTTCATAATCATTACCATTACTTTTCCTTTGTTGTATTATCTGTTTTTATTGCTATCTCCTCAGTCTTAATTACTGATCATTTTAACTAACACTACCATTTGACTACAATCTATACATCCATTACAGAGATTAACATAATTAAATTAAAAGACATTTTCCACTTTCTACTCTGCTTTATTTTTTCATATGAAACCAATGTTACATTGTGATGACTTTGAACCTTTGAAGATTCAAGGGAAAGTTGGGAGGTGATGAATGGGAGGTGGGAGGGTTCTTTGTTGTAGAAAAGTAAAATGGAAGGAAGAATATCTCTTTTATAGTATACCGTATGACTTGAAATTTATCTTTCAATAAAAAACATTTTGAAAAAAAAAAGGAATGCTACTGACTGCTGCATCGTTTTTGTTTTGCAAAATTTTTGGCACATGTGGCTGACCAGAAGGAAAGCAGAAGCACTTTAAGTTTAAAGAAAAGACAAATTTTATACAAACAAAAACTGCTGTACACATTCGATTTATTATTTAATAAAGGACATTTTTCAAGTCATCATTTTTCATTGTTCTTTGTTTTTTAATATTGTGATAAATATTGTATTGGTGAAAATTTATCATGGTACATCGTACCTTATTGCACCTAGTTTGTGGTTATTTACATTTTACACAGCTACACAAACTTTTTTGTAACAAATCTCTTTCACAGCAGCCATACAGATATGAAATAGTAGTGTAAACACAGGTGTGACCACTGATGCTAATTAAAGTTCTGTTCCATAAGAAACCCTAATGAGCATCATTGGTAACACCTGTGTTTACACTACTTCATGTCAGAGTGGTTGCTGTGAAAAAGGTCTATTGGGGTTGTATTCTTACTTGTTACCAAAGGCCACTAGCAACAAGCTAACATTTGGAGTTTGTCTACAAGCAGCTGGATGCCTTCCAGGTAGGCTGGTTATGCATTCCACTCCCTAACACACTGCAGACACACCACACCATCTGGGACATGTAAAACAGATGTTTACGTCAGCAAAAAACAAAGAAGTCAACTTTAATTATTACTGGAGGAGAATGTGAATGCCACTGGTGATAAAAACAGCTAGCATGAGCATGTCTGACCCTCATTTTAAGGGGGAAGACAAAATGCAGAAGTTGATGTTGTTGTTCCTTCATTAAACTTGAGAGAGATGGGCAGCTATAAATAACTTGGCGTTAACTTCGAGATCTCTGAGGATCTGACATGGACTCCACCAGGCTTGGGGAGTAACAGATTACATGTAACGGGATTACATAATCTGCATACAAAAAAGGTTACTGTATTCCATTGCAGTTATGTAAAAATGGGGATTACTGGCAGGATTACATTTTTAAAATTAAGAATGATATACTGCCATGCACAGTGCACACACAGTTGCAAAGTCATTATCATGGCCTCTAGTGAAAAACTGCTTCACTGAGTCAAAATTTCACCATATTTTGTCTTTAATCTATCTATTATTAATCAGCTTAAAAATTAACCTGCATCTATTTTGATAATCCATTAATCCTTTTGAGCCATTTTTTAAATTAAAAGAGTTAAAATTCTCTGATTTCAGCCTCTTAAATGTTAATATCTTCTGGTTTCTTTACTCCTCTCTGATAGTAAACTGAATATTTTTGGGTTGTGGAGAAAAAAATCTTGGACTTGGTACACTGATCAACATTTTTCACCAACTTTATGGACCAAATAACTAATCAATTACTGGAGAAAATGATCAATAGATTGATTGATAATGAAAGTAATCATTATCTTTTTATTTTTCAGCTGTGACAGGAGTAATTAATTGATTAATCGTGAGTCACTGAGTCATTTTTTTAATTTAAAAAAGTCAAAATTCTCTGACTGCTTACTCAAGTAACAGAAAGTACTCAGGTTACATTTTCTATTATATTCTAGAATATTTGGCTTCTTTCTTGTAGGACTATATTTACAGTGTAAATATATTTACTAGTTAAGTTAATGTTACAACCAGATCACAATAAATGTTTTCCCCTTTGGAATGGAATGGTTTGTTCTTCCACAGAACCTCAGGATAATGACACCCTAACATGAGAAAATTCAGTGGCGTCCTCCAGACTTCACTTGTCACTTCATAGCTGTATTTTCACATAATCCCCAGCAGAGGGCGTTCTGGGGCAATGTCTGGAGTATCTGTATGTAGTGAGATAGATCTATTTGACAGATCTAGGTCAAAAAGTGTTCTTAAATAATCCTTACATTTTGATTAGAACTGCTTTAATTACTACATGGATGGGGTTTATAACTTGGGTACATGCTGGAATGAGTCAAATGTCAGTTTTATTAACTTCATCCTACACCCTTTCGAACAAGGTATGATTATCTATGTTGTTATAGAGCTGTCTCTTTAATTGTTTTTCTGCCAAAGGACATTGTATATTTTATTTATTTTGCTTTTCTTTTGACCTGTTCGAATAAATAAATAAATAAAATACTTAAAAAAAAATGTTTGTCACAGAAACTGTAAAGTGATCTGTGACCTGATTTGCCCTGTGTAGCAATGTTAAAATCAGAAATATCAGGCTATATACAAAGATGACAAATGAGTAGAGATATAACGATAGTTTAATTTCCTCAACAAAGTCCTCAGTATTAAAATGTTCACTCAGTAATCAACACTTCTCTGCATGTTTCTTTATGCTGGGAAAGTGACTCTAAACAAGTCTGAGGTTAAGGAAGAAATCCAGCAACATAAGCAGCAGCTGGTAATAACACACCCATGTAAAATGACAGGCATGCACCAGACAAACGGGAAATACCTGCTACGCACAGGGACGGGTACACCTGGAGCACAAACAGAAAACATCTGATCTGACTGAGGCTCTTGTTTGACATGAAGATACAAAGGATCTGTCAGTTGTAAGGCAGTAAAGTGAAAGAGATGCTACATTCCTGCCTGATTTAACCCTCAACAAACAAGACTGTCTATCACAATTATCGACAAACAGTCTTCTTTTGAAATGGGATAACCTATTCAAACGTAGGATGATTATAGCTCTCAGACTGGCTTTTTAACATACAAGCATAACATACAAGCCTTCATGCATTCCCCTGCAGTCGATTAAACAGCTGTCAGATTCAAAACAAAAAAAGAAAAGAAAAAAAAAAGGCTGTGTTTGAATAAGGGTTGGGCCACCGCATACCAAAGAGCTCTGGATTACGTGTCTTCATGTACCTGTCTTAAATCAAGTACAGACCTATGGTGGGTTTGAAATGTTATCCACTTACTTCTTTTCTATTGTGAGAATTTTATACTCTAGTTAATTAGTGTTTATTACATGGCTTTGTTAAATACTCAATTCTGATTGGTCAATTACAGCATTCTAAGGTCAGTTATTTCTGTATACCAGACCGTTGCTATAAAGAACAGACTGTTGTTATGAAGAACAGACCGTTGCTATGGACACAGTTCTGATCATAGACTCTGGAAGAACAACGAAATCATTTTTAAAATCACTAAACTCACTTTAAAGTCAATATTTTGTGTGAAATTATTGTTTTGTTTAGTTTTTTTTTGGTACATAACCATGTAACAGGAGGATAATGTACAGTGAACAGGTCACTATTGAGAGATAAAACCATTAAATCATTTTAAAATTAATATTTTGTGTCACATTAATGTGTAGATTTTTTTTGGGTGAGTAACCATGTAATAAGTGGGATAATGTATATATGTAGCAGGTCATTATTATGAATTTAATATTGACAGGATGATGCAGTTTTGCAATTAGACATGTTTTTTTTTTAAAGTAGAAGAGGAAAGGTCTTGTTACCATTAATGACCTGCACACTGATGATGTATTCTCTTCATTTGCTCTGCTTAAGGATAAATTGACACAGAGGAAACACTTCAAATTTTGAAACTTACAGTTCTCTGATGAACTCCAGTCCTTATTGATAACTGAACGTGATACCAGAAAACTGGTCTCTAAGCTTGTAAATGTATTTGCGGGTCAGACTGCTCCATCTGCACATCATCTAAAGGAGTCCTGGGAGAGTGACGCATGGGCTAAATGTCCTTACAGCATACACTCTTGCTCGATTAAATCATCATCAATTAATTCAGTATAAGGTCTTACATTGGCTACATTATTCACATGTTAAATGACATTCATTCTATCCATCCTCATCACCACGTCCTCCAAAAATCACACAATTCTGAGAGTTGTTGAGTGAGGAAAAACTATAAACTTTGTGAAACATGGTCTCTGACAAATTCTTAACTATTTAGGCCTTCTTATAGATTTGGCAAATGTTATACATTAACCTATTTCTTTCTTTGTGTGAAAAATATTGTGTCTGTTTGTCCCTGTGTGTTAATGAACCTCATGTAGACTGATATAGAAGTTTAGTGTGGAGCCGAACTAAAACCTGAACAAATAGCACTCACTCTTGAGAATTCTGACAAAACCGTATTTGGAACGGGTTTTAATTTTTTACTCTACACTATGCTGGAAAATATATTTTAAAAGATCAAACTCTTGTCCATTAAACCTTGAAACAGGCCAACCTTAAATGTTTTTTCATAATTCTTATTTCACTTTGATTTTGAAGGGCTACAGAGTTGACATGTTATGGTTGAAACACATCTGGTAGCAATATTATTTAAAGTATAATAGCTTCACAGTGTTTGAGGGGTAACTCCACCGTTTTTAAACCAGGAAGTGACACAGGGGTCCTTAGGGTATAGCTAACCGTTTTTATGCCTGATTAAATCATATTTTTGAAAAACGTGAGAGGACACAAATCTGGGGCACAACTTTAAGGACTGATTTTGACAACAAAGATGATTATGATAGCACATTTTCATACCTGTGTAATCAGTAAGTATTGATAGTTTTAGATTTTAAAGACCTTTAAAACATTTTTAAACTGTTTGAAGTTGTGAATTCTTGTCTGGAACAAAGGTGTTTTCTGGCACAGAACAAGTTTAGAAATTTCAAAAAATAAAAAAATAAAAAAATAAAAAAATAAAAATAAGCAAACCAAAAAAAAAATCTATAAATTACACATTTCATATACAGAAATCCTTAAATAATACATTTTCACAAAAAAATTGAATGAGAGTGTTGGTATTAACAATTTTTAAAGTTTTTTAGTAGGACATGATCTGTTCAAATCCTCAAGAATGGGTCATAGTCCAATCTTTGTATCGAACGGCCAAATGAACAGTAATGGACATTCAACAGACAAAATATCCTGAGTGTTTATTTGCATAAACAGGTATGAACAGCCTCTGAGGAGATGATATAAGGGCTTCCTCCAGCCAATCCAGCTCCTCTTTATAGCAACTAGTGTTAAGTGAGGACATCTGGTGTAATCATGACAGCACAGTACTGTAAGCTTGAAAAACTCTCATCTTACCCGGGCTTCCTTTGAGTGCTTCCCATGTTTATGATGCTCGGAGATCTCACTGTGGTCTTTCTGGACACAAACACAAGAATACACATCAGCACACGTGTCCGTTGCGCATGTCATGTTGCATCGTCTGCTCTCAACAACAACTGGCCTTATCAGAAGCCACTTACTGGGAGATTTGATGCATTGTCCAGATACACTGTGAGCATAGCGCAAGCCTGGCCGCCTGCAGACTGGAAGAAAGTGATGGAAGAGAGCAATACATGATTTCCACAACTGACTCACTGCTGACCAAGTAACTCAAGTTACACACAGAGGCAACATGTCGAGAGGACTTGTTGCCAGGATACTGACAGGTAGAATAAGAGCCTGATGATGTCAAACATAATGTTGAAGAAACTTTTGATGGAAGAATTGTAAGCAACAATGAGGTTACCTCTGTCAGCAGGGTGGGGTCAGTGCTCAGGGCCAGCCACTGGAGCTTGAGGTGAACTTCTCCATTCTGGACCCCTTCCAGAGGAAACCACTACAACAGTGAGAGGATTTCAGTTATCACCATGATAACTCATATAAAGGCTTTATCTATTTTTTGCATGCAGTATAAATGTGTTATTTTTGCCTATTCTATTTGAATATTTCAGCATACCAGGGTTCCTAAACAAAATTGGATCTGACTGGAAAGCTGAGACTCTTGAGGATTCAATGAACCCGACTGTATTCATGAGGGATGATGTTAGTCCCCATAGTAACCATTTCATTGTAGTAAGACCATTTTTTGAAACTTGACCTCATTGTATAAAATTACCCAGGATAACAGATCACAGCCTCATGAAACCTCACAACCACAAACTAGCAGGAGCATTGAGAGGATGGGTAGATTCCCGTACGTATGTTGACAATAAGGCATTTCTGAGCAATTCCCAGAACAGAAATGCTCGCCATTCAATCACTGAAAAGTACCATTCCTGCAGAAATCTCCAAATGTCAAAAGGTTTTGATACCAAATCTCAACATGATTTTTTTCTATGGTGTTTCAAAATTTCCTGGTGTCTTAATGTGATATTTTGGAGGAATTTTTGACTATATTTAACAATTCTCAAGTAGTCAAAAATGCTTACATTTTGCACCAAATCTGTATAATAAAATGGTATCAACTCACAAACTACTGCAACCACTTGTGAGACACGATAGATTACAGATTTATGACTAGAAAAACTTGACACAGAGTGCTGAGTTGCATCTCAACTTAATGAACTGGCTCTCAACTTTCAGATCATGTATTTGAATTTCATGTGGCATATACTGATGACCTGTTATTTCCCCCCTAAGTTCTCCTGTCCCCTGCAAACAATGGCAAAAGCGGGTCAATGATAGGGAGGGAAGGAGGGGAAGGGGATAAACTGAAGACTTGCTGCTGCTGCAAGAAGTTTCATAAGGATTTAAAACAGTAGGAGACAGTGGCCAGTGTCCTGTAGTACTGTAGGCCATCATTTTGTGAGCACTACTGATTTTCCTACAGAAGAGAATAAATGCTCTTATTAGGCACAAATCACTTTATTCAACATGTCCACTATGTTAAATTAAAGCTCACCTGATCCAGTTCTTTCTCCCTCTTCACTTCTCCCAAATCAAGTAGATACCTGAGGTGATAATGATGACAAATGGAAACCTCATAACACTGACACTTATCCCACAACAACACTCAGCTAAATTCCTTAAGACATCAAGTGAGAAAACAAAACATGTAACATTATTTGAATATAGCGTACCGCACCCCCAAACATATACACTGCTCAAAAAAATTAGAGGAACACTTCGAAAACACATCAGATCTAAATGGGGGAAAAAATAATCTGGGATATCTTTCCTGATAATGAGTAGGTGATGTATTAGTAACAAAAGGATGCCACATAATTTGATGGAAATGAAAATGATCACCCTATAGAGGGGTGAAATCAGAGACACCCCAAAAATGAAAGTGAAAAAATTATGCAGCAGACTGGTCCATTTTGCCAAAATGTCATTGTAGCAACTCAGAATGATACTCAGTAGTTTGTGTGGCCCCCACGTGCTTGTATGCATGCCTGACAACATCAGGGCATGCTCCTAATGAGACGATTGATGGTGTCCTGGGGGATCTCCTCCCAGATCTGGACCAGGGAATCACTGAGCTCCTGGACAGTCTGAGGAGCAACCTGGCGGCGCCGGATGGACCAAAACATAATGTCCCAGAGGTGTTCTATTAGGTTTAGGTCAGGTAAACATGGGGGCCAGTCAATGGTATCAATTCCTTCATCCTCCAGGAACTGCCTGCATACTCTAGCCACATGAGGTCGGGCATTGTCGTGCACCAGGAGGAACCCAGGTCCCACTGCACCAGCGTAGGTTCTGACAATGGGTTCAAGGATTTCATCCCGATACCTAATAGCAGTCAGGGTGCCATTATCTAACCTGTAGAGGTCTGTGCGTCCTTCCAGGGATATGCCTCCCCAGACCATCACTGACCCACCACCAAACCGGTCATGCTGAATGATGTTGCAGGCAGCATAACGTTCTCCACGGCATCTCCAGACCCGTTCACGTCTGTCGCATGTGCTCAGGTTGAACCTGTTCTCATCGGTGAAGAGCACAGGGCGCCAGTGGCGCACTTGCCAATTCTGGTGGTCTATGGCAAATGCCAGTCGAGCTCTACGGTGCTAGGCAGTGAGCACAGGGCCCACTATAGGACGTCGGGCCCTCAGGCCACCCTCGTGGAGTCTGTTTTCTGATTGTTTGGTTAGAAACAGTCACACCAGTGGCCTGCTACACGTCATTTTATAGGGCTCTGGGAGTGCTCATCCTGTTCCTCCTTGCACAAAGGAGCAGATACCGATCCAAGCCAAATGAAAAACTACAGCAGTAAAAAGTCAGGCAGTAAAAAATCAGCCAGAAGAGATGAGGAAGGAAAAAAAATATCAGTGGCCTCAACCTGGAAAACCGTTCCTGTTTTGGGGGCCGTCTCATTGTTGCCCCTCTAGTGCACCTCTTGTTTATTTCATTAACAACAAAGCAGCTCTAAGTGATTAACAACCCCCTCTGCTACTTAACTGACCAGATCAATATCCCAGAAGTTTGACTGATCTGAAACAGACAACAAAGTTGCTATGTGCAATGATTTTGGGTACAAATTAAATTACCCACTGAAGAGCCACAATCCTGATCTTTATGTTGTGAAGAACAAAAAGAAACAGGCATCAGCAAAAAAACTAAACTAAACTAAACTAAACTAAAAAAAAAACAACTGATAATACTAAATACTTATGAAAATCTTCCATTCTTGAGAAACTCTTAGATACAGGGTTTTCAAAGTCTGAGAATGTGGGCTTCCCCCAAGCAAAAATTGGAGACACGGTGCTTGTAATATCATGATTATGTTATTTGATCCTACAGACACTGAACGATTGTGCCAAGATAGTCTAATATTGCCCCCCCCCCCCCATCAAATACACAAAAAAGCTCTATGCAAAGGTATTTATTAGTTTCTGACTCTGGAAAAATGGGAAATTCCCAGTAAAATCCCCCAATCCAGTATCTCTGAACTAACTCTTCAACCAAATCACACACATTAAGGGTATTTTATGTGATCTCTTTTTCATAACTAATGTAATAACTAATATCTTTTTTTTTTTTAACTTCCATTCACTGAGCCTCACCTGAAACTGTTTGGAGACCCCCCGGGGAGGCCTACCTTTCACTTTGTAAACCTCTGTCTTAGATGACTTACTGCATATACAATAAAGTTAATACAATGACTCACTCAGCATTAACCCCACCTGTCTGTGTTGCTATTAAAGAACTTCTTACTTTCCAAGGAAGTCATCTTTATCTGTGTCCTCATCAAAAAGCTCCACCTCCAACTCTTGCCCCGGGGCCTCGTGGACCACAAACTGCACAGAAAAGGAAAGAAAAGGCGGATGTTATCAAAGGTTTTTCGGAGAGGAAAGTCAGAGTCAACAGACCTTTTTCATTTTGACATGAAATAGCAGGACAAACACGGCATTACCAATGATACTAACTGAGGTTGATTCAGGTGAAACAGAGTCAGGCTGCTGTTATTGTTCATGTTGGCTCACCAGAGAGGCTCTGTTGCACTAAATGGAACAGGACCTTAACTAGTATCACTGGTAACACAGGGTGTTCACCCTACTATTATATATCAGTATGGCTGCAATGACAAAGGTCTACTAGATTTCTGAAGCATTTCAGGAAAGGTTTTAGCAGATTACACATAAAAGAGAGATACTGATGATGAAAATGCCCTAACTACTGCAAAAAACTGAAAGAAAATTTAAAATTATAGACAACCTCAGCTATCAAACTGAGTTGCTACAAGTCATTTTAGAGCTATTCCAAAATCATTTTTTCCTTCCCAATAAGAAATATAAAACCTGAACTATGCATATCGGCCCACACTGAGTACCATTCTGATCTGAGTGTGTTAAAAAATATTATCTTTTAACAGTTGTATATTTCTAACCCTGCATGGATGTGACACATGTGCTATCATTGTTGTGTGGCCTAGATCAGGTTAAAAAAATTTATAGCAGAGTTCTGTTTCAGGTCTAATATATTACGTGATATTATTTGGTGCACAGACTCGCTTACTCGCTTCCCCAATCCAGCATTTTAAATTGTATCAGATGCTTTTCTGATACTGGTATCAGTAAGGGAACAACCCTAGTAGCTGTGCAATGCAATCTGTAACAAAAAGTATTTGTCTTACCCTATCAAAAACAAGAAAACCTGTGAAGGAATTTAGCAGTATGCTGGTGTAGCATTCCAGAACAGAAGCAGGGTTACAGGATAAGAAAATCTAAAGAGCATGAAATTTTGCAAAGGTTATACTAATATGGCCAGGCTTGGGGAGTAATGGATTATATGTAACAGGATTACATATTCGGGATACAAAAAAGGGAACTATATTCCATTACAGTTACAGAAAAACATATGTGTTCATATACATATACATTTAGTAAAAATGAAGATTATTTAGCAGGATTACAATTTTAAAATCTGTTTTAAAATGAACAACAATATAGTACCATGTGCAGTGAGCATACATAACAACACTTAACAAGTCTCACAGCACCTCAGCAGACAGGAGAGAATAAAAAATGAATTAAAAAAGACAGAGGAATGGCTAGCATTATGTATAGAATTTATTCATATTAAAAAATAAAAACTTAAAAGCTACCCTTTTTTATTATGATTCAGCCACTCCCGGTGACTTTTTTTTTTTCTATCCCATCCCAAAACTGTGACGAATAAAACTGAAAAACTGTGAGCCTCTAGACTGAAGGTGGTGATGCTGGTGACCAGGATGTTGTGTGAAATGTGTGAAAAAGTGTGAATAGCTACTTAACTAAACGTGTATTTGCGCATAACAAAGGGAGGAAAACCTGGACAAACAATTAATACACTTAACAACGAACATTTAACCTATTAAGCGCTGCAATTTTAACATATTTGGTATTGAGGTAATGCAAAAGTAAAAGAAAGTAATCAGATTACACTATTTTAATATTGTGATACTTGGATTAGGCTACAGACTACATTTTTAACAAGTAATTAGTAACAGTATCAGAAAACATTTTAAAAGTAACCCTAAATTTCACATGACAACTGCACTGTTATTGTACCTGGTATACTTCATTCCACTTGGGGTGCAAATTCTCTTTGACGGTCTTGCTTTTGAAATGCCGGTTGCCGACTCTGAGTTTTGTGTAGGGGTCTGATTTGCCTTTCACTAAACCCATCATGTACGTGTCCTTGGCAACCAGGTCTCTGGCTTCCAGCAGGTGGACCCTCACCACTCCCTGAGGAGAAGGGAAGGAGAGCAAGATTCAAACATAATTATCTCACATAAAAGAAAAAGACTAAATCTTCAACTGCATAATCACAATGACATCCAAATCTTTACAGCTTTTATTTTGGTAGGGGACATTTATCATAAAATATGCAGTGGTACAGTACTTAAAAATGCAAGTGACTGCAGGTGATAAGATGAAGATTAATGCTGAAAATGTAAAGTATATCTTACATACACGAGGTAGTGGGAACCTCATCTGGTCCACTTTGACCTGGTCTATGAGGGGCACACACATGCGGTTGGGCAACACCATGAGCGAGGCAATGATGTCCATGATAGCCTCCTCAGACAACGAACTGGAAGGAGACAGATGAGATGACAGAGCTTTACAACCAGATGACTAAACAGCAAAATGTTGGTGTGATGGTTTATCCCTCTATATATGAGAGTTTGAACTTTAAAGGGATAGATCGGATTATTCGAAGTGAAGTTATATGAAGGATTTATCCACAGTCAACTACAGTAGATGGACAAGCTTTGGACAAGAAGCAGGGCTAACAGTGTAGGAAGCTAAGCAATGTACTGCTGTGGACATGGTCAGCAGCACCTAAAAAAGGCTATATTTTGGTTCGGAGAGAGCAATATTTGGCTTATAACTGCAGTTTCCTGTAGGAAAAGGCTGTCTAACAGCAAGAAAAAAGTGGTGAAAATATTCTAAATATAGCATACACTTGAACTAAGGATTTTTTTTTTAGCTAGGCCTTTTTAGGTGGCTAAAATGGGTCAATTTCATTTTAAATTTTTTTTTACATTACTTAAATTATTCACATTTACATTAACATTACATATATTAAATAAAATAGTGGAAATGTAAAAAATAGATAATTATTATTAATGCTATCAAGTAAATATCAGTCACCCAAAATTACATCACTGATGATACTGCTGCACAAAACACTTTTATTTTGAAATAATGCCCTGACCCTTTAAGGTTCATCATGATAAAGAGGTCATTGGTGCAGTGGACATTATTTACATTTTTGTTGTTTTTGTTAAATGTCATGATCATGATCAAGAAAATTAAGAGAAGCCTTGGTGTTACTCTTCTAATGGCCAAGTGTGAAAAACTGAATACAAAAATATATTAATGAATAGTTGAATGATTTTGATATGACTATAGACATGTGGACACGTGGCAGCCACTTTGGGTTTTTTGTTGTTGTTTTTTTTTGTTATTTCAGTGGTGTTACTACATGTTTTTTCAGTGATGTGATTTTATAGATGTAATATTTTTAACTTTAAAGCAATATGGACGATGGATTGTTTATCCATCTAGATTTTTTGGTGTGAGCTGCAGAGTTTTGGAGATATCAGCCATAGAGATGTCTGCCTTCTATTCAATATAATAGGACTAAATGGCACTTGTCGTGTGGTGCTCAAGGCAGCAAAAAAATACACTTGAAAACTCAACATCAAGGTTTCTTTTCAGAAATCATGACCTGGTTACCCAAGATAATCCACAGTCACTGTTGTAAGCAGTTTCATGAGTGAACTGTAGGAACTTTTGGGGTGAACTGTCCCTTTAAATTCAACTTGTTGTGGATTCATCAAGTTTAGAAGTTTGTAATTGCTATTAAATAAGTTTTAGGTATGTAAGAAGAAATAAATTTCAGCAGATTTGTATCAGCCAGATCCCACTGCTTCTGTAGAATGACCCAAATATGTTTTGCTGCTGATCCTGCTTCCTCCACTGGTACTCCTGTCTGTCTTTCTAAAATGGGGGTGTGTCAACCGCCATCTACTATAGGTAATATACTGACCATGAAAAAGTACCTCATACAACCCCATTCAAAAAATCCAAACTATTGTGCAGCTGCACAAAACTATTTGCTGCTATTGTGCATGTTGGCTCACTGGAAAGTCTCTGATACACTAAAATGGAATGGGACAGTATTTAGTATCATTGCTAACAACTGCGTTTACTATTTTATGTCAGTACAGTCATTGACAGAAGTCTTGTCGCATAAGGACACAGTAACTTAAAATGGCATATAAATTTATTTATAATCAATTGTTACAATAAATGGTTCATTTTAATGTCAAGGGCTTTCACATTAATAACTGAGTGCAAAATGAAACCGTGAAAAAGTGTCCTGATGTTCACAGCTTGGTAAAGCCCATAACATCTGTTTTTGCAAGGACAAAAGTCTTGTCGTGTCTTTAAATGATTCAACAATCACAGATTAGAGCTTTACCTGTGACAAATACTGTAATTAACACATTCTCAGGTGTGTTTAAAAAGACCCCAGCACACCAGACCTTCATGTGAAGTGCAACCTGAACTCTGACAACATGCCAAAGATTCAACCACAGACCAAAGTGCTGATCATCAAGAGCCTGAAGACCAAGTCTGCTGCTGAGGTGGCAGGCATCTTTAATGTATCCAAACGTCAAGTGGAGAGGATAAGAAAAAGATCTGAAGAAACTGGTGACGTTCATGACAAGCCCAGGTCAGACAGACCCCGTAAGACAACTGTTCGAGAGGACCGTTTGTTGCTTCGACAGTCCAGGGCTAGCCCTTTTTGAACTGCAGTGGAGCTACATGAGAACTGGTCACCAGAAACCCGTGTATCTACAAGAACAGTTTGTTGAATTCTCTCACGCAGTGGTCTCCATGGCCAAATTAGTGCTCAGAAACCAGCATTAAACAGAAGACAACAAAAAAATCATGTTGCATTTGCCAAGGCCCACAGCTTGCAGAAAGGATGGACAGTGGAAAAGTGGCAGAAGGTTGATTTTTCTGATGAATCATCCATGAACTGCATCCCAATCACCGCAAATACTGCAGAAGATGTGTTGGAACCCGCATGGACCTAGGATTCACCCAGAAAACAGTCAAGTTTGGTGGAGGAAAAATCATGGTTTGTGGTTACACCCAGTATGGGGGTGTGCAAGAGATCTGCAGAGTGGATGGCAACATCAACAGCCTGAAGTATCAAGAAATTCTTGCTGCCCATTACATTCCAAACCACAAGAGAGGGCAAATTCTGCAGCAGGATGGCACTTCTTCTCATACTTCAGCCTCCACATCAAAGTTCCTGAAAGCGAAGAAGGTCAAGGTGCTCCAGGATTGGCCAGTCCAGTCACCAGACATGAACATTATTGAGCATGTCTGGGGTAAGATGAAGGAGGAGGCTTGGAAGGTGAAACCAAAGAATCTTGATGAACTCTGGGAGTTCTGCAAGACTGCTTTCTTTGCCATTCCAGATGACTTCATCAATAAGTTATCTGAGTCATTGCCGAGACGTATAGATGCAGTCCTCCAAGCTCATGGGAATCATACACAATATTAATTATTTTTTCCAAGGCACCATGACTTTATGTTCTGATGTTATTGTAGCATGTTTGTGTATTCAAAATAAAGTATATGTATAATTTTTACATTATTTTTGTATGCGACAAGACTTTTGTCCAAGCAAAGTCTGATCTTTCTGTCCTAATTAAATGATAAAACTCAATTAATGAACAAAACTTTATTTTGGTATAATAAGCACAATCTAGAGGGCTTTGTCTTTCATATAAGCCATTTCTGATTCCAATTGATCGACTACAAGTCAAGTTATTATTTGTTGTTCCTACAACTCGGATAAGGGACAAGACTTTTGTCAGGGACTGTATGGCTGCTGTGAAGAAGGTCTACAAGAAAGCACTGGCACTGAAAGAGTCAGAGAGTTTTCTGTGGAAACTAACCTGAATGCAGGGCTGTCCAAAAGGTTGGTCATGCCAGTCCAGTTGATTTCTAGAGTCTAAAGGACAAATATTTGGAGTTTTAAACTTGGCTAATCATACAGCTAAACTCATGACAATTTAGTAACAGAAAAGTCCATGGGCACTCACAGGGCGGCGAATGAAAAAAAAGGTAACTCCTCCCACCAGCGGTGCGTCACCAATGAGTGGCTCCAAAATGACCCTCAGCATCCCCTTGAGCTGGAAGAATTCAGGACAGTAAAGACCAGTAAACACATAGTGATGATGGTAATGATGGTGATAAGGGTAGCATTATCAGGGAATACTAAAAAATGAGTTGCCCACCTTAAGTCCTTTAACACCAGCTGTGATTGGCTGGTTCACCACAGCGTCGATGTCCACATCACCTTCATAACTGCAAAGTGACCAGAGTTGATGAGAAGGAAATGACTGGAACCTCACAGGGCTCTTGTTCAGAGTTTACAGTGAACAGAGGGACCAAAAGACATGATAGACAAAGATTTGAAATAAGAAATGAGTCTAACCAGATATTCATGTCCAGAATCACCTCCCTCTGATCCACTTCATGTGTGTACACTTTCATTCCAGTGATCTTGACAGGCTGGAATCAGGGAAACATTTTAAAGGAATTTCCTCAACCATCTTTAAAGGGATTGTAAGGATTCTTTGAAGTGGGGTTGTATGAGGTACTTATTGTCAGTGTATTACCCACAGTAGTCCCCGTGCCCCCAGTTTAAAGAAGAAGCAGTGTAGGAAGCTAAGTAATGTAGTGCTGTGGACAGGGTCAGCAACAAAACGGATTTTAGTCACCTAAAGAAAGGCCCACTTAAAAAAAAAAAAAAAGTCAATGTCAGTCTAAATGTCCATTATGTTTAGAATATTTTCACTGCTTTACCTCGCCATTAGGCAGCCTTTTCTGACAAAAAAACAAACAAAAAAAAACCCACCATCACACAAGCCAAACATCAATCTCTCTTGCTCTACCAGACTCCATTGGCGAAATCTGTAATTTTACCTCACAGAACCTGAGTTGCTGGTTTACCGCTGCCTCGATCTGTGTTACTGTCCGACTTCGGTGATTTAAAAGGTTAGTTGGATTCATCAAAGTTACACAATAACACAAACAAACTAACTGATTGAAGCAGCAGTAGGCCAACAACTCCTGTGTTCTGTGCGGTAAAATGACCATTTTTGCAAGAAGAAGTCTGGTTGAGCAAGAAAGCACGATATTTGGCTTATGTAACAGCAGCTTCCCATCAGAAAAAGCTGTCTGACAGCAAGGTTAAGTTGTGAAAACATAGCATACACCAGGAGTTTGCCATATTGTATTGTTTACACTTCAAATAATCCAAACTATCCCTTTAATGAGGCACTACACTCTCAGTTTATCAGTTGTTACTGGCTTTAAACGTGTTGACAAGTAATGGGGAGACAAATAATAATAACTGGAAACTGAAAAATATTAAAAATATATATATAATTGAAAGAGTCAAATGTAAACGAAATACAAATTCAAACTCACTATGTGTCCAAAGTGGATCTTGGTGAAGGAGAAGGTTTTGAGCGCGGGGTTGGAGAGCCTGACGGCCGGCTGGATGTTTTCTTTAAGGAGCTTCTCCATGTACATCCCAAAGAAAGGCCAGGCCTGCTCCAACACCTGAACACACAGAGCAAAACAGAGCGTGTGAAAACGCCTTAATCAAATAGCAAATATTATTTCACTCGGAATACTTCAAGGCAATATACATGAACCTGTTTTTGTAGCATTTGTCAAATCATACTGTCAAGTTTTAGTTTGGAGACAATTCAATATGATCCATTAGCCTAAACTATCAAGTAAAAGCAGCAATGCTGTCATCATGTCATCTGTGTGGAGTTATTTCAAAGGGACAGTTCACTCCACAATTAAAAAGGCATTTTCCCCTCACCCATAGTGCTATTTATCCATCTAGATAGTTTTGGTGTGATCTGTAGAGCTTTGGAGATATTGGCCATAGAGATGTCTGCCTTCAAAACTAATGTCTCTTCCCAAAAATCATGACATGATATTTTTAGTAGAAAAGAAAGTAGTTCAGTTCAGGAATAACCGGGTCAATGGCCGATATCTCCTCAACTCTGCAACTCACACCAAAAAAAATCTAAATGGTAAATAGCACTAAAGGCCAGGGAAAACTATGTAATTTTGATTTTGGGGTGAACTGCCCCTTTAATTTCAAGCACTGACTTCTACCATGATGGTACGTGAGGGGTAGAAAGTCTTCTGTTGAGTGCTGGTTTAGCTGATTAAGCAGGTTGATACTTAACATCATCTCTTAAACCCACAAAAGCAGGAAAAAGTAAGAACATGACTTTATTTTGATACTGTACCTTGTTGACCCAACCAACTTTCTCAACATCAGGAAAGTGCACCTTTGAAAAAAAAAAACATGACAGTGAAGTTAGAAGAGCGTCTGTACATATTTGTCCAACACAAACAACAGAAAGGCATGCATGGTGGTGGTGATAGAAGACATAATCGTGCCAGTAATTAACTATTTAATTAATTATCCATCATGCAAATTTTTAAATTCCTTATGAGAATAAAATTAGTCAAATGACAAAAGACTGGAGGATGCAAATTTTTTCCCATTTCAGAAATTTGACAGCATTCCAAATGGACATGGAGAAAAGGGTTGGAATCATGTTTTAACACAAAACATCTGATGAGCCCATCTCTGATCCAAATAAACTCCAGTACCATGCTAAAGAGGGGAAACTTACCAAACACTCAAAGTACATTTTTCAACACCTACAAATGGGGTAAAATAAGATCCAATGATATAACTGTTTTATACTGGGGGGAAATCATAAATCTGCATATCTTAAAATGGAATTCTGCTTTAGGTTTTAAACCATAAAGTATGCCACCGTCGTCGTCGTCGTCATCATCGTCATCATCATCTTCATCATCATCATCATCATCTTCTTCTTCTTCTTCTTTCTGTCTCACACAATTTTTTTTAGATTTTATGTTTCTGTTTATTTCTTTTATTTCTCTTTAAATTTCCACATTTTTATTAACTTATTGTTTTATTGCTTTGTCTTTATAAATTCTTTTTTATGCCACTCCTATGACTCCATAAGAAGAAGAGTGTCTCTCCCCTTCACAGCTCCCATGAGTCACTGGTGGAGCGGGTGTGGTGTAACCAAATGTGGATAATCGAAACCTCCTGCAAAATAAAAGCACGTTTGGCTGGCTTCTCCCATTTCTGCGTATGGGAGGTTCAGCCCGAGTCTGGCATGTCATGCAAATAATTTGTGTTGTAGTCAAGGCAACAGAGAGTGTGACATGTCCTCTGGTGTGGGACTTCTTGTGTCTGGATGTTTTACACAACTTTTCTGCATACTTGGTGTTGCCTTGTTTGACCAGCAAAGATATCAGTGATTCCACAAAGTCACGGGTCATCCACGTGCCTGGCTGACATAGCTCTCATTCAGAGGCTGTAGCGGCTGATTTTAAAGACAGCGTGAAGATACTGGTATCATATGAAACTAGAAGACTAAAGATTCCAACCATGCCATGCTTCTCAGGAAGGTGGCTAAGTAAAAAAAAAAAAAAAAACCTGCATAGCAATTTTCAAAGAGTCCCTAAACCTCTGACCTCAAGATATCTGAATGAAAATGGGATCTATGGGCACCCATTAGTGTCCCCTTTACAGACACGCCCACTTTATGCTAAACCCATGCTGTTTGGGGCAAAAACCACACAACTTTTGCATGCACTCAATGAGCACAATTACATTCATGTTAGTATGACAGTCTTTTAAAACTTAGGGTACCATTCACCTTTAAATTGATATGCTTCCGATATGGTACCTGGAAAATTACTCCATTATAACATTGTTATTTATTTTGAATATTTTGTTATTTATTTAGAGCATTTTACACAGCACACAAAATAAAATCCATCCTTCTCATACCTCAAACCCCCCTCTACAGCAGCCTGTCAGTCTGTCACCAGGGTGAATGAAACACATAATTTCCCCCGTTATGCTGTTGTCGTCCCTCACATTGTGCATGCACACTACAGTACTTCCCTGTTGATAGTCTGCAATTCCCGAATACTGGTTTCATACTAAGGTTTTGGACATATTAATAAATCTGACACACTACTGTGAAATTTCAGATGTAGCTAATGGCTGTATGTTGGCAACATTATCCACCAGGTAATCACAGGAAACAAACAGCCCAGTTATCTCCAAGAACAACTTATCCAATGAGCTAATTAATCACCTGCAGATGTCGATGATGTTGTTGATGACACACATTAAGTTTTGTTGTCCATGACAGGTTAAGTTACACTGTTTAGATGATGACTGCAGATGTGCTAACATTAGCTGTGGCTGCTATGAAAACGATGCACCCTTTAGCTTTTAGATATATCATATTCTGTGTTTGATAAGATGTGTTGCCCTCCCCAGCTTTACATTTCACAGCACATAATACTGCAACAACTGTACAAAATGACCTAATCACCATATTTACATAGCAGCCATTTTCCTCCTTAGAGAATCTGACGAATCATCATCATCTGCCATCACCGAAAAAATCCCCACCAGCCCAAAAAGCATTTTCTGCCCCAGGCCAACATTTTAAGAGACATCTTTGACAGGACATGTCGAACTGCAAACAAGGTGGACCGTATAACCAGGAAGTAAACCCAGAAGCTGGAAAACTTTTTTGGCTTATGTGGTCACAGGGTTGAATAAAGAAATGTATCTTTTTAAAATGGTTTTACATACAGAGTTTTATATAAATTGTGATTTTAGTTAACATGTGCACATCTAATTTGAGGACTTCAGATCAGACAAAGTCTTGAGGACCCCCTGTGATTTCTGGTGTCCCAGACCCCAGGTTGGAAACCAATGTCAGCCTTTCCCAGTCCTGGTCCTCAGGGCCGACTGCCCTGCATGTTTTAGATGCTACCCTGTGCCAGCAAACCTGATTCAAATGATCAGGGTGGTATCAGGCTTCTGCACTGGCTTAATGATGAGCTGATCATTTGAATCAGGTGTGTTGGAGCAGATAAACGTCTAAAACATGCAGGGCAGTGTGCCCTGAGAACCAGGATCTGGAAACACTGATCTAGGACCACAGCCTCAGGAAACACACCACAAACTAGAGACCAGGGAATTCAGAGGATGGATGGCTGTCCTTGGTGTATGGACAATAAGTGGAACAACAGAACAGAAGTGCTCACCATCCAATCACCAAAACACGATTTGCACATAAATGTCAAAAGCTTTTGATACCAGATGACAGCATGATTTTATACATGGTGTTCCCAGAGGTTTTGATGTCTTAATGTGGTATTTTCAGAGGGGTTTTTGACCATTTTTACTCATTATCAGATGGTCGAAAAGGGTTACATTTGCACCAAATCTGTGTAATAAATGGTATCAACCCAAAAACTGCTGCAACAACTTCAGAGACATAACAGATCATGGGAATGTCCATCATATACTTCAGTCATAATGTTCTAAGCCCTTATACACTCTAAACCAGTCATTCCCAGAGACTGGGTCATGACCAACAGGTGGGTCCCAGGAGATTTGATTTGAGTCACCAACTGTACTATAGAAGAAAATCTGCAAATTTAAGATTTATATCTCCAGTGCACCCTTTATAAAGCATTTCAAATGTGTATATACATTGTTTTACTGAAGAGAGGAAAAACAAGGGCCTGTTAATTCTGCCTAAATTTTGTCTCATAGGAAGTAGGCTAAATGTCCTATACTGTAAAAAACAAAAAAGTTGAGACAACTCAAAATTACAAGGCAACTTAATTCATTAGATTTTTGAGGTTTGAGCCCAACTTAAGTTTTGAAAAAAGTTTTATCAACTAATGTTTTGTTGAGATCATTTACTTGAATCTTTGAGTTTTAGAAGCCCCCAGAAATGTATTTAAAAATTACTGAGTTAACTCACTGAAGTGAAAGTGAATAATGGTTAATATTTTAATATATTTAATTTAAACCATTTAATTTTTAAGCACCAAATCAGGTTCACAGCTCACTGAGAACAATTTCTGAAGTACATTTTTATGAGCTACTAAATCTCAAAGTTTCAAATTTATCAAAAGAGGAAAAGCAAATTATCTCAACTAGAGATTACAGGTTGGCAAAAGTTTTTCTTCATTTATTTCAAAACTTCAGGGTTTGAATTGTGCTCAAAAGTCAAAAATCTACTTACAGCAAGTTAGCTTGAAATTTTGAGCTGTCTCAACTTTTTTTTAAAGGTTTGTTTTCTTGATGAGAGGGAATAAAAACAATGAGATGGCCTGTTAACGCAGCTTAAATGCATTTATTTCTCATTATAAAGTATTTAATGTATAAATGCATACATCAAGATAATATAAGGTGATGCAGAAATGGCAGTAAAAATGGCCAGGAATTTTGAATTGGTTTGAGATGGGTTGTCATTTTTAAAAAGTAGATGCCCAGAGAAAAAAAGTTTGGGAAATACTGCTCTAAACTTTAAAAATGTAAACTGGTGTCTATAGCAGGATAAGGACAAAAACTTTAATACACTGTGCTGGGCTGCATCTCAAATTAATTTCAGGCTCCCAGCTTTCAGATATAGTTTCTTATGACCCGTTATCTCCTCATAAAGACCCAGTATCCTATGACAAAAAATAGTGCATTAGGAGGAGGGGGAAGAGGAATTATTAATGCAGTTGACACACATTGCTCCAGAGAAGATGCTCAGTGACAAACAATACAACTCTGTGATGATAGTCTACTCATATAAAGCTCAACACTTACCCATGATGCCATCTGTAAGGCACCCCCCAGCTCCTTGTGGACCACATGTGTTTCGTTGTCCACAAAGTCGATGGCGGTTCCGATCCGGGCGTCTTTCCACTGACGGTTCTTCTTCCACCAGGTGACCATCATCATGCACAGCAGCACCCAGCTGATACTGAGGCCCAGGTATCCTGTCACATACACGGGGTAGAGGAAGAGCACGGCTCTGCCGAAGTATATCAGGAACTCCATCAGGATGCGATTGACGGCGGAGGAGCTCAGCTTCTCCGTGCTGCCGCCGTGGAGGGACACGCTCTCCCCGATCCCCGCTCCCTCCGCCGGGCTGCTCGGATACATCTGACCGCCGGTGGATGCCATGGAGTCGGACTGCCGCTGGAACCCGGTTCCTGACGTCCACAAGAGCTGCGTACGCTCGCTGCCTGAACAGCTTTTTGTTGTTGTTGTTGTTGTTGTTGTTGCTTATTTCAGTCTAAAATAAATAAAACAGCACACGCATTTGTGCGGGAGTAAAATGAGTCAGAATAGTCCGAAAACTTCCGTGTTTGAAACTTCCAAAAGACAGGTAGACACACCTGCGTCCATGGGTGGGGCACGCGCTCAACACAAGAAAAAAAGAATTCCACCCTAAAAATGAATGCAAAAAATCATCCTTAAATCTAGGGGACGTTTTTTATCCGAGTGATTACAGCTTTATCACATCTATCTTTTTTATCCTATTTTTTAAATTAATTTTACATTTATTTAGACTTGGCGGTTTCTTAATTTAATTATTAATTAGAATAATATCATCAATTAATTCAATAACTTCTTACATTTTTGCGTATATGGCTAATAGAACAGCAGTGGTGTGTTATTTCTGTTAACCCTATAAATCAAACCCTTTTTAACAAGTTGAGTAACGTAACGTATGTAGGGGGGACTGGGACGGTTGCAACACTTTTTGCATATCTGTCATAAAGAGACTATTTGGACTAGACCACCCAATTCTTTATATATTAAACTTACGTCTGTCTACTAATTACCCATACCATTTAAAGATGTTTTCATATACATATCATCAATATTTATTTGAAAGGAAGAAGTCAGATGTCGCAACTGACCCCAATCCTGGGGACAGAAAAACAAAAATACATTCAATTTCACTGATTAACTTTTGCTTTTTGTTTCAATAAGCATATTATTGTGAAAATATGTGTTATTTTACAATAGAGTATTATTTATTTATACCATAACATTACAGTATTATTTGTTTACTGAGTAAATTTTATCAGATAACTGTTATTGACTGTTCATTTAGCCCAGGAATATGCAACCTTTTCTCTGTGAAAATCCTCCTGAAATTCTCCATTTTCCTGGCATAGAAAGAGAAACTCAAAACCACCCACTGGTGAAATTTAAAGGAAAGGCCAGTGGGCTGTAGATGTAGGCTATAATGCACATTTCAGTTGGAGAAATATTAGAATTTATTGTTGTTTGGTTTACAGATTTTACATTTTAGGCTGCTTTAGGCCAACAATGATAAATGAAAATTAAAATGTAAACAAATAAAAATCCATAATTTTCTGTCAAAGTCACAAGGAGCCACTGAAGAGGAGCAAAAGAGCCACACGTTGCAGACCCCTGGTTTAGCCTATGCACAGATCATAGGCTTTCCTTGAGTCAATGTTACAATTGTTATTTTTATTAATTTTTATTATTTTTATCAACTTTATTGACCTCACAGTGACTTGTGTATGTTGAAAAAGAGAAATACATATTTGTATTTGGGTGAACTATCCCTTTATGTACCACACAATGACTTGTTAATGTTGAAAAATACTGCTGTGTGGACTCTTGATTTGGCTGCTCAGTTTGGGGACAGTTGCAACACATCTTTGCACAACTGTCCCCACTGATTCAAAGTAAATAAAGTGATTATTCATGAGAAAAGTCAGGACACTATGACAAAATTACTTTAATATCTCCAAAACAAGTTTGTTTGGTTTTTTTTCTTCTTTTTTCAGTAAATGCAGCAGCAGACGTTGAATGTGTCTCTGTCTCCCCTCTGTGGGGACAGGGTCTAACTGAGCATGTGCATAATGAGTATCATCTCTCAAGCATGCTGCTGATTGAAGGAGTAAGAGCTGTTACAACTGTCCCCAGTCTACCCTACATTTACTCAAGTACTGTATTTAAGTACTTAAATAAAGGGATTAACTTTCTCCTCCACTCAGAGGTAAATACTGTACTTTTTACTCTCTGACATTTGTCTGACGACCGGTTTAGTTACTAATCACTTTTTAGATTAGAATTTTCATTCCCTTCCTGAAACCATGTTTCTCCAAATGTAGTGAGTTTGCATGTGAATATGAAGAATTAAGTGAACCCTTACTCTAATTTTGACTTAATTACTTATACCACTTTGTAGGACTGCAACTAGCGATTATTTTCTCAATTTATTGATCAGTTGTTTGGTCAGTAAAATGTCAGAAAATGGTGAAAAATGTCAGTGTTTCATAAAGCCCAAGATGATGTCCTCAAATGTCTTATTTTGTCCACAAGGAAATTCGGTTTTGTCACTGAGAAATAAATAACCCCACCACAAAAAAATCACATTTAAAGGGACAGTTCACCCCCAAAATCAAAAATACATATTTTCCTCTGGCCTGTAGTGCTATTTGTCCATCTAGATTTTTTTTGGTGTGAGTTACAGAGTTTTGGAGATATCAGCTGTAGAGATGGCTGCCCTCTCTCCACTATCATGGGACTAAAATGGCACTCGGCTCGTGGTGCTCAAAGCGCCAAACAAATTTGTTGGAAAAAATTCAAAACCAGAGTCTCTTTCCAAAAATCATGACCCATTTACTCAAGATAATCCACACACCTTGTTGTGAGCAGAAAAAAACTACGGTAGATTCTACCGCAGAAAGAAAGTAGTTCTTACATGAAAACTATCTAGATGAATAAATATCACTATAGGCCAGGGAAAAATATGCAGACTGTCCCTTTAAGAAGTTGAAATCAGAGACTTTTTTTTCATTAAAATATCATCTCAAACTGATATCAAAGTAGTTGGCGAGTAATTCAAAGGTTGACAACTAATTGGTTAATTGTTGCGGTGCTGCTACTTTGTATATTTCATTTTTAAAAATATATTGTATAATAGTTGTACTCTGCTTGCCATTATTTATCCTAGACTTCTGCTTTCAGAGCTAATTATTGAGTTATTTCTAAAAATCAATAATAATCAAATGCAGTGGAATATTGTAATATGATAACAAGCAGATACATTTATATTACAACTAGCCCTTTAAAGATGACCATAATGCTGATGTGGCTTCAGGATGAAATTGAGTTTGATGCTTTTTGGGTTAAGAAAATTCTCCTCCCTAAACCCACAACACAAAGCTGAAAATAGGGCTGTTTTTTCTGAGCTCATGAAAGTTGTCGTTTTAAGAGATGTGTGATTAGGACAAACATTGATAATCATCTAGAATATGATGCATTGCTGTAGATTAAACTACCCAACAGTATAAAGTCGTTAAAATGAGCTCAGCCTTAAACATCCACAACAGTAAAATGCAACATACATCTTATTGTAGCAATAATATTCATCCACAAACATCATATGTAATAGAATAACACTGATGCTGAATGAGTATTCACTTTTCATACTTTACATTTTGCTGATCATACTTACATACTTTTATTTAAGCAAGGTTTTGAATGAAGGACTTTTACTTGTTGTGGAGTATTTTCAAACTTTGCACAGGAGGGAATAGTCAGCAGGGTCGTAGGTCTGCAGTAACACCTGCAGGTGGAGCCAGAGAGTCCAGCAAAGGTCATCATTTGAATAAAGCTGTGTGATAAGAAGTCTGTGATTTCCTGGCCTCTCATTAATACGTCACACTCAGAAGCAGCAGCAGCAGTCATATGCAAGGGCTTGAAAAAGTGACTGACCCTAACCCTAACCCATTTATGAAGTCATAGCACAGTATTGCACTCAATGATTTTTATTTTTTGCACATACTGCATAAAATGTCACCACTTTCACAAAAAAAGGTGGTGGTTCTGATTTGAGATAACCAGCTTATATCTGGTTCCCTGACGTCTCTGAGCCTGAACTTTAAGTTTAGATGTTGGATGTGAAGGAACATTGGGGAGAAGCTTGTTGTGTAGCAGACTTTCCAGTGAGCCACCATGCACAATCACAGCACCCTGACTCTGTTTCACCTAATGGAATGAAGCCTTATTAATATCACTGGTAACGACCTGTATTTACACTATTTCATGGCAAAATGGCTGCAGTGAAAAAGGACATAACACTCAGTTGAGCTTGAGTATGACTAGATAATGTGGACTAAGTGTAACATAGTTAAAAAAGGTATATAAAATTAATCCTGCTAATGGACAACATGCATCTACTTTTCATCGGTACGCTAGTATTAGTTTAGCAGGATATGGTAATCACAAAGCAATGATGACCGTAGAGTAACTCCTATGTCCATGTTTTGACTAGGTACGTTGTGTCCAAACAGTTATGTTAGTTGTTGTTTAAGGTTAAGAAATGTAAGACTTTAAAAAAAAGTGATCAGGTTTATGAACTTTTAAATTCCTAATCCACAAAGCAATGGATGAACTCCGTAGAGAAAGAGCACGTGCAGTGTCCACAATTGATGGTGATTTTGCTCTATGTCATGTTTTGACTGCAGATAAGAAAAAAAAAACCTAACCTGACTGTGACAACCCAGGCCAGCTCCAAGGCATTCATTCAAAGAGAACACACCACACAGAGGTCACATAAGCTATGCAACTTCTGTATATTTGTTTTTGATTAATGAGACACAAGATCTGCTATTCATTGTTTTTGTGGATGCATCAGAGTTATGAGAGGATATGGTTTTATATTCCTTTAAATTAATCACACAGAAATAAATCAACACGTTGCAGTGTGCTTGTATGAACTTTTATTTGTTTACTGGAACAGCAGCAGAAGAGTTTAAATATTACTCTCAAAAGTGAAAGTGACTGTTAACCTGATTCACACACAGTCCTGGAACAGATCAGGTGCTTTCCATCAGCTCAAAGTTAAGCAGTTACACAATGCATATGCAATCATGCTTGCAGGATTATTCTACAGTACATTCACAAAGATCATTTCAAGGCACATTGTGGGTCTGACCTCTAATACGTCTATAAATGACGTGATCATTGTTTGTTGTGTGTAAACCAGGAGAATATAGTTGTTATTGTATTCATTCTAAGTTTATACTAAATGTCTTGATTAGATACAAGCAAAAATACATACATCAGTTGATAATTAGCAGAGAATTGTTTGTTGTAAGACTGTGTCAAATGTAAGTCTTTTTTTTGTTATCTCAATAAGTAAGTAAGTACTCAGGATAAGCCTGGCTGTCATGGAAGGTTACGAACAAGTTGGGATCAGCCACAGTTGTCCATGACGCTGTCATACTTGTGAACAGAGGCAGTGCCTTTGGCCAGTGGTACAACCGTATTTTGAGTTCCAGTGGTGAAATCCCCGTCAGCACTCGACAGAGGTACATGAACTTCTTCCCTTTCTGATCGGGCCTGGAGTAGGTGTCCCTGGCTGAGTGATTAGCATTGACAGCAAAGTATGAGCCTTGGCCATAATAAGTAGCTGAAAATGGAATAGCAGCAGAAAGTTATTGAGTTACTCTGTGAGACAGTTGCTATGATTCCCTCATATTATTATTTAAGTGAATTAGATAAATAATAAATTGAAATGCTTTGAAATAATTAGTCTGTTCTGTATTTTTTAATTTTATCTCCTCAGGCAATCTACCTAATCAATCAACCAAAGAAGGACCTACATCAAGATCTCACTATACACTGTAAAACTGAACACTCAAATCAATTATTTGTAGTAAGTAGTAACTTATGTTTGGAGGTTCTACTAAAAATGTTGAGTGCCAGAAGAATTTTCTTTCTTTTGAGTTTATTAAACTCATATTTTTTTAAAAATGAGGGAAAAGGAAATTCTCCTAGCCAGCCAAGAGAAACTCAAGACTACCCACTGGTGAAATTTAAAGGAAAAGGCAGCAAGCTGTAGATGTAGGCTATGATGCACATTTAAGTTGAAGAAATATTAGAATTTATTGTTGTTTGGTTTATAGACTACACATTTTACAATTGGAGATTGTAAGAATCACTTTAGGCCAGGGGTCTGCAACCTGCAGCTCTGGAGCCACATGTGGCTCTTTAGGCCCTCTCAAGTGGCTCCCTGTGGCTTTGTCAAAAATGAAAAACTGTAAAAACATAAAAGTTGAGAAAAGTCAAAATTTAAGTTAATGCACTGCAATATACTTTTGAGTTTTGAAAGTTTTACCAAATACTAATCTTTTGTTGAGATTATTATACTTCTTCATATAAACTTATATCTTTGAGTTTTAGAAACTCTAAAAAAGTGCATTTAAATATGATTGAATAAATGCATTGAAGTGAAAGTGAATGATGTTGAAATTAAAAAATTATATTTTCAGTTAAAACCATTTAATTTTCAGGCACCAAAAAAATGACATTAGTTTTCAAAAAACATTTTTTTAACTTCTAAAACTCAGATTATCTCAAGAACAAAAGTAAATAATCTTGACTAAAGATTATAGGTCTGCAAAACCTTTTAAAGTTTATTTCAAAAGTTAAAAAGTTTAAGTCGGCCTCAAAACTCAAAAATCTATTGCCGTATGCTACCTTGAAATTTTGAGTTGTCTAGTATTGTTTTTTACAGTGTAAAGTGATTCTTACCTTTGTCAACTGTAAAAATATGTAGTCTATACACCAGATTAAAATATATATATACATATATATATATTTCATCAACTAAAATGTGTGTCATAGGCCATGTCTATGGCTTGGTGCTTTTGCTTGGGAGAATCTCCATAAACTCGCTATAGAAGCCAAATCAAGAAAAAGAAGTGTTCAGGGAAAAGAGAGAATTTAATTGTGCGGCTCCAGACAGATCTTTTTTTCTTGTTTTGGCCAAAAGTGGCTCTTTTGATTGTAAAGGTTGCAGACCCCTGCTTTAGACCAACAACAATGATAAATGAAAATTAAAATGAAAAAAAATAAAATAAAATAAATAAATAATCATTTCCATATGATTTTCTGTCAAAGTCAGTCAGAAGATAGTTGTTATTGTATTCATTCGAAGTTTATATTAAATGTCTTGATTAGATATAAAAAAAAATCCATACATCAGTGATAATTAGCAAAGAATTGTTTGTTGTAAGGCTGTGTCAAATCTTTTTTGTTATTTCAGTGTATGGCTGTGTTACTTGAATGTAATCAAGTACTCAGGATAAGCCTGGCTGTCATGGAAGATTACGAACAAGTCGGGATTGGCCACGTCGTCCACGACGCTGTCGTACTTGTGAACAGAGTTGAGGCCTTTGGCCGGTGCGTCGAACATGTCTTCATCTCCAGTGGTGAACTCCCCCGTCAGCACCCGACAGAGGTACATGCGCTTCTCCCCTTTCTGATCGGGCCTGGAGTAGGTGTCCCTGGCTGAGTAATTAGCATTGACAGCAAAGTATGTGCCTTGGCCATAAACAGTAGCTGAAAATGGAATAGCAGCAGAATGTTATGAGTTAGTCTGTGAGACAGTTGCTATGATTCCCTCATATTATTATTATTATTATTTAAGTGATTTGGATAAATGAAAAATTGAAATGCATTACATAATTAGTCTGTTCTACATTTTTTAATTTTATCTCCCCAGGCAATCTACCTAATCAATCAATCAATCAATCAAAGAAGGACCTACATCAAGATCTCACTCTACACTGTAAAACTGAACACTCAAATCAATTATTTGTAGTAAGTAGTAACTTATGTTTGGAGGTTCTACTAAAAATGTTGAGTGCCAGAAGAATTTTCTTTCTTTTGAGTTTATTAAACTCATAATTTTCTAAAAACATTCCTAAAACACAAATATTTTAAAAACCTATTTTATTCATCACAATATTAAATTGTGATGAAAAGTTTGCTTAATTAATGCATAATTTAAATTTAATTGTAATCAAGGAGTAACACATAATACTAACAAACATTTAAACTTGGATAACCTTTGGTTTTTACAGTGTACAACCTTGCTATGAGGATAAATAAATCTCCTTGTATCCTTGGAAATATTCATAAATAACCAAATATCAACTTCTTTCAAAAATGCCTTCTGATGCCAAAATCTTGTCTCTTGCCTGCAGATTATTCAAATATCCGTTTGTAGAGATCATACTGCAACTGTTTTATGGTTTTCAACAGAGATTAAGGAAGTGTCTGATAAAAGTGGCCCATAGTTTCAAAATAAACTTCTCACCGTTCTTTCCTGCGTAACTCCTGTTGAAGCCGTGTTCGTTGATATGGGCCACGGTGTCTTCAGAGGTGCCGTGGAAGAGACGTCTCTCGTTGTTCTGATGATTGTTTCTCACATCCATTTCACCCTTCTTGATCTCCAGGCTCCTCCACAGCGTAGGGTTCTGGATCCTCTCAATCTAAAAGGAGGGAAAAGCTCACTCTTGTACATCCTGCTCTGTTTACGGCCACTGCATTAATCTTGTGTCCTGTATAATGAATTTTTACTAAGTTTGATCTGACTCATCAAAAATTTACATGTGATTGATTTATTAATGCCATGTGATGATGAGACACCTGGTGATGGAGATGTGACAGCTAGACTTATTCATTACATACAGTTCATGTTAAATGTAGTCTACCTGCAGAATGGTTCTTGCACATGAGGCCTTGAACAGCTTCTCCACATCAGTGTACTCTTGTGTCCCAGTCTGGATGATGACAGCGTGACATGTGGAGTTGGCTGGCATGGTCTCCCAGTTCGCAGGCAATTCATCATCTCCTGGATATAAAACATTTCATTTTTATTACTCCTGGCATCTACAATTTATTGTCAATATTTTATGCAACTTTGACTTCTGTGAAATCTGTGTTGATGACTAGATAACAATACATCACTCATTGTTAAGAACTGGGACAAAAGTGTATTTTAATGGGTTTTGATTTTGACTCTTCAATTATGCTGGAAAATATATTTTAAAAGATCAAACTCATGGCTATTAAACCTTGTAATGGGCCAACCTCCTAGTGGTTACGGAGTTGACAAAATGTTTTTTCACTTCTTTTTTAGCTTTGATTTAGAAGGGCTACAGAGTTGACATGTTATTGTTGAAACACAGCTGATATCAATATTTTAATTAATTATTAATTATTTAATGAATGTGTCAAAAAATAGAAACTTTGCAGTACTTAAGCAGTATTCACTCATTTTTAAACTAGTTAGTGAGACAGGGGTCCTTGGGGTATAGCTAAACCTTTTTATGCCTGATTAAATCACATTTTTGTAAAAATCTGAGTTGAGAATTTAATAATTTTTTACATTTTTTTGTTAGGATCTGATTTGTCCCAGTTCTCAAGATGGGTGATATATAAGGTTCATGTGGTCAAAACAAAAGCATGCTAAAACTTGTAAAACTGTAATAACTTAACTGACTTATCTAACTCAAATCTGGTTTAAATGCACTTTCTTCTGACTTTATAATAAAGACACACTCTCCTGTGAATGTTAGTAGTAGAAGTAGAGCTATGTCAGTTGTTTCAGGTAAGATACCTTTTACTTTGTCAATGCGCTTTATCTCGAGGGTACGTCTGCTATCGGTGGAGGTCAATTGCATAATTACTTACCCGATGTAACTTTTTCTTTAAACTCTGCCAAATCTTCTCAAGCTTGAGTTTCAATTGTTAAATCGAAGAGTCAACTGACTGTGGTACTCAACAGAATTAGAATTTATAAGTTAGCTTTCAATCAACCTTCTCACCTTCTTATCCATGCGTACACATCTGTGAAGCCTGATGATTCGGTGATTGGGCCCAGGTCCTTTACAGAGGTCCTGGAGTCAAAGTGAGTCTCTGCTGTGGTGTCTGAATGAGTTCTGCACACTCCTGGTCACCATTTTGATCTCCTTGGCTCCTAAGCTGGTCTGGATCCTCTCAATCTAAAGGAGGAAAAGCTCACTTTGTACATCTGCTCTGTTTACGGCCACTGCATTAATCTTGTGTCTGTATAATGAATTTTTATAAGTTTGATCTGATCATCAAAAAATTACATGTGATTGATTTATTAATGCCATGTGATGATGAGACACTGTGATGGAGATGTGACAGCTAGACTTATTCATACATACAGTTCATGTTAAATGTAGTCTACCTGCAGAATGGTTCTTGCACATGAGGCCTTGAACAGCTTCTCCAAATCAGTGTACTCTTGTGTCCAGTCTGGATGATGACAGGTGACATGTGGAGTTGGTGGCATGGTCTCCCAGTTCGCAGGCAATTCATCATCTCCTGGATATAAAACATTTCATTTTTATTACTCCTGGCATCTACAATTTATTGTCAATATTTTATGCAACTTTGACTTCTGTGAAATCTGTGTTGATGACTAGATAACAATACATCATCATTGTTAAGAACTGGGACAAAAGTGTATTTTAATGGGTTTTGATTTTGACCTTCAATTATGCTGGAAAATATATTTTAAAAGATCAAACTCATGGCATTAACTTGTAATGGGCCAACCTCCTAGTGGTTACGGAGTTGACAAAATGTTTTTTCACTTCTTTTTTAGCTTTGATTAGAAGGGCTACAGAGTTGACATTTTTGTTGAAACACAGCTGATATCAATATTTTAATTAATTATTAATTATTTAATGAATGTGTCAAAAATAGAACTTTGCCAGTACTTAAGCAGTATTCCACCTTTTGTAAACTAGTAGTGAGACAGGGGTCCTTGGGGTATAGCTAAACCTTTTTATGCCTGATTAAATCACATTTTTGTAAAAATCTGAGTTGAGAATTTAATAATTTTTTACATTTTTTGTTAGGATCTGATTTGTCCCAGTTCTCAAGAATGGGTGATATATAAGGTTCATGTGGTCAATACAAAAGCATGCTAAAACTTGTAAAACTTGTTAATAACTTAACTGACTTATCTAACTCAAATCTGGTTTAAATGCACTTTCTTCTGACTTTATAATAAAGACACACTCCTCCTGTGAATGTTAGGTAGTAGAAGTAGAGCTATGTCAGTTGTTTCAGGTAAGATACCTTTTACTTTGTCAATGCGCTTTATCTCGAGGGTACGTCCCTGGCTATCGGTGGCAGGTCCATTTGGCATGAGGACTGTGTAGTCTTGACCCTGGATGGTGACTTTTATTCTTGGTAGACTCTGCTCAAATGCTTCCTCAAGCTTGTAGTTGGTCATTGGATCAAAACTCTGAAACTGAGACCCCTGCTGCTGGTACTGCCACTCCACCATTGTGCCAGCCAGATCCACTTTCCTGTTCAGCTCCTCCTCATCCTTCACCTTCCTCACCATCTCATTGATCTCACTGCTGGCTTTGAGCACATCTGTGGAGAGCCCCTCGATGGTGATTGAGGGTGATGTCTTCTTGGTGTCAGTCCTTATACTCACGCCCAGGGTCCTCTGGATGTCAACAATGTGCTGGAGGTCTGCATCAGAGAGGCTGAGGATGGCGCTGTCTGAAATGGAGTTGCTGCACTGCTCTGAGGTCACCAGGTTGTTGATCCACTCCTTGGCTCGGTCTACTTTGGCCTGCGACTCACCGCAAATGTGGAAGCAAGCAGGTTCCACTTTCACAGCCTCAATGACAAAATCCTCTTCTTTCTTTGGCTTTTCAGTACTTCCAATGAAAATTGCTGAAAGAACAAATACATTATAATGTGAAATTAAAAGTGATTATGGATTAAATAACATGAAGACCAAACTTATTCTCTTCACTGGACTTACCTTTGATGTTTTTGAGCACTGTGCTTCCCCAGGATTTATCTGATTTATCTTTAGGATCACTGGCCTCTCTTTGTTGCATACTGCTGTAGAACTCTTTTATCATGAGGGGCTGGAAAATAACTATCCGGACTGTCTTCAGGGTGCTGGAAGTGTTTTGGCTCAACACATCAATCACTGCATCCAACATGGCATCTGCCACCTGCCTTGCTTGTACATTTCCTTGACCTAAAATGGTAAAACACACATTACAGACTCTTACGAAAATCAAAGTCTGCAGCAGGGTAGAAAAGCATGATCTGAATAAAAGCAGACTGTAAAAGACTATAAAAACACATGCCCTGACTGTTATCACTAGGCCACATGCAAGAACCACTCCTATGAACACATTTGTTCTGAAGTGGTGTGTACGAGTGATTTAGGAGAATTTGTCGCATTCACTAATTTTCTTGTATTTTAAATTTTCTTTGCGATATGAACACAATTTCAAGGTCCAGAACTGTCGTAGAGTCATGTGCAGTCCGTCTACTGTTATCCAAACCGAAGTTTTTCTCCAATGACTGTAAATGTCATTAATCTGGAGACCTTTCAACTTTGAAAAATTAATTACAATTCATAATTAAGTCGACATTATCCTGTTTGACTACATTTCGAATTATTTTTTTTAACACATATTTTTATTGGGAACCAATGCATTACACAAGTCTGGTTGAAGTTACAGGAATGCGTTCCCCAGTGGTTTTCCCCGCTTTTTTAGGAACGGTGTGCCCAAACAAGAACAAGAACAGGGCAACACTTTCCTTCCCCATCCCACCCAACCCAAAAATCTCAAAAAAAAAAAAAGAAAAAAAAAAGAAAAAGGAAATAAAAATCATAAAGTAATAATAATAGCAATAACCACAACAGTAATAGTAACAGTAATAATAGAAATAATAATAATAACAATAATAATAATAGTAATAATAATAATAATGATGATAATGGTAGAAACAACAATAATGATAAAAATAAAAATAAGGTGTAAAATAAATTAAGTTAAATAGTTAACAGAAGCAAAGGAGAAAATAAAGAGAATGAAAATATATATATATATAAAATAAGAAAAAGAAGAAGAAGAAGAAAAAAAAAAGGACAATAATAATACTACTAAAAAACTAATAATAATAATAGTAAAAAGAATAAAGTAAAGTAAATAAGGTGAAGTACAACAGGGGAAGATGTAAAATAGGAGTGCTAAGGGTGCTCATTTTACACGATACCAAGAATCCGAGAGTCAGTTGGGATCCAGAGAGGTATAATTATTTACATATGAAATGACAGGCTGCCATCTTTTGTAAAATTTAGCAGTCGAGCCTCTGAGGGAATATTTCATCTTTTCTAGTGACAAGAAAGACATTAGGTCGCTCAGCCAAGATGTGGGAGCGGGAGGACTGGGGCTTTTCCACTGCAGCAAAATTCGTCTGCGTGCTATGAGTGAAGCAAAAGCAACGACATCCAAATGTGACCTTGTCAAGCTGGTTGGTATTGGGGGTACACCAAAAATGGCTATCAACGGACCACGTTCCAATGTGATATTGAGGGCTTTACCTAACATTTCAAAAAAACAGGACCAGAACTCGGTAAGTTTTGGACATAAGAAAAACATATGCAAATGGTCTGCCGACGCCTGACCACATTTGTCACACACATCGCTCGTACCCGGAAAAAGTCTACTGAGCTTAGCTTTCGTGAAATGCAACCTGTGAAAGACCTTGAATTGAATTAGGTTCAGGCGGGCACAGGAGGAAGTAGAATTGACCCTGGTTAATGCCTCATCCCACCATTCATCTGACACGGTAAACCCAAGCTCTTTTTCCCAATTCCCCTTAACCCCCGCAAGAGAACCCAGACCAGAGGAGGATATGGAATTATATAAAATTGAGATCCTACCCTGCGCCTTGGGGAGCGAGAGCACCTCAGTAAGAAGGGAACCCCGCGGGAGCTGAGGATAAGGGTGAAAATGCGTTTGAGCGTAACTACGAACCTGAAAGAAACGGAACATATGAGACTGGGGTAAATCATATTTAACTTGTAGATCTTTAAAAGTGGCAAATGAGCCTTCGAAATATAGGTCTGAGAAATGGACCAGGCCTCTTTCTCTCCACAAAGCAAAAGCAGCATCCGACATTGGGGGAGGAAAAAGATGGTTGTTGCAAATAGGGCTTCGTTGAGAGGGGGCAGAGAGTTTGAAATGATGTCTGAACTGTTTCAAAATTTTCAAAGATGAAAGCACAACCGGATTTTTAATATAACTTGGACAAGAAGAAGTCAGAGGGGCACACACCAAAGCCGCCAGAGATGATGGGCGGGATGTGTATTCCTCCATTGTACACCAATCAAGATTGGGAGAGTTGCACCAGTCGTGAATTTTTTGTAAATTGACTGCCCAGTAGTAAAATAAGAGGTTGGGCAACGCAAGGCCTCCACTCCGCTGACTCCTCTGCAGTACCGCTCTGCGTGCTCTAGGATTTTTACCAGCCCAAATAAATTTTGAAAATACCTGGTCTAAGTTGCGGAAAAAAGATTTTGGTAAGAATATGGGAAGACACTGGAAAAGGAACAGAAGTCTGGGGAGGATGTTCATTTTAATAGAGCTAATTCTGCCCGTCAGTGAGAGAGGGAGAGAATCCCAGCGCTTCAAATCAGCTTTAATTTCCATAACCAACTTTGTGAAATTATTCTTATGAAGAGAGGGAAATGAGCTAGCAACATTAACACCTAAATAACGGAAACTATCATGGGCCAGTCGAAAAGGTAGTGTGCCTGGCGGAATTTGTTTGGCTGCTTCATTAATTGGAAAACACTCGCTTTTGTCAATATTTAGTTTATAGCCCGAGAAGGACCCAAAGGTTGTCAGAATGTTTAAAATATCATCTACGCAATTAACCGGGTCTTTGACATACAACAAAAGATCATCGGCATAGAGAGAAACTCGATGCTCCAGTCCAGCTCAACAAACACCAGTAAAGAGAGAGGAAGATTTAAGAGCAATGCAGAGAGGTCCACTGCCAGGACGAAAAGCAGGGGTGACAATGGACAACCTTGACGAGTACCTCTTGTTAAAGGGAAATAATCAGATCTTTGTGAGTTAGTAGTCACACAAGCAGTAGGGGCAGAATATAACAATTGTATCCAAGAAATAAATTTAGTCCCAAAACCGAATTTCCCCAGAACAAAAAACAAATAATCCCATTCAACCCGGTCGAAGGCTTTCTCCGCGTCCAGAGTTATAACCATTTCAGCAACTTGAGCGACGTCGGGAGAAAGCACAATATTTAACAGTCTTCTAATGTTAGATGATAATTGTCGTCCTTTGACAAACCCTGTTTGGTTTTCTGAAATAATATCAGGTAAGCAGGGGTCTAAGCGGCATGCTAGAACTTTAGCTAGAAGTTTGACATCCGCATTTAGCAAACTAATCGGCCTCCAACTACCGCATTCCTTTGGGTCCTTATCTTTCTTAGGAATGAGCGAAATTGAAGCTTGATTTAAAGTTTACATTTCGAATTATAACAGAATTGTTTATTTACATATGAAGCCTGTCACCATTCATTCAATGATCTATTATTACCTGCATTCGCTTTTCCCGTGTCTTTGCGTTAGCAGGTCTTTTAATTCCACTGCTCACGCTGTTCAAATGACAGATTTTCCTTTATGGATCTCTGAAAGCAGTCAAACTCCAAACTCATACTTCTTTTTCTCTCTGATACTGAATCAACACTTCCTAACATATGGGGCAGGAAGCATAGCCTTATATGTATTACTGGGCGTTAACTATGCTAATTTACAAGTCTCAAGCACGTGCACTCAGATACGCACAGCTGGACAACTTACACAGTTATCTGAAGTGTTTGCTGAATCTGATGTGCCGTGTTTGTGCGAGCCCTTCATATGAAAAACGTGGGAGAAATTTAAGATAAGAATATGAAAATGTTCTTGCATGAGGCCCATTTAAATGAATTCATGCATGAACATTCCCTTAAAGTTCTTTCAAATTTGTTCTGTGACAGGAGGAAGAAGAAAATCTCTCTTAATACAAACCTGATTAAATCCCAACTGATTGCAAACTGAATTTTCACTCATTCTTGAGAACTAGGACAAATTTGAGATGCATTTGATTTTTACTCTTCAGTTATGATCAAACTGTGATTACATATTTTATTTTTTGTGGCTCTTGTGGCTTGACTCTGTCAGACACACAAAAAGTTATAGTGTATAATATAAAACAGGACATGTTTAATGGTATTTATTGCATTAAATACAGGATCCAGGGTTTCCCCCAGAAAACTTGCTAAGCCTGGTGGTAGAGAAGTCCACCGGCGGCCTACCGTGTTTTTGTAAAAAAAAAAAAAAAAAGTTAAAAGTTGACAGGAATTTTGAAATTATGACTATTATGTGTTATTATAAGCCATTTATTAACAATACTTAAACGTAGAGTCTTACAAAAAGGCACAATCTTAAAATACGGTTTTAACAAACACAAAAAAATACAATTAAAATAATAATATCAATTGTTTTCACTTAAGTTAAATCCTAGTGAATCTTAAAACAAGCCATTGCTGGTCACATTTAAAAGTAAAATAAATTAACATAAATAAAAAAGTGCAAACATGGCCAAGGGGTAAAACCAGAGAACTCAGAGGCTGAAGAGGTATGCTGTGCTGTGCATTGTTGGGCATGTTACTTTAAAAAAGTAATTAGTTATAGTTACTGGTTACTTCTCCCAAAAAGTAACTGAGTTAGTAACTGAATTACCCCACTATAAAAGTAACTAGTTACCAGGGAAAGTAACTATTGCGTTACTCTTTTTTTTTTTTTTAGTTTAAATATTCTAAGAATTTGGATTTTTTTCTAAGCAGGTTTCACAAGCCAGTTCCATAAAGTAGAATTGCATAGACAGGTACTTACACATAACTTTTAATATTTATTGATTAGAGTTGCTTACAACGGACGTGGACAAACACTTCGCTCCGGGACATAATGTACACTTCACATGTCGTTCTTGCCTTTTACCTCAAGAAGAATAAAGTAGTGTCTGTACTTCCACTTTGAAAACGCCAACTTTCCCTCCAGACTCCCCATTGCTGCAGTTTACCTCTGCTAGTTTGGGTGTGTGGGGCTGCGGTGTGTGTGTGGTTTGTGTGTAAACTGAACACTGCCTCTGATTGGCTTACCATGAAAGCTTACGCTACCTTAGCCAATCATCATCACTTATGCGGTTGTCTCGTCCCTCCCTCCTCCCTCACCAAAGAAAAAAAATAAACAGCTGTGCAGCTCCTGTTGCTGAGAGACAAGTCGGATGACAAGAGCTTCAATGAGTAGCTTTAGTTTATAACACGCCCCATTTAATTGTCGGTAACGGTGTTGTAACGATGGAAATAGTAATTAGTTAGATTACCCGTTACTGAAAAAAATAACACCGTTAGTAACGCCGTTATTCTCATCACTGGTGCTGTGTGACCTCTTCTACTTTTTGCTGCACATGGTGCAGGTTGGATCAGTGCGAGCAATCCGTCTGGGCTTTTCAAAGAACTCTTCATGCTTACCATACTCGGTCTTGTAGAGCCATCCGCTAAATTTAGGGTCAGCTAACCATTTTGGATTAAATCCGCTAGTTCGATGTTTACCATCGCGGGTCACAGAAGGCTGCTCCGACGACGTGCTAACATCCGTGCTAACTCACATGGCTCTGCCTCATTCACCGGGGATGCACTCCCCTTGGCCTGGGGGTGAACGAGCGGGCTCATCGTCTCCTCCAGTGCTCCTCCGACATGACACGTAAAAGTTGTTAGCGTGTAGACAGGTAGAAGTTTTGGGTGTTCAGATGATGGAAAATACACCTGACCTCTCACCCCCTATGTGTTCACGTATCGACCATAAGCTGTCGCCATTGCGCTTTCAACCGTATCACCAGATGCGGTTAAAAGCTCTGTATACCGTCTTTGGTGTCACTGTTTTGGTGCATAAAAAAACCTATTTAAAATAAATAAACAAGTGACGCTTAGCCTGGCGGGGGGGCAAGAAAAGCCTGGCGGCCCGCCAGGCCTATAGAGCACTGGGGGAAACCCTGCAGGATCATTTAATTTGCTGTATAATCAAAGGACTGATATATTTTTATTCCCTCTATGCCTTCTATATAACACAGTTGATGGCACATACAGGGTCGTGTGTAGACTTTTTTGACTGGCTGGCCCAAATCGAACAAAGACTTATTTATTTATATTATTTATTTTTATTAAATTGAAAAAATCTCATCACTTCCAACACATTATTCACTTATTAAGGAGAACTGGGAGTTCTGTCACCTCTGTAATCACAGATGTCAACTCTGTCAGATGGAATGTTTAAGGGAGCTGACAAAATATTCAATTTTTTCATTTCACAGTAGTCGTAATGAGTAGCCTTTTTGTATTTTTTTAGTTGCTCAGAGTTTTCTTAACTCTAATCAATCAAATTATTATTTAGCTTTGATTTGGCAGGGCTACAGAGTTGACATGTTACAGCTGAGACACATCTGATAGAAATATTATTCAATGAATTTGTCCGAAAATAGAAAGTTTACCAGTGCTTGAGCAGTATTCCTGCTTTTTATAAACCAGGAAGTGAGACAGGGGTCCTTAGGGTATAGCTAACCCTCTTTAAAGTCATGTTTTTGTAAAAATCTGACAATTATTATTATTACTAAAAAATTGGAATTAAAGTGTAGTAGTAGTAATCATTTTTAGTGGGTTTTGGTAGGACGTGTTTTGTCCCAATTCTCAAGAATGGTTGTTTTACTTATGTACAAACTCATCAACTGAGGATAAATGTCATGATTTCACAGTTAATAAACACCGCATTCTGCTGATGAATCTCACCTGTGCCAATAGCAGGAAATGAGACAGAAGTGTGTGAGTTTTTCACACACATCTGGAGCGCTTCTTTCACAATCTTGTTAATATGTGTGACGTCATTCTGTCCAGGGAGGTGGAGGATCTTCTTACACTTGAGGTTGCCTGGCTGGGTCATTATCATGCCTGGGTGGGGCTGGGCACCTACAGGTGTAGACAGTGGATTTGAATGCCTCTGAACCTTTACAGCTGTAAGTGTATCTATTCAGGTCACACTTCCTTTCTGAACAATTTTGAGCTATGATTACAGAACGGGCTTAATAATTGAATTGTTATTCATGTCATTACAAAGCAAGAACAATCTTACACTGTGTTTGGAGTCTTACCAAGGGTTTGGCATTCTGCTTCAACAGCCTGACCAGCAGCATCCAGAATGGCCTTTGATACTCCTGGAGAAGAGGAAGACAAAAATAAATACTAAATATTTTGTATTGCAGGACATGATTACTGTGAAGCCTATATTTTTTCTAATCTGTACTGCTGTTAAGTGGAATTCATGTGCTAAATATGTTGCCTTGTAAATTAAATCTAAAATAATCTGAAATTATAATTATTTTCCATTATTGAAACATTCCACTCCTGGCTACCATTTTTAAGACTGGATTGAACTGTCAATGCACACAGCACAAGTACTGAGACGAGTGCAACAAGCAGTAAAGTGTAGCGTATATAAAAATGTGTAGGGGAAATAAATGACATAAGTAGATGACATATATAAGGTATGAAAAGTATTAAACATATCATTCACCTGACTTAAGAGAGAAACTCTCATTGGAGGAGTTGACAATGACATCAGTGGTCTCCTTGCTTATGTCTCCGGTGAGCACCTGCACAGCCACACTTCCCATTTTGGTCTCGTACATTCCTGAGCTCGAGACAACTTTAGAGAAGGGACCTGGAGGCAGCAGACACAAATAAAGAATTAACAGCGGCCCAGAAACACATTAAGTAGATAATTTACAGTGCTTCCCTCCATAATGGTATGTTTGTTGAGACAGTTATTTTAATTTCATTTGAATCTTTACACATTTCTGAAATATAGCATTAGATTGTAATTGCACACATTACACATATTGTAACAATACTGCCCACCTGAACTTTGAGGAGAAGGTGTGGGCACAGAGGTATTGGGGAACCGCTTCTTAAATTCATCACTAAAATCCTGGGAACACAATCAGAGAAATACCTGATAAGAAAACACTCACAAATGTTACAGCAGAGCAGAGGAAACACAGACTTAACTGACAGGGCAGTAGTTGTGACCTATTACTGGTCCTGTATTGTAGATTAATAATAATGATTAGTAGCGGGGTCCACCATTCCCACGTAGGATTCACAGAATGTAATGCATCCAAAGTTACTGTTTTTTATTTTTTCCTCATTAATAACAGCCATAAAGTTTACTGTTTACTATCCTACAGCAATATCAGAGCTTTATTAAGTTACTGTTAATGCCAACTGAACATGTCCTGCTGCTGCTAGTTCACTTTGAAGGTACTCAACTGGTGGCTCTTTGTGTGAAACAGTCACAGGAATCTTGCGATTTTCATAATTTATTTGGACGGGGATCATTTTTATATATTACAAGAAGCAACCTCTCGAGCCTTCACTCATATGGACTCAAAAGCTGGGACAATTATAGGCTGCCATTCACTGTGAACAGGACCAGGTGTTGTGGTCTGGTGCTGCCCACCGAACAACAGATATTTGAAAGACCAGTGTGTAGGACTCAATGCCAACAAGCAGCGAGGTTGTAGATTGCAACCAACTGAATATCACTGAATATCAAATTCTGCTAATAGATCCCCCTAAATCTTACACACTGGACCTTTAAAAGGCACCCAAAGGCACCTCAGGAGAAAATTGAGAAAAAACATTAGGCAAATGTCCTCTGGCACAATACAAGGGACAACAAGTCAAGAGCCAATTGTGTTCGTTTTAATGCCAACAGAAATGGAAGGTTACTACTGTGATCCACTAGTGGAGTGTGTATCACAGATACAGGATTTCAATGCCGATCAGTCTTGCCATGGAGGTAAAGCTTCATGAGAGGCCAGAGACTACCTACTACTTTGTATATGAACACAGACTGCTCACCACCAACTCCTCAGCAAGATAGCCAGCTTCTTTACCGTGCCCTGCTGCTGTGTTGCTTTCCGCTAAGGTTTCAAATCAACTAGATCTAAAATCTAAAAGATTACAGTTTTCCATTCATTTTACTGGTAAATTTTAGCTCAGGGCATTAAAGTACTGCAGTGCTTGTTTTCTTTTCTTACCTGGATAGTCGGTGCATCTCCTGGGTAAAGGATGATCATGACCTTCTTCAGATGCTTAGGTTGTTTCTTGCTGCTAAATGCTAAGATTTCATCCAACATCAGTGAGGCTGCAAGGTCTTTGGGGAAGCCCAGGTTTCCAGTGCCGATGGCAGGAAAGGATATGGAGGTCAGACCACTGGTCTCTGCCTTGTTCAAGCATTCCTTGAAAATGCCACTCAAGATCTGGAAGGCACAGCATGAATGCTATTAATATCTAGGTGCAAGATTATGAAAGTTTGCATCCACTTATCACGCTCTGTAACTAAGATATGACTTGTGACTACACATTGGGCTGAAAGCAATATGTCAATATGTCAAATTGTTTTGCACGATATGAATGATATGCAGAGAACGGTAGAAGAGGCAAACTGTAGATCGGAGGTATATACTTTTGAAGTAATTTAACATATACTATATCATACATGATTTAACACCTTTTTTTACCTCTTGAGCTGTGCCTTGTCCATTGTCCCACTGAGGTGTAACCGCATGAAAGACGTGTTTGCTCTTCAGCTTGCAGCCGTCAGTAACAATGACATCACCGACATCTGCACTTTCCCCTTGTTCACTTGCCAACTGCTGAAGTTTGGGTCCAGCCACACGCAAGATAGCGGTTGAAACTGCCCCTCTGTTCAGTGCAAGATCTTGAGACACAGTATTCACCGTCACCTCCGTCTGAGAATGTGTTAACAAAATGTTATCAGTTCTTCATTTTACAACATCATTCTTTTAGATAATAGAAGAATCAAGAAGAATCAGCCAGAAAAGAATCAGTCAAGCCTTTTAAGACCACATTCAATCATGGAGATACTAAAGAGTTAGAGGATAGGCTCAATAATTAATGCTACGTAGTCAAGTACTCTGTAATCCCTGTGCAGAAATGTTTCACTGTCAAGCTAATCGTTTGCAAACAAGGACAATAAAAAAATCCAAATTACCATGGCATCCTCGATATTTCCTTTCGTCAAAGTGATGCCCAAGCCCTCTTTGGTCTGCACTTGACCCAAGCAGTTTGGATCAGATACAACATGTTTCACAGGTGAACGCTTTGTGGTTTTGGTAGGAAGAGTCTGTGGAGCATGACTGACACCATTATTTCCAAACACCGTTCTGACAGCTGCCTCCATAGCCTGAACCGCACCGTCGTCGTCGTTCACAAAATGGATCTTCTTTAGGGTGTTGTCATCATATTTGTCATCACAGTATTCCTTCACTGCTTTGATGATGGTGGATGCACACAAATCGAGAGGAAAGCCAAGGTTTCTGCTGATGGCAGGCAGAGCCACAGAATCGCAGCCATGCTTTTCAGCAAGTTCTAAGATTCCTTTAACAGCTCTTTTCAACTGCGCCTGAGCCTTCTGGGATTTAGCTTGATCAAAGCTGGGTCCCGCTGCATGGATGACTTTTTTGCAACAAAGCTGACCCCCCGCCCCAGTTATCACACAGTCTCCAGGGTTGAGCTTTCCATTCTGACTAATTATTTTGTCACATTCATCCTGCAACTGACGGCCACCAGCATTAAGAAGTGCTCCTGCAAGACCTCCATTATGCTGCAAGTCCTGATTACAGGCATTGACAACTGCATGCACTGGATAGCTGCACATATCTGCTTTGCAAACGGCTATTTCCACTCCGTCAGATGTCTGAAGCTGGTACACAGGCTTTTGTACTGGTCTTTGGTTCAAGTCATCCTGTCCATCACTGCTCTCATCAACAAGCTGGACCAGGCAGCCAGTTTCATGAAAGAGTAGGTTGACATACATGGCTTCTTTACTCTGGAAGGACTTCTTCATTCCAGGCACAGTGATTTTTAAACTTTCAAAGATCACAGAAGAGATCACCGTATCAACCAAGGTCTTCCACTCTGCAACGTCAACTCTAGAACCACTTAGACAAATCCCCTCCTTTCTGAAAGACACCACCACTTTGTCGTTCATATGCTTCAAACAAGTCGAGTCACATTTTCTGATGAATTCAACTATGGCGTTGGGCTGGACCACAACAGTTTCTTCCACTTGAGCATTCTGTGTTAAAAACTCATCGAGTTTACTGCTAACTGCTGTGACACTGTCCTTGTGTCCAGACACCACAACTTGTGGACCAGTGGTGTTGATTCGAATTCTCCTGCATGGCTTATCGTTTTCAGTTTTTAACTGACTGACCAGGTGATTCCACTCTGGCATCTTCAGGACATTTCTGTCTTCAACAGCAATGTATCGAGATATTAGCAGCTTTACCAGATGGTCTTCAGCATCATTCAGATCTCTGTCGGAAACAGCAATGATCTGCACCCTGTTTGCATTGATGTCAAATGCTGCATTTATTCCGTTAGATGTGAGGAGAGCATTTGTCAGCTCCTCTTGTTGTTCATCCTTCAACATGTCAAGCACAAAGTTATCTATTTCTATATTCTGGCGTTTTAATGCGTACATTTCATCAGAAATAACTTTGCTTACTGCCAAAATCTCATTGCTTAAGCCAGTTACCATCAAGTCCGGACTATCTTTACTGAACGACATTTTGAGTTCTGGGCACACACTTAGCAGCTTGTCCCGAAGACCATCTTGACACAAGATGTGGAAAATCGACTGTGACACTTTGATCTCTTGGGTTACACTTGATTTCTCCCTCTGCACCTTTCTAACAATCTTATTCATGACTTCATAAAGAGCTTGCTCCACTCTGCTGACATCAGCCACAGGGCCTGCCACTGATAAGACACCACTGGCTTTATCAGGCACTAAAACTACATTCTCATTCAGTAATGTCTGTCTGATTGCCACCTCAGACTCTTCCCATACTCGAGACTCAGGCTGAAGCTTCAGGGATTTGAACTTTGACAGAGCTTGAGCAAAGGCTGACTTCACACTATCCCCCCACTCTTTGATAGTGGCTTTGGCATCCTTTTGCTGCAGCAGTGAAGACACAGGGTTCAATCGCACAGTAGACTGGTTGAGGTTCACGTTGCAGAAGAGTTTTTCCAAGTGACTTTGAATTGTCTCGGCAGCTGACTGATTGTCTTTTAGGTATCTCCAGACAGCATCGTCAATGGGTTGAGAGATGGCAGCAGGGAGTTTGAGCGGTGGCTCGTCTTTGCCATAGAGGGCTGTTCCCAAAGATTTGTAAAAAGGATAAACTCTGATCTCTTTCAGTTTGATGCAATGCTTCTTCTTCATGATTTTCTGAACAGCTATGGGGAGAGAAATTACAATCAAATATTTTGTTGTCTAGAATTCATTTAGGTGGTTACCTCTGATTTTTACTATACTATAAGTATATTCACAGACTAATATTTAATATGTACTGTAACTGCATTACCTTCATGGTCTTTAAAGGTGATGATGGCAGACTGTTCCTCTTCATTGAGCGCAACATTTTCCACAGCCCAACCTGCATTCTCAAAATACAGGCAGAGAACATCTTCACCAAAATTCTGTAGGTCCTCAACTAAAAGTTGCTCTGTGGCTTCAAGAGGCTGGACTGATAGTCCCTTCTTTGTGAACGTCCTGTTTTGGGGGCATGTTGCCATGAAATCTGACCTTTCTGTGATAAAGCGATAAAAAGTTAAGGTAGTTAGAATCATGCTTTTATAAACAATAAACACCTCTCATGGAAATATACATCAGCCTTGAGGAGACCTTTAGAAAGAGGAGCTGTTGGAGCAACTATGAAAGTTATTGATGTTTCTTAGGGAGAAACATGCTTCCAGCACATAGTACATAAACACCAGTGATTTATTGCCAGTGTTAGGTATACGCAGTGGGCTTCACTAAAATACAGTTTTTACACCAAAATTAGCACGTGTATGCTGGTTTTTTAAAGGCAGGTGAACCAGTTAAAAATAGGCAACTGACCTTTTATCTGCCTTATTTTACTGTTTCATGTTCGCTTTCAGGTGTATGGAAGTCAAGTTGGATACGAGGATTCATACATTGCATTTTGGTGAAAACCACTCATTTCAAACATGGCCAGAGACAAGTCTGCCTTCTCTTGAATATAATGGGACAAAATAACACTTGGCTTGTGGTGCTCAAAGCACAAAAAAAGAAAAAAAATTCAAAACCAGTGTCTCTTTCCAGAAATCATGACCTGGTTACTCAAGATAATCCAAAGACCGTCTTCTGAGCAGTTTCATGTAGGAACTACTTTCTTTCTATTAGAAAGAAAATAGTTCCAGTAGATTCTACTACAGACAGAGAGTAGTTCCTACATGTAACTGCTTAAAACAAGGTCTGTGGTAGGATTTAATCCCAGGAAATGGGATTCCTGGGAAATCTAATTAAGACCATTTCATTTCCTGCTTCCCAGGAAATACAATGACAGGAAATGGGAAAAAAATGTTTTATTTATTTATCTTTTTTAAACACAGAACATATTAAATATATTCAGAAAATGTAGGCCGGCACTTTACTGTCATAAAACATGCAGCAGATATGTGTGCGTGTGCTGTGCGCCAGTAAAACACAACACAGCCTATTAATTAACACAAAGCGCTGATTAAAAAGCACATGCATGGTCTGAGTCTGACCATGTGGGATTGTGCATATACTAGTGCACAAATGCTGAAGTAAAAATAAAGAAATGTTATGTTAACTTCGAATGATCATTGATTTTACTAGCCTGCTATTTATTGATTTGTTATTACTCAAGGCTCACACTCGCAGCCTCAGCTCGTGGCAGCAGTGCAGCCATAGAATACAGGATTGTGGATTTGTACAGTGTTCTTTGAACATATTTTCTATCAGCAATAAAGTGTAAATATTGAATTTAACAGCGTGCATGTATGTGTGTGTGTCTCACACTTGGCTGAGGTGCGCGCACACATCACAATCACAAAACACCTACATTTATGTTTAATAGCTGTGCGCGAGTGTGTCTTTAAAGTGAATCTCACTAATAAAGAAAATGGAATTATTATTGTAATTATAAAGCCTAACTAGAAAATTTCGCATGAAATTTTGAGTGTGCCTGAAGGTCGCTGCTGACTAGTATCCCTGTACCAATATACTAATCATTAATAGCAGTAAATGTATCATTGAGGTTTTGTGTGTGTTTGTGTGTGAGTGTGTGTTTATGTGAATGTGAGTCTGTTTGTATGTCTGTGTGTGTATGTGCACACTATCGCGCGCATTTTTGTGTATATGGGTGAGTGTGTGTGTCTGTGTGTGTGTCAATAAAAGTCCCCTTACAGACAGAAAGAGCAGATTTTGTTTGTGTGTATGAGAAGGTGTGTGAGTGTGTATGGCAGAATAATGTTTCAGTTATGTAGAATATTTGAATGTTTGTTAAAAAGCTGAAAGAAAGAAAGCTGAAGAAAGAAAAAAGAAAGAAAGAAAGAACACAGAAAGAGACAGACAGACAGACAGAGAGTCTTTTTGTCACAATCTCTGTCTCCCATTCCCTCCTGTCAGTCTGTGGCTGTGATTCTCCACTCTACCTGTCAGCCACGCCCACCTCCTCCTCACCGGCTGCACATCTGCAGCTAATTCACCCCAATCAAGCCCTGTATATAAAGCCTTATTAACTCTTCTGTCCTTGCCAGATTGTTCTTCAGCGCCATGCAAGACTTTCCAGCGTTCCTTTCCTGCCTGATCTCCCGTTGCTGACCCTGCCTGTTCCCAACCTGCTCTCCTCGCCTGCCTCCCGGTATACCCACCTGCCTTCCGTCTCCGACCACGAGCTCTGTCTCAGCATCCTCGGCTCCTGTCTGCTCTCCCGGCTACGACTCAACGACTCATCCGCCTGGCCTCGGCTCACCCTCTGCCTGCTCCCCATCGGTGCCTCCGCTTCCTCGGACTGCTCTGCTGGCCTCGACCCCCCCGCCTGTCTCCGGCTGCTCCTCTGCTCTCCCCTTGTCTGCACCTCCGCACGATCGGCTGGCTCTACAGGCTTTGGACTCTTCACTTCAGCTTCCGTGACCACAGTAAGCTCCTTCCCTTTACTCTGGACGGCAAGGGGATTGAACTGTACGGATCCGAGGGTTCTGGTGCTTCCCCTTGGTCCAGCGGCCAGGCTCGGCCTTACCCCTCCCCCTCACCAAGGCCGCAGAGACAGTGTGAATGCATTCCGCCTTAAGAGAGAACTGTGCACTGATTTGACTCATTCTGCTCTGCTCCCTGTTTGCTGCAGTGAAAATAAAAGTCATTACCAACTGTCCTTATTCTCCAGTGTACTGCTTTTGGGTCCAAACCACACCCGTTACAGTACAATCTGGCCAAATATGGACCCAGCAGACCCATCCTCCCCTCAGTCTCGTCTGACCCGAATTGAGGGCATGCTCCAGCAACACGAGGCACAGTTAGCCTCCAACACAGCAGAGGCTCGACAGTCTGCATCGGCTCTGGAGCGGGCGCTAACCCTGCTAGCCACCCAGGTTCAACAGATGGCTACCTCCATGACGCAACAAGCCGCCGCAGCGCCACCCTCTCCTGCTCCGGTGCCACCCTCGGGCACCACCTCAGAGCCCCGGGTGGGGGCGCCAGAGCGCTACTCTGGGGATCCTGAGGGCTGCAACCCTTTTCTGACCAACTGCTCCATCCTGTTTGCCCTGCAGCCCCACACTTTCGCTTCAGAGCCAGCGAGGGTCGCCTACGCCATCAACCACCTCACAGGCAGAGCACATCTGTGGGGAACAGCGGAATGGGAGAGAGACACGCCAGTCTGCTCATCGTTCCAGGCTTTCTCCGCCGAGCTATGCAAGGTTTTTGGACCTGTTTCCCTGGGTCCTGATGCCACTGGGGGTCTCATGAGCCTGAGGCAGGGGGAACGGGCGATAGCTGACTACGCTATCGACTTCCGTACCCAGGCCCGTCTCAGCAATTGGAATGCGGCGGCCCAGTGTGATGCCTACCTAAATGGACTGGCCCCTTACATCAGGGATGAGTTGGTTTCGTTTGACCTCCCGTCTTCCCTCGATGGACTCATTGAACTGACTACGAGGCTTGACAGGCGCATTCTGGCGAGGAGAAGGGAGCTACGCCGGGAGGGAATGGAGCGCCGCCCAGCAGGGGTTGCCAGCTGCCCCCGACCCTCTCTTTGAACCCATCCACGGGGGGGTGGAACCCATGCAGGTGGGACGCACCAGTCTGACGCCGGAGGAATGGGAGCGGCGACGCCGAGGGAATCTCTGCCTCTACTGCGGACAAGTTGGACACTTCGTCTCCCGTTGCCCAGTAAAAGGGAGGGCTCAGCAGTAGAGAGGGGCATCCTGCTGAGCCGGTCCCAGGACCCTGCCCCTAACTCGAGACCGTGTTTCACGCCCAGCTCCTGCTGGCGGGGGGTTCCCATACCCTCGCCACCTTCATAGACTCTGGGGCAGATGTTAACCTGATAGACAAGGAACTTGCCCATCAGCTGGGTATCAATCAGGTTCCCCTGTCCCGTCCAGTGCCGGCCAATGCTCTGGACGGTCATCTCCTGGGGACCGTCACCCATCAGACCATGCCCATCCCTGTGCTTTTGACCGGCACCCATCACGAAACCATCTGTTTCCATGTCCTGAGATCTCCCAATCTCCCGTTGATCCTAGGGTACCCTGGCTTCCCTGCCATAACCCCCACATTGACTGGTCTACGGGGTCCATCCTGGAGTGGGGCCCCTCCTGTCATCAAATCTGCCTCAGGCAGGCTGTAGCGCCTGCTCCGCCAGCCAGCTCCTGTTCGGCCTCTGACCTTTCCAAGGTACCCCCCGACTACTACGACTGTCGAGAGGTGTTCAGCAAGGCTCGGGCCACTTCTCTATTCCCCCCATCGGCCCTATGACTGCGCCATTGACCTCCTGCCTGGCACCACACCCTCCCAAGGGTCGCCTCTACTCCCTCTCTGCCCCTGAAAGGGAGGCCATGGAGACCTACATCGGTGACGCCCTGGCTGCTGGGATCATCCGCCCATCCTCTTCACCCGCCGGCGCAGGATTCTTCTTCGTCGACAAGAAGGATGGCTCGCTGAGACCTTGCATCGACTACAGAGGTCTGAATGACATCACGGTTAAGAACCGTTATCCTCTCCCTCTCATCGCCTCAGCTTTCGAGTTGCTTCAGGGCGCCACCATCTACACCAAGCTGGATCTCCGCAACGCCTATCATCTAGTCCGGATTCGCGAGGGAGACGAATGGAAAACGGCCTTCAACACACCCACCGACATTACGAGTACCTCGTTATGCCCTTCGGCCTCACCAACGCCCTGGCCGTCTTCCAGGCCCCCATCAACGACGTTTTAAGGGACATGCTGAACAAGTATGTGTTCGTCTACCTAGACGACATTCTGATTTTTTCCCGGTCCAAGCAAGAACCCATACACCATGTCCAAACTGTTCTGCAATGCCTGCTAGAGAACTCCCTGTTTGTTAAAGCAGAGAAGTGCGAGTGCCACGCCTCCTCCGTCTCCTTCCTGGGGTACATCATTGGCCAGAACCGCATGGAGATGGACCCTGCCAAGGTCTCTGCCGTCGCCTCCTGGCCCATCCCCGACTCTCGTAGGCAGTTGCAGCGTTTCCTGGGGTTCGCCAACTTCTACCGAAGGTTCATCCGGGGATACAGCACTGTGGCCGCACCGCTCACCAGTCTCACCTCCTCCAAGGTACCCTTTCAGTGGACTCAGGCGGTGGAGGAGGCTTTCCAGCATCTGAAGGGCCAGTTCAGCTCGTCTCCCATCCTCCTGGTCCCTGATCCCGAAAGACAGTTCGTTGTGGAGGTGGACACCTCTGATGTGGGGGTGGGGGCTGTCCTTTCCCAACGCTCTGCAGAGGATCTGAAGTTACACCCCTGCGCTTTCTTCTCCAGACGTCTGTCCCCGGCGGAGAGAAATTACGACATCGGCAACCGTGAACTGTTGGCGGTGAAGTTGGCGTTGGAGGAGTGGCGTCACTGGCTGGAGGGAACCAAGTCCCCCTTCCTTGTTTGGACAGATCACAAAAACCTGAAGTATATCCGCTCGGCCAAGAGACTGAACTCTCGACAGACCAGGTGGGCTCTGTACTTCGCCAGGTTCAGCTTCTCCCTCTCCTACCGGCCAGGCTCCCACAACATCAAGCCTGACGCCCTGTCCCGCCAATTCATGGTCGGTGAGGAGAACACCTATCAACCAGACACTATCCTTCCCGCTTCCCGATTGATGGCCGCTCTCACCTGGGAGGTGGAGGAGCAGGTAAGGGCTGCCCTGGAGGAACAGCCGGGGCCCAAATTCCTGTCCTCAAGATTAGCTGTTCGTCCCTCAGAACCTGAGGTCGGACGTCCCACAGTGGGCCCACGCTTCCCGGCTCACCTGCCACCCTGGGATTCAACGCACCAGAGAGGTCCTGCAACGACGGTTCTGGTGGGCCACGCTGGAGGAGGACACCAGGGACGCTTGCCCGGTTTGCAACCAGCACAAGGCTCCCCGCCGGGCCCCTGCCGGGTACTTACGACCTCTACCTGTACCTCATTGACCCTGGTCCCACATCTCATTGGACTTTGCCACCGGTCTGCCACTGTCAGGAGAGAACACCGCCATCTTGACAGTGATGGACCGATTCAGTAAGATGGCCCACTCTGTGCCCCTCCCTAAACTCCCATCAGCCAAAGAGAGTGCTGAGCTGGTCCTGCAACATGTTTTCCGGCTTCACGGCCTCCCGGCGGATGTGGTATCAAATTGAGGTCCCCAGTTCACCTCAATATTCTGGAAGGAGTTCTGCCGTCTCATTGGAGCCTCCACCAGCCTGTCCTCTGGATTTCATCCCCAGTCAAACGGCTAGTCCGAGAGGCTCAACCAGGAGATGGAGATGGCACTCCGCTGCATGGCCTCCCAGCACCCCTCGACCTGGTCCAAGCAGCTGATGTGGGTAGAATACGCTCACAATACCTTTTCCAGCTCCGCCACAGGGTTCTCCCCCTTCCAGTGTGCCTACGGCTTCCAGCCACCACTGTTTCCTGCTCAGGAGAGGGAGGCTTCCTGCCTGTTGGTGGAGGCTTTCATCCGCCGCTGCCGGCGGACCTGGACCCAGGCCAGGTCCGCGCTCCTTCGTGCTGCAGGCCAGTACTCGACAGCTGCTAACCACCGTCGCTCTCAAGCTCCCCCTACCAGGCAGGCCAGGTGTGGTTGTCCACCCAGGACCTACCGCTGAGGGTGGAGTCTAAGAAACTAGCTCCCAAATTCATTGGGCCATTCCCCATTGAGAGGGTCATCAACCCCGTCGCTGTTCAGCTCAAGCTGCCTCGTACCATGCGGATCCACCCAACCTTCTACGTCTCTAAGGTCAAACCTTTTCGGGAGAGTCCTTTGATGCCTGCCTCTCAGCCAGCGCCTCCTCCCCGTATCATTGATGGGCCGCCTGCCTTCACGGTTCACCGCCTGCTGCGCTCTCGTTGTCGTGGCAGGGGCCTTCAGTACCTCGTCGATTGGGAGGGGTACGGTCCAGAGGAGAGGTCATGGATCCCGGCCCGTCAGATCCTGGACGCACGGCTCATCTGCGAGTTCCACCGCCAGCACCCGGACCAGCCTTCCAATGCCGCCTTTAGGGGAGGAGGTGCCGACGCTGAACCCCAATCCTCTCCTGCGTCTGAAACAGCTGATGCTGAAGAGGGGAACGAGGAATCAGGTTCTGAGGAGGATGTGTCACGCTCCGAGGGCGAGGAGGCTGAAACGGAAGCTTCAGAGGAGTTCTGGTGCTTCCCCTCGGTCCAGCGGCCGGGCTCGGCCTTACCCCTCCCCCTCGCCAAGGCCACAGAGACAGTGTGAAGGCATTCCGCCTTAAGAGAGAACTGTGCACTGATTTGACTCATTCTGCTCCGCTCCCTGTTTGCTGCAGTGAAAATAAAAGTCATTACCAACTGTCCTTATTCTCCAGTGCACTGCTTTTGGGTCCAAACCACACCTTTTATACTTTTTAAACTGTTAATAATTTCAAACCTTGAGCTGCTTCAGGTGTAATTCTCGCTGTATGAGGTTTTAAGTGCCAAAAAACAGCTTTAGGTCAATCCACCAATCAAAAGACAGGAACAGCCTCAGGTTGGTGAAATTGGCCAATCACCTGTGTGCAATGGCACAGTGAAATTTGAATACTGAAAGAACCAAAAGAAAGAAAGAAAGAAAGAAAGAAGAATTTAACTTGAAGCAACTGAAGGTTTGAATTTACACTTAAAATAGGCCGCAGTCTAAAATGTCAAAATCGGACAGACAGACAGAGACAGGCAGGCAGAGTGACAGAGAGACAGACAGACACAGAGTCTTTTTAAACTGTTAATAATTTCAAATCTTGAACTGCTTCTCGTGTAATTTTCTTTTATGTCAAAAACTCAGGTTGGTGAAATTGGCCAATCGCCTGTGTGTAACAGCACAGTGAAATTTGAATACTGAGAGGACCAAACTGCTGTTGGCTGATTTGGCCTGTGTGTAACAGCACAGTGAAATTTGAATGCCCTAAAAAAGGCAGAAATTCCCTCTCAAACTTCAGCTGTTTAATGAAACACCATAACTGCTACAGCTACAAAAAACCGACGATGAGCAAGAGGACGGGATGCTTATTACTGTGGTGCGAAAAATGTGGCCATGCCCGTGATGGAAAAAAAACTGGAATCATCTGCTTTCTTCCAGAAATTTTGGTCGCAGTTAACCTGGGAGTGAATGGGGCAGTTGGTTGGACTTGTTGTCCTTTTAGTCCGCGGCCAGCCAAAACCATTTTACACAAAAAGCACATCAAATGTGCAGAAAATTCGGGAATAGTGTGCTATGACTTTTGTTAACGATTCGCCAAACCCTTTCTGTGAAAATCGCAAAAAACTGTGAAAAATTTCCCATTCAAAGTGAATGGGATTTTTGTGAAAACACACACAAAAAAATTACCCTTCTTTGACCTGGGGAGAAAAAAGGTCAGTGTGCGTCTGTCAGAGCTGGTTGGATATACCTGTGCGTAATTTTGCACATAATAATGATGATGACAACGAATTATAAAATACAACACAATTTCAAGGAGCTTCTGTGGAAAAAATAACCACTTACATTATCTGCATGACATTTGCAGTTCATTTATTGCATTTCTTTTTTCAGCGTTCATGTAAAATAAACTATTTCCTCATGGAGTTGCTTTGGAGTCGTCCTGCTCTCTTCAAATACTGCACGCTCTTGCGCTTTCACTTGTCGAACCAGGAGATCTGTCTTCTCGCTTTAAAACTTTTCTCTTTGTTCCCTCCTTGTGCTTCGGGTGCAACTGCTTCTTGAAGGTGATGAGAGCTGACTCTGATTGGTTTATTGCATTTTCAGCCTAAACTCGCCAGTGAATTATTGAGGGGCAGGACAGGGCAGAATACTAGGGGTGGTGAAAAAAAAAAGATTATTAATTAATCGCGATTATGTTATGGACGAGTATGAATAAATTATTAAATTTTCAAAAATCAATTATTTTTGCATTATTTTATTTGTAAAAATGCGGTCAACGGAAATTGAACGTCACGTGCGCAGTTCTAGTTCGCAAGTGCGTGCAGCAGCCAGAGCGCGACATCTCACTGGGACGTGCATATGTTTCGTTTTGGGCATCAAGGGGCTCCCACTGTAAATTTCCTCCGTTTTCTCTCTCCTCCTGTCTCTGTCTGGACGCCTGCTGCCGCGCTCACACAAAACAAGTGCTCCCTCCTCCCTCTGTGTGTCCTCATCATTTCATCAGAGCAGACCACGATGAAAACAGCGACAGAAGTAACATTGTACCACGTCACACCACCGAACTTTCATAATGTGCAAATGTAGAACAGGTTTGGAGTTTTTTAAGAAAGCTGAGAAACTCTGCTGCAAATCATTTCTGTAAAACATGTCTGACAGCAGAGAACAGAGACACGAGTCTGACCCACAGAGACGTCATGTGACTGAGAGAGCAGGTAACACGGAGCATCACTGTTCAAACACACTGATCAGAACCACAGAACTCTTCATATGAAACTGAGCAGCTGATCATCTTACTGCAAAAATACTCATATTTTAAACAGTTTGTAAGTTTGTTCACAGACACAACTTTGTTTCATTTTTTAATACAAAAATGTTGCACAATTGAATGTCTACTGGCCATGATTTTTTCCTAGATTTTTGCTATTGGAGCTTATTATAATTGTGATAAAAATCAAAATTAATCAAATGCAGGGGCAATTATGTGATATAGATACAATTGTATTGTCTTACATTTACAACTGTCCCTTTGAGGGCAAACCTAACGCTGATGTGGCCCAAGATGAAATTGAGTTTGACACCTGCTCTAAAGGAAATAAGCCTTCCATTTAATTGTTGTTGTTTAGTACAACTTGATCAGTCACAACACAATGTGTTGTGTTCTATAGTATATAAGCTAGTAAAGCTACAATAAGTTTTGCCAAGTTAAAACAAATAATTCTGAAGTTACAACTACACTACACAGGAAGTGCTTTAAGTTGTTACTCAATAAAAGAGTTAAGTAATTCAGCAACTGACTGTTTTTTTTTAATGGTGCAATAACTTTGTGGTGTATTTTGGGTTACTGTTGTCAAATGGAAAAGCAATAATCGCTAATCGAGAATCGTTAATAATCAAAAATCGGTTGGTAATCGAATCGGGACCTCAATAATCGTAATCGAATCGGATCGGGAAATCAGACAGATTAACCACCCCTACAGAATACCCCATCGCCCCTGGCGCAAGATGGCAAAGATGGATTCAGACACACCTTGAAAAAATAAAATCCATCACGCATCGTACTTCCCACTTGCGCTTTAGATCAGCGTGAGATAAGGCCCTTAGTGTTGCTTGAAATGACCAGGGCTTAGCTGAAGTTATGCCTTTAAAAAAAAAAGGTATTATATCCCAGGATTCCAGGGAAAATTGGCTTCTTTTCCCTGGATAGAAAAAGTCTAATTTTTGGGAAAAATATTAATCTCTAGTCTGTGGATTAGTTTGAGCCACCGGGGCTTGATTTTGCCGCTTTGAGCATCACAGGACTAATGCCATCTAGTTCCATTACACTGGAGAGAAGACAGACATCTCTATGGCTGATATCACCAAAACTAGCCAACTCACACAAAAACATTACAGATGGATAAATAAGCACTACAGTCCAGAGGGAAAATATGTATTTTTGATTTTGGGGTGCACTGTCCCTTTAAAGTGCCTTAACTGTTCATCAATGATTTAATAAGAATAACAGCAGTTTGTCAGGTTCTATTGTCAATACATTACTGATTACATTTTGGTATATTCTGGCATACACATCTTGTATGTGTGTGAATTTTATATTAGCTACCAGTATGCAGGGTGAGGATGTCTCTGTGTTCTTGTGCTGCCCAGTGGTGGTCTTGAGAACTGCAGGAATCAAGTCATTGCTCACCACTCGCAAGAACTAATTCATTGCTGCAATTCAGCTTAATGTTATGCCACACTGCAATGGTCAGGTTAACTAGCGTGATCAGCTGTCTGTCAGTGCATGGCGTGTCACAAATAAGTTTTCTCATACAAATTTAATTCCGCAAAACCAAACTGAAATTTATTGTGTAGCAGGTTGTGTCATCTTAAAACCTGAAAATCATCAGAGGTATGCTGGAGATTATACAGGCGCTCCTTTATGGTTTGGAAATGAACATTTCTGTATTTGTTGATGTTTGGAAGCACTAACACACAACACACAAACACTTAATGAATACCTTTTCCACTTTGGAAAGTCACCACAGCAGAGGAGATGTCAGGAATGACTTCCAATGTGAAGGTTTGGGAGGCGGATGGAGAGTCAGAAGCCTTTAAAATGTTCTCCACCAGCATCTCCAGAAACTCCTGGCTTAACGTCTCTGAAACGTTTCCTATAACAGCGGAAGCGAGCTGAGCTCTTCGTCTGCTGTCTCATCGTCTCCGCCTTTCGCCTCCGTCTGAACTTTGGCTGCAGGTGTGCGCTCATCAGCCGTTGATTGTTTGTTGTCCTCAGCAACATCCGCTGAAAATGAGACATGATAGTTAAGTGACTGCACACACTTTCCTTAAAGCAGTGGTTCTCAACCTGGGGCTCGGGACCCTCAAGGGGGTTGTGAGATCATTTCTTGGGGTCGCCAGATGGTTGTGCAGAATAAAATACAATAAAATAAAATATTATGGCAAGCAGCATGGAAAGAGAGCCAGGGAGCAGCTCTCAGTGATGTCAGGCCTAAAAGGATTTCAACATAAGGGACGAGAACAAATTTCTGGCCTGAAGAAGCCAGAGTGGAAGCACCTGCTCAGTTTATTAATTTCTAGCTTTCATGTGTTACACAGTAAACCCTGGACAATCAGACTGGAGGGTCACAAACACAAACCTGACTATTCTGTTGGGTCGTGACTCGAAAAGGTAGAGAACCCTGTTTTAAAGGACCAATGTATAAAATGTGTAAAATTTAAAACACACAAATAAAAAATCAATAATCAATAGCACCCCTACTACATAGTTATTGCCTGTTTATTATTATCTGACAAAATGTTTATGACCTTGTCCTAACAAAACTGCAAAGTTATCAACATTTGTTGAACTGTTTTTGTAAGTCTTTATAGCTGATTAACCACTAGGAGTCCTGCCAGTCTGTGCACACTGTCGGCACTGACAGGACTGGGAGAAGGGAGGGGAGTGACTTAGCAGCCATTTTAGACAGATCCTCACTGTTACTTAAAACATTAAGACACTGCTGGGCTGTGATCATTTATGTTGATATTACTGATGTTAATATGACATATAACCAAATACCGGAATAGACAACAATTGAGCAAAAGAAAGAGGAAGACACAGAGGGAGGGGGAGAGGGGGGAGGGGGAGCACGACTGGACCAGTTCAAGAACAAGTATGTAGCAGAATGTTGCATCTCTCAAAACTCACCTATCAGGGAAGTTGTTCCATATGTGATTAAAATCATTAGAACCAACATTTAACAAAGTCTGGGCTGAAAAAGTCTTTACTGTTGAGTTTAGTGCCTAATAGCAGTACTTTAACATGGAATCATTTTGAAGAACTAAAAACAAAAAGACAATTGGTACTTTGAGAATGAGCGTGTGTAAAGATGGTGGCTTGCTTCTTGAGTCAAAACAGAAATGAAAATCAGTCTGCCAGCACTATAAGGAAGGTATTTTTTTCAGTTAGACACAATACAACATCTAAACCCGGGCTTCTGATCAACTGCAGTACATAGTTTTGGAGGCTTCTGTGTGGATCAGCCTCCATGTTCTGTTCAGCTGAAGGCTTGTGATGTCTAATTCCTTGGCTTTTACAACATATTTACTTGATGACTTCATGGACACAATTTGCTACCACTAAAATAACAATGTGTGTGTGATTGAGTACATGTTAAATTTTTTTTTTGTTTGTTTTTTATTTATTAATTTATTCCGAATATGGAAATAGTGCAAGGCTTCCTAATTGCTACTAAACAATTTCTTTGCACAACATAATATAGAAATGAGCATTTGAGGAAGCAAAATAATAATAAAACACAGAAAAAAGAAATAAATGACATATTTGGGGGCGGCACGATGGCGCAGTGGTTAGCGCTGCCGCCGCACAGCAAGAAGGTCCTGGGTTCGAATCCCCGAGCCGGCAGGGCCTTTCTGTGTGGAGTTTGCATGTTCTCCTCGTGTCCGCGTGGGTTCTCTCCGGGTACTCCGGCTTCCTCCCACAGTCCAAAGACATGCAGCAGGTTAATTGGTGACTCTAAATTGCCCGTAGGTGTGAATGTGAGTGTGAGTGGTTGTTTGTCTCTGTGTGTCAGCCCTGCGATGAACTGGCGATTGTCCAGGGTGTACCCCGCCTCTCGCCCAAAGTCAGCTGGGATAGGCTCCAGCTCCCCGCGACCCTCACGGATAAGCGGTTTACAGAAAATGGATGGATGGATGACATATTTGAAAAGGAGTGAGAAGAAGTATAGCTTGTTAGCTCTCACCCCTTTGTCTAAATAAAAATAATATATATATACATATATACACATACATATATATACATATATACATATACATGTACACATATATACACACATTCACATAGGCTTCTCTGACTCTCATCACCATGCCATATCAATTAATAAATGACAATAATCATTAATGATCATTATCCATTGTACCTGCTAAACAAAATATTTTTGGACATTTTCTTGAACTGGTTGATATTTGGACTTTGCTTGAGTTCCTCGCTTAGACTGTTCCATAGCTTGACACCGGAAATAGATATACAGAAACTTTTTAAGGTTGTTCTTATGTTTTTGATTTTGAAGTTATATTCCCCTCTTAATTGATAACCTCCCTCCCAATTTCTAAATAAATTTTGGATATTTTCTGGTAGTTGTCTGTTTTTTGCCTTATACATGATGATTGCTGTTTGGTACGATACAATGTCAGTGAATTTCAGTAGTTTTGATTGTATAAAAAGTGGATTTCTATGTTCCAAGTGGTTGACCTTGTGAATAGTCCTAATTGCTCTTTTCTGTAGGATGGTAAGTGACTGTAATGAAGTTTTGTACGTATTTCCCCAAACCTCAGCACAGTAATGTAAATATGTGAACCAGTGAACAGTAAAGTGTGCGAAGAGAATTATGATCCAGTAATTGTTTTGCTTTGTGTATGACTGCAATGCTTCTTGAAACTTTGGACTGTACATGTTTGATGTGTGGTTTCCAATTCAGCCTGTCATCTACTGTAACCCCAAGAAATTTGTTTTCATGTACCCTTTCAATTTCAACCCCATCTACTTCTGTTCTCACCTTTGTGTTCACTGTGCATTTGCCAAATAACATAAACTTAGTCTTACTTACATTTAATGATAATTTATTCCAGTCAAACCATGTTTTTAGTTTTTTCATCTCCTCGTTTATAACTGTTTCCACTTGTTTGATGTTTTCTCCTGAACTAAAAATATTTGTGTCACCTGCGAAGTTGACCCATGTTAAATACAGGGTCAAGTGTACTTGTTTTACTACTTATAAGGAATGAATCAGTGATCAGTGTTTTATAAGCCTGGTGGCCCTCTGGGCCTGAGTTGGCCCCTCACCACACATAAGCATCTGGGAATTTTATTTTCAGGGGATGTATTTTTGAATATTTTCAAATCTCCAGTTGGCCTTTAGCCCTGAAATCTATGTTATGGCTTTTTATAATTCTCAGTTTCTCTTGTTATCACAGAAACTGTAGGGCCCTAGCTTAATGCTGTTGCGGGCCCAGGCCGCTGCCGGGCCGGGCCCCTCTCAAAAAGAACACTTAACCATTGACCCCCGTTAAAAGATACTTGCCACCAGGCCTAACAACATTGCTGGGGAAACCCTGACAATGGCAAACCAAACTACACAAGTTTTACACGTTACATTAATTCATCACATTTACAAAACTATTAAGAATTTAAGGAAATACAGCAGTTCCTGGTTTAAGGCTGTCACTACTTCACTTTTGTACTTGATAATCATTTACCTTTACTGTATTTTTATGACTCTGTAAAACAGTTTGAACTGTCCCTGTGTATGAACTGTGCTATACAGATAAAGCTGCCTCGCCTTGTTTTTGCCAACATGTACAGACAGGATTTCACCTTTGGACTCATAAAGGCCCCTACACATGATCAGCGGTAAAAACGCTTTGCGCTGGCAATCCCATTGTTTTCCTATGGAGAGAGCGGTGGTGCCCGACTAAGCGGTACCGCTACCCTCGGCGCTGCTCAGATCTGCCACTTACCACTGCACTCAAAGTTCAAATTATTTGAACTATGATCTCATTTGCAGCTGACCTTTCAATGTGCAGCCATTAAGATAACAGCTCTATGTGACGTGCCAGAAGCAACTCATACAAGCAGAGGAGGGAGAGAGAAAAAAAGGGAAAACTCATTCTCTGTGTGTCTGAGTTCCCCGAACTATATAATACCACTTTCAAAACGTACCACGATCTCGGTAGGAAGGGTTATGCATGGCGAAATGTCAATAGTAAGATCGGGCTATCAGGTTTGTGAATACTATACGTACAGTTGTGCTCATAAGTTTACATACCCTGGCAGAATTTGTGATTTTTTGGCCATGTTTCAGAGAATATGAATGATAAGAGAAAAACTTTTCTTTCACTCATGGTTAGTGGTTGGGTGAAGCCATTTATTGTCAAACAACTGTGTTTACTCTTTTTAAACCATAATGACAACAGAAACTACACAAATGACCCTGATCAAAAGTTTACATACCCTGGAGATTTTGGCCTGATAACATGCACACAAGTTGACACAAAGGGGTTTGAATGGCTACTAAAGGTAACCATCCTCACCTGTGATCTGTTTGCTTGTAATCAGTGTGTGTGTATAAAAGGTCAGCAAGTTTCTGGGCTCCTGACAGACCCTTGCATCTTTCATCCAGTGGACCTGTCACTGGCTACAGCAGAATAAAGTGAAGGTTCTGGAGTGGCCATCTCAGTCTCCTGACCTCAATATCATTGAGCCACTCTGGGGAGATCTCAAACGTGCAGTTCATGCAAGACAGCCCAAGAATTTACAGGAACTGGAGGCTTTTTGCCAAGAAGAATGGGCAGCTTTACCATCTGAGAAAATAAAGAGCCTCATCCACAACTACCACAAAAGACTTCAAGCTGTTCAAGCATTGATGTTAAAGGGGGCAATACACGCTATTAAGAACTGGGGTATGTAAACTTTTGATCAGGGTCATTTGTGTAGTTTCTGTTGTCATTATGATTTAAAAAGAGTTAACACAGTTGTTTTTTTATAAACATATATTTATTGAGTTTTAACAGTTTACAGTTATTTAATGCATTCAGCAAGGCATATAACAGTCAAACTCTAAAGTAATCCACTCCCCCCACCCCAAAGGGAACTAAAAAAACAAAAACAAAACAAAAACAAAACACAAAACCGGGTAACGACATTACATAATCATACACTGCTTAGTATCACATTGTTAAGGTATCGGCAGTTAGGGACATATCACCTTCAAGTTTCCAGAGTTTCTTCAACTTCACAGTTCTCTAAGAATGCAAGAAAGGGATTCCAGATCTCTTTGAATTTGGCTGATTTCTTTTTTTATTGCGTATGTTAACTTTTCAAGGACAAGGCAGGCTGATAGTTCTTTCAGCCAGCGACCAATCGAAGGTCTCTTGATGTCTTTCCAGCAAAGAGAAATCAAGCGTCTAGCTTGTACTGAACATAAGTCAGTAATTTTCTTCTCTTTGCTGTTTAGCATACAGTCCTTTGGATACAAATTAAGAATGCAAAGTGCAGGACAGTCGGGTACTGGATTCAGGGTCATCTGAGAAATGCATTTTATAACTTCATTCCAGAACTTTCGTATCTCAGAACAGTCCCACAGACAGTGAAATAAGGTGCCCTTTTTCAACATTGCATTTAACAAGATATCAGGAATATTTGGATTCATCTTATTTAGTCTATCCGGAGTAATATAAGTTCTCATAATCCAATTATATTGAATCAGTCTGAGATGGGTATTTACTGTTAGGAGTTGAGCTTTCGAGCACACCTCTCTCCAGTCCTCCTCCGAGATATCTTTTTGCAAGTCAGTTACCCATTGAGTTTTCCTATGCTCGGTAGAGTCTTTATGATTTTTCACCAGTATGTTATAGAGTAAGGATATCTGACCCTTGCCAGTACAATTATTCACTGCTAGGTTTTCTAATATGGACAAAGAGGGTTGTATATAAGAGTGCATCTGTGCATAAACAAAACTTCTTAACTGTAAATATTTAAATAAGTGTGTCAGAGGAATATCATATTCATTTCTGAGTTCTTCAAATGAAGCTAGTTTGCCTTCTTTATATAGATCCATGACTTTACAAATGCCCTTTGTTGCCCACATTTTAAAACCTTGGTCTTTTCTGCCAGGAGAGAAGTTATCATTCCCCCATATTGGTGAAAAGCCTGAAAACAAAGTAGATTCACCAAGAAATGACTGTACATTGTGCCAGACATTAATTGTGTTTCTCACAAAAGGGTTATCAGTAAGCCACATCAATTTTTGACAGATGCAGAATATAAATAAGTGTCAAGTCACAGGCCTTTAGTGCAAATACTTTCAAGTTGTACCCATGGTAAGTAAGGTTCAGGCAAAAACCAGTACATTGCTGCTCTAGTTTGAGCAGCCCAGAAATACCATTGTAAATTAGGTAATTGTAACCCTCCTCTCTCATATGGCAGGTAAAGAAGTGATAGTCTCAGCCTTGACCTTCTGTTCTTCCAAATAAACTTTATAAATAGTTGCTTCATTTTTGAGAAGAACTGTGGCGGTGGGGGTAAAGGGACAGATTGAAATAGATATAAAAACTTTGGTAGTATATTCATCTTGATTATATTTATACGCCCTAATAGAGAGATTGGCATTGATGACCAACTATTCATGGATTCGGTTACTGTGGAAATCACAGAATCATAGTTACAGGATACTAAATCTTTAATGGTTGGGTAATGGTGATACCAAGATATTTAAATCCATTTATTGCATTATTGAAAGGGTGGTTTATCACCGGATTTATTCGCTCCTGCTTATTCAGAAACATGATAGAGGATTTTGTTTTGTTTACTTTAAAGCCTGAAAATTTTCCAAATGTATCAATTAAGTTAGTCAGATTAAGAATTGAGTTATTTAGGTCTGCTAGAAGTAAAAGGGTGTCATCAGCATACATTACAATGCGATGTTCAATGTCTGATACTTTTATACCTGAAATTGAGGGGTGTGACCGCACCGCTATCGCAAACGGTTCCATTGCTAAAACAAATAGCATTGGCGAGAGAGGGCACCCCTGACGGGTACCTCTTGTGAGTTTGAAAGGGGATGATATTAAATAGTTGGTGGAGACCTCTGCCATTGGATCAGTATAAAGTGTCTCAATCCATTTTCGAAAGTAATTACCAAAACCAAAACGAGATAACACATCAAATAAATAGCTCTACTCCACTCTATCTAAAGACAGAATGGCAGTGTCAGGGGTTCCCTCCCTCGCATGTATCAAATTCAACACCCTTCTGACATTATGGAAGGCTTGACGGTTTTTCACAAAACCATTCTGATCTAGGTTGATCACAGTTGGGAGCACCGGTTCCAGTCTTCTAGCCATTACTTTAGCGATGATCTTAGCATCTGTGTTAAGCAATGAAATGGGTCTATATGAAGTGCAATTGGTAGGGGACTTATTGGATTTCAAAATAAGTGTTATCAGCGTGCTCCTCAGGGAATCTGGGAGACGACCCTGTTGAAAGGCCTCCTCATACATAGCTAAAAGAGGTTCAATTAATTTGTCTTTTAATATCTTATAAATATCAACTGGGAGACCAATCAGGGCCTGCGGCTTTACCTCCCCTCATATTGATAATAGCATCACGATTTCTGAAGCATCTAGTTTCCTATCCATATGTCCTTTAAAATCGATCTGGTATGGAAGGAATATAAAGATCATCCAGGAATTCAGATTGTGTTTCCAAATTTTCTGAGGATTCGGATGTATATAATACTTTATAGTAGATGGAAAAGGTATCGTTAATTTCCTGAGGGTCTGTTGATATTGCTCCACTCTGAGTTTGAATTGCAATAATTGCCCTGTCCGCATCCAATTTCTTTATTCGCCAGGCCAACAATCTCCCAGGTTTTTCACCTTGATCATAATATCTCTGTTTGAGCCGGATTAAACTATTTTCTGCTTTCGATGTAGACAATTCCTCATATTGGGCTTTAAGTAACGTTAATTCTTGTTTTACTTTTGTGGAGCCATCCAAAAAGGTCTCTCTTTCCAATTGTCTAATTTTGTGGTCAAGCTCGTTCATTTTTAATTTGATTTTGTTTGTTTTTGAACTGGTATAAGATATGATCATGCTTCGGATGTACGCCTTAAAGGCCTCCCGTCTGGCAATAGCAGAGGTCTCATCCGTATTTGTAATAAAGAACAAATCATTTGTGCCTCTAAAAATTGCAAGAAATTCGAATCGGAAAGCCATCTGGGATGAAATCTCAATCTAGGAGTGCCTTTAACTACCCCTTGGGCTCTATATATAAGTGAAGTAGGAGAGTGGTCTGACAGTAGTATGCTGTTATAGTTACATTCTATCACAGAGGAGAACACAGAGCTGGAAATCAGGAAATAATCTATACGTGAGTATGACTTAAATCGAGGAGAGTAACAGGAGAATTCTAGTTTATCTGAATTTAATCTCCTCCAGGGGTCACACAAGTTCAAATCCTTTATATACTGTAACAGCTTCTTCCTACTTTGTATATGAGAGGAGTCCACCCCAGTTGACCGGTCCAATTTAGGGTCTAGAGTGCAATTGTAATCACCTGCTATAAGAGCCTTCCCTGGGAGAGAAGAAATTAATAAAAATAATTTTCAAAGAATTCGGGATTGTCATGTTCAGGGCATATATGTTAATCATGTTTATCTTTTCATTTATCAATATGCCCTGGACAATCAGGTACCTACCCCCTATATCACGGATGACATTGTCCACTTTAAAGGGTACCGATTTATGAATCAGTATCATCACCCCGCGAGTGTGTGATAAGTAGGAGGCTGAAATTACCTGCCCTGACCATCTCCTTTTTATCTTTATCACCTCATCTGACAGTAAGTGGGTTTCTTGGAGATATACAACTGATGATTTAATTTGTTTAACTCTACTGAGTACTTGCTTCATTTTAGCCAGTTTCACCACACCTCTAACATTCCAGGATGTAAACTTCAAATTTACATTAGAAGACATAAAATAAAATCAAGTATGAACATTTTCAACCAGGCCATATATGAATGGGAAGGAGTGATGCAAACTGTGATCTCGGTCTTAAAACAATTGGATTGTATGTCGTTATTCCACACCTCAAAATAAAATGTACATTAATAACCCCTAAAATAGTCCCAGCACTGTCTCCCCAAACGAGACGGCGTATCTTCCCTAGTAACATTAAGAGCAGACTAGACGCCCAACTGATCCACTAACAACGAGGAGCAGTCATGAACTGACGAATCATACAATAAACAAACCCCTGCTCACAATCGACTTAGTACAATAAGCGAACAAAATATACATAGGCTATATGTACGCATATCTGTCTGGTGCGTGTGATTAAAACCACGTCAGTGTAAAGTGACAATCAGATGCAGCCTAGGAAAGCATCATTACCGCGTGCATGACACAGACAGTACCTTTCCTTAGTAGATGAGAAGCAGGGTTTAAGTTGAATGTTCACGCCGGCTGCTGCCGTTGAAAAGTTCAGTCACTGACAGTGGTCATCCCAGTGTAATCCCGCTAGCCGTGGCCAGCCTGCTACGTTTCCAGTTCTTTGATGGACGCACTTGCAGGATCAGCAAACATGCGAGGTTTCCCTTCGTATAACAGCCTGAGTTTAGCGGGGTAAATGATGCCGTAGTCTATCTTCAGGTCCCGTAGTCGTTGTTTCACATCATCGAAGCGCTTTCTTTTCTTGTGCAGCTCAGTGGAGATGTCTTGAAAAAACATGACATGGTGGCCATCATACATGATCTTGCCCTTCTTTCTACCCGCTTGCATGACTCGGATCTTGTCATGGAAGTTTAAAAACTTCATTATCATGACTCGCGGAGCAGAGGATTGTGGAGCACCTGGTAGTCTATGTGCTCTTTCAATAACCAGTGGAGCAGGAAAGGTCTCGGGTCCCAGTATGTCGGGTAGCCACTTTTCCAGAAAAGCAGCTGCATTGCCCTTTTCAACTTTCTCTGGGAGATTCACCAGTCTGATATTTGAACGACAGCTCCTGTTTTCCAGGTCATCTACCTTAGAGGTGAGCTCAGACACCTGCTTCTCCAGCATCGCGATTTTGGTTTTCTCACCAGCAATGTTATCCTCTATGTCACCAATACGGTCCTCTGCTTGTTCCAGTCTTCCTGAAAAGTCTTTAAAGTCCAACTTGATACCGTTGATTGCAGTCAGAACTCCGTCAAATTTGGAGCCGGAGTCGTTTTTCAGGGCTGCAATTGCTTCTAAAATCCCCGCTGCTCCAGGAGTTTGCACATCGGTGGTTAGCTTGCTAGCATCTTCCCGTTTCCTCAAGTCGTCGGTCTTATTCTGAGCCTTTTTCTGGTGGCCTGAGGTGGTTTTAGGTTGTTTGGTCGACATGTCTTAGATTACAGACACACTTAACTTTAGTTTGATAAAGGAGTGCGTTCGCTTTTAACTCAGGAAAATTTAATTTAGCCGATTAGTACGGAGCGCTCGAAAATGCGACCGCTCAGCTCTGCGCCATAGCCACTTCCCAAACACAGTTGTTTGATAATAAATGGCTTCACCCAACCACTAACCATGAGTGACAGAAAAGTTTTTGTGTTATCATTCATATTCTCTGAAAAATGGCCAAGAAATCATAAATTCTGCCAGGGTATGTAAACTTATGAGCACAACTGTATGCGTATATTATTGTTTTCCTTCTCGTCTTCTTTCCGGTGTAACAAGTAGTGTTGGTGTTGCCTAGCAACCGTGAATACCTCGCACTTGTTGATGACGTATCCCTGAGCTCCTGCTGCGTCTGCTCAGCACCTCTGCGCCCTACCACCTGGCGGTGAGCGAAGAGCAAATTTCTTATCATGTGAACAGCCCCTTAAAAGTGTAGTGATCTGGGCGGACGTTTAGCTCAGTTGGTAGAGCGTCCGACCCATGTATGGAGGCTGTTAGTCCTCTGCAGCGGCCGCTGGTTCGACTCCCGCCTAGCCCTTTGCTGCGTGCTATCCCCTCCCTCTCTGCCCCATTTCCTGTCTACTCTCTGGCTGTCCTGTCAATTAAAGGCAAAAATGGCCAAAAAAATAACTTGAGTAACTTACAGTGAATAAATTTACTACCTATATTAACCTGCAAGCACAAAATTATTAACATATTATCAGTGGTGGACAGTAACAAAGTACATTTACTTGAGTACTATGCTTAAATATATTTTTTGAGTATCTGTACTTTGCTTCTTTTTTTTTTAAACTTATGACTTTCACTCCACTACATTTCAAAGACAAATATTATACTTTTAACTCTGCTACATTTCTAGGAAGGTTGTTGTTACTCATTACTTTTAGGCTAAACAGAGCTTTGAAGTCAGCTGTTGCTGTTTTCTCTTTTCTAAATGCAAGTTGGCCACACGCTGTGTTCCTCACAGAAGGAAAACCAATCACAGTACCCGCTCTCAACTGAGATTGATGTAAAAGCAGAAATACTCATCCAGGTGCTCTGTAACAAGAACAAGCAAACTCTCCCTCTTTCATTCAAACAAAACTCGGTAATGGTGACGGCAGGAGAAAGACTAAATTAAATCTCAAGATGTTATTATAATTAAAAGAAGAGAAATAATTCCAGGTAGGCTTTTAATGTTGGATTGTTTTTATCACAGTGAAAAATACCACATAATTAATATATATACTGTTCCTGAAGCCAGAAAGAAATCTCAGTTATTTAACAGACTTGGAGAACTCCTTACAGTTTGCTTCAATCTAATATTATGTGGTGATTTTAATGCAGTTATATCAGAAAATGACAATAGCTGTCCCTTTTGTTTTTGAGTACATTTCTGTGCTGAAGTTTTTATAGGTGTTTCTACAGGCTTTGTGTAACATCGTGGTTCTACAAGTAAGTCAGTGCATCATTAGGTGGTTTCAGAGAGTTACAAGGTTCTTGTACATGTATTGTGAAAACAATACAACAATGTATTGATATTAGAAAATGTACTTTGTAATCTGTACTTTTGAATACTTAAGTATTTTTAAAAGTAAGTACTTAGTACTTTAACTCGAGTACAATTTTGACTGAGCAACTTTCACTTGTAGTTGAGTAATATTTGACCAGGAGTATCTGTACTTTGACTCAAGTACTCAGGTTGAGTACTTTGTCCACCACTGCATATTATTAGTAGACTATATTGCCTAAAAATTAATATTATATTATCATTAATATGATAATTACAGCGGTAACCAAATAATGGATAAAACTGATATTTTTTAATGTATTTTTAAGATAAATTCCCTTCATCACATCTATATACTGTACTAAATGAGAAGATGCCGCCTGAAAACTTGTTTAGGCAGCAGGGTCCTTTTAATACAGAAAAAAACTCTGGTGTGTGGTGTGTGTGTGTGTGTGTGTGTGTGTTGTGTGTGTGTGTGTGTTGTTGGGACTGCACAAGAAGCAATCACACATTTATCTAACAAAAATCACAGTTAGAGTTCAATATGGGCCAAATTTGTCTTAATCAGTACTTACATTTCTTGCTGAGTTTATCAGATGGAGCTTCCTGTATAGAATGAAAAGAACACAAATATTTTAATCATCTCTCTTTTTTAATCACTTTGGCATCTTATGTGACCAGTTTCACATGGCACAGTGCCTTAAATGTCAGCTGCTTTGTAAATAAGTGGATGCTTCAAATAAACTACTCCATGATAATGCTCTCCAGGTGTTTTTTACTTTTTGCGTTAGACCTGTATAACCTCCAAACACCAGGAAGTGAACAGACCATAAATCACAGAATGCAGCGCCACTCTAGATTTATGCACATGACGACCAATCAGATGAAAGCTGCACACTGATAGCTTTCTAGCTTTTCTATTCTCTTTGACGGCTTGTCTCACACTATAAAGAACTACAGTCTATTTGAGTCTAAGAGGGGGATCTAAGGACCCCCAGCAAATGAGGAATAGTTCAATATAATTGTTATTTCACTTAATATTAAGACAGAATGTGATAGTGATTTTAAGACCAAACGTTAGTAATATATTGTTTTAAACATGTGTATTCAAAAATGTATCAATACATACATGGTTCGAATTACAGGGGAGCTAGGGGGAGCTGGGCTCACCTGAAAAGGACATGAGCTCCCCTGAAAGCCTCATTTGGGACATTTAGGGGGAGCTCTAATATATGATGGTCCTGAAATAAATAATAACAGTGATAATAACAGTGAAAATATGGCAAAGTTTTGTGTTTATTCGCACATTTTATGTATCGTCACTAATTAACACAATGCCATGTACGCTGTTGTGTGCGCCACCGTGACTGCTGCGCTGTCCGTGGTTCTGACACGAAGCAGAGCTGACTGATAGATAGACTTAACATGTTACTTCGGTTCCTGTTCACTTTTCGACAATTAAACAAACGACAATAGGGCTCCCCCGAAAGCCATTGTGTAATTCGAACCCTGAATACATACGTACTTTTATAGTGTTATAGGGATGGCTGAAGTGAAAGTAGGTTTCTCATTGTCTGTGACCATATAAGATGCATTATAAAGGAAACTACAGGAAACGTGGGGTCTCCATTGTGAGACAGCACAGTTGCTGACATTTTTACTTGTGTATGACTACTTATAAATACATACATATATATATATATATATATATATGTATGTATGTATATAGTAACTTTTTGTGCTCACTCACCTGCGTCGCTGTCTCATCTGTCAGTAAGCGGACTGTCACCTTCAACACGCCTTTATCCAGACTGATCTGATGCGCCTCTTTCCCCAAAACATTTCTCTGGTCTGTGAAAATCAAAAACTCATTAAAGAAGTGAACTGATAAAAACGTGGAAACATAACTTTTTTTAAATGAATAAGGTAACGGTCTAGTTTGTGTGGCTAAACTCACCCTCCTCTCTGCGGAAGCGCAGCACCGCTGTCCGGCTGCCGTTGTCATATTCAACTTCACAGTCGCCACCGTTGGATTTCTTACTTTGAAAGTATTTCACTAACTTGTTTTTTAGTCTCGGTACGTTGTTTTCTTCGAGCTCGACGAGCAGAGCATACGAATACGCGTCTGCCATCGTTGCTCGCCCAACACCCTCTGCCTGCTTTACTTTCACTTTTGATGAAATGAAACGGGGATTGATTCGACCCTTGTAGCTTCATTTTACTGTATAGATATGTCAATGCTATCAATTTTCATGGCAAGGTGACTGTATTTCCCACAATGTGTGAGAAGAACCAGCTTTAAAGGGACATTTAACACTAAAATCAAATGATATATTTTCCTCTGTACTGTAGTGCTGTTTATTCAGTCAGGAACACTTTCATTATAGATTTAACCATTTATTGCAACAAATGGAAATACACTTATGCTTGGAGTCTATGGCTCCACCCATGAATATACAGTCACTAGTGAGCAGGGAGTCATTTAAATGGGCTCCCTTGCTGTGAAAATTGGTTGTAATTGGAGTGTAACTGATTACAAATTATTCACTCAACTGGCTGAAAATGACTTCTGTGTCCTGCATGAACTATCTAATTTAGATAGTTTTGGAGATACGGGCCGTAGAGATGTCTGCCCTCTCTGGAATAGAATGGAACTAGATGGCACTCGGCTTGTAGATTATCTGGAGTAACTGGGTCATGATTTCTGGAGGGAGACAGAGCTTTTGAGTTTTTCAAATGTATTTTTTTTTTTTTGCATTTATAGTGCCATCTATTTTTCTACAGCCATTATCTCCAAAACTCAGAATCTCACACTAAAACTATCTAGATGGAGATATAGCACTACAGAAATACATCAATTCTGATGTAATACATTAAACGCCACTTTGTCTTCAATTTCAGACAAAAACACCAAAAATTATTTGCAGCTACTGTTTCACTACTGTGTTGACTTGAAATACATCAATTACACCATTTTTTAGCCTAAATCTTCACTGAGGAGCTTTAGCTTGGAGCTTTGTTCATGTGCATGTGCACACCGTCTGGACTGGGTGCGGTGTGACGCTGCACACGCAAGTGAACAGCATGTCAGAGCTCTAGGAGACTTGGATTACACCAGACAAGCAGTATGGAGGCATTATATGTTTGTTTTTTTTTTTCAGTTGTTTTTTTACATTTGAAAACAGGTCACCATTCACTTGAATTGTTTGGGAGATTCTGCAACACTGAATTCCTGTGAAATTCCAGCAGTGTTATGTGGACTAAAAAAACTAAACCTGACCTTCAATCAGCATGAGGATGATTAGATAATGATTGAATTTTTCATTTTTGAGTTGTGACGACCCCTCCTCTTTGCACCAGGTCTCCTTGTTTTGTTGCTGCTGCTTTCCTCTCTCTGTCTGCAGGAGGGTTGTTAGCGGGATGGGCCACACCTGGGCCCGGTGTGCTCTCCCCCTTGAAATAACTGCCTCAGCCTGCAGTCTCCCTCTTCTCCTGCTGTCACCTGGACAGACAACACCTCAGCAGCATGAGCTCATCCTGAAGTACTTTTCGTTTCTTGCACACATACACATCCACACGCACCCATACATGCACTACACCACTGAACCACTGATTCTCAGACATTCTATTGATTTGCTTGTTTTTTTGTTAAATAAATTAAGTTCTTTAGCCCACCACCTCGTGTCCGTCTCCCTTTATGTTGCAGCCGGTGAGCCAGCCTGTAACAGAGTGAACTATCCCTTTAAACTGCTGATACCTTTAAAATCTTGTGACATCACAGTCAGCATTACCTACCATGCCATTGTCCTTTCTCTCCCATGTGTAGAACATCTTGTTGTTTTTCACTGCTACATCCAAATTCCTGGTTTTTACCTCTTGAAGTGGCACATCAAACTCAAACCTGTGATAAAAGAGGGACGGTAAGAAAGTTCAAGACAGCCTCTGAATCAGAGCAACTATTGCTGGTCAAGAAATCAAGGTAAAAGCAAGGAGAGAATATGTCATGTTTGCATACAAACGTGTGATTTAGGGTGAAACCAGTAAATTTACTTGTCCTCTTCTTGACATGTGTCTTCTTGCGGTGTCTCCAGGTTTGATCCGGGAGCAAATACAGGCGGACGTAAGAGTCGGTGCCATTGTTGCTGCAGGGGAATAAGTTCCTGTAGGCAACAGGTACACATGGTTCTTTTGAAAAACTCAGCCTTGTGAATTTGAAAAAGAAAATCAATTCATTTGCAGCAATTTCCTCCTTTGTTATGTTGGATTCAGTCACATCATTCTGACTAAAATAAGTATCCTCAACACAAAAATGTCTGATCTGGTCTGAAAACGTCTTTTTCTGTCATTTTATCCACATTAATAGATGAGTGAAGTTTAATTTATATTCATCATTTATTCAAATCATTGGTTCGATAGATTGTTGATGTAAAGTTTACTTATACATGCTGACATTCTTTAACACATTCATTCCTATAGACTGTGTCTGAATGGTGGCCTGAAGGTAACATCCAGACAAACAAACTTATGAAGAGTTCATTTATTATGTTTATACATTTTTTTGTTTTTTCATTTCAAATGGTATAAATTTTAAAATGGTGAGGCAACTGAATGCGTTCCATGAATGTTCTAATATATTTAATTTAAAATTTTAAACAATAACTGTTTGTTCATTCCTTACCATTATAGTACGTCGTTGCTTTTAGGTGACACCCTTTAGTGTACTCTTTTTTTTTTTTTTCACTTTTTTACCAACTGGCATCATAATGTGTACCATAAAGGGGTACGTACTGTATTTCAACTAAGGACCTGTTTAAGTTGTTTTTTTTTAAAGGGAGGTTTTACTCCAAAACCAAAAATACATATGTGTAGTGCTTATCCATCTAGATTGTTTGGTGTGAGTTGCAGAGTTTTCAGATATTGACCATAGTGATGTCTGCCTTCATTCCAGGATAATGGGACTAAAGTGCAGAAAGCTTGTGGTGCTCAATGAACCAAAATAAAAGATAATCCACAGACCTGTGAGAAGGTTCATGGTGGAACTATAGTAGAAAAAAAGAAGATTTGGTAAATTCTTAAGTATTTCTGGTAGATTCTAATGCAGAATGAAACGGCTCACGACAAAGTATGTGGATTATCATGGGTAACGAGGCCATGATTTTCAAATGGTTTTTTTGGCACTTTGAGCACCAGAGGCCGAGTGCCATTTAGTTCCATCATATTATAACAGATGGCATCTGCCGATAAAACCCAGCGACTCACAGCAAAACTATCTAGATGGATAAATAGCACTACAGGTAAGAAGAAAAATATGTATTTTTAATTTTGTGGTGAACATTCCCTTAAATATAATCACATAGAAATGGAAAGCTGAATATCTGAGGTTCAGGGCCCCGTTTCCCAGAGCCTTCGTAGCACTGCGTGCTTCCTAAGTTGTATCTTAAAGTCTCCCTTAAGCTTACAGGCTGTTTCCCAGAGTCTGAAAGGTATCTTAAGAAGGGTGGTCTGGACCACTATAAGCTGTCTCTTAGTGATGTGCTCTGTTCATCCTGTCACAGTTTTTAGCTTTATTAGGCCAAAATTATGCTTTTCAAACCAACAGTTTTAGTATAGCGCACATCAAGGCTACTTGTGCAAATTACATCATTAGGTTAAAATTAACTTAATGAAAAACAATAATTAATATTGCATATTGTGATTATATATGGTTATTTATTTATTTATTTATTTATTTATTTATTTGAGCTAAATAACTGAGGATATGTTTTTTTTTTTCTGAGTAGGCTATGTTGCTATATTATTCTTAAGGTTTAATTTTTGTGCGGGTTGGTGTGTGTTTTGTTGCTCCTGAAAAAAGTGACTTTTTGGTGTAGTAAATTCTATAAGAGTAACTGTCATAATTTCTACCAAGTATTTTTAAGATTCAATCAGAACTAGAGTTTTTTAGGTAAAATTAAACATTGTATTAACGTAATACATGAACTATGGGGGAAGAGTAAGTTTTACTTTTGTTTTCCTCATAATATTTAAATGTTTAATATTTGTATGTACATAAACCTAGAAATACTGCATAAACTTTACTCTGAAAGTGTAGTTTTTTGAAAAGCATGCACGACACATGCGCAGTTGCGCAACAGGACTGGCTCTGCCCATGGACGTTACAGGATCACAGAGCAAGGTGTAGCACGAAGGCCTACAACCACAGGTAAGTTATTACCGTTCTGTTTTAAATTTGTGATAATATATAGGTCCGCATGTATTTTGATAGTTTGGCGCAAGATATGTTACTGTTCACAAGTTAATTTAAAGTTAGCATAACGCCACATTAGTCCGGGCTGGTCTGTACCTAAGTGGGAGGGCTGCAGTTTTTCCCGATAAAAATAACTAAAGTTTGGATATTAAATAAAGCACTAACGTAACGGTATAACGTTTATCAAGTGACGTCAACACTTAATTAACGTTGCCTTAGTGAATGAATGCTGTGCATTGAGAATGAGGGGGAGATACTGATGAACGTTTGAGAGAAACGCTCCAGAATAGGCTTTTAAAACACACGTTTATTGACAGAAGCGCCAGAGGTCTTTGAGAGCTCCAGCTTGCGAATACAAAGAGACTTCACTGGCAGTTTCCTTTCCTTTCTTTTTTTTTTTTTTTTTTTGACCAGAAGCTAGTTAGCACGGCTGGTAGCCTAGCATGGCATGCGGTGTGAATCACACAGCAACTTCGTGATGTGCGGACCGATACTTTCGATACCAAATGTGTCCGTTTAGTATCGAAACTCATAATAAATTGTCTAAATTTTCACCAGTCTGCACTGATTAGGGTTAGCAACTTTTTTCGTCACAGTAGACAGTTATTTCACTAGTTATAGGACCTATTTTCCGGTTTCCGGTTGTCTGCTTCCAGTAACTGAGGCGACTAAAGTTGTATACATAAATGTGCACGTCCTGTGCATGCGCGCAACTGAATTCAAGTGACTGCCACTACTGCACGCTGCATGGCATCACTCTCTGTTGACCAATATTAATATACAAGTTACTATAGCAAACAGCAAAGCAGAAAATAGTAATAATTAAAATAAGCTCCCCCTTCAAATTAAATATCCCAATATATGAGTGTTATGTAGTGGTCTTGCAACAGTGTTTACAGAACAGAATTTATAATCTTTTTTTTAATAACTGTCATGCTACTTATGTCAGCTGTATCTTTTTAAAAGGTTATTTCTCAATCACATGTACACAGCATAGCTTACTGCAGGGATATTGTGTGTGTGTGTGGTGGTGGTGGTGGTGGGGTATTATTTTACTCAGCGTTCATGTTTTTGTAGTTCAATGAAATGCTCGCAAGTAAATCTGTTGAAATGTCATGTGTTAATTGTTTTATTTAGCATAGACAAAACAAAATTCATTTATGTTTGTTCATGATGCAGTTTAATTGCCCCCCAGTTTCCAGGAAATTCCCCCAAATTCATATACATTCCCATAACTCCTAATTTAAAAAAAAGTTATTAATTACTAATTAATTAGTTATTATTACTGTAATGCACATGGACAAAGATTTCGATAATCAATTCTTCACACTAACATCAACTGATGTGGTTAATGACAAGGACACAATCAAACTAGTTCAAACAGAACCATCTGTTACTTTGACAATGACTCCTATCAGTGAGTCTTCAGCTTCCTCCACTCCTTCCTCCACAGTGCTGCTGGATCAGCCTCCTCAAGATGAGAGTTCCTCAGCTAGCTCATCAGACACCATCATTTTACAACCTTCAGCGGAGTATCGAACAGAGCGTTGGCCAACCAATTTTGTGATACCCATCTTTTCATATGGTGTCGAAATGATTCTTGAGGCTGGAAATCAAGCTTATGAACGTGACGGCTCACTCCTTCAGGATCCAAGTATCTACTCTGACATTCTAGAGAAACTTGCAGAAGCAATCTACCACTACCAGGCCTATCCCAGTGCTCTCCAACAACTGGAAGTTGTAGAAGCTCTACTAAACAAGCACCCATGCTTGAGGGAGCCTGGAACGTCATATTCAGGCACATATGGGTGGCAGAATCGTCTCAAAATGAAGATGGCCAATTACCGAAGTAAACTGAAAAGGCGCAGTGTCCCTTGTCCTGAGCTCCACATCAACTCCTTGAAAAGGAAGGCCCCTTGTGAGAGACATCCTGCAAAAAAATGCAAGAAACCGAAGAGAGCCGAGGTCAACCTTCTTCCTCCACATCCAAGTGGAGAAACCGATGACAGTCTGGAGAGGGACAGACAAGAGCTCCTTAATGAGGTTAAGAAGAACAACAATGCTAAATTAATTAAAGAAAAAATGGCCAACACATTTTCCTATCGAAGACTGGAGGTTGTGAGTGATAGTCCTGCTGCTGCTGACTTCAAAGAGAGGTGGCCTGCTTTGTTTTGTGAAGCTGAGGTAGGTGAATCTATAAAGCCTTAAACATTTTACTTGCTTTATTGAGCTGTTACAATAATTATTGAATGATTTTTTTAATGAACTAATGAATTTTCTTTTCGAACATGTAAATGTATATAAAAATATTGATGTACTTGTGAATCTTTTGTCCTTTCAGATCAAGGAGGAATTCAGGAGAATAACTACCATTCCCTGGAGCAAACCTTCATGCACAAACTTGACGAGTACACACCAAAACTTATTACGCTGATGAAAGCCAAAGGAGGTGCCGTGGGGATCAAGATGAGGCCGCTCCTGGACAGACTGAGTCAGGTGTGCTTGTTTTGTTTGTTCATATGTTTTACAGGAAGATGGGACTACTTTTTTTTTTCTCACTCACACACACGTATACACATACAGCACAAGTCTCACACTTGGTAGATTCAGTGCCCCTGCACGTTCTGGGTCCATGCACTTGAAACACAATAGCAAACATATGCACTTGTGTTTTCACTTGGCAATTCATTGTGTATGTATAATGGTTATGTTCATGTTCTTAATCTGTTCACAGAAACAGAGCATTGAGATGAGACGTGAAACCGTTATCCGCAGCCTTATACTGTACCTTGGCGAGAAGGATGAGGAACTTTTGAAGACTGCTTGGTATAGCATGATTTTAATCATTTAAAAAAATTAATTTAATGAAACTGGTTAATTTAATGTTGAGAGGAAAGCAGACAAAGGAACAGACATATTCTTGTGTTCATTCTTCCCTGATAATGAAGTCACTTTGAATGATTCATGAATTCTAGTATTTGTTTCTCAATAACTTTCTTCTTTTTTGTTGTACGTTGTATGCAGGAGGACAGTCGGAGTGATGTCAGTAACTACATCCTCAAGATACTCGTCGTCCATGGTGCTGATGAGGATCCAGTCGATGTCTCCATCCTTGTCGAAGGCCATGAGATTTTGCCAGGGTGCAACAGTACTGCGAAAGCTTGCTCACTGCTCATGGGACTGATTTATGCCCTTAACTTGGCATACCCTCCCACTTTGCGCTACACTTTTGAGGTCTTCCAAAAACTCTTGCTGGAGCTGGATGGATTTAAACTGTCCCCAAAAGTAAACACCTTTAAGTTGAAGTTGCTTTCCTAAATGCATGTCATGACTTTGTCATCCTAGAGGAGAAAAATGTGGCATCATGCATGGACCCTTGTTGAGGATGTAGCATCATGCATGGACCAAAAATGCCAAGAATCAGCACTGAGTTCCAGTTAATCTTGGTTTACTAGTGGGAAGTTGCCTGTCATAAATGTTTTCTCATTTTTTGTCAAATAAGGTATGTTACAGTAAAGATTTTTTCTTCATCTATAATGGTTAGACACCTTAAGCTGGTCATTTTAAATCGATTCTGTTGATTTTATTTCATTAATGTTTTAAAAGTGCACTAGTCTAGAGGACTGGTTGAAATGTTGAAATTGCACTGTTTCAGAGTGTAGGTTTGAAAGATTTTAATTGCATATTTGAGAAGTGACTATGTTACCAGATCTATGTTGGATGCGGTGTATAATGTGTAGTACTGTGTATTTGCTGTTTACCAGTCATACCAACCTTTAAGTAGTATGATACAAATTTAGATATTTTTATTTAAAAAAAATATACTTAGTCTTACTTTAAATACAGTACCTTTTGCTGAAGATAGATCTTTAATTTACTGTTACTGTTACAATATAATGCACTTTTACTATTAATGCAGTACTTGTACGTTCTTTTTTTTTTCTCCATTTAAATAGGAGTATACATACAAGCTTAAGAGGCTGTTTCTATCCTGACCCCAGAAGTTGTTTTGAGCATGTTTGTGTGTTAAACGTTCTTGAATATCTGAGAATGTTGAAACTCTGTTTCAGAGGGTTGCAAGTTTTTCACTGCATATTTGAAAAGCACTATTCCAGATCTGTACTGTATGTACAAAAGTATTGGGACACCTGCACAGTCTAATGCTATTGACAGTGACAGTGTCGACAGTGTTCCTAATATTTTGCCACAATAGTGTATATTGGATGTAGTGTATACTGTGTAATACTGTCTGTTTGTTCAGTTTATGTCAGTCATGCCAATGTTAAAATTTATGGCTGCCCCATAAAAGATTGGGCAATTCAATCCACAATAGTAGTGGATTTACTTTGACGGTACTTGTTTGTTGAACTGTTTAACATGAAAAATAAACGTTAATTGCATTGTAATTTAGTCTTGTGATGTGTGACAAATATATATTAAATGCATAGAGTAAATTTATTTGGTAACATTTATCAAAAGAAAACTGGCAATGATTACGTAATTTTAGTGAGTAATGTAACGTAATGCAAGCAAGTAAATTAAAATGTCAAGCACAAGACAATAATTAAAATCTACTAAATTACCCCATAACAGCAAATACTACAGATATATAAAATTTACTTAAAATTTGGGGGAAAATTATGTTCCTGTCTATGAAAAACAAGTAGATTTTACTTAATTTGTTTAAATAAATATAACTTAAAACTTGGATATAATTAAGTAAATGTTACTTAATATCGTCACAACTGTTATGTTTTATGTTAAGTAAATTTAACTTGATACTGGCAAGTGAGTGTTACTTGATATTGCAGCATTAAATTTTACTTAAATCATTTGCGTGCAAATACTTACAATATATTTTTTAAGTAAATCTTATGAGTTATTTTTTTCAGTGTGTTGTTTGCCTTGTGGAGGAGGATTGAGGACAATCTTGGGTGGAGGCTTTTCCACAGTAAGAACCTATTGTTGAATTGAGGACACGGCTAATGTCAGTGACAGTATCCAAACATCGCTACAAGCTCTCATTAGCTAGGTGTTGGTTAAATAACATCAGAGTTATTTAAACTGGAAATAGACGGCAGCAAAATGGAAATTCATCAAAAGGACAACATCAGTACATTTCAACCTGGACAATATTTTCCCATCAAGCAAAAGTCAAATTCAAGCACTTTTCATGGTGCATTTTCAAGCTTTTCCAGCACCTTCCATCTGTGGTAAGTAACATGTTTATACACATATACAGTGTTGTGCATGAACATGCTAAAACAGCAGCGTTCATTGAAGGTGCTCATATTTTTCTTGAACTGAACAAATCAGTTTGCAATTAATGAACGTGACCATGAGCATCGTTCACTCCTGAGAGAGATAATGGCGCTCACATCAGCTGATTAAAAAAACAGTGTGATCACAGCAAAGAGAGAGAGTGTGTGAATATGGAGAGAAGTGTGGACGTGATATAAAAACTTTCTTTGATCATGACACCTCATGTTTCTCTATAATTCTGTGGTGTATCAGTGAAGTGTATGGCAGGCAGGAGTTTGTTAACAGTGAGAAACAGATAGATCCACGTTAAATACTCATTTCCAAATGTCTATCTGTGGAAGTGCATTTCTGACAATATGCTGGAGAAAATAAAGATATTTAAGTATAAATCATTATAATGAGAAACTTAACAAAACTTAATAAAGCTAAGTCTTTATTTTAAGATATTAAATAATTATTTTGAGATATTAAGTCATAATTTACAGAAAAATCTGTATTTTAGGATAGGGGAGACCAGGGACAATTTTACTTTTCTAATTAACTCACAGATTACTTGAAATACACTAGTCATCTTTCATTATAAGAAACTTATATAGGTGTATACATACATGTATATGTGTGTGTGTATATATATATATATATATATATATATATATATGTATATATATGTGTGTGTGTGTGTGTGTGTGTATATATATATATATATATATAAATAAATTTCATGCAAAAATTCAGAATGTTACCATTGTGACCTTGGTGGGGGCAATTGTTACAGGATTTGAGGGCAGGTGAAGCACAAAATAAGTCATATTAACTGACTGTATGTCAAATAAGAGCACACCTTAAAGTAGCTGAATTACTGCTGTAGTATTCATAATGTTACTTGAGGCTTTTTTTTCTGCATTCAAAGGAAAAGTCTGTTGCTATTTTTGTAGAAGACCAGGCCACTATTCTAAAATTTTAATATTTGAATTGAGTTGAAAGTCAATTTACATTTATATATAAAATATACACAAACACATTCACGTGAACTAGTTCCTTTTAACCCTTAAAAGATCCAATAAAAAACGTACTCATTTGATCCTAAGGACAAAAAATGTCACCTTCCCAATATATATATATATATATATATATATATATATATATATATATATATATATATATATATGTATATACATACATACATACATGTGTGTGTGTGTGTATATATATATATATATATATACACACATATAATATTTTTAATGTTGTCATCACCTTCTTCTGTGAAAATGGCCTCAGCTGGAAATCCTGCAGCAGCATCTGCACGGACACAGCAGCATTAAAAAGGAAAACCCCGACGTGAAGTGGACTCACTGCATGATACACAGGGAGGCATTGGCGTCCAAGAAAATGAGCCCTGAGTTACGGTTATTGGACCGATCAAGAAATACATACTTTCCTGAATGAGCACAAATCCGGCTGGCAAAGCTGTGCTATCTGGCAGATATATTCAGCAAACTGAACGAACTGAATATGTCTCTACAGGGGAAGGACACCAGCATTTTAAAACCTGTATGACAAGGTGGGTGGCTTCCTGAAGAAAGCAGAGCTGTGGAGAAGGGCCTGTGAACAGGGAAATTTCACCTGCTTTCCTCAGGTGGATGATTTTCTCTCTGGTGAGGATGTGGACAGAGCTCCAGTCAAGTCGGTCATAGTGGAACATTTGACCAACTTGATTCACGATTTTCATTCCTACTTTCCTGACATGGAGGAGAAATCTGCACAGCTGGATTGGGTCAGAAACCCATTTCTCTTGTCTGAAGCAAACACAAGCAAACTACCTATCACTTTACAGGAAAAACTCTTGGAAGTATCATCTGACTGTGGCCTCCAGATGAAGTTTGCCACATCCACACTCACACAGTTTTGGGTGTGTGTGAAGCAGGAGCACCCTGACCTGGGGCAGAAAGCTTTGGAGCAGCCCTTTGCCTCCACATATTTATGTGAGGCCTCCTTCTCTGCAATGGCTGTGATCAAAACAAAGCAGAAAACAGACAGTGCCTGGAGAAGAGCTTGATCACAGCAGTTGCCTCCCTGCTACCAAGACTGACCAAGATCCTCAGTGAAGCACAAGGCCAAGTTTCTCACTAAAACAATGCAATCTTCAGTGTGGACAGTTGAGATGCCAGTTTTATTTTGATCCTTAGAAACTTTATTTTTTGTGAACATCTACTGTTCACAAATATATTAATGATTTTTTTGTGTTTATTTATTGAGTTTAAAACATATCTTTATTATTAACCTAAAAGAGGACACTTTAAGTTGATGATTATTTTTATGTGCACAAATCTTTATTTATAACTAAGTTTATTATTTCTTTTTTAAGAAGTCTTTAGTTATTTTTTTATATTTTTATTTCCAAAAAGAATGCAATGTTGCACAGTTAAAGTGCACAGTTACAAAATTTAATTAAAGCTGCAAGCAGCGTTGAACGGGCCCTCGCACCCCCGCGCCACTCGGAGCCGACTGCAGCCGTGACCATGTCACCAGAGGCCCACTGGTGGATCAGGTGCTGAATTTTCACCCCCTTTTGACACAGTAGGAAGCAATTGTGTGTTACTTCCTGTCCCCACTAGGGTGCGCAATGACTGTGACTCATGAGTTTCATGTAGATGTATTCAGGCTGGGATTATCGTACATGTGAAGTTTCATGGCGACGAGAACGTGTACACAGAAGTTAATGCCATTAATGTGTTTGTACGAAACGTCAACCTATGTTGCGCTGTCAGGGCGAAGCCCGTCGAAAAAACGTTATGACTTGCACAACATAGCATTAGCAAGGTCTGAAGGTTTTCCACACCAAATTGGAGTGAGATACGGTCAAAATGTACGCAGCAGCACCTCAAAGTCTAAAACATAACATTTCATGCCACCAGCAGGGGGCGCTATGACAATTGCGGAATTTTCTCATGCATATGTGTTCAGGGTGGGACTATTATGAAACATATTAAGTTTCGTGCAGATCTGACCATGTATGCCAAAGTTATAACCATTTCCTGTTTCATGGCGAATCATCAAAATTAGCTGCCAACTCATGGCAACACCCTTTAACTGAAACAGAATCTTTTAATAAATTTTAATCACAAACTAGCCTGGAAGGTTCACACCAATTTTGAAGCCAATCTGATGAATCCCGTAGAAGGTGTTCGTTAAAATTCGACGCGTGAAAAACGCCAAAAATGACCACGAAATTCAAAATAGCCTACGGTGCTCGGGCCCTAATTATAGAGGACTTCCTGTTGGGTTTAGCCTATGGGTGCAAGAGACTTTTTTGTCCGTCTGGGTGTGATACATGTGCCCATCGATTTTCGTGCATATCGGTGAAATGTCCTATGGGGGATACTGTTAAAAATGGGCGTGGCCAAGCCATTTAGGCACGCCCGCTGCTGAAATTCATATCATATGTTAAGGCTTGGACTGTTAATACACCTGTGAAGTTTCAGGCAGATCTGACCATGTACAGTGCAGTTAAAGCAACTTCCTGTGTACTGGTGAAACATCAACCTTCGCCGCACTCTCATAGCAAAGCTGTTTGACAATATGTCATGATCTTGACAATATAGCATTACCAAGGTCTGAAGAGTTGTCTGAGTAGATTTGAGGTGGATATGTGTAACATGCTTGGAGCAGCCATCAAACTATAAAACATGTTGTTTCCTGTCGCCAGCAGGGGGCATTATCACAATCCTGGAATTTTGTGATATAGATGTGTTCAGGGCAGGACTGCTATCACACATGTGCAGTTTGGTGCATATCAGACCATGAATGCTAAACTTGTAGCAATTTCGTGTTTCATGGCGAGACATCAAACTTCGCCGCCACCTCACAGCCAAACCGTTTAAACGGTGGAAAAATCTTTTGATAACTTTTGATCACAAAGTAATGTAGATGACAGTTGGTGATTTTGAAGCCGTTCTGATGAATCCTGTAGGAGGAGTTCGTTAAAATACGACGCGTGGAAAACGCCAAAAATGACCACGAAATTCAAAATGGCTGACTTCCTGTTGGGTTTAGCCTATGGGTCCCAGATACATTGTTGTGCGTCCGGGCATGATCTACGTGTGTACCGATTTTCGTGCATGTCGGTGAAACGTGGCGGTAATGGCGGTGTTTAAAGGGCGTGGCCAAGTCATTTTGCTACGCCCACCAACCAAAACCACATGACACGTAAATTTTCACCAAGACTGATGTGTGTGCCAAAATTGGTGAGTTTTTGAGTATGTTTAAGCCCCCAAAAATGCGATTCATTTTTTGGGCAGTCTGAGCAAAAACAATAGGGCCTTGCACCTACGGTGCTCGGGCCCTAACTAGGACTGCAAGCAGTCATAAACGGGCCCTCGCGACCCCACGCGACTCGGGCTGCTTGCGGCCGCGGCCTCGTGGCCTGATTCGTACCAGTCAAAGAAGCTCTGAATTTTTACGGCCTTCAGACCTCATAGGAGGAATGTGATGTCACTTCCTGTCTCCACTAGGTGGCACAATGAGTCTGACTCCTGAGTGTCATGTAGATGTGTTCATGTCGGGACTTTTATCATACATGTGAAGTTTGGTGAAGATCAGACCATTTATGGTAAAGTTATAACAATTTAATGTTTCATGGCGAGACATCAAACTTCGCCGCCACCTCACGGCCACACCCTTCAACAAGAGCGTAATCTTTTAATAACTTTTGATCACAACCTTGTCTAGATGGCACACAGTGACTTTGAAGCCGTTCTGATTAATCCTGTAGGAGGAGTTCGTTAAAATACAACGTGTGGTAATCACGCCAAAATGACACGTGAAAATTAAAATGGCCGACTTCCTGTTTGGAGTAGACCAATGGTGTAAGAGACTTTTTTGTTCATCTGGACAACTTACACATGTGTCCCAATTTTCATCTTCCTACTCCAAAAAAATCCCTATGGAGAGGGTTTTTTGAAGATTTCAAGGGGGTGCTATAGAGGCATTTTGCCCCGCCCATGGGTGACACCCCTATCACATGTAAGAGGTTGCCATTCTTGACCTGTCTATCAATTTTCATGATGATATGACTTCATTAAAGACATCAAAAGGGCAAACGTAATTTCATGGCGAAGGATGGATAGTCGCCATGTCGCCACACGGACGCCATTACTCGTAGCTTCATGGCCTTCATGATGTAGCTTCACCAACTTGTTCTGCATGTTTTAGAAGTGGAATGAAATTGATGGGTCAACTATGTGGCATCAGTACATGTTAAAATAAACACTGGTCATTTCCATCATCAAAAATGGCGGCGCCATAGTGGCCACGCCCATTGACATAGAGAAAAGCTTTTAATAACTTCTGATCAGCATAGTCTCTGGATGATGTGAAAGAAATTTGAAGTGGATTGGACAAAATCCCTAGGAGGAGTTCGTTCAAATACGTGTGGAAATCATGCCAAAATCACACAAAAAATCAAAATGTCCGACTTCCTGTTTGGAGTAGACCAATGGTGCTAAAGACTTTTTTGTGCATCTGGACAACTTACACACGTGTACCAATTTTCATCTTCCTACTCCAAAAAAAACCCCTATGGAGAGGGGTTTTTGAAGATTTCAAGGGGGCGTTATAGAGGCATTTTGCCCCACCCATGGGCGACGCCCCTATCACATGTAAGAGAACCACTGTCTTAGATGGTTTACTGGATATACAATAGAGTTAATACAGTGACTCACCCAGCATTAACCCCACCTGTTTGTGTTGCTATTAAAGAACTTCTTACTTTCCAATGAAGTCATCTTTATCTGTGTCCTCATCAAAAAGCTCCACCGCCAACTCTTGCCCCGGGGCTTCATGGACCACAAACTGCACACAGAAAGAAAAGGTGGATGTTATCAAAGGTTTTTCAGAGAGGAAAGTCAGAGTCAACAGACCTTTTTCATTTTGACATGAAATAGCAGGACAAACACAGCATTACCAATGATACTAACTGAGGTTGATTCAGGTGAAACAGAGTCAGGCCACTGTTATTGTTCATGTTGCATTTTGTCCCATACCAAGCATCGTTCTAATCTGAGCGTGTTAAAAAATATTATCTTTTAACAGTTGTATATTTCTAACCCTGCAAGGATGTGACACATATGCTATCACTGTTGTGCAGCCTAGATCAGGTTAAAAAAAATTTATAGCAGAGTTCTGTTTCAGGTCTAATATATTACGTGATATTTATTTGGTGCATAGACGCGCTTACTCGCTTCCCCAATCCAGCATTTTAAGTTGTATCAGATGCTTTTCTGATACTGGTATCAGTATGGGAACAACCCTTGTAGCTGTGCGATGCAATCTGTAACAAAAAGTATTTGTCTTACCCTATCAAAAACAAGAAAACCTGTGAAGGAATTTAGCAGTATGCTGGTGTAGCATTCCAGAGCAGAAGCAGGGTTACAGGATAAGAAAATCTTTGTTTCTATGTTGTTTAGGGCCAAGTACAATAACTTCGGTCTTATCTGGGTTCAAAAGCGCTAAATTGCGGGTCATCCAGGTCTTAACATCCTTAAGACATGCTTGAAGTTTGGCTAGCTGATTTGTTACATCTGGTTTTATCGATAAATATAATTGGCTATCATCGGCATAACAGTGAAAGTTAACTGAGTGGTTTCTAATAATATTGCCTAAGGGAAGCATATATAAAGTGAATAGTATCGGCCCAAGCACTGAGGCTTGTGGAACTCCATAACTAACTTTACTGTGCACAGAGGATTCATTGTTAACATGTACAAACTGAAAGCGATCTGATAAGTAGGACTTAAACCAGCTTAGTGCTGTTCCTTTAATGCCAATTAAATGTTCTAGTCTCTGTAGTTAAATATGGTGGTCAATCGTGTCAAATGCTGCACTAAGGTCTAACAAGACAAGTACAGAGACAAGTCTTTTGTCCGATGCTAACAGAAGGTCATTAGTTACTTTCACCAGTGCTGTCTCTGTGCTATGGTGTACTCTAAAGCCTGACTGAAATTCCTTGAATAATACATTGCGATGCAGAAAATCACACAGCTGATTTGCAACTGTTTTCTCAAGAATCTTAGAGAGAAAGGGGAGGCTCGATATAGGTCAATAGTTGGCTAAGACCTCGGGATCAAGAGTTGGCTTTTTAAGAAGAGGTTTAATTACAGCTAATTTAAAAGACTGAGGTACATAGCCTACTGACAAAGAGAGATTTATCATATCTAGTAGAAAAGTGCCATCTACGGGCAAACTTTCCTTAAGTAGTCTAGTTGGGATAGGATCTAGGAGACAGGTGGATGGTTTTGATGAAGAAATTCTTGAGGTTAATTGTGGAAGGTCAATGAGAGAAAAGCAGTTTTGATATACATCTGGATTCACAGCTACCTCTAAGGTTTCTGTTAGGGAATAAATTAATATCAGTAGGGGGGATAAGTTGATCAATTTGGCTCTAATAGTTATCAAAAAGTTATTACTGCTGAGAGACAGAGGAATACATGGTTCAATAGAGCTATGACTCTGTCAGCCTGGCTACAGTGTTAAAAAGAATCCTGGGGTTGTTCTTGTTATCCTCTATTAATGATGAGTAATAGGCTGCTTTAGCATTGCAGAGGGTGTTCCTATAGGTTTTAAGACTATCTTGCCAGGTTAATCGAGACTCTTCCAAATTGGTGGAACGCCATTTCCTTTCTAGTTTTCGTGATGTCTGCTTTAACATATGAGTTTCGGAATTATACCAAGGGGCTTGCTTTCTTTGTTTTATAAACTTCTTTTTCAGGGGAGCAATAGAATTAAGCATTGTACGCAAGGATCCTGCAGCAACAAGATGATCAATTTGGGAGAAATTAAATAAAGTGTGTGAGTTATCTGAATCTAGACATGACATTGAGTTAAGAGCTAAGGGAATCTATATATATATATAATAATATTGAAATCTCCTACAATGACAACTTTGTCTGTTTTAAGGACTAAGCTTGATAAAAACTTTGAGAATTCAGTCAGAAATTCAGAATATGGACCAGGAGCTCGGTACACAACAACAAATATAACTGGCTGTAATGTTTTCCATTTTGGGTGTGAAATACTCAGAACAAGGCTTTCGAATGAGTTATAATTAAGTTTCGGTTTAGGACTGATTAATAAGGTAGAGTTATAAATAGCTGCAACTGCACCTCCTTGGCCAGAGCCTCGAGGAATGTGAGTATTAATATGACTGGGGGGAGTAAGCTTCATTTAAGCTAACATATTCTTCAGGACCTAGCCAGGTTTCAGTAAGACAGACTAAATCAATATGATAATCAGAAATTAGGTTGTTTACTAATACAGCCTTAGATGATAGAGATCTGATGTTTAAGAGTCCACATTTGATGTTTTATTTTGTTGTAGTTTTGCACTGGTGGTTTTGATTTTTATTAGATGCATTTGACTGTGGTCGCTGGTGTTGCTATTTTCCACGTTTCGCACTATGGAGCTGCCAATGACCAGAGTTTGTTTCTCAACAGGTGTGTCGCTGAGTGGGGAGAATCTGTTAGAAACGCGAAGGGGTTGGTGGTGAGCCGTGGGCTTTGTTGTAGGGCTATGCTTCCTATGCTTGTGTTCATGCTTAAACACTGTGCATTTTTAAGTTTATCTAGGGCTTTTAAAGGCCCTACACTAATTGAATAAAAAGAGTAATCATATTATTGAAACCAGAGCATGAACATTTGCAAAAGTACTAATACTAATATGGCCAGGCTTGGGGAGTAACGGATTACATGTAACAGGATTATGTAATCAGGATACAAAAAAGCTAAAAGTATTCTATTACAGTTACAGAAAAAAAAGATGTATTCATATACAGATATATTTAGTAAAAATGAAGATTATTTAGCAGGATTACAATTTTAAAATCAATTTTTAAATAAAGAACAATATAGTACCATTTGCAGTGTGCATACATAACATTTAACAAGTCTCACACACCACAGCTGACAGGAGAGAATAAAAAATGAATTTAAAAAGACAGCAGAATGGCTAGCATTACGTATCGAATTTATTCATATCAGAACTGAATATTGATAAATAAAAAACTGCCCTTTTCTATTATGATTCAGCCACTCCCATTGACTTTTTAAAAAATGATTTATTGATTGATTTATCCCGATCCTGCAATAAATAAAACTGACTTCCATCCCACGGGAATTCCACATCCTGCAGGAGTCCCAAAAACTGTGAGCCTCTAGACTGAAGGTGGTGATGCTGGTGACCAGGATGTTGTGTGAAATGTGTGAAAAAGTGTGAATAGCTACTTAACAAAGAACACTTAAATGAACATAATTACTGCTATTAATCTATAGACTAGACCTGGTCTATGAGGGGCACACACATGCGGTTGGGCAACACCATGAGCGAGGCAATGATGTCCATGATAGCCTCCTCAGACAACGAACTGGAAGGAGACAGATGAGATGACAGAGCTTTTACAACCAGATGACTAAACAGCAAAATGTTGGTGTGATGGTTTATCCCTCTATATATGAGAGTTTGAACTTTAAAGGGATAGATCGGATTATTTGAAGTGAAGTTGTATGAAGGATTTATCCACAGTCAACTACAGTAGATGGACAAGCTTTGGACAAGAAGCAGGGCTAACAGTGTAGGAAGCTAAGCAATGTACTGCTGTGGACATGGTCAGCAGCACCTAAAAAAGGCTATATTTTGGTTTGGAGAGACAATATTTGGCTTATAACTGCAGTTTCCTGCAGGAAAAGGCTGTCTAACAGCAAGATAAAAGTGGTGAAAATAAATATAGCATACACTTGAACTGATGGTAATTTTTTTGTTAGTTACCTTTTTAGGTGGCTAAAATGGATCAATTTCATTTTAAAATATTTTTTACATTACTTAAATTATTCACATTTACATTAACATTACATATATTAAATAAAATAGTGGAAATGTAAAAAAAAGATTATTATTAATGCTATCAAGTAAATATCAGTCACCCAAATTACATCACTGGTCCAAAAAAAAAAAAAAAAAATCACATTTAAAGGGACAGTTCACCCCCCAAATAAAAGACATATTTTTCCTCTGGCCTGTAGTGCTATTTATCCATCTAGATTTTTTTGGTGTGAGTTACAGAGTTTTGGAGATATCAGCTGTAGAGATGTCTGCCCTCTCTCCACTATCATGGGACTAAATGTCACTCGGCTTGTGGTGCTCAAAGCGCCAAACAAATTTGTTGGAAAAAATTCAAAAACCACAGTCTCTTTCCAAAAATCATGACCCATTTACTCAAGATAATCCACACACCTTGTTGTGAGCAGAAAAAAAGTAGTTCTGGTAGATTCTACTGCAGAAAGAAAGTAGTTTTTACATGAAAACTTTCTAGATTAATGAATAGCACTAGAGGCCAGAGGAAAAATATGCAGACTGTCCCTTTAAGAAGTTGGACTCAGAGATTTTTTTTTTCTTAAAATATCATTCAAACCTATAAAAAATAGTTGGTGAGTAATTCAAAGGTTGACAACTAATTGGTTAATTGTTGCGGTGCTGTTACTTTGTATATTTCATTTTTAAAAATATATTGTATAATAGTTGTACTCTGCTTGCCATTATTTATCCTAGACTTCTGCTTTCAGAGCTAATTGTTAATTATTAAGTTATTTCTAAAAATAAACAATAATCAAATGCAGTGGTAATATTGTAATATGATAACAAGCAGATACATTTATATTACAACTAGCCCTTTAAAGATGACCATAATGCTGATGTGGCTCAGGATGAAATTGAGTTTGATGCTTTTTGGGTTAAGAAAATTCTCCTCCCTAAACCCACAACACAAAGCTGAAAATAGGGCTGTTTTTTCTGAGCTCATGAAAAGTTGTCGTTTGAGAGATGTGTGATTAGAACAAACATATGATGATCTTATAGAGTATGGTGCAATGCTGCAGATTAAACTATCCAACAGGATAAAGTTGTTAAAATTAGCCCAACCTTAAACATCCACACCAGTAAAATGCAACATACACCTTACTGCAGCCATAATATTAATCCACAAATATCATATGTAACCGAATAACACTGACGCTGAAGGAGTACTTACTGTTCATACTTTACATTTAGCTGATCATACTTACATACTTTTATTTAAGCAAGGTTTCGAATGCAGGACTTTTACTTGTTGTGGAGTATTTTCAAACTTTGCACAGGAGGTAATAGTCAGCAGGGTCGTAGGTCTGCAGTAACACCTGCAGGTGGAGCCAGAGAGTCCAGCAAAGGTCATCATTTGAATAAAGCTGTGTGATAAGAAGTCTGATTTCCTGGCCTCTCATTAATACGTCACACTCAGAAGCAACAGCAGCAGTCATATGTATGTTTTGCTAATAGAATTACATTTGCAAGCAAACTTCAATGCAAGAGCTTGACAAAATGTCTGATCTCAATAGTGGCGACACTTATGAACTTGGATGAAATCATAGCACAGTATTGCATTCCTATGATTTTTATTTATTGCATATACTGCAAAAAAATGTTTCACTAAAAAGAAAAGGTGGTGGTTTTGATTTGGGATTATTTAAGTTTAGATGTTGTTTTTTTTCCATTTATAGTTTTTTATTGAGAGATTTCCATAAATCATTCATTGTACTGACTTACAACATAGGACTTGTATAACAAGACTCTCTTTAATTGACTATAGAAAAAACAAGTCAAGGACAAAGAACAACATTCCAAGTCAAGTTAAAGGAAAAAAAAAACAACGAAAGAAAAAAAAAGGAAAAAAAACACACACCAAAAAAACAAACGTACAAACAAACAGACAAAAACAAAAAGAAAAAAAAAAAACAAAACAAAAAAAAAAAACAATGAAAACAGAAATAGCTCACAGGAGAGGAGAGATGAATGGCAGGCTAGGATAAACATAATTATATCTTTCATCAATGCCCTTTAAACCTGTAACAGGGGAATTGTTTTATCAAATGATTACCCCCAAAATATAAACTACAAAGGAAAATAGCCAGGTTCTATGGTATTAGAGTACTGTGCCCATTTAGCCCAATATAACTGGAATCTACCTACTTGAAGCTTTAAAGAAAATGTCAGCTTTTCCATAAAATAAATATCCTTCATAATTTCAATAAATTCTTGTACTGTAGGTGATTCTGGTTGTAGCCATTTTCTAGTTAGAACTTTCTTACTTGCAGCCAAAATTATTTTAAATAAATACTTATGTCTCCTTAAAATCATGTTTTTAGGTAATTTACCCAAGTACAAAACCTCAAAGGTGAATGGGATCTTAATATCAAGCACAGTCTCTATCACCATATGTATATCCTGCCAAAAGGAATGGATTGCATTGCATTCTTCCTCTGTCAGAGACATTAAACCTTCTTGTTCCCATCTCTCTTTAATATATAATGTGGAGACTGTTTTCTGGATTACAAATCCATTGTAGAGTCTAGAAACAATTTTGGTTAAACTTTGTGATCTATATGCTGAAAAAAATAGTCATTAACCCTTTCTTTAGAATGACCTCTTTATGCCCACTTCTTATTTCTTGACAAAAGTAGTGTCTCATTTGTAAATATTGAAAGAAGTCCTTACGTTCCAAACCAAACTTTTCTTTTAGGGTTTCAAAGTCTTGAAGTTCCCCATTGTTCATAAAAGTGCAGTAGGCAGTAAGCCCCCTTGTGGCCCAGATCTTGAACTACTGTCCAAAGTATTAGGAGTAAATCCAGTGTCATAGGCACGCCATCTCAGATATTTTTCCACTGTTTGTAAGTTGAACATTTTTGCCACATTATTCCATATTTTCAGAGGCAGAAGAATCCATGGGTTATCCTTATCCATCAAATGCGGCTGTAGTGCTTTATCTGCTATCAGAGCTTGAATTGGGCTGCCATCAGTTAAAGTATTTTCAATATCTTTCCAACGTGAAATGAACTTAGGATTGCACCAACAAATAAGTGTTCTTAATTGGGCAGCCCTATAATAGTCCTTTAGGCATGGGAGTGCCAGACCCCCCTTATTCTTTGGCAGCTGGAGTATATTATATCTCTTCCTAGGTTTCCTGCCCTGCCACAAGTACTTTGAAATAAGTCTGTTCCATCCCACAAATTGTTTCTCTGGAATTTCAACAGGCAGAGTTTGGAACAAATACAAAAGTCTTGGTAATACATTCATTTTGACTGATTCCACTCTGGAGGCTAGACTCATGAATGGGAGCAGATTCCATCTAGTTATGTCTCCTTTAATTTTAGAGTTCAAAGGATCAAAGTTAATTGATCGAAGTCTGTCCAAATCTTTAGGCAGATACACACCCAAGAATTTCATGAAATCTGCTTGCCAATCAATATAATACTCAGACTTTATCTTGTCTGAGGGATCGTAATTATAGGCTTGCACCTGTGTTTTTTTTAACGTTTATTTTGTATCCTGACAACGATCCAAATGTTATAAGTGAATTCATTGAATTATTAAGAGAGAGCAAAGGAGAGCTCAAATAGATCAAAACGTCATCAGCAAAAAGGGCAATTTTATGTTCAAACCCCGCAATGCTTATTCCCTTAATTTTATCGTTCTGCTTAATCCATTGACTAAGTTTAGATGTTGGATGTGAAGGAACATTGAAGAGAAGCTTGTTGTGTAGCAGACTTTACAGTGAGCCACCATGCACAATCACAGCACCCTGACTCTGTTTGACCTGAATGGAATGAAGCCTTAATTGATATCACTGCTAACACCTGTATTTACAAAATTTCATGGCAAAATGGCTGCAGTGAAAAAGGTATATTCAGTTGAGCCTTTAGTACAACTAGATCAGTGATTCCCAAACTTTTTCCAGTATGCCCCCCTTTCAGAAGCCAACAAAAGTTCGCCACCACAAACTTTTCAATCAATTGTTAACAATAATTGGGGATGGAACTAATTAAAAAAAAGAATTCAAAAGTTAAATTTTAGCAAAATAAAAGTCAGCTGGATAGAAACAGCAAACTCATTTGTTTACTCGCGCTACATAGATCATATTCATTCAGCTTTGTTTCACTCTTTTTTTCTCCCCTGGTCTTTTGCGCCCCTCTTGCAGTGGCTCTGTGCCCCTTCAGGGGGGCCTGCCCCCCAGTTTGGGAACCACTGAACTAGATAATGCGGACTAAGCTGAGCTTGTTTTTGTTGTAATGAGACACAAGATCTGCTATTCATTGTTTTTGTGGATGCGTCAGAGTTATGAGAGGATATGGTTTTATATTCCCTTTAAATTAATCACACAGAAATCAATCAACACGTTGCAGTGTGCTTGTATGAACTTTTATTTGTTTACTGGAACAGCAGCAGATGAGTTTAAATATTACTCTCAAAAGTGAAAGTGATTGTTAACCTGATTCACACATACGTAACAGACAAGCTCGTAATTATCCTTGAGTTCCTGGAACAGATCAGGTGCTTTCCATCAGTTCAAAGTTAAGCAGTTACACAAGGCATATGCAATCATGCTTGCATGATTATTGTACAGTACATTCACAAAGATCATTTCAAGGCACATTGTGGGCTGACCTCTAATACGTCTATTAATGACCCTGATCATTGTATGTTGCATGCAAACCAGAAGAAGATAGTTGTGTTATTGTATTCATTCTAAGTTTATACTAAATGTCTTAATTAGATACAAAAAATCCATACATCAGTTGATAATTAGCAGAGAATTGTTTGTTGTAAGGCTGTGTCAAATCTAAGTCTTTTTTGTTATTTCAGTGTATGGCTGTGTTACTTGAATGTAATCAAGTACTCAGGATAAGCCTGGCTGTCATGGAAGATTACGAACAAGTTGGGATTGGCCACATCGTCCACGACGCTGTCGTACTTGTGAACAGAGGTGATACCTTTGGCTGGTGGTATGATCATGTCTTGATCTCCAGTGGTGAAATCCCCCGTCAGCACTCGACAGAGGTACATGAACTTCTTCCCTTTCTGATCGGGCCTGGAGTATGTGTCCCTGGCTGAGTGATTAGCATTGACAGCAAAGTATGTGCCATGGCCATAAACAGTAGCTGAAAATTGAATAGCAGCAGAAAGTTATTGATTTAGTCTGTGAGATGGTTGCTATAATTCCCTCATATTATTATTTAAGTGAATTAGATAAATAATACATTGAAATGCTAAATGCTAATAATTAGTCTGTTCTATATTATATAATTAGTCTGTTTTTATCTCCTCTATCTAATAAATCAAAGAAGGACCTACATCAAGATCTCACTATACACTGTAAAACTAAACACTCAATATCAGTCATTTGTACTAAGTAGTAACTTATGTTTGGAGGATCTACTGACTTAAAAATGTTGAGTGCCAGTAGAATTTTCTTTCTTTTGAGTTTATTAAACTCATAATTTTCTAAAAATGAGAGAAAAGGATCCCTTAAAAACATTCCTAAAACACAAATATTTTAAAAGACTATTTTATTCATCACAATATTAAATTTATTGAAAATGAAATGTGTTTTTATACTTAAAATATATTCAGTTCTGTTAACTTATTGCAGTGAGAGGGCAGAATGAAAATTCTGATTTGCAGTTCCTGAAAATCTTTGAGTTTGCTTAATTAATGCATAATTTAAATTTAATTGTAATCAAGGAGTAACACATAATACTAACAAACATTTAAACTTGGATAACCTTTGGTTTTTACAGTGTACAACCTTGCTATGAGGATAAATAAATCTCCTTGTATCCTTGGAAATATTCACAAATAACCAAATATCAACTGTAATTTCTTTCAAAAATGTCTTCCGATACCACAATCTTGTCTCTTGCCTGCAGATTATTCAAATATCTGTTTGTAGAGATCATACTGGAACTGTTTTGTGGTTTTCAATAGAGATTAAGGAAGTGTCTGATAAAAGTGGCCCATAGTTTCAAAATAAACTCACCGTTCTTTCCTGCGTAACTCCTGTTGACGCCGTTTTCGTTGATATGGGCCACGGTGTCTTCAGAGGTGCCGTGGAAGAGACGTCTCTCGTTGTTCTGATGACCGTTTCTCACATCCATTTCACCCTTCTTGATCTCCAGGCCCTTCCACAGCGTAGGGTTCTGGATCCTCTCAATCTAAAAGGAGGGAAAAGCTCACTCTTGTACATCCTGCTCTGTTTACGGCCACTGCATTAATCTTGTGTCCCGTATAATGAATTTTTAGTAAGTTTGATCTGACTCATCAAAAATTTACATGTGATTGATTTATTAATGCCATGTGATGATGAGACACCTGGTGATGGAGATGTGACAGCTAGACTTATTCATTACATACAGTTCATGTTAAATGTAGTCTACCTGCAGAATGGTTCTTGCACATGGAGGCCTTGAACAGCTTCTCCACATCAGTGTACTCTTGTGTCCCAGTCTGGATGACGACAGCGTGACATGTGGAGTTGGCTGGCATGGTCTCCCAGTTCGCAGGCAATTCATCATCTCCTGGATATAAAACATTTCATTTTTATTACTCCTGGCATCTACAATTTATTGTCAATATTTTATGCAACTTTGACTTCTGTGAAATCTGTGTTGATGACTAGATAACAATACATCACTCATTGTTAAGAACTGGGACAAAACTGTATTTTAATGGTTTTGATTTTGACTCTTCAATTATGCTGGAAAATATATTTTAAAAGATCAAACTCTTGGCTATTAAATCTTGTAATGGGCCAACCTCCTAGTGGTTACGGAGTTGACAAAATGTTTTTTCACTTCACAGCATACTTGTAGCCATTTTATGTTTTTTTAAGCTGCTCAGAGTTATGTTAATGCTAATCAAAATACACATTTTTAAACCATAATTCTTTTTTAGCTTTGATTTAGAAGGGCTACAGAGTTGACATGTTATTGTTGAGACATCTGATAGCAATATTTTAATTAATTATTAATTATTTAATGAATTTGTCAAAAAATAGAAAGTTTGCCAGTACTTAAGCAGTATTCCCACCTATTTTAAAATAGTTAGTGAGACAGGGATCCTTGGGGTATAGCTAAACCTTTTTATACCTGATTAAATCACATTTTTGTAAAAATCTGAGTTGAGAATTTAATAATTTTTTAACTTTTTTTTTTTGGTAGGATCTGATTTGTCCCAGTCCTCAAGAATGGGTGATATATAAGGTTCATGTGGTCAATACAAAAGCATGCTAAAACTTGTAAAACTTGTTAATAACTTAACTGACTTATCTAACTCAAATCTGGTTTAAATGCACTTTCTTCTGACTTTTTATAAAGACACACTCCTCCTGTGAACGTTAGGTAGTAGAAGTAGAGCTATGTCAGTTGTTTCAGGTAAGATACCTTTTACTTTGTCAATGCGCTTTATCTCGAGGGTACGTCCCTGGCTATCGGTGGCAGGTCCATTTGGCATGTGGACTGTGTAGTCTTGACCCTGGATGGTGACTTTTATTCTTGGTAGACTCTGCTCCAACGCTTCCTCAAGCTTGTAGTTGGTCATTGGATCAAAACTCTGAAACTGAGACCCCTGCTGCTGGTACTGCCACTCTGCCATTCTGCCGGCCAGATCCACTTTCCTGTTCAGCTCCTCCTCATCCTTCACCTTCCTCACCATCTCACTGATCTCACTTTTGGCTTTGAGCACGTCTGTGGAGAGCCCCTCGATGGTGATTGAGGGTGATGTCTTCTTGGTGTCAGTCCTTATACTCACGCCCAGGGTCCTCTGGATGTCAACAATGCGCTGGAGGTCTGCATCAGAGAGGCTGAGGATGGCGATGTCTGAAATGGAGTTAGCTGCCTGCTCTGAGGACACCAGGTCAGCCTCAATGACAAAATCCTCTTCTTTCTTTGGCTTTTCAGTACTTCCACTGAAAATTGCTGAAAGAACAAATACATTACAATGTGAAATTAAAAGTGATGATGGATTAAATAACATGAAGACCAAACTTCTTCTTTTCACTGGACTTGCCTTTGATGCTTTTGAGCACTGTGCTTCCCCAGGATTTATCTGATTTATCTTTAGGATCACTGGCCTCTGTTACTATTACTATTACTATTGCTGTTATTACTATTATTATTATTGTTATTATTATTATTATTATTATTACTATTATTATTATTACTATTACTTTTGCTATTATTACTATTACTATTACCATTATTACTATTACTATTATTACTAATACTATTGCTTTACTATTGCTATTATTATTATTATTTATAATTATTATTATTGCTATTACCACTATGACTATTATTGCAATTACTATTACTATTATTACTATTACTATTGCTACTACTACTACTGCTACTAAAAAAAGTACTACTAAAACTAAAATACTTAGTACGACAGATACGGTTCAGCACTTTTAGGAGATTGATGCTGTTACTTTTTAGCTCTTTCACTTTTTATAGTTTTTACACTGTAAAACTTTTTTTTTAACAAATGTTTACAATGTAAGTCTATGGGAAAAATCTTCAAAACCTACTCAACTTTGAACTTGTACTACTTTTGCATACTTTTTGTTACAGAAACCATTCAACTATCATAATGTTCAGCTCTTTCAGCACTTTTCAAGCAGCATTTTTCAAATTCTTTTCAGCTATAAGCATTCCCACAGCATTTTTGCCAGGAAATGCATTTTTTCTAGTAACACAATTTCATGGCAAAATGGCTGCAGTGAAAAAGGTATATAACACTCAGTTGAGCCTTCAGTACACCGAGATAATGTGGACTTTTTGATGTTACAAATTTGGTGTAATTTTTAACGTTTTTTTTTTTTTTTTTTTTTTTGTTAGGATCTGATTTGTCCCCAGTTCTCAAGAATGGGTGATATATAAGGTTCATGTGGTCAATACAAAAGCTTGCTAAAACTTGTAAAACTTGTTAATAACTTAACTGACTTATCTAACTCAAATCTGGTTTAAATGCACTTTCTTCTGACTTTATAATAAAGACACACTCCTCCTGTGAACGTTAGGTAGTAGAAGTAGAGCTATGTCAGTTGTTTCAGGTAAGATACCTTTTACTTTGTCAATGCGCTTTATCTCGAGGGTACGTCCCTGGCTATCGGTGGCAGGTCCATTTGGCATGTGGACTGTGTAGTCTTGACCCTGGATGGTGACTTTTATTCTTGGTAGACTCTGCTTCCAACGCTTCCTCAAGCTTGTAGTTGGTCATTGGATCAAAACTCTGAAACTGAGACCCCTGCTGCTGGTACTGCCACTCTGCCATTCTGCCGGCCAGATCCACTTTCCTGTTCAGCTCCTCCTCATCCTTCACCTTCCTCACCATCTCATTAATCTCACTGCTGGCTTTGAGCACATCTGTGGAGAGCCCCTCGATGGTGATTGAGGGTGATGTCTTCTTGGTGTCAGTCCTTATACTCACGGCCCAGGTCCTCTGGATGTCAACAATGCGCTGGAGGTCTGCATCAGAGAGGCTGAGGATGGCGATGTCTGAAATGGAGTTGGTGCACTGCTCTGAGGACACCAGGTTGTTGATCCACTCCTTGGCTCGGTCTACTTTGGCCTGAGCCTCACCGCAAATATGGAAGCAAGCAGGTTCCACTTTCACAGCCTCAATGACAAAATCCTCTTCTTTCTTTGGCTTTTCAGTACTTCCAATGAAAATTGCTGAAAGAACAAATACATTACAATGTGAAATTAAAAGTGATGATGGATTAAATAACATGAAGACCAAACTTATTCTCTTCACTGGACTTACCTTTGATGTTTTTGAGCACTGTGCTTCCCCAGGATTTATCCGATTTATCTTTAGGATCACTGGCCTCTCTTTGTTGCATACTGCTGTAGAACTCTTTTATCATGAGGGGCTGGAAAATAACTATCCGGACTGTCTTCAGGGTGCTGGAAGTGTTTTGGCTCAACACATCAATCACTGCATCCAACATGGCATCTGCCACCTGCCTTGCTTGTACATTTCCTTGACCTATAAATGGTAAAACACACATTACAGACTCTTACGAAAATCAAAGTCTGCAGCAGGGTAGAAAAGCATGATCTGAATAAAAGCAGACTGTAAAAGACTATAAAAACACATGCCCTGACTGTGATCACTAGGCCACATGCAAGAACCACTCCTATGAACACATTTGTTCTGAAGTGGTGTGTACGAGTGATTTAGGAGAATTTGTCGCATTCACTAATTTTCTTGTATTTTAAATTTTCTTTGCGATACGAACACAATTTCAAGGTCCAGAAACTCTCGTAGAGTCATGTGCAGTCCGTCTACTGTTATCCAAACCGAAGTTTTTCTCCAATGACTGTAAATGTCATTAATCTGGAGACCTTTCAACTTTGAAAAATTAATTACAATTCATAATTAAGTCGACATTATCCTGTTTGACTACATTTCGAATTATAACAGAATTGTTTATTTACATATGAAGCCTGTCACCATTCATTCAATGATCTATTATTACCTGCATTCGCTTTTTCCCCGTGTCTTTGCGTTAGCAGGTCTTTTAATTCCACTGCTCACGCTGACAGATTTTCCTTTATGGATCTCTGAAAGCAGTCAAACTCCAAACTCATACTTCTTTTTCTCTCTGATACTGAATCAACACTTCCTAACATGTGGGCAGGAAGCATAGCCTTATATGGTATTACTGGGGCGTTAACTATGCTAATTTACAAGTCTCAAGCACGTGCACTCAGATACGCACAGCTGGACAACTTACACAGTTATCTGAAGTGTTTGCTGAATCTGATGTGCTGTGTTTGTGCGAGCTCTTCATATGAAAAACGTGGGAGAAATTTAAGATAAGAATATGAAAATGTTCTTTGCATGAGGCCCATTTAAATGAATTCATGCATGAACATTCCCTTAAAGTTCTTCAAATTTGTTCTGTGACATGAGGAAGAAGAAAATCTCTCTTAATACAAACCTGATTAAATCCCAACTGATTGCAAACTGAATTTTCACTCATTCTTGAGAACTAGGACAAATTTGAGATGAATTTGATTTTTACTCTTCAGTTATGATCAAACTGTGATTACATTTTTTATTTTTTGTGGCTCTTGTGGCTTGACTCTGTCAGACACACAAAAAGTCATAGTGTATAATATAAAACAGGACATGTTTAATGGTATTTATTGCATTAAATACAGGATCATTTAATTTGCTGTATAATCAAAAGGACTGATATATTTTTATTCCCTCTATGCCTTCTATATAACACAGTTGATGGCACATACAGGGTCGTGTCTAGACTTTTTTGACTGGCTGGCCCAAATCGAACAAAGACTTATTTATTTATTTATTTATTTTTATTAAATTGAAAAAATCTCATCACTTCCAACACATTATTCACTTATTAAGGAGAACTGGAAATTCTGTCACCTCTGTAATCACAGATGTCAACTCTGTCAGATGGAATGTTTAAGGGAGCTGACAAAATATTCAATTTTTTCATTTCACAGTAGTCGTAATGAGTAGCCTTTTTGTATTTTTTTAGTTGGTCAAAGTTTTCTTAACTCTAATCAATCAAATTATTATTTAGCTTTGATTTGGCAGGGCTACAGAGTTGACATGTTACAGCTGAGACACATCTGATAGAAATATTATTCAATGAATTTGTCTGAAAATAGAAAGTTTACCAGTGCTTGAGCAGTATTCCTGCTTTTTATAAACCAGGAAGTGAGACAGGGGTCCTTAGGGTATAGCTAACCCTCTTTAAAGTCATGTTTTTGTAAAAATCTGACAATTATTATTATTACTAAAAAATTGGAATTAAAGTGTAGTAGTAGTAATCATTTTTAGTGGGTTTTGGTAGGACGTGTTTTGTCCCAATTCTCAAGAATGGTTGTTTTAACTTACGTACAAACTCATCAACTGAGGATAAATGTCATGATTTCACAGTTAATAAACACCACATTCTGCTGATGAATCTCACCTGTGCCAATAGCAGGAAATGAGACAGAAGTGTGTGAGTTTTTCACACACATCTGGAGCGCTTCTTTCACAATCTTGTTAATATGTGTGACGTCATTCTGTCCAGGGAGGTGGAGGATCTTCTTACACTTGAGGTTGCCTGGCTGGGTCATTATCATGCCTGGGTGGGGCTGGGCACCTACAGGTGTAGACAGTGGATTTGAATGCCTCTGAACCTTTACAGCTATAAGTGTATCTATTCAGGTCACACTTCCTTTCTGAACAATTTTGAGCTATGATTACAGAATGGGCTTAATAACTGATTTGTTATTCATGTCATTACAAAGCAAGAAAATTGTCCACACTGTGTTTGGGGTCTTACCAAGGGTTTGGCATTCTGCTTCAACAGCCTGACCAGCAGCATCCAGAATGGCCTTTGATACTCCTGGAGAAGAGGAAGACAAAAATAAATACAAAATATTTTGTATTGCAGGACATGATTACTGTGAAGCCTATATTTTTTCTAATCTGTACTGCTGTTAAGTGGAATTCATGTGCTAAATATGTTGCCTTGTAAATTAAATCTAAAATAATCTGAAATTATAATTATTTTTCCATTATTGAAACATTCCACTCCTGGCTACCATTTTTTAGACTGGATTGAACTGTCAATGCACACAGCACAAGTACTGAGACGAGTGCAACAAGCAGTAAAGTGTAGCGTATATAAAAATGTGTAGGGGAAATAAATAAAGGAGTAGATGACATACAGAGGCAAGAAAAAGTATGTGAACCTTTTGGAATTTCATGGTTTTCTGCATTAATTTGTCATAAAATGTGATCTGATTGTCATCTAAGTCAAGGGTACTGACAAATATAATGTGCCTAAAATAATAACACACAAAAAAAATTCTGATCTTTCATGTCTTTATTGAGAACAACCATAAAAACCTCACAGTGCTAGTGGAAAAAGTATGTGAACCCTTGATTTAATGACCTCAAAAAAGCTAATTGGAGTCAGGTGTTAGCATACCGAGTCTTGTTGAGAAAATGAGTTTGGAGGTGTGGACTAGAGCTACTTTGACTGATAAAAACCACTCAAACTTTTTGAGTTTGCTCCGCACAAGAAGAATACGCTTATGTGAGCCATGCCTCGCCAAAAAGAGCTTCCAGAGGATCTACGATCAAGAATTGTTGATTTACATAAAGCTGGAAAGGGTTACAAAGTGATTTCAAAGACTTTAGAAATTCACCAGTCTACAGTTAGGCAAACAATCTACAAATGGAGACACTTTGGGACTGTGGCTACTCTACCAAGAAGTGGGCACCCAGTCAAAATGACCCCAAGAGCACAACGAAGACTCATCAATGAGGTAAAGAAACAACCCCGAGTGACAGCCAAAGATTTGAAGGCGTCATTGGAACTGGCTAACATCTGTGTTCATGAGTCTACAGTACGTAAAACATTGAACAAGCAGGGTGTCTATGGCAGGACACCACGAAGGAAGCCGATGCTTACTAAAAAGAACACTGCTGCATGCCTGAAGTTTGCGAAAGAGCACATTGACACTCCACAGCGGTATTGGCAAAATGTTTTGTGGACTGATGAAACTAAGATTGAACTATTTGGAAAGAACACGCAGCACTACATCTGGCGTGAAAAGGGCACTGCATATCATCATGAAAACATCATCCCAACCGTAAAGTATGGTGGAGGAAACATCATGATTTGGGCCTGCTTTGCTGCATCAGGGCCTGGCCAGCTTGCAATCATTGAGGGGAAGATGAATTCCCAAGTGTACCAAAAAATTCTTCAGGATAATGTGAGAATGTCTGTACATCAGCTGAAACTCTGTAGAAGTTGGGTGATGCAACAGGACAATGACCCAAAACACCGGAGCAAGTCCACAACAGAATGGCTTCAGAAAAACAAAATCCGCCTTTTGGAGTGGCCAAGTCAGAGCCCAGACCTCAACCCAATAGAGATGCTATGGAATGACTTGAGGAGCCATACACATGAGACGTCCAAAGAATCAAAGAATATGACAGAGCTAAAGCAGTTCTGCCAGGAAGAATGGGCTAAAATTCCTCCTGAACGATGTGCAGGTCTGATCCACAGCTACAGGAAGCGCCTGGTTGAGGTTATTGCTGGCGGGGGGGTCAACATTAATTCCAAGGGTTCACTTACTTTTTCCACAACCATTTTGAATGTTGAATGAGTGTGTTCAATAAAATTCATGAAAGATCAGAATTTTTTTTGTGTTATTATTTTAGGCACATTATATTTGTCAGTACCCTTGACTTAGATGACGATCAGATCACATTTTATGACAAATTAATGCCAAAAACCATGAAATTCCAAAAGGTTCACATACTTTTTCTTGCCACTGTATATAAGGTATGAAAAGTATTAAAACATATCATTCACCTGACTTAAGAGAGAAACTCTCATTGGAGGAGTTGACAATGACATCAGTGGTCTCCTTGGTTATGTCTCCAGTGAGCACCTGCACAGCCACACTTCCCATTTTGGTCTCGTACATTCCTGAGCTCGAGACAACTTTAGAGAAGGGACCTGGAGGCAGCAGACACATATAAATAATTAACAGCAGCCCAGAAACACATTAAGTAGATAATTTACAGTGCTTCCCTCCATAATGGTATGTTTGTTGAGACAGTTTATTTTAATTTCATTTGAATCTTTGCACATTTCTGAAATATAGCATTAGATTATAATTGCACACATTACACATATTGTAACAATACTGCCCACCTGAACTTTGAGGAGAAGGTGTGGGCACAGAGGTATTGGGGAACCGCTTCTTAAATTCATCACTAAAATCCTGGGAACACAATCAGAGAAATACCTGATAAGAAAACACTCACAAATGTTACAGCAGAGCAGAGGAAACACAGACTTAACTGACAGGGCAGTAGTTGTGACCTATTACTGGTTCTGTATTGTAGATTAATAATAATGATTAGTAGCAGGGTCCACCATTCCCATGTAGGATTCACAGAATGTAATGCATCCAAAGTTACTGTTTTTTATTTTTTTCTCATTAATAACAGCCTTAAAGTTTACTGTTTACTATCCTACAGCAATATCAGAGCTTTATTAAGTTACTGTTAATGCCAACTGAACATATCCTGCTGCTGCTAGTTCACTTTGAAGGTACTCAACTGGTGGCTCTTTGTATGAAACAGTCACAGGAATCTTGCGATTTTCATGATTTATTTGGATGGGGACCATTTTTATATATTACAAGAAGCAACCTCTTGAGCCTTCACTCATATGGACTCAAAAGCTGGGACAATTATAGGCTGCCATTCACTATGAACAGGACCAGGTGTTGTGGTCTGGTGCTGCCCACCGAACAACAGATATTTGAAAGACCAGTGTGTAGGACTCAATGCCAACAAGCAGCGAGGTTGTAGATTGCAACCGACTGAATATCACTGAATATCAAATTCTGCTAATAGATCCCCCTAAATCTTACACACTGGACCTTTAAAAGGCACCCAAAGGCACCTCAGGAGAAAATTGAGAAAAAACATTAGGCAAATGTCCTCTGGCACAATACAAGGGACAACAAGTCAAGAGCCAATTGTGTTCGTTTTAATGCCAACAGAAATGGAAGGTTACTACTGTGATCCACTAGTGGAGTGTGTATCACAGATACAGGATTTCAATGCCGATCAGTCTTGCCATGGAGGTAAAGCTTCATGAGAGGCCAGAGACTACCTACTACTTTGTATATGAACACAGACTGCTACACCACCAACTCCTCAGCAAGATAGCCAGCTTCTTTACGTGCCCGCTGCTGTGTTGCTTTCCTAAGGTTTCAAATCAACTAGATCTAAAATCTAAAAGATTACAGTTTTCCATTCATTTTACTGGTAAATTTTAGCTCAGGGCATTAAAGTACTGCAGTGCTTGTTTTCTTTTCTTACCTGGATAGTCAGTGCGTCTCCTGGGTAAAGGATGATCATGACCTTCTTCAGATGCTTAGGTTGTTTCTTGCTGCTAAATGCTAAGATTTCATCCAACATCAGCGAGGCTGCAAGGTCTTTGGGGAAACCCAGGTTTCCAGTGCCGACGGCAGGAAAGGATATGGAGGTCAGACCACTGGTCTCTGCCTTGTTCAAGCATTCCTTGAAAATGCCACTCAAGATCTGGAAGGCACAGCATAAATGCTATTAATATCTAGGTGCAAGATTATGAAAGTTTGCACTTCTGTTGCATTCACCTATCACGCTCTGTAACTAAGATATGACTTTGTGACCACACATTGGGCTGAAAGCAATATGTCAATATGTCAAATTGTTTTGCATGATATGCATGATATGCAGAGAACGGTAGAAGAGGCAAACTGTAGATCGGAGGTATATACTTTTGAAGTAATTTAACATATACTATATCATACATGATTTAACACCTTCTTTACCTCTTGAGCTGTGCCTTGTCCATTGTCCCACTGAGGTGTAACCGCATGAAAGACGTGTTTGCTCTTCAGCTTGCAGCCGTCAGTAACAATGACATCACCGACATTTGCACTTTGACCGTGTTCACTTGCCAACTGCTGAAGTTTGGGTCCAGCCACACTCAAGATGGCGGTTGAAACTGCCCCTCTGTTCAGTGCAAGATCTTGAGACACAGTATTCACCGTCACCTCCGTCTGAGAATGTGTTAACAAAATGTTATCAGTTCTTCATTTTACAACATCATTCTTTTAGATAATAGAAGAATCAAGAAAAGAAAGCCAGAAAAGAATCAGTCAAGCCTTTTAAGACCACATTCAATTATGGAGATACTAAAGAGTTAGAGGATAGGCTCAATAATTAATGCTACGTAGTCAAGTATCTGTAATCCCTGTGCAGAAATGTTTCACTGTCAAGCTAATCGTTTGCAAACAAGGACAATAAAAAAATCCAAATTACCGTGGCATCCTCAATATTTCCTTTCGTCAAAGTGATGCCCAAGCCCTCTTTGGTCTGCACTTGACCCAAGCAGTTTGGATCAGATACAACATGTTTCACAGGTGAACGCTTTGTGGTTTTGGTAGGAAGAGTTTGTGGAGCATGACTGACACCATTATTTCCAAACACCGTTCTGACAGCTGCCTCCATAGCCTGAACCGCACCGTCGTCGTCGTTCACAAAATGGATCTTCTTTAGGGTGTTGTCATCATATTTGTCATCACAGTATTCCTTCACTGCTTTGATGATGGTGGATGCACACAAATCGAGAGGAAAGCCAAGGTTTCTGCTGATGGCAGGCAGAGCCACAGAATCGCAGCCATGCTTTTCAGCAAGTTCTAAGATTCCTTTAACAGCTCTTTTCAACTGCGCCTGAGCCTTCTGGGGTTTAGCTTGATCAAACATGTGTTCCACTGCATGGATGACTTTTTTGCAACAAAGCTGACCCCCGCCCCAGTTATCACACAGTCTCCAGGGTTGAGCTTTCCATTCCGACTAATTATTTTGTCACATTCATCCTGCAACTGACGGCCAGCAGCATTAAGAAGTGCTCCTGCAAGACCTCCATTATGCTGCAAGTCCTGATTAGAAGCATTGACAACTGCATGCACTGGATAGCTGCACATATCTGCTTTGCAAACGGCTATTTCCACACCGTCAGTGGTCTGAAGCTGGTACACAGGTTTTGGTACTGGTCTTTGGGCCAAGTCATCCTGTCCATCACTACTCTCATCAACAAGCTGGACCAGGCAGCCAGTTTCATGAAAGAGTAGGCTGACATACATAGCTTCTTTACTCTGGAAGGACTTCTTCATTCCAGGCACAGTGATTTTTAAACTTTCAAAGATCACAGAAGAGATCACCGTATCAATCAAGGTCTTGCACTCTGCAACATCAACTCTAGAACCACTTAGACAAATTGCTTCCTTTCTGAAAGACACCACCACTTTGTCATTCACAGGCTTCAAACAAGTCAAGTCACGTTTTCTGATTAATTCAACTATGGCGTTGGGCTGGACCACAACAGTTTTCTTCCACTTGAGCATTCTGTGTTAAAAACTCATCAAGTTTACTGCTAACTGCTATGACACTATCTTTGTGACCAGACACCACAACTTGTGGACCAGTGGTGTTGATTCGAATTCTCCTGCATGGCTTATCGTTTTCAGTTTTTAACTGACTGACCAGGTGATTCCACTCTGGCGTCTTCAGGACATTTCTGTCTTCAACAGCAATGTATCGAGATATTAGCAGCTTTACCAGATGGTCTTCAGCATCATTCAGATCTCTGTCAGAAAACAGCAATGATCTGCACTCTGTTTGCATTGATGTCAAATGCTGCATTTATTCCGTTAGATGTGAGGAGAGCATTTGTCAGCTCCTCTTGTTGTTCATCCTTCAACATGTCAAGCACAAAGTTATCTATTTCTATATTCTGGCGTTTTTAATGCGTACATTTCATCATAAATTACTTTGCTTACTGCCAAAATCTCATTGCTTAAGCCAGTTACCATCAAGTCCGGACTATCTTTACTGAACGACATTTTGAGTTCTGGGTACACACTTAGCAGCTTGTCCCGAAGACCATCTTGACACAAGATGTGGAAAATCGACTGTGACACTTTGATCTCTTGGGTTACACCTGATTTCTCCCTCTGTACCTTTCTAACAATCTTATTCATGACTTCATAAAGAGCTTGCTCCACTCTGCTGACATCAGCCACAGGGCCTGCCACTGATAAGACACCACTGGCTTTATAAGGCACTAAAACTACATTCTCATTCTGTAGCGTCTGTCTGATTGCCACCTCAGACTCTTCCCATACTTGAGACTCAGGCTGAAGCTTCAGGGATTTGAACTTTGACAGAGCTTGTGCAAAGGCTGACTTCACACTATCCCCCACTCTTTGATAGTGGCTTTGGCATCCTTTTGCTGTAGCAGTGAAGACACAGGGTTCAATCGCACAGTAGACTGGTTGAGGTTCACGTTGCAGAAGAGTTTTTCCAAGTGACTTTGAATGGTCTTGGCAGCTGACTGATTGTCTTTTAGGTATCTCCAGACAGCATCGTCAATGGGTTGAGAGATGGCAGCAGGGAGTTTGAGCGGTGGCTCGTCTTTGCCATAGAGGGCTGTTCCCAAAGATTTGTAAAAAGGATAAACTCTGATCTCTTTCTGTTTGATGCAATGCTTCTTCTTCATGATTTTCTGAACAGCTATGGGGAGAAAATTACAATCAAATATTTTGTTGTCTAGAATTCATTTAGTGGTGGTTACCTCTGATGTTTACTATACTATAAGTATATTCACAGACTAATATTTAATATGTACTGTAACTGCATTACCTTCATGGTCTTTAAAGGTGATGATGGCAGACTGTTCCTCTTCATTGAGCACAACATTTTCCACATCCCCACCTGCATTCTCAAAATACAGGCAGAGAACATCTTCACCAAAATTCTGTAGGTCCTCAACTAAAAGTTGCTCTGTGGCTTCAAGAGGCTGGACTGATAGTCCCTTCTTTGTGAACGTCCTGTTTTGGGGGCATGTTGTCATGAAATCTGACCTTTCTGTGAGAAAGCGATAAAAAGTTAAGGTAGTTAGAATCATGCTTTTATAAACAATAAACACCTCTCATGGAAACATACATCAGCCTTGAGTAGACCTTTAGAAAGAGGAGCTGTTGGAGCAACTATGAAAGTTATTGATGTTTCTTAGGGAGAAACATGCTTCCAGCACATAGGACATAAACACCAGTGATTTATTGCCATGTGTTAGCTATACACAGTGGGCTTCAACTAAAATACTGTTTTTACACCAAAATTAGCACGTGTATGCTGGTTTTTTAAAGGCAGGTGAACCAGTTAAAAATAGGCAACTGACCTTTTATCTGCCTTATTTTACTGTTTCATGTTCGCTTTCAGGTGTATGGAAGTCAAGTTGGATACGAGGATTCATACATTGCATTTGGTGAAAACCACTCATTTCAAACATGGCCAGAGACAAGTCTGCCTTCTCTTGAATATAATGGGACAAAATAACACTTGGCTTGTGGTGCTCAAAGCACAAAAAAAAAAGAAAAAAAAAATTTCAAAACCAGTGTCTCTTTCCAGAAATCATGACCTGGTTACTCAAGATAATCCAAAGACCGTCTTCTGAGCAGTTTCATGTAGGAACTACTTTCTTTCTATTAGAAAGAAAATAGTTCCAGTAGATTCTACTACAGACAGAGAGTAGTTCCCACATGTAACTGCTTAAAACAAGGTCTGTGGTAGGATTTAATCCCAGGAAATGGGATTCCTGGGAAATCTAATTAAGACCATTTCATTTCCTGTTTCCCAGGAAATACAATGACAGGAAATGGGAAATTTTTTTTTTTTTTATTTATCTTTTTTAAACACAGAACATATTAAATATATTCAGAAAATGTAGGCCGACACTTTACTGTCATAAAACATGCAGCAGGTATGTGTGTGTGTGCTGTGCGCCAGTAAAACACAACACAGCCTATTAATTAACACAAAGCGCTGATTAAAAAGCACATGCATGGTCTGAGTCTGACCTTGTGGGATTGTGCATATACTAGTGCACAAATGTTGAAGTAAAAATAAAGAAATGTTATGTTAACTTCGAATGATCATTGATTTTACTAGCCTGCTATTTATTGATTTGTTATTACGCAAGGCTCACACTCGCAGCCTCAGCTCGTGGCAGCAGTGCAGCCATAGAATACAGGATTGTGGATTTGTACAGTGTTCTTTGAACATATTTTCTATCAGCAATAAAGTGTAAATATTGAATCTAACAGTGTGCATGTATGTGTGTGTGTCTCGCACTTGGCTGAGTGCGCACACACATCACAATCACAAAACACCCACATTTATGTTTAATAGCTGTGCGCGAGTGTGTCTTTAAAGTGAATCTCACTAATAAGAAAATGGAATTATTATTGTAATTATAAAGCCTAACTAGAAAATTTCGCATGAAATTTTGAGTGTGCCTGAAGGTCGCTGCTGACTAGTATCCCTGTACCAATATACTAATCATTAATAGCAGTAAATGTATCATTGAGGTTTTGTGTGTGTTTGTGTGTGAGTGTGTGTTTATGTGAATGTGAGTCTGTTTGTATGTCTGTGTGTGTATGTGCACGCTATCGCAGAGCATTTGTGTGTATATGGGTGAGTAGTGTGTTCTGTGTGTGTGTCAATAAGTCCCCTGACAGACAGAAAGAACAGCTTTTGTGTGTGTAATGAGAAGGTGTGTGAATGTTGTGTATGCAGAATAATGTTTCAGTTATGTAGAATATTGAATGTTGTTAAAAAGCTGAAAAAGAAAGAAAGAACACAGAAAGAGACAGACAGACAGAGAGTCTTTTTAAACTGTTAATAATTTCAAACCTTGAGCTGCTTCAGGTGTAATTCTCTCTGTATGAGGTTTTAAGTGCCAAAAAACAGCTTTAGGTCAATCCACCAATCAAAAGACAGGAACAGCCTCAGGTTGGTGAAATTGGCCGATCACCTGTGTGCAATGGCACAGTGAAATTTGAATACTGAAAGAACCAAAAGAAAGAAAGAAAGAAAGAAGAATTTAACTTGAAGCAACTCAAGGTTTGAATTTATGAACAGTTAAAATAGGCCGCAATCTAAAATGTCAAAATCGGACACAGACAGACAGAGACAGGCAGGCAGAGTGACAGAGAGAGACAGACACAGAGTCTTTGTAAACTGTTAATAATTTCAAATCTTGAGCTGCTTCTCGTGTAATTTTCTCGTATGTGATTTTAACTGCCAAAAACTCAGGTTGGTGAAATTGGCCAATCGCCTGTGTGTAACAGCACAGTGAAATTTGAATGCCCTAAAAAAGGCAGAAATTCCCTCTCAAACTTCAGCTGTTTAATGAAACACCATAACTGCTACAGCTACAAAAAGCAGACAATGAGCAAGAGGACAGGATGCTTATTTCTGTGGTGCGAAAAATGTGGCCATGCCCGTGATGGAAAAAAAAACTGGAATCATCTGCTTTCTTCCAGAAATTTTGGTCGCAGTTAACCTGGGAGTGAATGGGGCAGTTGGTTGGACTTGTTGTCCTATTAGTCCGCAGCCAGCCAAAACCATTTTACACAAAAAGCACATCAAAATGTGCAGAAAATTCGGGAATAGTGTGCTATGACTTTTGTTAACGATTCGCCAAACCCTTTCTGTGAAAATCGCAAAAAACTGTGAAAAATTTCCCATTCAAAGTGAATGGGATTTTTGTGAAAAACACACAAAAAAAAAATCACTCTTCTTTGACCTGGGGAGAAAAAAGGTCAGTGTGCATCTGTCAGAGCTGGTTGGATATACCTGTGCGTAATTTTGCACATAATAATGATGATGACAACGAATTATAAAATACAACACAATTTCAAGGTGCTTCTGTGGAAAAAATAACCACTTACATTATCTGCATGACATTTGCAGTTCATTTATTGCATTTCTTTTTTCAGCGTTCATGTAAAATAAACTATTTCCTCATGGAGTTGCTTTGGAGTCGTCCTGCTCTCTTCAAATACTGCACGCTCTTGCGCTTTCGAACCAGGAGATCTGTCTTCTCGCTTTAAAACTTTTCTCTTTGTTCCCTCCTTGTGCTCCGGGTGTAACTGCTTCTTGAAGGTGATGAGAGCTGACTCTGATTGGTTTATTGCATTTTCAGCCTAAACTCGCCAGTGAATTATTGAGGGGCAGGACAGGGCAGAATACTAGGGGTGGTGAAAAAAAAACGATTATTAATTAATCGCGATTATGTTATGGACGAGTATGAATAAATTATTAAATTTTCAAAAATCAATTATTTTTTGCATTATTTTATTTTGTAAAAATGCGGTCAACGGAAATTGAACGTCACGTGCCCAGTTCCAGTTCGCAAGTGCGTGCAGCGGCCAGAGCGCGACATCTCATTGGGACGTGCATATGTTTCGTTTTGGGCATCAAGGGGCTGCCACTGTAAATTTCCTCCGTTTTCTCTCTCCTCCTGTCTCTGTCTGGACGCCTGCTGCCGCGCTCACACAAAACAAGTGCTCCCTCCTCCCTCTGTGTGTCCTCATCATTTCATCAGAGCAGACCGCGATGAAAACAGCGACAGAAGTAACATTGTACCGCGTCGCACCACCAAACTTTCATAATGTGCAAATGTAGAACAAGTTTGGAGTTTTTTAAGAAAGCTGAGAAACTCTGCTGCAAATCATTTCTGTAAAACGTGTCTGACAGCAGAGAACAGAGACACGAGTCTGACCCACAGAGACGTCATGTGACTGTGAGAGCAGGTAACACGGAGCATCATTGTTCAAACACACTGATCAGAACCACAAAACTCTTCATATGAAACTGAGCAGCTGATCATCTTACTGCAAAAATACTCATATTTTAAACAGTTTGTAAGTTTGTTCACAGACACAACTTTGTTTCATTTTTTAATACAAAAATGTTGCACAATTGAATGTCTACTGGCCATGATTTTTCCCTAGATTTTTGCTATTAGAGCTTATTATAATTGTTATAAAAATCAGTATTAATCAAATGCAGGGGCAATTATGTGATATAGATACAATTGTATTGTCTTACATTTACAACTGTCCCTTTGAGGGCAAACCTAACGCTGATGTGGCCCAAGATGAAATTGAGTTTGACACCTGCTCTAAAGGAAATAAGCCTTCCATTTAATTGTTGTTGTTTAGTACAACTTGATCAGTCCACAACACAATGTGTTGTGTTCTCTAGTATATAAGCTAGTAAAGCTACAATAAGTTTTGCCAAGTTAAAACAAATAATTCTGAAGTTACAACTACACTACACAGGAAGTGCTTTAAGTTGTTACTCAATAAAAGAGTTAAGTAATTCAGCAACTGACTGTTTTTTTTAATGGTGCAATAACTTTGTGGTGTATTTTTGGGTTACTGTTGTCAAATGGAAAAGCAATAATCGCTAATCGAGAATCGTTAATAATCAAAAATCGGTTGGTAATCGAATCGGGACCTCAATAATCGTAATCGAATCGGATCGAGAAATCAGACAGATTAACCACCCCTACAGAATACCCCATCGCCCCTGGCGCAAGATGCCAAAGATGGATTCAGACACACCTTGAAAAAATAAAATCCATTACGCATCGTACTTCCCACTTGCGCTTTAGATCAGCGTGAGATAAGGCCCTTAGTGTTGCTTGAAATGACCAGGGCTTAGCTGAAGTTATGCCTTTAAAAAAAAAAGGTATTTTCCCAGGATTCCAGGGAAAATTGGCTTCTTTTCCCTGGATAGAAAAAGTCTAATTTTTGGGAAAAATATGAATCCCTAGTCTGTGGATTAGTTTGAGCCACCGGGTCTTGATTTTGCTGCTTTGAGCATCACAGGACTAATGCCATCTAGTTCCATTACACTGGAGAGAAGACAGACATCTCTATGGCTGATATCACCAAAACTAGCCAACTCACACAAAAACATTACAGATGGATAAATAAGCACTACAGTCCAGAGGGATAAATATGTATTTTTGATTTTGGGGTGCACTGTCCCTTTAAAGTGCCTTAACTGTTCATCAATGATTTAATAAGAATAACAGCAGTTTGTCAGGTTCTATTGTCAATACATTACTGATTCATTTTGGTATATTCTGGCATGCACATCTTGTATGTGTGTGAATTTTATATTAGCTACCAGTATGCAGGGTGAGGATGTCTCTGTGTTCTTGTGCTACCCAGTGGTGGTCTTGAGAACTGCAGGAATCAAGTCATTGCTCACCACTCGCAAGAACTAATTCATTGGTGTAATTCAGCTTAATGTTATGCCACACTGCAATGGTCAGGTTAACTAGCGTGATCAGCTGTCTGTCAGTGCATGGCGTGTCACAAATAAGTTTTCTCATACAAATTTAATTCCGCAAAACCAAACTGAAATTTATTGTGTAGCAGGTTGTGTCATCTTAAAACCTGAAAATCATCAGAGGTATGCTGGAGATTATACAGGCGCTCCTTTATGGTTTGGAAATGAACATTTCTGTATTTGTTGAGATGTTTGGAACCACTAACACACAACACACAAACAATGAATACCTTTCCACTTTGGAAAGTCACCACAGCAGAGGAGATGTCAGGAATGACTTCCAATGTGAAGCTTTGGGAGGCGGATGGAGAGTCAGAAGCCTTTAAAATGTTCTCCACCAGCATCTCCAGAGACTCCTGGCTTAACGTCTCTGAAACGTTTCCTATAACAGCGGAAGCGGAGCTGAGCTCTTCGTCTGCTGTCTCATCGTCTCCGCCTTTCGCCTCCGTCTGAACTTTGGCTGCAGGTGTGCGCTCATCAGCCGTTGATTGTTTGTTGTCCTCAGCAACATCCGCTGAAAATGAGACATGATAGTTAAGTGACTGCACACACTTTCCTTAAAGCAGTGGTTCTCAACCTGGGGCTCGGGACCCTCAAGGGGGTCGTGAGATCATTTCTTGGGGTCGCCAGATGGTTGTGCAGAATAAAATACAATAAAATAAAATATTGTGGCAAGCAGCATGGAAAGAGAGCCAGGGAGCAGCTCTCAGTGATGTCAGGCCCTAAAAGGATTTCAACTAGGCTTGTTCGGTATACCGGTACTAAATTGGTACCAGGGTACTGACGCATTTAAAATGGTACTATACTGCGCTTGGATGAGACCGGTACTTTTTTTTTTTTTTTTTTACGTTGCTGTGTGATGTCACCGCATTGTAATTTGCGCCGAGGCCAGCAAACCGGAGCGAGCAGGCCAGCGAGCGAGTGAGCGAGCAGCGTGGAGCAGCAAACAGAGCAGGAGTCTGGCGACAGAGAGAGATAAAGGAGAGAAAGAGAGAGAGAGACAGGAGCAGGGAGAGAATGGCAGCTGCTGCAACCTTCACCATTCCGCAACTCGTAGATAAACCAGGTGCGCGAAGTGCTATATGGAATTACTTCGGCTTTAAAACAAATGAGCACAGTGAAGCCATTAACACCGAAGCACCACTGTGCAAACTGTGTTACAAAACATGTCTGGCCAAGGGTGGAAACACTTCCAACTTGGCAAAACACTTGAAGGACAAGCACCCAGACCTGCATAAGGAGTTCAGAGAACGACAGGTAATAACTTATATACCCATGAAAAAAAGCCACATTCAGTGCTAAAAGCAAGCAGCGCCAGCCCCCTTCACTCTCTCCACAAAAGTAGCTCTGGAAAAAACATTAAAGCTGCATTGCAATTAGCTACCACTTTCTCTGGTTTAAATAGACTATTTATATTTTTTTATTTTATATTATTATATTATATTATATTATATTTATATTCTCACAGTGATTTTTAAACTTTTTGCCATACATGCAGACATGCTGATTCACGATAAATTTGAAGTGGTCCCTTAATTTTTTTTTCCAGAGATGTAAATGCACACATGCATGATCTTTATGAAGTAACAAACTTTTACATACACATTTAGCCATTTAATATGTTATAAAGACTACAGCATAGTAAGATACCATTTAAAGACATTGGTCCTACTTAAGACAGGCTGTATCTAATGAAGACATTTTTTAGGTTAATAATAATAATAATAATAATGACATTTTTGTGTTTTGTTTTTATTTGGAAAAGTATTGAAAAAGTATCGTAATACATGTTGGTCACGGTATCGATACCAAAATGTTGGTACCGTGACAACACTAATTTCAACATAAGGGACAAGCACTAATTTCTGGCCTGAAGAAGCCAGAGTGGAAGCACCTGCTCAGTTTATTAATTTCTAGCTTTCATGTGTTACACAGTAAACCCTGGACAATCAGACTGGAGGGTCACAAACACAAACCTGACTATTCTGTGGAGTCGTGACTCGAAAAGGTAGAGAACTCTGTTTTAAAGGACCGATGTATAAAATGTGTAAAATTTAAAACACACAAATAAAAAATCAATAATCAATAGCATCCCTACTACATAGTTATTGCCTGTTTATCATTATCTGACAAAATGTTTATGACCTGGTCCTGAACAAAACTGCAAAGTTATCAACATTTGTTGAAACTGTTTTTGTAAGTCTTTATAGCTGATTAACCACTAGGAGTCCTGCCAGTCTGTGCACACTGTCGGCACTGACAGGACTGGGAGAAGGGAGGGGAGTGACTTAGCAGCCATTTTAGACAGATCCTCACTGTTACTTAAAACATTAAGACACTGCTGGGCTGTGATCATTTATGTTGATATTACTGATGTTAATATGACATATAACCAAATACCGGAATAGACAACAATTGAGCAAAAGAAAGAGGAAGACACAAAGGGAGGGGGAGAGGGGGGAGGGGAGCACGACTGGACCAGTTCAAGAACAAGTATGTAGCAGAATGTTGCATCTCTCAAAACTCACCTATCAGGGAAGTTGTTCCATATGTGATTAAAATCATTAGAACCAACATTTAACAAAGTCTGGGCTGAAAAAGTCTTTACTGTTGAGTTTAGTGCCTAACAGCAGTTCTTTAACATGGAATAATTTTGAAGAACTAAAAACAAAAAGACAATCGGTGCTTTGAGAATGGGCGTGTGTAAAGATCTAAACCCGGGGCTTCTGATCAACTGCAGTACATAGTTTTGGAGGCTTCTGCTTGCATCAACCTCCATGTTCTGTTCAGCTAAAGGCTTGTGATGTCTAATTCCTTGGCTTTTACAACATATTTACTTGATGACTTCATGGACACATTTGCTACCACTAAAATAACAATGTGTGTGTGTGATTGAGTACATGTTAAATTATGTTTTTTTTTTTGTTGTTTGTTTTTTTTTTTAATTTTTTATTTATTAATTTATTCCGAATATGGAAATAGTACAAGGCTTCCTAATTACTACTAAACAATTTCTTTGCACAACATAATATAGAAATTATAGCTGCTGCGCAGCAATGGTCGGGGCCGGGCAATTTTAGGCAAAATTAGGCAATTCTGAGCAACAAGCAGAGTGTAGGAAGATGAAAAAAAGGTGGCATTCTAATGTGCGTTTCACATCAGTTGAGGCTTGAACTCACAATTTCTGGCACTAGAGACTCTGCATATTGACTGATAGCTAAGCCAAATAAACAGGGAAAAGAGACAAGGGATAACAGGGAAACGTGTTGATAAAGAGTATTTGTCTCTCCGTGAAACTGCCTGGATCATAATTATTTTAACCTTAGTAGTCTCTAATCCACATAGCATGATGCCTGAACATAAGGCTTTCACATTTGAAAGTCCATCCTGCCTTAGCTGAGACTTGAACTCACAACTTCTGAGGCTGAGGTCCATCTTCTATCTCACTGAGCTAATTAGCAAGTGACAGTTCATGTGTGGCTTCACAAATTGACTAAGCCAAGGATCAGGGTGCCAGGCAGCAGCCATCCATGCCATGGAAAAGCACATTTCAAAGTGAAAGTTCCAAAGCTGTAGCACATATGGTTGATTTGTTTGTGAATTTTCAAAGTTTTGAAATTTAGAGGTTTGCTGTAGCGCCACCATCAGGACTATTGTCTTGTGTTTCCAGTTGAGGACATCTGGCATGGGACTGGACCTTTGTGAAAAGTTTGGGTAGATTTCTCATATGGAAATGTTGTACAAGCTGAGGCTTGAACTCACAACCTTCAACACCAAGAACCTTCCTCTATCTCACTTCCGCTTTTTAGATAATGGGCACCTGTGACTACCATATTCAATTGCACTTTGTAATTTAATCGTGATGATTGTTATTGTTTTTTAATCTTGGTCTGATGATGTTGTTATTAACGTATCTTGCAATGTGTATTTAACTTGCACTGATGATTTATTTATGACGTCTGTCTTTTATGTTAAGGACTACAGATGGAAATTAGCTTTCCTGCTAAATCTGGTGCAGCCATCTTTTTATTTCCCTGGAATAATTAATGCCACTGCACGCTGTCCTGTTATAAATTAAATAAACTAAACTAAACTAAACTGAGCTAACTGGCAAATGGAAACACCACTTGTAGCTTCACAAATTGACTAAGCCAGTCACCTGTGTGCAAGACAGCAGCTGTTAGCGTGTAAAGGCAGATTTCAAATGGCTGTCAAAAATTCAGTTATTGAGACAAAAATCCCAAAATACACAAATTGCATCTAGACAGCATGGAGATGTTGGTCATTAGTTTTTAACAATGATTTATTGGCTCCAAAAGTGAAAAACTGATGTTTAAAAATGACATTTTTTGCATTGACTCCAATTGTTCGCATGAGAGTGAAATTCAAAATGCTGTAAAAAATTCAGTTTTTGAGATAAAATTCTGATATTTTCCAAACATCATCTACCATGACTCCAAAATTTTGTCATTTTTTTTCATGAACATTGAAAATGTATTTAGCAAGAATTTGCAAGTATATGTTTATAATACCGTTTACAGTCAAACATTTTGATGCACTGTAGGCTCAATTTTTTGATAAATCAAAAATCTGTGTGGATCGTTTGTGTAGGACAGTCTGAAGATGCTCTGTAGCAAGTTTGGTGTCAATTGAACAAAAATTGTGGGAGGAGATAGGTTTAATAAGTTTTACAGTTTTGAAAAAAACAGAGTGATGGACTTCATAATTTGCAATAGGTTTAAATGTACAAAGGTTTCTTCAGTATTGCAGCTACATTTTGGTGAAAGTTGTAAAGCTGTAGCACATATGGTTGATTTGTTATGAATTTTCAAAATTTTGAACTTTAGAGGCTTGCTGTAGCACCACCATCAGGACTATTGGCCTGTTTTTTAAGCTGAGGCAATCTGACATGGGACTGGACCTTTGTGCAAAGTTTGGTCATTTTTCGTGCATGGGAAGTAGGATTTCCTCGGAAGAAGAAGAAGAAAGAAAGAAGAACATTGAGGAAAACAATAGTTCTTGAACTGGTTGATATTTGGACTTTGCTTGAGTTCCTCGCTTAGACTGTTCCATAGCTTGACACCGGAAATAGATATACAGAAACTTTTTAAGGTTGTTCTTATGTTTTTGATTTTGAAGTTATATTCTCCTCTTAATTGATTGTGAATAGTCCTAATTGCTCTTTTCTGTAGGATGGTAAGTGACTGTAATGAAGTTTTGTACATATTTTCCCAAACCTCAGCACAGTAAGGTAAATATGTGAACCAGTGAACAGTAAAGTGTGCAAAGAGAATTATGATCCAGTAATTGTTTTGCTTTGTGTATGACTGCAATGCTTCTTGAAACTTTGGACTGTACATGTTTGATGTGTGGTTTCCAATTCAGCCTGTCATCTACTGTAACCCCAAGAAATTTGTTTTCATGTACCCTTTCAATTTCAACCCCATCTACTTCTATTCTCACCTTTGTGTTCACTGTGCATTTGCCAAATAACATAAACTTAGTCTTACTTACATTTAATGATAATTTATTCCAGTCAAACCATGTTTTTAGTTTTTTCATCTCCTCGTTTATAACTGTTTCCACTTGTTTGATGTTTTCTCCTGAACTAAAAATATTTGTGTCACCTGCGAAGTTGACCCATGTTAAATACATGGTCAAGTGTACTTGTTTTACTACTTATAAGGAATGAATCAGTGATCAATGTTTTATAAGCCTGGTGGCCCTCTGGGCCTGAGTTGGCCCCTCACCACACATAAGCATCTGGGAATTTTATTTTCAGGGGATGTATTTTTGAATATTTTCAAATCTCCAGTCGGCCTTTAGCCCTGAAATCTGTTATGGCTTTTTAAAATTCTCAGTTCTGCAATTTCAGTCATGATTATGTTATCACAGAAACTGTAGGGCCCTAGCTTAATGCTGTTGCTGGCCCAGGCCGCTGCCGGGCCAGGCCCCTGTCAAAAAGAACACTTAACCGTTGACCCCCGTTAAAAGATACTTGCCATTGGGCCTAACAACATTGCTGGGGAAACCCTGACAATGGCAAACCAAACTACACAAGTTTTACATGTTACATTAATTCATCACATTTACAAAACTATTAAGAATTTAAATTAACAAGGTTTAAGGAAATACAGCAATTCCTGGTTTAAGGCTGTCACTACTTCACTTTTGTACTTGATAATCATTTACCTTTACTGTATTTTTATGACTCTGTAAAACAGTTTGAACTGTCCCTGTGTATGAACTGTGCTATACAGATAAAGCTGCCTCGCCTTGTTTTTGCCAACATGTACAGACAGGATTTCACCTTTGGACTCATAAAGGACCCTACACATGATCAGAGGTAAAAACGCTTTGCGCTGGCAATCCCATTGTTTTCCTATGGAGAGAGCGGTGGCGTCCGACTAAGCGGTACCGCTACCCTCGGCGTGGCACGCCGCTCGGATCTGCTGCTTACCGCTGCGCTCAAAGTTCAAATTATTTGAACTTTGACCACATTTGCAGCTGAACTTTCAACGCGTAGCCATTAAGATAACAGCTCTATGTGAGGTGCCAGAAGCAACTCATACAAGCAGAGAAAAAAAGGGAAAAAAGGGAAAACTCATTCTCTGTGTGTCTGAGTTCCCCGAACTATATAATACCACTTTCAAAACGTACCACGATCTCGGTAGGAAGGGTTATGCATGGCAAAATGTCAATAGTAAGATCGGGCTATCAGGTTTGTGAATACTATACGTATACGTATATTATTGTTTTCCTTCTCGTCTTCTTTCCGGTGTAACAAGTAGTGTTAGTGTTGCCTAGCAACATTTAAAGAACAATTAAAGGCAAAAATGGCCAAAAAAATAACTTAAAAAAAAAAAAAAAGTGCAGTGATCTTACATTCTACTAATTAAGAACACATCACTTTCTGGCTTAAGGAATGCCCTCTGTTTTCACCTGAAACTGGTTTGTACTGTGAGCCACAAAGTTTAAATGATCACAGAAAAGTGTTGAAAAGAGGTGAGTAACTTACAGTAAATAAATTTACTACCTACATTAACCTGCATGCACAAAATTATTAACATATTATCAGTGGTGGACAGTAACAAAGTACATTTACTTGAGTACTATGCTGAAAGTGATATTCCACCTTTACATGATAACCCACTCAGTATGTACTCACCCCTATGCCGATGTGAGGATGGGTGAAGATCTTCAGTTCACAAAACAATCCTGGAGTTTTAGGAGAAACAGAGTAGCAGCCTCATCCAGTACAATGGCAGTGAATGGAGACCACGGATAAAATGTTTAAAAAAGAACAGAACAGAAAACAAACACAAAATGTCTCCATCCTGCTTGTGTGGTGTAATCCAAGTGTCCGCGAGCTGCGACATTAAAAATTAACCGCAAAAGACGCTATTTACGCCATGTTTTTAGCTGAAATGTCAACTGTAGCATGTAGTGGTAGGATGTAAACATGGCGTCGATCTCGCGAGACTTGTATATCTCTTAATGGACGCACATGCGGAAGTCTCACGAGATCGACGCCATGTTTACATCCTACCACTACATGCTACAGTTGACATTTCAGCTAAAAACATGGCGTAAATAGCGTCTTTTGCGGATAATTTTTAATGTTGCGGCTCGCAGACACTTGGATTACACCACACAAGCAGGATGGAGACATTTTGTGATTGTTTTGTGTTCTTTTTTTAACGTTTTATCCGTGGTCTCCATTCACTGCCATTGTACTGGATGAGGCTGCTACTCTGTTTCTCCTAAAACTCCAGGATTGTTTTGTGAACTGAAGATCTTCACCCATCATCACATTGGCATAGGGGTGAGTACATACTGAGTGGGTTATCATGTAAAGGTGGAATATCACTTTAAGTATATTTTTTGATTATCTGTACTTTGCTTTTTTTTTTTTTAAACTTATGACTTTCACTCCACCACATTTCAAAGACAAATATTATACTTTTAACTCTGCTACATTTCTAAGAAGGTTGTTGTTACTCGTTACTTTTAGGCTAAACAGAGCTTTGAAGTCAGCTGTTGCTGTTTTCTCTTTTCTGAAATGCAATTGGCTGCACGCTGTGTTCCTCACAGAAGGAAACCAAGCACAGTACCCGCTCTCAACTGAGATTGATGTAAAAGCAGAAGTACATCATCCAGGTGCTCTGTAACAAGAACAAGCAAACTCTCCCTCTTTCATTCAAACAAAACTCAGTAATGATGACAGCAGGAGAAAGACTAAATTAAATCTCAAGATGTTATTATTAATTTAAGAAAGAGAAATAATTCCAGGTAGGCCTTTAATGTTGGATTGTTTTTATCGCAGTGAAAAATACCACATAATTAATATATATATACTGTCCTGAAGCCAGAAAGAAATCTCAGTTATTTAACAGACTTGGAGAACTCCTTACAGTTTGCTTCAATCTAATATTATGTGGTGATTTTAATACAGTTATATCAGAAAATGACGACAGCTGTCCCTTTTGTTTTTGAGTACATTTATGTGCTGAGTTTCTATAGGTGTTTCTACAGGCTTTGTGTAACAAGTAAGTCAGTGCATCATTAGGTGGTTTCAGAGAGTTACAAGGTTCTGTACATGTATTGTGAAAACAATACAACAATGTATTGATATTAGAAAATGTACTTTGTAATCTGTACTTTTGAATACTTAAGTATTTTTAAAAGTAAGTACTTAGTACTTTAACTCGAGTACAATTTTGATTGAGCAACTTTCACTTGTAGTTGAGTAATATTTGACCAGGAGTATCTGTACTTTGACTCAAGTACTCAGGTTGAGTACTTTGTCCACCACTGCATATTATTAGTAGACTATATTGCCTAAAAATTAATATTATATTATCATTAATATGATAATTACAGCGGTAACCAAATAATGGATAAAACTGATATTTTTTCATGTATTTTTAAGATAAATTCCCTTCATCACATCTATATACTGTACTAAATGAGAAGATGCCGCCTGAAAACTTGTTTAGGCAGCAGGGTCCTTTTAATACAGAAAAAAACTCTGTTGTGTGTGTGTGTGTGTGTGTGTGTGTGTGTTGTTGGGACTGCACAAGAAGCAATCACACATTTATCAAACAAAAATCACAGTTAGAGTTCAATATGGGCCAAATTTGTCTTAATCAGTACTTACATTTCTGGCTGAGTTTATCAGGTGGAGCTTCCTGTATAGAATGAAAAGAACACAAATATTTTAATCATCTCTCTTTTTTAATTACTTTGGCATCTTAATAGTAACTTTTTGTGCTCACTCACCTGCGTCGCTGTCTCATCTGTCAGTAAGCGGACTGTCACCTTCAACACGCCTTTATCCAGACTGATCTGATGCGCCTCTTTCCCCAAAACATTTCTCTGGTCTGTGAAAATCAAAAAGTCATTAAAGAAGTGAACTACTAACATAACTTTTTTGTTTTTTAATGATCAAAGTCACTTTTACGGTCTAGTTTGTGTGGCTAAACTCACCCTCCTCTCTGCGGAAGCGCAGCACCGCTGTCCGGCTGCCGTTGTCATATTCAACTTCACAGTCGCCACCGTTGGATTTCTTACTTTGAAAGTATTTCACTAACTTGTTTTTTAGTCTCGGTACGTTGTTTTCTTCGAGCTCGACGAGCAGAGCATACGAATACGCGTCTGCCATCGTTGCTCGCCCAACACCCTCTGCCTGCTTTACTTTCACTTTGGATGAAATGAAACGGGGATTGATTCGACCCTTGTAGCTTCATTTTACTGTATAGATATGTCAATGCTATCAGTTTTCATGGCAAGGTGACTGTATTTCCCACAATGTGTGAGAAGAACCAGCTTTAAAGGGACATTTAACACTAAAATCAAATGATATATTTTCCTCTGTACTGTAGTGCTGTTTATTCAGTCAGGAACACTTTCATTATAGATTTAACCATTTATTGCAACAAATGGAAATACACTTATGCTTGGCGTCTATGGCTCCACCCATGAATATACAGTCACTAGTGAGCAGAGAGTCATTTAAATGGGCTCCCTTGCTGTGAAAATTGGTTGTAATTGGAGTGTAACTGATTACAAATTATTCAATCAACTGGCTGAAAATGACTTCTGTGTCCTGCATGAACTATCTAATTTAGATAGTTTTGGAGATACGGGCCGTAGAGATGTCTGCCCTCTCTGGAATAGAATGGAACTAGATGGCACTCGGCTTGTAGATTATCTGGAGTAACTGGGTCATGATTTCTGGAGGGAGACAGAGCTTTTGAGTTTTTCAAATGTTTTTTTTTTGCATTTATAGTGCCATCTATTTTTCTACAGCCATTATCTCCAAAACTCAGAATCTCACACTAAAACTATCTAGATGGAGATATAGCACTACAGAAATACATCAATTCTGATGTAATACATTAAACGCCACTTTGTCTTCAATATCAGACGAAACACCAAAAATTATTTGCAGCTACTGTTTCACAAAAATTATGGAAAGGAAGAAAACAGGCCACGTACCACTGTGTGATGCCTTTGGTTAGATCCAACTGTGAGAAATCAATCAACACCTGTGGACAGGAACAGAACTTGAAAATTCAGTCAATTATCCAGACCTAGTTACACACCCATATTGGTTGAGACATTGGTTCTGCAAAAGGGGAGTCACAGTTTCAATATTAGAGGGAAAGTTGAGCTAACATGAAAATTCAGTCATTATCTCCTCACCCTCATGCGTTTGAAGGTCAGGTTTAGTTTTTTTTTTGTCCACAAAACACTGCTGGAGTTTCACAGGAAAACAGCGCTGCAGAATCTCCCAAACAATTTAAGTGAATGATGACCAACATCCAAAAAAATAAATGAATAAATAAATAGTTGACTTGAAATAGATCAATTACACCATGTTTTTAGCCTAAATCTTCACTGAGGAGCTTTAGCTTGGAGCTTCGTTCACGTGCATGTGCACACCGTCTGGACTGGGTGCGGTGTGACGCTGTGCACACGCAAGTGAACAGCATGTCGGAGCTCTAGGAGACTTAGATTACACCAGACAAGCAGTATGGAGGCATTATATGTTTTTTTTTTTTCAGTTGTTTTTTTACATTTGAAAACAGGTCACCATTCACTTGAATTGTTTGGGAGTTTCTGCAACACTGAATTCCTGTGAAATTCCAGCAGTGTTATGTGGACTAAAAAAACTAAACCCAACCTTCAATCAGCATGAGGATGATTAGATAATGATTGAATTTTTCATTTTTGAGTTGTGACGACCCCTCCTCTTTGCACCAGGTCTCCTTGTTTTGTTGCTGCTGCTTTCCTCTCTCTGTCTGCAGGAGGGTTGTTAGCGGGATGGGCCACACCTGGGCCCGGTGTGCTCTCCCCCTTGAAATAACTGCCTCAGCCTGCAGTCTCCCTCTTCTCCTGCTGTCACCTGGACAGACAACACCTCAGCAGCATGAGCTCATCCTGAAGTACTTTTCGTTTCTTGCACACATACACATCCACACGCACCCATACATGCACTACACCACTGAACCACTGATTCTCAGACATTCTATTGATTTGCTTGTTTTTTTGCTAAATAAATTAAGTTCTTTAGCCCACCACCTCGTGTCCGTCTACCTTTATGTTGCAGCCGGTGAGCCAGGCTGTAACAGAGTGAACTATCCCTTTAAACTGCTGATACCTTTAAAATCTTGTGACATCACAGTCAGCATTACCTACCATGCCAATGTCCTTTCTCTCCCATGTGTAGAACATCTTGTTGTTTTTCACTGCTACATCCAAATTCCTGGTTTTTATCTCTTGAAGTGGCACATCAAACTCAAACCTGTGATAAAAGAGGGACGGTAGAAAGTTCAAGACAGCCTCTGAATCAGAGCAACTATTGCTGGTCAAGAAATCAAGGTAAAAGCAAGGAGAGAATATGTCATGTTTGCATACAAATGTGTGATTTAGGGTGAATCCAGTAAATTTACTTGTCCTCTTCTTGACATGTGTCTTCTTGTGGTGTCTCCAGGTTTGATCCGGGAGCAAATACAGGCAGACGTAAGAGTCGGTGCCATTGTTGCTGCAGGGGAATAAGTTCCTGTAGGCAACAGGTACACATGGTTCTTTTGAACAACTCAGCCTTGTGAATTTGAAAAGAAAATCAATTCATTTGCAGCAATTTCCTCCTTTGTTATGTTGGATTCAGTCACATCATTCTGACTAAAATAAGTATCCTCAACACAAAAATGTCTGATCTGGTCTGAAAACGTCTTTTTTCTGCCATTTTATCCACATTAATAGATGAGTGAAGTTTAATTTTTAATTGTCTAAAGTTGTTTTAATGCCTTGGAGTAACCCTGTACCATTACAGATTCTCCCCATGACACTTGTGATATTGTGTATTTAGGTTTATATATTGTTCAACCAATATAAGATGGGGTGAGAGATGCATTGACTGTACAACTATTTCATTAGCCACCAACACAACAAACGGTTAAAACACGCTGTATGTCAGGAGAGACAAACTGAAAACAAGGATTTAAATGTAACACAAATGATCAAACACTGAAATGTGACTCACTTCTTTAGTTCTGATACGTTGGTTCGATAGATTGTTGATGTAAAGTTTATTTATACATGCTGACATTCTTTAACACATTCATTCCTATAGACTGTATCTGAATGGTGGCCTGAAGGTAACATCCAGACAAACAAACTTATGAAGAGTTCATTTATTATGTTTATACATTTTTTTGTTTTTTCATTTCAAATGGTATAAATTTTAAAATGGTGAGGCAACTGAATGTGTTCCATGAATGTTCTAATATATTTAATTTAAAATTTTAAACAATAACTGTTTGTTCATTCCTTACCATTATAGTACGTCGTTGCTTTAAGGTGACACCCTTAAGTGTACTCTAAAAAATTAATTTTTGAAAATTTCTTTAAATTATATTTACTTGGTCTATTTTATGACAAAAAACATTACTTTTTTTTTACCAACTGGCATCATAATGTGTACCATAAAGGGGTATGTACTGTTATTTCAACTAAGGACCTGTTTAAGTTGTTTTTTTTTAAAAGGGAGGTTTTACTCCAAAACCAAAAGTACATATGTGTAGTGCTTATCCATCTAGATTGTTTGGTGTGAGTTGCAGAGTTTCAGATATTGACCATAGTGATGTCTGCCTTCATTCCAGGATAATGGGACTAAAGTGCAGAAAGCTTGTGGTGCTCAATGAACCAAAATAAAAGATAATCCACAGACCTGTGAGAAGGTTCATGGTGGAACTATAGTAGAAAAAAAGAAGATTTGGTAAATTCCGAAGTATTTCTGGTAGATTCTAATGCAGAAAGAAAGCGGTTCCTACATGAAACGGCTCACAACAAAGTATGTGGATTATCATGGGTAACAAGGCCATGATTTTCAAATGTTTTTTTTTGGCACTTTGAGCACCAGAGGCCGAGTGCCATTTAGTTCCATCATATTATAACAGATGGCATCTGCCGATAAAACTCAGCGACTCACAGCAAAACTATCTAGATGGATAAATAGCACTACAGGTAAGAAGAAAAATATGTATTTTTAATTTTGTGGTGAACATTCCCTTAAATATAATCACATAGAAATGGAAAGCTGAATATCTGAGGTTCAGGGCCCGTTTCCCAGAGCCTTCGTAGCACTGCGTGCTTCCTAAGTTGTATCTTAAAGTCTCCCTTAAGCTTATGGGCTGTTTCCCAGAGTCTTCTTAGTCAAGATATATCTTCTGAAAGGTATCTTAAGAAGGGCGGTCTGGACCACTCGTAAGCGGTCTCTTAGTGATGTGCTCTGTTCATCCTGTCACAGTTTTAGCTTTATTAGGCCAAAATTATACTTTTCAAACCAACAGTTTTAGTATAGCGCACATCAAGGCTACTTGCGCAAATTACATCATTAGGTTAAAATTAACTTAATGAAAAATAATAATTAATATTGCATATTGTGGTTATATATGGTTATTTATTTATTTATTTATTTATTTATTTGAGCTAAATAACTGAGGATATGTTTTTTTTTTCTGAGTAGGCTATGTTGCTATATTATTCTTAAGGTTTAATTTTCGTGCGGGTTGGTGTGTTTTGTTGCTCTTATGTGTGTGCCATGAAGTCACACGTCTGTGACCATTAGTGCGTTTAATACAGTAAATTGTGTCTCTACCATCTAAATGAAACACACAACACGATGTCTGCCACCTGCTCTGTGTGGAAATACTTCAAAATTTTAAACAATGAAAATGCAAATTGTGCGCTGCGCTGGAGGGATAAAATCCGCTGGACTGATGTTTGCTGCGACATTTCCAGGTGAAATTTCCAAAGTTTCAAAAACACTGAATTCATACTTTATCCAAAACACATCTGGGTGAAATACTGCAGCATCTGATGGATTTACCTTCAGAAATTGGCTGTGACAAAAAGAGCCGCTCACTGAAGAAAGATGCCAAATTCTCCTGAATAATCCATCCAAAGCCTCACACAGAGTGAGTGAGAACTTGTTGTTAGATTTCTACTTTTTAACTTTGAGTGATCATAAACTTTATTAAGCCGACTATGTTGAACAGTGTAGTGCGCACAGTGGGAGCTGTCTACTGCGCTCAGCAGCCGCATCTGAACGGAACGGAAAGTAGAATCTGTTTCAACTCAATATCATGACTTTAAAAGCACCAAATGACTTGATTTAATGAATTTCGTTAGTTTAAAATATGATGAATTGTAAAATATCACTTCCATGAGCCTATTCCTTCACACAATAACAGATCACAGACAGTTAATTTGGCATTTCATCCTCGCGTGCAGCCGCAGCGAAGGTCAGGCTGCATGCAGCATGCACACTTTATATTACGTTCAGTATAATGTTGATTAATGTTGAAATTGCGGTCTTGCACCTCAGAAATAATTAGTAATACCACCAGATAATAGACTAAAGTGATAATGTCGTTGAAATGTGTCATTTTCGGGAAAATGTGAATCCCTACCCCTCACCTCATCACATTATATGTGCTGATATTTTAATTCAAAGATGGCGCAACTGGTAGAGTATGAGCATGTATGGTGATATGTGTTTCATGTTTTGACACTGCAGAATATCTGAGGCTGTACACTGACAAAAATGGGTATTGAAAGTACAATGATGGAAAAAGAGACAAACACTGCTGTTGTAAATGTTTCAATAACAAAAACATTGTCGATGAGCAGCAATCACGTTTCTCTGCTTCATCATTAGTCTCCTTGTTTCTAAAGGGATGCGCATGTAAGTCATTTTTTTTATTGTGATATGCTTCAGGCGTATTAGGATGGGGATCTTTCCTGAAACGCTTGTCTGGACGGAAATTTGGTTTTAAAGCGCTGCTTTTAAAAATACCTGTGTATGTTTGGACCAGGCTTCAAATAGATTAGCAGATGATCTTTAGGAGGCATAGCCTCATTTATGATAGAATATCTGATGGCGGTAAAATTGTTATGGCAACACTTCTTATGTTACAACGTCATTTATTTATCTTTATAAGTGATCAATCGATGCATGCATACACTTAATACACTTTCAGCACTGTGGTGAAGGACAGCTCCAACTTACGATGTACCTTAGCAGCTCTTCCTTAAGAGCACCAGCTAAGGGACAGTTTGGGAAACACTGGCAGGAAAATAAGTTCCTTTGCTAAGGTATACCTTAGAGACCTTCGTAGAGCGCTAAGATGCATCCAAACTGGGAAACACGGCCCTGGATGATGAGTTTGTTCCTCAGGGTGGCATAGCGTACAGTCAGGTGGATCTCCCCAAATGAACCCTGATGGTTCCTGATGGCCCTGTAGTGACAGAAAGATTTTTATTACTCAACTCTTACTAAAAAATCATATGGTTTAGTTCATGGTTCGGGACGTCAGCACACTAAAGGTGTGAAAAAGACGTAGACACGCAGAACAAAAGTATAGACTCACTCTGGATACTGAGCTCCCTCTGAAACGTGACGACACGATGGAGTTCTCTGACAGCAGCCTGTGGGAGTCAAACCGACGCATGTTTGATGTGGAGGGAGAGGACCGATAGGTTTCAGAAGCCAGGAAGGAGCCCTGGCAGTAAGTCAAATAATCTCCATTAAAGCCATTCTGGGAATCAGCTGCCTGGCTCACAGATGAGAATTGGACGGAGGGGCTGGTCTTGGAGGACTGTGCTGGAGAGGAGGATGTAGCGGCGGAGGGCATGGATCCAGGGCCATTACCTCCTTGGCTGGTTTGTGCTCCCTGTTGTTTGCCTTGTGGAGGAGGATTGAGGACAATCTTGGGTGGAGGCTTTTCCACAGTAAGAACCTATTGCAGGATTGAGGACAGGGCTAATGTCAGTGACAGTATCCAAACATCGCTGCAAGCTCTCATTAGCTAGGTGCTGGTTAAATAACATCAGAGTTATTTAAACTGGAAATAGACGGCAGCAAAATGGAAATTCATCAAAAGGACAACATCAGTACATTTCAACCTGGACAATATTTTGCCATCAAGCAAACGTCAAATTCAAGCACTTTTCATGGTGCATTTTCAAGCTTTTCCAGCACCTTCCATCTGTGGTAAGTAACATGTTTATACACATATACAGTGTTGTGCATGAACATGCTAAAACAGCAGCATTCATTGAAGGTGCTCATATTTTTGTTGAACTGAACAAATCAGTTTGCAATTAATGAACGTGACCATGAGCATCGTTCACTCCTGAGAGAGATAATGGCGCTCACATCAGCTGATTAAAAAAACAGTGTGATCACAGCAAAGAGAGAGAGTGTGTGAATATGGAGAGAAGTGTGGACGAGATATAAAAACTTTCTTTGATCATGACACCTCATGTTTCTCTATAATTCTGTGGTGTATCAGTGAAGTGTATGGCAGGCAGGAGTTTGTTAACAGTGAGAAACAGATAGATCCACGTTAAATACTCATTTCCAAATGTCTATCTGTGGAAGCGCATTTCTGACAATATGCTGGAGAAAATAAAGATATTTAAGTATAAATCATTATAATGAGAAACTTAACAAAAACTTAATAAAGCTAAGTCTTTATTTTAAGATATTAAATAATTATTTTGAGATATTAAGTCATAATTTACAGAAAAATCAGTATTTTAGGATAGGGGAGACCAGGGACAATTTTACTTTTCTAATTAACTCACAGATTACTTGAAATACACTAGTCATCTTTCATTATAAGAAACTTATATAGGTGTATACATATACATACATATATATATATATATATATAGATATACCATTGTGACCTTGGTGGGGGCAATTGTTACAGTATTTGAGGGCAGGTGAAGCACAAAATAAGTCATATTAACTGACTGTATGTCAAATAAGAGCACACCTTAAAGTAACTGAATTACTGCTGTAGTATTCATAATGTTACTTGAGGCTTTTTTTTCTGCATTCAAAGGAAAAGTCTGTTGCTATTTTTGTAGAAGACCAGGCCACTATTCTAAGATTTTAATATTTGAATTGAGTTGAAAGTCAGTTTACATTTATATATAAAATATACACAAACACATTCACGTGAACTAGTTCCTTTTAATCTCTAACCTGAACTGTGAGCCTGCTAGTGAGTTAGTTTGTGATAGAATTCTACAGAAGGGTGTCAGATTAAAGGAAGACACAACAAAGTTTCATGTTTCAAAATGTGTCACCTGTCTGTAAGCAGATTTGGTATCCTACATAGCCTAACTGAGACAATATAAAACAGTCTCTCAAACAATTACTAGACAAATAACTAAAATTTCAAGAAAATCCTAATCCAATAAAATCATTTTTTTAATGTTTCATTTTCAAACCAACACTCATTGAAACAGCAACCTCATTTTAAAAGTGTCTTTAGCTTTCAATACTTTTGTAGTTTCAAAATAAAACTGTTTGTTTGATAAGTCACATATATAACCTTTATTATTATTATCAGACACAAAATATCTGCTTGTTGACAGATTAAAACTTCAACGCACAACATAAGACTAATATATCAAACGTTAAATATTACGATTACACAGATAATTAATATTTTATACAACACGTGGTGTTTGTTGTCAAAATTAAGAGCCAATCAGAGCCTGCCAGTTCGTCGATCTCGTGAGGTTATCGTTGCCCACGTGTGCATGACATCAGAGCAAGTCGGGATCAAGTTGGACACAAATCTAACCGGTACTGCCACTGAAGTAAATTGGGAAAAATAAGTCACACAAGCTTAAAAAATCAGTTCTTTCGAACAGTAAAGCGGATGGTGGTTTCGAGGTCCTGGATTTCGTTGATAGTGTTAATACCTTTAAGATTAACGGGTTGAAGAAGTGTCTTAAAAATCCTGATTCAATTTGGTACTTCATCCCAAACTACATTTTAAACAAGATTGGAGGTCTTTCTTTTCTTTTGAAATGTAATTTTTTGCCAAGTAGATTGCCTCTCAAGTTATCAAAATTCCATCAACAAACCCTTTTAGAAGCTGGCTTTTGTTCATAATTTCTCACCTCACAAATTTCTCTGGAATAACTGTGACATTTGTATCAGAAACAAATCCCTGTTCTTTCCTAAATGGTATCAAAGAGATATGAATCATATTTGTGTGTATATATCATATCCATCTTTATGTCATATTAACTTATATATTACATATATTTAAGCAATACATCACGACAGGCCGTGATATACGCTCATTATACCACAGCTAAGGGGCGTTCTATCACGGACTGGAGTGATGTATTGCTTTTATAAAACGGTTACCAATAATGGCAATATGAAAGAGGAATACACAATAATTTTCATGTAGTTTTTAATTAAACAGAAATGCATATTATCTAATAAAATAGCCCCGCTGTGAAAAAAAATAGTCCCACCTCTCCGTACGTTAGCTCTGCATGTCGTCTATTCCTCACCTTTTTTTCGGGAGAAAGTCACTGCTCAATCAACTCTACCATTGTTAACCCTATCTGGAGGTGAAAGGTAACCTTAAACATGTGAATTCAGCTAATTTAGTCTATTTGTTAACGTTGTCAAAACACCGCAGCAACTTTTTGCTACCTACTGTAACAGTTTGTTGTCATGGAAACATTGTTGCTTCCCTGAAGCGGAGTGATATGCTGTGATAAGGCTTTTTAGAATAGTAGCTGTGGTATACGCTCATTATATCACAGTTAACAGCCAATCAGATTGCCGGATTTCACCTTTCCGTTTTATAATACATATTTAACTTATTTTCAGATTCCTGGCAACTGGAGACTTGTTCACCACCATTGCCTCCAGTTACCGAATGGGGATCTCGAGAGTGGCAGGGATCATCCCAGAGGTCTGCCAGACGATTTGGGAGAGCCTTGTGGAGGAGTTCCTCCCTGTCCCGAAGGCGGCTGACTGGAGGGAAATAGCCCGGGGTTTCAGGGAGAGGTGGAACTTTTCCAAACTGCTTGGGGGCCTTGGATGGCAAACATGTCGTCATCCAGGCTCCAGCCAACTCCGGCTCGCAGTTCTTCAATTACAAGGGCACCTACTCTGTCGTCCTCCTTGCCCTTGTAGACGCGAGCTACCGCTTCCGGGTGGTGGATGTGGGGGCTTTTGGCCGCAGCAGTGATGGGGGCATCTTCGCTGCATCTGCATTTGGGCGTGCTCTGCAGGAGGGGACTCTGGATCTACCAGAGGATACTCCTCTACCCGGTGCAGAAAACCTGGGCCCCATGCCTCACACTTTTGTGGCAGATGAGGCTTTTCCTCTCAAGTTAGTGAAATTCTTTTAATGGGTCATTTATTACTGTGTAGTATGGTTTATCTAAATATTCCACACAATTAATTCTTAAACTACAACATGCTTTCATAATAGTATTATAGTCAGCATCTTTAAAGTTATTCCTAAACATTTTAATTGTATTGAATATTATATAGTTTTATTTCAGCATTATGTTAACATTTTTTAATCCAAAAATTACATGTAGGTTTAGTTATCTTACATAGTTGTCTTCGATAATTTGTGTATATTTGCTATTGGGTGCTGTTGTTAAATTTGTTGTTGTTCTTTTTCTGTTACAAGGAGGAATTTGCTCCGGCCCTACCCTGGGAGAAACGTCTCCAGGTCTGAGAGGGTGTTTAATTACCGCCTCTCAAGAGCCTGCAGAGTGGTGGAGAACGCCTTCAGCATCCTCGCTGCCCAGTGGAGGATCTACCACCGGGTGGTCGGAGTGAAGCCGGAAAATGTTGACTGGGTTGTGAAGGCCACTGTGGCCCTTCACAATTTCCAGAGGTGGAACTTGACACCACAGGCACCACAGGAGGAAGCTCAGCCCCCCCCCCCCCCCTGCACTGCAAGAGCTGCGAAGGGTTGGCTCCAATCGTGCCTCCCAAGATGCCCTTGCTGTGCGGCTCTTTTAAGAGCCAACTATTTACTCTTTAAGAGCTTTTCCTGATCTTTATTACTGCTTTGTTAATGCAAGGACTAGATAGCCTCAGTTTATAAAATAGTCATATCTGCAGATAAAATACACTGCCTGGCCAAAAAAAAAGTCGCCACCCAAAAAAAAGGGGTCATACACTCTAATATTTCGTTGGACCGCCTTTAGCTTTGATTACGGCACGCATTCGCTGTGGCATTGTTTCGATAAGCTTCTGCAATGTCACAAGATTTATTTCCATCCAGTGTTGCATTCATTTTTCACCAAGATCTTGCATTGATGATGGTAGAGTCTGACCGCTGCGCAAAGCCTTCTCCAGCACATCCCAAAGATTCTCAATGGGGTTAAGGTCTGGACTCTGTGGTGGCCAATCCATGTGTGAAAATGATGTCTTATGCTCCCTGAACCAGTCTTTCACAATTTGAGCCCGATGAATCCTGACATTGTCATCTTGGAATATGCCCGTGCCATCAGGGAAGAAAAAATCCATTGATGGAATAACCTGGTCATTCAGTATATTCAGGTAGTCAGCTGACCTCATTCTTTGAGCACATACTGTTGCTGAACCTAGACCTGACCAACTGCAGCAACCCCAGATCATAGCACTGCCCTCACAGGCTTGTACAGTAGGCACTAGGCATGATGGGTGCATCACTTCATCTGCCTCTCTTCTTACCCTGATGTGCCCATCACTCTGGAACAGGGTAAATCTGGACTCATCAGACCACATGACCTTCTTCCATTGCTCCAGAGTCCAATCTTTATGCTCCCTAGCAAATTGAAGCCTTTTTTTCCGGTTAGCCTCACTGATTAGTGGTTTTCTTAAGGCTACACAGCTGTTCAGTCCCAATCCCTTGAGTTCCCTTCGCATTGTGCGTGTGGAAATGCTCTTACTTTCACTATTAAACATAGCCGAGTTCTACTGTTGTTTTTCTTTGATTTGATCTCACCAAACGTTTAAGTGATCGCTGATCACGATCATTCAGGATTTTTTTCCGGCCACATTTCTTCCTCGAAGACGATGGGTCCCCACTATCCTTCCAGTTTTTAATAATGCTTTGGACAGTTCTTAACCCAATTTTAGTAGTTTCTGCAGTCTCCTTAGATGTTTTCTCTGCTTGATGCATGCCAATGATTTGACCCTTCTTAAACAGACTAACATCTTTTCCACGACCACGGGATGTGTCTTTCAACATGGTTGTTTAGGAAATGAGAAGCAACTCATTGCACCAGTTGGGGTTAAATAACTTGTTGCCAGCTGAAAGATAATCGCCCATGCAGTAATTATCCAATAGGAGGCTCGTACCTATTTGCTTAGTTAAATCCAGGTGGCGACTTTTTTTTTTGGCCGGGCAGTGTATATCTAGTACAACAAATACTGTTTGCCTTCAAAAAAAATATTTTATTGAACACTGCACACTGAAGACTGTGTGTTTGTGTGTGTGTGCGTGTGTGTGCGTGCTGAGATGTTGGGGGGGGTGGCACTATGAAAACTCAGCACAGTGAAGTGCCTGCATGATTTCTATTTTAACTAAGCTCCTCTTCTCCTCTGACAGACTCCGGAGACGAGGAGCAAAGCTGAGCAAGAAAAGCTCCTCAGCATCCGGCTGCTTGCTGAGAAGCCCCATCACCTCCTTCTCAAACTCATCTTCCTCTCTCTGCCGTTTTCTTTTTGTTCCCCTAGATGGACCTGGGGTAGGAGGAGGGGGAGGCTGGCCGGTCCCTGCAGGTGGTGACAGGGAGGATGAGGTGCCTGGCAGTGGCACTTCCTCTGGGGGAACCACACTGAGGTTGAGGGTGAAGGTCTCCTCATCAGGATCCAGTGGGGGTGGGTGGGCGGGAAGTGGGGGTTGGCGGGCCTAAGCTGGAGGTGGAGGGGAAAGAACTTGGGGTGGGGAGGGGCGAGCTTGGGGTGAAAAGGGATGAAACTGGTGGTGGTGGTGGTGGTGGTGGTGGTGGTGGTTGGGGGGGGGGGGGGGGGGGTTGGAAGAGGTGTGCCTCTCCACCACACTTGGCTCCAGGAAGGACAGGATACTGAAAAATCTCCAGGTCACTTGCTCTCCTCCTGCAGACCCACTCCGCTTCTCCCTAGCTGCCTTTCTTTCCTTCATGTACCGGTCCCTCAGGTTCTTCCATTTCTTTTTTAGGTCTTCCACTGTAAATAGTTAAATATGTTTTAAAAACTTCTCTATATCAAACTGTGCTTGACAGTGTGTGAACATTAAGTTTCTTTGTCTGTTTGGGTTTTTTTTTTCTCCAAATAAAATGTGTGTGAATTAAGTTTTATATTTTCCTCTTTCTGATAAACTATATGGACTCCACTTCCTTAGCTGCTGCTCCTGCTTCCTGTCTCACATTATTGGATAAATTGATCAATCCAGGTGTGTCTGACAATTGTGACTACTCAGACACACCTGGATTAACCAGGAAGTAGTGGAGCTGTGCATAATGCCAATTGTTTATCCATAACCCCTTCTGTTATCTGCTTCAGGATAGGTGCACAAGCTCTGCTACTCCCTGACAGGAACACAGCTATTTCCTATCCTATAATATTGGGTTGAGTGATTGATCAGTTGTGTAGCACCTTTGCAGTCTGTCAAGAAGTAGTAGTAAATATATTTCTGGCCTTTCATTTAAAAAAACATCTGTGCTATAGCTAATATAGCCTATTTTAAGCTAATATTTACTGTTAAAAGTAAACCTTTCTAGCCTATCATTTTCAACAAACCTGGCAAATTCAGCAAATCGCTGATCTCCCTCCATCTCTGTCCCTTCCTATTCAGGTCACGGTATGTGGTGAGTCTCGTGTCCCAGAGCTCTGGGCGCAGTGAGACAAAATAAATGAATTTGTCCTCCATATCTATGATCGGACTGTAGCTCTGCTTCCGCGCTCTTTTGTTTTTCAAAAACCGGCTTCTCTCCTATTGGATGCGCCGAGATGTCGTCACAGCGTGCTGCGCCCAGATTAAACATTTTTCAATTCGGGCGCAACGGCAGACGGCGGCAGACGGCGGCAGACGGTGGCAGGCGCCCCCCTCGTGCGCCGCCGAGCTCGGCGGCAGGGCAGCATGCTCTTGCGCTGCGGCAGCACATACACAATGAATGGGTTTGCCGCCGGCCGCCTGCGCTTCCCGCGTTCGGTCTGAAGGCCCCATTAGTCACATTCACTAACTTCCTTCCTCACTCTCTAACATATCCGACATATCCTGTGTTTTCCTAGAAGTTACAGCAACAACCAGCTAGTAAGAAACTAATTGCTTGAATATATTAAGAATTTCTCTGCGTTTGAACATTGTTGGAAACATTTGTGATAATTCAAGTACACTACTCAGCAAAATGTATACCATAGGTCTGGGATTTTAAGACATTTAATGCAGAAATGTGACATATTGTAGCTTTAAAGCTATAGTGCGTAACTTCTACATGTCCGAAAATGTTCACCCAAGCCACTACTAGAGGAGATGACACAATGCTGATTAAGCCGATCGGCTCCTCTAACATCTTGCAGTATTTTTCAGTATATATCATTTTTGCTTTGCTTGTCGACCAGCGACATTCCCGCGCTGGCGCACAGGAAACGACGCGTTTTACCTCACAACAAGAAGGGAGGGAGAGGAAGAGCGGAGAGTCTCATAGCAAGAGGCAGTGCGCAGGTAGAAAGAGAAAGCAACATGGCGGAGAACCCAAAGAAGCGGCCGAGACACGATTCAGAAGTGGATCCTACCACAAAGAAAAAGCCTGGATGTTCGGCTGAAGGACTGTTAGCAAAGAAGGAAAGTGACCGACGGAGAAGGCAAACACTGATTTGTATTGGCGTCGCTCTTCCTCGGTGGAGAGCCCTGAAGGAAGAAATTGGGCTGAGGGCAGACACGGATGTTGCCTTGCTGCTGTTGGATAAGTAAGTGACTTGGTTTATAATTATATTATGAGTAGTTATAAATTACCTCTTCCGAAGAGTCCATCTTTTTTTTCACCGGCTGTCCTTCTTCAAACAGAATAAAAATGTTGTGGAATGCGAATCACGGTGGCGGAGGGATAGCGGTGGGGAGTGGGGCCATAGTGGGGGGCGGGGTACACCTGGGCACAGGTCATATGGAAGTGCCAGCTTTATTGTTGTAAAAACGCAGAATTCCACTGGGGGGCGACAGAAGTTACGCACTATAGCTTTAATTAATGTACTATTTGTATCACACTATTTGACACTTGAATATCTCAAATGCTTCCAGTTCTTCTGACATAAGACACAGTTCTGTCATCATTATATTTACAACTCCAATTCCAAAAACAGTTGAGATACTGTTCAAAACATAAATAAAACAAAATGTGATTATTTCTAATCCTCTTGACACCAAACTGAAAACAGTATAAACACATATTAAATGTTTCATCTCATCAACATCATTGATTTTTGTAAATCTACACTCATTCTGAGTTTGACACCAGAAACACCTTTCAAAGAAGTTGGGACAGGAGCAACAACAGACTGGGAACTTGTGGAATGCTCAAACACACCAGTTTGGAACATTCGACAGGTAAACAGGTTTCTTAGTAACAGGTGACAGTAGCATGAGTGGGTATGAAAGGCTCAGTTGTTCACAAACAAAGATAGGGCGAGAGATACCCTTCTATGAAACACGTGATTGCATAAAGGATGTTACAACATGGGCTCGGGAACTCTTGTTGGTAAATTTCATTTGCAAATAGGATTGTAACAAAATAGCTGATTGAATTATCGCAAAGAAATGCACCAGACTGTGATGATATATACATCGTGACACTACATTAGATGGTTAGATTATTTTATTTTATTTTATAAAAGGACTGCTGAATGTGATTCATATGGAAAGACTTCACTATAAGCTTACTAACAGAGATCATATCTTTTTGAAAACATGGCAGTCCTTATTTGATAAATGGACCCATGCACTTGAAAATATAGCATTTTACTTTTTAATCCTATGTATTTTGAACTATATTGTACATTAGGTTGATGGTCAACGTTTCTCCTGTTTCCAGCCTTTTTTTCCCTTTTTTTTCATAATCATTACCATTACTTTTCCTTTGTTGTATTATCTGTTTTTATTGCTCTCTCCTCAGTCTTAATTACTGATCATTTTAACTAACACTACCATTTGGGCTACAATCTATACATCCATTACAGAGATTAACATAATTAAATTAAAAGACATTTTCCACTTTCTACTCTGCTTTATTTTTTCATATGAAACCAATGTTACATTGTGATGACTTTGAACCTTTGAAGATTCAAGGGAAAGTTGGGAGGTGATGAGTGGGAGGTGGAGGGTTCTTTGTTGTAGAAAAGTAAAATGGAAGGAAGAATATCTCTTTTATAGTATACCGTATGACTTAAAATGTATCTTTCAATAAAAAA